>CM020021.1:11020954-13824287 GCA_009771035.1 Lupinus albus
CTGGTAATGTGAATCCTCCACGAAACTATGGCCCCCAATGCCACATTGTGCCAGGGAAGGGTAAAGAGAGGATGAGTCAGGACCGACGACCTTATGCTCCACCCCACCACCATCGCAACCAAGGTTTCCAAGGACCAACTGCCTCTATTGTTACCAGGGGGTCATCTCAGAACTCCTACCCATTGTGCGGTAAGTGTAATCTCGAGACACATTGGTAGCATTTGCCCTAGATCTGGGAATGGGTGCTTCAACTGTGGAGAGCAAGGGCACGTGAAGAGGTTTTTTCCTAAACTCGACCAAAGGACAAATGGTGGAAATGCCGAGAGACCCAGAAACACTAGTAGGGTGTTTACCATGAGTGGTGTAGAGGCATCAGAGGTTGATGGTCTAATCCAAGGTAACTGCACGGTGGCAGGTATTCCGCTTTTAGTGTTGTTTGATTCGGGAGCGACACACTCCTTTGTATCTAAAGACTGCGTGAATAAACTGAAATTACAAACCGAGTCGTTGCCTTTCGACTTGGTCATGTCCACCCAACCAATATGCCTGTGGTGGTATCGACAGTTGTGTCTCGATGTCTAGTAGTGGTAAACGGTAGAACTTTTACCGTTGATTTGATCTGTTTACCACTAACCCAACTGGATCTAATTTTGGGGATGGATTGGTTGTCGACTAATCATGTGATGTTAAATTGTGCGGATAAGACCGTGGTATTCGAAAATCTTGATGAGGTTTCTAATGAAGGCAATGACATGAAGCCATTGTCGGCAAAAGAAGTCAAGACTTTTTGTAAAGAGGGAGGGGCTGTGTTTATGTTGTTGGCATCCCTGGAGGATAGTGAAAAACCCAAAGTAGAGGATATTCTGATAGTTCGTGAATTTCCTGAAGTATTTCCTAGCGAAATTCCGGAATTACCTCCAGTAAGATAAGTCGATTTGTCTATTGATTTGGTACCGGGAACGGGACCCATCTCTATCGCTCCTTATAGGATGGCACCGTTACAATTGGCGGAGTTGAAAAAGTAGGTTGAGGACTTGTTGGCAAAGAAGTTCATTTGTCCTAGTGTCTCACCTTGGGGTGCGCCTATTTTGTTGGTTAATAAAAAGGATGGTAGTATGCGGTTGTGGATCGACTACCGGCAGTTGAACAAGGTCACTATTAAGAACAAGTATTCATTGCCTCGAATCGATTACTTGATGGATCAATTGAGGGGAGCGGTAGTGTTTTCAAAAATTGACCTTCGGTTGGGTTACCACCAACTTCGAGTAAAGTCGGAGGACATTCCTAAAACTGCTTTTAGGACAAGGTATGGACATTTTGAATATTTAGTCATGCATTTTGGTGTAACAAATGCCCCAACAATATTTACCGACTACATGAATCGGATTTTTCATCGGTGTATGACTTGCCCTTTGTGGTATTGTGTATGACTTTCCCTATGTGGCATTGTGTATTACTTGCCCTATGTGGTATTGTGTATGACTTGCCCTATGTGGTATTGTGTATGACTTGCCCTATGTGGTATTGTGTATGACTTGCCCTATGTGGTATTGTGTATGACTTGCCCTATGTGGTATTGTGTATGACTTGCCCTATGTGGTATTGTATATGACCTGACCCAAGTGGTGATGAAAAGGTAAACGTGCAATTGGAAAATAATGATTTGAAATGGTATTGATGAAGAAGGTGACAAGGTATGACAGAGATGAATGAGTGAATTCAAAAGGGTGGATGTAATAACTGGAGAGGGATAAACAGGAGATGTGGATTTTATCAGTTTTTGACTTCTTGTATTATAAAACTTAAAATGTGGATTATCGTTTACGAATATTTATTGAGTTGATAACTTACTCCTTTGTTGTTGTTGTGTATATCTGTTATGATAATCCCATTGCAGGTAAACGAGGAAATTGAGGATACCCGGTTCGAGGCATGAGGAGCTTAGAACTCAAAGTCTTATTCTTTTTGTTTGATTGATGTAAACTGTTAATTGGATAATTGTAAATCCTAACTGGATTAGTACTATATTTTTGTAAATCTGGATATTAATAGCTATGGGTATTTTGGAATCCCATAGCTAGTCATATGCGGTATTTACCAAGAAGGGAATATATGAATTATGTTTTTCTGCTCCATGGGAAGAAGGGTTCTAGTTTATTGTGATAACGGACTATAGAGTATTGAATGTTGTTTAATTGAAGAGAAATAGAGACGATAGAAAATATCTATATTAAAATGAGAAGAATTTTTAAAGGGTAGAATTTTGGTCCTTACACATTGGACGCTCGCGGAGGAAGTACCGATTAGAGTAGTTACTTTATGTACACGACATTGTAATTGAATAACATGTTAAAGTGAATTTATGTATAAGTGATTTTTTCCTACATGTATAATGAGGTTATTTTGATGAGGTTAAATGGAAGTATTATTTCAGAAAGGATAATTGTATATAATATGAATGATAAAGAAAGTGTAATGGTATGTTTTTAAGTGTAATGGTTGTGATTTTCCGGTTGGATTTTGTGGTGTGAGATTTATTTGTTGAGAGTTCCTAATGGTGGATCTCTTGTTTGAGCTTTGGTCAACCTCTTGATATGAATTTTCTTTTATCACTAAGATTACGATAATTGAAGAGGAATGATTAAATTGGCTTTCTTGGATGTTTACTTATATGTCTCTATGATTCTAGTTGAACAAGGTTAAGGTAATAGTCGTCCGTTGTGACATATGAATGATAATTAAAGATCTTGTTTGCATCATGAGAGTATAAACTTTGAAAGAACTATATCCTATGTCTTGAAAATTGGATTTTTATTTGAGGGATGATTTTTGATGATAAGGAGAATGTTAGCTTTTGCTAATAGTAGGATAATCTATAACATGAAAAGTTGTATGTTATGTTATGTGATTTCCTACCTGTTCCTTGTTAATGTATGTTGTTTATTATCTTGCCATTCTTCAGGATTAAAACAAATATGCATGGTGTAATGATTGACCGTTTATTAAACTCGGTGGCTAGATTGATATTTTCATTATATGGACATGTAACCATGCAAAATTTTAACTTATAAAAGTCTGCTAGCATGTACTTGCCTGTTTTTCCTGGAAATGAACATATACATCTTGAATTATTCCTGCGTATGAGTTTGCTTGCAATGCGTGAAGGTTTAGGAAGTTGAATGAAATGAGGAATTTGTGTGTAACATGTTCTGTATGACAATGGTGAAATATCTCTTGAGATTAATTGTTAATATTTGATAATTTGTTCTGTGATGTGTGAATTCTAGAAACAATATGTTAAGTGTCTCGGTAATGACTTGAATAGTAATGTAAATGATTCATGTGAACATGTAAATGGACATGTTGTATTTTGAAACGACTAAGTCTAGTATCCTTGTTTTTATGAGTTGCAAAAGGTTATCCTCCTTTCTTATTATTTATCTGTATATTTATGTTAAGGGGTAAAACTTATGTTTGAAGGTAATGAATGAGGTTAGTTAAGTTATTTACCACGGCATTGTGATGATTGCATTTGAATAAACGTGAACATTTAGATATGTTGTTATTGTGAAGTGACTCATAGTGGGTGATCAAAACGAGTCATTATGCAAAAGAATAATCGTGCAAATGCTATAGTGATAATTTTCATTGTGCCGGTGATTTCTTATATGTGCATAAATTTGAGCTTTGATGATGAAACATGGGTGTTGTGTTGTTTAAGTTTAAGCGGGTTAGCCGATAAACAAAATTTTGTTCCTATGCTCTTTGAAGAAAATAGTGCTGGGAATGGCACAGTTGTTTTGATTTTTGTACAAGAAGCTTTCGATCTATGATGATTGACCTTTTGTAATTGAATATTTGCGATGCACGATATAGTGGTAATGAACGCACATTATCTGTTTTAATATTGTACTTACAAAACTTGTTTCTGTTTCATGTGCGTTAGTAATTGCTATGCATAATTGAAGTATTATTGCATAGGTAAGTTTTGTTAAATGGATTGTGAGGACTCTAATGTCTCGAATGGAATGTAACTCCAGAACTAGCTAATCTTTTGAAAATTTTAATTTGGACTTTCGGTGTCACGTGAAAAAAAAGGGATTTTCGAAGCTATTTTGAAATGATTATGAAAACCTTGCTTTCACGATATGATCGCCATGAATCTTATATTTGAACTATTTTCGAAAGTCATTTTGGGTGGAGTGTAGAAGGTGGCTAAGCATTAACTTAGTTCCACATTGAATATCCAAAAGCTTAGCAACTGCATCTTGTACGAATGTAATGTTGTTCAAAACTTTGTGAAGTAACTCTGACTAGGTGTTTCTAGACATGTTGTAGATATGAGTACTAAATGTATATTTGCAATTGTAAATGAAATATCCATACATAACTTATATTATTGGATTGAGTTTTTGTAAAATTGCACTGATCATTGGTGGCAAAGCATGTGATTTGATTGAGTCTGCGACCTTGTATACCTAGTTGAGACTCTAAACTAGCAAATCTTCTTAAACTACATTCGTTGTAGTAGGAATGTTTGGTTGAGTTGGATAATTACTTGGTAATTTTATTTGGTACTCGGAATGACTCCAAAAATCTTGTTTGCCTAAATGCTACTTATTGGATGACTACAATGTTTCTGTGTGTAGCGAGTACGAATTGAAATGCTATTGAGAATTTTAGAGTAAATTGTGATTATTGCTCATGTGTGGAATGAAATGATGTTTTTCTATTGAGTGGATGTCGATCTAGATTTTGCATGTTGGATGTGATCTAGTGCATCTTGGTAAATGATGGGGATCGAGTCCCACTTTCTTTTAAATTCGAAGGTGTTGTTTTGAATCTCACTGTTTATGTTGATCGTTCGGAAACGATGATTGTAGTAATAGATCAGGGAGATCTATTGTGTCTGAGGAAATAATTGAGAATCTTTATTCCAGTTGTGATAATTTTCTCTTAGTTGTCATGATGATTGACTTTGGTATCTGGACTCCTGAGGTTTAGTCCATAAATTGGCTATGTGGTATCACTATTACGTGGTATGTGCCATTGTTAGTCTTATAAGAAATCTTAATGGTTTAGACGGTTGAGTCTAAGCTTGGTCGAGTGTATTTTATGCCAAATGTCTAGGCGATGATGGTGTCTTCCTAAGAGTAACCTAATAAAATTTCGGGGACAAAATTTATTTTAGGGGGGAAGGATTGTAACACCCTAAATTTACCCTCCTTAAAATGAGGTAACCGTCCTGAAGAATGGGACATCCTGCCAGATTCTCGCTTGAGCGAGAGGGTCTCGCCCAAGCGAGAGACCTAGTGTTTTAATTTTGGGAATTCTGGGAATCTCGCCCAAGCGAGAAATTTGTCGCTTGAGCGAGAGAAGCCTAGGCAGGCTGTGAGATTCTCGCTTGAGCGAGAGAATCTCGCCCAGGCGAAGGAGTAAGGAATTTGAAACTTAAAATATCATGGGCTTCTCGCGTAAGCGAGCCATTCTCGCCCGGGCTAGAGTACGCAACTATAAAAGTAAAGAAAGGGTTTCACAAACCCTAATATTCATTTTCTTTTCTCCCCTTTCACTCCCAACGGTAGATCCCCATAGATTTCGACTCTATCTTCTACTAAACTTAAAAAGCTCATCAAAACCCCTTCCTCTTACTTCTTAGTGGCACATTGGTGAAATCTGTAGGTGGAAAAGGAACAATGGAGGTTGAAGGAGATGGAGGTAGATGGAGCTCTTTGCGGATCCATGGAGCTTATGCAACCTAAGGTGAGGGAGAAGACCATTGTGGTCATAGAGTATTTCGTTAGAGTCATCTTCTCCGATTTCCCTCAAGAATCGGAGAATATTAACGGATAGAAACTCTCTTGGAATTTTGTGGTCCATGTTAGAGTCTTTATATTCCATGAAGAAGTATTAGCCATAAATGTAGAGGTATATGAGGGGTGAAAAGCGTTTTATTAGATTAAAATGCAATATGCTCATTTATGGTAATACGTCGTCATGAGAAATGGTTCTACCGTTAATATGTTGTATGATGATAAATATGATGAGTTGTTTATTGTGATGAAAAAATATGAGTATATATTTATGAAAATGACTAAGTTATGAGTCGCTTATTTGTTATGAACCTATTTGGGTATGTTTGTAATAATGTTGAAGTGATAAGTTGTTTATTTGTTATGAGTGGAATTGAGTATGTTGTGATAATGATTGCGTTGTGAGTTGGTTATTTAGAATAAAAGGACATGATTGTGTTATATGATGATGATGATGTTGTGAATTATTTTATGGTGGTGAGAAACAAGTTACATTGTGTTTATGACATTGAGGTGGTATTTGTGTGTGATAAAGTTGTGATGTGGGAATAATGTGGTGGAAATGATTATATTGTGAATGATGTGGTTTTAAAGAGAAGCATATAACTGGTGTATTGTATTTGATAAATGCTTGGATTTTCTGGTTGTTATCGGTTTTGAAACAATGAAAAGAAAACCTATGTTTAGCTCCCTCCCGAGGTGTAGAAATGAATGACTTGCCCTACATGGTATTGGAATGACTTGCCCTACGTGGTATTGGAATGACTTGCCCAACGTGGTATTGGAATGAAATTGCCCAACGTGGTATTGGAATGACTTGCCCTACGTGGTATTGGAATGACTTGCCCTACGTGGTATTGGAATGACTTGCCCTTCGTGGTATTGGAATGACTTGCCCTACATGGTATTGAGAATGACTTGCCCTACGTGGTATTGAGAATGACTTGCCCTACGTGGTATTGAGAATGACTTGCCCTACGTGTTATTGAGAATGACTTGCCCTATGTGGTATTGGCTCGTTGAGCAATGTATGACTTGACCTTTGTGGTATTGGCTCGTTGAGCAATGTATGACTTGCCCTTTGTGGTATTGGCTCGTTGTGCAATGTATGACTTGCCCTTTATGGTATTGTCTCTATTGTATTGAAAGTGGTTCTACTTTGGAAAGTATTGTAATGTTGTATAAGTATGTTAATGTCTTGTGTATAAGGTTGTTGTGATTATTGGAAGAGATTATTGTGTGTTGATTTATGATGAAGATTGAATTGGATAAATCGTATAAGTATGTTGGAATAGATGTTGAATGAAGAAGTGACTATCTCATGGTATGTTGTATTGATTTGCTTGAATTATCTATGTGAGATATGATGATTATGCTAATTGAAGGTATGAACATGATGTGGTTAATGTATGGATGAATGTACTATTGATATATGTTTAATATGATTGATGTTAGATGTTGCATAGGTTGTAATACTTTAATGTTATTGCTCCATGTAATTCCACGCTGCGGTCATCGTAGTTGGTTCTTACTCCCTTTTGTTTCTGCTTGTATGTATTATGTATTGGAATTCAGGTGGCGGCTGTAGTGCATTGGACGCTCGCGGAGGAAGTACCGATTAGAGTAGTTACTTTATGTACACGACATTGTAATTGAATAAGGCATGTAATATGAAGAACATGTTAAAGTGAATTTATGCATAAGTGACTTTCTCCCACATGTATAATGAGGTTATTTTGATGAGGTTAAATGGAAGTATTATTTGAAAAAGGATAATTGTATATAATATGTATGATAAAGGATGTGTAATGGTATATTTTTAATTTATGGATACTTTTGATTATTTCCGCATTTGAATCATGAACATAAGTGATAATTGTATGGTCACAGTTCTTTCCAAGTCGTTTAAGTAATATTTCAAAAGTAATCACTTGCCATCACGAATAAAGTTTTAAAATTTTTGGGTTACAAAATCGGGTCCTTACATAAGTAATTTTAAGCTTGTTGATTTTCATTTCCCTACTTTATTAAGGGAACAAAATCTTTGTGAATTATGAGAAATAAAATGCCTATTATCCTGAACTTGTTGGAGTATTTTACTGCAATTTGAACTTGAGGAAAAACCGTTTAACATCCTCGGTGAAAGGAAAAGAAATTATTTTAGATATAAAGACTTTCAGTTCGATATGTTGTAATATACCCTATCATGGTAGCATAAAAGATTTCGGTCTTGCATGTGAATGAGATAATTATGACAAAAAAGAGTTCTACTACTCTATGCGTAGATTCTCTAAATAGGAAATTGAAATGAGTAAGTAACTGGCTTTAGGTGAAACTGTAAAGAGTAGAGATATCCTTGTTGTAGGAAATCTAAATCTCAAAGATCGCATGCTTCATTACTTTCTTAGCTATGTTATAATTCCCAAGTATTGAAATCATTCTCAAATTAATGACATGTAATTACAATTGATATATGCTCTTAAGCATAACCTTTAAATCAATTGGGCTTTGACAGTAATGAACTACATGTGTGTTGTGCGAGAGACTAACAACCCCTTGCCTTATGCAATCATCATCCCTAACATACTTGAGCATTTTGGTATCTCCACTCGTGGTGAGTCTAAAATCACACTCAATGTCAGTGATAGAAAGATTAATGTGGATGTGATCCACAAAATGGGTTTCTTTCAAGAACTTACTGATAGAATCTACAAGCATCGTAGTAATAAACAGGCTGCACCTGTTGATCCCACTGCCAATGTCTTTGTTAACCCTCTTGAACATCAACCTTCTGATTTTCATACCAAGTCATCTTCATCTGCTTCTATGCCTTCCAATCAGATAATTATGGATGATTTATTCTCTCTTCGAGGCTACATCTCTAATCAGATGGATGCCCTTGATGCTCAGAATCAACAAATCCAAATTGAACTTCAACTTCTTTCCTATAAGATCAACAAGATGGATCTTGATGAAGATAGTTCTGAGCCTGAATCTTAGAAAATTTGTTGTCTAGGTTTTATTTTGTATTGTTTCATATTTGTCGTCGTACTATATGGTTTTCTAGTTGTTTTTAGCTATGTCTGAACATCTTATAATTCTATGTTATGGTGGATTTTCATTTTATGCTATGCTATGTTAAAAAATTTTGTGCTATATATATATTGTGTGTGCTGGACCCTTGACTTTTCTTCTTTTTGATGAAGTCAAAAGGGGGAGAAAAGTTGGGAGAGTGTATTTTTTGTTTAAAACTCTTTCAGGCACATAACTCCAAACCAAAGGGGGAGCATACAATATAGGGGAAGCATACTCAAGTCATGTCAGAATATCACAAAGTATGCTACTCTCAGAAAACTACAATGTCAAGAAGATATTGGTTTGTCATCATCAGAAAAAGGGAGATTGTGAAGAAGATCTTGCTCCTGAACTTGACACGGTTTTGATGAAGACACCAACATCACATAAAGAAGAAAATGAAGAATACTTTTGAAGACAATGAAGATAAAGCTTCAAGATATTTAGAGTCTAAGTCTATAGGTACTTCTATCCTTATACTCTATAATATACTATTAGTAATAATGCTCAAAATTATTTTTAAATAAAATTGAAAATCACAAGTATAAAGGAATACAATTTTCAAAATACTGTGTAACAGGTTACATGAGTGAGAAACACTACACCAGTTACGTTAAGCAACAACATTTTTTTTGGCTTTAGGACAATGCGTTTGACCGTTGTTTGTTTGACCGCAGTAGTAGATGGTATATGTTAATAACACTTCGTTCTTGCGCTGTTGTATACCGTATTTACAACAGCGCAACCGAATACATGCGCTGTTACAGAACTTCCAAATATAACAGTGTGGACTACAACTGAAGCTGTGTTATGATAATTATATAACAGCGCAACTCACACGTAGCGTTGTAATGGACAAAAGTTTACAACAACGGATGTTATAAGTAGCGTTGTTGTAATTTTTGTATACCACAACACACTTTTTTAGTAAGTAGTTGCGTTGTCATATAGGTTACGTATGACAGCGAATTGTGGAAGATGCGCTATCTTAAAGTGTGCGTATGACAACGCACTGTATAAGACGCGCTGTATTAAAGGTTACGTAAAACATCGCATAATTAAGCAACCACTTTTTATGCAATGCTATTTATGCAGGGCTCACATTATGAGCGCCTTATTACAAGAATGCTTTATAGATCTCCTCTTAGAATGTGCTGTTGATTATTCTCAACTGCAAACTATCCACAACACACACTCAACCAGCACACTCTCAACAAACTTACTATATTCAAGCTAGAACAACACATTAACACAATGAAACCAAGAATATTATTCCAAACAAACAAACAAAATTATAAAAACAATGCTAATATAAGTAAAGTGTTAATTATAAACAAATAAAATTATGCTATATTTATACAAAGATATGGATCTAATTTTTCCTCATCTTTGATGGTTTCTAGCTTGTAATATTATTGTCTTCCCGGTAATAATTTCATTCACCCAAAGGCCCTCATCATGATCACCTTTTGTATATAAATCATCATTCGTAGTTATTGGTCCGCTCTCATGCGATAGTAATATCCCAAAAAAAGGATCATCTTCAACATCAATATCTTCTTGGTCATCTATATTATTGATGATGATTTTGTTACTCAAAAGAACAATGGACCATTTCTTATTTGCTAGGTCGCTAACATAGAATACTTGTTGATCGTGGGATACTAGATTAAATGGTTCATCTTTATATCTTGGCCTATTAAGATCCACCTGTATGAACCCTAATTCATCAACTCGAAAACCATTATTGTTATCAACCCAGATACAACAAAAAACCGACACCCGAAACATTGTGTAATCAAATTCCCATATTTGTTTAATGACCCCAAAATATGACATATTTGCATATATTGGGTTTCTATCTTCGGTACTTGACATATGTAGAGTTCGATTGTAAGGACCCAAATTCTACACTTGAAATTTTTTTGTTTATTTTAATCCTTTATACTTGATTTCCCATGTTACATCATACATGTATCTCCTTTACCCTTTTAAATCATCCATTTCTTTAATCATCTAATAGCTCTAATCCTACAATTTCAATTTCATACCATGGCTACCCTTAATTGCAGAAAAACATAATTCATATTAATGCCTCCCGGTAACTACCGCATACAACTAGCTATGAGTTTCCAAAATACCCATAAATACAAATATCCAGAGTTACAATACTCGGAGTTACAATTATCCAAAATGGCATTTAGTTAGAAATAATACAAAAAAAGCAAAAATAAAGGAATCCAGGTTTTAAGCTCCTAAGGCATCAAACCAAGCATCCTCAACTAACCTGTTTACCTGCAATGGGATTATCAACGACAAATACACAAAACATACAAAGGAGTAAGTCATTAATTCAATAAATATCATTATAAGATAATCCACATTTTAAAGGTGTCAGTAAACCATTTTAAATTCATTTTCGCTACATAACTTGAGCCAAAGTTTCGCTACATAATTTGAGCCAAAGTTTGCTACATTGCTTGAGCCAAAGCTTGCTACATAACTTGAGTCAAAGTATCGCTACATAACTTGAGCCAAAGTTTGCTACATCGCTTGAGCCAAAGCTTACTATATAACTTGAGCCAAAGTATCGCTACATCGCTTGAGCCAAAGCTTGCTACATAACTTGAGCCAAAGTTTGCTACATAACTTGAGCCAAAGTCGCTAACCATTCATGGTTGGCTAAAAATAAGTTTTCTCTTCGTTGATACACCATCAATTCATAAACAGCAATTCCACGCATTTTCTCAATACGTTATGCTAATTAAAGACTTATCCTTACCTTGGTGAGTGTTGGGTTTGGTCCTTGGTAACTTTGCAAGTTCCACCGACACCGCCTCCAACCTTATGATCTTTCCTCATCCCCACCACATAACAACAATGTCAGTCATTTATTCGAAATAACACATAAACAACTCATATTTCATCTTTAAACATACAAGAGATTCATACATTTTCAACGTTTCCAAAATTACCTTTATTAAGGGTTTCCAAACATCTAAAACATGCATAATCATCTTATATTCACCAATAGAACATATATTCATCCTTTTCATCTAGCATTTAATCCATTTCTTCTTTTGACCACATTTTCATTTGGGGTTTTAGGGTTTTCATGAATCAACCCTTAAACCCTCTCTAGTCTATGAATACCAACTCTAAACCAAGAGTTTACGAGAGAGAAACTAAATAAAACGAACCACAACTCAAAAGGAAGAGTTTCCATGGTTTCTCACATTTTGAGAAGAGATCCCATACACCCAAAACAAGTTTGAAAGGGAGAAGGAGAGTTAGAATCAAGAGAGTTACCTCTTCTCAATCTTCTAGATGATTCCCACGAGTCCTTGCTCTCAAAATCACCTTATTCTCTCTTCTCTCTCATGTTCTATCCCTAAAAGTGTTTCAGGGTTTCTATTTTAAAATGAAATCGTCGGGTTCTCGCTCAAGCGAGCCATCTCTCGCTCAAGCGAGAAAATCCCGCCTATTTTAAAAACTTAGATCTGGCACTCTCGCTCAAGCGAGGGATTCTCCCTCAAGCGAGGGATTCTCGCTCAAGCGAGGATCCTTCAGTGTCAACACCCTCTCCCTCGCCTAGGTGAGCCAAATTTCGCCCAGGCGAGAATCCCAGGAAATCATGGGAGTAGATGCTAGGCCTCTCGCTTGGGCGAGGCCCTCTCGCTCAAGCGAGAAACACCCAGTATACCCCAGATTCCACAGAATTTTCATAACACTTAGGAAAATAAAATTAGAGTGTTACATCGAGCAACAATAGTCACACCACTATTTTTCATTTTACTTTGATTATCTTGTTTTTCCGTATAAAAGGGGAACCCATTAATTAGGTAACCACTGTAGGATAAGACCTGAATACTTGGACCATTGACTAATCATTTCAATATTTCGAAAACAGAATTCGCATTTATATTCAACTCTTCATCAATGTGATGTTTTAGCCACTTTATGAAAAACCGATTATGCTCTTTGGAAATCAAATTTTCATTCTTACTTGGGTTAGACTTGTTAAGCATCTCCATGTGTCTTTCAACATATGGCTCAACCTCGTCGGCATTATGTAAAACATACAAGTGTGCTTTCTCCAATTCGCTTCTTGATATAGTCAATATTTCATTCCCAGTAATCCCTTCACCAGATGTTTTTTTTGCATAACTAGGTTTTGGAATGCCTATGAAATCACCATCTTCAAGGTATTCGGTACAAAAATCAAGAGCTTATTCAACAATATATCGGTCAACAATACAACCCTATGGTCTTGATCGATTCTCACATACCCTTTTAATATCTTCATATAATGTTCAAAAGGGTACATCCATCTAATGTAGGAAGGACCATATAGTTGTATCTCTCGAACAAGATGAATGCTAAGATGGACCATTATGTCAAAAAAAGAAGGTATGAAATACATCTCAAGCTCACACAGTCAAAATAATTTGTCTTTGCAATGCAGGTAATTTCTCAGGGTCAATCATGTAAGGACCCAATTTTTCGTAATCCAAAAATTCTTTTTAAAACTTTGTTCATGAACGTGAAGTGATTACTTTTGGAAGACATTACTTGAACGGTTTAGAAACTTGAGTGAATAAAAATATTAGTTCCATTTATAAATCACAAGGCGAAAATATGCCATATACATCTCACTTCAAAAGCATGTCATTACATTCCTTTCAAATACATAATCTAAACAATTATCTTTTCTCAAGGAACACTTTTAATACAAACATTAAATCAACTTCATTATACAATTAGGAGGAGTTCCATTTTACAGAATAGATAATCCAACATAGTTCTCATATTATAAACATTTATCATATAACATATCATTTACATAAAATCCTACTCTACCATGTACTCTTCACTGCAAGCGTCCAACGCGCTACCGCCACAACCTGAACTCAAATACACAACACACACAAGAAGAGACGGAATGAGTAAGAACCAACTACGGTGACCGTAGCGTGGAATTACATGGAGTAACAACATTAAAGTTTTAACACATATACATCACCTAACATCAAACCTATTAAATATATACCAATCAATACAATGCACCACATAACATTCATATATCCAATTAGCATAATCATCATCTCTCACTTAACCAATTTACTCCAAATCATCATATCATACCATAGGATAATCACTTCTTCGTTTATCATCTAATACAACATACTTATATAATTTATCAAATAGCACCTTCCTCATAAATTGACACCCAATCCCCTCACCATTAACCAACAACAATATTTTACTCAAGGCAATCCCATACGTATACATCATTACAATACTTCAACAAGCAATTACTATATCTCATAAAGCTAGTCATCCATTATTTGAAGAGCCAATACCACGCAGATTCAGTCATTCTCAATACCACGTAAGGCAAGTCATTCTCTTTATCACATAAGGCACATTATACACAATACGACATAGGGCAGGTCATACACAATACCACATAGGGCAAGTCATACATAATACCACATAGGGCAAGTCATACACAATACCACATAGGGCAAGTCATACACAATACCACATAGGGCAAGTCATACACAATACCACATAGGGCAAGTCATACACAATACCACATAGGGCAAGTCATACACAATACCACATAGGGCAAGTCAAGTTAATTCCCCATACACATCGGGCAGATCTAGTTAATTCCCTATGCCACATCGGGCAGGTCTAGTTAATTCCCCATACAACATCGGGCATGTCTAGTTAATTCCCCATACCACATCGGGCAAGTCTAGTTAATTCCCCATACCACATCGGGCAGGTCTAGTTAATTCCCCATACCACATCGGCCAGATCTAGTTAATATCCCATACCACATCGGGTAGGTCTAGTTAATTCCCCATACCACATCGGGAAGGTCTAGTTAATTCCCCATACCACATCGGGCATGTCTAGTTAATTCCCCATACCACATCGGGTAGGTCTACATTCACATTATTCTCACATCACATGTTCGTCATAACACAAAATATCCCATCAAGGTCATACACACAATAAACACAAGGTATCTCATTATTTAATCCCCATAAAATAATCCCCAACACCTTCATTGTCACAAACATACCCATATATGTTCATAACAATAAAGTTACTCGCATTTTAGTCATTTTCATAAACATACTCATCTCCACTTTTAACAAATTAACAACTCATCACACAATCATTGTTACAAACACACCCATATATGTTTATAACAATCAACAACTCACACACAATATAACCATTACTACTTTTACCATTAAACAACACATCTTACAATCCTTATTATAAACACACCCATATATGTTTATAACAAATCAACCATCCATAACACACCATTATCATAAACAAACCGCTACAACATATTCTTCATCATATAACACATTAACGTTAGATCCATCTTTCATGATGGTGTATTACCATAAATGAGCATATTGCGTTTTACTTAAATAAACAGTTTTCCCGAACATATATCCCCTCTTTCATGGCTAATACATCCTCATATAACATAAAGACTCTCACATGGACCACAACACCCAATAGAGTTTCTATCCATTAATGTGCTCCGATTCTTGAGGGAAATCGGAGAAGATGGCACTAATGAAATGCTTTAAGAGCACAATGGTCTTCTCCCTCACCTTAGGATGCGTAAGCTCCGTTGTTCCGCAAAAGAGCTACATCTCCCTCCATCTCCTTCAATCTCCAATGTTCCATTTCCACCGCCAAAGCCCTCCAATGTGCCACTAAGAAGCAAGGGGAAGAGGTTTTGATGAGTTTTGAGGTTTAGTGGAGGGGAGAATGGTTCATTTGAGTGGAGTCGCCGTTGGGAGAGAAAGGGGAGAAAATAAAATGAAGATTAGGGTTTGTGAAACCCTTTCTTTACTTTTATAGTTGGGTCCTCTCGCCCGGGCGAGGATATCTCGCTTGGGCGAGAAGCCCACAATATTTTAAGTTTCAAAACACGGACTCTCTCACCTGGGCGAGATTCTCTCGCTCAAGCGAGAATCTCACAGCCTGCCCAGGCTTCTCTCGCTCAAGCGACCAATTCCTCGCTTGTGCGAGGCTCCCAGAATTTCCAATTTTAAAACACTGAGTCTCTCGCTTGGGCAAGGCCCTCTCGCTTAAGCGAGAGTGTGGAAGTATGTCCCCTTCTTTAGGACTGCTACCTCTTTTTAAATTGGATAAATTTAGGGTGTTACAAATCACTTTGCTAAAAATTGCCTTGAAGAAGATGCATAACTTAGTTATGGTTCCTCACAACTTTTTATGTAGAATAGACAGTATGCCAATTGGCAAGAAATGCTCCACAAGTACATGACAATCATGAGACTTAGGACCTATTAACTTGAGGTCTTTCATTGATACGAGATTTTTAATGTTGGAAGAGTACCCCTCTAGAACTTTGACACCATCACTAAATTTACAAAATTCTAATTTCTCCTTCCTCGACAAAGTAGAAGCTGCTAGAGGTAGAAATGTACGTTTTCCCTTCATTATTGGCCCCATTCCTTTCTTATTCCCATATGAGTTACCCAACAAAAACTGAATAGGGTAATCGATTACTCTCTTTTGGTAATCGATTGTTGGGTATTAGAGTAACCGATTATTCAGTGTGATAATTGATTACTCAGTTGGAAAAAATGTTTGGGTAATCGATTACATCTATACTCAATCCATTACTAAGAGCTGTTACATTAGAGTAACCGATTACTCAGTATGGTAAATTAATTACTCAGATGGATAAAATGTTTGGGTAATCGATTACTAAGAGTTGTTACAACATATTTTCAGATTCAAACTGAACAACTTTCATCCCAAACGAAATGGTTTCATTCCAATCGACTCCTACCCTTTCCTAGAGGCGTTATGGATGATTGGAAAGCCTATTTAAAGGCATTGGAAATCATTATTCAAATACAACTCATACATAACTCGCATACAAAATCTGAATTTTCCGAAACACTTTTTCTACACTTTTTGCAACTTGTTCTTAGCTTTCATATTAATTTTCTGAAGTTGTTGTAAGTGTGTGTTTCAAAGTTTTTAAATATTTTGAGCATTATAACTAAGTATATAAAAGAGTTATTGGATTTCAAGAGGTAATATTGTTCATATCTTGTAATGGCAATCCCTGCCATTGTTAAAGTTATCCTCAATCATTTGGTGTAATACTTTATATCACAAGGGTGATAAGAAAACGTTTAGAGTCACATGGAAAAGTTGTTTTCCAAAAAAGTGACATAGGTATTGGAGAGTGAGTAAGGTACAAGGAAGTCTTGGGGTGAGAATTTTGTAATTACTATTGTTAATATCCAATCAATACATTATATTAAACATATACCAATCAATACATTATACCACATAATGTTCATATATTCAATTAGCATAATCCTCGTATTCACTTAGACATTTCAATCCATCAATACAACATACCATAAGCTATTCAGTTTTCAAATCGCATCTATTATACATACTTACAAGTTTTATACCATTCAATCTTCATCATAAATTACCACACAATAATCTCTTCCAATAACCACAACAACATTATACTCAAGACATTAACATACTTACACAACATTACAATACTTTCCAAAGTAAAACCACTTTCAATACAATACTATACCACATAGAATTAGTCATACGTTGCTACATAAAGCCAATACCACGAAGGGCAAGTCAGTCATTGCTTAAAGAGCCAATACCACGAAGGGCAAGTCAGTCATTGCTCAAAGAGCCAATACCACGAAGGGAAAGTCATTCTCAATACCACGTAGGGCAAGTCATTCTCAATACCACGTAGGGCAAGTCATTCTCAATACGACGTAGGGCAAGTCATTCTCAATACCACGTAGGGCAAGTCATTCTCAATACCACGTAGGGCAAGTCATTCTCAATACCACGTAGGGCAAGTCATTCTAAATACGACATAGGGCAAGTCATTCTCAATACCACATAGGGCAAGTCATACATTGCTACGAATAGCCAATACCACGAGGGCAAGTCATACATTGCTACGAATAGCCAATACCACGAGGGAAAGTCATACATTGCTACGAATAGCCAATACCACGAGGGAAAGTCATAGATTGCTACGAGTAGCCAATACCACGAGGGCAAGTCATACATTACTACGAATAGCCAATACCACCAGGGCAAGTCATACATTGCTACGAATTGCCAATACATTATACCACATAATGTTCATATATTCAATTAGCATAATCCTCGTATTCACTTAGACATTTCAATCCATCAATACAACATACCATAAGCTATTCAGTTTTCAAATCGCATCTATTATACATACTTACAAGTTTTATACCATTCAATCTTCATCATAAATTACCACACAATAATGTCTTCCAATAACCACAACAACATTATACTCAAGACATTAACATACTTACACAACATTACAATACTTTCCAAAGTAAAACCACTTTCAATACAATACTATACCACATAGAATTAGTCATACGTTGCTACATAAAGCCAATACCACGAAGGGCAAGTCAGTCATTGCTGAAAGAGCCAATACCACGAAGGGCAAGTCAGTCATTGCTCAAAGAGCCAATACCACGAAGGGAAAGTCATTCTCAATACCACGTAGGGCAAGTCATTCTCAATACGACGTAGGGCAAGTCGTTCTCAATACCACGTAGGGCGAGTCATTCTCAATACCACGTAGGGTAAGTCATTCTCAATACCACGTAGGGCAAGTCATTCTAAATACCACATAGGGCAAGTCATTCTCAATACCACATAGGGCAAGTCATACATTGCTACGAATAGCCAATACCACGAGGGCAAGTCATACATTGCTACGAATAGCCAATACCACGAGGGAAAGTCATACATTGCTACGAATAGCCAATACCACGAGGGAAAGCCATACATTGCTACGAGTAGCCAATACCACGAGGGCAAGTCATACATTACTACGAATAGCCAATACCACCAGGGCAAGTCATACATTGCTACGAATAGCCAATACCACGAGGGCAAGTCATACATTTCTACGAATAGCCAGTACCACGAGGGCAAGTTATACATTGCTACGAATAGCCAATACCACAAGGGCAAGTTATACATTGCTACGAATATCCAATACCACGAGGGCAAGTCATACATTGCTACAAATAGCCAATACCACGAGGGCAAGTCATACATTACTACGAATAGCCAATACCAGGAGGGCAAGTCATACATTGCTACGAATGGCCAATACCACGAGGGAAAGTCATACATTACTACGAATAGTCAATACCACGAGGGCAAGTCATAAATTGCTACGAATTGCCAATAAACAACTCATCACACAATCATTATTACAAACATACCCATATATGTTTATAACAAATAAGCGAATCACAACTTAGTCATTATCATAAATATACTCATATCATTTTATCGCAATAAACAACTCATAACGTATTTATCATCATACAACATAATTAGTGATAGAACCATTTCTCATGACGATGTATTACCATTAATGAACATATTACATTTTATCTAGTAAAACGGTCTTTACCACTCATATATCTCTACATTTATGTCTAATACCTCTTCATGGAAAATAAAGACTCTAACAAGGACCACAAACTTCCAAGAGAGTTTCTATCCGTTAATATTCTCCGATTCTTGAGGGAAATCGGAGAAGATGACTCTAATGAAATACTCTATGACCACAATGGTCTCCTCCCTCACCTTAGGTTGCATAAGCTCCGTTGCTCCGCAAAAGGGTCACATCTCCCTTTATCTCCTTCAATCTCCAATGTTCCATATCCACCGCCAAAGTCCTCTAATGTGCCACTAAGAAGAAAAAGGAAGAGGTTTTGATGAGTTTTAAGGTTTAGTGGAGAAGAGAATGGTTCATTTGGGTGGAGCCACCATTGGGAGAGAAAGGGGATGAGAGAAAATGAAGATTAAGGTTTTTAGATCCCCTTTTTTCACTTTTATAGTTGGGTAGTCTCGCCTGGGCGACAATGGCTCGCTTGGGCGAGAAGCCCATTATATTTTAAATTTCAAAACACGGACCCTCTCGCCTGGGCGAGATTCTCTCGCTCAAGCGAGAATCTCACAGTCTGCCCAGGCTTCTCTCGCTCAAGCGACCACTTTCTCGCTTGGGCGAGATTTCCAGAATTCTCAAATTTAAAACACTGAGCCTCTCGCTTGGGCGAGACCCTCTCGCTCAAGCGAGAATCTGGCAATATGTTCCATTCTTCAGGACTGTTACCTCAACTTTAGGTGGATAAATTTAGGGTGTTACACTACTCGATGTGCTAACAAGATACCCAACGAAGACTATATCAGACTAACCGCAGCCAGCCGATATTACAATCTTCAATCTCTAAACCTTAGTGATGTTTACAACACTTTTACAAAGAAAAACAATTTTACGGCAAAAACCTCTTCAAGAAGAGTTCTTTGGCTTTTGAAAGCCACCTACAACCCATATGATAATTGACTCACACACACTCACAAGGGTATGAGAAATCAAGAAGGATTGGAAAGAGGTTTATGCACTCAATATGCACTAGTTTGAAAAAGCTTTTCTTTTGAAAACAAGAAGCCAAGAAAACCTTTCACCAAAGGGTTTTTCTCACAAGGATTTGACGCTTAAAGCTCAAAGAGAAATACTTCAGAGAGATTTGGGATTTCGAATTTGAAAGTTTGAAAATTATGAAAATCAAAGTTATGTTTAAAGTGCAGAAAAACCGGTCATTTACAGTTTTCTGTTTTCAACAGAATTAATCGATTAAATGTCCTCTTGATCGATTAACGTCTTTGAAAATTAACATGTTTCTGTTGAACATAATCAATTAACAGTTATATAATCGATTAAAACTACCAAGCAACCAAAATCAATAGTTACTAGAACTCTCATTAATGGATTAAAAAGACTCTTAATCGATTAACTAAGGTATGCAGTCAGATAATCGATTATTTCCCTATTAGGATCAATTATCATAAAAACTATAGGCTTTCTTGGATAAGATGTAACCCTCCAAAATAAGTAGGTACTAAAATAATGCATGACTTTTATAGAAAATATAATTTTTTAATGCAACCTACTAAAAGGATGAAAGATGACTCTCAAAAAGGATTTTGGCAATCTTACGAGCGGATGAGAAGATCCTCATTTGGGTTACCCTACCTAGACTCAATACTAAGCAATCATCTCAGGACTACTAAAAAGGAAAAATAAGAAACCTTTCCTAGAGTCTTGAGTCTTGGTCATGTTGTTTGTTGAGGAGTTAGGTCTTCAAGCTTTTTAGATCGACTTTGTCTTCATCGAAACATATGCATGAAAAGTATGTTGCAGTCATACTTGTTGACTTCACTTGCAATATCATAAATCTCTTGTGCTGCAAGAGTACTGGATGTAACCTTCGGTGGACAAGAAGGTGAACTAGTATAAAAATCTTTGAGTACTCTCTTCTTCCTTATCTCATTGAATTTAATTGATATTTTTCTGCATAAATTTTCCGCTGCTAGTAACTCTTTAAATTGCAGAAAAATCTATCATATTTTTAAATCAACTAATTCACCCCCCCCCCCCCCCCCCCCCCCTCTTAGTTGTCATCTCAGTCTTACAACATAGTGGTAGCCTCTCAACGCTCCCGATGATGTAGGAACAATTGGACGAACCTCGTTATCAAATTCCTTGTGTTATTATCTTCTATTCTCTTTTACTATTTGATTGCTCGCTTGTTTCCAATATTTATAAAATATTGAGAAAGACATCATTATCCTAATAATTAAATAATCATCAATAAATTTATACACATTATTATATGATTCTAAAATAAGATAAACTTTCAAAATATATATTATTATTTGACTTTAAAATAACTACAAAAAAAAAATCTGAATTCATCAAAGTTATTAATATTATTTGTATATGTTTCTTATTGTTACTATTTTAATACTGCAATAGTAACATTTCAATATTAGAATCAAACTTAAACTCTAAAAAAACATAATCCAAAATGAGCATGACCGAAATTAAGGAATAAAAAATAATTCAAACCAAATATAAATCAAATATGTATTATAATGCATACAACTTTGTATATCTTATGATTGATTTTAATAGAATAAATGTAGAATAATCAATTTCATTATCACAATTAAATCAAATCAAAGATATGATTTTTGGAAGCCAAAAATATTTTTTTCAACTATAAGGGTCAATGATACATTGTTATTTTTTAGAGGCTTTATTACAAAAAATGAAGTTAAAAAAATTGAAGTTTCATCTATATTATTTGGAAGAATATTATCCTCAATGGATACAACATTATCATATTTATCACAATTTCATTATTCAGTAACTTCAGGAAAAAATATTAGATTAAGGATAGAGATAGTAAAAGAACATAGTATACTTCGTATTTCTCTATTTGAATATGAAGAACATTAAACTTCATAAAATATTGGGAAACACATCATTATCCTAATAATTAAAAACTCATCAATAAATTTATAACACATTATTATATGATTCCAAAATAAAATTATTTTCAAAATACATATTATTATTTTACTTTAAAATAAATATACACAAATAAAATTATGAATTCATCAATAAATTATTAATATTATTTTTATGATACATTTCTTATTGTTACTATATTAATACTACAATAGTAACATTGCAATATTAGAATCAAATTAAATATGTGTAACAGAGCATACAACTTTGTATATCTTATGATTGACTTTATAGAATAAATGTTGAAGAATCAATTTCATTATCACAATTAAATCAAATCAAATATATGATTTTTTAAGCCAAAAATATTGTTTTTTCTCTCGAAGGGTCAATGATACATTTTGATTTTTTTAGAGGCTTTATTACAAAAATTGACGTTTAAAAAATTGAAGTTTCATTTCTATTATTTGGAAGAATGTTATCCTCAATGAATACAATATTATTATCTTTATCACAATACCATTATTTTTTAACTTCAATTAAAATAATAATATTACAATCTTTATTTTAGATTGAGGCTCATTATATTTTATAATGTGGACTTGATATTTTTAATATTATGAATTCATACAATCATAAATATGAATTTTTAAAATTAGTTGTACTATCAATAACGTTAATAAATCAATGTTTATATATGGAGGTTATTATTATTGTTTACGTTCTTTTTTCTAATATAAACTGCAACTTTTATAATAAACATATTTGACTTAATATTTTTGTTGTTTTAATTTATTTTATTTCTCTGTATTATGGAAGTTATATTTATATTATATACAATACATTTTTTATGAGTTATATATATTTTTTATTTGTTATTTTAGAGTTAAACAACAAATTATTATAAAATCATATCCAAAATGAGTATTGCTTAAAATTAAGGAATGATAAATAATTTTGATTGAAATTGTATTAAAATATTATTGTGACATTTTATTATATATCATATAAAAAATACTTGTACATATTTTGTTGTAAGATAGAGATAGAAAATAACTTTAGTATACTTTGATGATGAAGAGCATCGAACTTTATAAAATATTGAGAAACACATCATTATACTAATAATTAAAAAATCATCAATAAATTTATAACACATTATTATATAATGATTCTAAAATAAGATTATTTTCAAAATATATATTATTATTTGACTTTAAAATAACTACAAACAAATAATATTCCGAATTCATCAATAAATTATTAATATTTTTTTATTATATGTTTCTTATTGTTACTATTTTAATACTACAATATTAACATTACAATATTAGAATAAAATCTAAACTCTAAAAAAAATATGTTCACAATGAGTATTGCGTAAATTAAGAAATCAGATATAATTCCAACGAGATATAAATCAAATTTCTGTTATAGTGCATACAACTTTCTATATCTTGTGGTTGATTTTAATAGAATAAATGTTGAACAATCAATTTCATTATCATAATTAAATCAAATTAAAGATATGATTTTTTTAAGCCAAAAAATATTATTTCCTCTCTATAAGGGTCAATGATACATATTGTGATTTTTTAGAGGCTTTATTAAAAAAACGACGTTAAAAAAATTGAAGTTTTATCTCTATTATTTGGAAGAATGCTATCCTCAATGGATACAATATTATTATATTTATTACAATTTCATTATTCTGTAACTTCAACAAAAATAATAATATTACTATCTTTATTTTAGATTGAGGCTCATTATGTTTTATACTATGGATTTGATATTTTTAATATTATGAATTCATACAATCATAAATATGAATATTTAAAATTAATTTTAATATAAATAAAATTACTAAATCAATGTTTACTTATTATTATTGTTGACATTATTTTTTCTAATATAATCTGTAACTTTTATGATAAACATATTTGACTTAATATTTTTATTGTTTTAATTTATTTTATTCATCTACATTATTAAAGTTTTATTTCTAATATTTACAATACATATTATATATATATATATATATTATTAGTTATTTTAGAATTAAAAAACAAATGATTATAAATTTATATCTATAATGAACATTCCCAAAAATTAAGGAATAAAAAATAACCTTTATTAAAATTGTATTAATATTTGAATTAGTCATTTTCCTAACGTTACTATTAGTGTAATTCAAGTTTTTCTTAGAAATATAGTTAATTTTGGTTTTGTCCTCCTAATTTATATTATGTATCATAGTGTGTGTGATATCATAATTAGCAGTATCATTGATTTGTACACATGAGTCATTCCTAGGTACATCTTTTTCGATTAAATCCACACATACTTATATAAGGACAACAATAAACAACTAACAGTGATATATCTTTGATATATCCATAATTAGCATTATTATTGATTAGTACACATACTTATCTTTTTCGATATCCCAAAATTTGAATATATAAGGACAACAATAAACAACTAATAGTGATATATCAAAATCCAATATGTTTTAGGTTTTCCCACTACACTCCAATTGCAAAGAATAACCGTCTTTGAGACATTCTGGATCTTAGTAACTTCTTCTCTATATGGATCTAGTGCATTTGTTGGTAGTAAATAGAGTGATTTATTTTTTAGACACTTATGGTGAAGAACTTGCACCCATAACTTGCGACCATCACCATCATAGATCAAATTCCAGGCAAACTTACCGAGAAGAAAAATATTATACACATTATTATTATTTGACTCTAAAATATCTGCATACAAATAATATTCAAAAATAGTTACTATTGTTATTATTTTTATTAACTACTAACAAATATTAATAATAGAAAATTATTAATATTATTTTTATTTTATATTTCTTATTGTTACTATTTCCATACTGCAATAATAAGATTACAATATTATAATCAAATCTAAACTCTATACAAAATATATTCATAATTAACATTGTTTGAAATTAAGGAATACATATTTTTTATGAGTTATAAATATTTATTATTACTTCTTTTAAAATTAAAAATTAAATGAATATAAATTTATACTAAGCATTGCCAAAAATTAAGGAATCAGAAATAACTTTGATTGTAATTGTATTAATATTTGAGTTAACCATATTCCTAAGGTTAATTTTCTATTTTTAGGTGTAAAATATCAAATTATTTCTTAGCTAAAAAATGTAACTGGCCACTTTTAGAACTAATAGAAGAAAATTAATAATCACACACATACTTATATTAAAATTTATAAATTATTTTGGTTACAATTAATAGGTTATAGTTCTGTTTTAAGAATTCTAATGTTATGAAATTATATTATTACACAGTTACCATTCTAATGTTATAATAACTACAGTTTAATGTTATAATACAAAGCATTAACCATGAGTTAACTCAGTGTACCACAAGGTTAACCAACAAAGTACAATAGCTCAAAAAACCGAATCTATGAGAAACAAAGCAAAAAAGAAAACTAATCTATAGCTAGGAGAGACCTTTGGTTAAAGGGTCACAATAAACTTTTCCATTCACTACATGTGAGAATCGTGGAACATATACACTTGATGCCTTCAATGAATTTTCTAGTCAAATTTAAAAGTCTTAAATTCAATAGGTATAAGATGATATCCTATACAATAAAAAATATACTCTTGAATCAATCTACAAATCTTTACACATCACAAAATGACATTATTACATAATGTATATTTTAAAGTTATTAGTTGATTTTGTAAGATATAAATCATTTTTTTTTCCTAAAATGATAAGATAGTTATATCAAAATGACTAACCTGGGTGTTGTGATGGCTCGGTGGTGGTGCCAGCGATGGTAGATATGGTGTGTGGTGGTGAAAATCTTATCTTGAATTCGTACAAAAAATATTATCTTAAACCCATACAAAAAATGTTATCATAAACTTAAAAAAAAAAAAACTTCATCCAACAGAAATGGCCAAAACAAATGTCACCTTCTTACTAAATGTTAAACTAAAAAACAACAAATAAAATCTAGAATCCACCATTAGTAAATATTAAACTAAATGTTAACATCAAGAACATGAAAAAACATACATTTGACTTAATGAGTGAGTAGGAACATAGGTAGTTGGAAAACACTAATGTATACAAAGTAAACCTGAACATGTTAAAAAAATAAGATCAGTAGTGATGATATAAGGACCCAAATTTTCACCCTAGAAATTTTTGTTTATTTTAATCCATTTATTCATGGTTTCTGTAAACCCTAAATTTATCTTTCTTAAAAGGTGGTAAAAGTCCTTAGGACTGAGACTTACTGCAAGATATCGCTTGAGTGAGAGGGCCTCGCCCAAGCGAGAGGATCAGAGTCACTCCCAGAATTTTTTGTAACACCCCAAATTTTTATGTCTTTAAAATTATAGTATCAGTCCTCGGATCCTCGCTTGAGCGAGAGATTATAGCCTGAGCGAGAAAGGATCACCTGGGAGGGTGAAATCTTGGACTATACTGGAAGATTCTCGCCTGAGCGAGAGTTTCCTCGCCTGGGCGAGAAATGGAAAAACTGGGGTTGTAGACACTGTGAGATTCTCGCTTGAGCGAGAATACATTCAACAGATACAAAGGAGTATGTCGTTCCCGAATCAAACAACACTAAAAGAGGAATACCTTCCACCACACATTGCTACGAATAGCCAATACCACGAGGGTAAGTCATACATTGCTACGAATAGTCAATACCACGAGGGCAAGTCATACATTGATACGAATAGCCAATACCACGAGGGCAAGTCATACATTGCTACGAATAGCCAATACCAAGAGGGCAAGTCATACATTGCTACGAATAGCCAATACCACGAGGGCAAGTCATACATTGCTCAACCTCTTTAGGGAGCTAAAAATAGATTTTCTTCCCATTGTTTCACAATCATATACAACCAGAAAATCTACGCATTTTATAACATCATATATAATTTAAATACTTCCCTTACATCACATTTCACCATAATACCCACAACTACAACCATGTCGAAATAATCATACTCATCCCATTCTTTACTATATATATAAATAGCTCACAACACAATCATTATCATACAACATAATCATGTACATATATCGCCAATAAACAACTTATCACACAATCATTATTACAAACATACCCATATATGTTTTGTAAGGACCCAAAGTCTGCCCTTGAAAATTTTTCCTTTATTTTAATCATTTTATACATACATTTCACATCTTACTCTAATTTTCCCCCATAATCAATTCGTAAAACTATATTTATAGTACATGATATTAACATATATATCATATTGCAGAAAACATAATTCATATATAACTTTCATCGGTAATTACCCGCATATGTTTAACTATGGGTTTCCAAAATACCCATAGTTACTAATATCCAGCATTACTCAAAAATGTTAGTAAGTTAAATGGTTACGAATACAATCATCCAAATAGCAATTTTACAACACAAAAAGCAAAAATAGAAGATCCAAGTCCTAAGCTCCTAAAGCCTCGAACCAAGCATCCTCAACTACCCTGTTTACCTGCAATGGGATTATCAATGGAAAATACACACAACATACAAAGGAGTAAGTCATCAAAACAATAAATACCATTATAAGATAATCCACATTTCAAAGGGGTTAGCAAACCATTTGTTTTATAAATTTATTTTTGCTACATAGCTTGAGCCAAAGCATCGCTACATAACTTGAGCCAAAGTATCGCTACATAACTTGAGCCAAAGTTTTGCTACATAGCTTGAGCCAAAGCATCGCTACACAACTTGAGCCAAAGTTTTGATACATAGTTTGAGCCAAAGCATCACTACATAACTTGAGCCAAAGTATTGCTACATAACTTGAGCCAAAGTTTTGCTACATAGCTTGAGCCAAAGCATCGCTACATAACTTGAGCCAAAGTATCGCTACATAACTTGAGCCAAAGTTTTGCTACATAGCTTGAGCCAAAGCATCGCTACACAACTTGAGTCAAAGTTTTGATACATAGTTTGAGCCAAAGTATTGCTACATAACTTGAGCCAAAGTATTGCTACATAACTTGAGCCAAAGTTTTGCTACATAGCTTGAGCCAAAGCATCGCTACATAACTTGAGCCAAAGTATTGCTACATAACTTGAGCCAAAGTTTTGCTACATAGCTTGAGCCAAAGCATCGCTACATAACTTGAGCCAAAGTTTTGCTACATAGCTTGAGCCAAAGCATCGCTACATAACTTGAGCCAAAGTATTGCTACATAACTTGAGCCAAAGTTTTGCTACATAACTTGAGCAAAAGTTTTGCTACATAACTTGAGCCAAAGTCGCTAACCAATTATGGTCGGCTAAAAACATATTTTCTTTTCATTGATACATCATCAATCCGTAAACAGTAAATCCACGCATTCCATTATCGTAAACATACCCATATATGTTTACAATAACTAAGCTATTTATCACTTTACCATTATACACAATCAGAAAACTCCACATATTATCCATTTTCATATGCTATGTAAAGACTCCTCCTTACCTTGGTGAGTATTGGGTTGGGTTCTTGGTAACTGCACTAGTTCCACCGACACCGCTGCCAACTCTAGGACCTTTCCCATTCCCACCACACAACACAATGTTAGTCATTTATTCCAAATATCACATAAACAACTCAAACTACATTATTTAACCACACGAGATATTTAACACATGTTCCATGTTGCTAAACTACTTTTATCAAAAGTTTACAACATCTAAAACATACATATTCATCTCCTATTTTAAAATTAGAAAGTAAACTCATCTTCTACCTCTAGAATTTTACTCATTTTCCCCTTTTACCACATTTTCACTTTAGGGTTTTGGGGTTTTTATGAATCAACCCACAAATCCATTCTATTCTTGAAATACCAACTCTAAACCAAGAGTTACACGAGACAAACAACATAAAACGAACCTTAACTCAAAAGGATGAGTTTCCATGGTTTTTCACCTTTGGAGAAGAGATCCTTTACACTCCACAATGAGTTTGAAAGAGAGAAAGAGAGTTAGAATCAAGAGATTTACCTCTTCTCGAGCTTCTAAATGACTCACAAGCCTTCTTGCTCTTGAAAATGCTCCCTTTTCTCACTTCTCTCTAGGTTAACCCCCATTAATGTGTTTGGGGTTCCCTATTTAAAGTAACAGCGTCGGGTTCTCGCTTAAGCGAGCCCTTTCTCGCTCAAGCGAGAAAATCCCGCCTATTTTAAAAACTCAGATCTGACCCTCTCGCTCAAGCGAGGATTCTCACTCAAGCGAGAATCTCACAGTCTCAACAGTCCCAAAATGCCATTATAGCCCAGGCGAGAATCCTCCAGTATAGCCCAGGATTTCACCCTCCCAGGTGATCCTTTCTCGCCCAAGCGAGAATCTCTCGCTCAAGCGAGACTTCCAGGACTGACACTATAATTTTAAAGACTTAAATTTAGGGTGTTACATGTTTATAACAAATAAGCGATTCACAACTTAGTCATCATCTTAAATACACTCATATCTTTTTATCGCAATAAACAACTCAAAACATATTTATCATCATACAACATATTAACGATAGAACCATTTCTCATGACGACGTATTAACATAAATGAGCATATTGCATTTTATCTAATAAAACAGTTTTTACCACTCATATTTCTCTACATTTATGGCTAATACCTCTTCATGGAAAAAAAGACTCTAACAAGGACCACAAACTTCCAAGAGAGTTTCTATCCGTTAATAATCTCCGATTCTTGAGGGAAATCGAAGAAGATGACTCTAATGAAATATTCTATGATCACAATGGTCTTCTCCCCCACCTTAGGTTGCGTAACCTCCGTCGCTCCACAAAAGAGCCACATCTCCCTTCATTTCCTCCAATCTCCATTGTTCCATTTTCACCGCCAAAGCCCTCCAATGTGCCACTAAGGAGCAAGATGAAGAGGTTTTGATGAGTTTTGAGGTTTAATGGAGGGGAGAATGGTCCATTTGGGTGGAAACGTCGTTGGGAGAGAAATGGCAAGAGAGAAAATTAAGATTAGGGTTTTTAGATCCCCTTTTTCATTTTTATTTTTGCGTAGTCTCGCCCGGGCGAGAATGGCTCGCTTGGGCGAGAATTTCGCCATTTTTTCAACTTTTCAACTCTGACGCTCTCGCCCGGGCGCGAATCGGGCAGTATGCTAAGGTTCCTCTCTAGCATGGGTGAAAATTCTAGCTCAAGCTAGAATTTGACATCTTTTCCAGATTTCACTCTCACTCAAGCGAGCACTTCCTTGCTTAAGCGAGGTCTCCGGGAAACTCATATTAGAACACCGAGTCTCTCTCTCGGGCGAGGTCCTCTCTCTCAATAGAGGATTGCCCAATATATACTCCAACACTACTTTTTACCAATCATTCCAAAAACGAAATTTGAGGTGTTACACCTTTCACTGAGGACGTTAAACGATTTTTCCTCAAGTTCAAATTGCATTAGAATACTATAACAAGTTAAGGATAATAGGAATTTGATTCCTCATGCAAACAAATTTTGTTGCCTTAACAGAATAGGAAAATGAAAATCATCAAGCTCAAAATCACTTACATTGCCATACTTGGGAGCATAAATTGGTTTTCCAAGAAAGTGTTCTGTGAAAACCTTGTGTTGTTCATCATTTGCGAGAATTCGTGCCAAATCCAATGGATTAGCCTCAGAAGAAGAAGTTCCTTGCTTCTTGTGAGTCATACTGGTATGTTGATTCTTTGCTCTTGATGATGAAGTCATGGTTGGAGGTTTTGAGATTTTTGGGATTTTCATTAAGGTCACTAAACACGAAAACTATCGGATAAAACTGTTTAGAATTGAAAATGTGATATGAAACGACTCAAAAATCACTTAAAACATATGAAAAATGAGGTTTTTAGGGATAGAGGGAGACATGTTTCACGAGTTTGAGAATGGAGGAAGAAGATGAAGTGTTTCAAAAATGGAGAAGAAACCTTTAAATACTGGTCAGAGTAATCGATTACCTGAAGTAGAGTAATCGGTTACTCAACATACAAAGTTTCATATATTTCAAACAGCAGCCTTCGTTAATCGATTACACATATGAGAGTAATCGATTGCTTACCTCAGAATTTTGAATTTTCAGGCCTACTGATGCCTAGTAATCGATTATTTTCCCTAAGTAATCGATTACATACCTCAAAATTTGAAATTTAAATAAAACTAAGAAGTTTTAAGTACAAGTAGGGATAAGATAAACATAATGAAGCAAACATATAATAATGTATGAGCAATTTAAGACTCAAGTATGCCTAATTCTCGTCTAATTTTATAGAAATGTTCTTTTGCCAAGGGTTTAGTAAATATATCTGCTAGTTGGTCATGAGTATCAACAAATTATAAAGCCACATCTTTCTTTTGGACATGGTCCCTAAGGAAGTGATGCCTTATATCTATGTGCTTGGTTCTAGAATGCATGATTATATGTTTATGAGATTTATAGCACTGGTGTTGTCACATTTTAGGGGAATGCAGCCTAAGTCTAAGCCATAGTCTCATAGTTGTTGTTTAAGCCACAACACTTGTTCACAACAGCTACATGCCGCTATGTATTATGCTTCAGTAGTACTTAGGGAAACACATGCTTGTTTCTTACAAGACCATGATACTAGTGCATTTCCTAATATATGACACGTACCACTAGTACTCTTTCTCTTAGTTTTGAATCTAGCAAAATCTGAATCTGAATATCCTACCAAATCACATATACTTTCTTTTGGATGCCAAAGTCCAACATCAGTTGTGCCTTTTAGATATTTCATGATTGACATCAACTAAGTGTAATTCTTTTGGTTTTGGTTGATAACGAGTACACAAACAGACACTAAACATTATATCAGGTCTACTGGCAGGTAGATAAAGTAGGGAACCAATCATACCTCGATACTTTGATATGTCGATGCATTTTCCAGCTTCATCTATATCAATGTATGTACCAGAACCCATAGGAGTGGCAATGGGCTTACAATCATCCATTTCAAATCTTTTCAGCAATTCTTTACAATATTTGGGTTGACTTACAAATATACCATCCTTGAGTTGTTTGATTTGCAATCCAAGGAAGTAATTTAAATTCCCCATCATTGACATTTCAAACTCCACTTGCATCATTTTGCCAAGATCACTACATAACATCTCATTTGTTGAACCAAAAATAATATCATCTACATATATTTGCACAAAAAGAGTTTGATGATTTATTTTCTTAATAAAGAGAGTAGTGTCGACCTTTCCTTTGGTAAAACCTTTTTCAAGTAGAAAGTTTGTTAGACGATCATACCAGGCACATGGAGTTTGCTTCAAGACATATAGAGCTTTCTTAAGTTTATATACATGGGAAGGATGTTTGTAGTCTTCAAAACTAGGAGGTTATTCGACATATACTTTTTCTTGTATATAACTGTAACACCCCAAATTTGAAGTCTTTAAAATTATAGTATCAGTCCTCGGATCCTCGCTTGAGCGAGAGGTACTCGCTTGAGCGAGAAAGGTTCACCTGGGAGGGTGAAATCCTGGGCTATACTTGGCAATTTTGGGTAATATAATCGATTACACAGTCCTGGTAATCGATTACAAGATGAAAAGCATCAGATATGTACATCTGACACAATGTAATCGATTACACCATGTTGGTAATCGATTACATCACGACAATGCCTCTGTAATTTACACTGGGTAATCGATTACACACTTCTGGTAATCGATTACATCGTATTAATGTAATCGATTACACCATGTTGGTAATCGATTACATCGCGACGATGCCTCTGTAATTTACACTGTGTAATCGATTACACTATACTTGTAATCGATTATACTTATCGCTATGACTATAAAAGTGAATAAAAGGGGACCTAGAAACCCTAATTTTCATTTTATTTCTCCCCATTTCTCTCCCAACGGTGGCTCCACCCAAATGGACCATTTTTACCTCCATTAAGCCTCAAAACTCATCAAAACCTTCCTCTTGCATCATGGTGACACATTTGGAAAAGCTTGGAGGTGAAAAAGCAACAATGGAGGTTGGAGGAGATGAAGGGAGATGTGGCTCTTTTGCGGAGCAACGGAGCTTACGCAACCTAAGGTGAGGGAGAAGACCATTGTGGTCTTAGAGTATTTCATTAGAGTCGTCATCTCCGATTTCCCCTCAAGAATCGGAGCACATTAACGGATAGAAACTCTCTTGGGAGTTTGTGATCCATGTGAGAGTCTTTATCTTACATGAGGATGTATTAGCCATAAAAGTGGAGATATATGTGTGGGGAAAACCGTTTATTTGAATAAAACTCTATATGCTCCTTTATGGTAATACACCGTCATTAAAGATGGTTCTAACGTTAATGTGTATATGATGAAGAATATGTTATGCGTGGTTTGTTTATGATAATGGTTATGATGTGTGATGAGTTGTGAATGTGTTAAAATGGAATGAGTATGTTTATCAAATTGAGTATGTTGTGAGTAGTTGATTGTTATAAACATGTATGGGTGTATTATAACAATGAATGTGTGATGAGCTGTGAATGTGTTAAAATGGATAAAGGTATGTTTGTGACAGTGAAGATGTTATATGTTATCTATAGTGATAAGATTATGAGATGCCTTGTGTTGATTGTGTATGACATGGATGTGGTATGGATGGTAACTCGACCTGCCCGATGTGGTATGGAAAATGAAATCGATGAATACGATTGAGTGTGAATACGAACTATGAGAAGTGAGTATGTCACCAAGAGAGTCATATGCATGCTATAGGATATATAGTATGGGATATATATTCTATAGGGTGAATATGAGTGATAAAAGGGATGGCGTTACGAATGAAAGTAATATACATGCTATAGGAATATATTATGGGATATAGGTCCTATAGGGTGAATATGAATGATGAGAAATGAGTATATTTGGACGAATAAGATATGCACACTATAGAACACATATAGTATGGGATGTACGTGTACTATAGGGTGAATATGGATAATATATGATAAATAAATATGCACACTATAGAACACATACAGTATGGGATGTATGTGTATTATAGGGTGAATATGGATAATATATGATAAATAAATATGCACACTATAGAACACATACAGTATGGGATGTTACGAATGAAAGTAATATACATGCTATAGGAATATATTATGGGATATAGGTCCTATAGGGTGAATATGAATGATGAGAAATGAGTATATTTGGACGAATAAGATATGCACACTATAGAACACATATAGTATGGGATGTACGTGTACTATAGGGTGAATATGGATAATATATGATAAATAAATATGCACACTATAGAACACATACAGTATGGGATGTATGTGTATTATAGGGTGAATATGAATAATATGTGATGTATAAGTATGCACACTATAGAATATATATAGTATGGGATATATGTGTACTATAGGGTGAATATGGATATTATGTGTTGATTGATATAAGCTTATCATGATTGATGTTAGATGTGTGTGGTTTTTAATACTTTAATGTTATTACTCCATGTAAATCCACGCTACGGTCGCCGTAGTTGGTTCTTACTCCCTTTGTCTTTCCTTGTATGTGTTGTATATTTGGGTCCAGGTTGTGGAGGTAGCGCATTGGACGCTTGCGGAGAAGAGTACATGATAGAGTAGTGGATAATATGGAATTGATATATTATATGATAAATATTTGTAATATGAAGAACATGTTAGTGAATCCATGTATAAACAACTTTCTTGTAAGTGTATAATGAAGTGAATCTAATGTTTGTATTCAAGGTAATTTTGAGAAAGTTTAATTGTATAAAGGATGTATTTGAACGGAAGTGTAATGACATGCTTTTGAAATGAAAGGGGTTTGGAATATTTCCGCCTTGTAAATTTATAATCAATCAAGTTTCCAAACTGTCCGAGTAATGTCTTTCAAAAGTAATCACTGCACTTTCACGAATAAGGATTTTTAAAAGAGAATTTTCGAGTTATGAAAATCGGGTCCTTACAATAACCATTATGAAATGCACTCTTTACATCCATTTGATATAACTGAAAATTTAGAGAGCAAGCATATGCAAGTAATAACTAAATATCTTCAAGTTAGCAACAATAGAGAAGGTTTCATCAAAAGCAATAACTTCTTCCTAATTGTATTCTTGTGCTACCAGTCAAGCTTTATTTCTAATAATAATTCCATTTTCATCTGATTTATTACGGAATACCCAACGAGTTCTGTAACACCCCAAATTTTAATCTTTAAAAATATAGTATCAGTCCTGGAAGCCTCGCTTGATCGAGAGATTCTCGCCTGAGCGAAAAAGGATCAGCTGGGAGGGTGAAATCCTGGACTATACTGGAGGATTCTCGCCTGGGCGAGAAATGGCAATTTTGGGCTGTTGACACAGTGTAATCGATTACACTCTGCTGGTAATCGATTACATCGTGTAAAAAGCATCAGATATGTGCATTTGACACAGTGTAATCGATTACACATTTATGGTAATCGATTACACATTGCTGGTAATCGATTACACATTGCTGGTAATCGATTACATCGTATTAAAAGCATCAGATATGTGCATCTGACACAGTGTAATCGATTACACATTTATGGTAATCGATTACACATTGCTGGTAATCGATTACACATTGCTGGTAATCGATTACACACTCGTGGTAATCGATTACATCCATCAGATATGCGCATTTTTCACGTTGTAATCGATTACACCATGTTGGTAATCGATTACAACCCGACGAGACCTCTTTAAAACAGAACCCCAAACACATTTTTGGGTTAGAACTTCGAAGAGAAGAGAGAAATGAGAGCTTTTCAAGAGCAAAGAGCCTTAGGACTCATCTTGGAGCTTGAGAAGAGGTAAACCTCTTGTTACTAACTCTTTTTCTTCCTCTCTAACTTGTTTTGGGTATGTTGGATTTATTTTCAAAACATGAGAAACCATGGAAACTCATCTTTTAGAGTTATGGTTCCTTTTATGTTGTTTTTATCTTGTAAACTCTTAGTTTAGAGTTGTTATTTGATGAATGGAAAGTTTTATGGGTTATTCATGAAAAACCCCAAAAACCCCCCAAAATGAGAATACGAGTATAAAGAGAAAGAGATGAAATGTTAGATGTGGATAATGGCTTTGATGTTGTTATATGAGATGAACATGTATGCTTTGATATTTTGAAACTTGTATTGAAGTAGTTTTGGAAATATTGAAATATGAGATGTTATGCATGTTTTAGATGGTTGAATATTTTGTATGATTAAATGATGCAGAGTAAGTTGTTTATGTGATATTTGGAATAAATGACTAACATTGTTGTTATTGGTGGAAATGAGGAAAGATCCTAAGGTTGGAGGAAATCGTGGAGGAGACTTTTAAAGTTACTCGGAACCGATCCCCAACGCTCACCAAGGTAAGGGATAAGTGGCTCTAATTCATACTCACTTATGTGAATGAGGTATGTGAAAGAGGTAACGTGTTGGTAAGTTTATGGTTGTTACCCTACCCGAGGAGGTAGTGGTTTATCATTGTGTCCTACCCGGAGTGGTAGTGAACTATTTATCGTGTCCTACCCTGAGTGGTAGTGAACTGTTTATTGTGTCCTACCCGGAGTGGTAGCGGACTGTTATGGTGTCCTACCCGGAGTGGTAGTGGATTGTTATTGTTATCCTACTGGGAATGGTAGTGAAGTATTGTGTATGACTTGCCCTATGTGGTATTGTATATGACTTGCCCTATGTGGTATTGCGTATGACTTGCCCTATGTGGTATTGTGTATGACTTGCCCTATGTGGTATTGTGTATGACTTGCCCTATGTGGTATTGCGTATGACTTGCCCTATGTGGTATTGCGTATGACTTGCCCTATGTGGTATTGTGTATGACTTGCCCTATGTGGTATTGTGTATGACTTGCCCTATGTGGTATTGTGTATGACTTGCCCTATGTGGTATTGCGTATGACTTGCCCTATGTGGTATTGCGTATGACTTGCCCTATGTGGTATTGTGTATGACTTGCCCTATGTGGTATTGTGTATGACTTGCCCTATGTGGTATTGCGTATGACTTGCCCTATGTGGTATTGTGTATGACTTGCCCTATGTGGTATTGCGTATGACTTGCCCTATGTGGTATTGTGTATGACTTGCCCTATGTGGTATTGCGTATGACTTGCCCTATGTGGTATTGTGTATGACTTGCCCTATGTGGTATTGCGTATGACTTGCCCTATGTGGTATTGTATATGACCTACCCGAAGTGGTAGTGGATCATTAAGGGAAATTGCCAACCCGAAGTGGTAGTGGATCATTGAGAAATTACATATCCGATGTGGTAGAACCGGAGGAGGTAAAGAGTAAGCCTGATGGCGAGAATAAGCAATGAGACAAAAAGATTTGAGATAAACGAATATGCATGCTATAGGATATATAGTATGAGATATATATTCTATAGGGTGAATATGGATGATAAAGTGGAAGATGTGAACAATGAAAGTCATATGCATGTTATAGGATATATATTATGGGATATATATTCTATAAGGTGAATATGAAGGATGAGAACTGAGAATGTCACAATGAAAGTCGTATGCATTCTATAGAGTATATTGTATGAGATATATATTCTATAGGGTGGATATGAATGATGAGAAGTATGAGGTTTCGAAGGAACGTAGTAGGCGTGCTATAGAATATATATTATGGGATATATATACTATAGGACGAATATGAATAACGTGGAAATGAAAGAAAGAATATATGAACGTTTACATTTATTTATTTGTGGTTATGATTTATATCAATGCTTAATTGTATTTGAAATGTGGATTATCGTGTGATGTTAGTTTTGAACTAATGACTTACTCCCTTTTGTTTTGTATGTTGTTTATGATAATCCCATTGTAGGTAAATGAAGGATTTTGAGGATGAAGCTCAATTAGGAAGCTTTTGTGTTTATTTACTCGATTGTCTTTATTGCTATTTGATATTGTAGTTGATTTGATAGTATTTTGGGATAAATGTAATCTGATTAGGATAATATGGTGACATGCAGTTATGGACGTTATAACTCTGGAAAACCCATAACTGGACGTATGTGATAAAGGCTATCTGAATGAATTATGTTTTTCCGCAACATAAATTTGTATGATAATATAATAGGGTAAAGAGTATTTTCAAAGAAAGGTACTTGAGAGTTTTTAATGAAGGTGACGACTGTATGTAAGAAAGGATTAAAATAAATGAAAAATTTTCAAGGGTAGAATTTGGGTCGTTACAATATGGTATCAGAGCATAGTTAATCTTGCGGCCTAGGATATGGCCTTACATGCTTCTTTGTAATCTTTATGTGCTTGAACTGATTGGTTAGCATTGACGGTTGTGTGTTTATGTGATGCTTGTCTAGTTATAAAATTAGTCTACTGACAAGTACGTGAGTGCAGGTACGAATGGCTGAAAGAGAAAGAGAAACGAGCCAGAATACTTCCGATGATCTCTTGGCACAGATGTTAGAGGTGCTTCAGGGTATGAATGAAAACTTACGAAATTTGAATCGGAGCGTGGCTCCAGGTCCAGGCTCTCTGTCCCAAGCTGGATCGGAGACCTAATGTCATGCATGCTGGGGAGGCAAGGGACCACGGTCGGATGGTTACCCCAAGTGGCGCAGGGACATCGGGTGTTGATGATCCGGCAAGAGGTAAACGCATGGTGACAGGTATTCCTTGTTTAGTGTTGTTGATTCGAGAGCGACACACTCACTTATATATGATAAATGTGAAAATCGGCTGAAATTGTAAACTGAGTCATTACTTCCGACTTGGTCGCGTCGACCCCAATCTTTGTGCTGGTGGTGGTGTCGACGTTTATGTTCTAGTGTCCGATTGTGGTAAATGGTGTGATATTTACCGTAGATTCAGTCTGCTTGTCGTTATCCCAGTTAGATATAATTTTGGGGATGGACTAATTGTCAGCAAATCATGTTGTGATTGAATAGTGTTGACAAGGTTGTGGCGGTTAGGGATCTGTGCGAGATCTCTGACCAAGCTAGTGGTTTGGTGCCAGTGTCGGCTAAGAGAGTCAGGACCCTCCTTCGAAGAAGGGATCGGTATTCATTCAGTAAATGTCACAAGAGGGTATTTAAGAACTCGTTAGTATTTCGAGATGTTAAGATTTGAAAGAACTATTTATTTTGTCTTGGAAAGTGGACTTTCGTCTATGAATGATTGACTTTTATAATAAGTATACTTACAAGAAAAATGTTTAAGTCGGAGATACTTGTTTTCTCTTATGAGTTGTTACAGGTTAATTCCCTTTGTTGGCCTTAGTGTGTATGCGCACGCTAAGAGGTGAAACTCATATTTCTAAAATGAAATAGAGGTTGGATAAATTACCTAAAGGTCCTTGCGACTAATGTGTTTACATGGATGTTGACTAATCAGATGTATTATCATTTTGAGGTGACCTATGGTTGGTACCCCAAAATCGATTAAGTATGAAAAAGTTATTTTTGATTCTTGTGTATGAAACTTCTGGTCTATGAAATTTATTTTTTTGTTAAAGATGAGTACCCGCCGTAACAAATGTATATTGGTATTGAACACCAAGCTATGTGCGGGGATGTTGAACCTCAAAAAAAAAAAAACATATTTTGGATCGGTAGTGTCTCAGTGTACGGTTGGGGTAAATGGTAGAACCTTTACTATAGTGTTGATATGCGCGACGATGTCCCAGTTGGATTTAATCCTGGAAATGGACTAGCGGTCATCAAAATTGTGTTTTGCTTAACTATGAGATGATTGTTGAGGTGAAGAATTAAGATCTAGTTGCATTGATATGTATATGAGTGCAAAAGAGTAAGACTTATAATGATAGTCGAGAAAAGAGACTAGTTAAGTTACTTACCCCGCCAATGTGATGAATGCAATGGAATAGACGTGAAACTTTTGGTCTCGAATGACCGGTTCTTTTGCGGTAGGACATTGGCAACGCATGAAATAGTGGTGGTGATCCGAAATTGTCTGCGTTGAATGTGTACCGGCAAAAGTTGTTGTTGTTTCGTGAACGTCAGTAATTGCGGTGTATGGGTGTGGTGTAACCATAGGATAGAAGAAGTTTTGGGTTGTGTCGAAATGAGCATGCGAACCTTGTTTCACGACGTGGTTGCCATGAGTCGTGGATTCAAACCGCTTTCGAAAATCATTTTTGGGAAAACTTAGCTTGTGCCTAAGTAATGATTTAGTATCATGTTGGAGAATTCCGAAATTTTAGCAACCATATCGGAATAAGTATGAGGTTGTTAAAAGTTTAGTGATATGAGACGCCCATGTATTTCTGGACATAATGAGAGATGGTTAATAAGTTTATATTTACTAACGGAATTGGGGTGACCAAACCGAACGCAAGTTGTAGGTTTGAATGCTGGTCGACTTGTGCTTGCCGATTGGTAACAGAGTACCTAGTTTTGGTGTGAATCAATGGTTTTATGGTTTCAGTAGAGGCTAGAAATTTGTAACTTCTTAAGACGATAAGATTTGATGGTAGAAATATTTGATGTAATTACACAATTACTGAATAGTTTGATTGTGTATAATAAATGAGGCATTAAGAGACTTTTGTGTAGGTATTTTGTTGATCGAGTAAAATGAAATTGTGCTAGATTCTCGAGTGGAGATGAAACTAGTTAGTGTATGACGGATGTTAAAAGATGCATTTAGATAGATATGGGATAAGGGGTTCCCCATTCGCTGAAATTCGAGAGTGTTATCGGGATTCTTAACGTATGTTAGGATTGATAGATGGATATGTGATGGATACCTATGGTTCTTGAAAAATGTAGAAAAGATCTTTAGTCTGAATTATGGTTTAGTTCTCATGGTATTCAATGTTGTTCGAGGCTAGGATCTTAATATTTGGACATTGAGGAGTTAGTTCATGAATTGGTTTGGTGATATCATGGTTTAGTGGTGTATGCCCTTAGTGACTGATTAATTAATCTTAATGGATTAGAGAATCGAATTGTGATTTTGGTTGAATATTCTTGTGCCTAAGGTCTAGGTGTGATGATTTTATTTTCCGAGGTATGTTTAATTTTCGGGGACGAAAATTCTTATAAGAGGGGGAGGATTGTAACACCCCAAATTTTAATCTTTAAAAATATAGTATCAGTCCTGGAAGCCTCGCTTGATCGAGAGATTCTCGCCTGAGCGAAAAAGGATCAGCTGGGAGGGTGAAATCCTGGACTATACTGGAGGATTCTCGCCTGGGCGAGAAATGGCAATTTTGGGCTGTTGACATAGTGTAATCGATTACACTCTGCTGGTAATCGATTACATCGTGTAAAAAGCATCAGATATGTGCATTTGACACAGTGTAATCGATTACACATTTATGGTAATCGATTACACATTGCTGGTAATCGATTACACATTGCTGGTAATCGATTACATCGTATTAAAAGCATCAGATATGTGCATCTGACACAGTGTAATCGATTACACATTTATGGTAATCGATTACACATTGCTGGTAATCGATTACACATTGCTGGTAACCGATTACACACTCGTGGTAATCGATTACATCCATTCACGTTGTAATCGATTACACCATGTTGGTAATCGATTACAACCCGACGAGACCTCTTTAAAACAGAAACCCAAACACATTTTTGGGTTAGAACTTCGAAGAGAAGAGAGAAATGAGAGCTTTTCAAGAGCAAAGAGCCTTAGGACTCATCTTGGAGCTTGAGAAGAGGTAAACCTCTTGTTACTAACTCTTTTTCTTCCTCTCTAACTTGTTTTGGGTATGTTGGATTTATTTTCAAAACATGAGAAACCATGGAAACTCATCTTTTAGAGTTATGGTTCCTTTTATGTTGTTTTTATCTTGTAAACTCTTAGTTTAGAGTTGTTATTTGATGAATGGAAAGTTTTATGGGTTATTCATGAAAAACCCCAAAAACCCCCCAAAATGAGAATACGAGTATAAAGAGAAAGAGATGAAATGTTAGATGTGGATAATGGCTTTGATGTTGTTATATGAGATGAACATGTATGCTTTGATATTTTGAAACTTGTATTGAAGTAGTTTTGGAAATATTGAAATATGAGATGTTATGCATGTTTTAGATGGTTGAATATTTTGTATGATTAAATGATGCAGAGTAAGTTGTTTATGTGATATTTGGAATAAATGACTAACAATGTTGTTATTGGTGGAAATGAGGAAAGATCCTAAGGTTGGAGGAAATCGTGGAGGAGACTTTTAAAGTTACTCGGAACCGATCCCCAACGCTCACCAAGGTAAGGGATAAGTGGCTCTAATTCATACTCACTTATGTGAATGAGGTATGTGAAAGAGGTAACGTGTTGGTAAGTTTATGGTTGTTACCCTACCCGAGGAGGTAGTGGTTTATCATTGTGTCCTACCCGGAGTGGTAGTGAACTATTTATCGTGTCCTACCCTGAGTGGTAGTGAACTGTTTATTGTGTCCTACCCGGAGTGGTAGCGGACTGTTATGGTGTCCTACCCGGAGTGGTAGTGGACTGTTATTGTTATCCTACTGGGAATGGTAGTGAAGTATTGTGTATGACTTGCCCTATGTGGTATTGTATATGACTTGCCCTATGTGGTATTGCGTATGACTTGCCCTATGTGGTATTGTGTATGACTTGCCCTATGTGGTATTGTGTATGACTTGCCCTATGTGGTATTGCGTATGACTTGCCCTATGTGGTATTGCGTATGACTTGCCCTATGTGGTATTGTGTATGACTTGCCCTATGTGGTATTGTGTATGACTTGCCCTATGTGGTATTGTGTATGACTTGCCCTATGTGGTATTGCGTATGACTTGCCCTATGTGGTATTGCGTATGACTTGCCCTATGTGGTATTGTGTATGACTTGCCCTATGTGGTATTGTGTATGACTTGCCCTATGTGGTATTGCGTATGACTTGCCCTATGTGGTATTGTGTATGACTTGCCCTATGTGGTATTGCGTATGACTTGCCCTATGTGGTATTGTGTATGACTTGCCCTATGTGGTATTGCGTATGACTTGCCCTATGTGGTATTGTGTATGACTTGCCCTATGTGGTATTGCGTATGACTTGCCCTATGTGGTATTGTATATGACCTACCCGAAGTGGTAGTGGATCATTAAGGGAAATTGCCAACCCGAAGTGGTAGTGGATCATTGAGAAATTACATACCCGATGTGGTAGAACCGGAGGAGGTAAAGAGTAAGCCTGATGGCGAGAATAAGCAATGAGACAAAAAGATTTGAGATAAACGAATATGCATGCTATAGGATATATAGTATGAGATATATATTCTATAGGGTGAATATGGATGATAAAGTGGAAGATGTGAACAATGAAAGTCATATGCATGTTATAGGATATATAGTATGGGATATATATTCTATAAGGTGAATATGAAGGATGAGAACTGAGAATGTCACAATGAAAGTCGTATGCATTCTATAGAGTATATTGTATGAGATATATATTCTATAGGGTGGATATGAATGATGAAAAGTATGAGGTTTCGAAGGAACGTAGTAGGCGTGCTATAGAATATATATTATGGGATATATATACTATAGGACGAATATGAATAACGTGGAAATGAAAGAAAGAATATATGAACGTTTACATTTATTTATTTGTGGTTATGATTTATATCAATGCTTAATTGTATTTGAAATGTGGATTATCGTGTGATGTTAGTTTTGAACTAATGACTTACTCCCTTTTGTTTTGTATGTTGTTTATGATAATCCCATTGTAGGTAAATGAAGGATTTTGAGGATGAAGCTCAATTAGGAAGCTTTTGTGTTTATTTACTCGATTGTCTTTATTGCTATTTGATATTGTAGTTGATTTGATAGTATTTTGGGATAAATGTAATCTGATTAGGATAATATGGTGACATGCAGTTATGGACGTTATAACTCTGGAAAACCCATAACTGGACGTATGTGATAAAGGCTATCTGAATGAATTATGTTTTTCCGCAACATAAATTTGTATGATAATATAATATGGTAAAGAGTATTTTCAAAGAAAGATACTTGAGAGTTTTTAATGAAGGTGACGACTGTATGTAAGAAAGGATTAAAATAAATGAAAAATTTTCAAGGGTAGAATTTGGGTCGTTACAAGTTCCTATAACATGCCTATTATTTGGTCTAGGAACAAGTTCCCAAACTTCATTTCTACCAAAATGGTTCAACTCTTCTTGCATTGCAAGAATCCAGTGTTCATCCTCGATTGCATTGTCAATCTTGGAGGGTTCTATTTGAGAGACGAAGGCCATGTTTAAACAAGCATCATTTGCTCCTGACCTTGACACGGTTTTGATGAAGACACCAATATCACAAAAAGAAGAAAGGAAGAAGACCAACAAAGACTATCGAAGACAAAGCTTCAAAATTTAGAGTCTAAGTCTTTAGGTACTTCTATCCTTACAACTCATTTATTTACTTAGTTAATAATGCTCAAAATTGTTTTCAAGAAAATAAGGAAAAATTAAGTGTGAATAAATATAATTTTCAAAAACAACATGTAACGGGTTACCATACTTGAGTAACAAGTTACATGAGTGAGAAAAGAGTTTTCAAACCTCTAACAGCTATGAGTAATCCATTACAGACTTTGGAGTAAAAGATTACCATTTTTAGAAAACAGGGTAATCGATTACTCAAAGTAGTGTAATCGATTACACTAAGGCAAATTCACAAAGCTGTCAAACAGTGTTGTTGAGTAATCGATTACTCAAATCCAGTAATCGTTTACACTATGTGAATTTTCAAAAAAAGTTGTTAACAAGATTGTTGGGTAATCGATTACCCATTTGCAGTAATCGATTACTGAGAGCTGTTGCATCAGTTTTTCAGATTTCAAGTGAAAGGATTTCACTCCAAAATGATTGCTTTTCATTCCAAACGAAACCCACTCATACCTAAGGGTATTATGGTTGATTGAAAGCCTATATAAAGGCATTGAAACAGTATCACAACATACAACAATATACAAACAAATCAGATTTCAAACTCTCTTTAAAAGCTCTCACACTTTCTGATTTTACTTACACTTTTCAAGGAACCTACTCTTAAACTTTCAAAGTTATTTTGAAGTTGCTTCTAAGTGTTTTTCATATTGTTAAAGAGCATTATTATCTCATGTATACGAGTTGTTATTGGATTGCAAGTTATAGAAATTGTCATATACACTTGTAAGGCAATTCAAGCCAAATTGTACATTCTTCACTTTTGCAAAGTTTACTTTCTTTCACAAGGGTGTGAAGAGAAAGGGTGAGTGACTTGGTATAGTGTTTACCAAGGGTGTAACTTGGTATAGTGTTTACCAAGGGTGTTACTTGGAATAGAGTTTTCAAAGTGGATTAGATATAAGTGAGTGTGTAAGGTACAAGGAGATCTCGGGGTGAGATGTTTGTAATTACAACTCATTATACTTAATAAAGGAATCTCTTGCGCGTCAAGAGTACTGGACGTAGCCTTCGGTGGACAAGAATGTGAACTAGTATAAAACACCTATGAACTCTCTTTTCCTTCTCTTTTTTATTTATTTATCCTTCCTAAGTCAATATGTTTCTGCACAATATTTCCGCTGCACATTAACTTTGATATTGCAGAAAAATTGGCCATACTTATTGCAACAACTAATTCACCCCCCCCCCTCTTAGTTGCAATCTCAGTCTTGCAAGATCCTCTCGCTCAAGCGAGAATTACCATTATACATGTAACACCCCGAATTTTAGTCTTTAAAATTATAGTATCAGTCCTGGGAAGTCTCGCTTGAACGAGAGATTCTCGCCTGAGCGAGAACGGATCACCTGGGAGGGTGAAATCCTGGGCTATACTAGAAGATTCTTGCCTGAGCGAGAGTTGCCTCGTCTGGGCGAGAAATGGCAAACTGGGGCTGTTGACACTATGAGATTCTCACCTGAGCGAGAATCCCTCGCTTGAGCGAGAGGAAGCCTGTTGGGACTGTGAGATTCTCGCTTGAGCGAGAGGGTCAGATCTGAGTTTTTAAAATAGGCGGGATTTTCTCGCCTGAGCGAGAACTCGACGACTGCTCTTTAAAATAGAAATCCCAAACACATTTTAGGGTTAGAACTTGAAGAGAAAAGAGAAAAGAGAGCTTTTCAAGAGAAAGGAGCCTTAAGACTCATCTTAGAGCTTGAGAAGAGGTAAACCTCTAGTTTCTAATTCTTCTTCTTCCTCTCTAACTTGTTTTGGGTATGTTGGATCTATTTTCAAAACCTGAGAAACCATGGAAACTCACCCTTTAGAGTTATGGTTCTTTTTATGATGTTTTTCTCTTGTGAACTCTTAATTTAGAGTTGATAGTTTATGAATGGAAAGGTTTTGTGGGTTATTCACGAAAACCCCAAAAACCCCAAAAATGAGAATATGGGTATAAAGAGAAAGAGATGAAATGTTAGATGTGGATGATGAGTTTGTGCTTGAATGTTGATGTATGAGATAAACATGTATGTTGTAATATTTAGAAACTTGTATTGAAGTAGTTTTGGAAATATTGAATATATATGAATCCCTTGTGTATTTGATGATGAAATACGAGTTATTTATGTGTTATTTTGAATAAATGACTGACATTGTTGTTATTGGTGAAAATGAGAAGAGATCCTAAGGTTGGACGAAATCACGGAGGAGACTTTTAAAGTTACTCGGAACCGATCCCCAACGCTCACCGAGGTAAGGGATAAGTGTCTCTAAATCATAATTACTGATATGAATGAGGTATGTGAAAGAGGTAATGATTTAAAATGATACGTACATAATTTATGCATTATGTTGGAAAATGCGTGACTTTTCTGTTATGGAAAATGAAAATAATATTATTGGGGGAGTACCAATGGAAAGATGACTCAAATGAAATCAATATTATTGGGGGAGTACTAATGGAAATATGACTCAAATGAAATTAATATTATTGGGGGAGTACCAATGGAAAGATGACTCAAATGAAATCAATATTATTGGGGGAGTACCAATGGAAATATGACTCAAATAAAATTAATATTATTGGGGGAGTACCTATGGAAAGATGACTCAAATGAAATCAATATTATTGGGGGAGTACCAATGGAAATATGACTCAAATGAAATTAATATTATTGGGGGAGTACCAATGGAAATATGACTCAAATGAAATTAATATTATTGGGGGAGTAACAATGGAAATATGACTCAAATGAAATTAATATTATTGGGGGCATTGTGATTTCTTATGAGTTTGAAATATATGCTACTAAAAGACTAAGACTCTTATAAAAATAAAATATACTTCAAGTTCTTTAAGTCTTTGATCTTCAATAGATTTTCTTCTTTCTTTTGGTGATGTGCATTTGTCTTCATCAAAACCCAGCCTCGGTCAAGGAGCCAGATCATCTTCCCACAAATATTCAAAATGCCCATACCTTATCCTGAAAGCAGTTTAAGGAATGTCTTTCGTCTTCACACGAAGTTGGTGGTACCCTGACTAAAGATCAATCTTTGAAAACACTACTGCTCCTCTCAACTGATCCATCAAGTCATCAATCTGAGGCAACGAATACTTTTTCTTAATAGTAACTTTGTTCAGCTGTCGGTAGTCGGTACACAAACGCACACTACCATCCTTCTTCTTAACCAACAAAACCGACGCACCCCATGGCGAGACGCTAGGACGAATAAATTTCTTCGCCAACAAATCCTCAACCTGCTTCTTCAATTCAGCTAACTCTAACGGTGCCATCCTATAAGGAGCTATAGAGATGGGCCCCGTTCCAGGTACCAAGTCGATGGAGAATTCAACTTCTCTCACTGGAGGCAACTCCGGAATATCACCAGGAAATACCTCCGGAAATTCACAAACTATCGGGATATCTTCCACTTTAGATTTCTCGATACCCTCTAGGGATGCCAACAACATAAACACGACTCCTCCCTCTTTACAAGAAGTTTTGACCCCTTTAGCCGACAATGGCCTCATATAACTAGTTACATCAGAAATCTCATCCGGATTTCCAAATACCACTGTCTTATCAGCACAATTAAGCACCACATGATTTGTCGACAACTAGTCCATCACAGAATTAGATCTAACTGGGATAGGGGTAAGCAGATTAAATCCACGGTAAATGTCCTACCGTTTACCACTACCGGACATCGAGACACAACTGTCGACACCACCACAGGCACATCAGTTGCGGTGGATACGACTAAGTCGAAAGGCAACGACTCAGTTTGCAATTTCAGTCTATCCACGCATTCAATAATTACAAAGGAGTGTGTCGCTCCCGAATCAAAAAACACTAAAAGAGGGATACCTGCCACCATGCAATTACCTTTTATCAGGTCATCTACACCCGATGTCTCTGCACCACTCATGGTGAACACTCTACCAGTGGTTCGAGGTCGTTCAGCCCTCATAGCATTCATGCCTTGCAGTAGCTTAGGACAATATCGTTTGATGTGCCCAGCTTTCTTACAGTGGAAGCAGCTAAGTGTCGTCCCAGGGCACAACTCACCAATATGATTCTTGCCGCACTTGTTGCAAAAGGACGGAGACTGAACTTGTGATCCTCCCGCCTTTGCATGTGGCCTCTGCCCATGCGAACTATTTCCTCGATTCCCAACCGTAAGGGAGTATGGTTTTTGTTCCTCTCGGAAAACCTTACCCTTCCCCTTTCCATAACTCCTTTGAGGCCCAAAGTGTCTCGGAGGATTGGTTCGAGGAGTCACCACTTCATCTTTAGTCAGGTCGTCCTCATATATCCTGCACTTGTTTACCAGGGTGGCAAAATCTGCGATTTCTTGATGTCCGAACATCCTTTTTAGCTTTGGCTTCAGGCCCGATTAAACTTAGAACATTTGGACCTCCCGTCTACTTCCAACTCAGAGTAAGGACAAAACCGGGCCAATTCCTCAAACTTGGCCGCATACTCTCCCACAGACATATTACCCTGCTCCAACCTCAGAAACTCCATTTCCTTCTTCCTCTTCAGATCAGCAGGAAAATATTTCTGAAGGAATTTCTCCTTGAAGGTAGTCCATGTAATCACTCGCCCCTCCGTTTCCATCTCTCGCCGAGTAAATTCCCACCAATTTTCAGCCTCCTTCATCAACATATAAGAAGCATACGTCACTTTCTGAACGTCACTACAACCCATGGCTCGGAATATGCGTTCCAAGTCTTGAATCCACTCGTTTACCGCATGAGGAGCGAACCCACCTTGGAAATGGCTAGGATTCTGCTTGTGGAACTCATTCAACCCACGGTACTCGGCCGACCCCGGTGGAACTAAAGGTTGCGAGCTAGGACTTGGCGCGGGGTTATGGTTCAGATTGTGCAAGTTATCGTTAACCTGTTGTAATGCCGCCACCATCTGTGCCAACAGGTTGTTCGGAACATTCTGACTCGCACCTCTTCCTCTTCCTGCCATAGGTACCTGTACTCAAGTACTAATCTGTAAACACTTTTCTAATAAGGTAAGTGTCACATAAGCACACAACAATCAATGCCAACTAAGCAATCCAAGCACATACAGATCACAAAGAAGCGTGTAAGGCCATACCCTAGGCCGCATAATTAACTATGCTTTGATACCATATTGTAAGGACCCAAATTCTACCCTTGAAATTTTTTCCTTTATTTTAATCCCTTTATACATACACTCCACATCTTACTCTAATTTCCCCCATAATCACTCCGTAAAACTACCTTTATAATACATTATATTAACATATATCTCATGTTGCGAAAACGTAATTCATATATAACTTTCATCGGCAATTACCGCATATGTTTAACTATGGGATTCCAAAACACCCATAGTTACTAATATCCAGCATTACAAAAAAATGTAGTAAGTTAAATGGTTACGAATACAATCATTCAAATAACAATTTTACAACACAAAAAGTAAAAATAGAGGATCCAAGTCCTAAGCTCCCAAAGCCTCGAACCAAGCATCCACAACTACCCTGTTTACCTGCAATGAGATTATCAATGGCAAATACACACCACATACAAAGGAGTAAGTCATCAAAACAATAAATACCATTATAAGATAATCCACATTTCAAAGGAGTTAGTAAACCATTTGTTTTATAAATTCATTTATGCTACATTACTTGAGCCAAAGTTTTGCTACATAGCTTGAGCCAAAGCATCGCTACATAACTTGAGCCAAAGTATCGCTACATAACTTGAGCCAAAGTATCGCTACATAACTTGAGCCAAAGTTTTGCTACATAGCTTGAGCCAAAGCATCTTTACATAACTTGAGCCAAAGTATCGCTATATAACTTGAGCCAAAGTTTTGCTACATAGCTTGAGCCAAAGCATTGCTACATAACTTGAGCCAAAGTATCGCTATATAACTTGAGCCAAAGTTTTGCTACATAGCTTGAGCCAAAGCATCGCTACATAGCTTGAGCCATAGCATCGCTACATAACTTGAGCCAAAGTCGCTAACCAATTATGGTCGGCTAAAAACATATTTTATTTTCATTGATACATCATCAATCCGTAAATCGTAAATCCACGCGTTCCATTATCATAAACATACCCATATATGTTTACCATAACTAAGCGATTCATCACTTAATCATTATACACAATCATAAAATCCACATATTATCCATTTCAATATGCTATGTATAGACTCCTCCTTACCTTGGTGAGTGTTGGGTTTGGTTCTTGGCAACTCCGGAAGTTCCACTGACACCTCCTCCAACTTTAGGATCTTTCCTCATTCCCACCATATAACAAAATGTTAGTCATTTATTCCAATATCACATAAATAACTCATATTGCATCATTTAACCATACAAGATATTTGTCGTATTTTCAATGATTCTAAACTACTTTCATCATGGGTTTACAACCATTTAAAACATGCATATTCATCTCATATTTCAACATTAGTATGTAAACTCATCTTCTACTTCTAACATTTCACCTATTTTCCACTTTAACCATACTTTCAATTTAGGGTTTTGGGGTTTTCATGAATCAACCTACAACTCCTCTCCATTCTCGAAATACTAACTCTAAACCAAGAGTTTACAAGATAAAAACAACATAAAATGAACCATAACCCAAAAGGACGAGTTTCCATGGTTCCTCTCATTTTGAGAAGAGATCCAACATACACAAAACAAGTTTCGAAGGGAAGAAGAGAGTTAGAATCAAGAGCTTTGCCTCTTCTCAAGCTTCTAAATGACTCACAAGCCTCCTTGCTCTTGAAAATGCTCTCTTCTCTAACTTTTATCTAGGTTAACCCTCATAAATGTGTTTGGGGTCCCCTATTTAATGTAACAGCGTCGGGTTCTCGCTTAAGCGAGAAAATCCCGCCCATTTTAAAAACTCAGATCTGACCCTCTCGCCCAGGCGAGGGAACTCTCTCCTAGGCGAGACACCTCTTCGCTCAAGCGAGGATCCTCTCGCTCAAGCGAAGATCTTACAGCCTCGACAGGTCCAAAAACATCCTTTTTCTTGCCCATGCGAACCAACTCTCGCTCAAGCGAGACCTCTCTCGCTCAAGCGAGCCAACTCTCGCTCAGGCGAGAATCCTTCAGTGTAGCCCAGGATTTCACCCTCCCAAGTGAACCTCTCTCGCCCAGGCGAGAATCCCTTGCTCAAGCGAGAATCCTAGGGCTGATACTATAATTTTAAAGAACTTAAAAATTAGGGTGTTACATATGTCCTCCAAACCCTTAACCCACAACCACAAAAAACAAAGGTTTTCCTTGTTCAATTAGTTTCCTAATTGACCAAGATTGTTTATTTTCATTTATCCATATGAAAGTCATGGTTGGACATCACTTGATGACAACCCAAAACTCCTAGCTTGAATGTCAAATTCTATTCAAAATAATTTCTCATGAACAAAGTTTAACAAAGCTTTCATTATGCGAAAGTATCACATAATTTATATTAAGGTGTCAAACCTTGTGAGCCATTCTTTGGAGATGTTCAGCTTATGTGGACAACATATGTCTGAAAAATTGAAATGATCATAACTTAAGTTATAATGACTCTTTTGTAATGATTTCAAAAGATATGGAAAGCCTTTTCAGCCTAGTTTTTGTTTACAAAATTTTGAGATCTCACATCAATTCTAATATTTTTGGTACACTTGCCAATATCTTATTATTAGAAAGAGCTCAACCTAGTCTTTGTTTATCAAAGTTTTGGGTCCCAAGTTAATCCTATTGTCTCTAGCACAAATGTCAATATCCCACTTTCAGCAAGAACTCAACTCTATGTCCAACTAATTCTAGTCAAGATTGGCTAAGTAATACCAATGTAACTTTTGTCGTCTATAGCTAAAATTTCATACATTCAAATGAGATGTTTGAATGTATTCCAATGTCCAGAACCACATTAGAACAATTCTAGTTAATTTCTAATAAAACTGTAAGGTTGATAGTTTAACAATATTTAATACTACCAGGTACTCATGATACAAGCAGATTACGACATGATTCTATTGAGTTGGATAAAAGTATAGGTATGGAGAGAAGTGCTTTCATGTATGAGCTTAGGAATGATGACAAAAATAGTCACGCGTCTCTAAGCTCGGCCTAAGGTAGATATAGTCAAATATTATTTCCATGGCTAAGAGTAATTGGGTATTGAGGACTTTTGACTCGTAAACTACTGATTTAAGATTGAATGGATTTAACATGGTATAATAACTTATGCTGTATATTTGATCTTGTTTGGATAGACATGATTATTTGTATATCTTGAGAATTGAAATGACTGATATGATTCATGTTATTTGGATGGAATGATTGTGAGATCGTTCCAAGTAATGTCAATTAGTTATATGCTTGATTTGATTGTTCAATCTTGATAATGGAATCGTCATTGATATGACTAATTGAGGAAATTATATTGGTGTGAAATGAGTATTTCCTGAATGGATTGATTATTTAGAATGTTGAATTAACTTTTGGATAATAAAAGAACAATTAAAGTATAGTACTAGGAAGTTACTCCTAGGTCGTATCCCAACGATTATCTTTCACACATAGGTTCAAACACCTTACGCTCATGCACATAGGGGGAGGGTTATGGTTTATATGGTATTAAAATAAAGGAAAAACAACAAAATAGTAACAAGAAGTAAAGTAAAGATGCTAAATCCCTTTGGTTTCTTTGTTCACAACTCAATCATTGGTTTTAAAAGATCAAATCAGATTCCTAGTAATCATTTTTTAGAGTCGATTAACTAAGCGATGATCAATTCATAGTTAAATTGCTAAACCTCTAACTAAGCGAAATTTACATAAGCAACAAACAATTAACAAATTCACACGAATTAAATGATCAATTTCTGCTTCTAAACAGTGAATTCCTAATTTGTTGAAAATTAATTAACTAAGAAATACTCAATTCACAACTCAAATGTTTAAGCTTCAAACTAAGCGAAATCAACATAAACACATAGCATTTAATAGATTCACATGAACTAAGTGATCATGTGCTAGAGAACTAATTGACTAAGTGAAAATCACTTCACTAACCAAAATCAAAACCATGGATTTAAGAAAACCATAATCTGAAATAGGATAGAAGATTCAACAATGAACAAACCGAAATTGCATTAAAGGAATAGAGAGAAACCGAAAATGCATTAAACACTAAACCTTAAGAGTTGTGATACATTATGAAAGGAACTTAGTTCATGGTCTAGCCTCCCATGATGGAAGAAGCCAAATCGAAATGAAGAAGAAGAAGAAGAAAGGGAACCGAAAATCTAAGCCCCGAAAGGGGAAACCAAAAATTATATTCTATTCTAATGCTAATTTTCAAGTGTCCTCTATGAAAACCAAAATCTAAATATTAAAAAGTGGTAAAATCGAAATGGGCCCAAAACCCAAAACAAAATTAAATTCCTAATGCAATATACAACCTTCATTTAGCACACATCCTCTACTTGTAATGCCCAAAATGTCATTGGTGCCAAGTATGATCTGAAAATGGAATTAGATTAATTAGGCTAAGTAATGCCAAATTAACTCATTTTAGGAATAATAGTCGAATAAAGCCTAAAGCACTAAACCATACTAAACAAAGTCAATTAGACACCAAGAATCATTAACAATGGTAAAATAAGGTTATGAATAGTGTGTAATATATGATTCATCAAATACCCTCACACTTAATCGTTTGCATGTGAAGAAGATCTTGCTCCTGACCTTCACATGGTTTTGATAAAGACATTAACATCACAAAAAGAAGAATAAGGAAGAATACTTATGAAGACAATGAAGATAAAACTTCAAGACATTTAGAGTCTGAGTCCATAGGTACTTCTATCCTTACACTCTTTAAATATACTATTAGTGATAATGCTAAAAAGCTATCTTTTTAAATAAAAATAAGAATCATAAATTTTAATGAAAACAATTTTCAAAACACTGCGTAACAGGTTATTGGATCTAAGTAATAGGTTATTGTGATTAAGTAACAGATTATTGGAACCATGTAACAGGTTACATGAGTGAGAAATGTGTTAACCAAAAAAAACTGAAAACATTAGTAGATTACTGATATCAGCGTAACCGATTACTCAGTTTTATAATTAGTTACTCAGTTGGACAGTAGGTGACATCAACCTCCTAGTGGGGTTGGTGTTATTTATGATCGTTTTGATTGAAACTCAAAAATTTGGTATTTTTGGGTTAAGCGTGATGTTTTGGTATATGGCTGGATTAGGTAATGGGTTATGAGGCTGTTGTTCTTGGTTTTGTGAGGGAGTGGGGGATTTAAGTAATATTTTTGGTCTTTTAGGTGGTTTTTGCGTGGGAGTGAATGAATTAGTTGGGATGAGTGTCTGTAAGGTTGTTTGGACGTTTGGAAGTGTGTGAGTGGGGGCTGAGTTGATTTGGCGTTGGGTTTTTAAGGGGATAAGTGTTTAAGGTTGGATAAAAGAATGTGGGAAAGACTTGAGAGGGGAGACGCCACAAGTGTAACTTGATAAGTGAATGAAATCCACCACAACAAGGATGTTGATGAGGGTGATTGAAGGCACCACACTAATGAAGGTGATAACCCAAAACACCACAAGACAAGCTTGACAAGTTAAAAGGGTAGGAGCAAATCTCAACTTAAACAATAAAGTGTTTTCTCTTAAAATTCAAATTTTTCTTATTCATGCTTAGGCAAGGTACATATATAGTGTGGGCTAGTCGTGAGGCTCCCAAGTGTCTTGCCAAGTTTTAAGTGCCCAGGCTGTTAGCACTAATTGATGAGTCAGCTTGGACTCTTGATGTCATGTTACAATGCAATTCATATTACAATATTATTTAGCTCCGAACATTGGACAAGTTATATGGTTCTAGTGTAAATGCAATTAAAAAGTTATTCAGCACATGATGATTCTCCATTTGGCTACATTAATATCCTCACCAAACTTTAGGTGTGTGTCCCCCACGGCTTAAAGTTATTCATCACATGGGCAAAAGCTTAGGAAGCCACATAAATGCTTTGGTGCCTTCAAATTTGAATACTTCATGAGATATTAAAATCTGGCTGAAAACATGGTGTGATGATCGAGTTCTTAGCTGAGTGTTGCCTAGGATGAGTCAGCCATTGAATGCTGGCTAGAAATATGGTGGGTGTAAGGACCCAAATTCTACCCTTGAAATTTTTTCTTATTTTAAACTCACACAAACATGTATTTTCCCTATATCTTATGATTAGTAACCCCAAGTACGTTACATTAGCCGCCTTGATTATTTTCCAATCATTTTATCATGCAGTATTCATACACACATCTCTAAGGCCGAAAAACCTAATTCATTATAATATCTCTTAGTACTTTCAACGTACCAACAGTTCTAGGTTTCCAAAAAATAAGTACCCAAGGTTACAAAATATCCAAATCAGCACACAGTCAGTTTGATACAAAAAAAATGAAGATAAAAGAATCCAGATTTAAAAGCTCCTAAGACTTCAAATAAAAAATCCTCAAATCTTCCGCTTACCTACTGTGGAATTATCATAAACCAATACATAGAGAAACAAAAATGACTAAGTCATTAACCCAATAAATTCAATAATACGATAATCCACATTTCATAAGGTTCAGTAAATAAATAAATTAGTCACATATACATTAAGTTCATACCACCGGTTTCCATTCATAATTCCAGTATTATAATTCATCCTCTTTACACATAAACTACTTTACCATTTGTTCCACCTTGCAACCGACCTACTCGGTCATTAAATTCTCATTATCCGACACATATCCAGATACATATATATATATATATATCTATAATTAAGCTGCATAACTTGAGCCAAAGTATCGCTACATAACTTGAGCCAAAGTATCGCTACATAACTTGAGCCAAAGTATGGCTACATAACTTAATCCAAGGTCTCTACACCATTGATGGTTAACTAAAATATGTTTCCCTTTCATTGATTCACCATCAAATCATAAACAGCAAAACCACACATTTTTCAATACGATATGCTAGTTAAAGACGTATCCTTACCTTGGTTAGTGTTGGGTTTGGTCCTTGGTAACTTTGCAAGTTCCTCCGACACTGTAACACCCCAAATTTATCCTCCTTGAAATTAGGTAACAATCCTGAAGAATGGGGCATACTGCCAGATTCTCGCTTGAGCGAGAGGATCTCGCCCAAGCGAGAGGATCCGTGTTTTGAAACTTAAAATATCGTGGGCTTCTCGCCCAAGCGAGATATCCTCGCCCGGGCGGGAGGACCCAACTATAAAAGTAAAGAAAGGGTTTCACAAACCCTAATCTTCATTTTCTTTTCTCCCTTTTCACTCCCAATGGCGGCTCCCCATGGATTTTGACTTTTTCCTCTACTAAACCTCAAAAACACATCAAAACCTCTTCCTCTTGCTTCTTAATGGAACATTGGAGAGCTTTGGAGATGAAAAGGCAACCATGGAGGATGAAGGAGATGGAGGGAGATGGAGTTCTTTGCGGATCCATGGAGCTTACGCAACCTAAGGTGAGGGTGAAGGCCATTGTGGTCTTAGAGTATTTCATTAGAGTCATCATTTCCGATTTCCCTCAAGAATCGAAGCATATTAACGGATAGAAACTCTCTTGGGTGTTGGTGGACCATGTGAGAGTCTTTAATTTACATGAGGATGTATTAGCCATAAAAGTGGAGATATATGTGCGGGAAAACCGTTTATGTAAGTAAAACGCAATATGCTCATTTATGGCAATACACCGTCATGAAAGATGGTTCTAACGTTAATGTATATATGATGAATGATATGTTATGATGAATGATATGTTAATGTGTATATGATGAGTTGTTGATTTTTAAAAGTGGAGATGAGTATGTTTATCAAAATGAATATGTTGTGGGTCGTTTTATAGTTATAGACATATATAGGTATGTTTGTGACAATAATGGTGTTGTGTGTTATTTCATGGTGATGGAACAATGTGATGCCTTGTGTTTATTGGGTGTATGGCATTGACTTGATATTTTGTGCTACGACGAACATGTGATGTGAGAATGATGTGAAATATAGACCTGCCCGATGTGGTATGGAGAATTAACTAGACTTGCCCGATGTGGTATGGAGAATTAACTAGACCTGCCCGATGTGGTATGGAGAATTAACTAGACCTGTCAGATGTGGTATGAGGAATTAACTAGACCTACCCGATGTGGTATGGGGATTAACTAGAGCTACCCGATGTGGTAGAGGATTATTTGTATGGTGTAGACTTGTTGAAAGAGATCAAGGGTAAATTACTATGGAATGAAAATAATATGCACGCTATAGGATATATATTATGGGATATATATACTATAAGGTGAATATGAATGATGAGAAAAGAGTATGTTTGAAATGAAATAAATATGCATGCTATAGAATATATATTATGAGATATATATACTATAGGGTGAATATGAACGAGGAGAAATAGAACAAAGAAAGTATGAATGTGTATATTTATGTACTCATGAAATGTGTTCCACTTCAATGTTTAATTGTTATGTGGTGATCTTGATGACGATTGAGTTGAATAAATGGTATGTTGTGTGGATTTGAATGAATTGTTTAAGTGAGATATGATGAGTATGCTAAATGGATATGTGAACAATACGTGGTATAATGTGTTGATTTTTAAATGTTTAATACTTTAATGTTATTACTCCATGTAATTCCACGATACGGTCGTCGTAGTTGGTTCTTACTCCCTCTGTCTTTCCTTGTATGTGGTGTATATTTTAGTTCAGGTTGCGGAGGTAGCGCATTGGACGCTTGCGGAGAAGAGTACATGATAGAGTAGTGTTTTATGTAATTGATATGTTATATGAAAAACGTTTGTAATATGAGAACCTTGTTGGTTTCACTCTTTTGTAAAATGGAACTTCTCCTAAAGTGTATAATGAAGTTGATTTAATATTTATAAATGTATTCACTCAAGTTTCCAAACAGTTCAAGTAACGTCTTTCAAAAGTAATCACTTCACTTTCATGAATAAGGTTTTAAAAAAGAATTTTTGGATTACGAAAATCGGGTCGTTACAATATGGTATTAGAGCATATGTCAACTCTGTGGCCTAGGGTATGATCTTACATGCTTCTTTGTGAAATTTGTGTGAGTTAACTACTTGACTTATGTGAATTGTGTTGACTATGTGGTAACTACTAATGTGAAAGATGATTGTTAAATTCCTTGCGGTAAGTGTTTGGTTGTGAATTTATCGTTAGATGTCTTGTTGGGAGTTATTGATGAAGTGCTTATTAAAAATCCCTTGTTGTGAATTTCGTAGAGGATTTCTTGGTGTGAGATTCATTTGTTGAGAGTTCCTAGTGATGGACCTCTTGTTTGAACTTTGGTCAACCTCTTGATGTGAATTTTCTTTTATCACTATGATTAAGATAATTGAAAATGAATGATTAAATTGACTTTCTTGGATGTTGGCTTAACTGTTTCTATGGTTCTAATAGCACAAGATTAAGGTAATGTAAGGATAAGTCTTTTTTTGTGCATTTGGAATGGAAAATGTGTGTATTTTCTGGTTATGCAATGATTGAGTTGTGAATTACGCATTTAGTATAAACATATATGAGTATATTTATACTAAAGTAGGCGTAGATTTACGGGAAATGGAAAATTTGTGTATTTTCTGGTTATGTAATGATTGAGTTGTGAATTACGCATTTAGTATAAACATATATGGGTGTGTTTATACTAAATTGGGTGTATATTTACGGGAAATGAGAAATGGTGAAATCAACGAGAAGAAAATATATTTTTAGCCGAGCGTGAATGGTTAGAAATTCTAGCTTGAGTATATAAGCGAAACTCTGGCTTGAGTATATAAGAGAAAACTCTGGCTTGAGTATATAAGCGAAACTCTGGCTTGAGTATATAAGCAAAACTCTAGCTCGAGTATATGTAGCACGTTTTCTTTTAAAAGAAATGAATCTGCTTTTAGCTAACCTTAAGTGGTGTAGCGACTTTGGCTCAAGTTATACAGCACAATAAATGACTTTCAAAATGGATTACTAACCTTGTTCCAATGTGGATCATTGTCGAATTTCCTACCCGAAGTGGTAGTGGACCATTGTCGAATTTCCTACCCGAAGTGGTAGTGGACCATTGTTGAATTGCCTACCCGGAGTGGTAGTGGACCATCGTTGAATTGCCTACCTGGAGTGGTAGTGGACCATCGTTGAATTGCCTACCCGGAGTGGTAGTGGACCATTGCTGAATTACATACCCGTTTGGTAGTGGATCATTGAGAAAAATTACCTACCCAAAGTGGTAATGAATCATTGAGGAAAATTACCTAACCGAAGTGGTAGTGGATCATTGAGAAAAATTACCTACCCAAAGTGGTAATGGATCATTGAGGAAAATTACCTAACCGAAGTGGTAGTGGATCATTGAGGAAAATTACCTACCCGAAGAGGTAGTGGATCATTGAGGAAAATTGCCTACCCAGTGCGGTAGTGGATCATTGTCGAATTGCCTACCCGGAGTGGTAGTGGACCATTGCTGAATTGCCTACCCGGAGTGGTAGTGGACCATTGTTGAATTGCCTACCCGGAGTGGTAGTGGACCATTGTTGAATTGCCTACCCGAAGTGGTAGTGGACCATTTTTGAATTTCCTACCCGGAGTGGTAGTGGATTATCATTATATTGCCTACCCGAAGAGGTAGTGGATTATCTTTTGTCCACGAAACTTTTGGTCTATGATGATTGACATTTTGTAGTTGAATATTTGCAATGCACGATATAGTGGTAATGAACTCAAATTAACTGCTTTGATATTGTGCTTACAAAACTTGTTTTTATTTCATGTGCGTTAGTAATTGTTATGCATAAATGCAATGTTGTGGTATAAGAATGTTTTTGTAAGTGTACTATGGGGACTCTCATGTCCTGGATGAAATGTAACTCCAGAACTAACTAGCTTTTGAAAATTTTGATTTGGGCATTCGGTGTCGCATGAGAAAAAGGGTTTTAAATTATTTTGAAACGATTATGAAAAACCTTGCCTCCACAAGATGATTACCATGAAACTTACATCTAATCTATTTTCGAAAAATCATTTTTGAATGAAGTGTACTATTTGGCGAAGCATTGATTAAGTTTCATGTTGAAAATCCGAATGTTTAACAACCGCATCTTGGATCAATGTGATGTTGTTAAAAATCTTGTGATGTAATTATGACCATGTGTTTCTGGATATGATGTCGATTTGAGTGCAAAATGTATGCCTACTATTAAAGTTAAGACTATTAACTAGCAAATCTTCTTTTACCGCATTCGTTTATGGTAGAAAAGGTTGGATTGAATTGGATAAGGAATTGGTGATTTCATTTTGTACTGGAAGGGACTTCAGAAATCTTGCTTGTCTAAATGCTAATTGTTGGATGACTACAATGTTTTGTGTTGTAGCGAGTGCAAGTTTGAAATGCTAGTGATGATTTTTGAGTAAATGGAAACTATTTTCATGAGTGAAATGAAATGGCGTTGTTTCCATCGAGTAGATGTCTATCTAGTCTTCGCATTTTGGATGCGAACTAGTGCATCTTGATGAGAGATGGGTATGGAGTCCCACTTTCTTTCGAATTTGAAGGTGTCCTTGTGAATCTCACTGCTTTTGTAATTGTTTTGAAATGATGATTGTAGTGATAGATCGGGGAGATCTAGTGGGATTGCGAAATATTTGAGAATCTTTATTTCCGATTGCGATAAATTTTCTCTTAGTATTCTAATGTTTGACTTTGGTATTCGGACTCCTGAGGTGTAGTCTTTGGATTGGCTGTGTGGTATCATTGTTAAGCGGTATGTGTCTCAGTTTGTCGTTTGAGCGGTACTACTTAATTAGAGGATCGGGTCTAAGCTTAGTCGAGTGTATTTTATGCCTAATGAATGGGCGATGTTGGTGTCTTCCTGAGAGTAACCTAGTAAAATTTCGGGGACGAAATTTATTTTAGGGGGGAAGGATTATAACAACCCAAATTTATCCTCCTTGAAATTAGGTAACAGTCCTGAAGAATGGGGCATACTGCCAGATTATCGCTTGAGCGAGAGGATCTCGCCCAAGCGAGAGGATCAGTGTTTTGAATTTGGAAATTCTGGGAGTCTCACCCAAGCGAGGAATGGGTCGCTTGAGCGAGAGAAAGCCTGGGAAGGCTGTGAGATTCTCGCTTGAGTGAGAGAAATGGCGGCTCCCCATGGATATCGACTCTTTCCTCCAAGCGAGCCATTCTCGCCCGGGCGAGACTACGCAACTATAAAAGTGAAAAAGGGGTTTCATAAACCCTAATCTTCATTTTCTTTCCCCTCCTTTCTCTCCCAACAGCGGCTCCACCCAAATGAACCATTCTCCCCTCCACTAAACCTCAACAACTCATCAAATCCTCTTCCTCTTACTTCTTGGTGGCACATTTGGGGAATCTTGGAGGTGAAAAATGGAACAATGGAGATTGGATGAGATGGAGGGATATGTGGCTCTTTTGTGGAGCAACGGAGCTTACGCATCCTAAGGTAAGGGAGAAGACCATTATGGTCATAAAGTATTTCATTAGAGTCATTTTCTACGATTTCCCTTAAGAATCGGAGAATGTTAACGGATAGAAATTCTCTTCGAAGTTTGTGGTCCATGTGCTAGTCTTTATTTTCCATGAAGATGTATTAGCCATAAATGAGGAAATATATTTGTAGGAAAACCGTTTTATTAGATGAAATGCAATATGTTCACTTATGGTAATACACCGTCATGAAAGATGGTTCTATCGTTAATATGTTATATGATGATGAATATGTTATGAGTTGTTTACTTGTGATAAAAAGATATGAGTATGTTTATGTTAATGATTAAGTTGTGAGTGGTTTAATTTTGATGAAAAGATATGAGTGTGTTGGTGATAATGATTGTATTATGAGCTGTTTATTGGCGATAAATGGACATGATTATGTTGTAAGATAATGATTGTGTTGTGAGCTATTGATACATAGTAAAGAATGGGATGATTATGATTATTTTGACATGGTTGTAGTTGTGGGTATTATGGTGAAATATGATGTAAGGGAAGTATTTAAATTATCTATGATGTTATAAAATGCGTGGATTTTCTTGCTGATATGATTGTGAAACAATGGGAAGAAAATCAATTTTTAGCTCCCTTAAGAGGTTGAGCAATGTATGAGTTACCTTCGTGGTAGTGGCTATTCGTAGCAATGTATGAGTTACCTTCGTGGTAATGGATATTCGTAGAAATGTATGAGTTACCTTCGTGGTAATGGCTAATTGAAAGGAAATGTAATAACCTGTTTTTAAAGTAGGATGTTATAGAGTATTTCCGCATTTTAAATTACAAATGAAATTAATATTTGTATGTACTCTGGTTTTACAAATCGTTTAGGGAATGTCTTTCAAAAGGAATCATTCCACTTCCATGAATAAAGTTTTAAAAAATTTAGGGTATAAATTGGGTCCTTACAACCTTCGGTGGACAAGAAGGTGAAACAGTAATAAATCCTTGTGTATACTCTCTTTTCCCTTATCTCCTTGAATTTTATTTGATATTTTTCTGTATTGCATTTTCCGCTGCTACTAACTCTAAAAATGCAGAAAAATCGATCATGATTTTAAGTCAACTAATTCACCCCCTCTTAGTTTCTATCTTTGTCTTACAATTGGCACCATAGCTTTTTTGAGTAATCTATTCTCAAAGTTGATCTTGTTTCGAAGATGGAATCAAGATCATTTCCATGAGAAGGTTCCAACACAATCGTCCTTGAAGCTTTGTTGGAGAATACTACGACTTCTGGAAAATCAGAATCTTCATAGAATCTCAAGATATGGACATATGGAATGCAATTGAAGAAGGACCCTATGAACCTTTCACTGTTATCAATAGTGTAAGGGAAGAAAAGCCAAAGTCTTCATGGAATGATGAAGACAAAAAGAAAGTGCAATACAATCTCAAGGCGAAAAACATCTTCACTTCAGCACTTGGCATTGATGAACTGTTTAGAGTATCAAACTGCAAATCGGCTAAATAAATGTGGGATACTCTAGAGACTACGCATGAAGGAACTGAGGAAGTTAAAAGGTCAAGGCTTAACACTCTCTCCCAGGAATACGAAATGTTTCGTATGAAACCTGATGAGAAAATACTAGATCTCCAAAAGAGATTTACTCACCTTAAAAATCATCTTATTGCACTTGGTAAGGTTTTGTCAAATAGTGACTTGAACTTGAAAGTTATCAGATCACTTTCTAGACAATGGCAACCGAAAGTAACAGCAATTTCGGAAAAGAAAAGCTTATCCAAAATGTCTTTGCCTGCCTTATTTGATAAATTTCAGGAACATGAATTGGAACTCAGCCAACTTGATCAACATGAAGAACAAGAAAAGAAGAAGAAGAAAATCTCTCTCAAAGCAAAGGTAGACAAGTATGACTCATCAGGAGATGAATCAGAAAAGGAAGTGATAGAAGACATTAACCTCTTGGTAAGGAAATTCAGCAAGTTCCTTAAAAGAAACAAAGGCACGAAAACTGGTCAGATGAAGAAATTCACCAAGAACAATGACGCCTCCACTTGACACCAAAATTTTACATGTTTTGAATGTGGAAAGCCTGGTTACATGAAAATGGAATGCCCCTATAACACCCTAAAATTTTCTTTTCCTAATTGTAATGAAATTCATGTTGTCTGGGAATTACTCGACGATTCTCGCTTGAGCGAGAGAAACTGCCCAAGCGAGAGGCTCTGAGTTGCTCCTGGTATTTCTCTAGGATTATCGCTCGAGCAAGGGTGTACTCGCCTGAGCGAGGGAGAGCCTCTGAGACTGAGTAATTCTCGCCTGAGCGAGAGAGGGTATGTGAGGACTGGAGGATTCTCGCTTGACCGAGGCTTCGTCGCTTGAGCGAGAACATTAGTGTTTGAAATTCAAAAAGTCGTGAAATACTCGCTTGAGCGAGAAACTAAAAACCTGAACCCTAAAATAGAACACCAAACAAGAAAAGGGGATAGATTTTTGGGAGAAAAGAGAGGAAGATGCGATTTTGTTGACAAGAGCTCGTGTAGAAGCAAAGAGAAGCTAGAGAAGAGGTAAACCTCTTGATTTTAACACTCAATTTTGTTTTAGAACTCATTTTGTATACTTGGGGGTCTCTTCTCTTGACATGAAAAACCACTTATCCCTCTCTTTTGAGTTGTGGTTCGTTTTATGTAGCTTTTCTCTTGAAAACTCATAGTTTAGAGTTTGTCTTCGGAAATAGTGTTGACAAAATGTTGATTTTTGGAAACCCCAAACCTAAAACGAAATAGTGTTGGATGGGAGTGAAATATTTGGTTGGAAATGTGGTTTATGGGTTTTAATGTTGAGTGAAAAGTTAATGTTTGTGATTTACACGCTTTGAATTCCTAATGGGAGTGGTTCTGGAAACCATTGATGTAAGAACCCAAATTCTACCCTTGAAATTTTTTCCTTATTTTAATTCATTTATGTATATATTCTTACTTATGACTTATAATTATGGACCCAATGACTTTACATTAGTCATCTTACCAAATTCATGATAGTCTTAACATGCAATAAACAAACATACATTCACTAGACAGAAAAACATAACTCATATTAATATCTCCCAGTAATTACCACATACAAAATAGCTATGGGTTCCCAAAACCATAATGCCCATGCTTATAATTATCTAGAAATATAATACTCATAGTTACAAGACGCACACACACCCTTCCCTTGTATCGCAACATTCCACTAGAATCCGACTCAAAACCAGATTCCTTTCCCTTAGCCATCAAATCTCGTTTGACCTTCAACTCACGATCCTCAACTTGCATTATTATGATCTGGTCAAACAACTCATTGGTGACCATGAGCATTCCCAAAATCATGCTATGGGGTCTTACTTAAACTGCCAAGTTCATATCCTTGAACTCTTCAATTAGTTTCTCTTCTTGAACCATCAAAGCAGACATATGTAAGGACTTCCGGCTTAAAGCATCGGCTACTACATTGGCTTTTCCCGGATGATACTACAATCCAAAATCATAGTCCTTTAGGAAATCCATCCACCTTCTCTGTCTCATGTTCAGTTCCTTTTGATCAAATAGACTCTTCAAACTCTTATGGTCACTGTACACCTCAAATCTTACACCATAAAGATGGTGTCTCCAGATTTTCAAGGCAAAGACCACTGCGACTACTTCCAGATCATGCGTAGGGTAGTTTTGCTCATGTGTCCTTAACTGCCGGGAAGCATAGGCAACAACCTTCCCGTCCTGCATCAAAACACAACCCAAACCTTGCTTAGAAGCATCAAAATATACATTGAAATCTCGATCAATACAAGGAAGAACCAACACTGGTGCCGTAGTCAACCACCGCTTCAACTCTTGAAAACTTTCTTCACAACGGATTGTCCACACATACGATTCCCCTTTTCTGGTAAGTTTAGTTAGAGGTAATGCCAACTTGGAAAACCCCTCTATGAACTGCCGATAATAACCTGCCAAACCCAGAAAACTCCTGATCTCAGTAACTGACTTGGGTACTGCCTATTCCATCATTGCCTCGACTTTAGAAGGGTCTACTGCTACCCCTTCCCGGGATATCACATGTCCAAGGAAGTTCACCGATTCCAACCAGAAATCACATTTAGACAACTTCACATACAACTGATTGCTCCTCAGAAGATCCAGAACTACTCTTAGATGCTTCGCATGTTCCTCTCGGCTCTTGGAGTAAACGAGAATGTCATCAATAAATACCACTACAAATGAATCCAAATACGGATGAAAAATCCGATTCATGTTGTCGGTAAATATTGTTGGAGCATTCGTCACACCAAAGTGCATCACCAAATACTCAAATTGCCCATACCTCGTCCTGAAAGCAGTTTTTGGAATATACTCCGACTTAACTCGAAGTTGGTGATAACCCGACCGAAGATCAATCTCTGAAAACACAACTTCTCCTCTCAATTGATCCATCAAGTCATCAATCCTAGGCAACAAATACTTGTTTTTGATAGTTACCTTGTTCAACTGTTTGTAATCGATGCACATCCTTATACTCCCATCTTTCTTCTTAACCAACAAAACCAGTGCACCCCACGGTGAGACACTGAGACAAATGAATTTCTTTGCCAACAAATCTTGAACCTTCTTTTTCAACTCAATAAGCTCTAACGGTGCCATCCTATAAGGAGCTATAGAGATGGGTTCCGTTCCCGGTACTAAGTCAACGGAGAATTCAACTTCTCTGACTAGAGGTAATTCAGGGATATCACCAGGAAATACCTTAGGGAACTCACGGACTATCAGAATATCATCAATGTGGGGTTTCTCAATACCATCCAGTGATGCTAGCAGAACAAACATTGATCCCCCTTCCTTAAGGGAAGTCTTGAATCCCTTAGCGACACTGGCTCCATACAACTTGCCTGGTCAGAAATCTCACACAGACCTCCAAACACCACAGTCTTATCAGCACAATTAAGCATAACATGATTTGCTGACAACCAGTCCATTCCTAGAGTTAAATCTAATTGGGATAGTGGTAAGCAGATTAAATCCACGGTAAATGTCCTACCGTTTATCACCAACAGACATTGAGGCACAAACGTCGACACCACCACATGCACACTAGTTGGGGTGGATACGACCAAGTCAAAAGGCAACGACTTTGTTTGCAACTCTAGTCGGTCTAAACATTCAACAAATACAAAGGAGTGTGTCGCTCTCGAATCAAACAACACTAAAAGAGGAATACCTGCCACCATGCAATTACCTTGGATCAAACCGTCAACATCAGACGTCTCTGTGCCACTCATAGTGAACAGTCGACCGATTGTCCTAGGCCTTCCACCACTAACATCTTTCACACCCCGATTCAACTTCGGACAAAACTTCTTCATATGCCTCGGTTCCTTACAGTGAATGCAACCGTTTCCAGTGCCAGGACAGATAGTTCCCATGTGTCTCCGCCCACACTTACTGCACAAAGGAGGAGTGTCGGGTTGGAATCCTCCAACAGTAGGCTACGACCCTTGGTAGCTACGGTTATGATGGCCGTTAGATGGGGCATTAGGTCGTAGGTCATCACTCACCTTCTCTTTACCTCTCCCTTGCATAAAGTTGCAATGAGGTCCATAGTTTCGGGAAGAGTTCACTTTACCAGCAGTAGTGTCCCTCACTTGCACATCATCCTCATACATCCTGCACTTGTTTACTAGTGTAGGGAAATCAAAGATCACTTGGTGGCCAAACATCACCTTTAGTTCAGGTTTCAGACCCATCTCGAACTTAACACATTTGGACCTCCCGTCCACTTCAAGTTCGACATATGGAAAATACTAGGCTAATTCCTCGAACTTGGCCGCGTATTCCCCCACGGTCAAACTTCCTTGCTCTAACCGCAAGAATTCCATCTCGTTCTTCCTTTTTAAGTCTTTAGGAAAGTACTTCTGGAGGAATTTACCCTTGAAGGCCTCCCAATTAATGATTTGCCCCTTGGTCTCCATCTGTCTCCGAAACATCTTCCTCCAGCTTTCGGCCTCCTTTACTAGCATATAGGTGGCATACTCCAATCCTTGGACCCACTCAATGGCAGCATCAGGAGCGAATCCTCCTTGGAACTGACTAGGGTTCCTCCTATAGAATTCATCTAGACCCCAGTACTCTGCCGGTCCTGGTGGGACCAGGGGTTGCGAACTCGAACTTGGTGCTGCGTTATGATTCAAAGTCTGCAAATTCTAGTTCACATGTTGCAGCGCAGCCACCATCTAAGCCAAAAGATCATTCAGAACATTTTGATCCGCTGCTCTTCCTCTTCCAGCCATGTGTACCTGTACTCATTCACTTATCAGTAAATCAAATTTTTAACCAGACAAGGATCACATAATCACACAACGGTTGGTACAAATAAATTAATTCAATCACATAAAGGTCACAGAGAAGCACGTAAGGCCATAACCTAGGCCGCATAATTTACTATGCTCTGATACCATATTGTAAGGACCCAAATTCTACCCTTGAAATTTTTTCCTTATTTTAATATAGTCATCTTTCCAAATTCATGATAGTTTTAACATGCGATAATCAAACATACATTCACTAGACAGAAAAACATAATTCATATTAATATCTCCCAGTAATTACGACATACAAAATAGCTATGGGTTCCCAAAACCATAATGCCCATGATTACAATTATCCAGAAATATAATACTCATAGTTACAAATATTCAAATCATCATTTAGTCAGTTATGATACAAAAATAGATAATCAAAGAATCCATGTTTTAAAGCTCCTAAGGCCCATAATCAAGCATCCTCAAATCATTCATTTACCTGAAATGGGATTATTATAAACGAAATACAAAGAAAACACAAAGGAGTAAGTCATCAATTCAGACATAATCATACGATAATCCACATTAAATAGAGTTAGATAAACAATCATATCATGACATATAATAATACTTTAACATATATCCAGTTTACTATCTTCATCATTCCATATGTTACTCGAACTCATCGTTATCTCATTTATCATACCCATATGTAATTCAATCCTTTCCTTTCTTAATCATCTATCTCATTTACGTTTATCTTGGTTCATTTATCTTACCACATAGGGCAAGTCAGACATTTTCTATAAATAGCCAATACCACGAAGGCAAGTCATACATTGCTACGAATAGCCATTACCACGAAGGCAACTCATACATTGCTACGAATAGCCAATACCATTAGGGCAATTCATAAACTGCTACGAATAGCCAATACCACGAGGGAAAGTCATACATTGCTACGAATAGCCAATACCACGAGGGCAAGTTATACACTGCTACGAATAGCCAATACCAAGAGGGCAAGTCATACACTGCTACGAATAGCCAATACCACGAGGGCAAGTCATACACTGCTATGAATAGCCAATACCACGAGGGCAAGTCATACACTGCTATGAATAGCCAATACCACGAGGGCAAGTCTACACTGCTACGAATAGACAATACCACGAGGATAAGTCATACACTACTACGAATAGCCAATACCACGAGGGCAAGTCATACACTGCTCAACCTCTTAAGGGAGCTAAAAATAGGTTTTCTTCCCATTACTTCACCATTCATATATAATCATAAAATCCACGCATTCTCTATCCTCATATACAATTAAACACTTCTCCTTACCTTGGTGAGTGTTGGGTTGGATTCTTGGTAACTTGGCAATTTCCTCCGATATTGCCTCCAACCTTAGGTTCTTTCCTCATTCCCACCATACAACAACAAAATCAGTCATTTATTCATAATAACATAAATAAACAACTCATATTTCATTTTTAATCATATAAGAGATTCACACATTTTCAATATTTCCAAAGTTACTTCATTAGGAGTTTCCAAACATCAAAAACATACATATTCATATTCAATTTAACATTAGAACACATAATCATCTTCTAAATCTACATTTCACCCATTTTCCTCTTTAACCACATTTTCATTTTGGGGGTTTTGGGGTTTTCGTGAATCAACCCACAAACCCTTTCCATTTTTCGAATACCAACTCTAAACCAAGAGTTTACAAGAAAGAAACGAAATAAAACAAACCACAACTCCAAAGGAAGAGTTTCCATGGTTTCTGACATTTTGAGAAGAGATCCCAAATACCCAAAACAAGTTTCAAAAGGAGAAGGAGAGTTAAAATAATGAGATTTACCTCTTCTCAAGCTTCTAGATGATTCTCACGAATCCTTGCTCTTGAAAATGCTCCTTTCTCTCTATTCTCTCCAAAGTTCTAACCCTCAAAGTGTTTGGGTTTTCTATTTTAAAGTTCAGTCGTCGGGTTCTCGCTCAAGCGAGAAAATCCCGCCCATTTTAAAAACTCAAAACTAGCACTCTCGCTCAAGCGAGGATCCTTCAGTCTCCACACTTCTCTCCCTTGTCCAGGCAATCCAAATCTCGCTCAGGCGAAAATCCTCGAGCATCTCCCAGTTTTCCACTCACCTAAGTGAGCCATCTCTCGCCCAGGCGAGACCCTCTCGCTCAAGCCAGAATCTAGCAGTGTGTCCCATTCTTTAGGATTGTTACCACATCTTAAGAAAGATAAATTCAGGGTGTTACAATTGAAATATGAGTTACTTTTTATGGATGAACATGTTGTATGAAGTTGTTTATGTGATATTGTGAAATAAATTATTGATTGTTGTTGTTGTGTGCTGTGAATGAGGGAAGACCCTAAGGTTGGAGGAGTTGGAGTAGAGACTAGCAAGGCTATCGAACACCAACACCAACACATACCAAGGTAAGGGAGAAGCAAATCCATTTACATTGATAGATTATGAAAGGTAATCAAAATTGGTATATTATTGATGGAATGGAAATATTGTTGCTGGATGAGAAATAGTAATGATTCGCCCTATGTGGCGTAGACTTGCCCTATGGGGTATTGATTCACCCTATATGGTGTAGACTTGCCCTATGTGGTATTGATTTGCCTTTCGAGGTGTAGACTTGCCCTACGTGGTATTGATTCGCCTTTTGTGGTGTAGACTTTCCCTACGTGGTATTGATTCACCCTATGTGGTTTAGACTTGTCCTACGTGGTATTGATTCACCTTTGTGATAATCTGAGTGCATGTAACGCAAAGGAATGGTCGATCAAGGCGATGCATTGGTTTAGTTTTGTCTTAACTGTTTTGTGTAATATTAGAATCGTTTGTGTGCTTATTTGAAATTTGTACCCTCATATGTCGAGGAAGTTAACTAGTTGACATTTACTTCTATTACTAACGTACTGATGCATGTTAATGGGTGTAAGAACATAGTTTTCCTAATATCAAAGCTAAGTGAATTTATGGGTTATGAACCCCAATGTTTTGAAATCAACCAATTAGTTATTATATAATTACATAGGTAGAAGTAGAAAATCATTTTAGTAATTGTTAAGTTAATAGAAAATGACAAATCCTAACCCACACCATTTGGCACCTCAAGGACCGGTAGAGTATCGGGGTGTAGATGAATTTTGTAGGTGTGGCCCCAATCAATTCCAAGGCAGATTCCCTCCTGATGCGGCCAACTAGTGGGAGTATACTCACAGACAAATGGAAGCAGAAGGACAAGCTGTCACTTGGGAAGCCATCAAGGGAAAGTTTCTCCATAAATACTTTCCTGCGAATCTGAAGAGAAGGAAAGAGATTATGGTTGGAGCAAGGGGGTATGTCAGTGGGGGATTATGCGGCCAAGTTCAAGGAATTGGCGAGGTATTGTCTTTACTACGAGCAGGAGGTGGACGGGAGGTCAAAGTGTGCCAAATTTGAAGTTGGTTTTAAACCAGAACTGAAGATGATGTTCGGTCATCAGGAGATTTCTGATTTTCCTACTCTGGTCAAAATGTGTAGGATGTATGAGGATGATGTACGTGCCCGTGATGTTGCCGTGAGAAAGGCAAATCCTCCAAATAATTTTGGACCCCAACGGAACCATATGCAAGGAAGAGGAAAAGGGAGAACGTTTGAAGATAACCGGAAGCCCTATACACCACCCACTAGTTACCGTGGACACAATTCGCAAGGGTTGAAACCCTCTAGTTTTACTAGTGGAGCAAACTCTTCACCTTTGTGTAACAAATGTGGTAGACATTATTTTGGGAACATTTGCCCCGGATCCGGAAATGGATGTTTCAATTGTAAGGAGCCCGGGCACATAAAGAAATTTTGTCCCAAGCTGGACCAGCCTATAAATGCTATGAACGTTGGGAGGCCTAGAAAAACTGGCAGAGTGTTTACTATGAGTGGTGTTGAAGCAGAGAATGTACATGGACTGATCAGAGGTAATTGTATGGTAAAAGGTGTTCCTCTTTTTGTATTATTTGATTTTGGTGCGACCCATTCTTTTGTGTTTGTTGACTGTGCAAAACAATTGAGTCTACCAACTAAAATATTACCTTATGATTTGATAGTGTCTACCCCTAAAATTGCACCTGTGGTAGAATCTATGTTTTGTCCTCGATGTCCGGTAGTGGTTAATAATAGAACCTTTGCGGTAGATTTAATATGTCTTCCACTATCCCAACTAGATATAATACTAGGGATGGACTGGTTATCAGAAAATCGAGTCTTACTGAACTGTTTTGGTAAGACTGTAATGTATGGGGTCCCTAGTGAGATGTCTAACATTCCTAGCTGTCCGAAGTCAATATCGGTTAGTGAGGTTGAGACTTCCCTTAAGGAAGGAGCACTCGTTTATGTGATGTTGGCTTCCTTAGACGGGGAAAAGAAGTCAGAGATGGAGGATTTACCTGTGGTGTGTGAATTTTCGGAGGTGTTTCCCGCGGATATACCAGAGTTACCCCCAGTAAGAGAGGTGGAGTTTTCCATTGATCTAGTGCTAGGAACCGGACCTATCTCGTTAGCTCCGTATAGGATGGCGCCGTTGGAGTTAGCCGAGTTGAAAAAACAGATAGAGGATTTGTTGGCGAAGAAGTTCATTCGTCCGAGTATTTCACCATGGGTTGCACCGATTTTACTGGTGAAAAGGAAAGATGGCTCCATGAGGTTGTGCACTAATTACAGAAAAATGAACAAGGTTACAATCAAGAATCGTTAACCATTGCTGAGTGTAAGACTGAGATTGCAACTAACAGGGGGGGTGAATTAGTTGTTGCAATATGTATGGCCAATTTTTCTGCAATATCAAAGTTAACATGCAGCGGAAATAATAAGCAGAAAAATATTGACTTAGGAAGGATAAATAAATAATAAAGAGAAGGGAAAAAGAGTACGTAGGTGTTTTACACTGGTTCACCTTCTTGTCCACCGAAGGCTACGTCCAATACTCTTGACGCGCAAAAGATTCCTATATTAAATATAATGAGTTGCAATTACAAATATCTCACCCCGAGATCTCCTTGTACCTTACACACTCACTTATATCTAATCCCATTGGAAAACTCTATTCCAAATAACACCCTTGGTAAACTCTATACCAAGTTACACCCTTGGTAAACACTATACCAAGTTACTCACCCTTTCTCTTCACACCCTTGAGAAAGAAAGTAAACTTTTCAAAAGTGAAGAATGTACAATTTGGCTTGGATTGCCTTACAAGTGTATATGACAATTTCTAGAACTTGCAATCCAATAATAACTCGTATACTTGAGATAATAATGCTCTTTAACAATATGAAAAACACTTAGAAGCAACTTCAAAATAACTTTGAAAGTTTAAGAGTAGGTTGCTTGAAAAGTGTAAGTAAAATCAGAAAGTGTGAGAGCTTCTGAGAGTTTCAAGTAAAAGTTTGTAATCTGAGTTGTTGTATATTGTTGTATGTTGTGATAGTGTTTTAATGCCTTTATATAGGCTTCCAATCAACCACAATACCCTTAGGCATGAGTAGGTTTCGTTTGGAATGAAAAGCAATCAGTTTGGAGTGAAACCTCTTCACTTGAAATCTGAAAAACTGATGCAACAACTCTCAGTAATCGATTACTGCAAATGGGTAATTGATTACCCAACAATCCTGTTAACAGCTTTTTGAAAATTCACACAGTGTAATCGATTACTGGATTTGAGGAATCGATTACTCAACAACACTGTTTGACAGCTTTGTGAGTTTGCCTTAGTGTAATCGATTACACTACTTTGAGTAATCGATTACCCTATTTTCTAAAAATGGTAATTTGTTACTCCAAAGTCTGTAATGGATTACTCATAGCTGTTAGAGGTTTGAAAACTCTTTTCTCACTCATGTAACTTGTTACTCAAGTATGGTAACCCGTTACATGTTTTTGAAAATTATTTTTATTCACACTTAGTTTTTCCTGATTTTCTTGAAAACAATTTTGAGCATTATTAACTAAGTAGATACGGGTGTTGTAAGGATAGAAGTACCTAAATACTTAGACTCTAAATCTTGAAGTTTTATCTTCGATAGTCTTTGTCGGTCTTCTTCCTTTCTTCTTTTTGTGATATTGATGTCTTCATCAAAACCGTGCCAAGGTCAGGAGCAAGATCTTCTTCACACCGAGGATTGATGATTTAGTGGATCAGTTGAGGGGGCGGTGGTGTTCTCCAAGATTGACCTTCGGTTAGGTTACCACCAATTAAGAGTGCGGGTAGAAGATATTCTTAAGACTGCTTTCAGGATGAGGTATGGACATTATGAATATCAAGTGATAACTTTTGGTGTCACCAATGCTCCTGCAATATTCATGGAGTACATGAACCGGATTTTCCATCCGTATTTAGACTGCTTCGTGGTAGTGTTCATTGATTACATTTTGGTGTATTCCAAGAGTCAGGTGTGAAGAGGATCTTCCTCTTGACCTTGACACGATTTTGATGAAGACACCAACATCACCAAAAAGAAGAAAGGAAGAATACTTATCAAGACAAAAGAAGATATAGCTTCAAGAAAAATAGAGTCTAAGTCTAATAGGTAATTCTATCCTATACTCTTTAAATACCTTAGGAATAATGCTCAAAACAATTTTTAAGAAATTGAAATATTCTAAGTGTAAATAAAAATAATTTTCAAAAATGGTATGTAACGGGTTTCTTCACTTGAGTAACAAGTAACATGTGTGAGAAAAGAGTTATCCAACCTCCAACGGCTAAAAGTAATCCATTACTGTCTTTGAAGTAACAGATTACCAGTTTAAGCAAAATGGGTAATCGATTACTCAAAGAATTGTAATCGATTACACTAAGGCATTTTTATAAACGTATTGGACAGGACACTAGAGTAATCGATTACTCAAATACTGTAATCAATTACGCTAAGTGATTTTCAAAAATGCAGTTGGACATGATGTTTGGGTAATCGATTACTCGCTGTAATTGATTACTAAGAGTTGTTACACCAGTTTTCAAATTTCAAAAATAAAAGTTTTCACTACAAACGAAAGTGTTTCATTTCAAATGAAACCTACACTTCCCTAGAGGTGTTATGGTTGATTGGAAAGCCTATATAAAGGCATTAGAACACATAACTCACACAACAACTCATATTATAACTTTCACACAAGTTTTCCAAAAACTCTTACACTTTTTCTGATTATTTTCTGCACTTTTTAGCCACACACTCTTAATCTTCCAAAGTTATTTTTCAGAGTTGCTTCAAAGTCATTTATAAGTTTTTCAAAGTACAAGAGCATTATTATCTATTGTATAAAGAGTTGTTTGGATTGCAAGTTAGAATTGTCATATCAACTTATAAAGGCAATCATGCCATTGTGTAAATTCTTCATTTTGCAAGAATACTTTCTTTTACAAGGTGTGAAGAGAAAGGGGATTGAGTGACTTGGAATAGTGTTTTCCAAGGGTGTTACTTGGAATAGTGTTTTCCAAGGGAGTTTAAATATTAGTGAGTGTGTAAGGTACATAGAGATCTCGGGGTGAGATATTGTAATTGCAACTCATAATATTTAATAAAGGAATCTCCTATGCTGCAAGAGTACTAGATGTAGCCTTTGTTGGACAAGAAGGTGAACCAGTATACAACACATGTATACTCTCTTCTCCTTATCTTTCTACTTTTAAAGTCGTTATTTTTCTGCATACTTTTTCGCTGCACTTAAACATCTGATTTTGCAGAAAAGGGGGCCATACTTTTATAACAACTAATTCACCCCCCTCTTAGTTGCATTTTCATTCTTACAAATGGCACCAGAGCCATTTTTGAGTAAGAGATTCTCAAAATCTCATCCTACATCAAGATGCCCTCAAGATCATTCATAGGAGAAGGCTCCAACATAAGTAGACCTCCAAGTTTTGCTATGACGTCTGGAAAATCAGAATGAGGATTTTCATAGAGTCTCAAGACTTGGACATATGGAATGCAATCGAAGAAGGACCACATGTACCATTCACGGTAGTCAAAAGCACGAGGGAAATAAAGCCTAAATCTTTATGGAACAACGAAGATAAGAAGAAAGTGCATTACGATCTCAATGGAAAGAACATCCTCACATCGACACTTGGCATCCATGAATTCTTTAGAGTATCTAACTGCAAATTTGCAAAAGAAATGTGGGATACTCTAGAGACCACGCATGAAGGAACCGAGGAGGTAAAGAGATCGAGATTGAATACTCTTTCCCAGGAATACAAAATGTTTCGTATAAAGCCTGGAAAGAAAATCTTGGATCTCCAAAAGAGATTCACTCATCTCACTAACCATCTTATTGCACTTGGAAAAGTGTTGTCAAATAGTGATATGAACTTAAAAGTTCCAAGATCACTTACCAGAACATGGAAACCCAAAAGAGCATTATACTTAGTAGAAGGTGAGACGAAAGACAAACAAAAGAGCATGTGGACTGATGATAAGAAACGAAAGGTACAACACAATTTAAAAGCGAAAAACATCATCACGTCTGCACTATCTTATGATGAGTTCATTCGAGTCTCACAGTGTAATAGTGCCAATCAAATGTGGGACACTTTACAAGTGACTCACGAAGGCACTAGCGAGGTCAAGCGCACTAGATTGAATGCTTTAACTCATGATTATGAATTGTTTCGCATGTTTCCGAACGAATATATTGGTGCTATGCAAAACCGTTTTACTCATATTGTGAATCATTTAGTTGCTCTAGATAAAACATTTTCAAAAGGAGAGTTAACTAACAAAGTTTTAAGATGCCTTGACAGGAACTGACAGCCGAAGATGACTTCCATCATGGAGTTAAAGGATCTTGATTCAATGGCGTTGGCAACTATTTTTGGCAAGCTCCAAGAGCATGAGATTGATCTTGGCCGCCTGACCTTGCATGAAGAATCAAAAAAATGCAAAAAGGGAATATCGTTAAAAGCATCTACTTCTCAGGACCAAGAAGAAAAGGATGATGATGAGTCTGATTCAGAAATTGATACTGAAACCATGAAGCTTCTGGTACGTAAATTTAATAAATTCTTAAAAAAGAAAGGAAGCTCAAACAGGTTTCAGAGAAAAGAAACTCGCAATCCTACTTTTAAGAATAAGAACTCTAAAGACAAGTTCTTGTGCCATGAGTGCGGTACAGATGGACACATGAAGTATCAGTGTCCTGTCTATCTAAAGAAACTCGAAGGCGAAAAGAACACCTCTCGGGACTTCAAGTCCAAGAAAGCGTACATTGTATGGGATGTTCCTGAAGAGGACTCAACAACTAGCACCTCCGGAGAAGAGGAGACTGCAAAAATTTGTCTTATGGTGAATGATCATGAAGATAGTACATCTTCTAAAGTTGACGAATTTGGCGAGGTAAACGCTTACGAATCTAGTTCATGTACCAGTTAAATATTTCACCTACATGTGATGAACTTTATAGTGATTTTGTTGAGTTGTGTAACGACCCGATTTTCATAACCCAAAAGTTTAAAAACTTTATTCTGAAAAGTGAAATGATTAATTTTGACAGATATACTTACACGATTTTGAAAAAACTAAGTGAATACAAATATTGGTTAAGTTCATAACTCAAAATGCGAAAATAATCAATAGTATCACTTCATCAAAAACATGTCATTACATTTCATCTTAAATCCATACTTTATACAATTATCCTTTCCCAAATAATACTCTTATTAAAATTATTATACCATTCTCATTACACATTTAGGAGAAGTTCAATTACACAAAAGAGTTGAATCAACATAGTTCTCATATTACATACATTAACCAAATATCATTTCAAATACATAAAGTAACTACTCTAATCTGTACTATTATCAAGAAGCATCCAATACGCTACAGCCACAACCTGAACTCCAATACATAACACATACAAAGAAGAGACAAAAGGGAGTAAGAACCAACTGCGGCGACCGCATCGTAGAATTACATGGACCAATAACATTAAACAGTCTCTTTCCAAAAACAACAACAACACTATACTCAAGACTATACCATACTTACAAAGCATTACAATACTTCCTAAAGCAATACTATACCACATAGGACTAGTCATACGTTGCTCAAAGAGCCAATACCTCATAGGGAAAGTCTACCCCACAAATGGCTATTCAATACTACATAGGGCAAGTCTACACCACAAGGGCGATTAACTACCACATAGGACAAGTCTACACCACAAGGGCGACTCAATACCACATAGAGCAAGTCTACACCATAACGGCGAATCAATACCACGTAGGGAAAGTCTACAATACCACGTAGGGAAAGTCTACAATACCACGTAGGGCAAGTCTACACCACAAGGGCGATTTAATACCAAATAGGGCAAGTCTAAACCATAACGGCGAATCAATACCACGTAGGGCACGTCTAAAATACCACATAGAGCAAGTCTAAAATACCGCGTAGGGCAAGTCTACAATACCACGTTGGAAAAGTCTACACCACAAGGGCGATTTATGACGCCCTAATTTTATTTACCTAAGTGTAATGAAATTCTGGGGTATACTGGGTGATTCTTGCTTGAATGAGACGGCCTCGCCCAAGCGAGAGGCCCAGTATCTGCTCCCAGGATTTCCTAGGATTCTCGCTGGGCGAGATGTGGCTCGCCTGGGCGAGGGAGAGAGGGTGGACACTGAAGGATCCTCATAGTATGATGTTAGGAATGCTTAAGGTCACAAATGAACTATTTGACCAAATCTGAGTAATGCAAGTTAAGGATAGTGAGCTAATGGTTAAATGAGATTTGATGATGAGTGGGAAGGAGACCGACTTCGCATCGGACCCTAGTGGAATGTTGCGTTACAAAGGGAGAGTGTGTGTGCCTCGTGATGTAGAATTGCGAAAAAGTATTCTAGAGGAGTCACACAAGAGTAAAATGAGTTTTCACCTAAGAACTACAAAGATGTACCAAGATTTGAAAAAGCTGTTTTGGTGGTCTGGGTTGAAAAGGGATGTGGCTTTGTATGTCGCGAGTTGTCTTGTCTGTCAGAAAGCCAAGATTGAGCATCAGCGGCCAGCAGGAGAGTTACAATCCCTAGAAATTCCCATTTGGAAGTGGGATAGTATCTCAATGGATTTTGTATCAGGTTTCCCGAAGACTCCGAAAGGGTATGATTCGATATGGGTGATAGTGGATCGGTTAACTAAATCTGCACATTTTCTGCCTATGAACAAGAGGTATTCTTTTGAGCGATGGGCGGAAATGTATATCCGTGAAGTAGTTCGTTTGCATGGGATACCGTCGAGCATTGTATCGGATAGGGATCCCCGTTTCACTTCAAACTTTTGGACTAGTTTGCAGTCCGCATTGGGAACTAAGTTGAAAATGAGTTCTGCTTATCATCCACAAACAGACGGTCAATCGGAAAGAACTATACAGTCATTGGAAGATCTTTTGAGGGCTTGTGTCTTGGAACAACCGGGGAGTTGGGATGACATGTTGCCTTTGATTGAATTTACTTACAACAACAGCTTCCATTCGATTATTGGGATGGCACCCTATGAGGAATTGTATGGTTGGAAATGCCGAACTCTAGTGAGTTGGTTTGAAACAGGAGAGCAAATGGTATTGGGACCGGAGTTGGTTCGAGAAACGACGGAAAAGATTTAGAAAATCCGGGAGAATATGAGAATAGCACAAAGTAGGCAAAAGAGCTATTATGATAAGAGGCGGAAACCTCTTGAGTTTAAGGAGGGAGATCATGTATTCATGAGAGTAGTCCCGACTACCGGAATTGGTAGAGTGTTGAAGTCGCGAAAACTTACTCCGAGATTTATCGGACCATATCAGATATTGAAGAGGATTGGGCCGGTAGCATATCGGATTGCTTTACCTCCATTATTGTCGAATCATCACAATGTGTTTCATGTGTCTCAATTGCGAAAGTACGTGGGGGACCCTTCTCACGTGATTGAGTCGGACCAAATATAGTTGAAAGATAATTTAACCTTCGCGACCCTACCCGTAAGGATCTTGGACACTAGTACCAAGAAGTTGAGAGGCAAGGAAATTGCCTTGGTGAAGGTATTATGGAGTCAAGTAGATGAGGGGGATGCTACTTGGGAAGTGGAATGAGATATGAAGGAGGACTACCATCACTTGTTCGAATCGAGGTATGTTTAATTTTCGGGGATGAAAATTCTTAAAAGAGGGGGAGGATTGTGACACCCTCAATTTAAAGTATTTATATTATAGTATCAGTCCTGGGAGTCTCGCTTGAGCGAGGGAGTTGTCGCATGGGCGAGAGAGGCTCACCTAGGAGGGTGAAATCTGGGGCTATACAGAAGGATTCTCGCTTGAGCGAGAATTGTCTCGCTTGAGCTAGAGTGGTCTCGCCTGAGCGAGAGTTGTCTCGCCTGGGCAATGGAATTTTGGAACCAGTCGAGGCTATAAGATCCTCGCTTGAGCGAGAGGATCCTCGCTTGAGCGCGAGGATCCTCGCTTAAGCGAGAGCTGCCTCGCCTAAGCGAGAATTTCCTCACCTGGGCGAGAGGGTCAGATCTGAGTTTTAAAATGGGCGGGATTTCCTCACTTCATCAAGAATGGGCTCGCTTGAGCGAGAACCCGACGCTGTTACATTAAATAAGGGACCCCAAACACATTTTGGGGTTAGAAATTGAAGATAAGTGAGAGAAGGGAGTATTTTCAAGAGCAATGAGCCTTGATACTCATTTAGATGCTTGGGAAGAAGTAAAACTCTTGATTCTAACTCTCTTCTTACCTTTGAAACTTGTTTTGGGTATGTGGACCTCTTCTCAAAATGTGAGAAACCACAAAAACTCACCCTTTTGAGTTATGGTTCGTTTTATGTTGTTTTTCTCTTGTAAACTCTTTGTTTAGAGTTGGTATTTCAAGAATGGAAAGGGTTTGTGAGTTGCTTCATGAAAACCCCAAAACCCTAAAGTGAAAATGTGGTTAAAGAGGAAAATGGATAAAATGCTAGAGGTAGAAGATGAGTATGCATTCTAATGTTGAAATATGAGATGAATATATATGGTTTATATTTTGGCAAATTTATGATGAAAGTAGTTTAGAAACATTGAAAATATGTTAAATATCTTGTGTGGTTAAATAATGCAATATAAGTTGTTTATATGATATTTGAAATAAATGACTAACATTGTCTTATATGGTGGGAATGTGGAAAGATCCTAAAGTTGGAGGCGATGTCGGTGGAACTTGCGAAGTTACCAAGAACCAAACCCAACACTCACCGAGGTAAGGATAAGTTTTTAACTTGTGCATTGTGTTAGAAAATGTGTGGATTTTATGGTTGTGGATAATGATCAAGTTGTGAATCACTTAATTATTATAAACATATATGGGTATGTTTGTAATAATGATTGTGTGGATTTACTGTTTATTGATTGATGGAGTATCAATGAAAAGAAAACTCGTTTTTAGCCGACCATGATTTGTTAGCGATTTTGGCTCAAGTGATGTAGCAAGCTTTGGCTCCAGCAATGTAGCAAGCTTTGGCTCGAGCGATGTAGCAAGCTTTGGCTCGAGCGATGTAGCAAGCTTTGGCTCGAGCGATGTAGCAAGCTTTGGCTCGAGCGATGTAGCAAGCTTTGGCTCGAGCGATGTAGCAAGCTTTGGCTCGAGCGATGTAGCAAGCTTTGGCTCGAGCGATGTAGCAAGCTTTGGCTCGAGCGATGTAGCAAGCTTTGGCTCGAGCGATGTAGCAAGCTTTGGCTCAAGCGATGTAGCAAGCTTTGGCTCAAGCGATGTAGCAAGCTTTGGCTCAAGCGATGTAGCAAGCTTTGGCTCAAGCAATATAGCAAAGGTAGTGCCAACTTCGAAAACCCTTCTATGAACTTCCGATAATAACCGGCCAATCCCAGAAAACTCCTGATCTTGGTAACTGACTTGGGTACTTCCCATTCCATAACCGCTTTGACCTTAGAATGGTCTACTTCCACCCCTTCCTTGGATATTACATGCCCAATAAAGTTTACCGATTCCAACCAGAAATCACACATAGACAACTTTGCATACAACTGGTAACTTTTCAGAAGATCTAAAACAACCCTCAAATGTTCCACATGTTCCTCTCGGCTCTTGGAGTAGATTAGAATGTCATCAATAAATACCACTCCAAATGAATCTAAGTACGGGTGAAAAATCTGATTCATGTAGTCGATAAATATTGCTGGAGCATTCGTCACACCAAAAGGCATTACCAAATACTCAAAGTGCCCATACCTCGTCCTAAAAGCAGTCTTAGGAATATCTTCCGACTTAACTCGAAGTTGATGATAACCCTACCGAAGGTCAATCTTTGAAAATACAACAGTTCCCCTCAACTGATCCATCAAGTCGTCAATTCTAGGTAACGGATAATTATTCTTGATAGTTACTTTGTTCAACTCTCTGTAATGGGTGCACAACCTCATACTCCCAGCTTTCTTCTTGACCAACAAGACCGGTGCACCCCACGGTGAAACACAAGGGCGAATAAACTTCTTCCCCAACAAGTCTTCAACCTACATTTTCAACTCATCTAGCTCTAACGGTGCCATCCTATAAGGAGCTATAGAGATGGGTTCCATTCCCGGCACTAAGTCAATGGAGAATTCAACTTCCCTGACTGGAGGTAATTCCGGTGTATCACTAGGAAATACCTTAGGAAACTCACGAACTATCGGAATATCCTCAACTCTGGGTTTCTCAATACCCTCCAGGGACGCTAACAAAACAAACACGACTACTCCCTCTTTAAAGGAAATCCTGACTCCCTTAGCCGACAAAGGCTTCATAAAAGAAGCCTCATCAGAAATATCACCCAGATCTCTAAACACAACGGTCTTATCAGCACAATTAAGCATCATATGATTTGCTGATAACCAGTCCATCCCCAGAATTAGATCTAACTAGGATAGTGGTAAGCAGATTAAATCCACGGTAAATGTCCTACCGTTTACCACTACCGGACATCAAGACACACACGTCGACACTCCACATGCACACTAGTTGGGGTGGATACGACCAAGTCGAAAGGCAACGACTCTGTTTGTAATTTTATTCTGTCCACACATTCCACAGATACAAAGGAGTGTGTCATTCCCGAATCCAAAAACACTAAAAGAGGAATACCTGCCACCATGAAATTACCTTTGATCAAGCCATCTACATCTGATTCCTCTGCACCACTCATGGTAAACACTCTGCCAGTCGATCGAGGTCGATCAACCCTCACCGCATTCACACTCTTCGGTAGCTTAACACAATGTCTTCGGATATGCCCAACCTCCTTGTAGTGAAAGAAGGTAAGTGCCATTCCAGGGCACGAGTCACCGACTTGAGTTCAGCCACATTAGCCGCACAAAGATGGAGAGTTCAACCGTGACCCCCCAGCATTGGCATGAGTCCTCGGCCCATGCGAAGTATAACCCCGGCTACCCGTCGGACGAGAGTAAGGTTTTCGTTCCTCAATGGAACTTCTCGCACGGAAAAGGGAAGGGTAAGGCGTTTCAAGAGGAACGAAAGCATTACTCTCCTCCGATGGGTAGTCGGGGTTATACTTCACATGGGCCGAGAACTCATGTCAATGCCGGAGGGTCACAGTTCAACTCTCCATCCTTGTGTAGCAAATGTGGCCGAACTCATGTCGGCGATTTGTGTCTCGGAACGACACTTACCTTTTTTCACTACAAGGAAGTTGGGCATATAAGAAGATATTGTCCTAAGCTACAACAGAGTGTGAATGATGTGAGGGCAGAACGACCTTGATCTACGGGCAGAGTGTTCACCATGAGTGGTGCACAGGCATCGGCTGTAGTTGGCCTGATTAAAGGTAATTGCATGGTGGCAGGTATTCCTCTTTTACAGTTGCTTGATTCGGGAGCGACACACTCCTTTGTATCTATTGAATGTGTGGATAGACTGAAATTGCAAACTGAGTCGTAGCCTTTCGACTTGGTCGTATCCACCCCAACTAATGTGCTTGTGGTGTTGTCGATAGTTGTATCCCGATGTCCGATAGTGGTAAAAGGTAGGACATTTACCATGGATTTAATATGCTTACCACTATCCCAGTTAGATCTAATTTTGGGGATGGACTGGTTGTCGGCAAATCATGTGGTTCTTAATTGTGTTGATAAGACCGTGGTATTTGGGAATCCAAGTGAGATTTCTGATGAGGTTAGTTACATGAAGCCATTATCGGCAAAGGAAGTTAGGACTTCCTGTAAGGAGGGAGGAGTCGTGTTTATGTTGTTGGCATCCCTGGAGGGTATTGAGAAACCCAAAGTTGAGGACATTCCGATAGTTCGTGAGTTTCCTGAGGTTTTTCCTGGTGATATTCCGGAATTGCCTCCCGTGAGAGAAATGGAATTCTCTCTTGATTTGGTACCTGGAACGGGACCCATCTCTATAGCCCCTTATAGGATGGCACCGTTAGAGTTAGTTGAGTTGAAAAAGCAGGTTGAGGACTTGTTGGAAAAGAAGTTCATTCGTCTTAGCGTCTCGCCGTGGGGTGCGCCTATTTTTTTGGTTAAGAAGAAAGATGGTAGCATGCGGTTGTGTACCAACTACAGGCAGTTGAACAAGGTTACTATTAAGAACAAGTATCTGTTGCCTCAGATTGATGACTTGATGGATCAGTTGAGAGGGGCGGTAGTGTTTTCAAAGATTGACCTTCGGTCAGGTTACCACCAACTTCGTGTGAAGTCGGAAGATATTCCTAAAACTTCTTTTAGGACAAGGTATGGACATTTTGAATATTTGGTTATGCCTTTTGGTGTAACGAATTCCCCAGCAATATTTACTGACTACATGAATCGGATTTTCATCCGTATTTGGATTCATTCATAGTGGTATTCATTGATGACATTTTACTTTACTCCAAAATTCGAGAGGAACATGCCGAGCACCTGAGGATTGTTCTAGAACTTCTTAGTAAGAACCGGTTGTATGCGAAGCTGTCAAAATGTGATTTCTGGTTGGAATCGGTGAACTTTCTTGGGCATGTAATATCCAAGGAAGGAGTGGCAGTAGATCCTTCTAAGGTGGAATCGGTTATGGAATGGGCGGTGCCCAAGTCAGTCACTGAGATTCGGAGTTTTCTGGGTTTGGCTGGTTATTATCGGAATTTCATTGAGGGATTTTTGAAGTTGGCACTACCATTGACTACGGGGCCAGTGTTGGTTCTTCCTTGTACTAATCGGGACCTCATTGTATATTGTGATGCTTCTAAGCAAGGTTTGGGTTGTGTGTTGATGCAAGAAGAGAAGGTTGTGGCCTATGCTTCTCGACAGTGGAGAACGCACGAACAAAACTACCCTACCCACGATTTGGAATTAGCTGCAGTGGTCTTTGCCTTAAAAATCTGGAGGCACCATCTTTTTGGAGTGAGATTTGAGGTATACAGCGACCACAAGAGTTTGAATTACCTGTTTGATCAAAAGGAATTGAACATGAGACAGAGAAGGTGGATGGAATTCCTTAAGGATTACGATTTTGGGTTGTAGTATCATCCGAGAAAAGCCAATGTGGTGGCTGATGCCCTAAGTCGAAAGTCTTCACACATGTCGGCTTTGATAGTTAGGGAGGGAAAACTGATTGAGGAATTCAGGGATATGAACTTGGAAGTTCAGATCAGGCCTCATAGTATGTTGATAGGGATGTTGAAGGTCACCAATGAACTGTTTGATCGTATTCGGGTAATGAAAGTTGCGGATGTCGAGCTAATGGCTAAACGGGATCTGATCCGGAGTGGCAAGGAAACTGATTTCACATCGGACCCTAGTGGAATGTTGCATTATAAAGGGAGGGTGTGTGTGCCTCGTGATGAGGAATTACGAAAGAGTATTTTAGAGGAGTCCCATAAGAGCAAGATAAGTTTTCACCCGGGAACTACCAAGATGTACCAAGATTTGAAGAAGTTGTTTTGGTTGTCTGGGTTGAAGAGGGATGTGCCAAGATTGAGCATCAACGACCAGCAGGAGAGTTACAATCCCTAGAAATTTTCGTTTGGAAGTAGGATAGTATCTTCATGGATTTTGTATCGGGTTTTCCGAAGACTCAGAAAGGATACAACGCAATATGGGTAATAGTGGATCGGTTGACTAAGTCTGCTCATTTCTTGCCGATGAACATGAGGTACTCCCTAGAATGATTGGCGAAACTGTATATCCGAGAAATTGTTCGTTTGCATGGGCTACCGTCAAGCATTGTATCGGATAGGGATCCCCGTTTCACTTCAAACTTTTGGACTAGTTTGCAGTCCGCCTTGGGAACTAAGTTGAAGTTAAGTTCAGCTTATCATCCACAAACGGACGGTCAATCGGAAAGAACCATACATTCATTGGAGGATCTTTTGAGGGCTTGTGTTTTGGAACAACCGGGGAGTTGGGATGGCATGTTGCCTTTGATTGAATTTACCTACAACAATAGTATCCATTCGAGTATTGGAATGGCACCTTATGAGGCGTTGTATGGTAGGAAATGCCGAACTCCAGTGAGTTGGTTTGAAACTGGGGAGAACTTGATATTGGGGCCCGAGCTGGTCCAAGAGACGACGGAAAAGATCAAGAAGATCTGGGAGAATATGAGGATCGCCCAGAGTTGGCAGAAAAGCTATTAGGATAAGAGGCGAAAACCTCTTGAGTTTAATGAGGGAGATCATGTTTTTATGAGAGTAGTCCCGACTACCGGGATTGGTAGGGTGTTGAAATCTCGTAAGCTGATTCCGCGATTTATTGGGCCATATCAAGTATTAGCATATCGGATTGCTTTGCCTCCATTGTTGTCGAATCTCCACAATGTGTTTCATGTGTCTCAGTTGAGGAAATATGTTGGGGATCCATCTCATGTGGCTGAGTCTGATCAGTTAGAGTTGAAGGATAACTTGACTTTTTTGACGTTGCCCGTGAGGATCATAGATACCAATGTCAAGAGACTAAGAGGTAAATATATTCCTTTGGTGAAAGTACTGTGGAGCCAAGTAGACGATGGGGATGCTACTTGGGAGGTGGAACGCGATATGAGGGAGGATTACCCTCACCTGTTCGAATCGAGGTATGTTTAATTTTCGGGGACAAAAATTCTTATAAGAGGGGGAGGTTTGTAACACCCTAAATTTAAGTCTTTTAAAATTATAGTATCAGTCATGGGATTCTTGCTTGAGCGAGGGATTCTCGCCTGGGCGAGAAAGCCTCACCTAGGAGGGTGAAATCCTAGGCTATACTGAAGGATTCTCGCGTGAGGGAGAGTGATCTCGCCAGGGCGAGAGTGGTCTCGCCAGGGCGAGAGTGGTCTCGCCAGGGCGAGAGTGGTCTCGCCAGGGCGAGAGTGGTCTCGCCAGGGCGAGAGTGGTCTCGCCAGGGCGAGAAAAGTGACATTTTGGACCTGTCGAGGCTGTAAGATTCTCTCCTGAGCGAGAGATGCCTCGCCTGGGCGAGAGGGTCATATCTGAGTATTTAAAATAAGCGGGATTTTCTCGCTTGAGCAAGAATGGGCTCGCTTAATCGAGAACCCGAAGAGACAACATTAAATGAAAAACCCCAATCACATTTTAGGGTTAGAAATTGAAGAGAGGTTAGAGAAGAGAGCTTTTCCAAGGGCAAGGAGCTTGGATACTCATCTAAGAGCTTGAGAATAGGTAAAACTCTTGATTCTAACTCTCTTCTTCTCTTTGAAATTCATTTCGGGTATGTTGGATCTCTTCTCAAAATGTGTAAAACCATGGAAACTCGCCCTTTTGAGTTATGGTTCGTTTTATGTTGTTTTATCTTGTAAACTCCTGGTTTAGAGTTAGTATTTTGAAAATGGAAAGGGTTTGTGGGTTGAATCAAGAAAACCCCAAAAACCCTAAGGAGAAAATGTGGTTAGAGTGGAAAATGGGTAAAATGCTTGAGGTAGAAGATGAGTTTACTTTCTAATGTTGAAATATGAGATGAATATGTATGTTTTAGATGGTTGTAAACTTAAGATGAAAGTAGTTTAGAAACATTGAAAATATGATGAATATCTTGTATGGTTAAATAATGCAATATGAGTTGTTTATGTGATATTGGGAATAAGTGACTAACATTATGTTATATGGTGGTAATGAGGAAAGATCCTAAAGTTGGCGGCGGTTTCGGTGGAACTTGTGAAGTTTCCAAGAACCAAACTCAACACTCACCAAGGTAAGGATAAGTCTTTAACTTATGCATTGTGTTAGAAAATGTGTGGATTTTCTGGTTGATGATAATGAACTAAGTTGTGAACCACTTTTTTATTATAAACATATATGGGTATGTTTGTAATAATGATGGCGTGGATTTATTGTTTATGAATTGATGGAGTGTCAATGAAAAGAAAACTCGTTTTTAGCCGACCATGATAGGATAGCGACTTTGGCTCAAGTAATGTAGCAAGCTTTGGCTCAAACGATGTAGCAAGCTTTGGCTCAAGCGATGTAGCAAGCTTTGGCTCAAGCGATGTAGCAAGCTTTGCCTCAAGCGGTGTAGCAAGCTTTGGCTCAAGCAATGTAGCAAGCTTTGGCTCAAGCGATGTACCATGTTTTGGCTCAAGCGATGTAACAAGCTTTGGCTCAAGCAATGTAGCAAACTTTGGCTCGAGTTATGTAGCAAGCTTTGGCTCAAGCGATGTAGCAAACTTTGCCTCAAGTTATGTAGCACGTTTTCAAAAATTAAAGGGAAATTTGTTTTAGCTAACCTTAAGTGGTGTAGCGGCTTTGGCTCAAGCGATGTAGCAAACTTTGGCTCAAGTTATGTAGCATGGTTTTCAAAAGTAGAAATGATGAAAATGGTTTTAAATATATGTGACTTAAATTGTTTACCTAACTTTATTAAAATGTGGATTAACGGATATTGACTTTTATCGAGTTAACGACTTATTCCTTTGTGTTTTTCTGTGTATGGTCAATGTTAATCCCATTACAGGTAGGCGGAAGATGTAAAGATGGTTCTATTAGGAGCTTAGATTCTTTGCTTTCTTTTTGAAGTCTACTTGCCTATTCTTTTTTGTAATCTATTGATTGTATTGTGAAACTGAAGATTTGTAACAATGAGTATGATTAACATAGCTAGTTGTATGCAGTAGTTACCGAGCTGCATTAATAGGAATTATGTTTTTCTGTCAAACGAATGTATATGTTGTTATTGGTTTCTGGACTATGTGGAAAAGGGAAAGTAAATTTTTAAAGAAGGATTATTTTATTGGTAACCGTAAATTGTATAGGAATGTATGAAAGTGGATTAAAATAAGGAAAAAAATTTCAAGGGTAGAATTTGGGTCCTTACATATTTAGCCATAGACATGGAATTATATGTGTATGAAAACTCTTTTTGTTAAACATAATGCGAATTACTCGCTTATGGTAATACATCGTCATGAAAGATTGTTATGTCCCTATTTGTTTGTATGAATAAGAATATTGTGATAAAATTGGATGATTCTTTTATGTGGTAAAATGTGGTGGAAAAGAAAAGAGTGATTTGGGAATGACTCAATGTCAAAGAATGTGTTGTCGGTTGTTGTATTATTATATGGAATGAGATATACAGTGATTGTGACATTGAATTAGTATTTTGTGAATGAATTAATGATTGTGTTAGGTGATGCGATGTTATGGCGAAGTCATGATTTGAGAATAACTCAATGGTAATGATTATGTTGTGGGTTGTTGTATGGAATGAGATGTAATGTGATTTTAATATTGAATTTATGGACACACGAAAAGGAGATTGTGTTGATGAGATATTATATAAATGAATGGTTGTATTGATATGGAAACTATTTAGATTAATTGTAAGATTGATATGAGGAGTGTACAAGTTGATTGTGGTTTTTGGTTTTGAATCGCCTTTATGGTGTAGACTTTCCCTTCGTGGTATTGAATCGCCTTTATGGTGTACACTTGCCCTTCGTGGTATTAAATCACCTTTATGGTGTAGACTTGCCCTTCGTGGTATTGAATCACCTTTATGGTGTAGACTTTACCTTTGTGGTATTGAATCGCCTTTATGGTGTAGATTTGCCCTTCGTGGTATTGAATCGCCTTTATGGTGTAGACTTGCCTTTCATGGTATTGAATCTCCTTTATGGTGTAGACTTGCCCTTCATGGTATTGAATCGCCTTTATGATGTAGACTTGTCCTTCGTGGTATTGAATCGCCTTTATGGTGTAGACTTTCCCTACGTGGTATTGAATGACCTTTATGGTGTAGACATGCCCTTCGTGGTATTGAATCGCCTTTATGGTGTTGATGTGCCCTTCGTGGTATTGAATCACCTTTATGGTGTAGACTTGCCCTTCGTGGTATTGAATCACCTTTGTGGTTTAGACTTGCCCTTCGTGGTATTGAATCGCCTTTTTGGTTTAGACTTGTCCTTCATTGTATTGAATCGCCATTATGGTGTAGACGTGCCCTTCGTGGTATTGAATCGCCTATATGGTGTAGACTTACCCTTCGTGGTACTAAATTGCCTTTATGGTGTAGACTTGCCCTTCGTGGTATTGAATCGCCTTTATGGTGTGGACTTGCCCTTCCTGGTATTGAATCGCCTTTATGGTGTAGACATGCCCTTCGTGGTAATTGGATCGCCTTTATGGTGTTGACTTTCCCTTCGTGGTATTGCATCGCCTTTATGGTGTAGACTTGCCCTTCGTGATATTGAATCGCCTTTATGGTGTAGACTTGCCTTCGTGGTATTGAATCGCCTTTCTGGTGTAGACTTGCCCTTCGTGGTATTGAATCGCCTTTATGGTGTAGACTTGCCCGTCGTGGTATTGGATTGCCTTTATGGTGTAGACTTTCCCTTCGTGGTATTAAATCGCCTTTATGGTGTAGACTTGCCCTTCGTGGTATTGAATCGCCTTTATGGTGTAGACTTGCCGTTCGTGGTATTGTATCGCCTTTATGGTGTAGACTTGCCCTTCATGGTATTGAATCGCCTGTATGGTGTAGACTTGCCCTTCGTGGTATTGAATCGCGTTTATGGTGTTGACGTGCCTTTCATGGTATTGAATCGCCATTATGGTGTAGACTTGCCCTTCATGGTATTGAATCGCCTTTTTGGTGTAGACTTTCCCTTCGTGGTATTGAATCGCCTTTATGGTGTAGACGTGCCCTTTGTGGTATTGAATCGCCTTTATGGTGTAGACTTATCCTTCGTGGTATTGAATCGCCTTTATGGTGTAGACTTGCCCTTCTTGGTATTGAATCACCTTTATGGTGTTGACTTTCCCTTCATGGTGTTGAATCACCTCTATGGTGTTGACTTGCCTTTGTGGTATTGTATTGCCTTCGAGTGTTGTATTGCCTACGGGTATTGGATTGCCTTCGGTGTCGTATCGCCTTCGGTTATTGTGATTGTTTGTGGATGTTGTAATGTTGATGAAAATATTGAATGTTGAATTGTATAAGTACGATATGATAGATATAGTAATTTAATATGTGAATACCCTACTCAATAAATATCGATTGTGTGCATCATTTGTATATGTTTGATATTGTTGATATTAGTAGTTGTATAGTTTGCATCACTTTAATGTTATTACTCTTTATAATTCCACGCTGTGGGTGCCATAGTTGGTTCTTACTCCTATAAGGACCCAAATTCTACCCTTGAAAAATTTTCCTTATTTAATCCAATTTCACGCATTTAACGATAATTATAATTACCGAGTGAATGAACTTATTTAAAAGATCTCTCATCCATCCTCAAACCCAATCTTTAAAGAAAATTGAAAATCATAGTTTTGAATGTTTTAAACTATCAATAGAGGGTGATTTTGAATGTGGTAGTGTTAGACTTGTTTCATTGATGAATGACAAGTACTAGCCTGAAATTATTGGTTTGCTATGAATGAGGATGTGACACCCTAATTTTATTTTCCAGAGTGTAGTGAAAATTCTAGGAATCTGGGGTATACTGGGTGTTTTTCGCTTGAGCGAGAGGGCCTCGTCCAAGCGAGAGGCCCAATATCTGCTCCCAGGTTTTCCTAGGATTCTCGCCTGGGCGGGAATGGCTCGCCTGGGAGAGGGAGAGATATGTTGACACTGAAGGATCCTCGCTTGAGCGAGAATCCCTGGCTTGAGCGAGAGCTTCAGTGCTGAGTTTTTAAAATGGGCGGGAAAATCTTGCTTGAGCGAGAATTGGCTCACTTGAGCGAGAACCCGACGATTTCACTTTAAAATAGAAACCCTCAAACACATTTAGGGTTAGAACTTGAGAGACAAGAGAGAAGGAGGTGATTTTGGGAGCAAGGAATCATGGGAATCAATTAGAAGCTTGAGATGAGGTAAATCTCTTGATTCTAACTCTCTTCCTCCCTTTCAAACTCGTTTTGGGTGTATGGGATATTTTCTCAAAATGTGAGAAACCATGTAAACTCTTCCTTTTGAGTTGTGGTTCGTTGTATTTAGTTTCTCTCTTTTAAACTCTTGGTTTAGAGTTGGTATTCAAAGAATGGAGAGGGTTTGTGGGTTGATTCATGAAAACCCCACCCCCAAAATGAAAATGTGGTTAAAGAGGAAAATGGGTGAAATGATAGATGTAGAAGATGAGTATGTGTTCTAATGTAAGATAGAAGATGAATATGTATGTTTTAATGTTGAAAACTTCTAATGAAAGTGATTTTGGTAACATTGAAAATGTATGAATCTTTTGTATGGTTAAGGATGAACTATGAGTTGTTTATATGTTGTTGAGGATAAATTACTAACTTTTGTTGTTGTTTGGTGGGGATAAGGAAAGATCCTAAGGTTGGAGGCGGTGTCGGAGGAACTTGCAAAGTTATTCCGAGTTATGAAATATGAGATATATGGTTATATGTGGATGACTCGAGAGAAATAAGATGTGGAAAGTTGTATTGAAATTGAATGTCTTACCCAAGTGGTATTTAATTGAATGTCTTGCCCAAGTGGTATTGAATTGAATGTCTTGCCCAAGTGGTATTGAAATTGAATATCTTGCCCAAGTGGTGAGACACCCTAAATTTAAAGTCATTAAATTATAGTATCAGTCCTGGGAATCTCGCTTGAGCGAGAAAGGTGTCGCCTGGGCGAGAGTGGCTCACCTGGGTGAGTGAAATTGTAAGGACCCGGTTTTCAAAACTCGAAAATTCTCTTTTAAAATCCTTATTCGTGAAAGTGAAGTGATTACTTTTGAAAGACATTACTCGAACAGTTTGGAAACTTGAGTGAATACGTTTATAAATCTACAAGGCGAAAATATTCCAAACACCCTTCATTTCAAAAGCATGTCATTACACTTCCGTTCAAATACATCCTTTATACAATTACACTTTCTCAAAAATTACCTTGAATACAAACATTAGATCCACTTCATTATACACTTACAAGAAAGTTGTTTATACATGAATTTCACTTTAACATGTTCTTCATATTACAAATATTTATCATATAACATATCAATTACATATTATCCACTACTCTATCATGTACTCTTCTCCACAAGCGTCCAATGCACTACCTCCACAACCTGAACCCAAATATACAACACATACAAGGAAAGACTGTGGGAGTAAGAACCAACTACGGCGACCGTAGCGTGGATTTACATGGAGTAATAACATTAAAGTATTAAAACCACACATCTAACATCAATCATGATATGTATATATCAATCAACACATATTATCCATATTCACCCTATAGTACACATATATTCCATACTATATGTGTTCTATAGTGTGCATACTTATTCATCGCATTTTATCCATATTCACCCTATAGTACACATACATCCCATACTATATGTGTTCTATAGTGTGCATACTTATTCATCGCATTTTATCCATATTCACCCTATAGTACACATACATCCCATATTATATGTGTTCTATAGTGTGCATATTTATTTATCGCGTATTATCCATATTCACCCTATAGGATATACATCCCATAATATATATCCTATGGCATGCATATGATTTTCATTCCGAGTATACACTTTTCACATCCTTCACATTCCATAATAATTTACCCTTGATCTCATAAAACAATTCTGCACCGTACAAATAATCACCATACCCCATCGGGCAGGTCGAGTAATCTCCATACCTCATCGGGCACGTCGAGTTTCCACATTACACTCACATCCATGTCATACACAATCAACACAAGGAATCTCATTATCTTATCACCATAGATAACATACAACATCTTCATTGTCACAAACATACCTTTATCCATTTTAACACATTCACATCTCATCACACATTCATTGTTACAACACACCCATACGTGTTTATAACAATCATCTACTCACAACATACTCATTTTGATAAACATACTCATATCCATTTTAAAACATTCACAACTCATTACACATTCACAACTCATCGCACATTCATTGGTACAATCCACCCATACATGTTTATAACAATCAACCACTTACAACATACACATTTATGCTTATGACCATAAATATCTCACACACCATCATTATCACACAACATAACCATTATCACAAACAAACCACGCATAACATATTCTTCATCATATACACATTAACGTTAGAACCATCTTTAATGACGGTGTATTACCATAAATGAGCATATAGCGTTTTACTCAACTAAACGGTTTTCCCCACACATATATCTCCACTTTTATGGCTAATACATCCTCATGTAAAATATAGACACTCACATGGACCACAAACACTCAAATGAGTTTCTATCCGTTAATATGCTCCGATTCTTGAGGGAAATCGGAGATGATGACTCTAATGAAATACTCTAAGACCACAGTGGTCTTCTCCCTCACCTTAGGTTGCGTAAGCTCCGTTGCTCCGCAAAAGAGCCACATCTCCCTTCATCTCCTCTAACCTCCATTGTTGCTTTTTCACCTCCAAGCTTTTCCAAATGTGTCACCATGAAGCAAGAGGAAGGTTTTGATGAGTTTTGAGGCTTAGTGGAGGGAAAAATGGTCCATTTGGGTGGAGCCACCGTTGGGAGAGAAAGGGGAAGAAAGAAAATGAAGATTAGGGTTTCTAGATCCCTTTTTTCACTTTTATAGCTCTGACGCTAAGTGTAATCGATTACCATATGGTGTAATCGATTACATCAGTTAAAAATTTAAAATACAAACTCAACGACTTGATGTAATCGATTACCAAACATGTTGTAATCGATTACAATGTGAAAAATGCACATATCTGATGCTTCTAATATGTTGTAATCGATTACGAGTATAGTGTAATCGATTACATCATGTAAAATACACAGGTCTGATTAGTTTATCAGCATGTAATCGATTACCAGGATTTGTAATCGATTACACTATTTCAGAGTGCCCAAAATTGCCATTTCTCGCCCAGGCGAGACAACTCTCTCTCAGGCGAGACTTCCAGGACTAATACTATAATTTTGAAGACTCAAATTTAGAGTGTTACAATCCTCCACCTCTTATAAGAATTTTCGTCCCCGAAAATTAAACATACCTCGGAAAATAAAATCATCACCTAGACCTTAGGCACAAGGATACTCCACCAAAATCATAATCGATTCTCAAATCCATTAAAATTACTTAGTCGGTCATGAGAACTAACCCATAATTCCGACTAAAAAATTTCCCTATATCCATCAAGAACCACAGATTCTCTTGCACATATCCATCTATCAATCCTAACATACGTTAAAAATCCCGATAACACTATCGAACTTCAACGAATGGGGAACTCCTTATCCCATATCTATCTAAATGCATCTTTTAACATCCATCATACACTAGCTTGTTCCATCTCCAATCAAGAATCTAGCACAATTTCATTTTACTCGATCCACAAAATACTTACACAATGGGACTCTTAGTGTCTCATCCATTGTAAACAATCAAACTATCCAGTAATCGCTAATTACATCAAATATTTCTACCATCACAATAGATCTCCCTGATCCATCACTACAACAATCGTTCAAAACGATTAACCTATATGGTCCGAATCGCAACAACACTCTTGAACCCAGTTCGAAGTGAGACTCCATACTCATCGCTCACCAAGATGTACTGGCTCGCACCCAAAAATGCAGTACCTAGATCGACATCCACTCGATGGAAACAACATCATTTCATTGCATACGTGCAAATAACTACGGTTCACTCAAAATTCTCCACTAGCATTTCAATTTATACTTGCTACAATCACAGAAACATGATATTCATCCAAGCAGCATTTAGACAAACAAGACTCTTGGAGTCTATCACATACCAATCAAAATCACCAAGTCAACATCCAACTCAACCCAACACTCCTACTACAACGAATGTGGTTTAAGACGATTTTCTAGTTCATAAATTTCAGCTAGGCATACAAGGTCGTAGACCCACTCAAATCGCATACGTTGATACCATTGATTTTTTTTTTGCCATTTACGAATATCCAATCCAAAAACTTGAGTTTTATATGGATACCCAAAATACAATGATGGACATGCACCTCGTGCTCAAGTACATCATATCGAGAAACACATGCTCATAATTACCTCACAAGATCTTTAACACATCACATTCATCCAAGATGAAGTTTTTTTTTTAAATTTGGATTTCAACATGAAACTTAATCAATGCTTAGTCGAATAGTACACTTCATTCGAAAGACGATTTTCGAAAATAGATTAGATGTAAGTTTCATGGAAGTCCTCTTGTGGAAGCAAGGGTTTTCCTAATCATTTCAAAATATCTTAAAATCCTTTTTCTCATGCGACACCGACTGCCCAAATCAAAATTTTCAAAAGCTGGTTATTTCTGAAGTTACCTTTCATCCAGGACATGAGAGTCCCTACAATACACTCACAGAAACATGCTTAAACCATAATACTGCAATCACGTATAACAATTACTGACGCACATGAAATAGAAACAAGTTTTGAAAGCATAATATCAAAGTAGTTAATTTGAGTTTATTACCACTATATCGTGCATTGCAAATGTTCAATTACAAACGGTCAATCATCACAGACCAGAAGTTTCATGCACAAAAGATAATCCACTACCTCTTAGGGTAGGCAATTCCACAGTGATCCACTACCACTTTGGGTAGGCAATTCCACAATGGAACAAGGTTATTAAACCATTTTGAAATTCATTTTCTTTGCTGCATAACTTGAGCCAAAGTCGCTACACCACTTAAGGTTGGCTAAAACATGTTCCCTTTTTCTTCTGAAAACTTGCTACATATACTCGAGCTAGAGTCGCTAACCCATTCTGGTCGGCTAAAACGAGTTTTATTTTCATTGGCACTCCACCAATACATAAACCATAAATACACCCATCATCACTACAAACATACCCATATATATTTGTAGTGACTAAGTGATTTACCATTTATGTCATTATATTTCGAGTCTTATTTCCATTGGTACTCCCCCAATAAGTTTCGAGTCTTATTTCCATTGGGACTCCCCCAATAAATGGTTCCGAGTCTAATTTCCATTGGGACTCCCCCAATAAATGATTCTGAGTCTTATTTCCATTGGGACTCCCCCAATAAATGATTCTGAGTCTTATTTCCATTGGGACTCCCCCAATAAATGATTCTGAGTCTTATTTCCATTGGGACTCCCCCAATAAATGATTCTGAGTCTTATTTCCATTGGGACTCCCCCAATAAATGATTCCGAGTCTTATTTCCATTGGGACTCCCCCAATAAATTATTCTAAGTCTTATTTCCATTGGGACTCCCCCAATAAATGTTTCCGAGTCTTATTTCCATTGGGACTCCCCCAATAAATGATTCCGAGTCTTATTTCCATTCGGACTCCCCCAATAAATGATTCTGAGTCTTATTTCCATTGGGACTCCCCCAATAAATGATTCCATAAATGCACCTCTAATCATTAGCAACATACCCACATATGTTCATAATGATTAAATGATTCACATCTTATCCATCATCCGTAACAGAAAGTCCACACATTTTCCACATAATGCATAAATTAAAGACTTATCCTTACATTACCTTAATCTTGTGTTATTAGAATCGTAGAAACAGTTAGGTTAACATCCCAGAAAGTCAATTTAATCATTCATTTTCAGTTATCTTAATCTTAGTGAGAAAAGAAAGTTCACATCAAAAGGTTGACCAAAATTCAAACAAGAGGTCCATCACTAGGAACTCTCAACATATGAATCTCAGACCAAGAAATCTAGCCGGAAATCACAATTACAAACTCGCCATAAACTATTCTAATGAGATGTTCACAACCAATAATTTTCATCAAGAGTTTTCAGCAAGAATCCCCAACAAGGGTCTCACACAATAATTTCAACAAAAGTTTTACAACAAGAAATCTTCTACGAAATTCACAACAATAAATTTTCAACAAGCACTTCATCGATAACTCACAACAAAACATCCAACGATAAATTCACAACCAAACACTTATCGTAGGAAATTCAACAATCATCTTTCAAATCAACAGTTACCACATAGTCAACGACAATGCACATAAGTCAAGTAGTTAACTCACACAAATTTCACAAAGAAGCATGTTAGGTCATACCCTAGGCCGCAGAGTTGACATATGCTCTGATACGATATTGTAAGGACCCGATTTTCAAAACTCGAAAATTCTCTTGTAAAATCCTTATTCGTGAAAGTGAAGTGATTACTTTTGAAAGATATTACTCGAACAGTTTGGAAACTTGAGTGAATACGTTTATAAATCTACAAGGCGGAAATATTCCAAACACCCTTCATTTCAAAAGCATGTCATTACACTTCCGTTCAAATACATCCTTTATACAATTACACTTTCTCAAAAATTACCTTGAATACAAACATTAGATCCACTTCATTATACACTTACAAGAAAGTTGTTTATACATGAATTTCACTTTAACATGTTCTTCATATTACAAATATTTATCATATAACATATCAATTACATATTATCCACTAATCTATCATGTACTCTTCTCCACAAGCGTCCAATGCACTACCTCCACAACCTGAACCCAAATATACAACACATACAAGGAAAGACAGAGGGAGTAAGAACCAACTACGGCGATCGTAGCATGGATTTACATGGAGTAATAACATTAAAGTATTAAAACCACACATCTAACATCAATCATGATATGTATATATCAATCAACACATATTATCCATATTCACCCTATAGTACACATATATCCCATACTATATGTGTTATATAGTGTGCATACTTATTCATCGCATTTTATCCATATTCACCCTATAGTACACATACATCCTATACTATATGTGTTCTATAGTGTGCATAATTATTCATCGCATTTTATCCATATTCACCCTATAGTACACATACATCCCATACTATATGTGTTCTATAGTGTGCATATTTATTTATCGCGTATTATCCATATTCACCCTATAGGATATACATCCCATAATATATATCCTATGGCATGCATATGATTTTCATTCCGAGTATACACTTTTCACATCCTTCACATTCCATAATAATTTACCCTTGATCTCATTCAACAATTCTGCACCGTACAAATAATCACCATACCCCATCGGGCAGGTCGAGTAATCCCCATACCTCATCGGGCACGTCGAGTTTCCACATTACACTCACATTAATGAATTATGATTTTCTGTTAAACGAATATGTATGTCGTTTTTGACTTATGAAATGAGTATGAATAGGAAAGTGGGATTTAAAATAAGGTGGTTGAAATTGTATTTAAAAGTTATGAGGAAACGCATGAAAAAGGAATAAAATAAGAAAAAAATTTCAAGGGTAGAATTTGGGTCCTTAAAATATGGTATCATAGCATAGTTAATTCTGCTGCTTAGGGTATGACCTTACTTGCTTCTTTGTGACATGTCTATGATTTAACTAGTTGAGATTATATGAATTGAATGTTTAAGGCATGTAGCCTTGGTATAGTGACATGTAATGTGTTATGAGACGATGTGATAACCTGACTTATGTGAGTTAGATTTGTGTGCTGACCATTAATGAGTGCAGGTTAAGAAATGGCTGGAAGAGGGAGAGGGAGAGGAACGAGTCAGAACGTTCCAAATGATTTGTTGGCTCAGATGGTGGCAGCACTACAACATATGAACGAGAACTTGCATAATCTGAATCAGAACCCCACACCAAGTCCGAGTTCGCAACCCCTAGTCCCACCCGGACCGGCAGAATACTGAGGTCTGGATGAGTTCTGCAGAAGGAACCCCAGTTAGTTCCATGGGGGATTTGCTCCAGATGCCACCATTGAGTGGATTCAAGGAATGGAGCGGATCTTCAGGGCCATGAACTGTTTAGAGGCTGAGAAGTTGGAATATGCCACTTATATGCTAGTGACAGAGGCCGAGAACTGGTGGGAGTTTACTCGACGCCAAATGGAGGCGGAGGGACAATTTATTAAATGGGGTACATTCAAGGAGAAATTCCTTCATAAATACTTCCCTGCTGATCTGAAGAGGAAGAAGGAAATGGAGTTTTTGAAGTTGGAACAGGGAAATATGTCGGTGGGAAATTATGCGGCCAAGTTTGAAGAATTGACCCGATTTTGTCCTTACTCCGAATTGGAGGTGGACGGAAGGTCCAAGTGCTTCAAGTTTGAATCGGGTTTGAAGCCCAAGTTGAAAAGCATGTTTGGGCACCAAGAGATTGCTGATTTTCCTACCTTAGTGACCAAGTGTAGGGTTTATGAGGATGACTTGGCAGCCGATGAAGCGGCGGCACCTAAGGTGATTCCTCCCAAGAACTTTGGGCCTCAACGAAACTTCTCACACCGAAAGGGGAAGGGCAAGGTGTTTCAAGAGAAACGGAAGCCTTACACTCCACGAACGGGTATTCGGGGGTATACTTCACATGGGCCGAGGATTGTGTCATGATGTCTGGTAGTGGTAAACGGTAGGACATTTACCGTGGATTTAATCTGCTTACCACTATCCTAATTAGATCTAATTTTTGGAATGGACTGGTTGTCGGCAAATCATGTGCTGCTTAATTGTGCTGATAAGACCGTGGTGTTCAGAAATCTGGATGAGATTTATGATGAGTCTAGTTATATGAAGTCGTTGTTGGCTAAGGAAGTCAGGACTTCTTGTAAGGAGGGAGGAGCCGTGTTTATGTTGTTAGCATCCCTGGAGGGTATTGAGAAACCCAAAGTTGAGGATATTCCGATAGTTCGTGAATTTTCTGAAGTATTTCCTGGTGATATCCTAGAAATGCCGCGAGTGAGGGAAGTTGAATTCTCTATTGATTTGGTACCTAGAATGGGACCCATCTCTATAGCTCCTTATAGGATGACACCGTTAGAGTTGGATGAGTTGAAAAGCAGGTTGAGGACTTGTTGGCAAAGAAGTTTATTTGTCCTAGTGTCTCACTGTGGGGTGCACCTGTTTTGTTGGTTAAGAAGAAAGATGGGAGTATGAGGTTGTGCACGGATTATAGACAGTTGAACAAAGTCACCATCAAGAACAAGTATACATTGGCTCAGATTGATGACTTGATGGATCAGTTGAGGGGAACGGTGGTGTTCTCAAAAATTGACCTTCGGTCGGGTTACCACCAACTTCGTGTGAAGTCGGAGGATATTCCTAAAACTGCTTTTAGGACGAGGTATGGACATTTTGAGTATTTGGTAATGCCTTTTGGTGTAACGAATTCCCCAACAATATTAACCGACTACATGAATCAGATTTTTCATCCGAATTTGGATTCATTCGTAGTGGTATTTATTGATGACATTCTAGTTTACTCCAAAAGCCGAGAGGAACATGCGGAGCACCTAAGAATTGTTCTAGATCTTCCGAGTAAGAATCGATTGTATGCTAAACTGTCCAAATGTGATTTCTGGTTGGAATCGGTAAACTTTCTTGGACACGTAATATCCAAGGAAGGGGTAGTAGTAGACCCTTCTAAGGTCGAGGCGGTTATGGAATGGGCAGTACCTAAGTCAGTCACTGAGATCAGGAGCCTTCTGGGATTGGCCGGTTATTATTGGAAGTTCATAAAAGGATTTTCGAAACTAGCACTACCTCTGACTAAACTTACCTGAAAAGGAGAACCGTACGTGTGGACAAACCGTTGTGAGGAAAGTTTTCAAGAGTTGAAGCGGAGGTTCACTACGGCACCGATGTTGGTTCTTCCTTGTATGGATCGTGATTTCAGTGTGTATTGCGATGCTTCTAAGCAAGGTTTGGGTTGTGTGTTGATGAAGGACGGAAAATTGGGTGCTTATGCTTCGCGACAGTTCAGGACACATGAGCAAAACTATCCTACACATGATTTAGAATTAGCTGCAGTAGTCTTTTCCTTAAAAATTTGGAGACACCATCTTTATGGTGTAAGGTTTGAGGTGTACAACGACCATAAGAGCTTGAAATATTTGTTTGATCAAAAGGAATTGAATATGAGACAGAGAAGGTGGATGGAGTTCCTTAAGGACTATGATTTTGGAATGCAGTACCATCCGGGAAAGGCCAATGTGGTGGCCGATGCTTTAAGTTAGAAGTCTTTACACATGTCGGAAGGAAAACTGATTGAGGAGTTCAGGGATATGAACTTGGAAATTCAAATAAGACCTCATAGTATGATGTTATGATTGCTTAAGGTCACAAATGAACTATTTGATCAAATCCAGGTACTGCAAGTTGAGGATAGTGAGCTAATGGTTAAACGAGATTTGATGATGAGTGGGAAGGAAATCGATTTCGCATCGGAACTTAGTGGAATGTTACGTTACAAAGGGAGAGTGTGTGTGCCTCGTGATGTGGAATTACGGAAGAGTATTTTACAGGAGTCACACAAGAGTAAGGATGTACCAAGATTTGAAAAAGTTGTACCAAGATTTGAAAAAGTTGTTTTGGTGGTCTGGGTTGAAAAAGGATGTGGCTTTGTATGTCTCGAGTTGTCTTGTCTGTCAGAAAGCCAAGATTGAGCATCAGCGGCCAGCGGGAGAATTACAATCCCTAGAAATTCCCGTTTGGAAGTGGGACAGTATCTCCATGGACTTTGTATCAGGCTTTCCAAAAACTCAGAAAGGGTATGATTCGATATGGGTGATAGTGGATCGGTTAACTAAATCTGCACACTTTCTGCCGATGAACATGAGGTATTCTTTGGAGCAATTGGCGAAACAGTATATCCGGGAAATAGTTTGTTTGCATGGGATACCGTCAAGCATTGTATCAGATAGGGATCCCGGTTTCACTTCAAACTTTTGGACTAGTTTGCCGTCCGCATTTGGAACTAAGTTGAAATTGAGTTTAGCTTATCATCCACAAACGGACGGTCAATCGGAAAGAACTATACAGTCATTGGAGGATCTTTTGAGGGCCTGTGTCTTGGAACAACTGGGGAGTTGGGATGACATGTTACCTTTGATTGAATTTACCTACAACAATAGCATCCATTCGAGTATTGGGATCGCACCCTATGAGGCATTGTATGGTAGGAAGTGCTGAACTCCGGTGAGTTGGTTCGAAACTGGGGAGAACTTGGTATTGGGACCCGATTTGGTCCAAGAGACGACGGAAAAGATCAAGAAGATCCGGGAGAATATGAAAATTGCACAGAGTCGGCAGAAAAGCTATTACGATAAGAGACGGAAACCTCTTGAGTTTAAGGAGGGAGATCATGTTTTCATGAGTGTAGTCCCAACTACCAGGATTGGTAGTGTTGAAGTCTCGTAAGCTGACTCCGAGATTTATTGGACCGTATCAAGTATTGAAGAGGATTGGGCCGATAGCATATCGGATTGCTTTACCTCCATTATTGTTGAATCACCACAATGTGTTTCATGTGTCTCAGTTGAGGAAATATGTTGGGGATCCATCTCATGTGGTTGAGTCTGATCAGATAGAGTTGAAGGATAACTTGACTTTTACGACGTTGCATGTGAGAATCATGGATACTAGTATCAAAAGATTAAGGGGCAAAGAGATTGCCTTGGTTAAGGTACTGTGGAGCCAAGTGGACGAAGGAACGCTACTTGGGAAGTGGAGCGTGATATGAGGGAGGATTACCCTCATTTGCTCGAATCGAGGTATGTTTAATTTTCGGGGTTGAAAATTCTTATAAGAGGTGGAAGATTGTGACACCCTAGATTTTAAAGTCATTAAATTATAGTATCAATCCTGGGAGTCTCGCTTGAACAAGAGAATTGTCGCTTGGGCGAAAGTGGCTCACCTGGGAGGGTGAAATCCTGGGCTATACTGAAGGATTCTCGCTTGAGCGAGAATTGTCTCGCATGAGCGAGAGTTATCTCGCCTGAGCAAGAGGGTCAGATTTGAGTTTTTAAAATAGGCGGGATTTCCTCGCTTGTGCGAGAATGGGCTCGCTTAAGCGAGAATCCGACGAGTTTGCATTAAATGAGAAACCCCAAACATATTTTAGGGTTAAAATTGAAGAGAGGTGAGAGAAGAGAGCATTTTCAAGAGCAAGGAGCCTTGATACTCATCTAGAAGCTTGAGAAGAGGTAAAACTTTTGATTCTAACTCTCTTCTTCCTTTTAAAACTTGTTTTGGGTATGGTGGATCTGTAACACCCTAAATTTTAAGTCTTTAAAATTATATTATCAGTCCTGAGATCCTCACCTAAGCGAGAGATTCTTGCTTGAGCGAGGGAGAGACTCACCTAGGAGGGAGAAATATTGGGCTATACTGGAGGAATCTCGCTTGAGCGAGAGATTTTTGCTTGGGCGAGAGAGGCTCACTTGGGAGGGAGAAATCCTGGGGTATACTGGAAGATTCTCGCCTGAGCGAGAGTTGTCTCGCCTAAGCGAGAAATAACATTGTGGGGTTGTTGACACTGTGAGATTCTCGCTTGAGCGAGAGGGTCGGATCTGAGTTTTTAAAATGGGGCGGGATTTTCTCGCTTGAGCGAGAATAAGCTCGCTTAAGCGAGAACCCGACGAGAGCATTAAATAAGGGAAACCCCAAATACATTTTTAGGTTAAGATTTGAAGAGACGTGAGAGAAGAGAGCATTCCCAAGGTCTAGGAGCTTTGATTCTTGTTCAAGATCTTGAGAAGAGGTAAAACTCTCTATCCTAACTCTCTTCTTCTCTTGAAAACCCATTTTTGGTATTATGGATCTCTTCTTAAGAATGAGGGAAACCATGGAAACTCACCCTTTTGAGTTATGGTTCCATTTTATGTTACTTTTCTCTTGTAAACTCTTGGTTTAAAGTTATTATGTCGAAAATGGAAGGAGTTTGTGGGTTGGTTCATGAATACCCCAAAACCCTAAATAGAAAATGGGGTAAAATGGAAAATGGTTAAAATGCTAGAGGTAGAATATGAGTTTACCTTCTAATGTTGAAAATATGATGAATATCTTGTTTGGTTAAATAATGCAATATAAGTTGTTTATGTGATATTTGGTATAAAGTGACTAACCTTGTGTTATATGGTGGGATGAGGAAAGATCCTAAGGTTGGAGGCGGTGTCGGTGGAACTTGAGGAGTTGCCAAGAACCCAAACCCAACATTCGCTGAGGTAAGGATAAGTCTTTAACTTATGCACTGTGATAGAAAATGTGTGGATTTTATGATGTGAATGACGAAATGAAGCATAAATCAAGTAATGTAGCAAGCTTTGGCTCAAGCATTGTAGCAAACTTTGGCTCAAGTTATGTAGCATGGTTTTCAAAAGTATGAACGATGAAATTGGCTTTTAAGCAAACTTGATTTTAAACCGTTTATTTAACCTTATTAAATGTGGATTATCTTACATTGATATTTAATGAGTTAACGACTTATTCCTTTGTGTTTTCCTGGTGTATTATCAATGTTAATCCCATTGCAGGTAGGTGGAAGGAGTATGGGTGTTTTTGATTAGGAGCTTAGAGACTTTTATTTTGATGTCTCTTATCCTTTCTTTTTGTAACCTTATTGGTTTTACTTGAACTAATTATTTTGTAATTATAAACCTGTTTGTCGTATATGACATTGAACCTGGAAACTAGTAACTCGGGATATAGGTAGATATGGGTGTTTTGGAAACCCATAGCTAATTGTATGCGGCCGTTACTAGGTTATATTAATATGAATTATGTTTTTCTGCTATCGGATTTTGTATGTTACTTTTGCTTCATAGATCGGGTGTGAGGGAGAAGTGAGATCTTTTAAATAAATTTATTCACTCGGTAATTATGATTTATTGTGAAATGCATGGAATTGGATTAAATAAGGAAAAATTTTCAAGGGTAGAATTTGGGTCCTTACAATATGGTATCAGAGCATAGTTAATCTTGCGACCTAGGGTATGGTCTTACATGCTTCTTTGAAAAATTTATGTGTTGAGATTGTTGACTTGTGCAAATTGTTAAGTGGTTACATGCACGGTTATTATACAAATTTGATTACTAACCAGTGAGTGAGTACAGGTACCCATGGCTGGAAGAGGAAGAGGAAGAGGGGCAAGTCAGAATGTCCCGAATGATCTACTGGCGGAAATGGTGGCGGCATTGCAACAAGTCAATGAGAACTTGCACAATCTGAACCAGAACCCGACGCCAAGTCTGAGTTCACACCCACTAGTTCCACCTGGGCCGGCAGAATACCGAGGGCTGGATGAGTTCTGCAAGAGGAATCCCAGTCAATTCTCTGGGGGGTTTGCTCCTGAAGCTGCCATCGAGTGGATCCAAGGCGTGGAGTGTAACACCACAAAATTTTTAAGTCTTTAAAATTATAGTATCAGTCCTCGGATCCTTGCTTCAGCGAGAGATTCTCGCCTGAGCGAGAAAGGATCACATGGGAGGGTGAAATCTTGGACTATACTAGAAGATTCTCGCCTGAGCGAGAGTTTCCTCGTCTGGGCGAGAAAAGGCAAACTGGGGTTGTTGACACTGTGAGATTTTCGCTTGAGCGAGAAGGAACCTGTTGACACTATGAGATTCTCGCTTAAGCGAGAATCCCTCGCTTGAGCGAGAGGGTCAGAGTTGAGTTTTTTAAAATGGGCGGGATTTTCTCGCTCGAGCAAGAGAAAGCTCGCTTAAGTTAGAACCCGACGAGAACATTAAATGGGGGAAACCCCAAACACATTTTAGGTTAAGAATTGAAGAGAGGTGACAGAAGAGAGCATTCCCAAGGTCTAGGAGCTTTGATTCTTGTTCAAGAGCTTGAGAAGAGGTAAAACTCTCTATCCTAACTCTCTTTTTCCCTTAATAACCCATTTTTGGTATTATGGATCTCTTCTCAAAATGTGTAAAACCATGAAGACTCTCTCTTTCGAGTTATGGTTCATTTTATGTCGTTTGTACCTCGTAAAGTCTTGGTTTTGAGTTAGTATTCCCAGAATGGAAAGAGGTTTGTGGGTTGGCTCATGGAAACCCAAAACCCTAGAGAGAGAAAATGAGGTTAGAGAGGAAAGATGGGTGAAATGCTAGAGGTAGAAGACGAGTTGCTTTACAATGTTAAAATATGAGATGATATGTATGTGTTAGATGGTTGAAAACTCTTAATGAAAGTAGTATAGGACCATTGTGAACATGATAAATATCTTGTACGTTTAAATGATGCAATATAAGTTATTTATTTGTTATATGGAATGAATGACTAACATTGTGTTATGTGGTGGGAATGAGGAAAGATCCTAAGTTTGGAGGTGGTGCTGGTGGAACTTGCGAAGTCACCAAAAACCAAACTCAACACTCACCGAGGTAAGGATAAGTCTTTAATTTATGCATTATGTGGAAAATGCGTGGACTTTCTGTATGAATAATAAATTAAATGTTATTAGGGGAGTACCAATGGAAAGATGACTCAATAAAAGTAAATGTTATTGGGGGAGTACCAATGGAAAGATGACTCAATAAAAGTAATATTATTGGGGGAGTACCAATGGAAAGATGACTCAATAAAAGTAATATTATTGGGGGAGAACCAATGGAAAGATGACTCAATGAATTAATATTATTGGAGGAGTACCAATGGAAAGATGACTCAAGTGAATTAAATATTATTGGGGGAGTACCAATGGAAATATGACTCAAACGAATTAAATATTATTGGGGGAGTACCAATGGAAATATGACTCAAATGAAATAAATATTATTGGGGGAGTACCAATGGAAATAAGACTCGAAACCTATTGGGGGAGTACCAATGGAAATAAGACTCGAATTATAATGACATAAATGATAAATCACTTAGTCACTATAAAGATATATGGGTATGTTTGTAGTGATGATGAGTGTATTTATGGTTTATGTATTGGTGGAGTGCCAATGAAAATAAAACTCGTTTTAGCCGACCTGAATAGGTTAGTGACTCTAGCTCGAGTTATGTATCATGGTTTTTCAAAAGTATAGATGATGAAAAAGGTTTTTTAGAGTTTTTAAATCATATTACTATTGAAACCTATTTAAATGTGGATTAACTAACATTGAGTTTTATTGAATTAATGACTTATTCCTTTGTGTTGTTGTGCATTGTGATTGTTAATCCCATTTCAGGTAGGTGGACGAAGAAGGATGATTTTGAGTAGGGGATTAGGGACTTTTGTTTTGACGTCTCTTTATCCATTCTTATGTAATTTTAATTTTTTGAAATTAAAGTTACTTATGATACTATGATTATTATTTTTGGTACATGATATTGATCATGGATACTAGTAACTCGGGATATATGTAGCTATGGGTGTTTTGGAAACCCATAGCTAATTGTATGCGGGGGTTACTAGGTTACATAAATGAATTATGTTTTTCTGCTATTGAATGTTATATGTTACTTATGGTTTAAGGATAGGGTGTGAGTGAGAAGCGAGACTTTTAAAGTAAATTTAATCACTCGGTAATTTATGATTGACTGTTAATTGTATGAAATTGAAATAAATAAGGAAGAATTTTCAAGGGTAGAATTTCGGGTCGTTACAATATGGTATCAGAGCATAGTTAATCCTGCGACCTAGGGTATGGCCTTGCATGCTTCTTTGTGTCCTTATGTGTTGCAGCTGATTGAATGATGCTAAATGTTAAGTGTTGTGTGCGCTATATTTATACAATTCGCTTACTAACAATTGAGTGAGTACAGGTGATCATGGCAGGAAGAGGAAGAGGAAGAGGGGCGAGTCAGAACGTTCCGAATGATTTGTTAGCTCAGATGGTGGCAGCGCTACAGCAGGTCAATGCGAACTTGCACAATCTGAACCAGAACCCGACACCAAGTCCGAGTTCACATCCACTAGTTCCACCAGGACCGGCGAAATATCGGGGCTTAGATGAGTTCTGCAGGAGGAACCCCACTCAGTTCCAAGGAGGATTTGCTCCTGAAGCTGCCATCGACTGGATCCAAGGGTTAGAGCGGATCTTCAGAGCCATGAACTGCACTGAGGCTCCGAAAATCACCTATGCTACATACATTCTGGTGACCGAGGCTGAGAATTGGTGGGAGTATACTCGGCGACAGATGGAAGCCAAAGGTCGACTGATCTCCTGGGGTACCTTCAAGGAGAAGTTCCTACACAAGTACTTTCCCACTGATTTAAAAAGGAAGAAGGAGATGGAATTCCTGAAACTGGAACAGGGGAACATGTCCGTAGGAGACTATGCGGCCAAGTTTGAAGAGTTGGCCCGGTTTTGCCCCTACGCCGAGTTGGAAATGGACGGAAGGTCCAAATGTGCCAAGTTCGAATCGGGCTTGAGGCCCAAGTTGAAAAGTATGTTTGGGCATCAAGAGATTGCTAATTTCCCTACCCTGGTGAACAAGTGTAGGGTGTACGAATATGATTTGGCAGCTGATGAAGCAGCGACGTCTAAGGTGGTTCCTCCCAAACACTTTGGACCTCAACGAAACTTCCCTCACGGAAAAGGGAAGGGGAAGGTGTTTCATAAAGAGAGGAAGCCTTATTTTCCTCCGACGAGTAATCAGAGTTATCATTCGCATGGGTCGAGGACTCATGTCACTACTGGAGAGTCCCGGTTGAACGCTCCCACTCTGTGCAACAAATGTGGCCGAGTGCATGTCGGCGACTCATGCCCTGGAAAGGTGCTCACTTGTTTTAATTGCAAGGAAGTGGGACATGTCCGAAGAAATTGTCCTAAGCTACCGCAGAACGTGAATACTATGAGGGTTGAACGACCTCGATCCACAGGTAGAGTGTTCACCATGAGTGGGGCAGAGACATTTGGCGTTGATGGCCTGATTAAAGGTAATTGCATGGTGTCAAGTATTCCTCTTTTAGTGTTGTTTGATTCGGGAGCGACACACTCCTTTGTATCCATTGACTGCGTGGACCGACTGAAATTACAAACTGAGTCGTTGCCTTACGACTTGGTCGTATCCACCCCAACTGATGTGCCTGTGGTGGTGTCGATAGTTGTGTCTCGGTGTCCGGTGGTGGTAAACGGTAGGGATTTTACCGTGGATTTAATCTGCTTACCACTATCCCAGTTAGATTTGATTTTGGGGATGGACTGGTTGTCAGAAAATCATGTGGTGCTTAATTGTGCCGATAAGACCGTGACGTTTGGAAATCCAGAAGGGATTCCGGAGGGGGTCAGTCGTATGGGGCCGATGTCGGCAAAAGAAGTCAGGAATTCCTATAAGGAGGGAGGGATGGTGTTCATGTTGATGGCGTCCTGGAAGGTATTGAGAAGTCCAAGGTTGATGACATTCTCATAGTTCGTGAGTTTCCGGAAGTCTTTCCTGGTGATATTCCGGAATTACCTCCCGTGAGAGAAGTTGAATTCTCCATTGATTTAGTGTCAGGACGGGACCCATCTCTATAGCCCCTTATAGAATGGCTCCGTTGGAGTTAACTGAGCTGAAAAAGCATGTTGAGGAATTGTTGGCTAAGAAATTTATTCGCCCAAGTGTCTCGCCGTGGGGCGCGCCTGTTTTGCTAGTTAAGAAAAAGGACGGTAGTATGCGATTGTGTACCGACTACAGGCAGTTGAACAAGATTACGATCAAGAACAAGTACCCATTGCCTCGGATTGATGACTTAATGGATCAGTTGAGATGGGCGATAGTGTTTTCTAAGATTGATCTTCGGTCGGGCTACCATCAACTTCGGGTGAAAGCCGATGACATTCCAAAGACTGCTTTTAGGACAAGGTATGGACATTTTGAGTATTTGGTCATGCCTTTTGGCGTAACAAATGCTCCAGCAATATTTACCGACTACATGAATATGATTTTCCATCCGTATTTGGATTCATTTGTAGTGGTATTTATTGATGACATTTTGGTTTACTCTAAAAGCCGAGAGGAACATGCGGAGCACCTGAGGATTGTTCTAGAACTCCTGATTAAGAACCATTTGTATGCGAAATTGTCTTAGTGTGATTTCTGGTTGGAGTCGGTGAATTTTCTTGGGCACGTGATAACCAAGGAAGGGGTAGCTGTGGATCCTTAAAAGGTAGAAGCAGTTACGGAATGGGCCGTGCCCAAGTCGGTTACTGAAATCCGTAGCTTCCTGGGTTTGGCAGGCTATTATCGGAAATTCATAGGGGGATTTTCGAAGTTGGCACTACCATTGACTAAGCTCACTAGGAAAGGAGAACCGTTTGTGTGGACATTTCGTTGCGAAGAAAGCTTTCATGAGTTGAAACAAAGGTTGACTACGGCACCCGTGTTGGTTCTTCCGTGTACGGATAAGGATTTCAATGTGTATTGTGATGCTTCCAAGCAGGGTTTGGGTTGTGTACTGATGCAAGAGGGAAAGGTGGTTGCCTATGCTTCTCATCAGTTGAGAACACACGCGCAGAACTACCCTACGCATGATTTAGAATTGGCAGCAGTGGTCTTCGCTTTGAAAATTTGGAGGCACCATCTCTATTGTATAAGATTTGAGGTGTACAGCGACCACAAGAGTTTGAAATATCTGTTTGATCAAAAAGAGCTAAATATGAGGCAGAGGAGATGGATGGAATTTTTATAGGACTACGATTTTGGATTGCAGTACCACCCAGGGAAGGCTAATGTAGTAGCCGATGCACTCAGTCGGAAATCTTTGCACATGTCAGCTTTGATGATTAGGGAAGGGAAGCTGATAGAAGAGTTCAGGGATATGAACCTAGACGTCCAGATGAGACCTCAGAGTATGATATTGGGTATGTTGATGGTCACGAATGAACTATTTGATCAGATCCGAGTACTGCAAGTGGGAGATATTGAGTTGATGGACAAACGAGAGTTGATGATGAGTGGAAAGGAAAACGACCTTGTAACGGACTCCAGTGGGTTGATGCGTTACAAAGGGAGAGTGTGTGTGCCTCGTGATGAAGGGCTACGGAATAGTATTTTGGAGGAGTCCCATAAGTGCAAGATGAGCTTTCACCCAGGGACAACGAAAATGTACCAAGACTTGAAGAAGTTGTTTTGGTGGTCTGGATTGAAGAGAGATGTGGCGTCATATGTTTCGAGTTGTGTGATATGCCAGAAAGCAAAAATTGAGCATCAACGACCGGCGGGAGAGTTACAATCCCTAGAAATTCCTGTTTGGAAGTGGGATAGTATCTCCATGGATTTTGTGTCTGGTTTTCCGAAGACCCAGAGAGGATATGATTCGATATGGGTGATCGTGGATCGGTTAACTAAATCTACTCACTTTCTGCCTATAAACATGAGGTACTCTTTGGAGAGGTTGGCAGAATTGTATATCTGGGAAATTGTTCGCTTGCATGGAATACCGTCAAGCATTGTGTCGGATAGGGACCCCCGTTTCACTTCAAACTTTTGGACTGGTTTGCAAACCGCTTTGGGAACTAAGTTGAAGCTGAGTTCAACTTATCATCCACAAACGGACGGTCAATCGGAAAGGACGATACAGTCATTGGAAGACCTTTTAAGAGTCTGCGTCTTAGAACAAGCAGGGAGTTGGGATAGCATGTTACCTTTGATTGAATTTACCTACAACAATAGCTTTCATTCGAGTATCGGGATGGTACCTTATGAGGCGTTGTATGGTAGAATGTGCCGAACTCCAGTGAGTTGGTTTGAAACTGGGGAGAACTTGATATTGGGACCCGAAGTGGTCCAGGAGACGACGGATGCGATCTAGAAAATCCGGGAGCATATGAGAATCGCCCAAAGTCGACAGAAGAGCTATTATGATAAAAGACGGAAACCTCTTGAATTTAACGAGGGGGATCATGTTTTCATGAGGGTTGTTCCGACTACCAATATCGGTAGAGTTTTGAAATCCTGTAAGCTGACTCCTCGATTTATTGGGCCTTATCAGATATTGAAGAGAATTGGCCCGGTAGCGTATCGTATTGCTTTACCTCCGTTGTTGTCTAATCTACATAATGTATTTCATGTGTCTCAGTTGAGGAAATATGTTGAAGATCTATCTCATGTGGTTGAGTCTGATCAGATAGAGTTGAAGGATAATTTGACTTTTGCGACGTTGCCCGTGAGAATCATGGATACCAGTATAAAGAGATTGAGAGGCAAAAAGATTGCCCTGGTAAAGGTGTTGTGGAGCCAAGTGGACGAAGGAGACGCTACATGGGAAGTTGAGCAAGAGATGAGGAAGGATTACCCTCATTTGTTCGAATCGAGGTATGTTTGATTTTCGGGGACGAAAATTCTTTTAAGAGGGGGAGGATTGTAACACCCCAAAATTTTTAAGTCTTTAAAATTATAGTATCAGTCTTGGGATCCTCTCTTGAGCGAGAGATTCTCGCATGGGCGAGAGAGGTTCACCTGGGAGGGTGAAATCCTGGGCAATACTGGAGAATTCTAGCCTGAGCGAGAGTTGTCTCGCCTGGGCGAGAAATGGCATTTTGGGGCTGTTGACACTGTGAGATTCTCGCTTGAGCGAGAATACCTCGCTTGAGCGAGAGGGAACCTGTTGACACTGTGAGATTCTCGCTTAAGCAAGAATCCCTCGCTTGAGCGAGAGGGTCAGAGTTGAGTTTTTTAAAATGGGCGGGATTTTCTCGCTCGAGCGAGAGAAAGCTCGCTTAAGCGAGAACCCGACGAGAACATTAAATGGGGGAAAACCCCAAACACATTTTAGGTTTAGAATTGAAGAGAGGTGAGAGAAGAGAGCATTCCCAAGGTCTAGGAGCTTTGGTTCTTGTTCAAGAGCTTGAAAAGAGGTAAAACTCTCTATCCTAACTCTCTTCTTCCCTTAATAACCCATTTTTGGTATTATGGATCTCTTCTCAAAATGTGTAAAACCATGAAGACTCTCTCTTTCGAGTTATGGTTCATTTTATGTCGTTTGTACCTCGTAAACTCTTGGTTTTGAGTTAGTATTCCCAGAATGGAAAGAGGTTTGTGGGTTGGCTCATGGAAACCCAAAACCCTAGAGAGAGAAAATGAGGTTGAAGAGGAAAGATGGGTGAAATTCTAGAGGTAGAAGATGAGTTGCTTTACAATGTTAAAATATGAGATGATATGTATGTGTTAGATGGTTGAAAACTATTAATGAAAGTAGTATAGGACCATTGTGAATATGATAAATATCTTGTACGTTTAAATGATGTAATATAAGTTATTTATTTGTTATTTGAAATGAATGACTAACATTGTGTTATGTGGTGGGAATGAGGAAAGATCCTAAGTTTGGAGGTGGTGCTGGTGGAACTTGCGAAGTCACCAAAAACCAAACCCAACACTCACCGAGGTAAAGATAAGTCTTTAATTTATGCATTATGTGGAAAATGCGTGGACTTTCTGTATGAATAATAAATTAAATTTTATTGGGGGAGTACCAATGGAAAGATGACTCAATAAAAGTAAATGTTATTGGGGGAGTACCAATGGAAAGATGACTCAATAAAAGTAATATTATTGGGGGAGAACCAATGGAAAGATGACTCAATGAATTAATATTATTGGGGGAGTACCAATGGAAAGATGACTCAAGTGAATTAAATATTATTGGGGGAGTACCAATGGAAATATAACTCAAACGAATTAAATATTATTGGGGGAGTACCAATGGAAATATGACTCAAATGAAATAAATATTATTGGGGGAGTACCAATGGAAATAAGACTCGAAACCTATTGGGGGATTACCAATGGAAATAAGACTCGAATTATAATGACATAAATGATAAATCACTTAGTCACTATAAAGATATATGGGTATGTTTGTAGTGATGATGAGTGTATTTATGGTTTATGTATTGGTGGAGTGCTAATGAAAATAAAACTCGTTTTAGCCAACCTGAATAGGTTAGCGACTCTAGCTCGAGTTATGTAGCATGGTTTTTCAAAAGTATAGATGATGAAAAATGTTTTTTAGAGTTTTTAAATCATATTACTGTTGAAACCTATTTAAATGTGGATTAACTGACATTGAGTTTTATTGAATTAATGACTTATTCCTTTGTGTTGTTGTGCATTGTGATTGTTAATCCCATTTCAGGTAGGTGGACGAAGAAGGATGTTATCCCTTTTAGTGTTGTTTGATTCGGGAGCGACACACTCCTTTGTATCTATTGAATGCCTGGATAGACTGAATTTGCAAACTGAGTCGTTGCCTTTCGACTTGGTCGTATCCACCCCAACTGATGTACCTGTGGTGGTGTCGACAGTTGTGTCCCGATGTCCGGTGGTGGTGAATGGTAGGACCTTTACCGTGGATTTAATCTGCTTACCACTATCCTAGTTCGATATAATTCTAGGGATGGACTAGTTGTCGGCAAATCGCGTGGTACTTAATTGTGCTGATAAGACCGTGGTATTTGGGAATCTAGATGAGATTTCTAATGAGGTTATTAACATCAAACCATTATCGGCAAAGGAAGTCAGGACTTCCTGTAAGGAGGGAAAGGCTAATGTAGTGGCCGATGCACTAAGTCAGAAATCCTTACATATGTTGGCGTTGATGACCAGAGAAGGGAAACTGATTGAAGAATTCAGGGATATGAACTTGGAAGTTCAGATAAAGCCCAAGAGCATGATTCTAGGGATGCTTAAGGTCACAAATGAATTGTTCGATCAAATCCGGGTAATGCAAGTGGAAGATATTGAGCTAATGGCTAAACGAGATTTGATACTAAGTGGTAAGGAAACTGATTTCGCATCGGACCCTAGTGGATTGTTGCGTTACAAGTGGAGAGTGTGTGTACCCCGTGACGAGGAATTACGGAGAAGTATTTTGGAGGAATCCCATAAGAGTAAGATGAGTTTTCACCCTAGGACAACGAAAATGTACCAAGACTTGAAGAAGTTATTTTGGTGGTCTGGGTTGAAGAGAGATGTGGTTTCGTATGTCTCTAGTTGTTTGGTGTGTCAAAAGGCCAAGATTGAGCATCAGCGACCAGCGGGAGAATTATAACCCCTAGAAATTCCCGTATGGAAGTGGGACAGTATCTCCATGGATTTTGTGTCTGGTTTTCCGAAGACTCAGAAAGGATATGACTCGATATGGGTAATAGTGGATCGTTTGACCAAGTCTGCTCATTTCTTGCCGATAAACATGAGGTACTCCCTGGAACGATTGGCAGAACTGTATATCCGAGAGGTGGTTCGTTTGCATGGGATACCGTCGAGCATTGTGTCGGATAGGGATCCCCGTTTCACTTCAAACTTTTGGACCAGTTTGCAATCCGCTTTGGGAACTAAGTTGAAACTAAGTTCAGCTTACCATCCACAGACGGACGGTCACTTAGAGAGGACAATACAGTCATTGGAGGACCTTTTGAGAGCTTGTGTCTTGGAACAACCAGGGGGTTGGGATTGTATGTTGCCATTGATTGAATTTACCTACAACAATAGCTTCCATTCGAGTATTGGGATGGCACCCTATGATGCCTTATATGGTAGGAAGTGCCGAACTCCAGTGAGTTGGTTTGAGACTGGGGAGAACTTGATATTGGGGACCGAGTTGGTCCAAGAGACTACAGATAAGATCAAGAAAATCCGGGAGAACATGAAGATCGCCCAGAGTCGGCAGAAAAGCTATTATGATAAGCGGAGGAAATCCCTTGAGTTTGACGAGGGAGATCATGTTTTCATGAGGATTGTTCCAACTATCGGCATCGGTAGAGTGTTAAAGTCTCGTAAGCTGACTCCTCGATTAATCGGGCTGTATCAGATATTAAAGAGAATTGGGCCGGTGGTATATCGGATTGCATTACCTCCATTATTGTCGAACCTCAATAATGTATTACATGTGTCTCAGTTAAGGAAATATATTGGGGATCCATCTCATGTGGTTGAGTCAGATCAGATAGAGTTGAAGGATAATTTGACTTTTTCGACGTTGCCATTGAGGATCACGGATACTAGTGTCAAGAGATTGAGAGGCAAGGACATTGCCTTGGTGAAGGTGTTGTGGAGTCAAGTGGACGAAGGAGACGCTACTTGGGAAGTAGAACAAGAAATGAGGGAGGATTACCCTCATTTATTTGAATCGAGGTATGTTTAAGTTTCGGGGATGAAAATTCTTATAAGAGGAGGAGGATTGTAACACCCTAAATTTTAAGTCTTTAAAATTATAGTATCAGTCCTGAGATCCTCACCTAAGCAAGAGATTCTTGCTTGAGCGAGGGAGAGACTCACCTAGGAGGGTGAAATACTGGGCTATACTAGAGGATCCCCGCTTGAGCGAGAGATTCTCTCCTGGGCGAGAGAGGCTCACCTTGGAGGGTGAAATCCTAGGGTATACTGGAAGATTCTCGCCTGAGTGAGAGTTGTCTCGCCTAAGCGAGAAATAACATTGTGGGGTTGTTGACACTGTGAAATTCTCGCTTGAGCGAGAATCCCTCGCTTGAGCGAAGGGTCAGATCTGAGTTTTTAAAATGGGCGGGATTTTCTCGCTTGAGCGAGAATAAGCTCGCTTAAGCGAGAACCCGACGAGAGCATTAAATAAGGGAAACCCCAAATACATTTATAGGTTAAGATTTGAAGAGAGGTGAGAGAATAGAGTATTACCAAGGTCTAGGAGCTTTGATTCTTGTTCAAGATCTTGAGAAGAGGTAAAACTCTCTATCCTAACTCTCTTCTTCTCTTGAAAACCCATTTTTGGTATTATGGATCTCTTCTTTAGAATGAGGGAAACCATGGAAACTCACCCTTTTGAGTTATGGTTCGTTTTATGTGACTTTTCTCTTGTAAACTCTTGGTTTAAAGTTATTATGTCGAAAATGGAAGGAGTTTGTGGGTTGGTTCATGAAAACCCCAAAACCCTAAATAGAAAATGGGGTAAAATGGAAAATGGTTAAAATGCTAGAGGTAGAATATGAGTTTACCTTCTAATGTTGAAAATATGATGAATATCTTGTTTGGTTAAATAATGCAATATAAGTTGTTTATGTGATATTTGGTATAAAGTGACTAACCTTGTGTCGGTGGAACTTGAGGAGTTGCCAAGAACCCAAACTCAACATTCGCCGAGGTAAGGATAAGTCTTTAACTTATGCACTGTGATAGAAAATGTGTGGATTTTATGATGTGAATGACGAAATGAAGCGTAAATCACTTAGTTGTTATAAACATATATGGGTATGTTTGTAACAACGAGAAGTGGATTTAAAGTATATGTATTGGTGGAGTACCAATGGAAATAATACTCGGAATAATGCAATGAAGCGTAAATCACTTAGTTGTTATAAACATATATAGGTATGTCTGTAACAACGAGGAGTGGATTTACCGTATATGTATTGGTGGAGTGCCAATGGAAATAAAACTTGGAATAATAAAATGATTCGTAAATCACTTTGTAGTTATAAGCATATGTGTATATGTTTGTAATGATGTCGGGTGCATTTACTATTTTTGTATTGGTGGAGTGACAATGAAAATAAAACTAGTGAAAAAGTATTGGTGGAGTGCCAATGGAAATAAAACTCGTTTTTAGCCGACCATGATTGGTTAGCGACTTTGGCTCAAGTAATGTAGCAAGCTTTGGCTCAAGCAATGTAGCAAGCTTTGGCTCAAGCAATGTAGCAAACTTTGGCTCAAGTAATGTAGCAAACTTTGGCTCAAGCAATGTAGCAAACTTTGGCTCAAGTAATGTAGCAAGCTTTGGCTCAAGCAATGTAGCAAGCTTTGGCTCAAGTAATGTAACAAGCTTTGGCTCAAGCAATGTAGCAAACTTTGGCTCAAGTTATGTAGCATGGTTTTCAAAAGTATGAACGATGAAATTGGCTTTTAAGCAAACTTGATTTTAAACCGTTTATTTAACCTTATTAAATGTGGATTATCTTACATTGATATTTAATGAGTTAACGACTTATTCCTTTGTGTTTTCCTGGTGTATTGTCAATGTTAATCGAATTGCAGGTAGGTGGAAGGAGTATGGGTGTTTTTGATTAGGAGCTTAGAGACTTTTATTTTGATGTCTCTTATCCATTCTTTCTGTAACCTTATTGGTTGTACTTGAACTAATTATTTTGTAATTATAAACCTGATTGTCGTACATGACATTGAACCTGGAAACTAGTAACTCGAGATATAGGTAGCTATGGGTGTTTTGGAAACCCATAGCTAATTGTATGCGGCCGTTACTAGGATATATTAATATGAATTATGTTTTTCTGCTATCGGATTTTATATGTTACTTTTGGTTCATAGATCGGGTGTGAGGGAGAAGTGAGATCTTTAAAATAAATTTATTCACTCGGTAATTATGATTTATTGTGAAATGCATGGAATTGGATTAAATAAGGAAAAAATTTCAAGTGTAGAATTTGGGTCCTTACAGGATCTCTTCTCAAAATGTGAGAAACCATGGAAACTCACCCTTTTGAGTAATGGTTCGTTTTATGTTGTTTTTCTCTTGTAAACTCTTGGTTTAGAGTTGGTATTTCAAGAATGGAATGGGTTTGTGGGTTGATTCATGAAAACCCCAAAACCCTAAAGTGAAAATGTGGTTAAAGAGCAAAATGGATAAAATGCTAGAGGTAGAAGATGAGTATGCATTCTAATGTTGAAATATGAGATGAATATGTATGTTTTAGATGTTTATAAACTCATAATGAAAGTAGTTTAGAAACATTGAAAATGTAACACCCCAAATTTTAATTCTTTAAAATTATAGTATCAGTCCTCGGATTCTCGCTTGAGCGAGAGAGGTTCAACTGGGAGGGTGTAATCCTGGGCTATACTGGAGGTTCTCACCTGAGCGAGAGATGTCTCGTCTGGGCGAGAAATGACATTTGGGGCTGGTTAAAACTGTGAGATTCTCGCTTGAGCGAGAATCCCTCGCTGAGCGAGAGGGTCAGAGTTGAGTTTTTAAAATGGGCGGGATTTTCTCGCTTGAGCGAGAGAAAGCTCGCTTAAGCGAGAACCCGACGAGAACATTAAATGAGGGAAACCCCAAAAACATTTTAGGTTATGAATTGAAGAGAGGTGAGAGAAGAGAGCATTCCCAAGGTCTAGGAGCTTTGATTCTTGTTCAAGAGCTTGAGAAGAGGTAAAACTCTCTATCCTAACTCTCTTCTTCCCTTGAGAACCCATTTTTGGTATTATGGATCTCTTCTCAAAATGTGAAAAACCATGGAAACTCTCTCTTTCGAGTTATGGTTCATGTTATGTCGTTTGTACCTTGTAAACTCTTGGTTTTGAGTTATTATTCCAAGAATGGAAAGGGGTTTGTGGGTTGACTCATGGAAACCCAAAACCCTAGAGAGAGAAAATTAGGTTAGAGAGGAATGATGGGTGAAATGCTAGAGGTAGAAGATGAGTTGCTTTACAATGTTAAAATATGAGATGATATGTATGTTTTAGATGGTTGAAAACTCTTAATGAAAGTAGTATAGAACCATTGAGAACATGATAAATATCTTGTACGTTTAAATGATGCAATAAAAGTTATTTATTTGTTATTTGGAATGAATGACTAACATTGTCTTATGTGGTGGGAATGAGGAAAGATCCTAAGTTTGGAGGTGGTGCCGGTGGAACTTGCGAAGTTACCAAAAACCAAACCCAACACTCACCGAGGTAAGGATAAGTCTTTAATTTATGCATTATGTGGAAAATGCGTGGACTTTCTGTTATGGATGATGGATAAAATGTGAATCACTTAATCATTATGAACATATATGGGTATGTTGATAATGGTTAGAAGTGAGTTTAAGGTTTACTTATTGGGGGAGTACCAATGGAAATAAGACTCGAAATGAAATCATGAAATGTAAATCACTTTGTAGTTATAAGCATACGTGGATATGTTTATAATGATGTCGGGTGTTTTTATCATTTCTGTATTGAGGGAGTACCAATGGAAATAAGACTAGAAACTTAATGGGGGAGTACCAATGGAAATAAGACTCGAAACTTATTGGGGGAGTACCAATGGAAACAAGACTCGAAACTTATTGGGGGAGTACCAGTGGAAATAAGACTCGAAACTTATTGGGGGAGTACCAATAGAAATAAGACTCGAAACTTATTGGGGGAGTACCAATGGAAATAAGACTCGAAATATAATGACATAAATGGTAAATCACTTAGTCACTACAAATATATATGGGTATGTTTGTAGTGATGATGGGTGTATTTATGGTTTATGTATTGGTGGAGTGCCAATGAAAATAAAACTCGTTTTTGCCGACCAGAATGGGTTAGCGACTCTAGCTCGAGTTATGTAGCAAGGTTTTTCAAAAGTATAGATGACGAAAAAGGTTTTTAAGAGTATTCAAATTATATCACTGTGAAAACTATTAAAGATCAATTAACTGACATTGAGTTTTATTGAAATTAATGACTTATTCCTTTGCGTTGTATGTGCATGGTAAATGTTAATCCCATTGCAGGTAGGTGGACGGGGAAGGATGATTCTGAGTAGGGGATTAGAGACTTTTGTTTTTAATGTCTCTTATTCCATTCTTTTGTAACCTTAATTGATTGTAACTGAAGTAATTAATGGTACTATGAATCCTATTTTTGTGTATGATACTGCTCAGGGAGACTAGTAATTCAGGATATATGTAGCTATGGGTGTTTTGGAAACCCATAGCTAATTGTATGCGGTGATTACTAGGTTATATTAATGAATTATGTTTTCTGCTATCAAATGTTGTATGTGATTTATGGTTCAAAGATAGAGTGTGAGTGTGAAGTGAGACTTTTAAAATAAATTTAATCACTCGGTAATTATGATTTATTGTTAAATGTATGGAATTGGATTAAATAAGGAAAAAATTTCAAGGGTAGAATTTCGGGTTGTTACAATATGGTATCAGAGCATAGTTAATCCTGCGAACTAGGGTATGGTCTTGCATGCTTCTTTGTATCCTTATGTGTTGTAGTTGTTTGAATGATGCTAAATATAAAGTGTTATGTGCACTATATTCATACAATTCGCTTACTAACAGTTGAGTGAGTACAGGTGATGATGGCAGGAAGAGGAAGAGGAAGAGGGGCGAGTCAGAACGTCCCGAATGATTTGTTAAATTAGATGGTGGCGGTGCTACAATAGGTCAATGCGAACTTGCACAATCTAAACCAGAACCCATCACCAAGTCCGAGTTCACATCCACTAGTTCCACCAGGACCGGCGGAATATTGGGGCTTAGATGAGTTCTGCAGGAGGAACCCCACTCAGTTCCAAGGGGGATTTGCTCCTGAAGCTGCCATCGAGTGGATCCAAGGGTTAGAACGGATCTTCAGAGCCATGAACTGCACTGAGGCTCAGAAAATCACCTATGCTACTTACATGCTGGTGACCGAGGCTGAGAATTGGTCGGAGTATACTCGGTGACAGATGGAAGCCGAAGGTCGACTGATCTCTCGGGGTACCTTCAAGGAGAAGTTCCTACACAAGTACTTTCCCGCTGATAAGTACTTTCCTACACAAGTTCGAATCGGGTTTGAGGCCCAAGTTGAAAAGTATGTTTGGGCACCAAGAGATTGTTGATTTCCCTACCCTGGTGAACAAGTGTAGGGTGTACGAAGATGATTTGGCAGCTGATGAGGCGGCGACATCTAAGGTGGTTCCTCCCAAACACTTTGGACCTCAACGAAACTTCCCTCACGGAAAAGGGAAGGGGAAGGCGTTTCATGAGGAGAGGAAGCCTTATTTTCCTCCGACGAGTAATCGGAGTTATCATTTGCATGGGTCGAGGACTCATGTCACTGCTGGAGGGTCCCGGTTGAACGCACCCTCTCTGTGCAACAAATGTGGCCGAGTGCATGTCGGCGACTCGTGCCTCGGAATGGCGCTCACTTGTTTTCATTGCAAGGAAGTGGGACATGTTCGAAGAAATTGTCCTAAGCTACCGCAGAGCGTGAATACTATGAGGGTTGAACGACCTCGATCCACAGGCAGAGTGTTCACCATGAGTGGGGCAGAGACATCGGGCGTTGATGGCCTGATTAAAGGTAATTGCATGGTGTCAGGTATTCCTCTTTTAGTGTTGTTTGATTCGAGAGCGACACACTCCTTTGTATCCATTGACTGTGTGGACCGACTGAATTTACAAACTGAGTCATTGCCTTACGACTTGGTCGTATCCACCCCAACTGATGTGCCTGTGGTGGTGTCGACAGTTGTGTCTCGGTGTCCGGTTGTGGTAAACGGTAGGGATTTTACCGTAGATTTAATCTGCTTACCACTATCCCAGTTAGATTTGATTTTGGGGATGGACTGGTTGTCAGAAAATCATGTGGTACTTAATTGTGCTGATAAGACCATGACGTTTGGAAATCTAGATGGGATTTCAGAGGGAGTCAGTTGTATGGGGCCGATGTCGGCAAAAGAAGTTAGGACTTCCTGTAAGGAGGGAGGGACAGTGTTCATGTTGTTGGCATCCCTGGAAGGTATTGAGAAGTCCAAGGTTGAGGACATTCCCATAGTTCGTGAGTTTCCGGAAGTCTTTCCTGGTGATATTCCGGAATTACCTCCCGTGAGAGAAGTTGAATTTTCCATTGATTTAGTGCCGGGAACGGGACCCATCTCTATAGCTCCTTATAGAGTGGCTCCGTTAGAGTTAACTGAGATGAAAAAGCAGGTTGAAGAATTGTTGGCTAAGAAATTTATTCGCCCAAGTGTCTCGCCGTGGGGCGCACCTTTTTTGCTAGTTAAGAAAAAGGACTGTAGTATGCGATTGTGTACCGACTATAGGCAGTTGAACAAGGTTACGATTAAGAACAAATCCCCATTGCCTCGGATTGATGACTTGATGGATCAATTGAGAGGGGCGGTAGTGTTTTCTAAGATTGATCTTCGATCGAACTACCATCAACTTCGGGTGAAAACCGATGACATTCCAAAGACTGCTTTTAGGACAAGGTATGGACATTTCGAGTATTTGGTTATGCCTTTTGGCGTAACAAATGCTCCAGCAATATTTACCGACTACATGAATTGGATTTTCCATCCGTATTTGGATTCATTTGTAGTGGTATTTATTAATGACATTTTGGTTTACTCCAAAAGCCGAGAGGAACATGCAGAGCACCTGAGGATTGTTCTAGAACTCCTGAGTAAGAACCAGCTGTATGCGAAATTGTCTAAGTGTGATTTCTGGTTGGAGTTGGTGAATTTTCTTGGGCACATGATAACCAAGGAAGGGGTAGCTGTGGATCCTTCAAAGGTGGAAGCGGTTATGGAATGGGCCGTGCCCAAGTCGGTTACTGAAATCCGTAGCTTACTGGGTTTGGCAGGCTATTATCGGAAATTCCTAGAGGGATTTTCGAAGTTGGCACTACCATTGACTAAGCTCACTAGGAAAGGAGAACCGTTTGTGTGGACACTTCGTTGCGAAGAAAGCTTTCACGAGTTGAAACGAAGGTTGACTACGGCGCCCGTGTTGGTTCTTCCGTGTACGGATAAGGATTTCAGTGTGTATTGTGATGCTTCCAAGCAAGGATTGGGTTGTGTCCTGATGCAGGAGGGAAAGGTAGTTGCCTATGCTTCTCGTCAGTTGAGAACACACGAGCAGAACTACCCTACGCATGATTTAGAATTGGCAGCAGTGGTCTTTGCTTTGAAAATTTGGAGACACGATCTTTATGGTATAAGGATTGTGGTGTACAACGACCACAAGAGTTTGAAATATCTGTTCAATCAAAAAGAGCTGAATATGAGACAGAGGAGATGGATGGAATTTTTAAAGGACTACGATTTTGGATTGCAGTACCACCCAGGGAAGGCTAATGTAGTAGCCGATGCACTTAATCGGAAATCTTTGCACATATCAGCTTTGATGATTAAGGAAGGGAAGCTGATAGAAGAGTTCAAGGATATGAACCTAGACGTCCACATGAGACCCCACAGTATGATATTGGGTATGTTGACGGTCACGAATAAACTCTTTGATCAGATCCGAGTACTGCAAGTTGGAGATATTGAGTTGATGGACAAACGGGATTTGATGATGAGTGGAAAGGAGACCGACTTTGTAACGGACTCCAGTGGGATGATGCGTTACAAGGGGAGAGTGTGTGTGCCTCCTGATGAAGGGCTACGGAATAGTATTTTGGAGGAGTCCCATAAGAGTAAGATGAGCTTTCACCCAGGAACAACGAAAATGTACCAAGACTTGAAGAAATTGTTTTGGTGGTCTGGATTGAAGAGAGACGTGGCGTCATATGTTTCGAGTTGTCTAATATGCCAGAAAGCAAAAATTGAGCATCAACGACCGGTGGGGGAATTACAAACCCTAGAAATTCCCGTTTGGAAGTGGGATAGTATATCCATGGATTTTGTGTCTGGTTTTCCGAAGACTCGGAAGGGATATGATTCGAAATGGGTGATCGTGGACCGGTTAACTAAATCTGCTCACTTTCTGCCTATGAACATGAGGTACTCTTTGTAGAGGTTAGCAGAATTGTATATCCGGGAAATTGTTCACTTGCATGGAATACTGTCAAGCATTGTGTCGGATAGGGACCCCCGTTTCACTTTGAACTTTTGGACTAGTTTGCAAACCGCTTTGGGGACTAAGTTGAAGCTGAGTTCAGCTTATCATCCACAAACGGACGGTCAATCGGAAAGGACGATACAGTCATTGGAAGACCTTTTAAGAGCCCGTGTCTTAGAACAACCAGGGAGTTGGGATAGCATGTTACCTTTGATCGAATTTACCTACAACAATAGCTTTCATTCGAGTATCGGGATGGCACCTTATGAGGTGTTTTTTGGTAGGAAGTGCCGAACTCCAGAGAGTTGGTTTGAAACTGGGGAGAACTTGATATTGGGACCCGAAGTGGTCCAGGAGACGACGGATGCGATCAAGAAAATTCGGATGCATATGAGAATCGCCCAAAGTCGACAGAAGAGCTATTATGATAAGAGACGAAAACCTCTTGAATTTAACGAGAGAGATCATATTTTCATGAGGGTTGTTCCGACTACCGGTATCGGTAGAGTTTTGAAATCCCGTAAGCTGACTCCTCGATTTATTGGGCCTTATCAGATATTGAAGAGAATTGGGCCGGTAGCGTATCGTATTGCTTTACCTCCGTTGTTGTCCAATCTCCATAATGTATTTCATGTGTCTTAGTTTAGGAAATACGTTTGATATCCATCTCACGTGGTTGAGTCTGATCAGATAGAGTTGAAGGATAATTTGACTTTTGCGACGTTGCCCGTGAGAATCATGAATATCAGTATAAAGAGATTGAGAGGCAAAGAGATTGCCCTGGTAAAGGTGTTGTGGAGCCAAGTGGACGAAGGACACGCTACTTGGGAAGTTGAGCAAGAGATGAGGGAGGATTACCCTCATTTGTTCGAATCGAGGTATGTTTGATTTTCGGGGACGAAAATTCTTTTAAGAGGGGGAGGATTGTAACACCCCAAATTTTAAGTCTTTAAAATTATAGTATCAGTCCTCGGATCCTCGCTTGAGCGAGATATTCTTGCTTGAGCGAGAGAGGTTCAACTGGGAGGGTGAAATCATGGGCTATACTGGAGGATTCTCGCCTGAGCGAGAGATGCCTCGCCTGGGTGAGAAATGACATTTGGGGCTGGTTGACACTGTGAGATTCTCGCTTGAGCGAGAATCCCTCGCTTGAGCGAGAGGGTCAGAGTTGAGTTTTTAAAATGGGCGGGATTTTCTCACTTGAGCGAGAGAAAGCTCGCTTAAGCGAGAACCCGACGAGAACATTAAATGAGGGAAACCACAAACACATTTTAGGTTAAGAATTGAAGAGAGGTGAGAGAAGAGAGCATTCCCAAGGTCTAGGAGCTTTGATTCTTGTTCAAGAGCTTGAGAAGAGGTAAAACTCTCTATCCTAACTCTCTTCTTCCCTTGAGAACCCATTTTTGGTATTATGGATCTCTTCTCAAAATGTGTAAAACCATGGAAACTCTCTCTTTCGAGTTTTGGTTCATGTTATGTCGTTTGTACCTTGTAAACTCTTGGTTTTGAGTTAGTATTCCAAGAATCGAAAGGGGTTTGTGGGTTGACTCATGGAAACCCAAAACCCTAGAGAGAGAAAATGAGGTTAGAGAGGAAAGATGGGTGAAATGCTAGAGGTAGAAGATGAGTTGCTTTACAATGTTAAAATATGAGATGATATGTATGTTTTAGATGGTTGAAAACTCTTAATGAAAATAGTATAGAACCATTGAGAACATGATAAATATCTTGTACGTTTAAATGATGCAATAAAAGTTATTTATTTGTTATTTGGAATGAATGACTAACATTGTGTTATGTGGTGGTAATGAGGAAAGATCCTAAGTTTGGAGGTGGTGCCGGTGGAACTTGCGAAGTCACCAAAAACCAAACCCAACACTCACCAAGGTAAGGATAAGTCTTTAATTTATGCATTATGTGGAAAATGCGTGGACTTTCTGTTATGGATGATGGATAAAATGTGAATCATTTAATCATTATGAACATATATGGGTATGTTGATAATGGTTAGAAGTGAGTTTAAGGTTTACTTATTGGGGGAGTACCAATGGAAATAAGACTCGAAATGAAATCATGAAATGTAAATCACTTTGTAGTTATAAGCATACGTGGATATGTTTATAATGATGTCGGATGTATAAATCATTTCTGTATTGGGGGAGTACCAATGGAAATAAGACTAGAAACTTAATGGGGGAGTACCAATGGAAATAAGACTAGAAACTTATTGGGGGAGTACCAGTGGAAATAAGACTCGAAACTTATTGGGGGATTACCAATAGAAATAAGACTCGGAACTTATTGGGGGAGTATCAATGCAAATAAGACTCGAAACTTATTGGGGGAGTACCAATGGAAATAAGACTCGAAATATAATGACATAAATGGTAAATCACTTAGTCACTACAAATATATATGGGTATGTTTGTAGTGATGATGGGTGTATTTATGGTTTATGTATAGGTGGAGTGCCAATGAAAATAAAACTCGTTTTTGCCGACCAGAATGGGTTAGCGACTCTAGCTCGAGTTATTTAGTAAGGTTTTTCAAAAGTATAGATGACGAAAATGGTTTTTAAGAGTTTTTAAATTATATCACTGTGAAAACTATTAAATGTGGATTAACTGACATTGAATTTTATTGAATAAATGACTTATTCCTTTGCGTTGTTTGTGCATGGTAAATGTTAATCCCATTGCAGGTAGGTGGACGGGGAAGGATGATTTTGAGTAGGGGATTAGAGACTTTTGTTTTTAATGTCTCTTATTACATTCTTTTGTAACCTTAATTGATTGTAACTGAAGTAACTAATGGTACTATGAATCCTATTTTTGTGTATGATACTGATCACGGAGACTAGTAATTCGGGATATATGTAGCTAGGGTGTTTTGGAAACCCATAGCTAACTGTATGCATTGATTACTAGGTTATATTAATGAATTATGTTTTCTTCTATCAAATGTTGTTTGTGACTTATGGTTCAAAGATAGGGTGTGAGTATGAAGTGAGACTTTTAAAATAAATTTAATCACTCGGTAATTATGATTGATTGTTAAATGTATGGAATTGGATTAAATAAGGAAAAACTTCAAGGGTAGAATTTCGGGTTGTTACAGAAAATGTGTTAAGTCTCTTATATGGTTAAAGATGCAAATTGAGTTATTTATGTGTTATTTTGGAATAAATGATTAAAATTGTGTTATATGGTCGGAATGAGGAATGATCCTAAAGTTGGAGGCGGTGTCAGTGGAACTTGCGAAGTTACCAAGAACCAAGTGTAACGACCCGATTTTCTACCCTTGAAATTTTTTCCTTATTTAATCCAATTTCATGCATTTAACGATAAGTCATAATCACCAAGTGAATAAATTTATTTAAAAGATCTTTCTCTTCATCATCACACCTGGTCTATGAACCAAAAGTGCATACACAATCCGATAGCAGAAAAACATAATTCATATTAGTATAACCTAGCAACTACCGCATACAATTAGCTATGGGTTTCCAAAACATCCATAGCTACATATATCCCGAGTTACTAGTCTCCATGATCAAAAATCATGTACAAAATAGTATTCATAGTACAATTAGTTGATTCAATTACAATCAATTGAAGTTACAAAATTATGGATAAAGAGATATCAAAATAAAGGTATCTAATCTCCTACTCAAAAATCATCTTTTCTCCGTCCACCTACCTGCAATGGGATTAACATTTATCATACACAAACAACACAAAGGAATAAGTCATTAACTCAATAAAATTTCAATGTAAGTTAATCCACATTTAAAAGAGTTAAACAACGATATAAGTTAAATCCACTTAAAACCATTTTCGTCATATGTACTTTTGAAAAAAAACCATGCTACATAACTCGAGCTAGAGTCGCTAACCCATTCTGGTCGGCTAAAACGAGTTTTATTTTCATTGGCACTCCACCAATACATAAACCATAAATCCATCCGTCATCACTACAAACATACCCATATATATTTGTAGTGACTAAGTGATTTACCATTTATTACTTTGTTTCCGAGTTTTATTTCCATTGGCACTCCACCAATAAATAGACAATAAACGCACCCGACATCATTACAGCATAGCGTATATGCCTGTAACTACAAAGTGACTTACTGTTTATTGTGTTATCCGAGTTTTATTTCCATTGGCACTCCACCGATAAATGGACAATACATGCACCCGACATCATTACAGCATAGCGTATATGCCTGTAACTACAAAGTAACTTACAGTTTATTGTTTTATCCGAGTTTTATTTCCATTGGCACTCCACCAATAATTAGTCAATAAATGCACCCGACATCATTACAACATAACGTATATGCTTGTAACTACAAAGTGACTTACAATTTATTGCTTTATTCCGAGTTTTATTTCCATTGGCACTCCACCAATACAAAAATGATAAATACACCCGATATCATTACAAACATATCCACGTATGCTTATAACTACAAAGTGATTTACATTTCATGATTTCATTTCGAGTCTTATTTCCATTGGTACTCCCCCAATAAGTAAATCGTAAATTCACTTCTAACCATTATCAACATACCCATATATGTTCATAATGATTAAGTGATTCACATTTTATCCATTATCCATAACAGAAAATCCACGCATTTTCCAACACAATGCATAAATTAAAGACTTATCCTTACCTCGGTGAGGGTTGGGTTTGGTTTTTGGCGACTTCTTAAGTTCCACCGGCACCACCTCCAAACTTAGGATCTTTCCTCATTCCCACCACATAACACAATGTTAGTCATTCATTCCAAATAGCAAATAAATAACTTATATTGCATTATTCAACCATACAAGACATTTATCATATTTTCAATGGTTCTATACTATTTTCATTATGAGTTTTCAACCATCTAGACATACATATCATCTCATATTTTAACATTATAAAGAAACTCGTCTTCTACCTTTAGCGAGACAACTCTCGCTCAGGCGAGAATTCTCCAGTATTGCCCAGGATTTCACCCTCCCAGGTGAACCTCTCTCGCCCATGCGAGAATCTCTCGCTCAAGAGAGGATCCCAAGACTGATACTATAATTTTAAAGACTTAAAATTTGGGGTATTACAATCCTCCCCCTCTTATAAGAATTTTCGTTCTCGAAAATTAAACATACCTTGATTCAATCAAATGAGAGTAATCCTTCCTCATCTCTTGCTCAACTTCCCAAGTAGCGTCTCCTTCATCCACTTGACTCCACAACACCTTTACCAAGGCAATCTCCTTGCCTCTCAATCTCTTTATACTAGTATCCATGATTCTCACGGGCAACGTTGAAAAAGTCATATTATCCTTCAACTCTATCTGATCGGACTCAACCACATGAGATGGATCTCCAACGTATTTCCTCAACTGAGACACATGAAACACATTATGGAGATTGGACAACAACGGAGGTAAAGCAATACGATACGCTACCGGCCAAATTCTCTTCAATATCTGATACGGCCCAATAAATCGAGGAGTCAGCTTACGGGACTTCAACACTCTACCGATATCGGTAGTCAAAACAACTCTCATGAAAACATGATCTCCCTCGTTAAATTCAAGAGGTTTCCACCTCTTGTCATAATAGCTCTTTTGTCGACTTTGGGCGATTCTCATATATTCCCGGATTTTCTTGATCTTATCCGTCGTCTCTTGGACCAGTTCGGGTCCCAATATCAAGTTCTCCCCAGTTTCAAACCAACTCACTAGAGTTCGGCACTTCCTACCATACAACGCCTCATAAGGTGCCATCCCAATACTCGAATGGAAGCTATTGTTGTAGGTAAATTCGATCAATGGCAAAATGCTATCTCAACTCCCTGGTTGTTCTAAGACACAGGCCCTTAAAAGGTCCTCCAATGACAGTATTGTCCTTTCTGATTGACCGCCCGTTTGTGGATGATAAGCTGAACTCAGCTTCAACTTAGTTCCCAAAGCGGTTTGCAAACCAGTCCAAAAGTTTGAAGTGAAACGGGGGTCCCTATCCGACACAATGCTTGACGGTATTCCATGCAAGCGAACAATTTCCCAGATATACAATTCTGCCAACCTCTCCAAAGAGTACCTCATGTTTATAGGCAGAAAGTGAGCAGATTTAGTTAACCGATCCACGATCACCCATATCGAATCATATCCTCTCTGGGTCTTCGGAAAACCAGACACAAAATCCATGGAGATACTATCCCACTTCCAAACAGGAATTTCTAGGGATTGTAACTCTCCCGCCGGTCGTTGATGCTCAATTTTTGCTTTCTGGCATATCAAACAACTCGAAACATATGACGCCACATCTCTCTTCAATCCAGACCACCAAAACAACTTCTTCAAGTCTTGGTACATTTTCGTTGTCCCTGGGTGAAAGCTCATCTTGCACTTATGGGACTCCTCCAAAATACTATTCCGTAGCCCTTCATCACGAGGCACACACACTCTCCCCTTGTAACGCATTATCCCACTGGAGTCCGTTACAAAGTCGGTTTCCCTTCCACTCATCATCAAATCCCGTTTGTCCATCAACTCAATATCTCCAACTTGCATTACTCGGATTTGATCAAATTGTTCGTTCGTGACCTTCAACATACCCAATATCATACTATGAGGTTTCATTTGGACGTCTAGGTTCATATCCCTGAACTCCTCCATCAGCTTCTCTTCCCTAATCATCAAAGCTGACATGTGCAAAGATTTCCGACTGAGTGCATCGGCTACTACATTAGCCTTTCCTGGGTGGTACTGCAATCCAAAATCGTAGTCCTTTTAAAAATTTCATCCATCTCCTCTGTCTCATATTCAGCTCTTTTTGATCAAACAGATAGTTCAAACTCTTGTGGTCGCTGTACACCACAAACCTTATACCATGGAAATGGTGTCTCCAAATTTTCAAAGCGAAGACCACTACAGCCTATTCTAAATCATGCGTACGATAGTTCTGCTCATGTGTTCTTAACTGACGAGAAGCATAGGCAACCACTTTCCCCTCTTGCATCAGGACACAACCCAAACCTTGCTTGGAAGCATCGCAATAAACATTGAAATCCTTATCCATACAAGGAAGAACCAACAGTGGCGCCGTAGTCAACCTTCGTTTCAACTCTTGAAAGCTTTCTTCGCAACGGAGTGTCCACACATACGGTTCTCCTTTCCTAGTAAGCTTAGTCAATGGTAGGGCCAACTTCGAAAATCCCTCAATGAATTTCCGATAATAGCCTGCCAAACCAAGGAAGCTCCGAATTTCAGTAACCGACTTGGGCACGACCCATTCCATAACCGCTTCAACTTTTGAAGGATCCACAACTAACCCTTCCTTGGTTATCACATGCCCAAGAAAGTTCACCGACTCCAACCAGTAATCACACTTAGACAATTTAGCATACAGTTGGTTCTTACTTAGGAGTTCTAGAACAATCCTCAGGTGTGTTCCTCTCGGCTTTTGGAGTAAACCAGAATGTCATCAATAAATACCACTACAAATGAATCCAAATACAGATGGAAAACCCAATTCATGTAGTCGGTAAATATTGTTGGAGCATTCGTTACGCCAAAAGGCATGACCAAATATTCGAAATGTCCATACCTTGTCCTAAAAGCAGTCTTTGGAATGTCATCCGTTTTCACCCGAAGTTGATGGTAACCCGATCGAAGATCAATCTTAGAAAACACTACCGCCCTCTCAACTGATCCATCAAGTCTTCAATCTGAGGCAATGGGTATTTGTTCTTTATCGTAACCTTGTTCAACTTCCTGTAATCGGTACACAATCGCATACTACCGTCTTTCTTCTTAACTAGCAAAACAGGTGCGCCCCACGGCGAGACACTCGGGCGAATAAATTTCTTAGCCAACAATTCCTTAACCTGCTTTTTCAGCTCAGCTAACTCTAATGGTGTCATTCTATAAGGAGCTATAGAGATGGGTCCCGTTCCCGACACTAAATCAATGGAGAATTCAACTTCTCTCACTAGAGGCAATTCCGGAATATCACCAGGAAAGACTTCCGGAAACTCACTAACTATCGGAATGTCCTCAACCTTGGATTTCTCAATACCTTCCAGGGACGCCAACAACATGAACACGGCCCCTCCCTCCTTACAGGAAGTTCTGACTTCCTTTGTCGACATCGGCTTCATACAACCAACCTCCTCTGAAATCCCATCTGGATTTCCGAACATCACAGTCTTATCAGCACAATTAAGCACCACATGATTTGCTGACAACCAGTCCATCCCCAGAATCAAATCTAACTGGGATAGAGGTAAGCAGATCAAATCCACGGTAAAATCCCTACCATTTACCAACACCGAGACACAACTGTCGACACCACAACAGGCACATTAGTTGGGGTGGACATGACCAAGTCGAAAGGCAACGACTCAGTTTGTAAATTCAGTCTATCCACGCAGTCAATAGATACAAAGGAGTGTGTCTCTCCCGAATCAAACAACACTAAAAGGGGAATACTTGACACCATGTAATTACCTTTAATCAGGCCATCTACGCCCGATGCCTCTGCACCACTCATGGTGAACACTCTGCCAGTGGATCGAGGTCGTTCAACCCTCACAACATTCATGCTCTACGGTAGCTTAGGACAATTCTTTCGAATATGTCCAACTTCCTTGCAATAAAAACAAGCAAACACCATTCCGAGTTACTAGTTTCCAGGTTCAATGTCATGTACGACAAACAGGTTTATAATTACAAAATAATTAGTTCAAGTAAAACCAATAAGGTTACAAAAAGAATGGATAAGAGACATCAAATTAAAAGTCTCTAAGCTCCTAATCAAAAACACCCATACTCCTTCCACCTACCTGCAATTGGATTAACATTGACAATACACCAGGAAAACACAAAGGAATAAGTCGTTAACTCATTAAATATCAATGTAAGATAATCCACATTTAATAAGGTTAAATAAACGGTTTAAAATCAAGTTTGCTTAAAAGCCAATTTCATCGTTCATACTTTTGAAAACCATGCTACATAACTTGAGCCAAAGTTTGCTACAATGCTTGAGCCAAAGCTTGCTACATTACTTGATTTATGCTTCATTTCGTCATTCACATCATAAAATCCACACATTTTCTATCACAGTGCATAAGTTAAAGACTTATCCTTACCTCAGCGAATGTTGGGTTTGGGTTCTTGGCAACTCCTCAAGTTCCACCGACACTGCCTCCAACCTTAGGATCTTTCCTCATCCCACCATATAACACAAGGTTAATCACTTTATACCAAATATCACATAAACAACTTATATTGCATTATTTAACCAAACAAGATATTCATCATATTTTCAACATTAGAAGGTAAACTCATATTCTACCTCTAGCATTTTAACCATTTTCCATTTTACCCCATTTTCTATTTAGGGTTTTGGGGTTTTCATGAACCAACCCACAAACTCTTTCCATTTTCGACATACTAACTTTAAACCAATAGTTTACAAGAGAAAAGTAACATAAAATGAACCATAACTCAAAAGGGTGAGTTTCCATGGTTTCCCTCATTCTTAAGAAGAGATCCAAAATACCAAAAATGGGTTTTCAAGAGAAGAAGAGAGTTAGGATAAAGAGGTTTACCTCTTCTCAAGATCTTGAACAAGAATCAAAGCTCCTATACCTTGGGAATGCTCTCTTCTCTCACCTCTCTTTAAATCTTAACCTAAAAATGTATTTGGGGTTTCCCTTATTTAATGCTCTCGTCGGGTTCTCGCTTAAGCGAGAAAATCCCGCCCATTTTAAAAAATCAGATCTGACCCTCTCGCTCAAGCGAGAATCTCACAGTGTCAACAACCCCACAATGTTATTTCTCGCTTAGGCGAGACAACTCTCGCTCAGGCAAGAATCTTCCAGTATACCCCAGGATTTCACCCTCCCAAGTGAGCCTCTCTTGCCCAGGCAAAAATCTCTCGCTCAAACGAGATTCCTCCAGTATTGCCCAATATTTCACCCTCCTAGGTGAGTCTCTCTCTCGCTCAAGCAAGAATCTCTCGCTTAGGTGAGGATCTCAGGACTGATACTATAATTTTAAAGACTTAAAATTTAGGGTGTTACAGATCCACCATACCCAAAACAAGTTTTAAAAGGAAGAAGAGAGTTAGAATCAAAAGTTTTACCTCTTCTCAAGCTTCTAGATGAGTATCAAGGCTCCTTGCTCTTGAAAATGCTCTCTTCTCTTACCTCTCTTCAATTTCTAACCCTAAAATATGTTTGGGGTTTCTCATTTAATGCAAACTCGTCAGGTTCTCGCTTAAGCAAGCCCATTCTCGCACAAGCGAGGAAATCCCGCCTATTTTAAAAACTCAAATCTGACCCTCTAGCTCAAGCGAGGAATTCTCGCTCAAGCGAGAATCTCGCAGCCTCGACAGGTTCCAAAATGCCACTTCTCGCCCAGGCGAGACCACTCTCGCTAATGCGAGACAATTCTCGCTCAAGCGAGAATCCTTCAGTATAGCCCAGGATTTCACCCTCCCAGGTGAGCCACTTTCGCCCAGGCGACAATTCTCTTGTTCAAGCGAGACTCCCAGGACTGATACTATAAATTAATGACTTTAAAATCTAGGGTGTCACAATCTTCCACTTCCCAAGTAGCGTCTCCTTCGTCCACTTGGCTCCACAGTACCTTAACCAAGGCAATCTCTTTGCCCCTTAATCTTTTGATACTAGTATCCATGATTCTCACAGGCAACGTTGTAAAAGTCAAGTTATCCTTCAACTCTATCTGATCAGACTCAACCACATGAGATGGATCCCCAACATATTTCCTCAACTGAGACACATGAAACACATTGTGGTGATTCAACAATAATAGAGGTAAAGCAATCCGATATGCTATCGGCCCAATCCTCTTCAATACTTGATACGGTCCAATAAATCTCGGAGTGAGCTTACGAGACTTCAACACTACCAATCCCGGTAGTTGGGACTACACTCATGAAAACATGATCTCCCTCCTTAAACTCAAGAGGTTTCCGTCTCTTATCGTAATAGCTTTTCTGCCAACTCTGTGCAATTTTCATATTCTCCCGGATCTTCTTGATCTTTTCCGTCGTCTCTTGGACCAAATCGGGTCCCAATACCAAGTTCTCCACAGTTTCGAACCAACTCACCTGAGTGCGGCACTTCCTACCATACAATGCCTCATAGGGTGCGATCCCAATACTCGAATGGATGCTATTGTTGTAGGTAAATTCAATCAAAGGTAACATGTCATCCCAACTCCCCGGTTGTTCCAAGACACAGGCCCTCAAAAGATCCTCCAATGACTGTATAGTTCTTTCCGATTGACCGTCCGTTTGTGGATGATAAGTTGAACTCAATTTCAACTTAGTTCCAAATGCGGACGGCAAACTAGTCCAAAAGTTTGAAGTGAAACTAGGATCCCTATCTGATACAATGCTTGACGGTATCCCATGCAAACGAACTATTTCCCGGATATACTGTTCCGCCAATTGCTCCAAAGAATACCTCATGTTCATAGGCAGAAAGTGTGCAGATTTAGTTAACCGATCCACTATCACCCATATCGAATCATACCCTTTCTGAGTTTTTGGAAAACTTGATACAAATCCATGGAGATACTGTCCCACTTCCAAACGGGAATTTCTAGGGATTGTAATTCTCCCGCTGGCCGCTGATGCTCAATCTTGGCTTTATGACAGACAAGACAACTCAAGACATACAAAGCCACATCCTTTTTCAACCCAAACCACCAAAACAACTTTTTCAAATCTTGGTACAACTTTTTCAAATCTTGGTACATCCTTACTCTTGTGTGACACCTGTAAAATACTCTTCCGTAATTCCACATCACGAGGCACACACACTCTCTCTTTGTAACGTAACATTTTTTCCACTAGGGTCCGATGCGAAATCGATTTCCTTCCCACTCATCATCAAATCTCGTTTAACCATTAGCTCACTATCCTCAACTTGCATTACCCGGATTTGATCAAATAGTTCATTTGTGACCTTAAGCAATCATAACATCATACTATGAGGTCTTATTTGAATTTCCAAGTTCATAACCCTGAACTCCTCAATCAGTTTTCCTTCCGACATGTGTAAAGACTTCTAACTTAAAGCATCGGCCACCACATTGGCCTTTCCCGGATGGTACTGCATTCCAAAATCATAGTCCTTAAGGAACTCCATCCACCTTCTCTGTCTCATATTCAATTCCTTTTGATCAAACAAATATTTCAAGCTCTTATGGTCGTTGTACACCTCAAACCTTACACCATAAAGATGGTGTCTCCATATTTTTAAGGAAAAGAGTACTGCAGCTAATTCTAAATCATGTGTAGGATAGTTTTGCTCATGTGTCCTAAACTGTCGCGAAGCATAAGCACCCAATTTTCCGTCCTTCATCAACACACAACCCAAACCTTGCTTAGAAGCATCGCAATACACACTGAAATCACGATCCGTACAAGGAAGAACCAACATCGGTGCCGTAGTGAACCTCCGCTTCAACTCTTGAAAACTTTCCTCACAACGGTTTGTCCACACGTACGGTTCTCCTTTTCAGGTAAGTTTAGTCAGAGGTAGTGCTAGTTTCGAAAATCCTTTTATGAACTTCCAATAATAACCGGCCAATCCCAGAAGGCTCCTGATCTTAGTGACTGACTTAGGTACTGCCCATTCCATAACCGCCTCGACCATAGAAGGGTCTACTACTACCCCTTCCTTGGATATTACGTGTCCAAGAAAGTTTACCGATTCCAACCAGAAATCACATTTGGACAGTTTAGCATACAATCGATTCTTACTCGGAAGATCTAGAACAATTCTTAGGTGCTCCGCATGTTCCTCTCGGCTTTTGGAGTAAACTAGAATGTCATCAATAAATACCACTACGAATGAATCCAAATTCGGATGAAAAATCTGATTCATGTAGTCGGTTAATATTGTTGGGGAATTCGTTACACCAAAAGGCATTACCAAATACTCAAAATGTCCATACCTCGTCCTAAAAGCAGTTTTAGGAATATCCTCCGACTTCACACGAAGTTGGTGGTAACCCGACCGAAGGTCAATTTTTGAGAACACCACCGTTCCCCTCAACTGATCCATCAAGTGATCAATCTGAGGCAATGTATACTTGTTCTTGATGGTGACTTTGTTCAACTGTCTATAATCCGTGCACAACCTCATACTCCCATCTTTCTTCTTAACCAACAAAACAGGTGCACCCCACGGTGAGACACTAGGACAAATAAACTTCTTTGCCAACAAGTCCTCAACCTGCTTTTCAACTCATCCAACTCTAACGGTGCCATCCTATAAGGAGCTATAGAGATGGGTCCCATTCCAGGTACCAAATCAATAAAGAATTCAACTTCCCTCACTCGCGGCATTTCTGGGATATCACCAGGAAATACTTCAGAAAATTCACGAACTATCGGAATATCCTCAACTTTGGGTTTCTCAATACCCTCCAGGGATGCCAACAACATAGACACAGCTCCTCCCTCCTTACAAGAAGTCCTGACTTCCTTAGCCAACAACGACTTCATATAACTAGACTCATCATAAATCTCATCCAGATTTTTGAACACCACGGTCTTATCAGCGCAATTAAGCACCACATGATTTGCCGACAACCAGTCCATTCCAAAAATTAGATCTAATTAGGATAGTGGTAAGCAGATTAAATCCACGGTAAATGTCCTACCGTTTACCACTACCAGACATCATGACACAACCGTCGGGTTACCACTCACGAAGATATGTCACCTATGACGTTATCAATGGGATGATCTTTCTTGATTTTCCAAGCTCTTGGAAGATCTGCATTCTCTACATCCTCTTGATTTTCTTGACTAGGACTTTCAGGTTCTGGTTCGCTTGAACATGGTTCCTCTTGTGTACCTGAAAATTTTTCAACAAGATCCTTTCTCTTCTCTTTTGGAGAAGATTCGTCAAATTACCCATGTACGGATTCTTCTACATGCATAGTATGTTTATTGTAAACTCTATAGGCTTTGCTATTGGTGAATAACTGAGAAAGATACTTTCATCTGCTTATGAGTTAATTTTTCCAAACGTTATTTTCCAGTGTTTAAAATAAAACATTTGCACCCAAAAACATGAAGAAGGGAAATATTCGGGTTACGACCTTTTAAAAGTTCGTAAGGAATTTTTGAAAGTGAAGGTCTTATTAGTACACGGTTAATCACATAGCAATCTGTATGTACTGCGTCAGGCCAGAAATATTTGGGCACTTTGCTGTCATTCAGCATGGCACGAGTTAACTCCTCTAAGACTCGATTTTTCCTCTCAACAACTCCATTTTGTTGAGGGGTGCGACGAGCAGAAAATTGATGGTGTATACCATATTATGGTTAAATTGCTTTTGCAATTTTCTGGCAAGCGACTTAAAAGTTTTAAAAGCGTCGCTTTTCAAAGATAAGAACAAAGTCCATGTAAAGCGGGAAAAGTCGTCAACCACCACTAGAGCATAATGACTGCCTCCAAAACTCATTATTTGTGAGGGTCCAAACAAGTCCATGTGGAGTAATTCTAATGTCCTTGTAGTGGAAGTCACATTTTTAGATGAAAAAGAATTTTTCGTTTGCTTACACCTTTGACATGTGTGCCAAATATCTTTAGTTTTGAAATTTAATTTTGGCAGTCCTACAACAAGCTCTTTTGACACTATCTTTTCCACATGTCGTAGATGGATATGTGTTAACCTTCTATGCCAGGTCCAGATATCATTCTCATTTGAAAAAGACACTCTAAAAATAGAGAAGTGATATTGTCCAGATTAACCATATATATATTGTTAGTTCGGTGATCGACGAACTTAACATTATCGTCAACGCCATCACGAATAATAAAAAGGTTAGAATCGAAAGATACATTGTTACCTATATCGCATAATTGACTGATACTGAGTAGGTTGTGCTCCAAGCCTTCAACATATAACACGTTTTCCACAATTGCCTGAGAAGCATTTCCTAATTTTCCGATTCCTATGATCTTTCCTTTATTGTTGTCTCCGTAAGTGACGTAACCCTTGTCTTGGAGTGTAAGATCCAAGAATTTGGTCTTATCACCCGTCATATATATAGAACACCCACTATCGAGATACGAGTGTTGTCCGAGTGTTCGTAGACATACCTGCAAGACACAAATTACTTACTTTTTAGGTACCCAAGTTATATTGGGTCCTTTCTTGTTAGTAACAGAACCTGGTGCACATTTGGCTACCCACACACACTTGCCAGAACTACTTAACCCACCAACAGCTAAAAATAATTATCATGTACAATCAACTTTCCTTTTACCATAGATATATATTGACCATTTTTGTAGACGAAATTGCTGTAAAATTCACAGATTAACGAAAGGTAAAGTTTACCGTGTAATCCAATAAAGGTGTTGGTACCTTGAACTTCCAGCTCATGAGGGAACTGGAATCCTTCCTCTACCTGCCATGGGACATCAGCATAACGAACATAAGCCGATTTTCTGCCATGAAATCGAACCAGCCTTGATGCTTGCAATACAGGGGTGAAATAGGGGTCCCTTTTCTTAGTGGGTCTGCTTGGAGTTGCAGATGATGGACCTCCTGTTTCAAATGCACGACGTGGACGATTTGCGATGGTCTTCATTCTCTTGGGTCGATATTCAGTGATGGGTGTGGTATATGAGGTTTAGGTGTGAGAAGAGGGTTTATGATCTAAACAGGGAATAAGCAATGAGACTAAGTAAAAAGAGGACTTACTTTAGGTTGTGCAACGAAAAATGCAGGAAAAATGAGGAACAGCACCACGGTTTTTCGAGAGAAGGAGGAACGGTGACGGTTCAAAATGTCTAACTGTCATATGTTTAATCGATTACGAAGTTTGAATTTTCAAAAATTTGAAGACTGAAGCCCAGGTAATCGATTAAGCAAATGTTTTAATCAATTATTTTCATAAACAAAAGCACTTCAAAAATGAGTTTGGGCCCAGTTAATCAATTAAATCAAGCCTTAACCGATTATTTAGACAGAATTTTGACATTTTCAGCATTTTGTGTGTGCGACACACTGTGGCAACTAGACACTCTACAGACTTGACAGACTTCTAAGTTTAAGAAAAAGCACATTCACTTAAACATGCATGAAACAACAATATCTTATAAGAACACTTTCATTTAAAGCATTATAATTCACATAAGCATATATTTGAGATCAAACAAGGTACAAGTTTCTAAAAATGGCAACAAAAACAAATTAGTTTAGATAACTTTCATCAAGTATTCCTAACTCTCTTCTTCGAGTATAGAATGTGTTCCTTGGCAGGGGTTTGGTGAAAATATCGGCTAATTGTTTGGAAGTTTCAACAAATTCAATCATACAATCACCTTTTTGTACATGATCCCGAAGAAAATGATGTCTAATTTCTATATTCTTTGTTCGTGAATGCAAGATGGGATTCTTTGAAAGGTTTATGGCACTAGTATTATCACACTTGATAGGAATCCGATCAAGCTTTAGACCGTAGTCTAGAAGTTGCTGTTTCATTCAGAGAATTTGAGCGCAACACACCCCCGAAGCAATATATTCTGCTTCGGCGATGGATAAAGCAACGCAAGCTTTTGCTTTACTATGCCACGACACAAGTGAATTACCAATTAAGTGGCATGTTCCACTTGTACTCTTACGATCCAACTTGCATCCAGCAAAGTCGGCATCGGAGTACCATATCAGAGATATTGCGACATCCCGAGAATACCACAGCCCCATATTTATTGTTCCTTTCAGATATTTCATGATGCGCTTTACAGGAGAAGAATGCGATTCTTTAGGAGCAGCCTGATGTCTAGCACACATACACACACTAAACATAATACAGGGCGACTAGTAGTACGCTCCTGGTACATTCCAGCGGTGTATGGTGAGCATTTTTAATGACTTTTTAGAGAGTTGCATAGAGGTGTTTATGGATGATTTTAATGTATATGGATATTCATTTGAGGCATGTTTGGATAATCTGGATAGATTTTTGCATAAATGCATAAAAACTAACCTTGTTCTAAATTATGAGAAGTGTCATTTCATGGTAGAGCAAGGCATATCTCTAGGCCATGTGATCTCTAATAAGGGCATAGAGGTAGATCCTGCCAAGATAGATGTTATTTCACTATTGCCTTATCCCTCTTGCGTGCGAGAGGTTCGTTCTTTTCTTAGTCATGCCAGTTTCCATCGTAGGTTCATTCAAGATTTTAGCAAGAAGGCCCTTCCACTATCCAATTAGTTGCAACAGAGCTTTGACCACACTCCTATCATCCAGGCACCTGATTGGACAGTCCCTTTTGAGCTAATGTGTGATGCTTCTAATTATGCATTGGGGGCTGTCCCTGCACAAAAAGTAGACAAATTGCCTAGGGTGATTTATTATGCTTCTAGGACTTTAGATGTTGCACATGCAAATTATACCACCACTAAAAAAGAGCTCCTAGCTATTGTATTTGCTTTGGAAAAATTAGATCTTATTTGCTTGGTTCTAAAATTGTTGTTTTCACTAACCATGCAGCACTCAAGTTCTTGTTGAAGAAAGTTGAGTCTAAGCCAAGGTTGATTAGATGGATGCTCTTGCTCCTAGAGTTTGATTTGGAGATTCGTGATAAGAGCGGAGCACAAAATTTGGTTGTTGATCACTTGAGCAGAATAGACAGAGTTGTTTATATGATGCCCATTTGGGATGATTTTCCTGATGAACAACTTTTACAAATCTCTGTTTCTTCCCCCAACCCTTGGTTTCATAATATTGTGAATTATTTGGTTGCATCCGTTTTTCCTCCACTTGCATCTAGGGCTCAAAATGATAAACTTAAAAGTGATGCTAAATTTTATTTTTGGGATGACCCCTATTTGTCGAGATTTTGTAATGACCAGACGATTAGAAGATGCATTCCAGATCATGAGATTGAATCAGTCCTTCGGATTTGTCATGCCTCTACAGTGGGGGGACATCTTGGTACCCAAAGAACAACAAGGAAGGTACTTGATTGTGGATTGTATTGGCCCACCATCTTCAAAGATGCGTGGAGGATCTGCAGTACTTGTGAGCAGTGTCAGAGAGCAAGTGGTACCCTTTCTTGGAAACAAGAGATGCCTCAACAACCTATGTTGTTCTGTGAGGTTTTTGATGTCCGAGGTATTGATTTCAAGGGTCCCTTTCCTATTTTTTTGGTTTTACTTATATATTGTTTGCTGTTGATTATGTTTCTAAATGGGTGGAAACTAAGGCCACCAGGACTAATGATGCTCGGGTTGTTATGGATTTTGTTAGGTCTCACATCTTTTGCAGGTTTGGCATACCCAGAGCTATTGTTAGAGACCAAGGCACACACTTCTGCAATAGATCCATGCAAGCTATGCTCAAGAAGTACAAGGTTGTTCATAGAGTTTCCAAACCATAGCACCCCCAAACAAATGGGCAAGCTGAGATTTCTAACAGAGAGATAAAGAGGATTTTGGAGAAGATGGTGCAGCCTAACAGGAAAGATTGGAGCAACAGACTTGAGGATGCTCTTTGGGCACATCGAACTGCTTACAAGGAACCCATAGGGATGTCTCCTTATCGGGTTGTCTAAGGTAAAGCATGTCATCATCCTGTGGAGATTGAGCATCGTGATTATTGGGTTGTGAAGACTTGCAACTTGGCTCTTGATCAAGCTGGTGAAGAAAGGAAGCTCCAACTCAGTGAACTAGATGAGATCCGTCTAGAAGCCTATGAGAACTCTAAGTTCTACAAAGAGAAAACCAAAAGATTCCATGATAGCTTAATTTCTAGAAAGGAATTTTGGTTGGCCAAAAAGTGTTGTTTTATAACTCTAGGCATAGTCTCATGAGTGGTAAGCTTCGTTCTAGGTGGATTGGTCCTTTTGTTCTAACTAATGTGTTTCCTTATGGTGCAGTAGAAATCTCAAGTGAATCCACATATAAGATCTTCAAGGTCAATGGGCATCACCTCAAGCCTTTCCTCACAAATCCTTCCTTTGTGGATGAAGTTGTGGAGGAAGTTTCTTTGGTTGAACCTGCTTTCCTCCCTCCATGAATCAGGGAGTTTTTCTTTCTCTCCTTCTTTTCTTTTATTGCACTTGTCCAATTACATTTGCTGATATAACTGCGTGGATATTCTGACTGTGCTCCATTGGGACAATGTTTCGTTTAAGTGTGGGGGGGAGACTAATGTAGGTTTTTGTTGATGCATGCTTTTCTTTGATTCTTAGATTTTTCTTTGATTTTGGGCATTTTCTCTCATGCTTTCTTTTAAGTTGATTCTTGATATATTGTGTTGTGAATCCATGCATTTTTTGTGTGCTAAGTTACTTTTGAGAATTGAGAGGTTGAAGCAATTGTGATAGACTTGTCCCTTGTGAGATTTTGAGCCTTAATTTGGATGAATTGTTGTATGCCATCTAGTATTCTTTAATGTGTGATTGTTGCACTCTTGATTACTTGCACTCTAGAACTTGAGATATTTCTTGTTGGTACTTGATTCTCATATTGCACATTTTGAAGTGATTTAGGCATTTCTTTGGAATAAGCCACATGCCATATAGCCTACCTTGAATGAAATTATCCTTTGCTAGCCCTTTTGAGCCTATTTACCATTTCTTTGTTATATAGCTCATTACAAGCCTATAAGTGAAAAACCATGATTATCCTAACCTTAGGGAATTTTGGAGCTTTGGAATTGTTTTAGGAATGGGTATTAAGTAAGGGTGCATTGTTCTTCATTGTTTATAATTCTTGGTTATGACTCATTGGTTGATGTATTTGTATACATAAGTGTGGTGTTATTGAACTTTGTTTTGAAAAAAACAAAAAAAAAGAGAAACAAAACAAAAGAAAAAAAACAAAAAAAAATTGAATAAAAGTTGAGTGCGACAAAGAGGATTGAGAGGATTGGAATTAGATGATGATTTACTTATTTAGGGTTGATTTTGTCTTACTTTTTACTTATTCCCCATTGCTCCTCTATTCCCTTGGTTTTAAGCTACATATCCATATTTTATCCCACCTTGTCCTTGGCCCCATTACAACCTTGAAAAGTCCTTTTGATCACTTTGTGCACATGTTTATGATGTTGATGTTAGAAACTTGTCAAGCCTATGGTTGTGTTTGTTTTCATGAAGTGCTTTGAGTGTAAATACTTACAACCTAAGATACATGAGTGTAAACACTTTAGAGAGCATACCTTGTGAGGATCCATCATTGTTGTGACTCACCTCTTGATTTGATTGGTTTCTTTGCATGCTTGAATTGTTTGGATGATCTTCATGGATATCTTGATTCTTTGATCTTGTTACTCTTGTGTGCTTGATTTTGCCCATCTCTTTGCATTTCATAGAATTCAATGTGAAGTATGTCATCTTTAGGATTTTTTATTTTTCTAGTTTTTAATAAACTTCTTACATGACTCACTTTGGTGCACTAGTTAGCATAACATTATTTCTTGATTTTCCCCAGGAGTGCAAAAGGTTAAGTGTGGGGGTATTTGATGAGTCATATATTACACACTATTCATAACCTTAATTTATAAATGTTAATAATTCTTGGTGTCTAATTGACTTTGTTTGACATGGTTTAGTGTATTGGACATTATTGGACTATTATTCCTAAAATGAGTTAATTTGGCATTATTTAGCCTAATTAAATCTAATTCCATTTTCAGGTCATAATTGACACCAATGACATTTTGGGCATTACAAGTGGAGGATGTGTGCAAAAGTGAAGATTGTATATTGTATTAAAAATTTTATTTCCGTTTGGATTTTGGGCCCATTGTTTAGGGCCCATTTCCATTTTACTCTATTAAAAACTCACAAATTCAGTTTTGAGGACACACTTTAACTTTACTCATTTTTTATTTGCCTTAGAAGTCATTTTTCGATTTCCCTCTTTGTGCTCTGCTAGGGTTTAGTTTATTTTCGTTTTCCTCTTCTCCATTTTCAGTTTTGCTTAATCCTTCCATGGATGGCTAAATTTTTGGACTAAACTCCTTTGGTAATGTATCACAACTCTTGAGGTTTGGTTATTAATGCAATCCCGATTTCTTATTTGTTGATTTCTTCTATTCAATTTCTGGTTGTGGTTTGCTTAATTCCATGATGTAGAAATATATTTGTGAACTAATTTTTGCTTAGTCAATCATTTCTCTAGTGCATGAATGCTTAGTTCGTGTGAATTTGTTTATGAGTTGATTATCGCTTAGTTACTTGATTATGAAAAAATTAGGGATTAAATGATTAGAATATGATTTTGATACTGTGAAACCGAGGATTGATTTGTGATTAAGGAAACCAAAGGGGTTTAACCATTTCATTCATCTGTTAATTACTGTTTCTGTTTTTAGTTTATGCTTACATTCATAAGACCAACAAAACCCCCCTTTGTGTGTGTGAGTACAAGGTGTTTGAATTATTGCCCGAAAGATAATCATTGGGAAACGACCTAGGAGTCACTTCCTAGTACTGCATTTTAAATGTTATAAAATTTCCATCGGGTATGGCCCCGATCAGCTGTCCTCCATTGATCTCTCAAGTGTTTCTCTATTTTTTTATTCTCAAGTGTAAAATGTACCTCACGTTTTTTTTTCTTTCTCAAGTATACGTCACTCTCCTTGTTCGTCCCTCCTTTGATTAGAAACTGAGTCAAGTAATCATGGAATGCCAATGACTTGTGAATAAATTCGCAAACTTATCAACAACAAAAAAATTGTTGTGTTTCGGCTTTGGCTTTGGCAGATTGGCGTCTTGGGTGGATAGTGTTTCGTTTCGGAGATTGGTGTCCTGGGTGGATAGTGTTTCTTTTGGCAGATTGGTATCTTGGGTGGATAGAGTTTTTGGTTAGGAAGATTGGTGTCTTTGGTTGGAAAGATTGGTGTGTTGAGTGGATAGAGTTTTGGTTTGGCGGATTGGTGTTTTGGGCAGAATCGGTTGATGTTGAATTTTGGTTTTTGTGCCTCTTGATGTGGCTTTCAATTAAAGACTAAGCTCTGATGACCACTTGATGACAACCTCTACGGGTGGTTGTCTTTTTGTTATCAAACTTTGATTTGATTTGTTGTAAGGATCGTGTCTTGTTGGTTGAAAGCCTCTTTGTTGTGTACTTTGCCTTTCTTTGACTTGTTTCTTGCTTTACTTGTGAATTCTTGATTGTTGAATTCTTGGTGTTATGAGAGAACGAAATTGTGGGTTGTGCTTTGGGAAATTTGTATGGGGGACGTGTATGGAATTGTAGTGTGGGTGGTTTGATGATTTCGTTAAGTGTTTTTAGGAAGATGGGCGGGGGTATGAAGGGTGATGGCGCCACAAACACAATGTGTTTGATAAGCCTACGAAGTTCGCCACAAGAATAAAATTCTTGATAAGAACAAAACCTTGGCTCAGCCAAGAAGCTAGGAGAATACTCACTAACAAGGAATTTAATCCAAATAAAAACTCAAATTGTTTTATTCCATGTGCTTCTCACTTATGTATAGGGAAAGAAATTGCAAAAGAAAAAGATTGTCTAAGACTAATTATGCCATGTGGCTTACTAAAGATTTGATCATATCAATCCAAATCCTAGGGATAATATCCTTGGCTGATTCAGCATGATCTTTAAAAGATATTCTTCAAGATTAGGAAGATAGGTTGTTATGGATCTTCAACAAATCTTTATCATATTTAAAAGATATTTTTCAAGCTTAGCAAGATTTGTTGTTATGGATCTTCCACAAGTCTTTGTAATCTTTAAAACATATTCTTCAAGATTAGCAAGATTGGCTGTTTGAATAAGGTTATAAGGTTGGTCGTGTGCTGTCCAGTTGTCTTGACTTGGCCTTCTTGACTTGGGCTCTGCCCATGTGTGCCAGGCTATCTTGGCAGTTCTTGTGCACATGGCCAGCTGGATGGCCGAACCACGTTCTTGCTTGAATTTTGACTTGAACTTTGTTGGTTCTTGGCCTCTCCTTTATCTTCAAAGATTTCCTAAAAGACAATGAAACACATTTATTTATTTAAAACATAATTTAAAGAAACTAAAAGGAAAATCCTAACTACGTGTGGGCCATTTGTGATCCCACTTATTCATATGCTAATTAGGCATATCATGCCTTTTCCACAAGACCGTGGCCTTCATGTGGCTCCCCTTCATTGGTGATGCAATTAATGGGTCTGCCCTCCTTTGTGGCCCATTTGGTGCTTGAATCCATGAATGTGCACACGTGTTGCTCAAGTATTTGTTGGGCCTTTTTTGTCCTAGAACGTGTCATTGACCCTCCAAGGCCTTGTATTGCCATGTCATTGTAAGACTGAGATTAAAACTAAGAGGGGGGTGAATTAGTTGTTGCAATAAGTATGGCCAATTTTTCTGCAATATCAAAGTTAACGTGCAGCGGAAATATTGTTTAGAAAAATATTGACTTAGGAAGGATAAATAAATAACAAAGAGAAGGGAAAGAGAGTACGCATGTGTTTTATACTGGTTCACCTTCTTGTCCACCGAAGGCTACGTCCAGTACTCTTGACGCGTAAGAGATTCCTTTATTAAATATAATGAGTTGCAATTACAATTATCTCACCCCAAGATCTCCTTGTACCTTACACACACACTTATATCTAATCCCCTTGGAAAACTCTATTCATAGTAACACCCTTGGTAAACACTATACCAAGTTACACTCTTGGTAAACACTATACCAAGTTACTCACCCATTCTCTTCACACCCTTGTGAAAGAAAGTAAACTTTGCAAAAGTGAAGAATGTACAATTTGGCTTGGATTGCCTTACAAGTGTATATGACAATTTCTATAACTTGAAATCAAATAACAACTCTTATACTTGAGATGATAATGCTCTTTAACAATTTGAAAAACTCTTCGAAGCAACTTCAAAATGACTTTGAAAGTTTAAGAGTAGATTGCTTGAAAAGTGTAAGTAAAATCAGAAAGTGTGAGAGCTTTTTGAAAGAGAGTTTGAAATCTGAGTTGTATATATTGTTGTTGGTTGTGAGAGTGTTTCAATGCCTTTATATAGGCTTCCAACCAACCATAATACCCTTAGGCATGAGTAGATTTCGTTTGGAATGAAAAGAAATCAGTTTGAAGTGAAACTCTTTCACTTGAAATCTGAAGAACTGATGCAACAGCTCTCAATAATCGATTACTGCAAATGGGTAATCGATTACCCAACAATCTTGTTAACAGCTTTTTGAAAATTCACACAATGTAATCGATTACTGGATTTGAGTAATCGATTATTGGATTTGAGTAATCGATTACTCAACAACACTGTTTGACAGCTTTGTGAATTTGCCTTAGTGTAATCGATTACACTACTTTGAGTAATTGATTACCCCATTTTCTAAAAATGGTAATTTGTTAGTCCAAAGTCTATAATGGATTACTCATAGCTGTTAGAGGTTTGAAAACTCTTTTTTCACTCAAGTAACTTGTTACTCAAGTATGGTAACCCGTTACATGTTGTTTTTGAAAATTATTTTTATTCACACTTAGTTTTTCCTGATTTTCTTGAAAACAATTTTGAGCATTATTAACTAAGTAAATAAAGGAGTTGTAAGGATAGAAGTACCTAAAGACTTAGACTCTAAATCTTGAAGCTTTATCTTCGATAGTCTTTGTCGGTCTTCTTCCTTTCTTCTTTTTGTGATATTGGTGTCTTCATCAAAACCGTGCCAAGCTCAGGAGCAAGATCTTCTTCACAGTCATTGATGTTGGGCCCTATGGGGTTCACATCAGTTTCTATCCAACAACACTCACCGATTCATGAGGGAAATCGGAGAAGATAACTCTAATGAAATACTCTAAGACCACAATGGTCTTCTCCCTCACCTAAGTTTGAGTAAGCTTCATTGTTCATCAAAAGAACAACATTTCTCACCATCTCCTTCAACCTTCAAAGCTCACTTTTCACCTCACAAATCCACCAATGTGCCGCTAAGAAGTAAGAGGAAGAGGGTTTGATGAGTTTTTAAGATATAAAGGGGAGATACACCAATTTCATGGGGAGCCGCCGTTGGGAGTGAAAGGAAGAGAAAGAAAATGAAGATTAGGGTTTATGAATCCCCTTTTACACTTTTACAGCTGTGTAGCCTCGCTCGGGCAAGAATGTCTCGCTTGGGCAAGAAGTCCTCAACTTTTCAAATTTCCAAACACTGATGCTCTCGCCTGGGTGAGATTCTCTAGTTCAAGCGAGAATCTCACAGCCTGTCCAGGTCTCTCTCGCTCAAGCGAGAATCTCACAGCATGCCGATAAAACTCACATTAGAACACTGAGTCTCTCGCTTGGGTGAGATCCTCTCGCTCAAGCGAGAATTATCCAGTATACACCCCAACACTCTATGTTTTCTAATCATTCTGAAAACGAAATTTGAGGTGTTACAATCCTTCCCCCCTAACGGGAAATTTCGTCCCCGAAATTTTGTTAGGTTAATTTCAGGAAAATAATATCATAGCCCAGACTGTTGACATAAGATATACTCAACCAAACCTAGATTTCGACCATATAAACCTTTAAGATCGCTTAGTTGACAACCAATGACGAAAAATCTAATATACGAAAATTCGGCTCGATAAAAAATTAATAAATAAATAGGAGAGCATATTAAGCACAATAGAATTCAAAATGGGGAAAACGAGATTCTACGAGGAATTATTTGTCTTTTCCTAGAGTCTGATTCATTCTTGCTTGTATCGAAATAGAAATATTCTACAAAATTTTAAGTAAATAATACTTCTTGATCCCCTTACTAAAAGAATGTAATCAATTCAAGGATTAGCCTTTAATAAGATTCCAGGTGCCATGACCAAATAGCAGAACAAAATAGAACGACTAGGAGGTAGTTATCACAATAAGGACAAAGATCCCAAAGTATTTATCTAGAACAATGAGTCTCCATGATCTATCAAGCAACAATGACTCAAAACAGTTAGCACATATGGATGAGAGTCATAAGAACGTCTTTGAAACCAAGAGAAAGTGGGACTCAACCCTCATGACTCACAAAAGCGCACAAGATTGCAACCAAAATGCAATATCTAGATTGACATCACTTGATAGAAATAGCGTTATTTCGCCCCACACATGAAAATTAGTCATAATTAACCAAAAAAATTTCAACAGGATTACAAATTTGCATTTGCAACAACCTAGTGAAATAGGAAACAAGGTAGTCATTCACCACAAGAACATCTCAACAAACAAGATTTTTAAAGTTTCTCAGTGTGTAAAACAAAACGGCTCAGTAATTAATCATCTCAATGAGACATTCTTACCATAAATTTATGATACAGTAGAAATGAAGTTGTTAGTTGATAGTCTCAACTAGACGTACCAAACAGTAGGCTCAATTCAATCACATATTCCGTTACCAATAACAATGGCAAGTTTATAAACATCCACTCAATCACATAAGTTAGATATGGATACTCCAAATACAATTGCAAATATACATTTAATACTCAAATCTGCATTATGCCTAGAAATACAAGGTCATAATCACATCAAAAAGTTTATAACGAAACCATCCTTATCTAAGGTACAATTGTTTAAAGTTGGGACCCTCAACATGAACCTAATTAATGCTTATCTAAATACTACACTTCATCCAAGATGATTTTCGAAAACAGATTAGATAGAGGATTTATGACAATCACCCTATAAGAGCAAGGGTTAAACACAACTATTTCAAAAAAAACTCAAAATCAATTACTCATGCATAACTAAAAGACATAACAACATGATAGTAGAGTACTTATATGCTATTCCATACTTATGCATGGTTTTCAAAAAGGCCAGTTGGTTCCGTACTTATATGCTATTCATGATAGTAGAGTTCTCATAGTCCACTTACGAATGCATACATATGCAATAACACCGTAATTATACATAGCAAATACTATTGCATATGAAACAGAAACAAGTTTAGAATGTACAATATCTAAGCATATAGTAGGTGTACATTACCATTATATCAGGTACTTCGAATATTCAATTCCAAAAAAGATCAATTATTATAGACCAAAAGTCCCATGTACAAGAATGAAAAATAATTTTGCTATTTTCCATTACCACTGTCTACGAAGAGTATGAAAGCAAAATTTATTTAGCGATAACTCGCTAAAACTTGAGCAACACAACATCAATGTTCATCATCAAAGCTTAGACTTATGTACATATCAAAAGTCACTAGCATAATGAAAATTTATCACTATTACTTTGTTATGCTTATTTTTTTTTATACTGACTCGCTTTCAGTTACCAAATATTTAGAGAGTCACTTCAAATATAAACATATAAGAAGTTTCGACATTTTTGCAAACACACTCGTCAAAATGAATTCAAGTACTCCACCAACTTCAACCACTACTTTGAACCAGAAGCTTACTTTTTAGTAAAAATATACACAACTTGTGCAAGCATTGCAAGTTTGACTTTTAGCAACTCATAGAAACAAAGACACAAGACTTAGCCTCTTCAAAACACACAAGGTACTTTTCTTTAAATTTTTGCTTTGTTAGCACAATATCTCTAAAAACACTACTTCATGATCCACAACATTCAATAAAACATAATTATTTACATGCTCATAGGAATCCTTTAAACTACTCTTCAAGAGATATTTCACGATTGTCATACAGAACATGTTACACACAAGTTCATCATCTAATTTAAATTTCTAAACTTTGAAGATTCATTGCAAGAAAACTTATATCAAATAATTAATCAATCTGTACATGTTTATTTCCAGGCAAACCAGACAAAGCACATGCTAGAGAGCTTTTACAAAAGAAAATTGCATGGTTACATGTCATATAATAAAGATGTAGATTTAGCCACAAAGTCTAATAATCGATTAATTTCTACATCACCAAATAGCATGGCGTACTTGTTTTTCGTGATATACAATATTCTAACTCTAGCAAGAGCTAACATTCTTTCACTTATTAGAAATCAATAGAGCTTTGAAGAAGACTCAGACTGTCTGCTAACTATACTTCCAATCTCCCATAACATGAACTTGCACTGAGCATCAATTTTTATCTTCCAATTAAAGAGACTGTTATTAGTCTCTATAAGGTAAATTTCCAATATGATAAAAATACTAGATTTTACATCCATGCATTTTCAACTTATATACAAATCAAAAATCGAGTAAAAAAAAATCCAATTTCAAAGATATAGAATATAATTTTCAAAATTTTTGATTTCTTATGATGCAAATAAGATTCCCAATTCTCTATTAGATTTCACAGTGGCGACCACTACCCTAATCTTGCTCAACCATAATCATAGAGACATACAATAGAACACCCAAAGAAAGCTAATTTAATTGTTTCTCTTCAATCATCTTAAAGTTAGTGATAAAAGAAAGTCCACAACAAGAAATCCATAAGAAGCTCATAACAAGAAATTCTCCCCGAGGAACTCTCACATCAAGCAATCCAACAAGAAGTTCACAACTAGGGGCTCACATCATTAATTTCAAGACAAAATTCCCATAAAGGGCTTCACAACAAGGAAATTCAACGATAAGTTCACAACAGGGAATTCAACAAGAAGTTCTCAACAAGGAATTCATCAAGAAATTCACAGCAGGATGTTCACAATAAGAAGCTTTCACATCAAAAATTCAGTAGGAAGTTTCACCACTGAAGGTTCACGGCAATAAATTCAACGAGGAATTCACAACAATAAAGGGTAGTTGTCATAACATGGAAATGCATCATAGATTAAGGCAATAGTCACAATCAAACAAACAAGCAGATACCTCAGAGTCACGCAGAGAAATAGTTTATGAGACCACAACCCCAAGTCGGGTAGGAAAGAACTGCTCTGATACCAAATTGTAAAGACCCGATTTTTATAACCCAAAAATTTTAAAACTTTATTCTGAATAATGAAACGAAATACTATCGATAGATAATACTTAATTGATTTAGAGAAACTGAGTGGATTCAAATATCAGTTAAGATTCATGATTCAAGATGCGAAAATATTCAAATGTGTCTTTACAATAAAACATGTCATTTCATTCAACTTCAAATCCATTATGTATACAATTATCCATTTTCAATTAAATCACTTATTAAGGTCTTTGTACTAGTCTTATTACATCTTTAGAAAGAGATCATTTATACAAAAAGAATTAGTACAACATATTTCTCATATTACATATATTATACAAATACAATTTCGAACACCTAAACAAACTACTCTAGCCTGTTCTCCCGTTCGCAGACATCCGAGGCGCAACAGCAACAACCTGAACCCATATAAATAACATAGACAAAGAAAAGACAGAAGGGAGTAAGAACCAACTACATCGACCACAGAGTGGATTTACATGGTGTAATAACATTAAAGTGCTACAACCTATACATCAACTAAAATCAACAATATCAACATATACAACTGATGCACGCAATCAATAACTTATACCATAGGATATTCACATCTTCAATTAGGGTATCTATCATATATCACTTATACAATTCACCCAATCCAATCTCCATCAAAATCACAATACCATAGTCACTCACAATACACAATGGCAACTCCATAACCGAAGGCAATACAATACTACATAGGGAAATTGACATTCATTGCTACATAACTCAAACCGAACGGTACTACATAAATTGAGCTAAAGTGTGCTACATAACTTGAGCCAAATTGTGCTACATAACTTGAGCCAAAGTGTGCTACACACTTGAGACAAAGTGTGCTACATAACTTGAGCCAAAGTGTACTACATAACTTGAACCAGAGTGTACTACATAACTTGAACCAAAGTGTGGTACATCACTTGAGCCAAAGTGTGCTACATGACTTGAGCCAAAGTGTGCTACTTGACTTGAGCCAAAGTGTGCTAGATAACTTGAGCCAAAGTATTTCTACATAACTTGAGCCAAAGTGTGCTACATGACTTGAGCCAAAGTGTGCTACATGACTTAAGCCAAAGTGTGCTACATGACTTGAGCCAAAGTGTGCTACATGACTTGAGCCAAAGTATTGCTACATAACTTGAGCCAAAGTGTGCTACATAACTTGAGCCAAAGTGTGCTACATAACTTGAGCCAAAGTGTTCTACATGACTTGAGCCAAAGTGTGCTACATGACTTGAGCCAAAGTGTGCTACATGACTTGAGCCAAAGTGTGCTACATAATTTGAGCCAAAGTGTGCTACCTAACTTGAGCCAAAGTATTGCTACATAACTTGAGCCAAAGTGTGCTACATAACTTGAGCCAAAGTTTGCTACATGACTTGAGCCAAAGTTTGCAACATAAATTGAGCCTATAAATTTAATAACAAATCCACATACCATTTGTGCATCCCTAATAGCACTATCACAATCACTCCAAGTCACTCTCATTTCAATGCAACAATACAACCCACAATACAATCATTTCCACTATGTTATTATCATATCACTACTTTACCATAACACAAAGTACTAAATCAATGTCATGATCATAATTTATCTCATTCCTTACCATAATAAGGTAACCCACAACATAATCAGTATCACATAACACAATCATCTCATTTTCATCACAATATCATCATTCAAACACACAAATAAAGATAGAACAATATTTCAATTCAGCGTATTACCATAAACGAGTATTTCGCATTTAGTTTGACAAAACGGTTTTTCTTACACATATATTCCCATGTTTATAGCTAATACCTCCTCATGGAAGATAAAGACTATCACATGGAAAGGCAAGATAAAGACTATCACAACACTCCGATTCTTGAGGGAAATCGGAGAAGATAACTCTAATAAAATATTCTAAGACCACAATTGTCTTCTCCCTCACCTGAGTTTGCATAAGCTCCATTGTTCCGCAAAAGAGCAACATTTCCCACCATCTCCTTCAACCTTCAAAGCTCACTTTTCACCTCACAAATCCACCAATGTGCCATACACTTTTATAGTTGCGTAGCCTCGCTCGGGCTAGTATGTATCCCATATTTGGTTCTTGATGTTGTCTAGTACATAGTCCTAAGACAAATAAGAATACTTGTATATAGCAATGGTACTCGCATGACAAATAAAACCATATGCCTTTGCCCCTCTATGTTTGAATACATAGTACCATATACATTAATATAGACAAAAAATATAATAAGTTCACCCAATACTAAAAAATTATGAGAAAAAGATGTATGTAGTGACAGTGTAAGAATTTTTCACACTATCATTGTATCATCCACCATTCATTGCAAATGAATGGTAGATAATGCATTATCTGTATATAAACCTTTACACTACCAGTGCATAGATATAAGACTCAAAAATTAGTATATAAGGTAAATATAAAAAAGATGTGACAACCTAAGTTTAATTTTCCTAAAACTTTGTAACCAAGGAAAATCTGGGGTATACATCAGGATTCTCGCTTGAGCGAGAGGAGCCTCGCCCAAGCGAGATTGTCAGTATTTCTCCCAGGATTTTATCTAGGAGCCTCGCTTGAGCGAGATATGGCTCGCCTGAGCGAAAGAGGGCTCGCTTGAGCGAGAGTTGACTCGCCTGGGCGAGGGAGAGGGAGTGGATACTGAAGGATCCTCTCTTGAGCGTGAGCGTCAATGTTGAGTTTTAAAAAAATGCGGGATATTATCGCTTGAGCGAGAACCCGACAATTTCACTTTAAAATAGAAACCCTCAAATACATTTAGGATTAGAACTTGAGAGAGAAGAGAGAAGGAGGTGATCTTGAGAGCAAAAACTCGTCGGAATCATCTAGAAGCTTGAGAAGAGGTAAATCTCTTGATTTTAACTCATCTTCTCCCTTTCAAACTCGTTTTGGGTGTATGGGATCTCTTCTAAAAAATATGAGAAACCATGGAAACTCTCCTTTTTGAGTTGTGGTTCGTTTTATTTAGTTTCTCTCTTGTAAACTCTTGGTTTAGAGTTGGTATTTAAAGAATGCAAAGGGTTTGTGGGTTGATTCATGAAAACCCCAAAATCCCCAAAATGAGAACATGAGTAAAGAGGGAAATGGGTGAAATGTTAGATGTAGAAGATGCTCTAATGTTGAATATAAGATGAATATGTATGTTTTAGATGTTTGGAAATTCTTAATGAAGGTAGTTTGGAAACATTGAAAATGTGTGAATCTCTTGTATGGTTAAAGATGAAATATGAGTTGTTTATGCGTTATTTTGAATAAATGACTAACATTGTTGTTGTAACACCCCGAATTTTAGTCTTTAAAATTTTAGTATCAGTCCTGGAAGTCTCGCTTGAGCGAGAGATTCTCGCCTGAGCGAGAAAGGGTCACCTGGGAGGGTGAAATCCTGGGCTATACTGGAGGATTCTCGCCCGAGCGAGAGTTGTCTCGCCTGGGCGAGAAATGACAATTTTGGGCTGTTAACACAGTGTAATCGATTACATGGTCCTTGTAATCGATTACATGCTGATATCTGATCAAACATGTGTAATTTTTCATGATGTAATCGATTACATGGTCCCTGTAATCGATTACATGCAGATATCTGATCAGACATGTGTAATTTTTCATGATGTAATCGATTACATGGTCCCTGTAGTCGATTACATGCAGATATCTGATCAGACATGTGTAATTTTTCATGATGTAATCGATTACACTGTTCTCGTAATCGATTACATAGTATTAAAAGTATCATATATGTGCATCTAACACAGTGTAATCGATTACACACTTATGGTAATCGATTACACTCGTCGCAGTGACTATAAAAGTGAAAAAAAGGGGACCTAGAAACCCCATCTTCATTTTCTTTCTCCCCATTTCTCTCCCAACGGTGGTTCCACCCAAATGGACCATTTTTCCCTCCACTAAGCCTCAAAACTCATCAAAACCTTCCTCTTGCTTCATGGTGACACATTTGGAAAAGCTTGGAGGTGAAAAAGCAACAATGGAGGTTGGAGGAGATGAAGGGAGATGTGGCTTTTTTTGCGGACCAACGGAGCTTACGCAACCTAAGGTGAGGGAGAAGACCATTGTGGTCTTAGAGTATTTCATTAGAGTCATCATCTCCGATTTCCCTCAAGAATCGGAGCATATTAACGGATAGAAACTCTCTTGGGAGTTTGTGGTCCATGTGAGAGTCTATATTTTACATGAGGATGTATTAGCCATAAAAGTGGAGATATATGTGTGGGGAAAACCGTTTAGTTGAGTAAAACGCTATATGCTCATTTATGGTAATACACCGTCATTAAAGATGGTTCTAACGTTAATGTGTATATGATGAAGAATATGTTATGCATGGTTTGTTTATGATAATGGTTATGTTGTGTGATAATGATGGTGTGTGAGATATTTATGGTCATAATCATAAATGAGTATGTTGTAAGTGGTTGATTGTTATAAACATGTATGGGTGGATTGTACCAATGAATGTGTGATGAGTTGTGAATGTGTGATGAGTTGTGAATGTGTCAAAATGGATATGAGTATGTTTATCAAAATGAGTATGTTGTGAGTGGTTGAATGTTATAAACATGTATGAGTGTGTTGTAACAATGAATGCGTGATGAGCTGTGAATGTGTTAAAATGGATAGAGGTATGTTTGTGACAATGAAGGTGTTGTATGTTATTTATGGTGATAAAATAATGAGATGCCTTGTGTTGACTGTGTATGACATGGATGTGAGTGTAATGTGGAAACTCGACCTGCCCGAGGTGGTATGGGGATTACTCGACCTGCCCGATGGGGTATGGTGATTATTTGTACAGTGCAGAATTGTTGAATGAGATCAAGGGTAAATTATTATGAAATGTGAAGGATGTGAAAAGTGTATACTCGGAATGAAAATCATATGCATGCCATAGGATATATATTATGGGATGTATATCCTATAGGATGAATATGGATATACGCGATAAATAAATATGCACACTATGGAACACATATAGTATGGGATGTATGTGTACTATAGGGTGAATATGGATAAAATGCGATGAATAAGTATGCACACTATGGAACACATATAGTATGGGATATATGTGTACTATAGGGTGAATATGGATAATATGTGTTGATTGATATATACATATCATGATTGATGTTAGATGTGTGGTTTTAATACTTTAATGTCATTACTCCATGTAAATCCACGCTACGGTCGCCGTAGTTGGTTCTTACTCCCTCTGTCTTTCCTTGTATGTGTTGTATATTTGGGTTCAGGTTGTGGAGGTAGCGCATTGGACGCTTGCAGAGAAGAGTACATGATAGAGTAGTAGATAGTATGTAATTAATATGTTATATGATGAATATTTTTAATATGAAGAACATGTTAAAGTGAATTCATGTATAAACAACTTTCTTGTAAGTGTATAATGAAGTGGATCTAATGTTTGTATTCAAAGTAATTTTGAGAAAGTGTAATTATATAACGGATGTATTTGAACGAAAGTGTAATGACAAGCTTTTGAAATGAAAGATGTTTGGAATATTTCCGCCTTGTAAATTTATAAACGTATTCACTCAAGTTTCCAAATTGTTCGAGTAATGTCTTTCAAAAGTAATCAATTCACTTTCATGAATATGGATTTTAAAAGAGAATTTTCGAGTTATGAAAATCGGGTCCTTACAATATGGTATCAGAGCATATGTCAACTCTGCGACCTAGGGTATGACCTTACATGCTTCTTTGTGAAATTTGTGTGAGTTAACTACTTGACTTATGTGCATTGTTGTTGACTGTGGTAACTGCTGATTTGAAAGATGATTGTTGAATTTACTGCGATAAGTGTTTGGTTGTGAATTTATCGTTGGAGGTCTTGTTGTGAGTTATTGATGAAGTGTTTGTTGAAAACTCGTTGTTGTAAAACTTTGGTTTAATTTATTGTGTGAGACCCTTGTTGGGGATTCTCTGGTGAAACTCTTGCTAAAGGTTTTTGGTTGTGAGAATCTTGTTGAAATTGTATATGGAGAGTTTGTGATTGTGATTTCCGGTTGGATTTCTTGGTGTGAAATTCTTTTATCACTAAGATTAAGATAATTGAAAATGAATGATTGAATGGTGAATTACGCATTTAGTATAAACATATATGGTTGTGTTTATACTAAAGTGAGCGTAGATTTACGGAAATGGAAAATGTGTGTATTTTCTGGTTATGTAAGGATGGAGTTGTGAATTACGCATTTAGTATAAACATATATGGGTGTGTTTATACTAAAGTGGGCGTTGATTTGCGGGAAAACGATTTATGGTGAAATCAATGGAAATAAAACTCGTTTTTAGCTAACCTTAAATGGTGGATATGTGCTAGAGAATTTGTGGTTCTTGGTGGATATAGGGAAATTATTTAGTCGAAATTATGGGTTAATTCTCATGGCATTCGAGTTATTAAAGGCTGGGATCTTAATATTTGGACATTGATGAATTGGTTTGGTGATATCACGGTTTAGTGGTGTATGCCCTTAGTGACCGATTAAGTAAGCTTAATGGAATAGAGAATCGAATTGTGATTTTGGTTGAGTGTTCTTGTGCCTAAGGTCTAGGTGGTGATATTATTTTCCTAGGTATGTTTAATTTTCGGGGACGAAAATTCTTATAAGAGGGGGAGGATTGTAACACCACGAATTTTAGTCTTTAAAATTTTAGTATCAGTCCTGGAAGTCTCGCTTGAGCGAGAGATTCTCGCCTGAGCGAGAAAGGGTCACCTGGGAGGGTGAAATCCTGGGCTATACTGGAGGATTCTCGCCCGAGCGAGAGTTGTCTCGCCTGGGCGAGAAATGACAATTTTGGGCTGTTAACACAGTGTAATCGATTACATGGTCCTTGTAATCGATTACATGCTGATATCTGATCAAACATGTGTAATTTGTCATGATGTAATCGATTACATGGTCCCTGTAATCGATTACATGCAGATATCTGATCAGACATGTGTAATTTTTCATGATGTAATCGATTACATGGTCCCTGTAATCGATTACATGCAGATATATCTGATCAGACATGTGTAATTTTTCATGATGTAATCGATTACACTGTTCTCGTAATCGATTACATAGTATTAAAAGTATCAGATATGTGCATCTAACACAGTGTAACCGATTACACACTTATGGTAATCGATTACACTCGTCGCAGTGACTATAAAAGTGAAAAAAAAGGGACCTAGAAACCCCATCTTCATTTTCTTTCTCCCCATTTCTCTCCCAACGGTGGTTCCACCCAAATGGACCATTTTTCCCTCCACTAAGCCTCAAAACTCATCAAAACCTTCCTCTTGCTTCATGGTGACACATTTGGAAAATCTTGGAGGTGAAAAAGCAACAATGGAGGTTGGAGGAGATGAAGGGAGATGTGGCTTTTTTTGCGGAGCAACGGAGCTTACGCAACCTAAGGTGAGGGAGAAGACTATTGTGGTCTTAGAGTATTTCATTAGAGTCATCATCTCCGATTTCCCTCAAGAATCGGAGCATATTAACGGATAGAAACTCTCTTGGGAGTTTGTGGTCCATGTGAGAGTCTATATTTTACATGAGGATGTATTAGGCATAAAAGTGGAGATATATGTGTGGGGAAAACCGTTTAGTTGAGTAAAACGCTATATGCTCATTTATGGTAATACACCGTCATTAAAGATGGTTCTAACGTTAATGTGTATATGATGAAGAATATGTTATGCATGGTTTGTTTATGATAATGGTTATGTTGTGTGATAATGATGGTGTGTGAGATATTTATGGTCATAATCATAAATGAGTATGTTGTAAGTGGTTGATTGTTATAAACATGTATGGGTGGATTGTACCAATGAATGTGTGATGAGTTGTGAATGTGTGATGAGTTGTGAATGTGTCAAAATGGATATGAGTATGTTTATCAAAATGAGTATGTTGTGAGTGGTTGATTGTTATAAACATGTATGAGTGTGTTGTAACAATGAATGCGTGATGAGATGTGAATGTGTTAAAATGGATAGAGGTATGTTTGTGACAATGAAGGTGTTGTATGTTATTTATGGTGATAAAATAATGAGATGCCTTGTGTTGACTGTGTATGACATGGATGTGAGTGTAATGTGGAAACTCGACCTGCCCGAGGTGGTATGGGGATTACTCGACCTGCCCGATGGGGTATGGTGATTATTTGTACAGTGCAGAATTGTTGAATGAGATCAAGGGTAAATTATTATGGAATGTGAAGGATGTGAAAAGTGTATACTCGGAATGAAAATCATATGCATGCCATAGGATATATATTATGGGATGTATATCCTATAGGATGAATATGGATATACGCGATAAATAAATATGCACACTATGAAACACATATAGTATGGGATGTATGTGTACTATAGGGTGAATATGGATAAAATGCGATGAATAAGTATGCACACTATAGAACACATATAGTATGGGATATATGTGTACTATAGGGTGAATATGGATAATATGTGTTGATTGATATATACATATCATGATTGATGTTAGATGTGTGGTTTTAATACTTTAATGTCATTACTCCATGTAAATCCACGCTACGGTCGCCGTAGTTGGTTCTTACTCCCTCTGTCTTTCCTTGTATGTGTTGTATATTTGGGTTCAGGTTGTGGAGGTAGCGCATTGGACGCTTGCAGAGAAGAGTACATGATAGAGTAGTAGATAGTATGTGATTAATATGTTATATGATGAATATTTTTAATATGAAGAACATGTTAAAGTGAATTCATGTATAAACAACTTTCTTGTAAGTGTATAATGAAGTGGATCTAATGTTTATATTCAAAGTAATTTTGAGAAAGTGTAATTATATAACGGATGTATTTGATCGAAAGTGTAATGACATGCTTTTGAAATGAAAGATGTTTGGAATATTTCCGCCTTGTAAATTTATAAACGTATTCACTCAAGTTTCCAAACTGTTCGAGTAATGTCTTTCAAAAGTAATCAATTCACTTTCATGAATAAGGATTTTAAAAGAGAATTTTCGAGTTATGAAAATCGGGTCCTTACAGTTGTTATGTGGTGGGAATGAGGAAAGATCCTAAAGTTGGAGGCGGTGTCGGCGGAACTTGCAAAGTTACCAAGGACCAAACCCAACACTCACCAAGGTAAGGATAAGTCTTTAACTAGCATGTCGTGTTGAGAAAATGCGTGGAATTGCTGTTTATGAATTGATGGTTTATCAATGAAAATAAAACATATTTTTAGCCGACCATGATTGGTTAGCGACTTTGGTTCAAGTTATATAGCGATACTTTGGCTAAAGTTATGAAGCGAAACTTTAGCTCAAGTTATGTAGCGATACTTTGGCTCAAGTTATGTAGCGATACTTTGGCTCAAGTTATGTAGCAATACTTTGGCTAAAGTTATGTAGCGGTACTTTGGCTCAAGTTATGTAGCGAAACTTTGGCTCAAGTTATGTAGCAAGCTTTGGCTCAAGCGATGTAATGAAACTTTGGTTCAAGTTATGTAGCGATACTTTGGCTTAAGTTATGTAGCGATACTTTGGCTCAAGTTATGTAGCGAAACTTTGGTTCAAGTTATGTAGCAAGCTTTGGCTGAAGCGATGTAGCGAAAATGAATTTTTAAAATGGTTTACTAACCCCGTTGATAATGTGGATTATCTTATAATGATATTTATTGAATTAATGACTTACTCCTTTGTATGTTGTGTATTTGTCATTGATAATCCCATTGTAGGTAGACAGGTTTGTTGAGGATGCTTGGTTTGATGCCTTAGGAGTTTAAAACCTGGATTCCTTTGTTTTACCATTTTTGTATTATGACTGACTAAATGCTATTTTGGGTAATTGTAATTCTGGATATTTGTAACTACTAGATATTTGAAGCTATGGGTATTTTGGAAACCCATAGCTAGTTGTATGCGGTAGTTATCGGGAGATAGGGATATAAATTATGTTTTTCTGCAATTAAGGGTAGCATGGTATGAAACTGAAACTATATGATTCTAGTTATTAGATAATTAAAGAAATTGATGATTTAAACGGTTAAAGGAAATGTATGTATGATGTAACATGGGAATTCAAGCATAAAGGATTAAAATAAAAGAAAAATTTTCAAGTGTAGAAATTGGGTCCTTACAATATGGTATCAGAGCATAGTTAATTCTACGGCCTAGGGTATGGCCTTACTTGCTTCTTTGTAACATGTTTGTGATTTAACTAGTTGAAATTATGTGAATTGACTGTTCAAATCATATAGCCTTGGTGTAGTGACATGTAATGTACTATGAGACTATGTGATAACCTGAATTATGTGAGTTAAAATTTTGTGCTAACCACCAATGAGTGTAGGTTAAGAAATGGCTGAAACAGGAAGAGGAACGAGTCAGAATGTTCCGAATGATCTGTCGGCTCAGATGGTGGCTCCACTGCAACAAGTTAATGAGAACTTGCATAGCCTGAACCGGAACAAAACACCAAGTCATAGCTCGCAACATTTAGCCCCACACGGGTCGGCTGAATACCAAGGATTGAATGAGTTTTGTAAGCGGAATCCTAATCAGTTCGAAGGGGGATTCGCTCCTGATGCTTCCAACGAAAGGATTCACGACTTGGAACGAATATTCTGAGCCATGGGTTGTAATGATGTTCTAAAGGTGGCTTATGCTTCTTACATGCTGGTAAAAGAAGCTGAAATTTGGAGGGAATTTACTCGGCATCAGATGGAACTGAGGGGCGAGTGATTACTTCGGTTGCATTCAAGGAGAAATATTTTCAGAAATATTTTCCTGCTGATCTGAAGAGGAAGAAAGAAATGGAGTTTTTGAGGTTGTAGTAGGGTAACATGTCAGTGGGAGAATATGCGGCCAAGTTCGAGGAATTGGCCCGATTTTGTCCATACGCTGAATTGGAGGTGGACGGACAGTCCAAATGTTCTAATTTTGAATCGGGTTTGAAGCCCAAGTTGAAAAGGATGTTCGGGCATCAGGAGATTGCTGATTTTGCTACATTGGTAAACAAGTGCAAGATGTATGAAGATGACCTGGGGGTAGATGAGGTGGTGACTCCCCGCACAAATCCCCCGAGGCACTTTAGGCCTCAAAGGAGTTTTGGGCATGGAAAAGGGAAGATTAAGGTCTTTCAAAAGGAACGGAAACCATACTCCACACCTGCTGGAAATCGGGGAAGTAGTTCGCATGGGCCAAGGCCTCACGCGAAGATAGGAGGATCACAATCTCATTCTCCGTCCTTATGCAACAAGTGCGGCAGAACTCAGGTCGGTGATTTGTGCCCCAGAACAACACTTAGCTTCTTCCACTGCAAGGAGGCTGGGCATATCAGGAGTTATTGTCCTAAGTTACGATAGAGTGTGAATGATGTGAGGGCTGAACAACCTCAATCCACCGACAGAGTGTTTACCGTGAGTGATGCAAAGGCATCAAATGTGGATGGTCTGATCAAAGGTGATGGTATGGTGGCAGATATTCCTCTTTTAGTGTTGTTTGATTCGAGAGTGACACACTCCTTTATATCTATTGAATGTGTGAAGGGCCTGAAATTGCACACAGTACGACTTGGTCGTATCCACCCCAACTAGTGTGCCTGTGGTGGTGTCGACGTTTGTGTCTCGATGTCCGATAGTGGTAAACGGTAGGACAATTTTCGTGGATTTAATCTGCTTACCACTATCCCAGTTAGATCTAATTTTGGGGATGGACTAATTATCAGCAAATCATGTGATGCTTAATTGTGCTGATAAAACCGTTGTGTTTGGAGATCTGGGTGTGATTTCTGTTGAGGACTGTTATATGAATCCATTGTCGGCTAAGGGAGTCCGGACTTCCTTTAAGGAGGGAGGAGCCGTCTTTGTATTTTTGGCATCCCTGGAGGGTATTGAGAAACCCAAAGTGGAAGATATTCCAGTAGTTCGTGAGTTTCCTGAGGTATTTCCTAGTGATATTCCATAATTACCTCCAGTTAGAGAAGTTGAATTCTCCATTGACTTAGTGTCAGGAATGGGACCCATCTGTATAGCTCCTTATAGGATGGCACCGTTAGAGTTGGCTGAGTTGAAAAAGCAGGTTGAAGATTTGTTGGAGAAGAAGTTTATTCGCCCTAGTGTTTCACCGTGGGGTGCACCAGTATTGTTGGTCAAGAAGAAAGATGGGAGTGTGAAGTTGTGCACCGATTACAGACAATTGAATAAGGTAACTATAAAAAACAAGTATATGTTACCTAGAATTGACGACTTGATGGATCAGTTGAGGGGAGTTGTTGTATTTTCAATGATTGACCTTCAGTCGGGTTATCATCAACTTCGAGTTAAGTCGGAAGATATTCCTAAAACTGCTTTTAGGATGAGGTACGGGAACTTTGAGTATTTGGTAATGCCCTTTGGTGTGACGAATGCTCCTGCAATATTTACCAACTACATGAATCAGATTTTTCACCCGTACTTAGATTCATTTGTAGTTGTATTTATTGATGACATTCTGGTCTACTCCAAGAGCAGGGAGGAACATGTGGAACATCTGAGGGTTGTTTTAGATCTTCTGGAAAGGAATCAGTTGTATGAGAAGTTGTCAAAATGAGACTTTTGGCTGGAATCTGTAAATTTCCTTTGACATGTGATATCCCGAGAAGGAGTGGCAGTAGACCCTTCTAAATTTGAGGCAGTGATGGAATAGGCGGTGCCCAAGTCAGTTACTGAGATCAGGAGTTTTCTGCGTTTGGCTGGTTATTACCGGAAGTTCATAGAGGGGTTTTCCAAGTTGGCATTACCCCTGAACAAACTCACCAGAAAAGGGGAACCGTATGTGTGGACGATCCGTTGTGAAGAAAGTTTTCAAGAGTTGAAGCGGAGGTTGACTACAACACCGGTATTGGTTCTTCCTTGTACTGACCGGGATTTCGGTGTTTATTGTGATGCTTCCAAGCAATGTTTGGGTTGTCTTTTGATGCAGGAAGGGAAGGTTGTTGCTTATGCTTCCAGGCAGTTGAGAACGCATGAGAAAAACTACCCTACACATGACTTGGAACTATCTGCGGTGGTATTTTCATTGAAAATCTGGAGACACCATCTTTATTGTGTAAGAGTTGAAGTGTACATTGATCACAAGAGTTTGAAATATCTATTTGATCAAAAGGAACTGAACATGAGACAGAGGAGGTGGATGGAGTTCCTGTAAGGACCGAAATTCTACCCTTGAAATTTTTTCCTTTATTTTAATCCTTTCATGCATACATTCATCATCCTACTTTAATCTCTCATTAATCACTCCTTAAAACCACTTTTTAACATATTATGTTACCATACATTTTATATTGCGGAAAAACATAATTCATTCAATTGAACCCTAGTGACTACCGCATACAACTAGCTATGGGTTTCCAAAATACCCATAGCTACGAATATGCAGAGTTACAATACAGGTAAGTTATATATTCATAGTTACAAAATATTCCAAGTAATCCAATAAGCACTCATGTACAAAATAGTGCTAATAATTGAAATCCAAAACATAAAGCTGCTAAGCTTCCAAAAATAAGACCACCTAATGTCCCCTGTTTATCTGCAATAGGATTATCAATGACAAAAACACAAACACATAAAGGAGTAAGTCATTAATTCAATAAACGTCATTATAAGATAATCCACATTAAAAAAGGTTAGTAAATCACTTTGAAATTCATTTTCCGTGCTACTTCACTTGAGCCAAAGTCACTACACCCCTTAGGGTTAGCTAAAAGCGATTTCTCATCTCTTTTACAAAGAAAACATGCCACATAAACTCGGGCCGAAGTGTTGCCACATAAACTCGGGCCGAAGTGTTACACATAAACTCGGGCCGAAGTGTTGCCACATAAACTCAGGTCGAAGTGTTGCTACGTAAACTCGAGCCGAAGTCGCTAACCATTTATGGTCGGCTAAAAATATATTTCCTTTTTCATTGATTTCACTATCAATCATATCTAGTGAATCCACGCAATCCTTATTACAAACATACCCATATATTTTATAATAAATATGTGATTCACCAATTAATCCTTGCACAACCAGAAAATACACACATTTTCCATTTCAATTGTACAAATTAAAGACTTATCCTTACCTTGGTGAGTGTTGGGTTGGGTACTGGGTTACTGCACCAGTTCCACCGACACCGCCGCCAACTCTAGCATCTTCCCGCATTCCCACCATACAACACAATGTTAGTCATTTATTCCAAATATCACATAAACAACTTATATTGCATCATTTAACTATACAAGATATTTATCATATTTCCAATGTTGCTAAACTACTTTCATCATAAGTTTACAACATCTAAAACATACATATTCATCTCATATTCTCAACATTAGAAAGTAAACTCATCTTCTACTTCTAACATTTTACCCATTTTCACTTAAGGGTTTTGGGGTTTTCATGAATCAACCCACAAACCCTCTCCTTTCTTGAAATACTAACTCTATACCAAGAGTTTACAAGATAAAATCACATAAAACGAACCATAACTCAAAAGGGTGAGTTTCCATGGTTTCTCTCATCTTGAGAAGAGATCGAACATACCCAAAACAAGTTTCAAAGGGAAGAAGAGAGTTAGAATCAAGAGATCTACCTCTTCTCAAGCTTCTAAATGACTCACAAGCCTTCTAGCTCTTGAAAATGCTCTCTTCTCTCACTTCTCTTTAGGTTAACCCTCGTAAATGTGTTTGGAGTCCCCTAAATGACCTTTTTCGCTCAAGCGAAAAAATCCCACCTATTTTAAAAACTCAGATCTGACCCTCTCGCTCAAGCGAGAATCTCACAGTCTCAACAATCCCAAAATGCCATTTCTCGCCCAGGCGAGACAACTCTTGCTCAGGCGTTAATCCTCCAGTATAGCCCAGGATTTCACCCTCCCTGGTGAGCCTTTCTCGCCAAGGCGAGAATCTCTCGCTCAAGCGAGAATCCCAGGACTAATACTATAATTTTAAAGACTTAAATTTAGGGTGTTACAATCCTCCCCCTCTTATAAGAATTTTCGTCCCCGAAAATTTTACATACCTCGATTCGAACAAATGAGGGTAATCATCCCTCATGTCACGCTCCACCTCCCAAGTAGCATCCCCTTCGTCTACTTGGCTCCACAGTACTTTCACTAAAGGAATCTCCTTGCCTCTTAGTTTCTTGATATAGGTATCCATGATCCTCACGGGCAAAGTCGAAAAGGTCAAGTTATCTTTCAACTCTATCTGATCAGATTCTACCACATGAGATGGATCTCCAACATACTTCCTTTACCGAGACACATGAAACACATTATGAAGGTTCGACAACAACGGAGGCAAAGCAATCCGATATGCTACCGGCCCAATCCTTTTCAATACTTGATACGGGCCAATAAATCTCAGAGTCAGCTTGCGAGACTTCAACACCCTACCAATTCCGGTGGTCGGGACTACTCTCATAAAAACATGATCTCCCTCATTAAACTCAAGAGGTTTCCGCCTCATATCATAATAGCTTTTATGTCGACTCTGGGTGATCCTCCTGTTCTCTCGGATTTTCTTGATCTTATCCGTAGTCTCTTGGACCAGCTCGGGCCCCAATATCAAGTTCTCCCCAGTCTCAAACCAACTCACTAGAGTTCGACACTTCCTACCATACAACGCCTCATGAGGTGCCATTCCAATACTCGAATGGAAGCTATTGTTGTAAGTAAATTCAATCAGAGGCAACATGCCATCCCAACTCCCCGGTTGTTCCAAGACACAAGCCCTCAGAAGATCTTCCAATGACTGTATAGTTCTTTCCGATTGACCGTCCGTTTGTGGATGATAAGCTAAACTTAACTTCAACTTAGTTCCCAATGCGGATTGAAAACTAGCCCAAAAGTTGGAAGTAAAACGGGGATCCCTATCTGATATAATGCTCGATGGTATCCCATGCAAACGAACTATTTCTCGGATATACAGTTCTGCCAATCGCTCCAAAGAATATCTCATGTTCATAGGCAGAAAGTTTGCAGATTTCGTTAACCGATCCACTATCACCTATATCGAATCATATCCTTTCTGAGTTTTCGGGAAACCCGATACAAAATCCATGGAGATACTATCCCACTTCCACACAGGAATTTCTAAGGATTGTAACTCTCCCGCCGGTCGCTGATGCTCAATTTTGGCTTTCTGACACACTAAACAACTCGAGACATACAAAGCCACATCCCTCTTCAACCCTGACCACCAAAACAATTTCTTCAAATCTTGGTACATCTTGGTAGTTCCCGGGTGAAAACTAATCTTGCTCTTATGAGACTATTCTAAAATACTCTTCCGTAATTCCTCATCACGAGGCACACACACTCTCCCTTTATAACGCAGCATTCCACTAGGGTCCGATGCAAAATCAGTTTCCTTGCCACTTAACATCAAATTTCGTTTTGCTATTATCTCGATATCCTCAACTTGCAATACTCGGATTTGATCAAACAGTTCATTGGTGACCTTCAGCATTCCTAAAATCATACTATGAGGCTTTATCTGAACATCCAAGTTCATATCTCTGAACTCTTCAATCAGTTTCCCTTCCCTAACCATCAAAGCCGACATGTGTAAAGATTTCCGACTTAGCGCTTCGGCCACTACATTGGCCTTTCCCGGATGGTACTGCAATCCAAAATCATAATCCTTTAGGAACTCCATCCATCTCCTCTTCCTCATATTCAGCTCCTTTTGATCAAACAAATATTTCAAACTCTTATGGTCACTGTACACCACAAACCTTATGCCAAAGAGATGGTGTCTCCAGATTTTTAAAGCAAAGACCACTGCAGCCAATTCTAAATCATGAGTAGGGTAGTTTTGCTCCTGCGTTCTTAACTAACGAGAAGCATAGGCAACAACTTTCCCTTCCTGCATCAGAACACAACCCAAACCTTGCTTAGAAGCGTCACCATAAACACTGAAATCCTTATCGGTACAAGGAAGAACCAACACTGGTGCCGTAATCAACCTTCGTTTCAACTCCTGAAAGCTTTCTTCACAATGAAGTGTCCACACATACGGTTCTCCTTTCCAAGTGAGCTTAGTCAATGGTAGTGCCAACTTCGAAAATCCTTCAATGAATTTCCGATAATAGCCAGCCAAACCCAGAAAACTCCGGATTTCAATAACTAACTTGGGCATTGCCCATTCCATAATCGCTTCAACCTTTGAAGGATCGACAACTACCCCTTCCTTGGATATTACATGTCCGAGAAAGTTCACCAATTCCAACCAGAAATCACATTTAGACAATTTAGCATACAACTGGTTCTTACTCAAGAGTTCTAGAACAATTCTCAGGTGCTCAGCATGTTCCTCACGGCTTTTGGAGTAAATCAAAATGTCATCAATAAACACCACTACGAATGAATCTAAATACGGATGAAAAATCCGATTCATGTAGTCGGTAAATATTGCTTGGGCATTCGTTACACCAAAAGGCATGACCAAATATTCGAAATGCCCATACCTTGTCCTAAAAGAAGTTTTAGGAATGTCTTCCGACTTCACAAGAAGTTGGTGGTATCGTGACCGACGATCAATCTTTGAAAACACTACCGCCCCTCTCAGCTGATCCATCAAGTCATCAATCCGAGGAAATGGGTACTTGTTCTTAATAGTAACCTTGTTCAACTAACGGTAGTCAGTACGCAACCGCATACTACCATCCTTCTTCTTAACCAAAAAAACAGGCGCACCCCACGGCTAGACACTAGGACGAATAAGTCTTCAACCTGCTTTTTCAACTCAGTCAATTCTAACGGTGCCATCCTATAAGGAGCTATAGAGATGGGCCCCGTTCCAGGTACCAAATCAATAGAGAATTCCACTTCTCTTACTGGAGGTAACTCCGGAATATCACCAGGAATTACCTCAGGAAACTCACGAACTATCGGAATATCCTCAATCTTAGGTTTCTCAATACCCTCCAAGGATGCCAACAACATAAACACGACTCCTCCCTCCTTACAGGAAGTCCTGAATTCCTTTGCCGATAACGGTTTCATGTCATTAACCTCATCAGAAATCTCATCTAGATTCCCGAATACCACGGCCTTATCGGCACAATTAAGCATTACATGATTCGCCGAAAACCAACTGGGATAATGGTAAGTAGATTAAATCCACGGTAAAAGTCCTACCGTTTACCAATATCGGACATCTAGACACCACTTTCGACACCACCACGGGCACATCAGTTGGGGTGGATACGACCAAGTCGAAAGGCAACGACTTAGTTTGCAATTTCAGTCTACCCACGCATTCAATAGATACAAAGGAGTGTGTCGCTACCGAATCAAACAACACTAAAAGGGGAATACCCGCCACCATGAAATTACCTTTGATCAGGCCATCCACATTTGATGCCTCTGCACCACTCATGGTGAATACTATGCCGGTGGATCGGGGTCGTTCAGCACTAGCAGGATTCATACTTTGCCGTAATTTGGGACAATGCCTCTTAAGATGCCCACTCTCCTTGCAGTAAAAGCAGCTAAGTGTGGTTCCGGGACACGAATCACCAAAATGCTTTCGGCCGCATTTGTTACACCAGGATTGAGAGTGTTGCTGCAACCCCCGGTATTGACATGAGTTCTTGACCCATGCGGAATATATCCTTTGTTACCCATAAGCGAGGAGTAAGGCTTCCCTTCTTCCGGAAATGCCTTACCCTTACCCTTCCCATGCACAAAATTCCTTTAGGGCCCAAAATTCTTGGGAGGAAGTGATCTTGACGCCACCACTTCATCCTCCTTCATATCATCCTCAACCATTCTACACTTGTTGACCAATGAAGAAAAATCAGTGATCTCTTGATGCCTAAGCATCGTTTTTAGCTTGGGCTTCAAACCCGATTCAAACTTCGAGCACTTGGACCTTTCGCCCGCCTCCAATTTAGAGTAAGGGCAAAATCGGGCCAATTCTTCAAATTTGGCCGCATAGTCCCCCACCGACAGGTTTCCTTGTTCCAACCTCAAGAATTCCATTTCTTTCTGACTCCTCAAATCAGCAGGATAATAATTTTGAAGGAATTTCTCCCTAAAAGTACACCACAGAATTACTTGCCCCTCCACCTCCATTTGGCGCCGAGTGAATTCCCACCAGTTTTCGGCCTCCTTCTCTAACAAATAGGCGGCATACGCCAACTTCTGAGCAGCTCATGGCCTTGAAAATCCTCTCCAATCTCTGAATCCACTCGATGGCTGCATCAGGAGCGAACCCCCCTTGAAACGAACTGGGGTTCCTCCTACAGAACTCATCTAAACCTCGATACTCAGATGGATATGGTGGAAACAAAGGCTGTGAACTCGGGCTTGGTGTCGTATTCTGATTCAGGTGTTGCAAGTTCTCGTTCATGTTTGTCAGCACTGCCGCAATCTGGGCCAACAATTCATTCTGACCTAATCCTCTTCCTCATCCTCTTCCAAACATTTTAGTAATGGGTTCCTGTACTCATTCACTTGAGTCAAAAACAGAATTTTGTCTAATCAAAGTTCACATAATCACTTAGCAATTAATATAGATCAAACAATTTTCAGCATATAAGATCACAAGGAAGCATGCAAGGCCATATCCTAGGCCGCAAGATCAACTATGCTCTAATACCATATTGTAAGGACCGAAATTCTACCCTTGAAAATATTTCCTTTATTTTAATCCTTTCATGCATACATTCATCATCCTACTTTTATCTCTCATTAATCACTCCGTAAAACCACTTTTTAACATATTATGTTACCATACATTTTATATTGCGGAAAAACATAATTCATTCAATTGAACCCTAGTGACTACCGCATACAACTAGCTATGGGTTTCCAGAATACCCATTGCTACGAATATGCAGAGTTACAATAAATTAGGTAAGTTATATATTCATAGTTACAAAATATTCCAAGTAATCCAATAAGCACTCATGTACAAAATAGTGCTAATAATTGAAATCCAAAACATAAAGCTCCTAAGCTTCCAAAAATAAGACCACCTCATGTCACCTGTTTATCTGCAATGGGATTATCAATGACAAAAACACAAACACATAAAGGAGTAAGTCATTAATTCAATAAACGTCATTATAAGATAATCCACATTAGAAAAGGTTAGTAAATCACTTTGAAATTCATTTTCCTATAAGAGGGGAAGGATTGTAACACCCCAAATTTATCCTCTTTGTAATTAGGTAACAGTCCTGAGGAATGGGGCATACTACTAGATTCTCGCTTGAGCGAGAGGACCTCGCCGAAGCGAGAAGATCAGTGTTTTGAAATTGGAAATTCTGGGAGTCTCGCCCAAGCGAGGAATGGGTAGCTTGAATGGGTCGCTTGAGCGAGAGGAAGCCTGTTGAGACTGTGAGATTCTCGCCTGAGCGTGAATCCCTCGCTTGAGCGAGAGCGTCAGATCTGAAATTTTAAAAAGGCGGGATTTTCTCGCCTGAGCGAGAATGGGCTCGCTTGAGCAAGAACCCGACGACTCCTATTTAAAATAGAAACCCCAAACACATTTTAGGATTAGAACTTTGAAGAGAAGAGAGAGGGAGAGCTTTTCAAGAGCAAAGAGCCTTAGGACTAATCTTAGAGCTTGAGAAGAGGTAAACCTCTTGTTTCTAAATCTTCTTCTTCCTCTCTAACTTGTTTTGGGTAGGTTGGATCTCTTTTCAAAACAAGAGAAACCATGGAAACTCATCCTTTAGAGTTATGGTTCGTTTTATGTTGTTTTTCTCTTGTAAACTCTTGGTTTAGATTTGGTATTTGATGAATGGAAAGGTTTTGTGGGTTATTCATGAAAACCCCAAAAAACCCCAAAATGAGAATATGAGTAAAAAGAGAAAATGGATGAAATGTTAGATGTGGATGATGAGTTTATGCTTTAATGTTGATATATGATATGAACATGTATTTTTAGATGTTTGGAAATCTTGAAAGTATGTGAATCCCTTGTATGTTTGATGATAAAATACGAGTTGTTTATGTGTTATTTTGAATAAATGACGGACATTGTTGTTATTGGTGGAAATGAGGAAAGATCCTAAGGTTGGAGGAAATCGCAGAGGGAACTTTTAAAGTTACTCGGAACCGATCCCCAACACTCACCAAGGTAAGGGATAAGTGTCTCTAAATCATACTCGCTGATGTGAATGAGGTATGTGAAAGAGGTAATGTGTTTGTAAGAATATTGTTGATACCCTACCCGAAGAGGTATTGGTTTATTGTTGATACCCTACCCGGAGTGGTAGTGGATTATTGTGGTTATCCTACCCGGAGTGGTAGTGGATTATTGTGGTTGTTTTACCCGATGTTGTATGGATAATAACTCGACCTACCCGATGTGGTATGGATAATAACTCGACCTGCCCAATGTGGTATGGATAATAACTCGACCTGCCCGATGTGGTATGGATAATGAACTCGACTTGCCCGATGTGGTATGGGGATAACTCGACCTTCCCTATGTGGTATGGATAATAACTCAACCTGCCCGATGTGGTATGGATAATAACTCGACCTGCTCGATGTGGTATGGATAATGAACTCGACCTGCCCGATGTGGTATAGGGATAACTCGACCTGCCCGATGTGTTAGGTATCAGTGGTTACAATACACCTAGAAGGGGGGGGGGGTTGAATAGGTGTAGCGGTTAGAATATCCGCTTTTCGAAAAACAACACTTAATGCTGAAATACACCTAATTAATCGATTAACACAATCAACACAATCAACTTAATCGATTAACAGAATGAGTATAATCGATTAACAAACTTGACTTAATCGATTAAACAGAAACAGTAAGCTTAGGCAGATACGATTACTTGCACGACAATTAATCGATAACAAAACGAATTTACAGAGCTTAAAGATTTATCAGAGTATTAACAGTATAGCACAGAAACATATTAGCCATTAAATCCACTACACAAGTTAACCGATTAAATGCAATAAAGAGAGAGAGAGAGAGAGAAAATCCTGCAACACGAATTTTTATCCTGGTTCGTTTGCTTGTCCACCGCAAACTACATCCAGGCCTCCCGGCTGATTTGGGAGATTTTCTTCACTATAATCGAATCAATGTTATTACATACACATCATCCAATTACAACACTTAGACAATACAAGATAATAAAGACTCTTATTCTATGGTTTGACTCCCTTCCTACCGACAAAGAAAACCTTTCTTTCGGCGTAGCCCCAGCCAAGAACCTCTGTTCTTTCCTTATCTCTAAGTCTAAACACAATGACGATACACTCAATCTCTTCGGCGATACGACACCTCGAGATTCCCAATGTTACAACAATTTCTCAATCAAAAAGAAAATAGAGTAAACTTAAGCTATTACAAAGCTTATATCTAACAAGAAAACACTTTACTCTAATCACCTAATACAAACTCATGCAATATGAAGATGTATTAGTTTGAAAACAGAATGCATAGAATGTAAAAATCTAATCAAGAAGCATCAATAATATGCATGAACATGTGATATGAAAAGATGAGAAATATATCATGTAATGCACTCAATCCTAAAGCATAGAATTCTCTCTTTTCTAAACTCACAAATGCATTAACAATTAGATGCAACAATTATCACGAAAAATGCTCTAACTTTCTAAAAAAATGCAACATGCAACTTATTAGATTAATTCTAAAAAAAACGCAGTTTATAAAGAATTAATTCTGAAACCCAGTTAATCGATTAACGAATGCCTTAATCGATTAAACTGTTCAAACAGTTAGATTAACCTATGCCTTAATCGATTAACAGCATATTTTCATGTGTAAAAAACTCAAATACGTTATGCACTTAATTCATACATGTTTAACACTTAGTTTATGCCTAGAATGCACATATACATGTATTTATGTGATGCATGAACATATTATGAATGACATATCTCAAGATGAAAATGATTTAAACGATTTATGCATATGAGACATGTATTAGGTGACTTAAGCCTTAGACTCAACTTAAACTAATCTCTAGTCTAAGCTTAGTACCAATCAGAAGACTTAAGCACGTTGATTTGTTGATGATCTTCAAGCTCTTATTCGCACAAGTTGCACAAGTTATCCTCATCAAAACCATGACACATAAAGAGAGATTTCCAAAGTGTTCCTCTTGACATGCACACTTTCACGATGTGGTATGGATAATAACTCGACCTGCCCGATGTGGTATGGGGATAACTCGACCTGCCTGATGTGGTATGGGAATAAACTCGACCTGCCCGATGTGGTATGGGAAATGAAATCGATGAATACGGTTAAGGGTGAATATGAAGGATGAAAATGAGGATGTGAAGGATAAAAGAGATATTCATGCTATAGGATATATATTATGGGATATATATACTATAGGGTGAATATGAATGATGAGGAATGAGAATGTCAGAATAAAAGTAATATGCATGCTATAGGATATATATTATGGGTTATATATACTATAAGGTGAATATGAATGATGAAAATGAGGATGTTAAGAATGGAAGTAATATACATGCTATAGGATATATAATATGGGATACATATATACTATAGGGTGAATATGAATGATGAAAAGGAAGATGTTAAGATTGAAAGTAATATACATGCTATAGGAGATATATTATGGGATATATGTTCTATAGGGTGGATATGAATAATGAGAAGTACGTTGTTTAGAAGGAACGTAATGTGCATGCTATAGAATATATATTATGGGATATATATACTATAGGATGAATATGAATAACGTGGAAGTGAAAGGAGTAAGATATGAATACTTACATTTACGTATTTGTGGTTATATATTATATTAAAGCTTACTCGTATTTGAAATGTGGATTATCATGTAATGTTAGTTTTTAAACTAATGACTTACTCCCTTGTTTTGTGTGTTGTTTATGATAATCCCATTGTAGGTAAATGAAGGATTTGAGGAGGAAGCTCACTCAGGAAGCTTATGTGTTTATTAACTTGATTGTCTTTATCGCTACTTTAATATTGTAGTTGATTTGATAACATTTTGGGATGAATGTAAATTTGATTAGGACAATACTGAGATATGTAGTTATGGAGGTTATAACTCTTAGAAACCCATATTGGTTGTATGTGGTAATTACTAAATGAATGAACTATGTTTTTCCACAATATAATTTTATGATAATATAATAGGTTAAAGAGTATTTTCAAGGAATGATTTAAGAGAGTTTTAAGTAAGATGAGGAATCTATATAAGAGAGGATTAAAATAAATGAAAAATTTTCAAGGGTAGAAATTGGGTCCTTACACCGAGATTTATTGGACCGTATCAGATTCTGAAGATGGTTGGACCGGTAGTATATCGAATTGCTTTACCTCCATTGTTGTTGAATCTTCACAATGTGTTTCATGTGTCTTAGTTGAGGAAATATGTTGGGGATCCATCTGATGTGGTCGAGTCTGATCAGTTAGAGTTGAAGGATAACTTGACTTTTACGACGTTGCCAGTGAGAATCATGGATACAAGTATCAAAAGATTGAGTGGCAAAGAAATTTCCTTGGTGAAAGTATTATGGACCCAAGTGGATGAAGGCGATGCGACTTGGGAAGTGGAACGAGATATGAGGGAGGATTACCCTCATTTGTTCGAATCGAGGTATGTTTAATTTTCGGGGACGAAAATTCCTATAAGAGGGGGAGGATTGTAACACCCTAAGTTTAATTTTCCTAAAACTTTGTAACCAAGGAAAATCTGGGGTATACAGCAGAATTCTTGCTTGAGCGAGAGGAGCCTCGCCCAAGCGAGAGTGTCAGAATTTCTCCCAGGATTTTATCTGGGAGCCTCGCTTGTGCGAGATGTGGCTCGCCTGAGCGAGAGAGGGCTCGCTTGAGCGAGAGTTGACTCGCATGGGCGAGGTAGAGGGAGTGGATACAAAAGGATCCTCGCTTGAGCGAGAATCCCTCGCTTGAGCGAGAGCATCAGTGTTGAGTTTTAAAAAAAGGCGGGATATTCTCGCTTGAGCGAGAATAGGCTCGCTTGAGCGAGAACCCGACAATTTCACTTTAAAATAGAAATCCTCAAACACATTTAGGATTAGAACTTGAGAGAGAAAAGAGAAGGAGGTGATCTTGAGAGCAAAAACTCGTGGGAATCATCTAGAAGCTTAAGAATAGGTAAATCTCTTGATTTTAACTCATCTTCTCCCTTTCAAACTCGTTTTGGGTGTGTGGGATCTCTTATAAAAAATGTGAGAAACCATGGAATCTCTCCTTTTTGAGTTGTGGTTCGTTTTATTTAGTTTCTCTATTGTAAACTCTTGGTTTAGAGTTGGTATTTAAAGAATGCAAAGCGTTTGTGGGTTAATTCATGAAAACCTCAAAACCCCTAAAATGAGAACATGAGTAAAGAGGGAAATGGATGAAATGTTACATGTAGAAGATGAGTATATGCACTAATGTTGAATATAAGATGAATATGTATGTTTTAGATGTTTGGAAACTCTTAATGAAGGTAGTTTGGAAACATTGAAAATGTGTGAATCTCTTGTATGGTTAAAGATGAGATATGAGTTGTTTATGTGTTATTTTGAATAAATGACTAACATTGTTGTTATGTGGTGGGAATGAGGAAAGATCCTAAAGTTGGAGGCGTTGAAGGCGGAACTTTCAAAGTTACCAAGGACCAAACCCAACACTCACCAAGGTAAGGATAAGTCTTTAACTAGAATGTCGTATTGAGAAAATGTGTGGAATTGTTGTTTATGAATTGATGGTGTATCAATGAAAAGAAAATATATTTTTAGCCGACCATGATTGGTTAGCGACTTTGGCTCAAGTTATGTAGCGATACTTTGGCTCAAGTTATGTAGCGATACTTTGGCTCAAGTTATGTAGCGATACTTTGGCTCAAGTTATGTAGCGAAACTTTGGCTCAAGTTATGTAGCAAGCTTTGGCTCAAGCGATGTAGCGAAACTTTGGCTCAAGTTATGTAGCGATACTTTGGCTCAAGTTATGTAGCGATACTTTGGCTCAAGTTATGTAGCGATACTTTGGCTCAAGTTTTGTAGCGAAACTTTGGCTCAAGTTATGTAGCAAGCTTTGGCTCAAGTCATGTAGCGAAAATGAATTTTTAAAATTTACTAACCCCGTTGAAAATGTGGATTATCTTATAATGATATTTATTGAATTAATGACTTACTCCTTTGTATTTTGTGTATTTGTCATTGATAATCATATTGCAGGTAAACATGTTTGTTGAGGATGCTTGGTTTGATGCCTTAGGAGCTTAAAACCTGGATTCCTTTGTTTTACCATTTTTGTATCATGACTGCCTAAATGCTATTTTGGATAATTGTAATTCTGGATATTTGTAACTGCTGGATATTTGAAGCTCTGAGTATTTTGGAAACTCATAGCTAGTTGTATGCGGTAGTTACCGGGAGATAATGATATGAATTATGTTTTTCTGCAATTAAGGGTAGCATGTTATGAAACTGAAACTGTATGATTAGAGTTATTAGATAATTAAAGAAATAAATGATTTAAAAGGTTAAAGGAAATGTATGTATGATGTAACATGGGAATTCAAACATAAATGATTAAAATAAAAGAAAACTTTTCAAGTGTAGAAATTGGGTCCTTACAAAAGACATTATAATTCTCAAAATTGAAATATACAAAAATTGAATACTTAATATCATAAAATAAGAATATGGGCTGGTAGACACAAAGTTTCAAGAGGGATATCATTGTGAACAACCTTGTATGTTTGCATATATAAATAAGAGCATAATGTCAAATTCCATAAATGTATATAAGTAAAATAATACAAGCAGTTTTAAATTTTTTTGAAAATTTGAAAGAGGAACTTGTCTACGTTTTTTATTGAACTAAAGAATAGACAAATAGTACTCGCCTCTGAACCAAATAGAGGAATAACTGTAGGACATAGGTGGAATTAATATGAAAGTAGAAAGATCGTGTATTAATAGTTAATGATTCAATGTCAACTATTCAATTTAGTGCCTTTCTATAAATGAAAGAATGTTTGGGTAAATGCAAAGTTAAAGTTTTTAATGTGATTCAAATGTTTCTACTTTATAGATTATTCCTTTGAATTATTTATCGTTACTTGATCTTCATATACATTATTTTAAAACTTCTATTTGCTTATACGGCTCCATTGTTGCCTCATATTCTCTCAATTCGTTAATGAGAGAAGGGACAAATAATTTAGTTGGCTTCTTTATTAAGAAGTTGTAATGATAATAGCATGAACAATATGAAAAATCACTTTTTGGAATTAAAATAAAAAATACACATTTCATTAGTAAAGTGACAACAAAGGTACCCTCATACCAATCCAGGTAAATTATTTTATCCCATTAAATTGTTTATTTTAATCACATTGTTGTATTCCTACTACACTATAAGAATCAGTCTCAAATACACCCACAATACGACTACGAGTGTCAACTCTCGAATTTCCCACAATATGAATATTAGTGTCAATTCTTGAATTTCTCACACAACAACATGGCTACTTGTGCTAATTCAATTTTCATATAAAGAAAGAGGATAAGGGAGCTAGAAATGCTTCGACAGAGAGATAAGAAAAGTTGAGGAAATGCGTCTCAACTGATGCACTTTTATGAATGGGGAAGCCTCTATTTATAGGCGGAGAACACTCTTGAAGTTTTTCCACCATATTATATGGGACTTGTGTTTTTTAACATTTAACACTGCAAAGTTATCTCTTGGTACCAGCAATCCCCAAAATTTAAAAATGAGAATTTTTGTGGTTAATATAAGATTGTGAATAAAAAAAGTGTCATATACGACTTGAACCTTAGCATAGTGAGTAAGATTTAAATCTTATTAGAGTGACTTATAGTCTTGAACTCTATCTCCGACGTCAAACCACAAACATCCTTTTCAACGGTGTATTCTTTAAAGCTTGTGCGTTAACGGCCATACACGTTTATCCTTGTACACTGAATGCTCTAGAAATTTATGCCCCTAAGTTTTATAGGAAGCGGCCCCCACTTATACATTCACATAAGTGAGTCCATCAAGAGTACTTTGTAGTTTAGGTACTCCACTCCAAATGGAATATAGATTGCATTAAGAGTTTAACTCATCATTTCATCTACTATAAGAATCATGTTTCTCGTCATTCTATAGCATATTCATTTTTATATTACTTCACAACTTGATATTAACCATTGAACCTATTTCTGGGGATCTCCATTCAATTCGGTCGGGTTACCATCATAAGTGATTCTCATTCTAATGTCAATAGCCTTATAGGCTTAGAAGTGTTATGAATTTTCTCTGTAGCTAATCCTTTCGTCAAAGGATATTCTAAGTTATCATTAGTTATCTCTACAAGCAAGCTTCTCAGTCAGCTTGTTTCTTCAGTATTGTTGCTAGTAATATCATCTCAGTTTCCATAGTCGTTTGAGCCAAAATGTAAAGACCCGATTTCTACCCTTGAAATTTTTTTCGTTTATTTTAATCATTTCTTACATACATTCATCATCTTACTTAAAACCTTCAGGAATCATTCCTTAAAAATACTCTTTACGCATATTATATTATCATATAATTTAAATTGCGGAAAAACATAATTCATTCATTATTATTCTCATTGGGTACTAAGAGCCCAAAAGTTATAATACTCTAAATATAACAATACCCCTGGTTACGAATACCCAAATAAATGTCAGTCATGGTTACAATCATTCAAATCCACAAGTAGTCATTTAAAGTACAAAAACGCAAATAGTGAATCCAACGTCTAAAGCTCCTAAAGCTCCCGAACTAGCATACTCCATTCGTCTATTTACCTGCAATGGGATTATCAATGACAAAAGTACAAAACACACAAAGGAGTAAGTCGTTAATTCAATAAACGTCATTATAAGATAATCCACATTAGAAAAAGGGTTAGTAAACCAATTTCGAAATTCATTTTGTCTTGCTGCATAACTTGAACCAAAGTCACTACACCCCTCAGGGTTAGCTAAAAGCAGATTCTCATCCTTTTTACCAATAAAACACGCCTCATAAACTCGGGCCGAAGTGTTGCTACATAAACTCGAGCCGAAGTCGCTACACCCCTTAGGGTTAGCTAAAAACAAATTCTCATCTCTTTTATAAAGAAAACATGCCGCGTAAACTCGGGCCGAAGTGTTGCTACATGAACTCGAGCCGAAGTCGCTACACCCCTTAGGGTTAGCTAAAAACAAATTCTCATATCTTTTATAAAGAAAACATGCCGCGTAAACTCGGGCCGAAGTGTTGCTACATAAACTCGAGCCGAAGTGTTGCCTCATAAACTCGGGCCGAAGTGTTGCCTCATAAACTCGGGCCGAAGTGTTGCCTCATAAACTCGGGCCGAAGTGTTGCCTCATAAACTCGGGCCGAAGTGTTGCCTCATAAACTCGGGCCGAAGTGTTGCCTCATAAACTCGGGCCGAAGTGTTGCCTCATAAACTCGGGCCGAAGTCGCTAACCATTTCTGGTCGGCTAAAAATATATTTTTCCTTCCATCGATTTGCCATCAATCATTTCCCGTAAATCCACGTCATCTTTAGTATAAACACTCCATATCTGTTTATACTAATACGTGATTTACAATATAATTATTGCATGGCCAGGAAACACACACCTTTTCCATCTTCCGTAAATCTACGCCTACTTTAGTATAAACACATCCATATATGTTCATACTAAATGCGTAATTCACAACTCGATCATTTCATAACCAGAAAATACCCACATTTTCCTTTTCCGTAAATCTACGCCTACTTTAGTATAAACACACCCATATATGTTCATAATAAATGCGTAATTCACAACTCGATCATTTCATAACCAGAAAATACTCACATTTTCCTTTTCCGTAAATCTACGCCTACTTTAGTGTAAACACACCCATATATGTTCCTACTAAATGCGTAATTTACAACTTAATCTTTGCATAACCAGAAAATACACATTTTCTATTTCAAATGCAACATTAAAGACTTATCCTTACCTTGATGAGTGTTGGGTTCGGTTCTTGGCAACTTCTCGAGTTCTACCGACACCACCTCCAACCTTAGGATCTTTCCTCATCCCACCACATAACACAATGTTAGTCATTTATTCCAAATATCACATAAACAACTTATTTTGCATCATTTAATCATACAAAATATTCATCATCAATATTCAACCATCTAAAACATGCATAACATCTCATATTTCAATATTTCCAAAACTACTTCAATACAAGTTTCTAAATATCAAAACATACATGTTCATCTCATATAACAACATTAAAGCACTACTCATTATCCACATCTAACATTTCATCTCTTTCTCTTTATACTCATATTCTCATTTTGGGGTTTTTCATGAATAACCCATAAAACTTTCTATTCATCAAATATCAACTCTAAACCAAGAGTTTACAAGATAAAAACAACGTAAAACGAACCATAACTCTAAAGAATGAGTTTCCATGGTTTCTCATGTTTTGAAAATAAATCCAACATACCCAAAACAAGTTAGAGAGGAAGAAGAAGAGTTAGTAACAAGAGGTTTACCTCTTCTCAAGCTCCAAGATGAGTCCTAAGGCTCCTTGCTCTTGAAAAGCTCTCCTTTCTCTCTTCTCTTCGAAGTTCTAACCCAAAAATGTGTTTGGGTTTCTGTTTTAAAGAGGTGTCGTCGGGTTGTAATCGATTACCAACATGATGTAATCGATTACAACGTGAAAAATGCGCATATCTGATGCTTTTAATACGATGTAATCGATTACCAGAACTGTGTAATCGATTACCAGCATAGTGTAATCGATTACCAGCATAGTGTAATCGATTACCAGCAGAGTGTAATCGATTACCAGCAGAGTGTAATCGATTACCAGCAGAGTGTAATCGATTACCAGCAGAGTGTAATCGATTACCAGCAGAGTGTAATCGATTACCAGCAGAGTGTAATCGATTACCAGCAGAGTGTAATCGATTACCAGCAGAGTGTAATCGATTACCAGAAGTGTGTAATCGATTACCAGAAGTGTGTAATCGATTACACTGTGTCAGATGCACATATCTGATGCTTTTAATACGATGTAATCGATTACCAGAAGTGTGTAATCGATTACACTGTGTCAACAGCCCAAAATTGCCATTTCTCGCCCAGGCGAGACAACTCTCGCTCAAGCGAGGCTTCCAGGACTGTTACTATAATTTTAAAGATTAAAATTTGGGGTGTTACACAAAATAGTTTGTTTCTTTGACTTCCAAGAAAAGCCCCCACTAGCTATGCTAAATATACAGCCATTGATTCTATTTGAATCATCTGAAATAATGTTCCAATCAGCATCACTGATTCCTTATAGGACAAGAGGAAACCTTTGATTGTGTCATCCAAGGTTCACTGTTTTCTTAAGGTACCTCATGTCCCTTTCTATTGCATTTAAATGCTTCATACTAGGTCTATTGGTAAACCTGCACAACAATCCCACAACATAAGCAATTTTCGTCTAGTACAATCAGTGACATACTAAAGACTGTCAATGATGCTAACATACTCACTTTGCCGTACACATTCACTAGTATTTCTAAACAATTTTACAATTGGATCACAAAGTGTGCTTGTAGGTTTATAGTCAAAGTAATTATATTCCAATAAGTTCTTCTTAACATAGTGAGACTGATCCAAAGAAAATCCTTTCTTTCGACCTAATAATATTTATATATGGGATCACGCTTACCTCTCAAAGGTCTTTCATATCAATGTTGTTAAACAACAACAATCTCATATTATTCACAACCTGAATATTGGAACCAAATATGAGTAGGTCATCTAAATAGAGACATATTTTAGTGAAAATGTTATTTTTGAATTGTAATAAATACATGTGTCACTTTCCTTCACCTTATACCTATTCGAGTTGATTAAATTGTCAAACTTTTTATGCCACTTTTTAGGTGATTGCTTAAGACAATACATGGACTTATCTAACTTGCAAACTTTATTTTCTTTCCCATGAATTACAAAACCTTTACATTGTTCCACATAGGTTTCTTCTTACAAATCACCATTTAAAAAGTGGTCTTAATATCTATTTGATATACTACTAAATTATGTATCATAGCGAGCAATATTAGTACTATAATGGGTTTTATTCTAATCACATTTGAAAAGGTGTCGAAGAAATTTACATTCTTCCTTTACCTAAATCCTTGGCTATAAGGTGAGTCTTGTATTTATCCAGTGTGCCATGATATTTAGTTTATTTTTCAATACTTTCTTACAACCAATAAGTTTGTAAGTAGGAGGCAAGTCAATTAAATGTTAGATCTAGTTAGACTCTGGAGAATCCATCTCATCATCAGATATTGTTAGACTTTGAAGTTAAAACTTATTGGAGATTGGATAGATCTCCTTCTAATGTATAGACAACATAATCAACGTAACACCCTGAATTTATCTTTCTTAAGATATGGTAACAGACATGAAGAATGGGACACACTGCTAGATTCTCGCTTGGGCGGGAGGGTCTTTCCCGGGCGAGAGATGACTCACTTGGGTGAGTGGAAAACTGGGAGATGCTGAAGAATTATCGCCTGAGCGAGATTTAGCTTGCCTGGGCAAGGGAGAGAAGTGTGGAAGCTGGAGGATCCTCGCTTGAGCGAGAGCGCCAGTTTTGAGTTTTTAAAATGGGCAGGATTTTCTCGCTTGAGGGAGAACCCGACGACAAAACTTTAAAATAGAAACCCCAAACACTTTTAGGGTTAGAACTTTGAAGAGAATAGAGATAAGGGAGCATTTTCAAGAGCAAGGACTCGTGAGAATCATCTAGAAGCTTTAGAAGAGGTAAATCTCTTGATTCTAACTCTCCTTCTCCTTTTGAAACTTGTTTTGGGTATTTGGTATCTTCTCAAAATGTGAGAAACCATGGAAACTCTTCCTTTGGAGTTGTGGTTCGTTTTATTTAGTTTCTCTCTTGTAACCTCTTGGTTTAGAGTGGGTATTCGAAATATGGAAAGAGTTTGTGGGTTGATTCATGAAAACCCAAAAACCCCCAAAAATGAAAATGTGGTTAAAGAGGAAGATGCGTAAAATGTTAGATGTAGAAGATTGAGGATGTGTTCTAATGTTTAATAGATGATGAATATGTATGTTTTTTATGGTTGGAAACTCCTAATAAAGTAATTTTGGAAACATTGAAAATGTGTGAATATCATGTATGAGTAAAGATGAAATATGAGTTGTTTATATATGTTATTATGAATAAATAACTCATTTTATTGTTGTGTGGTGGGAATGGGGAAAGATCCTAAGGTTGCAGGTGGTGTCGGAGGAACTTGCAAAGTTACCAAGGACCAAACCCAACACTCACCAAGGTAAGGATAAGTCTTTCACTCGTATATCGTATTGGAAAATGCGTGGATATTCTGTTTATGAATTGATTGTGAATCAAAGAAAATAAAACATATTTTTAGCTACCCATCAATGGTGTAGCAACTTTGGTTCAAGTTATGTAGCGATACTTTGGCTCAAGTTATATAGCGATACTTTGGCTCAAGTTATGTAGCGAGACTTTGGCTCAAGTTATGTAGCGAGACTTTGGCTCAAGTTATGTAGCGATACTTTGGCTCAAGTTATGTAGCTTAGTTATAGATATTTATGAATGTTGATATAAGTCTGTCAATGGGAATGAATGATCGTGTGGGTCGGTTACAAGGTGGAACAAATGGTAGAGTGGTTTATGTGTAATGAGGATGAGATGAAATACTTGAATTATCAATGGAAACATGTGGTATGAACGTACTTTATATGTAACGAATTAAATTACTTACAGAACTTTATGATATGTGGATTATCGTATTATTTAGTTGTATTGGGTTAATGACTTACTCCTTCGTGTTTCTCCATGTATTTGTTTGATAATTCCACTGTAGGTAAACGAAGCATTTGAGGATGCTTGATTTGAAGCCTTAGGAGCTTTAAATTCTGTTTCTCTGATTATCTCTTTTTGTACTATAACTAACTAATTGAAGATTTGAATATTTGTAATTATGGGTATTATATTTCTGGATAATTGTAATCATGGGTATTATGATTTTGGAAACCCATAGCTTTTTGTATGTCGTAAGTATTGGGAGACAATAATATGAATTATGTTTTAGTGCATAATGAAAGTATGTATGAATATTGCATGATAAAATGATCATGAACAAAGAAGGATGACTAAAGTAAAGTTATTGGGTTTATAACTATAAGTTATAGGAGAAATACATGTGTCAAAGAATGAAAATAAGGAAAAAAATGTCATTGGTAGAATTTGGGTCCTTCCAATATTGTATCAGAGAATAATTAATTATGCGGCCTAGGTTATGGCCTTACGTGCTTCTTTGTGACCCTTATGTGATTGAATTATTTGGCTTGTACAAACTGTTGTGTGATTATTGTAAGACTGAGATTGCAACTAAGGGGGGGGGGGGGGTGAATTAGTTGTTGCAATAAGTATGGCCACTTTTTCTGCAATATCAAAGTTAATGTGCAGCGGAAAAATTATGCAGAAAAATATTGACTATGAAGGATAGAATATTAACAAAGAGAAGGGAAAGAGAGTACACAGGTGTTTTATACTGGTTCACCTCTTGTCCACCGAATGCTACGTCCAGTACTCTTGACTCGCAAGAGATTCCTTTATTAAATATAATGAGTTGCAATTACAATTATCTCACCCCGAGATCTCCTTGTACCTTGCACACTCACTTATATCTAATCCCCTTGTAAAACTTATTCCAAGTAACACCTTTGGTAAACACTATACCAAGTCACTCACCCTTCCTCTTCACACCCTTGTGAAAGAAAGTAAACTTTGCAAAAGTGAAGAATGTACAAATTGGCATGGATTGCCTTACAAGTGTATATGACAATTTCTATAACTTGCAATCCAATAACAACTCTTTATACTTGAGATAATAATGCTCTTTTTGAAAGTATGCAATAAACTTAGAAGCAACTTCAAAATAACTTTGAAAGTTTAAGAGTAGGTTGCTTGAAGTATAAGAAAAATTAGAAAGTGTGAGAGCTTTTGAGAGTTTCAAATAAAAGTTTGTAATCTGAGTTATATATGTTGTTGTATGTTGTGAGAGTGTTTCAATGCCTTTATATAGGCTTCCAATCAACCATAATAACCCTTAGGTATTAGTAGGTTTCATTTGGAATGAAAAGCAATTAGTTTGGAGTGAAACCCTTTCACTTGAAATCTGAAAACTGATGCAACAGCTCTCAGTAATCGATTACTGTAAGTGGGTAATCGATTACCCAACAATCCTGTTAACAGATTTTTGAAAATTCACACAGTGTAATCGATTACTGGATTTGAGTAATCGATTACTCAACAACACTGTTTGACAGCTTTGTGAATTTTCCTTAGTGTAATCTATTACACTACTTTGAGTAATCAATTACCCTGTTTTCTAAAATTTGTAATCTGTTACTTCAAAGTCTGTAATGGATTACTCATACCTGTTAGATCTTTGAAAACTATTTTCTCACTCATGTAACTTGTTACTCAAGTATGGTAACCGGTTACATGTTCTTTTTGAAAATAATTTTAATCACAGTTAGATTTTTCTGTTTTTCTTAAAAACAATTTTGAGCATTATTAACTAAGTAAATAAAGTAGTTGTAAGGATAGAAGTACCTAAGACTTAGACTCTAATTCTTGGAAGCTTTGTCTTTGATAGTCTTTGTTGGTCTTCTTCCTTTCTTCTTTTTGTGATATTGGTCTCTGCATCAAAACCGTGCCAAGGTCAGGAGCAAGATCTTCTTCACAATCTCCCCCTTTTTGATGATGACAAACCAATGTCTTTTTGAAAGTGTAGTTTTCTGAGAGCAGCATACTTGATGGTATATCTTGACCTGTCTTGAGTGTGCTCCCCCTATATGTATGCATGTATGCTCCCCCTTTCTTTTGGAGTTATGTGCCTGAAAGAATTTTACAGAAAATACACTACTCCCAACTCCCCCCCCCCCTTTTGACTTCATCAAAAAGAAGAAAAGCCAAGAGTCTAGCACAATAGACCTTTGTAGAGCATACGATACAATATTTCATAGTATATGAAAGTTTAAATAATATAAACAGAATAGAATAACACCATGTATGAAACACAAATTAAAAACATTGCATAACAACCAAAATAAAGATGTTCATACGTGAAATCCAAAATAAAGATGTTCATACATGAAATCCACAATAGTTTGTACAAACCACATAATTCAATCACATAAAGGTCACAAAGAAGCACGTTGTAAGGACCTAATTTCTACACTTGAAAATTTTTCTTTTATTTTAATCATTTATGCTTGAATTCTCATGTTACATCATACATATGTTTCCTTTAACCTTTTAAATCATCCATTTCTTTAATTATATAATAACTCTAATCATACAATTTCAGTTTCATACCATGCTACCCTAAATTGCAGAAAAACATAATTCATATTACTATCTCCCGGTAACTACCGCGTACAACTAGCTATTGGTTTCCAAAATACCCATACCTTCAAATATCCAGAGTTACAAATATCCAGAATTACAATTATTCAAAATAGCATTTAGTCAGTTATAATACAAAAATGGCAAAACAAAGAAATCCAGGTTTTAAGCTCCTAAGTCATCAAACCAAACATCCTCAACAAACCTGTTTACCTACAATGGGATTATCAACGACAAGTACACAACATACAAAGGAGTAAGTCATTAATTCAATAAATATCATTATAAGATAATCCACATTTTCAACGGGATTAGTAAACCATTTTAAAAATTCATTTTCGCTACATCGCTTGAGCCAAAGCTTGCTACATAACTTGAGCCAAAGTTTCGCTACATAACTTGAGCCAAAGTATCGCTACATAAATTGAACCAAAGTATCGCTACATAACTTGAGCCAAAGTATCGCTACATAACTTGAGCCAAAATTTCGCTACATCGCTTGAGCCAAAGCTTGCTACATAACTTGAGCCAAAGTTTCGCTACATCGCTTGAGCCAAAGCTTGCTACATAACTTGAACCAAAGTTTGCTACATATCTTGAGCCAAAGTTTGCTACATATCTTGAGCCAAAGTTTGCTACATAACTTGAGCCAAAGTTTGCTACATCGCTTGAGCCAAATCTTGCTACATAACTTGAGCCAAAGTCGCTAACCAATCATGGTCGGCTAAAAATATGTTTTCTTTTCATTGATACACCATCAATTCATATACAACAATTCCACGCATTTTCTCAATACGACATGCTAGTTAAAGACTTATCCTTACCTTGGTGAGTGTTGGGTTTGGTCTTTGGTAACTTTGCAAGTTCCGCCGACACCGGCTCAATAAATATCATTATAAGATAATCCACATTTTCAACGGGATTAGTAAACCATTTTAAAAATTCATTTTCGCTACATCGCTTGAGCCAAAGCTTGCTACATAACTTGAGCCAAAGTTTCGCTACATAACTTGAGCCAAAGTATCGCTACATAAATTGAACCAAAGTATCGCTACATAACTTGAGCCAAAGTATCGCTACATAACTTGAGCCAAAATTTCGCTACATCGCTTGAGCCAAAGCTTGCTACATAACTTGAGCCAAAGTTTCGCTACATCGCTTGAGCCAAAGCTTGCTACATAACTTGAACCAAAGTTTGCTACATATCTTGAGCCAAAGTTTGCTACATAACTTGAGCCAAAGTTTGCTACATCGCTTGAGCCAAATCTTGCTACATAACTTGAGCCAAAGTCGCTAACCAATCATGGTCGGCTAAAAATATGTTTTCTTTTCATTGATACACCATCAATTCATATACAACAATTCCACGCATTTTCTCAATACGACATGCTAGTTAAAGACTTATCCTTACCTTGGTGAGTGTTGGGTTTGGTCTTTGGTAACTTTGCAAGTTCCGCCGACACCGGCTCAATAAATATCATTATAAGATAATCCACATTTTCAACGGGATTAGTAAACCATTTTAAAAATTCATTTTCGCTACATCGCTTGAGCCAAAGCTTGCTACATAACTTGAGCCAAAGTTTCGCTACATAACTTGAGCCAAAGTATCGCTACATAAATTGAACCAAAGTATCGCTACATAACTTGAGCCAAAGTATCGCTACATAACTTGAGCCAAAATTTCGCTACATCGCTTGAGCCAAAGCTTGCTACATAACTTGAGCCAAAGTTTCGCTACATCGCTTGAGCCAAAGCTTGCTACATAACTTGAACCAAAGTTTGCTACATATCTTGAGCCAAAGTTTGCTACATAACTTGAGCCAAAGTTTGCTACATCGCTTGAGCCAAATCTTGCTACATAACTTGAGCCAAAGTCGCTAACCAATCATGGTCGGCTAAAAATATGTTTTCTTTTCATTGATACACCATCAATTCATATACAACAATTCCACGCATTTTCTCAATACGACATGCTAGTTAAAGACTTATCCTTACCTTGGTGAGTGTTGGGTTTGGTCTTTGGTAACTTTGCAAGTTCCGCCGACACCGGCTCCAACTTTAGGATCTTTCCTCATTCCCACCACATAACAACAATGTTAGTCATTTATTCAAAATAACACATAAACAGCTCATATTTCATATTTAACCATACAAGAGATTCACACGTTTTTAATGTTTCCAAACTACCTTCATTAAGAGTTTCCAAACAAATAAAACATACATATTCATCTTATATTCAACATTAGAGCATATACTCATCTTCTACATCTAACATTTCACTTATTTCCCTCTTTAATCATATTCTCATTTTGGGGGTTTTGGGGTTTTCATGAATCAACCCACAAACCCTTTCCATTCTTTAAATACCAACTCTAAACCAAGAGTTCACAATACAGAAATTGAATAAAACGAACCACAACTCAAAAGGGAGAGTATCCATGGTTTCTCACATTTTTTAGAAGAGATCCTGTACACCCAAAACGATTTTAAAAGGGAGAAGATGAGTTAAAATCAAGAGATTTACCTCTTCTCACGCTTCTAGATGACCTCCTTCTCTCTTCTCTCTCAAGTTCTAACCATAAATATGTTTGAGGGTTTCTATTTTATAGTGGAATCGTCGGGTTCTCGCTCAAGCGAGCCTATTCTTGCTCAAGCGAGCCTATTCTCGCTCAAGCGAGAATATCCCGCCTTTTTAAAAACTCAACACTGACGCTCTCACACAAGCGAGGGATTCTCTCTCAAGCGAGGGATTCTCTCTCAAACGAGGATCCTTTAGTATCCACTCCCTCTCCCTCGCCCAGGTGAGTCAACTCTCGCTCAAGCGAGCCCTCTCTCGCTAAGGCGAGCCACATCTCGTTTGGGCGAGGCTCCTCTCGCTCAAGCGAGAATACTGCAGTATACCCCATATTTTCCTTGGTTACTATGTTTTTTGGAAAATTAAACTTAGGTTGTTATAATCCTCCCCCTTATAGGAATTTTCGTCCCCGAAAATTAAACATACCTCGATTTGAACATATGAGGGTAATCCTCCTTCATATCTCGTTCCACTTCCCAAGTCGCATCGCCTTCATCCACTTGGCTCCATAATACTTTCACCAAGGAAATTTCTTTGCCTCTCAATCTTTTGATACTGGTATCCATGATTCTCACTGGCAACGTCGTAAAAGTCAAGTTATCCTTCAACTCTAACAGATCAGACTCGACCACGTGAGATGGATCCCCATCATATTTCCTCAACTGAGACACATGAAACACATTGTGAAGATTCGACAATAATGGAGGTAAAGCAATCCGATATGCTACCGGTCCAACCCTCTTCAGAATCTGATACGGTCCAATAAATCTCGGATTAAGCTTACGGGATTTCAACACTCCACCAATCCCAGTAGTCAGAACTACTCTCATAAATACATGATCTCCCTCCTTAAACTCAAGAGGTTTTCGTCTCTTATCTTAATAGCTTTTCTGCCGAATTTGTGCTATTCTCATATTCTCCTGGATTTTCTTAATCTTTTCCGTTGTTTCTCGGACCAACTCGGGTCCTAATACTAAGTTCTCCCCAGTTTCAAACCAACTCATTGGAGTCCTACATTTTCTCCCATACAAGGCCTCGTAAGGGGCCACCCCGATACTAATGTGGAAACTATTGTTGTAGGTGAACTCAATCAACGACATCATATTATCCCAACTCCTAGGCTGTTCCAAAACACAAGCCCTCAAAAGAACCTCCAATGACTGTATGGTCCTTTCTGATTGACCATCCATTTGTGGATGATAAGCCGAACTCAGTTTCAACTTAGTTCCCAAAGCGGATTGCAAACTAGTCCAAAAGTTTGAAATGAAACGAGGATCTCTATCCGACACAATGCTCGACGGTAACCCATGTAACTGAACGATTTCCATGATATACAACTCAGTTAATCGTTCCAGGGAATATTTCATGTTCATCAGCAAGAAATGAGCAGTCTTAGTCAAACGATCCACTATTACCCATATCGAATCATACCCTTTCTGAGTCTTTGGAAAACCCGACCCAAAGTCCATCGAAATGTAATTCCACTTCCACACAGGAATTTCTAAAGATTGAAGCATCGGCTTAAAGCATCGGCTACCACATTGGCTTTTCCTGGATGATACAGCAATCCGAAATCATAGTCCTTAAGGTGGATATTTGTAATCATGGCTTCTTCTTCAAGAACCAAGAAACCACGAACAAGCGTGTCTCAATCAAAGCAAGGGACTTCTTCTTCGAAGTCTATTCCTTTGAACTGGACAAGACTTCTTGCTAACGACGCTCAACGCAAGGTCTTTGAAGAACACTTTCATGGACGCACAATCTTCACTCCTAAATACGGTAATGTAGGAAATTTTGAGTTTGAAGATTTTATGTTTCCTTATCTTTTACGGCAAAAAAATCTTTTTAACTTTTGTTGTGACTCGAACGGCATTTATCCCGAACTTGTTCGGGTGTTTTACTGCAACATGAACTTTAGGAAAAATCTTCTTACTTCCCATGTGAAGGGAAAAGATCTTGTTTTGGATGCAAAAACGTGAAGTTCATTGTGCTCTGACATACCGACCCAAGGAAGCAAAACGGGTTTTGGCCTTGTTTGTGACTGGGATAATTACGATCGAAAGGAATTATATCTTTCCCTATGTAGAATTTCTAAAGAGGAAATAGAACAACGTAAGCAACAAGGATTTGGAGAAACTGTTAAGAACAGAGATATCCTCTCTACTGGATATCTCAAACACGAAGATCGTTTGCTCCATTATTTTCTAAGCTATGTCATCTTACCAAAATTTTCAAACCATTCTCAAATAAGTGACATAGAACTCCAATTGATGTATGTTATTAAGTTTAACATCAAAATCAATCGGACTCTAATGATAATGCAACAAATGTGGCATGTTCGCGATTCTCAAAGTCCTTTGCCATATGCTATCTTCATAACCAAAATTCTCGAGCATTTTGGTGTATCTCTTGATGGTGAAACTAAGGTCTCTCTCAATCTTCGCGAAAGCAAGATTGATGTGGAAGTTGTCCAAAAAAAGGGGTTCTCTATAGATCCTATTGACTGCCGCACCTATAAGCATCGAACCGATCGACCGACTGGTCCTACCGCACAACCAGAACCTACCATTCCTAACCCGCCTGAGTTTCATGCTCAATCTTCCTCATCTGCTACCATGCCTTCAAACTAGGTGATAATGGATGAGTTGGTTTCCCTTCGAGGCTACATCACTAATTGGATGGATGCTCTCGATACCCATAATCAACAAATTCAATATGAACTTCATCGTCTCTCTTCAAGGCTGAATAACATGGATGTTGTTGAAGATAGTTCCGAGCCTGAGTCTTAGAATAATTTGTGTCTAGGTTTTCTGATTGTAATGCGTCTTAGTTGTGAACAATTTATGTTTTGTTGTTTTTGTTTAATATGTATGAACATCGCTTATTGCGTTTTATGCAAAGTTCTCTTTTATATAATTTGATTCATGCATGTTATAACTATATTATATGTTATGAAAATATTATATGCTATCAACATATTGTATGCTATATATTGTATATTGTGTTGGACTCTTGGCTTTTCCTCTTTTTGATGAAGTCAAAAGGGGAGAAAAGTTGGGAGAAGTGTATTTTCTGTAAAATTCTTTCAGGCACATAACCCCAAATGAAAGGGGGAGCATACAAGATAGGGGGAGCATACTCAAGACAAGTCAAGAAATATCACCAAGTATGTTGTGTAACACCCTAAATTTGAGTCTTCAAAATTATAGTAACAGTCCTGGAAACCTCGCTTGAGCGAGAAAGGATCACCTGGGAGGGTGAAATCCTGGGCTATACTGGAGGATTCTCGCCTGAGCGAGAGTTGTCTCGCCTGGGCGAGAAATGGCAATTTTGGGCGGTTGACACTGTGAGATTCTGTTTTTTTTATAAAAAAAACAGTGTAATCGATTACACAATCCTGGTAATCGATTACATGCTGATAAACTAATCAGAACTGTGTATTTTACATGATGTAATCGATTACACTATACTCGTAATCGATTACAACATATTAAAAGCATCAGATATGTGCATTTTTCACATTGTAATCGATTACAACATGTTTGGTAATCGATTACATCAAGTCGATGAGTTTGTATTTTAAAGTTTTAACTGATGTAATCGATTACACCATATGGTAATCGATTACACACCCGACGCTCTTTAAAATAGAAACCCCAAACACATTTTAGGGTTAGAACTTGAAGAGAAGAGAGAGAAGAGAGAGAAAAGAGCTTTTCAAGAGCAAGGAGCCTTAGGACTCATCTTAGAGCTTGAGAAGATGTAAACCTCTTGCTTCTAACTCTTTTTCTTCCTCTCTAACTTGTTTTGGGTATGTTGGATATATTTTCAAAACATGAGAAACCATGGAAACTCACCCTTTAGAGTTATGGTTCGTTTTATGTTGTTTTTCTCTTGTAAACTTTTGGCTTAGAGTTGGTATTTGATGAATGGAAAGGTTATGTGGGTTATTCATGAAAACCCCAAAAACCCCAAAATGAGAATATGGGTATAAAGAGAAAGAGATGAACATGTATGTTTAGATGTTTGAAAAATTATATTGAAGTAGTTTTGGAGATCTTGTATGTGAATCTCTTGTATGTTTGATGATGAAATACGAGTTATTTATGTGTTATTTTAAATAAATGACTGACATTGTTGTTATTGGTGGAAATGAGGAAAGATCCTAAGGTTGGAGGGAATCGCGGAGGAGACTTTTAAAGTTACCCGGAACCGATCCCCAACACCCACCAAGGTAAGGGATAAGTGTCTCTAAATCATATTTGCCGATATGTGTGAGGTATGTGAAAGAGGTAAAGTGTTAGTAAGGAGAAGTTATTAATGGTATATGATAATAGAAAATGTGTGGATTTTCTGATTACGTATATGATCTATGTATGACTTGCCCTATGTGGTATTGCGTATGACTTGCTCTATGTGGTATTGCATATGACTTGCCCTATGTGGTATTGTGTATGACTTGCCCTATGTGGTATTGTGTATGACTTGCCCTATGTGGTATTGTGTATGACTTGCCCTATGTGGTATTGCGTATGACTTGCCCTATGTGGTATTGCGTATGACTTGCCCTATGTGGTATTGCGTATGACTTGCCCTATGTGGTATTGCGTATGACTTTCCCTATGTGGTATTGTGTATGACTTGCCCTATATGGTATTGTGTATGACTTGCCCTATGTGGTATTGTGTATGACTTGCCCTATGTGGTATTGTGTATGACTTCCCTATGTGGTATTGTGTATGACTTGCCCTATGTGGTATTGTGTATGACTTGCCCTATGTGGTATTGCGTATGACTTGCCCTATGTGGTATTGCGTATGACTTGCCCTATGTGGTATTGCGTATGACTTGCCCTATGTGGTATTGCGTATGACTTGCCCTATGTGGTATTGCGTATGACTTGCCCTATGTGGTATTGCGTATGACTTGCCCTATGTGGTATTGCGTATGACTTGCCCTATGTGGTATTGCGTATGACTTGCCCTATGTGGTATTGCGTATGACTTTCCCTATGTGGTATTGCGTATGATTTTCCCTATGTGGTATTGCGTATGACTTGCCCTTTGTGGTATTGCATATGACTTGCCCTATGTGGTATTATGTATGACTTGCCCTATGTGGTATTGTGTATGACTTGCCCTATGTGGTATTGTCTATGACTTGCCCTACGTGGTATGGATAATGTTTTGGACCTACCCAATGTGGTAGGAGATTATATTCGTGAAACGGCTCGATGAATACGATTAAGGATGAATACGACATGTGAGAAACGAGGACGTTAAGAGCGAAAGTCATATGCATGCTATAGAATATATATTATGGGATATATATACTATAGGGTGAATATGAATGCTGAAAATGAAGACGTTAAGGATAACAGTAGTATTCATGCTATAGGATATATAGTATGGGATATATATACTATAGCGTGGATATGAATAATGGGAAGAACGATGCTTCGAATGAACGTAATATGCATGCTATAGAATATATATTATGGGATATATATTCTATAGGATGAATATGGATAACGTGGAAATGAACGAAAGAAGATATGAATGTTTGCATTTATGTAATTGTGTTTATAAATTATATTAAAGCTTAATCGTATTTGAAATGTGGATTATCATGTGATGTTAGTTTTGAACTAATGACTTACTCCCTTTTGTTTTGTGTGTTGTTTATGATAATCCCATTGTAGGTAAATGAAGGATTTTGAGGATGAAGCTCAATTAGGAAGTTTTTGTGTTTATTTACTCAATTGTCTTTATTGCTATTTGACATTGTAGTTGATTTGATAGTATTTTGGGATAAATGTAATCTGATTAGGATAATATGGTGACATGTAGTTATGGATGTTATAACTCTGGAAATCCCATAATTGGACGTATGTGATAAAGGCTATCTGAATGAATTATGTTTTTCCGCAACATAAATTTGTATGATAATATAATAGGGTAAAGAGTATTTTCAAAGAGAGATACTTGAGAGTTTTTAATGAAGGTGACGACTGTATGTAAGAAAGGATTAAAATAAATGAAAAATTTTCAAGGGTAGAATTTGGGTCCTTACATGTTGCTCTCAAAAAACTACACTGTCGAGAAGATATTGGTTTGTCATCATCAAAAAGGGGAGATTGTGAAGAAGATCTTGCTCTTGACCTTGGCACGGTTTTGATGAAGACACCAACATCACCAAAAAGAAGAAAGGAGGAATACTTATGAAGACAAAAGAAGATAGAGCTTCAAGACAAAAAGAGTCTAAGTCTAATAAGTACTTCTATACTATACTCTTGAATATACTTTAGTAATAATGCTCAAAACATTTTTAAAGAAAATTGAAACACTCTAAGTATAAATCAAAACAATTTTAAAAAATGGTATGTAACGGGTTACTGTACTTGAGTAACAAGTTACATGTGTGAGAAATGAGTTATCCGACATCCAACAGCTAAGAATAATCAATTATTGTCTTTGAGTAACAGATTACCAGTTTAAGTAAAGTTGGGTAATCGATTACTCAAAGTATGTAATCGATTACGCTAAGACACTTTTGCAACATTGTTGGATAGAACACTTGGGTAATTGATTACTCAAAGTGTGTAATCGATTACACTGTGTTAATTTCAAAAATGTTGTTGGACAAGATGTTTGGGTAATCGATTACCCATTGTTTGTAATCGATTAATGAGAGTTGTTATACCAATATTCATATTTCAAAGTGAAAGGGTTTCACCCCAAACGAAAGTGTTTCATTCCAAACGAAACCTACACTCCCCTAGAGTTGTTATGGTTGATTGGAAAACCTATACAAAGGCATTGGAACACATAACTCATACAAGAACTTTAAAACAACTCATTCAACAAAATTCACACAAGTTTTTCAAAAGTTCTTACACTTTTTTTGAATATTTTCTGCACTTTTTAGCAACCTACTCTCAAACTTTCAAAGTTACTTTTCAGAGTTGCTTAAAAGTGTTTCTAAAATTTTCTAAACTTTCAAGAGCATTATTACCTATTGTATACAAGAGTTGTTTGGATTTCAAGTTATAATTGTCATATCAACTTGTAAAGGCAATCCTGCCATTATTGTTAATTCTTCATTTTGCAAGAATACTTTCTTTCACAATGGTGTGTGTAAGGACCCAAATTCTACCCTTGAAATTTTTTTCCTTATTTACTTCAATTCCGTACATTTAACAACCAATCATAAATTACCGAGTGATTAAATTTACTTTAAAAGTCTCGTTTCACACTCACACCCTATCTTTAAACCATAAGTAACATACAACATTCTATAGCAAAAAAACATACTTCATTAGTGTAACCTAGTAACCCCCGCATACAATTAGCTATGGGTTTCCAAAACCCCCATAGCTACATGTATCCCGAGTTATTAGTACCCATGATCAATATCATGTACAAAAGTACTATTCATAGTACCATAAGTTACTTTAATTACAATAAATTAAAATTACAAAAGAATGGGTAAAGAGACATCAAAACAAAAGTCCCTAATCCTCTACTCAAAATCATCCTTCTCCGTCCACCTACCTGCAATGGGATTAACATTTACCATGCACAAACAACACAAAGGAATAAGTCATTAATTTGATAAAACTCAATGTCAGTTAATCCACATCTAACGGTGCCATCCTATAAGGAGTTTTAGAGATGGGTCCCGTTCCAGACACCAAATCAGTAGAAAATTCAACTTCTCTTACTAGAGGTAACTCCGAAATATCACCTGGAAATACCTCAGAAAGCTCACGAACTATCGGAATATCCTGCACCTTAGGTTTCTCAATACCCTCCAAGGATGCCAACAACATAAACATGGATCCTCCCTCCTTACAGGAAGTCCTGACTTCCTTTGCCGATAAAGGTTTCATGGCATTAACCTCATCAGAACTCTCATCGAGATTCCCGAATACCACAGTCTTATCAGCACAATTAAGCATTACATGATTCGCAGACAACCAGTCCATTCCCAGAATTATATCCAACTGGGATAGTGGTAGGCAGATTAAATCCACGGTAAAAGTCTTACCGTTTACCACCACCGGACAGCGAGACACCACTGTCGACACCACCACAGGCACATCAGTTGGGGTGGATACGACCAAGTCGAAAGGCAATGACTCAGTTTGAAAATTCAGCCTATCCACGCATTCAATAGATACAAAGGAGTGTGTCGCTCCCGAATCAAACAACACTAAAAGAGGAATACCTGCCACCATGCAATTACCTCTTATCAGGCCATCTGCACCTGAAGCCTCTGCACCACTCATGGTGAAAACTCTACCGATGGATCGAGGTCGTTCAGCACTAACAACATTCACACTCTGCCGTAATTTTGGATAATGCCTCTTAAGATGCCCACTCTCCTTGCAGTAAAAGCAGCTAAGTGTGGTTCCGGGGCAAGAATCACCAAAGTGTTTTCGGCCGCACTTGTTACACCAGGGTGGAGGGTTTTGTTGCGATCCTCCAACATTAGCATGGGTTCTGGACCCATGTGGAGCATATCCTCTGTTAACCATAGGCGAGGAATAAGGCTTCCCTTCATCTGGAAACGCCTTACTCTTTCCCTTCCCGTGTACAAAATTCCTGTGGGGCCCAAAATTCTTGGGAGGAAGTGATCTTGACGCCACCACTTCGTCCGCCTTCATATCATCCTCCACCATTCTACACTTGTTGACCAGTGTAGAAAAATCAGTGATCTCTTGATGCCTAAGCATCATTTTCAGCTTGGGCTTCAAACCCGATTCAAACTTTGAGCACTTGGACCTTCCGTCCGCCTCCAATTCAGAGTAAGGGCAAAATCGGCCAATTCTACAAATTTGGCCGCATAATCCCCCACAGACAGGTTTCCTTGTTCCAATCTCAAGAATTCCATTTCTTTCTGACTCCTCAGATCCGCAGGAAAATACTTTCGAAGGAATTTCTCCCTAAAAGTACTCTACAGAATTACTTGCCCCTCAGCCTATATTTGACGCCGAGCGAATTCCCACCAACTTTCAGCCTCCTTCTCCAGCAAATAGGTGGCATACGCCAACTTCTGAGCATCAAAACAGCTCATGGCCTTGAAAATCCTCTCCAATCTCTGAATCCACTCGATGGCTGCATCAGGAGCGAACCCTCCTTGAAATGAACTGGGGTTCCTCCTACAGAACTCATCCAAACCTCGATACTCAGTCGGACAAGGTGGAACCAAAGGCTGCGAACTCGGACTTGGCGTCGTATTCTGATTCAGGTGTTGCAAGTTCTCATTCACATTTGCCAGTACCGCCGCAATCTGGGCCAACAATTCATTCTGACCCGATCCTCTTCCTCGTCCTCTTCCAGACATTTTAGTAATGGATACCTGTTTATCTCAGTGCTCATTTGTTAGTAAACCAGGTTTAACAAAACAAATCAACAAATAACCACACAACATTTCACTTAAACCACATGGTCCAATCATTTTGAAGTTACAAAGAAGCAAGTAAGGTCATACCCTAGGCCGCAGGACTAACTATGCTCTGATACCATATTGTAAGGACCCAAATTCTACCCTTGAAATTTTTTTCCTTATTTACTTCAATTCCATACATTTAACAACCAATCATAAATTACCGAGTGATTAAATTTACTTTAAAAGTCTCGTTTCACACTCACACCCTATCTTTAAACCATAAGTAACATACAACATTCTATAGCAAAAAAACATACTTCATTAGTGTAACCTAGTAACACCCGCATACAATTAGCTATGGGTTTCCAAAACCCCCATAGCTACATGTATCCCGAGTTATTAGTACCCATGATCAATATCTTGTACAAAAGTACTATTCATAGTACCATAAGTTACTTTAATTACAATAAATTAAAATTACAAAAGAATGGGTAAAGAGACATCAAAACAAAAGTCCCTAATCCCCTACTCAAAATCATCCTTCTCCGTCCACCTACCTGCAATGGGATTAACATTTACCATGCACAAACAACACAAAGGAATAAGTCATTAATTTGATAAAACTCAATGTCAGTTAATCCACATTTAATAGGTTTCAACATTAATACGATTTAACAACTCTTAAAAACCTTTTTCATCGTCTATTCTTTTGAAAAACCATGCTACATAACTCGAGCTAGAGTCGCTAACCCATTCTGGTCGGCTAAAATGAGTTTTATTTTCATTGGCACTCCACCAATACATAAACCGTAAATACACCCATCATCACTACAAACATACCCATATATATTTGTGGTGACTAAGTGATTTACCATGTATGTCATTATATTTCGAGTCTTATTTCCATTGGTACTCCCCCAATAAAAGATTCCGAGTCTTGTTAGGTATCAGTGATTACAATACACCTAGAAGGGGGGGGTTGAATAGGTGTAGCGGTTAGAGTGTCCGCTTTTCGAAAACAACACTTAATGCTGAAAAACACCTTGATTAATCGATTAACAGAACAGAATAATCGATTAACACTTTCAACACAGTCCACTTAATCGATTAACAGATTAAAGTAATCGATTAACACACCACACTTAATCGATTAAACCAAGACAGAAAGCAAATGCAAGTACAGTTTCTTGCTCGACAATTAATTGATAATGAAACGATTATACCAGGCTTACAGAATATTATCAGAGTACAAGTAAAACAGTATAGACACTAATTATCAATTAAATCTACTTGACAAAATAATCGATCAAATGCAATAAAGAGATAGAGATAGAAAAAGTCCTGCAACAAGAATTTTATCCTGGTTCGTTTGCTTGTCCACCGCAAACTACATCCAGGCCTCCCGGCTGATTTGGGAGATTTTTCTTCACTATAATTGAATGAATGTTAATTACATACACACTATCCAATTACAACAATTAGACACTTACAAGATAAAAAGAAACCTATTCTATGGTTTGACTCCCTTCCTACCGACAAAGAAAACCTTTCTTTCGGCGTAGCCCCAGCCAAGAACCTTGTTCTTTACTTATCCCTAAGTCTAACACTCAGTGAAGACACACTCAATCTCTTGGTGATATGACACCTTGAGATTCCCACAATTACAACACTTTTTCAAACAAAACAATACAGAGTAAATTTAAGCTATAACAAAACTTATATCTAACAAGATAAGGCTTTACTCTAATCACCTAATACAAGCTCATGCAGTATGAAAAATGTATTAGTGAAAAACAGAATGCATAATGTGTAAACATCTAATCAAGAATCATGTAAAAATGCAAGAACATGTGACAAGAAAAGATGAGAAATGTATCATGAAAAGCACTCAATCCTAAAGCATAGAATTCTCTCTTTTCTAAGCTCACAAATGCATTTACAACTAGATGCAACAATTAACACGAAAATATGCTCTAACTCTCTAAAAATTTAACATGCAACTTCTGAGATCAATTCTGAAAATGCAGTTTATAAAGAATTGAAATAAAAGCCCAGTTAATCGATTAACGACAGCTTTAATCGATTAAGCTTCACAAAAATGTTAGATTAATCGATTGACATTTGTTGTAATCGATTACACTGTGCAAGCAGTTAGATTAATCGATTAAGCCAAGTGGTAATCGATTAACAGCACTGTTTCATGTGTAAAACCTTCAAATATGTTATGCACTTAAATTCATACATGTTTAATACTTAGATTATGCCTAGAATGCACATATACATGTATTTATATGATGCATGAACATATTATGAATGACATATCTCAAGATGAAAAAGATTTAAAAGATTTATGCAATTGAGATATGTATTAGGTGACTTAAGCCTTGGACTCAACCTGAACTAATCTAGTCTAAGCAAGATACCAATCGGAAGGCTTAAGCATGTTGATTTGTTGATGATCTTCAAGCTCATGTTAGCACAAGTTGTCCTCATCAAAACCAAGTCATATAAGGAGAGCTTTCCAAAGTGTTCCTCTTGACATGCACACTTTCAATCTCCCCCTTTTTGATGATGACAAACTCCACATCAAATGTAAATAGCTTGAAGATTGTGTTGGCAAGGTTGATATGATGCGCAAATATCGGAAGCTGTTATTTCGATCAACCTGCACAATCAGAAAACAACAAAACAACCTTTCTCCCCCTTTTGACATTATCAAAAAGATAACCCAGGTCAAAATAGAGGCAGAGATATGAGTAATGCATAAAACACAGTTAATGAGTTAATATTGGGATATAACAATCAACCTGTTTTACATTAAAGAGGATTAAACAAGTGCGCAAGTTTATACAACAGAAATAGCCAAACAAGTAAAGTGAACAGCATACGAGATGAACCATATCAAGGCAGAAAATCTCATACGATCAAGAACCATACACATAAACATAGTAGGCTATTCGACATAATTATAAAAATAGCATAAAGAGTAACAATGTTTAGCATCCAGATAAACCAGAAAATGTCAATTAACAACATAAAGAGGCACGCAACAGAAATACTCGAATCCATAACAGTATCTAAATCCAAAGAGTGCCAAAAAGAAGAAATAAACCTAAGGTAAGATATCCTAGGCCTAAAGTCTTCTAAACTAAGGTTGAGGTGGAGGATGAGGATCGTCAGTGTGATCAGCAGAAGTGACAATGTTCTGATCTCCCCTGATAAGCATAGATAGCTTCTGAAATTCTGAACAAAACAAGGCATTCTGAGCTTCAGCAGTAGATTGAATCAGACTCCTCAACTCCCGAAATTGGTTATCCGAATACGCAGTTTGTCGCTCCTCATACTGTTCCATACCAGCAAAGTATGAGTCTTTTAGTCCTTGGAAGTGAAGATCCATACGGTTGTTAAGCCGTTGCTCCATAGCGTCCAACTGATCGAATCCAAAAGCAGAGTTCTGAGGTGCTGATCCAGAAGGCTCCCCCTGAGCTGTAGCATGCTGATTATCTGTGCCATCCTGATTATCATCATCAGATAAATCCAGACCAAAAGTGGTGTAGTCCTCTTGGTATTGCCAAGTACTACCATACTTGTATATACCCATCTTATGTATGAGGCTTTCACCAACCAGATGATCCTTGTCGGTATATTCAACAATGATAGTATCGGAAACGTCAATGCGCAAATAGTCAACGATGCGTGATATGAAGATACTGTAGGGAAGCAGCTTCGACTGAGATAAAGATACACTGTTCATAATTTTCAAGATCTCCTCAGGCCAATTAATCATCACATTATTCTTCACTGCATACATGAAACGTAAATCATTCACAGTAGGCTGTGCATGATTTGTGTTCCTCTGTACTAGGATGTAAGCAATAATGTAGTGTAGCAGCCTGTTCTCAACAGAAAGTGACCCAGCTTTGGTCAGTTGACCCTGAATGCATAAATGAGGGCCTCTTAGAAAAGACTTGTAGACTTCTGTAGGATCAAAATTTTCCTTTACCCAGGAACAATCTCCTATACTATATCCAGAAGACGATAAACCACCGACATTCATGAAAATTTCATCGTTGAGTTCAAACAAATTTCCAGAAATCATTGACCAATATTTTCCATCCTTATATCTAAAGTTAGCATAGAATTCCCTAACGAGAGCAGGGTAGACTTGTCCCTTTAATTCCATGAACTGAATAGTTCCCTGAGCCTCCATGTCATGCGGGAAGCTAAAGTTCTGTTCCGATAACCAAGTTAAGTCAACATACCGTATATATGTAGGTTTTCGACCTTGGAATTTTGCCATACGGGTCTCTTGCAGAATGAGTGAATAGTAGGGGTCACCACGGTCCCGAGCAGAAGACGAACCGACCTCTCGTCTTCGTACACGAGTGGCTGATGTTTTGACCCTTTTAGGACGACTTTGCTCCATAATGTGGCAGAAACCGAAATGGCAGTGAGAGGTCAAATATGAGTGTAGGCAAACCTAACCTAGGTTATGTTTAGTGGAACCTTGGAAATGGGATATGATGAGGATGCAAAGAGATGATTCCTTGATGGTTTTAAGAGGGTTAGGAATAGGTGTTTCTACTTTTGATGCACTTTGGATTAGTTGTGTTATAGATTTAGTATCTCAAAGCAGAAAGGAGAAAGAGAGAAAACTAGCAAAAAGTGTGAAACCGAGCTACTGTTTTCCTTTATAAAACTGGTTTTAATCGATTAACGGGCAGGGTTAATCGATTAATCAGTGTGAAATTTCGAATTTTTGAAAGAACTGATGCCCAGGTAATCGATTAAGTGAAAATGTAATCGATTACTTATAGAAAAAAAAATTTTAGGCAGTAAAATGGTTTCAACTTCTTAAGGCTTTGGCATGCAATGTGACAGATTTATTTAAACATCCAGAATCACAAAAAAAATAATAATAATCAAGAGACACAAATATCGAACAGCTAAAGAAACAAAGACATAGAGAAACTAGACGATAATGTAAACACCTAAACAATTTTAATCAAGATATTGTTCATCAAGAATTCCAAGTTCTCTCCTTAGAACAAAGAAAGTATCCCTGGGAAGGGGCTTGGTGAAAATATCAGCTAATTGTTTAGAAGTTTCAACAAATTCAAGAACGCAATCACCTTTTTGTACATGATCACGCAGAAAATGATGTCTAATTTCTATATGCTTAGTTCTAGAATGCAAGACGGGATTCTTGGAAAGGTTTATAGCACTTGTGTTATCGCATTTAATAGGGATCTTTTCAATATTAAGACCATAGTCCTTGAGTTGCTGCTTCATCCAGAGGATTTGAGCGCAACACACACCAGCGGCAATGTATTCCGCTTCGGCGGTGGACAGAGCAACACAAGCTTGCTTTTTGCTGTGCCATGCTACTAATGAACTCCCCAACAAGTGACAAGTACCACTAGTGCTTTTCCGATCCAATTTACATCCGGCGAAATCGGAATCGGAATAACCTACCAAGGATAATGAGGCATCCCGAGGATACCATAATCCCATGTTAGTTGTTCCTTTTAAGTATCTCATGATTCTTTTAACAGTTGTAAGATGTGATTCTTTAGGAGATGACTGAAATCTAGCACACATGCATACACTAAACATGATATCAGACCTACTTGCAGTTAAGTAAAGTAAAGACCCAATAATTCCTCGATACTTTGTTACCTCTATAGTTTTTCCTTTTTCGTCCTTGTCTAGGTAGCAAGCAGATGCCATAGGAGTGGAAGCTTCCTTACAATTGTTCATCTCAAATTTCTTGAGCAGCTCTTTGCAATACTTTGTCTGATGGATGAAAATACCACTTTCTAGTTGCTTTATCTGAAGTCCTAGAAAGAACGTAAGTTCTCCCATCATAGACATTTCGAACTCCCCCTGCATCATCTCAGAAAAATCCTTACACAAAATATCATTAGTAGATCCAAAAATTATGTCATCTACATATATTTGCACAAGTAATACAGAGTTTTCTGATTTACGAATAAAAAGCGTTGTGTCAACCAAGCCTCTTTCGAACCCTTTTTCTAAAAGAAAGGTACTAAGTCTATCATACCAAGCTCTAGGAGCTTGTTTGAGACCATAGAGTGCCTTTTTAAGTTTATAAACATGGTTCGGATATATAAAATTTTCAAAACCAGGCGGTTGGTTAACATAAACTTCTTCTTGAATATAGCCATTCAAGAAGGCGCTTTTTACGTCCATCTGAAATAATTTGAAGTTCATAATTGATGTAAAGGAAAGTAGCATCCTGATGGCCTCTAATCTGGCTACAGGAGCATAGGTTTCGTCATAATCGATACCTTCCTCCTGGTTGTAGCCTTGGGCCACCAAGCGTGCTTTATTTCGAATGATCAAGCCTGATTCATCAAGCTTGTTTCTGAAGACCCATCGAGTACCAATCACAGGATGATCTTTAGGTTTAGGGACCAAGTCCCAAACATTATTACGTTCGAACTGGTTTAGCTCTTCTTGCATAGCTATACCCCAGTGTACATCCTCAATGGCCTCATCAATGGTCTTAGGCTCAATTTGAGAAACAAAAGCTACGAAATTACAGAAGTTTCGTAAGGAACTACGGGTTACCACTCCCGTAGATATGTCACCTATTACTTTATCGATTGGGTGAGCTTTCTTGGTTTTCCACACAATTGGCATATCTGAATGCTCCTGAGATTTGTTTTGACGTTCTTCATCGGTTGCTTCTACATTATCCATGTTCTTTGAGTATGCTTCTTCCAAAGCACCTGTAACATCATCAGAAACAGCCTTTCTCTTCTCTTTTGGAGAAGATTCATCAAACTGTACATGGATAGACTCTTCAACTTGCATAGAATACTTATTAAAGATTCTGAACGCTTTGCTATGAATCGAGTATCCCAAAAATATTCCCTCATCGGCTTTTGAATCAAATTTTCCTAAAGCCCGCTTTCCATTATTTAAAATAAAACATTTGCAACCGAAAGCGTGAAGATGGGATATGTTTGGTTTACGGCCTTTTAATAGTTCATAAGGAGTTTTATTCAAATTAGGCCTTAACAATACTCGATTTATAACATAGCATGCAGTATGAACTGCATCTGCCCAGAAATATTTAGGGGTATTACTTTCATTAAGCATGGTTCTCGCTAATTCTTCTAGCACACGATTTTTCCTTTCAACAACTCCATTTTGTTGTGGAGTGCGAGGAGCAGAGAACTGATGCATAATGCCGTGCTTATCACAGAATTTGTCGAACTGAAAGTTCTCAAATTCTCCCCCGTGATCACTTCGTATATATACTATTTTCAGGTTAAGTTGGTTTTGGATTTGCTTGGCAAGATTTTTAAAAGAGTTGAAAGCGTCGCTTTTAGCAGATAAAAATAATGTCCATGTAAAACGAGAGAAATCATCAACAATAACTAAAGCATAGTAGCTACCACCAAAACTCATGATTTGTGATGGTCCAAACAAGTCCATATGGAGTAACTCCAAAGGTCTTGAAGTGGATATCACATTTTTGTTTTTAAAAGAGTTTTTGGTTTGTTTACACTTTTGACAAGTGTCACAAATCTCTTTAGTTTTGAAATTTAGTTTTGGTAGCCCTTCAACTAGTTGGTTTGATGACAATTTATCTAGATGTTTTATATTGATGTGTGCAACGCGTCTGTGCCAGAGCCAGATGTCATCTTCTTTAGAAATGAAACATTTTGAAAATAATGTGGTGACATCATCCAAGTTAACCATGTAAATATTATTTATACGATGACCAACAAATTTAACATTATTAGATAAAATGTCACGAATGATGCAACAGTCAGAATCAAAAGATACACGATTACCTTTGTCACAGAGTTGACTTATACTTAGAAGATTATGTTCTAGTCCTTCAACATACAGAACATTTTCAATTTGAGTATGAGATGAGTTACCAACTGTTCCGGTACCAAGTATCTTTCCCTTATTATTGTCTCCGTACGTGACGTATCCTTTTCCTTTAAGTGATAGATCCAGGAAATTTGATCTGTCACCTGTCATATGTCTCGAACATCCACTGTCTAAGTACCATTTTTGTCCTTGTGTTCGAAGACATACCTGCAAAATAGATCACCTGCTTTTCTCAGGTACCCAGATTATGTTGGGTCCTTTTCTGTTAGTGATTAGGGAATTATCTCCCTTCTTTATCCATACATAAGCCCCGCTAGGTATACCATATTTTCTAATGTAACAAGAGTAAGAAGTATGACCATACGTATTACAATAAAAGCAAGTAGGAGAGCGCCTACGATTTTTATCCTTAGCATTAACTACAGGTTTTCTATATGGTCTCTTGTTTTTAGCAGAGCGAGTATAACCTAGACCAGTACGATCACCAACATTTCTTGTTTGACTGAGCAGAGTGTCTAATTGCTGTTTACTGTTTGTGAGACGTTCGAGTTTTTCTTTTAGTTTAAGATTGTCTTCTTGCAAAATCTCGCAAGTCTCACATACAGGCTTTTGACATAAATTATCAGCAGAGCAGTCACATGTGTTACAAGAATAGATGAGATCTAAAGTTTCATTTTCTAATTTTAATTCATCTAATTCTTTTTGTAATTGGCTTAGTTTCTTTTCACTTCTAAGGATTTCCCTTTTCTGATCAACATTAACTCTAGCCAATTTTTTTAATTCCTCATGTAGCTCAACATAAGCATTATATAAAACTTCATAAGAGGGTAAGTCATCCGAAGTGGATGAGGTGTCGGAATATACCTCATCATTATCCTCGTGTGAGTCTGAGTTGCCATTGTTGTCAGATCTGACCATCAGACACAGCTTCGCTGACTCCTCCTCACTAGAAGTGCTTGATGTTGTTTCCTCCTCAGGTACATCCCATACAATGTAAGCTTTCTTGGATTTGAATTCCCTGGGAGTGCTCTTCTCTGAATCAACCTTTTTCAGATAGGTAGGACATTGAAATCTCATATGTCCGGCTTTTCCACACTCATGGCAAGTGAAGCGATCTTTGTTGTTCTTGCCTTTGTTGGTTGACTCTTTCGCTTCTTTCTTCTGAAACTTCTTGAATCCTCCTTTTCTTTTGATGAATTTGCTAAATTTGCGAACAAGGAGATTCATAGTTTCATCATCTAGATCGGAGTCAGATTCATCATCATCTTTATCTTCTTTTGATTTGGAGGTCGTGGCCTTTAATGTGATGTTTTTCTTTTTCCGATCTGAATCTTCGTGCATAGTCAAGCGCCCCAATTCCATTTCGTGCTCTTGAAGTTTTCCAAATAAAGTAGCTAGAGGCATAGAGTCCAAATCTTTGGATTCAACAATTGCAGTTACTTTTGGTTGCCATTTCCTGTCAAGACAACGCAAAACTTTATTAGTTAGTTCACCTCTGGCAAAAGATTTATCTAGAGCAACTAAATGATTAACAATATGAGTAAATCGCTTTTGCATATCACAAATTGATTCACTAGGTAACATGCGAAATAACTCATACTCATGGGTAAGCGCATTTAATCTAGCGCGCTTGACTTCGCTAGTGCCTTCATGAGTCACTTGTAAAGTGTCCCACATTTCTTTTGCATTTTGGCACTGCGAAACTCTAAAGAACTCATCATAGGATAGGGCCGATGTGATGATATTTTTGGCGCGTAGATTATGCTGCACCTTTTTGCGCTCATCATCGGTCCATAGACTTTTAGGCTTGTCTTTAGGTTCATTGTCCACAAGATGTTGTGGAACAAAAGGGCCGTTGACTACGGATTCCCAAATATCCGAGTCTATGGCTTCAATAAAAATTTGCATGCGAACTTTCCAGTAGGCATACCCTTCACCACTGAATATAGGTGGTCGATTAATGGATGAACCATCACCACCAATGGGTTTGACGAACCCATTCGTTTTTCCCTAAGGATCACGAATACGTGGTTGAGCTAGCACTTCGCACTAGCTCTGATACCACTTGTTAGGTATCAGTGATTACAATACACCTAGAAGGGGGGGGTTGAATAGGTGTAGCGGTTAGAGTGTCCGCTTTTCGAAAACAACACTTAATGCTGAAAAACACCTTGATTAATCGATTAACAGAACAGAATAATCGATTAACACTTTCAACACAGTCCACTTAATCGATTAACAGATTAAAGTAATCGATTAACACACCACACTTAATCGATTAAACCAAGACAGAAAGCAAATGCAAGTACAGTTTCTTGCTCGACAATTAATTGATAATGAAACGATTATACCAGGCTTACAGAATATTATCAGAGTACAAGTAAAACAGTATAGACACTAATTATCAATTAAATCTACTTGACAAAATAATCGATCAAATGCAATAAAGAGATAGAGATAGAAAAAGTCCTGCAACAAGAATTTTATCCTGGTTCGTTTGCTTGTCCACCGCAAACTACATCCAGGCATCCCGACTGATTTGGGAGATTTTTCTTCACTATAATTGAATGAATGTTAATTACATACACACTATCCAATTACAACAATTAGACACTTACAAGATAAAAAGAAACCTATTCTATGGTTTGACTCCCTTCTTACCGACAAAGAAAACCTTTCTTTCGGCGTAGCCCCAGCCAAGAACCTTGTTCTTTACTTATCCCTAAGTCTAACACTCAGTGAAGACACACTCAATCTCTTGGTGATATGACACCTTGAGATTCCCACAATTACAACACTTTTTCAAACAAAACAATACAGAGTAAATTTAAGCTATAACAAAACTTATATCTAACAAGATAAGGCTTTACTCTAATCACCTAATACAAGCTCATGCAGTATGAAAAATGTATTAGTGAAAAACAGAATGCATAATGTGTAAACATCTAATCAAGAATCATGTAAAAATGCAAGAACATGTGACAAGAAAAGATGAGAAATGTATCATGAAAAGCACTCAATCCTAAAGCATAGAATTCTCTCTTTTCTAAGCTCACAAATGCATTTACAACTAGATGCAACAATTAACACGAAAATATGCTCTAACTCTCTAAAAATTTAACATTCAACTTCTGAGATCAATTCTGAAAATGCAGTTTATAAAGAATTGAAATAAAAGCCCAGTTAATCGATTAACGACAGCTTTAATCGATTAAGCTTCACAAAAATGTTAGATTAATCGATTGACATTTGTTGTAATCGATTACACTGTGCAAGCAGTTAGATTAATCGATTAAGCCAAGTGGTAATCGATTAACAGCACTGTTTCATGTGTAAAACCTTCAAATATGTTATGCACTTAAATTCATACATGTTTAATACTTAGATTATGCCTAGAATGCACATATACATGTATTTATATGATGCATGAACATATTATGAATGACATATCTCAAGATGAAAAAGATTTAAAAGATTTATGCAATTGAGATATGTATTAGGTGACTTAAGCCTTGGACTCAACCTGAACTAATCTAGTCTAAGCAAGATACCAATCGGAAGGCTTAAGCATGTTGATTTGTTGATGATCTTCAAGCTCATGTTAGCACAAGTTGTCCTCATCAAAACCAAGTCATATAAGGAGAGCTTTCCAAAGTGTTCCTCTTGACATGCACACTTTCAAGTCTTATTTCCGTTGGGACTCCCCCAATAAATGATTCGAGTCTTATTTCCGTTGGGACTCCCCCAATAAATGATTCTGAGTCTTATTTCCGTTGGGACTCCCCCAATAAATGATTATGAGTCTTATTTCCGTTGGGACTCCCCTAATAAATGATTCTATCACAGAAAGTCCACGCATTTTCCACATAATGCATAAATTAAAGACTTATCCTTACCTTGGTGAGTGTTGGGTTGGGTTCTTGGTAACTGCACTAGTTCCACCGAAACCGCCGTCAACTCTAGGATTTTTCCCCATTCACACCATACAACAAAATGTTAGTTATTTATTCCAAGTATTTCATAAACAACTTATATTGCATCGTTTAACCATACAAGGTATTCATCATATTTTCAATGTTGCTAAACTACTTTCATCATAAGTTTACAACATATAAAACATACATATTCATCTCATATTTCATCATTAGAAAGTAAACTCATCTTCTACCTCTAGCATTTTACCCATTCCCATTTTAGGGTTTTGGGGTTTTCATGAATCAACCCACAAACCCTCTCCTTTATCGAAATACTAACTCTATACCAAGAGTTTACAAGATAAAATCACATAGAACGAACCATAACTCAAAAGGGTGAGTTTCCATGGTTTCTCTCATGTTGAGAAGAGATCCAACATACCTCAAAATAAGTTTAAAAGAGAAGAAGAGAGTTAGAATCAAGAGATCTACCTCTTCTCAAGCTTCTAAATGACTCAAAAGCCTTTTTGCTCTTGAAAATGCTCTCTTCTCTCACCTCTCTCTAGGTTAACCCTCATAAATGTGTTTGGGGTTCCCTATTTAATGTAACAGCGTCGGGTTCTCGCTTAAGTGAGCCCTTTATCGCTCAAGCGAGAAAATCCCGCCTATTTTAAAAACTCAGATCTGACCCTCTCGCTCAAGCGAGCGATTCTCGCTCAAGCGAGAATCTCACAGTGTCAACAGGTTCCCTCTCGCTCAAGCGAGGTATACTCGCTCAAGCGAGAATCTCACAGTGACAACACCCCCAGTTTGCCATTTCTCGCCCAGGCGAGGCAACTCTCGCTCAGGCGAGAATCTTCAAGTATAGTCCAGGATTTCACCCTCCCAGGTGATCCTTTCTCGCTCAGGCGAGAATCTCTCGCTTAAGCGAGGATCCGAGGACTGATACTATAATTTCAAAGACTTAAAATTTGGGGCGTTACAGTGTGAATAGAAAGGGGATAGAGTTACTTGGAAAAGTTTTTTACAAGGGTGTTACTTGGAAAGGTGTTTTCCAAGGGTGTTACTTGGAAAGGTGTTTTCCAAGGGTGTTTAAGTATTTGTGAGTGTGTAAGGTTCATAGAGATCTCGGAGTGAGATATTGTAATTGCAACTCATAATATTTAAGTAAAGAACTCTCTTGTGTTGCAAGAGTACAAGACGTAGCTTTCGGTGGACAAGAAGGTCAACCTGTATAAAACACATGCGTACTCTCTTCTCCTTTATCTTTCTATTTTTTAAGTCATTATTTTTATGCATTATTTTCCGCTTCACTTTAACTCTTGATTTTGCTGAAAAAGTGGCCATAATTTTATAACAACTAATTAACCCCCCCCCCCCCCCCCCCCCCCTTAGTTGCAATCTCATTCTTACATAAAGTGCCCTAGTTTGCATCATTGAGGATGGGTAGTAGTGAAATATTTCAAGAGAAAAAAAAATATATACATTGACACTGTATGAGTTTTATTCATTATTACTGCATCATTCATCATTCATATTTAATCATCACCGACTCTCCAAAAAAGTAATACAAATGAATAATGAATTATATATATTGACTATTGATGAGTCATATATTATATACTATTAATAACCTTATTTTACCATTGTTAATGATTCTTGGTGTCTAATTTACTTTATTTGGCATTGTTTAATGTTTTAGGCTTTATTGGACTATTATTCCTAAAATGAGGTAATTTGGGATTATTTAGCCTAATTAAATCTAATTCTATTTTCAGGTAATATTTGGCACCAAGGACATTTTGGGCATTACAAGTGGAGGATGTGTGCTAAAGTGAAGATTGTAATTTGTAATAGCTTTTTAATTCCATTTTAGGTTTTGGGCCCATTGTTTAGGGACCATTTCGGTTTTACCCTTTAATAAGCTTAGGATTTCGTTTTCACAGATCACTTTTACATTACACACTTTAGTTTCAGCTTTAGAAAAAGAAATTCGTTTTCCCCCTTTTGGGGTTCTTTTAGGTTTTCGTTTTTCATCTTCTTCCTCCTCCAAATTCGGTTTTGCTTATTCCTCTATGGAAGGCTAGAGGTTTAGTGCTAAATTCCTTTGGTAATGTATCACACTCTTGAGGTTTAGTGCTTAATGCATTTCGGTTTCTCTTTATTCGTTTAATGCAATTTCGGTTTCTTTATGTTTGAATCTTCTATCCTATTTCAGATTGTGGTTTGGTTAATTCCATGGTTTTGTTGTAGGTTTGTGAACTGATTTTCGCTTAGTTAATTAGTTCTCTAGCACATCATCGCTTAGTTTATGTGAATCTATAAATTCTCTATGTTCATGTTGATTTCGCTTAGTTTGAAGCTTAAATATTAGAGTTATGAACAGATTAGGAATTCAATGTTTAGAATTTGAAATTGATGCTTTGATTTGTGTGACTTTGTTAACTGTTTGTTGCTTATGCCAATTTCGCTTAGTTAGAGGTTTAATAATTTAACCGTGAGTTGATCATCGCTTAGTTAATCGACTCTCAACAAAGGAACACTAAGAATCTGATTTTGATATATTGAAACTGAGGATTGAGTTGTGAAGAAGGAAACCAAAAGGATTTAGCCTCTTTACTATTTTGTTTTCTGTTTTAGCTTTATTTTCATAGCTTTAGTTTCATAGTACTAGGAGTCACTTCCTAGTACTATACTTAATTGTTTTATTATTTGCATCGGCTACAACCTCGATCAACTATGTATAAATCTTTACACTGACGGTGCATAGATATTGCACTCATATTTTAATACGTATTTTAATATGCTCCTTTGTTTCTGAAATATTTATGTCTAGGGATTATGCACACATATTAAGGAATAATTAAAACATTCACATATTTAGTATATTTTTTATCAAATAGTCAGTGATACCATATAGGGCAAGTCTACACTACGAAGGGTGATCCAATACCACACCCAAAAGGGCAACTCATACATGGCTACGATTAGTCGTTACCAAAAGATAACTCATACATTGCTACATAATCTGTGCCAGGGTGTCGCTACATAACCGGAGCCCACGACATCGCATCCTTAACCTGAGCTAGGGTGTCGCTACATAAATGGAGCCTACAGTATCGCATCCTTAACCCGAGCCATGTGTCGCTACATAACTGGAGCCCACAATATCGCCTCCTATCAAGGCCAATATCAACGCCACATATCACATACAATTTGTACATTCCTCATATCATTGTCACGATCAATCTATATCATACTCATATTCCTACAACAGCATCATAACACGCAATACTACATCTAGGGCATGTCTAATTCATTCTCCATACTGTCCATATTCACCTTATAGTACCTATATATCCCATAATATATATGTTCTATGGGGAGGGATCCACTTACTCCAAGAGTAAGTGGAAAAACACTTACTCCACATCATGACCATTCATTCTTGGGAAATCCAATGGTTTGAATTGGTGAGTACATCTAAGCCATTGAATTTTTCAAGATTGGATGGCTAAGATGAAGAGTAAGTGTTTTTTGGAGTAAGTGGATCCCTCCCCATGTTCTATAGTGTGCATATTTATTCATCACATATTGTCCATATTCACCCTATAGTACACATACATCCCATAATATATATGTTCTATAGTGTGCATATTTATTCATCACATATTATCCATATTCACCCTATAGTACATATATATCCCATAATATATATGTTCTATAGTTTGCATATTTATTCGTCAAATATTATCCATATTCACCCTATAGTACACATATATCCCATAATATATATGTTCTATAGTGTGCATATTTATTCATCACATATTGTCCATATTCACCCTATAGTACACATACATCCCATAATATATATTTTCTATAGTGTGCATATTTATTCTTCTCATATTTCTCCATATTCACCTTATAGTACACATATATCCCATAATATACATGTTCTATAATGTGCATATTTATTCTTCTCAACTTTATCCACATTCCATCTGTGTACACCACACAAATAATCCAATACCACAAAGGGTAAGTCTACATCACAAAAGTGATCCATTGCCTCAACCAGTAGTTCTACTCCTCAAGGGTGATCCATTACCACTACGGGCAACACTACACCACAAAGGTGATCCATTACCTCTACGGGCAACACTACACCACAAAGGTGATCCATTACCTCTACGGGCAACACTACACCACAAAGGTGTTCCATTACCACTACGGGCAACACTTCACCACAAAGGTGTTCCATTTTACATTATATCACAACCACGTCCATTTACACGCATAATATAGTTGCATCATCTTAAATATAATGAAAACACTTATCCCTTACTACATATAAATAGCTCACAACCCAATCATTATCATACAACATAATCATATACATTTGTTGTCGTTAAACAACTTACCACACCATCATTGCTACAAACATACCCATATATGTTTATAACAATAAACACCCATCACTTATAACACATCAACACTCATAACACACCATTATCATAAACAAACCACACACAACATATTTTTCATCATATAACACATTAACGTTAGCATCATCTTTCATGACGGCGTATTACCATAAGTGAGCATATTTCGTTTTATCTAAATAAACGGTTTTCCTACTCATATATCTCCACTTTTATGGCTAATACATCCTCATGTAAAATAAAGACTCTCACATGGACCACAAACACTCAAAAGAGTTTCTATTCGTTAATATGCTCCGATTCTTGAGGGAAATCGGAGATGATGACTCTAATGAAATACTCTAAGACCACAATGGTCTTCTCCCTCACCTTAGGTTGCGTAAGCTCTGTTGCTCCACAAAAGAGCCACATCTCCCTCCATCTCTTCCAACCTCCATTTTTGCTCTTTCACCTCCAAGCTTTTCCAAATGTGTCACCATGAAGCAAGAGGAAGGTTTTAATGAGTTTTGAGGCTTAGTGGAGGGAAAAATGGTCCATTTGGGTGGAGCCACCGTTGGGAGAGAAAGGGGGAGAAATAAAATGAAGATTAGGGTTTCTAGATCCCCTTTTTCACTTTTATAGCTCTGACGCTCTCGCCCGGGCGAGAACGACTCGCTTGGGCGAGAATTTCACGAATTTTTCACATTTCACACTGGAAAGCTCTCGCCCTGGTGCGGATTTCTCGCTCGGGCGAGAATCGGGCAGTATGCTTAGGCCCCCCTCTAGCCTGGGCGAAAATCCTAGCTCGAGTTAGAATTTGACAACTTTTCCAGATTTCACTTTCGCTCAAACGACCACTTCTTCGCTTGGGCGAGGTTCCTATACTTCTCAAACTTAAAACGTTGAGTCCCTCACTTAGGCGAGACCCTCTCATCCAAGAGAGAATGGTCAAGCATGCACCTCAACACCCTAAGTTTTCGAATCAATCCGAAAACAAAAATTGAGGTGTTACACCTTGTGGCATAGACTTGCCCTACGTGGTATTGAAAAAATTAACTGTTATTAAATGTGGTTGAGAAATTATAGTATGATGGTTTATTTGATTTGATTGTTGATTTATGTTAAACTTAGATTTATATATGTTTGCAATATTATTATTCTATGCTTATTTATAACACTGATTATCTTGAATTTAATGTTTTACTCCTTTGTATTTCTGTTTGGTTACTTTGATGATAATCGGTGTACAGGTAAAGCTAGGGACTAGTAGATCCAAGCGATGTTGTAATTTTGATTTCTGTCTATTGATGTAATAGGGATACCAATGTCCTGGTTTGTAATATGCACTTGCTAGTACCTATTAACTGAACTAATTGACATGTATTACCGTTACTAGTGTACTGATGTATGATTGACATGTACGTGAGGACGAAGTCCTCTTTTGAAATCAAAATGCGCAGTTTTGGATTATGAACCCCAAAATATTTCGGTAGATTAATTATTCATTATCGAATTTGAAGCGTGAGTATATCATGAATGATAAAATGAAAATAGGTGGTGAGAAATTGGTTTCTAATATTTGCATGTTTTAAAAAAAAACGAACAAAAAATTATAGGGTATAATTTGGGTCCTTACAACATGTGCACTAGTAGGGGTGGTCACGACTAAGTCAGAGGGCAGCGACTCAGTTTGTAACCTCAGTCGTTTTACACACTCTATAGACACAAAGGAGTGTGTCGCTCCAGAATCAAACAACACAACAAGGGAGATACCTTTCACCATACATTTACCTTTGATTAAACCATCCACATCTGTCACCTCTGCACCACTCATGGTGAATACTCTGCTAGTGGTTTGAGGCTTCTCAGCTCTCATAACATTCATACTCTGACGCAGTTTGGGACAATACCTCTTCACGTGCCCGAGCTCCTTACAGTATAAGAAATTGCTGCCCATCTCAGGACAAACGTTCCCATAATGGCTTCGGCCACATTTTTTGCATGCAAACGAAGAGTTTGATTGTGACCCCCCGCATTGGTGTAAGGCTTCAGCCCTTGCGAGTTATACCCTCTATTTCCAGTGGGTGGAGCGTAAGGTTTCCGTTCCTCTTGAAATGCTTTACCATTGCCCCTCCCCTGCACATAGTTCCTTTAGGGCCCAAAGTTCCTCAGAGTATTTGCTTTGTTCCTCGCAACATCTCTAGCTTTCATGTTGTCTTCATACATCCTACACTTGTTGACCAGAGTAGGAAAGTCGGAGATCTCCTAATGACCAAACATCATCTTCAGTTCTGGTTTCAAACCATCTTCAAATTTGAAACACTTGGACCTCCCGTCCACTTCAAGCTCATAGTAAGGACAATATCTCACCAATTCCTCGAACTTCGCAGCATACTCCCCTGCTGACATACCCCCTTTCTCCAACCGCAAGAACTCCATCTACTGGTTTCCCAAATGACAGCTTGTCCTTCTACTTCCATCTGCCTCCGAGTATATTCCCACCAGTTCTCGGCTTCCTTCACCATCACATAGGAAGCATAGGTCACTTTCTGGGCATCAACACAACCCAAAGCTCTGAATATCCTCTCTAAGTCTTGGATCCACTCATTGGCTACATCAGGAGCGAATCCCCCATGGAATTGATTGGGACTACGCCTACAGAATTTGTCCAAACCCCGGTACTCTACCAGTCCTTGAGGTGCCAGAGGGTGCTGATTTGGATTCGGCGTCGCATTCTGATTCAGATTTTGTAGATTCACGTTCATGTTTTGCAGCACGACTACTATCTGTGCCAAAAGTTCATTATGAGTTGATCCTCTACCGCGTCCAGCCATTTTCTCAACATGTACTCATTCATTATCAGAACACAGAATTTTACATCAAAACAATTCATCACATAGTCGCATACAACTAATTTCACATAAATCACACAAAGAAGCATGTAAGCTCATACCCTAGGCCGCAGGATTAACTTACGCTCTAATACCATAATTGTAACGACCCAAATTATAGTCTAGAAATTTTTCGCTTATTTTAACTCTTATATATATATATATATATTTACAACATGCAATATGTCCATAGTCATCATAAATTTTGTACTTACCCATCTCTATTCAACCTAGATACAACCTAGTCGTTCATTCTCAAGTCTAATACATTTACTTCATATAATAGCAGAAAATCATAATGCATATTCATACCATTAATAAGTCTCATCATATGTTGATTTAAGGGTTACATAGTTAATGTAAGGACCCAAATTTTACCATTGAAATTTTTTCCTTATTTTATTCCTTTCACATACATTTTTCCTATAACTTAGATTCACAAGTTCAACAACCTTATTTTAATCCTGCATTCCCATTCATACTCATTCCTTAACGCAATATCTACATATACGATCATTTAACAGAAAATCATAATTCATATTAATATATCCCGCTAACTACCGCATAAAACTAGCTATGGGTTTCCAAAATACTCATAGCTACAAATATCCATAGTTACAATTATCCAAAAATCATAATGATCATAGTTACACAGACTTAAATCCGCAAATATTCAATCATGATACAAAAAGGTGCAAATAAGGAATCCAGATTTAAAAGCTCCTACAGCTCCAAATCAAGAGTCTTTAATTCATCATATTACCTGCAATGGGATTATCAAATGGCAACAGACAAAATGTACAAAGGAGTAAGTCATTTAATTCAATAAATATCATTTGATATAATCCACATTTAAACAGAGTTAGATAAACAATATAAGCATTCCAACATAAAGTCATTACTTTTCGTTTTACATCTTACTACATCATACTACCATTCTTACTTTCACATTCTTCCATGTCAAACCTTGTTTACCTCTTCTTCATTCTCGTGTCACATAGCCATTTCCCACTGACCCATACTTCCACAATACCACCTAGGGCAAGACATTCGATTCACTACCACTTGGGCAAGACTTTCAATTCAATACCACTTGGGCAAGACATTCAATTCAATACCACTAAGGCACGACATTCAATTCAATACCACTAAGGCAAGACATTCAATTCAATACCACTTGGGCAAGACATTCAATTCAATACCACTTAGGCAAGTCATTCAATTCAATACCACTTGGGTAAGACATTCACTTCAATACCATTTGGGCAAGACATTCAATTCAATACCACTAAGGCAAGACATACAACTCAATACCACTTGGGGCAAGACATTCACTTTCTTAGATACATTCCACATCTTATTCTTTTCGATTCAACCACATAGAACCGCATATCTCATAATGCATATCTCGAAATAAAATGTTTATTCTTACCTTGGTGAGTGTTGGGTTTTGTCCTTGGTAACTTTGCAAGTTCCTCCGACACCGCCTCCAACTTTAGGATCTTTCCTCATTCCCACCACATAACAACAATGTTAGTCATTTATTCAAAATAACACATAACAACTCAATTTCACCTTTAACCATACAAGAGATTTATACATTTTCAATGTTTCCAAAACTACCTTTACTAAGAGTTTCCAAACATCTATAACATACATATTCATCTCATATTCAACATTAGAACATATACTCATCTTCTACATGTAACATTTAACCCATTTCCCTCTTTTACCACATTTTCATTTTGGGGGTTTTGGGGTTTTCATAAACCAACCCACCAAACCTTTCCATTCATCCAATACAAACTCTAAACCAAGAGTTTTCAAGAGAAAAACAACATAAAACGAACCATAACTCTCAAGCTTCTAGATTAGCCTCAAGACTCCTTGCTCTTGAAAATACTCTCTTCTCTTACTTCTCTTCAAGATATAACCCTAAAATGTGTTTAGGGTTCCTTATTTAATGCAACAGCATCGGATTCACGCTCAAGCAACCCCATTCTCGCTCAAGAGAGAAAATCCCGCCCATTTTAAAAACTCAGATCTGACCCTCTCGCTCAAGCGAGGATCTTACAGCCTCTACAGCTTCAGAGTGTCAGTTCTCGCCCTAACGAGACAGCTCTCGCTCAAGCGAGATAATTCTCGCTCAGGCGAGAATCCTTCAGTATAGCCCAGTGTTCCACTCACCTAGGTGAGCCACTCTCGCCCAGGCGACCCTTTTCTCGCTCAAGCGAGACTTCCAGGACTGATACTATAATTTAATAACTTTAAATTCATGGTGTCACAATTAAGGGTATCCTCAAATACAATTAACATCAAAACATCATTTTAACAATTCATAGACATAAAATCATATAAACTACATCGACTAAATCCTCTAAGTCATCTAGTCACTCCAATCCACTGTTCATCACTTTACCTGCAATGGAATTATCATAGACAGTACACAGGAAAAACAAAGGGGTAAGACATTAAACTTCAAGCAAATTATCATGATATAATTCACATTAAACGTAAGGTTGGATAAATGACTAAACAAATATAAATAAAGTACACAATTATGAATAAATCACTCTTACCACCATTGACAATTAAAATCTTCCATAGCATACCATGAACTTTACCAAGACCAATCTTGACTTCGAATACATCCAGTCATGTATAAACCTTTACTGAAACTTACCATATCTCAAATGTTAACTATGCTACACCACTTAAGGGAGCCAAAATATGCTACACCACATAGGGGAGCCAAAATATGCTACACCACATAGGGGAGTTGTAACACCCTAGACTATCTTTTGCTAAGTGTAGTGAAATTCAGGGAAGTCTGTGGATTTCTGTACGTTTCTAGCTTGAGCGAGAGGGTCTCGCCTAAGCGAGAGGTTTAGATTTGTTCCCAGGATTTTTCTAGGAATCTCGCCTAAGCGAGGGGATTCTCGCCTATGCGAAAGAGAGCTGAGGTGACTGGATGATTCTTGTCTGAGCGAGGGTAGGATCGCTTAAGCGAGAGGGAGGCTGTGAGGACTAGTGGATTCTCACTTGAGCGAGGTTCCGTCGATTGAGCGAGAGCATCAATGTTTGAAATTTTAAAAGGCGGGGGATTCTTGCCCAAGCGAGCCATTCTCGCCTGAGCGAGAACCCGAAAATCTGAACCCTAAAATAGAAGTTCCAAATGTCATTTGGGACACTTTTTAGCAAAATAGAAAGTGAGAAGAAGGCTTCCTACCCCCATTCGTGTAGAAGAGGAGTAAATAGCTTGAGAAGAGATAAACCTCTTGATTTTAACACTCACTCTTGTTTTAGAACTCATTTTTTATGTTAGGGTCTCTTCTCTTAGACAAGAAAAACCACTTAACCCTCTCTTTTGAGTTGTGGTTCGTTTTTATCTAGCTTTTCTCTTGAAAACTCGTAGTGTAGAGTTTGTCTTTGGAAATGGTGTTGATAAAATGTTGATTTTGGAAACCCCAAAACCTAAAAACGAAATGGTGATGGAAAGGGGTGAAATGTTAGGTTGGAAATGTGGTTTATGAGTTGTAATGTTGAGTGAGTGTGGGAGTGGTTTTGGAAACCATTGAAATATGAACTATTTTTATGGATGAATATGTGGTGTAAAGTTGTTTATGTGATATTGTGAATAAATTATTGATTATTGTTGTTGAGTGTGGTGTGAGTGAGGAAAGACCCTAAGGTTGGAGGAGGTGAAGGAGGAACTAGCAAAGTTGCCAAAAACCAACCCCAACACACACCAAGGTAAGGGAGAAGCATTTTACTTGTTTATTGTGTTAATGAATAATGGTGAAATGCCTAGATGGTTAATGATGATATAGAAGGTAATGAGAAAAGAAAGTAATAAATACACTTTGGCTCAATTTATGTAGCACAATTTGGCTCAAGTTATGTAGCACACTTTGGCTCAAGTTATGTAGCATGACTAATATTTGAATGATTATGATAAGTTTCGGAAAAAGGTGAATGAATGACCGGATGTATTAAAATCAAGTTTGGGTTTGGTAATTGATTATGGTAAGGGTACTACATTATGTAGAAAAGCGTGAGTTGTAATTGTTTAGTTATTTATCTAACCTTACTTTGAATGTGGATTATCTTATATTGATCTTTGAAGTTTAATGTCTTACCCCTTTGTATTTTCTGTGTATTGCATATGATAATCCCATTGCAGGTGAAGTGATGATTTATGGATTGTAGCGATTAGATGACTTAGGAGCTTAGTGGCTGTAAATCTATGACTTTGACATTTGTGTTTTGGATGACTGTTGAATGACTTTAATTGTATTGAAGATACTTCTAACTATGTAATTCCTAGAGTAACATATGATGAGATGTATTAAAAGTATGAACATGTACTAAGGTTTTATACTATTAAATGAGGTGAATGCATGAACACGAAAATGAATGATTAGCTTACGTCTATATTGAAGAAAGATAGGTGAAAATAGATTTCATGATGAACTAGACATATTGCATCTTCCAAGAATATTGATATATATATGATTATATATTTGAAATAAAAATAAACGAAATTTTTATAGGTAAAATTTGGGTTCTTACAGGACCCAAAGTATGCTACACAGAGGGGAGCCAAAGTATGATACACCACATACGGGAGCCAAAGTATGCTACACCACAAACGGGAGCCAAAATATGTCATACAACTTCCTCTTCACATTATTTCACTTATCATCAATAACTATCCAGACAATTCACCATTATACATTAACACGAATACAATATAATGCTTCTCCCTTACCTTGGTATGTGTTGGTGTTGGAATTTGGTAACCTTTCTAGTCTCTCCTTCACCTCCTCCAACCTTAGGGTCTTACCTCATTCACACCACACAACAACAACAATCAATAATTTATTCACATTATCACAATAACAATTTCATACAAAATGTTCATCCATATAAGTAACTCATATTTCAATGGTTTCAAAACGACTCTCACTAGAATTCAAGGCATGTAAATCACAAGCTTTACTTCTCACTCAACATTAAAACCCATAGACCACATTTCTAACCCAACATTTCACTCCCATCCAACACTATTTCTTTTTGGGTTTGGAGTTACCAGAAATCAACATCTTATCAACACTATTTCCGAAGAAAAACTCTAAACTACGAGTTTTCAAGAGAAAAGTTAGATAAAAAAACAAACCACAACTCGAAAAAGAGGGTTAAGTGGTTTTTCATGCCAAGGGAAGAGACCCAAGTATACAAAATGAGTTCTAAAATGAGAGTGAGTGTTAAAATCAAGAGGTTTACCTCTTCTCTAGCTTCTCTTTACTTCTACACGAACTCTTGCCCACAAAATCGCCTCTTGCTCTCTTTTCTCCCAAAAATCTATCCACATTTCGTGTTTGGGGTTCTATTTTAGGGTTCAGGTTTTTAGGCTCTCACTCAAGCGAGAAGTTCACGACTTTTCTAATTTCAAACTCTGATGCTCTCGCTCAAGTACAGATTCTCGCTCAGGCGAGAATCAGATAGTCTTCTCAGCCTCCCTCTCGCTTAAGCGAGCCTATTCTCGCTCAGGCGAGAATCAGACAGTCTTCTCAGCCTCCCTCTTGCTTAAGCGAGCCTAATCTCGCTCAGGCGAGAATCACCTAGTCTTAGAAGCACTCTCTCGCTTAAGCGAGTACACCCTCGCTCAGGCGTGAATCCTAGAAAAGTCCTGGGAGGAACTCTAAACCCTTTGCTATGGCGAGAACTTCTCGCTCAAGCAAGAATTGTCCAGTATTTCCCAGACTTCTTGAGTTTCACTGTACTTGGGAAAATAAAATTTCAAGGTGTTACAAAGAACCTAGGAAGATACAAAATCTTGTGAGGGAGATTCGAGTATCAAGGCAACATGTCCAATTTGAGTCTGCAAAGGCAGAAAGCATGATAGGAGAGGCTGGAGAGAAGAAAATCCCTTGTGCAGGAGATGCCTTTAGGTAACGAATCACTATAAGTGCAGCTTTATAGTGTAGGTCCATTGGGTTGGACATATACAAATTTAGTTGTTGGACTGCATATGAGATGTCTAGCCTTGAAATACAAAGATAAAGAAGTCTTCCAACTAGGTGTCTATCACATGAACATCAGGCATAGATTCTGCATCCTGCACTTGAACAATTGGGTTAGTGCAATATGACTCTATATCATGTGGATCAACAATAATATCTAAAAAGTCATCATTGCAAGAACTACACAATTCATAATCAGTGCATGCATGACAAGTGTGTGAGGTTATCAATGATAAAGAATCAGAATCATGAATAAAATCAGATATATGCTCATTAATCAACTCATCAAGCAAATCAACATGAAATACAAAATGGTCCTCAGATGGATGCTTCATAGCATCAAAAATATTAAACCGGACCACAATATCATCAAATTCCATGGAAAGTGTGCCAGCATGGACATCAATCTTGGTTCGGGCTGTTCTTAAAAATGGTCTCCCTAAAATAATAGGAACTGTGTTACGGGAGGATCCCTCTTCCATATCTAGTATGTAAAAATCAGCAGGGAGTATAAGTTCACCAACCCGAACCAAGACATCCTCTACCAGGCCAGCAGGATAAGCAGTAATCCTATTTGCTAATTGAACTACCACACTAGTAGGCTTTAAAGGTCCAATCGACAAAGACATAAAAACAGACATAGGCATGACATTAATTGAAGCTCCTAAGTCTAGCATGGCATTCTCAAATTTATTGTTACCTGTGATGCAAGGAACAGTAAATGTACAAGGGTCCTTACATTTTTCAGGAATGTGAGGAATAGGTTTACCTATGAGTGCAGAAACATTTCTGCCCATGCTTATCCTTTCATTACCCTTCAGTTTCCTTTTGTGAGTGCACAACTCCTTTAGGAACTTTGCATATCTTGGAATCTGCTTGATGGCATCAAGCAGAGGTATGTTCACCTCTACCTTTCTAAATGTTTCCAAGATCTCCTTGTCGACCTCTTCCATTTTCTTGCTTGGAATGATATTTGGGGGAAATGGAAGAGGGATGGGAGGTGGTTGTTATGCTGCACTTGAGGAAGGTGTAGATGCATGAATGTGTCTACCAATGTCATCAACCTTTTGTAGAGTAGAATCTGGTTTAGAGGTTGCCAATTCAGTCTGCTTTCCTGACCTTAGGGTGATGGCACTCACATTTTTCGGGTTAATCACAGTTTGAGAAGGTAACTTGTCAGAATTCTACGATTGCAATGTGTTCAATGAAGTAGCCATTTGTCCCATTTGTGTGGTCAAATTATGAATAGAAGATTCTTGTCTCTGAATAGAAGCTCTGGTTTCTTGTTGGAACTGAATGTTCTGCATTGTCATTTGCCTCACCAACTCTTCCAATGACGGTTCACTAGGTACAGGTGGAGGATTATTAATCACTTGTTGTTGCCTTTGTTGTTGAATTGGTGGGGGAACATAGGTCTATTATGTCCAGCATTGTTGTTCTGAAATGTGCATGAGGAGGTTGTTGTTGTGTGTGATCAGACCACTTGAGATTTGGATGATTTCTCCAACCAGGGTTGTATCTGCTTGAAGATGGATCATAATTTTGCTGTTGTTGATTTGGTCTATTGTTGTAGATGTTTGCAACATAAGCCTCAGGATGATCAAGAGTTCTTGGCTCAAGCATAGAAGGACAAACATCACTATAATGGTCAGGTGAGGTGCAAATGCCACATACTCTTGCCATTGGTTGTTTCTGTTGATTCATGGCTAATTGAGTGACCAATGTGGTGAGGGAATCAATTTTTCGCTCAAGCTTTTCTTGCCTAACCGAATCAGTCCCAACATCATGCACACCCCTCACAATTATGGCATCACTACTCCTTGCATTGAACCGTTGAGAGTTAGAAGTCATCTTCTCAATCAAACCTCTAGCTTCAAACGGAGTCATGTCTCCAAGTGCACCTCCACTAGCTGCATCAATAATACTCCTGTCCATGTTGTTCAAACCTTCATAAAAATAATGGAGTAGGAGTTGCTCTGAAATCTGATGATAGGGGCAGCTTGCACATAACCTCTTGAATCTCTCCCAATACTCATATAAACTTTCTCCATGTTGTTGCCTAATCCCAGAAATATCTTTTCTGATTGCAGTGGTCCTGGAGGCAGGGAAGAATTTACCAAGGAATGTCCTCTTCAGGTCACCCCAACTTGTGATGGATCCAGGAGCCAAATAGTACAACCAGTCTTTTGCAGGGCCTTCAAGTGAATGAGGGAATTCCTTCAAACATATGTGATCCTCTTGGACATCATGAGGTTTCATGGTTGAACAGACAATATGGAACTCCTTAAGATGCTTATGAGGATCCTCACCTGCAAGTCCAATAAACTTTGGCAACAAATGGATTAGTCCAATTTTAAGCACATATGGCACATCCTCATTGGGATACTGGACGCACAAGCTATCATAAGTGAAATCAAGTGCAGCCAGCTCCCTTAATGTCCTCTCACAAGGACCAGGAGGAGTAGGTGGTTGAGCCATATTTTCAGAGTGCACAGAATTTTCAGAATGCTCAGAATCAGACAATGCAACAGAATGCACAAAATCAGTATATTGCACAGAATGCACAGAAACAGGAATAGAATCAGAAATAGAATCAGAATCAGAAACAGAATCAGGTACACTATGGAAAGGTAAATTTCTACTATGTCTAACTAACCTATGATATGTTCTATCAATTTCAGGATTTATTGGATGCAAATGGCCTGTATTTCCCCTAGTCATGCAATAATACAATCAACAGTAGGAAGAAAGTAAGCCTGAGAGTTAAGGGAACTTCTAACACTATGGCCCGCCAAAAGTAAGCCTGGACGCTGCTGCTAGAAAAGATAACCCGCCAAAACACTATGGCCCTCAGCGGAACTTCTAACACGGCAAAGGAAAAGAGAAGATGTTTCAAGAGGAACGGAAGCCTTACTCTCCTCCAACGGGTAGTCGAGGAAATACTTCACATGGGCTGAAGACTCATGGTAATGCCGGAGAGTCACGGTTGAACTCTCCATCCAGGTGCGGAAAATGTGGCCGAACTCATATAGGTGACTCATGCCCTAGAACGATGCTTACCTATTTCTACTACAAGGAGGTTGGGCACACCAGGAGATATTGTCCTAAGCTAACCCATGGTGTAAATGCTGTGAGAATTGAGCAACCTCGATCTATTGACAGAGTATTCACCATGAGTGGTGCAGAGGCATCTGGTGTTGATGGCTTGATCAAAGGTAATTGCATGGTGGCAGCTATTCCTCTTTTAGTGTTGTTTGATTCGGGAGCGACACACTCCTTGGTGTCTAATGACTGCGTGGATAGACTGAAATTACAAACTGAGTCGTTGCCTTTCGACTTGGTCGTGTCCACCCCAACTGATGTGCCTGTGGTGGTATCGACAGTTGTGTCTCGATGTCTAGTAGTGGTAAAAGGTAGAACTTTCACCGTGGATTTGATCTTCTTACCACTAACCCAGTTGGATCTAATTTTGGGGATGGACTGGTTGTCGAGAATCATGTGATGTTAAATTGTGCTGATAAGACCGTGGTATTCGGGAATCTTGATGAGGTTTCTGATGAGGTCAATGATATGAAGCCATTGTCGGCAAAGGAAGTCAGGACGTCTTGTAAAGAGGGAGGAGCCGTGTTTATGTTGTTGGCATCCCTAGAGGGTAGTGAAAGACCCAAAGTTGAGGATATTCCGATAGTTCGCGAGTTTCCTAAGGTATTTCCTGGAGAAATTACGGAATTTCCTCCCATAAGTGAAGTGGAATTCTCTATAGATTTGATACCGGGGACGGGACCCATCTCTATAGTTCCTTATAGGATGGCACCGTTAGAATTGGCGGAGTTGAAAAAGCAGGTTGAGGACTTGTTGGCAAAGAAAAAGGATGTTAGTATGCGGTTGTGTACCGACTACCGGCAGTTGAACAAGGTCACTGTTAATGTAACACCCCAAATTTTAATCTTTAAAAATATAGTATCAGTCCTGGAAGCCTCGCTTGATCGAGAGACTCTCGCCTGAGCGAAAAAGGATCAGCTGGGAGGGTGAAATCCTGGACTATACTGGAGGATTCTCGCCTGGGCGAGAAATGGCAATTTTGGGCTGTTGACACAGTGTAATCGATTACACTCTGCTGGTAATCGATTACACACTGATGGTAATCGATTACACTCTTCTGGTAATCGATTACATCGTATTAAAAGCATCAGATATGTGCATCTGACACAGTGTAATCGATTACACATTTCTGGTAATCGATTACACATTGCGGGTAATCGATTACACATTGCTGGTAATCGATTACATCGTATTAAAAGCATCAGATATGTGCATCTGACACAGTGTAATCGATTACACATTTCTGGTAATCGATTACACATTGCGGGTAATCGATTACACATTTCTGGTAATCGATTACACATTGCGGGTAATCGATTACACCCTCCTGGTAATCGATTACATCGTATTAAAAGCATCAGATATGCGCATTTTTCACGTTGTAATCGATTACCCCATGTTGGTAATCGATTACAACCCGACGACACCTCTTTAAAACAGAAACCCAGACACATTTTTGGGTTAGAACTTCGAAGAGAAGAGAGAAATGAGAGCTTTTCAAGAGCAATGAGCCTTAGGACTCATCTTGGAGCTTGAGAAGAGGTAAACCTCTTGTTACTAACTCTTCTTCTTCCTCTCTAACTTGTTTTGGGTATGTTGGATTTATTTTCAAAGCATGAGAAACCATGGAAACTCATCCTTTAGAGTTATGGTTCGTTTTATGTTGTTTTTATCTTGTAAACTCTTGGTTTAGAGTTGTTATTTGATGAATGGAAAGTTTTATGGGTTATTCATGAAAAACCCCCAAAAACCCCCCCAAAATGAGAATACGAGTATAAAGAGAAAGAGATGAAATGTTAGATGTGGATAATGAGTAGTGCTTTGATGTTGTTATATGAGATGAACATGTATGCTTTGATATTTAGAAACTTGTATTGAAGTAGTTTTGGAAATATTGAAATATGAGATGGTATGCATGTTTTAGATGGTTGAATATTGATGATGAATATTTTGTACGATTAAATGATGCAAAGTAAGTTGTTTATGTGATATTTGGAATAAATGACTAACATTGTTGTTATTGGTGGAAATGAGGAAAGATCCTAAGGTTGGAGGAAATCGCGGAGGAGACTTTTAAAGTTACTCGGAACCGATCCCCAACGTTCACCAAGGTAAGGGATAAGTGGCTCTAATTCATACTCACTTATGTGAATGAGGTATGTGAAAGAGGTAACGTGTTGGTAAGTTTATGGTTGTTACCCTACCCGAGGAGGTAGTGGTTTATCATTGTGTCCTACCCGGAGTGGTAGTGAACTATTTATCGTGTCCTACCCGGAGTGGTAGTGAACTGTTTATTGTGTCCTACCCGAAGTGGTAGCGGACTGTTATGATGTCCTACCCGGAGTGGTAGTGGACTGTTATTGTTATCCTACCGGGAATGGTAGTGAAGTATTGTGTATGACTTGCCCTATGTGGTATTGTGTATGACTTGCCCTATGTGGTATTGCGTATGACTTGCCCTATGTGGTATTGTGTATGACTTGCCCTATGTGGTATTGTGTATGACTTGCCCTATGTGGTATTGTGTATGACTTGCCCTATGTGGTATTGTGTATGACTTGCCCTATGTGGTATTGTGTATGACTTGCCCTATGTGGTATTGTGTATGACATGACTTGCCCTATGTGGTATTGTGTATGACTTGCCCTATGTGGTATTGTGTATGACTTGCCCTATGTGGTATTGCGTATGACTTGCCCTATGTGATATTGTGTATGACTTGCCCTATGTGGTATTGTGTATGACTTGCCCTATGTGGTATTGCGTATGACTTGCCCTATGTGGTATTGTGTATGACTTGCCCTATGTGGTATTGTGTATGACTTGCCCTATGTGGTATTGTGTATGACTTGCCCTATGTGGTATTGTATATGACCTACCCGAAGTGGTAGTGGATCATTAAGGGAAATTGCCTACCCGAAGTGGTAGTGGATCATTGAGAAATTACATACCCGATGTGGTAGAACCGGAGGTGGTAAAGAGTAAGCCTGATGGCGAGAATAAGTAATGAGACAAAAAGATTTGAGATAAACGAATATGCATGCTATAGGATATAGTATGAGATATATATTCTATAGGGTGAATATGGATGATAAAGTGGAAGATGTGAACAATGAAAGTCATATGCATGTTATAGGATATATAGTATGGGATATATATTCTATAAGGTGAATATGAAGGATGAGAAATGAGAATGTCACAATGAAAGTCGTATGCATTCTATAGAGTATATTGTATGGGATATATATTCTATAGGGTGGATATGAATGATGAGAAGTATGAGGTTTCAAAGGAACGTAGTAGGCGTGCTATAGAATATATATTATGGGATATCTATACTATAGGACGAATATGAATAACGTGGAAATGAAAGAAAGAATATATGAACGTTTACATTTATTTAATTGTGGTTATGATTTATATCAATGCTTAATTGTATTTGAAATGTGGATTATCGTGTGATGTTAGTTTTGAACTAATGACTTACTCCCTTTTGTTTTGTGTGTTGTTTATGATAATCCCATTGTAGGTAAATGAAGGATTTTGAGGATGAAGCTCAATTAGGAAGCTTTTGTGTTTATTTACTCGATTGTCTTTATTGCTATTTGATATTGTAGTTGATTTGATAGTATTTTGGGATAAATGTAATCTGATTAGGATAATATGGTGACATGTAGTTATGGACGTTATAACTCTGGAAAACCCATAATTGGACGTATGTGATAAAGGCTATCTGAATGAATTATGTTTTTCCGCAACATAAATTTGTATGATAATATAATAGGGTAAAGAGTATTTTCAAAGAGAGATACTTGAGAGTTTTTAATGAAGGTGACGATTGTATGTAAGAAAGGATTAAAATAAATGAAAAATCTTCAAGGGTAGAATTTGGGTCGTTTCAGTTAAGAACAAGTATACGTTGCCTTGGATCGATGACTTGATGGATTAATTGAGAGGAGCGGTAGTGTTTTCAAAGATTGATCTTCGGTCTGGCTACCACCAACTTCGCGTGAAGTCGGAAGATATTCCTAAGACGGCGTTTAGAACCAGGTACGGACATTTTGAGTATTTGGTCATGCCTTTTGGGGTAACGAATGCTCCAGCAATATTTACCGACTAAATGAATCGAATTTTTCATCTGTATTTAGATACATTCGTAGTGGTATTTATTGATGACATTTTGATTTACTCCAAAAGCCGAGAGGGACATGCTGAGCACCTGCGGATTGTGCTAGAACTTCTTAGCAAGAATCGGTTGTGTGCAAAGCTGTCAAAATGCGACTTCTGGTTGGAGTCAGTAAATTTTCTTGGACATGTAATATCCAAGGAAGGAGTGGCAGTAGATCCTTCAAAGGTTGAAGCGGTTATGGAATGGGCAGTGCCCAAGTCAGTCACTGAGATTAGGAGCTTTCTGGGCTTGGCTGGGTATTGTCGGAAATTCATAGAGGGATTTTTGAAGTTGGCTCTACCTTTGACAAAACTCACTAGGAAAGGGGAACCGTATGTATGGACACTTCGATGTGAAGAAAGTTTCCAAGAGTTAAAACAAAGGTTGACTACGGCGCCAGTTTTGGTCCTTCCTTGTACTGATCGGGACTTTAGTGTTTATTGTGATGCATCCAAGCAAGGTTTGGGTTGTGTATCAGTCATGATATCCTCGCTTGAGCGAGAGATTCTCGCTTGAGCGAGAGATTCTCGCTTGAGCGAGAGAGAGAGAGAGACTCACCTAGGAGGGTGAAATACTGGGCTATACTGGAGGATCCTCGCTTGAGGGAGAGATTCTCGCCTGGGCGAGAGAGGCTCACATGGGAGGGTGAAATCCTAGAGTATACTGGAAGATTCTCGCCTGAGCGAGAGTCGTCTCGCCTGGGCGAGAAATATCATTTTGGGGTTGTTGGCACTGTGAGATTCTCACTTGAGAGAGAATCCCTCGCTTGAGCGAGAGGGTCAGATTCGAGTTTTTAAAATGGGCGGGATTTTCTCGCTTGAGCGAGAATAAGCTCCCTTAAGCGAGAACTTGACGAGACAGCATTTAATGAGAAACCCCTAAACACAATCTAGGGTTTAGAAAAGAAGAAGAGTGAGAGAAGAGAGCTTTTCAAGGACTAAGAGCTCTTGGATACTCATCTAAGAGCTTGAGAAGAGGTAAAACTCTAGATTCTAACTTTCTTCTTCTCTTTAAAACCTATTTTGGGTATGTTGGATCTCTTCTCAAGAATGAAGGAAACCATGGAAACTCATCCTTTTGAGTGATGGTTCATTTTATGTCATTCTTACCTTGTAAACTCTTGGTTTAGAGTTAGTATCTCAAGAATGGAAAGGGTTGTGGGTTGATTCATGAAAACCCCAAAACCCTAAAAATGAAAATGTGGTAAAAGGGGAGAATGAGTAAAATGCTAGAGGTAGAAGATGAGTTTACCTCCCAATATTGGAATATGGGTTGATTATGCATGTTTTAGATGGTTGAATACTTATGATGATTATTTTGTATGATTAAATGATGCAATATAAGTTGTTTATGAGATATTTGGAATAAATGACTAACATTGTGTTATATGGTTGGATGAGGAAAGATCCTAAGGTTGGAGGCGGTGTCGGTGGAACTTGAGAAGTTGCCAAGAACCAATCCCAACACTCACTGAGGTAAGGATAAGTCTTTAATTGTGCATTTGGAATCGAAAATGTGTATTTTCTGATTATGCAATGATTGAGTTGTAAAGTACGCATTTAGTATAAACATATATGGGTGTGTTTATATTAAAGTTTAGGTTTACGGAAAAGAAAGTGTGTTGTACTTTCTAGTTATTAAATGATTGAGTTGTGAATCACGTATTTAGTATAAACATATATGGGTGTGTTTATACTAATGTGGGCGTGGATTTACAGGAAATGATTTATGGTGAAATTAATGAAAAGAAAATGTATTTTTAGCCGACCATGAATGGTTAGCGACTCTAGCTTGAGTATATAAGCAAAATTCTGGCTTGAGTATATAAGCAAAACTTTGGCTTGAGTATATAAGCAAAACTCTGGCTTGAGTATATAAGCAAAACTCTGGCTTGAGTATATAAGCAAAACTCTGGCTTGAGTATATAAGCAAAACTCTGGCTTGAGTATATAAGCATGTTTTATTTAAAAAAAAGGAAAATGAGAATCTGCTTTTAGCTAACCCCGAGGGGTGTAGCGACTTTGGCTCAAGTTATGCAGCAAAGTAAAATGAATTTCAAAAATGGTTTACTAACCCAATTTCTAATGTGGATTATCTTATGATGATGTTTATTTGAATTAACGACTTACTCCTTTGTATGTTGGTGTACTTGTCTTTGATAATCCCATTGCAGATAAACAGGTGACATGAGGGGGACTCATATTTTTGGGAGTCTTAGGGAGCTTTACATTTTGGATTTATTCATTTGCACTATTTTGTACATGAGTGCATATTTGATATTTTGAAATATGATGTAACTAACGATGTAGATATAATTGCAAACTTGGGAGTAACTCTGGATATGTGTGGCTATGGGTATTTTGGAAACCCATAGCTAGTTATATGTGGGACTTACAAGGTTTAATTAATGCGAATTATGTTTTTATGTCGAACGATTTTGTATGTTAATATTGAGATAGATTGCGAAGAGGGAAATAAGATTTGAAGTAAAGACATTTAATTGGTAATGTGAGTTAGGAGAGATTGCATGTAATTGAACTAATTTGAGAAAAAAAATTCAAGGGTAGAATTTCGGTTCTTACAGACAAGACATATTTGCGTTGGTTCATGTGAATTCCAGATTTGGATCTTGCTATTTCAAGACCCAAAAAATATCTCAAAGAACCCAAATCCTTAATTTTGAATGATTTTTCTAGAATACTCTTAACGTGGTTAATTTCAGGCATATTATTTCCAGCTAGAAACATCAACATAAACCAATATTGCAGTGAAGGAAGATGGAGTTTTCTTTGTGAAAAGAGCTTGGTCTGCATTTGAATGAGAATAGCCAAGAGAAACAAGAGTGGAAGAAAGAGTAGTGTGCCATTCACGACTAGCTTGTTTGAGTCCATACAAGGAGTTATGCAACATGAATACCTTATTAGAATTAGAAGTTAGTAGCCCATGAGGAGACAACATGTAAACCTCTTCATGTAAATCCCATGCAGAAAGGCATTATTGACACCTAATTGCTCCAAAAACCAAGATTTTGTTGCTGCTAAGGCAAGTACAACTCTCACTATGGTAATTTTTACTACTAGAGAAAATGTTTCAAAATAGTCCACTCCTTCCATCTGAGTGTAACCTTTTGCAACAAGGTGAGCCTTACACCTTTCTATTGATCCATTAGTATTATATTTTACCTTATAAACTCATTTGCAACCAATGAGAGTTTTACCATGTGGAAAGTCTTCAAGAGACCATGTATGGTTCTGTTTTAGAGCTTCAAGCTCTTTGCCCATAGCTTCTTTCCAAAGTGGATTTAGACTAGCTTCCTTATAAGATGCAGGCTCTTGAATAGAAGTAACAGCAAGACAAAAACTTTTATAGGATTTAGAGCAATTTTCATAATTGATCACAGATGACAATGGATGAGGATTACCTTTAGATTACTTGGTTGAGCTAGATTGAGCTTGAGCAAGGTTCCAATGATAATCCCGAAGATGTGAAGGTGGTCCTTGTATTCGAAGAGAATATCTAATAGGGATGTTGTTTGGAGGAGGTGATTGTAGAGAAGGTTTTGAGGATGGTGGTGTGGAAGGCTCAGGAGATGGCAGTGAATCATGTCATGTGTTAGTGACATAATTCATGGATATATCTTGGGGGTGTGGAGAATTATTGGAATATGGTTGATGAGAGGTTAAGTTTTGTGTATGTTGTAGTTGTTGGAAAATGAAAGGTTCTCAGAAAAGGTAACATGCCTAGAGATTAAATTTCATGAGTTTGAAGGTCATATAGTATGTATCCTTTAGTTCCTTCCTTGTATCGAAGGAAGGCAGCCTTCCTAGCTCTTGGTTGAAACTTTGTTCTATGATATTGTATAGTTGCAGCAAAGGTTAAACAACCAAATATTTTGAGTTGATCAAGAGAAGGTAACTTATTAAAAAGCATTTGGTAAGGGCTATTGTTTTTAGAAGAGGAGTAGGAAACTTGTTTATTATGTAAACGGCATGTTGAATAGAAAAGTTCCATAGTTTAGGGGGAAAATGAGATTGAAAATATAAGGCTCTAGCTACATTAAGAATATGTTGGTGTTTCCTTTCTACAATGCCATTTTGTTGTGGAGTTTCCACACAAGTTCTTTGGTGAATGATTCATTTAGAGACTAAGAAATCATGCATCAAGAACTCAACTCCATTGTCACTCCTAAGACACTTAAGCTTTGTGCTTATTTGTGTTTCAATGTAGGAGATAAAATGGTCTAGGTGAGTTCTGGTTTCCCCTTTATTTTTCATTAGGATGACCCAAGTAAAACAGCTAAAATCATCAACCAAGGTAAGGAAATATCTATGTCCAAACAATGACGGGACAGAATAAGGTCCCCATATATCAGCATGAAGAATATCAAGAGGTTTTAGAGCATTAATATTGATATTATTAAAAGGAAGTTTCTTGTGTTTTGAAAAATGACAAATATCACAAGCTGACATAGGTTTATTACAAGGTGAGATAAAAGGATAATGTGTGGGAAAAAGTTTCATCACATTTTGGGATACATGCCCAAGTCTTTGATGCCAAAGGAAATTATTGTTCTGATTTGCAGCCAAAGAGTTTGCAGTAGAAGAGGTTCTCTTAGATGAATGTAGGTTTATCACATATAGTCATTGCTTTAATCTAGCTAAACCAATCATCTTCTTTGAATGATTCTGCATAATTGCACAAGATTTGTAAGAGAATATCAAGTGACAATGAATCGTATGAATAAGTTTGTTAACAGAAATGAAATTCACATAAAATTGAGGAACATATAAGACATCTGACAATACAAGTTTTGGAGTAAGTTGAATTGTTCAAGAAATTGAGGTTGAGACCCTCTCACCATTTGGCAACTTGATAGTCATTGGAGTAATATTCCTTTAATTAACATATGAACTTAACTCACAAGTTATGTGATCCATAACTCCAGTGTCTAGGAGTCATTCAAAATTTATTTTACCTGATGAGACAGATGGCAAGGTGGTGTTAATGATGGAATTAGCAATATGGTTGTTTTCAGCTTTGGATGAATTTAAGAGATCCAAGAAACTCTGATTCGCCATGATTTTGAAAGGAGGCAGGAAATAGAGAAGGATTGAAAGAAGGTTTGGATAACAGGAAGAAAAAAAATGAGGAAGACGAATCAGAGCTTGTCTTGCTCTGATACCATGTTAAGGTTCCATCTCAAAAACCAATAGGCAATGAGAGGAGTAGCCCAACAAGTATTTAAACCATTCCCGAGATAATGAGGTAGGCGATGTTAGACTTACTTCCCAACATGCCCCCTCCACATAACTCTGCCGGATCAGGCGAAGGGTTACCTTTGACCCATAACTAAAGGGCATCTTTTGGCCCATAACAACTGGAAAAAAGTTGGGCTCTGCCTCTGATACCATCTTAATAATTCCAATGGGAAAGATAAGAGAAGAGATTGAGAAAAAACATTGTTGTAGCAATTATTCTTGTTTTTCTATTCTGCATTAGGTACAAGGCTTTGTTAAATAGCCAAAACTATTACAAGTTAGAAAAGTCAAACAGTTAGAAGACAAAGCAATAACAAAATGGTTACAAGCTAAAATACTCAAATGCCCAAACTCATACTAAAAGGGAATTAATGTAGAGAATGAAATAATGCAGCATTAATGCAGAATGAAATAATGCAACATTAATGCATAATGAATTGAAAATGAATTAATGCAGCATTAATACATAATGAATTGAAGATGCAGCATTAATGCATATTGAATTGAGGATGAAGATGCACAAAAACTCTTAACACAAATTTCCATTTAGAGATGTATTAAAATTCAAGAGACACAATAAAATAGTATCAAGAATAATACTTTAAGTAATGGGATTTGAATGATTTAAATTAAAGATAAAAATAATATATAAATAATAAAAGGGATAATCAAAAATACCAAAATTTCAGTGGTAAGGCTCACTTAAATTCAAAGAAAGTTAATTGGATGACATATAATATTTGATAAATAAGACATTTGTCTAGTTGTGTAAGGTCTCGCTAGATCACTAAAATGTCAAAGTTTGATTCAAAGTAACGAAGGGCTAATTGAGAGGGACAATTATTTACCTTAAGGGGATTAGTTTCTTACCCATGAGATGAGGGGATACCTATATACTTTATTGTACCCAAAAAATACATCTAATTTCCATAAACTTTCCATTTACCGATGTATTAAAATTCAACAGACAAAATTAATTTGATCAAGATTAATACTTCAATTAATGGGATTTGGAAAATTTAAATTAAAGATAAAAATAATATATGATAAATAAGGGATAATCACATAAAAATTATTTCAGTTATTGATTTTAAAAAATAATGAAATAATATATTAATATTGTAAATAAGAAAATATAGAACGAGTCATCCAGATATAGAGAACTAAGTACTCCCATCATCCCACAAAGGTAAAAAATGATCCATAATTACTATTGCAAAATTAGGGACTCTTCAATTTACGGTAAAAATAATATTAAATACATTAGGTTACTTTAGTGTGTAATTTTCAATTCTTGTCCTCCATTATTTTAATTTGATTTGATACAACATAAAAGATTTATGCTTAAGGGTTTGCACAAACATTAACAAATCATTAAAAGATATGAATATTTGTTATGCTATTTATTAAAATATTATAATGTTAATACATTGAACCCAATATTGATACTTCAATTAATATGAGTAAGAAGATTAAATTTCACATAACAAAACTGGATATGATAAATAATTGTATAATTGCAAATTATATATTTAATAAAAAAATTATAATACTAAAGTATCTATATAAGAAAAAGAAAATGCTAAAACATAAGCGAGATAGTAATATCAATGTTGTGAGAACCTGATCGAATCGGCCGGCCTGACCAGTTTGACCGCTAACCTGACTCGAAAATGACTTTGATTTATAATTTTAATCGAATGAGTAGTTAGATCACTTTGAACTGGAAAATTTTCGGTCAAACCGTGTTAAACACAATAACCCAGAAATGAAACGGATGATTCACTTAAAATGAGAAAAAATAGATTATTACTTTATTATTTTTCTTTTATTCCAACCCACAAATAAGATTGAGATATGTTATTTAAATATAATTATACAAAATTACTAATAATATAAAATTTTATATTTATATAATTATATATTTATAGATAATTATTAATTATATTTGAAAACATACCGAACAATTTAACCGTTTAATCTTTTTAAACCAAATACAATACTTCTTTAAGTTAGGTAAAAACATTGAGTAGTATATTAATGTTAAAAAATATAAAATATAGAACAAGTGCATGGATTCAGAGACATTTTACTTACGTCAAACAAATTAAATTTTTAAAAAAGTCAAAAAGGGTGTAACTATTACTATTTCACAATTTACAACTAACCAATCACATTTTATATATTACAATAATAATTAATACAAAAGACAAATTATTAGTCAAATTAACGAAAGATTAAGAAACTTTGAATGGTTTGTTAAAAATATTAAATTTTGAAGGCATACAATTGATATGTTTCAACTGCCCCTCTCCCTATAATCTTTTATATATATATATATATATATATATATGAAGAAATATATCTCTAGTTAACATCATTCCAATAATTCTTGTATTTATCAATCATTATTATCATCCTTCATATCATGGCTGCTTTAGTAACAATATTTGTTACATTGCAAATGATGGATAACGTAGAGGCAATCAGTATTATTCCAAAAGTAAATATTGAAATAACAAACACACTTCCTTTTTTGTAATTGAGCTTTCATTGCAAGGACAAAACTCGTGATGATGGGTTTCATGCTTTGGCTCTCGGTGAAACTTACCGCTTTTGTTTTAAAGTTGATATATTTTTTAATCGTACGCAATGGGTTTGCTTCTTCATTTAGGGAGGAAAAAGTCACTACATTGATATTTATGTTAGCACAAGAGATACATGTGGAGAGTGCGATTGGACAATTCAGACATCAGGGCCATGTAAGTTTATCAGAGAAACCAACCATTTTGTTTGTTATCCATATAATGAGGATCGGATTAGGCGGTCGGATCCCTGATCTGATTCGAAAATGGATTTGATTTGTAGTCTTAATCAAATGAGAAATTGAATCAATTTGAAAGGGGAAAATTTTGGTCCAACCATGTTAAACTAGAATAATCTAGGATATGAACCTTGCAATTCACTTAAAATAAAATAGATAACAAAATACTACTTTAATCCTTGTTTTATTTTGACCCAAAAGAAGACGGAGAGATGTTATTTCCATATAATTATACATAATTACTAACTATAAAAAAAATGTTTATACATATTATATATTAAATCATTGAGTCCGACCAAACAATTTAACCATTTATATCGGTTAAACATCTTCTAGTAAACATCTTCTTGTTTGATGTTTGGCTCGGATTTCATATCATTAAGTAATATATTAACCTTCAAAAAGAGAAAACATAAAACAAGTGCATGCATTCAAAGATATAAAAAACATAAAACAAGTGCATGCATTCAAAGATATTTTAGAATTGAATTTTTGAAAATTCAAAAGTTTGTTATAATATCATATTATCTATATATGTAATATAGATAATAAGATATTACAATATAGATAATATGATATTATAACAACCTTTTGACTTTTTCGAAATTCAATTCTAAAATATCTTTGAATGCATGCACTTGTTTTTATTAGTAATTTTGTATAATTATATTTAAATAACATTTCCCAATCTTATTTTTGGGTCGGAATAAAGAAAAATAATAAAGTAACAATCTATTTTTTCTAATTTTAAGTGAACCGTCCGATTCACTTCTCGGGTTATTGTGTTTAACACGGTATGACCGAAAATTTCCCATTTCAAAACGATCTAATGGCTCATTCGGTTAAAACTACAAATCAAAGTCATTTTCGAGTCAGGTTAGCGATCAGACTGGCCAGACCGTCCGGTTCGATTAGGTCCTCACAACATTGATATTACTATCTCGCTTATGTTTTAGCATTTTCTTTTTATTATATACATACTTTAATATTATAAAAAACAAATTATTAAATATATAATTTTCAATTATACAATTACTTATCATATCCAATTTTGTTCTTACTCTTATTAATTGAAGTATCAATATTGGGTTCAATGTATTGACATTATAATATTTTAATAAAAAAACATAACAAATATTTATATCATTTAATGATTTGTTAATGTTTGTGAAAACCCTTAAGCATAAATCTTTTATGTTATATCAAATCAAATTAAAATAATGGATGACAAGAATTGAAAATTACACACTAAAGTAACCAAAGTAACCTTATGTATTAAATATTATTTTTACCGGAAATTGAAGAGTCCCTAATTTTGCAATGTGGATTCATTAAAAAAAATGTTCCCTTATTTTTTGACTTTCTAATATAATTTTTTCTATCTTTTTGGATGGAGGGAGTGCTTCATTCTATCTCTCTTTAGTTAATAATTGTTATTATTATGAAAAAATTCAGTAGTAATCGTGGAGCATTAAAACAATGTTCCCAATTTTTGACTTATTATATTTTTTTTACCTTTGTGGGATGATGGGAGCAATTAGTTCTATATATTTGAATGACTCGTTCTATATTTTATTGTTTCCAATGTTAATAAATTATTTCATAATATTTTAAAAATAAATAAGTGAAATAATTTTTATTTGATTATCCCTTATTTAACAAATATTATTTTTCTTTAATTTAAATTATCCAAATTTCATTAATTGAAGTATTAATCTTGATCTAATTTATTTTGTCTCTTGAATTTTAATACATCGATAAATGGAAAGTTTATGGAAATAAGATGTATTTTTTGGGTACTATAAAGTATAAATATATCCCATCATCCCATGGATAAGGAAGTAACTCCTTCAGGTGAATGACTGTCCCTCTCAATTAGCTCGTCGCTACTTGGAATCAAATCTTGACATTTTGGTCTTTTTGTGGATCTAGCGAAACCTTACACTACTAGACCAATGCCTTATTTATCAAATATTATATGTCATCCAACACTTAACTTTGGTCTTTCTTTGGATTTAACGGTGCCTAACCAATGACATTTTGGTATTTTTTAATATCCTTTATTTATCATAGATTATTTTTATCTTTAATTTAAATCATCCAAATCCCATTACTTAAAGTATTATTCTTGATACTAATTTATTTTTTCTCTTGAATTCTAATACATCTCTAAATGGAAATTTAATGGGAATTTGTCGTATCTTTTTTGTATTATCAAGGGTATCCTCTCACCCTATGGGTTAGGAACTAATCTCCTTCGGGATGCATGGCTGCCCCTCCCAATTAGCATCGCTCAAAGGAATGAAACCCTTAATATTTTGGTCTTTATGATGATGAGGATCATATTTTGGTCTTTATGATGATGAGGATCATATTTTAGTCTTTCTAATGATATAGTGTGGCCTTATACTACTAGATCAACATCTTGTTAGTAGTTGTATGATTTATGATGAGAAATTTTTAGTGTGATACATTTATGGAAAAGCATAAGAAATATTATTGTTAGTGTAATTAATTCCGTAAATCCATTAAAAATATACTAAATATTTTTATAAATATACTAAATATTTGTATGTTTTAATTATTCCTTAATTTGTGTGCATAATCCCTAAACATAAATATTTAAGAAACAAAGGAGCATATTAAAATATGTATTAAAATATGAGTGTAATATCTATGTACTATCAGTTTAAAGATTTATAAATTGTAAATATATCATTCACCATTCATTTTTATTACTTTTTTGGAGAATCGATAATGAATAAATATGAATTATAGATGATACATTAACAATGTACAAAACTCATGTATACATATTTTTCTCTTTAAATATTTCTAAATGGCTATAGAAAGCATCATTATGGCCACTAGTTATGTCTTTCCATTATATGTTAATTTGTAGGAGCGTAAGCGGTTCCAATTTTTTTTAAATATTTTGTTTTAGTATCTCAATTCTAAACAAAATTTTAAGGGTGCTAAAATTCCTTGTTATAGTGAGAGTACCATTTTAATATAGGCAGACGAGGTGATAATATATTCCCCGGGTCCCAATTGACTCCCAAGCTCAAAATATTTATTCAAAGACCATTTTTATCCAATTTGGCCACAAAGAGAGTTTTCTACGTTTTAACAGAAAAAAAATATAGTGGCGACTCCAAATCATTTGGAAGAGGTCAAATCTCACACCAAAAAGGTGATGTCTGCATATCTTGAAGGCAAAAACCACCCCAACTAGTTGTAAGTCATGAGTCGGATAATTTTCCTCATGTGGTGTTAACTTCCTCGAAGCATAAGCAACTACGTTCCCATCTTGCATCAACACAATCCAGACCTTACTTTGAAATATCACAGTACACACTAACATTATTGTCGACACTGGTGCAGATTTTCTCCAAGTCTTGGATCCACTCATTAGCACCATCGGGAGTAAATCCACCTTGAAACTGACTCAGATTGTGCCTACAGAACTCATCCAGTCCACGATATTCTGATGGTCCTTGTTGAGTGATTGGATGTTGATTAGGATTTGGGTTGGCATTCTGATTCAGATTCTGCAAGTTCTCATTCATATTCTGCAGAACAGCTGCTATTTGAGCCAACAAATCATTGTGACCATGTCCACCCATACTCAACTTGCACTCATTGCACATTAGGTCCAATGTTCATAACGTCCTAATCATGTTATCATATAATCACAAACAAGCAAGTCACACAGAGAGTCATACAAGAAACCTGTAACGTCATGCCCTAGGCCATAGGATTAACCTCCGCTCTGATACCATAATTGTAACGACCCAATTTCGATTATAGTAAAAAATTTGAACTTTTCCAAATATGATATCTGATTACTTAACCAAAGCAATAAATATTTTTCGATCATTTAATAGTTAACTTAAACTTCTTCAAAAACTACTCAATATGACTAATCATTCGGCATATTAAATCCATATCTCTAAAGTTAATATCAAAGCCGGGTCTTCCCAAAATTCAACCAACACAAGTTAAAATACCATAAAAATGACAAGTCTAAAAAATAATCTTGGTTCTAATTCAAGCACACGTCTTAAAAACTAAAACTCCAAATTCGCGGTGCATAGGTATCTATACTACTTTAACACCCTCTGAACTGTTACTCATCCGCTTCACCTACAATTTGATTATCATAGGCAAGACAAACAGAAAACATAGAAGGAGTAAGAATATAAATCATGCAATAATCGACAGTGCGGATTTATACACATTCATAAGCATTTGAGCAACATAAGTAACTAAAGTAAACAATTATACAATGTAATACTTACTACCTCAGTTTTCAGAACATTCGAAACAAAATATTAATCAATACCAAAATATCTTGTACTCTAAACGTAAACACTATTATTAGACAACTTTCCTGTTACGTTCATATAATACCCTCAATCAATTGTCATCCAGAATTTACCATGTCCAGGGATAATACAATATCCGAAGGCAATACAACACCCGAAGGCGATACAATACCCGAAGGCAATACAACACCCGAATGCGATAAATACCCGAAGGCAATTTTCAAATATTTAGGGATTATGCAAATATATTAAGGAATAATTAAAACATACAAATATTTAGTATATTTTTATCAAATAATCGGCATATTAATTTCCATAAATTAATGGATTTATGGAATTAATTACACTAACAATAATATTTCTTATGTTTTTCCATAAATATATCACACTAAAAATTTCTCATCATAAATCATACGACTACTAAAAAGGTGTTGATCTAGTGGTATAAGGTCATACTATATCATCAGAAAGACCAAAATATGATCCTTGTCCTCATAAAGACCAAAATAGGTTCGATTCGTTTGAGCGACGCAAATTGGGAGGGACAGTCATGCATCCCGAAGGAGATTAGTTCCTTACCCATAGGGTGAGAGTATACCATTGATAATACCAAAAAAATATGACTAATTCCCATAAAATTTCCTTTTAGAGATGTATTAAAATTCAAGAGAAAAAATAAATTAGTATCAAGAATAATACTTTAAGTAATGGGATTTGGATGATTTAAGTTAAAGATAAAAATAATATATGATAAATAAGGGATAACCAGAAATACCAAAATGTCAATGGTAAGGCTCAGTTAGATCCAAAGAAAGACAAAAGAATGTGTTGAATGACATATAATATTTGATAAATAAGGCATTGGTATAGTAGTGTAAGATCTCGCTAGATCCAAGAAAGACCAAAATGTCAAGGTTTGATTCCAAGTAACGACGGGCTAATTGAGAGGGACACTCATTCACCTAAAGGGGATTAGTTCCTTTATCATGGGATGAGAGGATACCTTTACACAATATACTTTATGAGACCAATCTGATCGCTAACTTGCCTAAAATATGGCTTTGATTTGTAGTTTTAACCAAATGAGCAGTTAGATCGCTTTGAACTGAGAAAATTTCAGTCATACCGTGTTAAACACATTAACCTGGGAAGTGAATTGGAAAGTTCATTTAAAATTAGGAAAAAATAGATTGTTACTTTATTATTATTTTTTATTCCGACCCAAAAATAAGATTGAGATACGTTATATAAATATAATTATATTTGAAAACATACTGACTGGAAATTTAATATTTTTAAACAAAATACAGTACTTCTTTTCGTTATGTAAAAACATTGAGTAGTATATTAATGTTCAAAAGATGAAAATATAGAACAAATGCATGGAATCAAAAAGTCAAAAAAGGGTGTAATTATTACTATTTCACAATTTACAACTAACCAAACACATTTAATATATGACAATAATATTTAATACAAAAGACAAATTAATGAAAAGATAAAGAAACTTTGAATGTTTTTTTAAATTATTAATTGAAAGCATATTTCAACCTGCCCTCTCCCTCTAATCCTATATATATATATATATATATATATATATATATATATATATATATATATATATATATATATATATATATATATAGTTAACATCATTCCAATAATTCTTGTATTTATCAATCATTATTATCACCCTTCGTATCATGGCTGCTTTAATGAATAGAATTTTGTTATCATCATTTATGTTAGTAACAATATTTGTTACATTGCAAATGATGGATAGTGTAGAGGCAATCAATCTTATTCCAAAAGTATATGTTGAAATACAAAACACAATTCCTTTTTTGCAATTGACCTTTCATTGCAAGGACAAGACTCGTGATGATTGGCTTCATACTTTGGCTCCTGGTGAAACATATTGTAACACCCTAGTCATGAAATGTGACCCCCTCCCTATAACACCCCAAATTTATCCTCCTTGAAATTAGGTAACAGTCCTGAAGAATGGGGCATACTGCCAGATTCTCGCTTGAGCGAGAGGATCTCGCCCAAGCGAGAGGATCAGTGTTTTAAATTTGGAAATTCTGGGAGTCTCGCCCGAGGGAGGAATGGATCGCTTGAGCGAGAGAAAGCCTGGGCAGGCTGTGAGATTCTCGCTTGAGTGAGATAATCTCGCCTAGGCGAGAGAGCCCGTGTCTGGAAAATTTAAAATATTGTGGGTTTCTCGCCCGGGCGAGAGTGCCCAACTATAAAAGTAAAGAGAGGGTTTCACAAACCCTAATCTTCACTTCCTTTTCTTCCCTTTCACTCCCAATGGCGGCTCCCCATGGATTTCGACTCTTTCCTCCACCAAACCTCAAAAACACATCAAAACCTCTTCCTCTTGCCTCTTATTGGAACATTGGAGAGCTTTGGAGAGGAAAAACCAACAATGGGGTTTGAAGGAGATGGAGGTAGATGGAGCTCTTTGCGGATCCATGGAGCTTACGCAACCTAAGGTGAGGGAGAAGACCATTATGGTCTTAGAGTATTTCATTAGAGTCATCATCTCCGATTTCCCTCAAGAATCGGAGGATATTAACGGATAGAAAATCTCTTGGGAGTTTGTGGTCCATGTGAGAGTCTTTATTTTACATTAGGATGTATTAGCCGTAAAAGTGGAGATATATGTGTGGAGAAAACCGTTTATGAATGTACAACGCCATATGCCCCTTTATGGTAATACACCGTCGTTAAAGATGGTTCTAACGTTAATGTGTATATGATGAGTGATATTTCATGTGTGGCTTATTTATGAATAATTGTATGTTATGGATGGTTGATTTATTATAAACACATATGGATGGTTGATTTATTATAAACACATATGGGTGTGTTGGTAATAAGGATTGTGAGATGTGTGTTTAATGACAAAAGTAGAAATTGTTATGTTGTGTGATAATGATTGAGTATGAGTTATGTATGGGCGTAAATATAAAATGAGTATGTTGTGGGTTGTTGATTGTTATAAACATATATGGGTGTGTTTGTAACAATGAATGTGTGATGAGTTATTAATGTGTTAAAATGAGATGGGTATTTTGGTAATAAGAATTTTTTGATGAGTTGTTAATGTGTTAAAATGGACATGAGTATGTTTATCTAAATGAGTATGTTGGGAGTTGTTGATTGTTATAAACCTATATGGGCGTGTGTGTAACGATGATTGTGTGATGAGCTGTCAAGGTGTTAAAATGGATAAAGATCTGTTTGTGACAATGAAGGTGTTGTGTGTTATTTTATGGTGATAAAATAGTGAGATGCCTTGCTTTGATTGTGTATGACATGGATGTGAGTATCATGTGGAAACACGACCTGCCCGATGTGGTATGGGGAATTACTCGACCTGCCCGATGTGGTTTGGGGAATTACTCGACCTGCCTGATGTGGTATAGGGAATTACTCGACCTAACCGATGTGGTATGGGGATTAACTAGAGCTACCCGATGAGGTAGAGGATTATTTGTACAGTGCATAATTGTTGAAAGAGATCAAGGGTAAATTACTACGGAATGTGAATGATGTGAAAAGTGTATACTCAGATTGAAAATCATATGCATGACATATGATATATATTATGAGATATATATCTTATAGGGTGAATTTGAATGATGAGAAATGAGTATGTTTGGAAGAATAAAATATGCACACTATAGCACATATAGTATGAGATATATGTGTACTATAGGGTGAATATGGATAATATGTGTTGATTGGTATATGTTTATCATGATTGATGTTAGATGTGTATGGTTTTAATACTTTAATGTTATTACTCCATGTAAATCCACGCTACGGTCGCCGTAGTTGGTTCTTACTCCCCTTGTCTTTCCTTGTATGTGTTGCGTATTTGAATTCAGGTCGTGGTGGTAGCGTATCGGATGATTGTGGAGAAGAGTACATGGTAGAGTAGGCTTTATGTGATTGATACGTTATATGATAAATGTTTGTAATATGAAGAACATGTTAAAGTGAAATTATGTATAGGTAACTTGCTCCTAAATGTATAAGGAAGATGATTTAATGTTTGTAGTGTTCCATAAGAGTGAATAATTGTTTAGATTATGTATTTGAAAGGAAGTGCAATAACATGCTTTTGAAAAGAAATGTATTTGGAATATTTCCGCCTTGTAATTTATAAATGTATTCACTCAAGTTTCCAAAACGTTCAGGTAATGTCTTTCAAAAGTAATCACTTCACTTTCATGAATAAGGTTTTAAAAAAAAAAAGAATTTTCGGGTTATGAAAATTGGGTCCTTATAATATGGTATCAGAGCATATGTCAACTCTGCGGCATAGGGTATGGCCTTACGTGCTTCTTTGTGAAATTTGTGTGAGTTAACTGCTTGATTTATGCTGATAGTTTGTTAACTATGTGATAACTACTAATGTGAAAGATGATTGTTAAATTCCTTGCGGTAAGCGTCTGGTTGTGAACTTATCGTTGGATGTCTTGTTGTGAGTTATTGATGAAGTGCTTGTTGAAAATTCCTCGTTGTGAATTTCGTAGAGGATTTCTTGTTGTAAAACTCTTGTTGAATTCCCTAGTATGGACTTGTTGTTGAATTTATTGTATGAGACCCTTGTTGGGGATTCTCTAGTGAACATCTTGTTGGAATTGTTTGTGGGGAGTTTGTGATTGTGATTTTCCGGTTGGATTTCTTGGTGTGAGATTTATTTGTTGAGAGTTCGTAGTGGTGGATCTCTTGTTTGAGCTTTGTTCAACCTCTTGATGTGAATTTTTTTTTATCACTAAGATTAAGATAATTGAAAATGAATGATTAAATTGATTTTTTTGGACGTTGGCTTAATTGTTTCTACGATTCTAATAACCCAAGATTAAGGTAATGTAAGGAGGAGTCTTTAAATAGCATATTGAAATGGATAATATGTGGATTTTCTGATTGTGTATAATGATAAAGTGATGAATCGCTTAGTTATTGTAAACATATATGGGTATGTCTATGATAATGGAACGCGTGGATTTACTATTTACGGATTGATGATGTATCAATGAAAAGAAAATATATTTTTAGCCGATCATAATTGGTTAGCGACTTTGGCTCAAGTTATGTAGCGATACTTTGGCTCAAGTTATGTAGCGACACTTCGGCTCGAGTTTATGTAGCAACACTTCGGCTCGAGTTTATGTAGCAACACTTCGGCTCGAGTTTATGTAGAAACACTTCGGCTCGAGTTTATGTAGCAACACTTCGGCTCGAGTTTACGTAGCAACACTTCGGCCCGAGTTTATGTGGCAACACTTCGGCCCGAGTTTATGTGGCATGTTTTCTTTTAAACAAAATGGGAACCTGTTTTAGCTAACCTTAGGTTGTGTAGCGACTTTGGCTCCAATTATGCAGCAAAGAAAATGAATTTCAAAATGGTTTACTAACCTTGTTCCAATGTGGATCATTGTGGAATTGCCTACCCGGAGTGGTAGTGGATCATTGTTGAGTTGCCTACCCGGAGTGGTAGTGGACCATTGTTGAGTTGCCTACCCGGAGCGGTAGTGGATCATTGCTGAATTGCCTACCCGAAGTGCTAGTGGACCATTGTTGAATTGCCTACCCGGAGTGGTAGTGGACTATCGTTATATTGCCTACACGAAGTGGTAGTGGCATGAAACTTTTGGTATGTGATGATTGACCTTTTGTAGTTGAATATTTGCAATGCACGATATAGTGGTAATGAGCTCAAATTATCTGCTTCGATATTGTGCTTACAAAACTTGTTTCTATTTCATGTGCGTCAGTAATTGTTATGCATAATTGCAATGTTATGGTATAAGCATGTTTCTTTAAGTGTATAGTGGGGACTCTCATGTCTTGGATGAAATGTAACTTCAGAAATAACTAGCTTTTGAAAATTTTGAATTGGGCATTCGGTGTCGAATAAGGAAAAGGGTTTTAAGTTATTTTGAAACGATTATGAAAAATCTTGCCTCCACAAGATGATTTCCATGAAACTTACATCTAATTTATTTTCGAAAATCATTTTTGAATGAAGTATACTATTCGGCTAAGCGCTGATTAAGTTTCATGTTGAAATCCTAATTTTTAACAACCTCATCTTGGATGAATGTGATGTGTTAAAAAATCTTGTGAGGTAATTATGACCATGTGTTTCTAGATGTGATGTAGAGTTGAACACGAAATGCATGTCCATCATTGTATTTTGGGTATCCATATAAAACTCATGTTTTTGGATTGGATGTTCGTAAATGGCAAAAATCAATGGTGTCAACGTATGCGATTTGAGTGGGTCTACGATCTTGTATGCCTAACGGAAATTTATGAACTAGCAAATCTTCTTAAACCGCATTTGTTGTAGTAGAAGTGTTTGGTTGAGTTGGATATTGACTTGGTGATTTTGATTGGTATGTGAAAGACTCCAAGAATCTTGTATGTCTAAATTGTATTTGAATGAACATCATGATTCTGTGTTGTAGCGAGCATAAATTGAAATGCTAGTGAAGATTTTTGAGTAAATTGTGGTTATTTGCACGTGTGGAATGAAATGACGTTGTTTCTATCGAGTGGATGTCGATCTAGCTATTGCATTTTTGGGTGCGAGCTAGTACATCTTGGTAAACGATGAGTATGGAGTCTCACTTCGAACTGGGTTCGAGAGTGTTGTGGCGAATCTGACCGTATATGTTGATCGTTTTGAACGATTGTTGTGGTAATAGATCAGGGAGGTCTATTGTGATGGAGGAAATACTCGAGAATCTTTAGTTCGTTTGTAATAATTTTCTCTTAGTTATCCTAACATTTGGCTTGGGTATTTGGGCTCTAGAAGAGTAGCCCATGATGGGGACTCTGTGGTATCACTGTTGCGTGATATATACCCTTGCTTGTCGTCTAAGCGATGTTAATGGTTTAGACGGTTGAGTCTAAGTGCGGTCGAGTGTATCTTATGCCTAACGTGTAGGCGATGATAGTACCTTCCCGAGAGTAACCTAATAAAATTTCAGGGACGAAATTTCTTTAAGGGGGGAATGATTGTAACACCCCAAATTTATCCTCCTTGAAATTAGGTAACAGTCCTGAAGAATGGGGCATACTGCCAGATTCTCGCTTGAGGGAGAGGATCTCGCCCAAGCGAGAGGATCAGTGTTTTAAATTTGGAAATTTTGGGAATCTCGCCCAAGCGAGGAATGGGTCGCTTGAGCGAGAGAAAGCCTGGACAGGCTGTGAGATTCTTGCTTGAGCGAGATAATCTCGCCTAGGCGAGAGAGCCCGTGTCTGGAAAATTTAAAATATCGTGGGTTTCTCGCCCAAGCGAGATATTCTCGCCCGGGCGAGAGTGCCCAGCTATAAAAGTAAAGAGAGGGTTTCACAAACCCTAATCTTCACTTCCTTTTCTTCCCCTTCACTCCCAATGGCGGCTCCCCATGGATTTCGACTCTTTCCTCCACCAAACCTCAAAAACACATCAAAACTTCTTCCTCTTGCCTCTTATTGGAACATTGAAGAGATTTGGAGAGGACAAAGCAACAATGGGGTTTGAAGGAGATGGAGGTAGATGAAGCTCTTTGCGGATCCATGGAGCTTACGCAACCTAAGGTGAGGGAGAGGACAATTGTGGTCTTAGAGTATTTCATTAGAGTCATCATCTCTGATTTCCCTCAAGAATCGGAGCACATTAACGGATAGAAACTCTCTTGGGAGTTTGTGGTCCATGTGAGAGTCTTTATTTTACATAAGGATGTATTAGCCGTAAGAGTGGAGACATATGTGCGGAGAAAACCGTTTATGGAAGTACAACGCCATATGCCCCTTTAGGTAATACACCGTCGTTAAAGAAGGTTCTAACGTTAATGTGTATATGATGAGTGATACTTCATGTGTGGCTTGTTTATGAATAATGGTATGTTATGGATGGTTGATTTATTATAAACACATATGGGTGTGTTGGTAATAAGGATTGTGAGGTGTGTGTTTAATGACAAAATTAGAAATTGTTATGTTGTGCGATAATGATTGAGTATGAGTTATGTATGGGCGTAAATATAAAATGAGTATGTTGTGAGTTGTTGATTGTTATAAACATATATGGGTGTGTTTGTAACAATGAATGTGTGATGAGTTATTAATGTGTTAAAATGAGATGGGTATGTTGGTAATAAGAATTGTTTGATGAGTTGTTAATGTGTTAAAATGGACATGAGTATGTTTATCTAAATGAGTATGTTGGGAGTTGTTGATTGTTATAAGCCTATATGGGTGTGTGTGTAACGATGACTGTGTGATAAGTTGTCAAGGTATTAAAATGGATAAAGATATGTTTGTGACAATGAAGGTGTTGTGTGTTATTTTATGGTGATAAAATAGTGAGATGCCTTGCGTTGATTGTGTATGACATGGATGCGAGTATATTGTGGAAACTCGACCTGCCCGATGTGATATGGGGAATTACTCGACCTGCCCGATGTGGTATGGGGAATTACTCGACCTGCCCGATGTGGTATGGGGATTACTAGACCTGCCCGATGTGGTATGGGGAATTACTCGACCTACCCGATGTGGTATGAGGATTAACTAGAGCTACCCGATGAGGTAGAAGATTATTTGTACAGTTCAGAATTGTTGAAAGAGATCAAGGGTAAATTACTACGGAATGTGAATGATGTGAAGAGTGTATACTCAGAATGAAAATCATATGCATGCCATAGGATATATATTATGAGATATATATCTTATAGGGTGAATATGAATGATGAGAAATGAGTATGTTTGGATGAATAAAATATGCACACTATAGCACATATAGTATGAGATATATGTGTACTATAGGGTGAATATGGATAATATGTGTTGATTGGTATATGTTTATCATGATTGATGTTAGATGTGTATGGTTTTAATACTTTAATGTTATTACTCCATGTAAATCCACGCTACGGTCGTCGTAGTTGGTTCTTACTCCCTCTGTCTTTCCTTGTATGTGTTGTGTATTTGAATTCAGGTCGTGGCGGTAGCGCATCGGACGATTGTGGAGAAGAGTACATGGTAGAGTAGGCCTTTATGTGATCGATACGTTATATGATAAATGTTTGTAATATGAAGAACATGTTAAAGTGAAATTATGTATAGGTAACTTGCTCCTAAATGTATAAGGAAGATGATTTAATGTTTGTATTGTTCCTTAAGAATGGATAATTGTTTAGATTATGTATTTGAAAGGAAGTGCAATAACATGCTTTTGAAAAGAAATGTATTAGAAATATTTCCGCCTTGTAATTTATAAATGTATTCACTCAAGATTCCAAAACGTTCAGGTAATGTCTTTCAAAAGCAATCACTTCACTTTCATGAATAAGGTTTTTTAAAAAAAAAAAGAATTTTCGGGTTATGAAAATCGGGTCCTTACACTCCCCTCTCGGGCCCATGAATCCACCGAGCGTGTTAACCCACCATCTTAAATACCCCCTGCAGTATTTTTTCTCCCAAAGGGGAGCCTCCCGCGACTCGAACCCGTTACCTCAGGGACAAATAGTCACTATTCCAATGAGTCACTACCATTAAGTTCGATGGATTCATGGGCCTGGGAGAGGGTGGGGGTCGCATGTCAGGACTGAGGTGTTCCATTAAAAAGGTGCCTTTTTACTTATTGCTTTGGTTTTAACGTTTATTTAATTTTTCTTTTTTCTTCGTACGCAATGTTTTTGCCTCTTCAGTTGGGTAGAAGAAAGTCACTACTTTGATATTTATGTTGGCACAAGAGATAATTGCGGAGAGTGTGCTTGGATAATTTCGCCGTCAGGGACATGTAAGTTAATCAGTGACACCAACCATTTTGTTTGTTATCCATGGAATGTCAAAGAACAACATGAACTTCAACGGAGGAAGGGGCTTCTCATTTCTAACACTACTACTCCACAAGAACCATATCTTCCTGTTGAACCAGTTAACTCGCAAGGAAGAGAATAATAATAAAACATTACCTAAGTTAGCTTGTTTCAAATGTTGATGTAATAATATTTCAATATGTTGAATTAACAATAAAATATTTGAATTTTATAATAATAAAGTATGTACGGAAGAAAAGAAAATTCTAAAACATAAGGGAGATAGTAATATCAATATAACGAGGACCGGCCCAGGCGGTCGGATCCCTGATCGGATTCGAAAATGGATTTAATTTGTAGTCTTGATAAAATGAACGATTAAACTGAATAATTCGGGAAGTGTGTGACACCCTAATTTTAATTGCCTAAGTGTAGTATCTGCTCCCAGGATTTCCTGGGATTCTCACCTAGGTGAGAATGGCTTGCCTGAGTGAGGGAGAGAGGTGTTGACACTGAAGGATCCTCGCTTGAGGGAGAGCACCAGATATGAGTTTTTAAAATGGGCGGGTACGACTCGATATGCGTACGACTCGATATGGGTAATAGTAGACTGTTTGACAAAGTCTTCTCATTTCTTGCCGATGAACATGAAATATTCCCTAGAGCGATTAGCTGAGTTGTATATCAAGGAAACCGTTCGGTTGCATGGGATACCGTCGAGCATTGTGTCAGATAGTGTAATGACCGAAATTCTACCCTTGAATTTTTTTTTTTAATTCAATTCCGTGTGTTTACTCATAAATTACATTACCAATTTAATAACCTTATTTCAAAATCTCAATTCCCTCATCACACTCAACCCATGAACCAATAATGACATACATAATCATTTGACAGAAAAACATAATTCGTATTATGCAACTTAGTAACTACCGCATACAACTAGCTATGGGTTTCCAAAATACCCATAGCTACACATATCCAGAGTTACAACACAGGTTGTGAAGATGGTGATCTTTCCTAACCTATGGCTAAGGTATTGATGATGCTCACTATGTCATCAAATGCAAAACTAAGACTAGCAAATCAAAAGTCAAAGAAGCTTATATGTGTAGTCTAAGTCTTCTAGGTAAAACGATACTTAATCTTAAAATCTCTTAACTATACAATAAAGGCTAAATACTGAAAAACTCATGCATAAAACCAAGATCATTTGCACTAAAGCTTAAGTGTTCTGTTTTTAAACAGTGTAATCGATTACACAACCATGGTAATCGATTACAGGTTGATAAACTCATCAGACCTGTGCATTTTCTATGATGTAATCGATTACACAACCATGGTAATCGATTACAAAACCATGGTAATCGATTACAGGTTGATAAACTCACCAGACCTGTGCATTTTCTATGATGTAATCGATTACACCATACTCGTAATCGATTACAACATATTAAAAGTACCAGATATGTACGTTTTTCACACTGTAATCGATTACACCATGTTTGGTAATCGATTACATAAATCCGTTGAGTTTTGTATTTTAAATTTCTACATGATGTAATCGATTACACTATACTCGTATTCGATTACAACATATTAAAAGCATCAGATACGTGCATTTCTTCACATTGTATTCGATTACACAATGTTTGGTTATCGATTACATCAATCCGTTGAGTTTGTTTTTGAAATTTTTAACTGGTGTAATCGATTACACCATATGGTAATCGATTACACATACCAGAACAGTATATTGGTTCTGTTTTGAATGAACTGTTGTAGCTCTTGACTTTTCACAAACTCATACTGGTTCATGTGCACGAATTAAACACTATAAATAGGTGTTCTATGACTTGTTTTTCAACACAATTCTGAATACAACTTTCATACTCACAAAGTCACAAAGTTCTCATAATTTCTTTCATTCATTCATAAGTGTTAAAACTTTGATATCAATTTTCATATCTTTCCAATTCTGGAAATTATTCAAAGTCTTAAGCACAAACAAAAGCCTTTATCCAAGTTATTTGATTCTAAATTAAGTGATCATTTAGTGAGTGATTCAATCCTTAAAGTTTCAATTACTATTAGAGAGTCACTTATTCAAAAGCCTTGTAAAAACCATCTTAAGAATACAAGTTAGTGTCTTGTAAACATTTCACCAAGTGTGGTGAAGTGCAGTATATTGTGAAGAACGGTGTTAGCCTAGTGCCTAGTGGAATAGGTGAGTAGTCTTGGAAGAAGACGAAGAAGGTGTATCATTGGTTCTTGCAATAGTGGAAAAATCTTCTTGGTAACAAGAAGGACTGGTCGTAGCCTTCAGATTGAAGGTGAACCAGTATACATCTTGGTGTGATCTTCTCTTCCCTTAACTTTTTACATTTTGCATTATCATCTACTTTTACTCAACTATTTTGTTTAATACTTCCGCTCATAGAAAAACTCTTTTTAAACTTGCAAAGTTTTAAAATAAAAGTAGAAATATTCAATTTAAGTCTCTACACCTAATTCACCCCCCCCCCCCCCCTAGGTGGCCATCTATTCCTAACAATTGGTATCAGAGATTAAGTTTAGGTAATTTTCTCCTAAGATCCTAACTATGGCCTCAAAACAATATCTAGGAGAGAGATCCAATATAAATCGTCCACCAAACTTTAATGGTGAACATTACGATTTCTGGAAAATTAGGATGAGAATATTCATTGAGTCTCAAGACTTAGAAATTTGGGACGTCATTGAAAACGGTCCCTTTATTCCAAGTCATCTTAGTTGTGGTATAGTAGAAACAAAACCAAGAAGTGCTTGGGATAATGAAGATAAAATAAAAGTTCAATATGATCTAAAAGCCAAGAACATTATAACTTCGGCTTTGGGAATGGATGAATTCTTTAGAATCTCAAATTGTGAAACTGCAAAAGAGATGTGGGAAACCTTAGAGACCACCCACGAAGGAACAGATGAAGTTAAGCGTTCAAGACTCAATACTCTGTCACAAGAGTATGAACTCTTTAGAATGCTTCCTGGTGAGAAAATACAAGACCTGTAGAAAAGATTTACCCACCTTACTAAACATCTCATTGCCTTAGGAAAAGACCTATCTACTAATGACTTAAACTTAAAAGTTCTTAGGTCCCTAAATAGAAATTGGCAACCCAAAGTTACTGCCATATCAGAAAAGAAGAGTCTGTCTAAAATGTCTCTTGCAACCCTCTTTGGTAAATTGCAAGAACATGAATTAGAATTAGGGAGATTAGAGCAAAATGAAGAAATAGAAAAGAAACATAAATCAATTGCTCTAAATATTGTCACTAAAGATAGAAATAGCGATATTGATGAAGATGAGGACATGATTCTTGTAGCCAAAAGATTTAATAAATTCTTAAAGAAAAGCAAAAACATTCAAGAAAAACAAATTTTCAAGAAAAAATGAAAATTCCTCCTCTCAAAACATCACTTGCTTTGAATGCGGCAAAAGTGGCCACATAAAAGCAGATTGTCCTACTCTTAAAAAGAAGGACAACTATAGCAAGAACTTCAACAACAACAAAGTCAACAATTACAATGATATAAGCTCATCATCTGACTCCGACAATGAAGAGAATGCTCAAATAGCACTAATGGCTTCACACCAATCAGAAGATGAACTTGATGAGGTCAGTAACTCTTTTGAATTACATAGTTATGATGAGTTACAAGAAGCTTTTAATGAATTGCATGATGAATTTCTAAAGCTTTCTAAAATATGTTCAAAACAAAAGAAAACCATTGTAGAATTAGAAAGTAAAGTCAACTCTCAAAACAAACTCACTAGTTGTAATAAATGTATAGAAAAAGAATCCAAAATACATGTATTAACAAATGAAATAAACACTTTAAATAGGAAAACTAAAAACTTGGACAAAATCTTGTTGAATCAACGCCCTTCAAATAACAAAAGAGGGATTGGTTATTCTCCTAATAATAATAGTGGCCAAAACAAAACTGTCTTTATAAAAGAAAGTGTTAGTAAACTTCCTTATGTTAATGAAAGGGCTGTACTAAAATTTAAGAACTCAGATTTCTACACTTCCCCCATAAATTTTAAAAGTAATAACTTGATCTATAAGTATACATGTAATTATTGTAATCATCATGGTCATACTCCTAACAACTGTTATGTTAAAAATTATGGAATACCAAAAGGTAAATTTGTATGGGTTGAGAAAGGCACTAACATAAAAGGACCCAAATCACTTTGGGTACCTAAAATATAAATTTATCTTGTAGGTATGCTTTGGAGCAGAAAACGATCTATGGTACCTAGACAGTGGCTGCTCAAGGCATATGACTGGTGACAAATCAAAGTTCAGGTTTATTCTACCAAAAGATGGATTTGTCACATATGGCGATAACAATAAAGGTAAAATTTTAGGAATTGGAAGGATTGGTAAATCTCCACATGTTATTATAGATAATGTCTTATATGTTGATGGCTTAAAACAAAATATTCTTAGCATGAGATTAACTATGTGATAAAAGCTTAAATGTCATCTTTAAGAAGGATTTATGTACTATAGAAGATAGCAAGGCTCATAGGACTAAACTTTTCGGAAAAAGAACTCTTCTTCAAAATTAGGAAAGAGCTTGGTATATTGGTTGAAAAATGATTAAGTTAAAAAATTATCTCTTTGAATCATTATAAGATCAATTGTGTGATATTATGTGTATATATTGTGTAAAGTATATGATTTACTATCTGTTATAAACTCTGAAAAGCATATGTTATCCTATCATTACTATGCTTACTCTGCTATACCTAGTCTCCTTTTTGATAATGTCAAAAGGGGGAGAAAATGGTATGTTTCGTTTGTTCAAATTTATTTCAGGCATAAAATATTTTCACAAAGATATGCAATAAGACCTAAAGACAGGGGGAGAACTACTAAACATGAATCAACTGTCAAGACATAGTTTGCCATCATCAAAAAGGGGGAGATTGTGAAGATGGTGATCTTTCCTAACCTATGGCTAAGGTATTGATGATGCTCACTATGTCATCAAATGCAAAACTAAGACTAGCAAATCAAAAGTCAAAGAAGCTTATATGTGTAGTCTAAGTCTTCTAGGTAAAACGATACTTAATCTTAAAATCTCTTAACTATACAATAAAGGCTAAATACTGAAAAACTCATGCATAAAACCAAGATCATTTGCACTAAAGCTTAAGTGTTCTGTTTTTAAACAGTGTAATCGATTACACAACCATGGTAATCGATTACAGGTTGATAAACTCATCAGACCTGTGCATTTTCTATGATGTAATCGATTACACAACCATGGTAATCGATTACAAAACCATGGTAATCGATTACAGGTTGATAAACTCACCAGACCTGTGCATTTTCTATGATGTAATCGATTACACCATACTCGTAATCGATTACAACATATTAAAAGTACCAGATATGTACGTTTTTCACACTGTAATCGATTACACCATGTTTGGTAATCGATTACATAAATCCGTTGAGTTTTGTATTTTAAATTTCTACATGATGTAATCGATTACACTATACTCGTATTCGATTACAACATATTAAAAGCATCAGATACGTGCATTTCTTCACATTGTATTCGATTACACAATGTTTGGTTATCGATTACATCAATCCGTTGAGTTTGTTTTTGAAATTTTTAACTGGTGTAATCGATTACACCATATGGTAATCGATTACACATACCAGAACAGTATATTGGTTCTGTTTTGAATGAACTGTTGTAGCTCTTGACTTTTCACAAACTCATACTGGTTCATGTGCACGAATTAAACACTATAAATAGGTGTTCTATGACTTGTTTTTCAACACAATTCTGAATACAACTTTCATACTCACAAAGTCACAAAGTTCTCATAATTTCTTTCATTCATTCATAAGTGTTAAAACTTTGATATCAATTTTCATATCTTTCCAATTCTGGAAATTATTCAAAGTCTTAAGCACAAACAAAAGCCTTTATCCAAGTTATTTGATTCTAAATTAAGTGATCATTTAGTGAGTGATTCAATCCTTAAAGTTTCAATTACTATTAGAGAGTCACTTATTCAAAAGCCTTGTAAAAACCATCTTAAGAATACAAGTTAGTGTCTTGTAAACATTTCACCAAGTGTGGTGAAGTGCAGTATATTGTGAAGAACGGTGTTAGCCTAGTGCCTAGTGGAATAGGTGAGTAGTCTTGGAAGAAGACGAAGAAGGTGTATCATTGGTTCTTGCAATAGTGGAAAAATCTTCTTGGTAACAAGAAGGACTGGTCGTAGCCTTCAGATTGAAGGTGAACCAGTATACATCTTGGTGTGATCTTCTCTTCCCTTAACTTTTTACATTTTGCATTATCATCTACTTTTACTCAACTATTTTGTTTAATACTTCCGCTCATAGAAAAACTCTTTTTAAACTTGCAAAGTTTTAAAATAAAAGTAGAAATATTCAATTTAAGTCTCTACACCTAATTCACCCCCCCCCCCCCCCCCCCCCCCCCCCCCTTAGGTGGCCATCTATTCCTAACACCAGGTCAGCTAATATATTTGTCCGTAGTTACATAATGTTTTAAACTAGGAAATATGCACTCATGTAAAAAATAGTGCAAATAAATGAATCCAAAATGTAAAGCTCTCAAAGATCCCCAAAAATGAGTCCCCCCTCATGTCTCCTGTTTATCTGCAATGGGATTATCATTGACAAAAGCACAAACGCACAAAGGAGTAAGTCGTTAATTCAATAAACATCATTATAAGATAATCCACATTAGTAAAGGGTTAGTAAACCATTTTTGAAATTCATTTTTCTTTGCTGCATAACTTGAGCCAAAGTCACTACACCCCTTAGGGTTAGCTAAAAGCAGATTCTCATTTCTCTTAAAATAAAACGCGCTCATATACTCAAGCCAGAGTTTTTGCTTATATATTCAAGCCATAGTTTTTGCTTATATACTCAAGCCAGAGTTTTCGCTTATATACTCAAGCCAGAGTTTTCGCTTACATACTCAAGCCAGAGTGTACGCTTCTATACTCAAGCCAGAGTTTATGCTTCTATACTCAAGCCAGAGTTTTTGCTTCTATACTCAAGCCATAGTCGCTAACCATTCATGGTCGGCTAAAACATGTTTTCTTTTCATCGATTTCACCATTTCTCATTTCCCGTAAATCTACGCCCACTTTAGAATAAACACACCCATATATGTTTATACTAAATGCGTAATTCACAACTCAATCATTGCATAACCAGAAAATACACACATTTTCCATTTCCCGTAAATCTACGCCTACTTTAGTATAAACACACCCATATATGTTTATACTAAATGCGTAATTCACAACTCAATCATTGCATAACCAGAAAGTACACACATTTTCCATTTCAAATGCACAAATAAAGACTTATCCTTACCTCGGTGAGTGTTGGGTTTGGTTCTTGGCAACTTCTCAAGTTCCACCGACACCGCCTCCTCCCTATTTAATGTAACAGCGTCGAGTTCTCGCTTAAGCGAGCTCATTCTCGCTCAAGCGAGAAAATCCCGCCCATTTTAAAAACTCAGACCTGATCCTCTCGCTCAAGCGAGGATCCTCTCGCTCAAGCGAGAATCTTACAGCCTCGACAGGTCCAAAACATCACTTTTCTCGCCTAGGCGAGCCAACCCTCGCTCAGGCGAGAATCCTCTAGTATAGCACATGATTTCACCCTTCCAGTTGAGCCTTTCTCGCTCAAGCGAGAATACCTCGCTCAAGCGAGAATCCCAGGACTGATACTATAATTTTAAATACTTAAATTTAGGGTGTTACAATCCTCCCCCTCTTATAAGAATTTTCATCCCCGAAAATTAAACATACCTCGATTCGAACAAATGATGGTAATCCTCCCTCATGTCACGTTCCATCTCCCAAGTAGCATCCCCTTCGTCTACTTGGCTCCATAGTACTTTCACCAAAGGAATCTCCTTGCCTCTTAGTCTCTTGATACTGGTATCCATGATCCTCACGGGCAACGTCGAAAAGGTCAAGTTATCCTTCAACTCTATCTGATCAGATTCTACCACATGAGATGGATCTCCAACATACTTCCTTAACTGAGACACATGAAACACATTATGAAGGTTCGACAACAACGGAGGCAAAGCGATCCGATATGCTACCGGCCCAATCCTTTTCAATACTTGATATGGTCCAATGAATCTCGGAGTCAGCTTGCGAGACTTCAACACCCTACCAATTCTGGTAGTCGGGACTACTCTCATGAAAATATGATCTCCCTCATTAAACTCAAGAGGTTTTCGCCTCTTATCGTAATAGCTTTTCTGCCGACTCTAGGCGATCCTCATATTCTCTCGGATTTTCTTGATCTAATTCGTCGTCTCTTGGACCAGTTCGGGCCCCAATATCAAGTTCTCCCCAATCTCAAACCAACCCACTGGAGTTCGGCACTTCCTACCATACAACGCCTCATAAGGTGCCATTCCAATACTCGAATGGAAGCTATTGTTGTAGGTAAATTCAATCAAAGGCAACATGCCATCCCAACTCCCCGGTTGTTACAAGACACAAGCCCTGATAAGATCCTCCAATGACTGTATTGTTCTTTCCGATTGACCGTCCGTTTGTGGATGATAAGTTGAACTTAACTTCAACTTAGTTCTTAATGCGGACTGCAAACTTGTCCAAAAGTTCGAAGTGAAATGGGGATCCCTATCCGATATAATGCTCGACGGTATCCCTTGCAAACGAACTATTTCCCGGATATACAGTTCCGCTAATCGCTCCAAAGAATATTTCATGTTCATAGGCAGAAAGTGTGCAGATTTCGTTAACCGATCCACTATCACCCATATCGAATCATATCCTTTCTGAGTTTTAGGGAAACCCGATACAAAATCCATGGAGATACTATCCCACTTCCACACAGGAATTTCTAGGGATTGTAACTCTCTCGTCGGTCTCTGATGCTCAATTTTGGCTTTCTGACATACTAAACAACTCGAGACATACGAAGCCACATCCCTCGTCAACCCTGACCACCAAAACAACTTCTTCAAATCTTGGTACATCTTGGTAATTCCCGGGTGAAAACTCATATTGCTCTTATGAGACTCCTCTAAAATACTGTTCCGTAATTCCTGATCACGAGGCACACACACTCTCCCTTTATAACGCAGCATTCCACTAGGGTCCGATGCGAAATCAGTTTCCTTGCCACTTAGCATCAAATCCCGTTTTTCTATTATCTCGATATCCTCAACTTGCATTACTCGGATTTGATCAAACAGTTCATTTGTGACCTTAAGCATTCCTAAAATCATACTATGAGGCCTTATCTGAACTTCCAAGTTCATATATCTGAACTCTTCAATCAGTTTCCCTTCCCTAACCACCAAAGCTGATATGTGCAAGGACTTTCGACTTAGAGCATCTGCCACCACATTGGCCTTTCCCGGATGGTCTGCAACCCAAAATCGTAATCCTTAAGGAATTCCATCCATCTCCTTTGTCGCATGTTCAATTCCTTTTGATCAAATAGGTACTTCAAACTCTTGTGGTCGTTGTATACCTCAAATCTCACGCCATAGAGATGGTGTCTCCAGATTTTTAAGGCAAAGACCACTACGGCTAATTCAAGATCGTGGGTAGGGTAGTTTTGCTCATGGGTTCTCAACTGTCTAGAATCATAGGCAAAAACCTTCCCTTCTTGCATCAACACACAACCCAAACCTTGCTTGGACGCATCACAATAAACACTAAAATCTCTATCAGTATAAGGAAGAACCAACACTGGCGTTGTAGTCAATCTCCGTTTCAACTCTTGGAAACTCTCTTCACAACGGATTGTCCACACATAAGGTTCCCCCTTCCTGGTGAGCTTAATCAACGGTAGTGCCAACTTCGAAAATCCCTCAATGAATTTCCGATAATAACCAACCAAACCCAGAAAACTCCGGATCTCAGTAACTGACTTGGGTAATGCTCATTCTATAACCGCTTCAACTTTGGAAGGGTCTACTACTACCCCTTCCTTGGATATTACATGTCCCATAAAGTTTACCGATTCCAACCATAAATCACATTTAGACAATTTAGCATACAACCGGTTCTTACTCAGAAGCTCTAGAACAATTTTCAGGTGCTTTGCATGCTCCTCTTGGCTTTTGGAGTAAATCAGAATGTCATCAATAAATACCACTACGAATGAATCCAAATACGGATGAAAAATCCGATTCATGTAGTCGGTAAATATTGCTGGGGCATTCGTTACACCAAAAGGCATGACCAAATACTCAAAATGTCCATACCTCATCCTAAAAGCAGTTTGAGGAATGTCTTCGGATTTTACACGGAGTTGGTGATAACCCGACCGAAGATCGATCTTTGAAAACACTACCGCCCCTCTCAACTAATCCATCAAGTCATCAATCCGAGGCAATGTATACTTGTTCTTAATAGTAACTTTGTTCAGCTGTCGGTAGTCGGTACACAAACGCATACTACCGTCTTTCTTCTTAACCAACAGAACAAGGGCACCCCACGGCGAGACACTAGGACGAATAAACTTGTTTGCCATTAAGTCCTCAACCTGCTTTTTCAACTCAGCCAATTCTAACGGTGCCATCCTATAAGGAGCTATAGAGATGAGTGCCGTTCCAGGTACCAATTCAATAGAGAATTCAACTTCTCTCATTGGAGGCAATTCCGGAATATCACTAGGAAATACCTTAGGAAACTCACGAACTATCAGAATATCCTCAACCTTGGGTTTCTCAATACCCTCCAAGGATGCCAACAACATAAACACGTCTCCTCCCTCTTTATAGGAAGTCCTGACTTCCTTTGCCGATAACGACTTCATGTTATTAACCTCATCAGAAACCTCATCTAGATTCCCGAATACCACGGTCTTCTCGGCACAATTAAGCATTACATGATTCGCCGAAAACCAGTCCATCCCCAGAATTAGATCTAACTGGGATAGTGGTAAGCAGATTAAATCCACGGTAAAAGTCCTACCGTTTACCACTACCGGACATCGAGACACCACTGTCGACACCACCACAAGCACATCAGTCGAGGTGGATACGACCAAGTCGAAAGGCAACGACTCAGTTTGCAATTTCAATCTATCCACGCATTCAATAGATACAAAGGAGTGTGTCGCTCCAGAATCAAACAACACTAAAGGGGAATACTTGGCACCATGCAATTACCTTTCAGGCCATCTACACCCGACGCCTCTGCACCACTCATGGTGAATACTCTGCCAGTAGATCGGGGTCGTTCCACCCTCACAGCGTTCACACTCTGCTGTAGCTTAGGACAATACCTTCTGACATGCCCCACCTCCTTGTAGTGAAAACAGGTAAGCGTCGTTCTAAGGCATGAGTCACCAACATGAGTTCGGCCACATTTGCCGCACAAAGATGGGGAGTTCAATCGTGACCCTCCAGCATTAACATGAGTCTTCGGCCCATTTGAAGTATGACCCCGATCACCCGTGGGAGGAGAGTAAGGCTTCCATTCCTCTTGAAACACTTTGCCCTTCCCTTTTCCGTGTAAGAAGTTCCGTTGAAGGCCATAGTGTCGTGGAGGGTTCTCTTTACTAGCAGCAGCGTCCCTCACTCTCACATTATCCTCATACATCCAACACTTGTTCACTAGTGTAGGAAAATCAGCAATCTCTTCATGACTAAATGTCACCCTCAGCTCGGGTTTCAACCCCATCTCAAACTTCACACATTTGGACCTCCCGTCCAACTCTAGTTCAGCAGAGGGCCAATACCGGATCAATTCCTCAAACTTGGCCGCGTACTCCCCCACTGACATGTTTCCTTGCTCTAATTGCAAGAATTCCATCTCCTTCTTCCTTTTCAGGTCTACAGGAAAATATTTCTGGAGGAATTTGCTCTTGAAAGCTCCCCACGTGATGATTTGCCCTTTGATCTCCATCTGCCTTCGGGTCATTTCCCACCAGTTCTCAGCCCTTTCAACAGCATGTAGGTGGCGTAGGCCACTTTTTGAACATTAGAACAACTTTGGCCCTGAAGATTCTTTCCACTCCTTGGACCCATTCAATGGCTACATCAGGAGCGAATCCACATTGGAACTGACTGGGGTTCCTCCTGCAGAATTCGTCCAGACCTCGGTACTCAGCTGGCCCAGGTGGAACCAATGGTTGCGAACTCGGACTTGGTGTCGCATTCTAGTTTAGGTGCTGTAAGTTCTCATTCATGTTCATCAGCACGACAACAATCTGAGCCAACAAGTCATTCTGACCCGATCCCCTTCCTCTTCCTCTTCTAGACATCTCCATAACGGGTACCTGTTTATCTCTTACATTTGTCAGTAAACCATGATTAACCAGACAAATCAGCACATAATCATACAACAGTTCACTTAAACCACATAGTCAAATCAATTAGAAGTTACTAACTATGCTCTAATACCATATTGTAATGACCAAAATTCTACCCTTGGAAATTTTTCTTATTTTAATTCAATTCCGTGCGTTTACTCATAAATTACATTACCAATTTAATAACATTATTTCAAAATCTCACTTCCCTCATCACACTCAAACCATGAACCAATAATGACATACATAATCAATTGACAGAAAAACATAATTCGTATTAATGCAGCTTAGTAACTACCGCATACAACTAGCTATGGGTTTCCAAAATACCCATAGCTACACATATCAAGAGTTACAACACCATGTCAGCTAATATATTTGTCCGTAGTTACATAATGTTTTAAACTAGCAAAAATGCACTGATATACAAAATAGTGCAAATAAATGAATCCAAAATATAAAGCTCTCTAAGCTCCCCAAAAATGAGTCCCCCCTCATGTCACCTGTTTATCTGCAATGGAATTATCAATGACAAAAGCACAAACACACAAAGGAGTAAGTCGTTAATTCAATAAACATCATCATAAGATAATCCACATTAGAAAAGGGTTAGTAAACCATTTTTGAAATTCATTTTGCTTTGCTGCATAACTTGAGCCAAAGTCGCTACACCCCTTAAGGTTAGCTAAAAGCAGATTCTTATTTTTCTTAAAACAAAACGCGCTCATATACTCAAGCCAGAGTTTTTGCTTATATACTCAAGCCAGAGTTTTCGCTTATATACTCAAGCCAGAGTGTACGCTTCTATACTCAAGCCAGAGTTTATGCTTCTATACTCAAGCCAGAGTTTTTGCTTATATACTCAAGCCAGAGTCGCTAACCATTCATGGTCGGCTAAAACATATTTTATTTTCATCGATTTCACCATTTCTCATTTCCCGCAATTCTACGCCCACTTTAGTATAAACACACCCATATATGTTTATACTAAATGCGTAATTCAAAACTCAATCATTGCTTAACCAGAAAATACACACATTTTCCATTTCCCGTAAATCTACGCCTACTTTAGTATAAACACACCCATATATATTTATACTAAATGCATAATTCACAACTCAATCATTGCATAACCTGAAAGTACACACATTTTCCATTCCAAATGCACAAATACAGACTTATCCTTACCTCGGTGAGTGTTGGGTTTGGTTCTTGGCAACTTCTCAAGTTCCACCGACACCGCCTCCAACTTTAGGATCTCTTCTCAAGCTTCTAAATGACTCACAAGCCTCCTTGCTCTTGAAAAAGCTTTATTCTCTCACCTCTCTCTAGGTTTACCCTCGTAAATGTGTTTGGGGTTCCCTATTTAATGTAACAGCGTCGGGTTCTCGCTCAAGCGAGAAAATCCCGCCCATTTTAAAAACTCAGATCTGACCCTCTCGCTCAAGCTAGGATCCTCTCGCTCAAGCGAGAATCTTATAGCCTCGACAGGTCCAAAACATCACTTTTCTCGCCTAGGCGAGCCAACCCTCGCTCAGGCAAAAATCCTCCAGTATAGCCCAGGATTTCACCCTTCCAATTGAGCCTTTCTCGCTCAAGCGAGAATACCTCGCTCAAGCGAGAATCCCAGGACTAATACTATAATTTTAAATACTTAAATTTAAGGTGTTACAGATAGGGATCCCCGTTTCACTACAAACTTATGAACCAGTTTGCCGTCCTCTTTGGGAACTAAGTTGAAACTAAGTTCAACTTATCATCCACAAACGGATGGTCAATCGGAAAGGACCATACAGTCATTGGAAGATCTTTTGTGGGCTTGTGTTTTGGAACAGCGTGGGAGTTGGGATAGTATGTTGTCGTTGATCGAGTTCACCTACAACAATAGTTTCCATACTAGTATGGGGATTGCCCCTTACGAAGCCTTGTATGGGAGAAAATGTAGGACTCTAGTGAGTTGGTTTGAAACTGGGGAGAACTTAGTATTGGGACCCAAGTTGGTTTGAGAAACGACGAAAAAGATCAAGAAGTGGGAGAATATGAGAATAGCACAGAGTCGGCAGAAAAACTATTACGATAAGAGACAAAAACCTATTGAGTTTAAGGAGGGAGACCATGTATTTGTGAGAGTGGTTCCGACTAATGGGATTGGTAGAGTGTTGAAGTCTCGTAAGCTTACTCCGAGATTTATTGGACCCTATCAAATATTGAAGAGGGTTGGGCCGGTAGCATATCGGATTGCTTTGCCTCCATTGTTGTCGAATCTCCACAATGTGTTTCATGTATCTCAATTGCGGAAATACGTTGGGGATCCATCTCATGTGGTTGAGTCCGATCAGATATAACTAAAGGATAATCTTACCTTTGCGACCTTGCCTATGAGGATTATGGATATCAATATCAAGAGGTTGAGAGGCAAAGAGATTACCTTGGTGAAGGTATTGTGGAGCAAATTAGATGAAGGAGACGCTACTTGGGAAGTGGAGCGTGATATGAGGGAGAATTACCCTCATTTGTTTGAGTCGAGGTATGTTTAATTTTCGGGGACGAAAATTTCTATATGAGGGGGAGGATTGTGACACCCTAATTTTAATTGCCTAAGTGTACTGAAATTCTAGGGTATACTGGGTGTTTCTCGCTTGAGCGAGAGGGCCTTGCTCAAGCGAGAGGCCCAGTATCTGCTCCCAGGATTTCCTAGGATTCTCGCCTGGGCGAGAATGGCTCACATGGGTGAGGGAGAGAGGTGTTGACACTGAAGGATCCTCGCTTGATCGAGAATCCCTCGCTTGAGCGAGGGCACCAGATCTGAGTTTTTAAAATGGGCGGGATTTTCTCGCTTGAGGGAGAACCCGACGCTGAAACTTTAAATTAGAAACCCTCAAACACATTAAGAGTTAGGACTTGAGAGAGAAGAGAGAAGGAGGTGATTTTGGGAGCAAGGATTCGTGGGAATCAACTAGAAGCTTGGGAAGAGGTAAATCTCTTGATTCTAACTCTTTTTCTCCATTTCAAACTCGTTTTGGGTGTATGAGATCTCTTCTCAAAATGTGAGAAACAATGGAAACTCTTCCTTTTGAGTTGTGGTTCGTAGTATTTAGTTTCTCTCTTGTAAACTCTTAGTTTGGAGTTGGTATTCAAAGAATGGAGAGGGTTTGTGGGTTGATTCCTGAAAAGCCCAAAACCCCAAAATGAAAATGTGGTAAAAGAGGAAAATGGGTGAAATGGTAGACGAAGAAGATGAGTATGTGTTCTAATGTAAAATAGAAGATGAATATGTATGTTTTAATGTTTGGAAACTTCCAATGAAAGTAGTTTTGGAAACATTGGAAATGTGTGAATATCATATATGTTTGCAAATGTAATATGAGTTGTGTGTATATTATTGTGAATGAATTACTGACTTTTATTGTTGTTTGGTGGGGATTAGGAAAGATTCTAAGGTTGGAGGAGGTAGCGAAGGAAACATGTAAAGTTACTCAAAACCGACCCCAACACTCACCAAGGTAAGGAGAAGTGTTTAATTGCATATGATGATAGAGAATGCGTGGATTTTCTGATTATATATGGATTGGCTCGTTAACCAACGTATGACTTGCCCTTTGTGGTATTGGCTCGTTGAGCAATGTATGACTTGCCCTTTGTGGTATTGGCTCGTTGAGCACTGTATGACTTGTCCTTTGTGGTATTGGCTCGTTGAGCAATGTATGACTTGCCCTTTGTGGTATTGGCTCGTTGAGCAATGTATGACTTGCCCTTTTGGTAATGATTATTCGTAGCAATGTATGAATTACCTTTGTGTTAATGGCTATTCGTAGAAATGTATGATTTTCCTTTGTGACACCCTGAATTTAAAGTTATTAAATTATAGTCTCAGTCTGGAAATCTCGCATGAGCGAGAAAGTCGTTGCCTGGGCGAGAGTGACTCACCTGGGTGAGTGGAATACTGGGCTATATTGAAGGATTCTCGCCTGAGCGATAGTTGTCTCGCCTGAGCGAGAGTTGGCATTTTGAAGTTGTAGAGGCTGTAAGATCCTCACTTGAGCGAGAGGACCAGATCTGAGTTTTTAAAATGGGCGGGATTTTCTCGCTTGAGCGAGAATGGGTTCGCTTGAGCGAGAACCCGACGCTGTTGCATTAAATAAGGAACCCCAAACACATTTTAGGGTTAGAATTTGGAGAGAAGGGAGAGAAGTGAGAGAAGAGAGCATTTTCAATAGCAAGGAGTATTGAGGCTTATCTAGAAGCTTGAGAAGAGGTAAACCTCTTGGTTCTAACTCTCCTTCTCCTTTTCAAACTCATTTTGGGTATTTTGGATCTCTTCTCTTTGCATGAAAAACCATGGAGACTCTCTATTTAGAGTTGTGATTCGTTTAAGGTTGTTTTCCTCTTGTAAACTCTTGGTTTATAGTTGATATTCGAAGATGATGGTGATTTAAGGGTTGATTCATGAAAATCCTAAAACCCGAAAATGAAAATGTGGTCAAAAGAGGAGATGGGTAAAATGTTAGATGAAAAGGGTGGATATATGTTCTAATGTTGAATATAAGATAATTATGTATGTTTTAAATGTTTGGAAACCCTTAATAAAGGTAATTTTGGAAACATTGAAAATGCATGAATCTCTTGTATGTTTAAAGATGAAATATGAGTCGTGTATGTTTTATTTCGAACAAATGACTGACATTATTGTTATGTGGTGGGAATGAGGAAAGATCCTAAGTTTGGAGGCGGTGTCGGAGGAACTTGCAAAGTTACGAAGGACAAAACCCAACGCTCACCAAGGTAAGGATAAACATTTTATTTCGAGATATGCATTATTAGATATGTGGTTCAATGTGGTTGACTCGAAAAGAATAAGATGTGGGATGTATCAAAGAAAGTGAATGTCTTGCCTAGGTATTGAGTTGTATGTCTTGCCCCATGTGGTATTGAGTTGTATGTCTTGACCATGTCGTATTGAGTTGTATGTCTTGCCCCAAGTGGTATTGAATTGAATGTCTTGCCTTAGTGGTATTGAATTGAATGTCTTGCCCAAGTGGTATTGGATTGAATGTCTTGCCTTAGTGGTATTTAATTGAATGTCTTGCCCAAGTGGTATTGAATTGAATGTCTTGCCTTAGTGGTATTGAATTGAATGTCTTGCCCAAGTGGTATTGGATTGAATGTCTTGCCCAAGTGGTAGTGAATCGAATGTCTTGCCCTAGGTGGTATTGTGGAAGTATATGTAAGTGGGAAATGGCTATGTAACACGAGAAAGAAGAGAGGTTAAGGTCGGATGATGTAGTGAGATATAAAATGAAACGTAATGACTTTATGTTGAAATGCTTAAATTGTTTATCTAACTCTGTTTAAATGTGGATTATATCAAATGATACTTATTGAATTAAATGACTTACTCCTTTGTACGTTTTGTGTGTTGCCATTTGATAATCCCATTGCAGGTAGTTGGATCGATTAAGGACGCCTGATTTGGAGCTGTAGGAGCTTTAAAATCTGGATTCCTTTATTTGCACCTTTTTGTATCATGATTGAATATTTGCGAATTTAAGTATTTGTAACCATGATCAATATAATTTTTTTAATAATTGTAACTCTTGATATTTGTAGCTATGAGTATTTTGGAAACTCATAGCTAGTTGTATAAGAACCCAAATTCTACCCTTGGAAATTTTCCTTATTTTATTCCTATTACATACATTTTCCTATAACTTACAATCACAAATTCAACATCCTTATTTTAATCCCATTCCCTATTCATACTTATTCCATATCGCAATATTCACATACACGCTTATTTAACAGAAAATAATAATTCATATTAATGTATCCCGGTAACTACCGCATACAACTAGATACGGGTTTCCAAAATACCCATAGCTACAAATATCCAGAGTTACAATTAACCATGTCCACAAACATGTCCAAAATATCATGCCCATGGTTACAAATATTCAGTTTAAAACATCATCAGTTAGATTACAAAACAATGCATATAAGGATTTCGAAACTAAAAGCCTCTAAGCTCCTAATCCAGGCATCCTTAAATCTTCCGCCTACCTACAATGGGATTAACATTGACAATACACAAAGAAAACACAAAGGAGTAAGTTGTTAACTCAATAAATGCCAACTTACAATAATCCACATTTTAATAAGATTAGTAGACAATTTAGAAATCAATTATACTTAAAACCATTTCCATCGTTTTTACTTTAGAAAATCATGCTATATAACTTGAGCCAAATTTTGCTACATCGCTTGAGCCAAAGCTTGCTACATAGCTTGAGCCAAAGCTTGCTACATGATCCAAAGTTTGCTACCTCACTTGAGCCAAAGTTTGCTACATCACTTGAGCGAAAGTTTGCTACATCGCTTGAGCCAAAGCTTGCTACATCGCTTGAGCCAAAGCTTGCTACATCGCTTGAGCCAAAGATTGCTACATCGCTTGAGCCAAAGCTTGCTACATCGCTTGAGCCAAAGCTTGCTACATCGCTTGAGCCAAAGCTTGCTACATAACTTGAGCCAAAGTTGCTAACAAATCATGGTCGGCTAAACACATGTTTTCTTTTCATTGATACACCATCAATTCATAAACAACAAATTCCACGCATTTTATCAATACGACATGCTAGTTAAAAAATTCCCCTTACCTTGGTGAGTGTTGGGTTTGGTCCTTGGTGACTTTGCAAGTTCCACCAACACCGCCTCCAACCTTAGGATCTTTCCTCATCCCCACCACATAACAACAATGTCAGTCATTTATTCGAAATAACACATAAACAACTCATATTTCATCTTTAAACATACAAGAGATTTACACATTTCCAATGTTTCCAAACTACCTTCATTTATAGTTTTCCAAACATCTAAAACATACATATTCATCTTATATCCAACATTAGAACATATAGTCATCTTCTACATCTAACATTTCACCTATTTCCCTTTTTACTCATATTCTCATTTTGGGGTTTTGGGGTTTTCATGAATCAACCGACAAAGCCTTTCCATTCATCTAATACCAACTCTAAACCAAGAGTTTACAAGAGAAAAACAACATAAAAAACGAACCATAACTCTAAAGGATGAGTTTCCATGGTTTCTCACGTTTTGAGAAGAGATCCCATTCACCCAAAAACGAGTTTGCAAGGGAGAAAAATAGTTAAAATCAAGATATTACCTTTTCTCAAGCTTCTAGATGATTCCCACGAGTTTTTTCTCTCAAGATCACCTTCTTCTCTCTTCTCTCTCAATTTATAACCCTAAAAGTGTTTAAGGGTTTCTATTTTAAAGTGAGATCGACGGATTCTCGCTCAAGCGAGAAAATCCCGCCTTTTTAAAATTTCAGATCTGACCCTTTCGCTCTAACGAGAATCTCACAGCCTCTACAGCTTCAGAGTGCCACTTCTCGCCCAGGCGAGACAACTCTCGCTCAGGCGAGACAACTCTCGCTCAGGCGAGACAACTCTCGGTCAAGCAAGACATTTCTCGCTCAAGCGAGAATTCTTCAGTATAGCCTAGTATTTCACTCACCCAGGTGAGCCACTCTCGCCTAGGCGACACCTTTCTCGCTCAAGCGAGATTCCCAAGACTGATACTATAATTTAATGACTTTAAATTTAGGGTGTCACAAGTTGTATGCGGTAGTTACCGGGATACATTAATATTAATTATGATTTTATGTTAAATGAACGTGTATATGGATATTGCGTTATGGAATGAGTATGAACGGAAAAGTGGGATTAAAATAAGGTTGTTGAATTTGTGATTCTAAGTTATAGAAAAAAATGTATGTGAAAGGAATAAAATAAATTAAAATTTTCAAGGGTAGAATTTGGGTCCTTACAATATGGTATCAGAGCATAGTTAATTTTGCGGCCTAGAATATGGCCTTACATGCTTCTCCGTGACTTTTATGTGATTGAATTACGTGGTTTGTACAAAATGTTGTTTGATTTTGTGATTCTTGTCTGGTTAAAATTTTGACGTACTGACAAGTGAATGAGTACAGGTACACATGGCTGGAAGAGGAAGAGGAACGAGTCAGAATGTTCTGAATGATCTGTTGGCTCAGATGATGGCTGAATTGCAACAAGTTAATGAGAACTTGCATAACCTGAATCAGAACCTATCACCAAGTCCGAGTTTGCAACCCTTAGTCCCACCTGGACCGGCCGAATACCGAGGCCTAGATGAGTTCTGCATGAGGAACCCTAGTCAGTTCCAAGGAGGATTTTTTCTTGACAATGCCATTGAATGGGTCCAAGGATTGGAGAGAATCTTCAGGTCCATAAGATGTTCTGATGCTCATAAAGTGGCATATGCCACCTATATCCAGTAAAGGAGGCTGAGAACTGGTGGGAGATGGTCCGGAGACAGATGGAGACAGAGGGGCAAATCATTACTGGGAGGCCTTCAAGGGAAAGTTCCTTCAGAAATACTTTCCTGCAGACTTGAAGAGGAAGAAAGAGGTGGAATTCTTGCAGCTAGAGCAAGGGAGTTTGACCGTGGGGGATTATGCGACCAAGTTCGAGGAATTGGCCCGGTATTGTCTATATGCCGAACTTGAAGTGGACGGAAGGTCCAAATGTGTCAAGTTCGAGATGGGTCTGAAACTTAAGTTAAAGGTGATGTTTTTCCACCAATAGATTTCTGACTTCCCTACACTGGTGAACAAGTGTAGAATGTATGAGGATGATGTACGAGTGAGGGACGCTGCAACTGGTAAAGTGAACCCTCTCCGAAACTATGGGCCTCAGCGCAACTTTGTGCAAGGAAGGGGTAAGGAGAAGATGGCTGAAGACCGACGACCTTATGGTCCACCTAGGAACCATCTCACCCGTGGTTCTCAAAGGATAGCCACCATTATTGCTACTGGAGGATCAAACTCCTGTCCTATGTGCAACAAATGTGGTCGAGGACACTGTGGCCATATTTGCCCCAGATCGGGAAATGAATGCTTCCATTGTGGAGTACAAGGGCATATTAAGAGGTATTGTCACGACCTCAATCCACCGGTAGAGTATTTACCATGAGTGGTGCAGAGGCATCAGATGTTTATGGTCTGATCTAAGGTAAATGTATGGTGGCATATATTCCTCTTTTAGTGTTGTTTGATTTGGGAATGACACACTCCTTTATATCTATTGAATGTGTGAATCGCCTGAAATTGCACACGGAGTCGGTGCCTTACGACTTGGTCGTATCCACCCCAACTAGTGTGCCTGTGGTGGTGTCGACGGTTGTGTCTCGATGTCTGGTAGTGGTAAATGGTAGGACATTTACTGTGGATTTAATCTGCTTACCATTGTCCCAGTTAGATCTAATTCTGTGGATGGACTGGTTGTCAGCAAATCATGTTATGCTTACTTGTGCTAATAAGACTGTGGTATTTGGAGATCTAGTTTAGATTTCTAACCAGGTTAGTTGTATGGAGAAAGTGTCGGCTAAGGGAGTCAAGACTTCCCTTAAGGAGGGGGTATTAGTGTTTGTGTTGTTGGCATCACTGGAGGTTATTGAGAAACCCAACATTGATAGTATTCCGATAGTCCATGATTTCCCTGAGGTATTTCCTGGTGATACCCGGAACGGGACCCATCTCAATAACTCCTTATAGGATGGCACCGTTAGAGTTAGTTGAGTTGAAAAAGCAGGTTGAGGACTTGTTGGCAAAGAAATTTATTCGTCCTAGTGTCTCACCATGGGGTGCACTAGTTTTGTTGGTTAAGAAGAAAGATGGGAGTATGAGGTTGTGCACTGATTAAAGACAGTTGAACAAGGTCACCATCAAGAACAAATATCTATTTCCTAGGATTGATGACTTGATGGATCAGTTGAGAGGAGTCGTGATGTTTTCAAAGATTGACCTTCGGTCTGGTTACCACCAACTTTGAGTGAAGTTGGAGGATATTCCTAAAACTGCTTTTAGGACGAGGTATGGGTATTTTGAGTATTTGGTGATGCCCTTCGGTGTAACGAATGCCCCAGCAATATTTACCGACTACGTGAATCGGATTTTTCATCTGTATTTGGATTCATTCGTAGTGGTATTTATTGATGACAATCTGGTTTACTCCAAGAGCCGAGAGGAACATGCAAAGCATCTGAGAGTTGTCCTAGACCTTCTAAGAAGGAATCAGTTGTATGTGAAGTTGAAAAAATGTGATTTCTGGTTGGAATCAGTGAACTTCCTTGGACATGTGATATCCCGGGAAGGAGTGGCAGTAGACCCTTCTAAGGTCGAGGCAGTGATGGAATGGGCGGTGCCCAAGTCAGTGACTGAGATCAAGAGTTTTATGGGTTTGGCTGGTTATTACAGGAAGTTCATAGAGGGGTTTTCCAAGTTGGCATTACCCCTAACTAAGCTTACCAGGAAAGGAGAACCGTATGTGTGGACAATCCGTTGTGAAGAAAGTTTTCAAGAGTTGAAGCGGAGATTGACTACAGCACCAGTGTTGGTTCTTCCTTGTACTGATCATGATTTCAGTGTGTATTGTGATGCTTCTAATCAAGGTTTGGGTGTGTTTTGATGCAGGAAGGGAAAGTTGTTTCTTATGCTTCCCGGCAATTGAGAACGCATGAGCAAAACTACCCTACCCATGACTTGGAACTAGCCGCGGTGGTCTTTGCATTGAAAATCTAGAGACACCATCTTTATGGTGTAAGATTCGAAGTGTATAGCGATCACAAGAGTTTGAAGTGTTTGTTTGATAAAAAATAACTGAACATGAGGCAAAGAAGGTGGATAGAGTTCCTTAAGGACTATGACTTTGGATTGAAGTACCACCCTAGGAAAGCTAATGTGGTGGCTGATGCTTTAAGTCGGAAATCTTTACACATGTCGGCTTTGATGGTTCATGAAGGAAAACTGATTGAAGAGTTCAGGGATATGAACTTGGAAGTTCAAGTAAGACCCCATAGCATGATGTTAGGAATGCTTAAGATCACGAATGAACTGTTTGACCGAATTCGAGTAATGCAAGTTGAGGATCGTGAGCTAACGGTCAAACAAGATTTGATGATGAGTGAGAAGGAGACCGATTTTGCATTGGACCCTAGTGGAATGTTGCGATACAAGGGAAGGGTGTGTGTGCCACGTGATGTGGAATTGCGAAAGAGTATCCTCGAGGAGTCACACAAGAGTAAAATGAGTTTTCACCCGGGGACCACAAAAATGTATCAAGACTTGAACAAGTTGTTTTGGTGGTCTGGTTAAATGAAAGATGTAGCCTTATATGTTTCGAGTTGTCTGATCTGTCAGAAGGCGAAAATTGAACATCAGAGACCGACAAGAGAACTTTAGTCTCTGGAAATACCGGTTTGGAAGTGGGATAATATCTCCATGGATTTTGTATCGGGTTTTCAAAAGACTCAAAAATGGTATGATTCGATATGGGTAATAATGGATCGGTTGACTAAGTTTGCACACTTTTTACCTATTCACATGAGATATTCTTTGGAGCGATTGGCAGAACTGTATATCAAGGAGATTGTTCGGTTGCATGGGATACCGTCGAGCATTGTTTCGAATAGGGATCCCCGTTTCACTTCAAAATTTTGAACTAGTTTGCAGTCCGCATTGGGGACTAAGCTGAAATTGAGTTCAGCTTATCATCCACAAACGGATGGTCAATCAGAAAGGACCATACAGTCATTGGAGGATCTTTTGAGGGCTTGTGTTTTGGAACAACCGGGAAGTTGGGATAGCATGTTGCCTTTGATCGATTTCACCTACAATAATAGTTTCCATACGAGTATTGGGATGGCACCCTATGAAGCATTGTATGGTAGGAAGTGCCGAACTCCGGTGAGTTGGTTTGAAACTTGGGAGAACTTGGTATTGGGACCTGAGTTGGTTCGAGAAACGATGGAAAAGATCAAGAAGATCCGGGAGAATATGAGAATAGCTCAAAGTAGACAGAAAAAGTATTATGATAAAAGGCGGAAACCTCTTGATTTTAAGGAGGGGGATCATGTGTTTATGAGAGTAGTTCCGACTACTGAGATTGGTAGAGTGTTGAAGTCCAGTAAGCTGACTCCGAGATTTATTGGACCATATCAGATATTGAAAAGGATTGGGCTGGTAGCATATCGGATTGCTTTACCTCCATTGTTGTCGAATCTTCACAATGTATTTCATGTATCTCAGTTGAGGAAATATGTTGGGGATCCATCTCATGTGGTTGAGTCGGACCAAATAGAATTGAAAGATAACTTGACTTTCGCTACCTTGCTAGTGAGGATTTTGGATACCATTATCAAAACGTTGAGGGGCAAAGAGATTGCCTTGGTGAAGGTATTATGGAGCCATGTAGATGAAGGAGACGCTACTTGGGAAGTGGAACGAGATATGAGGGAAGATTACCCTCATCTGTTTGAATCTAGGTATGTTTAATTTTCGGGGACGAAAATTCATATAAGAAGGGGAGGATTGTTACACCCTGAATTTTTGATATTTAGAACATGGTGAAACTCAGTAGGTCTGGGAGCTACTAGCTGATTCTCGCCTGAGCGAGAGAGTCTCGCTTGGGCGAGGGTATCTGTGTTTCTCCCAGGATTTTACCTGAGAATCTCGCCTGAGCGAGAGACGATTCGCCTGGGCGAGGGAGAGTGGCTTTAGGCTGTAGGATCCTCGCTTGAGCTAGAGCGTCAAAGTTTGAAATTTTAAAAAGGCGGTGTCTCTCGCATGGGCGACGTATTCTCGCTTGGGCGAGAATCTAAAATCCTGAACCTTAAAATAGATCCCCAAACACGAAAATGAAAGGGTATTAGAGAGAAAAGAGAAGAGCGAGCGATTTTCTTGGCAAGAGCTCGTGTAAAGGCTAAGAGAAGCTAGAGAAGAGGTAAACCTCTTGATTTTAACACTCCTTCTTATTTAGAAACTCATTGTGGGTATTTGGGTCTCTTCTCTTATTTACTCCTTCTTGTATCAAGTAATAGATACAAGTATGTGCATAACACAAAACATCACATGAGTATCCCTATTACAAAAATAGATAAGTCACTAAACTACGACATCATCTGATCCCGCTAGTCCTTAGCTTTGCCTATACACCGATTATCACAAATAACATCAACAAGAAACACAAAGGAGTAAGACATCACATTCAAGATAATCAATATTATAAATCGGTATAGAGTAATTATAATGCAAACATATATAAATCGATCATTAACATAATTCAACAGTCAAATATCCAAAAAACAGTCATACTACAATTTCTCAACCACATTTGATAACAATTACTTCAATACCACGTAGGGCATGTCTATGCCACAAAGGCGAATCAATACCACATAGGGTAAGTCTATGCAACAAAGGCGAATCAATACAACATAGGGCATGTCTATGCCACAAAGGCGAATGAATACCACATAGGGCAAGTCTATGCCACAAAGGCAAATCAATACCACAAAGGGCAAGTCTATGCCACAAAGGCGAATCAATAACACATAGGGCAAGTCTATGCCACAAAGGCAAGTCAATACAACTTTCCCTCAATGATACTCATAACTCTATTCTCATAATAGCAAGCTCAATAAGCTTACCCTTCACATTATATCATTAATAATGGAGATGCTTCTCCCATACCTTAGTGTGTTGGCGTTTGGTAACTTGTTAGTCTCTACTCCGCTTCCTCCAACCTTAGGGTCTTTCCCCATTCACACCACACACAAAAACCATAATCAATAATATATTCATAATATCACATAATAACTCATATTATCTATTTCAACCGCAAAATAACTCATACTCTGATGATTTTCGAAACAATCTCTATTGAGACTTCAAATATGTATATCATAAACATTTAACCCCTTCATTCTGCATCATAAATCATAAACCACAACCCAACTTAACATTTCACCCCCTTTCTTCACCATTTTGTTTCTAGGTTTTGGGGTTTCCTAAAATCAACATTTTTCAACACCCTTTTCAAATACAGCCTCAAGCCACTCTCCCTCGCCCAGGCGAACCGTCTCTCGCTCAGGCGAGACTCTCAGGTAAAATCCTGGGAGAAACACTGATACCCTTGCCCAGACCTTCTGAGTTTCACCATGTTCTAAATATAAAAAATTCAGGGGGTTACAATCCTCCCCCTCTTATAAGAATTTTCGTCCCTGAAAATTTAAACATACCTTTATTCGAATAAATGCGGTTAATCCTCCACCATGTCATGTTCTACCTCCCAAGTTGCATCCCCTTCATCTACTTGGCTACATAATACTTTCACCAAGGGAATCTCCTTTCCCCTCAATTTCTTGATACTTCTGTCCATGATCCTCACAGGCAAGGTTCTAAAAGTCAGATTATCCTTCAGTTCTATCTGATCCGACTCAACCACATGAGAGGGATCCCCAACATATTTCCTTAGTTGATACACATGAAATACATTGTGGAGATTTGACAACAATGGGGGTAAGGCAATCCGATATGCTACCGGCCCAATCCGCTCCAATATCTGGTATGGTCCAATGAACCTTGGAGTAAGCTTATGGGACTTCAACACCCTCCATATTCCAATAGTCGGAACTACTCGCATGAACACATGACCCCCCTCGTTGAATTCAAGAGGTTTCCGCCTCTAGTCATAATAACTCTTTTGCCGACTCTGTGCTACTTTCATGTTCTCCCTTACCCTCTTTATCTTCTCGGTTGTCTCTCGAACCAACTCGGGTCCCAATACGAAGATTTCTCCAGTTTCAAAACAGCTCACCGGAGTTCTGCATTTCCTTCCATACAAGGCCTCATAAGGTGCCATCCCGATACTTGAATGGAAACTATTGTTGTACGTGAACTCGATCAAAGGCAGCATACCATCCCAACTTCCAGGTTGTTCTAGAACACACGCCCTCAAAAGGTCCTCCAATGATTGTATGGTCCTTTCTGATTGTCCATCCGTTTGTGGATGATAAGCGGAACTCATTTTCAACTTAGTCCCCAAAGCGGATTGCAAACTATTCCAAAATTTCGAACTGAAACGAGGATCTCTATCCGGTACAATGCTCTCTGGTATTCCATGCAACCGAACTATTTCCCGGATATACAGCTTCGCTAATCGCTCCAAGGAATACCTCATGTTCATAGTTAAGAAGTGGGCAGACTTAGTTAATCGATCCATTATTATCCATATTGAATCATACCCCTTCTGAGTCCTCGGGAAACCTGACACAAAGTCTATTGAAATACTATCCCACTTCCACATAGGAATTTCCAGAGATTGAAGTTCTCCTGCTAGTCTCTGATGTTCAATCTTAGCTTTCTGGCAAACTAAGCAACTCGACACATACAAAGCCACATCCTTATTCATTTCGGACCACCAAAATAACTTTTTCATATCTTGATACATCTCTGTAGTTCCCGGGTGAAAACTCATTTTACTCTTGTGAGATTCCTCAAGAATACTTCTTCGTAATTCTGCATCAAAAGGCACACACACCTTTCCCATGTATCGCAATAACCCACTAGAATCCATCTCAAAACCAGTCTCCTTCCCACTAGTCATTAAATCGTGTTTAGCTTTCAACTCACGATCCTCAATTTGTATTATCCTGATCTGGTCAAATAACTCAATGGTCACCTTGAACATTCCCAAAATTACACTATCAGGTTTCAATTGACCTGCCAAGTTCATATCTCGGAATTCCTCAATTAATTTCTCCTCGCGGATCATCAACGAGGACACGTGTAATGATTTCCGACTCAACACATCAACCACCACATTGGCTTTTCCTGCATGATATTGCAAACCAAAATCGTAGTCTTTCAAGAATTCCATCCATCTTCTTTGTCTCATATTCATTTCCTTTAGGTCGAACATGTATTTCAGAATCTTATGATCACTGAACACTTCAAACCTTACACCATAAAGATGATGTCTCCAAATCTTCATTGCAAATACCACTGCCGCTAACTCCAAATCATGAGTAGGGTAGTTTTGCCCATGCAACCTCAACTGTCGTGAAGTGTAGGCAACAACCTTTCCTTCATGCTTCAAGACACAACCCAAACCTTGCTTGGATGCATCACAATACACACTAAAATCACGATCAGCACACGGAAGAACCAACACTGGTGTCGTAGTCAACCTTTGCTTCAACTCTAGGAAACTTTCCTCACATCGGGTTGTCCATACATATGGTTCTCCTTTTCTGGTTAACTTTGTTAGCGATAATGCTAACTTTGAAAACCCTTCTATAAAATTCCGGTAGTAGTCCGCCAACCCCAGAAAACTTCTGATCTCCATATCCGACTTGGATACTACCCATTCCATAACAGCTTCGACCTTGGAAGGATCTACTGCCACCCCTTCTTTGGATATCACATGTCGAAGGAAATTTATAGACTCCAGCCAAAAAGTCGCATTTTGATAGCTTCGCATACAATTCATTATTCATTAAAATTCCAAGAACAATTCTCAGATGTTCTGTATGTTCCTCTCGACTTTTTGAGTAAACCAAAATCTCATCAATAAATACCACTACGAATAAGTCCAAGTATGGGTGAAATATTCGGTTCATGTAGTCAGTAAATATTGTCGTTGCATTTGTCACTCCAAAGGGCATTACCAAGTACTCGAAGTGTCCATACCTCGTCCTAAAGGCAGTCTTTGGGATATCCTCATATTTTACTCTTAGTTGATGATAACCCGATCTAAGATCAATTTTTGAAAATACCACCACTCCTCTTAACTGATCCATCAAGTCATCAATTTTAGGCGACAAATACTTGTTCTTAATTGTGACCTTGTTCAGTTGTCGGTAGTCAGTGCACAACCTCATACTGCCATCTTTCTTCTTAACCAATAACACTGGTGCACCCCAAGGCAAAACACTGGGACGAATGAACTTCTTCGCCAACAAATCCTCAATTTGCTTCTTCAACTCGACCAGCTCTAAGGCTGCCATTCTATAAGGAGCTATAGAAATGGGTCCTGTTCCAGGTACCAAGTCAATGGAGAATTCAACTTCTCGTACTAGAGGCAAGTCAGGGATATCACTAGGAAATACTTCAGGGAATTATCAGACTATCAGAATATCTTCAACTCGGGGTTTCTCAATACCCTCTAGTGATGCCAACAACATAAACATTGCTCCCCCGGAAAATCAGAATGAGGATATTCATAGAGTTGCAAGACTTGGATATCTGGAACGCTATCGAGGAAGGACCATATGTGCCATTTACCGTTGTCAACAGCATCAGAGAGACAAAGCCAAAATCTTCATGGAATGATGAAGATAATAAGAAGGTGCAATATGATTTGAAAGCAAAGAATATCCTCACATCACACTTGGAATAGATGAGTTCTTTAGAGTGTCCAATTGCAAATCTGCTAAGGAAATGTGGGACACTTTGGAGACAACTCACAAAGGAACCGAAGAGGTAAAGAGATCGAGGCTCAACACTTTGATGAAACCAATCCTCTAATCAAGGAAAGGTTGACCATTGATGAAGAAGATTTGCCTAACTCTACTTTTAATGAAAATGCAATTATTGAAACTACACCTAATATAGAGCATGTGGAAGTGGATAATAATCCTTCCATACAAGAAGAGCATATTCACTCTGATTTTCCCAAAGAGTGGAGAACTCATCAAGATCATCATATAGACAACATTATTAGCGATATTAACAAAGGTGTTACCACCCGTTTAATGCTAGAAAATGCATGTCTAAACATGGAATTTGTTTCTGAAATAGAACCATCTAAGATTGATGAAGCAATCGAGGATGAACACTGGATTCTTGCTATGCAAGAAGAACTTAACCAGTTTGAGAGAAACGAAATTTGGGAACTTGTTCCTAGACCTAAGAATAGGCATGTAATAGGAACTCGCTGGGTATTTCGCAATAAATCAGATGAAAATGGTATAATCATTTGAAACAAGGCTAGACTAGTAGCCCAAGGATACAACCAAGAGGAATGTATAGACTTTGATGAAACCTTCGCTCCGGTTGCTAGACTTGAAGCAATTAGACTGCTACTTGCATATGCATGCTCCTTCAACTTTCAGCTTTACCAAATGGATTTAAAGAATGCATTCCTTAACGGGTATATACAAGAGGAAGTATTTGTAGAACAACCTCCTGGTTTTGAGGACTACAAACATCCCTCTCACGTATACAAGTTAAAGAAACCCCTCAATGTTTTAAAGCAAGCTCCACGTGCTTGGTATGACCGTCTAACCAACTTTCTAGCAAAAAAAGTGTAACACCCTAAATTTATGTCTCTAAAAATTATAGTATCAGTCCTGAGATTCTCGCTTGAGCGAGGTATTCTTGCCTGGGCAAGGAAGGCTCACCTGGGAGGGTGAAATCCTGGACTATACTGGAGGATTCTCTCTTGAGCGAGAATTGGCTCACTTGAGCGAGAAAGGCTCAACTGGAAGGGTGAAATCCTGGGATATACTGAAGGATTCTTGTCTGATCGAGGGTTGGCTCGCCTAGGCGAGAAAAGTGATGTTTTGGACCTGTTGAGACTGTAAGATTCTCGCTTGAGCGAGAGGGTCAAATCTGAGTTTTTAAAATAGGCGGGATTTTCTCGCTTGAGCGAGAAAGGGCTCGCTTAAGCGAGAACCCGACACTATTACATTAAATAGGGAACCCCAAACACATTTATGAGGGTTAACCTAGAGAAAAGTGAGAGAAGAAAGTTTTTTCAAGAGCAAGAAGGCTTGTGACTCATTTAGAAGCTTCAGAAGAGGTAAAGCTCTTGATTCTAACTCTCTTCTTCAATTTGAAAATTATTTTGGGTATGTTGGATCTCTTCTCAAAATGAGGGAAACCATGGAAACTCATCTTTTCGAGTTATGGTTCGTTTTATGTTGTTTCTATCTTGTAAACTCTTGGTTTAGAGTTAGTATTTCAAGAATGGAAAGGTTTGGGGGTTGATTCATGAAACCCCAAAACCCTAAAGTGAAAATGGGGTTAAAGAGGAAAATGAGTAAAATGCTAGAGGTAGAACATGACTAAGCATTCTAATATTGAAATATGAGATGAATATGTATGTTTTAGATGTTTGTAAACTTATGATGAAAGTAGTGTATAAACATTGAAAATATGATAAAAAAATATCTTGTATGGTTAAATGATGCATGAAGGGAAGGTTGTTGCCTATGCTTCTCGACAGTTGAGAATGCATGAGCAAAACTACCCTACCCACAATCTAGAGTTAGCTGCAGTAGTCTTCACCTTAAAAATCTGGAGACACCATCTTTATGGCGTGAGGTTTGAGGTGTATAGCGACCACAAGAGTTTGAAGTACCTGTTCGGTCAAAAGGAATTGAATATGAGGCAGAGAAGGTGGATGGAATTCCTTAAGGATTATGATTTTGGTTTGTAGTACCATCCGGGAAAGGCCAATGTGGTGGCTGATGCGCTAAGTCGGAAATCTTTACATATGTCGGCTTTGATGGTTAGAGTAGGGAAACTGATTAAAGAGTTCAGGGATATGAACTTGGATGTTCAGATAAAGCCTCATAATATGATTTTGGGAATGCTTAAAGTCACAAATGAGCTATTTGATCAAATCCGAGTAATGCAAGTCGAGGATAATGAGTTATTGACTAAACGGGATTTGATGCTAAGTGGTAAGGATACTGATTTCACAGCGGACCCTAGTGGAATATTGCGTTACAAAGGGAGAGTGTGTGTGCCTCGTGATGAGAAATTACGGAAGGATATTTTAGAGGAGTCCCATAAGATCAAACTTTGTTTTCACCCGGGAACCACGAAGATGTATCAAGATTTGAAGACACTGTTTTGGTGGTCTGGGTTGAAAAGGGATGTGGCTTTGTATGTCTCGAGTTGTTTGGTGTGTCAGAAAGCCAAGATTGAGCATCAATGACCAGCGAGAGAGTTACAATCCCTAGAAATTTCTGTTTAGAAGTGGGATAGTATCTCCATGGACTTTGTATCGGTTTTTCCGAAGACTCAGAAAGGATATGATTCGATATGGGTGATCGTGGATCGGTTAACTAAATCTGCACACTTTCTACCTATGAATATGAGGTATTCTTTGGAGCGATTGGCAGAACTGTACATCCGGGAAATAGTTCGTTTGCATAGGATACCGTCGAGCATTATATCGAATAGGGATCCCCGTTTCACTTCGAACTTTTGGATTAGTTTGCAGTCCGCATTGGGAACTAAGTTGAAGTTGAGTTCAACTTATCATCCACAAACGGACGGTCAATCGGAGAGAACAATACAGTCATTGGAGGATCTTCTAAGGGCTTGCATCTTGGAACAACCAGGGAGTTGGGATGGCATGTTGCCTCTGATTGAATTTACCTACAACAATAGCTTCCATTCGAGTATTGGAATGGCACCTTATGAGGTGTTGTATGGTAGGATAATACTGGAGATATGTAATTATGGATGTTATAACTCATGGAAACCCATACTGGTGGTATGTGGTAATTACTAAATGAATGAATTATGTTTTTCCGCAACATGAATTGCATGATAATATAATAGGTTAAAAGATTAGTGTCAAGGAATAATTCATGAAGGTTTTTCAGTAAAATAATGAATGTATGTAAGGAAAGATTTTAAATAAACGAAAAATTTTCAAGGGTAGAATTTGGGTCCTTACAATATGGTATCAGAGCATAGTTAATTTTGCGGCCTAGGGCATGGCCTTACTTGCTTCTTTGTAATATGTTTATGATTTGACTGTTTGAGATTGTGTGAATTGAATGTTTAAAGCATGTAGCTTTGGTATAGTAACATGTAATGTGCTATGAGACTATGTGATAACCTGACTTGTGTGAGTTAAATTTGTGTACTAACTACCAATGAGCGCAGGTTAAGACATGGCTGGAAGAGGAACGAGTCAGAACGTTCAGAATGATTTGTTGGTTCAGATGGTGGCTACAATCCAACAGATGAACGAGAACTTGCGTAGTCTGAATCAGAACCCTGCACCGAGTCCGAGTTCGCAAAACCTAGTCCCACCCGGACCGACGGAGTACCGAGGTCTAGATGAGTTTTGCAAAAGGAACCCCAGTCAGTTCCACGAGGGATTTGCTCCTGATGCTGCCCTTGAGTGGATTCAGGGAATAGAGCGGATCTTACGGGCCATGAACTGTTCGGAGGCTCAGAAATTAGCCTATGCCACTTACATGCTAGTGACGGAGGCCGAGAACTGGTGGGAGTTCACTAGACACCAAATGGAGACGGTGGGACAATTGATTTCCTGGAGTACTTTCAAGGCGAAATTCCTTCACAAATACTTCCCTGCTGATCTGAAAAGGAAGAAAGAAATGGAGTTCTTGAAGTTGGAACAGGGAAACATGTCAGTTGGGGAATATGCGGCTAAATTCGAGGAATTGGCCCGGTTTTGTCCCTACTCTGAGTTGGAAGTGGACGGACGATCCAAGTGCTCTAAATTCGAATCGGGTTTAAGACCCAAGCTGAAAAGGATGTTCAGACACCAGGAGATTGCTGACTTTGCTACTTTGGTCAACAAGTGCAGGATGTACGAGGATGATCTGAAGGCGGATGAGTTGGCGACCCCCGAAACAAATTTCCCCCGGGACTATGGACCCCAATGCAACCATAGGCAAGGAAGGGGTAAGGAGAGAGTGGGGGATGACCGGAAACCTTATGCGGCAATCACTGTTCATCGTGACCGAAATTTCCAAAGGTCTAGCCCACTTACAGTTCATATCGAAGTGGTTTCTACTCCCATGTGCAACAAGTGCGGTAGACTTCATTATGGAAATACGTGCCCGGGAAAAGGGAATGGATGTTTCCACTGCAAGGAGTTTGGGCACATTAAAAGGTTTTGTCCCAAGCTAGATCGGAGACTTAATGTCATTCATGCTGAGGAGGCAAGGGACCACGGTCGAAAGGTTACCCCGAGTGGTGCAGGGACATCATGTGTTGATGATTCGGCGAGAGGTAAATTGCATGGTGGTAGGTATTCCTTTTAGTGTTGTTTAATCGGGAACGACACACTCCCTATATTTGCTGAATGTGTGAACTGACTGAGATTGTACACCAAGTTGTTGTTTTCAACTTAGTTGTACCCACCCCACCTAGTGTACCGGTGGTGGATGTCGATATGGGTGTATTAGTGTACGGTTGGGGTAAACGGTAGAACCTTTACCATACTATTGATATGCGCAATGATGTCCCAGCTGGATTTAATCCTGGAAATGGACTAGCGGTCAGCAAATCGTGTTATGCTTAACTGCGTGATAATTGTTGAGGTGAAGATTTAAGATCTAGTTTGCATTGATATGCATGTGTATACTAAGGGGTAAGACTTATACTGCTAGTTGAGGAAAGAGGCTAGTTGAGTTACTTACCCCGTCAATGTGATGAATGCATTTGAATAAACGTGAAACTTTTGGTCTCGAATGACCGGTTCTTTTGCAGTAGGACATTGGCAATGCACGATATAGTGGTGGTGTACCTCAATTATCTGCTTTGAATGTTGTATCAGAAAAAGTGTTTCTGTTTCGTGAACGTCAGTAATTGCTGTGTATGATTGTAGTGTAACCATATGAGAGAAAAAGTTTTTGGTATGTTGAAATGATTATGCAAACTGTGTTTCACGACGTGGTTGCCATGAGTTGTGGGTTCAATTGAGGCTAAGGATCAGTAATTCCTTTCTATGGTAATATTTGACGACAGAAATACTTGACGTAATTGGATAATTACTGGATAGTGTGATTGTTTACAATGGAAGAGACGCTAAGAGTCTTATTGTATAGATGTTTTGTTGAATGAGTAAAATGAAATTATGCTAGTTTCTTGAGTGGGAGTGGAACTAGCTAGTGTATAATGGATGTTGAACGAGGCTTTAGGGGTGGATGAGGGATAAGGAGTTCCCCATTCGCTGAATTTCGGGAGTGTTATCGGGATTCTTAACATATGTGGGGATTGTCAACTAGATAAGTTCTAGAGACCTATGGTTCTTGACGAATATAGGAAAAATATTTAGACTGAATTACGGTTTAGTTCTCATGGTATTCGAGTTATTCAAGGCTAGGATCTTAATATTTGGGTATTGATGAGTTAGTTCATGAATTGGTTTTGTGAAATCACGGTTTAGTGGTTTATGCCTTATTGGTCGTTTAAGTAATCTTAATGGATTAGAGGATCGAGGTATGTTTAATTTTCGGGGACGAAAATTCTTATAAGAGGGGGAGGATTGTAACACCCTAAATTTAAGTCTTTAAAATTATAGTATCAGTCCTGGAAGTCTCGCTTGAGCGAGAGATTCTCGCCTGAGCGAGAAAGGCTCACCTGGGAGGGTGAAATCCTGGGCTATACTAGAGAATTCTCGCCTGAGCGAGAGTTGTCTCGCCTGGGCGAGAAATGGAATTTTGGGGATGTTGAAACTGTGAGATTCTCGCTTGAGCGAGAATCCCTCGCTTGAGCGAGAGCGTCAGATCTGAAATTTTAAAAAGGCAGGATTTTCTCACCTGAGCGAGAATGGGCTTGCTTGAGCGAGAACCCGACGACTCCTCTTTAAAATAGAAACCTCAAACACATTTTAGGGTTAGAACTTTAAAGAGAAGAGAGAGAGGAGAGCTTTTCAAGAGCAAAGAGCCTTAGGACCCATCTTAGAGCTTGAGAAGAGTTAAACCTCTTGTTTCTAACTCTTCTTCTTCCTCTCTAACTTGTTTTGGGTATGTTGGATCTCTTTTCAAAATATGAGAAACCATGGAAACTCATCCTTTAGAGTTATGGTTCGTTTTATGTTGTTTTCTCTTGTAAACTCTTGGTTTAGATTTGGTATTTGATGAATGGAAAGGTTTTGTGGGTTATTCATGAAAACCCCAAAAACCCCCAAAAGGAGAATATGAGTAAAAAGAGAAAGAGATGAAATGTTAGATGTAGATGATGAGTTTATGCTTTGATGTTGATATATGAGATGAACATGTATGTTTAGATGTTTGGAAACTTGTATTGAAGTAGTTTTGGAAATCTTGAAAATATGTGAATCCTTTGTATGTTTGATGATGAAATACGAGTTGTTTATGTGTTATTTTGAATAAATGACTGACATTGTTGTTATTGGTGGAAATGAGGAAAGATCCTAAGGTTGGAGGAAATCGCGGAGGAGACTTTTAAAGTTACTCGGAACCGATCCCCAACACTCACCAAGGTAAGGGATAAGTGTCTCTAAATCATACTCGCTGATGTGAATGAGGTATGTGAAAGAGGTAATATGTTTGTAAGAATACTGTTGATACCCTACCCGAAGAGGTAGTGGTTAATTGTTGATACCCTACCCGAAGTGGTAGCGGATTATTGTGGTTATCCTACCCAGAGTGGTAGTGGATTATTGTGGTTTTCCTACCCGGAGTGGTAGTGGATTATTGTGGTTATCCTACCCGGAGTGGTAGTGGAGTATTGTGGCGGTTCTACCCGAAGTGGTAGTGGATTATTGTGAACTCGACCTGCCCGACGTGGTATGGAGATAACCCGACCTGCCCGATGTGGTATGGATAATAAATCGACCTGCCCGATGTGGTATGGATAATAACTCGACCTGCCCTACGTGGTATGGAGATTACTCAACCTGCCCGATGTGCTATGGGGGATAACTCGACCTGCCCGATGTAGTATGGGGGATAACTAGACCTGCCCGATGTGGTATGGGGATAACTCGACCTACCCGATATGGTATGGATAATAACTCGACCTGCCCGATGTGGTATGGGGGATAACTCGACCTGCCCGATTTGGTGTGGGGATAACTCGACTTGCCCGATGTGGTATGGATAATAACTCGACCTACCTGATGTGGTATGGGGGATAACTCGACCTGCCCGATGTGGTATGGGGATAACTCGACCTGCCCGATGTGGTATGGGAATAAACTCGACCTGCCCGATGTGGTATGGGAAATGAAATCGATGAATACGATTAAGGGTGAATATGAAGGATGAAAATGAGGATGTGAAGGATAAAAGAGATATTCATGCTATAGGATATATATTATGGGATATATATACTATACGGTGAATATGAATGATGAGAAATGAGAATGTCAGAATAAAAGTAATATGCATGCTATAGGATATATATTCTATAGGGTGAATATGAATGATGAAAAGGAAGATGTTAAGAATGAAAGTAATATACATGCTATAGGATATATATTATGGGATATATGTTCTATAGGGTGGATATGAATAATGAGAAGGACGATGCTTCGAAAGAACGTAATATGCATGCTATAGAATATATATTATGGGATATATATACTATAGGATGAATATGAGTATCGTGGAAATTAAAGGAAGAAGATATGAGTGTTTACATTTACGTATTTGTGGTTATAAATTATATTAAAACTTAATCGTATTTGAAATGTGGATTATCATGTAATGTTAGTTTTTGAACTAATGACTTACTCCCTTGTTTTGTGTGTTGTTTATGATAATCCCATTGTAGGTAAATGAAGGATTTGAGGAGGAAGCTCACTTAGGAATCTTATGTGTTTATTAACTTGAATGCCTTTAGCGTTACTTTGACATTGTAGTTGGCTAGATAATATTTTGAGCTTATGTGTTTATTAACTTGATTGTCTTTATCGCAACTTTAACATTGTAGTTGATTTGATAACATTTTGGGATGAATGTAAATCTGATTAGGACAATACTGAGATATGTAGTTATGGAGGTTATAACTCTTAGAAACCCATACTGGTGGTATGTGGTAATTACTAAATGAATGAATTATGTTTTTCCGCAACATGAATTGCATGATAATATAATAGGTTAAAAGATTAGTGTCAAGGAATGATTCATGAAGGTTTTTCAGTAAAATAATGAATGTATGTAAGGAAAGATTTTAAATAAACGAAAAAATTTCAAGGGTAGAATTTGGGTCCTTACAAGTGATGTTTTGGACCTATCGAGACTATAAGATTCTCGCTTGAGCGAGAGGATCCTTGCTTGAGCAAGAGGGTCAGATCTGAGTTTTTAAAATAGGCGGTATTTTCTCGCTTGAGCGAGAAAGGGCTCGCTTAAGCGAGAACCCGACTCTGTTACATTAAATAGGGAACCCCAAACACATTTATGAGGGTTAACCTAGAGAGAAGTGAGAGAAGAAAGCTTTTTCAAGAGCAAGAAGGCTTGTGAGTCATTTAGAAGCTTGAGAAGAGGTGAAGCTCTTGATTCTAACTCTCTTCTTCCCTTTGAAACTTATTTTGGGTATGTTGAATCTCTTCTCAAAATGAGGGAAACCATGGAAACTCATCTTTTCGAGTTATGGTTCGTTTTATGTTGTTTCTATCTTGTAAACTCTTGGTTTAGAGTTAGTATTTCAAGAATGGAAAGGTTTGGGGGTTGATTCATGAAAACCCCAAACCCTAAAGTGAAAATGGGGTTAAAGAGGAAAATGAGTAAAATGCTAGAGGTAGAACATGACTAAGCATTCTAATATTGAAATATGAGATGAATATGTATGTTTTAGATGTTTGTAAACTTATGATGAAAGTAGTGTATAAACATTGAAATCTGATAAATATATTGTATGGTTAAATGATGCAATATGAGTTATTTATGTGATATTGGAATAAATGACTAACATTTTGTTATATGGTGGGAATGAGGAAAGATACTAAAGTTGGAGGAGGTGTCAGTGGAACTTGCGAAGTTGCCAAGAACCAAACCCAACACTCACCAAGGTAAGGAGGAGTCTGTAAATAGCATATGGAAATGGGTAATATGTGGATTTTCTAATTGTGTATAATGATAAAGTGATGAATCGCTTAGTTATGGTAAACATATATGGGTATGTTTATGATTATGGAACGCGTGGATTTACTCTTTACGGATTGATGATATATCAATGAAAATAAAATATGTTTTTAGCCGACCATAATTGGTTAGCGACTTTGGTTCAAGTTATGTAGCGATACTTTGGCTCAAGTTATGTAGCGATGCTTTGGCTCAAGTTATGTAGCGATACTTTGGCTCAAGTTATGTAGCGATGCTTTGGCTCAAGCTATGTAGCAAACCTTTGGCTCAAGTTATGTAGCGATACTTTGGCTCAAGTTATGTAGCGATATTTTGGCTCAAGTTATGTAGCGATGCTTTTGCTCAAGCTATCTAGCAAAACTTTGGCTCAAGTTATGTAGCGATACTTTGGCTCAAGTTATGTAGCGATACTTTGGCTCAAGTTATGTAGCGATACTTTGGCTCAAGTTATGTAGCGATGCTTTGGCTCAAGTAATGTAGCAAAACTTTGGCTCAAGTAATGTAGCATAAATGAATTTATAAAACAAATGGTTTACTAACCCCTTTGAAATGTGGATTATCTTATAATGGTATTTATTGTTTTGATGACTTACTCCTTTGTATGTTGTGTGTATTTGCCATTGATAATCCCATTGCAGGTAAACGGGGTAGTTGAGGATGCTTGGTTCGAGGCTTAGGGAGCTTAGGACTTGGATCCTCTATTTTTGCTTTTTGTGTTGTAAAATTGCTATTTGGATGATTGTATTCGTAACCATTTAACTTACTAACATTTTTGTGTAATGTTGGATATTAGTAACTATGGGTATTTTGGAAACCCATAGTTAAACTTATGCGGTAATTACCGATGAAAGTTATATATGACTTATTTTTCCGCAACATGAGATATATGTTAACATCATGAACTATAAAGGTAGTTTTACGAAGTGATCATGGGGGAAAATTAGAGTAAGATGTGGAATGTATGTATAAAAGGATTTAATTAAAGGAAAAATTTTCAAGGGTAGAATTTGGGTCCTTACAAAAAGGTTTTACAAAAGGCAAGGTCGATACTACACTATTAATTAAGAAGATAAATCATCATATTTTACTTGTTCAAATTTATGTTGATCATATTATTTTCGGTTCTACTAATGAAAGTTTGTGTAGTGAATTTGGCAAAATGATGCAAGGAGAATTTGAGATGTCTATGATGGGAAAGTTAAATTACTTTCTTGGACTCCAAATTAAGCAACTCAATAATGGTATCTTTGTAAGTCAGTCCAAATATTGAAAAGACTTGTTGAAAAGATTTGAGATGGATGACTGCAAGTCGATTGCTACTCCTATGGGATCAAGTACATATATCGATGCTGATGATGCTGGAAAATGTATTGAAATATCTAAGTATCAAGGTATGGTCGGATCTCTTTTATATCTTACTGCCAGTAGACCTGATATTAAGTTTAGTGTATGTCTATTTGCGCGATATCAATCTAAACCCAATGAGTCACATCTAGTTGCCGTTAAGAGAATCATGAAGTATCTCAAAGGCACAACCGATGTTGGACTGTGGTATCCCAAGGGAAGTATCTCAAGTGCTTGTGTTGCCTTAAGCACTGCTGAAGCGGAATATATTGCTGCCGGTAGTTGTTGTGCACAAGTGTTGTGGCTCAAACAACAATTACGAGATTATGGCTTAAACTTAGGTTGCACACCCTTGAAATGTGACAATACTAGTGCTATTAATCTCACCAAAAATCCAATTATGCACTCAAGAACCAAACACATTGATATAAGGCATCATTTCCTTAGGGACCATGTCCAAAATAAGGATATGTTAGTAGAGTTCATTGATACTCATAACCAACTAGAAGACATATTTACTAAACCGCTAGCAAAAGAGCCTTTTATAAGATTAGACGAGAATTAGGCATTCTCAATGAAGCTTACTTCTCCTAACATGTTTAAATGTTTATATGTATGCTTCATTGTTTATTTCCAATGCCTACTTGATCTTAAATTGTGTGTTTTATGCTTTAATTTACAAGTTTTTAGAGCCAAAAATCAATTTTAACATCAGTGGGAAAACAGTATGTTACAGTAATCGATTACTATAATGGTGTAATCGATTACAGAGAGACACTGTTTAAAAATTTTGAATTTTTGAAAGTGAGTAATCGATTACTCACTTAGTGTAATCGATTACTCTGTGCAGTTATATATATGAACTGCTGCATTTTTCAGAAATCCGCCATTTTTCTATCTCCTATAACACGAGTTCTCCGTCTCTAAACCCTCTCAATCTCTAAAAACCTCATTTCTACTCCGTTTTCATTGATTTTTGTTGCAAATCACATCCCATTTTCGATTCTAAACACTTATACACCTTCTATTTCGTGACTTGTGGCCTCAATCAAAAAACCCCAATTTCTAAAATCAAAAACCTTCAAAGACCAACAATGGCTTCCTCTTCAAAGAGACCACATTCTTCAAAGTCTAAGCAAGGAGAATCAACTTCCAAGTCCAACCCGTTGAACTTGACGAGGCTTCTTGCAAATGACGCTCAAAGGAAGGTCGTCTAAGAAAACTTTCATGGACGCGCCATCTTCACTCCTAAATACGGTAACATTGGGAGCTTCGAGTTTGAAGATTTTCTTTTTCCTTATCTTTTGTGGCATCAAAAACTTTTTGACTTTTGCAGCAAAGCGAACGATATCTACCCTGAGCTTATTCGCGTATTTTACTGCAACATGAACTTTAGGAAAAATCTTATGACTTCCCATATTAAGGGAAAGGACATTGTTTTGGATATGAAAACCTTTAGTTCTATTTGCAGTGATATACCTATGATTGGCGACATAACTGGTTTCGGCCTGGTATGTGAATGGGATGATTATGATCACAAGAAATTCTAACTTTCTATGTGTAGAATTTCTAAGGAGGAAATAGAAAGGCGAAAGCAACAAAGCCTTGGTGAGACTGTTAAGAACAGGGATATCCTCTCTGATGGATATCTCACGCTGGAAAATCGTTTGATACATTATCTTCTTTCCTATGTCATTTTGCCGAAATTTTCAAACCATTCTCAAATAAGTGACATAGAGATCCAATTGATGTATTCTATCAAGTTTAACATCAAGATTAATTGGGCTAAGATGATAATGAATCAAATGTGGCATGTTCGCGGCTCCCAAAGTCCATTTCCCTACGCCTTCTTCATTACCAAAATTCTTGAGCATTTCGGCGTATCCTTAGATGGTGAGACCAAAGTGGCCCTCAATCTTCGCAAAATCAAGGTTGATATTGACGTTGTCCACAATATGGGATTTGTTATAGATCCTGTTACTCATCGAACCTACAAGCATCATACCGACCGCCAACCTGCTCCTACCGACGAACTAGAACCTATTGTTGAGCCAAACCAGCCTGAGTCTCATGCTCAATCTTCTGCATCTACAGCAATGCCCACTAATCAGATGATTATGGATGAATTTGTTTCTCTTCGAGGCTACATCACCACTAGGATGGATGCTTTCGATACTCAGAGCCAACAAATCCATTACGAACTTCATCGTCTTTCTTCGAGGCTAAGCAACATGGATGTTGATGAAGATAGTTCAGAGCCCGAGTCTTAGATTATTTGTTTAGGTTTCTGACTTTGTAATGTCTATGGATGTGTATTTTCCATATGGATGTTTAAACATTGTTTGGGTTATTTCTTGTTATTTCTTGCTATTTTTGGATTTTGTGTATGAACATCTTTATTTTCATTGATATGTAATGTTGTTTATGTTTTCATACATGGTGTTATTATATTATGTTTATATTACTTGAACTTTCATATACTATGAACTATTTTATGCTATGCTCTACAAATGTCTATTGTGTTAGACTCTTGGCTTTTCTTCTTTTTGATGAAATCAAAAGGGGGAGAAAAGTTGGGAGTAGTGTATTTTCTGTCAATATTCTTTTAGGCACATAACTCCAAAAGAAAGGGGAGCATATACATGAATACATATAGGGGGACCATACTCAAGACAAGTCAAGATATATCATCAAGTATGCTACTCTCAGAAAATTACACTTTCAAGAAGACATTGGTTTGTCATCATCAAAAAGGGGGAGATTGTGAAGAAGATCTTGCTCCTGACCTTGGCACAGTTTTGATGAAGACACCAATATCATAAAAAGAAGAAAGGAAGAAGACCAACAAAGACTATCAAAGACAAAGCTTCAAGATTTAGAGTCTATGTCTTTAGGTACTTCTATCCTTACAACTCATTTATTTACTTAGTTAATAATGCTAAAAATTGTTTTCAAGAAAATCAGGAAAAACTAAGTGTGAATAAAAATAATTTTCAAAAACAACATGTAACGGGTTACCATACTTGAGTAACAAGTTACATGAGTGAGAAAAGAGTTTTCCAACCTCTAACAGCTATGAGTAATCCATTACAGACTTTGGAGTAACAGATTACCATTTTTAGAAAACGGGGTAATCGATTACTCAAAGTAGTGTAATCGATTACACTAAGCCAAATTCACAAAGCTGTCAAACAGTGTTGTTGAGTAATCGATTACTCAAATCCAGTAATCGATTACACAGTGTGAATTTTCAAAAAGCTGTTAACAGGATTGTTGGGTAATCGATTACCCATTTGCAGTAATCGATTACTAAGAGCTGTTGCATCAGTTTTTCAGATTTCAAGTGAAAGGGTTTCACTCCAAACTGATTGCTTTTCATTCCAAACGAAACCTACTCATGCCTAAGGGTATTATGGTTAATTGGAGGCCTATATAAAGGCATTGAAACACTCTCACAACATACAACAATATAAAAACAACTCAGATTTCAAACTCTCTTTAAAAGCTCTCACTTTCTGATTTTACTTACACTTTTCAAGCAACCTACTCTTAAACTTTCAAAGTTATTTTGAAGTTGTTTCTAAGTGTTTTTCATATTGTTAAACATCATTATTATCTCAAGTATACGAATTGTTATTGGATTGTGAGTTATATAAATTGTCATATACACTTGTAAAGCAATCCAAGCCAAATTGTACATTCTTCACTTTTGCAAAGTTTACTTTCTTTCACAAGAGTGTGAAGAGAAACGGTGAGTGACTTGGTATAGTGTTTACCAAGGGTGTAACTTGGTATAGTGTTTACCAAGGGTGTTACTTATTATAGAGTTTTCAAAGGGAATTAGATATAAGTGAGTGTGTAAGGTACAAGGAGATCTCAGGGTGAGATATTTGTAATTGCAACTCATTATATTTAATAAAGGAATCTCTTGCGCGTCAAGAGTACTAGACGTAGCCTTCGGTGGACAAGAAGGTGAACCAGTACAAAACACATGTGTACTCTCTTTCTCTTCTCTTTGTTATTTATTTATCCTTCCTAAGTCAATATTTTTCTACACAATATTTCCGCTGCACGTTAACTTTGATATTGTAGAAAAATTGGCCATACTTATTGCAACAACTAATTCACCCCCCCCCCCCCTTAGTTGCAATCTCAGTCTTACAAAGATGAGTTTCCACCCGGGCACTACAAAAATGTACCAAGACCTGAAAAAGCTATTTTGGTGGTCTAGGTTGAAAAAGGATGTGGCTTTGTATGTCGCGAGTTGTCTCATCTATCAGAAAGCCAAGATTGAACATTAGAGGCCAATAGGAAAGTTACAGTCACTAGAAATTGTAACACCTCAAATTTCGTTTTCGGATTGATTGGAAAACTTAGGGTGTTGAGGTGTATGCTTAACCATTCTCTCTTGGACGAGAGGGTCTCGCCTAAGCGAGGGACTCAACGTTTTAAGTTTGAGAAGTATGGGAACCTAGCCCAAGCGAAGAAGTGGTCGTTTGAGCGAAAGTGAAATCTGGAAAAGCTGTCAAATTCTAGCTTGAGCTAGAATTTTCGCCTAGGCTAGAGAGGGGCCTTAGCATACTACCCGATTCTCGCCCGAGCGAGAAATCCACGCCCGGGCGAGAGCGTCAGAGTTGAAAAGTTGTAAAAGCGGCAAAATTCTCGCCCAAGCGAGCCATTCTCGCCCGGGCGAGGTTGCGCAGCTATAAAAGCGAAAGAGGGGTTTCCAAAACCCTAATCTTCATTTTCTTTCTCCCCCTTTCTCTCCCAACGGTGGCTCCACCCAAATGGACCATTTTCCCCCACTAAGCCTCAAAACTCATCAAAACCTTCCTATTGCTTCATGGTGACACATTTGGAAAAGCTTGGAGGTGAAAGAGACACAATGGAGGTTGGAGAAGATGAAGGGAGATGTGGCTCTTTTGCGGAGCAACGGAGCTTACGCAACCTAAGGTGAGGGAGAAGACCATTGTGGTCTTAGAGTATTTCATTAGAGTGATCTTCTCCAATTTCCCTCAAGAATCGGAGCACGTTAACGGATAGAAACTCTCTTGGGTGTTTGTGGTCCATGTGAGAGTCTTTATTTTACATGAGGATGTATTAGCCATAAAAGTGGAGATATATGAGTAGGAAAACCTTTTATTTAGATAAAACGCAATATGCTCACTTATGGTAATACGCCGTCATGAAAGATGATGCTAATGATAATGTGTTATATGATGAAAACTATATTGTGTGTGGTTTGTTTATGATAATGGTGTGTTATGAGTGTTGATTATAAGTGGTGGGTGTTTATTGTTATAAACATATATGGGTATGTTTGTAGCAATGATGGTGTGGTAAGTTGTTTAATGACAACAAATAGATATGATTATGTTGTATGATAATGATTGTGTTGTGAGCTATTTATACATAGTAAGGGATTAGTATCTTCATTATATTTATGATGATGAAACTATATTACGCGTGTAAAATGACATGGTTATGATATAATGTAAAATGGAACACCTTTGTGGTGTAGTGTTGCCCGTAGTGGTAATGGAACACCTTTGTGGTGTAAGTGTTGCTCGTAGTGGTAATGGAACACCTTTATGGTGTAAGTGTTGCCCGTAGTGGTAATGGAAGTCCTTTGTGGTGTAAGTTTTGCCCGTAGTGGTAATGGAACACCTTTGTGGTGTAGTGTTGCCTGTAGTGGTAATGGAACACCTTTGTGGTGTAAGTTTTGCCCGTAGTGGTAATGGAACGCCTTTGTGGTGTAGTGTTGTCCGTAGTGGTAATGGAACACCTTTGTGGTGTAGTGTTGCCCGTAGTGGTAATGGAACACCTTTGTGGTGTAGTGTTGCCTGTAGTGGTAATGGAACACCTTTGTGGTGTAGTGTTGCCCGTAGTGGTAATGGATCACCTTTGTGGTGTAGTGTTGCCCGTAGTGGTAATGGATCACCTTTGAGGTGTAGAACTACCGGTTGTGGCAATGGATCACTTTTGTGATGTAGACTTACCCTTTGTGGTATTGGATTATCTGGGTGGTATACACGGATGGGATATGGATAAAGATGAGAAGAATAAATGTGCACACTATAGAACATATATATCATGGGATATATGCGTACTATAGGGTGAATATGGATAATAAGTGATAAATAAATATGCACACTATAGAACATATATATTATGGGATATATGTGTACTATAGGGTGAATATGGATAATATGTGATGAATAAATATGCACACTATAGAACATATATAGTATGGGATATATGTGTACTATAGGGTGAATATGGATAATAAGTGATAAATAAATATGCACATTATAGAACATATATATTATGGGATATATGTGTACTATAGGGTGAATATGGATAATATGTGATGAATAAATATGCACACTATAGAACATATATATTATGGGATATATGTGTACTATATTGTGAATGTGGATAATATGAGATGAATAAATATGCACACTATAGAACATATATATTATGGGATATATAGGTACTATAGGGTGAATATGGATAGTATGGAGAATGAATTAGACCTGCCCTAGATGTAGTATTGTGTGTTATGGTGCTGTTGTAGGAATATGAGTATGGTATAGATTGATCGTGACAATGATATGAGGAATGTAGAAATTTATGTGATATGTGGTGTTGATATTGGCCTTGATAGGAGGTGTTATTGTTGGTTGATAACTGTTATTGGATCACCTTTGTGGTGTAGACTTACCCCGTGTGGTATTGGATCACCTATGTGGTGTAGACCTACTTCCGGTGATATTGGCTCTCGGAGCAAGGTATGATTAGTTCCTTGTGTGTAGTATTTTTGGGAGTATTGTGTTCCTTGGAAAAGTGTCTTAATGCTATGTAAGTATGATATAGCTTGAGTATAGCATTGCTGTTGATTATTGAAAGAGATTATTGTGTGGTGATCTTGGTGAAGATTGAGTTGAGTAAATGGTAGGTTGCACGGATTCGAACGAATCGTCTAAGTTAGATATAATGAGTATGATAATTGGATATATGAACATTATGTGGTATAATATGTTGATTTGTATATGTTTAATATGATGGATGTTAGACATTGTATAGGTTGAATACTTTAATGTCATTACTCCATGTAATTCCATGCTACGGTCACCGTAGTTGGTTCTTACTCCCTTTTGTCTCTTCTTGTATGTGTTATGTATTTGAGTTTAGGTCGTGGCGGTAGCGCATCGGATGCTTGCTGAGAAGATAACAGATTTGAGTAGTTGCTTTATGTTTTCAATGTTGTAATTGAATAATGCATGTAATATGAAGAATATGTTAAAGGGAATTTATTTATGAGTGACTTTCTCCTAAATGTATAGTTAGGATATTAGATCATGTGAAATGGAAGTATTATTGAGAATGGATAATTGTATATAAATTATGTAATTAAAAGGAAGTGTAATGACATGTTTTTAATGAAGTGAACGATTGATTGATTCTGCACCTGAATGATGAATTGAACTTATATATATATATATATATATATATATATATATATATATATATATATATATATATATATATTCAATCAGGTTTCCTGAATCGTTCGAGTAATGTCTTTAAAAAGTGATCACTTTACTTTCATGAATAAAGTTTTAAAGAAATTTTGGGTTATGAAAATCGGGTCCTTACAATATGGTATCAGAGCATAGTTAGCCCTGCGACCTAGGGTATGACATAGCATGCTTCTTTGTATGACCTATGTGAAATGTTTGTTGACTATGTGATAACTGCTGATGTGAAAGATGATTGTTAAATTCCTTGTTGTGAAATTCGTGGAGGATTTCTTGTTGTGAAACTCTTGTTGAATTTCCTAGTATGAACATCTTGTTGGAATTGTTTATGGGGGTTTGTGGTTGTGATTTTCCAGTTGGGATTCTTGGTGTGAGATTTATTTGTTGATATTTCCTGGTGGTGGATCTCTTGTTATGGGCTTCTTGGTGATTTCTTGATGTGAACTTTCTTTTATCACTAAGATTAAGATAATTGAAGAGGACCGATTAAATTAGCTTTCTTTGGATATTTGCTTATATGTCTTTGGGAGAATAAAAATTTGAAAGAACTATATCTTTTGTCTTGAAATTGGATATTTATTCTATGGATGACTTTTGATAATGAAAGGAATGTTAGTCCTTGGTAAAAGTAGAACAATCTATAACATGAAAATTTGTATGTTATGTTATGTGATTTCCTACATATTCCTAGTTAATGTATGTTGTTAATTATCTTGCCATTCCTCAGGAGTAAAAAAAATACGCATGATGTTGTGATTAACCGGTTATTAGACTCTGTGGCTAAATATCAACATTTTATTTCATGGCATGTAACCAAGCCGTTTACTTTGTAAAAGTCCACTAACATGTATTTTTCTGTTTTGCTTGGAAATGAACATGTACATCTTGACTTATTCCTGCATACAAGTTTACTTGCAATGCATGAAAGTTTAGAAAGTTGAATGAAATGAGGAATTTGTGGGCGACATGTTCTGTATGACAATGATGAAATATCTCTTTGAGATTAATTGCTAATGCTTGATAAATGGTTCCTTGATGCGTGAAATTCTGGAAATAGTATGTTAACTATTTTGGTAATAGCTTGAAGAGTAATTTATAAGATTCCTATGAACATGTAAATGGATATGTTTTATTGGAGTTATTGATCATGAAGTATTGGCTTTTAGATATATTATTAAACAAGGAGAATGTAAAGAAAGGTACTTTATGTGTTTTGAGGAGGCTAAGTTGAGCATCCTAGTTTTTATGAGTTATTAAAGGTTAACCTCTTTTGTTTGCATTAGTTTGTATACTATGCTAAGAGGTAAGAACGTATAGTTCAAAGTAATGATTGAAGTGGGTGGAGTATTTAAATACCATTGTGATTAATGCATTTGAATAAACGTGAACATTTGGATATGTTGTTATTTTGAAGTGACTCATGGTGGGTGATCAAAACGAGTCAGTATGAAAAAGAATAATAATGCAAATGTTATGGTGATAACCTTTCATTGTGCTAGTGATTTCGTATATGTGCATAAATCTGAACTTTGATGATGAACATGGATGTTGTGTTGCTTAAGTTTTAGCGGGCTAATTGATAAAAAATGCTTTTGGTCTATGATGATTAACCTTTTGTAATTGAATATTTGCAATGCACGATATAGTGATGAAGTACACCAATTATCTGCTTTGATATTTTACTTACAAGTCTTGCTTCGGTTTCATGCGCATTAGTAAATGCTATGCATAATTGTGTTTCTGTAAATGAAATATGAGGACTATAAGTTCCTGGAGGGAATTTAATTCCAAAGCTAACTAGTCTTTAGAAATTTGTGATTTGGACTTTCGGTGTCGCATGAGAAAAAGGGTTTTTGAGTTAGGTTGAAATGATTATGTAAATCTTGCTTTCACGAAATGATTGCCATGAATCGTATATCTAATCTATTTTTGAAAATCATTTTAGGTGAAGTGTAGCATGTGGCTAAAAATTAATTTAGAATCATGTTGGAGAATCCAAAATTTTAACAACTATATCTTTGATAATTATGATGTTGTTAGAAGCTTTGTGATGTAATTATGACCATGTGTTCATAGACATGATGTAGACTTGGGTGCGAGATGTATGCATTCCATGGTAGTTTGACTATTCATATAACACTTATGTTATTGGACTGAATGTATGTAAATTTGCCATGATCATTGGTAACCAAGCATGTGATTTGAATGGGTCTACGGTCTTGTACACCTAGCTGAGGCTATGAATTAGCGAATCTTCTTCTACCACACCCATTTGTTGTAGAAATTTTTGATTGGATTGGATAGTTACTTGGTGATTTTAATTGGTGCTCTGAAAAACTACAGAAATCTTGTTTGTCTAAATGCTACTCGTTGAATGAATACTTTGTTTCTGTGTTGTAGCAAGTACGAGTTTGAAATGCTATTGAGAAATTGAGTTAATCGTGGCTATTTTTCATGTGTAAAATGAAATGACGCTGTTTCCATCGAGTGGATGTCGATCTAGATATTGCATGTTGGATGCGATCTAGTGCATCTTGGTAAATGATGGGTATTGAGTGTCACTATTTGTTGAATTCGAAGGTGTAATTGTGAATCTCCCATATGTGTTGATCGTTTGGGACGATTGTTGTGGTGATAGATCATGGAGATCTATTATTATGGATGAATTCTGGAGAATCTTCGTTTCGGTTGTGATAATTTCCTCTTAGTTGACCTGATGTTTAGCTTGGGTGTTTGGGCTCAAAAAGGGTAGCCCATGATTTGGCTATGTGGTATTACTGTTCCGTGGTATGTGCCCTTATTTGTCGTCAGAAAGTGATCCAAGTGTGCTCGAGTATATCTTATGCCTAAAGTGTAGGCAATGATAGTATCTTCCCGAGAGTAACCTAACAAAATTTCGGGGACAAAATTTCTTGTTAGAGGGGAAGGATTGTAACACCTCAAATTTCGTTTTCGGATTGATTGGAAAACTTAGGGTGTTGAGGTGTATGCTTAACCATTCTCTCTTGGACGAGAGGGTCTCACCTAAGCGAGGGACTCAACGTTTTAAGTTTGAGAAGTATGGGAACCTAGCCCAAGCGAAGAAGTGGTCGTTTGAGCGAAAGTGAAATCTGGAAAAGCTGTCAAATTCTAGCTTGAGCTATAATTTTCGCCCAGGCTTGAGGTATTGGATTATCTGGGTGGTGTACACGGATGGGATATGGATAAAGATGAGAAGAATAAATGTGCACACTATAGAACATATATATCATGGGATATATGCGTACTATAGGGTGAATATGGATAATAAGTGATGAATAAATATGCACACTATAGAACATATATATTATGGGATATATGTGTACTATAGGGTGAATGTGGATAATATGAGATGAATAAATATGCACACTATAAAACATATATATTATGGGATATATAGGTACTATAGGGTGAATATGGACAGTATGGAGAATGAATTAGACCTGCCCTAGATGTAGTATTGCGTGTTATGGTGCTGTTGTAGGAATATGAGTATGGTATAGATTGATCGTGACAATGATATGAGGCATGTAGAAATTGTATGTGATATGTGGCGTTGATATTGGCCTTGATAGGAGGTGTTATTGTTGGTTGATAACTGTTATTGGATCACCTTTGTGGTGTAGACTTACCCCGTGTGGTATTGGATCACCTATGTGGTGTAGACCTGCTTCATGTGATATTGGCTCTCGGAGCAAGGTATGATTAGTTTCTTATGTGTAGTATTTTTGGGAGTATTGTGTTGCTTGGAAAAGTGTCTTAATGCTATGTAAGTATGATATAGCTTGAGTATAGCATTGCTGTTGATTATTGAAAGAGATTATTGTGTGGTGATCTTGGTGAAGATTGAGTTGAGTAAATGGTAGGTTGCACGGATTCGAACGAATCGTCTAAGTGAGATATGATGAGTATGATAATTGGATATATGAACATTATGTGGTATAATATGTTGATTTGTATATGTTTAATATGATGGATGTTAGACATTGTATAGGTTGAATACTTTAATGTCATTATTCCATGTAATTCCACGCTAAGGTCACCGTAGTTGGTTCTTACTCCCTTTTGTCTCTTCTTGTATGTGTTATATATTTGAGTTTAGGTCGTGGCGGTAGCGCATCGGATGCTTGCTGAGAAGATAACAGATTTGAGTAGTTGCTTTATGTTTTCAATGTTGTAATTGAATAATGCATGTAATATGAAGAATATATTAAAGGGAATTTATTTATGAGTGACTTTCTCCTAAATGTATAGTTAGGATATTAGATCATGTGAAATGGAAGTATTATTGAGAATGGATAATTGTATATAAATTATGTAATTAAAAGGAAGTGTAATGACATGTTTTTAATGAAGTGAACGATTGATTGATTCCGCACCTGAAGGATGAATTGAACTTATATATATATATATATATATATATATATATATATATATATTCAATCAGGTTTTCTAAATCGTTCGAGTAATGTCTTTAAAAGTGATCACTTCACTTTCATGAATAAAGTTTTAAAGAAATTTTGGGTTATGAAAATTGGGTCCTTACAGAAATTCCCGTTTGGAAGTGGGATAGCATCTCCGTGAATTTTGTATCGGGTTTCCCGAAGACTCGAAGAGGGTACGACTCGATATGGGTAATAGTAGACTATTTGACAAAGTCTGCTCATTTCTTGCCGATGAACATGAAATTTTCCCTAGAGCGATTAGTTGAGTTGTATATCAAGGAAATCATTTGGTTGCATGGGATACCGTCATGCATTGTGTCGGATAGGGATCCCCGTTTCACTTTAAACTTCTGGACCAGTTTGCAGTCCGCTTTGGGAACTAAGTTGAAATTGAGTTCAGCTTATCATCCACAAACGGATGGTCAATCGGAAAGGACCATACAGTCATTGGAGGATCTTTTGAGGGCTTGTTTTTTGGAACAGCCTGGGAATAGGGATAGTATATTGTCGTTGATCGAGTTCACCTACAACAATAGTTTCCATACTAGTATCGGGATGGCCCCTTACGAAGCCTTGTATGGGAGAAAATGTAAGACTCCAGTGAGTTGGTTTGAAACTGGGGAGAACTTAATATTGGGACCCGAGTTGGTTCGAGAATCGAAGAAAAAGATCAAGAAGATCCGGGAGAATATGAGAATAGCACAGAGTCGGCAGAAAATCTATTACCATAAGAGACGGAAACCTCTTGAGTTTAAGGAGGGAGACCATGTATTTATGAGAGTGGTTCCGACTAGTGGGATTGGTAGAGTGTTGAAGTCCCGTAAGCTTACTCCGAGATTTATTGGACCCTACCAAATATTGAAGAGGGTTGGGCCGGTAGCATATCGGATTGCTTTGCCTCCATTGTTTTCGAATCTCCACAATGTGTTTCATGTATCTCAATTGCGTAAATACGTTGGGGATCCATCTCATGTGGTTGAGTCCGATCAAATAGAACTGAAGGATAATCTGACTTTGCGACCTTGCCTGTGAGGATTATGGATATCAGTATCAAGAGGTTGAGAGGCAAAGAGATTGCCTTGGTGAAGGTATTGTGGAGCAAAGTAGATGAAGGAGACACTACTTGGGAATTGGAGTGCGATATGAGGGAGGATTACCCTCATTTGTTTGAATTGAGGTATGTTTAATTTTCGAGGACAAAATTTCCTATAAGAGGGGGAGGATTGTGACACCCTAATTTTAATTGCCTAAGTGTAGTGAAATTCTGGGGTATACTTGGTGTTTCTCGCTTGAGCGAGAGGGCCTCGCCCAAGCGAGAGGCCCATTGTAACACCCCAAATTTACCCTCCTTGAAATTAGGTAACAGTCCTGAGGAATGGGGCATACTGCTAGATTCTCGCCTGAGCGAGAGGACCTCGCCCAAGCGAGAGGATCAGTGCTTTGAAATTAGAAATTATGGGAGTCTCGCCCAAGCGAGGTATTGTAAGGACCCAAATTTATCCTCCTTGAAATTAGGTAACAGTCCTGAGGAATGGGTTGCTTGAGCAAGAGGAAGCCTGTTGGGACTGTGAGATTCTCGCTTGAGCGAGAGCCTCAGATCTGAAATTTTAAAAAGGCGGGATTTTCTCACCTGAGCGAGAATGGGCTCGCTTGAGCGAGAACCCGACGACTGCTCTTTAAAATAAAAACCCCAAACACATTTTAGGGTTAGAACTTTGAAGAGAAGAGAGAGAGGAGAGCTCTTCAAGAGCAAAGAGCCTTAGGAATCATCTTAGAGTTTGAGAAGAGGTAAACCTCTTGCTCCTAACTCTTCTTCTTCCCCTCTAACTTGTTTTGGGTATGTTGGATCTCTTTTCAAAATATGAGAAACCATGGAAACTCATCCTTTAGAGTTATGGTTCATTTTATGTGGTTTTTCTCTTGTAAATTCATGGTTTAGAGTTGGTATTTGATGAATGGAAAGGTTTTGTGGGTTATTCATGAAAACCCCAAAAACCCCCAAAAAGAGAAATGGATGAGATGTTAGATGTGGATGATGAATTTGTGCTTTGATGTTGATATATATGAGATGAACATGTATGTTTAGATGTTTGGAAACTTGTGTTCAATAGTTTTGAAAATCTTGAAAATATGTGAATCCCTTGTGTGTTTGATAATGAAATACGAGTTGTTTATCTGTTATTTTGAATAAATGACTGACATTGTTGTTATTGGTGGAAATGAGGAAAGATCCTAAGGTTGGAGGAAATCGCGGAGGAGACTTTTAAAGTTACTCAGAACCGATCCCCAACACTCACCAAGGTAAGGGATAAGTGTCTCTAAATCATACTCGCTGATGTGAATGAGGTATGTGAAAGAGGTAATGTATTTGTAAGAATACTGTTGTTATCCTACCCGAAGTGGTAGTGGATTATTATTGTTACTCTACCCAAGGTAGGAGTGGTTTATTGTTGTTATCCTACCCAAAGTGGTAGTGGTTTATTGTTGCTATCCTACCCGAAGTGGTAGTGGATTATTGTTGTTATCCTACCCGGAGTGGTAGTGGAATATTGTTGTTGTCCTACCCGGAGTGGTAGTGGAATATTGTTGTTGTCCTACCCGGAGTGGTAGTGGAATATTGTTGTTGTCCTACCCGGAGTGCTAGTGGATTATTGTTGTTGTCCTACCCGGAGTGGTAGTGGATTATTGTTGTTGTCCTACCCGGAGTGGTAGTGGATTATTGTGAACTAGACCTGCCTGATGTGGTATGGATAATTAACTAGACCTGCCCGATGTGGTATGGAGAATAAACTAGACCTGCCCGACGTGGTATGGAGAAGTAACTAGACCTGCCCGACGTGGTATGGAGAAGTAACTAGACATGCCCGATGTGGTTTGGAGGATGAACTAGACCTGCTCGATGTGGTATGGATAATTAACTAGACCTGCCCGATGTGGTATGGAGAATAAACTAGACATGCCCGATGTGGTATGGAGAATAAACTAGACCTGTTAGACGTGGTATGGAGAAGTAACTAGACCTGCCCGACGTGGTATGGATAATTAACTAGACCTGCCCGATGTGGTAAGGATAATGAACTAGACCTGCCCGATGTGGTATGGAAATAACTCGACCTGCCCGATGTGGTATGGAAATAACTCGACCTGCCCGATGTGGTATGGAAATAACTCGACCTGCCCGATGTGGTATGGAAATAACTCGACCTGCCCGATGTGTTATGGAAATAACTCGACCTGCCCGATATGGTATGGAAATAACTCGACCTGCCCGATGTGGTATGGAAATAACTCGACCTGCCCGATGTGGTATTGAAATAACTCGACCTGCCCGATGTGGTATGGAAATAACTCGACCTGCCCGATGTGGTATGGAAATAACTTGACCTGCCCAATGTGGTATGGAAATAACTCGACCTGCCCGATGTGGTATGGAAATTACTCGACCTGCCCGATGTGGTATGGAAATAAATCGACCTGCCCGATGTGGTATGGGAAATGAAATCGATGAATACGATTAAGGGTGAATATGAAGGATGAAAATGAGGATGCGAATGATAAAAGTAATATTCATGCTATAGAATATATATTATGGGATATATATACTATAGGGTGAATATGAAGGATGACAATGAGGATGTGAATGATAAAAGTAATATTCATGCCATAGGATATATATATTAAGTGATATATATACTATAAGGTGAATATGAATGATGAGAAATGAGAAGGTTAGAATGAAAGTAATATCCATGCTATAGGATATATATTATGGGATATATATACTATAGGGTGAATATGAAGGATGAAAAGGAAGATGTTGAGAATGAAAGTAATATACACGCTATAGGATATATATTAGGGGATATATGTTCTATAGAGTGGATATGAATAATGAGAAGGACGATGCCTCGAAAGAACGTAATATGCATGCTATAGAATATATATTATGGGATATATATACTATAGGACGAATATGAGTAATGTGGAAACTAATGGAAGAATATATGAATGTTTACAATTACGTATTTGTGGTTATAAATTATATTAAAGCTTAATCGTATTTGAGATGTGGATTATCATGTGATGTTAGTTTTTGAACTAATGACTTACTCCCTTGTTTTGTGTGTTGTTTATGATAATCTCATTGTAGGTAAACGAATGATATGAGGAGGAAGCTCACTTAGGAATCTTATGTGTTTATTAACTGGAATGACTTTATCGCTACTTTGACATTGTAATTGATTAGATAATATGTTGGGATGAATGTAAATCTGATTAGGATATTATTGGAGATATGTAGTTATGGACGTTATAACTCTAGGAAACCCATAACTGGTCGTATGTGATAATTACTCATTGAATGAATTATGTTTTTCCGCAATATAAATTGTATGTTAATATGATAGGTGTAAAGAGTATTTTCAAGGAATGATTTAAGAGGGTTTTAAGTAAGATGAGGAATGTGTGTAAGAGAGGATTTAAAAAAATGAAAATAAATTCAAGGGTAGAATTTCGGTCTTTTCACACATTATCTGCTACCAGGATTTCCTGGGATTCTCGCCTGGGCGAGAATGGCTCGCTTGGGTGAGGGAGAGAGGTGTTGACACTGAAGGATCCACGCTTGAGCGAGGGCACCAGATCTGAGTTTTTTAAATCGGCGGGATTTTCTCGCTTGAGCGAGAACCCGACGCTGAAACTTTAAATTAGAAACCCTCAAACACATTAAGGGTTAGGACTTGAGAGAGAAGAGAGAAGGAGGTGATTTTGGGAGCAAGGATTACTGATGTTCACGAAACAGCAACAACTTTCGCTGGTACAACATTCAATGTAGACCACTTAGGTACACCACCACTATTTCATGCATTGCCAATGTCCTACCGCAAAAGAATCGGTCATTCGAGACCAAAAGTTTCACGTCTAATAAAATGTATTCATCACATCAACGGGGTAAACAACTCGACTAGCCTCTTTCCTCGATTATCAGCATAAGTCTTACCCTTTTGCACCCATATACATATCAATGCAACTAGATCTTAATTCTTCACCTCAACAAGTACACACAGTTAAACATAACACAATTTGCTGATCGCTAGTCCATTTCCAGGATTAAATCCAACTGAGACATCATCGTGCATATCAACACTATAGTAAAGGTTCTACCATTTACCCCAACCGTACACTGAGACACTCCCGATCCAAAATAAATTTTTGAGGTTCAACATCCCCGCACATAGCTTGGCGTTCAATACCAATATACATTTGTTACGGCGAATACTCCTCTTTAACAAAAATCAAATTTTATAGACCAAGAGCTTCATGCACAAGAATCAAAATAACTTTTTCATAATTCATGCATCAAGGTATAATTAACCAAGCATTAGTACGTAATCTCGAAAGATATTTTCCCCATTGTCATACAGAACATGTTACGCACAAATTCCTCATTTCATTCACAGAAGAAAATTCACTTTCCTAGAAAATACATAGTTCTTTCAAATCTTAATATATTGAAATACTAACGAGTTCTTAAATATCTTCTCGTTACATTTACTGAATAAAAATCGATCCCTTTTTCGAAGGAGAGTTATGACTTTCTTAGCCGACACTAGCCCTATACTACTAGCATGGTCAAAGATCTCGCACTGATCCCTAACCGCCACAACCTTGTCAGCACTATTCAATCATAACATGATTTGTCAACAATTAGTCCATCTCCAGAACTTTATCTAACTGGGATAACGACAAGTAGACTGAATCTACGGTAAATATCACACCATTTACCAAAACCGGACTCTAGAACATAAACGTCGACACCACCACCAGCACAAAGATTGGGGTCGACGCGACCAAGTCGGAAGTAATGACTCAGTTTACAATTTCAGCCGGTTTTCACATTTATCATATATAAGGGAGTGTGTCGCTCCCGAATCAACAACACTAAACAAAGAATACCTGTCACCATGCGTTTACCTCTCGCTGGATCATCAACACCTGATGTCCCTGCGCCACTTGGGGTAACCATCTGACCGTGGTCTCTTGCCTCCTCGGCAGGAGTGGCATTAGGTCTCCGATCCAGCTTGGAACAATACCTTTTATTATGCTCAAACTCCTTGCAGTGTAAACATCCATTCCCCTTTCCTCATACATCCCACATCGGATCAGACTATCCGATTCTGATGCCTCTGCACCATACATGGTAACCACTCTGCCGATAGATTGAGGTCGTCCAGTCCCCATAGCATTCATACTCTGCCGTGACGTAGGACAATGCCTCTTTATAGGTCCGGTCTCTTTACAATGAAAACGGTGATTGGCAGTTCCAGAACACAATCATCCGTCATGTTTCCGGTTACACTTGCTGCACCAAGGTGGAGAGTTTAACCGTGACCCTCCGGCATTCGCATGGGTCCTCGGTCCATACGAAATGCAACTCCGAGTACCAACACGTGGAAAATAATGCTTCTGCTCTTCGCGATACATCTTATCCTTGCCTCTTCCGTGCACAAAATTTCGTTGAGGCCCAAAGTCCTTGTGAGGAATTGATTCGGAGGTCGCCACTCCATCCGCCTTCATGTTAGTACACTCCATTCCTTGGACCCACTCAATAGCAGCATTCGGGGTGAATCCGACTTGGAACGGACTAGGGTTCCTTCTGCAGGATTTATCTAACCCCTGGTACTCAGCCGGTCCTTGTTGAACTAGGGTGTGCGAGCTTGGACCTGGTGCCACGCTCCGATTCAGATGTTGTAAATTCTCACTCATTTGTTGTAGTGCCGCCACCATATGGGCCAAGAGGTCATTCGGAACATTCTGACTCGCTCCTCTTTCTCTTCCAGCCATGTGTACCTGCACTCACATACTTGTCAGTAGACTAATTGTATAACCAGACAAGCATCACATAACACACAATCGTCAATGCTAACCAACCAATTCAAACACATAAAGATCACAAAGAAGCATGTAAGGCCATATCCTAGGCCGCAGGATTAACTATGCTCTGATACCATATTGTAACGACCCGATTTTCTACCCTTGAAAATTTTTCGTTTAATTTAATTTCATTCAATCACTCATAACTCACATTACCATTTTAATATCCTTACTTCAAAATCTTATTTCCCCTCCTCACACTCAATCCATGAATCAATAACCACATACATAATCATTTTACCTAGAACTTCTCATGAATCATTCTTGGAACTAATCTTATAACCTATTATATTATCATACAATTAATCTTGTAGAAAAACATAATTCATTCATATCATTCCCTATGAGTACTAAGACCTCAAAGGTTCTGATCCTCCGAAATAACATTACGCATGGTTACAAATATCCATATAATGGTTAGTCATGATTACAATCATTTAAATCCGCAGGTAATCATTTAGAATACGAAAAACATAAATAGTGAATCCAAAGTCTAAAGCTCCTAAAGCTCCCGACCTGGCATACTTCATTCGTCTATTTACCTGCAATGGGATTATCGATGACAACAGTACAAAACACACAAAGGAGTAAGTCATTAATTCAATAAACGTCATTATAAGATAATCCACATTAGAAAAAGGAGTTAATAAACCATTTGTTTTATAAATTCATTTTGTGCTACATTACTTGAGCCAAAGTTTTGCTACATAGCTTGAGCCAAAGCGTTGCTACATAACTTGAGCCAAAGTATTGCTACATAACTTGAGCCAAAGTTTTGCTACATAGCTTGAGCCAAAGCATTGCTACATAACTTGAGCCAAAGTTTCGCTACATAGCTTGAGCCAAAGCATTGCTACATAACTTGAGCCAAAGTATTGCTACATAGCTTGAGCCAAAGCATTGCTACATAACTTGAGCCAAAGTATTGCTTCATAACTTGAGCCAAAGTGTTGCTACATAACTTGAGCCAAAGTGTTGCTACATAGCTTGAGCCAAAGCATTGCTACATAACTTGAGCCAAAGTATTGCTTCATAACTTGAGCCAAAGTGTTGCTACATAACTTGAGCCAAAGTGTTGCTACATAGCTTGAGCCAAAGCATTGCTACATAACTTGAGCCAAAGTCGCTAACCATTTATGGTCGGCTAAAAATATGTTTCCTTTTCATTGATTTCACTATCAACCATTTCCTGTAAATCCACGCCATCTTTAGTATAAACACACCCATATATGTTTATACTAAACACGTGATTCACAATATAATTATTGCATGATCAGAAATACACACGTTTTCCATCTTCCGTAAATCTACGCCTACTTTAGTATAAACACACCCATGTATGTTTATACTAAATGCGTAATTCACAACTCAATCATTGCATAACCAGAAAATACTTACATTTTCTATTCCAAATGCACAATTAAAGACTTATCCTTACCTTGGTGAGTATTGGGGTTCGGTTCTTGGCAACTTCTCGAATTCTACCAACACCACCTCCAACCTTAGGATCTCTCTTCTCATCCCACCACATAACACAATGTTAGTTATTTATTCCAAATATTACATAAACAACTTATTTTGCATCATTTAATCATACAAAATATTCATCATCAATATTCAACCATCTAAAACATGCATAACATCTCATATTTCAATATTTGGGGGTAAACTCATCTTCTACCTCTAACATTTTACTCATTCTCTCCTTTTATCACATTTTCACTTTTAGGGTTTTTGGGGTTTTCATGAATCAACCCACAACCTTTTCCATTCTTGAGATACTATCTCTAAACCAAGAGTTTACAAGATAAAAGCAACATAAAACGAACCATAACTCTAACGGATGAGTTTCCATGATTTCTCATGTTATGAAAATAAATCCAACATACCCAAAACAAGTTAGAGAGGAAGAAGAAGAGTTAGGAACTAGAGGTTTACCTCTTCGCAAGCTCTAAAATGAGTCCTAAGGCTCCTTGCTCTTGAAAAGCTCCCTTCTCTCTCTTCTCTTCAAGTTCTAACCCTAAAATGTGTTTGGGGTTTCTATTTTTAAAGAGCAGTCGTCGGGTTCTCGCTCAAGCGAGCCCATTCTCGCTCAGGCGAGAATCTCACAGTAGCAATTTTCGCTTAACGCATATATGTAATCGATTACATGGATTGTGTAATCGATTACATCGTGTAAAATGCACATATCTGATGCTTTTATCTGCATGTAATCGATTACATGTATTGTGTAATCGATTACATCATGTAAAATGCACATATCTGATGCTTTTATCTGCATGTAATCGATTACATGTATTGTGTAATCGATTACATCATGTAAAATGCACATATCTGATGCTTTTATCTGCATGTAATCGATTACATGGACTGTGTAATCGATTACACTGCCCAAAATTGCCATTTCTCGCTCGGGTAATACAACTCTCGCTCAGGCGAGAATCCTCCAGTATAGCCCAAGATTTCACCCTCCCAGATGCACCTCTCTCACTCAAGCGAGAATCTCTGGATCAAGCGAGGCTTCCAGAACTGATACTCTAATTTTTAAAGACTAAAATTCGGGGTGTTACAGAAGATGCGGCCAAGTTCGAGGAATTGACCCGATTTTGTGGATACGCTGAATTGGAGGTGGACGGACGATCCAAATGTTGTAAGTTTGAATCGGGTTTGAAGCCCAAGTTGAAAATGATGTTTGGACATCAAGAAATCTCTGACTTTCCTACATTGGTCAACAAGTGTAGGATGTATGAGGATGACATGAAGGCGAAAGAGGTGGCGACACCCAAATCAATTCCTCCCAAGAACTTTGGGCCTCAACGCAACCTGATGCAAGGGAGAGGTAAAGAGAAGGTGGGTGATGACCGACGACCTTATGCCCCACCTAACGGCCATCGCATCCGTAGCTACCAAGGATCGAGACCTACTGTTGGAGGATTCCAACCCGACACTTTTCCTTTGTGTAGTAAGTGTGGGAGGAGACATATGGGAACCATTTGTCTTGACGCTGGAAATAGTTGCTTCCATTGTAAGGAACCAGGACATATGAAGAAGTTTTGCCCAAAGTTGAATCGGGGTGTGAATGTTGCGAAGGCTGAGAGGCCTAGGACAACAGGCAGAGTGTTCACTATGAGTGGCTGCGGAGACGCCTGATGTTGACGGTTTGATCCAAGGTAATTGCATGGTGGCAGGTTTCCTCTTTTAGTGTTGTTTGATTCGGGAGGGACACACTCCTTTGTATCTGTTGAATGTGTAGACCGACTAGAGTTGCGAACAAAGTCGTTGCCTTTCAACTTGGTCGTATCCACCCCAACTAGTGTTCCTGTTGTGGTGTCGACGTTTGTACCTCAATGTCCGGTGGTGGTAAATGGTAGGACATTTACCGTGGATTTAATCTGCTTACCACTGTCCCAGTTAGATTTGATTATGGTGATGGACTGGTTGTCAGCAAATCATGTTATGCTTAATTGTGTTGATAAGACTATGGTGTTTGGATTTCGGTGTGAGATATCTGACCAAGTTAGTTGTATGGAGCCATTGTCGGCTAAGGAAGTCATGACTTCCCTTAGGGAAGGGGGATCAGTGTTTGTGCTGTTGGCATCATTGGAGGATATTGAGAAACAATTGTCTGTGAGTTCCCTGAGGTATTTCCTGGTGATATTCCAGAATTACCTCCAATAAGAGAAGTTGAATTCTCTATGGACTTGGTACCTGGAACGGGACCCATCTCTATAGCTCCTTATAGGATGACACCGTTAGAACTGGCTGAGTTGAAAAGGCAAGTTGAAGACTTCTTGGCAAAGAAGTTCATTCGTCCTAGTGTCTCACCGTGGGGTGTACCGGTGTTGTTGGTTAAGAAGAAAGATGGGAGTATGAGGTTATGCACTGATTATAGACAGTTGAACAAGGTCACCATCAAGAACAAGTATCCATTGCCTAGGATTGATGACTTGATGGATCAGGTGAGAGGAGCGGTGGTGTTTTCAAAGATTGACCTTCGGTCAGGTTATCACCAACTTCGAGTTAAGTCGGAGGATATTCCTAAGACTGCTTTTAGGACGATGTATGGACACTTTGAGTATTTGGTGATGCCTTTGGTGTGATGAATGTCCCAACAATATTTACCGACTACATGAATCGGATTTTTCATTCGTACTTGGATTCATTCGTAGTAGTATTTATTGATGACATTCTAGTATACTCTAAAAGTCGAGAGGAACATGTGAAACACCTCAGAATTGTTGTAGACCTTCTGAGTAAGAATCGGTTGTATGCGAAGTTGTCAAAATGTGATTTCTGGTTGGAATCAGTGAACTTCCTTGGACATGTGATATCCCGTGAAGGAGTGGCATTAGACCCTTCTAAGGTCGAGGCAGTGATGGATTCGGCGGTGCCCAAGTCAGTGACTGGGATCAGGAATTTTTTGGGTTTGGCTGGTTATTACAAGAAGTTCATAGAGGGGTTTTCCAAGTTGGCATTACCTCTGACCAAGCTTACCGGAAAGGGGAACCGTATGTGCGGACAATCCGTTGCGAAGAAAGTTTTCAAGAGTTAAAGAGGAGGTTGACCACGGTACCAATGTTGGTCCTTCCTTATACTGATCGTGATTTCAGTGTGTATTGTGATGCTTCTAAGCAAGGTTTGGTTTGTGTTTTGATGCATGACGGGAAAGTTGTTGCCTATGCTTCGCGGCAATTGAGAATGCATGAGCAAAACTATCCTACACATGATTTGGAACTAGTCGCAGTGGTCTTTGCCCTGAAAATCTGGAGACACCATCTTTATGGTGTGAGATTTGAGGTGTACAGCGACCACAAGAGTTTTATGTATCTGTTTGATCAAAAGGAACTGAACATGAGACAGAGAAGGTGGATGGAATTCCTTAAGGATTACGATTTTGGATTGCAATATCATCCGGGAAAAGCCAATGTTGTAGTCGATGCTTTAAGTCGGAAGTCCTTACATATGTCGGCTTTAATGGTGCGTGAAGGGAAATTAATTGAGGAGTTCAGGGATATGAACTTGGAAATTCAAATGAGACCCCATAGTATGATCTTGGGAATGCTTAAGGTGACAAATGAGTTGTTCGACCAAATCCGAATAATACAAGTTGAGGATAGGGAACTGAAGATCAAACGAGATTTGATGACGAGTGGAAAAGAGACTAATTTTGAGTCGGACTCTAGTGGGATGTTGTGATACAAGGGAAGGGTGTGTGTGCCTCATGATGTGGAATTACGAAAGAGTATTCTGGAGGAGTCACACAAGAGTAAGATGAGTTTCCACTCGGGCACAACAAAAATGTACCAAGACCTGAAAAAACTATTTTGGTGGTCTGGGTTGAAAAAGGATGTGACTTTGTATGTCGCGAGTTGTCTCATCTGTCAGAAAGCAAAGATTAAACATTAGAGGCCAGCAGGAGAGTTACAGTCACTAGAAATTCCCGTTTGGAAGTGGGATAGCATCTCCATGGATTTTGTATCGGGTTTCCCGAAGACTCGAAGAGGGTACGACTCGATATGGGTAATAGTAGACTATTTGACAAAGTCTGCTCATTTCTTGCCGATAAACATGAAATATTCCCTAGAGCGATTAGCTGAGTTGTATATCAAGGAAATCGTTCGGTTGCATGGGATACCGTCGAGCATTGTGTCGGATAGGGATCCCCGTTTCACTTTAAACTTCTGGACCAGTTTGCAGTCCGCTTTGGCAACTAAGTTGAAATTGAGTTCAGCTTATCATCCACAAACGGATGGTCAATCGGAAAGGACCATACAGTCATTGGAGGATCTTTTGAGGGCTTGTGTTTTGGAACAGCCTGGGAGTTGGGATTGTATGTTATCGTTGATCGAGTTCACCTACAACAATAGTTTCCATACTAGTATCGGGATGGCCCCTTACGAAGCCTTGTATGGGAGAAAATGTAGGACTCCAGTGAGTTGGTTTGAAATTTGGGAGAACTTAGTATTGGGACCCGAGTTGGTTCGAGAAACGGCAAAAAAGATCAAGAAGACCCGGGATAATATGAGAATGGCACAAAGTCGGCAGAAAATCTATTACGATAAGAGACGGAAACCTCTTGAGTATAAGGAGGGAGACCATGTATTTATGAGAGTGGTTCCGACTAGTGGGATTGGTAGAGTGTTGAAGTCCCGTAAGCTTACTCCGAGATTTATTGGACCTTATCAAATATTGAAGAGGGTTGGGCCGGTAGTATATCAGATTGCTTTGCCTCCATTGTTGTCGAATCTCCACAATGTGTTTCATGTATCTCAATTGCGGAAATACGTTGGGGATCCATCTCATGTGGTTGAGTCCGATCAGATAGAACTGAAGGATAATCTGACTTTTGCGACCTTGCCTGTGAGGATTATGGATATCAGTATCAAAAGGTTGTTAGGCAAAGAGATTGCCTTGGTGAAGGTATTGTGGAGCAAAGTAGATGAAGAAGACGCTACTTGGGAAGTGGAGCGTGATATGAGGGAGGATTACCCTCATTTGTTTGAATCGAGGTATGTTTAATTTTTGGGAAGGAAAATTCCTATAAGAGGTGGAGGATTGTGACACCTTAATTTTAATTGCCTAAGTGTAGTGAAATTTTGGGGTATACTGGGTGTTTCTCGCTTGAGCGAGAGGGCCTCGCCCAAGCGAGAGGCCCAGTATCTGCTCCCAGGATTTCCTGGGATTCTCGCCTGGGCGAGAATGGCTCGCCTGGGTGAGAGGGAGAGGTGTTGACACTTAAGGATCCTCGCTTGAGCGAGGGCACCAGATCTGAGGTTTTAAAATGGGCAGGATTTTCTCGCTTGAGCGAGAACCCGATGCTGAAACTTTAAAATAGAAACCCTCAAACACATTTAGGGTTAGGACTTGAGAGAGAAGAGAGAAGGAGGTGATTTTAGGACAAGGATTCGTGGGAATCAGCTAGAAGCTTGGGAAGAGGTAAATCTCTTGATTCTAACTCTCTTTCTCCCTTTCAAACTCATTTTGGGTGTATGAGATCTCTTCTCAAAATGTGAGAAACCATGGAAACTCTTCCCTTTGAGTTGTGGTTCGTAGTATTTAGTTTCTCTCTTGTAAAATCTTAGTTTAGAGTTGGTATTCAAAGAATGAAGAGGGTTTGTGGGTTGATTCATAAAAACCCCAAAACCCCAAAATGAAAATGTGGTAAAAGAGGAAAATGGGTGAAATGGTAGACGAAGAAGATGAGTATGTGTTCTAATGTAAACTAGAAGATGAATATGTATGTTTTAATGCTTGGAAACTTCTAATGAAAGTAGTTTTGGAAACATTGGAAATGTGTGAATATCATATATGTTTGCAAATGTAATATGAGTTGTGTGTATATTATTGTGAATGAATTACTGACTTTTGTTGTTGTTTGGTGGGGATGAGGAAAGATCCTAAGATTAGAGGAGGTAGCGAAGGAAACTTGTAAAGTTACTCAAAACCGACCCCAACACTCACCAAGGTAAGAAGAAGTGTTTAATTGCATATGATGATAGAGAATGCGTGGATTTTCTGATTATATATGGATTGGCTCGTTGAGCAACGTATGACTTGCCCTTAGTGGTATTGGCTCGTTGAGCAATGTATAACTTGCCCATTGTGGTATTGGTTCGTCGAGCAATGTATGACTTGCTCTTTGTGGTATTGGCTCGTTGAGCAATGTATGACTTGCCCTTTGTGGTATTGGCTCATTGAGAAATGTATGACTTGCCCTTTTGGTAATGGCTATTCGTAGCAATGTATGAGTTACCTTTGTGGTAATGGCTATTCGTAGCAATGTATGACTTAACTTCGTGGTATTGGCTATTCGTAGCAATGTATGACTTGCCTTCGTTGTATTGGCTATTCGTAGCAATGTATGACTTGCCTTCGTGATATTGACTATTCGTAGCAATGTATGACTTACCCTCGTGGTATTGGCTATTCGTAGCAATGTATGACTTGCCTTCGTGGTATTGGCTATTTATAGAAAATGTCTGACTTGCCCTATGTGGTAAGATAAATGAACCAAGATAAACATAAATGAGATAGATGATTATGAAAATGAAGGATGGAATTACGTATGGATATGAGGAATGGATGATGATGAGTTCGAGTAAAATGTGGAATGATGAAGATAACAAAGTGGATATATATGAGAAGTATTGTTTATATGTTACAATATAATTGTTCATCTACCCTTATTTGAATGTGGATTATCATATGATTATGTTGAGTTTATTGACTTACTCCTTTGTGTTTTCTATGTATTGTCTATGATAATCTCATTACAGGTAATTGGATAAAATAAGGACGCTTGACTTAGAGCTTTAGGAGCTTTTAAATTTGGATTCCTGGGTTTACACTTTTGTACCATAACTGACTATTTGCGAATTTAAATGCTTGTAATAATGACCACTATATTTTTATATGTTTGTAACTACGGGTATTATGATTTTGGAAACCCATAACTATTCTCATGTTCTAATTAAATGGGGGGCATTAATATGAATTATATTTTTCTGCCTTATGGATGTGTGTATGAATACTGCATGATAAAATGATCAGGAAATAATCAAGGTAACTAATGTAATGTATATTGGGTTACCAATCTTAAGATATAAGGAAAATATATGTTTGTATGAGATAAAATAAGGAAAAAATTTCAATGGTAGAATTTGGGTCCTTACAAAGTGAACCATGCAATTCACTTAAAGTAAAATAGATAACAAAATACTACTTTAATGTTTGTTTTATTTTGGCCCAAATAGAAGACGGAGATATGTTATTTCAATATAATTATACATAATTACTAATTATAAAAAATTATACATAATTATATATTTGTAGATAATTATTATATATAAAATCAGTGAGTCCGACCAAACAATCTAACCATTTATACCGGTTAAACCTAATAAATGACATCTTAAAGTTTGATGTATGGCTCAGATTTCATAACATTCAGTAATATATTAACCTTCAAAAAGAGAAAACATAAAAACAAGTGCATGCATTCAAAGATATAGAAAACATAAAACAAGTGCATGGATTCAAATATATTTTAGAATTGAATTTCGCAAAAGTCAAAAGGTTGTTATAATAATTACTATTTGATTCCAACTCAAAAATCTCATATTTTATATTACAATAGTAATTAAGACAGAAGACAAATTATTATTCAAATTAATGAAAAGATAAAAAAACTTTGAATGGTTTGTTAAAAATATTAAATTCTAAAAATTTGCATTTGATCGGTTTCTAGTTAACATTATTCCAATAGTTTTTGTATTTATCAATCACTAGTATCATCCATCATATAATGGCTACATTAGGGAACAAAATTGTATTATAATCGTTTAAGTTAGTAACAATATTTGTTACATTGAAAATGATGGATCGTGTGGAGGCATTCAATATTATTCTGAAAGTACATATTGAAATAACAAACATTCTTCCATGTCTGCAATTGAGCTTTCATTGTAGGGATGGCAATGGGTCTAGATGAGTTCGGGTAGTGCATTACCCAGATCCACATCGTTGCTTCATTTTTGGCCCCAGAACTGTGCTAATACACGTTGGGTAATACTACATGTGGTTCCTTGGGTTCCCGTCTGATCCTTGGGCACCCGTAATTGCAAATAATTTATGCATTTGTGTATTTGTTTCCTATGATTTTATATGTTATTTAGACAATCAACAATAGGAAAAAATATAAAACTTCATTTAAATTTTTAAACACAACATAATTTGACTATTAAACACAACTTATTTTACTGAAACAAGCACTAAAAATAACTTCACCCTTAGGATGAAAAATTCATTTAGTAAGAACTCTTCAGTCTTGACATACGGCCCCCTCCCTCTCTCGGGCCCATGAATCCACTGAGCGTGTTAACCTATAGCTTAAATGTAACACCTCAAATTTTATTTCCCTTAAGTTTAGTGGAACTCATGAAGTCTGGGGGTTACTGGTCCATTCTCGCTTGAGCGAGAGAATCTCGCCCAAGCGAGGAGCTCAAGATTTCTCCCATGATTTCTCTAGGACTCTCGCCCAAGCGAGAGTTAACTCGCCTAAGCGAGAGGAATGTCGTAGAGGCTGGAGGACTCTCGCCTGAGTGAGAGTTGGCTCGCTTAAGCGAGAGAGAGGCTGTAAAGACTGGCGGATTCTTGCCTGAGCGAGGCTCCCTCGTTTGAGCGAGAACATCAGTGTTTGAAATTGTAAAAGGCGGGGCATTCTCGCTTGAGCGACGTGTTCTCGCTTGAGCGAGAATCTAAAAGTATGAACCCTAAAATAGGGCACCAAACACGAAAAGGGGTAGACTTTTTGGGAGAAAAGAGAAGAATAGGCGATTTTCTTGGAAAGAGCTCATGTAGAGGCTAAGAGAATGTAGAGAAGTGGTAAACCTCTTGATTTGAACATTCATTCATGTTTTGAAACTCATTTTTGGTATTTGGGTCTCTTCTCTTGGGTTGGGAAAACCACATAACCCTCTCTTTTGGGTTGTGGTTCGTTTTATCTAACTATTAGTGATGTAATAGTGAAACTAATGTGTTGTTTTGCGATATGCACCTTTTTGTATTTGATAACTTAAGTATTGACATTTATATTTCGTTACTAGTGAACTGATGTATGATTGACATGTATGTAAGGACGAAGTCCTCTTTAGAAATCACAATGCGAAATTGTGGGTTATGAACCCCAAAATATTTTGGTAGGTAAATTAGTTATTATCGAGTTTGAAGCGTAATCGTCTTGTAAATGCTAAGAATTAAAGGGAGTGGTGATGAAATGGCCCCTAAAATTTGCATGTTTTAAAAGATAAACGGACAAAATTTCTAGGGTATAATTTGGGTCCTTACATTAAATACCCCTATAGTATTTTATTCCCCCAAATGGGAGCCTCCCGCGACTCAAACCCGTGACCTCATGGACAAACAATCACTATTCCTATGTGTCGCTACCATTAAGCCATCATAGCTTAATGGTAGCTACTCATTGGAATAGTGACTATTTGTCCCTGAGGTCACGAGTTTGAGTCGCGGGAGGCTCCCCTTTGGGGAATAAAATACTGTAAGAGGTATTTAAGCTGTAGGTTAACACGCTCAGTGGATTCATGGGATTGGGAGAGGGAGGGGCCGCATGTCAGGACTGGGGTGTTACACAACTCCTTCTAGTCGAATAAGTATTTCAAACTCATGTGATCACTGAAAACTTCAAATCTTCCAACATAGAGATGATGTCTCCAAATCTTTAAAGCGAACACTACGGTAGCTAATTCCAAATCATGGGTAGGATAGTTTTGATCATGCGGCCTTAACTGTCTTGAAGCATAAGCAACGAACTTCCCATACTGCATCAGCACACAACCCAAACCCTCCTTGGAAGCATCATATTACACATTAAAATCACGGTCTATATTAGGAAGGATCAGCACAGGTGCTGAAGTCAATCTCTGTTTTAGCTCCTGAAATCTTTCTTCACAACGGGTTGTCCAAACATATGGCTCCCATTTTCGAGTCAACTTCGATAGTGGTAAAGCCAACTTCGAGAACCCTTCAATAAACTTCCTGTAATAACCAGCCAGTCCAAGAAAACTCCTAATCTCAGTGACCGACTTCGGCACTGCCCAATCCATTACTGCCTCAACCTTAAAAGGGTGTACTACCACTCCTTCTGTAGATATTACTTGTCCAAGAAAGTTCACATATTCAAGCCAAAAATCGCATTTCGACAATTTTGCATACAGATGATTGTCCTTGAGAATTCGCAAAACAATTTTCAAATGTTCCACATGTTCCTTCGTCTCTTAGAATACACGAAGATATCATCAATAAATACTACCACCAAGGAGTCTAGATACGGATGAAAAATCCTATTCATGTAATTCGTGAATATTGCTGGAGCATTTGTCACTCCAAATGGCATTACCAAGTACTCGAAATGCCCACACCTCGTCCTGAAGGCAGTCTTAGGAATATCTTCTGTCTTCATGCAGAGCTGGTGATAACCTGACTTGAGATCGATCTTTGAGAATACTACCGATCCTTTTAAATGATCCATCAAGTCGTCGATTCTGGGCAACGGATACTTATTCTTAATCGTAACTTTGTTCAGCTGCCTATAATCAATGCACAACCTCATACTATCATCCTTCTTCTTCACCAACAATATTGGCGTGTGCCACGGCGAGACACTAGGACGAATAAACTTTTTAGCCAACAAATCTTCAATTTGTTTCTTCAATTCGGCCAGCTCTAAAGGTGTCATTCTATAAGGAGCTATAGAGATAGGTCTTATTCCTGGTACCAGATCAATAGAGAACTCTACTTCTCGCATAGAAGGCAAGTCTGAAATATCACCAGGAAACACCTCTGGGAATTCGCACACTACAGCCATATTCTCAATTATTGGTTTCTCAATCCCCTCCAAAGAAGCTAACAACATATAAACCAACGATCCTTCCTTAAGGGAAGTCTTAACTCCCTTGGCCCACACATGTTTTAGACATTTATACAGATCAAAGGTTTCACTTAGATCCCCAAATACTATTGTCTTATCAAAACAGTTCATCAGCACACGATTCTCCGACAACCAGTCCATCCCTAGAATTATGTCTAGTTGGAACAGTGGCAAACATATTAAGTCTACGGTAAATGTTCTATTGTTTACCACTACCAGACATTGAGAAACAAACGCCGATACCACCACGGGGGTGCTAGTAGGGGTTGATACGACTAAGTTGAAGGGCAACGACTCAGTTTGTAAACTCACTGTTTTACACAGTCCGCAGACACAAAAGTGTGTGTCGCTCCCGAACCAAACAACACCACAAGGGGAATACCTTTTACTATATAGTTACCTTGAATCAGCCCATCAGCGTTTGTCACCTCAGCACCACTCATGGTAAATACTCTGCCAGTTGCCCTAGGCCTTCCAGCCCTCGCGACATTCATTCTCCGATTCAACTTTAGACAAAATCGTTTCATATGCCTCGGCTCCTTACAGTGAAAGCAACCATTTCTTGATCTGGGACAAATATTTCCCATATGTTTCCGACCACATTTGTTGCACATAGGATAAGAATACTCTTATGATCCTCTAGTAGATGTAGGGGTTTTCGATCCTTGAGGACCGTGTCCTCTATGACTAGTGGGTGGAGCATAAGGTTTGCGGTTATCATATGCTAACTTTTCCTTGCCCCTTCCTTGTACAAAACTTCGTTGAGGTCCGAAGTTTCTTGGAGGGTTTGCCTTGCTCACAGCAGCATCACGGGCCTGCAGGTTACCCTCATACATCCTACACTTGTTGACTAATGTAGGAAAGTCAGAAATCTCTTGATGACCAAACGTCAACTTCAGCTCCGATTTTAGGCCAGCTTCAAATTTTACACATTTTGACCAGCTATCAGTGTCCACCTCATTGTATGGGCAATACTTAGCCAACTCCTCAAACTTGGCAGCGTATTCCCCCACGGTCATATTCCCTTGTTATAACCGCAGAAACTCCATCTCCCTCTTCCTTTTCAGATTGGCAAGAAAATATTTCTAGCGAAATCTTGCCTTGAAGGATTCCCAAGTGACAACCTCTTCATCCTCCTCCATCTGTCTCTGGGTGTATTCTCACCAATTCTCTGCTTCCTTAACCATCATGTAGGAAGCATACGTCATTTTCTGGATGTCACTAAAACCCATGGCCCAGAATATTTTCTCCAAGTCCTGGATCCAATCATTCGTCACATCGGGAGCATATCCACCTTGGAATTGATTTGGATTACGTCTGCAGAACTCATCCAAACCCCGGTACTTCGTCGGTCCTTGGGGTGCCAGTGGATGCTGATTCGGATTCGGAATAACATTCCGGTTCAAATTCTGTAGGTTCTCATTCATATTCTGTAACACGACTGCCATTTGAACCAACAAATCATTTTTACCATGTCCCTTTCCACGTCCGGCCATTTCTCAACTTCCACTCATTACACATTAGGTTCAAATTTATATTGTCCTAATCATATAATCACATAGTCATAAACAAGCACACCACACACAATCATATAAGAAGCATGTTAAGCCATGCCCTAGGCCGTAGGATTAACTTACTCTCTGATACCATAATTGTAACGACCCAAATTCTCTCATGTAGATTTACTCCACTATTTTTGGAAATAAAATTTTATCAGTATTAAGACCTTATGATAATTTTAACATTTTAGAATAGTCCAACTGAAATCATGAAAATAATTCCATACATATTAATTGAATTTACTATGATTCAGTCACTACGTTCGAATATATCAAGGTTTAGTGGTATCATTGATACTACCACCACCAAATTAACATAAATCTGATTGTCAATAGAAAGAACTATTAATAGGTTGTCAATTCTACAAGTTCTGAAAGACACATGTCATAAAATACACACAGCAGATTACAACAAAACAAAAGCATCCATATTTCACAACAACCTTGGATCTACAACCCTTTTTTGCTTTACCTGCAATCAAATTATTACAAATAGAGACAACAAAACACAAAGGGAGTAAGACATTTATTTATGTAAAAATCAGTACAATAATTGAATAATTAATCATAGACAACAGAAATATGAAAATAGAAAATCAATGGGTCATATAGTTGTAACTACCATTACTTACTACATCGTTCATCGACACACTTACCATGTTCATAGTCCTTATCGGAACTACTCTTTCCAATCACTTTCACATAACCTATTCCATATCATCATAACACGGAACTTACCATATCACGACTAATACCATACCAAAAGCATTTCATCGTCCTTTTTACTTATTGTTCCTCTTAGGGTAACCATAACTTGATTCTCGTCACTTAACACCACTTCGGGTTATTACAGTACCACATAGGGCAAGTTAGACAACACCACATAGGGTGATACAATACCACGAAGGGCAAGTCAAATAACACCACATAGGGTGATACAATACCACAAAGGGCAAGTCAAACAACACCACATAGGGCGATACAATACCACGAAGGGCAAGTCAGACAACACCACATTGGGCGATACAATACCACAAAGGGCAAGTCAGCCAACACCACATAGGGCGATACAATACCACGAAGGGCAAGTCAGACAACATTATACTCTCAATAATTTTCTTCACCATTATATTCCACATGAAAACACATCGTATATTTCATCAAACATAAGTACAATGATTATCCCTTACCTGAATGCGAATTAGTGCTTTGATTTCGTGACCTTGTTAGATCTTTCCTCGTCTCCTCCAAACTTAGGATATTTCCTCATTTCATACAACACGACAACAATAATCAATCGTCTACTCACACCACACAAATAACAACTTCAAGCAACATTGGTTATTCATAAATGGAAATAATTCATATGTCAACGATTCAAAACCACTAACTATTAGAAGTTCAAAGCATTCAAATAGGGAATATTTTCCCTTTTCAAGAAAACACCAATAACCCACAAACCCCACTTCTAACCCCATCATTTACCCATATTCATCGACATCTCATTTTTTCCATTGTTTTCAAGAAATCAACATCATACCAACATTACTTCACAAATAAACTCTAAACCACACGTTTTCAAGAGAAAAGTCAAAAAGAAACGAACCACAACCCAAAAGGAGAGGTTATGAGGTTTTTCACATCAAGAGAAGAGATCCATCTATACCATAATGGCTTTCAAAACGAGATTGAGTGTTAAAATTAAGAGGTTTACCTCTTCTCTAGCTTCTTTTCACTTCTACACGAGCTAAGACCAAGAAAATCGCCTTCTCCTCTCTTTTCTCCCAAAATTCTCTCCCCTTTTCACGTTTAGGGTTCTATTTTAGGTTTCAGGGCTTTAGACTCTCGCTCAAGCGAGAAGTCCACGACTTTTCAAATTTCAAACTTTGATGTTCTCGCTCAAGCGGAGATTTCTCGCTCGGGCGAGAAACATCCAGACCTCTCAGCCACTCCCTCGCTTGAGCGATAACACCCTCGCCCAGACGAGAATCACCCAGATCACTCAACCATCTCTCGCTTGAGCGAGCACACCCTCAGGCGATAATCCTAGAAAAATCCAGGGAGAAACCCTGAGTCCCTCTCACTCAAGCGAGAAACATCCAGTATCTCCCCAAAAATCTGAGTTTCACCACACTTAGACAAAGCAAAATTCAAGGTGTTAAAAATCTAGGCTGGGAGTCTCACAAAGCTTAAAAAGTAAACCAACTTAAAAAGAGACATATCATCCATTCATACATGATAGAGAAGTTCATTTATGTGCATTCATACCAACTTAAAGTCATGCATCATATACTCATACATCATGTACAAGGCTCATCATGCATCAAAGAAATAAGTTTTCAACACCAACGATCGATTATCATGTGTGATAATCAATCAGGTAGAACATGGGAAACCAGTAATCGATTATGTATGAGAACAATCGATTATATAAGACAATAATTGATTACTTTTGGAGATAATCGATTAGACCTAACATAAAACGGTTTTGTATAAAAACTGATTTTCACCCATGTGCTCATAATAATCATAACAATCATAGATTTCAAAAATTCACTTTCATGTCATTCTTGAGCAAAATTATTGCTGTCGAAAAAGTTCTTAGTTTCTTTGAATCTTAAGAGTGAAAAGGATACAAGTTTAACATTCTTTTAAGTTGTGCATCTTGTTAAATACAAATCTTGCATTAATCACACTTAGCCTTTAGAGTTCTTGTGAGATTTCTATTTTAGGTTTGCAGCTAAGCTCTAGTGTTCATGTTAGCAGCACATAACTCAGAACCAATTTTAGACAATGAAATTAGATTCTCTAGATGTGTTGAGTATCACCATTAGTAGAGACTTGAGTGGAATCCTAGCTGCAGTTGGGTGGTGTCTTCATGATTTACAATGTCTTGGTTGGGAGGAAGAGGTGGTTGGGGCTGGACCATGAGAAAGGTGTGGGTATCATTTAGAGACGGGTAGAAGGTCAAACTATCTTTGAGAGACTCTAGGGTCGAGAAAGAAGTCTTGTAAATTCTTGAAAGTGAGTTTGTAAAATACATTTGATTCCAATAATGAAGAAATATCTCTCAAGATCGGAATGGGAGGCCTGGATGTAGGTTGCACGTGGACAAGTAAACAAACCAGGATAAAATTCGTTGTCGCACACTTTCTATCTCTTAACCCCTTCACAAATCAGTCTTTGACGTGTTTTATTGATTCAAATGATTTGCTTATTGATCTTAGTGTTTTCCTACATTCTGTGTATAATTTAGCATTGTTTCTTTAAGTGAATTGCTTCTATTTTTATTGAATTTTGAGTTACTTGTTGTATAAGAAACTATTTTTATAAGCATTCAAGAATCAGAATAATTGATTTTTGTTGTTTATAATCGAGTCTTTGCTCTAATAGTAATCGATTACATGGTGAGATAATCGATTATGCTTTACTCTTTTTTCAATATTCTCATTAACTGGAAAAGTAATATTAGTGATCCGCTACACCTATTCACCCCCTCCTCTAGGTTTCTTTTATTCTGTGTTTACCCAACAATAGTTATTGAGAAAACGAGATTAGATAATGGGATTTTCAATTTGATAGAAAACACAGAAGATTTGAGGTTGGAGAATATTTCTAGAGAAAGATTGAAGTTCTAGGGTTTGAAATTCGTATATAACACTATCATTGAAACTCTATTTAATCGATTAAGTGCAATGTTAATTGATTAACGAATTAAAAAAATTGCCCCAGATTAAGGGTTAGTTTAATCGATTAACAAAATTTAAAAATGTTCCCAAGTTATCGGTTAAGTGTAAGGACCCAAATTCTACCATTGAAAATTTATCCTTATTTTAATTCAATTTCATGCATTTAACTATAAATTATATTTACCGATTGAGTGAACTTATTTAAAAGGTCTCACTTCCTTCATTACACCCAATCTATAAACCAAAAGTGACATTCCAAATCAGATGACAGAAAAACATAATTCGTATTAATGCAACTTAGTAACTACCGCATACAATAAGCTATGGGTTTCCAAAACACCCATAGCTACATATATCCCGAGTTACTAGTTTCCATGATTAATGTCATGTACAACAATCATGTTCATAGTTTCAAATAGTTAGTTCAAGTACAACCAATGAGGTTACAAAAGAATGGTTAAGAGACTTCAAAATAAAAGTCTCTAAGCTCCTAATCAAAATACCCATACTCCTTCCACCTACCTGCAATGGGATTAACATTGACAATTCACCAAAGAAACACAAAGGAGTAAGTCGTTAACTCAATAAACATCAATGTAAGTTAATCAACATTTAATAAGATTAAATAAACGGTTTAAAATCAAATATACTTAAAACAATTTTCATCGTTCATACTTTTGAAAACCATGCTACATAACTTGAGCCAAAGTTTGCTACATTGCTTGAGCCAAAGCTTGTTACATTACTTGAGCCAAAGTTTGCTACATTACTTGAGCCAAAGTTTGCTACATTACTTGAGCCAAAGTCGCTAACCCATCATGGTCGGCTAAAAATGAGTTTTATTTCCATTGGCACTCAACCAATACATAAACGGTAAATCCACTCCTCGTTGTTACAAACATACTCATATATGTTTATAACAACTAAGTGATTTACGATTCATTTCATTATTCCGAGTTTTATTTCCATTGGCACTCCACCAATACATAAACAGTAAATCCATTCCTCGTTGTTATAAACATACCCATATATGTTTATAACAACTAAGTGATTTACGATTCATCTCATTATTCCGAGTTTTATTTCCATTGGCACTCCACCAATACATAAACGGTAAATTCACTCCTCGTTGTTATAAACATACCCATATATGCTTATAACAATTAAGTGATTTAAGATTCATTTCGTTATTCACATCAGACAAGATATTCATCATATAACACAATGTTAGTCATTTATTCCAAATATCACATAAACAACTTATATTGCATTATTTAATCATACAAGATATTCATCATATTTTCAATGTTGCTAAACTACTTTCATCGTAAGTTTACAACTATCCAAAACATACATAATCATCTCATATTTCAACATTAGAAGGTAAACTCATCTTCTACCTCTAACATTTTACCCATTTTCCATCTTAACTCCATTTTCACTTTAGGGTTTTGGGGTTTTCATGAACCAACCCACAAACTCTTTCCATTTTCGAAATACTAACTCTAAACCAAGAGTTTACAAGAGAAAACCCACATAAAATGAACCATAACTCAAAAGGGTGAGTTTCCATGGTTTCTCATACTTTGAGAAGAGATCCAACATACCAAAAATGGGTTTCAAAGAGAAGAAGAGAGTTGGAATAGAGAGTTTTACCTCTTCTCAAGCTCTTGGACGAGAATCAAAGCTCCTAGACCTTGGGAATACTCTCTTCTCTCACCTCTCTTCAATTCTTAACCTAAAAATTTATTTGGGGTTTCTCTCATTTAATTCCTTCGTCGGGCTCTCGCTTAAGCGAGCTTATTCTCGCTCAAGCGAGAAAATCCCGCCCATTTTAAAAACTCAGATTTGACCCTCTCGCCCAGGCGAGGGGAACTCTCGCCCAGGCGAAGCATCTCTCGCTCAAGCGAGGATCCTCTCGCCCAAGCGAGGATCTTACAGCCTCGACAATTCCAAAACATCATTTTTCTCGCCCAGGCGAGCCAGCTCTCGCTCAGGCGAGACAACTCTCGCTCAAGCGAGCCAACTCTCACTCAGGCGAGAATCTTCTAGTATAGCCTAGGATTTCACCCTCCCAAGTGAGCCTTTCTCGCCCAGGCGAGAATCCCTCGCTCAAGCGAGAATCCCAAGACTGCTACTATAATTTTAAAGACTCAAAATTAGGGTGTTACATTAAGGGTTGTGTAACCGATTAAGATACTTAAAAATAAGCCAAGTTAATTGATTAACTAAGGGGATAATTGATAAATGACACTTCTTTCACAACATTTAACTCATTTCAAACTTTGCTTTGGGAATACTAAGATCTAACTAGACAAAACTTACCCTATGCACTGATCAATCACATATTAGGATATCTAATCATATAAGAACATAAAATCAATTATGGCATGCACTCAGACAAACAATATAGACAATGAATAAAGATGAAAAAGAAATCATTGAATTTTAAAAACAAACTTAGATACAATTAACAAATATGTGATTCATCAAGAATTCCTAGTTCTCTTCTTAATATGAAGAAAGTATCTCTAGGAAGAGGCTTAGAGAAGATATCAGCTAGTTGCTTTGAAGTTTCAACAAATTCAATCACACAATCACCTTTGTGAGCATGATCTCTTAAGAAATGATGCCTAATTTCTATGTGATTGGTGCAAGAATGCAAAACGAGATTCTTAGACAAATTAATGACACTAGTATTATCACATTTAATAGTTGTTTTTGTGAATTCAAGCATACATCACATGAGCATATTGTAAATGCAAGAATGAATCACATGGACTTTGATGAAGACAAAGGTTGGAGACAAAGTCTAAAAACAAGTTTGAATTGGTGAAGACAAAGGTTGAAGACAAGTTTAAGGACAAGCTTAAAGACATGGATAAGTCAAAATAACAAAGTCAAAGTCAAGGCTTAGGTTCACTCAAGCTCAAGCATTCAAGAAGATCTAGAGGTTAAGTGGTTTTTTATAATTTTTTAGGTCTTAAGATGTTTAATTGAGTATATAGTATAGGCTGGGTGAACCTTAATAGAAGTCTCACAACCTAAAATTGATCATAACTAATATAAGACTTACATGTATACATACATGATTTACATACACATACATAAATACATGATGTTTTTATATATACGGTTAAATGACAGGCTTTTTTGCGAGATATATTTCCCCTTATCGGTGAAAAAACTTGCATGTAAAATATATATTAATATTGCGAAATATCCAAATGAATATTTATTTATACAAAATATATGTGCATTATTTTCAATTATTGGCGTATGTATTCCACAGCCACAATTTACTTGCAGTTTTATTTTCTTCCCTGTTTTACTCACCTAACTAAATTTCAATATTTTTAATCTTAATAAAGATAAACAGTTGAGAAGATTCAATTTTGTCCTATCCAAAAAATTTACTAGCAAGAATGTTCAAAACAAACTTTACAATAAAAAAATTATAGGAAAAAATGTTTTTATCATGGCAATATTATAAACTCATGTGTTGGCACAATATTATTATCTTATCACCTGCTGAAGAAAGAATCTTCTGTCCCAAAACAATTTTGTTGTCTTTATATCCTAATCCAATAAGATTACACCAAATAATATAAAATATTATTTTATGTTTTTATAACTTTTCCTCAACTAAATCATACATTTTGATTTGTCCGGAACACCATTAGGACATTAAGAGAGACATTAGATCTCTATTCCTATATAGAAATCATTCTTTATGCATTCTCCTTCCGATCACTCCTTCCAACACACAACACATTGTTCTCTCACATTAACACCCATTATTTGGTAGCACCAAATCCTTGTTCCCAACTTTTAAAAGTGAGGTATGATATTGGGTCTTGATCAATTATCAAACAGTGTTGAAGGCTTCAAGTTAGTAGTGTTAATTATAAGTGTGTATTCTTTTAGGAAGTACTTCAAAGATCTCTCTCTAGACCATATATTATTTGGCTTGGATCTACACCATCATCATCTTTATATTATAGCCATTTTCCCTTCTTGCTTATTCTCTCCTATCATCCTGTCTCCATGGAAAACTCAGGCTCAGTGATTTAAATTGCAGATCACGTCACTTGATGTGCCGCAATATTGCGGTTGCGGTGACCGCCGCAATCCCATCACACTACATTTATGGTATGACTCCGGATCATAATGATGCAGCTACAGCGGACCGCATCACAACTGCATCAGACCGCATCAGATTCAAATTAATCACAAAATAACTCACATCGCAACGGCCGCAATCTGCATCGCATTAACCGCAATGACCACAACTGTAACCATAACCATTACCGCAATCGCAACCACAATTTAAAACACTACTCAACCTATTTCTATATTAGTAGCCCAAAACCCAAACTGCACTGTCATGTTAAATAGAGACCATGCTTTTTTCTCATCAAAACCAAATAAAAGAAAGTTAGGGACTAAATTTAAAAAAATTGTACCCAAAATGTCCCTTCTGTCCCACCTTTATTTTGCAGCTCATGAGATTAGAGCCAGACCGTGGTTCTTATTGGAAATAGAAGCAATGCTGGTCACTAATTTTCTATTTAGATGATCAATTTTACATCTCAATAACAACTTGTATAATCAATTGTATCTAAATCAAACTTATATGAGATTGACCAATTTTATATGAGATTGATCAATCAAATAACTAAATGTATCAGATGATCCAAGTCTATTCTTATTAGAGGAACTTCGTGCCTAGGTTGATTTCCTTATCAAAGATTCAAATCCTGAAAACTAGTAAAGCTGCAAATTTAAATTCAAAGATCCCACTTGGGCACTGAACCATTCTACAAATACAAATAAACAATTAACTAAAAGTGGACTTTTTCATTTCAAAGAATTTGATTTAATATCCTTCTAATCTCATCAGCCAAATGATGGCTTAGGATTTATATGCTCTTTGCATTTCACACCACCACAATCCAATAAATTCCTAAGAAATCCTTTATGCTAAAAGCTCATGCATCAGTACACAATTAAAATTGAATTTAACAAAGTCTACTCAAACCCAAGACTTATCACTCATCTGCTTCCACCAGTTCAATAGCTAACATTTAATTCTGATACAAAAATATTTAAAATTGCATCATTTAGATTGCCGAAACCCTTGGAACATCAATGGGAAATTTGTGGATCTCATCCATCCAAGGGCTTTTTTCCTTAGCAGGATTGATGGTCCTGAGAGCCTTCCATACAGCACTGTTGCACTTGAATCCAGAACCAAATGCAATTTGCCATGTTCTATCCCCCTTTTTGACGCGTCCCTTGGCTTCTGAGTAAGCCAACTCATACCAAAGTGAACTGCTGGAGGTGTTCCCGAATCGATAAAGTGTCATTCTTGATGGCTCCATATGCCATGGAGACAACTGCAAGTTCTTCTCTATTTCATCCAAAACAGCTCTTCCTCCAGCATGGATACAAAAATGTTCAAAAGCTAGCTTGAAATCTGGAATATAAGGTTTGATCTTCATCTTGAAAAGTTTCTTTCCAATTAATGTGCCGAAGAATAATAGTTGCTCGGATGTTGGAAGGACAAGAGGCCCTAGTGTAGTGATATTAGTTTTTAGAGCATCACCTGCAACTGCCATTAGATCTTTTGACAAAGTAACACCAACCTTTCCATCGGCATCTTCTTCTTGGGTAACACAGCTGAAGCACTTGTCATCTGCAGCCTTATTTGTGCGAACATTATGGACTAATCGGTATTTGGATCTTCTTCTGTCAGAGCTTTTGTTTGAAAGCAGAATTGCAGCTCCTCCCATACGGAATAAACAATTTGAAACTAGCTTTGATCGATCATTTCCTTCGTACCAATTTAGCGTGATATTCTCCATGCTAATGACTAATGCATAGGAATTGGGATGGACCTGGAGAAGATCTTTAGCAAGAGCAATTGAGATCAGCCCTGCACTGCATCCCATACCACCTAGATTGTAGCTCTTTATATTCCCTCGAAGCTTATAGTGATTGATGATCATCGCTGAAAGCGATGGCGTTGGGTTGAACAGGCTACAATTCACAATAAGAATTCCAATGTCTTTAGGCTTTGCACAAGTCTTGGAAAATAGCTCATCAATTGCGCTAAACATTACAATTTCAGCTTCTTTCCTTGCTTCTTTCATTGAAGGATTGGGAGGAATATTGAGGATAGCCTCAGGAAGATAAGTGTTATCCCCAAGCCCAGATCTCTCTAGGATTTTTTGCTGGAATTCAACATTTTGCTCTGTGAAATAACCAGTCACGCGAGATTGATCCATAAACATCTTTTTTGTGCATTTACGAGCTTCTTCAGGCTTGTAACATGAGAAATCAACTAGGTACACTGGTCGAGGACGAGTCACAAAGTATAGGGTGGATAAAAATACCATGAATGTTGAGCAAAGAATAACAGATATCAAGTTATACTGAAGATGCTCCCAAATATCATACACATCATTGAGGGAGAAAGTGGAAAGCTTAGCAGAAATGAGCACCACAATGGGGGAAAGAGAGAGATACATCCCATGTGTTATCAGGTAATGATAACCAAGTTTTACATACTTCAGTTTAATAGACTTCCTTAAATCAGGAAGGTTCCGCGATGATGGTGGCAACAAGGGTGTATCTGATTTTACCTCTACCATTTCCCTCCTGTTCAAAATTTGACTCCATTTGGTTAGATAATTTTCATGAAATGAAAAGGATGAGATTAAAAGGGCAAAAGCATATAGGAGAAACAATTGTTTAGCATAAGTCCCAGTGTTCTAAAATGCGTTCCGCAATACATAATGCGGACGCAACAATGCGGATGCGGCCAGCAACGCACCGCAATTGCGTGTGATTGAATTTCACACCAAACCGTATCACCGCAACAAACCGCATCGGATTCAAAAATATTGTTTTAATCAGAAAATATTCACACCGCAACGGCTGCAATCCGCATCGCAATGGTCGCAATGACCGCAATCGCAATAACCGCAACCGTTACCGTAATCGCGACCGCAACCGCAATCTAAAGCACTGATATGTCCAATAACATTAAACCAGGTTTTAGAGCATAGTCATCCCTACAACCGTATCATTGTCCTTAAATAGATCCCACGACTTATTTTATAATTTTCACACTTCCCAAACCAACTCTTTTCCGTTAGTTCCAACGATGCGACTCACTATTTGTCCTTAAAATGGACCCCACAACTTATCCCACAATTCACCATTTTTATTTCATTAATATTTTAATCATATAGAAGATGAGTTTGACACAACAATATTTGGGACAATTGTTCAATTACATACAAAATCCTTATTTTTTTTACTGACAAGAACAAGGGAATTGCAGCAAATGCTCTTATATGGGGACTTCGGTCAATGAAATTGTATAAGCTAAAATCACAAAGTCTAATCCAAAGCCAAAAGTTCAATTTTTCAAATGTAACCAAATGCAGCACAAACACAGATCGAAATTTCATATACATGACGTTTCATTCAAACATGTTTTACAATGAAAATTTAATAATATGAGTTTGATGTTTAGCTAGTTATTCAATGGATACATTTATGATTAATGGTTAACCATTCAGTATCAATATTAATACAAAATTATGGATCGTTAAGAAGGTAATAAATAAGTAGAAAAATGTAATATGAGATATGATTTTTGAAACAAAAAAATTAGAGGGAATTAATTCATTCACATCATGAAATTGAAATCTCCATAGCACCATGAAACCAATTAGTATTTACTTAGATACGAATTAAAGTAGAAAAGAATCTAGTAATGAGAGAAATTTCAATTAAAAAAAATGTACCTTCAAAGGCTAGAGCTACCAAAGAATGCTTGCCACAAATGAAGAAAGAGTGAGGCTGAATAAAGGGGTTAGAATTAGATAAAATATATTTGAATTAGTGGTTTAAATACCCAAACATTTATTTTAGATTAATGTTATATTATACTACTAAGTCCTCCTACTTATCCTCCTACCCACACGAAAGTGACATATGTCACTTGTAAACCAATCACTAATAAATAAATTATCACTTTGTAACATATATAACTTCTTTGTGGGTAAGAGAATTAGTATGAAGATTTAGTAAGAGAATATTACATTACTCTAAAATAAATTTTTTGGTATTTAAAAATGTGGGGAGTAGGGAATTTTTGAAGTTTTAGAGTAAATGGATTATTAGTGTGTTTGTATAGTATATCTATACTATATAAATATATCTATACTATATATATATATTTCTATATACTAATATAAAGGGAAAACACAAAATAACAATCCATGATAGTAAAATTTTTGTTTCCTATTTTGCCATTACTAATCTATATTTTCTACCAAAAAAATCATAACATATTTCTTCATTTTATATTTGATGTTTGTTTATGTAACTTTTACAGTTTTTCCATTTGAACACGACAGTTTTTCCACATTGATCAAGGCAATATTAGAACACGATAGTTTATCCTTTTCATTTTTTAACATGCAAAATTGCTATTCATTCAATAGAAAAGCGGGTTGACAGACACGTGAGTGTCAGTCAACACGCTAGTTATATATAAAGTCAAAACATGAAATAACTACCATCATGGTGTAATTTCTATTTTCCTATTTTTCCCTTACATTTTTTATTTTATACAAAAAAATCATATAATCATAAGTTAATACCATTAGCACATTAATCACTTATATCATCTTAAATGAATTATACTAAATACATTTTTAACATAAAATACTCTTAATACAAAAATATTCTAATTGTATAAAATAAAATATATAAAAATTGAATACTTAATATAATAAAATAAAAATACGTTCGGCAAACACAAAATGTCTGTCAATACACTAGTAGGCCATAAGGAGAGAAAGGTGGGAGAGAAGAGAAGTTATATGAAAAGTGAGACCAATAGACCTACCCACTTTGATAATAATTTACCATTTCTAGTTTATTTGTTTCTAATCTACAATAGTCAATTAATATATACTTAGTTTGATTATAGGAGGTTTTAAGTACAAAGAATGTTAATTTTTTTGGATCTCATTTGGTATTGTAAGATTTGGGAAAAAGAATTTTTTGGATCTCATTTGGTATTATAAGATTTGGAAAAAAGAACATTGGAGAGTAATATATTTAATGCTAATACTTGATTTTGTCTGACCCAAAATATAAAGTCCAGAAAAATACTTTTTGAAACAAAATATTTTTTAATTAAAAATAATCAAAAGATCCCAAAACAAAATAATTTCTTCAAAAATGATTTTTTAAATAAACAAGAAAAACGAAAATAATAAAATAATAGTATTTGACAATTACTAATATTAGAGTTTTTCTTTAATTGAAAAAGAGAGAATTATTAATATTTAAACATATAAAAATAATAAGTAATGAGTAAGCATTGTTGGTTGTTATTAGGATGTGGGGTTAGTGATGAAAGACTTATTAGTTTGTTCGCTAAACTCAATCGCTAATGTTTCAAGTAGCAACTATAAATATTCTCATAGGTTCCCAATTGATATATCTAAAAATGCACCATGAGAAACACGAGAGAATTTTAAAGGGGTTGTTTGAAATTTGTTTCAACCTTTCCTTTTATTCATCATTTTCCATAATATCCATTTAAGTGTGTGGTCATAAGATATGGCGACATCATATTGAAGTATGAATTTTCTTTTTATTTTTTATTTAAATTATTTGATTTGTTTATTTTTACTTTTAATTAAATAATTTTTTTTAATATTAATAATAATAAATATTTTATTTTTATTATTATATATCTAAATAATAATTAATTTATTAATATACGTTTTTATAAGTAATATTAATAAATATTTCAAAATAAATTTAGTTTTTTAAATAGTAATAATAAATATATATTTTCACATATAAATAATAATTAATTTATAATAAGAAATTTTCATATAATAAATAAATCATAATTAAATAATTAAAATGTCAACTTAAAGAATTAAAGAGAACATATCATGACCAATATTGTCACTTTCTCTTCACTTTTTTTGATAAAAAAATATATAATAAGGATCACTATGATGATAATAATTAAAATCATATTTGTTACATCATTAATGGACATATAATTATACTTCAATCTTTTGAAATGGATGATTAAATGATGAAAAATGGTTGACCATATCTTTAAACCTTATATAAAAATCCTTTAAAGATTGAAAAGTGACGGCGGCCATTATTATGTTCTCTCCCTCGTTAAATTGATATGTGGTAGCAGACATATAGTTGTATTTTACTCTTGAGGTGAGGATGACACACTATAATTAAGTATTGTTCTTCTCTTCGAATCTTAAAATAAAACAAACACAACTGATGAGTTATATATTACACACGTGGAGTTTTATACCCTTAAATATATTTATTAAAAATCTAACTCTTACAACAAACTATTCTATTTTTTATTTTTATGTCTGACAAAAGTTTATTTTGCTCCTACATATCCTTGGGTGCAATAGAGAAATCAAGACTACGTAGTTCTAGTTCAAAAATGATTAATTAATTAAGTTGATTTTTTGTTGATTTGGAATAAATTGAATTGGTTGAGTTTGACATTCTCCATTTTGGATGATAAAATATTAAAATAGTTATTAAAATAGTTATTAAAATTAATGATGTGATGAAATAGATTTAATTATTTTTAAAATGGAATTAATAACTTAGAGACGGTATGGGTCGTAGACATTCTTCCCATTTTCAGAGAAGTTAGAAATGACTCGAACCATGACCTAACTATAAAAACCCCATTAAATTCGTTTAGGTGATAAAATGATTTTAATTACTTTTAATATGGAATTAATAGCTTAGAGACGATATAGGGCATAGACTTTCTTCCCATTTTCAAAGAAGTCAGAGACGACTCGAATCATGACGTACTATAAAAGTTCTATTTAAAATTCATTTAAGTGATAAAATAGTTTTAATTATAGTTTTTTATATGGAATTAATAGCTTAGAAACGTGGTTGGTTTTAGACTTTTTCCCATTTTTAGATAAACTAGAGACGACTCGAAATATGATTGTTAAATGAATAAATAATTTAATTACCATTTACTGATTTATTAAAAGAGACCAATTTTATTACTATTATAGAATTATAGAAATAAGAATAAAACAATGAACATAAAAGAAGTCAACAACTATCAGTCAACCCTTGCCAACACAACATGACCTAAACCCAATTTCCTTAGAACCAATGCATACATTATCAGTGGAGTCAATAACTATATTATTATTTATTGCTTATGCTTGAATAGTGAATTTTTTCTAATGAATGATTTTTCATAAAACCCATTCAAGAGTAAATATTGCAACAATGCATCATTCTTTCTTAATATATATCAAAAGCAAATTTTCTCTTCTTTCTAAATACGTCAATTCCCATGTGCACATGAAATTTATGAGTATTCATAATAACCACAAATAGCCTTCGATATTTTTCTTATTTTTTTGATAAAGAAAAATTGTATTAAAATGAGCACAAAGGGTGTCCATTTAATACAAAAGAAATAAAGAAGTCTACTTTGTAGTACAAAAGTTTTATAAAGTTTGGGATCCATACACCAATTAGCAAAAGATAAAGACTTATAAAACACAAAAGAAAATAACCAAATCCAAGATGTAGTTTGAATAAAGTCAATAAGGTGCACATAACTCAACGCTTTCTCCAAGAAAATAGCTTCATTTCTCATAATCCACACAAACCAAGAAAATTGAGGATGCTGGATTTGAAGTCTTATGAGTTTTTAAATATTGATTCCCTTCTTTTGTGTCTTGTATCATTACTGACTAAGTGCTATTTTTGGGATAATTGTAATTCTGATCATTGTAACACTAGATATGTGTAGCTATGAGTATTTGGAAAACCCATAGCTAGTTGTATGCGGTAGTTACTGGGAGGTATTAATATAAATTATGTTTTTATACAGTTAAGGGTAATCTAGTATGAAACCGATTTAGTATGATTTAATGTTATGAGTTAATTAAAGAAATGGATAATTTAATAGGTTAAAAGAAATGGATGCATGATGTAACATGGGGAATTAAGCTTAAAGGTTTAAAATAAAAGCAAAATTTTCAAGGGTAGAATTTGGGTCCTTACAATATGGTATCAGAGCATAGTTAATTTTGCGGCCTAGGGCATGACCTTACTTGCTTCTTTGTAACATGTTTGTTATTTAACTAGTTGAAATTATATGAATTGGCTGTTTAAAGCATGTAGCCTTGGTGTAATGATATAAAATGTGCTATGAAACTATGTGATAACCTGAATTATGTGAGTTAGATTTGTGTGCTGACCATCGATGAGTACAGGTTAAGGAATGGCTGGAAGAGGAAGAGGAAGAGGAACGAGCCAAAATGTTCTGAACGATCTGTTGGCACAGATGGTGGCTGCACTGCAGCAAGTGAATGAGAACTTGCATAGCCTGAACCAGAACACAGCACCGAGTCCTAGCTCGCAACCTTTGGTTCCACCCGAACCGGCCGAGTACTGAGGATTAGGCGAGTTCTGTAAGCAGAAGCCTAAACAGTTCCAAGTGGGATTCGCTCCGGATGCGGCGAATGAATGAGTTCAAAGCTTGGAGAGGATATTCCAAGCCATGGGTTGCAGCGATGTTCAAAAGGTAACCTATGCTTCCTACATGCTGGCGAATGAAGCTGAAAACTGGTGGGATATGACCCAACATCAGATGGAAATGGAGGGGCGAGTGATTACCTGGATTGTATTCAAGGATAAATTTCTTCAGAAATATTTTCTTGCTGATCTGAAGAAGAAGAAAGAAATGGAGTTTCTGAGGTTGGAGCAGGGTAATCTGTCAGTGGGAGAATATGCAGCCAAGTTCGAGGAATTGGCCCGATTTTGTCCCTATGTTGAATTGGAGGTGGACGGAAGGTCCAAATGCTCTAAGTTTGAATCGGGTTTGAAGCCCAAGTTGAAAAGTATGTTTGGGCATCAAAAGATTGCCGACTTTACTACCTTGGTAAACAAGTGTAGGATGTATGAGGATGACCTAACAGCTGATGAGGTGGTGACACCTAGAGTGAATCCTCCGAGAAACTTCGGCCCTCAGAGAAATCATACCCAAGGCAAGGGAAAGGGAAAGATGTTTGAGGATAACCGCAGACCTTATGCGGCGCCTACTGGTTATCATGGCCGCAACTATCAGGGATTGAGACCTTCTGTAACACCCTAAATTTATCCTTCTTAAAAAGAGGTAACAATCCTGAAGAAGGGGACATACTGCCAGATTCACGCTTGAGCGAGAGGGCCTCGCCCAAGCGAGAGACTCAGTGTTTTTTAAAATTGGAAATTTTGGGAGTCTCGCCCAAGCGAGGAATTGGTCGCTTGAGCGAGAGAAGCCTGGGCAGGCTGTTAGATTCTCACTTGAGCGAGAGAATCTCGCCCAGGCGAGAGAGTTCGTGTTTTGAAACTTAAAATATCGTGGGCTTCTCGCCCAAGCGAGATATCCTCGCCCGAGCGAAAGGACCCAACTATAAAAGTAAAGAAAGGGTTTCACAAACCCTAATCTTCATTTTCTTTTCTCCCCTTTCTCTCCCAACGGCGGCCCCACCCAAATGAAACCATTCTCCCCTCCACTAAACCTCCAAAACTCATCAAAACCTCTTCCCCTTGCTTCTTAGTGGCACATTGGAGGGCTTTGGCGGTGGAAATGGAACATTGGAGATTGAAGGAGATGGAGGGAGATGTAGCTCTTTTGCGAAACAACGGAGCTTACGCAACCTAAGGTGAGGGAGAAGACCATTGTGGTCTTAGAGTATTTCATTGGAGTCACTTCTCCGATTTCCCTAAAAAATCGGAGCATATTAACGGATAGAAACTCTCTTGAGTGATTGTGGTCCATGCGAGAGTCTTTATTTTATATGAGGATGTATTAGCCATAAAAGTGGAGATATATGTGCGGGAAAACCGTTTATTTAAGTAAAACGCAATATGCTCATTTATGGTAATACACCGTCATGAAAGATGGTTCTAACGTTAATGTGTTATATGATGAATAATATGTTGTGTGTGGTTTGTTTATTATAATGGTGTGTTATGAATTGTTGATTTGTTATAAACATATATGAGTATGTTTGTAACAATGATGGTGTAGTAAGTTGTTTAACGACAACAAATGGATATGATTGTGTTGTGGGCCATTTATACGTAGTAAGAGACAAGTGTTTCCATTTTATATGAGCTGATGCGCGCAAGGTATGTGTATGAGGTAATGTGTTTATAAGGATAAGTCTTTAATCGCACTTCGTAATGGAAAATGCGTGTATTTTCTGGTTGTGGAAGTGGTTGGGAAGCAAGTCGCTTATTTATTATAGACATATATGGGTATGTTTATAATAAAGGAATGCGGGGAATTGCTATGTATAAATTGATGGTGTATCAATGAAAGGAAAAACATATTTTTAGCCGACCATGAATGGTTAGCGACACTGTGGGCTCCGATTTATGTAGCGACACCTTGTCTCGGGTTAATGATGCGACATTGTGGGCTCCAGTTATGTAGCGACACTTTGGCTCAAGTTATGTAGCATGATTACGTTTTTTTCAAAAGAACTAGTCCTGCCCGATGTGATATGGGGAATTAACTAGACCTTCCCGATGTGGTATGGGGAATTAACTAGACCTGCCCGATGTGGTATGGGGATTAACTAGAGCTACCCGATGTGGTAGAGGATTATTTGTACGGTGTAGACTTGTTGAAAGAGATCAAGGGTAAATTACTGTGGAATGTGAATAATGTGAAAAGTGTATGTTTGGAATGAAAGTAATATGCATGCTATAGAATATATATTTTGGGATATATATCCTATATGGTGAATATGAACAATATGGAAATGGAAGAAAGAAAGAAGGAAGTCTATATTTATATACTCATGAAATGTGTTCCACTTCAATGTGTAATTGTTATGTGGTGATCTTGATAACGATTGAGTTGAATAAATGGTATGTTGTGTGGATTTGAATAAATTGTCTAAGTGAGATATGATGAGTATGCTAAGTGGATATGTGAACAATATGTGGTATAATGAGTTGATGGTTAAATGTTTAATATGATTGATATTAGACGTTTTATAGGTTTAATACTTTAATGTTATTACTCTATGTAATTCCACACTACGGTCACCGTTGTTGGTTCTTACTCCTTCTGTCTTTTCTTGTACTTGTTGTGTATTTGAGTTCAGGTTGTGGCAGTAGCGCGTTGGACGCTTGCGGAGAAGAATACATGGTAGAGTAGGATTTTATGTAATTGATATGTTATATGATAAATGTTTATAATATTAGAACTATGTTGGATTATCTATTTTGGTAAAATGGAACTCCTCCTAAGTGTATAATGAAGTTGATTAAATGTTTGTATTAAAAGTGTTCCTTGAGAGAAGATAATTGTTTAGATTATGTATTTGAAAGGAAGTGTAATGACATGCTTTTGAAGTTAGATGCATTTGGAATATTTCCGCCTTGTGATTTATAAATGGAACTAATATTTGTATTCACTCGAGTTTCCAAACCGTTCAAGTAATGTCTTCCAAAAGTAATCACTTCACTTTCATGAACAAGGTTTTTAAAAGAATTTTTGGATTACGAAAATTGGGTCCTTACACCTTCTGCCGTTCCTAGTGTGGTAGCTTCTACTCCTTTGTGCGACAAGTGTGGCAAACCCCACTATGGGAACACATGCCCGGGGTCAGAAAATAGATGTTTCCACTGCAAGGAGTTGGGGCACATCAAAAGGTTTTGTCCCAAACTGAGTCAGCGGCTATATGTCGTTCCTGCCGAGTGAGCAACGAATACGAGTAGAGTGTTTACCATGAGCGATGCGGAGGCAGAAAATATGGATGGTCTCATCCAAGGTAATTGCATGGTGGAAGGTATTCCTCTTTTAGTGTTGTTTGATTCGGGACCGACACACTCCTTTGTATCTGTTGAATGCATGGATAGACTGAAATTGCAAACTGAGTCGTTGCCTTTCGACTTGGTCGTATCCACCCCAACTAGTGTGCCTGTGGTGGTGTCGACGTTTGTGTCTCGATGTCTGGTAGTGGTAAACGGTAGGACATTTACCGTGGATTTAATCTACTTACCATTGTCCCAGTTAGATCTAATTCTGGGGATGGACTGGTTGTCAGCGAATCATGTGATGCTTAATTGTGTTGATAAGACAGTTGTATTTGGAGATCTGAGTGAGATTTCCGATGAGACCAGTGATATGAAGCCGTTGTTGAAAGTGTGCATGTTAAGAGGAACACTTTGGAAAGCTCTCTTTATGTATCATGGTTTTAATGAGGACAACTTGTGCGAATAAGAGCTTGAAGATCATCAACAAATCAACGTGCTTAAGTCTTCTGATTGGTACTAAGCTTAGACTAGAGATTAGTTTAAGTTGAGTCTAAGGCTTAAGTCACCTAATACATGTCTCATATGCATAAATCGTTTAAATCATTTTCATTTTGAGATATGTCATTCATAATATGTTCATGCATCACATAAATACATGTATATGTGCATTCTAGGCATAAACTAAGTGTTAAACATGTATGAATTAAGTGCATAACGTATTTGAGTTTTTTACACATGAAAATATGCTGTTAATCGATTAAGGCATAGGTTAATCGATTAATCTAAATGTTTGAACAGTTTAATCGATTAAGGCATTCGTTAATCGATTAACTGAGTTTCAGAATTAATTCTTTATAAACTGCGTTTTTAAGAATTAACCTCAGAAGTTGCATGTTGCATTTTTAGAAAGTTAGAGCATTTTTCGTGATAATTGTTGCATCTAATTGTTAATGCATTTGTGAGTTTAGAAAAGAGAGAATTCTATATGCTTTAGGATTGAGTGCATTACATGATATATTTCTCATCTTTTCATATCACATGTTCATGCATATTATTGATGCTTCTTGATTAGATTTTTACATTCTATGCATTCTGTTTTCAAACTAATACATCTTCATATTGCATGAGTTTGTATTAGGTGATTAGAGTAAAGTGTTTTCTTGTTAGATATAAGCTTTGTAATAGCTTAAGTTTACTCTATTTTCTTTTTGATTGAGAAATTGTTGTAACATTGGGAATCTCGAGGTGTCGTATCGCCGAAGAGATTGAGTGTATCTTCATTGTGTTTAGACTTAGAGATAAGGAAAGAACAGAGGTTCTTGGCTGGGGCTACGCCGAAAGAAAGGTTTTCTTTGTCGGTAGGAAGGGAGTCAAACCATAGAATAGGATCTTTATTATCTTGTAAGTGTCTAAGTGTTGTAATTGGATAGTGTGTATGTAATAAACATTGATTCAATTATAGTGAAGAAAAATCTCCCAAATCAGCTGGGAGGCCTGGATGTAATGGCTAATATGTTTCTGTGCTATACTGTTAATACTCTAATAAATCTGTAAGCTCTGTAAATTCGTTTTGTTATCGATTAATTGTCGTGCAAGTAATCGTATCTGCCTAAGCTTTCTGTTTATGTTTAATCGATTAAGTCAAGTTTGTTAATCGATTATACTCATTCTGTTAATCGATTAAGTCGATTGTGTTGATTGTGTTAATTGATTATCCCTGTTCTGTTAATCGATTAATTAGGTGTATTTCAGCATTAAGTGTTGTTTTTCGAAAAAACGGATATTCTAACCGCTACACCTATTCAACCCCCCTTCTAGGTGTATTGTAACCACTGATACCTAACAAGTGGTATCAGAGCTAGTACGAAGTGCTAGCTCAACCGCGTATTCGTGATCCTAAGGGAAAAAGGAATGGGTTCGTCGAACCCATTTGGTGGTGATGGTTCATCCATTAATCGACCACCTATATTCAGTGGTGAAGGGTATGCCTACTGGAAAGTCCGCATGCAAATTTTTATTGAAGCCATAGACTCGGATATTTGGGAATCTGTAGTCAACGGCCCTTTCGTTCCACAACATCTTGTGGACAATGAACCTAAAGACAAGCCTAAAAGTCTATGGACCGATGATGAGCGCAAAAAGGTCCAGCTTAACCTACGCGCCAAAAATATCATCACATCGACCCTATCCTATGATGAGTTCTTTAGAGTCTCGCAGTGCCAAAATGCAAAAGAAATGTGGGACACTTTACAAGTGACTCACGAAGGCACTAGCGAAGTCAAGCGCGCTAGATTAAATGCGCTGACCCACGAATATGAGTTATTTCGCATTTTACCTAGTGAATCAATCAGTGATATGCAAAAGCGATTTACTCATATTGTTAATCATTTAGTTGCTCTAGATAAATCATTTTCCAGAGGTGAACTAACTAATAGAGTTTTGCGTTGTCTTGACAGAAAATGGCAACCAAAGGTAACTGCAATTGTTGAATCCAAAGACTTGGACTCTATGCCTCTAGATACACTATTTGGAAAGCTTCAAGAGCACGAAATGGAATTGGGTCGCTTGACTATGCACGAAGATTCAGACCGGAAGAAGAAAAACATCACATTAAAGGCCACGACCTCCAAATCAAAAGAAGAAAAAGATGATGATGAATCTGACTCCCAGGGAATTCAAATAGAGTTGAAGGATAACTTAACCTTCATGACCCTACCTGTGAGAATCTTGGACTCTTGTATCAAGAGGTTGAGAGGCAAGGAGATTGCATTGGTGAAAGTACTATGGAGTCAAGTAGATGAAGGGGATGCTACATGGGAAGTGGAGCGAGATATGAGGGAAGATTACCCTCACTTGTTCGAATCGAGGTATGTTTAATTTTCGGGGACGAAAATTCTTATAAGAGGGGGAGGATTGTGACACCCTAAATTTAAAGTAATTAAATTATAGTATCAGTCTTGGAAATCTCGCTTGAGCGAGAAAGGTGTCGCCTGGGCGAGAGTGGCTCACTTGGGTGAGTGAAATACTGGGCTATACTGAAGGATTCTCGCTTGAGCGAGAGTTTTCAGGCCTGGGCGAGAAGTGGCATTCTGGGCCTGTCGAGGCTGTAACGACCCAAAATTCTACCCTGGAAATTTTTCCTTATTTTAATCCAATTTCATACATTTAACTATAATTTATATTTACCGATTGAATGTACTTATTTAAAAAGTCTCACACCCCTCATCACCCTCAATCTATACTCCAAAAGTGACTTACAAGATCATGTGACAGAAAAACATAATTCATATCAATGTAACCTAGTAACTACCGCATACAATTAGCTATGGATTTCCAAAACACCCATAGCTACATATATCCCGAGTTACTAGTCTCCATGATCAATATCATGTACAAAAAATAGTATTCATAGTTACAATTAGTTACTTCACGTACAACCAAATGAGGTTACAAAAGAATGGATAAAGAGACATCAAAATAAAGGTCTCTAATCTCCTAGTCAAAAATCATATTTTCTCCGTCCACCTACCTGCAATGGGATTAACATTGACCATACACAAACAACACAAAGGAGTAAGTCGTTAACTCAATAAAACATCAATGTAAGTTAATCCACATTTAATAGGGTTAAATAACGATCTAAATTAAGTCCACTTAAAATCATTTTCGTCATAGGTACTTTTGAAAAACCATGCTACATAACTCGAGCTAAAGTCGCTAACATATTCTGGTCGGCTAAAACGAGTTTTATTTCCATCAACACTCCACCGATACATAAACAGTAAATCCACTCCTCATCACTACAAACATACCCATATATGCTTGTAGCGGCTAAGTGATTTACAATTCAGTGTTTTGTTCCGAGTTTTATTTCCATTGGCACTCCACCAATACATAGACAATAAATGCACCCGACATCAATACAACATATCGTATATGCTTGTAACTATAAAGTGACTTACAATTTATTGTTTTATTCCGAGTTTTATTTCCATTGGCACTCCACCAATACATGGACAATAAATGCACCCGATATCATTACAACATATCGTATATGCTTGTAACTACTAAGTGACTTACAATTTATTGTTTTATTCCGAGTTTTATTTCAATTGGCACTCCACCAATACATAGACAATAAATGCACCGACATCATTACAACATATCGTATATGCTTGTAACTACAAAGTGACTTTCAATTTATTGTTTTATTCCGAGTTTTATTTCCATTGGTACTCCACCAATATATTAAACGGTAAATACACCCGATATCATTACAAACATATCCACGTATGCTTATAACTACAAAGTGATTTACAATTCATCATTTTATTTCGAGTTTTATTTCCATTGGCACTCCACCAATACCTAAACCGTAAATTCACTCCTCATCATTATCAACATACCCATATATGCTCATAATGACTATGTGATTCACATTTCATTTCATTATCCACATCAGAAAATCCACGCATTTTCTAACACTGTACATAAGTTAAAGACTTATCCTTACCTCGGTGAGTGTTGGGTTTGGTTTTTGACGACTTCATAGGTTCCACCGGCACCACCTCCAACTTTAGAATCTTTCCTCATCCCACCATATAACACAATGTTAGTCATTTATTCCAAATATCATATAAACAAATTATATTGCATTATTTAACCATATAAAATATTTAACACGTTTTCAATGTTTCTAACCTACTTTCATCATAAGTTTACAACATCTAAAACATACATATTCATCTCATATTTCAACATTAGAAAACTTATTCATCTTCTACCTCTAGCACTTTACCCATTTTCTTATTTAACCACATTCTCACTTTAGGGTTTTGGGGTTTTCATGAATTAACCCACAAACCCTCTCCTTTCTTGAAATACTAACTCTATACCAAGAGTTTACAAGATAAAAATAACATAAAACGAACCATAACTCAAAAGGTTGAGTTTCCATGGTTTCTCTCATTTTGAGAAGAGATCCATAAATACCAAAAATGGGTTTTCAAGAGAAGAAGAGAGTTAGAATAGAGAGTTTTACCTCTTCTCAAGCTCTTGGACAAGAATCAAAGCTCCTAGACCTTAGGAATGCTCTCTTCTCTCACCTCTCTTCAATTCTTAACCTAAAAATGTATTTTAGGTTTCTCTCATTTAATGCTCTCGTCGGGTTCTCGCTTAAGCGAGCTTATTCTCGCTCAAGCGAGAAAATCCCGCCCATTTTAAAAACTCAGATCTGACCCTCTCGCTCAAGCGAGGGTTTCTCGCTCAAGCGAGAATCTCACAGTCTGAACAGCACCAAAAATGCCATTTCTCGCCCAGGCGAGACAATTCTCGCTCAGGCGAGAATCCTCCAGTATAGCCCATGATTTCACCCTCCCAGGTGAGCCTTCCTCGCCCAGGCCAGAATCTCTCACTCAAGCGAGAATCCTAGGATTGATACTATAATTTTAAAGACTTAAATTTAGGGTGTTACAATCCTCCCCCTCTTATAAGAATTTTTGTTCCCGAAAATTAAACATACCTCGATTAAAACAAATGAGGGTAATCCTCCCTTATTTCTCGCTCAACTTCCCAAGTAGCGTCGCCTTCGTCCACTTGACTCCACAACACCTTCACCAAGGCAATATCCTTGTCTCTCAATCTCTTGACACTGGTAACCATGATTCTCACGGGCAACGTTGCAAAAGTCAAATTATCCTTCAACTCTATCTGATCAGACTCAACCACATGAGATGGATCCCCAACATATTTCCTTAATTGAGACACATGAAATACATTGTGGAGGTTCGACAATAGTGGAGGTAATGCAGTCCGATATGCCACCGGCCCAATCCTCTTCAATATCTGATACGACCCAATAAATCGAGGAGTCAGCTTATGAGACTTCAACACCCTACAGATACCTGTAGTCGGGACAACTCTCATGAAAACATGATCTCCCTCATTAAACTCAAGAGGTTTCCGCCTCTTATCATAATAGCTTTTCTGCCGACTCTGGGTGATCTTCATGTTCTCTCAGATTTTCTTGATCTTCTCTGTAGTCTCTTGGACCAGCTCGGGCCCCAATATCAAGTTCTCCCCAGTCTCAAACCAACTCACTGGAGTTCGGCACTTCCTACCATACAAAGCCTCATAGGGTGCCATCCCAATGCTTGAATGGAAACTATTGTTGTAGGTAAATTCAATCAGGGGCAACATGCAGTCCCAACTCCCGGGTTGTTCCAGGACACAAGCCCTCAAAAGGTCCTCCAATGATTGTATTGTCCTTTCTGATTGACCGTCCGTCTGTGGATGGTAAGCTGAACTCAGTTTCAACTTAGTTCCCAAAGCGGATTGCAAACTGATCCAAAAGTTTGAAGTGAAACGGGGATCCCTATCCGACACAATGTTTGACGGTATCCCATGCAAACGAATAATATCTCGGATATACAGTTCTGCCAATCGTTCCAGGGAGTACCTCATGTTTATCGGCAAGAAATGAGCAGACTTAGTCAACCGATCCACTATTACCCATATCGAGTCATATCCCTTCTGAGTCTTCGGAAAACCTGATACAAAATCCATGGAGATACTATCCCACTTCCAAACAGGAATTTCTAGGGATTGTAACTCTCCTGATGGTCGTTGATGCTCAATCTTGGCTTTATGGCATATCAAACAACTCGAGACATATGACGCCATGTCTCTCTTCAATCCAGACCACCAAAACAACTTCTTCAAGTCTTGGTACATTTTTGTTGTCCCCGGGTGAAAACTCATCTTGCTCTTATGGGACTCCTCCAAAATTCTCTTCCGTAACCCCTTATCACTAGGTACACACACTCTCCCTTTGTAACGCATCATCCCACTGGAGTCCGTTACGAAGTCGGTTTCCCTTCCACTCATCATCAAATCCCGTTTGGCCATCAGCTCATTATCCTCAACTTGCATTACTCGGATTTGATCAAATAGTTCATTCGTGACCTTAAGCATACATAATATCATACTATTAGGTCTTATTTGGACGTCTAGGTTCATATCCCTGAACTCCTCGATCAGTTTCCCCTCTCTAACCATCAAAGCTGACATGTGCAAGGATTTCCGACTGAGTGCATCGGCCACTACATTAGCCTTCCCTGGGTGATACTGTAGTCCAAAATCGTAGTCCTTTAGAAACTCCATCTATCTCCTATGTCTCATATTCAGCTCCTTTTGATCAAACAAATATTTCAAACTCTTGTGGTCGCTGTACACCACAAACCTTATACCATAGAGATGATGTCTCCAAATTTTCAAAGCGAAGACCACTGCAGCCAATTCTAAATCATGCGTAGGGTAGTTCTGCTCGTGTGTTCTTAACTGACGAGAAGCATAGGCAAACCACCTTCCCCTCTTGCATCAGAACACAACCCAAATCTTGCTTGGAAGCATCGCAATAAACACTGAAATCCTTATCCATACAAGGAAGAACCAACACTGGCGCCATAGTCAACCTTCGTTTTAACTCTTGAAAGCTTTCTTCGCAACGGAGTGTCCACACATACGGTTCTCCTTTCATAGTAAGCTTAGTCAATGGTAGGGCCAACTTCGAAAATCCCTCAATGAATTTCCGATAATAGCCTGCCAAACCAAGGAAGCTCCAGATTTCAGTAACCGACTTGGGCACAACCCATTCCATAACCGCTTCAACCTTTGAAGGATCCACAGCTACCCCTTCCTTGGTTATTTCATGTCCAAGAAAGTTTACTGACTCCAACCAGAAATCAAATTTAGACAATTTAGCATACAACTGGTTCTTACTCAGGAGTTCTAGAACAATCCTCAGGTGCTCTGCATGTTCCTCTCGGCTTTTGGAGTAAACCAGAATGTGATCAATAAATATCACTACGAATGAATCCAAATACGGATGGAAAACCCGATTCATGTAGTCGGTAAATATTGTTGGGGCATTCGTTACGCCAAAAGGCATGACCAAATACTCGAAATGTCCATACCTTGTCCTAAAAGCAGTTTTTGGAATGTCATCTGATTTTACCCGAAGTTGATGGTAACCCGATCGAAGATCAATCTTAGAAAACACTACCGCCCCTCTCAACTGATCCATCAAGTCATCAATCTGAGGCAATAGATATTTGTTCTTAATCGTAACCTTGTTCAACTGCCTGTAATCGGTACACAATCGCATACTACCATCCTTCTTCTTAACTAGCAAAACAGGTGCTCCCCACGGCGAGACACTAGGGCGAATAAATTTCTTAGCCAACAATTCTTCAACCTGCTTTTTCAGCTCAGCTAACTCTAACGGTGCCATTCTATAAGGAGCTATAGAGATGGGCCCCGTCCCCAACACTAAATCAATGGAGAATTCAACTTCTCTCACTAGAGACAATTCCGGGATATCACCAAGAAAGACTTCAGGAAACTCACAAACTATCGGAATGTCCTCAACCTTGGATTTCTCAATACCTTCCAGGGACGCCAACAATATAAACACTGCCCCTCCCTCCTTACAGGAAGTTCTGACTTCCTTTGCCGACATCAGCTTCATACAACCGACCTCCTCAAAAATCCCATCTGGATTCCCAAACATCATGGTCTTATCAGCACAATTAAGCACCACATGATTTGCTGACAACCAGTCCATTTCCAGAATCAAATCTAACTGGGATAGTGGTAAGCAGATTAAATCCACGGTGAAATCCCTACCGTTTACCACCACCGGTCATCGAGACACAATTGTCGACACCACCACATGCACATCAGTTGGGGTGGATACGACCAAGTCGAAAGGCAACGACTCAGTTTGTAAATTCAGTCTATCCACGTAGTCAATAGATACAAAGGAGTGTGTCGCTCCCGAATCAAACAACACTAAAAGGGGAATACCTGACAACATGCAATTACCTATAATCAAGCCATCTACGCCCGATGCCTCTGCACCACTCATGGTGAACACTCTACCAGTGGATCAAGGTCGTTCAACCCTCACAGCATTCACGCTCTGTGGTAGCTTAGGACAATGCCTTCGAATATGTCCAACTTCCTTGCAATGAAAACAAGTAAGTGCCATTTCGGGGCACGAGTCACCGACATGAGTTCGGCCACATTTGTTGTACAAAGAGGGAGAGTTCAACCGTGACCCTCCAGCAGTGGCATGAGTCCTCGACCCATGCGAAGGATAACTCCGATTACCCGTCGGAGGAGAGTAAGGCTTCCTTTCCTCATGAAACGCCTTCCCTTTCCCTTTTCCGTGTGGGAAGTTTCATTGAGGCTCAAAGTGTTTGGGAGGAACCACCCTAGATGTCGCCGCTTCATCAGCTGCCAAATCATCTTCATACACCCTACACTTGTTCACCAGGGTAGGGAAATCAGCAATCTCTTCGTGCCCAAACATACTTTTCAACTTAGGGGCACAACCGGGCCAACTCTTCTAACTTGGTCGCATAGTCCCCTACTGACATGTTCCCCTGCTCCAGCTTCAGAAATTCCATCTCCTTCTTCCTTTTCAAATCCACGAGAAAGTACTTGTGTAGGAATTTCTCTTTGAAGGCACCCCAGGAGATCAGTCGCCCTTCAGCTTCCATTTGGCGCCGAGTATACTCCCACCAGTTCTCAGCCTCTATCACTAACATGTAAGTAGCATAGGTCAACTTCTGAGCTTCCGTACAGTTCATGGCTCTGAAGATCCGCTCTACCCCTTGGATCCACTCAATGGCAGCATCAGGAGCAAATCCCCCTTGGAACTGAGTGGGGTTCCTCCTGCAGAACTCATCTAAACCCCGATATTCTGCTGGTCCAGGTGGAACTAGTGGATGTGGATACGGGCTTGGTGTCAGATTCTGATTCAGATTCTGCAAGTTCTCGTTGACATGCTATAGTGCCACCACCATTTGAGCTAATAATTCATTCGGGACGGTCTAACTCGCCCCTCTTCCTCTTCCTCTTCCTCTTCCTGCCATGAGTACTTGTACTCACTCACTTGTTAGTATACGAATTTGTATAAACACAGTGCACACAAACACTTAACATTTAGCATCATTCAAACAACTTCAGCACATAAATGTTACAAAGAAGCATGCAAGGCCATATCCTAGGTTGCATGATTAACTATGCTCTGATACCATATTGTAACGACCCAAAATTCTACCCTGGAAATTTTTCCTTATTTTAATCCAATTTCATACATTTAACTATAATTTATATTTAGCGATTGAATGTACTTATTTACAAAGTCTCACATCCCTCATCACCCTCAATCTATACTCCAAAAGTGACTTACAAGATCATGTGACAGAAAAACATAATTCAGATCAATGTAACCTAGTAACTACCACATACAATTAGCTATGGATTTCCAAAACACCCATAGCTACATATATCCCGAGTTACTAGTCTCCATAATCAATATCATGTACAAAAAATAGTATTCATAGTAACAATTAGTTACTTCACGTACAACCAAATGAGGTTACAAATGAATGGATAAAGAGACATCAAAATAAAGGTCTCTAATCTCCTAGTCAAAAATCATCTTTTCTCAGTCCACCTACCTGCAATGGGATTAACATTGACCATACACAAACAACACAAAGGAGTAAGTCGTTAACTCAATAAAACATCAATGTAAGTTAATCCACATTTAATAGGGTTAAATAACGATCTAAATTAAATCCACTTAAAACCATTTTCGTCATTGGTACTTTTGAAAATCCATGCTACATAACTCGAGCTAAAGTCGCTAACACATTCTGGTCGGCTAAAACGAGTTTTATTTCCATCGGCACTCCACCGATACATAAGCAACAAATTCACTCCTCATCACTACAAACATACCCATATATGCTTGTAGTGACTAAGTGATTTACAATTCATTGCTTTGTTCCGAGTTTTATTTCCATTGACACTCCACCAATACACAGACAATATATGCACCCGACATCATTACAACATATCGTATATGCTTGTAACTACAAAGTGACTTACAATTTATTGTTTTATTCGGAGTTTTATTTCCATTGGCACTCAACCAATACATGGACAATAAATGCACCCGACATCATTACAACATATCGTATATGCTTGTAACTACAAAGTGACTTACAATTTATTATTTTATTCCGAGTTTTATTTCCATTGGCACTCCACCAATACATAGACAATAAATGCACCCGACATCATTACAACATATCGTATATGCTTGTAACTGAAAAGTGACTTACAATTTATTGTTTTATTCCGAGTTTTATTTCCATTGATACTCCACCAAAATATTAAACGGTAAATACACCCGACATCATTACAAACATATCCACGTATGCTTATAACTACAAAGTGATTTACAATTCATCATTTTATTTCGAGTTTTATTTCCATTGGCACTCTACCAATACCTAATCCGTAAATCCACTCCTCATCATTATCAACATACCCATATATGCTCATAATGACTAAGTGATTCACATTTCATTTTATTATCCACATCAGAAAATCCACGCATTTTCTAACACCGTACATAAGTTAAAGACTTATCCTTACCTCGGTGAGTGTTGGGTTTGGTTTTTGGCGACTTCATAGGTTCCACCGAAACCGCCTCCAACTTTAGGATCTTTCCTCATCCCACCATATAACACAATGTTAGTCATTTATTCCAAATATCATATAAACAACTTATATTGCATTATTTAACCATATAAAATATTTAACACGTTTTCAATGTTTCTAAACTACTTTCATTACAAGTTTACAACATCTAAAACATACATATTCATCTCACATTTCAACATTAGAAAACTTATTCATCTTCTACCTCTAGCTCTTTACCCATTTTCTTCTTTAACCACATTCTCACTTTAGGGTTTTGGGGTTTTCATGAATCAACCCACAAACCCTCTCCTTTCTTGAAATACTAACTCTATACCAAGAGTTTACAAGATAAAAATAACATAAAACGAACCATAACTGAAAAGGGTGAGTTTCCATGGTTTTTCTCATTATGAGAGGAGATCCATAATACCAAAAATGGGTTTTCAAGAGAAGAAGAGAATTAGAATAGAGAGTTTTACCTCTTCTCAAGCTCTTGGACAAGAATCAAAGCTCCTAGACCTTGGCAATGCTCTATTCTCTCACCTCTCTTCAATTCTTAACCTAAAAATGTATTTGGGGTGTCTCTCATTTAATGCTCTCGTCGGGTTCTCGCTTAAGCGAGAAAATCCCGCCCATTTTAAAAACTGAGATCTGACCCTCTCGCTCAAGCGATAATCTCACAGTCTCAACAGCCCCAAAAATGCCATTTCTCGCCCAGGCGAGACAATTCTCGCTCATGCGAGAATCCTCTTGTATAGCCTAGGATTTCACCCTCCCAAGTGAGCCTTCCTCGCCCAGGCGAGAATCTCTCGCTCAAGCGAGAATCCTAGGACTGATACTTTAATTTTAAAGACTTAAATTTAGGGTGTTACAGAGGCTGTGAGATTCTCGCTTGAGCGAGAATCCCTCGCTTGAGTGAGAATCACTCGCTTGAGCGAGAGGGTAAGATCTGAGTTTTTAAAATGGGTGGGATTTTCTCGCTTGAGCGAGAACCCAATGCTGTTACATTAAATAAGGAAACTCAAACACATTTTAGGGTTAGAAATTGAAGAGAAGTGAGAGAAGATAGCATTTTCAAGAGCAAGGAGCCTTGATACTCATCTTGAAGCTTGAGAAGAGGTATAACTCTTGATTCTAACTCTCTTCTTCCCTTTGAAACTTGTTTTGGGTATGTTGGATCTCTTCTCAAAATGGGAGAAACCATGGAAACTCATTCTTTAGAGTTATGGTTCATTTTATGTTGTTTTTATCTTGAAAACTCTTAGTTTAGAGTTGGTATTTTAGGAATGGAAAGAGTTGTGGGTTGATTCATGAAATCCCAAAATACCCCCAAAATGAGAATATGAGGGGAAAATGGGTGAAATGTTAGATGTAGAAGATGTGTATAAGTTCTAATGTTGAATATGAGATGAATAGGTATGTTTTAGATGTCTGAAAACATTTAAAATGTATGAATCTCTTATGTGGTTAAAGATAAAATATGAGTTGTTTATGTATTATTCTGAATAAATGACTAACATGGTTGTTATGTGGTGGGAATGAGGAAAGATCCTAAGGTTGGAGGCGATGTCGGTGGAAAACCAAACCCAACACTCACCAATGTAAGGGATAAGTGTCTCCATTATTTATGAGATGATGTGAAAATGGAATGAGTATGAGCCATTGTGTTTGTAATAGTTGTGATGTGGACCACCTTTATGGTGTGAGCCTACCCGAAGTGGTAGTGGATTATCTTATGATGTGTGCATACCCGAAGTGGTAGTGGATTATTGAGTGTTGTGCCTACCCGAAGTGGTAGTAGATTATTGTGTGTTGTGGACCTACCCGAAGTGGTAGTGGATTATCGTATGTTGTGGACCTACCCGGAGTGGTAGTGGATTATCGTGTGCTGTGGACCTGCCTGGAGTGGTAGTGGATTATCTTTATGTGGTGGGCCTACCCGAAGTGGTAGTGGATTATCTTTGAGGTGTAAACGGGCCGGATGTGGTCAAGAGTAAATTTGATGCAAAGTGTAAATGATGGACTGAAAATGCCTTTGAATAAATGAATATGCATACTATAGAATATATATTATGGGATATATATACTATAGAGTGAATATGGGTTAAAGGAGAGTAGAGGAAAAGAGATACTAACATTTATATTCATGTATTTAAGTAATGTATTTCATTTCAATGCTTATGTATACTTTAAATGTGGATTTTCATATGCGGTTATTATTGAATTAACGACTTACTCCCTTGTGTTTCGTGTGTTGTTATGATAATCTCATTGTAGGTAAACGGATGAATTGAGGATGCCGGATTTGGAGTCTTATGAGTTTTTAAATCTGGATTCCCTTCTTTTGTGTCTTGTATCATGATTGACTAAGTGCCATATTTGGGATAATTGTAATTCTGATCATTGTAACACTGGATATGTGTTGCTATGGGTATTTGGAAAACCCATAGCTAGTTGTATGCGGTAGTTACTGGGAGGTATTAATATAAATTATGTTTTTATGCAGTTAAGGGTAAAATCAAGTATGAAACCGATTTAGTATGATCTAATGTTATGAGTTAATTAAAGAAATGGATAATTTAATAGGTTAAAAGAAATGTATGCATGATGTAACATGGGGAATTAAGCTTAAAGGTTTAAAATAAAAGCAAAATTTTCGAAAGGTAGAATTGGGGTCCTTACAATTTGGGCGTCGCCACCTCGTCCGCCTTCATGTCATCCTCATACATCCTACACTTGTTGACCAAGGTAGGGAAGTCAGAGATTTCTTGATGTCCAAATATCATTTTCAGTTTGGGCTTCAAACCCGACTCAAACTTTGCACACTTGGATTGCCCGTCCACCTCTAGTTCATAGTATGGACAATATCTGAACAACTCCTCAAATTTGGCTGCATACTCTCCCACAGTCATGTTCCCTTGCTCCAGCCTCAGGAATTCTATCTCCTTCTTCCTCTTTAGATCCGCGGGAAAGTATTTATGGATAAACTTCCCCTTGAAAGCCTCCCAAGTGATAACTTGCTCTTCCGCCTCCATTTGCCTCCGGGTAAACTCCCACCAGTTCTTGGTCTCCTTCACCAGCATGTAGGAAGCATAGGTCACCTTCTGGGCATCAGCACAACCCATAGCTCGTAATATGCGTTCCAAGTTCTGAACCCACTCATTGGCTACATCTGGAGCGAATCCGCCTTCGAATTGATTTGGATTGTGCCTACAAAATTCATCCAACCCTTGGTACTCTACCGGTCATTATGGTGCCAGGGGATGTGGGTATGGGCTCGGCGCTGCATTCTGGTTCAGAAGTTGCAGGTTCTCATTCATGTTCTACAGCACGGCCACTTTCCGAGCCAATAACTCATTCTGCCCCGATCCTCTTCCTTGTTCAGCCATCTTCTTAACCTGTACCTATACTCATTCACTTATTAGTAAACCAGGTTTACCCAGACAAGTTATCCCATAATCACACAACAGTTCACATAAATCAAATAGTTAAATCACACAAGTGTCATCATACATACATTTCTTTTAATCTGTAATCATCCATTCCTTTAGTTATCTAATAACTCTAAACATACAATTTTAGTTTCATACCTTAACTACCCTTGATTGCATAAAAACATAATTCGCACATATATCATAATAAGGGTCATCACATGTCAGGTCGTAGGATTACAAAATTAGTCTGTAACACCCTAATTTTGAGTCTTTAAAATTATAGTAGCAGTCCAGGGATTCTCGCCTGGGCGAGAAAGGCTCACCTGGGAGGGTGAAATCCTGGACTATACTGGAAGATTCTCGCCTGAGCGAGAGTTGGCTCGCCTGGGCGAGAAAAATGATGTTTTGGACTTGTCAAGGCTGTAAGATCCTCGCTTGGGCGAGAGGATCCTCGCTTGAGGGAGAGATGCTTCGCCTAGGCGAGAGTTCCCCTCGCCTGGGCGAGAGGGTCAGATCTGAGTTTTTAAAATGGGCGGGATTTTCTCGCTTGAGCGAGAATAAGCTCGCTTAAGCGAGAGCCCGACGAAGGCATTAAATGAGAGAAACCCCAAATACATTTTTAGGTTAAGAATTGAAGAGAGGTGAGAGAAGAGAGCATTCTCAAGGTCTAGGAGCTTTGATTCTCGTCCAAGAGCTTGAGAAGAGGTAAAACTCTCTATTCCAACTCTCTTCTTCTCTTTGAAACCCATTTTTGGTATGTTGGATCTCTTCTCAAAGTATGAGAAACCATGGAAACTCACCCTTTTGAGTTATGGTTCGTTTTATGTGGTTTTTCTCTTGTAAACTCTTGGTTTAGAGTTAGTATTTCGAAAATGGAAAGAGTTTGTGGGTTGGTTCATGAAAACCCCAAAACCCTAAAGTGAAAATGGTGTTAAGATGGAAAATGGGTAAAATGTTAGAGATAGAAGATGAGTTTACCTTCTAATGTTGAAATATGAGATGATTATGTATGTTTTGGATAGTTGTAAACTTATGATGAAAGTAGTTTAGCAACATTGAAAATATGATAAATATCTTGTATGGTTAAATAATGCAATATAAGTTGTTTATGTGATATTTGGAATAAATGACTAACATTGTGTTATATGGTGGGAAGAGGAAAGATCCTAAAGTTGGAGGCAGTGTCGGTGGAACTTGAGAAGTTACCAAGAACCAAACCCAACACTCACCGAGGTAAGGATAAGTCTTTATCTTATACACTGTGATAGAAAATGTGTGGATTTTCTGATGTGAATAACGAAATGAATCATAAATCACTTAATTGTTATTAGCATATATGGGTATGTTTATAACAACGAGGAGTGGATTTACCGTTTATGTATTGGTGGAGTGTCAATGGAAATAAAACTCGGAATAATTAGATGAATCGTAAATCACTTAGTTGTTATAAACATATATGGGTATGTTTATAACAACGAGGAGTGGATTTACCGTTTATGTATTGGTGAAGTGCCAATGGAGATAAAACTCGTTTTTAGCCGACCATGATGGGTTAGCAACTTTGACTCAAGTAATGTAGCAAACTTTCGCTCAAGTAATGTAGCAAACTTTGGCTCAAGTAATGTAGCAAGCTTTGGCTCAAGCAATGTAGCAAACTTTGGCTCAAGTTATGTAGCATGGTTTTCAAAAGTATGAACGATGAAAATTGTTTTAAGTATATTTGATTTTAAACCGTTTATTTAATCTTATTAAATGTGGATTAACTTACATTGATGTTTATTGAGTTAACGACTTACTCCTTTGTGTTTCTTTGGTGAATTGTCAATGTTAATCCCATTGCAGGCAGGTGGAAGGAGTATGAGTATTTTTGATTAGGAGCTTATAGACTTTTATTTTGAAGTCTCTTAACCATTCTTTTGTAACCTCATTGGTTGTACTTGAACTAACTATTTGTAACTATGAACATGATTGTTGTACATGACATTAATCATGGAAACTAGTAACTCGGGATATATGTAGCTATGGGTGTTTTGGAAACCCATAGCTGATTGTATGCGGTAGTTACTAAGTTGCATTAATACGAATTATGTTTTTCTGTCATCTGATTTGGAATGTCACTTTTGGTTTATAGATTGGGTGTAATGAGGGAAGTGAGACCTTTTAAATAAGTTCACTCAATCGGTAAATATAATTTATAGTTAAATGCATGAAATTGAATTAAAATAAGGAAAAAATTTCAAGGGTTGAATTTGGGTCCTTACATAGTCTACCCATAATTACAATCAAAGTCAACAATTGTTCAGTTAATGCAAGAATAATTAAAGACGTAGAGTCTTGATCGTTAAAGCCTCTAAATCTCCTAATCAAGCATCTCTAACCATTCGTTTACCTACAATGGGATTAACATTGACAAATACACAAAAAACACAAAGGAATAAGTCATTAACTCAATAAATGTCAATATATGTTAATCCACATTTTAATAGTATTAAGTAAGCGATTTAAAATCATAATACATAGAACTATTACAGCAGTTTATATAAATGTAACCGTGCTACATAACTTGAGCCAAAGTTTGCTACATAACTTGAGCCAAAGTGTGCTACATAGCTTGAGCCAAAGCTTGATACACAACTTGAGCCAAAGTTTGCTACATAACTTGAGCCAAAGTGTGCTACATAACTTGAGCCAAAGTTTGCTACATAACTTGAGCCAAAGTATGCTACATAGCTTGAGCCAAAGCTTGCTACATAACTTGAGTCAAAGTGTGCTACATAGCTTGAGCCAAAGCTTGCTACGTAACTTTAGCCAAAGTTTGCTACATGACTTGAGCCAAAGTCGCTACACCACTTGAGGGTAGCTAAAAATATGTTTTCTTTTCATTGATTCACAATCAATTTATAATAAGAAAATCCACGCATTTTCTTATACAACGTACAAGTTAAAGACTTAACCTTACCTTGGTGAGTGTTGGGTTGAGTTCTTGGTAACTTTACAAGTTCCTTCGTCACCTCCTCCAACTCTAGGATCTTTCCTCATTCCCAACACATAACAACAAAATCAATCATTTATTCACAATAACACATAAATAACTCATATTACATATTCAACCATAAAAAGATGTTCATATTTCCAATGATTCTCAAAACCATTTTATTTAGGACTTTAAAACATGTAAAACATACATCTTCACTTCTAATCAACATTACAAACCATAAATCACCTTCCGAAACTATTGTTTTCCCCCTTTTCAACATCATTTTCGTTTTAGGGTTTGGGGTTTTCATGAATCAACCACCAATCACCCTCATTTCCGAATACAAACTCTAAACCACGAGTTTTCAAGGAGAATTGTAACACCCCGAATTTTAGTCTTTAAAAATTAGAGTATCAGTCCTGGAAGCCTCGCTTGATCGAGAGATTCTCGCTTGAGCGAGAGAGGTGCATCTGGGAGGGTGAAATCTTGGGCTATACTGGAGGATTCTCGCCTGAGCGAGAGTTGTATCACCCGGGCGAGAAATGGCAATTTTGGGCAGTGTAATCGATTACAAAGTCCATGTAATCGATTACATGCAGATAAAAGCATCAGATATGTGCATTTTACATGATGTAATCGATTACACAATACATGTAATCGATTACATGTAGATAAAAGCATCAGATATGTGCATTTTACATGATGTAATCGATTACACAATACATGTAATCGATTACATGCAGATAAAAGCATCAGATATGTGCATTTTACACGATGTAATCGATTACACAATCCATGTAATCGATTACATCTATGCGCTAAGCGAAAATTGCTCACTGTGAGATTCTCGCTTGAGCGAGAATGGGCTCGCTTGAGCGAGAACCCGACGACTGCACTTTAAAAATAGAAACCCCAAACACATTTAGGGTTAGAACTTGAAGAGAAGGGAGAGAAGGGAGCTTTTCAAGAGCAAGGAGCCTTAGGACTCATCTTAGAGCTTGCGAAGAGGTAAACCTCTTGTTTCTAACTCTTCTTCTTCCTCTCTAACTTGTTTTGGGTATGTTAGATCTATTTTCAAAATATGAGAAACCATGGAAACTCATCCGTTAGAGTTATGGTTCGTTTTAGGTTGTTTTTCTCTTGTAAACTCTTGGTTTAGAGTTGGTATTTGATGAAATGAAAGGTTTTGTGGGTTGTTTATGAAAACCCCAAAATGAGAATATGAGTAAAGAGAGAAATAGATGAATATGTATGTTTTAGATGTTTGGAAACTCGTATTGAAGTAGTTTTGGAAACATTGAAAATATGTAAATATCTTGTATGTTTGATGAGGAAATACGAGTTATTTATGTGGTATTTTGAATAAATGATTGACATTGTTGTTATTGGTGGAAATGAGGAAAGATCCTAAGGTTGGAGGAAATCGCGGAGGAGACTTTTAAAGTTACTCGGAACCGATCCCCAACACTCACCAAGGTAAGGGATAAGTGTCTCTAAATCATACTTGCTGATATGAATGAGGTATGTGAAAGAGGTAATGGTTTAAAATGATACGTTTGTAATTTATGCATTATGTTGGAAAATGCGTGGCTTTTCTGTTATGGTAATAAAAGTAACATTATTGGGGGAGAACCAATGGAAATAAGACTCAAAATGATTTCAATCTAATTTGGGGGAGTCCCAATGGAAATAAGACTCAAAATGATTTCAATCTAATTTGGGGGAGTCCCAATGGAAATAAGACTCAAAATGATTTCAATCTATTTGGGGGAGTACCAAAGGAAATAAGACTCGAAACGAATTCAATCTATTTGGGGGAGTACCAAAGGAAATAAGACTCGAAACGAATTCAATCTATTTGGGGGAGTACCAAAGGAAATAAGACTCGAAACGAATTCAATCTATTTGGGGGAGTACCAAAGGAAATAAGACTCGAAACGAATTCAATCTATTTGGGGGAGTACCAAAGGAAATAAGACTCGAAACGAAATCAATCTATTTGGGGAAGTACCAAAGGAAATAAGACTCGAAACGAATTCAATCTATTTGGGGGAGTACCAAAGGAAATAAGACTCAAAACGAATTCAATCTATTTGGGGGAGTACCAAAGGAAATAAGACTCAAAACGAATTCAATCTATTTGGGGGAGTACCAAAGGAAATAAGACTCAAAACGAATTCAATCTATTTGGGGGAGTACCAAAGGAAATAAGACTCATACGAAAGTAATATTATTGGGGGAGTACCAATGGAAAAATGACTCAAAAGAAATGAATATTATTGGGGGAGTATCAATGGAATTATGACTCAAATGAATGTCGTATGCATGCTATAGGATATATAGTATGAGATATATATTCTATAGGGTGAATTTGAATGATGAGAAATGTGAATGTCACATGAATGTCGTATGCATGCTATAGGATATATAGTATGAGATATATATTCTATAGGGTGAATATGAGCGATAAAAAGGAAGATGTTGAGAAAGAAAGTAATATACATGCTATAAGATATATATTATGGGATATATATGTTATAGGGTGAATATGAATAACGAGACCGATGACGTTTCGAATGAACGTAATATGCATACTATAGAATATATATTATGGGATATATACTATAGGATGAATATGAGTAAAGTGGAAGTTAAAGGAAGATGATTTGAATGTTTATAATTTCATATGTGTGTTTATGAATTACATTAAAGCTTGATTGTATTTGAATGTGGATTATCATGTGATGTTAGTTTCGAACTAATGACTTACTCCTTGTGTTTGTGTGTTGTTATGATAATCCCATTGTAGGTAAATGAAGGATTTTGAGGAGGAAGCTCACTTAGGGAGATTTTGTGTTTATCAATTTGTTCGTCTTTGTTGCTACTTGACATTGTAGTTGAATTGATGACATTTTGAGATAAATGTAATCTGATTAGGATAATACGGAGATTTGTAGTTATGGACTTTATAACTCCGGAAAACCCATAACTGGTTGTATGTGATAATTGCTAATTGAATGAATTATGTTTTTCCGCAACATAACTTTGTATGATAATACGATAGGGTAAAGAGTATTGTCAAAGAGAGATACTTGACAGTTTTTAATGAAGGTGACGACTGTATGTAAGAAAGGATTAAATTAAACGAAAAATTTTCAAGGGTAGAAAATCGGGTCGTTACAAGAATGATAGATAAAATGAACCACAAATCAAAAGAGAGGTTTTAAGGGTTTTTCAAAATAAGAGAAGAGATCCAACAAGCATAAATAGAGATTCAAAACTAGATAGAGTGTGAAAATCAAGTGATTTACCTCTTCTCTAGCTTCTAGTAGATTTCACACGAACCTTTGCTCTCAAAATCGCTTCTACCTCCTTTTCTCTAAAAAATTCTACCCCTTTTCGTGTTTGGGGTTCTATTTTAGGGTTCAGGATTTTAGATTCTCGCCTAAGCGAGAATACGTCGCCCAAGCGAGAAATCCTGCCTTTTTAAATTTTCTAACTCTGATACTCTCGCTCAAGCGAGGATCCGATAGCCTCCAAGCCACTCTCCGTTGCCCAGGCGAGAATCTCTCAGCCTCCATAGTTCCCTCTCGCCCAGGCGAGCCGTCTCTCGCTCAGGCGAGAGTCCCAGATAAAATCCTGCGAGAAATGTTGACACTCTTGCTTGGGCGAGGCTCCTCTCGCTCAAGCATGAGTCCTATAGTATACCCCAGATTTTCTACTATTATAATATTTTAGGAAAATAAAATTTAAGGTGTTACATGGACAAGCAAACAAACCATGATAAAATTCGATGTCACACTCTTTCTATCTCTTAACCGCTTTACAATTCAGTCTTTGACGTGTTTTATTGATTCAATTGATTTGCTTATTGATCTTAGTGTTTTCCTACATTCTGTGTATAATTTAGCATTATTTCTTTAAGTGAATTGCTTCTATTTTTTATTGAATTTTGAGTTACTTGTTGTATAAGAAACTATTTTTGTAAGAATTCAAGAATCAGAATAATTGATTTATGTTGTTTATAATCGATTATTTGCTCTGATAGTAATCGATTACATGGTGAGATAATCGATTATGCTTTACTGTTTTGTCAATATTCTCATTAACTGGAAAAGTAATATTAGTGATCCGCTACACTTATTCACCCCCTCCTCTAGGTGTCTTTTATTTTGTGTTTACCCAATAGTAGTTATTGAGAAGACGACATTAGATAATGGGATTTTCAATTTGATAGAAAACACAGAAGATTTGAGGTTGGAGAATATTTATAGAGAAAGATTGAAGTTTTAGGGTTCGAAATTCGTATATAACACTGTTATTGAAACTCTATTTAATCGATTCAGTGCAATATTAATTGATTAACGAATTAAAAAAAATTGCTCAGACAATCGATTAAGGGCTAGTTTAATCGATTACCAAAATTTAAAATTGTTCCCAAGTTATCGGTTAAGGGTTGTTTAACCGATTAAAATACTTAAAAATAAGCCTAGTTAATTGATTAACTAAGGGGATAATTGATTAATCACACTTCTTTCACAACATTTAACACATTTCAAACTTTGCTTAGGGAATACTAAGATCTAACTAGACAAAACCTATCCTATGCACTAATCAATCACAGATTAGGATATCTAATCATATAAGAACATAAAATCAATTGTGGCATGCACTCAGGCAAACAATATAGACAATGAATAAAGATGAAAAAGAAATCATTGAATTTTTAAAACAAACTTAGATACAATTAACAAATATGTTATCCATCAAGAATTCCTAGTTCTCTTCTTAATATGTAGAAAGTATCTCTAGGAAGAGGCTTAGAGAAGATATCAGCTAGTTGCTTTAAAATTTCAACAAATTCAATCACACAATCACCTTTGTGAGCATGATCTCTTAAGAAATGATGCCTAATTTCTATTTGATTGGTGCAAGAATGCAAAACGAGATTCTTAGACAGATTAATGACACTAGTATTATCAAATTTAATAGGTATTTTTGTGAATTCAAGCATACATCACATGAGCAGATTGTAAATGCAAGAATGAATCACATGGATTTTGATGAAGACAAAGGTTGGAGAAAAAGTCTACAGACAAGTTTGAATTGGTGAAGACAAAGGTTGAAGACAAGTTTAAGGACAAGCTTGAAGACATTGATAAATCAAAATAACAAAGTCAAAGTCAAGACTTAGGTTCACTCAAGCTCTAGCATTCAAGAAGATCTAGAGGCTAAGTGATTTACATACACATGCATAAATACATGATGTTTATATATATATATATATTTAAATGACAAGCTTTTTTTGCAAGATATATTTCCCCTTATCCGTGAAAAAACTTGCATGTAAAATATATATTAATATTGCGAAATAGCCAAATGAATATTTATTTATACAAAATATATGTGCATTATATTCAATTATTGGCGTATGTATTCCACAACCACAATTTACTTGCAGTTTTATTTTCTTCCCTGTTTTACTCACCTAACTAAATTTGAATATTTTTAATCTTTAATAAATATAAGCAGTTGTGAAGACTCATTTTTGTCCTTTCCAAAAAATTTATTAGCAAGAATGTTCAAAACAAATTTTACAATAAAAAAATTATAGGAAAAAAGAGAAAAAAAAATTGGTTTTATCATGTTGGAAACTTCATAAAGCATTCATGTGTGTTAGCGCTATATTATAAACTCATGTGTTGGCACAATATTATTATCTTATCACCTGCCTTAATATGGAGAAAAAATCTTCTGTCCCAAAACACTCTTGTGTCTATGTCCCAATCCAATAAGATTACACCAAATAATATAAAATATTATTTTATGTTTTTATAACTTTTCTCAAACTAAATTATACATTTTGATTAGTCCGGAACACCATTAAGACATTAAGAGGGACAATACATCTCCATTCCTATATAGAAATCATTCTTTATGCATTCTCCTTCGGATCACTCCTTCCAACACACAACACATTGTTCTCTCACATTAACACCCATTATTTCGTAGCACCAAATCCATGTTCCCAACTTTTAAAAGTGAGGTATAATATTGGGTCTTGATCAATTATCAAACAGTGTTGAAGGCTTCAGGTTAGTAGTGTTAATTAAGTGTGTATTCTTTTAGGAAGTACTTCAAAGATCTCTCTCTAGACCATATATTATTTGGCTAGGATCTACAACATCATCATCTTTATATTATAGCCATTTCCCCTTCTTGCTTATTCTCTCCTATCATCCTATCTCCATGTAAAACTCCAGCTCAGTGATTTAAATTGCAGATCACATCACTTGATGTGGCCGCTATATTGCGGTTGAGGTGACCACCGCAATCGCATCACAATGATGTAGCCACAGTGGACCGCAACGCAACTGCATCAGACCGCATCAGATTCAAATTAATCACAAAATAACTCACATTGTTACGACCACAATCTGCACCACAATAGCCGCAATGACCGCAATCGTAGTAACCACAACCATTACCGCTGTAACACCCTAGATTTTAAAGTCATTAAATTATAGTATCAGTCCTGGGAGTCTCGTCTGAGCGAGAGAATCGTCGCCTGGGCGAGAGAGGCTCACCTGGGAGGGTGAAATCCTGAGCTATACTGAAGAATCCTCGCTTGAGCGAGAGTGGCCTCGCCTGAGCGAGAGTTGTCTCGCCTGGGCGAGAAAAGTGGCCTTCAGGACCTGTCGAGGCTGTAAGATCCTCGCTTGAGCGAAAGGATTCTCGTTTGTGCGAGAGATGCCTCGCTCGAGCGAGAAATCCCTCGCTTGAGCGAGAGGGTCAGATCTGAGTTTTTAAAATGGGCGGGATTTTCTCGCTTGAGCGAGAATGTGTTCGCTTGAGCGAGAACCCCACGAGTTCACTTTAAAATAGAAACCCCAAACACATTTTAGGGTTAGAACTTTGAAGAGAAGAGAGAGAGGAGAGCTTTTCAAGAGCAAAGAGCCTTAGGAATCATCTTAGAGCTTGAGAAGAGGTAAACCTCTTGTTTCTAACTCTTATTCTTCCTTTCTAACTTGTTTTGGGGGTATGGATCTCTTCTAAAAAAATATTAGAAACCATGGAAACTCTTCCGTTTGAGTTGTAGTTCGTTTTATTTAGTTTTTCTCTTGTAAACTTTTGGTTTAGAGTTAATATTCAATGAATGGAAAGGGTTTGTGAGTTGGTTTATGAAAACCCCAAAACCCCCAAAAGGAAAATGTGGTCATAAGAGAAAATGTGTTAAATGTTATACGATGAAGAATATGTTGTGTGGGGTTTGTTTATAATGAAGATGTGTTATGGGTTGTTGATTTGTTAGAAGAGGTGAATGTTATTATGATGAACATATATGAAAATGATTGTGTTATGAGTATGTGCTCTAATGTTGAATGCAAGGTGAATATGTATGTCTTGAATGATTGGAAACTCCTGATGAAGTAGTTTTAGAAACTTTGAACATGTATGAAACTCTTGTGTGTTTCACGATGAAATATGAGTCGTTTATGTGTATTTTGAATAAATGTTTGACATTGTTGTTATTGCTGGGAATGAGGAAAGATCCTAAGGTTGGAGGAGATCGTGGAGGAAACTGGTAAAGTTACTCAAAAACTGACCCCCAACACTCACCGAGGTAAGGATAAGTCTTTAACTTATGCACTGTGATGGAAAATGCATGGATTTTCTGGTTATGGATAATGTAATGAATTGTGAATCACTTAATTATTATAAGCATATATGGGTATGTTTGTAATGATGACGGTGTGGATTTACTGTTTATGTATTGGTGGAGTGCCAATGGAAATAAAACTCGGAATAATGAAATGAATTGTGAATCACTTAGTTATTATAAGCATATATGGATATGTTTGTAATGATGATGGTGTGGATTTACTGTTTATGTATTGGTGGAGTGCCAATGGAAATAAAACTCGAAATAATGAAATGAATTGTGAATCACTTAATTATTATAAGCATATATGAGTATGTTTGTAATGATGATTGTGTGGATTTACTGTTTATGTATTGGTGAAGTGCCAATGGAAATAAAACTCGAAATAATGAAATGAATAGTGAATCACTTAATTGTTACAAACATATATGGGTATGTTTGTAATGGTGATGGTGTGGATTCACTGTTTGTGTATTGGTGGAGTGCCAATTAAAATAAAAATCGTTTTTAGCCGACCATGATTGGTTAGCGACTTTGGCTCAAGTAATGTAGCAAGCTTTGGCTCAAGCAATATAGCAAGCTTTGGCTCATGCAATGTAGCAAGCTTTGGCTCAAGCAATGTAGCAAGCTTTGGCTCATGCAATGTAGCAAGCTTTGGCTCAAGCAATGTAGCAAGCTTTGGCTCAAGCAATGTAGCAAACTTTGGCTCAAGTTATACAGCTTGTTTTCAAAAGTGTAAATGAAGAAATGGTTTTAAGTGTATTTAACTCTAAATTTGTACTTAACTTTATTAAAATGTGGATTAACGTATATTGGCATTATTTTATGTTAACGACTTAATTCTATGTGTTTTCCGTGTATGGTCAATGTTAATCCCATTGCAGGTAGGTGGAAGATATAAGGACGATTGATTAGGAGCTTAGAGGCTTTTAAATTTTTGGAAGTCCTTATATTCATTCTTTTGTAATACGACTAACTGCATTTTGAATATTAATATTTGTAACTCTGGATATTCGTAATTATGGGTATTTTGGAATCCCATAGCTAATTGTATGTGGTAGTTATCGGGATGCAATGAATAAATTATGATTTTCTGCTATGCGAATATGTATGTTATTTAGAGATTCTGAAATGGGTATGAGTTGGAAAATGAGACTTAACTTAAGTGGTTGGTATGTTTATTTAAAACTCGTAGGGAAATGTATGAAGGAAGAATAAAATAAGGAAAAATTTTCAAGGGTAGAATTTGGGTCCTTACAATATGGTATCAGAGCATAGTTAATCCCGCGGCCTAGGGTATGACTTTACATGCTTCTTTGTGACCTTTACGTGCTTAAATTGTTTGGTTTGTACAAATTGCTAGGTGATTATGTGATTCTTGTCTAGTTAACATTCAGTTACTGACAAGTGTATGAGTACAGGTACACATGGCCGAAAGAGGAAGAGGAACGAGTCAGAATGTTCCCAATGATTTGTTGGCACAGCTGCTAGGGTTGCTCCAGGGCATGAATGAGAATTTACAAAATCTGAATCGGAGTGTGGTGCCAGGTCCAGGCTATCAGTTTCAAAGCGGATTCGCTCCGAATGCTGCTATTGAGTGGGTCCAAGGAATGGAGTGTACTAACATGAAGGCGGATGGAGTGGCGACCTCCAAATCCATTCCTCCCAAGGACTTCGGGCCTCAAAGAAACTTTGTGCATGGAAGAGGCAAGGACAAGATATTTCGCGAAGAACGAAAGCCTTATTTTCCACCTGTTGGTATTCGGGGTTACACTTCGCATGGGCGGAGGACCCATGCAAATGTCGGAGGGTCACGATTAAACTCTCCATCCTGGTGCAGCAAGTGTAACCGAAGTCATGTCGGAGAATTGTGTCCTGGAACGACAAATCGTTGCTTTTACTGCAAAGAGACAGGACATGTTAAGAGGTGGTGTCCTAAGTTACGGCAGAGTATGAATGCTATGGGGACTGGATGACCTTAATCTATCGGCAGAGTGGCTACCGTGTGCGGTACAGAGGCATCGGAAGCGGATGGTTTGACCCAGTGTAGGATGTATGAGGAGAAGGGGAATGAAGGCCAACGATCATATGCCCCAACTAGTGTCCATCGTGACCATGGTTATCAGGGGTCAAAGCCTATTGTTGGAGGATTTCAACTTGAAGTAATTCCTATGTGCGGAAAATGTGGGCGGGAGCATGCGGGAACAATTTGTTCGGGTTCGGGGAATGGTTATTTCCAATGCAAGAAAAGGGACATATAAAAAGGTTTTGTCCAAAGTTGACTCAGAATGTAAATACGGTAGAGGTTGGGAGGCCTAGAGTTTGTCATGCCATTGTCTACTTGCTTGTTTAAGCCCATAGATAGATTTTTGCAATTTGCATACAAGTCTAGGATCATTAACATCAATGCCAAGAGGAATTTTCAGATAAACATGGTCCTTTATGTCACCATGTAAAAAAGCAGTATTAATGTCTAATTGATGAAGGTGTCATTCATAAGTAGAAGCTAAAGATGTAACACCCTGAATTTTAGTCTTTGAAATTAAAGTACCAGTCCTGGAAGTCTCACTTGAGCGTGATATTCTCGCCTGAGCGAGAAAGGATCACCTGGAATGGTGAAATCCTGGGCTATGCTGGAAGATTCTCGCCTGAGCGAGAGTTGCCTCGCCTGGGCGAGAAATGGCAAACTGGGGCTGCTGACACTGTGAGATTCTCGCCTGAGCGAGAATCCCTCGCTTGAGCGAGAGGAAGCCTGTTGGGACTATGAGATTCTCGCTTGAGCGAGAATCCCTCGCTTGAGCGAGAGGGTCAGATCTGAGTTTTTAAAATAGGCGGGATTTTCTCGCCTAAGCGAGAAAGGGCTCACTTGAGCGAGAACCCGATGACTGCTCTTTAAAATAGAAACCCCAATCACATTTTAGGGTTAGAACTTTGAAGAGAAGAGAGAGAAGAGAGCTTTTCAAGAGCAAGGAGCCTTAGGACTCATCTTAGAGCTTGAGAAGAGGTAAACCTCTTGCTTCTAACTCTTCTTCTTCCTCTCTAACTTGTTTTGGGTATGTTGGATCTATTTTCAAAACATAAGAAACCATAGGAACTCATTCTTTAGAGTTATGGTTCGTTTTATGTTGTTTTCCTCTTGTAAACTTTTGGTTTAGAGTTGATATTTGATGAATGGGAAGGTTTTGTGGGTTATTCATGAAAACCCCAAAAACCCCCAAAATGAGAATATGAGTAAAAAGAGAAATGGATGAAATGTTAAATGCAGATGATGAGTTTGTGTTTTGATGTTGATGTATGAGATAAACATGTATGTTTAGATGTTTGGAAACTTGTATTGAAGTAGTTTTGGAAATCTAGAATATATGTGAATCCCTTGTATGTTTGACGATGAAATATGAGTTATTTATGTGTTATTTTGAACAAATGACTGACATTGTTGTTATTGGTGGAAATAAGGAAAGATCCTAAGGTTGGAGGAAATCGCGGAGGAGACTTTTAAAGTTACTCAGAACCGATCCCCAACGCTCACCAAGGTAAGGGATAAGTGACTCTAATTCATACTCACTGATATGAATGAGGTATGTGAAAGAGGTAATGTGTTGTAAGTTTGATTGTTGTTACCCTACCCGAATAGGTAGTGATTTATTGTTGTTACCCTACCCGGAGTGGTATTAAACTGTTTATTGTGTCCTACTCGAAGTGGTAGTAGACTGTTAGTGTGTCCTACTTGAAATGGTAGCGGACTGTTATTGTGTCCTACCTGAAATGGTAGCGGACTGTTATCTTGTCATGGCTGAAATGATAGCGGGCTGTTATTGTTATCCCACCGGGAATGGTAGTGAAGTATTGTGAACTAGACCTACCCGATGTGGTATGGAGTATAACACTAGACCTACCCGATGTGGTATGGAGTATAACAGTAGACCTACCCGATGTGGTATGGATTATAACAGTAGACCCGCCCGATGTGGTATGGATGATGAACTAGACCTACCCGATGTGGTATGGAGTATAACACTAGACCTATCCGATGTGGTATGGAGTATAACTAGACCTGCTCGATGTGGAATGGAGTATAACTAGACCTACCCGATGTGGTATGGAGTATAACAGTAGACCTGCCCGATGTGGTATGGATGATGAACTAGACCTGCCCGATGTGGTATGGATGATGAACTAGACCTGCCCGATGTGGTATGGAGGATGAACTAGACCTGCCCGATGTGGTATGGATGGTGAGCTAGACCTACCCGATGTGGTATGGAGATGTAATTGGATCTATCCGATGTGGTAAGAGATTATAGTTGTGAAAGAACTCGGTGAATACGACATATGAGAAACGAGGACGTTAAGAGCGAAAGTCATATGCATGCTATATGATATATATTATGGGATATATATACTATAGGGTGAATATGAATGTTAGAAATGAAGACGTTAAGGATAAAAGTAATATACATGCTATAAGATATATAGTATGGGATATAAATACTATAGTGTGGATATGAATAATGAGAAGAACGATGCTTCGAATGAACATAATATGCATGCTATAGAATATATATTATGGGATATGTATTCTATAGGATGAATATGGATAACCTAGAAATGAACGAAAGAAGAGATGAATGTTTGCATTTACGTAATTGCGTTTATAATTTATATTAAAGTGTAATCGTATTTGAAATGTGGATTATCATGTGATGTTAGTTTTTAAACTAATGACTTACTCCCTTTTGTTTTGTGTGTTGTTTATGATAATCCCATTGTAGGTAAATGAAGGATTTTGAGGATGAAGCTCAATTAGGAAGCTTTTGTGTTTAATTACTCGCTTGTCTTTATTGCTAATTGACGTTGTAGTTGATTTAATAGTATTATGGGATGACTATAAATCCGTTTAGATTAATACGGATATGTGTAGTTATGGGCTTTATAACTTTTGGAGACCCATAACTGGTTGTATGTGGTAAATGCTATTTGAATGAATTATGTTTTTCCGCAACATAAATTTGTATGATAAGAAAATAGGGTAAAGAGTATTTTCGAAAATGATACTTGAGAGTTTTCAATGAAGGTGACGACTGTATGTAAGAAAGGATTAAAATAAATGAAAAATTTTCAAGGGTAGAAAATCGGGTCGTTACAATATGGTATCAGAGCATAGTTAATTCTGCGGCCTAGGGCATGGCCTTACTTGCTTCTTTGTAACATGTTTATGATTTGATTGGTTGATATTGTGTGAATTGAATGTTTAAAACATGTAGCTTTGGTATAGTAACATGTAATGTACTATGAGACTAGGTGATAACCTGACTTGTGTGATACATGAGTGTAGCTTGAAACATGGCTGAAAGAGGAACGAGTCAGAACGTTCCAAATGATTTGTTGGTTCAGATGGTAGCTGCACTACACCAGATGAACGAGAGCTTGCATAATCTACATCAGAACCCTGCACCGAGTCCGAGTTCGCAACCCCTAATCCCACCCGAACCGGCTGAGTACCGGGGGCAGGATGAGTTTTGCAAGAGGAACCCCAGTCAGTTCCACGGGGGATTTGCTCCTGATGCTGCCCTTGAGTGGATTCAGGGAATGGATCGGATCTTTCGGGCAATGAATTGTTCGGAGGCTCAGAAGTTGGCTTACGCCACGTATATGCTAGTGAAGGAGGCCGAGAACTGGTGGGAGTTTACTCGACGCCAAATGGAGACAGAAGGACAATTGATTTCCTGGGATACATTCAAGGAGAAGTTTCTTCATAAATACTTCCCTGCTGATCTGAAGCGAAAGAAGTCAATGGAGTTCTTGAAGTTGGAACAGGGAAATATGTCGGTGGGGGAATATGCGGCTAGGTTCAAGGAATTGGCACGGTTTTGTCCCTACTCGGAGTTGGAAGTAGATGGACGATCCAAATGCTCTAAATTTGAATCGGGTTTAAGGCCCAAGTTGAAAATAATGTTCGGACATCAGGAGATTGCCGATTTCGCTACCTTGGTCAACAAGTGTAGAATGTACGAGGACAACCTGAAGTCGGTTAAGTTGGCTACACCCGAAACAATTGCTCCCAGGGACTATGGGCCTCAACGCAACCATATGCGGGAGAGGGGTAAAGAGAGGGTGGAAGATGACCGGAAGCCTTATGCGGCAACTACTATACATCGAGACCGAAATTTCCAAAGGTCTAGACCATTTACCGTTCCTACCGAAGGGTTTCTACTCCCATGTGCAACAAATGTGGTAGACGCCATCTTGGGAGTACATGCCCAGGGTCGGGAAACGGATGTTTCCACTGCAAGGAGTTCAGGCACATTAAAAGATTTTGTCCCAAGCTAGATCGGAGACCTAATGTCATTCCTGCTGAGGAGACAAGGAACCATGGTCGAAGGTTTACCCCGAGTGGCGTAGGGACATCAGGTGTGGATGATCCGGCGAGAGGTAAATCGCATGGTGACAGGTATTCCTTTTAGTGTTGTTTGGTTCGGGAGCGACACACTCCCTATATTTGCTGAATGTGTGAACCAACTGAGATTGTGCACTAAGTTGTTGTTGCCGACTTAGTTGTACCCACCAACCAGTGTACCGCTGGTGGATGTCGATGTGGATATCTCAGTATACGGTTGGGGTAAATGGCAGAACCTTTACCATAGTGTTGATATGCGCAATGATGTCCCAGTGGATTAAATCCTGGAAATGGACTAGCGGTCAACAAATCGTGTTATGCTTAACTGTGTGTAATTGTTGATGTGAAGATTTAAAATCTTGTTGCAGTAATACGTATGTGTATGCTAAGGGGTAAGACTTATACTGATAGTCGAGGAAAGAGACTAGTTAAGTTACTTCCCCTGTCGATGTGATGGATACGATTTATTAGACGTGAAACTTTTGGTCTCGAATGACCTGTTCTTTTGCGGTAGGACATTGGCAGTGCATGAAATAGTGGTAGTGTACCTCAATTGTCTGCGTTGAATGTTGTATCGGCAAGAGTTGTTGTTGTTTCGTGAACGTCAGTAATTGCGGTGTATGGGTGTGGTGTAACCATAGGATAGAAGAAGTTTTGGGTTGTGTTGAAATGAGTATGCAAACCGTGTTTAACGACGTGGTTGCCATGACTCGTGGGTTCAACCGTTTTCGAAAATCCTTTTTGGGCAAAACATAGCTTGTGGCTAAGTAATGATTTAGTATCCTGTCGGAGGATTCTGAAATTTTAGCAACCACATCGGAACAAGTATGAGGTTGTTAAAAGTTTAGTGATATAAGACGTCCATGTATATCTGGACATAATGCGAGTGGGTTAACAAATTTATCTTTGCTAACAGAATTGGGATGACCAAACCGAACGCAAATTGTAGATTTGAGTGTTGGTCGACTTGTGCTAGCCGATTGGTAACAGAATCCCTAGTTTTGGTGTGAACCACTGGTTTTATGGTTTCAATGGGGGCTAGAAACCGGTAACTTCTTGGACGATAAGATTTGATGGTAGGAATATTTGATGTAATTAGACAATTTCTGGATAGTTTGATTTTATACAATGGATGAGACACTAAGAGTCCTTTTGTGTAAGTACTTTGTTGATTGAGTGAAATGGAATTGTGCTAGATTCTTGAGTGGAGATGAAACTAGCTAGTGTATGATGGATGATAAATGAGGCATTGGAGTGTATGAGGGATAAGGAGTTCCCCATTCGCTGAATTGCGAGAGTGTTATAGCGATTCTTAAAATAGATGAAGATTGTTAGCTGGATCAGTCCTGAATACCTATGGTTCTTGACGAATATAGGAAAGATCTTTAGTCTGAATTATGGCTTAGTTCTCATGGCATTCGAGTTATTAGAGGCTGAGATCTTAATATTTGAACCGTGATGAGTTAGTTCATGAATCGGTTGGGTGATATCACGGTTTAGTGGTATATGCCCTTATTGATCGACTAAGTAATCTTAATAGATTAGAGAATCGATTATGATTTTGGTGGAGTATCCTTGTGCCTATGGTCTAGGTGATGATATTATTTTCCGAGGTATGTTTAATTTTCGGGGACGAAAATTCTTATAAGAGGGGGAGGATTGTAACACCCTGAATTTTAGTCTTTGAAATTAAAGTACCAGTCCTGGAAGTCTCGCTTGAGCGTGATATTCTCATCTGAGCGAGAAAGGATCACCTGGAATGGTGAAATCCTGGGCTATACTGGAAGATTCTCGCCTGAGCGAGATTTGCCTCGCCTGGGCGAGAAATGGCAAATTGGGGTTGTTGACACTGTGAGATTCTTGCCTGAGCGAGAATCCCTCGCTTGAGCGAGAGGAAGCCTGTTGGGACTGTGAGATTCTCGCTTGAGCGAGAATCCCTCGCTTGAGCGAGAGGGTCAGATCTGAGTTTTTAAAATAGGCGGGATTTTCTCGCCTGAGCGAGAAAGGGCTCGCTTGAGCGAGAACCCGATGACTGCTCCATAAAATAGAAACCCCAATCACATTTTAGGGTTAGAACTTTGAAGAGAAGAGAGAGAAGAGAGCTTTTCAAGAGCAAGGAGCCTTAGGACTCATCTTAGAGCTTGAGAGGAGGTAAACCTCTTGCTTCTAACTCTTCTTCCTCTCTAACTTGTTTTGGGTATGTTGGATCTATTTTCAAAACATAAGAAACCATGGGAACTCATTCTTTAGAGTTATGGTTCGTTTTATGTTGTTTTTATCTTGTAAACTTTTGGTTTAGAGTTGATATTTGATGAATGGGAAGGTTTTGTGGGTTATTCATGAAAACCCCAAAAACCCCCAAAATGAGAATATGAGTAAAAAGAGAAATGGATGAAATGTTAAATGTGGATGATGAGTTTGTGTTTTGATGTTGATGTATGAGATAAACATGTATGTTTAGATGTTTGGAAACTTGTATTGAAGTAGTTTTGGAAATCTAGAATATATGTGAATCCCTTGTATGTTTGACGATGAAATATGAGTTATTTATGTGTTATTTTGAATAAATGACTGACATTGTTGTTATTGGTGGAAATAAGGAAAGATCCTAAGGTTGGAGGAAATCGCGGAGGAGACTTTTAAAGTTACTCAGAACCGATCCCCAACGCTCACCAAGGTAAGGGATAAGTGACTCTAATTCATACTCACTGATATGAATGAGGTATGTGAAAGAGGTAATGTGTTGTAAGTTTGATTGTTGTTACCCTACCCGAATAGGTAGTGATTTATTGTTGTTACCCTACCCGGAGTGGTATTAAACTGTTTATTGTGTCCTACTCGAAGTGGTAGTAGACTGTTAGTGTGTCCTACTTGAAATGGTAGCGGACTGTTATTGTGTCCTACCTGAAATGGTAGCGGACTATTATCTTGTCATGTCTGAAATGATAGCGGGCTGTTATTGTTATCCCACCGGGAATGGTAGTGAAGTATTGTGAACTAGACCTACCCGATGTGGTATGGAGTATAACACTAGACCTACCCGATGTGGTATGGAGTATAACAGTAGACCTACCTGATGTGGTATGGATTATAACAGTAGACCCGCCCGATGTGGTATGGATGATGAACTAGACCTACCCGATGTGGTATGGAGTATAACACTAGACCTATCCGATGTGGTATGGAGTATAACTAGACCTGCTCGATGTGGAATGGAGTATAACTAGACCTACCCGATGTGGTATGGAGTATAACAGTAGACTCACCCGATGTGGTATGGATTATAACAGTAGACCTGCCCGATGTGGTATGGATGATGAACTAGACCTGCCCGATGTGGTATGGATGATGAACTAGACCTGCCCGATGTGGTATGGAGGATGAACTAGACCTGCCCGATGTGGTATGGATGGTGAGCTAGACCTACCCGATGTGGTATGGAGATGTAATTGGATCTATCCGATGTGGTAAGAGATTATAGTTGTGAAAGAACTCGGTGAATACGATTATGGATGAATACGACATATGAGAAACGAGGACTTTAAGAGCGAAAGTCATATGCATGCTATAAGATATATATTATGGGATATATATACTATAGGGTGAATATGAATGTTGGAAATGAAGACGTTAAGGATAAAAGTAATATACATGCTATAAGATATATAATATGGGATATATATACTATAGTGTGGATATGAATAATGAGAAGAACGATGCTTCGAATGAACATAATATGCATGCTATAGAATATATATTATGGGATATGTATTCTATAGGATGAATATGGATAACGCAAAAATGAACAAAAGAAGAGATGAATGTTTGCATTTACGTAATTGCGTTTATAATTTATATTAAAGTTTAATCGTATTTGAAATGTGGATTATCATGTGATGTTAGTTTTTAAACTAATGACTTACTCTCTTTTGTTTTGTGTGTTGTTTATGATAGTCCCATTGTAGGTAAATGAAGGATTTTGAGGATGAAGCTCAATTAGGAAGCTTTTGTGTTTAATTACTCGCTTGTCTTTATTGCTAATTGACGTTGTAGTTGATTTAATAGTATTATGGATGACAGTAAATCCGTTTAGATTAATACGGATATGTGTAGTTATGGGCTTTATAACTTTGGGAGACCCATAACTGGTTGTATGTGGTAAATGCTATTTGAATGAATTATGTTTTTCCGCAACATAAATTTGTATGATAAGAAAATAGGGTAAAGAGTATTTTCGAAAATGATACTTGAGAGTTTTCAATGAAGATGACGATTGTATGTAAGAAAGGATTAAAATAAATGAAAAAATTTCAATGGTAGAAAATCGGGTCGCTACAAAAGACAATATAACTCTTATGGTGGTCATCTTAACAACAAGACTAAAGGTTTCTTAGAAATCTATGTCCTCTGTTTGGTTAAAACCTTTTGCCACAAGTCTGGCTTTATGCCTTTCTATGGATCCATCAAATCTATACTTGGTTTTGAATATCCATTTGCATCCAATGGCCTTTTTGTTATCAGGAAGGGTGGTTATCGTCTCGGTTTTGTTGTTCTCAAGGGCTGCAAGCTCTTTATTTATGGCATTCTTCCAACAGTCAGACTTTATGGCTTCACTATAGTGTGTGATGAAATGCTCATGGAAAAATGCTTGTAATTTTGGACAATCTATTATAAGAGATGATATTAGCTAAGGGATATTTCACTTTATGCTTGCTTATAGTATGTCTCTCTGTTTTGGCAACACAATCAAGATGAGTGGAACTGTTTAAAGAACAGTGGTAGTCTTTAAGGTAGTGAGGCTTCTGCTTGGGTCTGAGAGATTGCCTAGGTATGAAATAATTAGATTCATTATGTTGAGTAGTGTAACTAGTCTCATTGGCAGAGAAAGATTGGTCTAATTCAATGGTGACGGGGTCACAATCCTGATCTTGATCAATAAAGTTCTGATCAGTGTTATTTCCATGATTGTTGGGGGCAGTGTGACCAGAAGAAGAGTTGGTCATGTCTGGTGTTAAAGAAGTCATTGTGACTTGAATCATAGATTTTGCTAATGATAGGAATAGGTTGAGAATTATTCTTGGTGTTTTTTGTGGTTTCATTAGCACTCTTGTAGGGATAGATATGCTCATAGAAGATGGTGTTCCTAGACAAAAACACTTCATGTGTGTTGATGTCCATCATTATAAATCCTTTCACACCTTGCTGTAGGCCAAGAAACACACATTTTCTTGACCTACGATCTAATTTTCTTCTATGAGCAGCTAGAGTGGAAGCATAACAAAGACATCCCAATGTTTTTATGCCTGGAATATTAGGCATCCTGTTGTAAAGGATATAGTAAGGGCTCTTATTGGACAAGTGTTTGGCAGACTGCCTATTTATCAAGAATATGGCATGATTAATGGCATAGTTCCATAAACAACGGGGAACATTATATTGGAATAGGAGAGATCTAGCCACACCAAGGATGTGCTGATGTTTTCTCTCCGCTATTTCATTCTGTGGGGGGGGGGGGGGGGGGGTCTCAACACATGTGGTTTGGTGTTCAATGCCATTTTTTGCATAAAATTCACTCATGCTGAATTCAGTGCCATTATCACTCCTAATTATTTTGATTTTAGAGTTAAACTAAGTGCTAACTAATGAAGCAAAGTTCTTGATCAAGTTATGAACCTCAGCCTTTGCTTTCATAAAATAAAGCCATGTATATCTAGACTTATCATCCACAACAGTTAAGAAATATCTATGTCCTAGGGTACTAGGAATAGAGAAAGGCTCCCAAACATTCCCATGCACAAGATCAAAAACATGAATATATTTAGAATCCCTATTATTGTAAGGCAATCTCTTTTGTTTAGTCAAATGGCAAACATAGCAAGGTAAGTCAATCTTATTGCATTTAATGTCAGCATAATGTTTCTACATCATAACAAGTTTTTCATGTGAAGGATGTCCTAATCTAACATGCCAAACATTAGAATCATATCCGTGGACACTCAATTTTTTACGGCCCAAGGTGTTCAATGCCATTTTTTGCATAAAATTCACTCATGCTGAATTCAGTGCCATTATCACTCCTAATTATTTTGATTTTAGAGTTAAACTAAGTGCTAACTAATGAAGCAAAGTTCTTGATCAAGTTATGAACCTCAGACTTTGCTTTCATAAAATAAAGCCATGTATATCTAGACTTATCATCCACAACAGTAAAGAAATATCTATGTCCTAGGGTACTAGGAATAGAGAAAGGCTCCCAAACATTCCCATGCACAAGATCAAAAACATGAATATATTTAGAATCCCTATTATTGTAAGGCAATCTCTTTTGTTTAGTCAAATGGCAAACATGGCAAGGTAAGTCAATCTTATTGCATTTAATGTCAGCATAATGTTTCTACATCATAACAAGTTTTTCATGTGAAGGATGTCCTAATCTAACATGCCAAACATTAGAATCATATCCGTGGACACTCAATTTTTTACGGCCCAAAATACCTTCCAAAAAATTAATAATAAATAGTAAGGGAATTTTTGTAAATTCAAATTGCAATTTATGATGTCTGAAAACAATGTTTTAATATACAATATTTATGTCATGATTCTAACCATGCTTTGTTACAACTTTTGCTATATGCTAGACTTAATAATATCATTTGATGGTGCAATATTTGACAGTAAGAGGCAGCATGCAATTGTAATTACTCGGACCATTAACTATGTGTTTAAATTCAATCAATAATTTAGTATTTAAATTAGAACTGCAATAATGCAAATCAATACAAATCAATGCAGTAATAACACTGCAATAATTAAACCAGTTCAGAAAAGCATTCCATCACTAAATCGAGAGAGGAAACCAGTTCAGAAAACAATCCAGCAAATTAGAGAAAACAGTCTCAAGAGAACAAAAACACACCCATATTCATACAAGAAAGCATACACTCCTACACCACGCAATTCCATCAGACATATACCAACGAATTCAGAAGAAAGCCTCAATTAGAGCATATACTAAGGTACATTCAGATCCAGAAGCAACAATGCATAGTTTTGGAACCTTGAATTTAATTTATCATCCAATACAATCGGCAACAAGCCTAAACATAATTTCAACAAGTAAAAAATATGGTTCATCACCCAACCTCTTGGTCTCGGCTGATTTCGAGCCATACCACAATAGCCATCGAGAGGAGAGGCTGCGAAGAAAGAGAAGATAGGAGAATTCTGCCTAGTACCCATGTTGTATGGCAGAGAAGCCATCACCGGACCTCCTCGGGTGGTTTTGTCTCGGCAAGGGCCGAACTTTGGCCACCACCGGAAACGGTGATGAGAAAGGAGGAAGGAGACAACCAACCATGCTTCGAGCCTCCAACCTTGTACAATGAACCCGAGCCGCTGGATTACCAGTCACCGTTGCCACTGCCACCGCGAGTTGTGGCCTCCCATTGTCGCCGCTGTCAAGATTTGAAGAAGGGAAGAGGGATTTTTGGTGCCTCTAGGGATTTCAATCTCATTTGTTCCCTTTTCATGTTGTGGGTAACTACTACCATTTTCTCATCATTTTTCTTTAATTCATTTTTAATTATTTGTTTTAATTATTATTCATATTCACCATGTTTAATTATATCAATTTATACTATTATGCTAATTTGGTTATTTACAATATAACCAAATCAAAAATAACTTTTGACCTTTTAATAACTATTTAAAAACAAAAAAAAATTAGATTTAAAGCGGTGCGGACATTAGTTTCTACTACTTCATCTATTTTTAAGATGATTAAAATTCCAATTATTTCAAAGTATTTCAAAAAACATCTTTAAGATTTGATGCGGTGCATAAATTAGTATCTGCTCCTTCATTTATCTTTAAGATAATTAAAATTCCAATTATTTCAAAGTATTTCAAAGAACATTTTTAAGATTTGATAAGGTGCGGACATTAGTGTCTGCTGCTTCATCTATCTTTAAGATAATTAGAATTCCAATTATTTCAAAGTATTTCAAAAAAACATTTTTCCCCACCGCTCAAATCTTAAATATGTTTTTTTTTTTAAATACTTTGAAATAATTGGAATTCTAATTAGGCTATGCTTTGGAGGGTATGTAACACCCTAAATTTATGTCTTTAAAAATTATAGTATCAGTCCTGATATTCTCGTTTGAACGAGGTATTCTCGCCTGGGCGAGGAAGGCTCACCTGGGATGGTGAAATCCTGGGCTATACTGGAGGATTCTCGCCTGAGCGAGAGTCGGCTCGCTTGAGCGAGAAAGGCTCAACTGGAAGTATGAATTCCTGGGCTATACTGGAGGATTCTCGCCTGAGCGAGGGTTGACTCGCCTAGGTGAGAAAAGTAATGTTTTGGACCTGTCGAGGCTATAAGATTCTCGCTTGAGCGAGAGGATCCTCGCTTGAGCGAGAGGATCCTCGCTTGAGCGAGAGGATCCTCGCTTGAGCGAGAGGGTCAGATCTGAGTTTTAAAATGGGTGGGATTTTCTCGCTTGAGCGAGGAAGGGCTCGCTTAAGCGAGAATCCGAAGCTGTTACATTAAATAGGGAACCCCAACCACATTTATGAGGGTTAACCTAGAGAGAAGTGAGAGAATAAAGCTTTTTCAAGAGCAAGAAGGCTTGAGAGTCATTTAGAAGCTTGAAAAGAGGTAAAGCTCTTGATTCTAACTCTCTTCTTCCCTTTGGAACTTATTTTGGGTATGTTGGATCTCTTCTCAAAATGAGGGAAACCATGGAAACTCATCTTTTCGAGTTATGGTTCGTTTTATGTTGTTTCTATCTTGTAAACTCTTTGTTTAGAGTTAGTATTTCAAGAATGGAAAGGTTTGGGGGTTGATTCATGAAAACCCCAAAACCCTAAAGTGAAAATGGGGTTAAAGAGGAAAATGAGTAAAATGCTAGAGGTAGAAGATGACTAAGCATTCTAATATTGAAATATGAGATGAATATGTATGTTTTAGATGTTTGTAAACTTATGATGAAAGTAGTTTATAAACATTGAAAATATGATAAATATCTTGTATGGTTAAATGATGCAATATGAGTTATTTATGTGATATTGGAATAAATGACTAACATTTTGTTATATGGTGAGAATGAGGAAAGATCCTAAAGTTGGAGGAGGTGTCAGTGGAACTTGCGAAGTTGCCAAGAACTAAACCCAACACTCACCAAGGTAAGGAGGAGTCTTTAAATAGCATATTGAAATGGATAATATGTGGATTTTTCTGATTGTGTATAATGATAAAGTGATTAATCGCTTAATTATGGTAAACATATATGGGTATGTTTATGATAATGGAAAGCATGGATTTACTGTTTATGGATTGATGATGTATCAATGAAAAGAAAATATGTTTTTAGCCGACCATAATTGGTTAGCGACTTTGGCGCAAGTTATGTAGCGATACTTTGGCTCAAGTTATGTAGCGATACTTTGGCTCAAGTTATGTAGCGATACTTTGACTCAAGTTATTTAGCGATATTTTGGCTCAAGTTATGTAGCGATACTTTGGCTCAAGTTATGTAGCGATACTTTGGCTCAAGCTATGTAGCAAAACTTTGGCTCAAGTAATGTAGCATAAATGAATTTATAAAACAAATGGTTTACTAACCCCTTTGAAATGTGGATTATCTTATAATGGTATTTATTGTTTTGATGACTTACTCCTTTGTATGTTGTGTGTATTTGCCATTGATAATCCCATTGCAGGTAAACAGGGTAGTTGAGGATGCTTGGTTCGAGGCTTTAGGAGCTTAGGACTTGGATCCTCTATTTTTGCTTTTTGTGTTGTAAAATTGCTATTTGGATGATTGTATTCGTAACCATTTAACTTACTACATGCAGTAATTACTGATGAAAGTTATATATGAATAATGTTTTCCGCAACATGAGATATATGTTAACATAATGTACTATAAAGGTAGTTTTACGAAGTGATTATGAGGGAAATTAGAGTAAGATGTGGAGTGTATGTATAAAAGGATTAAAATAAAAGAAAAATTTTCGAGGGTAAAATTTGGGTCTTTACAGGGTAAGTGAAGGGATTGATTTGGAAAGTGTCGCCTTCTTTTCCTCCACGTGTATATTTTCATAATTCCCTCAATTTGGGTTTTTATTTTATAGAGACAATGTCATAATGCCTAAATTTTTTTGGTAAAATTATATAATATACTATTGTTCATTTCTCATTGTTAATTGTAAATGAAAACTAAAAAAAATCTTATATTGTCATTATTTTATTCTTCTTCCATTTAAATTTCATACTCTCAAACAAGAGAGAGAATTGCCTTCTTTTCTCCTCCCCTTCCTAGCCATTTGATCTCTCTCTCTTTCCCTCATAACTCTCAAACATATTTGTTTATGCTGCTTCATCTATCTTCAAGATAATTAAATTTCCAATTATTTCAAACAACATTTTTAAGATTTGATGGGGTGCGGACATTAGTTTCTGCTGCTTCATCTATCTTTAAGATAATTAGAATTCCAATTATTTCAAAGTATTTAAAAAAAAAATCATTTTCTCGCCGCATCAAATCTTAAATATGTTTTTTTTGAAATATTTTGAAATAATTGGAATTCTAAGTAGGCTATGTTCGGGAGTATGGCTTTGGAGGGTAAGTAAAGGGATTGTTTTGGAAAGTGTCGTCTTCTTTTCCTCCACGTGTATATTTTCATAATTCCCTCAATTTGGGTTTTTATAGAGACAATGTAATAATACCTAAATATTTTTGGTAAAATTATATAATATACTATTATTCATTTCTCATTGTTAATTATAAAGGAAAACTAAAAAAAATCTTATACTGTCATTATTTTATTCTTCTTTCATTTAAATTTCATACTCTCAAACAAGAGAGAGATTTGCCTTCTTTTCTCCTCCCCTTCCTAGACATTTGATCTCTCCTCTTTCCCTCATAACTCCCAAACATATTTGTTTGCGAGTTGGTTTTTAAATGGAAATGAATGGAGAAAAAAGACTCGGGAATCATGAAATATATTTAGGAGATGATCTTTCATTTACCTTAAGGATCTTTGTTTGTGAGAGTTGTTTTTTGGAAAGGAAAAGACTGAGAACCATGAAATATAAATGATTTTGAGACATTTTATTCTCTTTCCAACATTCAACTCGAAAATATAGACAATATTGTACTACAAAATAATAATAAACCAAAAAAATATAGACTAAACCCTAAATTTATGGAATTAACATGGTTATTTTCTATCTCATTCCAGATCAAAATAACGAATTAAAAAATAGAAAATGTAAGAGAGAGGGAGATCTAGAAAATGGAGAAAGAAGTATGAAGGACATGTTGTCTTTGTCCTTTACTGCCAAAACAACAATGTTGTATGGTAAATAGAGGAGAGATATTCAATAGTTTAAATTAGTTAGTAGATCTAAACCATTAAATTTTCCTAGAATTGATGACTAAGATATGAAGTAAGCTTAAAATAGAATTTGAGGTTGTTTGTTAGGTGCTGCCTTATTTATTAGCTTTACTTTATGATCCTCCTAATTTTGTCCAAATATAATTTGTTCCCGTTTCTGAGTGTCTTTTATTTGATACAATTACAATATTCACCTCCAACTCTCCAAGTTAAACCCCTCCACCCCATTTGATTTTTCTATTTTTCAATTTTATGCCTTTATTTTTGTTGTAAATTTCTGCCTTCGTCCTCCTACTTGTTTAAAAAAAGTTCTTTCATTTGTGATCGAGGTTTACTTGTTTTTTTATACTTTGGATGGGCTTAGGCATGAAAGAAAAGAAAACAGTGGTTGTATTTTATGCTTTTTTATCTGATTTTTCAATTTTAACTCTATCTCATAATTATTATTCAACCATTTGTATTAGAAATTTATAATTTATAATTAATCTTTCTTCATTATATATGTAATACGAACATATCAATTTATTTATTAAAGAAGTTAGATAATAAGCAATTTAATATTGACAATATAGGACTTATAAAACTAATATGAGCTTAATGATTGAATACTCAAATTGATCATACGAGATAATGAGAATCCTATATGTCAAAATATGAGGGATTATGCTCATTAATCTTATATGTGGACACAGTTTATACGAAAATTCTCATACGGAATTCCAAGATTTTTTGAGAAATGGATACCAAAAAATAAGGCTCTATATGGAGGGTTGATGAGACATTTTGGGGTGAGCAAAACATTATACATATTGAATGAGCATTTCTTTTGGCCACACATGAGGTATAATGTACATAAATTCCGCGAATGATGCCTTATTGTAAGAAGGCAAAATAAAAATTATGTCCTGTGGCTTATATACTCTAGTGCATATTCCTAAATCTCAATGGGTTGACATATCTATAGACTTTGTTTTGAAGATGCCTATGGCAAATATTGAAAAGGATTCAATATGTGTCGTTGCTGACATGTTTTTAAAGATGACACATCTCAAACCTTACAAGAAGGTTGATGATGCATGCCACATAGAATATTTTTTCTTCAAAGATATTGTAAGACTCAATGGCTTATCAAAGAACATTGTTATTAATAGGGATATCAAGTTCCTTAATCACCATTGGAAGATTTTGTGGGGTAATATCAGAACAAAATTAATATTTTCTACTACGTACAACCCACAAACTTAGTAGCAAATCAAGATAGTTGATAGGGACTTTATTTAGGATTTTTTTAATGAAAAATCTCAAGTCTTAGGGATAGTGCCTCCTAAATATAGAATTTGCTTATAATCAGGCAACACATAGTACTCCAAATTAGATTGTGTATGGTTTTAATCCACTAACCCACTTGATTTATTGTCGGGAGCAGATCTTCTATCTCACTATTTGTGTCATTCCATGTGCCATCAACTGTGATTGGTCCGCATAATGCTTGATAATTATTTTTTAACTTAAATATATTTTTTTCAACCAATCACACCTGATGACACATGAAGTGGCACAAAAATGTGGGACATAGACGTGCTCATATATGACTAACATTTCACCTTGTAAGCATAAAGATGCTCATGCTAAAACTGACATTGTGAAAAAAGATGCATGAACAAGTGAAGGTCCATGGTGAGAATAGAATTTCTAGCTAAGCCAAGCAAGAAAACAATGGAAGAAAGAAAGTCATATTTGAGCCCGAAAATTGGGCGTGGATACACTTTAGGAAGAAAAGGTTTTCAACTCAAAGGAAATTAAAATTACAACCAAGGGGATATGACCATTTCCAAGTGATTGAGAAGATTAACGTAATGCCTACAAAATAGATCTAGCCAATGAGTATAATGTAAGTTCCACTTTCAATGTTGCTAACTTGACCCTCTTTGATGTAGGTGATGACCATCCATATTTGAAGACAAAACCTTCCCAACAAGGAGGGAATGATCTGAACATAGATAAGGACAAGCAACACTAAGAACTTCAAGTCTTAGGGAGGCTTATGACAAGGGAAAGAACAGTAGGGGCCAAAGAGGAATTACAACAAGTTATGGTGACTCTAATTGAAGCTCAACTAAATGAAGAAGACTTAGAGCCAAGGTAGTGAAGAGTTGAAGAATCTGGGCTTACCTAGGCAATGAAATGGTCGAGGGCCCATCCATGGTCTAACTGTGTGGTCGGGAGTCATGCCCTGCTTTTTGAGTGAACACTAATTACACAAATGGTTAGAGTTGTCACTACATTTTTATCGTCAAAATATAGAAAGCCCTCATTTTCCCATTGTTGGAACGCATTGATCTTTGATTTAGAAATTTAGGCTAGATGGTTGATTACGGATTAGAAAATGTGTTAGCCCCTGATGACTACCAATTCGGTTTGGGTTTCCTTTTTATGGCTCACATCAACACCGTGTCTGCCCGTAATAAAACAATACTCTTACTAATTGTATGGACTTTATTACACCCTTAATTTATTTTAATATAAAAATTAATTGATATAACAAAATATTTATTTTTATGTCTAGCAAAATTATATCGACAACCATTTAATTACCAACAATTTTATTTTGAATTTTAAGTTAATGATAACAATTTTTAATTCTCAAATTAATTAGCGCTTTCAATTTTCAGTAAGTTAATGATGGTTATATTTTATTATTAATTTACTAATTAATTTTATGGTTACATTTATTATTAATTTTTGGATTAAAGTTATGGTTATAAAGGTTCATTATAAAAAGGAGGATGGTAAAAGGAAAGTAAAAGAAGAAGAAAGAGAGAGAGAGTGCTTAAAGGAAGAAAAGAAGAATGTAATTTTATTGATGTTGTTGTTAAAGAGATTACAAAGTGCACATGCTTTTATAGAGCATGACATGTTGCTTGTAGAAGAAGTAAAATAGATTCTCCTAACTAATTAACAGAAAAAGAAATTCAAGAATGTATAAGAACATGTGTTTAATAGTAAGTAATAAGCACATGTTAATAGGCTTTAATGAGCACATGTGAATTGGCTCTGCTGTTCCAAATCTGTTTGCATCAGTCAGAAAGACAAGTCATGCGCCAAGGGAAAGCACCACGTGCCTAGCAATCTTGGTTAGAAAAACAGCACCAGGACTTCAAGTCTCGGTCAGTTAGCCTCAGTCATGTGCACATCCATGCTAAGCCAAATCTACAATCCTCGGTCAAAAAGGTTCGGTCAGATGGTGTAATACCTCAAATTCCGTTTTCGGAATGATTAGAAAACTTAGAGTATTGAGGTGTATACTGGACAATTCTCGCTTGAGAGAGAGGGTCTCGCGTAAGTGAGAAACTCAGTGTTTTAAATTTGGGAATTCTGGGAACCTCGCCCAAGCGAGAAAGTGGTCGCTTGAGCGAGAGAAGCCTGGGCAGGCTGTGAGATTCTCGCTTGAGCGAGAGCGTCAATGTTTGGAAAGTTGAAATGTCGAGGGCTTTTCGCCCAAGCGAGCCATTCTCGCCCGGGCGAGACTACGCAACTATAAAAGTGAAAAAAGGGCTTTAGAAACCCTAATATTCATTTTCTTTCTTTCCCTTTCACTCCCAACGGCGGCTCCCCACCACTAAACCTCAAAGACTCATCAAAACCCCTTCCTCTTACTTCTTAGTGGCACATTGGACGACTTTGGAGGTGAAAAAGGAACATTGGAGGTTGAAGGAGATGGAGGGGGATGTTGCTCTTTTGCGGAACAACGGAGCTTACGCAACCTAAGGTGAGGGAGAAGACCATTGTGGTCATAGAGTATTTCATTAAAGTCATATTCTCCGATTTCCCTCAAGAATCGGAGAATGTTAACGGATAGAAACTCTCTTGGAAGTTTGTGGTCCATGTGAGAGTCTTTATTTTCCATGAAGATGTATTAACCATAAATGAGGAAATATATGTGTAGGAAAACCATTTTATTAGATGAAATGCAATATGTTCACTTATGGTAATACACCGTCATGAAAGATGGTTCTATCATTAATATGTTATATGATGATGAATATGTTAGGATTTGTTTACTTGTGATAAAAAGATATGAGTACGTTTATGTTAATGATTAAGTTGTAAGTGGTTTACTTGTGGTAAAAAGATATGAGTGTGTTGGTGATAATGATTGTATTATGAGCTGTTTATTGGCGATAAATGGACATAATTATGTTGTATGATAATGATTGTGTTGTGAGCTATTTATTATAGTAAATAATGGGATGAGTATGATTATATTGACATGGTTGTAGTTGTGGGTATTATGGTGAAATGTGATGTAAGGGAAGTATTTAAATTATATATGATGTTATAAAATGCGTGGATTTCCTGGTTGTATATGATTGTGAAACAATGGGAAGAAAATCTATTTTTAGCTCCCTTAAGAGGTTGAGCAATGTATGACTTGCCCTCGTGGTATTTGTGACACCCTGAATTTAAAGTCATTAAATTATAGTGTCAGTCCAGGGAGTCTCGCTTGAGTGAGGAAGGTGTCGCCTAAGCGAGAGTGGTTCACCTGGGTGAGTGAAATCCTGGGCTATCTGAAGGATTCTCGCTTGAGTGAGAGGATCCTTGCTTGAGCGAGAGCGGTCTCGCTTGAGCGAGAGTTGTTTCGCCTGAGCGAGAAATGGCAACTCTGAAGCTGTTGAGGCTGTGAGATTCTCGCTTGAGCGAGAGCTTCAGATCTGAAATTTTAAAAAGGCGGGATTTTCTCGCTTGAGCGAGAATCCGACGAGTTTACTTTATAATAGAAACCCTCAAACACTTTTAGGGTGAGAAATTGAGAGAGAAGAGAGAAGAAGGTGATTTTGAGAGCAAGAACTCGTGGGAATCATCTAGAAGCTTGAGAAGAGGTAAAACTCTTGATTCTAACTCTCTTCTTCCCTTTGAAACTTGTTTTGGGTATGTTGGATCTCTTCTCAAAATGTGAGAAACCATGGAAACTCATCCTTTTGAGTTATGGTTCGTTTTATGTGGGTTTTCTCTTATAAACTCTTGGTTTAGAGTTGGTATTTCAAGAATGGAAAATGTTTGTGGGTTGATTCATGAAAACCTCAAAACCCTAAAATGAAAATGTGGTTAAAGAGGAAAATGGGTAAAATGTTAGATGTAGAAGATGAGTATGCACTCTAGTGTTGAAATATGAGATGAATATGTAATGTTTTAGATGTTTGTAAACTTTTAATGGAAGTAGTTTAGAAACATTGAAAATGTGTTAAATCTCTTGTATGGTTAAAGATGCAATATGAGTTGTTTATGTGTTATTTGGAATAAATGACTAACATTGTGTTATATGGTGGGAATGAGGAAAGATCCTAAAGTTGGAGGCGGTGTCGGTGGAACTTGAGAAGTTACCAAGAACCAAACCCAACACTCACCAAGGTAAGGATAAGTCTTTAACTTGTGCATTGTAATGGAAAATGTGGGGATTTTCTGGTTGTGGATGATGATCAAATTATGAATCGCTTATTTATTTTAAACATATATGAGTATGTTTGTAATAATGATTGCGTGGATTTACTATTTATGAATTGATGATGTATCAATGGAAACAAAACTCCTTTTAGCCAACCATGATTGGTTAGCAACTTTGGCTCAAGTAATGTAGCAAACTTTGGCTCAAGTAATGTAGCAAGCTTTGGCTCAAGCGAGGTAGCAAGCTTTGGCTCAAGCGATGTAGCAAGCTTTGGCTCAAGCGATGTAGCAAGCTTTGGCTCAAGCGATGTAGCAAGCTTTGGCTCAAGCGATGTAGCAAGCTTTGGCTCAAGCGATGTAGTATGCTTTGGCTCAAGCGATGTAGCAAACTTTCGCTCAAGTTATGTAGCATGATTTTCAAAAAGTATAAATGATGGAAATGGTTTTAAGTATATTTAACTCTAAATTGTTTACTTAACCTTATTAAAATGTGGATTAATGTATATTGGCATTTATTGAGTTAACGACTTACTCCTTTGTGTTTTCTATGAATTGTCAATGTTAATCCCATTGCAGGTAGGTGGAAGACTTAAGGATGTCTTGATTAGGAGCTTAGAGGCTTTTAGTTTTTGAAGTCCTTATCTTCATTGTTTTGTAACCTAACTAGTTGTGTTTTGAACTGAATATTTGTAATCATGTACACGATATTTGTACATGTTGGTAGTCATGAATATTTGTAACTCTGGATATTTGTAGCTATGGGTATTTTGGAATCCCATAGCTAGTTGTATGCGGTAGTTACTGACATGAATTAATATGAATTATTTTTTTATGTTAAACGAATGTGTATGTTGATATTGATTCATAAATTGAGTGTGAAGAGGAAAGTGAGATTTAAAATAAGGTTGTTGAATGTGTAGCTATAAGTTATAGGAAAATGCATGAAAAGGGAATAAAATAAGGAAAAAATTTCAAGGGTAGAATTTGGGTCCTTACAATATGGTATTAGAGCATTGTTAATCTTGCAGCGTAGGATATGAGTTACCTTCATGGTAATGGCTATTCGTAGAAATGTATGAGTTACCTTCGTGGTAATGGTTATTCATAGCAATGTATGAGTTACCTTCGTGGTAATGGCTATTCGTAGCAATGTATGAGTTACCTTCGAGGTAATGGCTATTCATAGCAATGTATGAGTTACCTTCGTGGTAATAGCTATTCGTAGCAATGTATGAGTTACCTTCGTGGTAATGACTATTCGTAGCAATGTATGAGTTACTTTCGTGGTAATGGCTATTCGTAACAATGTAAACTTGCCTAAGTGGTATTGACTCTTTGAACAATGAATGATTGGCCATTTGTGTGAAGTATTGTTTTGGTAACATTGTGCTTCTTGGGAAACTATTTTAATGCTATATGAGTATGGTATGCCTTCGAGTATTGCATTGTTGTTATTTACTGAAAAGGAGACTATTGTGTGATGATCTTGATGAAGATTGAGTTGGACTAAATGGTATGTTGTACCGATTGATTTAATGATCTAGGTTAGACATGATGCCTATGCTAATTGGATATATGAAAATTATGTGGTTTATTGTATTGATTGCTATATGTCTAAAATGCTTGATGTTAGATGTTATGTAGGGTGTAATACTTTAATGTTATTAATCTATGTAATTCCACACTATGGTCACTGTAGTTGGTTCTTACTCCCTTTTATCTTTGCTTGTATGTGTTATGTATTGGAATCCAGTTGGTAGCGGTAGCGTATTGGATGCTTGTGGAGAAGGGTACATAATAGAGTAGTTATTTTATGTATTCGACATGGTATTTGATTTACTTATGTAATATGAGAACTATGTTGTTTTAATGCTTTTGTAAAATTGAACTTCTCCAAAATGTGTAATGAGATTGGGTTAATGATTGTAATAGAAGTATTCTTTGAGAAATGATAATTGTATAGATTATGCATTTGAAAGGAAGTGTAATAACATGCTTTTAAAGTAGGGTGTATTTTGAGTATTTCCGCATTTTGAATTACGCATGAAATTAATATTTATATCCAATCATGTTTTATAACTCGTTTAAGTAATGACTTTCAAAAAGTAATCACTCCACTTTCATGAATAAAGTTTAAAGAAATTTTTGGGTTATGATGGCACGATAGGGACCTGCATGGGCGATGAAAGTCAAACAAACAAGATAAGAACACATTGGTAGATTTATTACCCCCTCAAGCTGGAGAGTAAATGTCAATGATGCCCAACTTGGGAAGGAGGTAATGGAAGGTGACAGGTTCCAAAGCCTTAGTTAAGAGGTCTGCAACTTGTTCCTTGGTGTCAATGGGAAGAAATTGGTAAATCTTTCTAAGTAGACATTCATGAGCTACATGTCAATCAATCTCTATGTGTTTTGTACGCTCATGGAAGACAAAATTAGCAGTTATGTATCTAGAAGAATTATTATTGCAATACAAGATTGCAGGGGAAATGAACTTAACCGAAAGTCGTGAAGAAGGTAGGTAAGCCATTGAACCTCGCATGAAGCAAGAGCTAAGGCTCTGTACTCGACCTCAGATAAAGATCTGGAAATAGTGGATTGCTTTTTTGATTTCCATGAGATCAATGAGTTACCTAAAAACATACAATAAGCAGATATGGATTTTCTTGTATCTAGGCAAGATGCCCAATCAGAATCAATGTAGCCTTTTATTTGGATGGTAGAGGAAGCAGAGAACAAAATGCCTTGGCCAGGACTGCCCTTTAAGTATCGAAGAACTCTAGTCATAGCCTTGTAGTGGTTGATGGTAGGTGAGGCCAAGAAATGGCTCAATTGTTGGATGGCAAAGGATATATCAGGACGAGTATTAGTGAGGTACAACAATCTGCCAATAAGTTGCCTATACATGAGAGGATCTTGGTAGAGATGACTATCAAGCTGACTTAAGGTTGTGGTTTTGACCATAGGTGTGGGAGCAGGCTTAGAATGTAAAAAATTTGTGTTAGTAAGGAGGTCAAGGGTTTACTTCCTTTGGTTGAGAACAAGGCCTTGATTGTTGGTTGATACTTCAAGACCCATAAAGTAACTCAAGGTCCCAATGTCTTTTATTTTGAATTTAGCATCAAGATAGGCCTTGATTTGGTTGATCTCAGAAGAACTAGTCCCAACTAAGGTAAGGTCATCAACATAGATGAGGAGGGCAGTGAAGGAATGGGTTGTGGTTTTGGTAAACAAGGAATGATCATGTTGAGATTGTTGATAGCCAAGGGTGGATAAAGCTAAGGTGAGTTTAGCAAACCATTGGCGACTAGCTTGCTTTAATCCATACAACGATTTGTTCAACTTGCATACTTGATTAGGCTTAGTGCAAGTGACTCCTAGAGGGATACTCATGTACACATCTTTATTGAGGTCACCATGTAGGAAAGCATTGTTCACATCAAGTTGTTGAATAAGCCAACCATGAGTGGCAGAAAGGGAGAGTAAGAGTCTAACAGTGCTCAATTTGACAACTGGAGCAAAAGTGTCATACAAATCAAGCCCTTCAGTTTGGTGGAAGCCTTTGGCAACAAGCCTGGTTTTGTGCCTCTCAGTGGTTCCATCAGAGTTTAATTTTAACTTGCAGACCCACTTGGATCCAATAGGTTTCTTGTTAGCAGGAAGATCCATGATGGTCCATGTGTTGTTATGTTCAAGAGCTTGCAATTCATTGGTCATGACTTGGATCCAATCTTGGGACTTGATTGCTTGGTTAAAAGTTTTGGGCTCAGTGGCTGAAGTGATGGAAAGGCAGTGTTGTTTGTGTGAAAGGATTAAATAATTATAGGATGGAACATTAATAAGAGGGTGTTTGTGTGTGTTTTCAGAAAAAGGTGAAGAGTGTAGAAGGCTGCAATGATAATCTCTAAGGTTGGCAGGGGGTTGGAAATCCTCTGAGATCTTCTCAAGGGTGTGTGAGTGTGTGTGGGAAGGGAAGAAGGATCAGGGGTGCTTTGTATGTGAGGCGAGGTAGGATTGCTTTTGTTACTAAGATGAGCAGGGTGATATGTGGTGTGGTCAAGGAAGCTAAATGAAGGAGGATCAATGGAAGAATTAGTGAGGGTGTTATGAGTAGAAGTGTTAGTGTAGTGGTAAGGGAAGACAGATTCATAAAAGATAGCATGTCTGGAAATAAAAATCTCTCTAGTGGATAAGTCATATAGAATAAACCCTTTTGTGCCATGTTGGTAACCAATGAATATGCACTTTCTGGCTCTTGGGTCAAGCTTAGTTCTATGACTGCCAAGAGTAGAAGCGTTGGAGAGGCATCCAAATACCTTTAAGTCTTGTAGCTTAGGAGTCTGTTTATGCAAGATTTCAAAAGGTGAGCTGAAACCAAGAGTAGAATTGGGCAATCTATTCATTAGAAAGACAACATGCTTCACAACATAACCCCAAAAGAATTTAGCAAGGTTAGCTTGAAACAAAAGGGATCTGGCTATGTTGAGAATATGTCTATGCTTCCTCTCAACAATAGAGTTTTGTTGAGGGGTCTCAACACAAGATTTTTGATGTAGGATCCCATGTTCAGAAAAGAAGTCATGCATGAGGAATTCAGCACCATTATTAGTGCGTTTCACTTTTATCTATTGATTGAATTGTGTGTGAATCATAGCAATGAAGTTGTGGTCAAGTTTAATGGTTTCACTCTTAGATAACATGAGATAAACAAAATGCCTTGGCCAGGACTGCCCTTTAAGTATCGAAGAACTCTAGTCATAGCCTTGTAGTGGTTGATGGTAGGTGAGGCCAAGAAATGGCTCAATTGTTGGATGGCAAAGGATATATCAGGACGAGTATTAGTGAGGTACAACAATATGCCAATAAGTTGCCTATACATGAGAGGATCTTGGTAGAGATGACTATCAAGCTGACTTAAGGTTGTGGTTTTGACCATAGGTGTGGGAGCAGGCTTAGAATGTAAAAAAATTGTGTTAGTAAGGAGGTCAAGGGTTTACTTCCTTTGGTTGAGAACAAGGCCTTGATTGTTGGTTGATACTTCAAGACCCATAAAGTAACTCAAGGTCCCAAGGTCTTTTATTTTGAATTTAGCATCAAGATAGGCCTTGATTTGGTTGATCTCAGAAGAACTAGTCCCAACTAAGGTAAGGTCATCAACATAGATGAGGAGGGCAGTGAAGGAATGGGTTGTGGTTTTGGTAAACAAGGAATGATCATGTTGAGATTGTTGATAGCCAAGGGTGGATAAAGCTAAGGTGAGTTTAGCAAACCATTGGCTACTAGCTTGCTTTAATCCATACAACGATTTGTTCAACTTGCATACTTGATTAGGCTTAGTGCAAGTGACTCCTAGAGGGATACTCATGTACACATCTTTATTGAGGTCACCATGTAGGAAAGCATTGTTCACATCAAGTTGTTGAATAAGCCAACCATGAGTGGCAGAAAGGGAGAGTAAGAGTCTAACAGTGCTCAATTTGACAACTGGAGCAAAAGTGTCATACAAATCAAGCCCTTCAGTTTGGTGGAAGCCTTTGGCAACAAGCCTGGTTTTGTGCCTCTCAGTGGTTCCATCAGAGTTTAATTTTAACTTGCAGACCCACTTGGATCCAATAGGTTTCTTGTTAGCAGGAAGATCCATGATGGTCCATGTGTTGTTATGTTCAAGAGCTTGCAATTCATTGGTCATGACTTGGATCCAATCTTGGGACTTGATTGCTTGGTTAAAAGTTTTGGGCTCAGTGGCTGAAGTGATGGAAAGGCAGTGTTGTTTGTGTGAAAGGATTAAAGAATTATAGGATGGAACATTAATAAGAGGGTGTTTGTGTGTGTTTTCAGAAAAAGGTGAAGAGTGTAGAAGGCTGCAATGATAATCTCTAAGGTTGGCAGGGGGTTGGAAATCCTCTGAGATCTTCTCAAGGGTGTGTGAGTGTGTGTGGGAAGGGAAGAAGGATCAGGGGTGCTTTGTATGTGAGGCTAGGTAGGATTGCTTTTGTTACTAAGATGAGCAGGGTGATATGTGGTGTGGTCAAGGAAGCTAAATGAAGGAGGATCAATGGAAGAATCAGTGAGGGTGTTATGAGTAGAAGTGTTAGTGTAGTGGTAAGGGAAGACAGATTCATAAAAGATAGCATGTCTGGAAATAAAAATCTCTCTAGTGGATAAGTCATTTAGAATAAACCCTTTTGTGCCATGTTGGTAACCAATGAATATGCACTTTCTGGCTCTTGGGTCAAGCTTAGTTCTATGACTGCCAAGAGTAGAAGCGCTGGAGAGGCATCCAAATACCTTTAAGTCTTGTAGCTTAGGAGTCTGTTTATGCAAGATTTCAAAAGGTGAGCTGAAACCAAGAGTAGAATTGGGCAATCTATTCATTAGAAAGACAACATGCTTCACAACATAACCCCAAAAGAATTTAGCAAGGTTAGCTTGAAACAAAAGGGATCTGGCTATGTTGAGAATATGTCTATGCTTCCTCTCAACAATAGAGTTTTGTTGAGGGGTCTCAACACAAGATTTTTGATGTAGGATCCCATGTTCAGAAAAGAAGTCATGCATGAGGAATTCAGCACCATTATTAGTGCGTTTCACTTTTATCTTTTGATTGAATTGTGTGTGAATCATAGCAATGAAGTTGTGGTCAAGTTTAATGGTTTCACTCTTAGATAACATGAGATAAACAAAATGCCTTGGCCAGGACTGCCCTTTAAGTATCGAAGAACTCTAGTCATAGCCTTGTAGTGGTTGATGGTAGGTGAGGCCAAGAAATGGCTCAATTGTTGGATGGCAAAGGATATATCAGGACGAGTATTAGTGAGGTACAACAATCTGCCAATAAGTTGCCTATACATGAGAGGATCTTGGTAGAGATGACTATCAAGCTGACTTAAGGTTGTGGTTTTGACCATAGGTGTGGGAGCAGGCTTAGAATGTAAAAAATTTGTGTTAGTAAGGAGGTCAAGGGTTTACTTCCTTTGGTTGAGAACAAGGCCTTGATTGTTGGTTGATACTTCAAGACCCATAAAGTAACTCAAGGTCCCAAGGTCTTTTATTTTGAATTTAGCATCAAGATAAGCCTTGATTTGGTTGATCTCAGAAGAACTAGTCCCAACTAAGGTAAGGTCATCAACATAGATGAGGAGGGCAGTGAAGGAATGGGTTGTGGTTTTGGTAAGCAAGGAATGATCATGTTGAGATTGTTGATAGCCAAGGGTGGATAAAGCTAAGGTGAGTTTAGCAAACCATTGGCGACTAGCTTGCTTTAATCCATACAACGATTTGTTCAACTTGCATACTTGATTAGGCTTAGTGCAAGTGACTCCTAGAGGGATACTCATGTACACATCTTTATTGAGGTCACCATGTAGGAAAGCATTGTTCACATCAAGTTGTTGAATAAGCCAACCATGAGTGGCAGAAAGGGAGAGTAAGAGTCTAACAGTGCTCAATTTGACAACTGGAGCAAAAGTGTCATACAAATCAAGCCCTTCAGTTTGGTGGAAGCCTTAGGCAACAAGCCTGGTTTTGTGCCTCTCAGTGGTTCCATCAGAGTTTAATTTTAACTTGCAGACCCACTTGGATCCAATAGGTTTCTTGTTAGCAGGAAGATCCATGATGGTCCATGTGTTGTTATGTTCAAGAGCTTGCAATTCATTGATCCTGACTTGGATCCAATCTTGGGACTTGATTGCTTGGTTAAAAGTTTTGGGCTCAGTGGCTGAAGTGATGGAAAGGCAGTGTTGTTTGTGTGAAAGGATTAAAGAATTATAGGATGGAACATTAATAAGAGGGTGTTTGTGTGTGTTTTCAGAAAAAGGTGAAGAGTGTAGAAGGCTGCAATGATAATCTCTAAGGTTGGCAGGGGGTTGGAAATCCTCTGAGATCTTCTCAAGGGTGTGTGAGTGTGTGTGGGAAGGGAAGAAGGATCAGGGGTGCTTTGTATGTGAGGCGAGGTAGGATTGCTTTTGTTACTAAGATGAGCAGGGTGATATGTGGTGTGGTCAAGGAAGCTAAATGAAGGAGGATCAATGGAAGAATCAGTGAGGGTGTTATGAGTAGAAGTGTTAGTGTAGTGGTAAGGGAAGACAGATTCATAAAAGATAGCATGTCTGGAAATAAAAATCTCTCTAGTGGATAAGTCATTTAGAATAAACCCTTTTGTGCCATGTTGGTAACCAATGAATATGCACTTTCTAGCTCTTGGGTCAAGCTTAGTTCTATGACTGCCAAGAGTAGAAGCGCTGGAGAGGCATCCAAATACCTTTAAGTCTTGTAGCTTAGGAGTCTGTTTATGCAAGATTTCAAAAGGTGAGCTGAAACCAAGAGTAGAATTGGGCAATCTATTCATTAGAAAGACAACATGCTTCACAACATAACCCCAAAAGAATTTAGCAAGGTTAGCTTGAAACAAAAGGGATCTGGCTATGTTGAGAATATGTCTATGCTTCCTCTCAACAATAGAGTTTTGTTGAGGGGTCTCAACACAAGATTTTTGATGTAGGATCCCATGTTCAGAAAAGAAGTCATGCATGAGGAATTCAGCACCATTATTAGTGCGTTTCACTTATAACTTTTGATTGAATTGTGTGTGAATCATAGCAATGAAGTTGTGGTCAAGTTTAATGGTTTCACTCTTAGATAACATGAGATAAACAAAATGCCTTGGCCAGGACTGCCCTTTAAGTATCGAAGAACTCTAGTCATAGCCTTGTAGTGGTTGATGGTAGGTGAGGCCAAGAAATGGCTCAATTGTTGGATGGCAAAGGATATATCAGGACGAGTATTAGTGAGGTACAACAATCTGCCAATAAGTTGCCTATACATGAGAGGATCTTGGTAGAGATGACTATCAAGCTGACTTAAGGTTGTGGTTTTGACCATAGGTGTGGGAGCAGGCTTAGAATGTAAAAAAATTGTGTTAGTAAGGAGGTCAAGGGTTTACTTCCTTTGGTTGAGAACAAGGCCTTGATTGTTGGTTGATACTTCAAGACCCATAAAGTAACTCAAGGTCCCAAGGTCTTTTATTTTGAATTTAGCATCAAGATAGGCCTTGATTTGGTTGATCTTAGAAGAACTAGTCCCAACTAAGGTAAGGTCATCAACATAGATGAGGAGGGCAGTGAAGGAATGGGTTGTGGTTTTGGTAAACAAGGAATGATCATGTTGAGATTGTTGATAGCCAAGGGTGGATAAAGCTAAGGTGAGTTTAGCAAACCATTGGCGACTAGCTTGCTTTAATCCATACAACGATTTGTTCAACTTGCATACTTGATTAGGCTTAGTGCAAGTGACTCCTAGAGGGATACTCATGTACACATCTTTATTGAGGTCACCATGTAGGAAAGCATTGTTCACATCAAGTTGTTGAATAAGCCAACCATGAGTGGCAGAAAGGGAGAGTAAGAGTCTAACAGTGCTCAATTTGACAACTGGAGCAAAAGTGTCATACAAATCAAGCCCTTCAGTTTGGTGGAAGCCTTTGGCAACAAGCCTGGTTTTGTGCCTCTCAGTGGTTCCATAAGAGTTTATGCAAGATTTCAAAAGGTGAGCTGAAACCAAGAGTAGAATTGGGCAATCTATTCATTAGAAAGACAACATGCTTCACAACATAACCCCAAAAGAATTTAGCAAGGTTAGCTTGAAACAAAAGGGATCTGGCTATGTTGAGAATATGTCTATGCTTCCTCTCAACAATAGAGTTTTGTTGAGGGGTCTCAACACAAGATTTTTGATGTAGGATCCCATGTTTAGAAAAGAAGTCATGCATGAGGAATTCAACACCATTATTAGTGCGTTTCACTTTTATCTTTTGATTGAATTGTGTGTGAATCATAGCAATGAAGTTGTGGACAAGTTTAATGGTTTCACTCTTAGATAAAATGAGATAATCTCAGGTGTGCCTTGTGTAGTCATCCACTATGGTGAGAAAGTACTTGTGGCCATGGATGGTGGGGACACTAAGGGGTCCCATATGTCCATATCCAACATTTCAAAAGCATAAGTGGTATGAGTTGTGCTAATAGGAAAAGGCAATTTACATTGTTTAGCAAAGTGGCACCAATCACAGGCATTATTACATTGTAATTTTACAAAAGAGTGTTGTTTATGAACATGATTAAGAACTTTAGAAGAAGGATGGCCTAGTCTAAAATGTCATAGGTCAAAAGGAACAGAAACATTGTTATCAAGAAGATTAATAAAGGAAGAATTATCCATTTGTGGCTTAGCATGGTTGGTGAGGACATACATGTTATTGTGTCCTTTAGCAAGACCAATCATCTTCAATGTAGTCATACCCTGTATGAAACAAGAATTCTTATCAAAGATAAGCTTGCAATTGAGAGAAGAAGCTGTAACACCCTAAGTTTTATTTTCCTAAAGAATTGTAACAATAGAAAATCTGGGGTATACTACAGAATTCTCGCTTGAGCGAGAGGAGTCTCGCCCAAGCGAGAATGTCAACATTTTTCCCAGGATTTTCTCTTGGACTCTCGCTTGAGCGAGAGATGGCTCGCATGGGCGAGAGGGAACTGTAGAGGCTGAGAGATTCTCGCCTGGGCGAGATTTGGCTCGCCTGGGCGAGGGGGAGAAACATGGAGGCTGTCGAATTCTCGCTTGAGCGAGAGCGTCAAAGTTTGAAACTTTAAAAGGCGGGGATTTCACGCCTGGGCGACGTATTCTCGCTTGGGCGAGAATCTAAAAATATGAACCCTAAAATAGGACCCAAACACGAAATGGGGATAGATTTTTTTGGAGAAAAGAGAAGGAGAGGCGACTTTCTTGGCTAGAGATCGTGTAGAAGCAAAGAGGAGCTAGAGAAGAGGTAAACTTCTTGATTTTTACACTCATTATCATTTTGAAACTCATTTGGTATATTTGGATCTCTTCTCTTGATATGAAAAACCACCTAACCCTCTCTTTTAAGTTGTGGTTCATTTTTATCTAGCTTTTTCCTTGAAAACTCATGGTTTAGAGTTCGTATTCGGAAATGGGGATGATTGGTGGTTGATTCATGAAAACCCCAAAACCCAAAACAAAAATGATGTTGAATGGGGTGAAATGTTAGGTTGAAAATGTAGTTTATGAGTTGTAATGTTGAGTGAGGAGTTAAATGTTTATGATTTACATATTTTGAAACCATAATGGGAATGGTTTTAGAAACCGTCGAAATATGATTATTTTTATGGATGAATATGTAATTTGAATTATTATGTGATATTATCAATATATTTTTTATTATGGTTTTTGTGTGTCGTGTGAATGGGGGAAAGACCCTAAGGTTGGAGGAAGCGGAGTAGAGACTAACAAGTCGCCAAACGCCAACGTACACCAAGGTAAGGGAGAAGCATTTCCATTATTTATGTCATAATGTTAAAGGTAAACTTATTGTGCTTGTTATTATGAGAATAGAATTATGAGTATCATTGAATGGAAGTTGTATTGATTCGCCCTCGTGGCATAGACTTACCCTATGTGGTATTGATTCGCTTTCGTGGCATAGACTTGCCCTATGTGGTATTGATTCACTTTTGTGGCATATGCTTGCCCTACGTGGTATTGATACGCCTTTATGGCATAGACTTGCCCTATGTGGTATTGATATGCCTTTGTGGCATAGACTTGCCCGATGTGGTATTGAAACGCTTTTATGGCATAGACTTGTCCTACGTGATATTAAAGTAACTATTATTAAATGTGGTTGATGAATTGCAGAATGATGGTTTATTTGATTTGACTGTTAATATATGTTAATGTTAGATTTATATATGTTGCATTATAATTATTCTATTCTGATTTATAAACACTGATTATCCTGAGTTTTGATGTCTTACTCCCTTGTGTGACTTGTTGGTTTTATTTGTGATAATCGGTGTACAGGTAAAGCTAAAGACTAGCGGACTCAGATGATGTCGTAGCTTAGTTTAATGACTATTGTTGTAATAGGATCGTTAATGTGTTGTTTTGTATTATGCACGTACTTGTATCTATTACTTTAATTAATTGACATGTATCCCCGTTTCTAGGGACTTGATGTATGATTGACGTGTATGCAGGGACGTAGTCCCCTTTCGAAATTAAAAATGTGAAGTTTATGGGTTATGAACCCCACAATACCTTGGTAAATTTGTTTGTCATTATTGAAATTGAATCGTAATTGTATGGAGGATGAAATTCATGGGAATAGTTAGTGGGAAAAATAGTTACTAGAATTTGTTTGTTTAATAATAAATGAACAAAAATTTATTTAGGGTATAAATTGGGTCCTTACAATATGGTATCAAATCATAGTTAATTCTGCGGCCTAGAGTATGGCCTTACGCGCTTCTTTGTAACATTTATGTGATTTAACTATTTGTTTTATGTGAACTGTTGTGTGATTATGTGATAACTTGTCTGGTTAAACTTGGTTTACTGATAAGTGAATGAGTATAGGTACAAGTTACGAACATGGATGGAAGAGGAAGAGGACGAGGATCAGGTCAGCATGATCTATTGGCTCATATAGCAGCCGTGCTGCAAAACATGAATGAGATTCGCGACCAAGTTCGAGGAGTTGGCCATATATTGTCCTTATTATGAGCTGGAGGTGGACGGGCGGTCCAAATGTGCTAAGTTTGAGTCGGGCTTGAAGCCCAAACTGAAGATGTTTGGACATCAAGAGATCTTTGATTTTCCTACTTTGGTCAACAAGTGTAGGATGTTTGAGGATGACATGAGAATGGATGATGTGGCGATCAACAAGCCCAACCCCTGAGGAATTTTGGGCCGCAACACAACTATGTGCAAGGGAAGGGAAAAGGTAGGGCGTTTCAAAAGGAACGAAAGCCTTACTCTCCACCTATGGGAAATAGAGGATATGGTTCGCATGGATCGAGGACTCATGTCAACACTGGAGGGTCACAATTAAGATATCCTCCCTTGTGCAACAAATGTGGTAGGCACCATTTTGGAGGTGTATGCCCCGAATCCAGGAACGAATGCTTCAATTGCAAGGAGTCGGGACACATAAAGAAGTTTTGCCCCAAGCGGACCATCGTGCGAATGGCTTAAATGCGAAGAGGCTTAGGAACACTGGTAGGGTGTTTACCATGAGTGCTGCAAAGGCATCGACTGTGGAAAGTCTGATCAAAGGTAACTTTGTGGTGACAAGTCGGGAGCAACACACTCCTTCATATCTTTTGAATGTGTAGAACGACTGAGATTACAGACTGAGTCGTTGCCCTTCGACTTAGTCGTATCCACCCCTACTAGTGCACCTGTGGTGTGAATGGGGGAAAGACCCTATGGTTGGAGGAAGCAGAGTAGAGACTAACAAGTCGGGAGCAACACACTCCTTAATATCTTTTGAACGTGTAGAACGACTAAGATTACATACTGAGTCGTTGCCCTTCGACTTAGTCGTATCCACCCCTACTAGTGCACCTATGGTGTGAATGGGGGAAGACCCTAAGGTTGGAGCAACACACTCCTTCATATCTTTTGAATGTGTAGAACGACTGAGATTACAGACTGAGTCGTTGCCCTTCGACTTAGTCGTATCCACTCCTACTAGTGCACCTATGGTGTGAATGGGGGAAAGACCCTAAGGTTGGAGGAAGCAAATTAGAGACTAACAAGTCGCCAAACGCCAACATACACCAAGGTAAGGGAGAAGCATTTCCATTATTTATGATATAATGTGAAAGGTAAACTTATAGATCTTGTTATTATGAGAATAGAATTATGAGTATCATTGAATGGATGTTGTATTGATTCGCCCTAGTGGCATAGACTTGCCCTATGTGGTATTGATTCGCCTTCGTGGCATAGACTTGCCCTATGTGGTATTGATTCGCCTTTGGGGCATAGACTTTCCCTACGTGGTATTGATACGCCTTTGTGACATAGACTTGCCCTACGTGGTATTGATACGCCTTTATGGCATAGACTTGCCCTATGTGGTATTGATACGCCTTTGTGGCATAGACTTGCCCGACGTGGTATTAAAATGCCTTTATGGCATAGACTTGCCCTACGTGGTATTGAAGTAACTGTTATTAAATGTGGTTGATGAATTGTAGAATGATGGTTTATTTGATTTGACTGTTAATATATGTTAATGTTAGATTTATATATGTTGCATTATAATTATTCTATACTGGTTTATAAACACTGACTATCCTGATTTTTGATGTCATACTCCTTTGTGTGTCTTGTTGGTTATATTTGTGATAATCGGTGTACAGGTAAACCTAAGGACTAATGTGACACCCTAAGTTTAATTTTCCTAAAACTTTGTAACTAAGGAAAATCTGGGGAATACTACAGGATTCTCGTTTGAAGGAGAGGAGCCTCGCCCAAGGGACAGTGTCAGTGTTTCTCCCAGGATTTTATCTGGGAGCCTCGCCTCAGCGAGATGTGGCTCACCTGAGCGGGAGAGGCCTCACTTGAGCGAGAGTTGCTCGCCTGGGCGAGGGAGAGTGTGTTGACACTGAAGGATCCTTGCTTGAGCGAGAATCCCTCGCTTGAGCGAGAATGTCAGATCTGAAATTTTAAAAAGGCGGGATTTTCTCGCTTGAGCGAGAATGGACTCGCTTGAGCGAGAACCCGACGATTTCACTTTAATATAGAAACCATCAAACACATTTAGGGTTAGAACTTGAGAGAGAAGAGAGAAGGAGGTGATTTTGGGAGTAAGGACTCATGGGAATAATCTAGAAGCTTGAGAAGAGGTAAATCTCTTGATTCTAACTCTCCTTCTCCCTTTCAAACTCGTTTTGGGTGGATGGGATCTCTTCTCAATATGTGAGAAACCATGGAAACTCATCCTTTTGATTTGTAGTTCGTTTTATGTTGTTTTCCTCTTGTAAAACTCTTGGTTTAGAGTTGGTATTCAAAGATGGGGATGGTTTTTTGGTTGGTTCATGCAAACCCCAAAACCCTAAAATGAAAATGTGGTTAAAGAGGAAAATGGGTGAAATGTTAGATGTAGAAGATGAGTATGTACTCTAATGTTGACATATGAGATGAATATGTATGTTTTAGATGTTTGGAAACTTTTAATGAAAGTAGATTGGAAACATTGAAAATGTGTTAACTCTCTTGTATGGTTAAAGATGCAATATGAGTTGTTTATGTATTATTTTGAATAAATGACTAACATTTTTGTTATGTGGTGGGAATGAGGAAATATCCTAAGGTTGGAGGAGGTAGCGAATGAAACTTGTAAAGTTACCCAAGAACCGACCCAAACACTCACCAAGGTAAGGATAAGTCTTTGATTAGCATATCGTATTGAAAGAATGCGTAGAATTGCTGTATATGAGTTGATGGTGGATTAATGAAAAGAAAACATATTTTTAGCCGACCAAGATTGGTTAGCGACTTTGGCTCAAGTTATGTAGCGATACTTTGGCTCGTTGAGCAATGACTGACTTGCCCTTTGTGGTTTTGGCTCGTTGAGCAATGACTGACTTGCCCTTTGTGGTATTGGCTCGTTGAGTAATGACCGACTTGCGCTTTGTGGTATTGGCTCGTTGAGCAATGACTGACTTGCCCTTCGTGGTATTATGACTGACTTTCCCTTCGTGGTATTGCGACTGACTTGCCCTTCATGGTATTGCGACTGACTTGCCCTTCGTGGTATTGCGACTGACTTGCCCTTCGTGGTATTGCGACTGACTTGCCATTCGTGGTATTGTGACTAACTTGCTCTTCGTGGTATTGGCTATTCGTAGCAATGACTGACTTGCCCTTTGTGGTATTGGCTCGTTGAGCAATGATTGACTTGCCCCTTCGTGGTATTGCGACTGACTTGCCCTTCGTGGTATTGCGACTGACTTGCCCTTCATGGTATTGCGATTGACTTGCCCTTCGTGGTATTGCGATTGACTTGCCCTTTGTGGTATTGCGACTGACTTGCCCTTCGTGGTATTGCGACTGACTTGCCCTTCGTGGTATTGCGACTGACTTGACCTTCGTGGTATTGTGAATGACTTTCCCTTCCTGGTATTGCGACTGACGTGCCCTTCATGGTATTGCGACTAACTTGCCCTTCATGGTATTGCGATTGACTTGCCCTTCGTGGTATTGTGATTGACTTGCCCTTCGTGGTATTGGCTATTCATAGCAATGATTGACTTGCCCTTTGTGGTATTGGCTCGTTTTGCAATGACTGACTTGCCCTTAGTGGTATTGGCTGTTTATAGCAAGGGTCTGACTGGCCCCCTTGTGGTAAGATATATTAATTAAGATAAACATAAATGAGATAGGAGACGTATGAAAGGACAAGATGGGATTACATATGGAAATGACGAATGGGATAACGATGAGTTTGAGTAGAATGTGGAACGTTGAAGATAACAAAGTGAATATATGTTTAAGTATTATTTATATGTTATGATATAACTGTTTACCTAACTTTATTGAATGTGGATTATCATATGATTATGTTGAGTTATGACTTACTCCTTTGTGTGTTTTGTGTATTGTTATTAATAATCTCATTGCAGGTAAACCAGTGAATTGAGGATGTTTGTTTTGGAGCGTTAAGAGCTTTAGACTCAGGATTCATTTATTGCATTTTTTTACTCTAACTGACTAATTGCGGATTCGAATGATTGTAACTATGGTTCTTATTTATTGGGATATTTGTAACGATGTATAATGCTATTTTGGGAGAACTATACTTTTGGGTTCTTAGTACCCATGGAGAATTATTTGAATGAATTATGTTTTTCTGCCTTATGAAAATGTGTTGTAATATGGCATGTTAAAAGGGTTGGCGAAATGATAAGGAGTGATCAAAGTACAATGATGAATGTAGGTATGAATGGATTAAAATAAGGGAAAATTTTTCAAGGGTAGATTTTGGGTCCTTACAATATGGTATCAGAGCATAGTTAATCCTGCGGCCTAGGATAGGGCCTTACATGCTTCTTTGTGACCTTTATGTTCTTGAATTGATTGTTTGTACGAATTGCTTAGTGATTATGTCATCCTTGTCTAGATAAAATTTGGTTACTGACAAGTGAATGAGTACAGGTGCACATGGCAGGAAGAGGAAGATGAGCGAGTTAGAATGTTCTGAATGATCTGTTGGCTCAAATGGTGGCTGCACTGCAACAAGTTAAGGAGAACTTGCATAGCCTGAACAATAATACCGCACCAAGTCCGAGTTCGCAACCCCTAGTTCCACCGGGACCGGCAGAGTACCGAGGTTTGGATAAATTCTGCAAGAGGAACCCTAGTCAGTTCCACGGGGGATTTGCTCCTGATGCTGCCATCGAGTGGGTCCAAGGGTTGGAGAGGATCTTCAAGGCCATGAGCTGTTCGGATACTCAGAAGTTGACATATGCCACTTATATGCTAGTGAATGAGGCCGAGAACTGGTGGGAATTTACTCGGCACCAAATGGAAGCGTAAGGACAATTGATTTCCTAGGGTACATTCAGGGAGAAATTCATTCATAAGTACTTTCCTGTTGATCTGAAGAGGAATAAGGAAATGGAGTTTTTGAAGTTGGAGCAGGGAAATATGTTAGTGGGAGATTACGCGGCCAAGTTTGAAGAATTGGCCTGGTTTTGTCCCTACTCCTAATTGGAGGTGGACGGGAGGTCCAAGTGCTCTAACTTTGAATCGGGTTTAAAGCCCAAGTTGAAAAGCATGTTTGGGCACCAAGAGATTGCTGATTTTCCTACCTTAGTGAATAAGTGTAGGATGTATGAGGATGACCTGACAGCCAATGAGGCGGCAACATCTAAAGTGATTCCTCCCAAGAACTTTTGGCCTCAACGCAACCTTATGCAAGAGAGCGGTAAGGAGAAGGTGATTGAGGACCGACTGCCTTATTCTACACTTAATGGAATCGCAACCGTGGCTACCAAGGATCAAAGTCTAATGATGGAGGATTCAAACCCGACTCTTTCCCTATGTGCAGCAAATGTGGGCGGAAGCATGCGGGACCCATTTGTCCTGGCTCTGGGAATGGTTGTTTCCACTGTAAGGAACCAGGGCATATGAAGAGGTTTTGTCCAAAGTTGAATCGGGGTGTGAATGCTGTGAAGGCTGAGAGTCTTAGGACAACAAGCAGAGTGTACACCATGAGTGGCGCGGGTACGTCCAATGTTGACGGTTTGACCCAAGGTAAATGTATGGTGGCAGATATTCCTTTTTCTTGTGTTGTTTAATACGGGAGCGACACACTCTTTTGTATCTGCTGAATGTGTAGGCCGACTAAAATTACAAACTGAGTCGTTTCCTTTCGACTTGGTCGTATCCACCCCAATTAGTGTGCTTGTGGTGGTGTCGACGTTTGTGTCTCGATGTCCGATAGTGGTTAACGGTAGGACATTTACCGCAGATTTAATCTGCTTACCACTGTCCCATTTAGATCTAATTCTGGGGATGGACTGGCTATCAGCAAATCATGTGATGCTTAATTGTGTTGATAAGACAGTTGTATTTGGAGATTTGAGTGAGATTTCTGACGAGACTAGTTATATGAAGTCGTATGTCGTGTTATGTGGTTTCCTACATGTTCCTATTTGAAACATGTTGTTAGTTATCTGATCATTCTTCTGGATCAAAACAAATATGTCTGACGTAATGATTAACCGATTATTAGACTCGGTAACTAAATATCAACATTTGATTATGTGACATGTACCCATGTAGTTTTACTTTATAAATGTCCACTAGCATGTACTTGATTGCTTTGTCGGGAAATCAACATGCACACCTTGATTTATTCCTGCACATGAATTGCTTGTAATGCATCAAAGTTGGAAAATTGAATGAAATGTGGAATATGTGTGTGTAACATGTTTTGTATGACCTTGGTGAAATATCTATTTGAGATTAATTGCTAATGCCTGGTAAATGGTCCCTTGATGCGTGAATTCTGGAAATAGTATGTTAACTGTTTTGGTAATAGCTTGAAGAGTAATGTAAAGAATTCATATGAACGTGTGAATGGAATGTTGTTGGCCACGAAGTATTGGTTTTGGAAATATTATAATGACAGAGGGAAAATGTAAAGAAAGGTGTCTTGTGTATTTTGAAGAGACTAAGTCTGGTATTCTTACTTGTATGAGTCGCTAAAGGTTAACCTTTATGGTTAGCATTTGTTAGTATACTTATGCTAAGGAGTAAATAACTTACGGTTCAAAGTAGTAATTGAGGCCGATCAAGATGCTTGAAAGTCATTGTGATGAATGGTGTTGCATAAGCGTTGAACTTTGAGGTAGACTATTATTTTGAAGTGATTCATTGTGCAGTCAAAAGAGAATTAGTATGAAAGTGCGTAGGCATATTAAAGTGAAGTGATAAATTTTTATTATGCTAGTAATTTCTCATGTGTGCATAAAACTAAATTTGACGATGAACCTGGATGTTGATAAATTTGCACTTATCATTAGTATCGAAATATCTGATTTTTTAGTGAATGAATGATTTCGTGTGTCCAGTTGAGGGTAGGAATTAGTAATTCCCTTCCACGGTATGGTATGGTGGTAGGCATGTTTGTTGTAACCAGATAATGACTGGATAGTTGGATTTTGTACAAAGATAGAGACTCTAAAAGTCTTATTTGTTTAGATGTCTTTGTTGAGTGACTACCTTGTTTCTATGTGGTAGTGCATGCAATGTTGGGGATGCTAAGGTAAATTATGAGCAAATAGTGGTTATGTTTCATGAGTGGAATGAATTGATGCTTTTTCCTTGAGTGGAGATTGAACTAGCTATTGCATGTTGGATGCTAAATGATGCATTGTGGTAAATGAGGGGTAAGGAGTTCCCCATTCCCTTGGTTTCGGAGGTGTTATTGTGATTCTCAATGTATGTGATGACCGTCTTGAACGATTGTTAGCTTGATAGGTCAGAGAGACCTACGGTTTTGATGAATGCTGGGGAATCTTTATTCCGGTTACGGCTTCGTTCTCTTAGTTGTTCGAGTTGTTCAAGATTGAGATCTTAATATTTGGACCTTGATGAGTTAGTCCATGAAGTGGCTTTGTGATATCACGGTTTAGTGGTGTGTGCCCTTGGTGGTCGTTTAAGTAATCTTAATGGATTAGATGCTCGAGTATGAATTTGGTTGAGTTTATCTTATACCTAGTGTCGAGGCGATGATAGAATCTTCTTGAGAGTAACCTAATAAAATTTCAGGGATGAAATTTCTTTTAGGGGGGGGGGAGGATTGTGACACCCTAAGTTTAATTTTCCTAAAACTTTGTTACTAAGGAAAATCTGGGGAATACTGCAGGATTCTCGCTTGAGCGAGAGGAGCCTTGCCCAAGCGAGAATGTCAGTTTTTCTCCCAGGATTTTATCTGGGAGCCTCGCTTGAGCGAGATGTGGCTCGCCTGAGTGGGAGAAGCCTCGCTTGAGCGAGAGTTGGCTCACCTGGGCGAGGGAGAGTGTGTTGACATTGAAGGATCCTCGCTTGAGCGAGAGTGTCAGATCTGAAATTTTAAAAAGGCGGGATTTTCTCTCTTGAGCGAGAATGGGCTCGCTTGAGCGAGAACCCGACGATTTCACTTTAAAATAGAAACCCTCAAACACATTTAGGGTTAGAACTTGAGAGAGGAGAGAGAAAAATGTGATTTTGGGAGCAAGAACTCGTGGGAATCATCTAGAAGCTTGAGAAGAGGTAAATCTCTTGATTCTAACTCTCCTTCTCCCTTTCAAACTCGTTTTGGGTGGATGGGATCTCTTCTCAATATGTGAGAAACCATGGAAACTTGTCCTTTTTTGTTGTTTTCCTCTTGTAAAACTATTGGTTTAGAGTTGGTATTCAAAGATGGGGATGGTTTGTGGTTTGGTTCATGAAAAACCCAAAACCCTAAAATGAAAATGTGGTTAAAGAGGAAAATGGGTGAAATTTTAGATGTAGAAGATGAGTATGTACTCTAATGTTGACATATGAGATGAATATGTATGTTTTAGATGTTTGGAAACTTTTAATGAAAGTAGTTTGGAAACATTGAAATTGTGTTAACTCTCTTGTATGGTTAAAGATGCAATACGAGTTGTTTATGTATTATTTTGAATAAATGAATAACATTGTTGTTTTGTGGTGGGAATGAGGAAAGATACTAGGGTTGAAGGAGGTAGCGAAGGAAACTTGTAAAGTTACCCAAGAACCGACCACAACACTCACCAAGGTAAGGATAAGTCTTTGATTAGCATATCGTATTGAAAGAATGCGTGGAATTGTTGTTTATGAGTTGATGGTGGATTAATGAAAAGAAAACATATTTTTAGCCGACCAAGATTGGTTAGCGACTTTGGCTCAAGTTATGTAACGATACTTTGGCTCGTTGAGCAATGATTGACTTGCCCTTTGTGGTATTGGCTCGTTGAGCAATGACTGACTTGCCCTTCGTGGTATTGCGACTGACTTGCCCTTCGTGGTATTGTGACTGACTTTCCCTTCGTGGTATTGCGACTGACTTGCCCTTCGTGGTATTGCGACTGACTTGCCCTTCGTGGTATTGCGACTGACTTGCCTTTCCTGGTATTGTGACTGACTTGCCCTTCGTGGTATTGCGACTTACTTGCCCTTCGTGGTATTGCGACTGACTTGCCCTTCATGGTATTGCGAATGACTTGCCCTTCGTGGTATTGCAACTGACTTGCCCTTCGTGGTATTGCAACTGACTTGCCCTTCGTGGTATTGCAACTGACTTGCCCTTCGTGGTATTGCGACTGACTTGCCCTTCGTGGTATTGCGACTGACTTTCGCTTCGTGGTATTGCGACTGACTTGCCCTTCGTGGTATTGCGACTGACTTGCCCTTCGTGGTATTGTGAATGACTTTCCCTTCGTGGTATTGGCTATTCTTAGCAATGACTGACTTTCCCTTTGTGGTATTGGCTCGTTGAGCAATGACTGACTTGCCCTTAGTGGTATTGGTTGTGAAGAAGATCTTGCTCCTGACCTTGGCACGGTTTTGATGAAGACACCAATATCACAAAAAGAGGAAAGGAAGAGGATCGACAAAGACTATCAAAGATAAAGCTTCAAGATTTAGAGTCTAAGTCTTTAGGTACTTCTATCCCTACAACTCATTTTTGTTACTCAGTTAATAATGCTCAAATTGTTTTCAAGAAAATCATAAAAATCGAAGTGTGAATAAAAATGATTTTCAAAAACAACATGTAACGGGTTACCTTACTTGAGTAACAAGTTACATGATTGAGAAAAGAGTTTTCAAACCTCTAACAGCTATGAGTAATCCATTACAGACTTTGGAGTAACAGATTACCACTTTTAGAAAACAAGGTAATCGATTACTCAAAGTAGTGTAATCGATTACACTAAGGCAAATTCGCAAAGCTGTCAAACAGTGTTGTTGAGTAATCGATTACTCAAATCCAGTAATCGATTACATTGTGTGAATTTTCAAAAAGCTGTTAACAGGATTGTTAGGTAATCGATTACCCATTAGCAGTAATCAATTACTGAGAGTTGTTGCATCAGTTTTCAGATTTCAAGTGAAGATTTTTCACTCCAAACTGATTGCTTTTCATTCCAAACGAAACCTACTCATACCTAAGGGTATTATGGTGGATTGGAAGCCTATATAACGGCATTGAAACACTTTCACAACATACAACAACTTTCATAATAAAATCACACAAAGCTCTTACGCTTTTATGAATTTTCTGCACTTTTCAAAGCAACATACTCTCAAACTTTATAAGTATTTCTGAGTTGCTTCAAAGTGCTTTTCAAACATTTTCAAAGTTAAAAAGATCATTATTATCTCAAATTTAAAGAGTTGTTATTGAATTGCAAGTTCTAGAAATTGTCATATACACTTGTAAGGCAATCCAAACTAAATTGTACATTCTTCACTTTTGCAAAGTTTACTTTCTTTCACAAGGGTGTGAAGAGAAAGGGTGAGTGACTTGGTATAGTGCTTACCAAGGGTGTAACTTGGTATAGTGTTTACCAAGGGTGTTACTTGGAATAGAGTTTTCCAAGGGGATTAGATATAAGTGAGTGTGTAAGGTACAAGGAGATCTCGGGGTGAGATATTTCTAATTGCAACTCATTATATTTAATAAAGGAATCTCTTGCGCGTCAAGAGTACTGAACGTAGCCTTCGGTGGACAAGAAGGTGAACCAGTATAAAACACATGTGTACTCTCTTTCCCTTCTCTTTGTTAATTATGTATCCTTCCTAAAGTAAATATTTTTCTGCATATTATTTCCGCTACACGTTAACTTTGATATTGCAGAAAAATTGGCCATACTTATTGCAACAACTAATTCACTCCCCCCCCCCCCCCCCCCCCCCCCCTCTTAGTTGCAATCTCATTCTTACAATTGGCACCAGAGCTATTTTTGAGAAAGTTACTCTGAAAATCTGATCCTACTACAACATGGCCTCAAGATCATTCCTAGGAGAAGGATCCAACATAAACAGACCTCCAGGTTTTGTTGGAGAGTGTTACGACTTCTGGAAAATCAGAATAAGGATTTTCATAGAGTCGCAAGACTTGGATATTTGAAATGCAATCGAAGAAGGATCATATGAACCTTTCATCGTAATCAACATCACAAGGAAATTAAAGCCCAAATCTTCATGAAATGATGAAGATAAAAAGAATGTGCAATACGATCTCAAAGCAAAGAACATCCTTATTTCAACACTTGGCAATGATGAACTTTCCATGATATCAAATTGGAAATCGGCCAAAGAAATGTGGGATACTCTAGAGATTATGCATGAAGGAACGAGAGAAGATAAAAGGTCAATGCTCAACAATACTTGTTCTATATCTGAACCAAAATATGACGAACAATTAGCTTTTATTGGTGTCTCATCATTCTGATGATGAAGAGATAAGTGAAACTAAACCTTTTTCTTCTTCTGAATTACAATTAGCTTTTAATGAATTGCATGATGAATATGTCAAACTTAGAAAATTATTTCTAAAACAGAAAATTGAATTAGAAATGTTTAGAAATAAATCATCATCATCCTCTTCATGTCCAAAATGCATTACTCTTAAAAATAAAGTTTCAACATTAAGTTTTGAACTTAATGATTCAAACAAGAGTAGCAAACATTTAGAAAAGATAATAAAGGATCAGAGAAATATTAAAGACCGAAATGGTCTAGGCTATTCTAAAAGCCAAGCTTCTAAGAAGCAAAATGTCTCAATGGAAATAATCTTTCAAAAATCATGTATCCATGCATTCACTCATAGTAAAAATCAAACTAGGATGCATAAGCATCAACTCATATGTTCTTATTGTAAAAACCATGGGCACACACCAAATACTTGTTATATTAGAAAATATGGTGTTCCCCTAGGACATTTTACATGGGTTGAGAAAGGGACTAACAACGTAGGACCCAAGAAAAGTTGGGTACCTAATATAACTTAACCAGTTTTGCAGGTTGATTTGAGCGCCGCCCGCAATTTATGGTACTTAGATAGCGGTTGTTCAAAGCATATGACGGGCGATAAAAGTAAGTTCTCTGTCCTTACTCCAAGGGACAGAGGCTATGTCACATATGGTGACAACAACAAAGGAAGAATTCATGGAGTCGGCAGAATCGGCAAGCCACCTTCAACAACCATAGAAGGAGTGCTAAATGTGGAAGGACTTAAGCACAATCTTCTAAGCATAAGTCAACTTTGCGACAAGGGCTTCCATGTATCATTCTACCCAGACAAGTGCATCATTGAAAGTAAGGAATTTCTAAACTCTAAACTTGTTGGTAAGAGAATTAATAACATTTACATGATAGATATAGATTCATCTCTTCCTATAACATGTTTAGTTGTAAATGATATTCATGAAGCATGGCTTTGGCATAGGATAATTGCTCACATACATATGGACCATTTGAATAAGCTAATCAAGAATGATTTGGTTGTTGGTTTACCCAAGATGAAGTTTGTTAAAGACAAACTATGTGGTGCATGTCAAATGGGTAAACAAACAAAAACCTCTTTCAAGCCAAAGCATATGGTTTCTTCGGATAGACCATTGCAGTTACTACACATGGACTTATTTGTCCCTTCAAGGACAAAAAGTCTTGGTGGTAACTACTATGCTCTTGTTTTAGTAGATGATTTTTCACGCTACACTTGGACTCTATTCTTAGTACATAAGAATGAGGCATTCAAAGCCTTTAGCACTTATGCTAAAAGGGTCGAAAACGAAAAGTCACTTAAAATCGCTGCTATAAGAAGTGATCATGGGGGAGAGTTTCAAAATGCTTCTTTTGAGGAATTTTGTGATGATCTTGGGATTAATCACAACTTTTCTACTCCTAGAACACCACAACAAAATGGTGTTGTAGAGAGAAAGAATCGGTCATTAGAGGAACTCGCTGGAACAATGTTGAATGAAATTAACCTCCCAAAATACTTTTGGGCTGATGCGGTAAGCACCGCTTGTTATGTTTCAAATAGAGTTCTAATAAGACCCATTCTAAAGAAAACCCCCTATGAACTCTTCAAAGGAAGAAAACCAAACATTTCACACTTGCATGTATTTGGTTGTAAATGTTTCATCTTGAATAATGGCAAGGAAAATTTAGGCAAGTTTGATGCAAAGGCAGATGTAGGAATCTTCCTAGGCTATTCTCTCAATAGTAAAGCTTATAGAGTCTTTAACAAAAGAACTCTAGCCATGGAAGAATTTGTCCATGTCTCCTTTGATGAAACCAATCCTCTAATCAAGGAAAGGTTGACCATTGATGAAGAAGATTTCCTAATTCTACTTTTAATGAAAATGCTATTATTGAAATTACACCTAATATAGAGCATGTGGAAATGGATGATAATCCTTCCATACAAGAAGAGCATATTCACTCTGATTTACCCAAAGAGTGGAGAACTCATCAAGATCATCCTATAGACAACATTATTAGCGATATTAACAAAGGTGTTACCACTCGCTTAATGCTAGAAAATTCTTGTCTAAACATGACCTTTGTTTGTCAAATAGAACCATCTAAGATTGATGAAGTAATCGAGGATGAACACTGGATTCTTGATATGCAAGAAGAACTTAACCAGTTTGAGAGAAATGAAGTTTGGGAACTTGTTCCTAGACTTAAGAATAGGCATGTAACAGGAACTCGTTGGGTATTTCACAATAAATCAGATGAAAATGGTATAATCATTAGAAACAAGGCTAGACTAGTAGCCCAAGGATACAACCAAGAGGAAGGTATAGACTTTGATGAAACCTTCGCTCCGGTTGCTAGACTTGAAGCGATTAGACTGCTACTTGCATATGCATGCTCTTTGAACTTTCAGCTTTACCAAATGGACATAAAGAGTACGTTCCTTAATGGGTATATACAAGAGAAAGTATTTGTAGAACAACCTCCTGGTTTTGAGGACTACAAACATCCCTCTCACGTATACAAGTTAAAGAAAGCCCAGGCGACCCTGAGGTCTTTCCTGGTGATATTCCTGATTTTCCTCCGGTACGAGAAGTTGAATTCTCCATTGACTTAGTACCTGGAACAAGACCCATTTCTATAGCTCCTTATAGAATGGCACCCTTAGAGCTGGTTGAGCTGAAAAAGCAGATTGAGGATTTGTTGGCGAAGAAGTTCATTCGTCCCAGTTTTTCGACGTGGGATGCACCGGGGCTGTTAGTTAAGAAGAAAGATGGGAGTATGACGTTGTGCACCAACTACCGATAATTGAACAAGGTCACAATTAAGAACAAGTATTCGTTGCCTAGGATTGATGACTTGATGGATCAGTTAAGAGAGAGTGGTATTTTCTAAAATTGATCTCAAATCGGGTTACCATCAACTCAGAGTGAAGTCTGAGGATATTCCTAAGACTGCATTCAGGACGAGGTATGGACACTTCGAATATTTGGTAATGCCCTTTGGAGTGACGATTGCTCCAGCAATATATACCGACTACATGAATAGGATTTTTCATCCATACCTCGATTCCTTCGTAGTGGTATTTATTGACGACATTCTAGTTTACTCTAAGAGTCGAGAGGAACATGCGGAGCATCTGAGAGTTGTGCTGGGAATCCTTAAGAGTAATCAGTTGTACGCAAAACTGTCAAAATGCGACTTTTGGCTGGAATCGATTAATTTCCTTAGACATGTGATATCCAAAGAAGGAGTGTCAGTAGATCCTTCTAAGGTGGAAGTAGTAATGGAGTGGGTAGTATCGAAGTCAGACACAAAGATCAGGAGCTTTCTGGGGTTGGCGGGTTATTATCGGAACTTCATTGAAGGGTTTTCAAAGTTAGCCTCACCGCTAACCAGGTTGACCAGAAAAGGAGAACCATATGTATGGACGACCCGCTGTGAAGAAAGCTTCCAAGAGTTAAAGTGGAGGTTAACTACGGTACTAGTATTGGTTCTTCTGTGTACAGATCGTGACTTTAGTGTGTATTGTGATGCTTCCAAGCAAGGTTTGGGTTGTGTTTTAATGCAAGAAGGGAAAGTTGTTGCTTACGCTTCATGACAATTGAGGTCGCATGAGAAAAACTACCGTACTCATGATTTGGAGTTAGCTGTTGTGGTATTTGCACTAATGATTTGGAGACACCATCTTTATGGTGTGAGGTTTGAAGTTTTTAGTGAACGCAAAAGTCTGAAATATCTGTTCGATCAGAAGGAACTGAACATTGTAAGGACTGAATGTATGCACTTGAAATTTTTTCTTTTATTTTAACCCATTATGCTTAACTTCCCATGTTACATCATACATATATTTCCTTTAACCTTTTAAATCATCCATTTCTTTAATAACCTAATAACTCTAATCATGCAATTTCAATGTCATACCATGCTACCCTTAATTGCAAAAAAACATAATTCATAATACTATCTCCCGGTAACTACCGCATACAACTAGCTATGGGTTTCCAAAACACCCATAGCTACAAATATCCAAAGTTACAAACATCTAGAATTAGCCAAGTAGCATTTAATTAGTCATATTACAAAAATTGGCAAAATAAAGGAATCTAGGTTCCAAGCTCCTAAGGCATCAAACCAAGCATCCTCAACAACCCTGTTTACCTACAATGGGATTATCATAACAACACACGAAACACAAGGGAGTAAGTCATTAGTTCAATATTAACCGCATATGAAAATCCACATTTTAAATACAATTAAGCATTGAAGTGAAACACATTTCATAAGTACATAAATATAAGCGTTTGTATTTTCTTTCTTCTATTTCCACTTTATCCATATTCACCCTATAGTATATATATCCCATAATATATATTTTATAGCATGTATATTCATTCATTCAAAGCACTTTTATTTCATCAATGACAATCGACATCAATTTACTCTTGACCACAACAAGCTAGTTTACACCGCAAAGGTAATCCACTACCACTTCGGGTAGGTCCACACCACACAGGTGATCCATTACCACAGCGGGTAAGTTTACGTCACAAAGATGATCCACTACCACTTCGGGTAGGTCCACACCACAAAGGTGGTAAATTACCACATTGGGTAAGTCTATATCACAAAGATGTTCCACTACCACTTCAGGTAGGTCCACACCACAAAGGTGGTCCATTACCATATCGGGTAAGTCTATATCACAAAGATGTTCCACTACCACTTCGAGTAGGTCCACACCACAAAGGTGGTCCACAATACATTTCTTATAAACACGTTAATCCATACACATACCATGATCACATAATCTCATATATAATGGAGACACTTATCCCTTACCTTGGTGAGTGTTCGGTTTGGTTCTTGGTAACTTTGCAAGTTCCTCCGACACCGCCTCCAACCTTAGGATCTTTCCTCATTCCCATCATATAACAACAATGTTAGTCATTTATTCAAAATAACACATAAACAACTCATATTGCATCTTTAACCATACAAGAGATTCACATATTTTCAATGTTTCTAAACTACTTTCATTAAGAGTTTCCAAACATCTGAAACATACATATTCATCTCATATTTCAACATTAGATCACATACTCATCTTCTACATCTAACATTTTACCCATTTTCCTCTTTAACCACATTTTCATTTTAGGGTTTTGAGGTTTTCATGAGTCAACCCACAAACTCTCTCCATTCTTTGAATACCAACTCTAAACCAAGAGTTTACAAGAGAGAAACTAAATAAAACGAACCACAACTCAAAAGGAAGAGTTTCCATGGTTTCTCACATTTTGAGAAGAGATCCAACATACCCAAAACAAGTTTCAAAGGGAGTAGGAGAGTTAAAATCAAGAGGTTTACCTCTTCTCAAGCTTCTAGATGATTCTCAAGACTCCTTGCTCTTGAAAATGCTTTCTTCTCTCACTTCTCTCCAAGTTCTAACCCTAAAATGTGTTTGGGGTTCCTTATTTAACGTAACAACGTCGGGTTATCGCTCAAGCGATCTCATTCTCGCTCAAGCGAGAAAATCCCGCCTATTTTAAAAACTCTGTTCTGACCCTCTCGCTGAAACGAGGATCTTACAGCCTCTACAGCTTCAGAGTGCCACTTCTCGCCCAGGCGAGACAACTCTCGCTCAGGCGAGCCAACTCTCGCTCAAGCGAGAGAATTCTCGCTCAGGCGAGAATCCTTCAGTATAGCCTAGTATTCCACCCACCTAGGTGAGCCACTCTCGCCCAGGCGACCCCTTTCTCGCTCAAGCGAGATTTCCAGGACAAATACTATAATTTAATAACCTTAAATTCAGGTTGTCACAAACATGTGGCAGGGAAGGTGGATGGAGTTTCTTAAGGACTATGATTTTGGTCTGCAGTACCACCCTGGAAAGGCCAATGTAGTGGCAGATGCTCTAAGTCGGAAATCACTACACATGTCCGCATTAATGATCCATGAAGAGAAGTTGATTGAGAAATTCTGAGATATGAATTTGGTCGTTCAAGTAAAGCCCCATAGCATGATTTTGGGAATGCTCAAGGTCACAAATGGGTTGTTTGACCAGATCAGAGAAACACAAGTTGAAGATCAGGAATTAAGGATCAAACGGGATTTGATGATTAATGGGAAGGAAAAAGATTTTGCATTGGATAATAGCGTGATGTTGAGGTACAAGGGAAGAGTGTGTGTACCTCGCGATTTGGAATTGCGGAAGAGCATTTTTGGGGAATCTCACAAGAGTAAGATGAGCTTCCACACGGGGACCACGAAAATGTATCAAGATTTGAAGAAGTTGTTCTCGTCGTCCGGGATGGAAAAGGATGTGCCATTGTATGTGTCGAGTTGTTTGATTTGCCAGAAATTCCTGTGTGGAAATGGGATAGCATCTCGATGGACTTTGTATCGGGTTTTCCAAAGACTTAGAAGGGGTACGATTCGATATGGATAATAGTGGATCGTTTGACTAAATCTGCCCACTTTTTACCTATGAACATGAGATATACCTTAGAACGATTGGCGGAGCTGTATATCTGAGAGATAGTTCGATTGCATGGGATCCCCTCAAGTATTGTATCGGATAGAGATCCATGTTTCACTTCGAACTTTTGGACTATTCTGCAATCTGCATTGGGAACCAAGTTGAAATTGAGTTCCTCCTATCACCTACAAATGGATAGTCAGTCGAAAAGGACATTTCAATCGTTAGAAGAGCTTTTGAGGGCTTGTGTTTTGGAACAACCTGGAAGTTGGGATAATATACTACCATTGATCGAGTTCACCTACAACAATAGTTTTCATTCGAGTATCGGGATGGCACCGTATGAGGCGTTGTATGAAAGGAAATGTAGGACCCGGTGAGTTGGCTTGAAACTGGGGAGAATTTGGTGTTAGGACCCGATGTGGTTCGAGAAACGACCGAGAAGATCAAGATAATAACAGAGAATATGAAGGTAGCTCAAAGCCGACAGAAGAGTTACTATAACCAGAGGCGGAAACCTCTTGAGTTCAATAAAGGGGATCATGTATTCATGAGAGTAGTTCCGACTACTGAATTGGGAGATTTTTGAAGTCCCGTAAACTTACTCTGATGTTCATTGGGCCATATCAGATCATGATGAGGATTGGACAGGTAGCATATGGGATTGCCTTACCCCCATTGTTATTGAATCTCCACAACGTGTTTCATGTGTCTTAGTTGAGGGAGTATGTGGGAGATCCATCCCATGTGGTTGAGCCTGATAAGATAGAACTAAAGGATAACCTGATATTTAAAACCTTGCCTGTGAGGATCGTGGACAAAAGTGGCAAGAAATTGAGGGGTAAGGAAATTCCTTTGGTAAAGGTACTATGTAGCCAAGTAGATGAATAGGATGCAACTTGGTAAGCAGAACGTGACATGGTGGAGGATTACCCTCATTTGTTCCGATAGAGGTATGTTTAATTTTCGGGGAAGAAAATTTTTATAAGAGGGGGAGGATTGTAACACCCTAAGTTTTATTTTCCTAAAGAATTGTAATAGTAGAAAATATGGGGTATACAGCAGAATTCTCGCTTGAGCGAGAATGTCAACATTTATCCTAGGATTTTCTCTAGGACTCTCGCTTGAGCGAGAGATGGCTCGCCTGGGTGAGAGGGAACTGTAGAGGCTGAGAGATTCTCGTCTGTGCCAAATTTGGCTTGCCTGGGCGATGGGGAGAAACATGGAGACTGTCGAATTCTCGCTTGAGCGAGAGCATTAGAGTTTGAAACATTAAAAGGTGGGGATTTCTCGCGTGGCGACGTATTCTCTCTTGGGCGAGAATCTAAAAACCTGAACCCTAAAATAGGACCCCAAACACGAAATAAGGATAGATTTTTGGGAGAAAAGAGAAGGAGAGGCGACTTTTTTAGCTAAAGATCGTGTAGAAGAAAAGAGGAGCTAGAGAAGAGGTAAACCTCTTGATTTTAACACTCATTATCATTTTGAAACTCATTTGGTATATTTGGGTCTCTTCTCTTGATATGAAAAACCACCTAAACCTCTGTAAGGACCCAAATTCTACTCTTGAAAATTTTCCATTTATTTTAATCCTTTCTTACATACAGTCGTCACCTTCATTAAAAAATCTCAAGTATCTCTCTTTGAAAATACTCTTTACCCTATTATATTATCGTACAAATTTATGTTGTGGAAAAACATAATTCATTCAGATAGCCTTTATCACATACGTCTAGTTATGGGTTTACCAGAGTTATAACGTCCATAACTACATGTCACCATATTATCCTAATCAGATTACATTTATCCCAAAATACTATCAAATCAACTACAATGTCAAATAGCAATAAAGACAATCGAGTAAATAAACAGATAAGCTTCCTAATTGAGCTTCATCCTCAAAATCCTTCATTTACCTACAATGGGATTATCATAAACAACACACAAAACAAAAGGGAGTAAGTCATTAGTTCAAAACTAACATCACACGATAATCCACATTTCAAATACGATTAAGCTTTAATATAATTTATAAACACAATTACGTAAATGCAAACATTCATATCTTCTTTCGTTCATTTCCACGTTATCCATATTCATCCTATAGAATATATATCCCATAATATATATTCTATAGCATGCATATTACGTTCATTCGAAGCATCGTTCTTCCCATTATTCATATCCACACTATAGTATATATATCCCATACAATATATCCTATAGCATGAATACTACTGTTATCCTTAACGTATTCATTTTCAGCATTCATATTCACCCTATAGTATATATATCCCATAATATATATTCTATAGCATGTGTGAACACCCAATTTTGTCCGGCCTATTTAAATATCATAAACCAAAAACACATTTTTTTGAAAAGGCAAGGAATTGAAAGTTTGTAAAGAACTATTTTAGATGCATGGGAAGACACATTATGTCATGTAATTATTCTGTTCTAAATAAGTGTTCATAACTTGTTTGATTAAGGGTGTTCTGATTTTAATCAAATTCAAATTTAACTTCTTTCATAAAAAAAGAAACGTAACAATAACTCATGCATTATTATTCACTCTCCAATTTGATAATAGTGTGCAACAGATAAAGGTGAGAATAATCATGAATGAATAACCCCAAATGCCATGTTAGGATCTCAAAGTGGCCAATCTTTTGAATCAGGAAGCAAACTTAGCACTGCTGCTAATATAGTTGATGCTTTGGCATTATGCATAAGGAGCTTCATAAAAGTGGAATAACTCATGGAAGAACTGCAATAAATGAGGAATCACTTTGAATAAGAAGAGACAAGTGCCAAAGAAGGAGAAAATTAAAGATGGAGATGAGTGTAGTTTGATATGCTATATTGTCCTATTGCTCCAATTCTTTTGTTCATAAGCCAAAGGTTGCAGATGTAGATAGGCAAGACATGTCAACACTGTGGCCACGTTGCAGTTCCTTAGCGTGAAGTCTCCACAAAAACCTGAGCAGTTACCAAACTCAACAAGTCCAAAATCCCCAAAATCCAGTTGGTGTTCTACATGTTCAAATGCAAAAAAAGACAGGTTTATAATATCTTGAAACATTCAGAAAGTGTCCCGGATTAAACCAAGAAAATGTAAATTTCATAATTACACTTGAAGGAATGGCATGAAATCACAAAGAGGAGTTCGAAGGATAGGATCTTACAGCTATGTTGGCCAAGAAATAGAGGAGTTGAAAGTTGAAGCCATTAAGGTTGGGAAGATGGCAATGATAACCTGACAAAAATAAACCAATATATTAGGCAGCATAGACATTTCTTTTGCTGGCTGTCATATTGTGAAAGTTATGAAACTATATCAAGATAGGATTAAAAGCAATCAACCAAGAATCACAGTTGGAAGAGTTTTAAAGGAAATGCAATAAAAGAGATGTTGATGATAAGTCATAGCAGATTGGACTCATTTCATTTCAGTTACACAAGCAGCAATAATCATGGTAAAAATTAGAGATAAGAGAAAAAGAAATACACTCAACCGTAAGTATTCAGTATGGGATTTCAAAGGGGAACATTAAACAATTGCAAACCAGGAATTATGTCCCATTTTCTGTTACACGTCATTAAGAGAGGCAATAATAAGCAGTAATGATAAGCAAGAAATAAGCATCAGACTAAATGATAACCATAGGAATACAAAAAGAAGATCAAATGAAAAATGCAAAGGATTTCAAAGAATGATATTCAGGTGGTAGTTACCTTTCCAGGCATTGATGGAGTAGCATTAAAAGGAAAAAATAATGGTAGACAACAAAAAAAGAAGCAAAAGGCATCCAGCATACCATAGAGCAGAATTTCAGAAGAGACAAATCAGTTACACTTTAGGCATAATAGGCATTAATAGTGTTAGTTATGGACAGTTTTGAGAGAATAATCAGCAAGCCAAAAGTCTGGGATATTTCTGGCAATCAATGAGCAATTGAAAGGGTTTTCACAGCTCTATAAAAGAAAGACCACACACATACACAAGGGAGAGATAGGCATGCAATTGTTTTGGCATAAACCTTAGTACTCATCCAAGAGACTTTCACTTTACTTTCGTCCACCACTCATATACCATTCATAACATCCCAATACCAGAACACATCAATCAGAACAACTCGCCCATAAAAACACCCAAATATTGACACACACAGTCCTTGATACAGAACACATATCCCAACAACATAACCACAGTCTATACACTTACACGCACGTATAAGCCCGCAACTATATTCAAATCACTCATCGTAATCAAAGTGGCATCAGTCCAACATTCAAACAGGAAATCCATAAAGTATCAACACTCATAGTTAAAGGAAAGGTACATACACAGGTTTGTTACTCATTATGTTGGCATAATTACAAATATTGAATCATGTTTTCAGCTAGTGCATATCTATACTCATGGCAATCAATCAATGAGCATTCAAATTCCAAAACATAAAAAGCATATGTTCCTGACTAATCATCATCTAGTTTGTTTCCTAGATATTGTATGCATTTGTATACCGAAATACGTAATTAAGGGCATCTACTTCAACCAGTTTCATGGGATACATATTATTATGTGTTTTAAAATAGAAACAACCCATAAATTGATATAATCCGGATTGTGTATTTGTATTCTAAGTTAGCATTCACAAGTACTTCATCGAGGTATCCAAGAAAATAGCTGAGTGTAGGGACATAGAGGGTGTATAGCTTGTTACCTAATCCGTTTAGTCCCAATCGTCTCAAGCATCAAAACAGTAGGTCGTTTATTTTTTGCCGCCACTGTCGCCGCCGCTCGTCGGAGAAGAAAGAGGAAGGAGACGACCAACCATGAACCTGCCGTTGTGCTTGTCACTTTGCTCCACTATCATCGCCGTTGCTCATCGGAGAAGAGAAAGGAGAAGAGAAACTGCCATTGCTGTGGGCTCAACTTCGACGCATCTCCGGAAGCCCCAAGGCGCCGCCGTTGGTAGGAGGAAAAATTGAAGAGTTGCGATTCGCTCTTCCTCCGTCTTCTCACCTACGCGTTTTTGCCTCTCTTCTAACCTTTCTCTCTTCTTCTCACCTCCTCTCTCCAACCCCATCTAACCCCAAATGAAAAATCAAATGAAAACCCCCCACCCCTCAATTTCGAGTTTTAGGAGAGGTGGGCTTCGGCCCACTCTCTTTCAATTTTGTTTTTCCCTTCTACTTTTAGGCTCTATTATTTTTATTTCTCAATATTTGTTTATTTTTACTTTATTTGTTTTATCTTATTTAGTTAGTAATTCTTACGATTAATTATTTCAAATCTCTTTAAGATATGATGCGGCGTGGGCATTAGTCTTGCTACTTCATCTATCTTAAAGGTGAATAATTTCAATAATATATTTTTAAACTATTTTCAAATCTCTTTAAGATATGATGCGGCGCGGGCATTAGTCTTGCTACTTCATCTATCTTAAAGGTGAATAATTCCAATAATATATTTTAAAACTATTTCCAAATCTCTTTAAGATATGATGCGGCGCGGGCATTTGTCTTGCTACTTCATCTGTCTTAAAGGTGAATAATTTTAATAATATATTTTTAAACTATTTCAAATCTCTTTAAGATATGATGCGGCGCGGGCATTAGTCTTGCTACTTCATCTATCTTAAAGGTGAATAATTTTAAAACTATTTCAAATCTCTTTAAGATATGATGCGGCGCGGGCATTAGTCTTGCTACTTCATCTATCTTAAAGGTGAATAAATTTCAATAATATATTTTAAACCACTTCAAAATATTCCTTGAGATTTGATGCGGCGCGGGCATTAGTCTTGCTACTTCATCTATCTTAAAAATAAATAAATTCCAAACAATGCATTTCAATTATTTCAAAAATAATATATATCTTAAAGATAAATAAATTTCAACACAGTAGTTTAATTACTTTCAAAATCTCTTTAAGATTTGATATGGTGCGGACATTAGTTTGTGCTGCTTCATCTTTTCTTAAAGAGAATACAATTTACATCAACTTTTCAAACAAACTAAACCAACACCAATTAATTTCTAAACCAGAACTACGTAGCCTTGATTTCCCTATTGCACCTAGGGATACGTAGGAGCGAGATGAGCTCTTGTCAGGCACAACAATAAAAAATAAAACATTTTGCTTTTATAATTGAATTTTTAGCAAATTTACGTAAGGGTATGAAAGTCCATGTAATTAGCGAGGTTACCGTTTTAATACGGGCGGACGGGGTGCTAATACCTTCCCCGATTCGTAATCGACTCCTGAGCTCAGAACCTCTAATTAAAGACCATTTTATCCTAATTGGGCATATTTAGAGTTTTCTACGTTTTATCCGCAAAAAAACGTAGTGGCGACTCCAAACAATTGGAAAATGTAGAAATCGATTTCGCCTCTCCCCAAGTCGCAGGGCCGGTCTTCCAAACCGAAAATCGGGTCGCGACAGCATGCATATGACTTTCGCTCTTAACGTCCTCGTTTCTCACATGTCGTATCCATCCTTAATCGTATTCATCGAGCCCTTTCACGAATATAATCCCCTACCACATCGGGTAGGTCCAAATCATTATCCATCCCACGTAGGGTAAATCGTACACAATACCACATAGGGCAAGTAATATACAATACCACATAGGGCAAGTCATACACAATACCACATAGGGCAAGTCATACACAATACCACATAGGGCAAGTCATACACAATACCACATAGGGCATGTCATACGCAATACCACATAGGGCAAGTCATACACAATACCACATAGGGCAAGTCATACGCAATACCACATAGGGCAAGTCATACGCAATACCACATAGGGCAAGTCATACGCAATACCACATAGGGCAAGTCATACGCAATACCACATAGGGCAAGTCATACGCAATACCACATAGGGCAACTCATACCCAATACCACATAGGGCAAGTCATACACAATACCACATAGGGCAAGTCATACACAATACCACATAGGGCAAGTCATACACAATACCACATAGGGCAAGTCATACACAATACCATATAGGGCAAGTCATACACAATACCACATAGGGCAAGTCATACACAATACCACATAGGGCAAGTCATACACAATACCACATAGGGCAAGTCATACACAATACCACATAGGGTAAGTCATACATAGATCATATACCTAATCAGAAAATCCACACATTTTCTATTATCATATACCATTAATAACTTCTCATTACTAACACTTTACCTCTTTCACATACCTCACTCATATCAGCAAATATGATTTAGAGACACTTATCCCTTACCTTGGTGAGCGTTGGGGATCGGTTCCGAGTAACTTTAAAAGTCTCCTCCGCGATTTCCTCCAACCTTAGGATCTTTCCTCATTTCCACCAATAACAACAATGTCAGTCATTTATTCAAAATAACACATAAATAACTAGTATTTCATCATCAAACAATACAAGGGATTCACATATTTCGATATTTCCAAAACCACTTCAATACAAGTTTCCAAACATCTAAACATACATGTTCATCTCATATATTAACATCAAAGTAAAAACTCATCCTCCACATCAAACATTTCCTCTATTTCTCTTTTTACTCATATTCTCATTTTGGGGGTTTTTGGGGTTTTCATGAACAACCCAAAAAACCTTTCCAATCCTCAAATACCAACTCTAAACCAAGAGTTCACAAGAGAAAAACATCATAAAACGAACCATAACTCTAAAGGGTGAGTTTCAATGGTTTCTCATGTTTTGAAAATAGATCCAACATAACCAAAACAAGTTAGAGAGGAAGAAGAAGAGTTAGAAACAAGAGGTTTACCTCTTCTCAAGCTCTAAGATGAGTCATAAGGCTCTTTGCTCTTGAAAAGCTCCCTTCTCTCTCTTCTGTTCAAGTTCTAACCCTAAAATGTGGGTTTCTGTTTTAAAGAGGTGTCGTCGGGTTGTAATCGATTACCAACATGGTGTAATCGATTACAACGTGAAAAATGCGCATATCTGATGCTTTTAATACGATGTAATCGATTACCAGGAGTGTGTAATCGATTACACTGTGTCAGATGCACATATCTGATGCTTTTAATACGATGTAATCGATTACCAGGAGTGAGTAATCGATTACACTGTGTCAGATGCACAGGTCTGATTAGTTTATCAGCATGTAATCGATTACCAGGAGTGTGTAATCGATTACACTGTGTCAACAGCCCATATTGCCATTTCTCGCCCAGGCGAGACAACTCTCGCTCAAGCGAGGCTTCCAGGACTGTTACAATAATCTTGAAGATTAAAATTTGGGGTGTTACAATCCTCCCCCTCTTATAAGAATTTTCGTCCCCGAAAATTTAAACATACCTCGGAAAATAAAATCATCACCTAGACCTTAGGCACAAGAATATTCAACCAAAATCACAATTTGATTCTCTAATCCATTAAGATTACTTAATCAGTCACTAAGGGCGTACACCACTAAACCGTGACATCACCCACCAATTCATGAACTAACTCATCAATGTCCAAATATTAAGGTTTCAGCCTTTAATATCCCGAATGCCTTGAGAACTAAACCGTAATTTTGACTAAAGATCTTTCCTACATTCGTCAAGAACCATAGGTATCTAGCACCTATCCATCTATCAATCCTAACATACGTTAAGAATTTCGATAACATTCTCGAACTTCAGCGAATGGAGAACTCCTTATCTCATATCTATCTAAATGCGTCTTTTAACCTCCATCCTACACTAGCTAGTTTCATCTCCACTCAAGAATCTAGCACAATTCCATTTCACTCAATCAACAAAGTACTTACACAATAGGACTCTTAGTGTCTCCTCCATTGTATAAAATCAAACTATCCAGTAATTGTCCAATTACATCAAATATTTCTACCATCAAATCTTATCGTCTAAAGAAATTACCAATTTTCTAGCCTCAACTGAACCATAAAACTATTGATTCACACAAAAACTAGATACTTTGTTACCAATCGGCAAGCACAAGTCGACCAACACTCGACCTACAACTTGCGTTCGGTTTGGTCACTCCAATTTCGTCAGCAAAATAAACTTATTAACCCACGTCAATAAATTTTCTTAACAACTTCATACTTATCCCGAGATGGTTGCTAAAATTTCAGAATTCTCCAACATAAGACTAAATCATTTCTTAGTCACAGACTATGTTTCACCCAAAGAAAAGGATTTTCGAAAACGGTTTGAACCCACGACTCACAGCAATTTAATCGAAGAAATCAAATTATCATGTTAAAAGTAACGCATACTCATTTCAACATACCCTAAAACTCCTTCTCTCATATGGTGACACCACACCCATACACCGCAATTACTGACGTTCATGAAACAGCAACAACTTTTTTCGGTACAACATTCAACGCAGACAATTGAGGTACACCACCACTATTTCATGCATTGCCAATGTCCTACCGCAAAAGAATCGATCATTCATGACCAAAAGTTTCACGTCCATTCCATTGCATTCATCACATTGACGGGGTAAGTAACTTAACTAGCCTCTTTTCTCGACTATCATTATAAGTCTTACCCTTTTGCACCCATATACATATCAATGCAACTAGATCTTAATTCTTCACCTCAACAATCATCACATAGTTAAGCAAAACACAATTTTGTTGACCGCTAGTCCATTTCCAAGATTAAATCCAACTGGGACATCATCGCGCATATCAACACTATAGTAAAGGTTCTACCATTTACCCCAACCGTACACTGAGACACTCCCGATCCAAAATAAGTTTTTGAGGTTCAACATCCCCGCACATAATTTGGTGTTCACTACCAATATATATTTGTTATGGCGAGTACTCCTCTTTAACAAAAATCAATTTTATAGACCAAGAGCTTCATGCACAAGAATCAAAATAACTTTTTCATAATTCATGCATCAAGGTACAATTAACCAAGCATTAGTACATAATCTCGAAATATATTTTCCCCATTGTCATACAGAACATGTTACGCACAAATTCCTCATTTCATTCACATAAGAAAATCTACTTTCCAAGACAAAATAAATAGTTCTTTCAAATCTTAACATCTTGAAATACTAACGAGTTCTTAAATGTTCTCTCGTGACATTTACTGAATAAATACCGATCCCTTTTTCGAAGTAGAGTTCTGACTTTCTAGCTGACACTGGCCCCACACCACTAGCCTGGTCAGAGATCTCGCACAGATCCCTAACCGACACAACCTTGTCAGCACTTATTCAATCATAACATGATTTGCCAACAAGCAGTCCATCCCCAGAACTTTAACTAACTGGGATAACGACAAGTAGACTGAATCTACGGTAAATATCACACCATTTACCACAACCGGACTCTAGAACATAAGTGTCGACACCACCACCAGCACAAAGATTGGGGTCGACGTGACCAAGTCGGAAGTAATGACTCAGTTTACAATTTCAACCGGTTTTCACATTTATCATATATAAGGGAGTGTGTCGCTCCTGAATCAACAACACTAAACAAGGAATACCTGTCACCATGCATTTACCTCTCGCCGGATCATCAACACCCGATGTCCCTACGCCACTTGGGGTAACCATCCGACCGTGGTCCCTTGCCTCCCCAGCATGATTGACATTAGGTCTCCAATCCAGCTTGGGACAATACCTTTTAATATGCCCAAACTCCTTGTAGTGGAAACATTCATTCCCTTTTCCCGGGCACGTACTTCCATAGTGAAGTCTACCGCACTTGTGGCACATGGGAAATACATCTGGTTGAAAACCTTCAACGGTAGGTTTCGACCCTTGATGCCCATGGTTACGACGGACACGAGTTAGAGCAAATGACCGTTGGCTTTCATTCACCTTCTCCTCATACATCCCACATTGGGTCAGACTATCCGCTTTGGATGCCTCTACACCACACATGGTAACCACGCTACCGATAGATTGAGGTCGTCCAGTCCCCATGGCATTCATATTCTGCCGTGACATAGGACAATACCTCTTGACATGTCCGGTCTCTTTGCAACGAAAACAGTGATTTGTCGTTCCAGAACACGATCCTCCGTCATGTTTTCGGTTACCCTTGCTGCACTAGGATGGGAAGTTTAATCGTGACCCTCCAGCATTTGCATGGGTCCTCGGCCCATGCGATGTGTACCTCCGAGTGCCAGCAGGTGAGAGACAAGGCTCTTGCTCTTCGGGAAACATCTTGCCCTTGCCCCTTCCGTGCATAAAGTTTCTTGGAGGCCCGAAGTCCTTGGGGAAATTGGATGTGGAGGTCACCACTCCATCCGCCATTATATTAGTACACCCCATCCCTGGGGCCCACTCGACAGCAGCGTTCGGAGCGATTCCGCTTTGGGACAAAGAGCCTGGACCTGGCGCCACGCTCCGATTCAAATTTTGTAAGTTCTCATTCATGCCTTGAAGCACCTCAAACATCTATGCCAAAAGATCATTGGGAATATTCTGGCTCGTTCCTCTTCCTCTTTCAGCCATGCGTACCTATACTCATGTACTAGTCAGTAAGCAAATTTTAACTCACTTAAGTCAGGTAATCACATAATCTCATAACAAGTCACATGTCATCATACCAAAGTCACATACTTTAAACATTCAATACATATAATCTCAACTAGTCAATTTATACACATGTTACAAAGAAGCAAGTAAGGCCATGCCCTAGGCCGAAAAATTAACTATGCTCTGATACCATATTGTAAGGACCCAAATTCTACCTTTGAAAATTTTCCATTTATTTTAATCATTTCTTACATACAGTCGTCACCTTCATTAAAAACTCTCAAGTATCTCTCTTTGAAAATACTCTTTATATATTATCGTACAAATTTATGTTGCGGAAAAACATAATTCATTCAGATAGCCTTTATCACATACGTCTAGTTATGGGTCTTCCAGAGTTATAACGTCCATAACTACATGTCACCATATTATCCTAATCAGATTACATTTATCCCAAAATACTATCAAATCAACTACAATGTCAAATAGCAATAAAGACAATCAAGTAAATAAACACAAAAGCTTCCTAATTGAGCTTCATCCTCAAAATCCTTCATTTACCTACAATGGGATTATCATAAACAACACACAAAACAAAAGGGAGTAAGTCATTAGTTCAAAACTAACATCACACGATAATCCACATTTCAAATACGATTAAGCTTTAATATAATTTATAAACAATATTACGTAAATGCAAACATTCATATCTTCTTTCGTTCATTTCCATGTTATCCATATTCATCCTATAGAATATATATCCCATAATATATATTCTATAGCATGCATATTACGTTCATTCGAAGCACCGTTCTTCCCATTATTCATATCCACACTATAGTATATATATCACATACTATATATCCTATAGCATGAATACTACTGTTATCCTTAACGTATTCATTTTCAGCATTCATATTCACCCTATAGTATATATATCCCATAATATATATTCTATAGCATGCATATGACTTTCGCTCTTAATGTCCTCGTTTCTCACATGTCGTATCCATCCTTAATCGTATTCATCGAGCCCTTTCACGAATATAATCCCCCACCACATCGGGTAGGTCCAAATCATTATCCATCCCACGTAATACCACATATGGCAAGTCATACACAATACCACATAGGGCAAGTCATACGCAATACCACATAGGGCAAGTCATACGCAATACCACATAGGGCAAGTCATACGCAATACCACATAGGGCAAGTCATACCCAATACCACATAGGGCAAGTCATACCCAATACCACATAGGGCAAGTCATACACAATACCACATAGGGCAAGTCATACGCAATACCACATAGGGCAAGTCATACACAATACCACATAGGGCAAGTCATACACAATGCCACATAGGGAAAGTCATACACAATACCACATAGGGCAAGTCATACGCAATACCACATAGGGCAAGTCATACACAATACCACATAGGGCAAGTCATACGCAATACCACATAGGGCAAGTCATACGCAATACCACATAGGGCAAGTCATACGCAATACCACATAGGGCAAGTCATACGCAATACCACATAGGGCAACTCATACCCAATACCACATAGGGCAAGTCATACCCAATACCACATAGGGCAAGTCATACACAATACCACATAGGGCAAGTCATACACAATGCCACATAGGGCAAGTCATACACAATACCACATAGGGCAAGTCATACACAATACCACATAGGGCAAGTCATACACAATGCCACATAGGGCAAGTCATACACAATACCACATAGGGCAAGTCATACACAATACCACATAGGGCAAGTCATACACAATACCACATAGGGCAAGTCATACACAATACCACATAGGGCAAGTCATACACAATACCACATAGGGCAAGTCATACACAATACCACATAGGGCAAGTCATACACAATACCACATAGGGCAAGTCATACATAGATCATATACGTAATCAGAAAATCCACACATTTTCTATTATCATATACCATTAATAACTTCTCATTACTAACACTTTACCTCTTTCACATACCTCACTCATATCGGCAAATATGATTTAGAGACACTTATCCCTTACCTTGGTGAGCGTTGGGGTTCGGTTCCGAGTAACTTTAAAAGTCTCCTCCGCGATTTCCTCCAACCTTAGGATCTTTCCTCATTTCCACCAATAACAACAATGTCAGTCATTTATTCAAAGTGAATATATGTTTAAGTATTATTTATATGATATGATATAACTGTTTACCTAACTTTATTGAATGTGGATTATCATATGATTATGTTGAGTTATGACTTACTCCTTTGTGTGTTTTGTGTATTGTTATTAATAATCCCATTGCAGGTAAACCAGTGAATTGAGGATGCTTGTTTTGGAGCGTTAAGAGCTTTAGACTCGGGTTTCATTTATTGCGTTTTGTACTCTAACTGACTACTTGCGAATTCGAATGATTGTAACTATGGTTGTTATATATTGGGATATTTGTAACCATGTGTAATGCTATTTTGGGAGAACTATACTTTTGGGTTCTTAGTACCCATGGAGAATTATTTGAATGAATTATGTTTTTCTGCCTTATGAAAATGTGTTGTAATATGGCATGTTAAAAGGGTTGGGGAAATGATAAGGAGTGATCAAAGTACAATGATGAATGTAGGTATGAATGGATTAAAATAAGGGAAAAAATTTCAAGGGTAGATTTTGGGTCCTTACAACTAGCGGAATCAGATGATGTCGTAGCTTAGTTTTCTAACTATTGTTGTAATAGGATCATTAATTTGTTGTTTTGTATTATGCACGTACTTGTATCTATTACTTGAACTAATTGACATGTATCCTCGTTTCTAGGGACTTGATATATGATTGACGTGTATGCGGGGATGGAGTCCCCTTTCGAAATTAAAAATGTGAAGTTTATGGGTTATGAACCTCAAAATACCTAGGTAAATTTGTTTGTCATTATTGAAATTGAATTGTAATTGAAGATGAAATTCATGGGAATAGTTAGTGTCAAAAATAGTTACTAGAATTTGTATGTTTAACAATAAATGAACGAAAAATTTTAGGTTATAAATTGGGTCCTTACAAAAGCTAGCCTACAAATGGATATGATGTTGTATTTGAAAAGATGTATGTTTAGAACATTGTAAAGGATGAGGGAATTAGAAAGTTTCACAGTTCCAGAGTGATTAGAAGTGATGGTTTGATTATTATGGAGTTTCATTGTGTTGAATTGTTCATTAAGACCTTTAAGAAAACAAATTATATACTCAGATTCCCTTATTCCCTTTATGACGTTCAAAATAAAATAGTTGCAGCTGCATTTGGTGCTGCAAATGCACCCTGGGATGGCTCTTAGAAGGTCAAGTTCATCCCAGATGGCCTTTAGATCATTGTAGAAGGCTAAGACATTTCTTTCTCCCTGCCTCATTGAAAGCATTTCTTGGAGAAGGTCTGATGCTCTGAAGTGATTCCCTTTGGAAAATCTTTCCATAATTCTTCCCATAAATCTTGAGCATTGTCAATATAGTTTGCTCCTTGGGCTATTTGTGGACTCAGGGATCTAGAGATCCAAGACACCACCATATTGTTACATCTGTTCGAAGAATCAAATATGGTTTTTGTTGGCAAGGGGACAAGGATGATGCCATTGACAAACTTCAGCTTGTTCTTGGATGAGAGTGCCCTTCTCATGGATCTACTCCATGTGTGATAGTTGGTTCCATCTAATGGTGGAGTACCAAGAGGGATTCCAGGGTTCTCTCCAGGATGAAGGTAGAAAGGGTTTTGCATAGGATTCTGCAAGAAATCAGATGCTTTGTTGTTGGTTTGGTTCAGCTTGATTCTCCATGATTGTGGAATGGAATAGCAGAGCACTCAAAAGAGTACTTTGATACCATAAAAGGAAAATAAAATAAGAAGAAAGAGAGAGAGAGAGAGAGAGAGAGAGAGAGAGAGCTTAAATGAAGAAAAGAAGAATGTAATTTTATTGATGTTGTTGTTAAAGAGATTACAAAGTGCACATGCTTTATAGAGCATGACATGTTGCTTGTAGATGAAGTAAAACAGATTCTCCTAACTGATTAACAGAAAAAGAAACTCAAGAATGTATAAGAACATGTGTTTAATAGTAAGTAATAAGCACATGTTAATAGGCTTTAATGAGCACATGTGAATTGGCTCTGCTGTTCCAAATCTGTTTGCATCGGTCAGAAAGACAAGTCATGCGCCAAGGGAAAGCACCACGTGCCTAGCAATCTCGGTCAGAAAAACAGCACCAGGTCTTCAAGTCTCGGTCAGTCAGCCTCAGTCATGTGCACATCCATGCTAAGCCAAATCTACAATCCTCGGTCAAAAAGAATCGGTCAGATGGCATGATAGGGACCTGCATGGGCGATGAAAGGCAAACAAACAAGACAAGAACCCATTAGTAGATTTATTAGAAGGTGGTACACCAAAAAAAGGCCATAAAAAAGTCATCCAAGAATTACTAAAAAGGTGGGAGGAAATACACAAAAGGGATCTTTAGAAATTTGTATATTTTTTTCCAAATTTTTTGCGGCTCTGCCACTTCAGCTAAAGTCGGGGTCACCCCACCTATCCAAAAAAATTTGTGCTACCATTTTCAGGTATGGATTTCCTTACCATATTTATTTCCTTTATATATTTTTCTTTCATTTCTATACTATAAATCATATTAATAATATATCTATATAAAAACAATAAAAATTATAAATATTTTTAAAATAATAAATAACAACAAAATAACATATAAAAAAATATTTCTTTCTATAAACAAAAATCATAAGAAATGTGGTTTATTTTTTTTACCTAATTCAATTTATCAAAATTTACAAACAATAATCATAAGTCATTGAGATAAAAATCCTATTTACCACAACTTTAAGGTTTTATGCGATAGTGGACATCATGACTGCACTCCACTTTCTTAAAATTAGCGAGTAATTAATTAAGAAATTTAATAAAAACACACTTATCCCTTTAAGTCAATTTGTGGTGCGGACACGAGCATTGGTGCCACACTCGTTAAAGTGGAAAGCAAGTAAGTTAATATAAATAAACTTATCCCTTTAAGTCAAGTTTTGGTCCACGAACATGAGTATTATTGTCCTAGTCGCTTAAAGTTGGTAAGCGAGTAATTTTAATAATAATAAATAAACTTATCTCTTTAATTCGAGTTGTGGTGCGAACACAAATATTGCTGCCTCAGTCGTTTGAAGTGGGTAGATCGATAAATTAATTTATAAAATCTATCCCTGTAAGTGAAGTTGCAGTGCACGCACGAGTGTTGTTTCCTAACTTACTTAAAATAATCAAGTGGGTGATTAATAAATTCCATATCTTTAGGTTGAGGTATAGTGCAGACACGAGTGCCACTGCTACAATCTCTTAAAGTGGATATGCAAAAAAATAAATTGCTAAACCATCTTTTAATTTTTTTTTAATCCAATTAAGTTCATCACTTTCAACCCAAAACTATGTAGTCTCTGTTCCCTAAACTTGTCGTGTAGCCAAGGGTTTTAGGCAACAAGAGATTGTATACTTCTCCAATACTTTTTCATCTGTCACTAAATTATATCCATCAGAGTACTAATATCGCTCGTTATTGTAACACCCCGATTTTCATTTCTTGAAATAATGTTTATACTTGGAATTATCACTGATTTACTGGGTAATTCTCGCTTGAGCGAGAGGGTCTCACCCAAGCGAGGGGTTCAGAAAATTCAACGTGAGTTTCTCTGCGATTCTCGCTTGAGCAAGGAGGTCTCGCCCAAGCGACAAGTAGCCTAGTGGTCTGTGTGATTCTCGCTTGAGCGAGGAGGTCTCGCCCAAGCGACAGTATCAAAGTTTGAAAATGTGAATCATCGAGGGCTTCTCGCCCAAGCGACCCAGTCTTGCCCGAGCGAGAACCCGCAAATTTGTAACCTAAAATAGACATTTCAAGTGAGAATTGGGGACACTTTTAGAAAATAAAAGAAGGACAAGTGACTCCCCACTCCTAGTACTTGTAAAAGTGGAAGAAAAGCTTGAGAAGAGGTAAACCTCTTGGTTCTAACACTAACCCATGTTGTGTAAACCCTCTATCGTATACATGGATCTCTTCTCTAAATGTGAAAAACTCCATAACCCTTCCTTTTTGGGTTGTGGTTCATTTTCATTTAATATTCCATTTGAAACTTGTAGTTTGGGGTTTATTTTTGAAAATGGTGTTAGAATGGTGTTGTTTTTGGAAACTAGAGACTAAAGGGGAATAGTTGTGAATAGGGGTAATAGATGAGGTTAGAAATGGATTCTTTTGGTTTTGTGATGTTTTCTTCAAAAAGGAAATAACCCTTATGTAAATGCTTTAGACTTCAAGTATTTAGTGAATTCGAATCGTTGAAATATGAACTTATTCTGTTTATGAATGACAAGTGTTTGCATGAAATTGTTTGTTAGTATGATATGAGTAATGATTGTTTGTTATTGTTGTGTCATATAAATGAAGAATAATCCTAAGGTTGGAGGAGAAAAGGAGGATCTAGAGTGGGTGCAGGATTGAAACGCTAACTCATACCCAGGTAAAGGAGAAGCATTACTCTTAATTGTGATAGCACATGATAGTAGATTATTTGGTGTTTTTATCTAGGAATAGACAATAATGAGTTATTGGATGAGAAATTGGAATGATAATTTGGACTTTCCCTAAGTGGTATTGTAATCTTGATTTATCCTAAGTGGTATTGTAATCTTGATTTTCCCTAAGTGGTATTGAAATCTTGTCTTGCCCTAAGTGGTATTGTAATCTTGACTTGCCCTAAGTGGTATTGTAATTTTGACTTGCCCTAAGTGGTATTGTAATTTTGACTTGTCCTAAGTGGTATTGAAATCTTGACTTGCCCTATGTGGTATAGAAGTCTTGACTTGCCCGACGTAGTATAGTAATCTTGACCCTATGTGGTATAGTGTAAATTTTCGATCTGGAATGTGCTACCGTCGATATGGTAAGTTATGGGTGATGATAGAAATGAGGACATACAACACTGTAACGAAAGGTATTTGGTATTATTCGATGTTTGAGGTAATAATGGCTCAGGTAGTATGACTAACTTGAATAACTGTTTATCTATTTTACCCATGTATAAGCTTATATGTTTTTACTGCAAGGTTTTAATGTCTTACTACTTTCGTGTTTCCTGTATGTTCTTCTTGTGATAATCGGATTTCAGGTGAAGCCAAGGAGTAGATGATCGAGGATGTTATATAGCGTAGATCATTTTTGGATTGCAATTTTGTAGTTTGGAATCTATGATGTGTAACTCTTAACGAATATCTTTATGTACTATGGGGTTTTTCTAACATTGACCCCAATGCCGTCATTTTGATGTGACCTTAGAAATGTATGAAATGAAGTTATTATATTTTGTGATCATTTACACTAATGTATGCAATTCTGAAAATGAATAGGAATGCAAATAATGAAAATGGTTATAATTTGGACATTTTATTCCTCATATTTTGAGACGTTACAATTATGGTATTAGAGCGGAGGTTAATCTTACGGCCTAGGGCATGGCCCTACAGGCTTCTTGTATGATGTTGTGTGTGATATGTTTGCTTGTAACTATGTGATATTGTGATTGGGACATTTTAAAATGTAGTGCCTAATGTGTAATGAGTGCAGGTTGAGAAAATGGTTGGACGTGGAAGAGGACACGGTCAGAATGAATTGTTGGCTCAGATGGCAGCCGTATTGCAGAACCTGAACGAGAACTTGCAGAACTTGAACCAGAATGCTAATCCGAACCCAAATCAACATCCACTGGCACCACAGGGACCACTAGAATATTGTGGGTAGGATGAGTTTCGTAGGCGTAGTCCAAGCCAGTTTCAAGGTGGATTCGCTCCAAATGCTGGTAATGAATCAGTTCAAGATTCGGAGAAGATATTCAGAGCCATGGGTTGCAATGATGACCAGAAAGTGGCTTATGCTTCCTATATGCTGACTAAAGAAGCGGAGAATTGGTGGGAGTACACGAGAAGGAAAATGGAGATTGAAGAATAGACGATTACGTGGGAATCGTTTAAAGGAAAATTCCTCTAGAAATATTTTTCTGTTCATTTGAAGAGGAATAAGGTGAAGGAATTCTTGCGATTAGAGAAGGGGGGTATGTTAGTGGGGGAGTATGCAGCTAAGTTTGAGGAATTAGCCAAGTATTGCCCTTACTATGAACTAGATGCGATTAGGAGGTCCAAGTTTGCGAAGTTTGAAGTTGGTTTAAAACCAAAGTTGAAGATGATGTTTGGCAACCAAGAGATTACTGATTTCCCTACCCTCGTCAACAAGTGTAGGATGTATGAAGACGATATAAAATCGAGATATGTTATTGTGAACAAGGCAAACCTGCCGAGGAACTTTGGGCCCCATCGGAACCATATGCAAGGGAGGGGCAAGGAAAAGGTATTCTATGATGACCAGAAGTCATACGCCCCACCCACTAGTTATCGAGGACATAATTCATAGGGATCAAAGCCCTACACTACTGTAGGAGGACCACAAAAAAACTCTTTATCTGTGTGCAACAAACATGCTCGAAGCCATTTCGGGAATATTTGTCCCGTAAATGGGAACGATTGTTTCTATTGTAAGGAGTCTGGACATGTGAAGAGGTTTTGTCTGAAACTGCATCAGAGTGTGAATAATGTGAGGGCTGGGAAGCCTAAGACCACTGGTCAAGTATTTACCATGAGTGGCGCGGAAGCAGCGGTTGTTGATGGCTTGATCCAAGGTAATTGTATGGTAAAAGGTGTTTCCCTCTTTGTATAATTTGATTCTAGTGCGACACACTCTTTTGTGTCTTTTGACTGTGTAAAACAATTGAGTTTGCAAACCGAATCACTGCCTTCCGATTTTATTGTGTCTACCCCTACGAATGCGTCTGTGGTAGTGTCGTTGTTTTGTCCTCAACGTCTGGTAGTGGTAAACGATAGAACCTTTATGATAGATTTGATATGCTTACCACTATCCCAAATAGATGTAATCCTTGGGATGGACTGGCTATCTAAGAAACGGGTGATGTTGAATTATTATGACAAAACAATAGTGTTTGGAGATTCTAAAGAGACTTCCGATGTTCCTAGTGGTTAGAAGCTCTTGTCAGCCAATGAAGTTCATACCTCTCTTAAAAAGGGGGCGTTGGTCTACGTTTTGCTAGCTTCATTAGAAGGAGAGAAGAAGCCATAAATCAAGGATCTACCGGTAGTACGTGAATTTCCCGGTATATTTCGTGAGGATATTCCATAATTGCCACCTGTGAGGGAAGTGGAGTTCTCCATTGATATAGTGCCAGGAATATGACCTATTTCTATATTTCCTTATAGGATAGCGCCATTGGAGTTAGCTGAGTTGAAGAAGCAAATAGAAGAGTTGTTGGCCACAAAGTTTATTCGTCCTAGCGTGTCGCCATGGGGCGCACTAGTGCTATTGGTGAAGAAGAAGGATGACACTATGAGGCTGTGTACCGATTATAGGCAATTGAATAAAGTCACGATTAAGAACTGGTACCCGTTGCATAGATTGATGATGTAATGGATCAGTTGAGAGGAGCTATGGTATTCTTTAAGATTGATCTTTGATCCGGTTACCAACAGCTCAGAGTAAAAACATAAGATATTTCTGAGACTGCTTTTATGACGAGGTTTGGGCATTACGAATATTTGGTGATGCCATTTGGTGTGACTAATGCTCCTGCAATATTCATGAAGTGCATGAATAGGATCTTTCATTTGTACATTGACACTTTTGTGGTTGTGTTTATTGATGACATCTTGGTGTACTCAAAAAGTTGAGAGGATAACGCGGAGCATCTGAAGATTGTATTGAAAATCCTGAAGGACAATCAGCTATACGCTAAGTTATTGAAGTGCGACTTTTGGGTTGAGTCAATGAATTTTCTTGGACATGTAATCTCCAAGGAAAAAGTAGCAGTTAGTAGTAAATCCTTCTAAGGTTGAAGCTATGATGGATTGGGCATACCAAAATCGGTCACCGAGATCAGGATTTTCCTTGGATTGGCCGGTTACTATCAGAAGTTTATCGAAAGATTCTCGAAGTTAGCATTACCGTTGACTAAGATGACCTGGAAAGGGTAACCTTACGTTTGGACAATCATATGCGAAGAGAGTTTACAAGAGTTAAAACGGTGATTGACTTCGGCACCAACATTAATTCTTCCTTGTGAGGAAGATCACTTTAGTTTTTATTGTAACGCTTCCAAGCAAGGTTTGGGTTGTGTGTTGATGCAAGAGGGGAAGGTTGTTGCGTATACTTCAAGGCAATTAAGACCGCGGGAACAGAACTACCCGACTCATGATTTGGGGTTAGCTGTTGTAGCATTTGCTTTAAAAAATGAGGCACCACCTATATGGGATAAGATTTAAAGTCTTTAGTGACCATAAGAGCTTGGAGTATTTGTTTGACCAGAAGGAATTGAATATGATATAAATAAGGTGGACGAAATTCCTTAAGGATTATACAATACCATCCCGGAAAAGCCAATGTAGTAGCCGATGCATTGAGTCGAAAATCACTGCATGTGTATGCATTAATGATCCGTGAAAGGAAATTGATAGAGGATTTAAGAGATATGAATTTGGCAGTTCAAGTGAGGCCAAGTAGTGTGGTGTTGGGAATGCTTAAAGTGACTAAAGAGTTTTTCGATCAAATCAAAGAAATGCAGATAGTGGATAGCGAGTTGCAAGCTAAGAGAGTCTTGATGGATAATGGGAAAGAGAGAGACTTCACCAAGAATGCCAATGGATTGTTGCGATGTAAAGAAAGGATATGTGTGCCTAATGATGTGGAGTTGAAGAGAATGATTTTAGAAGAGGCCCATAAGAGTAAAATGAGCATTCACCCTGGTACGACAAAGATGTATCTGGATTTGAAAAAGATGTTTTGGTGGTCCGAAATGAAAAGGGACGTGGCCCAGTACGTGTCGAGTTGTTTGGTTTGCCAGAAAGGCAAGATTCAACATCAGAGACCAGCAGGTGAACTACAAATTTTAGAGATTCCCGTTTGGGAATGGGATAGTATTGCAGTAGACTTTGTGTCGGGTTTCCCGAAGACTCAAAAGGGTTTCGACTCAATATGGGTAGTAGTGGATCAACTAACCAAGTCTGTTCATTTTCTGCCTATCAACATGAGATATTCCTTGGAAAGGTTGGCAGAACTATACATAAGGGAAATAGTCAGATTGCACGGGATTCTGGCGAGCCTCATATCGGATAGAGAACCTCGTTTCACTTTGAACTTTTGGACTAGCTTGCAATCTGCTTTGGGAACTAAGTTAAAGCTGAGCTCCGCCTACCATCCCCAGACAGATGGTTAGTCGGAAAGAACTATTCAATCGTTGGAAGATCTTTTGAGAGCTTGTGTACTTGAACAACCAGGAAGTTGGGATAACATCTAACCTTTGATTGAATTCACCTATAAAAACAACTTTCATTCGAGCATTGGGATGGCACCATATGAGGCGCTATATGGTAGAAAGTGTAGGACTCCTATAAGTTGGTTTGAGACTGGAGAAAACTTGGTGTTGGGACCCGAGGTGGTCCAAGAAACGACCAAGAAGATTAAAAAGGTAAGGGAGATCATGAAAATAGCTCAAAGCCGACAGAAGAGTTATTATGATAAGAGGTGGAAGCCTCTTGAATTTAAGGAAGGAGATCATGTCTTCATGAGGGTGGTTCCGACTATAGGAATTGGCAGAGTCTTGAAATCTCGTAAGCTTATACCGAGGTTCATTGGACCATATCAGATCTTAAGGAGGAATGACCCTGTGGCATATCAAATAGTCTTACCTCCGTTGTTGTCCAACCTCCACAATGTGTATCATGTGTCACAATTGAGGAAATACATTGGAATTCTCTTACGATCTACATTCACTTTGGCAACTTTCTTAAGTTCTTCATGCAGCTCAAAAAAAGGATTATAGAGTTCATCATATGTAGGTGAGTTACTTGAGCTAGAACAAGAATTAGAGTCGTAGGAATTTACCTCGCCGAGTTCGTCATCCTTTGTAGAGGTACTAGCTTCATTATCCTTCACCATTAGAATTTTTTTTGCGGTTTCCTCTTCTTTAGTGATGCTTGTTGTTGAACTCTCTTCAGGAATATCCCATACGATGTATGCTTTATTTGACTTAAACTCCCGAGTGGTGTTCTATTTGCCTTCGACTTTCTTTAGATAAACAGGACAATGATACTTCATATGTCCAGCTTTACCGCATTCATGGCACAAGAACTTTTCCTTTTAGTTCTTATTCTTAAAAGTCGGATTGCGAGTTTCTTTTCTCTAAAACCTATTCGAGCTTCCTTTCTTCTTTAAGAATTTGTTGAATTTGCGTACTAGAAGCGTCATGGTTATCAATTTCTTAATCATACTCATCATCATCTTTGGCTTCTTGGTCTTGAGAAGTAGATGCTTTTAAGGATATTCCCTTTTTGCGCTTGTCTGATTCTTCGTGCAAGGTCAGGCGACCAAGCTCCATCTCATATTCTTGGAGCTTTCCAAAAATAGTTGTTAACGCCATCGAATCAAGGTCCTTCGACTCCATGATGGAAGTCACCTTCGGCTGCCAGTTTCTGTCAAGACAATCTTAAGACTTTGTTAGTTAATTCTCCTTTTGAAAAAGTCTTGTCTAGAGCAACTAGATGATTTATGATATGAGTAAAACGTTTTAGCAAATCACCAATAGATTCATTTGGAAACATGCGAAACAATTCATATTCATGAGTTAAAGCATTCAATCTGGCGCGCTTGACCTCGCTAGTGCCTTCGTGAGTCACTTGTAAAGTGTCCCACATTTCTTTGGCATTATTGCACTGTGAGACTCGAAAGAACTCATCTTAAGATAGTGCAGACATGATGATATTTTTCGCTTTCAAATTGTGTTGTACTTTTCGTTTCTCATCATCAATCCACATGCTCTTAGGTTTGTCTTTTGTCTCACCTTCCACTAAGTATAGTGGTGTGTGAGGACCATTCATAACGAAATCCCAAATGTCTGCATCAATGGCTTCAAGGAAGATTCTTATCCTCACTTTCCAGTAGGCGTACCCCTCGCCACTGAAAACCAGAGGACGGTTAATGGATGCACCATAACTGCCAAAAGGATTGGTAGAGCCCATCGTATGATTACCCGAGGATCAACGATCGAAGCGTTTAAGCTAGCACTCACGTACTAGCTCTGATTGTGACACCCTGAATTTAATGTTATAAATTATAGTATCAGTCCTGGAAGTCTCGCTTGAGCGAGAAAGGAGTCGCTTGGGCGAGAGTGGCTTACCTGGGTGAGTGCAATACTGGGCTATACTGAAGGATTCTAGCATGAGCGAGAGTTGGCTCACCTGAGCGAGAGTTGTCTCGCCTGGGCGAGAAGTGTCACTCTTAAGCTGTAGAGGCAGTAAGATCCTCGCTTGAGCGAGAGGATCAGATCTGAGTTTTTAAAATGGGCGGGATTTTCTCGCTTGAGCGAGAATGGGCTCGCTTGAAAGTAAACTGCGTCAGGCTCGGGGTCCTGGAAAGTTATAAAATCACGTCAGGCTCGGGGTCTTGGAAAGATTGAAAAGCACGTCAGGCTCAGGGTCCTGGAAAGTTATCACGTCAGGCTTGGGGTCCTGGAAAGTTATCACGTCAGGCTCGGGGTGCTGGAAAGTTATAAAATCACGTCAGGCTCGGAGTCCTGGAAATTTAAATGCGAGCACTCAGTGGCTCGAGATTCACATTAGGCTCGGGGTCCTGGAAATTTATAAAATGACGTCAGGCTCGGGGTCCTGGAAAGTTATCACGTCAGGCTCGGGGTCCTGGAAAGTTATAAAATCACGTCAGGCTCGGGGTCCTGGAAAGATTGAAAAGCACGTCAGGCTCAGGGTCCTGGAAAGTTATCACGTCAGGCTCGGGGTCCTGGAAAGTTATAAAATCACGTCAGGCTCGGGGTCCTCGAAAGTTATCACGTCAGGCTCAGGGTCCTGGAAAGTTATCACGTCAGGCTCGGGGTCTTGGAAAGTTATAAAAGCACATCAGGCGCGGGGTCCTAGAAAGTGAAGTATTAGAGTAATGATTTGAACTCTTGAGAGCATGTTATGATATGGTCATGTTTTGAATGATGCATGCGATGTCATGTATGAGTAATGCATGTTTAGATGTTCTAGTTTGTGAGGTTGTGATCAAACGAATTGGTTTTGTATGGACTCGACTGAAATGCGATCTATGTTGATCTTTGTTGAAAGGGACTATCTGCCAGCACCTTACTATCCATTCTGCCCCAGTGTCATGTTATGAGTTTATTGGAAGATTATGATTGTCCAATAAACTGCCCCAGTATATTGTCAAGAATTTATTGGAAGAGTATGATTCCATTAAATTGCCCCAATATCTTTGCCAGTGATTTGGTGAGAATTTTTCCAAATGGAGGTTGCGATTCTGACATCAAAAACTGCCCTAGTTTGCACAATTGAGGATGAACAACAATGAGTCTTCACTAGAGGGTGTTCATTTCTCTTCCCTAATTTTTGCCTAGAGTACCTAGTGTAGATACCGGTCGGGAGTCCTCTCTTTTTATTTTGATACTAAGTCGCCATTGAAGATTTTCGGCTTAGCATCGCTCTCCTTTTCCTAGGTTGCCCTTGTGGGTTTTCAACCTATCACTCCTTTTTTATTCTTTGTTCTTTTTGTGTTTTTTTTTTTTTGCTATTTTTTTGAACACCCTCAAGTGTGACAATGTTAAATGCATCGGAGCATTGATCATCTTTCAGAGCCTGGAGGTGAGAATACGAGATATTGTCTTTGCTTGGTTGAGAGATTTTGGACTGGTCTGTGAGGAGTAACTTCAGTCTTGCCTCAACTATGGGTTTCTTGGTACTTTTGATTCGCGAACTCAAATCATACCCTATAAATTGCCCCAGTTTGGACTGACACCCTTATCTTAATTTTCACTTGTCGTAAGCTTGTTTTCATGCGCAACTCTTTAAAAAGAAATACTGAAAACAATGATCATGCCAATTTGATTTGATTTTTGTGTGTGTTAATATGGTGGTAGTGATGATGGTAAGATATTGTGATTTAATTCGATGCATTAAAAGTGAGACATTTTTATCATGATGTTTATTGGAGTCAGCGTTTCTCTGCCCTAGTGCATGCCTCAGGAAAATCGAATCCTCAACAAGGTCTTTGAAGCTTGTATCTTGGTCTGGCTAAGGGTTACCAAGAAAAAAAAAGATATAGTGGTCAAATAAGTGTTTCCCAAACCCCTTTTCATTTCTCCTGTCTCCATTGTCCTATTCTCAACAATTTTCTAATCATGACATTCAAGTACTAAGATTTTGTTGGATTCTTTGTAAGAGGTGAAAGCCTAATGTTTAGGCAAAGATCTTCCCGAGAGGAATTTGAATTGTCCTTTTGGTGGTCGTTGATAGTGCAATTTATCTGCCCTAAAATTTGCCTGAGATTTTTATTTTGAAATCACAGTGGGTCCTTTTTGTATTTCGCTTTTTTTTTTTCTCTTTTTTTTTTCACTTTGACCGATGAACATTTTTATTTGGATTCCTACTCCTCCGGTTAGATATGGAAAATGATGTAGGTAGAGTATATATTTATTTTTCTTTAATAATTGAATGTCAAGGAAAATAGTTGAGTAACTACCCGACCCTAGGTTATTGATATTTTGCGGGTATAGAAAAAATCTCCTTTTCATAAAGTCTTAGGCTCAAATTGGGTGACTAGGGGTATCTTCTTTGTGTTTGGGATTTTCAAAAAACGCCTTGCGTCATCAGAAAAAATTGCTTATGGACTTGCATTATTTTGGATCTTACATTTGCATCATCCTCCATTTCATATAAATTATTGAATCAAATATCTCATGTTAATGCATGAATTAGTTTGTTTTGATTTTGTTTATCTTTGGTGAATGAGGGTTGTGGAATGAAGTATGTGATAGAAAATTTGCATGATCAATGCATTAGTACATAATCTTTAAAACGATGTTCATGAGAAAATAAAAATTTATTCATGATAAGATAAACATGAGTGCCCATGACTCTAAAGCCTTGAGGAAAGCAATAGAGTTGAATTACACCATTTGGGTAGTACTAGGATAACTACTTCGCGTGATTTAAGTATTTCTCAAATCAAAACATTTCCATGGAAGTGGATCAATCTTGAGTTAATCAGATATTGCATTTTGCTCTTCAACTGATCACAATCCTCTGTGAAATGACCAATTGCCCGAGTATGATATTCGCAGCTAGCATCTGGGTTGAATCCTTGTGGATATAGGGGGTCTACCTTCTTGGAAGGGATAGGAGTCAACAATGATCTTTGGAAAAGTTGCGGCAACAATTCAGCATATGACATTGGGATTGGATCATAGAAACTCTTTCTCTTTCGCTTTCGGGACCGCCTTTCGATACCATTTGTAAAGGTATAACATGATGTTTGTGGAAAATAAGGTGTTTGAGGTTGACTTAGGATTTCTGTGAATGAGGTTTCCTCTTCCATATCTTCACTTGCATGATCACTTTGAATAACCTTGTTGGCGAAGCTTTTCTTTATTTTTCCGCTCCCGAAGCGATTCTCAATTCTCTCCCCTATTCTTACAATCTGGCGGAAATCTGAATGGAAATTTCCAACCATCCGATCAAAGAAGGGTGGTTGCAGGGTATTGATAAACATTGAGACACTTTCCTCATCAGACAATTTGGGCTTCACCTGAGCAGCCAACCCTGCCCATCTTTGGACATACTCCCTGAAGGTCTCGTTACTCCTCTTGGACAATTGCTTGAGTAGCGTCATATCAGGATCTTGATCAATATTATAATTGTATTGTTTAAGGAAAGCGTTACACAAATCCTTGAAACATTTGATATGAGAACGTTCGAGACGCATGTACCAAGTGATGGAAGCTCCTGTAAGGCTCTCCTGGAAGGCATGGATAAGCAAATTGTCATCCTCAGTATAGGGAGTCATTTTCCTTGCATACATGATGAGGTGATCCTTAGGACAAGAGGTTCCTTGGTATTTTTCAAATTCAGGCATCTTGAACTTCGGTGGAAATGTCACACTTGGGACCAAGCACAAGCTCGTGACATCCTTCAGACCAGAGGAACTTGCTTCCTCGATAACTTTAATTCTTGATTCGATTGCCTTAATTTTCTCCAAATCTTGAGGATTTGCAACATTGTTGGGAGCAGAGGAGTGATTGGGATTATCATGGACAATTGGGGTCTCCATGTGACCGGAAATTTACAAATTTGTCTTTGAAGATTATGTATCAATACAAATAGTTGGCTTATCTTGTGCAAGCTCAAGAGCAAGATCTTTTCTTCCTCCTTAGACCGTTTCAGCTGAGTCCAATAACATCACCTTTAACATCCATTTTCCACTCGTGAGTGTCCTTGATATAATATGAAATGTATGCAAAATTGACTTTTCACTTATATATGAGGTGCATGAATGGTTGACATATATGAATGGCATGAGGATATAATGTTTGGGTTCATAGAATATGCACCCATGTTATTATTTTTCTGTTTATGATAATATATGAAATGACTCCCTTTTTTATTTTTTACATTTATGCATGCATGCCCAAGAGATGAAACTCGTGATGATATATATATTTTTTATGTACGTATGGATGAATATTTGATTGTTGGTTTTTCACTGTTGAATGTATGTATGAATGTGTGAATGATATCTCTTATTTTTGATTATATATAATTTTTTATGAATGTTATGATGGTGATTTTTTTCGATGAATGATTGGATGAGTTGCACTAATGAATGTATGAATGGTATGCATGAGCATGATGCACTGATGTTAATGTATTTTGTACGCCCGTAGGGCGTGATAGACCCTAATTACGGGAATGTAACCTTAATTTACAATATAGCAACATGTCATGGTAGATTTGACACTTATTATACTGTTAAGGCAAGCTTGGAGTTAAACGGTAAAATCCCGAGCTTATTGAGATATTGGAAAATTGATCCCTAGGGCGCTTAGCCAACGATAGGGAATGAAAATTATCCCAAGGGCGCGTAGCCCACAGTAGAGAATAGAAATTGTCCCTAGGGTGCTTAGCCCATGGTAGAGAATGAAAATTATCCCTTAGGGCGCCTAGCCCCTGGTAGGGAATGAAAGTTATCCCTAGGGCGCGTAGCCCCGGACAAGGAATGAAAATTATTTAGCCGTCCTCGTGCAACAAAGACATCAAAGTGCAATGTCATCCTTAAAACACTCACGCATGAATATTTTTATGAGGGACATAAGTCCCAAATTATGAATGATGATGGATAAAATTTAGGTTATGCTTCCCGTGTCCTAAACAAGATGCACTTACAATGTTTTGGATAATCTAAAGGTCACAACCCTATGGTGAGGTACTAGATGTCAATTAAAGTGAACTCGAGAAAAGAAAGTTTTAGACTTCTAGGTTACCAGATTGCATCCAATCCCTAAAGAAAGGAAACCCAAAATATTGCAAGTTATAAACAGGAGAAGTCTAGCCCCTCAAGCGTATAACTCGCAATATTTGGTAACAATCTGGGTGGTCCATCATGCTAATGCCAGTGAGATAAAATCTAACACCAGGCAGAGCGGATGTCCCCCTTATTACAAACTTACTCTCTAACACCCGGGTCTAGGGCATATGTGTGTGCAAAACTCAAGTGTGCAGTGTTAGTATGTGGGGAAGCGTACAAACCTTCTCTTACAAATAAAATAAACCCAAACCCCAAAAACTATAATACAACAATTACCAAAGATAAGTGAATAAAGAAATATAATAAATAATAATTTCTTAACATAAACAATAAGAAAAAGAAAAGAAAACAAAAGGGTATTAAATCCATGTAATTAGCGGCTCTGGGCCTGACCCTCTTATGGGTGTCCCCAGTGGAGTCGCCAGCTGTCGCGACCCGATTTTCGGTTGGAAGACCGGATCTGCGACTTGGGGAGAGGCGAAATCGATTTCTACCTCTTCCAATTCTTTGGAGTCGCCACTACGTTTTTTGCGGATAAAACGTAAAAAACTCTAAATATGCCCAATTAGGATAAAATGGTCTTTAATTAGAGATTCTGAGCTCGGGAGTCGATTACGAATCGGGGAAGGTATTAGCACCCCGTCCGCCCGTATTAAAACGGTACCTTCGCTAATTACATGGACTTTCATACCCTTAAGTAAATTTGTTAAAAATTCAATTATAAAAGCAAAATGTTTTATTTTTTATTGTTGTGCCTGACAAGAGCTCATCTTGCTCCTACGTATCCCTAGGTGCAATAGGGAAATCAAGGCTACGTAGTTCTGGTTTGAAAATTAATTGGTGTTGGTTTAGTTTGTTAGAAAAGTTGATGTAAATTGTATTCTCTTTAAGAAAAGATGAAGCAGCAGAAACTAATGTCCGCACCGTATCAAATCTTAAAGAGATTTTGAAAGTAATTAAACTACTGTGTTGAAATTTATTTATCTTTAAGATATATATTATTTTTGAAATAATTGAAATGCATTGTTTGAAATTTATTTATTTTTAAGATAGATGAAGTAGTAAGACTAATGCCCGCACCGCATCAAATCTCAAAGAATATTTTGAAATAGTTTAAAATATATTATTGAAATTTATTCACCTTTAATATAGATGAAGTAGCAAGACTAATGCCAGCGCCGCATCATATCTTAAAGAGATTTGAAATAGTTTTAAAATTATTCACCTTTAAGATAGATGAAGTAGCAAGACTAATGTCTGCGCCGCATCATATCTTAAAGAGATTTGAAATAGTTTAAAAATATATTATTAAAATTATTCACCTTTAAGATAGATGAAGTAGCAAGACTAATGCCCGCGCCGCATCATATCTTAAAGAGATTTGGAAATAGTTTTAAAATATATTATTGAAATTATTCACCTTTAAGATAGATGAAGTAGCAAGACTAATGCCCGCGCCGCATCATATCTTAAAGAGATTTGAAATAGTTTAAAAATATATTATTGAGATTATTCACCTTTAAGATAGATGAAGTAGCAAGACTAATGTCTGCGCCGCATCATATCTTAAAGAGATTTGAAATAGTTTAAAAATATATTATTGAAATTATTCACCTTTAAGATAGATGAAGTAGCAAGACTAATGTCTGTGCCGCATCATATCTTAAAGAGATTTGAAATAGTTTTAGAATATATTGTTGAAATTTATTCATTTTTAAGATAGATGAAGTAGCAAGATTAATGCCCGCATCGCATCAAATCTTAAAGAGATTTTGAAATAGTTTTATAATATATCGTTGAAATTTACTCATCTTTAAGATAGATGAAGTAGCAAGACTAATGCCCGCGCCGCATCATATCTTAAAGAGATTTGAAATAGTTTAAAAATATATTATTGAAATTATTCTCCTTTAAGATAGATGAAGTAGCAAGACTAATGTCTGCGCCGCATCATATCTTAAAGAGATTTGAAATAGTTTAAAAATATATTATTGAAATTATTCACCTTTAAGATAGATGAAGTAGCAAGACTAATGCCCGCGCCGCATCATATCTTAAAGAGATTTGAAATAGTTTAAAAATATATTGTTGAAATTTATTCATTTTTAAGATAGATGAAGCAGCAAGAACTAATGCCCGCACCGCATCAAATCTTAAAGAGATTTTGAAATAGTTTTAGAATATATTGTTGAAATTTATTCATTTTTAAGATAGATGAAGTAGCAAGATTAATGCCCGCATCGCATCAAATCTTAAAGAGATTTTGAAATAGTTTTATAATATATCGTTGAAATTTACTCATCTTTAAGATATATGAAATCGCAAGACTAATGCCCGCGCCGCATCATATCTTAAAGAGATTTGAAATAGTTTAAAAATATGATTATGTTATAAATTGACTTGTCTAATTAATTGATAGGCGCACACTTATATAAACTCAATAGAACATTTCTAGTTAAATAAGATTATTCTTTACAATTATGAGATTAACTACCAAGAAACAATAAATAAATCAATGAGTAGAAATATAAATAAATAAACAAAATATATGTGGGCCAAGGGCCCAAAGCCAAGATCCGGTGGAGAGAGGGATAGGGGTTAGTAGTGGTTTTTTTCATTCTGGACCTTAGGGTTTTGAGGAGGTTGAGAAGATAGAAGTGAGAAGAGGAGAGAAAGTGAGAACACGGGAGAGAATCGCGCCTCGTCTTCTCCGGCTCCTCCTTCCTCCGTTTCATCACCGACGGCCACCCTACTTTGACCACGTCCTCATTCCTTCTCCATTTCATTCCTTGGAAAGGGGTTTCAAATCCCTAACCCCGCAATCTTTTGTTTCTTCGGCCTCCGGTAATAGCAGTGGCTTTCCTACGGCGAGGACGCCGGCAGTGACGGCTCACAATTCTCTTCTGCCTCGATTTGAAGGTTAAGCAGTTCGTAGTTTTGACACTCGATGTATGTTGGAATGGATTCGGTAACCAACTCTAACCCTTTCTGTTTATGTATTAATCCCTATATTGTTTGTTTTTGGCTTATCAAATTTTGTGCGATTATGCCTCGTATCTTGATTCTATGCGTGTGGTTAGGCGGGCTTGAACATGCAACTGAGTTTCATAAGATTTGATTCACCATACAATATTACTAGAATGATCATGTAATTCACCATAACATAGCGTATTTAAGGTAACACATATATCTCCTAGGAATGTAAGTTTTCATTACATTATTACAACACAGGTTTCATGCAGAACATCTTTTATTATTAACAAACTACAGATGTGTTACCTTCGGTGCTTGACCTTTACCTTGCTTTCGAAGACGCTAGGATTATTGGATTTGTATTCCTCTGCTTGTTGTGATGAATGGGTTTGTTAAATCAGGTTGTATTGACTGCTTGTGTGTGTAGAATAGCTGATCTCTGATTGCTATGGTATGTGGTTTACGCGTATGTTATGTGTTTTGTTGTGGTGACTTGCATAGTATGTGGGATATGTGTCATGATGCTCTCTGCTTGATGTATATAGTTTGTGAGGAAGGTTTATGCTTTTTGTGTGTGTGTTCTAATGGGATTGTATGGTGGTGTGTAGTATCATTCCTGCCTGCTTCAGTGTGAGGCGTATTGATGATTTGTTGTGGTGTTTTGTGATATGATGGAATTGTGAGTATATGCTGTGTTGTAGATGCATATATATGTATTCCGTTGAGATATGTGTGATAGGTAGATGAATGATATATTGCTTTTTGACTTGTTATATGATCTGGGTATGATGTATAGCAGCTGTTCTGACATGTGTGTTAGGTGGGAGTGTCTGTGAAGTATATCATCTCTCCCCTTTTTCTTCTTGAATTGTCTCTCCTTTTATATTGCCTCTGACTAACCTCTTGGGTTGCCAATTGATAACCCTCTGGACTGCCCTTGATTACTACACATTACCTTCTTTATGAGTATTATCAATGCTTAACTATTTGTAACTGAGTCAGACTTTTGGTATTTTCTGATTATTCTCCTTTTAACTGCCCACTTTTGCTCTTTAATAAAGTGTAACTGAAATGCCAACAACCATGATTTTATATCTCCTTAATAAGTTTTCATGTGCAATCATTCTGATTCATGGGTAATTTTCCTTATTTCTAGGTAAACATTGCATCTTTAACTGGACTGACATTGTCATTTTTGATATGATTACTTGTTGTCTTCTGACCTTTTCCTCATGGTTGTTTATTTTCCTTTGTATTAACTCCATATTTGCTTTGTTAGTGCATTCTAGTTGTCTGTTTTGAAATCTTTGGCATTGTGTGATCATTTTGATTGCTCCACTAATGTGTAACTTAAAGGATATGCCATTTGACTTGCTTCTTTTTGCAACTCACGATTGAATCACTCTCCCTCTATCTCTTTCTTTTTGCTTTTCAATATTGATCCACACCATAACTATTGGCTAGATGCATATTTATTTTGCTATCTTACTCATCTTGATCATTCTATTATGTCACTTTACTACTTTGCTGAATTAAACAGTGTGAACTTGGCATTTTATGGCTTCCTTTGGTGATGTCTCTTAAACTATCCTCTCTTACCATACGCTTGAGTCCAGATTATTCTTCAACCAAAATGAGTTCTCCACCCTTTCTACCATGACAGTGGGTAAGTGCTGTTTGCTTGCCTTTTTCCCTTGAATATCAATGCTTTTGGGAGATTTGCTCTGAACAAGCTGCTAATTTATCGTTTGTATGTGTGCCATTGCAGATTGAGATTATCACTAGCCTCTCCATGCATCCTGTTACGTCCAACAACTTTATAACAAGTCCAGTCCCTCCTTACAAAGCTCATCACTATGGTGTAGGTTGATTTTCCAACTATGAAGATGGTGCATGAAAGTGGAGGCTGCACTAGCGGACTTGTTGCTGCCCGTAGGCTTAGGTCTCCTTTCAGTGTCTAAAATTATATTTGGCTTGCTGCTCATCTAGCACTAGGACTTTTTGTATATGTTCCATTTTATGACCATTGGTGTCAAAGAATTGGATTGACTGAACGAGGCCAATGATATTAAAAAAAAATAGTTTTATTGCATATGTAACAACATAGGACTTGTTTTGTTATGGTTTTGAAGAAGACATGATATTGAACTATTTATTAATATTCGAAGATAAATGCGGTACAAAAAATGACCCAATTTTTGTGACTTTTTATTGCTTTGAATTTTTTTTGTATTTTTTTATAGGTCAGACAAAATTGAGTGTTCACAATGGGATATATATACTATAGGGTGAATATGACTAATATGGAAAGGAAAGTGATTTGGAAAGAATGAATATGCATTCTATAGAATATATATTATGGGATATATACTATAGGGTGAATATGGACAATATGGAAAGAAAAGAAAGAAGATATGATTGGTTACATTTGTGTACTTATGTTATGTGTCTCACTCTAATGCTTCCTTTGTATTTTAAATGTGGATTGACTTGTATTGACATTTATTGAGTTAACGACTTACTCCTTTTTGTTTCCTTCGGGTATGGTCAATGTTAATCTCATTGCAGGTAGGTGGGATATTTAAGGATGTCGTGAGTAGGAGCTTATAGGCTTTTAGTCTCTGAAGCCTTATTTTCATTGTTTTGTAATCTAACTGATTGTGTTTTGAACTGAATATTTGTAATCACCTACCTGATATTTGTACATGTTGATAGTCATGAATATCTGTAACTCTGAATATTTGTAGCAATGGGTATTTTGGAATCCCTTAGCTAGTTGTATGCGGTGGTTACAGAGATGCATTAATATGAATTATTTTTTTATGTTAAACGAATATGTATGTCGATATTGATTGATCAATTGTGTGTGAAGAGGAAAGCTAGACTTAAAATAAGGTTATTAAGTTTGCAACAGGGAGTTATAGGAAAATGCATGAAAAAGGAATAAAATAAGGAAAAAATTTCAAGGGTAGAATTTGGGTCCTTACAATATGGTATCAGAGCATAGTTAATTCTGTGGCCTAGGGTATGACCTTACTTGTTTCTTTGTAACATGTTTATGATTTGACTAGTTGAGATTGTGTGAATTGAATGTTTAAAGCATGTAGCCTTGATGTAGTGACTTGTATTGTGCTATGAGACTATGTGATAACCTGACTTATGTGAGTTAAATTTGTGTGCTGACTACTAATGAGCGCAGGTTAAGACATGGTGCGAAGAGGAAGAGGAATGAGTCAGAACGTTCCAAATGATTTGTTGGCTCAGATTGTGGCTGCACTACAATAGATGAACGAGAACTTGCATAATCTGAATCAGAACCCTGCACCAAGTCCGAGTTCGCAACCCCTAGTCCCACTCGGACCGGCTGAGTACCAAGGTCTGGATGAGTTTTGCAGAAGGAACCCTAGTCAGTTCCACAGGGGATTTGCTCCTGATGCTGCCATTCAGTCGATTCAGGGAATGGAGCGGATCTTTTGGGCCATGAACTGTTCGGTGGCTCAGAAGTTGGCCTATGCCACTTATATGCTAGTGAAGGAGGCCGAGAACTAGTGGGAGTTTACTCGACGCCAAATGGAGGCGGAGGGACAATTGATTTCCTGGGGTACATTCAAGGAGAAATTCCTTCATATATACTTCCCTGCTGATCTGAAGAGGAAGAAGGAAATGGAGTTCTTGAAGTTGGAACAGGGAAACATGTTGGTGGGGGAATATGCGGCTAAATTCGAGGAATTGACCCGATTTTGCCCCTACTCTGCATTGGAAATGGACGGAAGGTCCAAGTGTTCAAAGTTTGAGTCGGGTTTAAGACCCAAGCTGAAGATGATGTTTGGACATCAAGAGATTGTCGATTTTCCTACCTTGGTTAACAAGTGTAGGATGTATAAAGATGACTTGACAGTGGATGAGGTGGTGACCCCTAGAGTTAATCCTCCGAGAAACTTCGGCCCTCAGAAAAATCATACCCAAGACAAGGGTAAGGAAAGGATGTTTGAGGATAACTGAAAACCTTATGCGGCGCCCAATGGATACCGTGACCACAATTATCAAGGATCAAAATCTTCTACCATTCCTAAAGGGGGAGTCACTACTCGCTTGTGCAACAAATGTGGTAGGCACCATTATGGAAGCACATGTCCAGGATCGGGAAATGGGTGCTTCCACTGCAAGGAGCTGGGGCACATCAAAAGGTTTTGCCCCAAGTTGGATCAACGATAAAATGTTGTTCAGACTGAGAGGACCAAAAACACGGGCAAGGTGTTTACCATGAGTGGTGTAGAGGCATCATATGTGGATGGCCTGACCAAGGTAAATGTATGGTGGCAGATATTTTTCTTTTAGTGTTGTTTGATTCGGGAGCGACACACTCCTCGTATTTGTTGAATGTGTGAACCGACTGAAATTGTACACTCGACTTAGTTGTATCCACCCCACCCAGTGTACTAGTGGTGGGTATCGATACTAGTGTCTTAGTGTACGGTTGTGGTAAATGGTAGGACCTTTACCATAGTTTTGATACGCTTAATGATGTCCCAGGTGGAATTAACTCTGACGAGGGACTGGCGGTCAGCAAATCGTGTTATGCTTAACTATGTGAAAATTGTTGATGTGAAAGATTCTTGTTGAATATCTTAGTGAGGATTTAAGATCGACTTTGCATTGATCGGTATAGGTATGCTAAGGGGTAAACTTATATTTCCAGATAAGGAAGGAGGCTAGTTAAGTTACTTACCCCGTCATTGTGATGAATACATTTGAATAAACGTGAAACTTTTGGTCTATGATGATCGGTCCTTTTGTAGTAGAACATTGGCAATGCACGATATGGTGGTGGTGTGCATCAATTATCTGCGTTGGCAATGCACAATGTAGGGTAGTTTAATTAGTCATTAATGTAGTGCATTTTTGGTGAAAATTATGATATTGGTGCAAAAAGCTGTTAATGTGCACTGTTCACTATTTTGCCATTTTTCATGATTTATGTGATTCTGTTTTGCTAGTTTATATAGTTGTGGGTGGAATTTTTACATGAAATTTTGTTTCCAGACTTCTTTCATCCCACATTGAACACCAGAGAAAGCAGAACCACTTTCCGAGCTATAGTTTGTGAGATACAACTTTACGGTGAATAGTAAATAGTTGAAAATTTGTTTTTAACATAACTTTGTCTCCGTAAATCAGAATTGGACATATGACATATGCATTTGGGGTAGAAGTCTGTCAGCTCCGAACCAAAAATCCAAAAAAAACCTTTTTTATTATTTCTTTTTTATTTTTTAAGGTTTATTTTTTATTTTTCAAGGTTTATAGTGAAACTGTTTTGCATTTTTAACATAGTTAGGCTTTGAATTTTTTCTTGAAACTTTTTTTGTACATGTTCTATATGATTTTAGGATGTTATTAATGCAAATACTTGCTTGATTCTATAATTATAACATGCATTTCCATTAGTGCTGCATTACTTTCTTCCTACTGTTGATTGTAATGCATGACTAGGAGGAATACAAGCATTTTGCATTCAATAAATCCCGATATTGATAGAACATATCATAGGTTAGTTAGACAAAATAGGACTTTAGATACTAATTTTGTTTCTATTTCTGAACATCTTGTTGCTGAAAATACTCCTTCTGAGCATTTTGTTTATGTGCATTCTGAATATAGTGATTTTGTGCATTATGTTGCATTTCCTAATTTTGACCATTCTGTTCATTATGAAAATATGGCTCAGCCACCTACTCCTCCTAGTCCCCGTCATAGGACATTAAGGGAGCTGGTTGCCCCCGATTTTACTTATGACAGTTTGTGTATCCAATATGAGGATGTACCATATGTGCTTAAAACTGGACTAATCCATTTGTTGCCTAAGTTTAATGGACTTGCAGGTCTGGATCCTCATAAACATTTTAAGGAGTTCCACATTGTCTGCTCAATCATGAAACTGCTTGATGTTATGGAGGATCACATTTGTCTAAAGGTCTTTCCTCATTCACTTGAAGGCCCTGCAAAGGACTGGTTGTACTATTTGGCTCTTGGTTCCATCACAAGTTGGGGTGACTTGAAGAGGTCATTCTTGGGTAAATTCTTCCATGCATCCAGGACCACTACAATTACAAAGGACATATCTGGAATTAGGCAACAACATGATGAGAGCTTGTATGAGTACTGGGAGAGGTTTAAGAGATTGTGTGCTAGTTGCCCTCATCATCAGATCTCTGAGCAACTCCTCCTGCAGTATTTTTATGAGGGTCTGAACAATATGGATAGGAGTATAATTGATGCTGCTAGTGGTGGTGCACTTAGGGACATGACTCCTTTTGAGGCAAGAAGTTTGATTGAGAAGATGGCTTCCAATTCTCAACAATTCAATGCAAGGAGTGGTGATGCCATAGTTGTAAGAGGAGTCCATGATGTTGGGACAAATGCAGCAAGGCAAGACAAGCTTGAGACTAAAATTGATTCCCTCACCACCTTGATCACCCAGTTAGCCATAAATCAGCAAAAATCTTCAATGGCAAGAGTATGTGGCATTTGCACCTCAAGTGATCATTATTGTGATATGTGTCCTTCTCTGCTTGAGCCAAGAACTGGTGATCTTCCTGAGGCGTATGCTGCAAACATATACAACAACAGACCTCCACATCAGCAGCAACATTATGATCCACCCTCATAAAGCACATACAATCCTGGTTGGAGAAATCAGACACCATTTCAGAACAATAATGTTGGGCATAATAGATCATCATATATACCCCCACCAATCCAACAACAGAGGCATCAAATGATTAACACTCATGCACCTACTGAACCCTCTTCGGAAGAATTGGTGAGGCAGATGACAATGCAGAACATGCAGTTCCAGCAAGAAACCAGAGCTTCAATTCAAAGACAAGAGTCTTCAATTCAGAATCTAACTACCCAGATGGGGCAGATGGCTACTTCACTGAACACATTGCAGTCACAGAATTTTGACAAGTTACCTTCTCAGACTGTGCTTAACCCAAGGAATGTGAGTGCCATCACCCTCAGATCAGGCAAGCAGACTGAAGTGCCTACACCTAGAAAAGATTTTGTTCTTAAAAAAAAACATGATGCATCAAAAAGGAATAAATATGTTTTAGAAGAAAATAAGAATACAACAAGAGAAACTCATGCAAATAAACCTTCCTCAAGTGCTGCACAACAACCATTTTCCATTCCTCTTCCATTTCCACCAAAAATTATTTCAACCAAGAAGATGGGGAATATGGAAGAGCTGGACAAGGACCTCTTGGATACATTTAGAAAGGTTGAGGTGAACATATATCTCCTTGATGCCATCAAGCAGATTCCGAGATATGCCAAGTTTCTGAAAGAATTGTGCACTCACAAGAGGAAGCTGAAAGGTAATGAAAGGATCAACATGGGAAGGAATGTTTCTGCCATGATAGGTATGCCTGTTCCTCACATCCCTGAAAAGTTTAAGGACCCAGGTACATTTACTGTACCTTGCATCATAGGTAATAGAAAATTTGAATATGCCATGCTTAATTTAGGAGCATCCATTAATGTTATGCCTATGGATGTATTTAAATTCCTTTCACTTGGACCCTTGCAACCTACGGGTGTGGTAATCCAATTAACAAATAGGAGTACTACATACCCTGCCGGTTTGGTAGAGGATGTCTTGGTTCGGGTTGATCAACTGATCTTTCCTGCTGATTTTTACATTCTTGATATGGAAGAGGGATCCCCCAATAACACAGTTCCAATTATTTTGGGGAGACCATTCTTGAGAACAGCCCGAACCAAGATTGATGTCCATGTTGGGACACTTTCTATGGAATTTGATGATAAAGTGGCCCGGTTTAATATTTTTGATGCTTTAAAGCATCCATCCGAGGGCCACTATGTTTTCCACCTTGATTTGATTCATGAGTTCAATGATACACACCTTTCTAATTTTCTTCATGATTTTCATGCTCCATCATTGACTAATCCATCCACTTGTCATGCATGCACTAATTATGAAACATGTAATTTTTGCATTGATGAGTTTTTGAATATTGATATTGATGTTCCTTGCACTTCATTCTACACTTGCCATGCATGCACTAATTCTAAGTTGTGTGACTCTTGTAATGATGAGTTTCTTAATATTGTTGTTGATTCTCCTGTTACACATTCACATTGCACTAACACAATTGATGCAGGAATCAGACAACAATCTGATTTATTTGTTCAGGTGCAGGCTGCAACAAAGCCTAGCTTTGCTATTTTCTTTCCATCTGTTTTGAAGGCACCTGATTGGACACCCCCATTTGACCTTGAGTGCGACATTGCTGTTTATGCTTTGGGGACTGTCCTTGCTAGTTATGAGTTTGATTTCCTCCCTCCATGATTCAGGGAGTCTTTCTTTCTTTCTTTCCTTCTTTACTTTTATTGCACTTGTCAATTACAATTGTTGATATAACTGCGTGGATATTTTGTTTGTGCTACATTGGTACAATGTGTAGTTTAAGTGTGGGGGAGATTAATGTAGGTTTTGTTGATGCATTATTTTCTTTGATTCTTAGATTTTTCTTAGATTTTGGGCATTTTCTCTCATGCTTTGTTTTAGTTGATTCTTGATATTGTGTTGTGAATCTATGCATTTTCTGTGTGCTAAGTTACTTTTGAGAATTGAGAGGTTGAGGCAATTGTGATAGTCTTGTCTCTTGTGAGATTTTGAGCCTTAATTGAGGATGGATTGATGTATGCCATCTAGTATTCTTTCATGTGTGATTGTTGCACTCTTGATTACTTGCACTCTAGAACTTGACATGTTTCTTGTTGATACTTGATTTTCATATTGCACATTTTGAAGTGATTTAGGCATTTCTTTTGAATAAGCCACATACCATATAGCCTACCTTGAATGAAATTATCCTTTTGCTAGCCCCTTTGAGCCTTTTTACCCCTTTCTTTGTTATATAGCTCATTGCAAGCCTATAAGTGAAAAACCATGATTATTCTAACTTTAGGGAATTTTGGAGCTTTGGAATTGTTTTGGGAATGAGTATTAAAGTAAGGGTGCATTGTTCTTCATTTCTTATAAGTTTTGGGTATGACTCATGGGTTGGTTAATACATTTTTGTACATAAGCAACAAAAAGAAAAACAAAACAAAAGAAAAACAAACAAAAATGATAAAAAAAGTGAATAAAAGTTGAGTGTGGCAAAGAGGATTGGAATTTGAGTTTGAATATGAGGTTGATTTTGTCTTACTTTTTACTTTTTCCTCATTGCTCCTCTATTCCCTTGGTTTTAAGCTACATATTCCAAACTTTATCCTGCCTTGTCCTTGGCCCCATTACAACCTTGAAAAGTCCTTTTGATCACTATGTGCATGTTTTGGTCATGTTGATGTTAGAAACTTGTCAAGCTTATGGTTGTGTTTGTTTTCATGAAGTTCCTTGAGTGTAAATACTTACAACCTAAGACACATGAGTGTAAACACTTTAGAGAGCATATCTTGTGAGGATCTATCATTGTTGTGACTCACCTCTTGATTTGATTGATTTCTTTGCATGCTTGAATTGATTGGATGATCTACATGGATATCTTGATTCTTCATCTTTTTATTCTAGTGTGTTTGATTTTGCCCATCTCTTTGCATTTCTTAGAATTCATTGTGAAGTATGCCATCTTTAGGATTTTTGATTTCCTAGTTTTTAATAATCTTCTTACATGACTCACTTTGGTGCACTAGTTAGCATAGCATTATTTCTTGATTTTGCCCAGGAAAGGTTAAGTGTGGGGGTATTTGATGAGTCATATATTACACACTATTAATAACCTTATTTTACCATTGTTAATGATTCTTGGTGTCTAATTGACTTTATTTGGCATTGTTTAGTGTTTTAGGATTTATTGGACTATTATTCCTAAAATGAGTTAATTTGGGATTATTTAGCCTAATTAAATCTAATTCCATTTTCAGGACATATTTGGCACCAAGGACATTTTTGGGCATTACAAGTGGAAGATGTGTGCTAAAGTGAATATTGTATTTAGTTATAGGATTTTTAATTCCGTTTTAGGTTTTGGGCCCATTATTTAGGGCCCATTTCGGTTTTAACCTTTTATAAGCTTAGGATTTCGTTTCCACTCATAACTTTACATTACACACTTTAATTTTCAGCTTCGAAGAAGGACATTTTCGCTTTTCCCCTTTTTGGGACTGTTTTAGGATTTTTTTTCTTCTTCTTCCTCTTGCATTTTCGGTTTTGCTTCTTCCTCCATGGAAGGCTAGAGGTTTAGTGCTAAATTCCTTTGGTAATGTATCACACTCTTGAGGTTTAATGCTTAATGCATTTCGGTTTCTCTTTATTCGTTTAATGCAATTTCAGTTTCTTTATGTTTGAATCTTCTATCCTATTTCAGATTGTGGTTTGCTTAATTCTATGGTTTTGTTGTAGGTTTTTGAACTGATTTTCGCTTAGTCAATTAGTTCTCTAGCACATAATCGCTTAGTTTATGTGAATCTGTAAATGCTCTATGTTCATGTTGATTTCGCTTATTTTGAAGCTTAAACATTAGAGTTATGAACATATTAGGAATTTAATGTTCAAAATCTGAAATTGATGCTTTGATTCGTATGACTTTGTTAACCGTTTGTTGCTTATGTCAATTTCGCTTAGTTAGAGGTTTAGCAATTTAACTGTGAGTTGATCATCGCTTAGTTAATCGACTCTCAACAAAGGAACACTGAGAATCTGATTTTGATATACTGAAACCGAGGATTGAGTTGTGAACAAAGAAACCAAAGGGATATAGCCTCCTTATTATTCTGTTTTCTGTTTGTGTTATGTTTTAGATTAATTTCATAGCATAACAACCACTAAAACCCCCCATTGTGTGTGCGTGTAAGGTGTTTGAACCATTGTGTGAAAGATAATCTTTGGGAAACGACCTAGGAGTCACTTCCTAGTACTATACTTAATTGTTATATTATGTTTATTGGGTACGGCCTCTATCAGCTGGTAAGAGAAACTGAAACTTGGTGGGAATTTACTCTGCGTTAGATGGAGACGGAGGGGCGAGTGATTACCTGGATTTACTTTAAGGAGAAATTTCTCCAGAAGTATTTTCCCGCTGATATGAAGAGGAAGAAGGAAATGGAGTTTCTGAGATTGGAGCAGGGTAACATGTCAGTGGGAGAATATGCGGCCAAGTTCGAGGAATTGGCCCGATTTTGTCCATATGCTGAATTGGAGGTGGACGGAAGGTCCAAATGTTCTATGTTTGAATCGGGTTTGAAGCCCAAGTTGAAAAGTATGTTTGGGCATCAAGAGATTGCCGACTTTGCTACCTTGGTAAACAAGTGTAAGATGTGTAAGGATGACCTCGCAACCGATGAGGTGACAACCCCTAAAGTAATTCCTCCAAAGAGCTTTGGGCCTCAACAGAATTATTCGCACGGAAAGGGCAAAGGCAAGGTGTTTCAGGAGCAACGAAAGCCTTACTCCTCCCCCACTGGTGGTCGGGGTTATACTTCGCATGGGCCGATGACTCATCTCAATGCTGGAGGGTCACAATTAAACTCTCCATCCTTGTGCAACAAATGTGGCTGAACTCATGTCGGTGATATGTGCCCCGGGACGACACTTAGTTGCTTTCACTGCAAGGAGGCTGGGCATATCAGGAGGTATTGTCCTAAGTTACGGCAGAGTGTGAATGTTGTGACAGTTGAACGACCTCGATCCATCGACCGAGTGTTTAGCATGAGTGGTGCAGAGGCATCAGAGGTGGATGGCCTGATCAAAGGTGAATGTATGGTGGTAGATATTCCTCTTTTAGTGTTGTTTGATTGGGGAGCGATACACTCCTTTGTATCTATTGAATGTGTGAATCGCCTGAAATTGCACACGGAGTCGTGCCTTACGACTTGGTCGTATCCACCCCAACTAGTGTGCATGTGGTGGTGTCGACGTTTGTGTCTCGCTGTCTGGTAGTGGTAAACGGGAGGACATTTACCGTGGATTTAATCTGCTTACCACTGTCCAAGTTAGATCTAATTCTGGGGATGGACTGGCTATCAGCAAATCATGTGAAGCTTAATTGTGCTGATAAGACAGTTGTATTTGGAGATCTGGGTGAGATTTCCGATGAGACTTTTTATATGAAGTCGTTGTCGGCTAAGGGAGTCAGGATATCCTTTAAGGAGGGAGGAGCCATGTTTGTTTTTTTGGCATCCCTAGAGGGTATTGAGAGACCAGGAGTTGAGGATATTCCGATAGTCCGTGAATTCCCTGAGGTATTTCCTAGTGATATTCCGGAATTGCCTCCAGTCTGAGAAGTTGAATTCTCTATTGACTTGGTACCTGGAACGGGACCCATCTCTATAGCTCCTTATAGGATGGCACCGTTAGAACTGGATGAGTTGAAAAAGCAGGTTGAGGACTTGTTGGCAAAGAAGTTCATTCATTCTAGTGTTTCACCGTGGGGTACACCGGTTTTGTTGGTTAAGAAGAAAGATAGGAGTATGAGGTTGTGCACCGATTACAAACAGTTGAACAAGGTGACTCTCAAGAACAAGTATCCTTTGCCTAGGATTGATAAGTTGATGGATTAGTTGAGAGCATCAGTTATATTTTCAAAGATTGACTTTCGGTCTGGTTATCATCAACTTCAAGTTAAGTCGGAGGACATTCCTAAGACTGCTTTTAGGACGAGGTATGGGCATTATGAGTATTTGGTGATGCCTTTTAGTGTAACGAATGCCCCAACAATATTTACCGAGTACATGAATCGGATTTTTCATCTGTATTTGGATTCATTCATAGTGGTATTTATTGATGACATTCTGGTTTACTACAAGAGCCGAGAGGAACATACGGAACACTTGAGAATTGTTCTAGATCTTCTGAGTAAGAATCGGTTGTATGTGAAGCTGTCAAAATGTGATTTATGGTTGGAATCAGTGAACTTCCCTGGGCATGTAATATCCCATGAAGGAGTAGTTGTGGACCCTTCTAAGGTCGAGGCAATGATGGAATGGGCGGTGCCCAAGTCAGTTACTGAGATCAGGAGTTTTCAGGTTTTAGCTGGTTACTACAAAAAGTTCATGGAGGGATTTTCCAAGTTGGCATTACCTGTAACTAAGCTTACCAGAAAAGGAGAACCGTATGTATAGACAATCCGTCATGAAGAAAATTTTCAAGAGTTGAAGCGGAGGTTGACGACGGCAACAATGTTGGTTCTTCCTTGTATTGATCATGACTTCAGTGTGTATTTTGATGCTTCTAAGCAAGGTTTGGGTTGTATTCTGATGCAAGATGGGAAGGTTGTTGCTTATGCTTCGCGACAGTTGAGAACGCATGAGCAAAACTACCCTACCCATGATCTAGAATTAGTTGCAGTGGTCTTTGCCTTGAAAATCTGGAGACACCATTTTTATGGTGTAAGATTTGAGGTGTACAACGACCAAAAGAGTTTCAAGTATATGTTTGATCAAAAGGAACTGAACATGAGACATATAAGGTGGATGGAGTTTCTCAAGGACTATGATTTTGGATTGCAGTATCACCCTGGGAAAGCCAATGTGGTGGCTGATGCTTTAAGTCGGAAGTCCTTACATATGTCGGCTTTGATGGTTCATGAAGGGAAACTGATTGAGGAGTTCAGGGATATGAACTTGGAAGTTCAAGTAAGACCCCATAGTATGATGTTGGGAATGCTTAAAGTTACAAATGAATTGTTCGACCAAATCCGAATGATGCAAGTTGAGGATCGTGAGCTAATGGTCGAACGAGATTGATGGCGAGTGGGAAGGAGACCGATTTTGAGTCAGACCCTAGTGGAATGTGGCGATACAAAGGAAGGGTGTGTGTACCTTGTGATGTGGATTTGCGAAAGAGTATCCTTGACGAGTCACACAAGAGTAAAATGATTTTTTCACCTGGGTACTACAAAAATGTATCAAGACTTGAAGAAGTTGTTTTGGTGGTCTGGTTTGAAGAAGGATGTGGCCTTGTATGTTTCGAGTTGTCTGATCTGTTAAAAGGCAAAAATTGAACATCAGAGACCGGCAGGAGAACTTCAGTCTCTGGACATACTGGTGTGGAAGTGGGATAGTATCTCTATGTAAGAATGAGTTTGCAACTAAGAGGGGGGTGAATTAGTTGTTGCAATAAGTATGACCAATTTTTCTACAATATCAAAGTTAATATGCAGCGAAAATTGTATGCAGAAATATATTGATGTTGGAAGGTATAAATAAAACAAAGATAAGGGAGAAGAGAGTACACAGGTGTTTTATATTGGTTCACCTTCTTGTCCACCGAAGGCTACGTCCAGTACTCTTGAAGCGCTAGAGATTCCTTTATTAAATATAATGAGTTGCAATTACAATTTTCTCACCCCGGGATCTCCTTGTACCTTACACACTCACTTATATCTAATCCCCTTGGAAAACTCTATTCCAAGTCACACCCTTGGTAAACACTATACCAAGTCACTCAACCCCTTTCTCTTCACACCCTTGTGAAAGAAAGTGAAATAAGCAAAAGTGAAGAATGTACAATTTGGCTTGGATTGGCTTACAAGTGTATATGACAATTTCTAGAACTTGCAATCCAACAACAACTCTTATACTTAAGATAATAATGCTCTTTTTGAAAGTATGAAATACACTTAGAAGCAACTTCAAAATAACTTTGAAAGTTTGAGAGTAGGTTGCTTGAAGTGTAAGAAAAATCAGAGAGTGTGAGAGCTTTTTGAGAGTTTCAAATGACAGTTTGTAATTTGAGTTGTATATGTTGTTGTGTGTTGTGAGAGTCTTTCAATGCCTTTATATAGGCTTCCAATCAACCATAATACCCCTAGGTATGAGTAGGTTTCATTTGGAATGAAAAGCAATCAGTTTGGAGTAAAACCCTTTCACTTGAAATCTGAAAACTGATACAACAACTCTGAGTAATCGATTACTGTAAGTGGGTAATTGATTACCCAACAATCCTGTTAAAAGCTTTTTGAAAATTCACACAGTGTAATCGTTATTGGATTTGAGTAATCGATTACTCAATGACACTGTTTGACAGCTTTGTGAATTTTCCTTAGTGTAATCGATTACACTACTTTGAGTAACCGATTACCCTGTTTTCTAAAAATGGTAATATGTTACTCCAAAGTCTGTAATGGATTACTCATAGTTGTTAGAGTTTTGAAAACTCTTTTCTCACTAATGTAACTTGTTACTCAAGTATGGTAACCCGTTACATGTTGTTTTTGAAAATTATTTTTAATCACACTTAGATTTTTCTGATTTTCTTGAAAACAATTTTTTAGCATTATTAACTAAGTAAATAGATGAGTTGTAAGGATAAAATTACCTAAGAATTAGACTCTAATTCTTTGAAGCTTTATCTTCGATAGTCTTTGTAGGTCGTCTTCCTTTCTTCTTTTTGTGATATTGGTGTCTTCATCAAAACCGTGCCAAAGTCAGGAGCAAGATCTTCTTCACAATCTCCCCCTTTTTGATGATGACAAACCAATGTCTTCTTGAAAGTGCAGTTTTCTGAGAGCAGCATACTTGATGATGTATCTTGACTTGTCTTGAGTATGCTCCCCCTTTCTTTTGGAGTTATGTGCCTGAAAGAATATTACAGAAAATACACTACTCCCAACTTTTCTCCCCCTTTTGACTTCATCAAAAAGAAAAAATGCCAAGAGTCTAGCACAATAAACATTTGTAGAGCATAGCATACAATATTTCATAGTATATGAAAGTTCAAGTAATATATAATGTATAATATAATAACACCATGTATGAAAACATTAACTGAAAAGCATTGCATAACAACGAAAATAAAGATGTTCAAACACGAAATCCAAAATAGCAAAAAATAACAAGAAAAATAATCCAAACAATGTTTAAACATCCACATGGAAGATACACAGCCATAGTCATTACATAATCATAAACCTAGACAAAGTAATAAGACTCGGGCTCGGAACTATCTTCATCAACATCCATGTTGCTTAGCCTCGATAAAAGACGATGAAGTTCATAATGGATTTGTTGGCTCTGTGTATCGAAAGCATCCATCTTGTGGTGATGTAGCCTCGAAGAGAAACCAATTCATCCATAATCATCTTATTTGTGGGCATTGCAGCAGATGAAGAAAGTAGATCATGAGACTCAGGTTGGTTTGGTTCAGCAGTAGGTTCTGGTTCATGGGTAGGAGCAGGTTGACGGTCGATAGATGCTCATAGGTTCGACGAGTGACAGGATCTATAACAAACCCCATCTTGTGGACAACTTCAATATCAACCTTGCTTTCGCGTAGATTGAGGGCCACTTTGGTCTCTCCTTCTTAAGGTACGCCGAAATGCTCAAGGATTTTGGTAATGAAGATGGCGTAGGGCAACAGACTTTGGGAGTTGCGAACATGCCACATTTGTTGCATTATCATCTTAGTCCAATTAATTTTGATGTTAAACTTGATAGCATACATCAATTGGAGCTCTATGTCACTTATTTGCGAATGATTTGAAAATTTCGGCAAAATGACATAGGTAAGAAAATAATGTACCAAAACGATCTTCCAGCGTGAGATATCCAGCAAAGAGGATATCCCTGTTCTTAATAGTCTCACCAAGGCTTTGTTGCTTTCGCCTTTCTATTTCCTCTTTAGAAATTCTACAAATAGAAAGGTAGAATTTCTTGCGATCGTAATCATCCCAATCACATACCAGGCCGAACCCAGTGATGTCGCCTATCATCGGTATATCACAGCAAGTAGAACTAAAGGTTTTCATATCCATAACTATGTCCTTTCCCTTAACATGGGAAGTCATGAGATTTTTCCTAAAGTTCATGTTGCAAAACAAATACATGAATAAGCTCAGGGTAGATATCGTTCGCTTCGCATTAAAAGTCGAAAAGTTGGCGCGTCCATGGAAGTTTTCTTCGAAGACTTTTCTTTGAGCGTCATTTGCAAGAAACCTCGTCAAGTTCAACGGGTTGGACTTGGAAGATGATTCTCCTTGCTTAGACTTAGAAGAACGTGGTCTCTTTGAAGAAGATGCCATTGTTGGTTTTGAAGGTTTAGGTTTTTTTGTTTTGGAAATTTGGGGGTTTTCATTGAGGCCACAAATCACGAAATAGAGGGTGTAGAAGTGTTTAGAATCAAAAATGGGATGTGATTTGCAACAAAAATCAATCAAAACGGAGCTAAAATGAAGTTTTTAGAGATTGAGAGGGTTTAGAGAGAGGAAGCTTCGTGTTACAGGAGAAAGAAAATGGAGGATTTTCTGAAAAAGTGCAGCAGATCATATATAAACTGCACAGAGTAATCGATTACACTAAGTGAGTAATACTCACTTTCAAAAATTCAAAATTTTCAAATAGTGTCTCTATGTAATCGATTACACCATTATAGTAATCGATTACTATAACTTATTGTTTCCCCACTGATGCTAAAATTGATTTTTGACTCTAAAAACTTGAAAATTAAAGCATAATACACACAACTTAAGATCAAGTAGGCATTGGATATAAACAATGAAGCATACACATAAATATTTAAACATGTTAGGACAAGTAAGCTTCATCGAGAATGCCTAATTCTCGTCTAATTTTATAGAAAGGTTCTTTTGCTAATGGTTTATTCAATATGTCAACTAGTTGGTTATGAGTATCAATGAACTCTACCGACACATCCTTCTTTTGGACATGGTCCCTAAGGAAATGATGCCTTATATCAATGTGTTTGGTTCTTGAGTGCATAATCGGATTTTTGGTGAGATTAATAACACTAGTATTCTCACACTTCAAGGGTGTGTAGCCTAAGTTTAAGCCATAATCCTGTAATTGTTGTTTAAGCCACAACACTAGTGCACAATAACTATCGGCAGCAATATATTCTGCTTCAGCAGTGCTTAAAGCAACACAAGCTTGTCTCTTGCAAGACCAAGAAACTAAAGCATTCCATAGAATGTGGCAAGTACCACTTGTACTCTTTCTCTCAGACTTGCATCCTGCAAAGTCTGAATCCGAGATGCCAACCAATTCGCATACGCTTCCCTAGGGATACCATAGTCCAACATCGGTTGTGCCTTTGAGATACTTCATGATTCTCTTAACGACAACTAGATGTGACTCTTTGGGTTTAGATTGATATCGCGAACAAAGACATACACTAAACATAATATCAGGTCTACTGGCAGTAAGATATAAAAGTGATCCGCATCAGCATCAATATAGGTACTTGATCCCATAGGAGTAGCAATCGGCTTGCAGTCATCCATCTCAAATCTTTTCAACAAGTCTTTGCAATATTTGGACTGACTTACAAAGATTCCATCGCTAATTTGCTTAATTTGGAGTCCAATAAAGTAGTTTAACTTTCCCATCATAGACATCTCAAATTCTTCTTGCATCATATTGCCAAATTCACTACACAAACTATCGTTAGTAGACCCGAAAATAATATCATCAACATAGATTTGAACAAGTAAAGTATGATGATTTATTTTCTTAATAAAGAGTGTAGTATCGACCTTGCCTTTTGTAAAACCTTTTTCTGTTAGAAAAGTTAGTTAGACGGTCATACCAAGCACGTGGAGCTTGCTTTAAGCCATAGAGGTTTTTCTTTAACTTGTATACATGGGAGGGATGTTTGTATATACCCGTTAAGGAACGCACTCTTTACGTCCATTTGGTAAAGCTGGAAGTTCAAAGAACATGCATATGCAAGCAGTAATCTAATAGCTTCAAGTCTAGCAACCGCAGCGAAGGTTTCATCAAAGTTTATACCTTCCTCTTGGTTGTATCCTTGGGCTACTAGTCTAGCCTTGTTTCTAATGATGATGCCATTTTCATCTAATTTATTTCGGAACACCCAACGAGTACCTATTACATGCCTATTTTTAGGTCTAGGAACAAGTTCTCAAACTTCGTTTCTCTCAAACATAGCAAGAATCCAATGTTCATCCTCGATTGCTTCATCAATCTTAGATGGTTCTATTTGAGAGACGAAGGTCATGTTTAGACACGCATTTTCTAGCATTAAGCGGGCGGTAACACCTTTGCTAAAATCGTTAATAATGTTGTCTATAGGATGATCTCGATGAGTTCTCCACTCTTTAGGTAAATCAGAGTGAATATGCTCTTCTTGAATGGAAGGATTATCATCCACTTCCACATACTCTATATTAGGTGTAGCTTCAATAATAGCATTTTCATTAAAAGGGGGATTAGGCAAATCTTCTACATCAATGGTCAACCTTTCCTTGATTAGAGAATTGGTTTCATCAAAGGAGACATGGACAGATTCTTCCATGGCTAGAGTTCTTTTGTTAAAGACTCTATAAGCTTTACTCGTGAGAGAATAGCCTAGGAAGATTCCTTCATCTGCCTTTGCATCAAACTTCCCTAAGTTTTATTTGCCATTATTCAAGATAAAACATTTACAACCAAATACATGCAAGTGTGAAATGTTTGGTTTTCTTCCTTTGAAGAGTTCATAGGGGGTTTTCTTTAGAATGGGTCTTATTAGAACACTATTTGAAACATAACAAGCGGTGCTTACCGCATCAGCCCAAAAGTACTTTGGGAGGTTAGTTTCATTCAACATTGTTCTAGCGAGTTCTTCTAAAGACCGATCTTTCTCTCTACAACACCATTTTGTTGTGGTGTTCTAGGAGCAGAAAAGTTGTGATTAATCCCAAGATCATCACAAAATTCCTCAAAAGAGGCATTTTGAAACTCTCTCCCTTGATCACTTCTTATAGCAGCGATTTTAAGTGACTTTTCATTTTGGACTCTTTTAGCATAAGTGCTAAAGGCTTTAAATGCCTCATTCTTATGTACTAAGAATAGAGTCCAACTGTAGCGTGAAAAATCGTCTACAATAACAAGAGCATAGTAGTTACCACTAAGACTTTTTGTCCTTGAGGGGCCAAATAAGTCCATGTGTAGTAACTGCAATAGTCTATCCGAAGAAACCATATGCTTTATGTAACACCCTAAATTTACGTCTTTAAAAATTATAGTATCAGTCCTGAGATTCTCGCTTGAGCGATGTATTCTCACCTGGGCGAGGAAGGCTCACTTGGGAGGGTGAAATCCTGGGCTATACTGGAGGATTCTCGCATGAGCGAGGGTTGGTTCGCCTAGGCGAGAAAAGTGATGTTTTGGACCTGTCGAGACTTTAAGATTCTCCCTTGAGCGAGAGGATCCTCGCTTGAGCGAGAGGGTCAGATCTGAGTTTTTAAAATAGGCGGGATTTTCTCGCTTGAGCGAGAAAGGGCTCGCTTAAGCGAGAACCCAACGCTGTTACGTTAAATATGGAACCCCAAACACATTTATGAGGGTTAACCTAGAAAGAAGTGAGGGAAGAAAGTTTTTTCAAGAGCAAGAAGGCTTGTGAGTCATTTAGAAGCTTGAGAAGAACCAAACAACCATAGAAGGAGTGCTACATGTGGAAGGACTTAAGCACAATCTTCTAAGCATAAGTCAACTTTGAGACAAGGACTTCCATGTATCATTCTATCCAGATAAGTGCATCATTGAAAGTAAGGAATTTCTAAACTCTAAACTTGTTGGTAAGAGAATTGATAACATTTACATGATAGATATAGATTCATCTCTTCCTATAACATGTTTAGTTGTAAATGACATTCATGATGCATGGCTTTGGCATAGGAGAATTGCTCACATTCATATGGACCATTTGAATAAGCTAATCAAGAAAGATTTGGTTGTTGGTTTACCCAAGATGAAGTTTGTTAAAGACAAACTATGTGGTGCATGTCAAATGGGTAAACAAACAAAAACCTCTTTCAAGACTAAGCATATGGTTTCTTCGTATAGACCATTGCAGTTACTACACATGGACTTATTTGGCCCTTCAAGGACAAAAAGTCTTGGTGGTAACTACTATGCTCTTGTTATAGTAGATGATTTTTTCACGCTACACTTGGACTCTATTCGTAAAACATAAGAATGAGGCATTCAAAGATTTTAGCACTTATGCTAAAAGAGTCCAAAACGAAAAGTCACTTAAAATCGCTGCTATAAGAAGTGATCATGGGGGGGAGTTTCAAAATGCTTCTTTTGAGGAATTTTGTGATGATCTTGGGATTAATCACAACTTTTCTGCTCCTAGAACACCACAACAAAATGGTGTTGTAGAGAGAAAGAATCGGTCTTTGGAAGAACTCGCTAGAACAATGTTGAATGAAACTAACCTCCCAAAGTACTTTTGGGCTGATGCGGTAAGTGAAAGTGTGCATGTCAAGAGGAACACTTTGGAAAGCTCTCTTTATATGCCATGGTTTTGATGAGGACAACTTGTGCTAATAAGAGCTTGAAGATCATCAACAAATAAACATGCTTAAGCCTTCTGATTGGTACCTTGCTTAGACTAGATTAGTTTAGGTTGAGTCTAAGGCTTAAGTCACCTAATACATATCTCACTTGCATAAATCTTTTAAATCTTTTTCATCTTGAGATATGTCATTCATAATATGTTCATGCATCATATAAATACATGTACATGTGCATTCTAGGCATAATCTAAGTATTAAACATGTATGAATTAAAGTGCATAACATATTTGAGTTTTTACACATGAAAGAATGCTGTTAATCGATTACAGCATAGGTTAATCGATTAATCTAACTATTTGCACAGTGTAATCGATTACAACAAAGGTTAATCGATTAATCTAACAATTTTGTACAGTTTAATCGATTAAGACTGTCGTTAATCGATTAACTGGGCTATAAAATCAATTCTTTATAAACTGCGTTTTCAGAATTCATCTCATAAGTTGCATGTTAAATTTTTAGAGAGTTAGAGCATTTTTTCGTGTTAATTGTTGCATCTAGTTGTAAATGCATTTGTGAGTTTAGAAAAGAGAGAATTCTATGCTTTAGGATTGAGTGCATTTCATGATACATTTCTCATCTTTTCTTATCACATGTTCTTGCATTTTATACATGATTCTTGATTAGATGTTTACATACTATGCATTCTGTTTTTCACACTAATACATTTTCATACTGCATGAGTTTGTATTAGGTGATTAGAGTAAAGCCTTATCTTGTTAGATATAAGTCTTGTTATAGCTTAAGTTTACTCTTTTTGTTTTGTTTGAAAAAGTGTTGTAATTTTGGGAATCTCAAGGTGTCGTATCACCAAGAGATTGAGTGTGTCTTCACTGAGTGTTAGACTTACGGATAAGTAAAGAACAAAGGTTCTTGGCTGGGGCTACGCCGAAAGAAAGGTTTTCTTTGTCGGTAGGAAGGGAGTCAAACCATAGAATAGGATCTTTATTATCTTGTAAGTGTCTAAATGTTGTAATTGGATAGTGTGTATGTAATAAACATTAATTCAATTATAGTGAAGAAAAATCTCCCAAATCAGCCGGGAGGCCTGGATGTAGTTTGCGGTGGACAAGCAAACGAACCAGGATAAAATTCGTGTTGCAGGACTTTTTCTATCCCTTTCTCTCTTTATTGCATTTGATCGATTAATTTGTTTAGTAGATTTAATTGATAATCTGTTTCTGTACTACACTGATTTTACTCTGATAATTCTGTAAGCTTTGTATAATCGCTTCGTTATCAATTAATTGTCGCGCAAGAAATTGTATTTGCATCTGCTTACTGTCACGGTTTAATCGATTAAGTGTAGTGTGTTAATCGATTACTTTAGTCTGTTAATCGATTAAGTGGACTGTGTTGAATGTGTTAATCGATTACCCTGTTTCGTTAATCGATTAATCAAGGTGTATTTCAGCATTAAGTGTTGTTTTTCGAAAAGCGGACATTCTAACCGCTACACCTATTCAACCCCCCCCCCCCCCCCCCCCTCTAGGTGTATTGTAACTACTGATACCTAACAGTAAGCACCGCTTGTTATGTTTCAAATAGAGTTCTAATAAGACCTATTCTAAAGAAAACCCCCCTATGAACTCTTCAAGGGAAGAAAACCAAACATTTCACACTTGCATGTATTTGGTTGTAAATGTTTCATCTTGAATAATGGCAAAGAAAATTTAGGCAAGTTTGAAGCAAAGGCAGATGAAGGAATCTTCCTAGGCTATTCTCTCACGAGTAAAGCTTATAGAGTCTTTAACAAAAGAACTCTAGCCATGGAAGAATTTGTCCATGTCTGTTTTGATGAAACCAATCCTCTAATCAAGGAAAGGTTGACCATTGATGAAAAAGATTTGCCTAACTCTACTTCTAATGAAAATGCTATTATTGAAACTACACCTAATATAGAGCATGTGGAAGTGGATGATAATCCTTCCATACAAGAAGAGCATATTCACTCTGATTTACCAAAAGAGTGGAGAACTCATCGAGATCATCTTATAGACAACATTATTAGCGATATTAACAAAGGTGTTACCACTCGCTTAATGCTAGAAAATGCTTGTCTAAACATGGCATTTGTCTCTCAAATAGAACCATCTAAGATTGATGAAGCAATCGAGGATGAACACTGGATTCTTGCTATGCAAGAAGAACTTAACTAGTTTGAGAGAAACGAAGTTTGGGAATTTGTTCCTAGACCTAAGAATAGGCATGTAATAGGAACTCGCTGGGTATTTCGCAATAAATCAGATGAAAATGATATAATCATTAGAACCAAGGCTAGACTAGTAGCCTAAGAATACAACCAAGAGGAAGGTATAGACTTTGATGAAACCTTCGCTCCGGTTGCTAGACTTGAAGCAATTAGACTGCTACTTGCATATGCATGCTCCTTGAACTTTCAGCTTTACCAAATGGATGTAAAGAGTGCATTCCTTAATGGTTATATACAAGAGGAAGTATTTGTAGAACAACCTCCTAGTTTTGATGACTACAAACATCCCTCTCACGTATACAAGTTAAAGAAAGCCCTCTATGGCTTAAAGCAAGCTCCATGTGCTTGGTATGACCGTCTAACCAACTTTCTAACAGAAAAAGGTTTCACAAAAGGCAAGGTCGATACTACACTATTTATTAAGAAGATAAATCATCATACTTTACTTGTTCAAATTTATGTTGATGATATTATTTTCGGTTCTACTAATGAAAGTTTGTGTAGTGAATTTGGCAAAATGATGCAAGGAGAATTTGAGATGTCTATGATGGGAAAGTTAAATTACTTTCTTGGACTCGAAATTAAGCAACTCAGTAATGGTATCTTTGTAAGTCAGTCCAAATATTGCAAAGACTTGTTGAAAAGATTTGAGATGGATGACTGCAAGCCGAATGCTACTCCTATGGGATCAAGTACTTACATCGATGCTGATGACACTGGAAAATGTATTGAAATATCTAAGTATCGAGGTATGATCGGATCTCTTTTATATCTTACTGCCAGTAGACCCGATATTATGTTTAGTGTATGTCTATGTGCGCGATATCAATCTAAACCCAAAGAGTCACATCTAGTTGTCGTTAAGAGAATCATGAAGTATCTCAAAGACACAATTGATGTTGGACTATGGTATCCCAAGGGAAGCGTATGCGAATTGGTTGACTTCTCGGATTCAGATTTTGCGAGATGCAAGTCTGAGAGAAAAAGTAGAAGTGGTACTTGCCACATTCTAGGGAATGCTTTAGTTTCTTGGTCTTGTAAGAAACAAGCTTGTGTTGCCTTAAGCACCGCTGAAGCGGAATATATTGCTGCCGATAGTTGTTGTGCACAAGTGTTGTGGCTCAAACAACAATTATGGGATTATAGCTTAAACTTAGGCTACACACCCTTGAAGTGTGACAATACTAGTGCTATTAATCTCACCAAAAATCCTATTATGCACTCAAGAACCAAACACATTGATATAAGGCATCATTTCCTTAGGGACCATGTCCAAAAGAATGATGTGTTGATAGAGTTCATTGATACTCATAACCAACTAGCAGACATATTTACTAAACCGTTAGCAAAAGAACCTTTTTATAAAATTAGACGAGAATTAGGCATTCTCGATGAAGCTTACTTGTCCTAATATGTTTAAATGTTTATATGTATGTTTCATTTTTATATAAAATGTCTACTTGATCTTAAATTGTGTGTTTTATGCTTTAATTGTCAAGTTTTTAGAGCCAAAAATCATTTTTAACATCAGTGGGAAAACAGTATGTTACAGTAATCGATTATTGTAATGGTGTAATCGATTACAAAGAGACATTGTTTGAAAATTTTGAATTTTTGAAATTACTCACTTGCTGTAATCGATTACTATGTGCAGTTATATATATAAACTGCTGCATTTTTCAGAAATCCTCCATTTTTTTCTCTCTCCTGTAACTCAAGTTCTCCCTCTCCAAACCCTCTCAATCTCTAAAAACCTCATTTCTACTCCATTTTGATTGATTTTTGTTGCAAATCACATCTCATTTTCGATTCTAAACACTTCTACACCTTCTATTTAGTGATTTGTGACCTCAATCAAAAACCCCCAAATTTCCAAAAACCCTGAACCTTCAAACACCAACAATGGCTTCATCTTCAAAAAGATCACGTTCTTCAAAGTCTAAGCAAGGAGAATCAACTTCCAAGTCCAACCCGTTGAACTTGACGAGGCTTCTTGCAAATGACGCTCCTAAATACGGTAACATTGGGAACTTTGAGATTGAAGATTTTCTTTTTCCTTATCTTTTGCGGCAACAAAAACTTTGACTTTTGCTGCGAAGCGAACGATATCTACCCTGATCTTGTTCGCGTATTTTATTGCAACATGAACTTTAGGAAAAATCTTATGACTTCCCATGTTAAAGGAAATGACATTGTTTTGGATATGAAAACATTTAGTTCTATTTCTTGTGATATACCAATGATAGGCGAAATTACTGGGTTCGGCCTGGTATGTGAATGGGATGATTACGATCGCAAGAAATTCTATCTTTCTATTTGTAGAATTTCTAAGGAGGAAATAGAAAGGCGAAAGCAACAAAGCCTTGGTGAGACTTTTAAGAACAAGGATATCCTCTCTGCTGGATATCTCACACTTGAAGATCGTTTGATACATTATTTTCTTTCCTATGTCATTTTGCCGAAATTTTCAAACCATTCGCAAATAAGTGATATAGAGCTCCAATTGATGTATGCTATCAAGTTTAACATCAAGACTAATTGGACTAAGATGATAATGAATCAAATGTGGCATGTTCGCGGCTCCCAAAGTCTGATGCCCTATGCCATCTTCATTAACAAAATCCTTGAGCATTTCGGCGTATCCTTAGATGGTGAGACCAAATTGGCACTCAATCTTCGCGAAAGCAAGGTTGATATTGAGGTTGTCCACAAGATGGGATTCGTTACAGATCATGTCACTCGTCGCACCTATAAGCATCATACCGACCGCCAACCTGCTCCTACCGACGAGCCAGAACCTACTACTACACCAAACCAGCCTGAGTCTCATGCTCAATCTTCTGCATCTGCTGAAATGCCCACTAATCAGATGATTCTGGATGAATTGGTTTATCTTAGAGGCTACATCACCACAAGGATGGATGCTTTCGACACTCAGAGCCAACAAATCCATTACGAACTACATCGTCTTTCTTCGAGGCTAAGCAACCTGAATGTTGATGAAGATAGTTCAGAGCCCGAGTCTTAGATTATTTTGTCTAGGTTTCTGATTGTGTAATGCTTATGGCTGTGTATTTTCCATGTGGGTTTAAACATTGATTGGGTTGTTTCTTGTTATTTTCTGCTATTTTCGATTTTGTGTATGAACATCTATATTTTCATTGTTATGCAATGTTGTTTATGTTTTCATACATGGTGTTATTATATTATGTTTATATTACTTGAACTTTCATATACTATGACCTATTTTGTGCTATGCTCTACAAATGTCTATTGTGCTAGACTCTTGGCTTTTCTTCTTTTTGATGAAGTCAAAAGGGGGAGAAAAGTTGCTTGAAGTGTAAGAAAAATCAGAAAGTGTGAGAGCTTTTTGAGAGTTTCATATGAGAGTTTATAATTTGAGTTGTATATGTTGTTGTGTGTTTTAAGAGTGTTTCAAATCCTTTATATAGGCTTCCATTCAACCATAATACCCCTAGGTATGAGTAGGTTTCGTTTGGAATGAAAAGCAATCAGTTTGGAGTGAAACCCTTTCACTTGAAATCTGAAAACTGATACAACAGCTCTCAGTAATCGAATACTGTTAGTGGGTAATCGATTACCCAACAATCATGTTAACAACTTTTTGAAAATTCGCACAGTGTAATCGTTACTAGATTTGACTAATCGATTACTCAATGACACTGTTTGGCAGCTTTGTGAATTTGCCTTAGTGTAATCGATTACACTACCTTGAGTAATCAATTATCATGTTTTCTAAAAATGGTAATCTGTTACTCCAAAGTCTGTAATGGATTACTCATAGCTGTTAGAGGTTTGAAATCTCTTTTTTCTCTCATGTAACTTGTTACTCAAGTATGCTAACCCGTTACATGTTGAAAGTGTGCATGTCAAGAGGAACACTTTGGATAGCTCTCTTTATGTGTCATGGTTTTGATGAGGACAACTTGTGCTAATAAGAGCTTGAAGATCATCAACAAATCATCGTGCTTAAGTCTTCTGATTGGTACTAAGCTTAGACTAGAGTTTAGTTTAAGTTGAGTCTAAGGCTTAAGTCACCTAATACATGTCTCATATGCATAAATCTTTTAAATCATTTTCATCTTGAGATATGTCATTCATAATATGTTCATGCATCACATAAATACATGTATATGTGCATTCTAGGCATAAACTAAGTGTTAAACATGTATGAATTAAGTGCATAACGTATTTGAGAATTTTTACACATGAAAATATGCTGTTAATCGATTAAGGCATAGGTTAATCGATTAAACTAACTGTTTGCACATTTTAATCGATTAAGGCAGTCGTTAATCGATTATCTGAGCTACAAAATTGATTCTTTATAAACTGCATTTTTCAGAATTGATCTCATAAGTTGCATGTTGAATTTTTAGAGAGTTAGAGCATTTTTCGTGTTAATTGTTGCATCTAATTGTAAATGCATTTGTGAGTTTATAAAAGAGAGAATTCTATGCTTTAGGATTGAGTGCATTACATGATACATTTCTCATCTTTTCATATCACATGTTCATGCATATTATTGATGTTTCTTGATTAGATGTTTACATTCTATGCATTCTATTTTCAAACTAATACATTGTCATATTGCATGAGTTTGTATTAGGTGATTAGAGTAAAGTGTTGTCTTGTTAGATATAAGCCTTGTAATAGCTTAAGTTTACTCTATTTCGTTTTTGATTGAAAAAATTGTTGTAACATTGGGAATCTTGAGGTGTCGTATTGCCGAAGAGATTGAGTGTATCTTCACTGGGTTAGACTTAGGGATAAGGAAAGAACAGAGGTTCTTGGCTGGGGCTACGCCGAAAGAAAGGTTTTCTTTGTCGGTAGGAAGGGAGTCAAACCATAGAATAGGAGTCTTTATTATCTTGTAAGTGTCTAAGTGTTGTAATTGGATGATGTGTATGTAATAACATTGATTCGATTATAGTGAAGAAAAATCTCCCAAATCAGCCGGGAGGCCTGGATGTAGTTTGCGGTGGACAAGCAAACGAACCAGGATAAAATTCGTGTTGCAGGATTTTTCTATCCCTCTCTCTTTATTGCATTTAATCGGTTAAATTGTATAGTGAATTGAATAGCTAATATGTTTCTGTACTATACTATTAATACTCTGATAAATTTGTAAGCTCTGTATATTCGTTTTGTTATCGATTAATTGTCGCGCAAGTAATCGTATCTGCATAAGCTTATTGTCACTGTTTAATCGATTAAGTCAAGATTGTTAATCGATTACATTCATTCTGTTAATCGATTAAGTGGACTGTGTTGATTGTGTTAATCGATTACCCTGTTCTGTTAATCGATTAATTATGTGTATTCAGCATTAAATGTTGTTTTTCGAAAAGCGGATATTCTAACCGCTACATCTATTCAACCCCCCCCCCCCCCCCCCCTTCTAGGTGTATTGTAACCACTGATACCTAACACATGTTGTTTTTGAAAATTATATTTAATCACACTTATATTTTTCTGATTTTCTTGAAAACAATTTTTGAGCATTATTAACTAAGTAAATATATGAGTTATAAGGATAGAAGTACCTAAGACTTAGACTCTTTTTCTTTGAAGCTTTATCTTCGGTAGTCTTTGTAGGTCTTCTTCCTTTCTTCTTTTTGTGATATTGGTGTCTTCATAAAAACTGTGCCATGGTCAGGAGCAAGATCTTCTTCACACTCTATGGATTTTGTGTCGAGTTTTCCAAAGACTCAGAAAGGGTATGATTCGATATGGGTGATAGTGGATCGGTTAACTAAGTCTTCACACTTTCTACCTATGAACATGAGATATTCTTTGGAGCGATTGGTGGAACTGTATATCTGGGAAATAGTTCGTTTGCATGGTATACCGTCGAGCATTGTATCGGATAGGGTTCCTCGTTTCACTTCAAACTTTTGGACTAGTTTGCAGTCTGCGTTGGGAACTAAGCTGAAATTGAGTTCAGCTTATCATCCTCAAACAGATGGTCAATCGGAAAGGACCATACAGTCATTGGAGGATCTTTTGAGGGCTTGTGTTTTGGAACAATCGGGGAGTTGGGATAGTATGTTGCCTTTGATTGAATTTACCTACAACAATAGCTTCCATTCGAGTATTGGGATAGCACCCTATGAAGCATTGTATGGTAGGAAGTGCCGAACTCCAGTGAGTTGGTTTGAGACTGGTGAGAACTTGGCATTGGGACCTAAGTTGATTCGAGAAACGACGAAAAAGATTAAGAAAATCCGGGATAATATGAGAATAGCACAGAGTCGATAGAAAAGCTATTACGATAAGAGGCAGAAACCTCTTGAGTTTAAGGAGGTAGACCATGTATTTATGAGAGTACTTCCGACTACTGGGATTGGTAGAGTGTTGAAATCCCGTAAGCTTACTCTGAGGTTTATTGGACAGTATCAGATATTGAAGAGGATTGGGTCGGTAGCTTATCGGATTGCTTTACCTCCATTGTTGTCGAACCTTCACAACTTGTTTCATGTGTCTCAATTACGGAAATATGTGGGGGACCCTTCTCATGTGGTCGAGTCGGACCAAATAGAATTGAAATATAACTTGACTTTTGCTACCTTGCCATTGAGGATTTTGGATACCAGTATCAAAAGATTGAGGGGTAAAGAGATCGCCTTGGTGAAGGTACTATGGAGTCAAGTAGATGAAGGAGACGCTACATGGGAAGTGGAGCATGATATGAGGAAGGATTACCCTCATTTGTTTGAATCGAGGTATGTTTAATTTTCTGGGAGGAAAATTCTTATAAGAGGGGGAGGATTGTGACACCCCGAATTTAAAGTTATAAATTATAGTATCAGTCCTCTAAGTCTCGCTTGAGCGAGAAAGGAGTCGCCTGGGCGAGAGTGGCTCACCTGTGTGAGTGAAATATTGGGCTATACTTAAGGATTCTTGCCTGAGCGAGAGTTGGCTCGCCAAAGCGAGAGTTGTCTCGCCTAGGCAAGAAGTGGCACTCTGAAGCTGTAGAGGCTGTAAGATCCTCGCTTGAGCTAGAGAATCCTCGCTTGAGCGAGAGGATCCTCGCTTGAGCGAGAGAGTCAGATCAGAGTTTTTAAAATGGGCGGGATTTTCTCGCTTGAGCGAGAACCCGACGCTGTTACATTAAATAAGGAACCCCAAACACATTTTAGGGTTAGAACTTGGAGAGAAGTGATAGAAGAGAGCATTTTCATGAGCAAGGAGTCTTGAGAATCATCTAGAAGCTTGAGAATAGGTAAATCTCTTGATTTTAACTCTCCTTCTCCCTTTGAAACTTGTTTTGGGTATGTTGGATCTCTTCTCAAAATGTGAGAAACCATGTAAACTCTTCCTTTTCAGTTGTGGTTCGTTTTATTTAGTTTCTCTCTAGTAAACTCTTGGTTTAGAGTTGGTATTCAAAGAATGGAGAGGGTTTGTGGGTTGATTCATGAAAACCCCAAAACCCTAAAATGAAAATGTGGTTAAAGAGAAAAATGGGTAAAATGTTAAATGTAGAAGATGAGTATGTGCTCTAATGTTGAAATATTAGATGATTATGTATGTTTTAGATGTTTGGAAACTTTTATTGAAAGTAGTTTGGAAACATTAAAAATGTGTAAATCTCTTGTATGGTTAAAGATGCAATATGAGTTGTTTATGTGTTATTTGGAATAAATGACTAACACTTTTGTTATATGGTGGGAATGAGGAAAGATCCTAAGGTTGGAGGCGGTGTCGGTGGAACTTGCAAAGTTACCAAGGACCAAACCCAACACTCACCAAGGTAAGGATAAGTTTTTAACTAGCATGAAGAAAATGTGTGGAATTGCTGTTTACGAATTGATGGTGTATCAATGAAAAGAAAACACGTTTTTAGCCGACCATGATTGGTTAGCGACTTTGGCTCAAGCGATGTAGCAAGCTTTGGCTCAAGCGATGTAGCAAACTTTGGCTCAAGTTATGTAGCGAAAAAGAATTTAAAAATGGTTTACTAACCCCTTTAAAATGTGGATTATCTTATAATGGTATTTATTGAATTAATGACTTACTCATTTGTATGTTATGTGTATTTGCTGTTGATAATCCCATTGCTGGTAAATAGGATTGTTGAGGATGAGTGGTTTGATGCTTTAGGAGCCTAAAACCTGGATTCCCTTATTTTGCACTTTTTGTATCATGATTGAATATTTGTGGATTTAAGTATTTGTAACCATGATCATTATAACTTTTGGATAATTGTAACTCTGGATATTTGTAGCTATGGGTATTTTGGAAACCCATAGCTAGTTGTATGCGGTAGTTACCGGGATACGTTAATATGAATTATGATTTTCTGTTAAATGAACGGGTATGTCTGTAACACCCCGAATTTTAGTCTTCAAAATTATAGTAACAGTCCTGGAAACCTCGCTTGAGCGAGAAATTCTCGCCTGAGCGATAAAGGATCACCTGGGAGGGTGAAATCCTGGGCTATACTGGAAGATTCTCGCCTAAGCGAGAGTTGTCTCGCCTGGGCCAGAAATGACAATTTTGGACTGTTGACACAATGTAATCGATTACATGGTCCTGGTAATCGATTACATGCTGATATCTGATCAGACATGTGTAATTTTTCATGATGTAAACGATTACATGGTCCTGGTAATCGATTACATGCTGATATCTGATCAGACATGTGTAATTTTTCATGTTGTAATCGATTACACTACACTCGTAATCGATTACATCATATTAAAAGCATCAGATATGTACATCTGACACAATGTAATCGATTACACCATGTTGGTAATTGATTACATCACGACAATGCCTCTGTAATTTACACTGGGTAATCAATTACACACTTATGGTAATCGATTACATCGTATTAATGTAATCGATTACACCATGTCGGTAATCGATTACATAGCGACGATGCCTCTGTAATTTACACTGTGTAATCGATTACACCATATGGTAATCGATTACACTTATCGCTGTGACTATAAAAGTGAATAAAAGGGGACCTAGAAACCCTAATCTTCATTTTCTTTCTCCCCATTTCTCTCCCAAAGGTGGCTCCACCCAAATGGAAAAGCTTGGAGGTGAAAAAGCAACAATAGAGGTTGGAGGAGATGAAGGGAGATGTGGCTCTTTTGCGGAGCAACGGAGCTTACGCGACCTAAGGTGAGGGAGAAGACCATTGTGGTCTTAGAGTATTTCATTAGAGTCATCATCTCCGATTTCCCTCAATAATCGGAGCATATTAACGGGTAGAAACTCTCTTGGGAGTTTGTGATCCATGTGAGAGTCTTTATCTTACATGAGGATGTATTAGCCATAAAAGTGGAGATATATGTGTGGGGAAAACCGTTTATTTGAATAAAACTCTATATGCTCATTTATGGTAATACACTGTCATTAAGGATGGTTCTAATGTTAATGTGTATATGATGAAGAATATGTTATGTGTGGTTTGTTTATGATAATGGTTATGTTGTGTGAGATGTTTATAGTCATAAGCATAAATGAGTATGTTGTATGTTGTTGATTGTTATAAACATACATGGGTGTGTTTGTAACAATGAATGTGTGATGAGTTGTGAATGTGTTATAATGGATATGAGTATGTTTATCAAAATGAGTATGTGGTGAGTGGTTGATTGTTATAAACATGTATGGATGTGTTGTAACAATGAATGTGTGATGAGTTGTGAATGTGTTAAAATGGATAAAGGTATGTTTGTGACAATGAAGATGTTGTATGTTATCTATGGTGATAAGATAATGAGATGCCTTGTGTTGATTGTGTATGACATGGATGTGAGTGTAATGTGGAAACTCGACCTGCCCGATGGGTATGGGGATTTACTTGACCTGCCCGATGTGGTATGGGGATTATTTGTGCGGTGCAGAATTGTGGAACGAGATCAAGGGTAAATTACTACGGAATGTGAAGGATGTGAAAAGTGTATACTCGGAATGAAAATCATATGCATGCCATAGGATATATATTATGGGATGTATATCCTATAGGATGAATATGGATAATACGCGATAAATAAATATGCACACTATAGAACACATATAGTATGAGATGTATGTGTACTATAGGGTGAATATGGATAAAATGCGATGAATAAGTATGCACACTATAGAACACATATAGTATGGGATGTATGTGTACTATAGGGTGAATATGGATAAAATGCGATGAATAAGTATGCACACTATAGAACACATATAGTATGGGATATATGTGTACTATAGAGTGAATATGGATAATATGTGTTGATTGATATATACATATCATGATGATGTTAGATGTGTGTGGTTTTAATACTTTAATGTCATTACTCCATGTAAATCCACGCTACGGTCGCCGTAGTTGGTTCTTACTCCCTCTGTCTTTCCTTGTATGTGTTGTATATTTGGGTTCAGGTTGTGGAGGTAGCGCATTGGACGCTTGCGGAGAAGAGTACATGATAGAGTAGTGGATAATATGTAATTGATATGTTATACGATAAATATTTGTAATATGAAGAACATGTTAAAGTGAATCCATGTATAAACAACTTTCTTGTAAGTGTATAATGAAGTGGATCTAATACTTGTATTCAAGGTAATTTTGAGAAAGTGTAATTGTATAAAGGATGTGTTTGAACGGAAGTGTAATGACATGCTTTTGAAATGAAAGGGGTTTGGAATATTTCCGCCTTGCAAATTTATAAACGTATTCTCTCAAGTTTCCAAACTGTTCGAGTAATGTTTTTCAAAAGTAATCACTTCACTTTCATGAATAAGGATTTTAAAAGAGAATTTTCGAGTTATGAAAATCGGGTCCTTACAATGTCGATATTGCGTTATGGAATGAGTATGAACGGGAAAGTTTGATTACAATAAGGTTGTTGAATTTGTGATTCTAGGTTGTAGGAAAAATGTATGTGAAAGGAATAAAATAAACAAAAATTTTCAAGGGTAGAATTTGGGTCCTTACACTGATACCACTTGTTAGGGTACCGGTCAATCAGAGTATAACACCTAGAGGGGGGTGAATAGGTGTGAGCAGTCAATATGTCCGTTTTTCGAATTTGCGCGGAGAGAATAAAAATATCAAAAATATTCAGCAATAATTGATTAACAAAAGCAGAATTAATCGATTAACAGAGTCACACGATCGATTAATTAGTCCAGAAAAACCAAAAACAGAAACTTGATGAAATCATTTCTTGGCATGCAAGCTATGCAAGAATCATGCAACTTCTTAACAGGATATCACAAACAGCACACAACAATTATACAAATGTCAAAGACTTAATCTTTATCGATAAAGACTTAATCTTTATCGATAAAGACTCAATCTTTCAAGTTAAGAATGCAAGATACGCAATATGCTTGAAATGTAAAAAGATAAGGGAAAGAGAAAGAAGATCAAGAAATTTCATCCTGGTTCGTTCGCCTGTCCACTGGCAAACTACATCCAGGCCTCCCCTTCTGATCTTGGGAGATTTGCTTTACTATATTTGAAAATATGTTCTTTACACACACACTTCCAAATTGAGCCTTTCCTACTTGCTATGCGAATACTATTTCGCCAAGACTTGACTTCCCTCCGTTCACAACGGTTGCCAATCTTGCTACTCGATGCGCCAACAAGATACTCAGCGAAGACTATACCAAGCCAACCGCAGCTAGCCAATATTATAACCTTCTCTCTAAACCTTAGAGATTTTACAGCAATATTACAAAGAACCAAGCTTTTTGCAAGAAACTCTTCAAGAAGAGTTCTTTGGCTTACACAAGCCACTAACAACCCAAAAGATGATTGATTCACACTCACTCATAGGAGTATGAGGAATCAAGAAGGATTGAAAACAAGTTTGTGCACTCAAGCTTGCACTAGTTTGAAAAGGCCTTTCTTTTTGGAAATCAAGAAGCCAAGAAAACTCAAACACCAATGGGTTTTCTCACAAGGGATTTGACACTAAAGAACAAGGTGAATATTTCATAGAGATTTCGGATTTCGAATTGAAAGCTTAGAAAATATGAAAATTGAAGTTATGATGAAAATGCAGAAAAAATGGTCATTTATAGTTTTCTATTTTCAATAGAGTTAATCGATTAAATGACCTCTTAATCGATTAACGGTTTGAAAATTAACATGTTTCTGTTGAACATAATCGATTAACAGTTTACATAATCGATTATAACTGCCATGCAACCAAAATCAATAGTTACTGGAACTCTCATTAATCGATTAAAAAGACTCTTAATCGATTAACGGATGTATGCAGTTAGATAATCGATTATATCACTGTTAGGATTAATTATCATAAAAACTATAAGTTTACTTGGATAAGAGGTAACCCTCCAAAATAAGTAGGCACTAAGTATGATGCATGATTTTCATAGAAAATATTATTTTTGATGCAACCAACTAAAGGAAGAATGATGACTCTCAAAAAGGATTTTGGCAATCTTATGAGCGAATGAGACGATCATCATTTTGGGTTACCTAACCTAGACTTAAAGCTAAGCAAATATCTTAGGACTACTAGAAATAAAAATAAAAGATCTTCCTAGAGTGTTGAGTCTTGGTCATGTTGAATGTTGAAGAGTCAGGTCTTCAAGCTTTTCAGGTCGACTTTGTCTTCATCGAAACGAGGCAGGAAACAGATGTTGCAATCGCACTAGTTGACTTCACTTGCAATCTCAGAAGTAAAACCGAAAATGAAGAAGAAATGATAAGAAATCGAAAACTTAAGCCCCAAAAGGGGGAAACGAAATTGATCTCTATTCTCTAGCTAAAATGTAAAGTGTGTCCTATGTAAATCGAAATTCTTGTGTTTTAAAAGGATGAAACTGAAATGGGCCCAAAACCCAAAACAAAATTAAAATACTATTAAAAAAATATAATTTTCACTTTAACACAAATCCTCCACTTGCATTGCCCAAATGTCATTGGTGCAAAATATGACCTGAAAATAGAATTAGATTTTATTGGGCTAAATAATCGCAAATTAACTCATTTTAGGAATAATAATCCAATACAGCCTAAAACACTAAATCATGCCAAACAAATTCAATTAGACATTAAGAATCATTAAGAATGGTAAAATAAGGTTATTAATAGTGTTTAATATATGACTCATCAATGACAGTCAGTTTTATGTTTGCAATGATTTTGAAATCTGATGCACTGCTCCCCCTCAATCCATGCATGAGGTAGTGTGTAGGGTAGCTCCATAATTTCTCCACTTTTATTTAGGTGGGCGCGAAGGCATGTACAACATGCAATACTTAAACAACACTTTCTCCCATTTTGACATGATCAAAAAACAATGATAGCATATGAAAAAAATAGCCAAAACATGAAAAGATTTAACAATTTATGATTCTCTTAATCGATTAAGGGAGTAGATAATTGATTAAGGTAGTTAAGAAAATTGAACATATGCATAGTTTTCTGCAATTAATTGGTTATTGATGGGTTGTAATCGATTAATATGCTAAATAATCAGAATTTAGAGTGAAGTATTTGCAATTTGCATGATAAATTTAAGAATGACACTATTCATTTTGCATATAGGACAATTATCAGCAGAATATCCATTCTAAATAGTAATCAAAAAGAGCATACATTAGTCATTTATAAAAGTACAAAATGAGATAGATTTATAGTGCATTGCAAATACAACATAACTAGCGAGAAAAGGAGAAGTGTAAGGATTCCAAGCACAAGTTGAAATAACAAACTACAAGATTACAACACAATAAAAGTTCAAAACACACACACATTGACTCTAACCTAATTAGGATAACTAGACATCCCTAAGCTAGATAGCTAAGAAGGTGATGGTGGTGGTGTGATGCCACCTATGGTTCGCATGATGAAGGTGATTTTCTCTCTGGTCAGCTCGCTCTGTCGTTGATCCTCAGTTGAAACTCTCTCATACAATGATCTAGTCATGAATCAATCCTATCATTCAAGGACTGGAATCTTGTATCAATATGCTCATTCAGCCTCTATTCCATGTCGTTCAAGTGATCTAACCCAAACGGTGGTTCTTGAGGCAGATTTAAAGCCTCTTCTTATGGTTGACTGGGGTTTTGCTCAGTCTGGTTGGCATCTCTGTCCTCATCAGTCAACTCTAAATCCACAGTGGTATTGTGATCTTCTTGATACATCCAAAGTGCACCATATTTGTATATATCCAATTTGTGAATTATGTTGTCACCGACAAGATGCTCACAGGAGTTTGTAACCATTACTTCCAAATCAGACGTGTCGATCTGAAGGTGATTGATAACACACGATATAAAAATCTCGTATACAAGAAAACTTGAGGAAGATGAAGCAATTCCAGACATGACCTACAGTATCTCAGCAGGCCAGCTAACCAAAATTCATTCCTTAATAGTGAACATCAACTTTAGGTCGTTGATAGTTGGTTGTGCATGATTTGTATTGTGCGGAACTAAAATGTATGCAATCAAATAGTGTAAGAGTCAGTTTTTTATCGTAAGTGACCCAGCTATAGTCAATTCACCCTGTACATAAAATTGCGGTCCTCACATACATGACCTGTACATCTCCACAAGATTAAATGAGTTCCACAACTCATTGTCACAATCACCCAAATGAGACCCATCACTAGAAAGTTCTCACACTCTAACCATACTAACATACAACCCTTCCCTATACTAAAAATTGTTGTAAAATTCATGAATCAAAGAAGGATAAATTTTACCACTCATCTCCAAAAAGGTTTTTGCACCTTGAACTTCCAAGTTATGAGGGAACTCAAAGCCTTACTCAATCAACCAAGACATATTAGCGTATCGAATGTATGTCTGTTTTCGTCCTTAATATTTAGCCAATCTTGATGCCTGGAGGTTAGGAGAGTAATAATGATTCCTCCTTGCAACATTTCTGCCACCTTGGGCACATGATGAGCCACTACCTTCCATGGTTCTGGAGTGTTTGGCGGTGGTTTTCACTCGCGTTCTCCTTGGTTCACTCATGACTTCATTAATTGATGAGTTAATCAATTAAGGAATCATTTTCTTTGATTTTTGGGATTATGGTTCTAAAAAGGGGAAAATTAGGGTTTTCGGATTAAGAAGAAATTGGGGGTTTTTGGAGTAAGGAAAATGAATACGAATAAGATGGGGATGCACGAATGGAGGTTAGATACAAATAATTTGATGAAAATGTAGAATGGGGCAAAGATAATGTGATTTAAGGTTCAAACGAAATAACCCTAGAAATATAGTGGAATCTATTTTAAGCATGTCGTTAATCGATTAATGACAGCTTTAATCGATTATCACATTTTAAATTTTGTCTAGTTTAATCGATTATATTTTCAGTAACTGAAGCCCAAGTAATCGATTAAAACATTGAACAGTCGATTAATAGTATTAAAATTACAAAATTGAGTACATTTGGTGTGATTCTTAAGAAATGCTAAGATACTATTAGTAGAAACCTATCCTAAGGTTTTGAGACACAATAACAAGCAAAGCAATCATGAATTCAATAAGATACAAGAAATGTGCATTCAAATGAAATAACACATAAGCATACAATAGAATCGTGGCAAAGTCATATACAAAAACCGAAAGCAAACTAAGAAATTATCCTTTGGAAGAGGCTTGGTGAATATATCGGCTAGTTTCTTAGAGGTTTCCACAAATTCAATTATGCAATCACCTTTTTTCACATGATTCCTAAGGAAATGATGTCTAATCTCTATATGTGTAGTTCGTGAATGCAATAGGGATTCTTAGATAGATTGATGGCACTTGTGTTATAACAATTGATTGATATTTTATCAAGCTTTAGACCATAATCTAATAATTGATGCTTCATCAAAAGGATTTGAGCACGACACACACCCACGACAATGTGCTCCGCTTCGGCGGTGGATAAAGCAACACATGCTTGCTTTTTGTTGTGCCAAGACACTAGGGAGCTACCTAAACGGTGGCAAGTTCCACTTGTACTATTTCAATCCAACTTGTATCCGGCGAAATCAGAATCAGAGTATCTTATCAAAGAGAGTGAGGCATCCCTGGGATACCATAGTCCTATGTTAATAGTTCCTTTCAAATATTTCATGATATGTTTTATTGGCTCTTCAAGTAAAGATTGCTATCTAGCATACATGCACACACTGAACATAATATCGGGTCGACTTAACGTAAAATATTACAAAGAACCAATAATATTGTGGGGTTAGTTACCTCAATAGATTTTCCGTTTTCATCCTTGTCATAGTAACAATAAAGCATGTAAAGACTGAATTTAAAAGGAGATAAAGGGATAGAAGAGTGTGCCAAAGAATTTTATCATGGTTCATTTACAGGTCCACTTGCAAACTACATTCAGGCCTCCCCTTCTGATCTCGGGAGATTTTTATTCACTATGAAATATAACGTATGTTTACAAACACACTTCCAATAGACTTTACAAACACTCCTTTCTTGGCACTAGAGTCACTCAAGTCGGTTTGACCTCCAACTCGTCATTTCGGATACTCAACACCTACTCACGGTATATCCCCAACCATTGATTCCTCTCAGCCAAGACCTTTGTAAAGGTGAAGACTCGCTACCTAACCTCAGCCAGGATTTCCCTCAATTTCGCCACACTTAGAGAATATCAATTAAAATGGATAATTACAAAATTGAGTTGGATGCACGTAATATATGCTAATAGAACACTGAACTCAACTACAAACCTAAAGACAAAAATCTCATAAGAACCTAAAGTCTAAGGATGATTTATGCAACGTTTGTGTATATGGAAACTATATGCACTATATGCGAAGATTGTAAAACTAATCCCTTTTCACTCTTGAAAATCAAAGATACACTTAACACTTTTTAACCCAAGATTTCACTCAAATAATTGTAGGAATGATATGAATTTTTTTTAAATGACACTCAATGAGCTCATGGGTAAAAAAAACAGTTTTTATAACAAACTAGTTCCCACAGACATTAATAGATTAACTGTCAGTTTAATCGATTAACGGGTTTGAAAAATATCTATTTTTTGTATAACTTAATTGATTAACCTAATTCTTCATAGATTAAAGATACCAAGAAATTCAAGTCGTTAGCTACTGTAATTTCATTAATCGATTAATCTCATACTTAAACGATTAATGGGACCAAGAATTTCAAGTTGTTCGCTATTGTATCTCTATTAATGATTAGTCATATGCTTAAGGGATTAATGGCTTTCCATGACTACATAATCGATTAATTCACACTGTAGTCGATTAACAGGGTTGAAAATATGTTTCTTTGATGCATTGTAAACCTCCTATATGATATATGTGAATGTAATGCTTGATTTTGAAATAATTACCATATTGATGCACATAATCATGTATTGGATGGATGACATGTCTCATTTTAGTTCAATCAATTTTAAGCCTAGTGAAATTTTTATCATAGGTTTTCCTAACCTAGAATCAATCAAGCATCTTAGGAATTATGTAAAACAAATGTTTTTCCTAAGACTACGACAACCTTGAGTCTTGCAATGTCAGATATTTCCTATGTTATGACATTATTGTGCACTTTAACTAGTAGACCTAATATGAAGTATTGACATGCTATAGAAAGGTCATAAGGTACCTTTAGAAAACAATGAACCTTAGATTACACAACCAAAGGTTTCCTGCTATCTTAGAAGGATTCAGTGTTGCTGATTGAAACACTCTTTCAAATGATTCTAAAGCAACCAATGACTACGGAAACTTAAATAATAGAGCTAGCAACAACTAGTGAAGGAGCAAGTTGGATGAGAAACTTGCTTGCAGAGATTCTAGATGGTAAAGCTGATATTAGCTCTGTTGATCTATTGTGATAGTATCGCGACTATTGGAAAGATTAAGAACTAATTTTATTACGATATGAAATAACAAATACATCATAAGCACAACACTGTTAGAGAGTTAGTCTCAACAAGTGTTGGTTGTGTGACCAATTTTATCACAGTAAGAGCAAGTAGGAAGATGCCTATGTGTTCTAAAGTTTATTTTAAAAAGAGGATTAGTATGGACAATTTCTTTATGAAACTTTATGGTGCTTCCCATGATTGTTATTCCTAAGATATTCTTATTTTTAGCCACATGACAATTTGCATAGCCAAAGCCTCTTTGGTCTAGTGAATGTCTTTGGAGTTCTATATTTTTTCAAAATTGTGACTGCTTTTATTTTTGTTACTAAGTTTAGAACTTAGTGCATAAACTTTAGTTTCAAGTGCAACACACTTTTGACATGAAGAAGAATAGGATTTATTCTTGAGACGGTCTACATTATGCTATATAGTGTTGTTATGACTTTCTAAAAGAGTGATATCATATTTATGTCTCATGCATATTGAAGAAAGTCTAACATATTTTTCATGTAATTCATTGAAAGCATTTTGTAACTCATCAAACGGAAATGTATAATTTGGTTCGGAGTTACTAACCTCATAATCATCATCTGATTTGTGTGAAGCAATCAAGCAAATATGTGCTTGCTCCTTCATTTTGAGTTCTGCACTTGAACCAACATCAACTTTTCTATGTTTCTTGTCCTTCTTTCTTCTCAAAGCATTTTTCTTTTTTTAAGGTTGGACAATAATCTTGAGTATGATCTAGATTTCTGCATTTAGAGCATGTGAAGTCTTGCTTTGATGTTGATGCTTCACTATTTGTTGCGGACCTTTGTACTTCTTCGGCACCATGTATCCTTTATAGAGTATCTCATATTTATTTAGAAGATTTGAAATTTGACACTCTAAAAAATTCTTTTTCTCCTAGAGTCGATGTAATAAAGTTTTTGGCTTTAAGGTCGTATTGGACTCTATTTTTCTCTTCATTTTTCCATGAACATTTTGGTTTAGTTAGTTTAACCCCATTTAAACCATACTTGTAAGGACCCAATTTCTACACTTGAAAATTTTTCTTTTATTTTAATCCTTTATGTTTGAATTCCCATGTTACATCGTACATACATTTCCTTTAACCTTTTAAATCTTTCATTTCTTAATTATCTAATAACTCTAATCATACACTTTCAGTTTTATACCATGCTACCCTTAATTGCAGAAAAACATAATTCATATTACTATCTCCTGATAACTACTGCATACAACTAGCTATGGGTTTCCAAAAATACTCATAGCTACACATATTCAGAGTTACAAATATCCAGAATTACAATTATCCAAAATAGCATTTAGTCAGTCATAATACAAAAATGGCAAAACAAAGGAATCCAGGTTTTAAGCTCCTAAGGCATCAAACCAAACATCCTCAACGAACCTATTACCTGCAATGGGATTATCAATGACAAATACACAACATACAAAGGAGTAAGTCATTAATTCAATAAATATCATTATAAGATAATCCACATTTTCAACGGGGTTAGTAAACCGTTTTAAAAATTCATTTTCGCTATATCGCTTAAGCCAAAGCTTGCTACATAACTTGAGCCAAAGTTTCTCTACATAACTTGAGCCAGAGTATCGCTACATAACTTGAGCCAAAGTATCGCTACATAACTTGAGTCAAAGTATCGCTACATAACTTGAGCAAAAGTATCGCTACATAACTTGAGCCAAAATATCACTACATAACTTGAGCCAAAGCATCGCTACATAACTTGAGCCAAAGTTTCGCTACATCGCTTGAGCCAAAGCTTGCTACATAACTTGAGCCAAAGTTTGCTACACAACTTGAGCCAAAGTTTCACTACATAACTTGAGCCAAAGTCGCTAACCAATCATGGTGGCTAAAAATATGTTTTCTTTTCATTGATACACCATCAATTCATAAACAGCAATTCCACGCATTTTCTCAATACGACATGCTAGTTAAAGACTTATCCTTACCTTGGTGAGTGTTGGGTTTGGTCCTTGGTAACTTTGCAAGTTCCTCCGACACCGCCTCCAACTTTAGGATATTTCCTCATTCCCACCACTTAACAACAATGTTAGTCATTTATTCAAAAATAACACATAAACAACTCATATTTCATATTTAACCATACAAGAGATTCACACATTTTCAATGTTTCTAAAACTGCCTTCATTAAGAGTTTCCAAACATCTATAACATACATATTCATATCATATTTAACATTAGAACATATACTCGTCTTCTATATCTAGCATTTCACCCATTTCCCCTTTTACTCATATTCTCATTTTAGGGGTTTTGGGGTTTTCATGAATCAACCCACAAAACCTTTCCATTCATCAAATACCAACTCCAAACCAAGAGCTTACAAGAGAAAAACAATATAAAACGAACCATAACTCTAAAGGATGAGTTTCCATGGTTTCTCATATTTTGAAAAGAGATCCCATACACCCAAAACGAGTTTGAAAGGGAGAAAGAGAGTTAGAATCAAGAGATTTACCTCTTCTCACGCTTCTAGATGATTCCCACGAGTTCTTGCTCTCAAAATCACCTCCTTCTCTATTCTCTCTCAATTTCTAACCGTAAAAGTGTTTGAGGGTTTCTATTTTAAAGTGAAATCGACGGGTTCTCGCTCAAGCGACCTTTTTCTCGCTCAAGCGAGAAAATCCCGCCCATTTTAAAAACTCATATTTGACACTCTCGCTCAAGCGAGGATCCTTCAGTGTCTACAACTCTTCCTCGCCCAGGCGAGCCAAATCTCGCTTAGGCGAGAATCCTTCAGTATAGCCCATTATTTCACTCCCAGGTGAGCCACTCTGGCGAGCCTTCTCTCGCTCAGGCGAGACTTCAAAATAAAATCCTGGGAGAAACTCTTACCCTCTCGCTTGGGCGAGGCCCTCTCGCTCAAGCGAGAATTTAGCAGTATGCCTCACTCTCTAGGACTGATACTCCAACTTAGGAAATATAATTTTAGGGTGTCACAATACCTAGTAAGAATGGACCTTCTTCTATTGATTCCCATATATCTAAGTCTAGGGATTCTATAAAGATTCTCATTCTGATTTTCCAGGATGCATAATATTCTCCAATGATACTAGGAGGTCTATTAATATCATAACCTTCTCCTATAAAAGACTAGGTGTAGAGGGCGATGGTGGCTCAGCGGCCAATGTGACGCTATCTGAAGAACTGAACTCTCTCTAGTTGGACCTGTTTTGAACTATGGTGCATGAAGGGTTAGGTAAGGGGATGGGTGTGTTTTCCTTTCAGGGGAGGCAATAGAAAGAGCCCTCCCTTGCCACCATCATGAAGGAGACACACACCTGTAGATCGATGCGTATGTTGCAATTGGGGCTAAATTGCCCAAATCCAAATTAAAATGATGGGTTATCATGGTGATGAGCCCACCCATAACAATGGTCCCAGCACTATGCCATAATTCACATTTAAAAACGGTCATTCAACAACACTTCCTAGAACTACGTTGTTAAATACGAGGCAGAAGAACATCAACTACACCTACTTAAGCGAGCGTTGTAAATATGGATATGCGAATATAAAATCAACAATGCAAACATGAATGAGCATTGTTGAATTAGCACTAGGTTGAATTAGTTCTATTTAGTAGCGCACCTTTAAGTAGGCACTGTCAATTGGAATCTATTCAACAATGTTTCCGTAAATGTATGTTGTTATATATTAATTATACGACAACGCTCAATGTTGTCGGCGTTGTTATATTTGTCAAATATATAATAACGCTTGTTGGAGGTGGTGTTGTTGTATGTATGATATACAACAGCGTCCACATAAGTGTTGTTAAAGCATACCATATACTATTATGATCACATAAACAATGTATGAAATCGCTATTATATGCCCGAAATGTGTGTTGTTGATTTACGTATCTAGCGTAGTGCAGATTGGGCTTGGGCAACCTTGAGAAGATGGTTTTCCACGAATGACCATGTATCCTCCTTAAACTCATTGAGCATTCACCACATGAAAAAAAGTTCATCGGACCATATTTTTTGGCATGAAAGAGGCCTTATAGTTGGAAGGATCATAAGCTAGGGTATCAACTGCCATTTTTTCCCACAGGCTATGGGCTTGAAATTCCTTTGAAGGGCAACATTCACCGCCCACTGGTAAGCAAAATATAGCATTAAAATCTGCCAAAGTGAGGACAAATTCGGTCCCCTCAACTTGAAGGCTATGCGACCCTCGAATAGTGTAGCCCATGCAGAATCTCCACTTCACAAGAACTGAGAAACTCAAGAGTTAACTCAACATAGGTTAAATCACTGGGCGATCATGAAAGTACTCCACCCCAGGTAGTAACTAGTTAAAATATTCCCTAAGTCCTAGGGTGTCTAACATAGTGTCATCCATGTAACGGGTGGGTATAATTTTCCTTTGAACGAAAGTCTTATATCTATATTTTTTAGCATCAGTAGCTGAAAGGAAACCATGAGGGCAAAGAGGTTACCTCTTAAAGAGCCACCGCTATTTATTGATGCGTTGGTTTTGGCATGCTTTGAACCCATTAGCACAACCTGTAGTATGAATGAAGGTGATGGTGGGTGGAGTAGAAAATTGGAGATTTAGGGATTTTGGTGTGTGATTTCTAAAAATGCAAGCATGCATCTAGGGAGATGGAAATGCAAGCATGCATACATGATTGTTTTGATGAAGACGAGAATAAGACAAGGTTGATAAGCAAGCTTGAAGACATGAGCAACTCAACAAACAACAAGGTCAAGACTCAAATTCAATCAAAGAGACTTAGATTATGTTTTATATTTCTAGAATCTTAAGATGATTAATTGGGTAGAGTCTAGGCTAGGTGAACCTTGAATGGAAGTCTCACAATATATAAAATTGAACTAATCTAAAATGAGACTTACATACATTCATATGAGTTGAAACAAGCACTTTATGCACCTCATGATAGATTAACCTCATTTCTATGAGTTGAAACAAGCACTTCATGCACCTCATGATAGATTAAGCTCATTTCTATGCATAATGGATTTTCAAGAGGACAAGTGGATAATACTATGTGTGCACAAATAAATTTCATTATAGTCCAAATATATGATGATGATATAATATTTAGGCCAACAAATAAAAAGTTAGGTGAAGAGCTGAAAGAATTTCTTCATTATATTACAAATCAAACACACAAGTGAGGGAATTTACATCCATCAACAAAAATACACAAAGTAATTACTTGAGAAATATAAATTGGGAAATGCAAAACCATGAAAACTCTCAAGCAACCTAATACAAAATTAATCAAATACAGGGAACGTAAAAAGATAAACAAGTCTCTCTATAGAAGAATGATCGACTCTCTACTGAATTTAACTTCAACCAGATGAGTCTTCAATAGGTTAGCATTTTTGAATTTTTTTCCAAATATTTGCTTGGAACTACTATTATTTACTTTATTTAAGAAAAAATGAATACAAATTAGTAGGTTTTTGTGATGATGACTTCGCTAGAGACAAAATTGATCATAAAACATTGCTAGAGGATGTTATTTCATTGAAACAAACTTAATCTATTGGTTAAGCAATAAGTAGACAACAAATGCACTATCTAGTGCATAAACAACAAATCAACTTGATGACTACTCTATTTTTTAGCATAAATATTTGTATGGTGTAATAACTCAAGTGTTATAGATTGAACTAAGAACCTAATCCAATATTCTAAGGCTAATCACATTGAAATAAAGTAAATTATACGAAAATTAAATATATTAAGCAAATAACTAATGATAGGAGAATCATATTTATTCTTCAATTTGACCTTAACATACACAACTTGGATATACATAGTACATTTAATTTGATAAAGGTCAGTGTTACTTCGAAGTTCGAACTAACATTTCCTATATGTTGTACTTGAATTTGAATAATAAATTAGCTATGAAAATTATTTTCTTTTCCCTTCTCCTTCTCTTAATTAGTTAATCCCTGTTATTTCATATTTAATATATTCCCATTTAGATTTTTAAAATAATGACCAATTATTTTATCTTTTGTAATTCCTATATCTTTTCAATATTTATATTATTTTGAAAACTAAATTAAGGGGAAGTGTCCGTGTCACCATCACTTGACACTGACCTAAGATGTTTTCAATTTGTAAATTTTTAAAGGAAAATAAAACAATTACTATTTTAATTAAAAAATAATCATTAATCATTTTGAACATTTTAAATTTGAAATTCAAACTAGAATTCTTAATGTGTGACATGTGTAGTTTTGTTTGTCACATGAGCTATGTTAGCAACTTTTTGTTGTTGAAGAAATGCTATATCTTAGCTATCTATCACAATGTTGTGAAACCCGAGTCGGACGTCAAGTCGAAAGAGCTTCCGTATTAGGTCTAATTAGTTTAATAGTTAAGCTGTCTAGTCGGACCAAATGATTTTAAATATAATTAATAATTTTTATCTATAAATATATAATTATATATAAATGAAATTTTTTATAAAATTAATAAATTTATATAATTATATTGAAGTAATATCTCTCTATCTTTTTTTGGGACAATGATAGTATGTCCCATAATTTTCCTCTCTCCTTGTCTCTAGCCAATCTAACTTCACAAAATAATATTAAAATATTAATTTCTGATTTTTTTTATTTTTATTTTTAATTGAATGAAGCCTTCTGATTGGCTTGGTACACAAAGTGAGACATGAATGAGAACATGTGATTCTGATAGCTTTTTTGGACCGAAATAAAACAAAACATTAGAGTAATATTCTATTTTTTAAAAATTTAAGTGAACCGTCCGGTTTTTCCCTCGGATTATTCCAGTTTAACCGGGTTTAGCACAGTCGAACCAGAATTTCGTCAGTTCAAAGCGATCCAATTACTCATTCTGTTAATACTACAAAACGGAGCCGTTTTCAAGTCCGATCAGCGGTCGAACCGTCCGGTCCAGTCCAATTATCACAACACCGATCTATCCTATGAAAATCTAAGAATTCACTTGATTTAAATTAGTCATTATATCTAAATCATTAAATTGTCATAAAATAAATAACTAAGATAGATAATATATATTTTAACTTACTTCTAAAGTAAATGAATCTTCTCTTATGTATAATATAATTAGTTCAATGATGGCGTCTAGGTATACCACTCCTAAGGAAAATTGTTACTAGTTTCTAGTAGACATTTTTTATTTATGAGAGAATGGCCCCACAATTCATTTTATATGTATCCTATATATATCTTCTTCTGTATATCTATATATAAAGGCAAAATATAGTGTTAACTTCTATTATGATGTAATTTTCACTTTCCTGTTTAGTCATTGCCGTTTTTTATCTATATATAAAGGCAAAACATGGTGTAATTTTCAATTTCCTGTTTTGCCATTAACACTTTTCAATTTCCTGTATATGTAACCATCACTCTCACCTTAAATTGAACATATATATATTCTTATTTTATATATAAAGGCAAAACTATTTATCTGTATATAGAGTTAAATCTATATATTTATACTACTTAATAAAGGCAAAACCCAAAACTCAAAATAACTACCCCATCATGGTGTAATTAATGCTTCCCTATTTTGCCCATACTATCTTCTAATTTATACAAAAAACCATATAACTCAATGATATAATTTTCTAATTTCAATTTAGCATTCATAATAACCTCTATCCAAAACTCTTAAACTGTTTCTATCATGTTCCCTCATATTTTTTCTCATCCCATTCTCCATAATCAATTCATTCGTTAAGATTTAACAATTACCACAAATGAATATATTCAACTGCAAATTACAATATCTAATACAAATAATAGGAAAACGAGTTAAGAGACACGATAATCAAAACATACTATAACTATTAATATGATATAATTTCTACTTTCCCATGATTTTAATAATGTTTAGAGTTAATTACACTGACACCCCCTAAGTTTTAGTGAAATTACATAAATCACCCCTCCATTTTTTGTCTTTACACAAACTACCCCTAATTTTGTACATATATTATACTAATCACTCCTGATGAAATATAAGTGTAATATTTTAAACAAAAAACATGTGATGTGTGTAATTAAGTTAAACAAAATATTGTACATTGTGCTGACAAATCCAAATAATATAATAGTCAATGCATCTTCATTATTTGGTCCATTACAAAATAGTATAAGAGTGATATAAACATCTCATTAGAATTGTTAATATATTGTATAATGAAACAAAAATAATAAAAAGACACTCAGTTTTGTACTATTTGGAATTGTCTACCCAATATATAATATTTTGTTTAACTTAATTACACTCACCACACATTTTTTGTTTAAAATATTGTACTTATATCTCATTGGAGGTGGTTAGTGTAATATATGTATAAAATCAGGGGTGATTTGTGTAATAGAGAATGGCGGTTCATGTAAGGACAAAAAAGGGAGGGGTGGTTTATGTAATTTCACTAAAAATCAGTGGTGTCAATGTAATTAACTTTAATTTTTATTTTATACAACAACAAAAAAAAACATATAATTATAAATAATCATTATCAAATTATTAATTACATGTTGAAAGTATCACTATCATCTTAAAATTAAAATTATAATATAAAATCATTCAAATAGGAAATGGAGACACTAATTATAAAAAAGCAGATCCAAAGGCATATCCTCGTGCCTGGCCCTTCCTCTCCCACCTCTGTTTTGCCTTTTATCATATTTATTTTTCTTCTTCTTTTTCTTAGATTATTCTAACAAATTTGCTACTTTAGTTCCTTTTAGATCCTCAAGGGTTGTAGATTCAGCTCAAGATTGAAAAACATTTTCCATTTTTTCACACTTCTAATACTTTCCATTAAGATCACTCCATATTAATTTCGTTGTTGTTTTTCTTGTGAAGATTTTAGGGCTTCTCATATATTATATACTTTCGTTCAAATAATATTTTTGTTACGACCAAAACATAACAGAATGGATAAGAAAAGGGTCACGGTTCCTCTTGTGTGTCACGGTCACTCTCGTCCAGTGGTTGATCTCTTTTACAGTCCACTTACTCCTGATGGATTCTTCCTCATTAGCGCTAGCAAGGGTATTTTTTTCCTCATTAAATGGTTTCACCTGTGTGTCGAACCAAAATGAATTAGTTACTTACTCGTAGCGTGAGCGATACTGTCGGTTATACAAAAAAAAAAAAATTTGCATTTATGTGACTGACTGCAATAATTGCGGTTGTGAGAAGTTATATGAGGATGTGTAGTTATTGTTTTTGTTAGTTTGAATTCATTTTATTTGGTTGTGCTAGTGATTTAAATTGTGGACCGCATTAACTGATGCTACCGCAATATTGTGGTTGTGGTAACTATCGCAATTGCAGTGGGCCGTATCGGGCTGCAACGCAACCGCATTTGGACCGCATCGGATCGCACCATGCTGCATCAGATTAAAAAATGTTGTTTTAATAACAAAATAATTCACACCGCAATCCCCGTCACAATAGCCGTAATTACCGCAATCGCAGTAGCTGCAACTGTTACCGCAATCGTGACCGCAAACGCAATTTAAAACACTGGGTTGTGTCTATGTTCTCTGAATTGGGAATAAAAATTGGGTTTATTGGTTATTTAATTTTTTTTCATGGATCTAAATTTGATGCCAAAATGTTTGAATTTTGTATGTGTTCAGATTATAGTCCTATGCTCAGAAATGGAGAGACAGGGGACTGGATTGGAACATTTGAAGGGCACAAAGGTGCAGTTTGGAGTTGTTGCTTGGATACTAATGCTTTACGCGCTGCAACTGCTTCTGCTGATTTCTCGACGTATGTGATTCTTTGACTCTTTTTTAATTTATGCATTCTTTGGGTTTACTTTACTTTGCTATGCATTTGTTTTATTTTTTAGTTAGGTGATGGTAGTTGGATTTTCAGCTCAGTGACCTTTGACAAAAATAGATTTCTTGTTATGGTTAATTCAGCATACATTGGATATATCCCATTTATTAGTTGTGTTTAATATGCGCTGCTTTCGCCTTTCTGCATGTGCATATCACACTGTTATGCACCCTGTTGTTGGTTTGCATCTTGTTGCTGATGTTTTAGAAACCTGATCATAGGTTATGATATCTGTTTACTATTATTGGCTGCTGATTTGTTGTAATCCTGTTTGTTTATATTTTGTTGCAAATGAAGTTGATTGTGATGTATGATAGTCAGAGTAGTTAATAGTTAATAATGTCAGGAGTGCCCACTATTTTACTGCGGCAGAGCCTCTCCTCCCCCAACTCTTGTGAAGGAGCATTTAGTTATTGTTGGGTTGATCGTCCCACTTCCTGTTCGCAGCTGGAATGACGGACTATTTTACGTAATCTTGGCCAGAACCAATAGTCCATCTGGCTGCTGTGAAATTTCTTTGGTCTTTGCTGCCCACATTGTAGGATCCACTATACATCGGGTCATGTGTTGAAATTCTGTTGTGACTCCTATGTCCACGTGCTGTTGTGCCTGTTTCTAAATTAGAACTAAAATGCCACCCCTATTGGAAAAGATTTCTATCTTGACAACTCAGCAAAAATAGAAATTATTTCTCTGCCTCATTTTAGTAATATATACATCACTGTCTTTATTTTTAGTAATTGAGACCACTTTCCATTTTTCTTTTTGTGGGTAAGAGTCTTCCTTTTTATTTATGCTTATTAGTGTTTCACTATTATTAAGATAATTGACATACATGCAACACATTTAGTATTTTTGAATTATGTTGATTTTATGATTTATAGAAGCCTAGAAACAGTTTCTTGGCTTGCGGGCGTAAATCTATTCACATTTACCTTCCCTAGGCCCGACTGGGTGGCAGCCCCATGCATCGGCCACTCTTTTTATTTCTTTATGGTATAAAGTAATAAAACCAAGGTTGCCAAGACTGTAGTGTCAACTCATAAGATGGCATGATTTTTTTTTCAATATTTACTGGGTCCTTCTATACCAATCACAGCCACCATCTTGGTTTGGTGGGGATGAGCTAGGATCAACGAATTTGCTCAAACAATCGCCAGGATCAGTTGATCTGCTGTGCTGTCTGAGCCACTAATTTTGTTGGCGGAGAAAACCATTTTGTGGGGGTAAAGGAGCGCACCTCCAAAACTTAAACAACCCTAAGCGGCTAGGCTTAAGGATCCTTTTGGCTGTTTTCCCCTTCAATCTGATAGTGTTACGTCTGAGCTTCTCATCTAAGTTGCATGATCTGGTTGGTGCTCTATGGTGTTGTGTCACGAATGAGTTGACTGATTAGATTGTCTGTGTTCTTTGTGACACACATAGCTCTGTTGGCCTGTTTTGGCTGTGTTTTGTGGGTGTCTTTCTTTGTGTGTGATTTGTCTGTGTTGTTTTGATCCTAGGTAGGACCTCGATCTTGACAACTTGAGTGAAGCTATTACATTGTGTTACTTTCAAAATGAATATAGTTTGTACATGAAACTCTTTGTTTAGAACATTATAAAATACTAACTGACATGGTTCTGAAATACTTTTCCGTTTAAGTTGTGTGCATTTAGAAATTCAAGATTTGACTTTATTTATAATTATTTGTTCGGTGATTTTACCCTCATTAATTTACCCGTAGTATTCATTTGATGTATAGTTAGTGAAACATAATTCTTATTCATTTATTAGGTATGTCAAACATGGAAGTTTTAAATCAAAACAAACTATTTTCAAATATTTTTCCAAACATGGAAATTGATTTCTACACCAAATTGATTTCATTTTATTCAAATAAGAAGGTCATTCAATATTTTAGGTGTTGTTGAGATCCCACATCAGATGGGCAATGATCAAATATGGTCCTTATAAGGCTTGCACATACCTCACCACTTGAGCTTGCTTTGGGTTGAGTTAAGTCCAACCACACCATTCATAAGATGGTATAAGAGCTAACCCAATCATGATAATGGGTCACACGTGGAGAGTCCGTGTAAACTTCACACTCAAGATAACTTGGCCTGGGCGTGAGGGGTGTGTTGAGATCCCCAAATCGGGTGGGCCAAATACAGTCCTTATAAGGGTGAGTTAGGTCCAAGCAGACCATTCATAAGATGTGTCAGGCACAATGTTGGAATTCCAAGGTGTGGTATCCTAGATGACAAGAGGAAACCCTCATTTATCCACCCATTGGAGACATATTTTGTAGGGTGTATTATTCACCACCTACCGTATGTCCTTAGGTTGCAGGGAAACATTTAACCCATTGAGGACCGAGCTCAATCCTGTCATCCAAGTTGCAGATCAAAGGATTGAAACCGTGAACTCTCAAAACTTGGCTTATGCTGGGGCCCTTCAACCACAAACCTTGTTAGTCAATGTTAGGATTATTAATTATATTTTTTAAAAAACTTTGAAAGTTGAAGTGTTTTTATTGTGGCCTGTCTCTTCGCTGTAGTGGCCACTCTTCAATCCACTGTGCCACTTGCGTTTTTGGGGAAGTTTTGTGTATCATGTTCCACTATTAACTGATTTGATGTTGGTCTTTAAGTATTATAAGAGAGTTACTATCATGTTTGCTTTTGTTTCAACATTGGTATTTGCTTACTACGTGCAGTTTAAACATTGGAGTCTGCAATAAATGCAGTGCTTTATAAATGAGTAAGTGTAGTCCTTTGATCAAAGCTGAAACATTATAGTCTTTGGTTTCATGTGCAGGAAAGTTTGGGATGCATTAACAGGGGATGAATTACACTCTTTTGAGCACAAACACATTGTTCGAGCATGTTCTTTTTCTGAGGTATATTTGGCACTGTATCATGTATTTATGTTATTTTTATTCTCTTTATCATGGTTGATGATATCCAGTTCCGTTGAAGGAAAACTATTATTCATTACAAAAGAACAAAATAGTTGACATTCTCAGTATGTTTATTCTAGACCAGCCAAAAAATAAAATGTAGTAATTTGGATAGTTACCATATGTAAGGGCAGTAATGTATTGTAATTTGGGTGGTTATGAATTAATGGGACAAATATGTGTAAGTTATGTGTATTATTCTAGGTAGTCGATAGCAGCAAATAGTGCCGCTATCGCGGTTGGGCGAAGTGGTACCCTCTGCTATGAAAATGCCAGTTGCGCAACATTTTTTGGTGGCGCCTCTTGTGGCCACTTTTGTGGTGAAAATCGAGGCTTTGGCGGCCTTTAGCGGTGATAATCCAAAAACTGAAACCCTCGTGCACTTCTAGCGTCTTTTGCAATTGTGAGGCTTTGTCCTCCTGTTTTTTCCCACCCTTCTTCTAAATACACTACTTTTTTAACCATAAATGCTTCAACTTATTTTAGTTCTATTGGAATTGAATGTCAACGGAAATAATAATAAAATTATGAATATGTATTTAATTATGTGTATATTTTTTTTTGAGCATTTATATGTGTATAATATATATTGCTTATATTTCCCTAAATGCCCCAGTAGCAGCCATCCCGCTACCTGCAATCCCGCTGTACCATTTCGTGGTCGGCTGCTCTGCTATTTGGGATGACTACTTAGGTATTATTAGGATGTGGGTGTAAGGTGAGGTGTGTTCTTCAATGCATAAAACTTCTGAGGCATCTGTGAATTGTGCGTTACTGACTGTGCATCAACATTATACTCTATGTATGGCTGAAATAAGATTTGGCAATCAATGCAGCTTGTCTTTTCAATGTTAATATAGTTGTCTCAGGAAAAGTTATTTTTATGAAGCCTGACATGCTAAACGATGTTTCATTTAATAACTGAATTTGGGCGCAGATGTGTTCTAATTAAAACTTTACCCATCTTCTTATAATAACCATTTAACTTTTTTATTTTAAGCTAAAGAAATAACCCTTGTTAAGTTAAACCCCAGCATCAATTATTTTTTGGAGCATTTAGGGGAATTGAAAGTGGCATATGCAACGTTGAGAAGTGAGGAACATTCAGAGGATTTGGTGGTGATGGGAGCTCTTGAAAAGGCTGCGTGAAGTCTGTGACTGGGTTCCTACGTAGGGGGATGTGATGGCGACAAAGTGTGGCTGGGTGACATGCTAAACGATGTTGTTTCATTTAATAACTGAATTTGGACACTGATGTGTTTGATTAAAACTTTACGCAATTTATAATATTTTTTTAATTTAAGCAAAATAAATAACCCTTGTTAGGTTTAACCCTATCATGGATTATTTCCAGAGTATATACCATGTTGAGAAGCGAGGAATAGGTAGAGGGCTTGGTGGTGATGGAGGCTTTGGAAAATGCTTCAGGTGCCATTTGTGATAAAAAGGTACCATTCAAGTTTAAGGGGAAGTTTTGCTACATAGCTATAAAACCTGCAATATTATATGAGACTGAATGTTGGGCAATAAAATGCCAACAAGAGAATAATAGATTCCATGTATCAGAGATGAGAATGTTGCATTAGATGAGTAAGTACTAGACAAAATAAGATTAGAAATGAGTGCATCAGAGAGAAAGTTTTAATAGCTCATATTGTAGAAAAGATGGTAGAATCGAGCCTTAGGTGATTTGGACATGTGTGGAGGAGACTGGTAGAAACCCCTAAGGAGAGTAGATCAAGTGGAAGCTAGTCCAATTCCTAGAGGAAGAGGGAGACCAAGAAAAACAATAGGGGAAATGATAAAGAAAGACTTAGAACTCAATGTTTTGTCAATGAACATAATTCATAATAGAGCATTATGGCGTTCGATTCATGTAGCCGACCCCACCTAGTGAGGTAAAGACTTTGGTTATTGTTGTATATGTTACAATCTCCACAAACTAACAAACTGGCCTGCTATATCATTTCCGGGTGACAAGTGTTGGGTAGGAGGCAACACGAATCAATGGAGCTGCTAATGGAAATAGCTTTTTTTTTTCATTTAAAAGGTGTTTTACATTTTGGGGAAAAGTGAAAAACAATAAAATACAGGTTAAGAAAAAAAAACAAAGAGTAAACAGGTCAAACACTTGTATAGATAAAATTTCAAAAATGCACATATGCCTAAAAATCAGCTTGATGCATTGAAGTACTCATCATAAATGATTTTTTTCATTCTTAATTTTCAGATATGTGTTAATGTTGAGGTAGAGAAGGAATTCTCTTAGGAGCATTGCTGAGACAAGAGTCCTTCTCTTGTATTTATGTGTTTCTCTAATATCAATTTACCAACTTTCCTACTATAGTTTTGGGTTTCTATCAATTTCTTCTAGAAGCACGAGCACCAAAGTTGATACATGCCTAGAATTTAATAAATGAGAATTGTGATGTTATATCACAATTAGCTGAAATAGGTTCATCCCAAGAATGAGGATCTTCCTGTTTTATGTTTCTAACTTTTAAATCGATATTATTATACAGGTGTTACCTGTTTGCCATTTAGTTCTGTTTATATTTATTTATCATGGTCTTTCTGTGTATGGTGACCCCTTCAATTTATAATTCCTACTTAACACTTCCACATTTATTCCCTTCTCTACTTTTGGTCCTGTTTCGGTATTTTATAAGTTGAATGAACTAATTGTTTAACTATGATAATGGATAACTGATAAAGTATTGAACAGATTCTGTTGAAATTTGGATACTTTATCAACACTCAGTTTAATATTGGGGGTTTCGCACAAATGCTTCCCTGTTCGTATATGCATTGATATTTATATACTTGGGAGCAGGATACACACCTTCTGCTCACTGGGGGGGTAGAGAAAATTCTCCGTATCTATGATATGAATCGACCTGATGCACCGCCCAGAGAAGTGGATAAATCCCCTGGTTCAGTCAGAACTGTTGCATGGCTTCATAGTGACCAGACAATATTGAGTTCTTGTACTGATATGGGAGGTGTCAGGTATGCCCCATTTAGCCATTTGATGCCAAGTCATCCTGGGTTTGCATATTCTGTATAACCTTTCATGTTTTAATTTATAAAATCTGCAAGTTAGTGTCAAGCTTGGATGCTATGTTTGTACTGAAACTAGTTGATATTCACAGGTTATGGGATGTAAGAAGTGGTAAAATAGAACAGACACTTGAAACCAAATCATCTGTGACAAGTGCTGAAGTGAGTCAAGATGGTCGTTATATTACAACTGCGGATGGTTCTACTGTTAAGTTTTGGGATGCAAATCAGTAAGTACTAAGAGTAGTTGGTCAATTTCTTTTTTCAAACTTCGCTTATCTTGTTCAAAGCGTTACCCGTTTTTATCAGCTATGGATTAGTGAAGAGCTATGATATGCCCTGCACTGTGGAATCAGCTTCCTTGGAGCCGAAGTATGGGAACAAGTTCATTGCTGGGGGTGAAGATATGTGGGTTCATGTGTTTGATTTCCATACCGGCAATGAGATTTGTAAGTTATCGAATGTTCAATATTATGATTGATTCTGGGCTTGTTTGCTTAAGCTTATTTATTTAAGGATAAGCGATTTTAGAAAAATCACTGGCACTTTTGAGCTTTTACTAAAAATCATTAAGTAAAAAAACCCAGAATTTAGCTTTATGAGAAGCTCTATTTTGTCAGCTTCTAAAAAGAAGCTCCTGCAAAAGAGGAGAGAATGTAAAAAAATGCTTTTTATGACTGTAGTCAAATGCATAACAGCTTCTGATTTATATAAAAACTAAAATATACCCAAAATCACATTTCTCAACATTTTAGAATCACCTTTATTAAGCTTAAAAAATAAGATCTAAATTCATAAATGTTTTGATGATCTATCTATTTTGGCAGCATGCAACAAGGGCCACCATGGTCCTGTACATTGTATCCGTTTCTCTCCCGGAGGAGAATCATACGCCTCAGGATCGGAGGATGGAACGATCAGAATATGGCAGACAGGACCATTGACAAATGATGAATCAGAGGCTCTATCCAGAGATGGATCAACTGAAAAGGTGAAGGTAACTGTGGAAGAAGTTTCAGGCAAGATTGAAGGTTTTCATATTGCTGAGGAGGGGAAGTCCATAGAAAAAGAAGAGGCAAAGAAGGAATAAATGATACTGGTAATTTCTCAGCACATTTTTTTTCTGGCAGAGATTTAGCATATTTACCTAAACAGGGCCTTCTTATATATATACATCATGATGATTATGATTTGTGAACTAATTTTTGTAAATTTTAGTTTTGTTGGACATTTACTGAATTGAGAAAGTTTGTTAAGGATAGTTGGATAAAGTTTTATGGTTGCTTTAGTTTCAATTAGGGATGACAAAGGGGCGGGACGGGCACGGGCCATACCCGCACTATTTACGGTACCCGTGCGGGTAGCGGGTATCCGTGAGTACCCAACGAGTTTTCAATTTTAATTATATTTTGCAATAATTAATATATAAAATAATTATTACTTGAATAATATGATATGTATATGATAATTTTATGATTATAGTCCCGTCACTAAATTTTATTATAAAATAATAATAAAATATATAAGATAATAATAATTAAGTATAAAATATTTAATTAAAATATATATGTAGGTTCCTGCAGGGTGAGTATCATGATACCTATTCCTGCATATGAACTATTTTTGTGGGTACCCATTGTGAGTATTGTAATGAGTACCCACATGTCGGGTATTTTGATTATGGTATATTAGAAAGGTTGATGATCCACTTATTCCAAGAGTAAGTTTTTTAGCCATATTTAAACTTACTTCATATTTTAGCCATCAATTCTAGGGAAATCCAATGGTTTAAATCTATTCACTAATTCAAATCATTGGATTTCCTTAGAATTGATGGCTAAGATGTGAATAGATCCCTTTTCTATCTGAAATGCTTGGAATTCTTGGTAAATTTTGTCTATTATGCTAACATCATGAATCTATAGTGAAATAAGCTAAGTTAATAAAAAGAAGGGTTGGATGGTTCTTTATAAAAAAAAGTTTACCTAGAAAATAGTTTAGCAGGCACAAGCAATAATAGACAAGATTTTAGACGAGTGACTCGTCTAGTTTTTAGACAGAAAACATTGAAGTAAAAACTCATGCACAATAAATCTTCTCAAGGTAAAAGATTATACAAAGATAACTAATCAAATAAAAGGATAAATGTGAAGATATATTACCAAAGATTGTACTAGTTCACCTGAATTCACATGGCCATGTATAGTTTCTTGATAGTATAAAGTTTTCTATAATTTGTATTCTTTGCATATTTAGCCTCTTTTAGATCAATATTCAAACAAGTATTTTTCATATACTTAATCTATCTAGCCTCAACCAAATAGGGTAAATGATTTAGAGTAAATTATACTGATACCCCTGAGTTTTAGTTAAATTATACAAACTACCCTTTATTTTTTACACCTACAAAAACCCTCTTAATTTATAAACAAACATTATATTGACCACCCTGCAAGAGAAACAAATATGATCTTTTAAATAAAAAATATGATAAATGTAATTAAGTTAAACAAAATATAATGTAGTGTGAAAATAAGTTCAAATAGTATACGAGTTAACACATTTTCATTATTTTTTGTTCGTTATAATATCATATAAGATTGATTTAAATAATATATTCTTATAATTATTGATGCATTTTGTAATGAACAAAAAATAATAAAAATATATTGACTCATATACTAATTTGACTTATCTCTATAATATATCACATTTTATTTAACTTTATTACACTTGTCATTTTTTTATGTAAATATCACATTTATTTCACATGCATGAATAATGAGTGTAATGTATATACAAAAATCAGGGTTTTTTTTGTAGGAGTAAAAAATGGAGGGGTGGTCTGTGTAATTTCATTAAAACTCAGGGGACGTTAGTATAATTAACTTTATGGTTTATGTAATAAATAGAGTTAATTACACTGACATCTATGAGTTTCAGTAAAATTATACAAATTACCCCTCCCTTTTTGTCCTTACATGAACTATTTCTCATTCTTACATGAAACACCCCTAATTTTGTACATACATTATATTGACTACCCTTAGAAATAATTGGTAATCTTTTAAATAAAAAACATGTGATGTGTATAATTAAGTTAAACAAAATATTATATATTGTGTACACAGTTTCAAATAGTATGGAGTCTCTCTTTATTATTTTTTTCCATTACAATATACATTAATAATTCTAAGAAGATTTTTATATAATTCTGATATTATTTTGTAACGAACCAAATATATGTACAAAACTGGAGGTGATAGTGTAATATACAATATATAATATTTTGTATAACTTAATTACACATGTCATGTTTTTGTTTAAAATATTACACGTATAAGAAGGTGAATAAGACCCTTCTGAATCTTCTCACGAATCACATGCCAATTCACCTCAATATGCTTAGATCTCTCATGAAACACAAGATTGTTAGCAAGATAAATAACTGATCTATTGTCACAATAAATGGATGCAGGATTGGCTAGTGGAACATGCAAATCCTGAAACAAATAGTTCAACCATTGAACCTCACAAGCAAGGCCACCAAGAGCTCTATACTCTACCTCAGAAGAAGACCTGCTAACAGTGTTTTGTTTCTTGGATTTCCATGAGATGAGGGAAGAGCCAAGGAAGATGCAAAAACCTGTGATGGATTTTATAGTATCCAGAGAACAAGCCCAGTCGGAATCTGAAAAACCAGCAAGTTTGAGAGAAGAAGAAGAAATCAAGGGTTGAGGAATTTGGTGATTCAACTCGAAACAATTGAAATAGAAGAGGAATTAACTCACTTGAGAAAGAAGAATCAGAAGAACGATGATGAGAACACAACAAGAAGAAGAAATCGCGATGGTGAGGAGTGAGAAGAATAAACCACGATGGTGAGAAGTGATAAGAAGAAATCGCAAAGCCAATGAGTGAAGGAGACGAATCAGAGCAAATTTTGCTCTAATACCATCTTAGAGAATGAGAAAATTGGAGAGAGAAAGATATTTTGAGAATTCCTCATTGAATTGAATGAATGATCAAAAATAACTACCACATACTATTTATAGGTGTTAGTTAAATAAGAACTTGCTATAGATGGAAAGTTTAGCGAGATAGCTTAATCATCAACACAAATAACCTAGAATAAGCTTAAACTAATAACCAAACACTAAAACCATTCCTCATGCTAATAATTCAACATCTTGATGCATAAATAGGCAGAAATTATTCTATGACGTGGATAAAAACAGATCTTGTACAAACGAAAACTTAGACAAATGTCATTTTCAAACTAGTCTGAAAATAGATGCACATCAACTTAGGTTGTTATAATTTTGACAAATGAGAACAAGTCTACAATTCTATGTAGAATCTTAACCAATTTGTTTTAATGCAGATTGTTGATTAGCTTTCTTTCCCAAATCAATAAGTAAGAAAAGAATGTGTATTTTATTGAATGATATTGTATTGAATTGCAAAGTTACAATGAAAACCTTATATAAAAGGAAGGAAAACTAAATAACCTAACAACCAAAACTAACTAATCAACTAAAAAGGTATGTGAGTTTAAACTAATTATTAGCACAATATAATATTAACCTTAAATATCAAAATACATTTTAACAAAGAGCTAACACAAGTCTATTTTCTAGTGCACTTATTGGCCACTTACAATAGATATATCAAAATTTTCAAACAATTCAATATTATTATACTTGATCTAATTAAAATCATCAAAACTTATACTTATGAAGTCACAACATTCTCCCCCGTTATTATTGTAATAAATAACTCTTCTAATTTTATTAAACATACAATATAATTAGTAGAAAATTAAGGTATGTTATGTTATGCCCCTAAGATTATGTCATAACTTAAATAAATAAAGATGTATATATTTTATCACGCCATAAGCGTAATGTCCTTTAATCAAACTTTAGACAATTTTGATAAAGACTTGGAGAAGTCTAAAGAAATTCCTGTTTGAAACATACATATACAAGCCTGAAACTTTCTTTTCTAAAATGTTACACAAGTCTGAAAATTTCGCCTTGTCTAATAAATGCTTAAACAAAACTGAATCGCCTTCTTGTCTAATAAAAACTTTGTATTACCTCCCATTTTGATAAAAATCATGTAGTTCTTTATTTAAAACATATAAAGTTGTTTTCTCATAATTGTTTTTTGTTACAATTTCTGTTCCATACTAATTCCAGAATACATGTCATGATTATGCAAGATAGATATACAACTTCATAAGTCGGACAAGAATGATAATTCCTAAAGCCCTCTCGAGCTAAGGACCAAAAAGACTGGGCAACACGAAGAAGTGTTCTATCAATGATAAGACAACATGGCCCCACCCATGTTGGGTAAACATAGGTTAAAAGACACTAGAGGAGGTGAATAGATATAGCGGATCACTAATTACACTTTTCCGGTTAATGAGAATATTGAAAAATCAGTTCAGAATTACAATAAGTAACTCCAAATTCAATCGAAAACAGAAGCAAAACACTTAAGGAAATGATGTCAAATTATACACAGAATGTAGGAAAATACTAAGATAAATAAGCAAAACAATTGAATCGATAAAGCAAGTAAAAGACTGAATTGTAAATGAGTTAAAGGATAGAAAGAGTGCGACAACAAATTTTATCCTGATTTGTTTGCTTATACAGTTGTACACTACATCGATGCCTCCCCTCTGATCTTGGGAGGTTGTTCTTCACTTATGGAATCAAATGTATTTGACAAACACACTTCCAAGAATTTAAAACACTTCCTTCTCGACCCTAGAGTCTCTCAAAGATGGTTTGACCTTCTACCCGTCTCTAAAGGATACTCACACCTTTCTCACGGTCCAGCCCCAACTACTTGTAAATCATGAAGACACCACCTAACCACAACTAGGGTTTCCACTCAATTCTCTAATAATGGTGATACTCAACACACATAGAGAATATAATCTTGTTGTCTAAAATTGGTTCTGAGTTGTGTGCACCTAAAGTGTGCTAATATGAACACTAAAACCCAGCTACAAACCTAAAACAGAAATCTCACAAAACTCTAAAGGTTAAGTGTGATCAATGCAATATTTGTATGTAAATGTGTAACAATATGCACAATTGAAAAGAATGCTAGAATTCTATCATTTTCACTCTTAAGATTCAAAGAAACTAACAACTTATCGAACAACAAGAATTTCACTTAAAAATGATCTGAAAAATGAATTTTTGGAAATCTATGATTATTATGAGCACATGGGTGGAAAATCATTTTTTATAAAAAATTGTTTTCTGTTAAGTCTAATCGATTATCTCAAGAAGTAATCGATTATCTCAAGAAGTAATCGATTATCATCCTACTAAACTCTGGTTTTTCTGTTAGAAATAATCAATTGCCTATAGAATAATCGATTATTGAAACTAAGAAATCCAATACCTTAGCTACTAGAACTTTATATAATTGATTATTAACATACATAATTATTTACTCGGATCCGATGTTTTTATCTAAATGATTATCAGACATGAAATCGATTGTTGACCATAAAATCTTGTTTCTTTGATGCATAATGAACATTCTACATGATGTATGAGTATCTGATGCATGACTTTAAGTATGTAGCACTTTAATGCAATAAAATCATGATTGTGAAATGTATGTGTATGAGCATATCTATCATGTATGAATGGATGCTATGTTCATTTTAAGTTGGTATACTTTTTAAGCTTTGTGAGACTTCCATTCTAGGTTCACCTAGCCTAGGCTCTACCCAATCAATTATCTTAGGACTTATATAAAATATAATAGATTTTCCTAAGTCTAGAAAGACCTTGAGCATTGGTTTATTGTTTGTTGATTTGTCATTGTCTTCAAGCATTTCTTAAATTCTTTGTCTTCATCAGAACTATATCAGTTAATCACATTTGCAATCTCAATATCCACTTGCAATGTCAATATCCCCATTTTTGATGATGACAAACTTTGTACGCATGTTTGATTTATTAGCTTGATGACTATCAACTTGTGTTTGCTATGGTTGTGAATTGTATGCGCTGCTCCCTCTCACTTTATTCTCCCCTCAATCCATGCATGAGGTATGTGTAGGGTAGCTCATTATTCTTTTGATTTGGTTGCGGAAGCATACAGTCTTTAAACTCAAGCAACACTTTCCCCCATTTTGGCATGATCAAAAAACAATGATAGAATATGAAAAAAATAGCCAAAAGTTAGAAAAGATTTTAAAACATGTTTACGATCTTAATCAATTTAGAAGGTGTATTTTCGATCAAGCAGTTTAAAGAAAATTGAACAAGTGCACATTTTGTTTGAAAATAATGGATTACCATATTCAAATGATAGATTATTCTGCTGTATAAACAGAAAAATGACTTAAAGTACTTGCACTTAATGATTCAAGCTTAAGATTTATACTATCTAAAATGCATATTCACATATAAGCAACAAAATAATCAATGCAAAGTATATAAACATACAATACATTCATTGGAAAAAAACACAAGGATACCATATTAGAAATCAACAATGGTGTTATGGTCCTCTAGATACATCCATTGAGAACCATACTTATATACGTCCATCTTGTTAATGAAGTTGTCACCCAATAAGTTCTGTCGAGAGTTCACATTCATCATCTCCACATCAGACGTATTGATTCTCATATGATCGATAACATGGGAGACGAAAATCCCATAAGCAAGTAACCTCGAGGAAGATGATGCAAATTCAGACATAACTTTGAGAATTTCTACAGGCCAGTTAACCGTTATACATTCTCTTATCACAAACATTAACTTCAAGTTGTTGATGGTTGGCTGCGCATGGTTATGGAATCTTGCGTACCATGAAATTGGATATTGAAAGCTTGATGGATGAACAAAACATCTTGGAAAACATAATTACATTGTTCTAATGCCATATTAGAAATCAATGAGCAAGTATTTCATTGAATGAAATGATATTAAGTTGAATTACAAAGTTACAATGAAAGCCTTATATAAAAGGAAGGAAAACTAATTAACCTAACAACAAAAAATAACTAACCTAACAACCAAAACTAACAAATCAACTAAAAGATAAGTGTTTAAACTAATTACTAACCCAATACAATATTAGTCTTAAATTCCAAAATATATTTCAACAAAGAGCTAATACACATCTATTTTCTCGTGCACTTAAAATAGATATATAAAAATTCTCAAATGATTCAAGATATTAGTATACTTGATCTATTTAAAATCATCAAAACTTAGTGGGGTTAACAACCTCAATGTGTGTCATACTTATGAAGTCACAACATTCTCCCCTTTATTATGGTAATAAATAACTTCTAATTTTATTGAAATTATGGTATGTTATGCCCATAAGATTATGCCATAATTTAATAAATAAAGATGTATCATATTTTATCACGCCATAAGCATTAGTGTCCCTTAATCAAACTTTGGACAATTTTGATAAAGACTTAGAGAAGTCTAAAAAAATTCCTGTTACAAACATACTTAAACAAGCCTGAAATTACACAAGTCTGGAAAGTTTCTCGTCTAATAAATGCTTAAACAAATATGAAAATTTAGCCTTCTTGTCTAATAAAAACGTTGTATTACCTCCCACATTGATAAAAATCATAAAGTTCTTTGAAATTTATTTAAAACATATAAAGTTGTTTTCACATAATTGTTTTTTTGTTACAATTTATGCTTCATCCAAGTTAGAGAATACATGTTATAACTGAACAAGATAGATGTACAACTTCATAAGTTGGACAAAAAGGATAATTCCTAAAGCCCTCTCGGGCTAAGGACTAAAAAGAATGGGCAACACGAAGAAGTGCTCTATCAAAGATAAGACAACATGGGCCCCACCCTTGTTGGGTAAACACAAGTTAAAAGGCACCTAAAGAGATTGAATAGGTGTATTAGATCACTAATGTCACTTTTCTAGTTAATGAGAATATTGAAAAATCAGTCCAACATAATCGATTACTATCAACAGAAATAATCAATTACCGACAGCAACAATCGATTATTCTAATTCTTGAAATCTTGGAAAAGCAGTTTCTTGTACAATAAGTAACTCCAAATTCAATCGAAAGTAGAAGCAATTCATTTAAAGAAATAATGTCAAATTATACACAAAATGTAGGCAAACACTAAGATCAATAAGCAAATCAATTGAATCGGTGAAACACGTAAAATACTAAATTGTATAGGAGTTAAGGGATAGAAAGAGTGCGACAACAAATTTTATCTTGGTTCGTTTGCTTGTCGACTTGCAAACTACATTCAGGCACCCCCTTCTGATCTTGAGAAATTTTTCTTCACTTATGGAATCAAATGTATTTTATAGACACACTTCCAAGAATTTACAAGACTTCCTTCTCGACCCTAGAGTCTTTCAAAGATGGTTTGACCTTCTACCCATCTCTAAAGGATACCCACACATTTCTAACGGTCTAGCCCCAACCACTTCTTCCTCCCAACCAAGACCTTTATAAATCGTGAAGACACCACCTAACTGCAGCTAGGATTACCACTAATTGTCAACTAATGGTGATACTCAAAACACGTAGAGAATCTAATCTCGTTGTCTAAAATTTATTCTGAGTTGTGTGCACTTAAATTGTGCTAATATGTACACTAAAACTCAGCTACAAACCTAAAACAAAAATCTCACAAAACTCTAAAGGTGTGACAAATGCAAGATGTGTAACAAGATGCACAATTGAAAATAATCCTAAAATTCTACCCTTTTCACTCTTAAGATTCAAAGAAACTAATAACTTTCCAATAGCAAGAATTTCGCTTAAAAATAATATGAAAATTAATTTTTGGAAATCTATGATTATTTTGAGCACATGGGTGGAAAATCAGTTTTTATAAATAAAAAAATTGTTAGGTCTAATCGATTATCTCAAGAAGTAATCGATTATCTCAAGAAGTAATCGATTATCTCAAGAAGTAATCGATTATCTCAAGAAGTAATCGATTATCATCCTACTAAAATCTAAATTTTATGTGGGAAATAATCGATTGCATATAGAATAATTTATTATTGAAACCAAGAAATCCAATACATTAGCTACTAGAACTTTATATAATTGATTATTCCCATACATAATCGACTATTAGGTTCCCATGTTTTTATCTAATTGATTATCACACATGATAATCGATTGTTGATGTTGAAAACTTATTTCTTCGATGCATGATGAACTTTCTACACGATGTACGAGTATATGATGCATTCCTTTAAGTATGTAGCACATTAATGAAATAAAATCATGTTTGTGAAATGTATATGCATGAACATATCTATCATGTATGTACGGAAGCTATGTCTCATTTTAAGCTTTGTGAGACGTCCATCTTAGGTTCACCAAGCCTAGACTCTACCCAATCAATCATCTTAGGACTTATATAAAATATAAAAGATTTTCCTAAGTCTACAAAGACCTATAGCCTTGGCTTGTACTTTGTTGAGTTGTCCTTGTCTTCACGCATTTCTTAAAGTCTTTGTCTTCATCAATACTATATGAGTTAAGCACATTTCCAATCTCAATCTTCAATTGCATTGTCAACCGCTACTACTACTCTGTTGCGCAACATTTATAAAGTTGTCACCTCAGGTTACACGACCTAGGCTCCTACTACAAGCCACAAGCTATTATGTACTTGATGGACTTGCAATGTGGCCACATATCTCATCTAAAGAATATGGATCTGCCCAAAGCAGCCTGGCACAGGAAAAAACAACCTTGTCTGGGACAGACGTGACAGGCCACTTGACCGAACAGACCAACAACATCCACAAAGAAATATTACTCTCACTTCTCCACTATAAATAGGGTTTCTCCCCCTTAAGGAAGTTTACTCTCGCGTATTTACTTACTGATTCTACTATTGCTTCTACTTACTTTCTCTCATTCCATCTCTTATTAACTATTCTCTAATATTCTACATATCTTTGTAACATACTGATTTGATCACCGGGGAACTTTTTCAGGTACCTCACTCAGTAGGTTCAAGCATTTCTCACACTATGTCAAAGTTTAATTAATGATCGATGATCAACCCCTCTCCCGGACAAGGGCTCTCAAACACCTAGAGGAGGTGAATAGGTGTAGCATATCACAATTCCTGCTTTTCCGGTTGACGAGATAGTCTAAAAAATCACCAATATAATTGATTATGTTGTGATTAATCAATTAAGTATTTTATGTGTTTAATCGATTACCACCAGGTTTAATCGATTAACCTGAATCTTGAACTCTTGGAAATATATTTCTTGCAAGAAAAGAAACCACGAAATCAATAAATAATAGATTCAATTCACTTAATGAATTTACGTCTAATTATCAACAGAACCAAGACCATGCAATAAACTCATAAAGTAAAAGTTAATTAGGAAAATAGTAAATTGACTGAAATTAATGAGGAAGTGGATAGAGAAAAATGGAGACGACGATCTTTTATTTTGGTTAGTTTGCGCGTCCACTTCCAAAGTATATTCAGGCCTCCCCTTCTGATCTTGGGAGATTTTTCTTCACTATTTGAGAATCAAATGTTCTAAAAATAAACTTCCAAATCGATACAAGCCCTAGAGTCCCCAAGATGGTTTGACCCTCTACCCGAGTCTAGTGGATATTTAACACCACATCTAACGGTCTGGCCCCAGCCACTCATCACTCCCAACTAAGATCTTGTATATGTGAAGATGACAACCTAGCCGCAGCTAGGATTTCCCAATGCAATTCTCAACCAAGGTGATACTAAACACACCTAGATAATTTCACCAAAAGCGTCTATAATATTCTACAAGTTACTTGCACTTGAATGTGCGAATTTACAAACAACAATAGCCCGAACACTAGTCCAGAAATCTCACGAAGACTCAAAAATTATTTTGTGTGATTAAGCTAGGCTTTCAAGATGGATGTGAAATTGATGCACAATGGATAATCCTTGAAAACTATCCATTCTCTATAATCTTTTGAATCAAGAGAACTAAAATGCTAAGCAAAAAATTTCTTTCAAGAACTTTGAAAATGATAGCTCTAATTTCAAAATTGATTGTTAGTTTTGTTAATTATGAACAAATGGGGAAAAACAATTTTTTATACTTAACTCTTTTATATTAGTCTTAAATCGATTAATTCATGGCTTAATCGATTAACGATACCAAGAAATTAAAAGTTGTAGCAACTGTAACTTTTGATAATCGATTAATCTCATACTTAATTGATTAATGTGTTCCCCTTGTCATATGATCGATTAATACAAGTTATAATCGATTAGCTGGGCTAAAAAGGTTTTCTTGATGCATGATAAACCTTCTAAATGATGAGTATATGCATGAATCATGATTTAGAAATGTATGGGTGATAAATTTTGTTTAATACACCAAAATCATGTTACTTATGTCTAAATGCATGAGCATGTCAATCATGTATGAATGTATGTAAGTCTAATTTTAGGTTGGTTCCATTTTAGACTTTGTGAGACTTCCATTCTAGGTTCACCTAGCCTTAACTCTACCCAATCAATCATCTTAAGACTTCTAGACAATATATAAAACAAATAGCCTAAGTCTATTTGATTGAGCTTGAGACTTGGCCTTATTGTTTGTTGAGTTGGCTTTGTCTTCAAACTTATCTTTATCTTTGTCTTCATCAAAATCATGCTATGAAGCACATTTGCATTCACAACCATCACCTTAGAATGCCTTCATGAGTCGCTCGACTCTCAATTCTATTAATGTTGTGATCTCAACCCCACACATCTGCATGATGTTTCTGTCGATGGACCGTAGGGTTTGCACAGTTTAGGGAGATCAACATAACGGCCGAAGATGTTACGACCAAAGTCTTATGTGTCGAGTTGAGATGAGTTAAGGCTTTTCGTTACGTGACCCTAAATGTTGGTCGGGTCATTTTTTAACCCAGACTCGGCTCTAGACTCGAAACTAACCCGACTTTAAATACCTACATGGTCAACCTTTAAACACGAACCCTAGACTCGATTAAATATAATGCATACTCATTTTAAATAAAGTTTTCTTAATGTTATTTATTATTATGAATATATAATTTGACATATAACATGATATATGTATATATATTATTAATCATGTATATATGATGAAAAGATTGGAGAATCAATGATATTTTCAACCAATAAGATATCAGTAGTCTGTACACATTTGAACAGAAACACATACAAACATCATTAGTGAGTAACCATGGGACGAGTTGAGTCAGGTCATATTTAGTCCTACCTGTTCCTAAATATTGGTTGGGTCTAACTTTTGAACTCAGAACCAACAGTAGGTGAGAAGGTAGGGTTAGATCCTGCTCAATCCTAAATGTTGTGAAAGTAAGGGTAAGAGTAAAGAATAAATTTGAGGTAGAACTAGTTTCCTTCTAGTTATAGTTGTTCTTTTCTTCATGGGAATAATAGTGTTTTAGGAAGAGATTTTGGGTGCGTATCACTGCCCAATTCGTCAAGCCAAACTTTGTCCGTTAAGTCCATATCTATTTGCTTCCCTTGTTTGGATCATTCGGTTTACACATACCCAATCTTTTCTTTTGGTTTGTTCTGCACATGTAGGGAAAATGATTTTGGCCTTGGTAATTTTGTCCTTGTTGGTTTCCATTCACTAGCATCTAATGGTTGTAGCATGTCCACATGCAGAACATTGACCAATGGAGGGCTACACTGCCATGGAGGAGGGACTGTGCTTGTTATCCCCTTCTCTTGCGCAGTGTCAGGCCTGTTGCAAATATAGCCTCATTTATGGGTAGAGGCATTCAACCTCTTTGATATAGTGGTTGAGGATCCTCCACGTTTTGAACATTGGTCCCTTGTGATGTCGAGTTAGATTCATCCAACGACTTCAATTTATATCTATCCTAGAAATATACTACATATCTACCCTAGGTTCCTCCACGTTTTGAACATTGGCCTTTAGATGTTGTAAGAGTTGTTGCCTCTCTTGCAGGAATATAGTCCTTGATGGACAGAGGGAGTCGACCAAAAAGTGCTTGGAAATGGGTCATTTATGTGGAAGAGTGCTTTGATGTGTTATACTAATACTCCACAAAGTACAGGTATTTGTACCACTTTTGGTTGTTCACTCGCAAAACCTTCGGGATATGCTTTTAACTATTTATTTATCAATTATGTCTAACCATCTGACTTAGGGTGATAGGCAGAACTGAATCAAAGCTTTGTGCCCTACAAGCGGAAGAATTCTTTCCAAAAAGTGCAAGTGAATACCTTGTCTCTATTTGAGATGTTGGATCGCCAAACCCCATGCAATCTTTAAATTTATAATGCAAAACGCGATGCTAGTTGAACGATGGTAAATCTGGTCGTAAGAGCCAAAAAATGATCATATTTCTGTGAATGCAAGTATGAAAGAGCATGATTTTGATGAAGACAAAACTTAAAGTTTAAAGACTGTGGACAAGAACAAATCAACTATAACAACATGAAGACTCAAATTCAAGCTTCAAGAAATGATCAACAAAGCTACAATAATCTTTTTATTTTATGTATTAAGGTGCTTTTTATTTTAGTAATCTTCTGTTAATCGACTAACTCAAGTTTTTTGTTAATTGATTAAGCAACCATTTAATCGATTAAAACTAGTAGTTGTTTAGATTATCTTTTGTATTCAGATTGTTTTTAATTGTTACTTGAGCCACATATTCACCCCCCTCTAGGTGAAGTTAGAGTCGTTGTTAACCAACAAGTGATATCAGAGCTAGCTCAGATAAGTTCTAACTTAATTTCTATATTCGTGCGGTACAATGGGCTCTACGAATCCATTCAGTGGTGAAGGATCCTTTATCAATCGCCCTCCTGTGTTTAGTGGAGAGGGCTATGATTAATGGAAAGTTAGAATGAGGATTTTCATAGAGGTCATAGACATGGATATATGGGAGGTCGTGCAAAATGGACCTCATATTCCACTACACTTAGTAGAAGGTGAAAGTAAAGAAAAGCCTAAGAGTTTATGGACTGATGATGAGAAATAAAAGTGCAACACAATTTGAAAGTAAAAAACATCATCACTTCAGTATTCTCTTATGATGAATTCTTTGGAGTTTCACATTGTAAAAGTGCTAAAGAAATGTGTGATACTTTACAAGTAACACATGAAGGCACACGTGAAGTTAAGCGTGCTATGTTGAATGCTTTGACTCGTGAATATGAATTGTTTCATATATTTCCTAATTAATCAATAAATGACATGCAAAAACAATTTACTCATACTGTTCTGATATAGATGATGAAACTATGGCACTCCTTGTAAATAAACTCAACAAGTTCTTAAAGAAGAAAAGAGTGTTGAGAAAGTTTCATCGAAGAGATTCGAGATACTCGACCAAAAAGGGCAAGAACTCAAAGGATAAGATCACTTGCCATGAGTGTGGGAAGGTAAGACACAATAAGTTATCATGTCCTATCTATCTCAAGAAGGTTGAGAATGTGAAGAAAGATTCAAGGGACATCAAGACAAAGAAAGCCTACATAATTTGGGATGTACCCAAAAGATGAAGCCACTTTAAGCACCTCAAACGATGAAGAATCGGTCAAACTATGTATAATGACGCAAAATCACGATTCTTGTGAGAATAGTGAGCGGGGCGACTCTAGTGAGGTAAGTAACTCTGATTCCAATGATTCCCCTACAAATGACATATTATATGGTTCTTATGTAGAATTGCATGAATAACTTAAAAAATGGCAAAAATTAATGTGGATAGGAAAAGATTAATTTTAGTGCATGAAATGAAAATTCTTGAAATGCAGAAATTTATTGATGAACTTCAAATTGAAAATGAAACCTTTGGCCTTATCTATGATAATTATACATGTGATTGTGCTTCTGAAATTGCTATGGCACCCTCTTGCAAAAAATGTCCATATTTAGGAAAAGAGAACACATGCTTAAAATAACCCATTGCTAATTTCTCTAAGGGTAGTCATAAATTAGACAACTTACTTGCATCACAAAGGAATCACGGTAATAGATCCATATTGGGATACATGCATTCTAAAAAGAGATCATACAAGAAACAAGTTGATTTTTCAAAAAATATATATATCATAATTCACCTACTTATTTTTATTGTGGTTTATATGGTCATACTACTAATACTTATCATATTAGATTACATGGTGTGCCGAAAGGTGCATATATTTTAGGGGTGGCAAAATTATCCACAATCCATAATACATCCAAGTTAAATCCATCCAAATCCATCCGTTAGAGCTAATGGATTTAAATGGATATAATCCAATGGATAGTCTTGATAATATATGGATTCAAATTCATCCATTATATCTAATGGATATCCATGGATATATCCATTTGGATGGATGCTCAATCTATCTAAAAATTAAAAAATAAAAACATTTTTTCTCAAAACATACGTGCAAACTCTTTTTTAATAAAAAGATTCATTCAAAAGTTGTATTACCCTTTCTAACAAAAGCATTCCTTCAACAAAAACTATCTTTCTTCATCTATGGAGGTTTATTTTTCCAATATCTTCATTCCTTTTACTTAGACTTCACATAATTGCATTGAGTGTTTAACATTTCTTACCAATTCCATTTCTCTTGTATCTATCAATCATGTAATTTCACTTTGGTAAATATAATTTATGTTTGTAACAAACCAAAAAAACATGAAGAATGAGAGAAATAGCAAAATGAATATATGAATTTCATGATATACGTCAAATTTTTCTAACACTAACTTTGATATTTGTATCAGTTAATGAAAAAGCCCAATGCAAAAAAGATGCACGTTGGGTCTGGACCTCATTTGAAGGTTTTAAGACTATAAATTTAAGCTTAACCACGTGATTTACCATTAAAAACTTAAAAGTTAATTTTAAAGTTTATTACTCTTTTAAGTTTTTGGATAAAAACATCAAAAGTTCATCATTTTAGAAGTGTTTTTAAAAAACATTTTTTTAAAATGTTTTTTTAAGATCACTTTTTAAAAAAGTGAAGTCATAGATTGGATATTCATCCATCCAAATCCATAAAAATGGAGTCATAGATTGATTGGATGGATTATAATCCATTGGATATGGATGAATTAGATAACTTAAAATATAGTTTAAATGGATTGATGGATGTCTAGTTGGATTGAAAGTGGACTAGATCCCAAGATTACTAACACTAAGAGGCCCAAGACTACTTGGGTACCTAAAACAAGCAAGTAAATTTTGTTTTGTAGGTGTGCATAAGGACATATGGACATCAATGATACTTGGACAACGAATGTTCTAGGTACATGACGGGTAATAAGTCCAAGTTTAATGAGCTTTCACCTAAGGAGAAAGGTCATGTCACATACGGAGATAACAATCAAAGCAAGATACTTGGAGTTGGAAAGATTGTTAATGCTTCACAAACAATAATTGAAAATGGCAAATTTTGGGCCATTATCACTCCTCACTATTTTAATTCTAGCAGAAAACTGAGAACATATCATGTTTATGAAATCTTGTAAGATTTTTTAGGTTTCATATTTGGTTTTCAATCCATGTAAACCTAGCATAATCATCAACAATATTCAAAAAGTACATATTTTCATGAATGGAGGGAATAGAAAGGGCCCCCAAATATAAATATTAATTAAGTCATAACAATGTAAAGAGCATATATTGCTTAAAGGGAAAGAAAGCTTCTTTATTGAAAGTAACAAAAGGAAAATATTATTTTATTGTATTGACACATCCATAAGAAGCATGCCCTAATCTATAATGTCATATACTAGAGGAAGCATTTGCACAAACTGTGGCATAAAAGGTTAATCTATGATGAAGTCTAGCTACCTTCAACACATATAATCTATTTGACATTTTAGTTGTACCAATCATCCTCAAAGAGGTCTTCACCTAGATTTTACAACAAAATTCATCAAAGTAAAAAAATACATGATGAATTTGTGGTAAGTTTAGGGATTGAAAGAAGATTGTAAGAAAAAGTTGGTAAATCGAGAACATTGTGTACTATCAATCCAGGGGAAGAGAAATGGTTCCAAAAACGTGCGTCAAAATTTCATTGCCATTAGGAATTCTAACCTTAATAGGTTCAATCTTGTTATAAGTAGAAAAGTTTGATAAATTTGAAATGTTATGGTCAGTGACACCACTGTCTAAAATTCAAGGTATATATTCATATTGAGTATCAGTTTACCTGCAATTTTTTCATCGCGTGGAATGGAAACTGTGGACTAGATGTTGATTGGTCCAGTTGTGGTTGGATGATCGCCATGTTTGGATATGCCATGGGATTGTTGTGGCATAGTTATGAGTCCTTGATAATGTTTCTTATTTAAACAAAAAATAGCTTCATCTTGTTAACCCTTTTGGTTGCTCATTTTTTTATTGTTGTTGATCTATATCAGGAATTCGAACATAATTGATTTTTTTGCAATAAGTGTAGTATTTTCCTTAGTTTGATTGTTTGTTTCATGAACTTCTTCCATAGGTATTAGATTCTCCCCTTCCAAAACATTACTATTTACACCTCTGTTTGAGTTTCTGCATGAAGCACTTGTTCTTCGCAAATTTCCGGAGATTGCATAGCCTTTGCATCATGATATTGACCATAAATCTACATTTCTTGCTGAATGACTAGAGAGAAAATTGTGCTTATATTTGAAAGAGGTTCTATTAAAATGATTTGGAACCTAACCCTATAATATATGTTATTTAGTCCCTTGAGGAATCTTATGACTCTATCCTCAATTCTAAATTTCTTGACATTACGCAAAGCATTGCAAGAACGTGGAATATCACAAGTACATTTTGGCAATGGCCTAAAATTATCCAATTAGTCGCAAAGAATATTCAATTCAGTGAAGTAATTGGTAACACTAAGGTCACCTTGCCTAAAATTGGCAATGGCTTCTTGCAAATGTGCAATTCAACGTAGATTTCCTTGGGATAACCTTTCATTGAGTCCATCCCAAATCTCATATGCCTTATCAATCCACAATATGATTTGTGCAATTGAAGGTGTGACTGACCTAGTGATCCAAGAGATCATAATATTGTTTGCCCTTTTCCAAGCTTGGTACATGGGGTATGTCTTTGATGGCATGTATGATGCCATCGACAAAAGCTAATTTGTGTTTGAATATGAGACTCATTTTCTTGGATCTTACCCATTGGTGATATTTTTCACCATTTAATAATTGTGACACTAAGAAATTTCATAGATTTTTCATAAGGACGTACATAGGAAGGTGAGGCTGGATCTTGTGAAGAATCCATTGTGATGTTTTGCAGGATTTGAGGGGCGGGGGGAATTCTTCAAGAGAAGACGGAAGACATGGAATGCAGCAGAGCTCTTTCAAGAAGAGCTCTGATGCCATAAAAGAAGATTAAATTCCTGGATCAATAAAATACCCAAGGATATGAAATCAATTCAAGAGAAAGAATGATTGCACCAAGAAGAAGGAGAATAGTTCCTATATGCTTTTATTAAATGTATTGAAATTTAATTGGTTTTATAAAGAGAATGAACAATCCTATTTATACTACCTTAAGCAAGCTTATTATCCTAACTAACAAAACTATCTTAAATAACTGTTTACATATGTGCTATAATGGAAACTTAATATACACGCAATCTTCACTTATTGTAGTTTGGTGTGGTTGGCCACTGCTATATGGAACATGGCTATATTGTGTCTAGGTTTCCTGCATAAGGTTGGATTTGGCACGGTCATAATGGAAATGGGTGCATGCCTTGTTAGTGTTGGTGTTGTAAATCATATGAGTATGCATTTTGGCTAGTGTTGAATCTTCGGTCAGATTTGATGCGAAACGTAACTTTGCTATCTTTGAGGCATCGGTCAAATTTGGTACGGACTCGGTTAGAATCATGGCTGGCTAATATGTCTCGATCTTTTTTGTCTCGGTCAAGGTGGACACAGTTGGCTCAGTTGGCTCTGTCACAACTTTTCTTCCCTCGGTCACGATAATTCTTGGCACGGCCAGAGTTGATCCTGACTTGGTCACGATGGCATTGGCCATGGTCAAATTTGATTTTGGCTCAATCATTCTGCCATATGTCCCAGTCAAATTTGTATGTCGATTGTTTGTGTGTGGCTGCAATTTGACTACTTAATTCATATCCTCTCCAACCATTGCTAATACATATTTTTTATACACCTTTAATACTTTCTCATACAAACATTCATAATAAATTCATACAATAGAAAAGATTCATATTTAGAATTAAAATATTCAAGAATAACCTTAAAAGCAACATTTATGCATAAATAAACAAATAGTATGATCTAAAAACAATGAATTCCCAAACTCATATTGATCATCAAATGCATCATTAATGGGTAAGCATTGCATTTATAAATGGAAAATGTTATATCCTCCTACTAAATCTTTCTACTGATCTTCCTACCTACAATAAAGTGACATAGGTTACTTATAAACCAATCACTAATAAAAAAAATATCACTTTGTGACAAATATCATTTTTTGCAGGTAGGAGGACTAATAAAAAGATTTAGTAGGATGATATAACATTAATCTTTATAAATTATTGCATATTCTTAAAAAAAAACATAAGTTCTTAAACGATGTTTTTGATATCACATATAAATATTCACTAGTTTATATGCATGCATAATTGTCATAAACATATACTAATATCACTATCTAGAATTTGATGTTTTTTCACAATAAAACAAGTGAGAGGATGTATATCATTCTATGTACTTGATCATAGGAGAAGAAGTTCTTCTTCTAGATGAATATAATCTTCATATAATGTTGATTTCTTCACAATCCATAGAATGTTGTTGGTTTCTCCATCATGACCCCTTTCCTTATAGTACATCAGTGACGGAGAAAATGTACTTCTTTGTTAGTATCATATCCTTAACTTATAGTGTGATTCCATCACATACCTTCCTTCATGGAACATTACTTTCCAAATGGTAAAGTTATTTGACATAACCTTTCATGTAAGATGACTTTACAAATAGGTAAGTTATTTAATATAACCTTTCATGCAATATATCTTTCCAAATAGTCATATCATTTTACATAATATCTATGTAATTTCATTTAATTATTCAAATAGAAAATAATAGTAAAAGAATGTTTTTATGGTTCGGGTTCGGGTCCGGTTCAGACTGAATGGCGTAATTATTACTATGATTATATCCAACTTTCATTAATGATAAAAGAACAAGTAAAGTGAGAAAAGAAATTGAAAAGAAAAGTCCAATCATTTCTTTAGTTTACAAAAATAACTTCATTTAATTTAATGATGCGCCATTTGTTCTATTTTTACTAACAAATCTTATATTCTTGCGAACTTTATCTTAAAGCATCATTTATCTCTTAACTTTTATTCTATTCCTTTTTTCATTTCACATTACTTAACTCTTGTTTTGCTATCAATCTACTTACTACAAAAAAGGTAGGGCAACATTTTCATTTTACTAAATTAGTGTGGTACTCAAGGTACATAAAAAATTCTCCCCTAATATCTAAGTTTGAGGGATCAGCCAAGGAACAATTAGGCACCCAAATACTTTTCAGAATTTCAGGAGATAAAAAAACTTCAGGATCAATCGGAAGCACATCTTTTATCCCAAAAATTATATCATTTCATGTACTATTAGTTGCGATAAACCAAAAAATGCATTTAAGTCAAAATTTTAATAATAAGTATTTTTCTGATCAATCACAGCTGATGACACACGAAATGACACTTTGTGGGACACCAGATGTACCCTCCTCCCAAACCCAAAGCTTTTAACTTATACTTCCCTCATATATATAAATGACAAAGGAAAAATTAATCTAATCAAACATCAAAATAACAAATCACCATAAATCCCACAATTAAGTCACCAATAACTCCAATGAAACATGATTTTTATGAAGCAAAAACGGCCACAATCTTCTACTGAAGCTCAGGCAAATATAACAAACACTTGGGTATCCAACCATCAATCTGCTGAACAAAAGCACTTGACACAAGTCATAACCAGATTCTTGGAAAGCCAAAGTTGTTATATATATTATATATATATATGTATAGTTTGAACCACTTTCTTCAGTAACTTTATCAGAAGGAACAAATGCAACACCAGAGTGATAATAGTGCAATTCCACCAGATGGCAATTCTTGTAATGCACAATCCTGATGAAGAAGAAAATCAATGACTTAAAAGTAACAAAAAAAGAAGATTATGTATGGATTCTGCAATTATAGTTTTACAAGCGTGTAAGTATAGAATAGAGTATCATTTCAAGAACTAAACCTTTATTCTTGCTAAGGACTCTAAATTTTATGACTAGCAGTGAAAGGGTTAGGCTATTAAAAATACACTTATTCATACTTCTCATTAACCAATCACAATTTGGTAAAATGTGTTTGGTAAGTAAGGAATATGGATAAGCAATTTCGATTATAAATAACCCCACCTGTCAAGGATCTAAACTTCATTAAAAAAAACTCTTAATGAACTTTTTTTAGAAGATATCTAACATAATATGTGAAAATTACATGAAAAAAAAAAGAAATCAAGATATTTGACAAATTTTTTATTCATTTGATAAATATCATCAGTCCATCATTTTGGTAAGTTGAGCCTGAGCCTCTTAATTGTTATCAAAGTAAAGTTGAGCCCCTTAATTGGATATCAAAGTAAACTTGAGGCACTTAATAAATTTTATAGCTATGGCCCCAATTTGTTTATCACTGTAAAGTTGAATATTAATGACTCCACTAATAAATGCTTCACTTAAAAAATTATATTTTCAAGTCATGCATGTCATTAAATTCTAAAGGAACTTTTGTATGTCTGCTTTTATGGATATGTGTATATGTATGTGTCTATATATTAAATAAAAGAAGTTCTTAGTGTGAAAGTATTATCAAGGTAGGCTTCTAGCATAACTATATAATACTCTACAATAAAAGTAGTGTCATGAGGTACATAGAATCTACCTTGAATAATGCTTGAAGACCCCACAATTAGGAATTCAAACTGTCATTCAATATAGAACTTAGTTTTGTAAGGCGCGAGAAGCTTGCCAGATTTTTGTTGAATCTCACACCCGAGTTCAACCTCCATCAGGCGATGGTTTTCCTTAGAGCGACTCATTAGGAAAGAAATACTCAAGTCATCACCTTCACCCACATGTGTAGGAGGATGCAAGAGAAAAACCTGTCCAGTGACAGTGATTAAAATAAATAAGATAAAACCAACATTATCATAAAAATGAATGATACTAACAAACTATAGGCTACCAGATAACACAATGTACCATGAAAATGCTATAATCTCATACACCATCAACCAATTGATGCAACAACAAACAAGCCTCTATCCCACTAGGCTGCCTATATGTCTCTGATGTTATAATCGGTCCTAAGCCCGGATAAAAGGTGAAGGTTGTGTTAGGCAGTCGACAACCAACGTAAAACTTTGTAGAGTCTCTATGATATGGATCAGCCAATTGATGCACATAGAACAAATAAATGGTCCATCCATCACATATGAATGTTAAGGCCTCTGCCTCTTTCTCTCTCTCTCTAGCTCTAAAAATAAATGATGTTCCACTCCTTAAGGAACCTAAAACAACAGGTCTTGATTATTTCTAAAAATAAAAATAATTTAACAACAAAACAGCCCCTTAAGGAACCTAAAACAAAGGTCGCCACTCCTTCAATGATGTTCCAGCTGTTCTCAGAGTTACGAACTTATATTGAGTACAACGATAATAAACATTATTGCATGGACAAAATAAAACACCAAGAAATACATACAACACAAACCTGTTGGCCCCAGTGTGTAGTGTAATGTACACTAGGAGCTGTAGTTAACTCAATCTCCTGTGAAGCTGGATCCTCGCTTCTTCCCTGATGAGCAAAAAGCATGAAACAATTAAATTAACATAGTCGATAGTTATAAGGCCATTAAAAGTTACCATAAAAGTAGCTTACCCGAAAATGTACATCAAACCACCCTCCTAACCCACACAACTTTGTGTTTTCCCCAATTATTGACAACGAAAACTTTGATCTGACTTTCTCTATCTCAGTCACCGTGGCAGTTAAACAATCAATTTCCTTTATTATAGCAGCAGTTCCAATGACTTGATGTGGATGAAGGTTGTTCCATAATGATGTCTTCAGAAATCACAGAAAATGCATTTTTAGGATGACAAGTAGGAGCAAAAATTAATTTCATATGCAAAAGAAAATTCAATGTTATTATATAAGTCATCCTTCTATTAGTTCTATATTATCTTTTGCCACTGATTATTTGAATTATACAGAGTGAGCTTCGGCATAACAGTAAGGTTGTTTGCCTTGTGACTTGCAGGTCATGGGTTCAAATTCTGGAAACAACCTCTTCACTTGCAAGGGTAATGCTACGTACATTTACTCTCCCCATACCCCCACTAGGTGGGAGCATCGTACATCGGGTCACCTTAGTGCCATTGATTTGAATTATAAAAGCTCCTTTGGACATGCAACATTTATATATACAAGAACCAAAGAGAGAGAGAAAAGAATAGTTCAAACGCACTATTTAACAACCAGATCTTTCAATTTTATGCAATCCATTGAACTGAAATATCAATACCAAATTTAACTTTTACACATTTCTCAAATTTTAAACAGATATAGAGACCAACTTGATCATAATAAGTGATAGAGTCCCAACCACATTCCAAATTTTATTTAACTAAAAATGTACTTTCCAATCAAGGTGCACGAAGTATACAACTTGCCTGTAGATAGTATTTCCTCTGCTCTTCTGAAAAAGGATTTGTCAGAGTACTCATATCAACTCCATAGCAGGCTTTTGTTTCATCAACAAAGTTACGCCAATCATCCATAGCTGACCGGTAATCACCCATTTTATGATCTGTTATCCCAGTTCTAATAGGTGCCATCCACATACGAGCATGACTAGGATACCTGTAAAACTTAAGTCGTTTAATTCACCACTTGCAAATGTAACACCTAAAGCCACCATAGAGGTAATCATACACAATATGTATTTTTGCAGCAATCAGAACAATATCACCATCGTGACAAACAGCAATCTTCAAAGGTAATAATAATTAAAGCAGTTATATTACATATGTAAGTTACCGTTGATGTTATGTACTGAAAATAGCATTGTAAGCACAACGTGCAAATTATAAGACAATGAAGCATAGAGTACTACAGGTATAGGTTCTTAGCAAATGCATTCCTTATTCTTTTGTCGTCATCTATAAAATAGTTGTATACTGAGTTCATTGTGACAGACACTAGTGTGTTATCCTATTGACTACTGATTTGGAGACTTGCTTATTATATTTAAAAATGAAGAGTATCACTTGAATATACTATGTGATACAAATCTTCCTGTTCTGTTCAACACTTAGTTATAAAAACTTCGAGAAATAAAAACCGAAGACTTTGAGATCTAAATTTAACTTAAAAAATTTACTCTTGAATATAATAACATAGAAATAAAGGGTCCATTTGATTTGTCAAAAAAATAAGAACAGGACAACACATGTAGTACAACACAGCACAAAGAATTTTGCCCTATCCAATGTTTGACATACATTAGTATTGAACATATAAGTTCATAACACAAAATTTACTGAAATACCCTTTATATTATGTACTTTTTATTTACTCTTCTTTCTTATTCATCAACCACTATTATTGTCATCAAATGATGGGTTGCCACCATTGTTGAACCAGCCGCAAGCTTCACTCGCAATTTTTAAAAAATAATATACCATTTTATTCACACTTCGAAGTACTAGAGCAAAAACCTTTTCCCTGCCAAACCCACACTTCCCAACTCCTCATGGGTGCCACCAATTTATACACCTTCATGAAATTTAAAATTCATCAATCTGTGTTAAAATTTTAGTGCCGATAGCATTTTTTATAAGAAAAAATTATACAATTCCCGAAGTTCAAAGCATTGTCTCAAGTAATATGATAAAGTTTACTTTAAATATTGATAAGCTTGATTTAATTGCAGAATCTGAAAATTTTGTAGGTAGGTGTGTAGAGACATAGAAACTCTTCATCAGAAAACACAACCAACAAATAATTATATCAAGAAGAGAGATGGACGTTTTCACTAATGAAGGTGATCACAGAAAGAGAGAAAGAAGAAGGAGAGGGAACAGTTAAGGAATAGGGAATGTGAAAATGTGGCTAATGGGATGTGAGGGTTGCGAGATAGTAAAGGAGGGTAGTCGCTCTTCACAATTAGCATTTCCTTGTGCACTGGACAAAACGTAATGTGGGTTAGTGCATAAGAAGTTTCTCTCGACTTCACCTGTGCCTAATCTCCTATATTGTGCTGTCCCATGATTAGTTTTGAAATCAAACACAGAACACTTAGTTTTGTGCAATCTAGTCCCCCGTATTTTTGCAAATCAAACGAACCCAAAAACCAAACATTTAGGGACTAAAAACGGCCTTAGTGGATCTTATAAATCAAGTACCAGACCAAAAAGGCAATTGCTACATGAAGAATGCACTATTATTATCCATTTTACCATAATTTTAAAACACAAATGGAAGACGGGGTAAGAAGTAGGTGCATATCAATACTTGGAAATGGATGAAAATTCAAAATATTCCTTTGTTTTTTGGTTTTATGGTGAAACAAAACATTAGGTCGATACTTACATCACTCCTGTTGGTTTGAGCCAACGGTCACGAGCACATATAACTGAATCAAACATAGATTCACGCAGGAGAAAATAACCCATCCACTCAGAGATGATCACATCCACTGTAAGTTATTCAACAACATTACGGCAAACAAATCAAAATGATATACAAACAAAGCAAAATTTAAACAAGAGAGAAGGGGAATAAAAAATCGAACCTTACTCGGAAAATACAAAAAGTTAATAGCTCTAACCTTTCTCTGGGAAGGATATGTCCTCGATTGAGCCCTCAATGACTTCAACTACATCTTGGAGATTATTTGCTTTAACAAGCACACGGGCATGTTCTGACATCTTAGTAGCTTCCACTGCATATACTTTCCTTGCACCTGCTTGTGCTGACCATATAGCAAGAATGCCACTTCCAGTTCCAACATCCAAAACAGTCTTCTCCGCATTGAATTCACAGAAAAGTCATTCCCAGATATAGTAACAGTAATAGTAAATATAAATAAAAGTATCAAGCCTGAGTTATCTAATTTCACTATAGGGAATCATGGTTTAGCTATCTTTATTTTCTATATACAATAGTTTACGCGGGGGGAGTTAACACGGCCAGTGCAGGGTTCATCGAGGTTATGGGTAAAAGGGTTTAGCAATTAGTGTGACTTTTGGTACAACTGTAAGATTATTTGCCTTGTGAAATCTAATAAACAGTCTCTTGGCAAGAGTAAGACTGCGTACATTTATCCTCCCTCCCCCATCCCCCACTGGATGAGAGCCTCGTGCATCGGGCTGACTTTTTTTAGAGCAAGGCTCATGGCTCTCATATCACCAACAACATTCAAACCCACGACACAACAGTAAGATTAATACTTAACCAACAGGTCACAGGTTCAAATCATCGGGATGACACTTTTTATTTATTTATTGCAAACTGTAATACCACTTTGTTACAACAAAATATGGCATGATGAAGGTGATAGATAAGAATAAAAAGAAGGCTAACCTTGCCAATGAAGTGGTGTTTGTTCTGAAAAATTGCATTGAAATAAGAGTCCATACGAACATGATCGGAGAGCATTTCCTTTTGGTGGTAAAGGAAAGAATAGGTGCAGAAATATTGGGCGTAATCAACGTCCTTGTCCAGGGTGGGGGTGCTGCAGCCGCCAGCAGCGTTTGCTGAAGTCCCCATTCACACTCAGGCTTGCTCTACACCGAAGGGTGTTCAATTTTTTTGGGGAAAGAGTTCGTTTGGCGGTAGGGTTCTCTACGGTTAGTTTATACTTACTTTTTTTATGTTTAATTAGTTAGGAGAATTTATAAATTTTAGCCATTTCTTGTAACAATCCACTAGATATCTCAAAAACATACCCAAGAAATAAAGGAATTTGATTCATAAAAATAATACTTGTTGAAAGAGTTAGTCGTGTTGTGACACCCTGAATTTGAAGTCCTTAAATTATAGTATCAGTTCTAGAAATCTCGCTTGAGCGAGAAATGGGTCACTTGGGCGAGAGTAGCTCACTTGGGTGAGTAGAATACTAGGTTATACTGAAGGATTCTCGCCTGAGCGAGAGTTGGCTCGCCTGAGCGAGAGTTGTCTCACCTAAGCGAGAAGTGGTACTCTGAAGCCTGAGAGGCTGTAAAATTATCGCTTGAGCGAGAGGATCAGATCTGAGTTTTTAAAATGGGCGGGATTTTCTCGCTTGAGTGAGAATGGGCTCGCTTGAGCGAGAACCCGACGCTGTTACATTAAATAAGGAACCTCAAACACATTTTAGGGTTAGAACTTGAAGAGAAGTGAGAGAATAATGCATTTTCAGGAGGAAACCCAGCCAGTTCCAAGGTGGATTCGCTCCTGATGCTGCCATTGAATGGGTCCAAGGATTGGAAAGAATCTTGAGGGCCATGAGCTGTTCTGATGCTCAGAAAGTGGAATATGTCACTTATATGCTAGTGGAGGAGGTTGAGAACTGATGGGAAATAGTCCGGAGGCAGATGGAGACCGAAAGGCAAATCATCACTTAGGAAACCTTCAAGAGTAAATTCCTTCAGAAGTATTTCCCTACAGACTTGAAGAGAAAGAAAAAGATGAAATTCTTGCAGTTAGAGCAAGGGAACATGTCGGTGGGGGAGTACACGGCCAAGTTTGAGGAATTGATCTGGTACTGCCCTTATGCTAAACTAGAGTTGGACGGGAGGTCCAAATGTGCCAAGTTTGAAATGGGGTTGAAGCCCGAGCTTAGGGTGATGTTTGGTCACCAGGAGATCCCTGACTTTCCTACACTCGTGAACAAGTGTAGGATGTATGAGGATGATGTGCAGGTGAGGGACACTACTGCTGGTAAAGTGAACCCTCCACGGAACTATGGACCCCAACGCAACTTTGTGCAGGGGAGGGGTAAGGAAAAGATGAGTAATGATCGACGACCTTATGCTCCACCTCACAACTGTAAGGACCCAATTTCCACACTTGAAATTTTTTCCTTTATTTTAATCATTAATGCTTAATTTCTCATGTTACAACATACATACATTTCCTTTCACCTTTTAAGTCATCCATTCATTAATTATCTAGTAACTCTAATCATACAATTTCGGTTTCATACCATGTTACCTTTAATTGCAGAAAAACATAATTCATATTACTAACTCCCGGTAACTACCGCATACAACTAGCTATGGGATTCCAAAATACCCATAGCTACAAATATCCGAAGTTACCAACATCTATAATTACAATTATCCAAGTAGCATTTAATTAGTCATAATACAAAATGGCAAAATAAGGGAATCCAAGTTTTAAGCTCCAAAAGCATCAAACCAAGCATCATCAACTAACTTGTTTACCTGCAATGGGATTATCAACGGCAAATACACACAACATACAAAGGAGTAAGTCATTAATTCAACAAATATCATTATAAGATAATCCACATTTTAAAGGGGTTAGTAAACCATTTTTAAATTCATTTTCGCTACATAACTTGAGCCAAAGTGATGAGTCATATATTACACACTATTCATAACCTTAATTTACCATTGTTAATGATTCTTGGTGTCTAATTGACTTTGTTTGGCATGGTTTAGTGTTTTGGGCTTTATTGGACTATTATTCCTAAAATGAGTTAATTTGAGATTATTTAGTCTAATTAAATCTAATTCCATTTTCAGGTCATATTTGGCACCAAGGACATTTTGGACATTACAAGTGGATGATGTGTGCAAAAGTGAAGATTGTATATTGTATTAGGATCTTTATTTCCGTTTGGGTTTAGGGCCCATTGTTTAGGGCCCATTTCCGTTTTACACCATTTAAACACATGATTTCGGTTTTGAAGGAACACTTTAACATTACATTAGTTTTTTTTTGCCTTAGAACATAGTTATTCCCGTTTTCCCTCTTTTGCTCTCCTAGGGTTTATGCATTTTCGTTTTTGCTCTTCTCCATTTTCGGTTTTGCTTAATCCTTCCATGGAAGGCTAAATTTCTGGACTAAACTCCTTTGGTAATGTATCACAACTCTTGAGGTTTGGTTATTAATGCAATTTCGGTTTCTTATTTGTCAATTTCTTCTATTCAAATTCTGGTTGTGGTTTGCTTAATTCCATGCCTTAGAAATAGATTTGTGAATTGATTTTCGCTTAGTGAATCATTTCTCTAGTGCATGAATGCTTAGTTCGTGTGAATTTGTTTATGAGTTGATTATCGCTTAGTTACTTGATTATGAACAAATTAGGGATTCAACGATTAGAATATGATTTTGATACTGTGAAACCGAGGATTGAGTTGTGATTAAGGAAACCAAAGGGGTTTAGCCGTTTCATTTTTCTGTTAATTACTGTTTCTGTTTTAGTTTTAGATTCATTCCATAAAAAGAACAAAACCCCCCTTTGTGTGTGTGAGTACAAGGTGTTTGAACTATTGCCTGAAAGATAATCCTTGGGAAACGACCTAGGAGTCACTTCCTAGTACTATACTTTATTTATATATTATTTGTATCGAGTACGGCCTCGATCAAATTTGGCGCCGCTGCCGGGGATTATCGATTCATACAAAGGTTCTCTGTTGTTTCATAAATTTTAGTTTAGTGTAGTGTAGTTTAGTTAGTCATTTCTGTAGTGCATTTTTGGTGAAAATTCTGATATTGGTGCAAAAAGCTGTTAATGTGCATTGTTCACTGTTCAATGTTCACTATTTTGCCAATTTTCATGATTCATGTGATTCTGTTTTGCTGGTTTATATAGCTGTGGGTGGAATTTTTGCATGAAATTTTGTTTCCACACTTCTTTCATCCCACATTGAACACCAGAGAAAGCAGAACCACTTTCCGAACTATAGTTTATGAGATACAACTTTACGGTGAATAGTGAATTGTTGAAAATTTGTTTTTAGGATAACTTTGTCTCCTTATATCAGAATTGGACATATGACATATGCATTTGGGGTAGAAAAATAAGTTACACCCACTGCCACACACGTAGTCTGTCAGTCCAAATCCAAAAATCGAAAAAACCCTTTTTACTATTTCTTTTTTATTTTTTAAGGTTTATTTTTTATTTTTCAAGGTTTATAGTGAAACTGTTTTGCATTTTTAACATAGTTAGGCTTTGAATTTTTTCTTGAAACTTTTTGTACATGTTCTATATGATTTTAGGATGTTATTGATGCAAATACTTGGTTGATTCTACAATTATAGCATGAATTTCCATTACTGCTGCATTACTTTCTTCCTACTGTTGACTATAATGCATGACTAGGGGAAATACAGGCCATTTGCATCCAATAAATCCTGAAATTGATAGAACATATCATAGGTTAGTTAGACAAAGTAGAAATTTACCTTTCCATAGTGTACCTGATTCTGTTTCTGATTCTGATTCTATTTCTAATTCTATTCCTGTTTCTGTGCATTCTGTGCAATATACTGATTTTGTGCATTCTGTTGCATTGTCTGATTCTGAGCATTCTGAAAATTCTGTGTACTCTGAAAATATGGCTCAACCACCTACTCCTCTTGGTCCTCGTGAGAGGACATTAAGGGAGCTGGTTGCACCTGATTTCACTTATGATAGCTTGTGCATCCAGTATCCCAATGAGGATGTGCCATATGTGCTTAAAACTGGACTAATCCATTTGTTGCCAAAGTTTAATGGACTTGCAGGTGAGGATCCTCATAAGCATCTTAAGGAGTTCCATATTGTCTGTTCAACCATGAAACCTCATGATGTCCAAGAGGATCACATCTGTTTGAAGGCATTCCCTCATTCACTTGAAGGCCCTACAAAAGACTGGTTGTACTACTTGGCTCCTGGATCCATCACAAGTTGGGGTGACCTGAAGAGGACATTCCTTGGTAAATTCTTCCCTGCCTCCAGGACCACTGCAATCAGAAAAGATATTTCTGGGATTAGGCAACAACATGGAGAAAGTTTATATGAGTATTGGGAGAGATTCAAGAGGTTATGTGCAAGCTGCCCCCATCATCAGATTTCAGAGCAACTCCTACTCCAATATTTTTATGAAGGTTTGAACAACATGGACAGGAGTATTATTGATGCAGCTAGTGGAGGTGCACTTGGAGACATGACTCCGTTTGAAGCTAGAGGTTTGATTGAGAAGATGGCTTCTAACTCTCAACAGTTCAATGCAAGGAGCAGTGATGCCATAATTGTGAGAGGTGTGCATGATGTTGGGACTGATTCGGTGAGGCAAGAAAAGCTTGAGCAAAAAATTGATTCCCTCACCACATTGGTCACTCAATTAGCCATGAATCAACAGAAACAACCAATGGCAAGAGTATGTGGCATTTGCACCTCACCTGACCATTACAGTGATGTTTGTCCTTCTCTGCTTGAGCCAAGAACTACTGATCATCCTGAGGCTTATGCTGCAAACATCTACAACAACAGACCAAATCAACAACAGCAAAATTATGATCCATCTTCAAGCAGATACAACCCTGGTTGGAGAAATCATCCAAATCTCAAGTGGTCTGATCACACACAACAACAACCTCCTCATGCACCATTTCAGAACAACAATGTTGGACATAATAGACCTTATGTTCCCCCACCAATTCAACAACAAAGGCAGCAACAAGTGATTAATAATCCCCCACCTATACCTAGTGAACCGTCATTGGAAGAGTTGGTGAGGCAAATGACAATGCAGAACATGCAGTTCCAACAAGAAACCAGAGCTTCTATTCAGAGACAAGAATCTTCTATTCAGAATCTGACCACACAAATGGGACAGATGGCTACTTCGTTGAACACATTGCAATCGCAGAATTCTGACAAGTTACCTTCTCAAACTGTGATTAACCCGAAAAATGTGAGTGCCATCACCCTAAGGTCAGGAAAGCAGACTGAATTGGCAACCTCTAAACCAGATTCTACTCTACAAAAGGTTGATGACATTGGCAGACACATTCATGCATCTACACCTTCCTCAAGTGCAGCACAACAACCACCTCCCATCCCTCTTCCATTTCCCCCAAATATCATTCAAAGCAAGAAAATGGAAGAGGTCGACAAGGAGATCTTGGAAACATTTAGAAAGGTAGAGGTGAACATACCTCTACTTGATGCCATCAAGCAGATTCCAAGATATGCAAAGTTCCTAAAGGAGTTGTGCACTCACAAAAGGAAGCTGAAGGGTAATGAAAGGATAAGCATGGGCAGAAATGTTTCTGCACTCATAGGTAAACCTATTCCTCACATTCCTGAAAAATGTAAGGACCCAGGTACATTTACTGTTCCTTGCATCATAGGTAACAATAAATTTGAGAATGCCATGCTAGACTTAGGAGCTTCAATTAATGTCATGCCTATGTCTGTTTTTATGTCTTTGTCGATTGGACCTTTAAAGCCAACTGGTGTGGTAATTCAATTAGCAAATAGGAGTACTGCTTATCCTGCTGGCCTGGTAGAAGATGTCTTGGTTCGGGTTGGTGAACTTATATTCCCTGCTGATTTTTACATACTAGATATGGAAGAGGGATCCTCCCGTAACACAGTTCCTATTATTTTAGGGAGACCATTTTTAAGAACAGCCCGAACCAAGATTGATGTCCATGCTGGCACACTTTCCATGGAATTTGATGATATTGTGGTCCGGTTTAATATTTTTGATGCTATGAAGCATCCATCTGAGGACCATTCTGTATTTCATGTTGATTTTCTTGATGAGTTGATTAATGAGCATATCTCTGATTTTATTCATGATTCTGATTCTTTATCATTGATAGCCTCACACACTTGTCATGCATGCACTGATTATGAACTGTGTAGTTCTTGCAATGATGACTTTTTGGATATTATTGTTGATCCACATGATATAGAGTCATATTGCACTAACCCAATTGTTCAAGTGCAGGCTGCAGAATCTATGCCTGCTACTTTGGTTCCATCTGTTTTGCAGGCACCTATATTGGAGCTGAAACCTTTACCTGATAACCTCAAGTATGCTTACTTAGAGGATGATGAGAAGCTCCCTGTCATTGTTTCTACCTCCCTTGATGCTGAGCAAGAGGAGAAATTGCTACAAGTGCTGAAAAAGCATAAAAAGGCCATTGGTTGGACCTTAGCTGACATTCCTGGTATTAGCCCATCCATGTGCATGCATAGAATACTCTTGGAGGATGGAGCTAAACCAGTGAGGCAACCACAAAGGAGACTCAATCTAGTGATTCTTGATGTTGTGAAGAAAGAGGTCACCAAGCTTCTACAAGCTGGGATCATATATCCAATTTCTGATAGCCATTGGGTGAGTCCAGTTCAGGTAGTTCCTAAAAAGACAGGAATTACAGTGGTGAGAAATGAGAGGGATGAGCTAATTCCTACTAGAGTGCAGAACAGTTGGAGAGTTTGTATTGACTATAGGAGGCTCAATCAAGCAACAAGAAAGGATCATTTTCCTTTACCCTTTATTGACCAGATGCTTGAACGGTTAGCAGGTAAATCTCACTATTGTTTTCTTGATGGTTTTTCTGGATACTTTCAAATCCATATTGCTCCTGAGGATCAGGAGAAGACCACATTCACCTGCCCCTTTGGCACTTTTGCCTATAGGAGGATGCCCTTTGGCCTATGCAACGCCCCTGGTACATTCCAGCGGTGTATGGTTAGCATTTTTAGCGACTTTTTGGAAAGTTGCATAGAGGTGTTTATGGATGATTTTACTGTATATGGATCTTCATTTGATGCATGCTTGGATAGTCTGGATAGAGTTTTGCATAAATGCATAGAAACTAACCTTGTTCTAAATTATGAGAAGTGTCATTTCATGGTAGAACAAGGCATAGTTCTAGGCCATGTGATCTCTAATAAGGGCATAGAGGTAGATCCTGCCAAGATAGATGTTATTTCACTATTGCCTTACCCCTCTTGCGTGCGAGAGGTTCGTTCTTTTCTTGGTCATGCAGGTTTCTATCGCAGGTTCATTCAAGATTTTAGCAAGAAGGCCCTTCCACTATCCAATTTGTTGCAAAAGGATGTGGTGTTTGATTTTGATGAAAGATGTAAAGAGGCCTTCGACTGCCTCAAGAAAGCTTTGACCACCACTCCTATCATCCAGGCACCTGATTGGACAGTCCCTTTTGAGCTAATGTGTGATGCTTCTAATTATGCATTGGGGGCTGTCCTTGCACAAAAAGTAGACAAATTGCCTAGGGTGATTTATTATGCTTCTAGGACATTAGATGTTGCACAAGCAAATTATACCACCACTGAAAAAGAGCTCTTAGCTATTGTATTTGCTCTGGATAAATTCAGATCTTATTTGCTTGGTTTTAGAATTGTTGTTTTCACTGACCATGCAGCACTAAAGTTCTTGTTGAAGAAAGTTGAGTCTAAGCCAAGGTTGATTAGATGGATGCTCTTGCTCCAAGAGTTTGATTTGGAGATTCGTGATAGGAGCGGAGCACAAAATTTGGTTGCTGATCACTTGAGTAGAATAGACAGAGCTGTTGATATGATGCCCATTCGGGATGATTTTCCTGATGAACAACTTTTGCATATCTCTGTTTCTTCCCCCAATCCTTGGTTTGCTAATATTGTTAATTATTTGGTTGCATCTGTTTTTCCTCCACTAGCATCTAGAGCTCAAAATGATAAACTTAAAAGTGATGCTAAATTTTATTTTTGGGATGACCCCTATTTGTGGAGATTTTGTAATGACCAGGTGATTAGAAGATGCATTCCAGATCATGAGATTGAGTCAGTCCTTCAGTTTTGTCATGCCTCTGCAGTTGGGGGACATCTTGGTACCCAAAGAACAGCAAGGAAGGTACTTGGTTGTGGATTGTATTGGCCCACCATCTTCAAAGATGCGTGGAGGATCTGTAGTACTTGTGAGCACTGTCAGAGAGCAGGTGGTACCATTTCTTGGAGACAAGAGATGCCTAAACAACCTATGTTGTTCTGTGAGGTTTTTGATGTTTGGGGTATTGATTTCATGGGTCCCTTTCCTGTTTCTTTTGGTTTTACTTATATTCTGCTTGCTGTTGATTATGTTTCTAAATGGGTGGAAGCTAAAGCCACCAGGACTAATGATGCTCGGGTTGTTATGGATTTTGTTAGGTCTCATATTTTTTGCAGGTTTGGCATACCCAGAGCTATTGTTAGCGATCAAGGCACACACTTCTGCAATAGATCCATGCAAGCTATGCTCAAGAAGTACGGGGTTGTTCATAGAGTTTCCACACCATATCACCCCCAAACAAATGGGCAAGCTGAGATTTCAAACAGAGAGATAAAGAAGATTTTGGAGAAGATGGTGCAGCCTAACAGGAAAGATTGGAGCAACAGACTTGAGGATGCTCTTTGGGCACATCGAACTGCTTACAAAACACCCATAGGGATGTCTCCTTATCGGGTTGTCTTTGGTAAAGCATGTCATCTTCCCGTGGAGATTGAGCATCGTTCTTATTGGGCTGTGAAGACTTGCAACTTGGCTCTTGATCAAGCTGGTGAAGAAAGAAAGCTCCAACTCAGTGAACTGGATGAGATCCGCTTAGAAGCTTATGAGAACTCTAAGTTCTATAAAGAGAAGACCAAAAGATTCCATGATAGTTTGATTTCTAGAAAGGAATTTGTGGTTGGCCAAAAAGTGTTGTTGTATAACTCTAGGCTTGGTCTCATGAGTGGTAAGCTTCGTTCTAGGTCGATTGGTCCTTTTGTTGTAACTAATGTGTTTCCTTATGGTGCAGTAGAAATCTCAAGTGAATCCACAAATAAGATCTTCAAGGTCAATGGGCATCGCCTCAAGCCTTTCCTCACAAACTCTTCCGTTGTGGATGAAATTGTGGAGGAAGTTTCTTTGGTTGAACCTGTTTTCCTCCCTCCATGAATCAGGGAGTTTTTCTTTCTCTCCTTCTTTACTTTTATTGCACTTGTCCAATTACATTTGCTGATATAACTGCGTGGATATTCTGACTGTGCTCCATTGGGACAATGTGTCGTTTAAGTGTGAGGGGAGACTAATGTAGGTTTTTGATGATGCATGCTTTTCTTTGATTCTTAGATTTTGCTTAGATTTTGGGCATTTTCTCTCATGCTTTCTTTTAGTTGATTCTTGATATATTGTGTTGTGAATCCATGCATTTTCTGTGTGCTAAGTTACTTTTGAGAATTGAGAGGTTGAAGCAATTGTGATAGACTTGTCCCTTGTGAGATTTTGAGCCTTAATTTTGGATGGATTGTTGTATGCCATCTAGTATTCTTTCATGTGTGATTGTTGCACTCTTTATTACTTGCACTCTTTATTACTTGCACTCTAGAACTTGACATGTTTCTTGTTGATACTTGATTCACATATTGTACAATTTGAAGTGATTTAGGCATTTCTTTTGAATAAGCCACATGCCATATAGCCTACCTTGAATGAAATTATCCTTTGCTAGCCATTTTGAGCCTTTTTACCATTTCTTTGTCATATAGCTCATTACAACCCTATAAGTGAAAAACCATGATTATCCTAACCTTAGGGAATTTTGGAGCTTTGGAATTGTTTTGGAATGGGTATTAAGTAAGGGTGCATTGTTCTTCATTGTTTATAATTCTTGGTTATGACTCATTGGTGGATGTAATTGTGTACATAAGTGTGGTGTCATTGGAAAAAAAAAACAACAAATAGAGAAACAAAACAAAAGAATAAAAAAAAAAAAAAACGAAAAAAATGAGATGAAAAAAAAAAATTGAATAAAAGTTTAGTGTGGCAAAGAGGATTGAGAGGATTGGAATTAGAGGATGATTTACTTATTTTGGGTTGATTTTGTCTTACTTTTTACTTATTCCCCATTGCTCCTCTATTCCCTTGGTTTTAAGCTACATATCCATAATTTATCCCACCTTTTCTTTGGCCCCATTACAACCTTGAAAAGTCCTTTTGATCACTTTGTGCATGTGTTTATGATGTTGATGTTAGAAACTTGTCAAGCATATGGTTGTGTTTGTTTTCATGAAGTGCCTTGAGTGTAAATACTTACAACCTAAAACACATGAGTGTAAACACTTTAGAGAGCATATCTTGTGAGGATCTATCATTGTTGTGACTCACCTCTTAATTTGATTGGTTTCTTTGCATGCTTGAATTGTTTGGATGATCTTCATGGATATCTTGATTCTTTGATCTTGTTACTCTTGTGTGTTGGATTTTGCCAATCTCTTTGCATTTCATAGAATTCAATATGAAGTATGTCATCTTTAGGATTTTTCATTTTCTAGTTTTTAATAATCTACTTACATGACTCACTTTGGTGCACTGGTTAGCATATCATTAATTCTTGATTTTGCCTAGGAGTGCAAAGGGTTAAGTGTGGGGGTATTTGATGAGTCATATATTACACACTATTCATAACCTTAATTTACCATTGTTAATGATTCTTGGTGTCTAATTGACTTTGTTTGGCATGGTTTAGTGTTTTGGGCTTTATTGGACTATTATTCCTAAAATGAGTTAATTTGAGATTATTTAGTCTAATTAAATCTAATTCCATTTTCAGGTCATATTTGGCACCAAGGACATTTTGGACATTACAAGTGGATGATGTGTGCAAAAGTGAAGATTGTATATTGTATTAGGATCTTTATTTCCGTTTGGGTTTAGGGCCCATTGTTTAGGGCCCATTTCCGTTTTACACCATTTAAACACATGATTTCGGTTTTGAAGGAACACTTTAACATTACATTAGTTTTTTTTTGCCTTAGAACATAGTTATTCCCGTTTTCCCTCTTTTGCTCTCCTAGGGTTTATGCATTTTCGTTTTTGCTCTTCTCCATTTTCGGTTTTGCTTAATCCTTCCATGGAAGGCTAAATTTCTGGACTAAACTCCTTTGGTAATGTATCACAACTCTTGAGGTTTGGTTATTAATGCAATTTCGGTTTCTTATTTGTCAATTTCTTCTATTCAAATTCTGGTTGTGGTTTGCTTAATTCCATGCCTTAGAAATAGATTTGTGAATTGATTTTCGCTTAGTGAATCATTTCTCTAGTGCATGAATGCTTAGTTCGTGTGAATTTGTTTATGAGTTGATTATCGCTTAGTTACTTGATTATGAACAAATTAGGGATTCAACGATTAGAATATGATTTTGATACTGTGAAACCGAGGATTGAGTTGTGATTAAGGAAACCAAAGGGGTTTAGCCGTTTCATTTTTCTGTTAATTACTGTTTCTGTTTTAGTTTTAGATTCATACCATAAAAAGAACAAAACCCCCCTTTGTGTGTGTGAGTACAAGGTGTTTGAACTATTGCCTGAAAGATAATCCTTGGGAAACGACCTAGGAGTCACTTCCTAGTACTATACTTTATTGTTATATTATTTGTATCCAGTACGGCCTCGATCACAAAGTTTCGCTACATCGCTTGAGCCAAAGCTAGCAACATAACTTTAGCCAAAGTTTTGCTACATCGCTTGAGCCAAAAATTGCTACATAACTTGAGCCAAAGTTTCGCTACATCGCTTGAGCCAAAGCTTACTACATCGCTTAAGCCAAAGCTTGCTACATCACTTGAGCCAAAGCTTGCTACATAACTTGAGCCAAAGTTTCTCTACATCGCTTGAGTCAAAGTTTCGCTACATCGCTTGAGTCAAAGCTTGCTACATAACTTGAGGCAAAGTCGCTAACCAATCATGGTCGTCTAAAAATATGTTTTCTTTTCATTGATACACCATCAATTCATAAACCACAATCCTTTTCTTTTCATTGATACACCATCAATTCATAAACAGCAATTCCACACATTTTCTCAATACGACATACTAGTAAAGACTTATCCTTACCTTGGCGAGTGTTGGGATTGGTCCTTGGTAACTTCGCAAGTTCCACCGACACCGCCTCCAACCTTAGGATCTTTCCTCATTCCCACCACATAACAATAATGTTAGTCATTTATTCAAAATAATACATAAACAACTCATATTTCATCTTTAACCATACAAGAGATTCATACATTTTCAATGTTTTCAAAACTACTTTCATTAAGAGTTTCCATACATCTAAAACATAAATATTCATCTCATATTTCTCATTTTGGGGTTTTGGAGTTTGCATGAATCAACCCACAAACCCTTTCCATTCATAAAATACCAACTCTAAACCAAAATTATACAAGAGAAAAACAACATAAAACGAACCATAACTCAAAAGGATGAGTTTCCATGGTTTCTCACCTTTTGAGAAGAGATCCCACACACCCAAAACGAGTTTGAAAGGGAGAAAGAGAGTTAGAATCAAGAGATTTACCTTTTCTCAAGCTTCTAGATTAGTCTCAATACTCCTTGCTCTTGAAAATGCTCTCTTCTCTCACTTATCTTCAAGTTCTAACCCTAAAATGTGTTTGGGGTTCCTTATTTAATGTAACAGCGTCGGGTTCTCGCTTAAGCGAGCCCATTCTCGCTCAAGCGAGAAAATCCCGCCTATTTTAAAAACTCAGATCTGACCCTCTCGCTCAAGTGAGGATCCTCTCGCTCAAGTGAGGATCTTACAGCCGCTATAGCTTTAGAGTGCCACTTCTCGCCCAGGCGAGACAACTCTCACTCAGGCGAGCCAACTCTCGCTCAAGCGAGACAATTCTCGCTCAGGCGAGAATCCTTCAGTATAGCCCAGTATTCCACTCACCCAAGTGAGCCACTCTCGCCCAGGCAACCATTTTCTCGCTCAAGCGAGACTTCCAGGACTGATACTATAATTTAATAACCTTAAATTCAGGGTGTCACAACAACCATCGCAACCATGGTTCTTAAGGACCAACTGCCCCTACTACTACCAGAGGGTCATCTCAAAACTCTTACCCTTTGTGCAATAAGTGTAGTCGAAGACACTATGGAAACATTTGTCTTGGATCGGGAAATAGGCGCTTTCACTGTGGAGAGCAAGGGCACGTGAAGAGGTTTTGTCCTAAATTCGACCAGCGGACGAATAACGGGAGTGCAAGAATGCCTAGAAACACTGGTACGGTGTTTACCATGAGTGGTGCAGAGGCATCAGATGCTGATGGTCTGATCCAAGGTAAATGTATGGTGGCAGATATTACTCTTTTAGTGTTGTTTGATTCGGGAGCACACACTCATTTGTATTTGTTGAATGTGTTGACCGACTGAAATTGCGAACAGAGTCGTTGCCTTTCGACTTGGTCGTATCCATCCCAACTAGTGTGCCGGTGGTGATATCGACGTTTGTGTTTCAATGTCCGGTGGTGGTAAATGGTAGAACATTTACCGTGGATATAATCTGCTTACCCCTGTCCCAGTTAGATTTAATTCTGGGAATGGACTGGTTGTCAGCAAATCATGTTATGCTCAATTGTGCTGATAAGACTGTGGTGTTTGGAGATCTATGTGAGATTTCTGACCAGGCTAGTTGTATGGAGCCGATGTTGGCTAAGGGAGTCAGGACTTCCATTAAGGAAGGGGGGTCAGTGTTTGTGCTGTTGGCATCACTGAAGGGTATTGAGAAACCCAGAGTTAAGGATGTTCCGATAGTTCGTGAGTTCCCTGAGGTATTTCCTGGTGATATTCCGGAATTGCCCCCAGTCAGAGAAGTTGAATTCTCTATTGACTTGATACCTAGAACAGGACCCATCTCTATAGCTCCTTATAGGATGACACCGTTAGAACTGGCTGAGTTGAAAAAGCAGGTTGAGGACTTGTTGGCAAAAAAATTTATTTGTCCTAGTGTTTCACTGTGGGGTGCACCAGTTTTGTTGGTTAAGAAGAAAGATGGGAGTATGAGGTTGTGCACCGATTACAGACAATTTAATAAGGTTACTATTAAGAACAAGTACTCGTTGCCTAGAATTGATGACTTGATGGATCAATTGACATTCGGTCAGGTTATCACCAACTTCGAGTAAAATCAGAGGATATTCCTAAAACTGCTTTTAGGACGAGGTATGGTCATTTTGAGTATTTGGTGATGCCCTTTGGTGAGACAAATGCCCCAGCAATATTTACAGACTACATGAATCAGATTTTTCATCTGTATTTGGATTCATTCGTAGTGGTATTTATTGATGACATTCTAGTTTACTCCAAGAGCCAAGAGGAACATGGAGGGCATTTGAGAATTGTTCTAGATCTTCTGAGTAAGAATTAGTTATATGCGAAGTTGTCAAGTGTGATTTCTGGTTGGAATCAGTCAACTTCCTTGGAAATGTGATATCCTGGGAAGGAGTGGCAATAGACCTTTCTAAGGTCGAGACAATGATGGAATTGGCGGTGTCCAAGTTAGTGACTGAGATCAGGAGTTTTCTGGGTTTGGCCGGTTATCATCAGAAGTTTATAAAGGGATTCTCAAAGTTGGCATTGCCTTTAACTAAGCTTACCAGAAAAGGGGAACCGTATGTGTGGACAATCTGTTGTGAAGAATGTTTTCAAGAGTTGAAGTGGAAGTTGACTACGGCACCAGTGTTGGTTCTTCCTCGTACTGATCGTGATTTCAGTGTGTATTGTGATGCTTCTAAACAAGGTTTGGCTTGTGTGTTGATGCAAGACGGGAAAGTTGTTGCTTATGCTTCGCGACAACTGAGAATACATGAGGAAAACTACCCTACCCATGACGTGGAACTAGTCGCGGTGGTCTTTGCATTGAAAATCTAGAGACACCATCTTTATGGTGTAAGATTTGAAGTGTACAATGACCACAAGAGTTTGAAATATCTATTTGATCAAAAGGAACTGAACATAAGACAGAGAATGTGGATGAAGTTCCTTAAGGACTATGATTTCAGATTGCAGTATCATCTTGGGAAAGCCAATGTGGTAGCCGATGCTTTAAGTCAGAAGTCCTTACATATGTCGGTTTTGATGGTTCGTGAAGAGAAACTAATTGAGGAGTTCAGGGATATGAACTCGGAAGTTCAAGTGGGATCCCATAGCATGATCTTGGGAATGCTTAAGGTCACCAATGAATTGTTCGACCAAATCAGAATGATGTAGGTTGAGGATCGTGAGTTGAAAGTCAAACGCGATTTGATGACTAGTGGGAAAGAGACTGGTGTTGAATCAGACTCTAGTGGAATGTTGCGATACAAGGGAATGGTATGTGTGCCTCATGATGCTGAATTGCGAAAGAGTATTTTGGAGGAGTCACACAAGATTAAAATGAGTTTCCATCCTGTAACTACGAAAATGTATCAAGATTTGAAAAAAGCTGTTTTGGTGGTCTGGTTTAAAGAAGGATGTGGCTTTGTATGTTTCGAGTTGTTTGATCTTTCAGAAGGAAAAAATCGAACATTAGAGGCTGGCAGGAGAACTTCAATCTTTAGAAATTCTGTTGTGGAACTGGGATAGCATTTCGTTGGACTTTGTGTCGGGTTTTCCAAAGACTCATAAAGGATATGATTCCATCTGGGTAATAGTTGATCGTTTGACTAAGACTGTTTATCTTGCCGATGAACATGAAATATTCCCTGGAACGATTAGCTGAATTGTATATCAAGGACATTGTTCGGTTGCATGGGATACCGTCGAGTATTGTGTCGGATAGGGATCCCCGTTTCACTTCAAAATTTTGGACTAGTTTGCAGTCCGCTTTGGGGACTAAGTTGAAAATGATTTCAGCTTATCATCCACAAACAGATGGTCAATTGGAAAGGACCATTACAGTCATTGGAGGATCTTCTGAGGGCTTGTGTTTTGGAACAACCAGGGAGTTGGGATAACATGTTGCCTTTGATTGAGTTCACCTACAACAACAATTTCCATACTAGTATTGGGATGGCCCCTTACGAAGCTTTGTATGGGAGGAAGTGTAGAACTCCAGTGAGTTGGTTTGAAACTGGGGAGAACTTAGTATTGGGACCTGAGTTGGTCTGAGAAACGACGGAAAAAATCAAGAAGATCCGAGAGAATATGAGAATAGCACAGAGTCGGCAGAAAAACTATTACGATAAGAGACGGCAACCTCTTGAGTTTAAGGAGGGAGACCATGTATTCATGGAGTAGTTCCGACTATGGGGATAGGTAGAGTGTTGAAATCCCGTAAGCTTACTCCAAGATTTATTGGACCGTATGAGATTCTGAAGAGGGTTGGACCGGTAGCATATCGAATTGCTTTACCTCCATTGTTGTCGAATATTCACAATGTGTTTCATGTGTCTCAGCTAAGGAAATATGTTGGAGATCCATCTCATGTGGTTGAGTCGGACCAAATAGAATTTAAAGATAACTTGACTTTTGCTACCTTGCCAGTGAGGATTTTGGATACCTATATCAAAAGGTTGAGGGGCAAAGAGATTGCCTTGGTGAAGGTACTATGAAGTCAAGTGGATGAAGGAGACGCTACATGGGAAGTGGAGCATGATATGAGGAAGGATTACCCTCATTTATTTGAATCGAGGTATGTTTAATTTTCAGGGACGAAAATTCTTATAAGAGGGGGAGGATTGTGACACCCTGAATTTGAAGTTCTTAAATTATAGTATCAGTTCTGGAAATCTCGCTTGAGCGAGAAAGGGGTCGCCTAGGCGAGAGTGGCTCACCTGGATGAGTGGAATACTGGGCTATACTGAAGGATTCTCGCCTGAGCGAGATTTGGCTCGCTTGAGCGAGAGTTGCCTCGCCTGAGCGAGAGTTGTCTCGACTAGGCGAGAAGTGGCACTCTGAAGCTTGAGAGGTTGTAAAATTCTCGCTTGAGCGAGAGGATCCTCTCTTGAGCGAGAGGATCAGATCTGAGTTTTTAATATGGGCGGGATTTTCTCGCTTGAGCGAGAACCCGATGCTGTTACATTAAATAAGGAACCCCAAACACATTTTAGGGTTAGAACTTGAAGAGAAGTGAGAGAATAGAGCATTTTCAAGAGCAAGGAGTCTTGAGGCTAATCTAGAAGTTTGAGAATAAGTAAATCTCTTGATTCTAACTCTCCTTCTCCCTTTCAAACTCGTTTTGGGTGTATGGGATCTCTTCTCAAAATGCGAGAAACCATGAAAACTCTTCCTTTTGAGTTGTGGTTCGTTTTATTTCATTTCTCTCTTGTAAACTCTTAGTTTAGAGTTGGGATTCGAAGAATGGAAAGGTTTTGTGGGTTGATTCATGAAAACCCCAAAAAAACCCAAAATGAAAATGTGGTTAAAAAGGAAAATGTGTGAAATGGTAGATGTAGAATACGAGTATGCGTTCTATTGTAAAATAGAAGATGAATATGTATGTTTTAATGTTGAAAACTTCTAATAAAAGTGGTTTTGGAAAATTGAAAATGTATGAAACTTTTGTAAGGTTAAATATGAACTGTGAGTTGTTTATGTGTTGTTGTGAACAAATTACTAACCTTGTTGTTGTTTGGTGGGGACCCGATTTTCGGTTGGAAGACCAGTTCTGCGACTTGGGGAGAGGCAAATTCGATTTCTACCTCTTCCAATTGTTTTGGAGTCGCCACTACGTTTTTTGCGGATAAAACGTAGAATACTCTCTAATAAACCCAATTAGGATAACTTGGTCTTTGAGCAGAGATTCTGAGCCCGGGAGTCGATTACGGATCGGGGAAGGTATTAGCACCCCGTCTGCCCGTATTAAAACGGTACCCTCGCTAATAACATGAACTTTTATACCCTTATAATTATTTATTGAAATTCAGTAATAAAAGCAAAATGTTTTATTTTTTATTGTTGGGCCTGACAAGAGTTTATCTTGCTCCTACGTATCCCTAGGTGCAATAGGGAAATCAAAGCTACGTAGTTCTGGTTCGAAAATCAATTAAATTGGTTTGGATAGTTTAAAAATACGTTGAAATAGTTAAGACATACAATATGTTTTTTCCCAAAATACATTTGGTAAGGAATTAATAGTTTAGAGTCGGTATTGGTCGCTCACCTTCTTCCCATTTTCAGAGAAGTCAGAGTCAACTCGAACCGTAACCTTACTATAAAAATTCCGTTAAAATTTGTTTAAGTAATAAAGTAGTTTTTATTTGAAACATTGTAGCATGAAATTAATAGTTTAGAGTTGACATTGGTCGCTCACATTCTTCCCATTTTCAGAGAAGTTATAGTCAACTCGAACCGTAACCTTACTATAAAAATTCCATTAAAATTCGTTTAAGTATAAGGTAATTTTTATTTAAGACATTTTGGTATGAAATTAATAGTTTAGAGTCGGTATTGGTCGCTCACCTTCTTCCCATTTTCAGAAAAGTCAGAGTCAACTCGAACCGTAACCTTACTATAAAAATTCCATTAAAATTCCTCTAAGTAATAAGGTAATTTTATTTAAAACATTTAACATGGAATTAATAATTTAGAGTCGGTATTGGTCGCTCACCTTCTTCCCATTTTTAGAGAAGACAAAGTCAACTCGAACCGTAACCTTACTATAAAAATTCCATTAAAATTCGTTTAAGTAACAAATTGGTTTTTATTTAAAACATTTTAAGATGAAATTAATAGTTTAGAGTTGGTATTGGTCGCTCACATTCTTTCCATTTTTAGAGAAGTCAGAGTCAACTCGAACCTTAACATTGTTATAAAAATTTCATTAAAATTCGTTTAAGTAATAAGGTATTTTTAAAGTTATTTTTGATATATTCTATTTTCATCAAATAACATAATATATCATGAATAATAGATTGAATCAAAATATATAACATGATTATATGATTAAAATAAAAGGAAACATGCAACAAAAAAGGAGGGGTAACATGCTTACTCCCTCATTCGCGCACAACAGCAAAGGGATTGAAATCCCTAAATCATTCTTTCCTCTCTTCCATCTCCATCCCTCATCTAAGCGGCGGTAGTGGCGATGAAACCACGAAGAGAGGCGGCGATGACTTGCAATCCCAGCTTCAGTCTACTCGTGGGTTTCAACCTTAGGTGGTGTGGCTCTTCCTTCTTTCTCACTCTCTCATACAGTGGCGATGGAAACTATGGCTATGGAGAAGATTATTGTGCCGCGGGTCCTCTTCAATGGTGACAACGGTGGCGAGAAGCCCCAATGGTGGTTCTGCCGTGAGGACGTGCTTCGAGTCTGGTGCTTCCGGCGGTGATAAGGGTAATCATCTTCTCCCTTACTTCCTTTGTCGTTTTCTCTTGTAACTTCATAATCTCTTAATATCCTCTCATTCCTTACACTGCTCATCATATTGTCAACTATAGCAGAATATTTGGGCATTTAGTTGCACTAAACTGATGGCCGTTGCCGGTAGAGAGAGGGAATCGATTGGAGTCCCCCAAAGGGTAAATTAACACTTGGGGTTAGAGGGATTGGGTCCCTTTGGGGTTAAGTTTTGGTGAGGATATGCACAAATGTATGGGTTTTAGTTATTTCTCAAATTCAAGGCATGAATATAGCTAGCTATAACCCTTTGTTATGCAATTGAATTTTATTCAAAAATGATTTACTCTGAAGTTATAGCAATAATCATTTTAGCCACCACATGTTTAGGTAACACATGTTTAGGTAACTCTGAAATTATGGGTTCATGTAGAGGATGTTCTTCAATTCAGCTCCCATTTGGACTTTTCTTGTGTCTTCTATCTGAAGCAAAACAGCACAGGAAAACTGGAGCATGCCTAATCAGAAAAATCTTCTTGATTTATCTTTATGCCAGCGACATGATATTCCCAAAGAACGATCCCATTGCTCTTTACTAGTCTTTTGATACCAGGGTGGGGTCTGTTTAGTAGTAAGGGGTATGGCTAAGGAGAGAAACATCAACAATAGTGTGATGCTCCTTAGTTGAGGTTGCCATTGTTGGTCTTACGCAACACTATTTATTTTAATGTTTTTCTGCTACTGTGTTTATTAGCTCATAAGGAAAAATGGAATTTTACATGCCACAATTTATTCAACTAGAAGACTTCAATTTGAGCTATCAAAATTTTTAGGATGAATGTGGTCCATAATGACTTTGACTATTGTTAATTACAATATTATGTAGCTTTGTTGTTAAGGCCAAAATGCCTTGTGGTGACTTATAAACAATATGAAATGGGATTAATGGTCCGGGTACTCGTTTTTTGAATGTCATGCAAATACACTCATAACCAAGGTAATCCAAAACTTGGGGGAACAACAATTCCTCATTCATTTTTCTTTGTTACCTCACAAAGAGGTTGATGATGTATTTTTTACGGTTACTAACTAAGCCGGACAAAATTGAGTGTTCACAATCCTAAGGTTGGAGGAGTTAGCGAAGGAACTTGCAAAGTTACCCAAAACCGACCCCAACACTCACCAAGGTAAGGAGAAGTGGTTAATTTACCTGATGATAGAAAATGCGTGGATTTTCTGATTACATATGATATGTGAATGACTTGCCTTAAGTGGTATTGCGAATGACATGCCCTACGTGGTATTGCGAATGACTTGCCCTACGTGGTATTGCGAATGACTTGCCCTATGTGGTATTGCGAATGACTTGCCCTACGTGGTATTGCGAATGACTTGCCCTACGTGGTATTGCGAATGACTTGCCCTACGTGGTATTGCGAATGACTTGCCCTACGTGGTATTGCGAATGACTTGCCCTACGTGGTATTGCGAATGACTTGCCCTACGTGGTATTGCGAATGACTTGCCCTACGTGGTATTGCTAATGACTTGCCCTACGTGGTATTGCTAATGACTTGCCCTACGTGGTATTGTATTTGAATGTCTTATCCCATGTGGTAATGTACGATAAATATATATGTGGAATATAACTTTGTGGTGTGGTATAGTAATGATGAGTAAAGCGACAAGGTTTGATAAGGATGACTGCAAAAATAAAAGTGGTGAATGAGGTGATATGAGATGGGAAATGTGATGGGTTGATTTTATATTCGAATGTTAAATCGTTTATTTAACTCTCTTAAAAATGTGGATTATCGCTTAATGATATTTATTAAAATAATGACTTAGTCCTTTATATGTTTTGTGTATTTGTCATTGATAACTCATTACAGGTAAACAAGTGAAATGAGGATGCTTGGTTTGATGTCTTAGGAGCTTACAACCTGGATTCCTTTATTTTCCCTCTTTTTGTAATCATGATTGATTAAATGTTATTTTGGATAATTTTAACTCTGAGCATTGTAATACTGGATATTTGTAGCTATGAGTATTTTGGAAACTCATAGCTAGTTGTATGATATAGTTACCGTGAAACATTAATATGAATTATGTTTTTCTGCATTATGAGTATCTGTAGAAATGATGCATGTTAAAGAAATTGAGAAAGAATTAATGGCGACCAAAGTTAAGCCATCGGGTGTTTAAAATTTATATGATATATGAAAGAATATATGTGAGAATGGATTAAAATAAGGAAAAAATTTCAAGTATAGAATTTGGGTCGTTACACGTGTATTTTAAAAGAGATTAGTTCATTGTTGTGATAGATACCTTAGTAATTTGATTCCTATAAAAGAAAATTTTAGTATTGAAATTTGAAAGTTAAGTATCTAACACTTTTTTCCAACTGATAATCATATTCTCTGAAATGAGGTTATTTAAATTAATAATAGGGTGATGAGATACTAAAAAAATAAAATTACTTATGAATTAGGTTTTGGATTTTTCTAAAAAGTATAAGAAATTTTTTAAGAGATTAAAATGGTCTTCAATTATTATTTAGTTTGCAAATGTTCTATATAGCAAGTACAAAAAATGAAAGTTGTAGATGAGAAAAACTTGAATAGAGCAAGCCTAACATATCAGTTAGAAATGCAATGATATATCGAGTCAATATTATTGACAATTGAGGCTAGTCACTCAATATAAATTGCAACTTGTTTACGTTGTGTGTCAAAATAATTTATTCATTAATTACTTATTTTTATGAGTGATGATTAATTTTGGTTTCTTATACTAATTTCCTTCTTCGAAATAAAAAAAAACTAAAAATAATTTTTAAATATGTGAGTAAAATTAACTATAATTAGAATTTATTTTTATGATACTTTAATCTGTATACATAAATATTTTGCTCATCTTCGCAATTTTGAAGAATTAGTTTAGATTTTTTACTTTTTAAGAGACTAAATTGACACACATGAAAATTTATAAGAATAAATACATTTTGAGTAGACCTTACATTCTCTCTTCCTATTCCCTTCTTTTTTTCTTGAAAAAAATCATGTACCATAAAATGGTGTGATTTTTTCAATTCTCTCAAATCATATATGTGGACTTGACTTCATGTTTTCACTCAAACACAATGCATTAGATCTATAAATTTGGTTGCATTGGGCATAACAACTGTGTTAAAAAAGTTATACATAAATATCAAATGATATATATATATATACTAAATATATTAAATATGTTAAAATTTAAATAAATGTTTTTAGTGTTATGCGGGCCGGCCCGCCACAACCCGCAACCCGCATAGAGTGGGCTTGTGCTACAATTTGATATGCATAAATTGTATTCTATCTTTTTAGCCTCGTCCCCGAACCCGATGTGGACTAGCTCGAACCCTTCTTTCAATCACGTTCTCAATTTTAAAGAAAAACTTCTCATTGATTCACTCAGGTTCTGCTTCAGTTCTCATTCATTCACGAAAATCACTCTTCACACTTTTAAAGACGTTCTCATCAAGTTTTTGAAGGGTTTCTTTTTCTTATCATTATTCATTTTTCTTACTTATTTTCCCAATTATCCATCTCCCATCACCTTTTCTTAATTCTTCTCATAACACAACCCCAATTTATACTTCATTTGCTTATAATAATTTAGTTTAGCTCTAGAACTTGGTTTATTTCGCTTCTTATTAGGGTTACCTATAATTGATAATGCTTAGAATTGAAACTTGAAGATTTATGGAAACCCTTTCAAGTTTCAATTTAAAGCATTAAGAAAAGCTTTTTACCTCATTAAGAATTTGCTACTTATAATGAGTCCATCATTCTTTTCTAGCTTTTTGCCCCAATATGATCTCATCCTAATAATAATAATCACATGTTGTTTATGTTAAATTGTTTATGTTTCCTACTTTACTAATCACTGATGTAAAAGTGGACTTCAAAATAATTTGATGTGTGAATAACTTGGTAAATGGTTATTGAAGAATGAATGTCATTATTATTTTTGTTGGTTCAGGAACAATACATGTGATGACTTGGCCGACTTATCAACACTTCAAGCAACATATGTGGGAGGCCATTGGGATTAATTTTCAATCATCAAACATGTAAACTATATGTACTTGATGCTTATTTTGGACTTGTGAAGATTAGTCCCAATGGAGGCCCTCCAACTCAACTTGTTGGAACTATACAAGGTACTCCTCTAAAATTTGCTGCAGCTTTGAATATAGACCCTCATTCTGCAATTGTTTATTTCACTGAGGCTAGTTCTAATTACCAATAAGGTAAATAGTAGTTTCTTCATTTAATAATTGTTGTATAGGACAAAATAGCACAATGTAGTCTAAGATATTAACAAATGTGGTATATAATTTTTTCATTACCAGACAATGATAGAGAAAAGAGATATTTCGGGAACCTATTCAAATATGATCCAAGCATAAATCAAACCATAGTGTTACTAAGGGGTCTTGCAATGGCTTCTGGGGTGGCTGTAAGTAGAGATGACTCATTTGTCCTTGTTAGTGAATTAGTAGCAAACAGAGTTAGGAGATTCTAGCTCAAAGGACCAAAAACATAAACAAGTGGATGGATCTGGATATTATTATTTTTAGGATGAGAAATATTATGTTCTTGCTATTTGTGAAGTTTATGTTTTTCTGTCCCTGTATTTAAGATTCCGCTTTAACTTGACTTAATCAGCAGGTATGAAGAAATATTATGTTCCTAACCAGCAGAATCTTATCCTTGGTATGAAGAATAAAGCTCTCAAACATCGCTTAAAAAGTTTAGTACTTGAGATTTCCAGCACATGCCATCTTCATGTCCATGAAGTTGACTTAAGATTGTGCTTGAAGCTAAAGAAGTTGGTCATATGCATGCCACACAACTCTTGGAAGGATCATGAGAATGACAAAACCGTGAAATTCTAAAGTGTATTAGGAATAGTTTCATATTGTAATTGTAGTTAGAGTGGTGTATTAGGAATATAATAATAAAAGTGTATTAGGAATTGATCATGTACAAATTGATGTTTTATTAACATTGCTAATCATGTGTTGCATTGTATTTTATCTTGTGTGTTATAACATTGTGTTGTACTACCATTTCATAAGCTGGAATTACAAGAAAAAACATGTGTTGCACTATGTTCTATTTTTTCTCTTATAACACTATTACTGATATGTTTTTTTCCTATTATAACTGTGTTCTACATGTGCTACACTAACATGTGATGCACTGACATTTTAAGTTGTAATTAGAATAAGAAATATATGTTGCATTGTGTTCAATTTTATTTGTTATAAATATGTTCAAACCAACACAAATCTCATTGATGTAAAAGTACAATATATTTTATGTAACATTCATAACAGTTTAGCATCAATCTTCACCAATTACAAAACTATTGCATAATTATACTTTGAGCATTTCAGATACAATACAAACAAAAAGTGAAATTATAAACCACATTGTAAAGAAGATCTTGCTCCTGACCTTGACACGGTTTTGATGAAGACACCAATACCACAAAAAGAAGAAAGGAAGAAGACCAACAAAGACTATCGAAGATAAAGCTTCAAGATTTAGAGTCTAAGTCTTTAGGTACTTCTATCCATAAAACTCATATATTTACTTAGTTAATAATGCTCAAAATTGTTTTCAAGAAAATCAAGAAAAACTAAGTGTGAATAAAAATAATTTTCAAAAACAACATGTAACGGGTTACCATACTTGAGTAACAAGTTACATGAGTAAGAAAAGAGTTTTCAAACCTCTAACAGCTATAAGTAATCCATTACATACTTTGGAGTAACAAATTACCATTTTTAGAAAACAGGGTAATCGATTACTCAAAGTAGTGTAATCGATTACACTAAGGCAAATTCTCAAAGCTGTCAAACAGTGTTGTTGAGTAATCGATTACTCAAAATCCACTAATCGATTACACTGTTTGAATTTTCAAAAAGCTGTTAACAAGATTTTTGGGTAATCGATTAGTGAGAGCTGTTGCATAAGTTTTTAGATTTCAAGTGAAGAGGTTTCACTCCAAACTGATTATTTTTCATTCCAAACGAAACCTACTCATACCTAGGGGTATTATGGTTGATTGGAAGCCTATATAAAGGCATTGAAACACTATAACAATATACAACAACTTTCATAACAAAATCACACAAAGCTCTTACACTTTTCTGAATTTTCTGCACTTTTCAAAACAACATACTCTCAAACTTTCTAAGTATTTCTGAGTTGCTTCAAAGTGCTTTCCAAACATTTTCAAAGTTAAAAGAGTATTATTATATCAAGTATAAGAGTTGTTATTGAATTGCAAGTTCTAGAAATTGTCATATACACTTGTAAGGCAATCCAAGCCAAATTGTACATTCTTCACTTTTGCAAAGTTTACTTTCTTTCACAAGGGTGTGAAGAGAAAGGGTGAGTGACTTGGTATAGTGTTTACCAAGGGTGTAACTTGGTATAGTGTTTACCAAGGGTGTTACTTGGAATAGATTTTTCCAAGGGGATTAGGTATAAGTGAGTGTGTAAGGTACAAGGAGATCTCGGGGTGAGATAATTGTAATTGCAACTCATTATATTTAATAAAGGAATCTCTTGCGCGTCAAGAGTACTAGACGTAGCCTTCGGTGGACAAGAAGATGATCCAGTATAAAGCACCTGTGTACTCCCTTTCCCTTCTCTTTGTTGTTTTTCTATCCTTCCTAATCAATAATTTTCTGCATAACTTTTCCGCTGCACATTAACTTTGATATTGCAGAAAAATTGGCCATACTTATTGCAACAACTAATTCAACCCCCCCCCCCCCCCCCCCTCTTAGTTGCAATCTCAGTCTTACAATTGGCACCAGAGCTATTTTTGAGAAAGTTGTAAGACTGAGATTGCAACTAAGAGGGGGGGGGGGGGGGTGAATTAGTTGTTGCAATAAGTATGACCAATTTTTCTGCAATATCAAAGTTATTGTGCAGAAAAATATTGACTTAGGAAGGATAAATAAATAACAAAGAGAAGGGAAAGAGAGTACACATGTGTTTTATACTAGTTCACCTTCTTATACACCGAAGACTACGTCCAGTACTTTTAATGCACAAGAGATTCCTTTATTAAATATAATGAGTTGCAATTACAATTATCTCACCCCGAGATCTCCTTGTACCTTACACACTCACTTATATCTAATCCCCTTGGAAAACTCTATTCAAAGTAACACCCTTGGTAAACACTATACCAAGTCACTTACCCTTTTTCTTCACACCCTTGTGAAAGAAAGTAAACTTTGCAAAAGTGAAGAATGTACAATTTGGCTTGGATTGCCTTACAAGTGTATATGATAATTTCTAGAACTTGCAATCCAACAACAACTCTTATACTTGAGATAATAATGCTCTTTAACAATATGAAAAACACTTAGAAGCAACTTCAAAATAACTTTGAAAGTTTAAGAGTATGTTGCTTGCAAAGTGTAAGTAAAATCAAAAAGTGTGAGAGCTTTTAAAGAGAGTTTGAAATCTTAGTTGTGAGTTGTATGTATGTTGTTGTGAGAGTGTTTCAATGCCTTTATATAGGCTTCCAATCAACCATAATACCCTTATATATGAGTAGGTTTCGTTTGGAATGAAATGCAATCAGTTTGGAGTGAAACCCTTTCACTTGAAATCTGAAAAACTGATGCAACAACTCTCAGTAATCGATTACTACAAGTGGGTAATCGATTACCCAACAATCCTGTTAACATATTTTTGAAAATTCACAAAGTATAATCGATTACTGGATTTTGAGTAATCGATTACTCAACAACACTGTTTGACAGCTTTGTGAATTTGCCTTAGTGTAATCGATTACACTACTTTGAGTAATCGATTACCCTATTTTCTAAAAATAGTAATCCGTTACTCCAAAGTCTATAATGGAATACTCATAGCTGTTAGAGGTTTGAAAACTCTTTTCTCACTCATGTAACTTGTTACTCAAGTATGGTAACCCGTTACATGTTGTTTTTTGAAAATTATTTTTATTCACACTTAGTTTTCCTTGATTTTCTTGATAACAATTTTGAGCATTATTAACTAAGTAAATAAATAAGTTGTAAGGATAGAAGTACCTAAAGACTTAGACTCTAAATCTTGAAGCTTTATCTTCGTTAGTCTTTTTTGCTCTTCTTCCTTTCTTCTTTTTGTGATATTGGTGTCTTTATCAAAACCGTGCCAAGGTCAGGAGCAAGATCTTATTCACAATCTCACCCTTTTTGATGATGACAAACCGATGTCTTCTTGAAAGTTTAATTTTATGAGAGCAACATACTTGATGATGTATCTTGACTTGTCTTGAGTATGCTCCCCCTATATGTATGCATGTGTGCTCCCCCTTTCATTTGGAGTTTTGTGCCTGAAAGAATATTGACAGAAAATACACATCTCCCAACTTTTATCCCCCTTTTGACTTCATCAAAAAGAAGAAAAGCCAAGAGTCTAGCACAATAGACATTTGTAGAGCATATCATACAGTTTTTCATAGGATATGAAATTTTGAACAGTATATGCAGATATATATAAAAAAAACAAAAGCATGTATGAATCATAACCGAGAACATTGCATAGAAAGTAAATAAAGTTGTACATACATGAAATCCAAAAACAGAAAATAAAAAAATAGCAATAAACCAAACAATGTTTAAAACCACATGGAAAATACACAGCCATAAGCATTACATAATCAGAAACCTAGACAAATAATCTAAGACTCGGGCTCGGAACTATCTTCATCAACATCCATGTTGCTTAGCCTCGATGAAAGACGATGAAGTTCATAATGGATTTGTTGGTTCAGGGTATCGAAAACATCCATCCTTGTGGTGATGTAGCCTCGAAGAGAAACCAATTCACCCATAATCATCTGATTAGTGGGAATTGCAGCAGACGAAGAAGATTGAGCATGAGACTCAGGCCGATTTGGCTCAGCACTAGGTTCTAGTTCGTCGGTAGGAGCAGGTTGGCGGTCGGTACGATGCTTATAGGTTCGACGAGTGACAGGATCTAAAACGAATCCCATCTTGTGGACAACCTCAATATCAACCTTGCTTTCGCGAAGATTGAGTGCCACTTTAGTCTCACTATCTAAGGATACACCGAAATGCTCAAGGATTTTGGTAATAAAGATGACGTAGGGCAACAGACTTTGGGAGCCGCGAACATGCCACATTTGTTGCATTATCATCTCAGTCCAATTAATTTTGATGTTAAACTTGATAGCATACATCAATTGGAGCTCCATGTCACTTATTTGTGAATGGTTTGAAAATTTCGGCAAAATGACATAGGTAAGAAAATAATGTATCAAACGATCTTCCAGCTTGAGATATCCAGCAGAGAGGATATCCCTGTTCTTAACAGTCTCACCAAGGCTTTGTTGCATTCGCCTTTCTATTTCCTCTTTAAAAATTCTACAAATGGAAAGATAGAATTTCTTGCGATCATATTCATCCCATTCACATATCAGGACGAAACCAGTTATGACGCCAGTCATAGGTATATCACATGCTCAGGATAGATATCGTTCGCTTCGCAGAAAAATTCGAAAAGTTTTTGTTGCTGGAAAAGATAAGGAAAAAGAAAATCTTCAAACTCAAAGTTCCCAATGTTACCGTATTTAGGAGTGAAGATGGTGCGTCCATGGAAGTTTTCTTCGAAGATCTTCCTTTGAGCGTCATTTGCAAGAAGCCTCGTCAAGTTCAATGGGTTGGACTTGGAAGTTGATTCTCCTTGCTTAGACTTTGAAAAATGTGTCTCTTTGAAGAAGAAGCCATTGTTGGTTTTTGAAGGTTTAGGGTTTTTGGAAATTGGGGTTTTTTGATTGAGGCCAGAAATCACGAAATGGAAGGTGTAGAAGTGTTTAGAATAAAAAAAGTGATGTGATTTGCAACAAAAATCAATCAAAACGGAGTAGAAATGAGGTTTTTAGAGATTGAGAGGGTTTAGAGAGGGAATAACTGGTGTTACAAGAGAGAGAAAAATGGAGGATTTCTAAAAAATGCAGCAGTTCATATATATAACTGCACAAAGTAATCGATTACTCACTTTCAAAAATTCAAAATTTTCAAACAGTGTCTCTCTGTAATCGATTACATCATTACAATAATCGATTATTGTAACATACTGTTTCCCACTGATGCTAAAATTGATTTTTGGCTCTAAAAACTTGAAAATTTAAAGTATAAAATGTAACGACCCAAAATTCTACCCTGAAAATTTTCTCTTATTTTAACTCATGCAAACATTCGATTCGTTTATGTTTCCTGATTATTAAATATGTGGTACATTGTTTACCTTGATTATTTCCGGACTATTTATCATGCGATATCCATACATACATTCCTAATACAGAAAAACATAATTCATATTAATATAACCTAGTAACTACCGCATACAATTAGCTATGGGTTTCCAAAACACCCAAAGCTACATATATCTCGAGTTACTAGTCTCCATGATCAATATCATGTACAAAAAATAGAATTCTTAGTTACAATTAGTTACTTCAAGTACAACCAAATGAGGTTACAAAAGAATGGATAAAGAGACATCAAAATAAAGGTCTCTAATCTCCTAGTCAAAAATCATCTTTTCTCCGTCCACCTACCTGCAATGGGATTAACATTGACCATACACAAACAACACAAAGGAGTAAGTCATTAACTCAATAAAACATCAATGTAAGTTAATCCACATTTAATAGGGTTAAACAACGATCTAAATTAAATCCACTTAAAACCATTTTCGTCATCGGTACTTTTGAAAAACCATGCTACAGAACTCGAGCTAAAGTCGCTAACCCATTCTGGTCGGCTAAAACGATTTTTATTTTCATTGGCACTCCACCAATACATAAACAGTAAATCCACTCCTCGTCACTACAAACATACCCATATATCCTTGTAGCGACTAAGTGATTTACAATTCATTGCTTGTTCCGAGTTTTATTTCCATTGGCACTCCACCAATACATAGACAATAAATGCACCCGACATCATTACAACATATCGTATATGCTTGCAACTACAAAGTGACTTACAATTTATTGTTTTATTCCGAGTTTTATTTCCATTGGCACTCCACCAATACATAGACAATAAATGCACCCGACATCATTACAACATATCGTATATGCTTGTAACTACAAAGTGACTTACAATTTATTGTTTTATCCCGAGTTTTATTTCCATTGGCACTCCACCAATACATAGACAATAAATGCACACGACATCATTACAACATATCGTATATGCTTGTAACTACAAAGTGACTTACAATTTATTGTTTTAATCCGAGTTTTATTTCCATTGACACTCCACCAATACATAGACAATAAATGCACCCGACATCATTACAACATATCGTATATGCTTGTAACTATAAAGTGACTTACAATTTATTGTTTTATTCCGAGTTTTATTTCCATTATCCACATCAGAAAATCCACGCATTTTCTAACACCGTACATAAGTTAAAGACTCATCCTTACCTCGGTGAGTGTTGGGTTTGGTTTTTGGCGACTTCGTAGGTTCCACCGACACCGTCTCCAACTTTAGGATCTTTCCTCATTCCACCATATAACACAATGTTAGTCATTTATTCCAAATATCATATAAACAACTTATAATGCATTATTTAACCATATAAAATATTTAACACGTTTTCAATGTTTCTAAACTACTTTCATCATAAGTTTACAACATCTAAAACATACATATTCATCTCACATTTCAACATTAGAAAACTTATTCATCTTCTACCTCTAACACTTTACCCATTTTCTTCTTAAACCACATTCTTACTTTAGGGTTTTGGGGTTTTCATGAATCAACCCACAAACCCTCTCCTTTCTTGAAATACTAACTCTATACCAAGAGTTTACAAGATAAAATAACATAAACCGAACCATAACTCAAAAGGGTGAGTTTCCATGGTTTCTCTCATTTTGAGAAGAGATCCATAATACCAAAAATGGGTTTTCAAGAGAAGAAGAGAGTTAGAATAGAGAGTTTTACCTCTTCTCAAGCTCTTGAACAAGAATCAAAGCTCCTAGACCTTGGGAATGCTCTCTTCTCTTACCTCTCTTCAATTCTTAACCTAAAAATGTATTTGGGGTTTCTCTCATTTAATGTTATCGTCGGGTTCTCGCTTAAGCGAGCTTATTCTCACTCAAGCGAGAAAATCCCGCCCATTTTTAAAACTCAGATCTGACTCTCTCGCTCAAGCGAGGGATTCTCGCTCAAGCGAGAATCTCACAGTCTCACAGTCCCAAAATGCCATTTCTCGCCCAGGCGAGATAACTCTCGCTTAAGCGAGAATCCTCCAGTATAGCCCAGGATTTCACCCTCCCAGGTGAGCCTCTCTCGCCCAAGCGAGAATCTCTCACTCAAGCGAGGATCCCAGGACTGATACTATAATTTTAAAGACTTAAAATTTAGGGTGTTACATAAAACACACAATTTAAGATCATGTAGGCATTGGATATAAACAATGAAGCATACACATAATCATTTAAACATGTTAGGATAAGTAAGCTTCATCGAGAATGCCTAATTCACGTCTAATTTTATAAAAAGGTTCTTTTGCAAACGGTTTAGTGAATATGTCCGCTAATTGGTTATGAGTATCAATGAACTCTACCAACACATCCTTATTTTGGACATGGTCCCTAAGGAAATGATGCCTTATATCAATGTGTTTGGTTCTTGAGTGCATAATCGGATTTTTGGTGAGATTAATAGCACTAGTATTTTCACACTTCAAGGGTGTCCAGTCTAAGTTTAGGCCATAGTCCCGTAATTGTTCTTTAAGCCACAACACTTGTGCACAACAACTACTTGCAGCAATATATTCCGCTTCAGCGGTGCTTAAGGCAACACAAGCTTGTTTCTTGCAAGACCAAAAAACTAAAGCATTCCCTAGAATGTGGCAAGTACCACTTGTACTTTTTCTCTCAGACTTGCATCCCGCAAAGTCTGAATCCGAGAAGCCAACCAATTCACATACGCTTCCCTTGGGATACCATAGTCCAACATCGGTTGTGCCTTTGAGATACTTCATCATTATCTTAACAGCAACTAGATGTGACTCTTTGGGTTTAGATTGATATCGCGCACATAGATATTCAATAAACATAATATCAGGTCTACTAGCAGTAAGATATAAAAGGGAACCGATCATACCTCAATACTTAGATATTTCAATACATTTCCCAACGTCATCAGCATCGATATATGTACTTGATCCCATAGGAGTAGCAATCGAGTTGCAGTCATCCATCTCAAATATTTTCAAAAAGTCTTTGCAATACTTGGACTGACTTTCAAAGATTCCATCGCTAAGTTGCTTAATTTGGAGTCCAAGAAAATAATTTAACTTTCCCATCATAGACATCTCAAACTCTTCTTGCATCATGTTGCCAAATTTACTACACAAACTATCGTTAGTAGAACCAAAAATAATATCATCAACATAGATTTGAACAAGTAAATTATGATGATTAATTTTCTTAATAAATAGTGTAGTATCGACCTTGCCTTTTGTAAAACCTTTTTCTGTTAGAAAGTTAGTTAGACGTTTATACCAAGCACGTGGAGCTTGCTTTAAGCCATAGAGGGCTTTCTTTAACTTGTATACGTGAGAGGGATGTTTGTAGTCCTCAAAACCAGGAGGTTGTTCTACAAATACTTCCTCTTGTATATATCCGTTAAGGAATGCACTCTTTAAGTCCATTTGGTAAAGCTGAAAATTTAAGGAGCATGCATATGCAAGTAGCAGTCTAATCGCTTCAAGTCTAGCAACCGGAGCGAAGGTTTCATCAAAGTCTATTACCTTCCTCTTGGTTGTATCCTTGTGCTACTAGTCTAGCCTTGTTTCTAATGATTATACCATTTTCATCTGATTTATTTCGGAATACCAAACGAGTTCCTATTACATGCCTATTCTTTGGTCTAGGAACAAGTTCCCAAACTTCATTTCTCTCAAACTGGTTGAGTTCTTCTTGCGTAGCAAGAATCTAGTGTTCATCCTCGATTGCTTCATCAATCTTAGATGGTTCTATTTGAGAAACAAAGACCAGGTTTAAACATGCATTTTCTAGCATTAAACGGGTGGTAACACCTTTGTTAATATCACTAATAATGTTGTCTATAGGATGATATCGATGAGTTCTCCATTCTTTAGGTAAATCAGAGTGAATTTGCTCTTCTTGAATAGAAGGATTATCATCCACTTCCACATGCTCTATATTAGGTGTAGTTTCGATAATGGCATTTTCATTAAAAGTAGGATTAGACAAATCTTCTTCATCAATGGTCAACCTTTCCTTGATTAGAGGATTGGTTTCATCAAAGGAGACATGGACAGATTCTTCCATGGCTAGAGTTCTTTTCTTAAAGAATCTATAAGCTTTACTCGTGAGAGAATAACCTAGGAAGATTCCTTCATCTGTCTTTGCATCAAACTTGCCTAAGTTTTCTTTGCCATTATTCAAGATGAAACATTTACAACCAAATACATGCAAGTGTGAAATGTTTGGTTTTCTTCCTTTGAAGAGTTCATAGGGTTTTTTCTTTAGAATAGGTCTTATTAGAACTCTATTTGAAACATAACAAGCGATGCTTATCGCATCAGCCCAAAAGTACTTTGGGAGGTTTGTTTCTTTCAACATTGTTCTAGCGAGTTCTTCCAAAGACCGATTCTTTCTTTCTACAACACCATTTTGTTGTGGTGTTCTAGGAGCAGAAAAGTTGTGATTAATCCCAAGATCATCACAAAATTCCTCAAAAGAAGCATTTTGAAACTCTCCCCATGATCACTTCTTATAGCAGCGATTTTAAGTGACTTTTCGTTTTGGACTCTTTTAGCATAAGTGCTAAAGGCTTTGATTGCCTCATTCTTATGTACTAAGAATGGAGTCCAAGTGTAGCGTGAAAAATCGTCTACTATAACAAGAGCATTATAGTTACCACCAAGATTATTCGAAGAAACCATATGTTTTGGCTTGAAAGAGGTTTTTTGTTTGTTTACCCATTTGACATGCACCACATAGTTTGTCTTTAACAAACTTTATCTTGGGTAAACCAACAACCAAATCTTTCTTGATTAGCTTATTCAAATGGTCCATATGAATGTGAGCAATTCTCCTATGCCAAAGCCATGCATCATGAATATCATTTACAACTAAACATGTTATAGGAAGAGATGAATCTATATCTATCATGTAAATGTTATTAATTCTCTTACCAACAAGTTTAGAGTTTAGAAATTCCTTACTTTTAATGATGCACTTATCTGGGTAGAATGATAAATGGAAGCCCTTGTCGCAAAGTTGACTTATGCTTAGAAGATTGTGCTTAAGTCCTTCCACATATAGCACTCCTTCTATGGTTGTTGAAGGTGGCTTGCCGATTCTACCGACTCCAAGAATTCTTCCTTTGTTGTTGTCACCATATGTGACATAGCCTTTGTCCCTTGGAGTGAGGACAAAAAACTTACTTTTATCGCCCGTCATATGTTTTGAGCAACCGCTATCCAAGTACCATAAATTGCGGGCGGCGCTCAAATCAACCTGCAAAATAGGTTAAGTTATATTAGGTACCCAACTTGTCTTGGGTCCTACATTGTTAGATCCTTTCTCATCCCATATAAAATATCCTAAAGGAACACCATATTTTCTAATATGACAAGTATTTGGTGTGTGCCCATAGTTATTACAATAAGAGCAAATAGGTTGATGCATATGTATCCTAGATTTATGTTTGCTATGTGTAAATGCATGGATACATGTTTTCCGAAAGTCTGTTATGATAGACTTACTTTGTTTCTTAAGAGCAGGGTCTTTTCCATAGCTAAGACCTCTTTGGTCCGTAGAGTGTCTTTGTTCATTTATTATCTTACTCAGGCTCTTGCTACTCTTGTTCATTTTGTTGAGTTCAAGACTCAATGTAGAAACTTTGTTGCCAAGAGTAATGCAATTTAAACATGAGGATGATGAAGGTATGTTTCTAAGAGAATCTAGTTCAGATTTTTGTTTTAGAAACATTTTTGACAATTTCATGTATTCATCATGTAGATCATTAAATGTAGTTTGCAATTCGGAAGAATAAAAAGGGAAAGATTCATTTACCTCTTCATCGTCTGAATGATGAGACGCCATAAGGGAGAGATGGGCCTGCTCTTCGCTTTCTGGTTCAGAGGCTGAACTTGTGTCATTGTCTTCCAAAGCGATGTAGGCTCTTCCTCCATTCTTTAATTCATTCTTTCCTTTGAAAGAACTCTTTTTGATGTTTGGACAGTCCATCTTCATGTGGCTAGGTTTGCCACACTCAAAGCATGTAAAATTAAGGTTTGAAGTGGAGGTCTCATTGCTTTTGGAGAACTTATTTGTTTGCCCAGTTCTTCCGCCTTTGTTCCTTCTTAGGAACTTGCTGAACTTTTTAACGAAGAGGCTCATGTCATCGGTCTCTTCCTTGTCGTTTTGATCTTCTGATGAATCATATTTCTCAGCTTTTGCCTTGAGAGAAATGTTCTTCTTCTTCTCTAGTTCCTCGTGTTGATCAAGTTGACTCAGTTCGAGTTCATGTTCCTGTAATTTTCCAAACAAAGCAGCCAAGGACATTTTCGAAAGACTTTTCTTTTCGAAAATTGCCGTTACCTTTGTTTGCCATGTTCTTGTTACTGATCTTAAAACTTTTAAGTTCAAGTCACTATTTGACAACACTTTGCTAAGTGCAATAAGATGGTTGGTGAGATGATTAAATCTCTTTTGAAGATCCAAGATCTTCTCTCTAGGTTTCATACGAAACATCTCGTATTCCTGGGATAGAGTGTTGAGTCTCGATCTCTTTACCTCTTCGGTACCTTCGTGCGTTGTCTCCAAAGTGTCCCACATTTCCTTAGCGGATTTGCAGTTGGACACTCTAAAGAACTCATCTATTCCAAGTGCCGATGTGAGGATGTTCTTTGCCTTCAAATCATATTGCACCTTCTTCTTATCTTCATCATTCCATGAAGATTTTGGCTTTGTCTCTCTTATGCTGTTGACAACGGTAAATGACACGTATGGTCCTTCCTCGATAGCATTCCAAATATCCAAGTCTAGCGACTCTATGAAAATCCTCATTCTGATTTTCCATAAGTCGTAACACTCTCCAACGAAGCTTGGAGGTCTATTTATGTTGGATCCTTTTCCTAGGAATGATCTTGAGGCCATGTTGTTGTAGGATCAGATTTTGAGAGTAACTTTCTCAAAAATAGCTCTGGTGCCAATTGTAAGACTGAGATTGCAACTAAGAGGGGGTGGGTGGGTGGGGATGAATTAGTTGTTGCAATAAGTATGGCCAATTTTTCTGCAATATCAAAGTTATTGTGCAACGGAAATATTGTGTAGTGACTTAGGAAGGATAAATAAATAACAAAGAGAATGGAAAGAGAGTACACATGTGTTTTATACTGGTTCACCTTCTTGTCCACTGAAGGCTACGTCCAATACTCTTGACGCGTAAGAGATTCCTTTATTAAATATAATGAGTTGCAATTACAATTATCTCACCCCGAGATCTCCTTGTACCTTACGCACTCACTTATATCTAATCCCCTTTGAAAACTCTATTCCAAGTAACACCCTTGGTAAACACTATAGAGTTCTAATAAGACCCATTCTTGGGATTAATCACAACTTTTTGTCCACTTCTTTTGAGGAATTTTGTGATGATCTTAGGATTAATCACAACTTTTCTGCTTCTAGAACACCACAACAAAATGGTGTTGTAAAGAGAAAGAATCAGTCTTTGGAAGAACTCGCTAGAACAATGTCGAATGAAACTAACCTCCCAAAGTACTTTTGGGCTGATGCGGTAAGCACCTTTTGTTATGTTTCAAATAGATTTCTAATAAGACCCATTCTAAAGAAAACCCCCTATAAACTCTTCAAAGGAAGAAAACCAAACATTTCACACTTGCATGTATTTGGTTGTAAATGTTTCATCTTGAATAATGGCAAAGAAAACTTAGGCAAGTTTGATGCAAAGGCAAATGAAGAAATCTTCCTAGGCTATTCTCTCACGAGCAAAGCATATAAAGTCTTTAACAAAAGAACTTTAGCCATGGAAGAATCTGTCCATGTCTCCTTTGATGAAACTATTCCTCTAATCAAGGAAAGGTTGACGATTGATGAAGAATATTTGCCTAATCCTACTATTAATGAAAATGGCATTATTGAAACTACACCTAATATAGAGAATGTGGAAGTGGATGATAATCCTTCTATTCAAGAAGAGCATATTCACTCTAATTTACCTAAAGAATGGAGAACTCATCGAGATCATCCTATAGACAACTTTATTAGTGATATTAGCATATGTGTTACCACCCATTTAATGCTAGAAAATGCATGTCTAAACATGGCCTTTGTTTCTCAAATAGAACCATCTAAGATTGATGAAGCAATCGATGATGAACATTGGATTCTTTCTATGCAAGAAGAGTTTAACCAATTTGAGAGAAACGAAGTTTGAGAACTTGTTCGTAGACCTAAGAATAGGCATGTAATAGGAACTCGTTGGGTGTTCCGAAATAAATCAGATGAAAATGGTATAATCATTAGAAACAAGACTAGCATAGCAGCCCAATGATACAACCAAGAGGAATGTATAGACTTTGATGAAACCTTCGCTCCGGTTGCTAGACTTGAAGCGATAAGACTGCTACTTACCAAATGGATGTAAAGAGTGCATTCCTTAATGAATATATACAAGAGGAAGTATTTGTAGAACAACTTCCTAGTTTTGAGGACTACAAACATCCCTCTCACATATACAAGTTAAAGAAAGCTCTTTATGGCTTAAAGCAAGCACCACGTGCCTGGTATGATCGTCTACCTAATTTTTTAATAGAAAAAGGTTTTTCTAAAGGCAAGGTCGATACTACACTATTTATTAAGAAAATAAACCATCATACTTTACTTGTTAATCTATGTTGATGATATTATTTTCGGTTATACTAACGATAGTTTGTGTAGTGAATTTGGCAATATGATGCAAGGAGAATTTGAGATGTCTATGATGGGAAAGTTAAATTACTTTCTTGGACTCCAAATTAAGCAACTTAGCGATGGAATCTTTGTAAGTTAGTCCAAATATTGCAAAGACTTGTTGAAAAGACTTGAGATGGACGACTGCAAGCCGATTGCTACTCCTATGGGATCAAGTACATATATCGATGCTGATGACGCTGGGAAATGTATTGAAATATCTAAGTATCGAGGTATGATCGGTTTCCTTTTATATCTTACTGCTAGTAGACCTGATATTATGTTTAGTGTTTGTATATGTGCGCGATATCAATCTAAACACAAAGAGTCACATCTAGTTGTCGTTAAGAGAATCATGAAGTATCTCAAAGGCACAACCGATGTTGGACTATGGTATCCCAAGGGAAGTGTATGCGAATTGGTTGGCTTCTCGGATTCAGACTTTGCGGGATGCAAGTCTGAGAGAAACAGTACAAGTGGTACTTGCCACATTCTAGGGAATGCTTTAGTCTTTTGATCTTGCAAGAAACAAGCTTGTGTTGCCTTAAGCACCGCTGAAGCAGAATATATTGCTGCCGGTAGTTGTTATGCACAAGTGTTGTGGCTCAAACAACAATTACGGGATTATGGCTTAAACTTAGGCTGCACACCCTTGAAGTGTGACAATACTAGTGCTATTAATCACACCAAAAATCCGATTATGCACTCAAGAACCAAACACATTGATATAAGGTATCATTTCCTTAGGGACCATGTCCAAAAGAAGGATGTGTTGGTAGAGTTCATTGATACTCATAACCAACTAGCGGACATATTCACTAAACCGTTAGCAAAGAAACCTTTTTATAAAATTAGACGTGAATTAGGCATTCTCGATGAAGCTTACTTGTCCTAACATGTTAAAATGATTATGTGTATGCTTCATTATTTATATCCAATGCCTACTTGATCTTAAATTGTGTGTTTTATGCTTTAATTTCAAGTTTTTAGGACCAAAAATCACTTTCAGCATCAGTGGGGTGAAAATTGGTTACAGTAATCGATTACTGGAAACCAAGTAATCGATTACTCAGTGTTACTGTTTGAAAATTTTTGAATTTTTGAAAGTGAATGATCGATTACTCACTTAGTGTAATCGATTACTCTGTGCAGTTATATATATGAACTGCTGCATATTTTAGAAATCCTCTATTTTTCTCTCTCCTTTAACACGAAGCTTCCTCTCTCTAAACCCTCTCTAACTCTAAAAACCACATTTCTACTCCGTTTTGATTGATTTTTGTTGCAAATCACATCACATTGTTTATTCTAAACACTTATACACCTTCTATTTCATGATTTGTGGCTTCAATCAAAAACCCCCAAAATTACGAAAACCCTAAACCTTCAAAAACCAACAATGGCTTCTTCTTCAAAGAGACCACGTTCTTCAAAGTCTAAGCAAGGAGAATCAACTTCCAAGTCCAACCCGTTGAACTTGACGAGGCTTCTTGCAAATGACGCTCAAAGGAAGGTCTTCCAAGAAAACTTCCATGGACGCGCCATCTTCACTCCTAAATATGGTAACATAGGAAATTTTGAGTTTGAAGATTTCTTATTTCCTTATCTTTTGCGGCAACAAAAACTTTTCGACTTTTTCTGCGAAGCGAACAATATCTACCCTGAGCTTGTTCGTCTATTTTATTGCAACATGAAATTTAGGAAATTTTTTTGACTTCCCATGTTAAGGGAAAGGACGTTGTGTTGGATATCAAAACTTTTAGTTCTATTTGCTGTGATATACCGATGACAGGCGACATCACTGGGTTCGGCCTGGTATGTGAATGGGACGATTACGATCGCAAGAAATTCTATCTTTCCATTTGTAGAATTTCTAAAGAGGAAATAGAAAGGCGAAAGCAACAAAGCCTTGGTGAGACTGTTAAGAACAGGGATATCCTCTCTGCTAGATATCTCACGCTGGAAGATCGTTTGATACAGTATTTTCTTACCTATGTCATTTTGCCCTCTTAGTTGCAATCTCAGTCTTACACACATAATTACAATAACTTGAAAAAGTTGGAACATGTAGACATCTTCAACAATCATTGAGTGCTTGACCTTCCTCCTTGATGAAATGACAATATTAAAATACTTATTAGTTTTAATATAAGAAAACATACTAAAATGTATAATATCTACCTAATCACAATTTCATACCTTCTTAATAGGACATTTCCTTACGTCGTGACCCTTTTCGTTACACACACTACAAGTTCGTACTCGAGTTTGTAATTGAATTTGACCTAATTCCTTTCCAAAAGGAAATCTTGTAGTCATTTTTGGTCTTCCTTTGGTCCTAATATTTGTTGGATCACGAATCGTGATATTTGAATTTTTCAGGACTTTAATTGTATTATTGGTTGAAGCAACATAATTGTCTTCTTGTGCTATTCCATTTGATTACGCCTTCAATGATAGAAATTCTCTCCAATCCTTTTTGCAAAATATCTACACCAATTTGAAAGTACTCTCGTCTACTTATTATCTTATCAAAGAAATTATTAAATGAAGTTCGAAAAATCCAAATTTCCATAGGAGTTAGTTGTTGTCCAATTGACTCAATATTTATCTCTGTTAGATTACCAAGACATGAAGTACTATAACGAACACCAAGAGTCCACCTAGGTAAAATATATTTATCTAGAATCAATTTTATATACAACTTTTGCTTCATTATGTAAAAAATGTGTTTGCAAAGTAGTCCCCAAGTCTCAAACTTTGCACAACTACATTTGAAATCCAAATTTGTCACATTAATATAAACATTGTGCGAAACCACTTTTTCCCTAGAAGTAAATGTTACCTCATAAGTAGTAAGATCTCCTTCCTTCCTTAATTTTTTATGTTCATAACTCCAGACATGCTTAAACTCTTCAGAAACAAGATTAAAAATGTTTCTAGTATAAAATTTTCCTACATGACACTCAATTGGACTCAAATATGTCAAGTATGGGTGGGTTCTCATATTAAATAAGTCTTTGGTCTCCTCCTTTGAACGACGATCTGCAAATGCCTTATCATATTGATCATCAAATTCATTTAGCGGAGTAGTACTATGCACAAAGCCATCAAAAAAAGCAATCATGCTTTCACTTCTTTGACTTGATTTCATCCCTAAGACAATTAAAATAACAATACACGTAAATATCATAATTATAACTGTAATAATATAGTGTTAGCTTGAATAAAGAATACAACATATATTCAAAATAAGTACCTGGAAAGAAAGTGCCTCACAAATAAGCTTTCACCCAATGATGCCTTTTTTCATACATATCTTCCAGCCACTTCCAAGCTTTCATTATATTTCTTTGTTTCTCACTCAAAATATCAACAAAAAGAAGACTTTTTTTCCTTTTAATGTATTCCACCATTGTTCTGATTCTTCAATTGATTTACTCTTTTTAGTCCATCTTGTATAAAGTCCATCGAACTCGGGTTTGGAATGAAGAGATCGAATGTGTTCGTACTCGTGAAGAGATAAATGCCAACTACAATAACGATGGTGAGCATGTGGGAAACCTCTCTTAATTGCATTACCAATTGCAACATCTTGGTCAATTATAAGTGCCCCTGAGGCTTTATTCCACATACACCTCAACCATTGATTAAATAACCAAACAAATGTTTCTTCTCGTTCATCCACTAGTAGAGCACAACCAAACAATGTAGATTGCCTATGATGATTTTCACCGATAAATGGTACAAACGACATCGAAAAGCTATTGGTTTTGTATGTGACATCAAAAACTATAACATCACAAAATTTTAGGTTTGCATTTCTTGCTCTACCATCAACCCAAAATATAGTATGGCAAACATTGTCCTCATCAATATCAAAGGCATAAAAAAATTGAGAGTCTAATGTTTCCAAGAATTTGTTAAGAACAACCATACATTCTTTGCCAATATTATTTTTCCTATTTACTCTCAACTGTCCAACTACTTGATTTGGTGTCACGATGATTGATTCATCACTCATGACATTAACAAGATGTGAAATTTGTGTCGGACCTAATCCACAACCATTAATGTTTTCTACAATACTCTTAATACAAGAGTTCTTATGTGCCTTGTCGTGATAACGTAGTTGACATTTTTTAGTTGGACTTATAATCAATTCATGGTTATGTTTATTGGAAAACTTATTCAATACCCAATCTCCTTCTTTTGTCTTTTCAATGTGCATATGAGCCTTGCAACCTTCCCTTTCATCTCAATGACGTTTTACTTCTTTTCCTAGCAATCTCTTATCTAACCTTTTAAAATCCTTCTTTATTGCAAACAAAATGATACTTTATGACTATTTCAGTATTCCTTGCTTTATAATTCCAATTCTTCCGAATCGAGAAACCTTCTATGAATGCAAATGAATTATAAAAATCATAAGCTAGTTTATCAGTTGTAAATGTCATACTGATGTGTGGGAATTCATTCTTTTCAAAATTTGCTTGAACTCGGGATTGCACTTGTTCATCTATCTCTTCCATTATCTACATTTGATCATCTTGGGAAATAATATCTTCATTATCTTCATTAAACCTTATCTTCGTCATCTTTAATAAAGTCAAATTATGTATAATAAGTTCTATAGAGATTGACATCCATAATATATAAAGTTAAAAAATTGGTATAAATGTGATACTAGCAAAGTAGGAAATATAAACAGTTTAACATAAACAACATCTACATACATTGTACTTTTTAAAGCTTTCCCTATATATTAGGATGAGATCATATTACGGATAAAAAGCTAGAAAAGAATAATGGACTGAGTATAGGTAGCAAGTTCTTAATGAGGTAAAAAGTTTTTCCCTAATGTTGTGAATTGAAACTTGAAAGGATTTCCATAAATCTTCAAGTTTCAAGTCTAAGCATTATCAATTATAGGTAACCCTAATAAGAAGCAGAATAAACCAAGTTGAAGAGATTAGAGCTAAACTAAATTATTATAAGCAAATGAAGTATAAACGTGAAATTGGGATTGGGTTATGAGAAGAATTAAGAAAAAGGTGGTGGGAGATGGATATTTGGGGAAATAAGTAAGAAAAATGAATAATGATGAAAAAAGGAAATCTTCAAAAGCTTGATGAGAACGTCTTTAGAAGAGGGAAGAGTGATTTTCGTGAATGAATGAGAAGTGAAGGAGAACCTGAGTGAATCAATGGAAAGTTTTTCTCTGAAGTTGAAAACGTGAGTGAAAGAATGAGGGGAAGGTGAAAGTGAAGGATATGGGTATGGAAACGCTTGTGTTTCTGGTGAGAGAATGTGAGAGAAGAAAATGACTTTTCATAAAAGTAAAATATAAAAATAGAAAATAAAATAAAAGATATTAAGATGATGTGACATGCGTCATTGTGCAATTGGTATGAGGATGTGAGTTATCTCCTCACACTAGAAGATACATTATTCCCTTAAATAAATAATAAAAATTAAATTTTTTGTTTCATCTTAGTGTCAGGATCGGTCAACACCAACCGATCACTGGGAATCGAGTGAATGCCAATCAAACAAAATCCAGTCACATATGACTGTCGATCGTTCGAAAGACTAACTCGACTATCGGAAATGACGACAATGATAGAATAGGGATGAGTCACCACCTACTAAGCTGGAAACATTCCTTGACACCATAGGCAAGTGCACCTCGTTTGAGCAAAGGATAGGTTCAAAATATTGTCCACACACTAGAGGTAATCCATCTCCACAATATTGTGAGACTAAGGCTGTCTTTGGTAGAGTAGAGAAATGAGAGAAAGAGAATGAGAGGAGAGAAGTTAAGGAGAAATGAAGTCACTCTCTCGTTTGGTCGATGGATGAGTTTATTAAAGGGAGAGAAATAAAAAGCAATGGGACCTACCATATATATTCCTCTTCCCAAGTGAGGAGAAAATGAACCAAAATCTGTTGTCTCAAACTATGTCTCAAATCATATCCCAGAACAATGATATTGAAGCAAAAAAATAAAAAATAATGAATATTATAATTTTTTTAATTGACATGAATGTTTTCATTAATCCGGGACATAATTTGAAACATAATTTTGGACGATAAATCATTGTTCAGGGAAGAGTGAGGAATTTCTTTCTCTTCTTTTTCCATACAACCAAACAACACTAAAATCCACTCTATTTCTCATCTCTTTCTCTCTTTTCACTTTCTCTCTCACATATTTCTCTCTTTTTATTTTCTTCCTACAACCAAACTAAACCTAATAGACAAAAAAATGACAAGGTTGAGTCATATATAATGATGAGAGAGCTCCAATAGAGAAGAACAAAATCCCAACCAAACCTTATATTTGATCCCTTAATTCAATGAGACTAAACCGTGTAATAAGCAAAGTTGAAGATCCAATAAGATCATTTACTCCTAAAAAACTAATCAAAATCACACCACGCATAAGCTAATGCACAACAAACAAAACGTTAACACAAGTGGACATGAATCTCCTTGCAATCTAATCGTGTATTTTCCTCTTTCACAAGTCGGGATTGTTGTTGCTGTTCCTTGCTAGTTACACGTGGCATACAACATTGATCAATTTACCTCCATTAGTCCATAATATTATCCAACAACTTTACCCTCTTCTTATCCTGTTGCATAGACTCAACCTCAAAATGCTTTTTAATTAAATAAGTTATTAATTAATAAAAAACTGATTAATATATATTCTCCTATTAAATCTTCACACTAATCTTCATACCCGCAAAAAAATGACATATGTAATAACATGATACTTTATTTATTAACGATTGGTTGATAAGTGGCACTTGCCACTCTTTTGTGGTCAGGAGGATTTGTAAGAAGATTTAGTACAACGATATAACATTATTCTTAAATAATAAAAAGCACTTTCAAATTTGAACACTCCAAAGTCTAAAGATATTTGGGGAAAGCAAATACAAAATAAATAACAATAATTAGAGTTAAATATATAAACGAGAAGAGTGATTCATAATCAAATTCTATATGCAGATTTATAAATGATCTATTTATTTTAAAAATTACACTCATCTCCCCGTAGGATAGTAAGTGTAATGTGTGTACATAAATAATGAGAGTGATTTATATAAATACAAAAAGATAAGGTGATTTGTATAATTTTCATAAAAAACAACGAGCTTCGATACTAGGGGTGGTAAAAAAAACTCGTATCCACGGGTAAAATTCGTACGGGCACGGGTCACAAACGGGTACATGTGGCTTTTTCAAACGGGTTTTCAAAAATACGCGTAGTACCAATGGGAGGGCACATGTATTGTGGTACCCGTTCCCGCGGGTACCCCTATATATGTAATTACAAAATTATCCTTCCCCCTAAACTCTTTAATCACCAGTTCCATTTCCCTTAAAATCCCTAATCCCTACCCTTTTTCCTTTCTCATTCCCTTCCCTAATCCCTCACTCCAACAACATCCCATTCTCAATCCATAATAAACCAAAGTGAAAGAAACAAAATTCATTTCTTTGTTGTAGCATTCTTATCCTTCTTCTCATCCTCCTCAATTTTGCTTTTGTTTTGTGAAAGGTAAAAAATTTTTTATTCAACTTGTTTGTATTTCTTGAATGATTCCCTAGTCCATTTGATAACAACATGTGTAACATTTCATCACTAAAATATAACATTTATAATAATTATAACACAATTTTATTATTATTTATTTTGATGGTGGGTTGCTAGTTGTTTATTTGGATCTTTTTGGTAGCTTTCTCTCACTTGAAAGGGATATTCTCAACACCATATTAATCTCTTAATAACATACATTGCTCATAAAGAACACCACAAACACCCTTGTATTTGTTTTATGTGTTTGTGATTTGTGACTTTCATGACTGAACTTTTATATATGTATTATATGTTCATATTAGTATTATATATTGTATTATGTTGGAAAGATGGCATCTGAAGAACTTGATTCTCCTTTTGAGAAAGTTAATAAAGGGAATATATATATGCATGGAGATTGGTATTATAATGTGCTAGACAAACATAAAAATATTTTCAAACATGTGAAAATTAATGTTCCTCTTCGGAGGAGGTAATGTGTGTAAAGTGGTTGAAGGAATCCGTTAGAAAAGATTTATAATCCTAAGTGTTCATTGATATGATCAAATGTTGTGTTCAAAGAATAAAGAAATTTGCATATGTAGATGACAATATTTTTTTTTTGACCTTTTTGAAGGTTTAACTTTTAGATTTTTGATTGGGAATTTACTGTGGTAAACTATTCAAAGTTTTGGATGCTATTATAGTTGCATCTCCTCCAATGTCCTGGTAGAATAAAATATTTCACTTTATATTTAAGTTGGATACTATTGTTAATAAAATGGTTGGACAAGATGAAAGTTGTGTCACACATGAAGTGTAAATAATTGTTGAGTCTTGTACTCTAATTATGTACTAAATTATAACTTTCATGTTCTAACTTTGCAGTATGTCTAATGAGCAAGCCTCTATTGGACAAAATCAAGTTCCTAATACATCTAATGTTGGTGAGTCAAACTCAGTTCCAATGAATGTAGATGTTCCTCCAATTCAATATAAAACTCATTGTTCAAGTCCAACTAATGTTGAAGAAGCTCGACCAAAACAAATATCATCAATTTGGAATCATTTTGAGTGACATCGGGTAGATGGAAAGTGGAAAGCAACTTGCAATTATTGTGGCAAGCGACTCTAGGGATATCCAAGTCAAGGAACAAAACACTTGCACAATCACTTTAAAAGTTGTATACGTCGATCAAATTCAGATATAAAGCAAACACTTCTCAAAACTACAAAAAAATAGGTATTGAATTAGTGTTGGTTGGTTCTTATGCATTCAACTAAGATGCTGTATACGCACACTTGTGAAGATGATAATTTTTTGTTGTGAATTCTTGAAATATGTTAGTCCCACATCACCTAGTATTGGAATAGAGTAGAGTAGCCAATGTTATATATTGGACTCAGGTCCCTTGTTGTAATGTGCACCAGATATAAGAACCAAATAGAAACATTTCATGGGAACTTGGGCCCATGGGTGTGCTAGGGTTTGTAATCCTTATTCTCTAATTATATCTTGGCAGTCGCTCAGCGCTCCTAGGAACGTAGGCACAATTGGTCGACCCCCGTTACCAAATTCTTTGTTTCTTCTCTTCTATTTATTATATGCACTTTATTTGATTGTTTGTGACCAACATTGTGCAACGATCGCTTCCGCTGCACCAACAATTGGTATCAGATCCCATTGGTAGATGACTTTTAACCTAGGTGTTAGATAATGGCAAAAGAGGGTGAAGGCATGTTGGTTAGAGAATGTGCATCAAAGGTACTATGCAAGGATAAAGGAGATGAGTTGAAGGAGAATAAAACATGGCGAAACTATGGTGGGGCAATATATGTTGATCCATATCCCATAAGTTCATATACTGGATTATAATCAAGGTGGAGATAGGGACTCAGGTGTTGAGTTTGACCCTGAGACATGTACTGACAATATCTCTCTAGATGTTGGATCTCATTTGAGATGAGAAGTGGAATATCTTAATGGCGTTTTGGGACATCATAGTGAATGATATTAATTGTTAGTAGATCGACAAAAGCACAGAGACGCTGGCTGACTTTGATGCAAGGCGTAACATGGGCATTGGCTTTGATGCAAGGTGTAACACGACCATTGGTAGAGATGCAGGGTTGTGACATGGGCATTGGCTTGGATGAAAGGGTCTGACACGAGCATTTGGTTAGCATTACGCAAAGTGTGTGTTGTGGGTATACTCCTTATGGTGGAGTATGGTAGTTCTTTTGAACTATGATTGTCGGACTAAATGGTGGTAGCGGTTGAGGCTTTCCAAGGAATCTCTAAGGTTCAGCTTGACTGAGTATTGAAGAGGACGGTTTTTGGAGAACTTTTGTGTAGATGTTTCATATATCGAAAGATTTCCTAGCAATAGGTGGCTAGGCGGCGTGTTCCATTTGATGGCGGTACGTGAAGCTGCACTACAAGTTTAGAGAGCTAGGCTCTTGGTAACATCGTCAAGGATACTCATAAGGCTTATGCTAAAGGGGAACAATTTGTTAAAGAGAATTATACATTGAGCAAGGTGGAGTCAAATATTCGCTAAGGTGGAGAATCTTGTGTAGATTTTCTAATGAGCGAGATATTCGTCTATTTCAATCAAGGTGGATATTGTTGTGAATGCTTGAAATATGTTATTACATTAGTCCCATATCACCTAGTATTGGAATAGAGTAGTGTAACCAATGTTATATATTGGACTCAGGTCCCTTGTTATAATATCCACCAGATATAAGCACTAAACAGAAACACCTCATGAGCACTAAGGCCCATGGATGTGCTAGAGTTTGTAATCCTTATTCTCTAATAATATCTTGGTAGCCACTCAGTGCTCTCAGGGATGTATGCACAATTGGGCGAACCCCGTTACCAATTTCTTTGTTACTTCTCTTCTATTTATTCTATGCACTTTATTTGATTGTTTGTGACCAACATTGTGCAACGATCGCTTCCGCTGCACCAACATTTTTCATGAGTACCCTATCTCCATGGTTGATCACATTTTATTTAAGGAGTTTTGTGGTGCATTGAAACATTTATTTAAAGGGATTTCTCGCAATACAGTGAAGGATGATATCGTAAGGATGTATAATGAAGAGAAGTTGAAAACCGTGACTTTCATTTCAAAGAACCAAAGTTGGTTTTCAATTACAACATGTTGATAACTGTACTAGAAATGACTGAATGATTGAGTGCATGTTGTGTAAGATTTCGCCTCGATCATTTATTTTGGGGAGACAAATGTTTCAATGCGTTGTTGTGCTCATATATTGAATTTAGTTGTGAAGGATGGGTTGTCCATTTTCTCTAGTACAATAGAGAGGGTTACTGATATTGTTAGCTTTTGGACTGCAACACCAAAAAGAGAGGAAAATTTTGAGGAGACGTGTGAACAATTAAACATTCGATATGATAAAAAGTTAAAACTCGATTGCAAAACTAGGTGGAACTCTACATTCTTGATGCTCCATGCTGCACCAATATATAGAGATGTCTTTCAAAGATTGTCACTGTAAGGACCATGTGAACACCCAATTTTGTCTGGCCCAAAAGACATTTTCAATAAATAAAAATACAAATTTTTTTTTGGGTATTTTCTACAAAAAATGACATTTTTTATGTAGCCAAAATAGAAATGATTTGAATTTGAATTTTTAATTTATTATTTTCATTAAATTCGAATTTTAAACATTAAATATCATAATAACACAAATTAAAGTTTTGAATTTGAATTAAAAGCAAAAAATCAGAATCTCTTTAATTTTCTCTCTGAAGTTAATAAGGGATTTGATTTGATTTTCAAACATGTGTCAAATTCAGCTTTAAATAGGCATATGACACATAATATGATGAATTCACAACTTAAAAAATCCACCCATCATCTATTCTAAAAATCCTCTAAATCAAATTTTTTATTATAAATTTATGCACATTTGATTTTTTCCTTAATATCCTCTAAAGAATTAATTAGGAGATTATATTTGATTTAGACATGTGCTAAAATACCTAGCCTATAAATAGAATGTTTCATCACAAAAAAAAGGAGGATCTTCTTTTCATTTTCACCTCAATTCAGGGCCCTCTAAAAAAACCATCTCAACCTATCAACATCACTTCATCTCCTACAACTCAAACAAGACATTCATCTTCTTCCTCCTAACACCATACACAAAAATATATTAGAAAACAACTCCAAAAATTCATCCATCATCTATTCCCAAAAATCTTCAACAATCCTCTAAACCAAAAATCATTCATCAATCATTTTCTTCTCTAGACATTACCTTTCACACACAAATATCCAAAAAGTATAACCTTCCACACAATCTTCCAAAAAGTATAGTCTTCCACATTACACAACAATTCTCTCAATCAATATTCATTCATCAATCATTTTTTTGGTATTGTCATAAATCCATTGCATATGATCATTCGAAACTAGGTATGTTTTCTTTTACTCTTCTTATGTACATTATTATCCATAATGAGTGATAAATGAATGACTCACTGTCACACTTTTCTTTTCATTTAAATTTAACAATGAATTAATTTAACATTTTTTAGATATTAAGTATAAAGACAGATCTGTTTGTAGAAAATTAAAGTAACAACTATTATAATTTTTAAGGCATGATGCGGTGACGGACACTTGGGCTGCACTTCACTTTCTTAAAATTTAGGAATAATTGCTACCATATTCTGTTATTAAATCTAAAAATATTTTTTATAAGAAATGAAAAGGTAAATTAACATTTTTTTAATAAATTTAAGTATATTTTAACCATAAAGATGATAAATATCTTAACTAATCTTTAATATGAAATGCGGTATCGGACACAAGGGTTGTACTTCACTCATTTTAATATAAAATTAGTTAAGATTAAGCATCACATTTTCTAAACAATAATAAAATAACCAAACCAACAAATCTTTTTCTACCTAAAGAACTACATAGTCTTGATTCCCTATCTTTATAGGGATACGTAGGAGCAATATCACATCTTGTCAGACACAATAAAAAATAAATAAAATCTTATTTTTTTTAATAATTAATTAAATAACCAAATAACTTTAAAGTATAAATGAAGCCATGCAATTTAGTGAGTGGTACCATTTAAAATGGGCGGATAGGGTGCAAATATCTTCCCTAGTCCGTAACCGACTCCCGAACCTAGATTTCAAAATCCAAGGCCCGATGTAATTGATCTAAATGGTTTTTCTACATTTTTTACCATAAAATGTAGTGGCGACTCTAACAAAGTCGTGCGGCCGAAAATCGGGGCGCAACAGTTGGCGACTCTGTTGGGGACATTATTTTAAGAGAGTCAGACCCACAATCACTAATTACATGGCTAATTATACTTTTTTATTGTTTGGTTATTTATTTTTATATTTTACAAACAAATTCATATAGTAATTGTTATTAAATAATTCCCTATTTTATTGTTATAGGTTTATGGTAATGTTTCAAATTTAATTCATATGCTTCCCAACAAATAAATTCCACTAGCATAGTGCGCATACATATGTCCTATACCCGGACATTAGATTAGAAGGGACATCTGCTTTGCTGGTGTGGACTCTGGGTCTCACTTGTATTAGCTTGATAAACCACTCAGATTGTCACCATATATCATGGGCCTCACCGATATGGACTACGGGTCCCACTTGCGATCCCTAGGATATTTGGGTTTCCTTTCTTTATGATTGGATGCGATCTAGGCACCTTATAGGGAGTCTATAACTTTTAAGATGTCTTCTACACCCAAGAACTTTCAAAAAACCCTTGTAAGGTGTACCTAATCCAAACCTTGGGAAGCATATTGCATCAATTATCATGCCTTACGTTGGGACTCATATCCCTTATGAACCTAGTGTCACCTCAATCCCAAATGGTGTGGGATATCATTGCACATATGTATCCTTACACCATAGAGACATCATCTACATGCAAAATAAAGTATCCATAATAGGATCTATGATCGTAAAGGGTCATCAATAAAAAACCTGGGTAACTCACCTACACCCAAGGTTAGCCTGAACTATATGACAAATGTCAAATCATTGTGACACTTTATCTATGGTGATGAGGGTTAAAACACTCCAAGACAGAGGCCATTACCCTAAGGGGCATGCATTTTGCATTTTTTGACATTTAATTCATGCATACATTTACTAAAAAACATATCATAAAAAATTTCATGCACGCATGCATCAAAATAAAAATATATAATTCAATCATTCATTCACTTATGCATATATATTATTCAAACATGTATTCTCTCATTCGCCCACTCAATTACTCGTTCATTCATGCATTCAAAAAAATAAAAAACCATTATACATTCATGCGCATTTAAAAATAGACATAGAGACACTCCTTCATTCTTGCATTCTCATGCATTCATCCAAAAAAGTAATCATTCTTGTATTCTCATGCATTCATCCAAAAAAATAATAAAATAATCATTCATGCATTACCATTTCATGCATTGAAATCCACTATATCATTAATATCCTCATTAAGTACCATAAAAAGCAACAAAAAAAAACCATGCATCTTTTCATATATCACAGTCTTCATGTATTCAAAATCATACACATCATACATTACATTTTCCAAGAGTCTCAAAACACTAAAAAAATCGCATGCATTCCTCAGTTACACCCTTGCATTTTCATGCATCATCATAAAAATTGTATTCTCGTATCATTCACCTTAAAATAAGTCAAATTCATCCTCATATGCATGTCATGCACTTTTGATTTATATGTTGCATTTCAATCCATGTAACATGATAAAAATATATAAAGTTTGTCAATTTCATGCACATCATACATAAAAAGAACATGTATTCTGCATACATTTCATGATCCATTGCTAAGAGCATTCATCACTTAATAGTTAATTTTAAGAGCATTATTGATGGACTCGACTGAAAGCAATCATGTATGAAGATGAAGAAATCCAATAGATATGGGGAATTTCCAGTTTATGTTCGAAGCCAAATGTGCTAAACTAGTCACACAATATGAGACACATTCTCTTGCCTCATCCCAAATGGAGACCAGTTTGAGAACTTCTTCCCACTTGAAGATCCCATGCAAAGTAAACCTCTCATGTAATCATCCATATTTCTTGAGTAAATATTTATTTATGCATATTTTTTAACGCGTATATACTAATGCATTGGTCATGCAAATTTCTTCATCTCATACCTCGCCCTACCAACCATATTAACACCACTAACCATACTTACACAAAAACACAATAAAATAATACATGCATTACTATGAGATACTTGATGAAAATTAAAATGGAGGATGATACAAATATAAAGCCCAAATGATGTACATCTTTAGGCATATTTTTCTGATGACACAAGGCATTTTTTGTAATTTCCAAACATTATGAAGATACCTAGTCACCCCATCTGAACCTAGACATCGTGAAAGGAGATTAATTTTAAATAACCCTCAATATGTCAACCACCTGAGGAGGATAGTTTTTCAACCGTTTTCCATGACATTCAATTATTAAAGTAAAATACACTCTATCACACCAATTAGTTAACTGAATAACAAAAGAATATAAGGAGTGTTCCTAGCTTGAAGAAAAAAAGCAAAAAAATTATACAAAAGACCCGTTGAGAATCCATATTTCAAAGCTCAAGCAAAAGTTAGGGTAAAAGAAAAATACAAAATAAATTACAAAAGGAATCACTCTTTGAAATATTCTTGTTTGAAATTTTAGGCTATCCTTATGGAAACTTGGAAAAGTCACTTGATACTTGAATGTCATGCTAGAAAACTGTTGGAAATAGGATAAAGAAGAAAGGCGAAACGTGGGTATGGGAAACACATGTTTTGAGCCTTATATCATTTTCTTGAAAACCCTTAGCCAAACCACGATACAAGCCTAAAAAGACCTTGTCGAGGACTTATTTTCCTAAGATGTGTATCATGTTAAAAAACAAACGCTGACTCCACTAAAGAAATATATTTTTTTATGAAATATCTCATATTTAGTGCATATGATTAAAATTTATTATCATCATTACCACTTCAATCACAACACGTAAAATATCATTAACCACACTCAAAGCTCAAACACAAACTTAACAATCTATTCTTGATTACTCAAACTCAAATTAAATTCAACCTCACCACCACTCACAAGCCAAAGACAAACTAAATTCTATCATCACCAAAACCACATCTACACAAGTCAAACCCAAATTAAATTTATCATTACTACCATATCACCACTCATAGCCAAAACACTTGTCAAAGTTTGCACGATCATTGTTTTAGTATCTCTTTTGAAAGAGTTATGCATGAAATAAAGAGCTCTATAGTAAAGAGGAAACTGGAAGCCCCACAATCCGGGGCACATTTTTGGGTGATTGTTGCTCTAAGTCTTTCTAGTCCAAGTCTAACAGATCCATGTGAATAGAAGGATTGATGTTATCTCATACTGAGACAGTTTTTGGGTTGATCACACTTTCTAGTGGAAAGTCATAAGAAACCCAAACTAGGGTAGTTTTTGGGTTGATCTGAATTTTTTGTAAAAAATTATAATAAATCCCAAAATTGTGGCATTAAAGAAGTAACTTACCATGACTCCGAGTTGATTCGATCACAACAAGACAAAATCCTTCAAGTAAGAAGAGGTAGGATCTAAAGTTATATTCTTCAAGAACACTTTCAACAACAACTCATACAAGTCTCATGTTTTGTATCAATTCAAGTCACCACATCCGGTGTTCACAAAAAAAAAATGAAAAAACAAAAACAAAAAACAGCAAAAAAAAAGTGTTAGGTTGAAAACTCACGTGAGCAACCTAGGAAAATGAGAGTGGTTCTAAGTTGAAAACCCATAAAGGCAACTTAGAATTATAATAAAAGGAGAGAATTCCAGACAGATGCCTACAATAATTCCATAACGCAATATCCACATACACGTTCATTTAACGCAATATCCACATACACGTTCAATTCAGTACCACTTGGGCAATATCCATAACGCAATATCCACATACACGTTCATTTAACAGAAAATCATAAGTCATATTAATGAATCCCGATAACTACCACATACAACTAGCTATGGGTTTCCAAAATACACATAGCTACAAATATCCAGAGTTACAATTATCCCAAAAATTATAAGGATCATAGTTACAAATACTTAAGTCCGCAAATATTCAATCCTGATACAAAAGGGTGCAAATAAAGGAATCCAGATTTAAAAGCTCCTACAGCTCCAAATCAAGCGTCCTTAACTCATCTAATTACCTGCAATGAGATTATCAAAATGGCAACACACAAATGTACAAAGGAGTAAGTCATTTAATTCAATAAATATCATTTGATATAATCCACATTTAAACAGAGTTAGATAAAAAATTTAAGCATTCCAACATAAAGTCATTTCGTTTCATTTCATATCTTACTACATCATACGACCGTTCTTCCTTTCACATTCTTCCATGTCAAACCTTGTTAACCACTTCTTCATTTCCGTGTTACATAGTCATTCCCCACTTACACATACTTCCACAATACCACCTAGGGCAAGACATTCGATTCACTACCACTTGGGAAAGACATTCAATTCAATATCACTTGGTCAAGACATTCAATTCAATACCACTTGGGAAAGACAATCAATTCAATACCACTTGGGCAAGACATTCAATTCAATACTACTTGGGCAAGACATTCAATTCAATACCACTTGGGCAAGACAATCAATTCAATACCACTTGGGCAAGACATTCAATTCAGTACCACTAAGGCAAGACATTCGATTCAATACCACTTGGGGCAATACATACAACTCAATACCACTTAGGCAAGACATTCAATTCAGTACCACTTGGGCAAGACATACAACTCAATACCACTTCGGCAAGACATTCAATTCAATACCACTTGGGCAAGACATACAACTCAATACCACTTGGGCAAGACATTCAATTCAATACCACTTGGGGCAAGACATACAACTCAATAACACTTGGGCAAGACATTCAATTTTCTTTGATACATTCCACCTCTTATTCTTTTCGAGTCAACCACATAGAACCGCATATCTCATAATGAATATCTCGAAATAAAATGCTTATCCTTACCTCGGTAAGCGTTGGGTTTTGTCCTTGGTAACCTTGCAAGTTCCACCGACATCGCCTCCAACCTTAGGATCTCTTCTCAAGCTTCTAGATGATTCCCACGAGTTATTGCTCTCATAATCACCTTATTCTCTCTTCTCTCTCAATTTCTAACCCTAAAAGTGTTTTAGGGTTTCTATTTTAAAGTGAAATCGTCGGGTTCTCGCTCAAGCGAGCCCATTCTCGCTCAAGCGAGAAAATATCGCCTTTTCAAAATTTCAGATCTGACGCTCTCGCTCAAGCGAGGGATTCTCGCTCAAGTGAGGGATTCTCGCTCAAGCGAGAATCCATCAGTGTCAACACACTCTCCCTCGCCCAGGCGAGATAACTCTCGCTCAGGCTAGCCTTCTCTCGCTCAGGCGAGAATCCTAGGAAATCCTGGGAGTAGATACTAGGCCTCTCGCTTGGGCGAGGCCCTCTCGCTCAAGCGAGAATCACCCAGTATACCCCAGAACTTCACTATACATAGGCAAATAAAATTAGGGTGTCACAATCCTCCCCCACTTATAAGAATTTTCGTCCCCGAAAATTAAACATACATCGATTCAAACACATGAGGGTAATCCTTCCTCATATCATGCTCCACTTCCCATGTAGAGTCTCCTTCTTCTACTTGACTCCATAGTACCTTCACCAAGGCAATCTCTTTGCCTCTCAACTTTTAGATACTAGTATCCAAAATCCTCACTAACAAGGTAGTAAAGGTCAAGTTGTCTTTCAATTCTATCTGATTCGACTCAACCACATGAGAAGGGTCCCCCACATATTTATGCAACTCAGAAACATGAAACACATTGTGTAACACCCCAAATTTTAAGTCTTTAAAATGATAGTATCAATCCTGGGATCCTCGCTTGAGCGAGAGATTCTCGCTTGGGCGAGAGAGGTTCACCTGGGTGGGTGAAACCCTGGGCCATACTGGAGAATTCTCGCCTGAGCGAGAGTTGTCTCGCCTAGGAGAGAAATGGCATTTTGGGGCTGTTGACACTGTGAGATTCTCACTTGAGCGAGAATCCCTCGCTTGAGCGAGAGGGTCAGAGTTGAGTTTTTAAAATGGGAGGGATTTTCTCGCTTGAGCGAGAACCCGACGAGAACATTAAATGAGGGAAACCCCAAATACATTTTTAGGTTAAGAATTGAAGAGAGGTGAGAGAAGAGAGCATTCCCAAGGTCTAGGAGCTTTGATTCTTGTTCAAGAGCTTGAGAATAGGTAAAAATATGATAAATGTCTTGTATGGTTGAATAATGCAATATAAGTTATTTATTTGCTATTTGGAATGAATGACTAACATTGTGTTATGTGGTGGGAATGAGGAAAGATCCTAAGTTTGGAGGTGGTGCCGGTGGAACTTACGAAGTCCCCAAAAACCAAACCCAACACTCACCGAGGTAAGGATAAGTCTTTAATTTATGCATTGTGTTGGAAAATGTGTGGAGTTTCTGTTATGAAAAATGGATAAAATGTGAATCACTTAATCATTATGAACATATATGGGTATGTTGATAATGTGGAGTTTCTGTTATGATAATGGTATGTTGATAATGATTTACTTATTGGGGGAGTACCAATGGAAATAAGACTCGAAATGAAATCATGAAATGTAAATCACTTTGTAGTTATAAGCATACGTGGATATGTTTGTAATAATGTCGGGTGTATTTATCATTTTTGTATTGGTGGAGTGCCAATGGAAATAAAACTCGGAATAAAGCAATAAATTGTAAGTCACTTTGTAGTTACAAGCATATACGTTATGTTGTAATGATTTCGGGTGCATTTATTGACTAATTATTGGTGGAGTGCCAATGGAAATAAAACTCGGTAAAACAATAAACTGTAAGTCACTTTGTAGTTATAGTCATATATGCTATATTGTAATGATGTCGGGTGCATGTATTGTCCATTTATTGGTGGAGTGCCAATGGAAATAAAACTCGGATAATACAATAAATTGTAAGTCACTTTGTAGTTACAGGCATATACGCTATTCTGTAATGATGTCAGGTGCGTTTATTGTCTATTTATTTGTGGAGTGCCAATGGAAATAAAACTCGGAAACATAATAATAAATGGTAAATCATTTAGTCACTACAAATATATATGGGTATGTTTGTAGTAATGACGGGTGGATTTATGGTTTATGTATTGGTGGAGTGCCAATGAAAATAAAACTCGTTTTAGCCGACCAGAATGGGTTAGCGGCTCTAGCTCGAGTTATGTAGCATGGTTTTTCAGAAGTACAGATGACGAAAATGGTTTTAAGTGGATTTAACTTATATCGTGGTTTAACTCTATTAAAAGTGGATTAACTTACATTGAAATTTTATTGAGTTAATGACTTATTCCTTTGTGTTGTTTGTGTATGGTAAATGTTAATCCCATTCCAGGTAGGTGGACGGAGAAAGGATGATTTTGAGTAGGAGTTTAGAGACCTTCATTTTGATGTCTCTTTATCCATTATGTTGTAACTTCAATTGATTGTAATTGAATCAACTAATTGTACTATGAATACTATTTTGTACATGATTTTTGATCATGGAGACTAGTAACTCGGGATATATGTAGCTATGGGTGTTTTGGAAACTCATAGCTAAGTGTATGCGGTAGTTACTAGGTTATACTAATATGAATTATGTTTTTCTGTTATCGGATTGTGTATGTACTTTTGGTTCATAGATCAGGGGTGAGGATGAAGAGAAAGATCTTTTAAATAAATTCATTCACTTGGTAATTATGACTTATCGTTAAATGCATGGAATTGGATTAAATAAGGAAAAAATTTCAAGGGTAGAGAATCGGGTCGTTACAATATGGTATCAGAGCATAGTTAATCCTGCGACCTAGGATATGGCCTTGCATGCTTCTTTGTATCCTTTATGTGCTGAAGTTGTTTGAATGATGCTAAATGTTAAGTGTTGTGTGCACTGTGTTTATACAAATTCTCTTACTAACAATTGAGTGAGTACAGGTACTCATGGCAGGAAGAGGAAGAGGGGCGAGTCAGAACGTCCCGAATGATTTATTAGCTCAAATGGTGGCGGCGCTACAGCTGGTCAACGAGAACTTGCAGAATCTGAACCAGAATCCGACACCAAGCCCGAATCCACATCCACTAGTTCCACCTGGGCCGGCGGAATATCGGGGCTTAGATGAGTTCTGCAGGAGGAACCCCACTCAGTTCCAAAGGGGATTTGCTCCTAAAGCTGCCATCGAGCAGATCCAAGAGGTAGAGCGGATCTTCAGAGCCATGAACTGCACTGAGGCTCAGAAGCTAACCTATGCTACTTACATGTTGGTGACGGAGGCTGAGAACTGGTGGGAGTATACTCGGCGACAGATGGAAGCCGAAGGACGACTGATCTCCTAGGGTACCTTCAAGGAGAAGTTCCTACACAAGTACTTTCCCGCTGATTTGAAAAGGAAGAAGGAAATGGAATTCCTGAAGCTGGAACAGGGGAACATGTTAGTAGGAGACTATGCGGCCAAGTTTGAAGAGTTCGCCCGGTTTTGCCCCTACGCCGAGTTGGAAATGGACGGAAGGTCCAAATGCGCCAAGTTCGAATCGGGTTTGAAGCCCAAGTTGAAAAGTATGTTTGGGCACCAAGAGATTGCTGATTTCCCTACCCTGGTGAACAAGTGTAGGGTGTATGAAGATGATTTGGCAGCTGATGAAGCGGCTACATCTAGGGTGGTTCCTCCCAAACACTTTGGGCCTCAACGAAACTTTCCACACGGAAAAGGGAAAGGGAATGCGTTTCATGAGGAAAGAAAGCCTTACTTCCCTCCGACGAGTAATCGGAGTTATCCTTCGCATGGGTCGAGGACTCATGTCACTGCTAGAGGGTCACGGTTGAACACTCCCTCTATGCGCAACAAATGTGGCCGAACTCATGTCGGTGACTCGTTCCCCGGAATGGCGCTTACTTGTTTTTATTGCAAGGAAGTTGGACATATTCGAAGGAATTGTCCTAAGCTACCGCAGAGCGTGAATGATGTGAGGGTTGAACGGCCTCGATCCACTGGGAGAGTGTTCACCATGAGTGGTGCAGAGGCATCGGGCGTAGATGGCCTGATTAAAGGTAATTTCATGGTGTCAGGTATTCCCCTTTTTAGTGTTGTTTGATTCGGGAGCGACACACTCCTTTGTATCTATTGACTGTGTGGATCGAATGAATTTACAAACTGATTCGTTCCCTTTCGACTTGGTCGTGTCCACCCCAACTTATGTGCATGTGGTGGTGTCGATAGTTGTGTCTCGGTGTCCGGTGGTGGTAAACGGTAGGGATTTTACCGTGGATTTAATCTGCTTACCATTATCCTAGTTAGATTTGATTCTGGGGATGGACTGGTTGTCAGCAAATCATGTGGTGCTTAATTGTGCTGATAAGACCGTGATGTTCGGAAATCCATATGGGATTTCGGAGGAGGTTGGTTGTATGAAGCCGATGTCGGCAATGGAATGAAAGTGTGCATGTCAAGAGGAACACTTTGGAAAGCTCTCTTTATGTGCCATGGTTTTGATGAGGACAACCTGTGCTAATAAGAGCTTGAAGATCATCAACAAATCAACATGCTTAAGCCTTCCGATTGGTACCTTGCTTAGACTAGATTAGTTTAGGTTGAGTCTAAGGCTTAAGTCACCTAATACATATCTCACTTGCATAAATCTTTTAAATCTTTTTCATCTTGAGATATGTCATTCATAATATGTTCATGCATCATATAAATACATGTACATGTGCATTCTAGGCATAATCTAAGTATTAAACATGTATGAATTTAAGTGCATAACATATTTGAGTTTTTACACATGAAAGAATGCTGTTAATCGATTACCGCATAGGTTAATCGATTAATCTAACTGTTTGCACAGTGTAATCGATTACAACAAAGGTTAATCGATTAATCTAACAATTTTGTACAGTTTAATCAATTAAATCTGTCGTTAATCGATTAACTGGGCTATAAAATCAATTCTTTATAAACTGCGTTTTCAGAATTGATCTCATAAGTTGCATGTTAATTTTTTTGAGAGTTAGAGCATTTTTTCGTGTTAATTGTTGCATCTAGTTGTAAATGCATTTGTGAGTTTAGAAAAGAGAGAATTCTATGCTTTAGGATTGAGTGCATTTCATGATACATTTCTCATTTTTCTTATCACATGTTCTTGCATTTTATACATGATTCTTGATTAGATGTTTACATACTATGCATTCTGTTTTTCACACTAATACATTTTCATACTGCATGAGTTTGTATTAGGTGATTAGAGTAAAGCCTTATCTTGTTAGATATAAGTCTTGTTATAGCTTAAGTTTACTCTGTATTGTTTTGATTGAAAAAGTGTTGTAATTTTGGGAATCTCAAGGTGTCGTATCACCAAGAGATTGAGTGTGTCTTCACTGAGTGTTAGACTTAGGGATAAGTAAAGAACAAAGGTTCTTGGCTGGGGCTACGCCGAAAGAAAGGTTTTCTTTGTCGGTAGGAAGGGAGTCAAACCATAGAATAGGATCTTTATTATCTTGTAAGTGTCTAAATGTTGTAATTGGATAGTGTGTATGTAATAAACATTAATTCAATTATAGTGAAGAAAAATCTCCCAAATCAGCCGGGAGGCCTGGATGTAGTTTGCGGTGGACAAGCAAACGAACCAGGATAAAATTCGTGTTGCAGGACTTTTTCTATCCCTTTCTCTCTTTATTGCATTTGATCGATTAATTTGTATAGTAGATTTAATTGATAATCTGTTTCTGTACTATACTGATTTTACTCTGATAATTCTGTAAGCTTTGTATAATCGCTTCGTTATCAATTAATTGTCGCGCAAGAAATTGTATTTGCATCTGCTTACTGTCACAGTTTAATCGATTAAGTGTAGTGTGTTAATCGATTACTTTAGTCTGTTAATCGATTAAGTGGACTGTGTTGAATGTGTTAATCGATTACCCTGTTTCGTTAATCGATTAATCAAGGTGTATTTCAGCATTAAGTGTTGTTTTCGAAAAGCGGACATTCTAACCGCTACACCTATTCAACCCCCCCCCCCTTCTAGGTGTATTGTAACCACTGATACCTAACAAGTGGTATCAGAGCTAGTGCGAAGTGCTAGCTCAACCGCGTATTCGTGATCCTTAGGGAAAAAGGAATGGGTTCGTCAAACCCATTTGGTGGTGATGGTTCATCCATTAATCGACCACCTATATTCAGTGGTGAAGGGTATGCCTACTGGAAAGTCCGCATGCAAATTTTTATTGAAGCCATAGACTCGGATATTTGGGAATCCGTAGTCAACGGCCCTTTCGTTCCACAGCATCTTGTGGACGATGAACCTAAAGACAAGCCTAAAAGTCTATGGACCGATGATGAGCGCAAAAAGGTGCAGCATAACCTACGCGCCAAAAATATCATCACATCGGCCCTATCCTATGATGAGTTCTTTAGAGTCTCGCAGTGCCTAAATGCAAAAGAAATGTGGGACACTTTACAAGTGACTCACGAAGGCACTAGCGAAGTCAAGCGCGCTAGATTAAATGCGCTGACCCACGAATATGAGTTATTTCGCATGTTACCTAGTGAATCAATCTGTGATATGCAAAAGCGATTTACTCATATTGTTAATCATTTAGTTGCTCTAGATAAATCATTTGCCAGAGGTGAACTAACTAATAAAGTTTTGCGTTGTCTTGACAGGAAATGGCAACCAAAAGTAACTGCAATTGTTGAATCCAAAGACTTGGATTCTATGCCTCTAGCTACACTATTTGGAAAGCTTCAAGAGCACGAAATGGAATTGGGGCGCTTGACTATGCACGAAGATTCAGACCGGAAGAAGAAAAACATCACATTGAAGGCCACGACCTCCAAATCAAAAGAAGAAAAAGATGATGATGAATCTGACTCCGATTTAGATGATGAAACTATGAATCTCCTTGTTCGAAATTTTAGTAAATTCATCAAAATAAAAGGCGGATTCAAGAAGTTTCAAAAGAAAGAAGCAAAAGAGTCAACCAACAAAGGCAAGAACAACAAAGATCGCTTCACTTGCCATGAGTGTGGAAAAGCCGGACATATGAGATTTCAATGTCCTACCTATCTGAAAAAGGTTGATTCAGAGAAGAGCACTCCCAGGGAATTCAAATCCAAGAAAGCGTATATTGTATGGGATGTACCTGAGGAGGAAACAACATCAAGCACTTCTAGTGAGGAGGAGTCAGCGAAGCTGTGTCTGATGGTCAGATCTGACAACGATGGCAACTCAGACTCACACGAGGATAATAATGAGGTATATTCTGACACCTCATCCACTTCGGATGACTTACCCTCTTATGATGTTTTTTATAATGCTTATGTTGAGTTACATGAGGAACTAAAGAAATTGGCTAGAATAAACGTTGATAAGAAAAGGGAAATCCTTAGAAATGAAAAGAAATTAAGCCAATTACAAAAAGAATTAGATGAATTAAAATTAGAAAATGAAACTTTAGATCTCATCTATTCTTGTAACACATGTGACTGCTCTGCTAATAATTTATGTCAAAAGCCTGTATGTGAGACTTGCGAGATTTTGCAAGAAGACAATCTTAAACTAAAAGAAAAACTCGAACGTCTCACAAACAGTAAACAGCAATTAGACACTCTGCTCAGTCAAACAAGAAACGTTGGTGATCGTACTGGTCTAGGTTATACTCGCTCTGCTAAGAACAAGAGACCATATAGAAAACCTGTAACTCATACTAAGAATAAAAATCATAAGCACTCTCCTACATGTTTTTATTGTAATACGTATGGTCATACTTCTTACTCTTGTTACATTAGAAAATATGGTATACCTAGCGGAGTTTATGTATGGATAAAGAAGGGAGATAATTCCCTAATCACTAACAGAAAAGGACCGAACATAATTTGGGTACCTGAGAAAAGCAGGTGATCTGTTTTGCAGGTATGTCTTCGAACACAAGGACAAAAATGGTATTTAGACAGTGGATGTTCGAGACATATGACAGGTGACAGATCAAATTTCCTGGATCTATCACTTAAAGGAAAAGGATACGTCACGTACGGAGACAACAACAAGGGAAAGATACTTGGCACCGGAACAATTGGTAACTCATCTCATACTCAAATTGAAAATGTTCTGTATGTTGAAGGACTAGAACATAATCTTCTGAGTATAAGCCAACTCTGTGACAAAGGTAATCGTGTATCTTTCGATTCTGACTGTTGCATCATTCGTGACATTTTATCTAATAATGTTAAATTTGTTGGTCATCGTATAAATAATATTTACATGGTTAACTTGGATGATGTCACCACATTATTTTCAAAATGTTTTATTTCTAAAGAAGATGACATCTGGCTCTGGCACAGACGCGTTGCACACATCCATATAAAACATCTAGATAAATTGTCATCAAACGAACTAGTTGAGGGGCTACCAAAACTAAATTTTAAAACTAAAGAGATTTGTGACACTTGTCAAAAGTGTAAACAAACCAAAAACTCTTTCAAAAACAAAAATGTGATATCCACTTCAAGACCTTTGGAGTTACTCCATATGGACTTGTTTGGACCATCACAAATCATGAGCTTTGGTGGTAGCTACTATGCTCTAGTTATTGTTGATGATTTCTCTCGATTTACATGAACATTATTTTTATTTGCTAAAAGCGACGCCTTCAACTCCTTTAAAAATCTTGCCAAGCAAATTCAAAATGAACTTAACCTGAAAATAGTATATATACGAAGTGATCACGGGGGAGAATTTGAGAACTTTCAGTTCGACAAATTCTGTGATAAGCATGGCATTATGCATCAGTTCTCTGCTCCTCGCACTCCACAACAAAATGGAGTTGTTGAGAGGAAAAATCGTGTGCTAGAAGAATTAGCGAGAACCATGCTCAATGAAAGTAATACCCCCAAATATTTCTGCGCAGATGCAGTTCATACTGCATGTTATGTTATAAATCGAGTATTGTTAAGGCCTAATTTGAATAAAACTTCTTATGAACTTTTAAAGGGCCGTAAACCAAACATATCCCATCTTCACGCTTTCGGTTGCAAATGTTTTATATTAAATAATGGAAAGCGGGCTTTAGGAAAATTTGATTCAAAAGCCGACGAGGGAATATTTTTGGGATACTCGATTCATAGCAAAGCGTTCAGAATTTTTAATAAATATTCTATGCAAGTTGAAGAGTCTATCCATGTACAGTTTGATGAATCTTCTCTAAAAGAGAAGAGAAAGGTCGTATCTGATGATGTTGCAGGTGCTTTGGAAGAAGCATACTCAAAGAACATGGATAATGAAGAAGCAACCAATGAAGAATGTCAAAACAAATCTCAGGAGCATTCAGATATGCCAGTTGTGTGGAAAACCAAGAAAGCTCACCCGATCGACAAAGTAATAGGTGACATATCTACGGGAGTGGTAACCCGTAGTTCCTTACGAAACTTTTGTAACTTTGTAGCTTTTGTATCTCAAATTGAGCCTAAGACCATTGATGAGGCCATTGAGGATGTGCACTGGGGTATAGCTATGCAAGAAGAGCTAAACCAGTTCGAACGTAATAATGTTTGGGACTTGGTCGCTAAACCTAAAGATCATCCTGTGATTGGTACTCGATGGGTCTTCAGAAATAAGCTTGATGAATCAGGCTTAATCATTCGAAATAAAGCACGCTTGGTGGCCAAAGGCTACAACCAGGAGGAAGGTATCGATTATGACGAAACCTATGCCCCTGTAGCCAGATTAGAGGCCATCAGGATGCTACTTTCCTTTGCATCGATTATGAACTTCAAACTATTTCAAATGGACGTAAAAAGCGCCTTCCTGAATGGATATATTCAAGAAGAAGTTTATGTTAACCAACCGCCTGGTTTTGAAAGTTTTAAATATCCGAACCATGTTTATAAACTTAAAAAGGCACTTTATGGTCTCAAACAAGCTCCTAGAGCTTGGTATGATAGACTTAGTACCTTTCTTTTAGAAAAAGGGTTCGAAAGAGGCTTGGTTGACACAACGCTTTTTATTCGTAAATCTGAAAACTATGTATTACTTGTGCAAATCTATGTAGATGACATAATTTTTGGATCTACTAATGATATTTTGTGTAAAGATTTTTCTGAGATGATGCATGGGGAGTTCGAAATGTCTATGATGGGAGAACTCACATTCTTTCTAGGACTTCAGATAAAGCAACTAGAAAGTGGGATTTTCATCCATCAGACAAAATATTGCAAAGAGCTGCTCAAGAAATTTGAGATGAACAATTGTAAGGAAGCTTCCACTCCTATGGCATCTGCTTGCTACCTAGATAAGGACGAAAAAGGAAAAGCAATAGAGGTAACAAAGTATCGAGGAATTATTGGGTCTTTACTTTACTTAACTGCAAGTCGACCTGATATCATGTTTAGCGTATGCATGTGTGCGAGATTTCAATCATCACCTAGAGAATCACATCTTAAAACCGTTAAAAGAATCATGAGATACTTAAAAGGAACAACTAACATGGGATTATGGTATCCTCGGGATGCCTCATTATCCTTGGTAGGTTATTCCGATTCCGATTTCGCCGGATGTAAATTGGATCGGAAAAGCACTAGTGGTACCTGTCACTTGTTGGGCAGTTCATTAGTAGCATGGCACAGCAAAAAGCAAGCTTGTGTTGCTTTGTCCACCGCCGAAGCGGAATACATTGCCGCTGGTGTGTGTTGCGCTCAAATCCTTTGGATGAAGCAGTAACTCAAGGACTATGGTCTTAAACTTGAACAGATCCCTATTAAATGCGATAATACAAGTGCCATAAACCTTTCCAAGAATCCCGTCTTGCATTCTAGAACTAAGCATATAGAAATTAGACATCATTTTCTGCGTGATCATGTACAAAAAGGTGACTGCGTTCTTGAATTTGTTGAAACTTCTAAACAATTAGCCGATATTTTCACCAAGCCCCTTTCCAGGGATACTTTCTTTGTTCTAAGGAGAGAACTTGGAATTCTTGATGAACAATATCTTGATTAAAATTGTTTAGTTGTTTACATTATCGTCTAGCTTCTCTATGTCTATGTATCTTTAGCTTAAATGATATATGTTATAATGCAAAAATATGTCTCTTGATTATTTTTTTTGTGATTCTGAATGTTTCGATAAATTTGTCACAATGCATGCAAAAGCCTTAAAAAGTTGAAACCATTTTACTGCCTGAAATTTTTTTTTACTATGTGTAATCGATTACACCTGTTGTTAATCGATTACTTGGGCATCAGTTGCTTGAAAATTCGAAATATTACTATGAGTAATCGATTACACCTTCAGTTAATCGATTACCTGGACATCAGTTCTTTAAAAAATTCGAAATTTTACACTGGTTAATCGATTAAACCTGCCCGTTAATCGATTAAAACCAGCTTTTTAAAGGCAAACAGTAGCTCTGTTTCACACTTTCTTTCGCATTTTCACTTTCCCGTTTATGCTTTGAGTTTCTAAATCTATAACAAAACTAATCCAAGTGCACCAAAGTAGAAACACCTCTTCCTAACCCGCTTAAACCATCAAGGAATCATACTTCTTCATCCTCATTATACCCATTTCCAAGGTTCCACCAAGCATAACCTAGGTTAGGTTTGCCTACACCCATTTCTGACCATTCACTGCTATTTCGGTTTCTGCCACATAATGGAGCAAAGTCGCCCTAAAAGGGTCAAGACCTCAGCCACTCGTATACGAAGACGGGAGGTCGGTTCACCTTCTACTCGGGACCGTGGTGACCCCTACTATTCACTCATCTTGCAAGAAACCCGTATGGCGAAATTTCAAGGTCGCAAACCCACATATATATGGTATGTTGATTTAACCTGGTTAGCGGAACAAAACTTTAGTTTCCCGCATGATATGGAAGCTCAGGGAACTATTCAGTTTATGGAATTAAAGGGACAAGTCTACCCTGCTCTAGTTAGGGAATTTTATGCTAATTTTAGATATAAGGATGGAAAATACTGGTCTATGATTTCTGGCAATCTGTTTGAACTTAACGATGAAATTTTCATGAATGTCGGTGGTTTATCATCTTCTGGATATAGTATAGGAGATTGTTCCTGGGTTAAGGAAAACTTTGATCCTACTGAAGTTTACAAGTCATTTCTAAGAGGCCCTCATTTATACATTCAGGGTCAACTGACCAAAGCTGGGTCTCTATCTGTTGAGAACAGGCTGCTGCATTACATTATTGCTTACATTTTAGTACAGAGGAACACAAATCACGCACAGCCTACTGTGAATGATTTACGTTTCATGTATGCAGTAAAGAATAATGTAATGATTAACTGGCCTGAGGAGATCTTGAAAATTATGAACAGTGTGTCTTTATCTCAGTCGAAGCTGCTTCCCTACAGTATCTTCATCTCACGCATTGTTGATTATTTGCGCATTGACGTTTCCGATACTATCATTGTTGAATATACTGACAAGGATCATCTGGTTGGTGAAAGCCTCATTCATAAGATGGGTATATACAAGTATGGTACTACTTGGCAATACCAAGAGGACTACACCACTATTGGTCTGGATTTATCTGATGATGATAATCAGGATGACACAGGTAATCAGCATGCTACAACTCAGGGGGAGCCTTCTGGATCAGCACCTCAGAACTCTGCTTTTGGCTTAGATCAGTTGGAAGCTATGGAGCAACGGCTTAACAACCGTATGGATCTTCACTTCCAAGGATTGAAAGACTCATACTTTGCTGGTATGGAACAGTATGAGGAGCGACAAAATGCGTACTCGGACAACCAATTTCGGGAGTTGAGGAATCTGATTCAATCTACTGCTGAAGCTCAGAATGCCTTGTTTTGTTCAGAATTTCAGAAGTTATCTGTGCTTATCAGGGGAGATCAGAACATTGTCATTTCTGCTGGTCACACTAACGACCCTCATCCTCCACCTCAACCTTAGTTTAGAAGACTTTAGACCTAGGATATCTTACCTTTAGGTTTATTTCTTCTTTTTGGCACTTTTTGGATTTAGATGTTGTTATGGATTCTAGTCTCTCTGTTGTGTGCCTCTTTCATGTTTTTAATTGACATTTCCTGGTTTATATGGCTGCTAAACACTGTTACTCTTTATGCTACTTTTCATAATTATGTCGAATAGCCTACTCTGTTTACGTGTATGGTTCTTGATCGTATGAGATTTTCTACTTTGATATGGTTAATCTTGTATGTCGTTCACTTTACCTGTTTGGCTATTTCTGTTGTATAAACTTGCGCATTTGTTTAATCCTCCTTAACATAAAACGGGTTAATTGTTAAATCCCAAATTAACTCATTGACTTTGTTTTATGCATTACTCATATCTCTGCCTCTTCTTTGACCTGAGTTATCTTTTTGATAATGTCAAAAGGGGGAGAAAGGTTGTTTTGTTGTCTTCTGATTGTGCAGGTTGATCATAATAACAGCTTCCGAAATTTGCGCATCATATCAACCTTGCCAACACAATCTTCAAGCTATTTCATCACAGTTGATACATTTGATGTGGAGTTTGTCATCATCAAAAAGGGGGAGATTGAAAGTGTGCATGTCAAGAGGAACACTTTGGAAAGCTCTCTTTATGTGCCATGGTTTTGATGAGGACAACCTGTGCTAATAAGAGCTTGAAGATCATCAACAAATCAACATGCTTAAGCCTTCCGATTGGTACCTTGCTTAGACTAGATTAGTTTAGGTTGAGTCTAAGGCTTAAGTCACCTAATACATATCTCACTTGCATAAATCTTTTAAATCTTTTTCATCTTGAGATATGTTCATGCATCATATAAATACATGTACATGTCCATTCTAGGCATAATCTAAGTATTAAACATGTAAGAATTTAAGTGCATAACATATTTGAGTTTTTACACATGAAAGAATGCTGTTAATCGATTACCGCATAGGTTAATCGATTAATCTAACTGTTTGCACAATGTAATCGATTACAACAAAGGTTAATCGATTAATCTAACAATTTTTTACAGTTTAATCGATTAAATCTGTCGTTAATCGATTAACTAGGCTATAAAATCAATTCTTTATAAACTGCGTTTTCAGAATTGATCTCATAAGTTGCATGTTAATTTTTTTGAGAGTTAGAGCATTTTTTCGTGTTAATTGTTGCATCTAGTTGTAAATGTATTTGTGATTTTAGAAAAGAGAGAATTCTATGCTTTAGGATTGAGTGCATTTCATGATACATTTCTCATCTTTTCTTATCACATGTTCTTGCATTTTATACATGATTCTTGATTAGATGTTTACATACTATGCATTCTGTTTTTCACACTAATACATTTTCATACTGCATGAGTTTGTATTAGGTGATTAGAGTAAAGCCTTATCTTGTTAGATATAAGTCTTGTTATAGCTTAAGTTTACTCTGTATTGTTTTGATTGAAAAAGTGTTGTAATTTTGGGAATCTCAAGGTGTCGTATCACCAAGAGATTGAGTGTGTCTTCACTGAGTGTTAGACTAAGGGATAAGTAAAGAACAAAGGTTCTTGGCTGGGGCTACGCCGAAAGAAAGGTTTTCTTTGTCGGTAGGAAGGGAGTCAAACCATAGAATAGGATCTTTATTATCTTGTAAGTGTCTAAATGTTGTAATTGGATAGTGTGTATGTAATAAACATTAATTCAATTATAGTGAAGAAAAATCTCCCAAATCAGCCGGGAGGCCTGGATGTAGTTTGCGGTGGACAAGCAAACGAACCAGGATAAAATTCGTGTTGCAGGACTTTTTCTATCCCTTTCTCTCTTTATTGCATTTGATCGATTAATTTGTATAGTAGATTTAATTGATAATCTGTTTCTGTACTATACTGATTTTACTCTGATAATTCTGTAAGCTTTGTATAATCGCTTCGTTATCAATTAATTGTCGCGCAAGAAATTGTATTTGCATCTGCTTACTGTCACGGTTTAATCGATTAAGTGTAGTGTGTTAATCGATTACTTTAGTCTGTTAATCGATTAAGTGGACTGTGTTGAATGTGTTAATCGATTACCCTGTTTCGTTAATCGATTAATCAAGGTGTATTTCAGCATTAAGTGTTGTTTTCGAAAAGCGGACATTCTAACCGCTACACCTATTCAACCCCCCCCCCCCTTCTAGGTGTATTGTAACCACTGATACCTAACATGGAAGTCAGAACTTCCTGTAAGGAGGGAGGGGCCGTGTTCATGTTGTTGGCATCCCTAGAAGGTATTGAGAAATCCAAGGTTGAGGACATTCCTATAGTTAGTGAGTTTCCGGAAGTCTTTCCTGGTGATATTCCGGAATTGCCTCCAGTGAGAGAAGTTGAATTCTCCATTGATTTAGTGCTGGGAACGGGACCCATCTCTATAGCTCCTTATAGAATGGCACCGTTAGAGTTAGCTGAGCTGAAAAAGTAGGTTGAGGAATTGTTGGCTGAGAAATTTATTCGCCCGAGTGTCTCGCCGTGGGGCGCACCTGTTTTGCTAGTTAAGAAGAAGGACGGTAGTATGCGATTGTGTACCGATTACCGGCAAGTGAACAAGGTTACGATTAAGAACAAATACCCATTGCCTCGGATTGATGACTTGATGGATCAGTTGAGAGGGGTGGTAGTGTTTTCTAAGATTGATCTTCGATCGGGTTACCATCAACTTCGGGTGAAAACCGATGACATTCCAAAGACTGCTTTTAGGACAAGGTATAGACATTTCGAATATTTGGTCATGCCTTTTGGCGTAACGAATGCTCCAGCAATATTTACCGACTACATGAATCGGGTTTTCCATCTGTATTTGGATTCATTTGTAGTGGTATTTATTGATGACATTCTGGTTTACTCCAAAAGCCGAGAGGAACATGCAGAGCACCTGAGGATTGTTCTAGAACTACTAAGTAAGAACCAGTTGTATGCTAAATTGTCTAAGTGTGATTTTTGGTTGGAGTTGGTGAACTTTCTTGGGCATGTGATAACCAAGGAAGGGGTAGTTGTGGATCCTTCAAAAGTGGAAGCGGATATGGACCGTGCCCAAGTCGGTTACTGAAATCCGGAGCTTCCTGGGTTTGGCAGGCTATTATCGGAAATTCATTGAGGGATTTTTGAAGTTGGCCCTACCATTGACTAAGCTTACTAGGAAAGGAGAACCGTATGTGTGGACACTCCGTTGCGAAGAAAGCTTTCAAGAGTTGAAACGAAGGTTGACTACGGCGCCAATGTTGGTTCTTCCTTGTATGGATAAGGATTTTAATGTTTATTGCGATGCTTCCAAGCAAGATTTGGGTTGTGTCCTGATGCAAGAGGGGAAAGTGGTTGCCTATGCTTCTCGTCATTTAAGAACACATGAGCAGAACTATCCTACGCATGATTTAGAATTGGCTGCAGTGGTCTTCGCTTTGAAAATTTGGAGACACCATCTCTATGGTATTAGGTTTGTGTTGTACAACGACCACAAGAGTTTGAAATATCTGTTTGATCAAAAAGAGCTGAATATGAGACAGAGGAGATGGATGGAATTTTTAAAGGACTACGGTTTTGGATTGCAGTACCACCCAGGAAAGGCTAATGTAGTAGCCGATGCACTCAGTCGGAAATCTTTGCACATGTCAGCTTTGATGATTAGGGAAGGGAAGCTGATAGAGGAGTTCAAGGATATGAACCTAGACGTCCAAATGAAACCTCATAGTATGATATTGGGTATGCTGAAGGTCACGAACGAACTATTTGATCAAATCCGAGTAATGCAAGTTGGAGATATTGAGTTGATGGACAAACAAGATTTGATGATGAGTGGAAAGGAAACCGACTTTGTAACGGACTCCAGTGGGATGATGCGTTACAAGGGGAGAGTGTGTGTGCCTCGTGATGAAGGGCTACAGAATAGTATTTTGGAGGAGTCCCGTAAGAGCAAGATGAGCTTTCACCCAAGGACAACGAAAATGTACCAAGACTTGAAGAAGTTGTTTTGGTGGTCTGGATTGAAGAGAGATGTGGCGTCATATGTTTCGAGTTGTTTGATATGCCAGAAAGCAAAAATTGAGCATCAACGACCGGCAGGAGAGTTACAATCCCTAGAAATTCCCGTTTGGAAGTGGGATACTATCTCCATGGATTTTGTGTCTGGTTTTCCGAAGACTCAGAGAGGATATGATTCGATAAGGGTGATCGTGGATCGGTTAACTAAATCTGCTCACTTTCTGCCTATGAACATGAGGTACTCTTTGGAGAGGTTGGCAGAATTGTATATCTGAGAAATTGTTCGCTTGCATGGAATACCGTCAAGCATTGTGTCGGATAGGGACCCCCGTTTCACTTCCAACTTTTGGACTAGTTTGAAAACCGCTTTAGGAACTAAGTTGAAGTTGAGTTCAGCTTATCATCCACAAACGGACGGTCAATCAGAAAGAACAATACAGTCATTGGATGACCTTTTAAGGGCCTGTGTCTTAGAACAACCAGGGAGTTGGGATAGCATGTTGCCGTTGATCGAATTTACCTACAACAATAGCTTCCATTCGAGTATTGGGATGGAACCTTATGAGGCGTTGTATGGTAAGAAGTGCCGAACTCCAGTGAGTTGGTTTGAAACTGGGGAGAACTTGATATTGGGACCCGAACTGGTCCAGGAGACGACGGATAAGATCAAGAAAATCCGGGAACATATGAGAATCGCCCAAAGTCGACAGAAGAGCTATTATGAAAAGAGGCAGAAACCTCTTGAATTTAACGAGGGAGATCATGTTTTCATGAGAGTTGTTCCGACTACCGGTATCGGTAGAGTGTTGAAGTCCCATAACCTGACTCCTCGATTTATCGGGCCATATCAGATATTGAAGAGAATTAGGCCGGTAACGTATCGTATTGCTTTACCTCCGTTGTTGTCCAATCTCCATAATGTGTTTCATGTGTCTCAGTTGAGGAAATATGTTGGAGATCCATCTCATGTGGTTGAGTCCGATCAGATAGAGTTGAAGGATAATATGACTTTTGCAACGTTACCCGTGAGAATCATCGATACTAGTGTAAAGAGATTGAGAGACAAGGAGATTGCCTTGGTAAAGGTGTTGTGGAGTCAAGTGGATGAAGGAGACGCTACTTGGGAAGTTGAGCAGGAGATGAGGGAGGATTACCCTCATTTGTTTGAATCGATGCATGTTTAATTTTCGGGGATGAAAATTCTTATAAGAGGGGGAGGATTGTAACACCCCAAATTTTAAGTCTTTAAAATTATAGTATCAGTCTTGGGATCCTCGCTTGAGCGAGAGATTCTCGCTTGGGCGAGAGAGGTTCACCTAGGAGGGTGAAACCCTGGGCCATACTGGAGAATTCTCGCCTGAGCGAGAGTTGTCTCGCCTGGGCGAGAAATGGCATTTTAGGGCTGTTGACACTATGAGATTCTCGCTTGAGCGAGAATCCCGCGCTTGAGCGAGAGGGTCAGATTTGAGTTTTTAAAATGGGCGGGATTTTCTCGCTTGAGCGAGAGAAAGCTCGCTTAAGCGAGAACCCGATGAGAACATTAAATGAGGGAAACCCCAAATACATTTTTAGGTTAAGAATTGAAGAGAGGTGAGAGAATAGAGCATTCCCAAGGTCTAGGAGCTTTGATTCTTGTTCAAGAGCTTGAGAAGAGGTAAAACTCTCTATCCTAACTCTCTTCTTCTCTTGAGATCCCATTTTTGGTATTATGGATCTCTTCTCAAAGTGTGTAAAACCATGGAAACTCTCTCTTTCGAGTTATGGTTCGTTTTATGTCACTCGTACCTTGTAAACTCTTGGTTTTGAGTCTTTGGAAAACCCGATACAAAATCCATCGAGTTACTATCCCACTTCCAAATGGGAATCTCTAGTGACTGTAACTCTCCTGCTGGCCGCTGATGCTCAATCTTGGCTTTCTGACAGACGAGACAACTTGAGACATACAAAGCCACATCCCTTTTCAACCCAGACCACCAAAACAACTTTTTCAGATCTTGGTACATCTTTGTCGTTCCCGGGTGAAAACTCATTTTACTTTTGTGTGACTCTTCCAGAATACTCTTTCACAATTCAGCATCAAGAGGCACACACACCTTTCCCTTGTATCGCAATATTCCACTAGTGTCCGATTCAAAATCAGTATCCTTCCCACTAGCCATCAAATCACGTTTGACCTTCAACTCTCGATCCTCAACTTGCATCATTCTGATCTGGTCAAACAATTCATTGGTGACCTTAAGCATTCCCGAGATCATGTTATGGGGTCCCACTTGAACTTCCAAGTTCATATCCCTGAACTCCCTAATTAGTTTCTCTTCACGAACCATCAAAGACGACATATGTAAGGACTTTCGACTTAAAGCATCGGCTACCACATTGGCTTTTCCCGTATGATATTTCAATCCAAAATCATAGTCCTTATGGAACTCCATCCTCCTCCTTTGCCTCATGTTAAGTTCCTTTTGATCAAACAGATATTTCAAACTCTTGTGATCGTTGTACACCTCAAATCTTACACCATAAAGATGGTGTCTCCAGATTTTCAATGCAAAGACCACCGCGACTAGTTCCAAGTCATGTGTAGGATAGTTTTGCTCATGCATTCTCAACTGCCGGGAAGCATAGACAACAACCTTCCCTTCCTACATCAAAACACAACCCAAACCTTGCTTGGAAGCATCACAATAAACACTGAAATCCCGATCGGTACAAGGAAGGACCAATACTGGTGCGGTAGTCAACCTTCGCTTCAACTCTTGAAAACTTTCTTCACAACGGATCGTCCACACATATGGTTCCCCTTTCCTGGTAAGTTTGGTTAGGGGTAATGCCAACTTGGAAAACCCCTCTATGAACTTTCTATAGTAACCAGCCAAACCCAGAAAACTCCTAATCTCAGTAACTGACCTGGGCACTGCCCATTCCATCACTGCCTCGACCTTAGAAGGGTCCACAGCCACTCCTTCCCGGGATATCACATGTCCAAGGAAGTTCACTGATTCTAACCAGAAATCACATTTTGACAACTTTGCATACAACCGATTCTTACTTAGAAGATCTAGAACAATTCTTAGGTGGTCTGCATGTTCCTCTCGACTCTTGCAGTAAACCAGAATGTCATCAATAAATACCACTACGAATGAATCAAAATACGGATGAAAAATCTGATTAATGTAGTCGGTAAATATTGTTGGGGCATTCGTTACCCTAAAAGGCATTACCAAATACTCAAAATGCCCATACCTCGTTCAAAAAACAGTTTTAGGAATATCCTCCGATTTTACTCGAAGTTGGTGATAACCAGACCGAAGGTCAATTTTTGAAAAAACCACCGTTCCACTCAACTGATCCATCAAATCATCAATCCTATGCAATGGATACTTGTTCTTGATGGTGACCTTGTTCAACTGTCTATAATCGGTGCACAACCTCATACTCCTATCTTTCTTCTTAACTAATAAAACTGGTGCACCCCACGATGAGACACTAGGGCGAATGAATTTCTTTGCCAACAAATCTTCAACCTCTTTTTCAACTCAACTAGTTCCAACGGTACCATCCTATAAGGAGCTATAGAGATGGGTCCCGTTCCAGGTATCAAGTCAATGGAGAATTCAACTTATTTGACTAGAGGCAATTCCGGAATGTCACCAGGGAATACCTTAGGGAACTCACGAACTATTGGAATATCCTCCACTATGGGTCTCTCATTACCCTCTAGGGATGCCAACAACACAAACACGCACCCCCCCCCCCCTTTTTAATAGAAGTCCTGAATCCCTTAGCCGATAATGGCTTCATACAATTGGCTTCCTCGGAAATCTCACACTGATCTCCAAATACCACAGTCTTATCCGCACAGTTAAGCATCACATGATTGGTTGACAATCAGTCCATCCCCAAAATTAAATCTAACTGGGACAACGGTAGACATATTAAGTCTACGGTAAAAGTTCTACCATTTACCACAACCGGAAACTGAGACACTAGTGTCGATACCACCACCGACACATTGGTTGGGGTGGACACGACCAAGTCGAAAGGCAATGGCTCGGTGTGCAATTTCAGTCGGTCCACACATTCAATAGATATAAAGGAGTGTGTCACTCCTGAACCAAACAACACTAAAAGAGGAATACATGCCACCATACATTTACCTTGGACCAGACTATCAACATCTGATGCCTCTGCACCGCTCATGGTGAATCCTCTGCCGGTGGATCGAGGTCGTTCAGCCCTCACAGAATTCACACTATGCCGTAACTTAGGACAATATATCTTGATATGCCTTTGTCCTCGACAATGGAAGCATCCATTTCCCGATTTGGGGCAAATATTGTCATAGTGTCCTCGACCACAGTTGTTGCACATAGGATAGGAGTTTGATCCCCCAGTAGTAGTAGTGGTGGCTGGCCTTTTGTAACACCCCAAATTTATCATTCTTGAAATTAGGTAATAGTCTTGAAGAATGGGGCATACTGCCAGATTCTCGCTTGAGCGAGAAGATCTCGCTCAAGCGAGAGGATCAATGTTTTGAATTTGGAAATTCTGGGAGTCTCGCCCAAGCGAGGATTGGGTCGCTTGAACGAGAGAAAGTTTGGGTAGGCTGTGATATTCTCGCTTGAGCGAGAGAATCTCGCCCAGGCGAGAGAGCCCGTGTCTGGAACATTAAAATATTGTGGGTTTCTCCCCCAAGCGAGAAATTCTCGCCCGGGCGAGAGTGCCCAACTATAAAAGAAAAGAAAGGGTTTCACAAACCCTAATCTTCATTTTCTTTTCTCCCATTTCACTCCCAACGGCGGCTCCCCATAGATTCCGACTCATTCCTCCTCTAAACCTCAAAAACACATCAAAACCTCTTCCTCTTGCTTCTTAATGGAATATTAGAGAGCTTTGGAGAGGAAAAAGCAACAATGGAGGTTGAAGGAGATGGAGGGAGATGGAGCACTTTGCGAATCCATGGAGCTTACGCAACCTAAGGTGAGGGAGAAGACCATTGTGGTCTTAGAGTATTTCATTAGAGTCAACATCTCCGATTTCCCTCAAGAATCGAAGCATATTAACGGATAGAAACTCTCTTGGGAGTTTGTGGTCCATGTGAGAGTCTTTATTTTACATGAGGATGTATTAGCCATAAAAGTGGAGATATATGTGTGGGGAAAACCGTATATTTAAGTAAAACGCTATATGCTCATTTATGGTAATACACTGTCATTAAAGATGGTTCTAACGTTAATGTGTATATGATGAAGGATATGTTATGCGTGGTTTGTTTATGATAATGGTTACGTTGTGTGATAATGATGGTGTGTGAGATATTTATGGTCATAAATATAAATGAGTATGTTGTGAGTGGTTGATTGTTATAAACATGTATGGGTGTGTTGTAACAATGAGTGTGTGATGAGTTGTTAATGTGTTAAAATGGATATGAGTATGTTTATCAAAATGAGTATGTTGTGAGTTGTGGATTGTTATAAACCTATATGGGTGTGCGTGTAACGATGACTGTGTGATGAGCTGTTAAAGTGTTAAAATGGATAAGGTATGTTTGTGACAATGAAGGTGTTGTGTGCTATTTATGGTGATAAAATAATGAGATGCCTTGCGTTGATTTTGTATGACATGGATGTGAGTGTAATGGGGAATTACTCGACCTGCCCGATGTGGTATGGGGAATGAACTCGACCTACCCGATGAGGTATGGGGATTGAACTCGACCTACCCGATGTGGTATGGGGATTACTCGACCTGCCCGATGTGGTAGAGGATTATTTGTACGATGCAAAATTGTTGAAAGAGAATCAAGGGTAAACTACTATGGAATGTGAATGATGTGAAAAGTGTATATTCAGAATGAAAATCATATGCATGGCATAATATATATATTATGGGATATATATCTTATATGGTGAATATGAACGATGAGAAATGCGTGTGTTTGGATGAATAAAATATGCACACTATAGCACATATATATTATGGGATGTATGTGTACTATAGGGTGAATATGGATAATATGAGATGAATAAAATATGCACACTATAGAACATATATATTATGGGATGTATGTGTACTATAGGGTGAATATGGATAATATGAGATGAATAAAATATGCACACTATAGAACACATATAGTATGGGATATATGTGTACTATAGGGTATATGTGTACTATAGGGTGAATATGGATAATATGTGTTGATTTATGTATGTTTATCATGATTGATGTTAGATGTGTGTGGTTTTAATACTTTAATGTTATTACTCCATGTAAATCCACGCTACGGTCGCCGTAGTTGGTTCTTACTCCCTCTGTCTATCCTTGTATGTGTTATGTATTTGAGTTCAGGTCGTGGCGGTAGCGCATCGGATGCTTGCGGAGGAGAGTACATGTTTGAGTAGTTGCTTTATGTTCTCAATGTTGTAATTGAATAATGCATGTAATATGGAGAGTATGTTAAATGAGATTTATGTATGAGTGACTCTCTCCTAAATGTATAGTTAGGATATTAAACGATGTAACAATGGAAGTTTTATTGAGAATGGATAATTGTATTTAAATTGTGTAATTAAAAGGAAGTGAAATGACATGTTTCTAATGAAGTGAACGATTGATTGTTTCCGCACCTGAAAGAGGAATCGAACTTATATATATATTCAATCAGGTTTTCCAAATCGTTCGAGTAATGTCTTTTAAAATTAATCACATCGTGTTCTTGAACAAGGTTTTAAAAGAGAATTTTTGGATTACGAAAATCGGGTCCTTACAATATGGAATCAGAGCATATGTCAACTCTGCGGCCTAGGGTATGACCTTACATGCTTCTTTGTGAAATTTGTGTGAGTTAACTACTTGACTTATATGCATTGTTGTTGACTATGTGGTAACTGCTGATGTGAAAGATGATTGTTGAATTACTTGCAATAAGTGTTTGGTTGTGAATTTATCGTTGGATGTCTTGTGGTGAGTTATTGATGAAGTGCTTGTTGAAAATTCCTTGTTGTGAACATCTTGTTGGAATTGTTTATGGGGAGTTTGTGATTGTGATTTTCCGGTTGGATTTCTTGGTGTGAGATTTATTTGTTGAGAGTTCGTAGTGGTGGATCTCTTGTTTGAGCTTTGGTTAACTTTTGATGTGAATTTTCTTTTATCACTAAGATAAAGATAATTGAAAATGAATGATTAAATTGATTTTCTTGGACGTTGGCTTAACTGTTTCTATGATCCTAATAACACAAGATTAAGGTAAGTATGGATAAGTCTTTAACTTATGCATTGTGATAGAAAATGCGTGGATTTTCTGCTGTGGATAATGAAATGTAATGTAAATCACTTAGTCGTTACAAGCATATATGGATATGTTTGTAATGATGTCGGGTGCATTTACTGTTTATGTATTGGTGGAGTGCCAATGGAAATAAAACTCGGAATAATGAAATGAATCGTAAATCACTTTGTAGTTATAAGCATATATGGATATGTTTGTAATGATGTCGGGTGCATTTAGTGTTTATGTATTAGTGGAGTGCCAATGGAAATAAAACTCGGAAATGTATTGGTGGAGTGCCAATGGAAATAAAACTCGGAAATGTATTGGTGGAGTGCCAATTGAAATAAAACTCGGAAATGTATTGGTGGACTGCCAATGGAAATAAAACTCGTTTTTGGCCGACCATGATTGGTTAGCAACTTTGGCTCAAGTTATGTAGCATGATTTTAAAAAAGAAAGTATATTTTAGCTAGCCGAAATGGTGTAGCAAACTTTGGCTCAAGTAATGTAGCAAGCTTTGGCTCAAGCAATGTAGCAAGTTTTGGCTCAAGCAATGTAGCATACTTTGGCTCAAGTTATGTAGCATGATTTTCAAAAGAAAGTATATTTTAGCTAACCGAAATGGTGTAGCAAACTTTGGCTCAAGTAATGTAGCAAGCTTTGGCTCAAGCAATGTAGCAAGCTTTGGCTCAAGCAAATGTAGCAAGCTTTGGCTCAAGCAATGTATCAAGCTTTGGCTCAAGCAATGTAGCAAACTTTGGCTCAAGTTATGTAGCATGATTTTCAAAAGAAAGTATATTTTAGCTAACCGAAATGGTGTAGCAAACTTTGGCTCAAGTAATGTAGCAAGCTTTGGCTCAAGCAATGTAGCAAGCTTTGGCTCAAGCAATGTAGCAAGCTTTGGCTCAAGCAATGTAGCAAGCTTTGGCTCAAGCAATGTAGCAAGATTTGGCTCAAGCAATGTAGCAAACTTTGGCTCAAGTTATGTAGCATGATTTTCAAAAGAAAGTATATTTTAGCTAACCGAAATGGTGTAGCAAACTTTGACTCAAGTAATGTAGCAAGCTTTGGCTCAAGCAATGTAGCAAGCTTTGGCTCAAGCAATGTAGCAAGCTTTGGCTCAAGCAATGTAGCAAGCTTTGACTAAAGCAATGTAGCAAACTTTGGCTCAATTAATGTAGCAAGCTTTGCCTCAAGCAATGTAGCAAACTTTGGCTCAAGTAATGTAGCAAGATTTGGCTCAAGAAATGTAGCAAACTTTGGCTCAAGTTATGCAGCAAAGAAAAATAAATTTTCAAAATGATTTACTAACCTTGTTCCAATGTGGATCATTGTTAAGTTGCCTACCCGGAGCGATAGTGGACCGTTGTTAAATTGCCTACCCGGAGTGGTAGTGGATCATTGTTAAGTTGCCTATCCGGAGTGGTAGTGGATCATTGTTAAGTTGCCTACCCGAAGAGGTAGTGGATCATTGTGGAATTGCCTACCCGGAGTGGTAGTGGATCATTGGGGAAATTGCCTACCCGGAGTGGTAGTGGACCATTGTTGAATTGCCTACCCGAAGTGGTAGTGGACTATCGTTATATTGCCTACACGAAGAGGTAGTGGATTATCTTTTGTGCATGAAACTTTTGGTCTGTGATGATTGACCTTTTTTAGTTGAATATTTGCAATGCACAATATAGTGGTAATGAGCTCAAATTAACTGCTTCGATATTGTGCTTACAAAACTTGTTTCTATTTCATGTGCGTCAGTAATTGTTATGCATAATTGCAATGTTATGGTATAAGCATGTTTCTATAAGTGTACTGTGGGGACTCTCATGTCCTGGATGAAATGTAACTTCAGAAATAACTAGCTTTTGAAAATTTTGATTTGGACATTCGGTGTCGAATAAGGAAAAGAGTTTTAAGTTATTTTGAAACGATTATGAAAAATCTTGCCTCTACAAGATGATTTCCATGAAACTTACATCTAATCTATTTTTGAAAATCATTTTGAATGAAGTATACTATCCGACTAAGCATTGATTAAGTTTCATGTTGAAAATCCGAATGTTTAACAACCGCACCTTGGATGAGTGTGATGTTGTTAAAAATCGTGTGATGTAAATATGACCATACGTTTCTGGATATGATGTAGACTTGAGCACAAAGTGCATGTCCATCATTGTATTTTGGGTATCCATATAAAACTCATGTTTTTGGATTGGATGTTCCTAAATGGCAAAAAAATCAATGGTATCAACGTATGCGATTTGAGTGGGTCTACGACCTTGTATGCCTAGCTGAAATTTATGAACTAGAAAATCTTCTTAAACCGCATTCACTGTAGTAGGAGTGTTTGGTTGAGTTGGATATTGAGTTGGTGATTTTGATTGGTATGTGAAAGACTCCAAGAATCTTGTTTGTCTAAATGCTACTTGGATGAATATCATGTTTCTGTGATTGTAGCAAGTATAAATTGAAATGCTAGTGGAGATTTTTGAGTAAACCGTGGTTATTTGCACGTATGCAATGAAATGATGTTGTTTCCATCGAGTGGATGTCGATCTAGCTATTGCATTTTTGGGTGCGAGCTAGTACATCTTGGTAAACGATGAGTATGGAGTCTCACTTCGAACTAGGTTCGAGAGTGTTGTGGCGAATCTGACCGTATAGGTTGATCGTTTTGAACGACTGTTGTGGTAATAGATCAGGGTGGTCTATTGTGATGGAGGAAACACTTGGGAATCTTTAGTTCGGTTGTAATAATTTTTTCTTGGTTGTCCTAATGTTTGGCTTGGGTATTTGGGCTCTAGAAGAGTAGCCCATGATTGGGACACTGTGGTATCACTATTGCGTGATATATACCCTTGCTTGTCGTCTAAGCGATCTTGATGGTTTAGACGGCTGAGTCTAAGTGCGGTCGAGTGTATCTTATGCCTAACGTATAGGCGATGATAGTACCTTCCCGAGAGTAACCTAATAAAATTTCGGGGACGAAAATTCTTTTAAGAGGGAAGGATTGTAACACCCCAAATTTATCATTCTTGAAATTAGGTAACAGTCCTGAAGAATGGGGCATACTGCTAGATTCTCGCTTGAGCGAGAGGATCTCGCCCAAGCGAGAGGATCAGTGTTTTGAATTTGGAAATTCTGGGAGTCTCGCCCAAGCGAGGAATGGGTCACTTGAGCGAGAGAAAGCCTAGGTAGGCTGTGAGATTCTCGCTTGCGCGAGAGAATCTCACCCAGGCGAGAGAGCCCGTGTCTGGAACATTAAAATATCGTGGGTTTCTCGCCCAAGCGAGATATTCTCGCCCGGGCGAGAGTGCCCAACTATAAAAGAAAAGAAAGGGTTTCAAAAACCCTAATCTTCATTTTCTTTTCTCCCCTTTCACTCCTAACGGCGGCTCCCCATAGATTCCGACTCATTCCTCCTCTAAACCTCAAAAACACATCAAAACCTCTTCCTCTTGCTTCTTAATGGAACATTGGAGAGCTTTGGAGAGGAAAAAGCAACAATGGAGGTTGAAGGAGATGGAGCTCTTTGTGAATCCATGGAGCTTACGCAACCTAAGGTGAGGGAGAAGACCATTGTGGTCTTAGAGTATTTCATTAGAGTCATCATCTCCGATTTCCCTCAAGAATCGGAGCATATTAACGGATAGAAACTCTCTTGGGAGTTTGTGGTCCATGTGAGAGTCTTTATTTTACATGAGGATGTATTAGCCATAAAAGTGGAGATATATGTGTGGGGAAAACCGTATATTTAAGTAAAACGCTATATGCTCATTTATGGTAATACACTGTCATTAAAGATGGTTCTAACGTTAATGTGTATATGATGAAGGATATGTTATGCGTGGTTTGTTTATGATAATGGTTACGTTGTGTGATAATGATGGTGTGTGAGATATTTATGGTCATAAATATAAATGAGTATGTTGTGAGTGGTTGATTGTTATAAACATGTATGGGTGTGTTGTAACAATGAGTGTGTGATGAGTTGTTAATGTGTTAAAATGGATATGAGTATGTTTATCAAAATGAGTATGTTGTGAGTTGTGGATTGTTATAAACTTATATGGGTGTGCGTGTAACGATGACTGTGTGATGAGCTGTTAAAGTGTTAAAATGGATAAGGTATGTTGGGGACAATGAAGGTGTTGTGTGTTATTTATGGTGATCAAATAATGAGATGCCTTGCGTTGATTTTGTATGACATGGATGTGAGTGTAATGGGGAATTACTCGACCTGCCCGATGTGGTATGGGGAATGAACTCAACCTACCCGATGTGGTATGGGGAATGAACTTGACCTGCCCGATGTGGTATGGGGATTACTCGACCTGCCCGATGTGGTAGAGGATTATTTGTACGGTGCAGAATTGTTGAAAGAAAATCAAGGGAAAATTACTACGGAATGTGAATGATGTGAAAAGTGTATATTCAGAATGAAAATCATATGCATGCCATAAGATATATATTATGGGATATATATCTTATATGGTGAATATGAACGATGAGAAATGCGTGTGTTTGGATGAATAAAATATGCACACTATAGCACATATATATTATGGGATGTATGTGTACTATAGGGTGAATATGGATAATATGAGATGAATAAAATATGCACACTATAGAACATATATATTATGGGATGTATGTGTACTATAGGGTGAATATGGATAATATGAGATGAATAAAATATGCACACTATAGAACACATATAGTATGGGATATATGTGTACTATAGGGTGAATATGGATAATATGTGTTGATTTATGTATGTTTATCATGATTGATGTTAGATGTGTGTGGTTTTAATACTTTAATGTTATTACTCCATGTAAATCCACGCTACGGTCGCCGTAGTTGGTTCTTACTCCCTCTGTCTTTCCTTGTATGTGTTATGTATTTGAGTTCAGGTCGTGGCGGTAGCGCATCGGATGCTTGCGGAGGAGAGTACATGTTTGAGTAGTTGCTTTATGTTCTCAATGTTGTAATTGAATAATGCATGTAATATGGAGAGTATGTTAAATGAGATTTATGTATGAGTGACTCTCTCCTAAATGTATAGTTAGGATATTAAACGATGTAACAATGGAAGTTTTATTGAGAATGGATAATTGTATTTAAATTGTGTAATTAAAAGGAAGTGAAATGACATGTTTCTAATGAAGTGAACGATTGATTGTTTCCGCACCTGAAAGAGGAATCGAACTTATATATATATTCAATCAGGTTTTCCAAATCATTCGAGTAATGTCTTTTAAAAGTAATCACTTCGATTTCTCGAACAAGGTTTTAAAAGAGAATTTTTGGATTACGAAAATCGGGTCCTTACACCTTTGAGGACCACGAGTGCGATGGTTGCTAGGTGGTCCATATGGTCATCGGTCTTCGGCCACCTTCTCTTTACCCCTCCCTTGCACAAAGTTGCGTTGAGGCCCATATTTCCGGGGAGGGTTCACTTTATTAGTTGTAGCGTCTCTCACTCGCACATCATCCTCAAACATTCTACACTTGTTCACCAGTGTAGGGAAGTTAGAAATCTCTTGGTGGCAAAACATCACCTTCAACTCCGGTTTCAGACACATCTCGAACTTGACACATTTGGACCTTCCGTCCACTTCAAGTTCGGCATATGGACAATACTGAGCCAATTCCTCAAACTTGGCCGCGTACTCCCCCACGGTCAAACTCCCTTACTCTAGCTGCAAGAATTTCACCTCCTTCTTCCTCTTCAAGTCTGTAGGAAAGTATTTCTAAAGGAACTTGCCCTTGAAGGCCTCCTAGTTAATGATTTGCCCCTCCGTCTCCATCTGTCTCCGGACCTTCTCCCACCAGTTTTCAGCCTCCTTTACCAGCATATATGGGGCATATGCTACTTTCTGAGCATCAGAACAGCTCATGGCCTTGAAGATTCTTTCCAACCCTTGGACCCATTCAATGGCAACATCTAGAGCAAATCCACCTTGGAACTGACTAGGGTTCCTCCTGTAGAACTCATCCAGACCTCGGTATTCGGCCGATTCGGGTGGGACTTGTAAAACCCCAAATTTTTAAGTCTTTAAAATTATAGTAACAGTCCTCGGATCCTCGCTTGAGCGAGAGATTCTCGCCTGAGCGAGAAAGGATCACCTGGGAGGGTGAAATCTTGGACTATACTGGAAGATTCTCGCCTGAGCGAGAGTTTCCTCGCCTGGGCGAGAAATGGCAAACTAGGGTTGTTGACATTGTGAGATTCTCGCTTGAGCGAGAATACCTCGCTTGAGCGAGAGGAACCTGTTGACACTGTGAGATTCTCGCTTGAGCGAGAGGGTCAGAGTTGAATTTTTTAAAATGGGCGGGATTTTCTCGCTCGAGCGAGAGATAGCTCGCTTAAGCGAGAACCCGACGAGAACATTAAATGGGGGAAAACCCCAAACACATTTTAGGTTAAGAATTGAAGAGAGGTGAGAGAAGAGAGCATTCCCAAGGTCTAGGAGCTTTGATTCTTGTTCAAGAGCTTGAGAAGAGGTAAAACTCTCTATCATAACTCTCTTCTTCCCTTAATAACCCATTTTGGTATTATGGATGTCTTCTCAAAATGTGTAAAACTATGAAGACTCTCTCTTTCGAGTTATAGTTCATTTTATGTCGTTTGTACCTCGTAAACTCTTGGTTTTGAGTTAGTATTCCAAGAATGGAAAGAGGTTTGTGAGTTGGCTCATGGAAACCCAAAACCCTAGAGAGAGAAAATGAGGTTAGAGATGAAAGATGGGTGAAATGCTAGAGGTAGAAGATGAGTTGTTTTACAATGTTAAAATATGAGATGATATGTATGTGTTAGATGGTTGAAAACTCTTAATGAAAGTAGTATAGGACCATTGTGAACATGATAAATATCTTGTACGTTTAAATGATGCAATATAAGTTATTTATTTGTTATTTTGAATGAATGACTAACATTGAGTTATGTGGTGGGAATGAGGAAAGATCCTAAGTTTGGAGGTGGTGCCGGTGGAACTTGCGAAGTCACCAAAAACCAAACCCAACACTCACCGAGGTAAGGATAAGTCTTTAATTTATGCATTATGTGGAAAATGCGTGGACTTTCTGTATGAATAATGAAGTAAATGTTATTGGGGAAGTACCAATGGAAAGATGACTCAATAAAAGTAATATTATTGGGGGAGTACCAATGGAAAGATGACTCAATAAAAGTAATATTATTGGGGGAGAACCAATGGAAAGATGACTCAATGAATTAATATTATTGGGGGAGTACCAATGGAAAGATGACTCAAGTGAATTAAATATTATTGGGGGAGTACCAATGGAAATATGACTCAAACGAATTAAATATTATTGGGGGAGTACCAATGGAAATATGACTCAAATGAAATAAATATTATTGGGGGAGTACCAATGGAAATAAGACTCGAAACCTATTAGGGGAGTACCAATGGAAATAAGACTCAAATTATAATGACACAAATGATAAATCACTTAGTCACTATAAAGATATATGGGTATGTTTGTAGTGATGATGGGTGTATTTATGGTTTATGTATTGGTGGAGTGCCAATGAAAATAAAACTCGTTTTAGCCGACCTGAATAGGTTAGCGACTCTAGCTCGAGTTATGTAGCATGGTTTTTCAAAAGTATAGATGATGAAAAAGGTTTTTAGAGTTTTTAAATCATATTACTGTTGAAAACTATTTAAATGTGGATTAACTGACATTGAGTTTTATTGAATTAATGACTTATTCCTTTGTGTTGTTGTGCATTGTAAATGTTAATCCCATTTCAGGTAGGTGGACGAAGAAGGATCATTTTGAGTAGGGGATTAGGGACTTTTGTTTTGACGTCTCTTTATCCATTCTTTTGAAATTTGAATTTATTGTAATTGAAGTAACTTATGATACTATGATTATTATTTTTGTACATGATATTGATCATGGGTACTAGTAACTCGGGATATATGTAGTTATGGGTGTTTTGGAAACCCATAGCTAATTGTATGCGGGGTTACTAGGTTACATAAATGAATTATGTTTTTCTGCTATTGAATGTTGTATGTTATTTATGGTTTAAGGATAGGGTGTGAGTGAGAAGCGAGACTTTTAAAGTAAATTTAATCACTCGGTAATTTATGATTGACTGTTAAATGTATGAAATCGAAATAAATAAGGAAAAATTTTCAAGGGTAGAATTTAGGGTCGTTACAGGACTAAGGGTTGCGAACTCGGACCTAGTGCTGGATTTTGGTTCAGGTTATGCAAGTTCTCATTAACTTGTTGCAATGCAGCCACCATCTGAGCCAACAGATTGTTCGGAATATTCTGACTCATTCATCTTCCTCTCCCAGCCATGTGTACTTGTACTCATTCACTGGTCAGTACATCAAAATTTTAACCAGAGAAGAATCACAAAATCACACAACAGTTTGTACACACCATGTAATTCAATCACATAAAAGTCATGAAGAAGCATGTAAGGTCATATCCTAGGCCGCAAAATTAACTATGCTCTGATACCATATAGTAAGGACCCAAAAATTCAACCCTTGAATTTTTTTCCTTATTTTATTCCTTTCACATACATTTTCCTATAAGTTATAATCACAAATACAACAACCTTGTTTTAATCCCTCTTTCCTATGCATATTCATTCCATAACGCAATATCCACATACACGTTCATTTAACAGAAAATCATAATTCTTATTAATGAATCTCGATAACTACCGCATACAACTAGCTATGGGTTTCCAAAATACCCATAGCTACAAATATCCAGAGTTACAATTATCTCAAAAATTATAAGGATCATAGTTACAAATACTTAAGTCCGCAAATATTCAATCCTGATACAAAAGGGTGCAAATAAAGGAATCCAGATTTAAAAGCTCCTACAGCTCCAAATCAAGCGTCCTTAACTCATCTAATTATCAATAATGGGATTATCAAATGGCAACACACAAACGTACAAAGGAGTAAGTCATTTATTTCAATAAATATCATTTTTGATATAATCCACATTTAAACAGGGTTAGATAAACAATTTAAGTATTCCAACATAAAGTCATTACATTTCATTTCATATCTTACTACATCATACGACCGTTCTTCCTTTCACATTCTTCCATGTCAAACCTTGTTAACCTCTTCTTCATTTCCGTATTACATAGTCATTCCCCACTTACACATGTAACGCCCCGAAAATTACTTCAATAATCTTGCTCGAAAATGGGTAAAAAAAAAAAAATTGAATAAAGGAGCCATAAAAATTTATGTCCTTATCTTCGTTTCATTTTCGGAACATCACTTAAGTAACATATAATGCGGAAAATCACAACCATTACTTAATGGTAACTAGAAAACTCAATATAACTTTGAATCATACTTCATTAGAAAATGTTGGTACAGGTACAAGGCGGAATCCTAATCGTCGCCCAAATAAAAACTACTACAAAATAAATTCCCTACACAGGTACACTAATCAAAAGTACAAGGGCCTGTGTAGGTATAACAGATTCCCTCAATCCTCCATGCCCCCTCCTGGGACATCGAAAAGTGGTAACTCTGAATCCCGATCGAACGATCCATCTGAACAAACGCGGATAGAAGACAAAAAGAAAGAAGAGGGGGAGTAAAACATCTAATGAAATACTTATCATTGACGTCGTGGAATTACACAGAATAATACACCAAGACAACACATGAGTACATATATATCATGTGATTATACAAGCACATAAAAACAATGAATGAAATATAAAACTCGAGGATTTAGAAACAATATCGAAGAATATCATGTATGCAATGCGATGCATGAGTCCACCATCCTTACTCCTTTATCCTCCCAATAACTATTCGGAAATAACCGAGAGTACAGGTCCCATAACAAGCCGATTTGAACGCACCAAAATATTCCTCGCAAGGATATATGATCGATCTGTTCCAAAGAACTGTCCATTTCAGGACGGTGTCGTATCAAACACTTTCTGGGCATCCCTCTCATCGATCCTGATTGCAAAGAGGGGTTGTCAGAGATCATCTAGTTTGCGCTGTGAGAACTGTCCGATCCAACAGAATACCTCATCCAGGAATACAAGGGACTCGTCTCACCTAGACTCACCCTCAAGACTTTGCTGACGAATCACCGCCATCGCCGTCCCTCTCAACATCTCGGGGCTCGTTCGTCTCCCGTAAATTTCCTCTCCACTACTTCATTATTCATAATGAGTATGCACACTAACCGAGGTTAGCCAATTAAATCTTTTAATCATTCTTTTAAATGATCGGCCCAACCTAAGACATCTCCCAAAGGAATGCTTCTAGTGGGTCCCGATCTTAACACATATAACAAAAAGAGAGAATAATTTCGGCACCACTACGAACCATCGCTGAATTATCCTGGACGGCTCCTCTAGCCAAGCCTCTTACGGTCAAATAATCTCGCTGCGTGGGCATAATATCACACCCTCGGCCTCGCCTTTAACAAAGCAATTCCTTACTTTTATTACTTTCAAGAATTTCATATAGTTGTTTACCTTTACAAATTCTTGATGGCAAACATGTCATTGGGCTCTCGTATATATGAGAGTTATCATTCCGACGACTTAAAAAGAAGTCATGTCTGTATGGAGCCCGCTCGCTCAAGCGAGAGCTGTCTTGCTCAAACGAGATGCTTCCATTTTTGAGGCATTTGTGGCTTAAGCGAGAGCTGTCTTGCTTAAGCGAGAAAACAATCAGTTCTCTTGGTGCTTATTTTAGCTCAAGCGAGAGCTGTCTCGCCTCGAGCTAAAACACTCATTTTCTCTATACACTTCTCGCTCAATCGAGAGTTGTCTCGGTCAAGCGAGAAGAACCTAAATATCATTTTAATTACTTTTCTCAAGGAAAATATTTCTCATTTATATCAAATGTTTTTAAACCTTGACTTTCAAAATTATCACATACATATCATTCCCATAATAATCATTCAAACATTATAATTCAAGAGTAAACATGATATTTGCATATATAAACATAACATAAATCGGTATAAGAAATATTGTTGTACTTAATCCAAACAAACATGCAATTGATTAAGTACAAGCTTTCTTAATACCCAGGGCAACTCCAAACTTGTGAGGGAGTTTGGAGGTCCTGATGCATATTCGGACACCACTGTGTCGCGATGTTTTCTCCCTCACCTGAGTGTGTCGAGTCGTTAGGTTCTCTGTTTGTAGGTGAGCTTACTTGATCCGTTCTCCTCTCGAAATCTTTATTATGCCAAAATAACGTTAATTAGTTAAATGACGATAATTATTATACTTACGAAATAACTTTTTAATTGCTTTCGTCCCTCCAATGAGACTTCCGATTTAAAATGAATTTAATTGCTTTCGTCCCTCCAATTCAAGGTTGAATATCCTTGAATCATCATTTGTCATCGAAACTCTTACAATCAAATAATACTTTTTAAAGTAAAATTTTCAATAAAACTTATACCGAAATTATGTCGTAATCCGTGGATATGCACCAGGCTAGTTCCCAGGAAAGAGAGGTGGGTCATAAAGACACCCTTAAATACCAAATCTTTCCTTAGACAGAACCTTTCTAGACATGTATTCCCACTTCATTTATGTCGTAATCCGTGGATATACACCAGGCTAGTTCCCAGGAAAGAGAGGTGGGTCATAAAGACACCCTTAAATACCAAGTCTTTCCTTAAACAGAACCTTTCTAGACATGTATTCCCACTTCATTTATGTCGTAATCCGTGGATATACATCAGGCTAGTTCCCAGGAAAGAGAGGTGGGTCATAAAGACACCCTTAAATACCAAGTCTTTCCTTAGACAGAACCTTTCTATACATGTATTCCCACTTCATTTATGTCGAAATCCGTGGGTATACATCAGGCTAGTTCCCAGGAAAGAAAGGTGGGTCATAAAGACACCCTTAAATACCAAGTCTTTCCTTAGACAGAACCTTTCTAGACATGTATTCCCACTTCATTGTATTTTTCCGATAATTCATAAATCTTATTTTTTGTAAGTAAAACATTTTTACTAAAACTAACCTTTTTACTTTTTTAAGTAAATCTTACCATTTTAAAGTAAGTTCACTTAATTAAGATTCAACATTTTTAAATCATTTTACCATCTAAGACTTCATAACACTTTAAGTTTATAAAGTCAAGACTTTTAGGTAACTCTCATTATTTCAAGTATACTACTAAAACAAATTTTCATGAACATCTTAACACCTCCTAATTTTTTAGGAAAAACCCTCAAGGGTTAGTAAGTGTTATTTTCATAGTCATGAAAAAGAATGGCTCTTAATTTAATATTTTACATTTAAACATCTTTTAGTTATTCTTACCACTTTAAAGTAAGTCAACTAAAATAAATACAACAATTTCTATGAACATCTTAACACCTCCTAATATTTTAGGAAAAACCTCAAGGGTTAGTAAGTGTTATTTTCATGGTCATGAAAATAAATCATAATGTAAGACTTTCTACTACTTTAATATCTAAAACTTCATAACACTTTAAGTTTATGAAGTCAAGACTTTAATTAATCATCTTTTATCCCAAATCATTATTTTAACTTGGGAATCAAAGAGTAAAATATGTAAACCACTTTTAAAACATAATACTATCTAAAAAATGAAATATTTTCAACAACTCATCAACATCATAAACTTTCAAGAATAAAATACAAACTTTTTCCTAAACACATTAAAGGTTCCTTTGATGTTAAAATCATCACCTTTAAACATATTCAAATACTAACAATAATTTCTAATATTTCCAAATAAATAACTCATCTAACCTTGTCCAAAGATATAGTTTTTCCATCTAAGAACAAGGAAGAAATTTCAAGATTTACAAAAGTCAAAAACTACATAAAGGTTCATATGATTTTATTATCATCCCCTTTAGTTATGCTTTCATAAAATACTTAAAGAACAAATATAAACTCTACTTTATGAACAAAATAATAAAAGCTCATAACTTTCTATGAAGTATGAGAAGAAGATGAAGAAGATAAAATAAAAGACTACCTTAGTTTGTATAAGGAATTTAGTGTAAAAATGAGAGGATGGGGTGAGGTATTTATAGGAGAGCCTCACCCTAATCAAATCAGAAAATTTAATGCAAAGTAAGTAGCTTTAGACTAGCATAGGTGATGTGTCTAATGGTGGTGGAGTGAGAGGATTTGTTGAGTGTTTTAGGGGTTTTTGGAAGCTTTTGCATTACTTGTGTAACAAGTAAGTGGCTCATGCAATGATGACTTCCAACTTTATTGATATGATGTAATTTCCCAATAAATGTCGTGTCCGAACATCTTCGGATAATTTCGTCCAAAAATATACAATCTCACGATTTTGGTTTACGGTTAGAACTTCGAAACACAGAATTTGGAGTGAAAATATTTAGAAATGCATTCTGAATGAACTTGATGTCTATCTTGACTCGAAATAATATTTCGAAGCCAATGGGGCAATCGGAATTCGATTCCGAGTTACGGAACTCAAAAACACGTTATTGGGCCGAATTCGGGCTATTTGGGCCCGACGACAATTCAAAAATATTTTGTCACATAAAATTACGAAAATTTACCATAAAATAGGAAATCAAAAAACAAGACTAATATTCAACTATGGCTTAGCCTAAATCCACACTGATTAATTTCTACAATTAATCGTTGATAAAATAAATAATTAATTAAAACTCATAAAAATTTATAATTCCAAATCAGAAAATTCGTGGTGTTACAACACATACTTCCACAATACCACCTAGGGCAAGACATTTGATTCACTACCACTTGGGCAAGACATTCAATTCAATACCACTTGGGCAAGACAATCAATTCAATACCACTTGGGCAAGACATTCAATTCAATACCACTTGGGTAAGACATTCAATTCAATACCACTTGGGCAAGACAATCAATTCAATACCACTTGGGAAAGACATTCAATTCAATACCACTAAGGCAAGACATTCGATTCAATACCACTTGGGGCAAGACATAAAACTCAATACCACTTAGGCAAGACATTCAATTCTGTACCACTTGGGCAAGACATACAACTCAATACCACTTGGGCAAGACATTCAATTCAATACCACTTGGGAAAGACATACAACTCAATACCACTTGGGCAAGACATTCAATTCAATACCACTTGGGGCAAGACATACAACTCAATACAACTTGGGCAAGACGTTCAATTTTCTTTGATACATTCCACCTCATATTCTTTTCGAGTCCACAACATAGAACCGCATATCTCATAATGCATATCTCGAAATAAAATGCTTATCCTTACCTCGGTGAGCGTTGGGTTTTGTCCTTGGTAACCTTGCAAGTTCCACTGATACCACCTCCAACCTTAGGATCTCTTCTCAAGCTTCTAGATGATTCCCACGAGTTCTTACTCTCAAGATCACCTTCTTCTCTCTTCTCTCTCAATTTCTAACCCTAAAATTGTTTGAGGGTTTCTATTTCAAAGTGAAATCGTCGGGTTCTCGCTCAAGTGAGAAAATCCCGCCTTTTTAAAATTTCAGATCTGACGCTCTCGCTCAAGCAAGAATCCTTTAGTGTCAACACACTCTCCCTCGCCCAAGCGAGCCAACTCTCGCTCAAGCAAGCCTTCTCTCGCTCAGGCGAGCCACATCTTGCCCAGGCGAGAATCCCAGGAAATCCTGGGAGCAGATACTAGGCCTCTCGCTTGGGCGAGGCCTTCTCGCTCAAGCGAGAATTACCTAGTATACCCGAGAACTTCACTATACATAGGAAAATAAAATTAGGGTGTCACAGTCACTGATAGAAAATCAATATAAAACATTGCCGAGTGAAGATGATTGGGAGATGGCCAATGAAATTTGTCTAAAGTTGAAGTTATTTTATAATACAACGTTAATATTTTCTGGTAGTTTGTATCCAACTGCGAATGTCCTTTTCCCAAAAATTTGTGAAATTAAATTGACATTTCTTGATTGGCTTCAATCTACTAACCTTGTTATTCACCAAATGGCTGAAGCAATGTATGCCAAATTTGAAAAGTATTGGGATGATATTGGTGTTTTGATGGCTTTTGGTGTTATTTTAGATAATAGATACAAACTATGTTTCTTAGAGTTTTTTTATCCCATAATTTATGGACAATGACATTGTTCTAAAATGAGCAAGGTGAAAAGTATTTGTAAAAATTTGGTAAAATAGTATGAGATTAAAATGAAGGGTAAGGATAGTGCTTTTTCATGTTCAAGTCAGAGTCAAACTCTAAATTTAATAGATGTTGAGGCTGATGAAGTGAATATTGATTGGAGGGCAAAGTATCAAAGTTTTGTTTCTGAACAAAATTTTGCTACAGCACATCGTAGGTCAGAACTAGACATATATTTATAGTATAAAGTGTTGTTCGATCAAGGAGAGTTTGACATCTTAGCTTGGTGGAGGGTAAATAGGAAAAAATATCCAACCTTGCAAAGAATTGCAAGAGACTTACTGGTAATTTCTATCTCAACTATTGCTTCAGAATCTTCATTTGATACTAGAGGCCAAATTCTTACTTCTCATCGTAGTAGATTGTATCTAGATACTATAAAAGCGTTGATGTGTCTCCAAGATTGGCTAAGGGGTGACATGAAAGGTAATAATATTTACATTTTTAATTACATATTTTTACAGATTCATTATATAAATCATGAAAAAAGTTATTATATTTTTGTAGGCTCTTCAAATTCAAAACTAGACATCATTGGGTGTGGTACAATATTGAAAGATTTTGATGTTAGTAACGTTGTTAGTTTTGATTTTAAGTTGCTTAAAATTAGTAATAAAATCTTGAATTTCAATTTTTAAAATTTTATTTTATAGGATCCAACTAGCCAAGGTATTGCTATTGAAGGGAATGACGTCATTCATTGAAGATGACGAAACTGCAGGCATGACTATATTTTCATGAATTTTTATTTTGTTGAAGACTTAATATTTTGAAAGTAGTTTAAATTTAAAAATTTGTATATACAATTGAATTTTCATTAGTACTTTTCAATGTTGGAAAGAGTTGTTGAATTTGAATTACTAAAAATGTGTATATGTACAAAAATTCAATCATAATATAAGAAATCCGTATCCACAGGTACCAGAAAACCCTTAAAATACCCATCACGGGTACCCGCACAGATATGGGTACCATTCCCGTATTTCAGAACGCTACGGTAGCGGTTATTCTATAAATTTTCAATTAAATGTTCCAAGTAATATTGTGAAACCCAAGTTGGATATTAAATCGGAAGGAGTCCTGTATTAGATTTAATCAGTTTAAACAGTTAAATTGTCTGTTTCAATCGGATGATTTCATATATAATTAATAATTTTTATCTATACGTATATAATTATATATAAACGTAAATTTGTTATAATTAATAATTATGTATAATTATAATGAAGTAATATCTCTATTTTTTTGGACCGAAATAAAATAAAACATTATATTAATTTCCATCTTTTTTAATTTTAAGTAAACTGTCTGATTCACTTCCCGATTTAACCAAATTTAAGACAATAAACAATAATTTCATCTGTTTAAATAAATGCAATTCCTTATTTAATTAAAACTGCACATCATATTTGTTTTCAAATCTTTTTAAGTGACCAGACCAAGTGGACTGCCCATAATTCTCACAAAACTAGTTCTAAGTATATTTCATATGTTGTCCAACTTGATATATCATTTCTCTATGTCATATAAAAATATTAAAAAAATAAGAGATTAAAATCTCACGATTTAAAATATTTTAATTAAAAATATAATAATAAAGAATAACAAAGACCATACCCGAAGATCAAAGAAAGTAAAAATCTTCGTCTTTGGAGTCTCCACGCGGCCTTTAAGGTTTGTTATCTCTGAAAATTTGAATATCCATTCGTACAATCTATTGCTCCTTCACTATTTTTATTTCCTTTTTAATGTATAATTATATACCTTTTCACCTTCAGAGGCTTTGTTTTCTCCCTTCGAATTAATAGTGATAATTTGTATTTTGTGGATATATCAGTTTGATTTTTAGTTATGACTATAGTCAATATAATCGTTATTGATATTTAATGTCAAATTTTTAACTTTTTTATTCCGCGATTTATTCTCGTGTTTTCAGGGCATTGTTTGAATAAAATTGATTTAGTTCTCTGTATTGAGTTCAACACATGAATACATAGATAGTCACATTGATGTGGTTTTTGTTTTGTTTCGTGTGAGACTTTTATTTTGAAATGTGGTAGGTTTGTTTGAGTTAGGTTTTGGAGCGGAAAAAAAACAGATAAAAAAAGTTATGAGATATGACTTTGAAACCTTCCATTTCCATTAATTTCCGTCTAAAACCGAACTCACAAATGAATCCTGAAACTCTCGGGGCTATCTTAGCAATCTAGTGACCTGAAATCGTCAACCTACCCAATGGCTTAGGCAGCCTCCATTCGATTTTTTGAATTGCTTGAGTTTCATTTCACAGGTTTCGGAAGTAAATGCTCTGTCCATTTTCCCCTTTCCTTTTCTATCTTTTAAATGGAAGAGAATTGTAATCTCTCATTTTTTCTGAAAATTTGTACAAATATTTTGGTTTTTGAGGTTGATAACTTGATATTTAGTAGAAAAAACCCAAAATTCATGATAGTGATGAACAATGATTTAAATTGTGGATCGCATCACCTGATGCGACCACAATATTGCAGTTGCGGTGACCGCTGCAACCGCAATTGCATTGTGACTCCAAATCACAATGATGCGGCCGCATCGGGCCGCAACGCAACCACATCGGGCCGCAACGCAACCGCATCGGACTGCATTTGGACCGTATCAGACCGCATCGGATTCAAAAATATTGTTTTAATAACAAAATAGTTCACACCGCAACGCCTGCAATCCGCATCGTAATGACTACAATGATTGCAACCGCTGTAGCCACAACCGTTAGTGCAATTTAAAACACTGGTGGTGAAGAGAGAAGAGAGTAAATTAACTGAATCTGTTATCCTATTATTATTATTATTATTATTGATAATGCAGATAGATTGAGTCACTATTTATAGGTAGGGACTTAATCAAGGGAAGTGTAACAGCTCTATAACTAACCTACTCCAGCAGTTAACAAACAGATAACGACCAACAGTAGCAGGTCGTAGCTATATTACTCTAATAATATTCAATGTTTTATCATATTTTAACGTTCTAGAAATCTGGAAAATGATTAGCGCCGTATATGGTTTAAGATGTTTGGTTGCCATTTTGGTGTTGGCCTTTATTTCCTGAGCACATGAACACTTTAAGTACAGTTTCTGCTACAAATTAAAATGCTTAAGTATGGAGCTCGTAAATGGTTTCATGATTTTAAACATGGGAAAATTAATGAAGAGAATGGGGATAAATAGCTTTATAAGTACTTACAACAATTAGTGTCAACATGAGGAATTTGGAAATTGTGTTTAGGACTAGGTATTCATTAATTGTAGGCACATTATTGTTACTGGCCTGCTCCACTTACCAAGTTTAGGTAATTGATTGTAAGTGGTCAATATTTGTCTATTGCAGCTCTAAGTCTCTAACGATTGCTCAACAGGTGTTCTGTTTAGAGGCCAACATGAGCTTTGCTGCACCATCAATTGGTTCTGCTGGTAAGATTACCTCTGCACTCAGCACCTATATGAGTTATGCTTGCCATTTCCAGGTGTAATTTATTCACTGGGGAGTTTTCCCACCATTATCTGGGATTTCTTAGGATGAATGAGTAACATTAACTCTTAAACTTCCATGGAGTTGTACGAAGGAAAGCTGATATCCGATTTGCTTTCTTTTTGTTATCCGATTTTAGGTGGTAGATCTGCTCTACGAGCATTTGAGTTTGGAAGAACATATGTTGTTAGACCCAAGGGTAAACACCAAGCAACTATAGTTTGGTTGCACGGCCTAGGTGATAATGGCTCCAGGTGATATGACATTTCCTATTACTTTTTCACATACTCATATTACTGAATATTTATTCATGGTTGGGAGATAAATTGAGTTCTCTTTTATTTTTTAGGCTTTATTTGTAACTTTTTTTATTACCTAGGTAGTTATTTTTAACTTTTAGCCCCTTTAAATTCCAAGTTGTCATAAAATGTTTCATCGAGAACTTATATGTCTATGTTTTGTATTATAGATAAAAGTTAGATTTTTTGGGGATAAAACACATAATAAATGTTAGTTAAGTATTTGAAACACTTTCAACAGGATTTGTATCACCAAAAAGTACAATTACAGGCATTCAATTTCATCTCCAAGAACAAGAAATTATGAGATTGATCCTTTCCGGCATGAGCTGTATTTGATGCTGAAGGCTATAAAATCAACCGAATTAAAGTGGCTCACTCCTGATTAGTTCCATTGCGTGTTGTCAATGGCGGAAGGCGGCCCATAGCAGTTGCCAAAATTCCGCCATCACGGCGTTGCCGGCAAATAGCGGCATCATCATGGCAGTTGACAAAAAATAAATAAAAAATATAATAATAATACAATAAAACAAAAATCAAATAATAACATATAGTTTAATAAAAATCATTAAGTACCAAAGTCTCATAACTTCATAAGGTCACTAGATGGTTAAAATAGAGTTACTGCAAAAGTGCAAATAACATATTAAAAACAGTGGGAGGAAAAAACTATCTTTTATAAAAAAATATAAACTACATAAAAAAGAGAAAAAATATAGTTCTGACTTCTGGAAAAAAAACAGACACTTAAAAAAAATGAAGTTCTGATAAAAAAGTAAACTGAAACTTTAAATAAAAATTGTAGTTCTAAAAAAAATACAATAAAATGAAACTTAAAAGAAAAATCTGTGAATCTGAAAAAGAAAAAAAGTAAACTAAATTTTTTGCAGATAGATTTTAATAACCATAGAGGAGAATTTTAGATGAAAAACATGCATAGAAGGGAAATAGAGGTTGACAAACTTAGTGATGGCAGACGGCGACAGCAACGGCAGAGGCAGACAGCAGACAAGGTTTCAGAGAGATGGCAGCAAGGAGAGGTAGAGATAATCAATAAATAGAAATATTTATGGTTTTAACCCACAAATAGGCCAAAAAAATCCGACCCGGACCGTTTTCCCCCAGAAACCCTACCTAGGAAAGCCCAACCCCGCTATTTCCGCCTTTGCCGCCATGGCGCCTCCACTGCCAGTCCGCAATGGTGGCTATTTCAAGCAAAAGGCGGACAAGGCCATTTGGCGGGTTTTTCCAAATAGCTAATGGCGGTGGGCTAGAAACCGCTGCCGCCATCCGCCATGGCGCCGCCATTGCGGCTTTTTGACAACACTGTTCCATTAATATTGATATTTTATAATTGTTATAGTACTATTAAAGTATCCATCTTTGAAAAGAAAATTCTTTTCCAATCTGTTATAACATATACTTTTTTTAAAGAATTGTTCTAGTGCATTTTGGTAATTGAAATTGTCACTTCAGTTTTGATGTAAAATTGTAAATAGACTATCTAAATAACATTCCTTATCATTATTTTATGGATATTTGACTCCCATCTCTGATTTATTCTTCCTTCAAACCTTCTTTTAATTTATTTTGTTATTAAAAGGAAAAACATATGACAATGTTAATATTAAACATGTCCAACTTGAGAGCACTCCTGTTCTTTATGGTCAAACACAAAACAAGATCCATAAGAGAGGGGCATATATCAGACAAGGAGTACAGAAGGAGTGCCAGTTAGGGCCAACTTAAGTTGATTTTTTAGCATGATTTTAATCATGCAGCTATAACTTAGAAGTTGGAACCTCATTTTTGTTTTGCTTTTGCAGTTGGTCCCAGCTATTAGAGACCCTTCCTCTTCCAAATGTAAGGATCTTTGAATTGTTATAGGAGAAATTATATGGCTAATGAAGTTACTTAATCTAGGAACCTTTAAGATCATCTCTATCGCAATTAAAAAGTTCATGTATCTTCATTGTATTTTTCAGATTAAATGGATTTGTCCAACCGCTCCTACTCGGCCAATATCTATATTTGGTGGCTTTCCTTCTACTGCTTGTAAGTTTGACTGTTTTGTAAGCTCTGATTATGGCCAGGAATCTCTAGCTTTTAAGGTTTACATATTATATAAGCTGGCTAGTGGGGTAAGGCATCGTTAGATTCCCAGGATGACCAAAAGGTCAAGGGTTCGATTCCTGGGAGCGACACTTGTTGGGAGGGGCAGCCACGCACCCCGAAAGGGATTAGTTCCTTACCCAAAAAGATGAGGGGATACCCTTGGTAGTACCAAAAGAAAAATATTATATAAGCTGGCTTATGTGCTGCCTCATAGTAAAGGGTGGCCCAATGTACAAGGTTCCCACCTAGTGGAGTCTAGGGAGGGTAGGTGTACGCAGACTTATTCTTATAAGCGAATAGGCTACTTCCAAGATTTGAGCCCATGACCTCTAGGTCACAATGCAAGTAACCTTACCGTTGCGTTGGGTCTCACCCTCATTGTAGTTTAACAATAATCATACCTTATTGCAGTCAAGTATGTGAATGTATTCAAGGACATAGGTGCCACTTAAGTGTTTATAAATCTTAAAAAGAACCTTAAATTGGTGTTCGTTAACTTTGACTTGATATGTTATAGGGTTTGATGTGGGAGAACTTTCAGAAGATGCTCCTGATGATCTAGAAGGTTTGGATGCTTCAGCTGCACATGTTGCTAATTTGTTGTCAACCGAACCTGCAGACAGTAAGTTTCTCTTGAAACTCTATAGTCCATTTTATTTCCTTATAACCTCCCTTTGGTGATTTTCTTTTTTAAGAAATTTATTTAGTGAATGCCGTGTTTTGTGACAAAACATATTTTGATGCTAGATTATTATAAAAGTTAGAACCTCTAATTGTACACTGACACAATTTTCTCATCCGAATCCTTAATGGCTCACCCTCTAAAATAGAATAAAGAAATAAAGAGAAAAGATGATAAATGAATAGGGAAAAGGGAGCAGCATTATTTTCTTTATTTTTGGATACTGGTAAACTTTTGAACCTTCTGCCACCCATATCAACAATATAAAGGTGGTCGACATGAAGATCCCAATAAAATTCACTTCCAGAATTTGCATATTAGAATATACAATGATCCGCATAACTTATTTTCTATTATTCACCACACCATAAAATAATTCTTGTAAGTGGGTTTTAGTGAATTTGTATGTAGTGGAATGATAAGTTTGGTATACGCGCTTAACTTTCTTAAAACCTTATTGCATTTATGCTGAGGCTGGAAGTGGAAATACTCAATTTCAAAATGTTGTTAGGGGGCTTTGAATTTGTAGTCAATACTGCATAATTATGATATTTTTGTTGTGATAGGTAACCCCTAGTCAATTAGCTAAAACACTGTTAGAAATCTGTTATTGAGTTTGTTAGTTGGGGCTGGGATGGCTAGAGAAATTAGGCATGTTGCCTAAAAATAAGAGAGGGGTTAGAAGGTTAGGAAATCTAGTCATTTTCAGAGAGAATTGGGGCCTTTCGCATAGGGAGAGTTCCAGGTCTCTCAAATACCTAGAGAATTCAGTTTATTCATAGTGATTTCCATCAATAATATTATAGTGTATTTTTACTGGAATTTCTTTTGGCCCATGGATTTGTTCAAATTTTGTTGACAATTATGGTTATTTGCATGCAACAATTCCTCTTACTTCAAAGTTCGTGCTTAGATGCATACTTAGAAATCGTGGCCAGTATATTGTTGTTGTAGTTCCAGTAGTGCTGCCTTACAAGAAGTTTCGATTACTTGTTGAAATGAAAGAGAAAATGAGTGGGCTATATGGTACTGTTGCAACCACAATCGGAAGATTGAGCAATGCTGCCTATACAATATTTGCTATATTTGGAACTATAGCTGATGAGATTGGAGAAATTATAAAGGATGAATAAGCCAGCCGGAAATGGTAAAGTGATGAATTCCAAACTTGTTGCAGGAAAATGATTGAAGGCTTCCATTGGGACCTTAGAAAATGCTTTGATTGCTAGTGTTTCTGGGAAACACTGTATAGGTTTCAGTTACTGTTGCAGATGCAAGTCTACTGGTTCATGATGATTTTGCCAAGAAGGACCGGTTGCTGTTGTCTTTGAGAGTGCTCAGGTGTTTAGCATGGTTGAAGTGGGCATTAAAGAAAGATCAATGGAATCCTGGTGGACATTCTTATACAACATTCATAGCAAGGTCATCCTACTTCAAACAGTGGGATCCTGGTTGAATTTGCTTTTGAAAACCACTTGCTGTCACCTTGAGGACAAGGCAAATGTTTAGGGGGGGATATTGATAGGTAACCCCAAGTCAGTTAGTTAGAATGCGGTTAGGAATCTGTTATTGAGTTAGTTAGTTGGGGCTGGGATAGCTAGAGAAATAAGGCGTGTTGCCTATAAATAAGAGAGGAGTTAGAAGATGAGGATATCTAGTCATTTATAGAGAGAACTCAAATATGGAGATTTTTAGGTCCCTCAAATATAGAGAATTCAATGTATTCATAATGATTTCCATCAATAATATTCAGTTCTTATCCTATGGCCCACTTTATATCATTGTGACATTTTTATAATGTTTAGATGACCCTATCTAGTGGGGTTAAGGCTTGGTTGTTGTTGATAGTTTTATAATGCTTCTTGCCAACGTTCGAGAAACAATTATGTTACATTGATTTCAAGTCTGCTATTTGTTTAACAGTTAAGCTTGGTGTTGGAGGGTTTAGCATGGGAGCGGCTACTGCCCTTTACTCTGCAACCTGCTTCACTGTTGGAAAATATGGGAATGGCAATCCTTATCCGGCGAACTTAAGTGCAGCTGTTGGTTTAAGTGGCTGGCTTCCATGTGCAAAGTCTGGTCTTTTGATTCTACTTGAGTTATATTAGTTTGGCTCCCTTCACCTCCTTTTTTGGATATATTATTTAATGAAATTGTTATGTTTCTGCTCATGTCTAGGACCTTGAGTAACAAGTTACAAGGAGTAGGTGAAGCCACGGGACGTGCTCAATCCTTTCCTGTTTTGCTGTGTCACGGAAAAGGTAATTCTGACTAGAATCTAATACCAAATCCTCCATGTTGTAAAAGATTAAACACAACAAAAAATAAATAATAATATCCAAATAACCAGGGTGAAAAAACTAAATGCGGCGAGGCTGCTCAGTCTCTGTAAGATTCAAGACACCATCAACCTTCAAGTAGCCATTAGTAAAATACTTCGAAACCAAAAGTAGAGCATTTTTGTGTATCAAATTTGGTGGAGAAGTTTCTCCAGACGCACACGCCTTAGGACTGCACCGGATGCAAACTGTACCTAATCCTTTTTGCTGAACTTATAAAATTAAGTCGAGAAACACATGAAGTGCTCTCTAATAATCCCGAATAGATTTTTCTTAAGAAAACTAGCCACTTTTCCAAGTATAAGAACAACTGCCCAGTGTAGTGGCTTAATATTGTGGGCAAGAGTCATGTAAGGTTTTCAAACCTGCAGTATATCAGTAGTTTCTCCATCATTCATATCTATATTGAAATGAAAATCAGAAAGTATAGCATGATCCGCAGTATAGGCAAAATTTACTTGGGGAGGGTTTACCTAATAACCACCCTCAAGCCAACTATTTCTTTATTGCTTGATCTTTAGAAAAGAACAAAAGAAACATCTAATTCTTTCTTAGACAATTTTTGATCTAGGGTGAACATCTTGGTAGGGATACCAAAAAAAGACACCAAAAAATTCTCTGTATTATTTTAATAACTACCTTTTCTAATCACACAATGAACTAATTATAGCATGGAATTTAACTGTCCACTTCTACCAAAGTTCAAGGTGTTATGTAGTTAACGAAAATGGTCTAAGGGCCAAGAAGTAGGTGCAACAGTTCACTGGTAGGCCTAAATATTCTATACTCATGATTTAATAAAATAAAAAAGAGCAGCCCAATGCACGAGGCTCCCACTTTCTGGGGTCTAGGAAGAGTAGATGTACGCAGCTTGTGGAGAGACTGTTTCCTGAATGTGAACTCTCATGATCACTAACCAACAACTTTACCGTTGTGTCATGCTTTAACAAAATATTGAAAAATGTTCCTTCACTTACTAGAACATAGAGAAAGTATAGCCAGAAAGGCATTCACTGTTAATAGAAGATATTCCTTTAGCTGCCAGTGTTTGTTTAAGGTTTAACATTATTCATTTAATTTTTGTGAAATATTTGGAAGATCAATCCATAATCATATACTCATTTTTAAAGGTCTTAAATATAACTTACAGTGCAATGATAGATTCTTAAAAATGAAAAAATATCTTAAACTTATATCTTTACATATAACCTCAATTGTTGAGTTAGGTTGTACCAACCATTATCACAACTATAGGGGATTTTACCTAATTACATGATAACATTTGCCCCTAATATTCTTTCAGGTGATGATGTGGTCTCCTTCAAATTTGGTGATAAATCATCAAAATGCTTAAGTTCAACTGGATTTCAGGATGTAACTTTTAAAGCTTATAACGGGTAACAAACATACAACTTTTTAAGATTATGTTCTAGTTTTTATACAACCCTTTTATAACTATGATTCATTCTGAATTTTAATCAAGCATCTCATTTGGTTCTGACTTGAAAATAGGCTTGGCCACTACACAATTCCTGAAGAGATGGATGAGGTTTGTGCTTGGCTAAGGTCAAAATTAGGCCTTGATGGGACTTCTGCCTAGTTAGCAAGGAAAAGAAGGAAATATAAAGAGTTGTTTTCCTTTTCTGTCTATTGTAATTTTATGTTGTAGCAAATTTGCTTATTGAGATCTGTTATGGTTTACAAGACAGAGCAATGTACGACTCCATGTGGCACCCTTTGCGATAAGCCGAAAGTTGTCCCAAAGTTGTCACTCTGGGTTGTACATGATATAACCATAGCCAAATTTGTTAACACTTAGACATGAGAACATTTTCAAGACAATGTACTATTGAAACAAAGGTTGGTGGGTGTTAAGAATGGTGATGACATGCTCTTAAGTCCTAATATATTCTGCTGGAAAGGGTACTTCATTTATGTTAGGTTGAGCTGTTATAGGCTTGGATTCAATTGTTATATGATAATCTTATTCAGTTTAGGATGCATGGCACTGCCTTGACCCCAATTGGGTGGTAAACTGGTTTGGTTTTGTAGTCTAATTAAGATATGGTTAGTAGATATCTTTTCGCATCCTGATTTTCGGCCATGCGACTTCTTAAAGAATCGTCATCACGTCTTTTGTGGTTAAAACATGAAAAACTCAAATGAAGCCCAAATTAGGATAAAATGGTCTTTCAAATTAGAGTTGAGTTTAGGAGTCGATTACAGATCGGGAAATGTATTAGCATCTCGTCTGTCCGAAATAAAACTAAATTGTTTAAAACAAATTTTATTTTTTATTTTTGAGTCTCAGAAGAGTTTATTTTGTTCTTACGTATCCTTAGGTGCAATAGGGAAATCAAGATTATTTAGTTCTGATAGTAAAAATTGGTTTGATTTAAAACTAAATTTTTATTTTGTTATTTATTTTTATTTTGAAAAAATATTTTGGACTAGACAAAATTGAGTGTTTACATATCTTTTATATTTTGGGTTAATAATTATGTGCCTGAGTGAATAGGAAGATTAGCCTTGAATATGGCAGATTATCTATTTATTTATTATTATTATTATTTTTTTTTTTTGCATAATTGCACATTTAGTCCCTCATTTATCACATATGTGACTTTAGTCTCCCTGTTTTTAATTGCAAACATTTAATCCCTTAATTTTTAAGAATGTGCAAAATTTATCTCAAACTGATTTTCCATCTAAATTCGATAGATTTGTTAATTCCTTGATAAATGGTAAATGGAAAGACTCTACACTCTCACGTGTCACTTGCTAAATACATCAAGTTAACTATGATTTTAATTTTTTATAAATTTCAATCTAATTAGCCCTAAAATTCCCAAGGTTCATCCAACCTCAATTTCTTCGTGTACTCCTCATTCAGAAAAAGACTCGTGTGAAGATATATATGTGGATGTAATCAATAAATCTTCACAATAAATTAAAAATTAATTTTAATTAAAATTTAATCCTAAATTATAACATCAAAAAACATAAATTCACTTGTCTCTAAACATGATGTATTGGTTACGATTGCACACAAGTTTTTCTCCATTTTAGCATTAGTAAAGTAAAGACAAACTTGTGTGAATATATATATATATAACCAATAAAATCTTGACAACACATCAAAAATTAGTGAAAGATATTTGGCAGAGCTTGTAGGGAAAGATATTTGGACAATGGTTCAAGATGCTTTCAGTTCGGGTTTTTCAGACACTCACCTTCTCGAGACTCTAATTATTCTGATCCCGAAAATTAATCCTCCTTCATCTCTGATGGAGTTGAGACCAATTAGTCTTTGTAATGTTGCTTACAAAGTGTTAACTAAGGTGTTGGTTAACCGTCTTAGACCTTTTCTGGATGATCTTATTGGGCCTTTGCAAAATAGCTTCTTACCTGGAAAAGGTACTTCTGATAATGTCATCATTGCCCAAGAAGTTATGCACTTATATTCATAAATCTAAGTAGAAAAAGGTGTCATAACTAGAGGTGTCAAAACGGGCTACCCGAGCGAGTTTGGGCTAGCCCGTATCGGGTTCGGGCTAAACCGGGCTGGGCTAAAAAGCCCGAATACAATTTATGTATATCAAAATGTAGCCCAAGCCCGCCCTATGCGGGTTGCGGGTTGTGGCGGGCCGGCCCGCATAATATTTAAAAAAATTATTTAAATTTTAACATATTTAATATATATATCATTTGATATTAATTTATAAATTTTTTAACACAATTGTTATACTCAATACAACCAAACTTATAGATATAATACTATGTGTTTGAGCTAAGACATGATGTTAAGTCTACGGATATGATTCATAACATAACTCATTCATTAAATATTTTATATATATTAGACTCTCAATCTCTAACATAATATAATTTGTAACTTTACTTCAATATAATAAATGGATACAGTAAAAAATAATATTACTTTGGTTTATAGTAATGATAGTATAGACTCAAATTTAGAATGAATTCTATGTGTCGAAATATAATTATCATCATAATATTTCTTTACTTTGTGTATGGATATCTTTTGTATTCTCTTTATCAACACTTTCATTGTGAACTGTTATGTTAAATTTGGTTGTGTTGAGTTCTCTACAGTAAACAATTAAGTTGTTTTTCAGTTTCGTTGTAAAATTTATTTTCTTTATTATGTTTTTGTTGTAGAAGTTAAATCTAATTAAATATACAATTAAAAAAAGAAAAATAGAATCTATATGGTTTAATGTTCTCAGTTAATTTGATACACTATTTTGCTAATGTGCTTAAAATGATATTAAGCAAAATAGGAAAAATAATATAATTATTAACTTAATAACATTATTGTAATTTATAAATATTTATGTTATGGACATTACTCTATTTTTTATTCAAAGTTCATAACACAATATTTAATATATATTATCTATTTTTTAATCATAAGTTATTTTGTAAAATAATTTTCATCTTAAGCTTATTACCTAGCCAAAAAGTCCCAAAAAAAAGTTTTAAAATAAGAGAAAACGGGTAGCCCGAACCCGCCTAGGTAAGCCTGGCCCGAGCCCGGTTTTAATATAGTCCGCACGGGCCGGCCCATTTTGACACCTCTAGTCATAACTTTCAAGGTGGATCTTGAGAAAGCTTATGATAGAGTCAACTGGGATTTCCTGGAGCAGACTCTAGTTGACTTTAGGCTTCCTTGTATTATTGTTAGCCTCATCATGTGGTGTGTTTGATATACCAACATGTCCTTAATTTGGAATGGTTCTTGGTTGAAAGGTTTCCCTCCTACTAGAGGTCTTCGACAAAGTGATCCTATATCTCCCTATTTGTTTGTCATATGTATGGAAAAGTTATCTCCTTATTCAGCAAAAGGTAGATTTAGGGGTGTGGCAGCCTTTGAAACTCTCTAGAGGAGACCCTCATATTTTTCATTTATTGTTTGTTGATGATCTTTTGTTGTTCTACAAAGCTTCTAATTCCCAGCTGAGTAATGTGACAACTACTCTTGAGGTATTTTTCAAGGCTTCATGGGTGAAAGTGTATGTGGAAAAGTCTAATTCACGTGCTCAAAGAATGTCACTAATAAGAGGATAAATAACTTTATGAGTATCTGTGATATGCGAGTTGTGTCTAATCTAGATAATTACTTGGGTAATCCTCTCGTCCAAGGTTTAATCCCCTAACTTGGGGTGCTTGTCCAAGGTAATTATTTGGGTACTTGTGTTTAATCCCCTTATTGCGAAGATTCAAAGGCAAATGATTACGTGGAAGTCTAATCTTCTTATCAAAGCAGACATGCTTTGTCTCGCAAAATCTATCCCGATGTCTCTACCTACTAACACTATGCAAAGTAAATGGCTTCTTCAGAGTATTTGTAGTCAAATTGATAGGATGGTTAGGAATTTTGTTTAGGGAGGTAACATTAACAAAAAAGCCTCAATCTAGTACAGTGGGATACAATTACTAAGCATAAAAGTGATGGTAGGCTTGGGATTCGTTACTCCCGTTCTACTAATGTGTCTTTATTGGGTAAGCATGGATGGTATATGCTTCAGGATAATAATAATCTTTGGTGAAAGGATATGAAAATCAAATAGTTAGGGCATAAGTGGATGTTACATGCTCTAAATAAGTCGTTTGCTTCTCCAATCTGGAATAGTATTTTGAAGGCCTTCTTAGACCTAAAATAAGGATTCTCCTTGCACTTAGGAGACAAAAAATACTCCCTTTGGTATGATAATTGGATGGGGATTGGTCAATTATGATCTATGGTGGACTACATTCATATTTTTGATTCCCATATGTGTGTGAAGGATCTTTGGAAAAAAGACGGTTGAATATTGATGGCCTATACACTTTACTTTCTAGTCATGTGAAATAGATCATAAGTGATAGTTCAGTTCCTACTACTTTTAGTCGCCAGATTACTTGGGTTTGGGATAATAACTCTTCTGGTAGTTACTCAGTGAATTCACGTTACTAGTGGTTAAAACTTAGTATCTGGGTTGGTAGCCCTCCTATTTTTTGGAGATACTTATGGAGATTACCCGTCCTAGAAAATTTGATATTTCCTTGTTGGCTTATCGCTCATGATTCTCTTCTGACCAATTTACTCATGTTCAACAGGAAATTGTTAGACTCTCCCATTTGTTGTGGTAACTTTGTTCTTATTTGGCAGCGGTTGGGGTTTAATAATTCATCTTTTTGGAACAATCCTTCTTTTACATCCTGGGTGGAGGTGAATTCTAGGCTTGCTCACGGTTGTCTTTTCCTCGCCTGGTGGGCTTGGAGATGATAGAACAATTTGGTTTCCACTAATACTTCTTGGGATATTGGCTCTGTTTATAAGGAATGTTCATCATGACGTCAGAGATTGGAGCATTGCAGATAATTTCTCAGTTAGACCTACCTTGTCTAAGGTCTTCTGGTGCAAACTTGATATTGGTAAAGTGAAGCTTAATGTAGATGGCAGGTGGAATTTGAGAGAAAAACAAATGGGAGGTGGATGAGTTCTTCGCGATCATGATAGTTTGTGGATCTCTGACTTCTCAAGAAAATTTGGAATTGGTACTCCTATTCACTCGGAATTACTGGCTATAGAATACAGTCTTCTCTTGGCTTTGAATTTAGAGCACCATTCAGTTCTTTTGGAAAGTGATTGCTTGGAGGCGATTAGTATCATTTTGGAGAATGTTGGTGCAGCGGAAGCGATCGTTGCGCAACATTGGTCATAAAGCAATCAAATAATGCATATAATAAATAGAAGAGAAGAAACAAAGAATTTGGTAACGAGATTCGCCCAATTGTGCCTACGTCCTCGGGAGCGCTGAGCGTCTACCAAGATATTATTAGAGAATAAGGATTACAAATCCTAGCACACCCACGGGCCCAACTTCCCATTGGGTGTTTCTATTTGGTGCTTATATCTGGTGCACATTACAACAATGTATCTGAGTCCAATATATAACATTAGTTACTCTACTCTATTCTAATATTAGGTGATGTGGGACTAATGTAATAACATATTTCAAGCATCCACAACAATCTCCACCTTGATTGAAATAGACGAATATCTCGCTCCTTAGGAAACCTACACAAGATTCTCCACCTTAGCGAATATCTGACTCAACCTTGCTCAATGCATAACTCTCTCTAACAACTCCACATAAGAGTCTGCTCCCCTTCAGCATAAACCTTATGAGTATCCTTGACGATGTTACCAAGAGCCTAGCTCTCCAAACTTTTAGTGCACATTCCCGTACCGCCATCTAATGGAACACGCCGCCTAGCCACCTATTGCTAGGAAGTCTTTCGATATATGGAACCTCTACACAAAAGTTCACCAACAATCGTCCTCTTCAATACTCAGTCAAGTTGAACATTGAAGCTTCATTGGAAAGCCTCAACCGCTACCACCATTGTCTAGCCCGACAATCATAGTTCAAAAGAACTATCATACTCCACCATAAGGAGTATACCCACAATGCACACCTTGCGTCAATGCTAACCAATGCCCGTGTCACATCCTTACATCAAAGCCAATGCCCATGTCACACCTTGCATCTCTACCAATGCTCGTGTTACACATTGCATCAAAGTCAATGCCCATGTTACACCCTACATCAAAGTCAGCCATCACCTGTCTTAGGGTCAAACTCAACACCTGAGTCCCTATCTCCACCTTGATCCTAATACAATACATGGACTTTTAGGATTCTGGATCAACACATATATCGCCCCCACCATAGTTCCACCATATTTTCTTCTCCTTCAACTCATCTCATTTATTCTTGCATAGTACCTTTGACGCATCTTGTCTAACCAACATGTCTTCACCTTCTTTTGCAATTATCTAGCACTTGGGTTAAGAGCCATCTACCAATTGGCTCTAATACCAATTGTTGGTGTAGCGTAAGCGATCGTTGTGCAACATTGGTCACAAAGCAATCAAATAATGCATAGAATAAATAGAAGAGAAGAAACAAAGAATTTGGTAACGAGATTCGGCCAATTGTGCCTACGTCCCCGGGAGCGCTGAGTGACTACCAAAATATTATTAGAGAATAAGGATTACAAATCCTAGCACACCCATGGACCCAACTGCCAATAGGGTGTTTCTATTTGGTACTTATATACAACAAGGTATCTGAGTCCAATATATAACATTAGTTACTCTACTCTATTCCAATATTAGGTGATGTGAGACTAATGTAATAACATATTTCAAGCATCCACAACAGAGAAGATAAGCGTTCGTATTAATGATATCAATGTCTGTTCACAAGATTCGTGAATTGTTTTCTAGAGACTAAGAAGTGCAAATTCAACATGTCTTCAGAGAGGGGAATATGTTGGTAGACTATGTGGAATATGTCGAATTTTCCTCCGTTTGGAGCGATCCAAATTCAGCTAATGCATAATTCTAATTTACTGTAGTTTCTGGGTGTGTTTATTTTCAATTTACCAAAAATAAAAAAGAAAATAAATGCATTTGTCTCCAAAATATAATGTGTTGGATATCCTTCACACAAGAGCATGCATTTGAGGAAACTGTATCCAGAGGCCAAACCTCACTTTTCTCTAAGATAGAAAACCCTACCGTTGAGAAAAGGTTATCATAGCGTTGGACCTTCTTCACGAGTTCTGATTGATGACTAGGTGGTTACTTTTGGAGTTCATGTAAGCATTCACATTTGCATACACTTGTATTTTCTACAATGCCACAAACCGAGAGGAGTACCTTGTGTATATGACCTCGTTGAGTGATATTGTGGGTGTGCATTGATCTACAATAGGTATAAGTAGCTCCTTGTGTAAGTTCAATCATGAAAACACATGAAAATGGATCTTTAGAATCTATAGCTTTCACATAATAAGAATGGTTATGCATTACCTCTTTCCATGGCGATATGATCCTCCACTATGTGTTGTGTATTGTTCTTGTCAATAGAGAAACTCTTCTATCTCTTTCCCTTGCTTTCTATGCTCTTCCTTTAGTGATGGCTGATAGAGACAATCTTTCTGGGCAGAGATAGGGACAGTGTTTCAAGTCCTTTTCTGATGATGGTATATTGCTTCCATCAAGCACTATATATAGACTCTTTCTCAAGAGTCTTACCATTTCATTGACAACTCTTTATTCAAGAGTTATGTCATTCAATCAATTAAATGGTATGTCCCTTCATGTCACAAGAGACATTCTTACATTCTCCCACTTGTCTCATGTGACAATACAATTCATGATTTTATAAACATCAAACATAATGCGCATAATCAGAATATGTTTTCCATATTCATTACATTATAAGTCATGATTAAGAACAAGAACTAATAAGAGTCATGGCGGTAGTACATCATTTATGCGATATTGTCCCTTCCATGTACTACTATATTACCCTTATACATAACATGACACATTAATGGGAATCACATAATAATGTCATTTGGAAAGAAAATTTTATTTCCAATATTACTATCCTTTCACATGTGTACTAAAGTATGGAAATAAATATTAACCAGAAACTTAAATATTAATGAGCTCAAAGTGTCGAAAATTGAGACTTTATTAATAACATAATGTTCAACAATCATTTGCACATATAATGCCCATATTTTTAACATGACCAGTAAATATTTTGGGTGGTAACCCTTTCGTTAAAGGGTCTGCAATCATAAGGTTAGTGCTAATATGCTCAATTGACACTCTAAGTTTCTGAACTTCTTCTTTAACGGCAAAGTATTTCACCTCCATATGTTTAGCACCTTTGGAGTACTTGTCGTTTTTAGAAAAGAAGACTGCTGCGGAATTATCACAATAAATTTTCAGCGGCTTGTCAATACTGTCGACTACCCCAAGTCCTGAAATAAAGTTCCGTAGCCATTTAGCATGAACCGTGGCCTCAAAGCATGCCACAAATTCAGCTTCCATAGTGGATGCAGCAATGACAGTCTGCTTCGCACTCTTCCATGAGATAGCTCCTCCAGCTAACAAATATACATAACCGAACGTAGACTTTCTTGTGTCTATGCATCCGGCAAAGTCTGAATCTGAATAACCAATCACTTCAAGATGATTCGATCTCCTATAAGTAAGCATGTGATCCTTTGTACCTTGCAAATATATCAGAACTTTCTTTGCAGCTTTCCAATGTTCTATACCAGGATTACTCTGGTATCTTCCTAACATACCAACTGCAAAACTAATATCTGGTCTCGTACAAGTCTGAGCATACATTAAACTCCCAACTATAGATGCATAAGGAATTTCTTCCATTTGCTTCCGTTCCAAATCATTCTTTGGACATTGCATGATACTAAACTTGTCCCCTTTCTGAATTGGAGCGGGAGATGCTGAACATTTATTCATTTTGAATCTCTCTAAAATTTTGTTAACATATGCTTTCTGAGATAAGCCTAACCATCCTTGTGATATATCACGAAATATTTATATTCCAATCACATAGCTTGCCTCACCCATATCTTTCATTTCAAAATTTCTAGAGAGGAACATCTTAGTTTCATTTAAAAGACCAAGATCATTAGTTGCGAGCAAGATGTCATCAACATATAGAACCAAGAAGATAAACTTACTCCCACTGATCTTCAGGTATATACATCGATCAACGATGTTTTCCTTAAACCCAAAGGATACAATAGTATCATTAAACTTGAGATACCACTGTCGGGAAGCTTGCTTAAGTCCATAAATTGGTTTCTTAAGTTTACACACCATATGTTTCTTTCCTTTCTCTATGAATCCCATTGGTTGATCCATATAGACATTTTCTGCTAAATCCCCATTTAGAAAGACGGTTTTCACATCCATTTGGTGTAACTCCAGATCATAATGAGCCACCAATGCCATGATAATTCTAAGAGAGTCCTTCTTAGAGACTGGTGAAAATGTCTCTTTATAGTCAATACCATCTTTTTGAGTATAGCCTTTTGCAACAAGTCTGGCCTTGTATCGTTCTAAGTTACCATAAGAATCACGTTTGGTTTTGAAAACCCATTTACAACCTACTGTTTTGCATTCTTGTGGTAACTCAACAAGGTCCCAAACCTCATTTTGTTTCATAGACTTTAACTCATCTTTCATGCCATTTAACCATTTATCGGCATTATCACTATCCATGGCTTGTGAAAGCGTAACTGGGTCATTCTCAATTCCTATGTCACCTTCTAACTCGTGTAGATAAACCACATAATCGTCAGGAATAGCAGATCGTCTTTCTCTTTGAGATCTTCTTAATGCTATTTCTTGTGGTTCTTCTACTATAGGTTCATCAACTTCATTTTGAGTAATGGGATTATTTTGTTGTTCTTCATCATTATTAATTGGTTCAATAACTTGAGGAACAACATTATTAGAGACACAAGTAAATGGAACTTGCACCCTCATTTCTTGAATTTCCACTTTGCGTGGTGTTTCACTCCCACTAACTTCACCATTCTCAATGAACCGAGCATTCCCAGTTTCAACAATTCTTGTAGTATGGTTTGGACAATAAAATCTATACCCCTTTGATTTTTCTGGATAACCAATGAAATAACCACTGATTGTTCTTGCATCCAGTTTCTTTTCATGTGGATTATAAATTATAGCTTCCGCTGGGCATCCCCAAACATGTAGGTGCCTCAAACTAGGTTTCCTTCCTGTCCACAATTCAAAAGGAGTCTTTGGAACTGCCTTACTAGGAATCTTATTTAATAAATACATAGCGGGTTTTAAAGCATAAGTCCACAATGAAATGGGTAAAGATGAATTACTCATCATACTCCGAACCATATTCAACAATGTTCTATTACGCCTTTCTGATACACCATTTTGTTGTGGTGTACTTGACATTGTGTATTGTGCACATATGCCACGACTTTCAAGAAATTTAGCATATGGACCTGGATGTTGTCCATTTTCATCATATCTTCCATAATACTCACCACCTCGATCAAACCTGACAATTTTCACCTTTTTATCTAATTGCCTTTCAACTTCAGTAATATAAATCTCTAACACTTTTAACGCTTGAGATTTATCAGGCAATAAATAGATATGACCATAACGTGAATAATCATCAATGAAGGTAATGAAGTATTTTTCTTTATTGAAAGAATTAACATCAAAAGGTCCACAAATATCAGTGTGTATTATTTCAAGAAGCTTAGTGCTTCTTGTGGCTCCCTTCTTTGGTGTTCTGTTTGTTTACCTTTAATACAATCCACACATATATTCAGATCAGTAAAATCTAAATCCGGAAGGATTTCATTCTTTACTAATCCTTTCATTCTTTCTTTGGAAATATGTCCCAAACGCTTATGCCACAAGTAAGTAGAACGTTCATCAATTAAGCCACACTTAATTCCAACGTTATGATGCAAGGTTAAAAGTGTTTCAGAAAAAAGATTATCAAGATTTAACTTGTACAATCCATCACATAATATACCATTACCTATCAAATGAGTATATTTATACAAACTGAAACATTCATTTCCAAATTTAAAAGAGTATCCAGCAACATCAAGTTTAGATAAAGAAACCAAATTCCTAGATATATTAGGTACATAAAGGGTTTCAAATAAATCTAAATGATGTCCAGTGTCAAGGATTAAACGATAAGTCCCGACAGCTTCCACTGGAACCTTCACTCTATTTCCCATAAAGACAAATTTTTCATTTGGTCTTGTAGTTTGGGTCGTAATGAATCCCTGCATAGTATTAGAAACATGAGCAGTACATCCAGAATCAATCCACCAAGTATTATAAGGAACTTCTGCTAAGTTTGATTCAAAACATACATAAGCACTAGGCTTACCTTTCTTTTCGAACCATCCTTTGTGTTTTGGACAATCCTTTTGGAAATGTCCAATCTTTCGACAAAAACGACATTTGTTGTCATGATGTTTCTTCTTGTGGATTTGAGAAGATGACTCGTTAATCTTTAAGAGTCCCTTCCCTTTCTTGTCATGTTTCTTACTGACTTTCTTTCTAGCTCCTCGATGATTAACATAATTGATGGAATGATTTCCTTGACTCTTCATTCTGGTTTCCTCTTGAACTAACATACTATGCAATTCATGCATATTCCATTTATCTTTCATGGTGTTATAGTTCATTTGGAAAGGACCATATTCAGAAGGTAATGAATTTAATACCAGATCTGACATTGCTTTCTCTGTCAACAAACTCAGTCAATTCATGAGTTCTCCGACTTTAGATCACTGGCAGGGCATCAAGAGAATTTTAAGATACCTCCAAGGCACAACTCACTACTGTCTACATATTAAATGCTCTACTGACCTAGACATAGCAGGATTTTCAGATGCAGATTGGGCCACTAGTGTGGATGATCGAAAGTCTATGGCAGGTCAATGTGTTTTCCTTGGAGAGACACTTGTTTCTTGGTCCTCAAGAAAGCAGAAAGTTGTATCAAGGTCCAGCACAGAATCAGAATACAGAGCCTTGGCTGATCTAGCTACTGAAATAGCTTGGACTTGTTCACTTCTTACTGAATTAAAACTCCCTCAGCCAAGGAAACCGACACTGTGGTGTGATAACATGAGTGCCAAGGCACTAGCTTCAAATCCAGTCATGCATGCTCGATCAAAACATATTGAAATTGATGTACATTATATTAGAGATCAAGTACTACAAGATAAAGTCATTGTAGCATATGTTCCATCAGCTGATCAAATTGCTGACTGCCTCACCAAAGCCTTGACACATACAAGGTTCAATTAATTAAGAGACAAACTTGGGGTGATTCCTTCACCATCAGTTTGAGAGGGGAAGTTAGAGAATAAATCAATCCCTTGATTTAAGGACTCTATAATGAAGGATTATCATGAGCATCATGATATGAATTAGTCAATCCCTATAGTTAAGCTATTCCATATTATGCTCTTTAATGTAATCAATAAGCATTAGTGTACTGTGATCATTATAGAATCATTGCTATTATGTCTAGCTTGATTGTAGGATCAACACTTTACTATTTCTCTGTATATATTCATGTACTCTCCTATGTAACGATCAAGTTGAAGAATATACAATATTCACTTTTCTAACTTAGGTATCTTGTGATGGGTCTATTATGTGAATGTCTTATTTTATATATTACATGACAATTTTTTTTTTTGGATTATAAGATTGTTTGATTTTTTTAAGTGAATCTATAGAAATAAGACATCACCAAAGTAACATCTTTTGTGTAAATTGTTCATAATAAATGTCAAATGCTAGTGCATATATATATTCATGCGAGTATTAATCAGCCCAAAGGAAGATTATTATTTGGCCGGATTATATACACACATATGATGGTAAACGTGTGATAATTATAAGGTTGCAAATGTGAATAATACATCAGTCCAAAGAATGATTTATTATTTGACATGCATTAGAATCAATGTTTGACCATTACAACAAGAATTCCATTATCAATGAATATAGAATATCAAGCTAATTTTATGTTTGCATTCTTATGCGAATAGTGATCTGCCCAAAGGAAGACTACTATTTGGCCAAAATTATAAACATACCTGTGGTAATAAATATGTGATAATCATATAGCTTCTCATGTAAATAGTAAGTCGGTCTAAAAGAAAGGTTTATTGTTTTACATGACTGATTATCAATATTTGATTACTACATTAAGTGTATCACTTACAAGTTAATATTTTTTGTCCACAGACTGAATATTAATGTTGTACTAGGTAACTCGTGATGTGTCCCATTGGATTTTAAGGGTTAAACATGATGTGAGTTTATTGCAAGAATGATTGCAATTTATTTTGATGTTTGTTCTACTTGATTCAGTGTCTTTTACTTGTGCTGCAAATATTTCTGCTTAAATTAACATCCCATTACTGAACGGGACAAATTTTAAGGTCTGGAAGGAAGTCGTAGAGATTATTCTCGGTTGTATGGATTTAGACATGACACTTCGTTTGGAGAAACCTATTTCTACTCCGGAAAACCTCGATGAGGTTAAAATTTAGAAATGAGAACACTCTAATTGAATGTGTCTAATGATCATGAAACGCTCTATTCCAGAAGTGTTTCGGGGCTCTATTTCTGAGAATCAAATTCCAAGGAAATTCCTTGAAAAAATAGAACAGTACTTTGCAAAAAAAAAAAAAATGAAAAGGCGGAGACGAGTAGCCTTTTTGGCTAAACTCATCTCCATAAGGTATGAAGCAAAGGGAAAATAAGGGGGTACATTATGGATGTAAGGACCCAAATTCTACCATTGAATTTTTTTCCTTATTTAATCCAATTCCATGCATTTAACAATAAATTATAATTACCGAGTGAATAAATTTATTTAAAAGATCTCACTTCTCCCTCACACCCTACCTATGAACCAAAAGTAACATACAAAATCCGATAGCCGAAAAACATAATTCATATTATTATAACCTAGTAACGGCCACATACAATTAGCTATGGGTTTCCAAAACACCCATAGCTACATATATCCCGAGTTACTAGTTTCCATGTTTAATGCCATGTACGACAATCAGGTTTATAATTACAAAATAATTAGTTCAAGTACAACCAATAAGGTTACAAAAGAATTGGATAAGAGACATCAAATAAAAGTCTCTAAGCTCCTAATCAAAGACACTCATACTCCTTCCACCTACCTGCAATGGGATTAACATTGACAATACACCAGGAAAACACAAAGGAATAAGTCGTTAACTCATTAAATATCAATGTAAAATAATCCACATTTAATAAGGTTAAATAAATTGTTTAAAATCAAGTTTGCTTAAAAGCCAATTTTATTGTTCATACTTTTGAAAACCATGCTACATAACTTGAGCCAAAGTTTGCTAGATTGCTTGAGCCAAAGCTTGCTACATTACTTGAGCCAAAGTTTGCTACATTGCTTGAGCCAAAGCTTGCTACATTACTTGAGCCAAAGTTTGCTACATTGCTTCAGCTAAAGCTTGCTACATTGCTTAAGCCAAAGCTTGCTACATTGCTTGAGCCAAAACTTGCTACATTACTTGAGCCAAAGTCGCTAACCAATCATGGTCGGCTAAAAACGAGTTTTATTTCCATTGGCACTCCACCAATACATTTTCACGAGTTTTATTTTCATTGGCACTCCACCAATACAAAAACAGTAAATGCACCCGACATCATTACAAACATATACACATATGCTTATAACTACAAAGTGATTTACGAATCATTTGCTTATTCCGAGTTTTATTTCCATTGGCACTCCACCAATACATATACGGTAAATCCACTCCTCGTTGTTATAAACATACCCATATATGTTTATAATAACTAAGTGATTTACGCTTCATTGCATTATTCCGAGTATTATTTCCATTGGTACTCCACCAATACATATACGGTAAATCCACTCCTCGTTGTTACAAACATACCCATATATGTTTTAACAACTAAGTGATTTACGCTTCATTTCGTCATTCACATCAGAAAGGCTTATCCTTACCTCAGTGAGTGTTGGGTTTGGGTTCTTGGCAACTCCTCAAGTTCCACCGACACTGCCTCCAACCTTAGGATCTTTCCCCATCCCACCATATAACACAAGGTTAGTCACTAATACCAAATATCACATAAAAAACTTATATTGCATTATTTAACCATACAAGATATTCATCATATTTTCAACATTAGAAAGTAAACTCATCTTCTACCTCTAGCATTTTAACCTTTTTCCATTTTAACCACATTTTCTCTTTAGGGTTTTGGGGTTTTCATGACTAACCCCACACACCCTCTCATTTCTTGAAATACTAACTTTATACCAAGAGTTTACAAGATCAATCCACATAAAATGAACCATAACTCAAAAGGATGAGTTTCCATGGTTTCTCTCACTTTGAGAAGAGATCCATAATACCAAAAATGGGTTTTCAAGAGAAGAAGAGAGTTAGAATAGAGAGTTTTACCTCTTCTCAAGCTCTTGAACAAGAATCAAAGCTCCTAGACCTTGGGAATGCTCTCTTCTCTGACCTCTCTTCAATTCTTAACCTAAAAATGTATTTGGGGTTTCCCTCATTTAATGCTCTCGTCGGGTCCTCGCTTAAGCGAGCTTATTCTCGCTCAAGCGAGAAAATCCCGCCCATTTTAAAAACTCAGATCTGACCCTCTCGCTCAAGCGAGGGATTCTCGCTCAAGCGAGAATCTCACAGTGGCCACAGCCCCAAAATGCTATTTCTCGCCCAGGCGAGAATCTTCCAGTATAATCCAGGATTTCACCCTCCCAGGTGAGCCTTTCTCGCCCAGGCGAGAATCTCTCGCTCAAGCCAGAATCCTCCAGTATAGCGCAGTATTTCACCCTCCTAGGTGAGTCTCTCTCTCTCTCTCGCTCAAGCGAGAATCTGTCGCTCAAGCGAGGATCTCAGGACTGATACTATAATTTTAAAGACTTAAAATTTAGGGTGTTACAATCCTCCCCCTCTTGTAAGAATTTTCGTCCCCGAAAATTAAACATACCTCGATTCAAACAAATGAGGGTAATCCTCCCTCATTTCTTGCTCAACTTCCTAAGTAGCGTCTCCTTCGTCCACTTGGCTCCACAACACTTTCACCAAAGGAATCTCTTTGCCCCTCAACCTTTTGATACTGGTATCCATGATTCTCACGGGCAACCACGCAAAAGTTAGGTTATCCTTCGACTCTATCTGGTCCGACTCAACCACATGAGATGGATTCCCAACATATTTTCTCAACTGAGACACGTGGAATACATTATGGAGGTTCAACAATAGTGGAGGTAATGCAATCCGATATGCCACCGACCCAATTCTCTTTAATATCTGATACGGCCCAATAAATCGGGGAGTCAGCTTACGAGACTTTAACACTCTACCGATGCCGGTAGTTGGAACAACCCTCATGAAAACATGATCTCCCTCGACAAACTCAAAGGGTTTCCTCTTCTTATCATAATAGCTTTTCTGCCGACTTTGGGCGATCTTCATGTTATCCCGGATTTTCTTGATCTTATCTTTAGTCTCTTGGACCAACTCGGGCCCCAATATCAAGTTCTCCCCAGTCTCAAACAAACTCACTGGAGTTCGGCACTTCCTAGCATATAAGGCCTCATAGGGTGCCATCCCAATACTCGAATGGAAGCTATTGTTGTAGGTAAATTCAATCAATGGCAACATACAGTCCCAACCCCCTGGTTGTTCCAAGACACAAGCTCTCAAAAGGTCTTCCAATGACTGTATTGTCCTCTCTGATTGACCGTCCGTCTGTGGATGGTAAGCTGAACTTAGTTTCAACTTAGTTCCCAAAGCGGATTGCAAACTAGTCCAAAAGTTTGAAGTGAAACGGGGATCCCTATCCGACACAATGCTCGAAGGTATCCCATGCAAACGAACCACCTCTTGGATATACAGTCCCGCCAATCGTTTCAGGGAATACCTCATGTTTATAGGCAAAAAATGAGCAGACTTGGTCAAACGATCCACTATTATCCATATCGAGTCATATCCTTTCTGAGTCTTCGGAAAACCAGACACAAAATCCATGGAGATACTGTCCCACTTCCATACGGGAATTTCTAGGGGTTGTAACTCTCCCGCTGGTCGCTGATGCTCAATCTTGGCCTTCTGACACACCAAACAACTCGAGACATACGAAGCCACATTTCTCTTCAACCCAGACCACCAAAATAACTTCTTCAAGTCTTGGTACATTTTCGTTGTCCCTAGGTGAAAACTCATCTTACTCTTATGGGATTCCTCCAAAATACTTCTCCGTAATTCCTCGTCACAGGGTACACACACTCTCCCCTTGTAACGCAACAATCCACTATGGTCCGATGCGAAATCAGTTTCCTTACAACTTATTATCAAATCCCATTTAGCCATTAGCTCAATATCTTCCACTTGCATTACCCGGATTTGATCGAACAGTTCATTTGTGACCTTAAGCATCCCTAGAATCATGCTCTAGGGCTTTATCTGAACTTCCAAGTTCATATCCCTGAATTCTTCAATCAGTTTCCCTTCTCTGATCATCAACGCCGACATATGCAAAGATTTCCGACTTAGAGCATCGGCCACTACATTGGCCTTTCCCGGATGATATTGCAGCCCAAAATCATAATCCTTAAGGAATTCCATCCACCGTCTCTGTCTTATATTCAATTCCTTTTGATCAAATAGATACTTTAAACTCTTGTGGTCGCTGAATACCTCAAATCTCACGCCATAGAGATGGTGTCTCCAGATTTTTAAAGCAAAGACCACTGCAGCCAATTCTAAATCATGAGTAGGGTAGTTTTATTCGTGCGTTCTTAACTGACGAGAAGCATAGGCAACAACTTTTCCTTCTTGCATCAGGACACAACCCAAACCTTTCTTGGAAGCATCACAATAGACACTGAAATTCTTATCGGTACAGGGAAGAACCAACACTAGTGCGGTAGTCAACCTTCGTTTCAACTCCTAAAAGCTTTCTTCACAACGAAGTGTCCACACATACAGTTCTCCTTTCCGGGTGAGCTTAGTCAATGGTAGTGCCAACTTCGAAAATCCTTTAATGAATTTCCGATAATACCCAGCCAAACCCAGAAAGCTCCTGATCTCAGTGATTGACTTGGGCACCGCCCATTCCATAACCGCTTCCACCATTGAAGGATCTACTGCCACCCCTTCCTTGGATATTTCATGACCAAGAAAGTTTACCGATTCCAACCAGAAATCACATTTTGACAGCTTTGCATACAACCGATTCTTACTAAGGAGGTCTAGCACCATCCTCAAGTGCTCAGCATGCTCCTCTCGACTTTTGGAGTAAATCAAAATGTCATCAATAAATACCACTACGAATGAATCCAAGTACGAATGAAAAATTCGGTTCATGTAGTCGGTAAATATTGTCGGGGCATTTGTTACACCAAAAGGCATGACCAAATATTCAAAATGTCCATACCTTGTCCTAAAAGCAGTTTTAGGAATGTCTTCCGTCTTCACACGAAGTTGGTGGTAACCCGACCGAAGGTCAATTTTTGAAAACACCACCGCTCCCCTCAATTGATCCATCAAGTCATCAATTCGAGGTAACGAATATTTATTTTTGATAGTAACCTTGTTCAACTGTCTGTAGTCGGTACACAACCACATACTACCATCCATCTTCTTAACCAACAAAACAGGCGCACCCCACGGTGAGACACTAGGACGAATAAACTGCTTGGCCAATAAGTCCTCGACCTGCTTCTTCAACTCGGCCAATTCTAACGGTGCCATCCTATAAGGAGCTATAGAGATGGGTCCCGTTCCAGGCACCAAATCGATAGAGAATTCAACTTCTCTCACTGGAGGCAATTCTGGAATATCACCAGGAAATACCTTAGGAAACTCACGAACTATCAGAATGTCCTAAATCTTGGGTTTCTCAATACCCTCCAGGGATGCCAACAACATAAACACGACCCCTCCTTCCTTACAGGAAGTCCTGACTTCCTTTGCCGATAACGGTTTCATGTTAATAACCTCATCAGAAATCTCATCTAGATTTCCGAATACCACGGTCTTATCAGCACAATTAAGCACCACGCGATTTGCCGACAACTAGTCCATCCCCAGAATTATATCTAACTGGGATAGTGGTAAGCATATTAAATCCACGGTAGGACCTACCACCACTGGACAACGAGACACAACTGTTGACACCACCATAGGTACATCAGTTGGGGTGGATACGACCAAGTCGAAAGGCAACGACTCAATTTGCAAATTCAGTCTATCCACGCATTGAACAGATAAAAAGGAGTGTGTCGCTCCCGAATCAAACAACACTAAAAGGGGAATACCTGCTACCATGCAATTACCTTTTATCATGCCATCTGCACCCGATACCTCTGCACCACTCATGGTGAACACTCTGCCAGTGGATCGAGGACGTTCAGCCCTTACTGCATTCACACTCTGTAGTAGATTAGGACATTGTCTTCGGACATGCCCAACCTCCTTGCAATGAAAACAGGTTAGTGCCATTCCGGGGCACGAGTCACCAACATGAGCTCGACCACATTTACTACACATAGAAGGAGAGTTCAATCGTGATCCTCTGGCATTGGCATGAGCCCTCGGCCTATGTGAAGAGTAACCTCGACTACCCGTCGGATTAGAGTAAGGTTTTCGTGCCTCTTGGAACACCTTGCCCTTCCCTTTCTCATGAGAGAAATTTCTTTGAGGTCCAAAGTATTTGGGGGGAGTAGTTTTGACCAAGGTAGCAAAGTCGGAGATCTCTTGATGCCTAAGCATCGTCTTCAGTTTGGGCTTCAAACCCGATTCAAACTTCATCCGCCCTCATGTCATCCTCCACCATTCTGCACTTGTTGACCAAGGTAGAAAAGTCAGAGATCTCTTGATGCCTAAGCATCGTCTTCAGTTTGGGCTTCAAACCCGATTCAAATTTCGAGCAATTGGACCTTCCGTCCACCTCAAACTCTGAGTAAGGGAAAAACCGGGCCAACTCTTCAAATTTGGCCGCATATGCTCCCACCGATAGGTCACCCTGCTCCAACCTTAGAAACTCCATCTCTTTCTGCCTCCTCAAATCAGCAGGAAAATATTTATGGAGGAATTTCACCTTGAAGGTATCCCAGGAAATCAGTTGTCCCTCCGCCTCCATTTGGCGTCGAGTGAACTCCCACCAATTCTCAGCCTCTGTCACTAACATGTAGGTGGCGTAAGCCAACTTCTGAGCCTCCGTACAGTTCATGGCTCTGAAGATCCGCTCCACCCCTTGGATCCACTCGATGGCAGCTTCAGGAGCAAACCCCCCAGAGAACTGACTAGGATTCCTACTGCAGAACTCATCCAGCCCTCGGTATTCTGCTGGCCCAGGTGGAACTAGTGGGTGTGAACTCGGACTTGGCGCCGGGTTCTGGTTTAGATTGTGCAAGTTTTCATTGACTTGTTGCAATGCCGCCACCATTTATGTAACGACCCGAAATTCTACCCTTGAAAAGTTTTCCTTATTTAATCCAATTCCATACATTTAACAATCAATCATAATTACCGAGTGATTAAATTTATTTAAAAAGTATCTCTTCACACTCACACCCTATCTTTGAACCATAAGTAACATACAACATTCAACAGCAGAAAAACATAATTCATTAATATAACCTAGTAACCACCGCATACAATTAGCTATGGGTTTCCAAAACACCCATAGCTACATATATCCCGAGTTACTAGTCTCCCTGATCAGTGTCATACACAAAAATACGATTCATAGTACCATTAGTTACTTCAATTACAATCAATTAAGGTTACAAAAGAATGTAATAAGAGACATTGAAAACAAAAGTCTCTAATCCCCTACTCAAAATCATCCTTCCCCGTCCACCTACCTGCAATGGGATTAACATTTACCATGCATAAACAACGCAAAGGAATAAGTCATTAATTCAATAAAACTCAATGTCAGTTAATCCACATTTAATAGTTTTTCACAGTGATATAATTTAAATACTCTTAAAAACCTTTTTCATCATCTATACTTTTGAAAAACCATGCTACATAACTCGAGCTAGAGTCGCTAACCCATTTTGGTCGGCTAAAACAAGTTTTATTTTCATTGGCACTCCACCAATACATAAACCATAGATACACCCATCATCACTACAAACATACCCATATATATTTGTAGTGACTAAGTGATTTACCATTTATGTCGTTATATTTCGAGTCTTATTTCCATTGGTACTCCCCCAATAAGTTTCGAGTCTTATTTCCATTGGTACTCCCCAATAAGTTTCGAGTCTTATTTCCATTGGTACTCCCCCAATAAGTTTCGAGTCTTATTTCCATTGGTACTCCCTCAATAATTTTCGAGTCTTATTTCCATTGGTACTCCCCCAATACAGAAATAATAAATACACCCGACATCATTATAAACATATCCACGTATGCTTATAACTACAAGGTGATTTACATTTCATGATTTCATTTCGAGTCTTATTTCCATTGGTACTCCCCCAATAAGTAAACCTTAACTCATTTCTAATCATTATCAACATACCCATATATGTTCATAATGATTAAGTGATTCACATTTTATCCTTCATCCTTAACAAAAAGTCCACGTATTTTCCACATAATGCATAAATCAAAGACTTATCCTTACCTCGGTGAGTGTTGGGTTTGGTTTTTGGTGACTTCGCAAGTTCCACCAGCATCACCTCCAAACTTAGGATCTTTCCTCATTCCCACCAAATAACACAATGTTAGTCGTTCATTCCAAATAACAAATAAATAACTTATATTGCATCATTTAAACGTACAAGATATTTATCATGTTCTCAATGGTCCTATACTACTTTCATTAAGAGTTTTCAACCATCTAAAACATACATATCATCTCTTATTTTAACATTGTAAAACAACTCATCTTCTACCTCTAGCATTTCACCCATCTTCCCTCTCTAACCTCATTTTCTCTCTCTAGGGTTTTGGGTTTCCATGAGCCAACCCACAAACCCCTTTCCATTCTTGGAATACTAACTCAAAACCAAGAGTTTACGAGGTACAAACGACATAAAATGAATCATAACTCGTTAGAGAGAGTTTCCATGGTTTTACACATTTTGAGAAGAGATCCATAATACCAAAAATGGGTTATCAAGGGAAGAAGAGGGTTAGGAGAGAGATTTTTTTTACCTCTTCTCAAGCTCTTGAACAAGAATCAAAGCTCCTAGACCTTGGGAATACTCTCTTCTCTCACCTCTCTTCAATTCTTAACCTAAAATGTGTTTGGGGTTTCCCTCATTTAATGTTCTCGTCGGGTTCTCGCTTAAGCGAGAAAATCCCGCCCATTTTAAAAACTCGACTCTGACCCTCTCGCTCAAGCGAGAATCTCACAGTGTCAACCAGCCCCAAATGTCATTTCTCGCCCAGGCGAGACATCTCTCGCTCAGGCGAGAATCCTCTAGTATAACCCAGGCTTTCACACTCCCAGGTGAACCTCTCTCGCTCAAGCGAGGATCCGAGGACTGATATTTCAATTTTTAAGACTTAAAATTTGGGGTGTTACAATCCTGCCCCTCTTAAAAGAATTTTCGTCCCCGAAAATCAAACATACCTTGATTCGAACAAATGAGGGTAATCCTCCCTCATCTCTTGATCAACTTCCCAAGTAGCGTCTCCTGCGTCCACTTGGCTCCACAACACCTTTACTAGGGCAATCTCCTTACTTCTCAATCTCTTTATACTGGTATCCATGATTCTCACGGGCAACGTCGCAAAAGTCAAATTATCCTTCAACTCTAAATGATCAGACTCAACCACATGAGATGGATCTCCAACATATTTCCTCAACTAAGACACATGAAATACATTATGGAGGTTGGACAACAACGGAGGTAAAGCAATACGATACGCTATCGGCCCAATTCTCTTCAATATCTGATAAGGCCCAATAAATCGAGGAGTCAGCTTACGGGATTTCAAAACTCTACCGATACCGGTAGTCGGAACAACCCTCATGAAAACATGATCTCCCTCGTTAAATTCAAGAGGTTTCCGTCTCTTATCATAATAGCTCTTCTGTCGACTTTGGGCGATTCTCATATGCTCCCGGATTTTCTTGATCGCATCCGTCGTCTCCTGGACCACTTCGGGTCCCAATATCAAGTTCTCCCCAGTTTCAAACCAACTCACTGGAGTTCGGCACTTTCTACCATACAACGCCTCATAAGGTGCCATCCCGATACTCGAATGAAAGCTATTGTTATAGGTAAATTCGATCAAAGGTAACATGCTATCTCAACTCCCTGGTTGTTCTAAGACACAAGCTCTTAAAAGGTCTTCAAATGACTGTATCGTCCTTTCCGATTGACCGTCCGTTTGTGGATGATAAGCTTAACTCAGCTTCAACTTAGTCCCCAAAGCGGTTTGCAAACTAGTCCAAAAGTTCAAAGTGAAACGGGGGTCCCTATCCGACACAATGCTCGACGGTATTCCATGCAAGCGAACAATTTCCCGGATATACAGTTCTGCTAACCTCTCCAAAGAGTACCTCATGTTCATAGGCAGAAAGTGAGCAGATTTAGTTAACCGATCCACGATCACCCATATCGAATCATATCCCTTCAGAGTCTTTGGAAAACTAGACACAAAATCCATGGATATACTATCCCACTTCCAAACGGGAATTTCTAGGGTTTGTTACTCCCCCGCCGGTCGTTGATGCTCAATTTTTGCTTTCTGGCATATTAGACAACTCGAAACATATGACGCCACGTCTCTCTTCAATCCAGACCACCAAAACAATTTCTTCAAGTCTTGGTAAATTGTCGTTGTTCCTGGGTGAAAGCTCATCCTACTCTTATGGGACTCCTCCAAAATACTATTCCTTAGCCCTTCATCACGAGGCACACACACTCTCCCCTTGTAACGCATCATCCCACTGGAGTCCGTTACAAAGTCAGTCTCCTTTCCACTCGTCATCAAATCCCGTTTGTCCATCAACTCAATATCTCCAACTTGCAGTACTCGGATCTGATCAAAGAGTTCATTCGTGACCGTCAACATACCCAATATCATACTGTGGGGTCTCATCTGGACGTCTAGGTTCATATCCCTGAACTCTTCTATTAGCTTCCCTTCCTTAATCATCAAAGCTGACATGTGCAAAGATTTCTGACTGAGTGCATCGGCTACTACATTAGCCTTCCCTGGGTGGTATTGCAATCCAAAATCGTAGTCCTTTAAAAATTCCATCAATCTCCTCTCTCTCATATTCAGCTCTTTTTGATCGAACAAATATGTCAAACTCTTGTGGTCGCTGTACACCACAAACCTTATACCATAAAGATGGTGTCTCCAAATTTTCAAAGCGAAGACCACTACTGCCAATTCTAAATCATGCGTAGGGTAGTTCTGCTCGTGTGTTCTCAACTGACGGGAAGCATAGGCAGCCACCTTTCCCTCTTGCATCAGGACACAACCCAAACCTTGCTTGGAAGCATCACAATACACAATGAAATCTTTATCCGTACACGAAAGAACCAACACGGGCGCCGTAGTCAACCTTTGTTTCAACTCGTGAAAGCTTTCTTCGCAACGAAGTGTGCACACAAACGGTTCTCCTTTCCTAGTGAGCTTAGTCAATGGTAGTGCCAACTTCAAAAATCCCTCTATGAATTTCCGATAATAGCCTGCCAAACCCAGGAAGCTACGGATTTCAGTAACCGACTTGGGCACGGCCCATTCCGTAACTGCTTCCACCGTTGAAGGATCCACAACTACCCCTTCATTGGTTATCACGTGCCCAAGAAAATTCACCGACTCCAACCAGAAATAACACTTAGACAATTTCGCATACAGCTGGTTCTTACTCAGGAGTTCTAGAACAATCCTTAGGTGCTCTGCATGTTCCTCTCGGCTTTTGGAGTAAACCAAAATGTCATCAATAAATACCACTACAAATGAATCCAAATATGGATGGAAAATCCAATTCATGTAGTCGGTAAATATTGCTGGAGCATTTGTTACGCCAAAAGGCATGACCAAATACTCGAAATGTCCATACCTTGTTCTAAAAGCAGTCTTTGGAATGTCATCGGTTTTCACCCGAAGTTGATGGTAGCCCGATCGAAGATCAATCTTAGAAAACACTACCGCCCTCTCAACTGATCCATCAAGTCGTCAATCCGAGGTGTATTTGTTCCTAATCGTAACCTTGTTCAACTGCCTGTAGTCGGTACACAATCGCATACTACCATTCTTTTTCTTAACTAGCAAAACAGGTGCGCCCCACGGCGAGACACTTGGGCGAATAAATTTCTTAGCCAACAATTCCTCAACCTGCGTTTTCAGCTCAGTTAACTCTAACGGAGCCATTCTATAAAGAGCTATAGAGATGGGTCCCGTTCCCGGCACTAAATCAATGGAGAATTCAACTTCTCTCACGGGAGGTAATTCCGGAATATCACTAGGAAAAACTTCCGGAAACTCACGAACTATGGGAATGTTCTCAACCTTGGACTCCTCAATACCTTCTAGGGATGCCAACAACATGAACACGGTCCCTCCCTCCTTACAGGAAGTCCTGATTTATTTTGCCGACATCGGCCCCATACAACTAACTCCCTCTGAAATCCCATCTGGATTTCCAAACGTCACGGTCTTATCAGCGTAATTAAGCACCACATGATTTTCTGACAACCAGTCCATCCCCAAAATCAAATCTAACTGGGATAGTGGTAAGCAGATTAAATCCACGGTAAAATCCCTACCGTTTATCACCACCGGACACCGAGACACAACTATCGACACCACCATAGGCACATCGTTGGGGTGGATACGACCAAGTCGTAAAGCAACGACTCAGTTTGTAAATTCAGTCGGTCCACACAGTCAATGGATACAAAGGAGTGTGTCGCTCCCGAATCAAACAACACTAAAAGAGGAATACCTGACACCATGCAATTACCTTTAATCAGGCCATCAACGCCAAATGTCTCTGCCCCACTCATAGTGAACACTTTGCCTGTGGTTCGAGGTCGTTCAACCCTCACAGTATTCACGCTCTGCGGTATCTTAGGACAATTTCTTCGAATATGTCCCACTTCCTTGCAATGAAAACAAGTGAGCGCCATTCCGGGGCACGAGTCGCCGACATGCACTCGGCCACATTTTTTGCACAGAAAGGGAGCGTTCAACCGGGATCCTCCAGCAGTGACATGAGTCCTCGATCCATGCGAATGATAACTCCGATTACTCGTCGAAGGAAAATAAGGCTTCCTCTGCTCATGAAATGCCTTCCCCTTCCCTTTTCCGTGAGGGAAGTTTCGTTGAGGTCCAAAGTGTTTGGGAGGAACCACCTTAGATGTCGCCGCTTCATCAGCTGTCAAATCATCTTCGTACACCCTACACTTGTTCACCAGGGTAGGGAAATCAGCAATCTCTTGGTGCCCAAACATACTTTTCAACTTGGGCCTCAAACCCGATTCGAACTTGGCGCATTTGGACCTTCCGTCAATTTGAAACTCGGCGTAGGGGCAAAACCGGGCCAACTCTTCAAACTTGGCCGCATAGTCTCTACTGACATGTTCCCCTGTTCCAATTTCAGAAATTCCATCTCCTTCTTCCTTTTCAAATCAGCGGGAAAGTACTTGTGTAGGAACTTCTCCTTGAAGGTACCCCAGGAGATCAATCGACCTTCGGCTTCCATCTGTCGCATAGTATACTCCCACCAATTCTCAGCCTCGGTCACCAGCATGAAAGTAGCATAGGTGATTTTCTGAGCCTCAGTGCAGTTCATGACTCTGAAGATCCGCTCTAACCCTTGGATCCACTCGAAGGCAGCTTCAGGAGCAAATCCCCCTTGGAACTGAGTGGGGTTCCTCCTACAAAGCTCATCTAAGCCCCGATATTCCGCCGGTCCTGGTGGAACTAGTGGATGTGAACTCAGATTTGGTATCGGGTTCTGGTTTAGATTGTGCAAGTTCGCATTGACCTGCTGTAGCACCGCCACCATTTGAGCTAACAAGTCATTCGGGACGTTCTGGCTCGCCCCTCTTCCTCTTCCTCTTCCCACCATGATCACCTGTACTCACTCAATTGTTAGTAAGCGAATTGTATAAATATAGTGCACACAACACTTATCATTTAGCATCATTCAAACAACTGCAACACATAAGGATACAAAGAAGCATGCAAGGCCATACCCTAGGTCGCAAGATTAACTATGCTTTGATACCATATTGTAACGACCCGAAATTCTACCCTTGAAATTTTTTCCTTATTTAATCCAATTCCATACATTTAACAATCAATCATAATTACCAAGTGATTAAATTTTTTTAAAAAGTCTCTCTTCACACTCACACCCTATATTTGAACCATAAGTAACATACAACATTCAATAGCAGAAAAACGTAATTCATTAATATAACCTAGTAACCATCGCATACAATTAGCTATGGGTTTCCAAAACACCCATAGCTACATATATCCCGAGTTACTAGTCTCCCTGATCAGTGTCATACACAAAAATAGGATACATAGTACCATTAGTTACTTCAATTACAATCAATTAAGGTTACAAAAGAATGTAATAAGAGACATTGAAAACAAAAGTCTCTAATCCCCTACTCAAAATCATCCTTCCCCGTCCATCTACCTGCAATGGGATTAACATTTACCATGCACAAACAACGCAAAGGAATAAGTCATTAATTCAATAAAACTCAATGTCAGTTAATCCACATTTAATAGTTTTTCACAGTGATATAATTTAAATACTCTTAAAAACCTTTTTCGTCATCTATACTTTTGAAAAACCATGCTACATAACTCGAGCTAAAGTTGCTAACCCATTTTGGTCGGCTAAAACGAGTTTTATTTTCATTGGCACTCCACCAATACATAAACCATAAATACACCCATCATCACTACAAACATACCCATATATATTTGTAGTGACTAAGTGATTTACCATTTATGTCGTTATATTTCGAGTCTTATTTCCATTGGTACTCCCCTAATAAGTTTCGAGTCTTATTTCCATTGGTACTCCCCCAATAAGTTTCGAGTCTTATTTCTATTGGTACTCCCCCAATAAGTTTCGAGTCTTATTTCCGTTGGTACTCCGCCAATACAGAAATAATAAATACACCCGACATCATTATAAACATATCCACGTATGCTTATAACTACAAGGTGATTTACATTTCATGATTTCATTTCGAGTCTTATTTCAATTGGTATTCCCCCAATAAGTAAACCTTAACTCACTTCTAATCATTATAAACATACCCATATATGTTCATAATGATTAAGTGATTCACATTTTATCCTTCATCCATAACAGACAGTCCACGCATTTTCCACATAATGCATAAATCAAAGACTTATCCTTACCTCGGTGAGTGTTGGGTTTGGTTTTTGGTGACTTCGCAAGTTCCACCAGCACCACCTCCAAACTTAGGATCTTTCCTCATTCCCACCACATAACACAATGTTAGTCGTTCATTCCAAATAACAAATAAATAACTTATATTGCATCATTTAATCGTACAAGATATTTATCATGTTCTCAATGGTCCTATACTACTTTCATTAAGAGTTTTCAACCATCTAAAACATACATATCATCTCTTATTTTTACATTGTAAAGCAACTCATCTTCTACCTCTAGCATTTCACCCATCTTCCCTCTCTAACCTCATTTTCTCTCTCTAGGGTTTTGGGTTTCCATGAGCCAACCCACAAACCCCTTTCCTTTCGTGGAATACTAACTCAAAACCAAGAGTTTACGAGGTACAAACGACATAAAATGAATCATAACTCGAAAGAGAGAGTTTCCATGGTTTTACACATTTTGAGAAGAGATCCATAATACCAAAAATGGGTTATCTAGGGAATAAGAGGGTTAGGATAGAGATTTTTTTACCTCTTCTCAAGCTCTTGAACAAGAATCAAAGCTCCTAGACCTTGGGAATGCTCTCTTCTCTCACCTCTCTTCAATTATTAACCTAAAATGTGTTTTGGGTTTCCCTCATTTAATGTTCTCATTTAATGTTCTCGTTGGGTTCCCGCCCATTTTAAAAACTCAACTCTGACCCTCTCGCTCAAGCGAGGGATTCTCGATCAAGCGAGAATCTCATAGTGTCAACCAGCCCCAAATGCCATTTCTCGCCTAGGTGAGACATCTCTCGCCTAGGTGAGACATCTCTCGCTCAGGCGAGAATCCTCCAGTATAGCCCAGGCTTTCACCCTCCCAGATGAACCTCTCTCACTCAAGCGAGAATCTCTCGCTTAAGCGAGGATCCGAGGACTAATACTACAATTTTTAAGACTTAAAATTTGGGGTGTTACAATTTGCGCCAGTAAATCATTCGGGACGTTCTGACTTGCCCCTCTTCCTCTTCCTCTTCCAGCCATGGGTACCTGTACTCACTCACTGGTTAGTAATCGAATTTGTTTAATAACCGTGTACATAACCACTTAACAATTTGCACAAGTCAACAATCTCAACACATAAAGTTTTCAAAGAAGCATGTAAGACCATACCCTAGGTCGCAGGATTAACTATGCTCTAATACCATATTGTAAGGACCCAAATTCTACCCTTGAAATTTTTTCCTTATTTAATCCAATTCCATGCATTTATCATTAAATTATAATTACTGAGTGAATAAATTTATTTAAAAGATCTCATTTCTCCCTCACACCCGACCTATGAACCAAAAGTAACATACGAAATCCGATAGCCGAAAAACATAATTCATATTAATATAACCTAGTAACGGCCGCATACAATTAGCTATGGGTTTCCAAAACACCCATAGCTACATATATCCCGAGTTACTAGTTTCCATGTTTAATGCCATGTACGACAATCAGGTTTATAATTACAAAATAATTAGTTCAAGTACAACCAATAAGGTTACAAAAGAATTAGATAAGAGACATCAAATAAAAGTCTATAAGCTCCTAATCAAAGACACCCACACTCCTTCCACCTACATGCAATGGGATTAACATTGACAATACACCAGGAAAACACAAAGGAATAAGTCGTTAACTCATTAAATATCAATGTAAGATAATCCACATTTAATAAGGTTAAATAAATGGTTTAAAATCAAGTTTGCTTAAAAGCCAATTTTATCGTTCATACTTTTGAAAACCATGCTACATCACTTGAGTCAAAGTTTGCTACATTGCTTGAGCCAAAGCTTGCTACATTACTTAAGCCAAAGTTTGCTACATCGCTTGAGCCAAAGCTTGCTACATTACTTGAGCCAAAGTTTGATACATTGCTTGAGCCAAAGCTTGCTACATTGCTTGAGCCAAAGCTTGCTACATTACTTGAGCCAAAGTCGCTAACCAATCATGGTCGGCTAAAAACGAGTTTTATTTCCATTGGCACTCCACCAATACATTTTCACGAGTTTTATTTTCATTGGCACTCCACCAATACAAAAACAGTAAATGCACCCGACATCATTACAAACATATACACATATGCTTATAACTACAAAGTGATTTACGAATCATTTCCTTATTCCGAGTTTTATTTCCATTGGCACTCCACCAATACATATACGGTAAATCCACTCCTCGTTGTTACAAACATACCCATATATGTTTATAACAACTAAGTGATTTACGCTTCATTGCATTATTCCGAGTATTATTTCCATTGGTACTCCACCAATACATATACGGAAATCCACTCCTCGTTGTTACAAACATACCCATATAGGTATATAACAACTAAGTGATTTACGCTTCATTTCGTCATTAACATTAGAAAATCCACACATTTTCTATCACGGTGCATAAGTTAAAGGCTTATCCTTACCTCGGTGAGTGTTGGGTTTGGGTTCTTGGCAACTCCTCAAGTTCCACCGACACTGCCTCCAACCTTAGGATCTTTCCTCATCCCACCATATAACACAAGGTTAGTAACTTATACCAAATATCACATAAACAACTTATATTGCATTATTTAACCATACAAGATATTCATCATATTTTCAACATTAGAAAGTAAACTCATCTTCTACCTCTAGCATTTTAACCATTTTCCATTTTAACCACATTTTATCTTTAGGGTTTTGGGGTTTTCATGACTAACCCCACACACCCTCTCATTTCTTGAAATACTAACTTTATACCAAGAGTTTACAAGGTCAAACCACATAAAATGAACCATAACTCAAAATGATGAGTTTCCATGGTTTCTCTCACTTTGAGAAGAGATCCATTATACCAAAAATGGGTTTTCAAGAGAAGAAGAGAGTTAGAATAGAGAGTTTTACCTCTTCTCAAGCTCTTGAACAAGAATCAAAGCTCCTAGACCTTGGGAATGCTCTCTTCTCTCACCTCTTTTCAATTCTTAACCTAAAAATGTATTTGGGGTTTCCCTCATTTAATGCTCTTGTCGGGTCCTCGCTTAAGCGAGCTTATTCTCGCTCAAGTGAGAAAATCCAGCCCATTTTAAAAACTCAGATCTGACCCTCTCGCTCAAGCGAGGGATTCTCGCTCAAGCGAGAATCTCACAGTGTTCACAGCCCCAAAATGCTATTTCTCGCCCAGGCGAGACAACTCTCGCTCAGGCGAGAATCTTCCAGTATAATCCTGGATTTCACCCTCCCAGGTGAGCCTCTCTCGCCCAGGCGAGAATCTCTCGCTCAAGCGAGGATCCTCCAGTATAGCCCAATATTTCACCCTCCTAGGTGAGTCTCTCTCTCGCTCAAGCGAGAATCTCTCGCTCAAGCGAGGATCTCAAGACTGATACTATAATTTTAAAGACTTAAAAATTAGGGTGTTACAATGGAGATGTCTAATCTTGCTTTGAAACTCAAGTCACTAAAGTTAGAGCTTGGTGAAGACTTGCTCGTGCACTTGGTTTTCATCTCGCTTCCTGCACACTTTGGAAAATTCAAAGTGAGCTATAACATTCAAGAGGGAGAGATATTGCAGAGAGATAAGACTGAAAGTGCTCATTTGGTTATGACATCTCAGAATAAGAAAAGAAAGAACAATAAGGATGTTGTGAAAGAGCTATTTGTATTTTTTCCTAAGAGAAAATGGAATTGTTCTGCAATACACTATGCCAGAAAAACCTATCATGGATGGTGTTGCTGAGGGACTAAACTGAACTCTTAAGGATATGGTGAGAAGTATGATTAATTATTCTTCCTTACCAGAGTCTGTTTAAGGGAAACTTTAAAGATCACAGTTTACATCCTTAATAGGATGCGAACTAAAGCAGTTAACAAAACTCCATATGAGCTTTGGACTTGAAAAATACAAAGCTTAAAACATTTGCACATTTGGGGCTGTTCAGCTGAGGTGCGGCCTTATAGGCCACATGAAAGGAAATTAGACTCAAGAACAGTTAGGTGTTACTCTGTTGGCTATACTGAAAGTTCACGGGGCTATAAATTTTATGATCCTACAACAAGACATTTCTATGAGACGGGAAATGTGAGATTTCTTGAGGAAGTTGATTTTGGGAAGGAAGATAACATAATGAATGTTGTCTTTGAGGAAGAATCTGTCACTAATGGTGAACAAGTTCTTATGCTTATTACCATTCAAGGAACAACTTCGGTAGTAGAACAAAATGTTCAGAATATTGTTTCTCACAATATTCCAGAGCAAGACAACAATGAGGTTCTCGCTGAAGTGCATTCAGAGCAAATTCAACAACCTCAAGAATTAGAAGTGTCATTAAGGAGATCCACTAGAGAGAGGAGAAATGCAATTTTAGATGATTATATTGTATTTCTTCAAGAACACGAGAATGACATCGAGTTAACAGAGGATGATTCATTGAACCTCTGTCAAGCCATGAAAGGTTCTAACTCTCAAAAGTGGATTGATGCCATGAAGGATGAGATAAAGTCTATGCATGATAATGACGTTTGGGATCTTGTCGATTTACCTAAAGGTGCGAAACCTATTGGTTGCAAATGGATATTTAAAACCAAGAGGGATTCAAAAGGTAATATTGACAGATATAAAGCGCGTCTAGTTGCTAAAGGCTACACTTAGAAAGAAGGCATTGATTATAAAGAAACCTTCTCTCCAGTATCTTCGAAGGATACTTTTAGAATAATATTGGCACTAGTAGCTCATTTTAATTTAGAGCTACATCAGATGGATGTTAAGACTGAGTTTCTAAATGGTGACATTAAAGAAACAATATATATGCTGCAACCAGAAAACTTTGAATCAATTAGCTCAAAATCTATGGTGTGCAAATTAAAGAAATCCATCTATGGCCTTAAACAAGCCTCTCGTTAGTGGAATCACAAGTTTCATAAAATTATTACCTCACATGGTTTTGAGGCAAATAAAGTTGAAGATTGTGTGTACCACAAGTTCAGTGGGAGTAAATTTAATCCTGGTATTGTATGTCGATGATATACTGCTTACGATCAGTGATATGGGACTATTGTATGAGACCAAGAGATTTCTAACGAAAAATTTCGAAATGAAAGATCTTGGGGAAGCTTCTTTTGTATTAGGCATTCAGATACTAAGAGATCGTTCTCAAGGTATCCTAAGGTGTAAGGACCCAAATTCTACCCTTGAAAATTTTTCGTTTATTTAAAATCTTTCCTTACATACATTCATTATATTACTGAAAAACCTTCATGAATAATTCATTGATACTAATCTTTTAGCCTATTACGTTATCGTGCAATTCATATTGCGGAAAAACATAATTCATGCATTTAGTAATTACCACATACGACCGGTATGGGTTTCTAAGAGTTATAATCTCCATAACTACATAACTCAGTATTGTCCTATTCAGGTTTACATTCATCCCAAAATGTTATCAAATCAACTACAATGTCAAACAGTGATAAAGACAATCAAGATAATAAACAAATAAGCTTCCTAAGTCAGCTTCCTCCTCAAATCCTTCATTTACCTACAATGGGATTATCATAAACAACACACAAAACCAGGGAGTAAGTCATTAGTTAAAAAACGAACAGTACATGATAATCCACGTTTCAAATACGATTAAGCACTAATATAAATTATAACCACAAATACTTAAATGTAAACATTCATATCTTCTTTCGTTCATTTCCACGTTATTCATATTCATCCTATAACATATATATCCCATAATATATATTCTATAGCATGCATATTACGTTCATTCGAAGCCTCGTTCTTCTCACTATTCATATCCACCCTATAGAACATATATCCCATAATATATATCCTATAGCATGTATATTACTTTCATTCTTAACATACTCATTTTCAGCATTCATATTCACCATATAGTATATATATCCCATAATATATATCCTATAGCATGCATATAACTTCCATTCTTAACATCCTTGTTTCTCATATGTCGTATTCACCCTTAATCGTATTCACCGAGTTCTTTCTCAAAGATAATCCTCTACCACAACGGGTAGGTCCAGTTACATCTCCATACCACGTCGGGCAGGTCTAGTTTATCCTCCATACCACATCGGGTAGGTCTAGTTCATTCCCCACACCACATCGGGCAGATCTAGTTTATCCTTCATACCACATCGGGTAGGTCTAGTTAATTATCCATACCACATCGGACAGGTCCAGTTTATTCTCCATACCACATCGGGCAAGTCTAGTTATTCTCCATACCACATCGGGCAGGTTTAGTTATTCTCCATACCACATCGGGTAGGTCTAGTTATTTTCCATACCACATCGGGTAGGTCTAGTTATTCTCCATACCACATCGGGTAGGTCTAGTTATTCTCCATACCACATCGGGCAGGTCTAGTTATTCTCCATACCACATCGGGCAGGTCTAGTTATTCTCCATACCACATCGGGCAGGTCTAATTATTCTCCATACCACATCGGGAAGGTCTAGTTATTCTCCATACCACATCGGGTAGGTCTAGTTATTCTCCATACCACATCGGGTAGGTCTAGTTATTCTCCATACCACATCGGGTAGGTCTAGTTATTCTCCATACCACATCGGGTAGGTCTAGTTATTCTCCATACCACATCGGGTAGGTCTAGTTAATTATCCATACCACATCGGGCAGGTCTAGTTCCCAATAATCCACTAGCACTCCGGATAGGACAACAACAATAATCCACCACCACTCTAGGTAGGACAACAATAATAATCCACTACCTCTCCGGGTAGGACAACAATAATAGTCCACTACCTCTCCGGGTAGGACAACAATAATAGTCCACTACCTCTCCGGGTAGGATAACAACAATAATCTGCTACCACTTCGGGTAGGGTATCAACCATAAACCACTACCTCTTCGGGTAGGATATCAATAATAAACCACTACCTCTTCGGGTAGGGTATCAACAGTATTCTTATAAATGCATTACCTCTTTCACATACCTCATTCACATCAGTGAGTATGATTTAGAGACACTTATCCCTTACCTTGGTGAGTGTTGGGGATTGGTTCCGAGTAACTTTAAAAGTCTCCTCCGCGATTTCCTCCAACCTTAGGATATTTCCTCATTTCCACCAATAACAACAATATGAGTCATTTATTCAAAATAACACATAAACGACTCGTATTTAATCATCAAACATCTAAATCAAGATTTCCAAAACTACTTCAACACAAGTTTCCAAACATCTAAATATACATGTTCATCTCATATATCAACATTAAAGCACAACTCATCATCCATATCTAACATTTCATCCATTTCTCTTTTTACTCATATTCTAATTTTGGGGGTTTTTGGGGTTTTCATGAATAACCCACAAAACCTTTCCATTCATCAAATACCAACTATAAACCAAAAGTTTACAAGAGTAAAATAACATAACATGAACCATAACTCTAAAGGATGAGTTTCCATGGTTTCTCATGTTTTGAAAATAAATCCAACATACCCAAAACAAGTTAGAGAGGAAGAAGAAGAGTTAGAAACAAGAGGTTTACCTCTTCTCAAACTCTAAGATGAGTCCTAAGGCTCTTTGCTCTTGAAAAGCTCTCCTCTCGCTCTTCTCTTCAAAGTTCTCACCCAAAAATGTGTTTGGGGTTTCTATTTTAAAGATGAGTCGTCGGGTTCTCGCTCAAGCGAGCCCATTCTCGCTCAGGCGAGAAAATCCCGCCTTTTTAAAATTTCAGATCTGACACTCTTGCTCAAGCGAGTGATTCTCGCTCAGGCGAGAATCTCACAGTCTCAATAGTGTAACGACCCGATTTTCTACCCTTGAAATTTTTTTCTCATTTTAATTCAATTCCATTCAATCACTCATAACTCAATTTACCATTTTAATATCCTTACTTCAAAATCTTGTTTCCCCTCCTCACACTCAATCCATGAATCAATAACCACATGCATAATCATTTTACCTAGAACTTCTCATGAATCATTCCTGGAACTAATCTTATAACCTATTATTTTGTCATACAATTAATCTTGTAGAAAAACATAATTCATTCATATCATTCCCTATGAGTACTAAGATCTCGAAGGTTCTGATCCTCCAAAATAACATTACGCATGGTTACAAATATCCAAATAATGGTTAGTCATGATTACAATCATTTAAATCCGCAGGTAATCATTTAGAATACGAAAAACATAAATAGTGAATCCAAAGTCTAAAGCTCCTAAAGCTCCCGACCTGGCATACTTCATTCGTCTATTTACCTGCAATGGGATTATTAATGACAAAAGTACAAAACACATAAAGGAGTAAGTCATTAATTCAATAAACGTCATTATAAGATAATCAACATTAGAAAAATGAGTTAATAAACCATTTGTTTTATAAATTCATTTTGTGCTACATTACTTGAGCCAAAGTTTTGCTACATAGCTTGAGCCAAAGCGTTGCTACATAACTTGAGCCAAAGTATTGCTTCATAACTTGAGCCAAAGTGTTGCTACATAGCTTGAGCCAAAGCATTGCTACATAACTTGAGCCAAAGTTTTGCTACATAACTTGAGCCAAAGTGTTGCTACATAGCTTGAGCCAAAGCATTGCTACATAACTTGAGCCAAAGTATTGCTTCATAACTTGAGCCAAAGTGTTGCTACATAGCTTGAGCCAAAGCATTGCTACATAACTTGAGCCAATGTTTTGCTACATAACTTGAGCCAAAGTGTTGCTACATAACTTGAGCCAAAGTGTTGCTACATAGCTTGAGCCAAAGCATTGCTACATAACTTGAGCCAAAGTATTGCTTCATAACTTGAGCCAAAGTTTTGCTACATAACTTGACCCAAAGTGTTGCTACATAACTTGAGCCAAAGTGTTGCTACATAGCTTGAGCCAAAGCATTGCTACATAACTTGAGCCAAAGTATTGCTTCATAACTTGAGCCAAAGTGTTGCTACATAGCTTGAGCCAAAGCATTGCTACATAACTTGAGCCAAAGTTTTGCTACATAACTTGAGCCAAAGTGTTGCTACATAACTTGAGCCAAAGTGTTGCTACATAGCTTGAGCCAAAGCATTGCTACATAACTTGAGCCAAAGTATTGCTTCATAACTTGAGCCAAAGTGTTGCTACATAGCTTGAGCCAAAGCATTGCTACATAACTTGAGCCAAAGTATTGCTTCATAACTTGAGCCAAAGTGTTGCTACATAACTTGAGCCAAAGTATTGCTACATAACTTGAGCCAAAGTATTGCTACATAACTTGAGCCAAAGTTTTGCTAACCAATAATGGTCGGCTAAAATCATATTTTCTTTTCATTGATACAACATAAATCCGTAAACAGTAAATCCACGCATACCATTATCATAGACACACCCATATATGTTTACCATAACTAAGCGATTCATCACTTTATCGTACTCACACTCAGAAAAATACACACATTATCCATTACCATATACCATTTAAAGACTCCTCCTTACCTTGGTAAGTATTGGGGTTCGGTTCTTGGCAACTTCTCGAATTCTACCAACACCACCTCCAACCTTAGGATCTCTCTTCTCATCCCACCACATAACACAATGTTAGTTATTTATTCTAAATATTACATAAACAACTTATTTTGCATCATTTAATCATACAAAATATTCATCATCAATATTCAACCATCTAAAACATGCATAACATCTCATATTTCAATATTTGGGATAAACTCATCTTCTACCTCTAACATTTTACTCATCCTCTCCTTTTACCACATTTTCACTTTTAGGGTTTTTGGGGTTTTCATGAATCAACCCACAACTTTTTCCATTCTTGAGATACTATCTCTAAACCAAGAGTTTACAAGATAAAAACAACATAAAACGAACCATAACTCTAACGGATGAGTTTCCATGGTTTCTCATATTTTGAAAATAGATCTAACATACCCAAAACAAGTTAGAGAGGAAGAAGAAGAGTTAGAAACAAGAGGTTTACCTCTTCGCAAGCTCTAAGATGAGTCCTAAGGCTCCTTGCTCTTGAAAAGCTCTCTTCTCTCTCTTCTCTTCGAGTTCTAACCCTAAAATGTGTTTGGGGTTTCTATTTTTAAAGAGCAGTCGTCGGGTTCTCGCTCAAGCGAGCCAATTCTCGCTCAAGCGAGCCCATTCTCGCTCAAGCTAGCCCATTCTCGCTCAAGCGACAATCTCACAGTAGTAATTTCTGCTTAACGCATAGATGTAATCGATTACATGGATTGTGTAATCGATTACATAGTGTAAAATGCACATATCTGATGCTTTTATCTGCATGTAATCGATTACATGGATTGTGTAATCGATTACATCATGCACATCTGATGCTTTTATCATCATGTAATCGATTACATGTATTGTGTAATCGATTACATCATGCACATCTGATGCTTTTATCATCATGTAATCGATTACATGGATTGTGTAATCGATTACATCATGTAAAATGCACATATCTGATGCTTTTATCTGCATGTAATCGATTACATGGACTGTGTAATCGATTACACTGCCCAAAATTGCCATTTCTTGCCCGGGTGATACAACTCTCGCTCAGGCGAGAATCCTCCAGTATAGCCCAAGATTTCACCCTCCCAGATGCACCTCTCTCGCTCAAGCGAGAATCTCTGGATCAAGCGAGGCTTCCAGGACTGATACTCTAATTTTTAAAGACTAAAATTTGGGGTGTTACAAATAGGCTTCCTCTCGCTCAAGCGACCCATTCCTCGCTTGGGCGAGAATCCCAAAATTTCCAATTTCAAAACACCGATCCTCTCGCTTGGGCAAGGTCCTCTCGCTCATGCGAGAATCTGGCAGTATGCCCCATTCCTCAGGACTGTTACCTAATTTCAAGGAGGATAAATTTGGGGTGTTACATAAGGTTGTCACAAGAAAGCTATATTGATAAAGTCCTAGATAGATTTGGCATGAAAGACAGTAAACCAGGAGATACCCCTATAGCTAAGGGAGACAAGTTTAGTCTCGAACAGTGCCCCAAAAATGACCTTGAAAGATACGAGATGCAAAAGATTCCTTATTCATCGGCAGTAGGAAGTCTAATGTATGCTCAAGTTTGCACCTGCCCCGACATAGCATTTGTCGTGGGAGTTTTGGGAAGATATATGAGCAATCCTGGAATGCATCACTGGAAGGTAGTCAAACGTGTTATGCGTTACTTGAAGAGAACAAAGGAATACATGCTCACTTATCGGAGGTCTGAGAATTTAGAGATCATTGGGTATTCGGACTCTGATTTTGCTGGATGTCAAGACAGCAGACGCTCCACCTCTGGATATGTGTATGTATTGGCTGGAGGTGCTATCTCTTGGAAGTCTGCTAAACAGACACTCATAGCTCCTTCAACCATGGTTGCGGAGTTTATGGCTTGTTTTGAGACATCAGACCATGGCATATGGTTGCAGAATTTTGTCACTGACTTATGTGTGGTTGATGGTATTAAAAGACCACTAATGATTTATTGTGACAATAAGTCCACAGTTCTTTACTCCAATAATAATAGGAGTTCTACAAAGTCAAAATTTATTTTCTAGTTGTTAAAGAAAGTATTCAAAATGGACAAATTTCCATAGAACATATAGAGACAAATTTTATGATAGCTGGTCCACTAACTAAGGGTGTGGAACCTAAAGTCTTTCACGAGCATATTGCTCATATGGGTGTTGTTATTTAAGATACCTTAGTTCAGTGGGAGTCTATATGTTTTATGATTTACTTTGGTTGTTATATACAATTTTTTATGCATAATAAAGTTGGTGGTTTGTTGTTCCATTTTGAATGTTTATTGTAATTGTTGTGTTGCAATTAAAGACTTTTGGATTGATCTCACTAAAGATTAAAGAAGGATCAGTTGGAAATAGACATGTTTGAGATCACATTGCATGAAATTTTCCATGCCACTCATCCATATTTGATCTATGTCATTAAGTATATTAATGTGGTGATCATCGTGGTCGAGTCACGCTTATATGTGATGAACATTGCGGTGGTTCCATAATTGATATATAAGATGGACCAGATTGTATTAAGGAGAAGTCTAAATACAAATAGCATATGGAAGCGCGCCTAAAGAATATGTGATATAATTGGTTCAAGAAAATATGAAGCCCAAGTGGGAGATTGTTAGAAATTCATAATTTCTAATTAAGGTGGGCATCATATATTTATACAATTATATCGGCTATTTATTTTCTGGGTTATAAAATAAGTGATCTTATTACGGACAACCATTGTGACTTCTAAAATAAAATGAAAATGGATATGGGCTTCATGAGTGGATACCCAGAGTAGTTAACCCATAGGGAATAATGGGAACCCTATTAAGTTAACACATCAGGAAGGTTATGGTCCCAAAAGACACCAAATCAAACCACAGTTTTCATCTCTCCCCATCAGAGAGAAAACGAAGGTCCCAAGAGGAATCAAGGATTTGGTTGAGGAAGACCATCATACCAAAACCTCTCTACGAAGGGATACATTAAGGAACAAATCTGCGAACATGGATTCAGGTATGACATTGATTGACTTGTATGTTTTATATTCTGTGTGAGAATCATGACATTCAAGATCCTAGTACTGATAGTTTCACCAATTAATAGAGAATTCTAAGAGACACCACTTCAAAGAATTCATCAAGACATTCCTACACCACTGGATCACACGGTTTTGGCTCCAAAGAAAGTCGAGCCTTGGATTTATTTTCCAGAATCAGATCTCCAAGACCTATCCGGCCCACTCAACTCCAACCTTGAGGACAAGGTTAATCTTGCAGGAAATGGCAATGATGGGAATCCACCAAGGTCCATTAGAGCCGAACAAAAGCCCAAGTGGCTAGCTGAATATGTTTCTAAATAATCTTTGTTTTTAATTACAAATGTAATGAATGAAATGGGCCAAGTCTGTTAAGCCCAGGACCAATAGGTCTCTATCCATAATTTTAGTGTATTTATTTTCCTTGACTGCCCAGAAGAGGCATATGAAGTTTTCTGCACTGCAGAATTATTTTACAAAGTTTAATTTTCTTAGTTGCTCAAATAATTTTCATCTTTTTATAGAAAAATCTCTATCGGTCAATTTTATACAAATATACAATAAACAAAATCTTCAAGAGTATAGCGTAGTAACTCCAAGACATGATGATAAATAGAAGTTAGGAGTTGGTTCAAGAAAAAATTGGAAATGTTTTAACTTAACCTTTGCTTAAAAAAAACAGAGAAAAATTTGTATGGAGACATATATAACACATCATATTTGGAGATAAGTGTATTTATATTTTTTTGTGCTATCATTTACGACTAAATTTTAATTAGAATTAAATTTTTAATGTGTTGTGAAGATTTTATTAGTTGTCTCTATATGCATATGTCTCCACACAAGTTTTTCTCTTCACAAAAAAAAATTCATGCTTGCTACTTGCCTATTTTATGCTTTAAGTGAGGGGACAGGTACATTATATTTGTAAAGTGCTTTTTGGTTAGACAATTTTAAAATTTTAAATATTTGAAGCGCTGGAAAGAATTAACTACTTCTCTTGAATAATAATTATGTTTTTTGCTGCATTCGTACTTTTGAAGTTGCTATTTGACCGGGAATTCATTTTTTCAAAAAACAAATTAGTGTATGTATTGATTAAGATGACATTGATAATATCATTTTAAAATTTAAAATTACCACATATCCCATGATTTTACCTTTGTCACTGATTTGAGCAAATAAATGTGAAATTTGAGCCTAAAAGAAGGTTTAATAATTGGACATATGCATCATACAATTCATCATAAGTGGAAAAAATTTAGAACTGAATATGATTGGGAAGAGTGCACATGACTTGTCTCTTCTTGCTCCTTTGAACTGTAAGAACCTTTACTTTGAACAATAAGGCACAACTTTGTCCATTCTTCCTCCTCCGAGGTTCTAGTAGTCGAATTCTCTTCGGGACGTCCCATATTATGTAAGTTTTCTTGGATATGAAGTCTCGAGGATTGTTTTTGTCCTTCTTAACATTGTTGAGGTAATTTGGGCATTGATATCTCATATGACCTATTTTACCACATTCATGGCAAGTGCAGTGTTCTTTGAGATTCTTGCCTTTCTTGGTTGAGTATTTCGCTTCTTTTCTTGGAAATCTTTGTAGTCCTCCTTTCTTCATGATAAACTTGCTAAATTTTCTCACTATGAGTGACAAGGTCTCATCATCTATATCTGAATCAGAATCTTCTTCATCATATCTCTCTTCATAATTATGCTTTTAATGGCTTCTCCTTATGCTTATATCCTTTTATTTCATCCATTAGTCCAAGCTCCTTCACAAAGTGATTGCAAGAACTGTCTTAATATTGGTTTGTGCAACAATGGGACAAGGGTATGGAATGCTAACCATTGCAACCTTCTTCAATAAATTTCTCTCTCTTATTTTTCTTTTTCATTCTCTTTTAGATTCTTCTCTTGTGATTTTTGAGAAAAAGTGCTCATAATTCATCATATATATACTCTTGTTATTTTTGAGCAAAACTTACTTAAATTTTATCATATTATTCTCTTGTTATTCTTGACCAAAAAATGTTCATATTCTTCTTGATATTCTTGAGGCAAATATTGTCCATATTTTACTCATTTTGGGTCAAGAAACCAATATTGTATTCTTTAGCATTATTATTCATGAATAAGTATTGTTCATATTTCATCATGTTCTAGATTTTTCTCATTCTTTGGCAAAGAAACCAAGATGATATTCTTGAGCATTGTTATTCTTGAAAATTTTTGTTCATATTTTACCATATTCTTGATTTCTCTCATTCTTTGGCAAAGAAACCAAGATGATATTCTTGAACAATAATCTCATTTGATCTTCTTTCTATTGTGTTGGTTCTTGATGAACAACATCATTACTTTCAATTTTCAATTCAGTTTCTTCTAAAAATTCATCTATTTCTTCTATTAATTCTCTTAGCACAACCTTGCTAGTTTCATGTTTATATTCATATTTCTTCTCCATTTTCTAAGATTTCTTCTATTCTTCATATTTCTATTAATTCATTTTTAAGAATTCTTCTATCTCTTGAAATTTCTACTATTAAACTATATTTGAGTTAGTGGATGGATACAAATTGAGTTTTAGATTATATTATGTTGATCAAGTTGCAGATCTTCTAACAAAGGTTTCAGAGCCTTCTCCATTCAATCATCTTTGTTCAAGCTGAGAGTTGCCAACATGCACTCTCCAGCTTGAGGGGGTGTTGAAATATATTTTGGTATTTTGGATTAATATTGTATTTGGCTAGTAATTAGTTTAAACTCATTTACCTTTTATAGTTAAAGTTAGTTAATTAGTTAGGTTAAGGGGTTAGGTTTAGTTAGTTTTCCTAACTTTTGTATTCATTCAATATATGTAATCCATTCAATTCTATTCATTCAATGAATAAAATATACATTCTTTTGTTGGTCTTTGATTTCTAATATATTGATAGAGTATGCAATACAGAGATCTATTCCACTCTTCATTATTAACTTTCTTGTTGAGATTCTTGATGTAAATGGTTTGGTTCAGTGGAATGTCCCATGTCAGCATCATTGCATAAAGGTGGAGGAGGATGAGTACAAAAGGTAGTTGTGGAGATTCTTTGTCCACCTTCAATTCTTTAATTAATGGTCTTGCATTCTTTGGCCCAAACAAGTACATTTTGTATAGATTTATTTGTCATGTTTTACCTATCAATCTTCATTTCATAAAGAGAGAATGAAAAGAGATAAACATTATAATGAGTTTGGAACAAAAATCGGGAAAATGTGGTTTAGCACAAAAGAAGGAAAAGATGATTAACACCTCTAAAACGTGCACTCAATTTCATTATTAATTTCTTTTTTTTCCTTTTCTTGAGCACGAGCAAGATGTTATTATATGAAGATCTGCCTTTTTTGTACATTTTGTAACATCCTAATTAAAAAATTGTAACCTCTAATATGAATCTATCTATTTACTATATAACAAAATGATTTTCTAAAACACTATTCATTTTCCATGTGTCATCCTCTCAGCCAATTTTTTCCCGCCTAAACACCCACCCACATCTCTCACCGTTGATTCTATGTCATTCCATACCGCATCCACGTGTCTTTCATCATCAATTTCCCAAACTCTTCATTATCTCCAAAAAATCCAAACTCTTCATTTACCCTAATTTCATCTAACTTCTCTCATCCCCAATTTTCCAAACATCATCTGACTTTTCTCATCCCTATACTCTAAACTCTTCATTATCTCCAAATTCACCAAACTCTTCATCATCCCTAATTTCTCCAAAGAATGTTTATTCTCCAAAGAAGGTTTTTCTTTGTTCATCTTCATCTTCTTCATATTTCCTATGTACATCATCTTCTCTCATTTCCCTTTCCCTACTTTGTTCAAATCTTTAGATCATCTTCTTCAACGTAAACGTATTCATCATTTTTCCTTTATATCTTTCTTTGTATTCATCATTTTTCTTTACTCACTATTGTCTCCATTTGAACTTCATGTATTAAGTATAGATTTGACTTAAATGTTATAAAAATCACAACTTTCACACATACTTTGTGGTTTATATTCATAATCATGTTTTCACCATTGCAAAGACATTATTGTTCTATTTCATATGACACCATGACCTTTTTTTTTGTGAGAAATACTTTGCATGCATGTGCTTTCTGTGGCATTATTTTGCTATGTTATAGAAGTTGAGCTCCATTGTCGTGATTTTTTTGTAATGTTATAAAAATCACTTATTTAAGTGTAGACCTGACTAAGATCTTATAAAAATCACAACTTTGATGTACTTTTACATTGTCATAACTGTTAATGTCACAATTTCTTTTTCACATATTAATATTCATAATCATGATCTCACCATTTTGTCGTTTATATTGTACTGCTTCATCCTGGACCGTGTTCTTAATTTTGTTTTCAATACTTTGTTTAAAATAATATTGTTTAAAGAAGTTGAGCTTCATTCCGTTTACTTTTTTTAATTATGTTTAACATAATTTGCATGCATGTCAATCTTAAGATCATTTTTGTGTTATTTATTTTTGTGGCCATGATTTTTTATTTACCTTATCATTACTGTTATTTATTCTTCATTCATTTTGTTTTGTTTTGTATATAAGTGTGCTCATTGTTTTTTTTATTATGAGAGAATTTTATATATATCAGTATAATGTCAATATCTCGGCTGTTCAACTTCATCAAGGATCTCAATGACTTCAAACATCTTTGGAAGATTGCTATTAGAATCACACAACTTTGGTATGTTCAAATACCCCCAAACCTGGACATCTTATCACCTCTATTGTTTAAGTTTATTCTTTGTTTGTACATCTTTAGTCCACTATCGTAAAATGATTTTATAGATTTTTTACTTTACCTTTGTTTCAATGGGTTTCAACCTGTTTCAATTTTGTTTATATTTTTAACACTTTCTTGTTGTACCTTTAGCATAGAGTTAACTCTATATAAATAAGGTCTTTACAATGTATATGGTGGTAAACTTATTGTATTACCTCTGTAAAAAAGGTCTTCACATTTATTCCCAATAAATGTTTTATTTCAAGTATTTAATGCAATTTATTATTGTAATTATTTGTTGTATTTTGATTGTACCTCTTTTTGGGGAATTACAAAATGCTAATACTAAATAGGTGGTACAAATTTCAATGTCTCAATTGATAGAGTTTAAAATTACAAGGAGAGACATAATAAGTGGGAATAATGATAATTGAGAAAGAAATTTCGTAATGATGATGTATAATGACTTAATATTTATCTTTTTTATTTCTCTCTCCTAAAATCAATCAATTATAACTAATGTAATGATCCAAATTCTACCATTGAAATTTTTTCCTTATTTTAACCCGTTTATACATACATTAAATATCATCTTTTTTATCTCTCATTAATCATCACTTAAAACTCTTTTAAAATGTCATTCTATAACCCTCCTCATATGACAGAAAAACATAATTCATTCATATCATTCCCCATGAGTGCTAAGACCTCAAAGTTATGAATCCTCCAAAATAATATTACACATGGTTACAGATATCCAACTAATAGTTAGCCATGATTACAATCATTTAAATCTGCAAGTAGTCATTTAGAGTACAAAAACATAAATAGTGAATCCAAAGTCTAAAGCTCCTAAAGCTCCCGGCCTAGCATACTTCATTCATCTATTTACCTGCAATGGGATTATCAATGACAAAAGTACAAAACACACAAAGGAGTAAGTCGTTAATTCAATAAACATCATTGTAAGATAATCCACATTAGAAAAGGGTTAGTAAACCATTTTGAAATTCATTTTCTTTGTTGCATAACTTGAGCCAAAGTATCGCTACATAATTTGAGCCAAAGTTTCGCTTATATACTCAACCTAGAGTTTCGCTTTTATACTCAAGCCAGAGTTTCGCTTATATACTCTGTAAGGACCGAAATTATGCCCTTGAATTTTTTTTTTTTCGATTTAGTTCAATTAGATGCATTTCCTCCTAACTCACATTACCAATTTAATATCTTTACTTCAAACCTTATTTCCCTCTTCGCAATCTATCTCAATATAACATACAAAATCATTCGACAGAAAAACATAATTCGCATTAATTAAACTTTGCAACGACCGCATATAATTAGCTATGGGTTTCCAAAATACCCATAGCTATACATATCCAGAGTTACACGCCATGTAAGTTAGTATATGTTCGTAGCTACATAATGTATGAACTATCAAATATGCACTCATGTACAAGAATAGTGCAAATAAATGAATCCAAAATATAGCGCTCCTAAATCTCCCAAAAATGAGTCTCCATCATATCACCTGTTTATCTGTAATGGGATTATCAATGACAAAACACAGAACACGCAAAGGAGTAAGTCATTAATTCAATAAACATCATTTTAAGATAATCCACATAAATAAAAGAGTAGTAAACCATATTTGAAATTCATTTTTGTTTTGCTGCATAACTTGAGCCAAAGTCACTATACCCCTTAGGGTTAGCTAAAAGCAGATTCTCATTTTTCTTAAAATAAAACGTGCTTATATACTCAAGCCAGAGTTTTGCTTATATACTCAAGCCAGAGTTTTGCTTATATACTCAAGCCAGAGTTTTCCTTATATACTCAAGCCAGAGTTTTTCTTATATACTCAAGCCAGAGTTTTGCTTATATACTCAAGCCAGAGTTTTTCTTATATACTCAAGCCAGAGTTTTGCTTATATACACAAGCCAGAGTCGCTAACCATTCTTGGTCGGCTAAAAATACATTTCCCTTTCATAATTTCACCATAAAACATTTTCGGTAAATCCACGCTCACATTTGTATAAACACACCCATATATGTTTATACTAATTACGTGATTCACAACTCAATCAATCACATAACCAGAAGTACACATACTTGCTTTTCTGTAAACCTACGCCTACTTTAATATAAACACACCCATATATGTTCATACTAAATGCGTACTTTACAACTCAATCTTTGCATAATCAGAGAATACACATTTTCGAGTTCAAATGTACAATTAAAGAATCATCCTTACCTCGGTGAGTGTTGGGTTTGGTTCTTGGCAACTTCTCAAGTTCCACCGACACCGCCTCCAACCTTAGGATCTTTCCTCATCCCACCACATAACACAATGTTAGTCATTTATTCCAAATATCACATAAACAACTTATATTGCACCATTTAGTCATACAAAATATTCATCATAAATATTCAACCATCTAAAACATGCATAACATCTCATATTCCAATATTTGGAGGTAAACTCATCTTCTACCTCTAGCATTTTACTCATTCTCTCCTTTTACCATGTTTTCACTTTTAGGGTTTTTGGGGTTTTCATGAATCGACCCACATCCCTTTTCATTCTTTAGATACTATCTCTAAACCAAGAGTTTACAAGGTAATAATGACATAAAATGAAACACCACTCAAAAGGATGAGTTTCCATGGTTTTTCTTCATTTTTGAGAAGAGATCCAACATACCCAAAGTGAGTTTAAGAGAGAAAAAGAGAGTTAGAATCTAGAGTTTTACCTCTTCTCAAGCTCTTAGATGAGTATCCAAGCTTTTTGCCCTTGAAAAGCTCTCTTCTCTCACTCTTCTTCTTTTCTAAACCCTAGATTGTGTTTAGGGGTTTCTCATTAAATGCTGTCTCATCGGGTTCTCGCTTAAGCGAGGGATTCTCGCTCAAGCGAGAAAATCCCGCCCATTTTAAAAACTCAAATCTGACCCTCTCGCTCAAGCGAGAATCTCACAGTGGCAACAGCCCCAAAATGACATTTCTCGCCTAGGCGAGACAACTCTCGCTCAGGCGAGAATCCTCCAGTATAGCCCAGGATTTCACCCTCCCAGATGAACCTCTCTCGCTCAGGCGAGAATCCTCCAGTATAGCCCAGGATTTCACCCTCCCAGATGAACCTCTCTCGCTCAAGCGAGAATCTCTCGCTCAAGCGAGAATCTCTCGCTCAAGCGAGAATCTCTCGCTCAAGCGAGAGTCCGAGGGCTGATACTATGATTTTCAAGACTTAAAATTTGGGGTGTTACAATCCTCCCCTTCTTATAAGAATTTTCGTCCTCGAATACTCAAGCCAGAGTCGCTAACCATTCATGGTCGGCTAAAAATATATTTTCTTTTCATCGAATTCACCATCAATCATTTCCCGTAAATCCACGCCATCTTTAGTATAAACACACCCATATATGTTTATACTAAATACGTAATTTACAATATGATTATTGCATGACCAGAAAATACACACATTTTTCATTTTCCGTAAATCTACGTCTACTTTAGTATAAACACACCCATATATGTTTATACTAAATGCGTAATTCACAACTCAATTATTGCATAACCAGAAAATACACACATTTTCTATTCCAAATGCACAAATAAAGACTTATCTTCCAACCTTAGGATCTTTCCTCATTCCCACCAATAACAACAATGTCAGTTATTTATTCAAAATAACACATAAACGACTCATATTTCATTGTCAAACACACAGGAGTTTTATACATGTTCAATGTTTCTAAACTACTTTCATCATGATTTTCCAACCATTCTAAACATACATATTCACCTTGTATTCAACATTATAACACATACTCATAACACAATCATTCTCATATCACATAATCTCGCCCATTTGTTACCATTAAACACTTATCACTCAATCATTGTTACAAACATACCCATACATATTTATTGTAATAACCATTCACCTCTTATAACAAATCACCAACTCATAACACATCTTTGTTATAAACAAACCACACCAAACATATTATTCATCATATAACATTTAACACATTCACTCTTATGACCACATTTTCCTTTTGGGGTGGTTTTGGGGTTTTCATAAATCAACCCACAAACCCTTTCCATTATTTGAATATTAACTCTAAACCACGAGTTTACAAGAGAGAAACTAAATAAAACGAACCATAACTCAAACGGAAGAGTTTCCATGGTTTCTCATATTTTTTAGAAGAGATCCTTACATCCAAAACAAGTTAGAGAGGGAGAAGAAGAGTTAGAAACAAGAGCTTTACCTCTTCTCAAGCTCTATGATGGATTCCTAAGGCTCTTGCTCTTGAAAAGCTCTCTTCTCTCTCTTCTCTTCAAAGTTCTAACCCTAAAATGTGTTTGGGGTTTCTATTTTAATGTTGTCTCGTCGGGTTCTCGCTTAAGCGAGCCCTTTCTCGCTCAAGCGAGAAAATCCCGCCTATTTTAAAAACTCAGATCTGACCCTCTCGCTCAAGCGAGGGATTCTCGCTCAAACGAGATTCTCACAGTATCAACAGTCCCAAAATGCCATTTCTCGTCCAGGGGAGATAACTCTCGCTTAGGCGAGAATCCTCTAGTATAGCCTAGGATTTCACCCTCCTAGGTGAGTCTTTCTCGCTCAGGCGAGAATCTCTCACTCAAGCGAGACTCCTTGGACTGATACTATAATTTTATGACTTTAAAATCTAGGGTGTTACAATCCTTCCCCCCTAAAAGAAATTTCGTCCCCGAAATTTGATTAGGTTACTCTCATGAAGATACCATCATCGCCTAAACGTTAGGCATAAAATACCCTCAACCAAGCTTAGACCCAACCGTCTAAACCATTAAGATCCTTGATTCGACATACTATGGCGCATACCACTCAACAGTGATACCACATAGCCAAATCATGGACTAACCTCAAAAGTCCATATACCATGGTCAACCATGAGAACAACTAAGGGAAAATTACTACAACCGGAATAAAGATTTCCAAACGCCTCCTCAGTCATAATGGATCTCCCCGATCTATTACTACAATCATCATTCAGAATGATCAACACAAACAGTAAGATTCACAATAATACCTTCAATTTCGGAAGAAAATGGGACTCCATACTCATCAATACCAAGACGTACTAGTTCATATCCAACATGCAAAATCTAGTTTGACATTCACTCAATAACATCATTTCATTTCACACATGAGCAATAATCACGAGTTACTCAAAAATTCTCAATAGCATTACAATTTGTACTTGCTACACACAGAAACATGGTAGTCATCCAACAAGTAGCTTTTAGGCAAACAAGATTTTCTTTTGGAGTCATTCCGAGTACTAAATAAATTACCAAGTAATTATCCAACTCAACCAAACATTCTTACTACCACCATTGCAGTTTAAGAAGATTTGCTAGTTCATAATCTCAACTAAGCATACAAGATTGCAGACTCAATCAAATCACATGCTTGGCCACCAATGATCATTGAAATATTTATAAACACTCAATTCAATAATATATGTTATGTAGGGATATTCCCTTTACAATTGCAAGTATACGTTTAGTACTCAAATCTACAACCTGTCTAGAAACACCTAGTCAGAAGTACTCCACAAAGTTTTAGCAACATTACATTCACACAGGATGCAGTTGTTAGATTTTTGGACATTCCATGTGGAACTAAGTTAATGCTTAGCCACATTCTACACTTCACCCCAAGTGACGTCAAAATAATTTCGATATGAGTTTCGTGGCAATTATCTAGCGAAACAAGGTTTTTTATAATTATTATAAATAGCTCCAAAAAATCCATTTTTTTCATATGAGACTGAAATTTTCAAATTAAGACTTTCAAAGGCTAGCCATTTCTTGAGTTACATTCCATTCGGGGCATTAGAGTTCTCACAGTCCATTTAACAAAACTTACCTAAGCTATAACACTTCAATCATGCATAGTATTTACTAACACCCATGAAATAAAAATAAGTTTTGTAAGTACAATATCAAGTAGATAATTGGGGTACAATATCACTACATCGCGTGTTGCAATTATTCCACTACCAAAAGGTCAATCACCATATACCAAAAGTTTCATATACAACAATCAAGATGACTTCTCTATTCCCAATACTACTTTCCCAAAAGCATAGAACAAAATTTTGTTTATCCCTTTACCCACTAAAACTTAAGCATTACTACATCCATGTTCATCATCAAGGTTCAGATTTATGCACATATAAGAAATCACTGACATAACGAAAGTTTGTTACCTTAATTTTATTATGCCCATTTTGTTTTTTTTAAACCAACATTTCATGTTCAGTACCTTCCATACAACATATCCATCTACATGTCCACATGAATCATTACCTTACTATTTAAGTCTTTTCCGTAACAATTAACACATCACGGAACAATTTACCAGATATTAACAATTAATCTCAAAGAGATATTTCACCCTTTGTCATACAACACATGTTACACACAATCCCCTCACTTCCCTTTACTTTCTAAACCTTCATGCATTGCAAGCAAATCCATATGCAGGAATAGGTCAAGACATACATGTTCATTCCCAGGCAAAACAGTCAAACACACGTTAGCAGACTTCTACCAATTAACATTTTGAACGATTACAAGTCTCATCATAAAGATGTCGATATTTATTCACCGAGTCTCATAATCGGTTAATCTTTACTCCATGCATATTTGTTTTTAATCTTGAGGAATGACAAGATAATCAACAACATATCTCAAATAGGAGCATGTAGTAAACCACACAGCATGACATACGACTTTTCATGTTATAGTTCGTTCCACTGTTATACAGGACTAACATACTATTTATTATCAAACGTCATTTATAGAAGAAAATTCATCTTCCAAGACAAAATACATAGTCCTCTCCAATGTTATTCTTTCGAAATGTTAACAAGTTCTTAAATATCCTTCGGAGACATCAACAAAACAACCACTTATTCCCTTAGCCATCATTGGCTCCACACCACTGGCTTGATCAGAAATATCACACAGATTCCCAACCGTCACAGCCTTGTCAGCACTTTTCAATCATAACATGATTTGTTGACAATCGATTCATTTCTGGAATTAAATCTAACTGGTAAAATGACAAACAGATTCAGTCTACGGTAAATATTACACCATTTACCACAACCGGACACTAGAACATAAATGCCGACACCACCACCAGCACACTAGTTGGGGTGGACACGACCCAGTCAAAAATAATGACTCAGTTTGCAATTTTGATCGGTTTTTCATATTTAACACATACAAGGGAGTGTGTCGTCCCCCGAATCAACAACACTAAACACGAAATATCTGTCACCATGCGTTCACCTCGGATCAAACCGTCAACACCAGACGTCTCTGTGTCTCTCATGGTGCTCACACGGCCCGTTGTATTAGGTCTCCCAACCTTCACAACATTTACATTCCGAGTGAACTTCGGACAAAACCTTTTTATATGTCCCTTTTCCTTACAGTGGAAACAACCATTCCCCGAACCAGGACAAATGGTCCCCGCATGTTTCCGCCCACATTTGCTGCACATAGGAAATACGTCGGGTTGAAATCCTCCAACAGTAGGTTTTGACCCTTGATAACCATGGTTACGATGGACATCAATTGGGGCATATGATCATTGACTGCCTTTCCCCTCCTCCTCATACATACTGCACTGGGTCAGACCACTCGCTTCTGATGTCTCTGCACCACACATAGTAACCATTTTGCCGATAGATTGAGGTCGTCCAGTCCCCATAGCATTTATACTCTGTCGTGACTTAGGACACCACCTCTTGATATGTCCGGTCTCTTTGCAGTAAAAGCAGCGATTTGTCGTTCCAGGACACAATCCTCCGTCATGTTTTCGTTTACACTTGCTGCACCAGGGTGGAGAGTTTAAATGTGACCCTCCGGCATTTGCATGGGTCCTCGGTCCATGCGAAGTGCAACCCCGAGTACCAACAGGTGGAAAATAAGGCTTTCGCTCTTCGCGAAACATCTTATCCTTGCCTCTTCCGTGCAGAAAGTTTCTTTGAGGCCCGAAATCCTTGGGAGGAATGGATTTGGAGGTCGCCACTCCATCCGCCTTCATGTTAGTACACCCCATTCCTTGGACCCACTCAATAGCAGCATTCGGAGCGAATCCGCCTTGGAATGGAGAGTCTGGACCTGAAACCACGCTCCGATTCAGATTCTTTAAATTCTCCTTCATGCCCTAAAACACCTCTACCAGCTATGCCAACAAATCATTGGGAACATTCTGACTCGTCCCTCTTCCTCTTTCAGCCATGTGTACCTGTACTCACGTACTTGTCAGTAGACTAATTTTATAACCAGATATGCATCACATAAACACACAACCGTCAATGCTAACTAAGCAGTTGAAGCACATAAAGATCACAAAGAAGCATGTAAGGCCATATCCTAGGCCGCATAATTAACTATGCTCTGATACCATATTGTAATGACCCAAATTCTACCCTTGAAATTTTTTCCTTATTTTAACCCGTTTATACATACATTCATCATCATCCTTTTTATCTCTCATTAATCATCACTTAAAAACTCTTTTAAGATGTCATTCTATAACCCTCCTCATATGACAAAAAAAACATAATTCATTCATATCATTCCCCATGAGTGCTAAGACCTCAAAGGTTATGAATCCTCCAAAATAATATTACACATGGTTACAAATATTCAACTAATGGTTAGCCATGATTACAATCATTTAAATCCGCAAGTAGTCATTTAGAGTACAAAAACATAAATAGTGAATCCAAAGTCTAAAGCTCCTAAAGTTCCTGACCTAGCATACTTCATTAATCTATTTACTTGCAATGGGATTATCAATGACAAAAGTACAAAACACACAAAGGAGTAAGTCGTTAATTCAATAAACATCATTGTAAGATAATCCACATTAGAAAAGGGTTAGTAAACCATTTTGAAATTAATTTTCTTTGCTGCATAACTTGAGCCAAAGTATCGCTACATAACTTGAGCCAAAGTTTCGCTTATATACTCAAGCCAGAGTTTCGCTTATATACTCAAGCCAGAGTTTCGCTTATATACTCAAGCCAGAGTTTCTCTTATATACTCAAGCCAGAGTTTCGCTTATATACTCAAGCCAGAGTTTCCTTATATACTCAAGCCAGAGTTTCGCTTTTATACTCAAGCCAGAGTTTCGCTTTTATACTCAAGCCAAAGTTTCGCTTATATACTCAAGCCAGAGTTTCGCTAATATACTCAAGCCAGAGTTTCGCTTATATACTAAAGCCAGAGTTTCGCTTATATACTCAAGCCAGAGTTTCGCTTATATACTCAAGCCAGAGTTTCTCTTATATACTCAAGCCAGAGTTTCGCTTATATACTCAAGCCAGAGTTTCCTTATATACTCAAGCCAGAGTTTCGCTTTTATACTCAAGCCAGAGTTTCGCTTTTATACTCAAGCCAAAGTTTCGCTTATATACTCAAGCCAGAGTTTCGCTAATATACTCAAGCCAGAGTTTCGCTTATATACTAAAGCCAGAGTTTCGCTTATATACTCAAGCCAGAGTTTCGCTTATATACTCAAGCCAGAGTCACTAACCATTCATGGTCGGCTAAAAATATATTTTCTTTTCATCAAATTCACCATCAATCATTTCCCGTAAATCCACGCCATCTTTAGTATAAACACACCCATATATGTTTATACTAAATACGTAATTCACAATATGATTATTGCATGACCAGAAAATACACACATTTTCCATTTTCCGTAAATCTACGCCTACTTTAGTATAAACACACCCATATATGTTTATACTAAATGCGGAATTCACAACTCAATCATTGCATAAACAGAAAATACACACATTTTCTATTCCAAATGCACAAATAAAGACTTATCCTTACCTCGGTGAGTGTTGGGGTTCGGTGTGTGAGTAACTTTACCAGTTTCCTCCACGATCTCCTCCAACCTTAAGATCTTTCCTCATTCCCACCAATAACAACAATGTCAGTTATTTATTCAAAATAACACATAAATGACTCATATTTCATTGTCAAACACACAAGAGTTTTATACATGTTAAATGTTTCTAAACTACTTTCATCATGAGTTTCCAACCATTCTAAACATACATATTCATCTTGTATTCAACATTATAACACATACTTATAATACAATCATTCTCATATCACATAATCTCACCCATTTGTTACCATTAAACACTTATCACTCAATCAGTGTTACAAACATACTCATACATGTTTATTGTAATAACCATTCACCTCTTATAACAAATCACCAACTCATAACACATCATTGTTATAAACAAACCACACCAAACATATTATTCATCATATAACATTTAACACATTCACTCTTATGACCACATTTTACTTTTGGGGGGAGTTTGGGGTTTTCATAAATCAACCCACAAACCCTTTCCATTCTTTGAATATTAACTCTAAACCACGAGTTTACAAGAGAGAAACTAAATAAAACGAACCATAACTCAAACGGAAGAGTTTCCATGGTTTCTCATATTTTTTAGAAGAGATCCATACATCCAAAACAAGTTAGAGAAGGAGAAGAAGAGTTAGAAACAAGAGGTTTACCTCTTCTCAAGCTCTAAGATGGATTCCTAAGGCTCTTGCTCTTGAAAAGCTCTCTTCTCTTCAAAGTTCTAACCCTAAAATGTGTTTGAGGTTTCTATTTTAATGTTGTCTCGTCGGGTGCTCGCTTAAGCGAGCCCTTTCTCGCTCAAGCGAGAAAATCCTACCTATTTTAAAAACTCAGATCTGACCCTCTCGCTCAAGCGAGGGATTCTCGCTCAAGCGAGAATCTCACAGTATCAACAGTCCCAAAATGTCATTTCTCGCCCAGGCGAGACAACTCTCGCTCAGGCGACAATCCTCCAGTATAGCCCAAGATTTCACCCTCCCAGGTGAACCTTTCTCGCCCAGGCGAGAATCTCTCGCTCAAACGAGACTCCCAGGACTGATACTATAATTTTATGACTTTAAAATCTAGGGTGTTACAACTAATAATAATGACAATGTCACCATTTATTTATATTGCGATTGATAGTAAGTTAATGTTTAAATATAGAATTAAATAAATAAGATATGAAATGGAGATATTTAACATAGTTCTGAAATTAGGTGATGCAGCAACAACATTGGTGGTGGATGAAGAAAACACATTCATATCAATCACATAACAATATATTATATTCGAACATGATGAATTTAATGTTATTTTTGATTCAATGGTTTATACCATCCAAGGAATTTAGTTGTTTCATTATGATTATCTATTATCTTCACCGGATAAGTAAGAGATTCTCTGCTGGAAACCAAACATTGTGAATTGTTTCAATTCAAATGTGTCAAAATTGTGTCTTATTTAATGCAACATTTTTAATGGATTTATTTACTCTAAACTGGATAAAACTAGACACTCTAACCACTTCACATTTGTTGCTTATGTGGACATTTAAGTCCTTTGGGAATAGGACAACAAGTTGTAAGTTTCTTTCCTCATGTCACATCTTCCGTGCAACTTTCTCTTCTCTCCCACGTTTAACTTCTGCACAACATCATTTCAATGTCTAAACTTTCTTTTTCAAATTGCATGGGTGTAATCTTTTTCCCCATCTTTCTTTCTCTCTTTCTCATTGAAAAATAATTTCCTCTTTTTACAACCATATTTTGAAATTTTAAAATTATTCTTTTCCATTCATTTATCATGCGGCAATTTTACATTTATCTATTGTTAGGCTCTGCTTATTCATCTCATTTGTTGGCCTCCCACATTTTACTCGTATTTTCCCTTTGTATAAATTTGTCTCATGCGAATGTACGGGTAGCATATTCATTCTAAACCATATGAATACACGATAACATATGCATTCTTAACCATGTGAATGCACAAGTAACTTGTGTGTTCTTAATCATGCGAATGCATGGGTAACATGTGCATTCTTAACCATGAAAATGCACGGATAACATATGCATCTTAACCATGTGAATGAATGAGTAACATGTGTGTTTTTAACCTTAAAAATACATGAGTAACGTGTGTTCTAATCATGTGAATGCACGTATAATATGTGTTCTTAACCATACGAATGTATGTTTAATATGTGTATTCTTAACCATGTGAATACACAGGTAATAAGTATGTTCTTATCATGCGACAATAAAATACTGCCCCGTGCAAATGCACAGGTAACTTGCTAGTTTATTATATAAGAAAATGATGTTCTAAATACTATTCACAATCCATGTGTCAACTCTTCATAACATTTTTTCCCGCCTAAACATGTGCACCTCTACAATAGTATAGGTTGTCACGTGGTATCAAAATCACACATCTTGCACCATTGATTCTCCATCCTCACACACCACATACACTTGCTTCCTTTTCTATGAAATCCCTATCCATAATAATTTCCAACCTTTTCATTCCACCAATTCGTAATCTTCGATACTCCTAACAATTCTTTGTTTTCCCAAAAAAAACTTTGTTTCCCCCAAACCTTCGTTTCACCTATCACCGTTCCTCCAACTCTTAGTTTCTCTCTAATTGTTTTTTCTGTCCATCAAAATACGGTGAAATCTATCATGCGAACTGTGTTTTGGTTCGTTTCGGTGCAAAAAATTTTATAACTGTTGGACGAGAAAATGTGGTAACCTGGAACCGGAGGAAACTGTTTGAAAGTCGGTTTTGGGGGGTGTAGGTTCAGTGTGGTTGTTGTTGTAGGGAAAACTGACTTCTGTATAGAAGTCGGTTTGGCAAAAGCAGGTTTTTTGGCTGGGATACCGACTTCTATATATAGAAGTCAGTTTGGCAAAGTGAAAAAATGGTATAGAAGTCGTTTTGCATGATGGCTACATATAACAAGTTGATTTTAGTATATATAAGTTCGTTGGTGTATGTTTTTGGCACAGATTAAAAATTTCTACGGATGTTAGTTTTATTGAGGTTGGTTTTATGCTAATGCAATTATTTTTTATTGATGTTATATTATTATTATTATTATTATTATAAATATTTTATATTGCTGTTATATTATTATTATTATGATTGATATTTAGTTTTTTTTCTAAAGTATTTTTTAGATGGCTGATGAAATAAATAATAATGGTGAAAACTATGAGGTAAAAAACTTGATACTCATATTATGTTAATGTTTTATAATTTTAGGTGGTTAAATAATGTATTTTAATAATTTTAGGGCGTAGATGAAATTGATGTTAGTGAAGATGCAAATATTAATGAAGGAGAGGAGTTTGATTTTGAAGAAATTGATTTTGGATCATTAAATGAAGATGAAGTAAAGAAATATAGGTTTCTAAACAATGACATTGCATGTATTTTTTATAAGATGTATGGTATGAAGAAAGGATTTGACATTAGAAAATATCATACCCGTCGAGACAAGGATGGTGAAATTTTATGGCATTAATTTTTTTGTGATAGAGAGGGATTTAGTGATAAGAAAAATGAATTAGTTCGAAAAAGGGCTCCAAGAAAAGAAACGAGATGTGGTTGTTTAGCAAGAATGAAAATTCACATTGACAAGGAGAAATGTGATTGGTGTGTGAGTTATTTTGTTGATGATCATAATCATGAATTGGTTGGCGAACATTATGGTGGGATGATAGCCTCAAACCGAAGTATGACAGAAATAGACGTCGCACAGATGAACACAATGAGAAAAGTTGGAATTGGAACAGGCAAAAATTTTGGTTCATTCGCTGGTCAATCTGGTGGATATCGGTATATTGGATTCTCTAAGAAATATATGTATAATCAAATTCAAAAACAAAGAAGAATAGGAAATGGTGACGCAGAAGCAGCATTACAATACTTGAAGGAACAATCAAAATCAGATTCTGCAATGTATTGGAGACATAGTGTAGATGAAGAAGGTAAGTTGCAACAATTATTTTGGGCAGATGGATGCAGCATTTTTGACTACTCAATTTTTGGAGATGTTCTAGCTTTTGATGGAACCTATGGTCGAAACAAATACAAGTTTTCAGTAGTCATTTTTTCTGGTGTGAACCATCACAAGCAAACAACAATATTTGCTGTTGGTATTGTGTCTAACGAGATAGAGGAAAGCTATGTTTGGCTTTTAGGAAATTTCTTGGAGGCAATGAATGGGAAACATCCAATGTGTGTTATCACTGATGGTGACTTGTCGATGAAGAATGGAATCAAAAGAGTTTTCCCTACAGCTCATCATAGACTATGTGCTTGGCATATATGTAACAATGCTAGGAAAAATGTAAAGAAGAATAACTTTCATAAGGACTTCAAGAAAGTTCTGTATGCTGATGTTGAGATTGATGATTTTAATATGATGTGGGAGGAACTTATTGTTAAGCAAGGACTTCATAATAATGTTTGGGCATCTCAGATATTTGATTGCGGAAGTATGTGGGCTAGGTCATACATTCGAGGAAAGTTCTATACTGGTTTGCATACGACATCACGTTGCGAGGGATTACATTCACAAATGGGAAGGTATATAAAATCTGGGTATAATGTTACTGAATTTTTACATCACTTTCAACAATGTGTAAGTTACATGAGGAACAATGAGGTGGTGAAAGATTTTAAATCTTCGTATGGTGATGAGTTGTTACAAACTCTTTATCATAATTTAGAGGGTCATGCTGCTTCAATATATACTAGAGTTGTTTTCAAAGAATTCCGTGAAATTTTATTGGAAGCTGCAAAATTAAGGATAATTTCTTCCCAACAAACCTCAAGTCATGTCATATACAAAATTGGGAAGCATTATAATCCGAACAAGAAATGGCATGTATCACATTATGATAATGGTAGTAATGTGGACATTAAATGCTCGTGTAGATGAATGGAATCTTTTGGGATGCCATGCAGTCATAGTGTTTTTTTGTTACTAATTTTGGATATATCACAATTGTCATTTTGTTTGGTTCTTGAAAGGTGGACAAAGAAAGCAAACAATATTGAATGTGTTAATTTTCAACAATGCGAGTTAAGCAGAGAATCAGTTAAAACCAGTAGATATGGAGCTTTGAGTGATGCTTGTAGGGTGTTATGTAACCTTGCTTGCGAAACGGAGGAAGACTTTTCAGAGATGCTGGAAAAAGTTTATAATGAATGTATTAGACTCCGATCAAAACAACACTCTAGTTCGATGGAAAATGTTGACCATGCCACTGTAGATCAAGTAAGAGACCCAGTTCGAGTGCGTGCTAAAGGGAGAGTACCGGGGAATACCTCAAGGCCCAAGTGAGGTAATCAATGTGGTATATGTCGAAAAATTGGCTACAATAGGGCAAGTTGTCCAAATGTTGTTGGTAGTTGTAGTGGTACTTTTGATAATGATTTCGATGAAGAATGATTGTAGTACTTTCCAACGTATAATTTTATGTAATATTTTTTCTCTTTTTCTAGTGGAATCCCCAATTAATTTTTCTTTACTCATTCATTCGTTGATAATGATTTAGGTAACAATCATTTGATGAATAATAAACAATTAAGGTAACAATCATTTGATGAATAATAAACAAAAAATATTTTATATATAATCAACCATATAAACATTATAAATCATATAAACTTTACCAAAATCATTCTAAATTATCCAGTATAATTAATTTACGTAACATGTTCCATAAAACAAAGAAAAAATAGTCCCATAAACTTCCAACATAACAAGCTTACATAACAAAACATGATTTTCAAAAAGTTAATAACATAACATGACTTTCCAAAAAACCAAAAATATTGGATGATGTCTTCAGATGAAGGGTAGTTTTGACCACATCAACGTAGATTGGGTCTTTACTTCTTTCTTCATCTTGTTCATGTCGTGCATAACCAATTTTATAGCTGTCTTCATTCTTACCGTTTCATCGTGTAACTTCAATTAAAGAAATCATTAGTTCGAAGTTGTTAATAATACAATTACATTAAAATTATTCATTTATTTATACATCCCCAATAACCGTGGACATGAACGAATCCTCCATCTCAAGCCATTGAATAACCCATGTGGCAGAATTCCGACTACGATAAATTAGCAAATGTCATATTGTAATACAATTATAGATAAAAATTATTCAATTATAAAATTCATTACCTATTCCATAGGTTAGGAATTCCTTCTCCATTTTTTATTTCCCAAGAAGACAAATTCTTAGGGAAATATTTCATTTGCATCTCATAATGTGGTTGATTAAGAACTCTATCGAAGATGCTAGCCTAAAAAATGGTAAATATTAAATGAATATTTATATACAACTAAAAAATTATGATTAAATGATAAAACAATTTAAAATATTGCAAACCATTTTTAGCATATTTGAATGACGCCTTTGTCTGAATGTTTTCATATCCCATGTGTCGAGTTTGTAAATGGCATAGTCGTCATTGTCCACTACCATTAAATACCAGTGTACACTGTCTTCAACTATCGACACTTAGATCTTTTACAATAAATTAAAAATGTTAAAATTATAGATCTTCTACAATAAATTAAAAAATGTTAAAAAATGACATATAACTTAGTGAAATGAGAATATAAAATTATTATATATTTTAGCTCAGGAGAGGGAGGCATCCACAAATTACTATAAGATGTAATGATGTCTTCTTCACATTTTCCAAGAAGGACTTCAACCTAAAAAAATGTTTTAATCAAGCTAGTTATTTTAATCAATTTAATTATTTTAATCAATATATTATTTGTTCAAAATTACTTACCGAAAATGTTGGTGGTAGGTACCAAGTTGTTATTGCAGAATTATCATGTCTTTGTATATGTATTCGTAGTTTGGCTAAGAGCATGAAAATCTATTACAATATAAAATTTGTAAGTTTATAAGTATATAATTCATAAGTTATTTTTAAATGGTTTGAAATTTACTTTATCATTGATGTCTCTCCCAATAGCAAGAGAAAGAAATTCACGCCGAGTACCAGTTTCATCACCAATCATGAATAAATCATCACTACTCAAATATAATAAAATGTAAGTTAATAATAACAAATAAGCGTAAAATTAAAAAAAAAATATAATTGCTTACTTTAGGTCAAGTTGTTCATTGAAAATATAGGCGGATAGGCGGGATTCTTCCCAAGTCAGATCCATAATAGGAGAAAGTCTAAAACATGATTTTACCTCCTATAAAAGATTTAATAAAATTATAAATTTTTAAAAACTTTAATTAATTTTTATTGGTGAGTGAGATTAAATTAATACCTTTGGGATAGTATGACCTCTTGGTTTGGATGTTTGGGTCATGATTTTCTTACAATATCTTTTCACGGTAGGGGAAATAGAAATTGAGCTCCTACCCTTTTTAATTGGTTTTTGGGCTGACGGCGGTGTATTAAATAATCTTTTGTCTGGTTTCGGTAATTCATTACCCTCGTTCATGACAGATTTACCCTACAAGAATAAATAATTAATGATTATATAATTATTAACTTGTAATTTGTTATAATTGTTGTAAATAAATATTACCTTCTCAGTCCTTTGATATGGACTTCTTGATGAAGTTGTAATTCTTTTATCCATATCATCATCATCATCATCAGATATAGAGACGATTTTATTTGCGCGTGTTAAATTCATTTTTTTCATTTGTAATTTTTCAGTTCTAAAATCATTTACTTCTTTCTTCAGTTTTACAACATCTTGCTCTAAGCTTTCTACACGTTCGATTATACAATAAACAAATTAATTGATTGATATTAATAATTATATTAATATGACAGCTCAGCACATTTGGTAAAAATTGTTACTTCCCGAATCCCACTCCTTGTATTTTTAATTTTGCTTAATAAAAATGATGTCACAAATAATAGGTTAATATTAATAATTACACCAATATGACAACCCAGCATATTTGGTTACTGGAGTGGGTTTACTAAGTAATAAGTTACTGTAGTGGGTTTGAATCTTGCATGTATTTTTAATTTTGTTTAATCAACATTTCAATTTAGTTGCTGGGAAGTAATTGCTTTGGCAGTAAAAATAAATGCATTTGCAGAAAAATAAATTGCATTTGCTGAATACAACGGTCATAAATGTAGTTGTTGAATATAGAAGGTAGTAAATGTAGTTGTTGAATATTGAAGATAGAAAATGTAGTTGCTGGGAAATGAAGAAACACAAAAATGCATACCTCTATTAATGATGTTTGATTTTTTCCAGCTATAACATTGTTGGAGAAGAAAGAGTCATTTGTTAATTTTTCATGTTCCTGCAAATTTCAACAATTATATATTACATACATAATTATATTCGAAATACAACATTAAAAACAAAAACTTACACTATTATTTTCTTCACCACCAGAATCCATGTATTCAATGTATACAATGAGCAGTGCAGAAAATTTTAAATGGTAGGTTTAAGAGTCCAAAAAATTTTAAATGCTCCATTAAATAGAATTATCACTACACTTTATCACCCTATATCTATTCCTATCAATAGCAATAAATGCATTAGCCGTAAAGTTCAACCTCCGGTAATAAATGAAGCACCTGTACAATTGCGTGTTGAATATGGAACAAAATAAATCATTGTGAAATGTCGAGTCTGGCCATAGTAGAGTTAGTTGGGAAGTCGAGTCTGGCCTTAGTAGAATCCGTTGGGAAGTCGTGTTTGTGTAAGGACCCAAATTCTACCCTTGAATTTTTTTTTCTTATTTTAATTCAATTCCATGCAATCACTCATAACTCACATTACCAATTTGATATCCTTACTTCAAAATCTTAATTTTGTAAGGACCAAAATTCTACCCTTGAAATTTTTTTCTCAAATTAGTTCAATTACATGCAATCTCTCCTAATTCACATTACCAATTAAATGTCTTTACTTCAAATCTTATTTCCCTCTTTGCAATCTATCTCAATATTAATATACAAAATCGTTCGACAGAAAAACATAATTCGCATTAATTAAACCTTCTAAGCCCCACATATAACTAGCTATGGGTTTCCAAAATACCCATAGCTACAAATATCCAGAGTTACTCTCAAGTTTGCAATTATATCTACATCGTTAGTTACATCATATTTCAAAATATCAACTATGCACTCATGTACAAAATAGTCCAGATGAATAAATCCAACATGTAAAGCTCCCTAAGACTCCCCAAAAATGAGTCACCCTCATGTCACCTGTTTATCTGCAATGGGATTATCAAAGACAAGTACACCAACATACAAAGGAGTAAGTCGTTAATTCAAATAAACATCATCATAAGATAATCCACATTAGAAATTGGGTTAGTAAACCATTTTTGAAATTCATTTTACTTTGCTGCATAACTTGAGCCAAAGTCGCTAAACCCCTCGAGGTTAGCTAAAAGCAGATTCTCATTTTCCTTTTTAAATAAAACATGCTTATATACTCAAGCCAGAGTTTTGCTTATATACTCAAGCCAGAGTTTTTCTTATATACTCAAGCCAGAGTTTTGCTTATATATACTCAAGCCAGAGTCTTGCTTATATACTCAAGCCAGAGTCTTGCTTATATACTCAAGCCAGAGTCTTGCTTATATACTCAAGCCAGAGTCTTGCTTATATACTCAAGCCAAAGTTTTGGTTATATACTCAAGCCATAGTTTTGCTTATATAGTCAAGCCAGAGTTTTGCTTATATACTCAAGCCATAGTTTTGCTTATATACTCAAGCCAGAGTCTTGCTTATATACTCAAGCCAGAGTCTTGCTTATATACTCAAGCCAGAGTTTTGGTTATATACTCAAGCCATAGTTTTGCTTATATACTCAAGCCAGAGTTTTGCTTATATACTCAAGCCATTGTTTTGCTTATATACTCAAGCCAGAGTTTTGCTTATATACTCAAGCCAGAGTTTTGCTTATATACTCAAGCCAGAGTCGCTAACCATTCATGGTCGGCTAAAAATACATTTTATTTTCATTAATTTCCATAAATCATTTCGTGTAAAATCCACGCCCACATTAGTATAAACACACCCATATATGTTTATACTAAATATGCGATTCACAACTCAATCATTTAATAATCAGAAAGTACAACACACTTTCCTTTCTGTAAACCTACGCCTACTTTAATACAAACACACCCATATATGTTTATACTAAATGCGTACTGTATAACTCAATCATTGCATAATCAGAAAATACACATTTTCGCTTCCAAATGCACAATTAAAGACTTATCCTTAACTCGGTGAGTGTTGGGATTGGTTCTTGGCAATTTCTCAAGTTCCACCGACACTGCCTCCAACCTTAGGATCTTTCCTCATCCCACCATATAACACAATGTTAGTCATTTATTCCAAATATCTCATAAACAACTTATATTGCATCATTTAATAACACAAAATATTCATCATAAGTATTCAACCATCTAAAACATGCATAATCAGCCCATATTCCAATATTGGGAGGTAAACTCATCTTCTACCTCTAGCATTTTACTCATTCTCCCCTTTTACCACATTTTCATTTTTAGGGTTTTGGGGTTTTCATGAATCAACCCACAACCCTTTCCATTCTTGAGATACTAACTCTAAACTAAGAGTTTACAAGGTAAGAATGACATAAAATGAACCATCACTCAAAAGGATGAGTTTCCATGGTTTCCTTCATTTTTGAGAAGAGATCCAACATTCCCAAAATAGGTTTTAAAGAGAAGAAGAGAGTTAGAATCTAGAGTTTTACCTCTTCTCAAGATCTTAGATGAGTATCCAAGCTTTTTGTCCTTGAAAAGCTCTCTTCTCTCACTCTTCTTCTTTTCTAAACCCTAGATTGTGTTTAGGGGTTTCTCATTAAATGTTGTCTCGTCGGGTTCTCGCTTAAGCGAGCTTATTCTCGCACAAGCGAGAAAATCCCGCCCATTTTAAAAACTCAAATCTGACCCTCTCGCTCAAGCGAGAATCTCACAGTGCCAACAGCCCCAAAATGATATTTCTCGCCCAGGCGAGACAACTCTCGCTCATGCGAGAATCTTCTAGTATACTCCAGGATTTCACCCTCCCAGGTGAGCCTCTCTCGCCCAGGCGAGAATCTCTCGCTCAAGCGATGATCCTCCAATATAGCCCAGTATTTCACCCTCCTAGGTGAGTCTCTCTCTCGCTCAAGCGAGAATCTCTCGCTCAAGCGAGGATCTCAGGACTGATACTATAATTTTAAAGGTTTAAAATTTAGGGTGTTACAGTCCTCCCCCTTTTATAAGAATTTTCGTCCCCGGAAATTAAACATACCTCGATTCAAACAAATGAGGGTAATCCTCCCTCATTTCTTGCTCAACTTCCCAAGTAGCGTCTCCTTCGTCCACTTGGCTCCGCAACACTTTCACCAAAGGAATATCTTTGCCCCTCAACCTTTTGATATTCTCATAGGCAACGTCGTAAAAGTCAGGTTATCCTTCAACTCTATCTGGTCCGACTCAACCACATGAGATGGATCCCCAACATATTTCCTCAACTGAGACATATGAAACACATTGTGGAGATTCGACAACAACGGTGGTAAGGCAATACGATACGCTACCGACCCAATCCTTTTCTGTATTTGATAAGGCCCAATAAATCGCGGAGTCAACTTACGATATTTCAACACTCTACCAATTCCGGTAGTCGGGACTACTCTCATGAAAACATGATCTCCCTCCTTAAATTCAAGAGGTTTCCGCCTCTTATCGTAGTAGCTTTTCTGCCGACTCTGGGCGATTCTCATATTCACCCGGATTTTCTTTATCTTATCCGTCGTCTCTTGAACCAGTTCGGGCCCCAATATCAAGTTCTCCCCAGTTTCAAACCAACTCACTGGAGTTCGGCACTTCCTACCATACAACGCCTCATAAGGTGCCATCTCAATACTCGAATGGAAGCTATTGTTGTAGGTAAATTCGATCAACGGCAACATGCCATCCCAACTCTCTGGTTGTTCTAAGACACAGGCCCTCAAAAGGTCCTCCAATGACTGTATCGTCCTTTCTGATTGACCGTCCGTTTGTGGATGATAAGCTGAACTCAGCTTCAACTTAGTTCCCAAAGTGGTTTGCAAACTAGTCCAAAAGTTTGAAGTGAAATGGGGGTCCCTATCCGACACAATGCTTGACGGTATTCCATGCAAGCGAATAATTTCCCGGATATACAGTTCTGCCAATCTCTCCAAAGAGTACCTCATGTTCAAAGGCAGAAAGTGAGCAGATTTAGTTAACCGATCCACGATCACCCATATCGAATCATATCCTCTCCGAGTCTTTGGAAAACCAGACACAAAATCCATGGAGATACTATCCCATTTCCAAACGGGAATTTCTAGGGATTGTAATTCTCCCGCTGGTCGCTTATGCTCAATCTTGGCCTTCTGACATACCAAACAACTCGAGACATACAAGGCCACATCCCTTTTCAACCCAGACCACCAAAACAGTGTTTTCAAATCTTGATACATTTTTGTAGTTCTCGGGTGAAAACTCAGTTTACTCTTATGGGACTCCTCTAAAATATCCCTCCGTAATTTATCATTACGAGGCGCACACACCCTCCCTTGTAACGCAACATTCCACTAGGGTCCGTTGTGAAATTGGTATCCTTACCACTCAGCATCAGATCCCGTTTATCAATTAGCTCACTATCCTCAACTTGCATTATCCGGATTTGATCAAACAACTCATTTGTGACTTTAAGCATTCCCAAAATCATACTATAAGGCTTTATCTGAACTTCCAAGTTAATATCTCTGAACTCTTCGATCAGTTTCCCTTCTCGAACTATCAAAGCCGACATGTGCAACGACTTTCGACTTAGATCATCCACCACTACATTTGCCTTTCCCAGGTGGTACTGCAACCCAAAATCGTAATCCTTGAGGAATTCCATCCATCTCCTCTGTCTCATGTTCAATTCCTTTTGATCAAATAAGTACTTCAAACTCTTGTGGTCGCTGTACACTTCAAATCTCACGCCATAGAGATGGTGTCTCCAGATTTTTAAGGCAAAGACCACCGCAACCAACTCAAGATCGTGGGTAGGGTAATTTTGCTCGTGTGTCCTCAACTGTCGAGAAGCATAGGCAACGACCTTCCCTTCTTGCATCAACACACAACCCAAACCTTGCTTGGATGCATCACAATAAACATTGAAGTCCCGATCAGTACAAGGAAGGACCAAAACTGGCGCCATAGTCAACCTTTGTTTTAACTCTTGAAAACTTGCTTCACATTGAAGTGTCCATACATACGGTTCCCCTTTCCTAGTGAGTTTTGTCAAAGGTAGAGCCAACTTCGAAAATCCCTCTATGAATTTCCGATAATACCCAGCCAAACCCAGAAAGCTCCTGATCTCAGTGACTGAGTTGGGCACTGCCCATTCCATAACCGCTTCAACCTTTGAAGGATCTACTGCCACTCCTTCCTTGGATATTACATGTCCAAGAAAATTTACTGACTCCAACCAGAAGTCGCATTTTGACAGCTTTGCATACAACCGATTCTTGCTAAGAAGTTCTAGCACAATCTGCAGGTGCTCAGCATGTCCCTCTCGGCTTTTGGAGTAAATCAAAATGTCATCAATAAATACCACTACGAAGGTATCTAAATACGGATGAAAAATCTGATTCATGTAGTCGGTAAATATTGCTGGAGCATTCGTTACCCCAAAAGGCATGACCAAATACTCAAAATGTCCGTACTTGGTTCTAAACGCCGTCTTAGGAATATCTTCCGACTTCACGCGAAGTTGGTGGTAGCCAGACCGAAGATCAATCTTTGAAAACACTACCGCTCCTCTCAACTGATCCATCAAGTCATCGATCCGAGGCAACGGATACTTGTTCTTAATAGTGACCTTGTTCAACTGTCGGTAGTCGGTACACAACCGCATACTACCATCCTTTTTCTTAACCAACAATACAGGCGCACCCCATGGCGAGACGCTAGGACAAATGAACTTCTTTGCCAACAAGTCCTCAACCTGCCTTTTCAACTCCGCCAATTCTAACGGTGCCATCCTATAAGGAGCTATAGAGATGGGTCCCGTTCCCAGTATCAAATCTATAGAGAATTCCACTTCTCTTACGGCTCAGGAAACTCGCAAACTATCGGAATATCCTCAACTCTGGGTCTTTCACTACCCTCCAGGGATGCCAACAACATAAACACGACTCCTCCCTCTTTACAAGAAGTTCTGACTTCCTTTGCCGACAATGGCTTCATGTCATTGACCTCATCAGAAACCTCATCAAGATTCCCGAATACCACGGTCTTATCAGCACAATTTAACATCACATGATTCGTCGACAACCAGTTCTTCCCCAAAATTAGATCCAACTGGGTTAGTGATAAGTAGATCAAATCCACGGTAAAATTTCTACCGTTTACCACTACTAGACATCGAGACACAACTGTCGATACCACCACAGACACATCAATTGGGGTGGACACGACCAAGTCGAAAGGCAACGACTCAGTTTGTAATTTCGGTCTATCCACGCAGTCATTAGACACAAAGGAGTGTGTCGCTCCCGAATCAAACAACACTAAAAGAGGAATACCTGCCACCATGCAATTACCTTTGATCAAGCCATCAACACCAGATGTCTCTACACTACTCATGGTGAATACTCTGCTAGTAGATCGAGGTCGCTCAACTTCTCACAGCATTTACACCCTGGGTTAGCTTAGGACAACTCTTCAGGGCAGTACCAGATCAACTCTTCAAATTTGGCCGAATATTCCCCCACCAACATGTTCCCCTGCTCTAATTGCAGGAATTCCCTCTCCTTCTCCCTTTTCAGATCTGCAGGAAAGTACTTTTGGAGGAATTTACTCTTGAAGGCTTCCCACGTGATGATTTTCCCCTCGATCTCGATTTGTCTCCGGGTCATTCCCACCAATTCTCTGCCTCCTTCACCAGCATGTAGGTGGCATAGGCCACTCTCTGAGCATCAGAACAGCTCATGGCCCTGAAGATTCTTTCCAATCCTTGGACCCAATCAATGGCCGCATCAGGAGCGAATCCGCCTTGGAACTGACTGGGTTTTCTCCTGTAGAATTCATCCAGACCTCGGTACTCAGTCGGCCCAGGTGGAACTAGTGGGTGTGAACTCGGACTTGGCGCCGGGTTCTGGTTTAGATTGTGCAAGTTCTCATTGACTTTTTGCAATACCGCCACCATTTGCGCCAGTAAATCATTCGGGACGTTCTGACTTGCCCCTCTTCCTCTTCCTCTCCCAACCATGGGTACTTGTACTCATTCACTAGTTAGTAATCGAATTTGTATAATAACCATGCACTTAACCACTTAACAATTTGCACAATTCAAAAATCTCAACACATAAAGTTTTCAAAGAAGCATGTAAGACCATACCCTAGGTCGCAGGATTAACTATGCTCTGATACCATATTGTAAGGACCGAAATTCTACCCTTGAAATTTTTTTCTCAAATTAGTTCAATTACATGCAATCTCTCATAACTCACATTACCAATTAAATGTCTTTACTTCAAATCTTATTTCCCTCTTCGCAATCTATCTCAATATTAACATACAAAAAATCATTCGACAGAAAAACATAATTCGCATTAATTAAACCTTGCAAGCCCCACATATAACTAGCTATGGGTTTCCAAAATACCCATAGCTACACATATCTAGAGTTACTCTCAAGTTTGCAATTATATCTACATCGTTAGTTACATCATATTTCAAGATATCAACTATGCACTCATGTACAAAATAGTACAAATGAATAAATCCAAAATGTAAAGCTCCTTAAGACTCCCCAAAAATGAGTCCCCCTCATGTCACATGTTTATCTGCAATGGGATTATCAAAGACAAGTACACCAACATACAAAGGAGTAAGTCGTTAATTCATTTTACTTTGCTGCATAACTTGAGCCAAAGTCGCTACACCCTTCGAGGTTAGCTAAAAGTAGATTCTCATTTTCCTTTTTAAATAAAACATGCTTATATACTCAAGCCATAGTTTTGCTTATATACTCAAGCCAGAGTTTTTCTTATATACTCAAGCCAGAGTTTTGCTTATATACTCAAGCCAGAGTCGCTAGCCATTCATGGTCGGCAAAAAATACATTTTATTTTCATTAATTTCCATAAATCATTTCCTGTAAATCCACGCCCACATTAGTATAAACACACCCATATATGTTTATACTAAATACACGATTCACAACTCAATCATTTAATAACCAGAAAGCACAACACACTTTCCTTTCCGTAAACCTACCCCTACTTTAATATAAACACACCCGTATATTGTACAACTCAATCATTGCATAATCATAAAATACACATTTTCGCTTCCAAATGCACAATTAAAGACTTATCCTTACCTCGGTGAGTGTTGGGATTAGTTCTTCGCAACTTCTCAAGTTCCACCGACACCGCCTCCAACCTTAGGATCTTTCCTCATCCCACCATATAACATAATGTTAGTCATTTATTCCAAATATCTCATAAACAACTTATATTGCATCATTTAATAACACAAAATATTCATCATAAGTATTCAACCATCTAAAACATGCATAATCAGCCCATATTCCAATATTGGGAGGTAAACTCATCTTCTACCTCTAGCATTTTACTCATTCTCCCCTTTTACCACATTTTCATTTTTAGGGTTTTGGGGTTTTCATGAATCAACCCACAACCCTTTCCATTCTTGAGATACTAACTCTAAACTAAGAGTTTACAAGGTAAGAATGACATAAAATGAACCATCATTCAAAAGGATGAGTTTCCATGGTTTCCTTCATTTTTGAGAAGAGATCCAACATTCCCAAAATAGGTTTTAAAGAGAAGAAGAGAGTTAGAATCTAGAGTTTTACCTCTTCTCAAGCTCTTAGATGAGTATCCAAGCTTTTTGTCCTTGAAAAGCTCTCTTCTCTCACTCTTCTTCTTTTCTAAACCCTAGAGTGTGTTTAGGGGTTTCTCATTAAATGTTGTCTCGTCGGGTTCTCGCTTAAGCGAGCTTATTCTCGCACAAGCGAGAAAATCCCGCCCATTTTAAAAACTCAATCTGACCCTCTCGCTCAAGCGAGAATCTCACAGTGCCAACAGCCCCAAAATGATATTTCTCGCCCAGGCGAGACAACTCTCGCTCAGGCGAGAATCTTCTAGTATACTCCAGGATTTCACCCTCCCAGGTGAGCCTCTCTCGCCCAGGCGAGAATCTCTCGCTCAAGCGAGGATCCTCCAGTATAGCCCAGTATTTCACCCTCCTAGGTGAGTCTCTCTCTCGCTCAAGCGAGAATCTCTCGCTCAAGCGAGAATCTCTCGCTCAAGCGAGGATCTCAGGACTGATACTATAATTTTAAAGGTTTAAAATTTAGGGTGTTACAAATTTCCTCTTCACACTCAATCCATGAATCAATAATGACATACATAATCATTCGACAGAAAAATGTAATTCGTATTAATGCAGATTAGTAACCTACTGCATACAACTAGCTATGGGTTTCGAAAATGCTCATAACTACCCATATCTAGGATCACACCCTCGTGTTAGCTAATATATATATATATATCCTTAATTCCATAATATTTCAAGCTATCAATTATGCACTCATGTACAAAATAGTGCAAATGAATAATTGCAAAATATAAAGCTCCCTAAGCTCCCCAAAAATGAGTTCCCCTCATGTCACATGTTTATCTGCAATGGGATTATCAATGACAAATACACAAACACACAAAGGAGTAAGTCGTTAATTCAATAAACATCATTGTAAGATAATCCACATTAGAAAAGGGTTAGTAAACCATTTTGTTTTGAAATTCATTTTGCTTTGCTGCATAACTTGAGCCAAAGTCGCTCCACCCCTCAGGGTTAGCTAAAAGCATATTCTCATTTCTTTTAGAAGAAAACATGCTACATATACTCGAGCCGGAGTTTTGCTTATATACTCAAGCTAGAGTTTCGCTTATATACTCAAGCCAAAGTTTCGCTTATATACTCAAGCTAGAGTTTCGCTTATATACTCAAGCCAGAGTTTCGCTTATATACTCAAGCTAGAGTTTTGCTTATATACTCAAGCCAGAGTTTCGCTTATATACTCAAGCCAGAGTTTCGCTTATATACTCAAGCCAGAGTTTTGCTTATATACTCAAGCAAGAGTCGCTAACCATTCATGGTCGGCTAAAAATATATTTTCTTTTCATTGAATTCACCATCAATCATTTCCCGTAAATCCACACCATCTTTAGTATAAACACACCCATATATGTTTATACTAAATACATGATTCACAATATAATTATTGCATGACCAGAAAATACACACATTTTCCATCTTCCGTAAATCTACGCCTACTTTAGTATAAACACACCCATATATGTTTATACTAAATGCGTAATTCACCACTAAATCATTGCCTAACCAGAAAATACACACATTTTCTATTCCAAATGCACAAATAAAGACTTATCCTTACATCGGTGAGTGTTGGGTTTGGTTCTTGGCAACTTCACAAGTTCCACCGACAACGCCGCCAACTCTAGGATCTTTCCTCATTCCCACCATATAACACAATGTTAGTCATTTATTCCAAATATCACATAAATAACTTATATTGCATTATTTAACCATACATGATATTTCATCATATTTTCAATGTTGCTAAACTACTTTTATCATAAGTTTACAACCATCCAAAACATACATAATCATCTCATATTTCATCATTAGAAGGTAAACTCATCTTCTACCTCTAGCATTTTACCCATTTTAACCTCATTTTCTCTTTAGGGTTTTGGGGTCTTCTTGAATCAACCCACAACCCTTTCCATTCTTGAAATCCTAACTCTAAACCAAGAGTTGCAAGAGAGAAACAACATAAAATGAGCCATAACTCAAAAGGATGAGTTTCTATGGTTTTCCTCATTTTTGAGAGGAGATCCAACATACCCAAAAATAGGTTTTAAAGAGAAGAAGAGAGTTGGAATCAAGAGTTTTACCTCTTCTCAAGCTCTTAGATGAGTATTGAAGCTTCTCGCCCTTAGAAAAGCTCTCTTCTCTCACCTCTCTTCTTTTCTTAACCCTAAAATGTGTTTGGGGTTACTCATTAAATGTTGTCTCGTCGGGTTCTCGCTTAAACGAGCCCTTTCTCGCTCATGCGAGAAAATCCCGCCTATTTTAAAAATTCAGATCTGACCCTCTCGCTCAAGCGAGAATCTCACAGTCTAAACAGTCCCAAAATGCCATTTCTCGCCCAGGTGAGACAATTCTCGCTCAGGCCATAGTAGAATCAGTTAGGATGTCGGTATTGGGCCTAAATAAAATCACTGAAGTCGGTTTGGCCCAACTTCTCTTCCATAGAGAAGTCGGTATGGGCCACCGTAACTTCAGCACACATGGCAGCGCTGTAGGAAAATTCAAGCCACTTGTCAGCGTGGCAGCAGCTTTGCAGGACACGGCAGCAGCTTTGCATGACACGTCAGGACACTTGGCACTTGCAGGCAGCTTTTCATGGTTCCAATACACTTCAATGCTTTGCAGAGTGCATGAATTTTGATTGGGTGTCTCGTAGGTGTGTGCAAAAAATAATTCATCCCTACCAATTCAAACTATCTATTTATACTAACTACATAAACGAAAACTTACACCAACAATCACTTACAATACAACTTTCACTTCTCTGTTATAATTTTCTATCCAGCAAATTTCTTCATTTCAACGATGGCTGAATCACTACTTAAACTACAAGATCAACACAGATCATTTGTCATCAATTATTTGGTTATTATTTTTGGTTATTTTAGTTTTCGGAAATTTTTTATTATCTTTAACTTTTTAATTTATAGTATATCCAACATTTAAATATTTCGTTATTCTATCATCTAAATTATCATCAATTATTTTTTCATCAATTATTATTATTTTTATACTTCTCATCAGTTATTATTTTACTAGATAAGCTTTGTAAATTTTATACTTCTCATAATTAGAAATAAAAAACTAGTAATAATAAAATACATGAATTTTGTGATATATGTCCTATCTAGATAGTTATTTTATCTCATTATGTATGATTATGTATTATGGATGAATTAGTTCATTAAAGTAACAGGTTAGTTCTATTATTTAATAATTCAGTAGTAATTAGTTCTATTATTTTATTTTATACTTTTCTTATTTATTAATTCACTACTAATTACTTACTTTTTTACAGGAACCATCTAAAGATGTTCTACGAATGAGACATGTCAATATGTTTGATGAGGAACCATTACTAAATGATATATTACAACTCACTAGTTTTTCAAAATTATCTAGTCTTTGATCTTTCAACATTGACCCATCTTTAATTACTGCTCTCGTTGAAAGATGGAGACCAGAGACACACACTTTCCATCTACCACATGGTGAATGCACCATAACATTAGAAGATGTGTCACTCCAAATACGAGTGAATGGCCTACCAATAGTTGGGCCTACATATTTTGATTGGAATGAAATATGTGAAGAATTATTGGGAAAAGTTCTTGGAGACGAACAAGACATGAAGGGATATGAGTTAAAACTAACTTGGTTGTTTGATAACTTTGAAACACTAACCCCTCGCCCTACAAAGTTGAAAAAATAGCAATTTTGTAGGGCACGAATCTTATACATGATAGGGGGTGAGTTGTTACCCGACAAATCAAATAATAGGGTACATTTAATGTACTTACCTTTACTAAGAGATCTAACAAGAGTTCATCGATATAGTTGGGGTTCGGCTTGTTTAGCAACCTTGTATAGGGAAATGTGTCGGGCAACAAAGCCTAATGCAAAAGGCATGGGTGGGTGTTTGACACTTCTACAGTCATGGGCATGATATCGCCTACCTTTTTTGGCACCGATAGTTGACCGTTTATGTAAGGGCCCAAATTTTACCCATGAAAATTTTTCATTTATTTTAATCCTTTCTTTCATACGGTCATCACCTTACTTAAAAACTCTCAAGAATCACTCTTTGAAAATACTCTTTACCCTGTTATGTTATCATACAAATTTATGTTGCGGAAAAACATAATTCATTCAATTAGCAATTACCACATACAACCAGTTATGGGTCTCCCAGAGTTATAACGTCCATAACTACACATCTCCGTATTATCCTAAACAAATTTACATTCATCCCATTATGTTATCAAATCAACTACAATGTCAAATAGCGATAAAGACAATCAAGATAATGAACACATAAGCTTCCTAAGTGAGCTTCCTCTTCAAAGCCTTCATTTACCTTCAATGGGATTATCATGAACAACACAAAAAACAAGGGAGTAAGTCATTAGTTCAAAACTAACATCACATGATAATCCACATTTCAAATACGATTAAGCTTTATTATAATTTATAAACACAATTACGTAAATGTAAGTATTCATATCTTACTCCTTTCACTTCCAAGTTATTCATATTCGTCCTATAGTATATATATCCCATGATATATATCCTATAGCACGCTTCTTCCATTCTTTTGAAACATCGTACTTCTCATTATTCATATCCACCCTATAGGACATATATCCCATAATATATTCCCTATATCATGTATATTACTTTCATTCTTAAGATTTTCCTTTTTATCACTCATATTCACCCTATAGAATATATATCTCATACTATATATCCTATAGCATGCATATGACTCTCATTGTCACATTCTTATTTCTCATCATTCATATTCACCCTATAGAATATATATCCCATAATATATATCCTATAGCATGCATATGACATTCATTGTGACATCCACATTTCTCATCGTTCATATTCACACTTAATCGTATTCATCGATTTCATTTTCCATACCACATCGGGCAGGCCGAGTTACCATCCATACCACATCGGGAAGATCGAGTTATTACCCCATACCACATCGGGAAGATCGAGTTATTACCCCATACCACATCGGGCAGGTCGAGTTATTACCCCATACCACATCGGGCAGGTCGAGTTATTACCCCATACCACATCGGGCAGGTCGAGTTATTACCCCATACCACATCGGGCAGGTCGAGTTATTACCCCATACCACATCGGGCAGGTCGAGTTATTACCCCATACCACATCGGGCAGGTCGAGTTATTACCCCATACCACATCGGGCAGGTCGAGTTATTACCCCATACCACATCGGGCAGGTCGAGTTATTACCCCATACCACATCGGGCAGGTCGAGTTATTACCCCATACCACATCGGGCAGGTCGAGTTATTACCCCATACCACATCCGTCAGGTCGAGTTATTACCCCATACCACATCGGGCAGGTCGAGTTATTACCCCATACCACATCGGGAAGGTCAGCCACAATAATCCACTACAACTCCGGGTAGGATAACCACAATAATCCACTACCATTCCGGGTAGGATAACCACAATAATCCACTACCACTCCGGGTAGGATAACAACAGTAGTCCACTACCACTCCGAGTAGGACAACAATAATGAACCACTACCACTTCGGGTAGGGTATCCACAATAAACCACTACCTCTTCGGGTAGGGTAACAACAACATTCTTACAAACACATTACCTCTTTCACATACCTCATTCACATTAGCGAGTATGATTTAGAGACACTTATCCCTTACCTTGGTGAGTGTTGGGGATCAGTTCCGAGTAACTTTAAAAGTCTCCTCCGTGATTTCCTCCAACCTTAGGATCTCTTCTCAAGCTCTAAGATGAGTCATAAGGCTCTTTGCTCTTGAAAAGCTCTCCTATATCTCTTCTCTTCAAAGTTCTAACCCTAAAATGTGTTTGGGGTTTCTATTTTAAAGAGCAGTCGTCGGGTTCTCGCTCAAGCGAGCCCATTCTCGCTCAGGCTAGAAAATCCCGCCTTTTTAAAATTTCAGATCTAACGCTCTCGCTCAAGCGAGGGATTCTCGCTCAAGCGAGAATCTCATAGTCCCAACAGGCTTCCTCTCGCTCAAGCGACCCATTCCTCGCTTGGGCGAGACTCCCAGAATTTCTAATTTCAAAACACTGATCCTCTCGCTTGGGCGAGGTCCTCTCGCTCAAGCGAGAATCTGGCAGTATGCCCCATTCCTCAGGACTGTTACCTATTCTCAAGGAGGATAAATTTGGGGTGTTACAGTTTACCCACATATCCATTTGCTTCAAGGTAATATAAATTTTTTACTATACATTACATATTATTGAACTATTTTTCACTTCTAAGATTAATAAATTAATTATTTTTTTGTAGGTGGGGTCAAAGAAATCTAAACTACCGAGTAATTCCACGTGGAGACTTGACTGAATATAGGTCACGCTTGGATCGTATGGATGTCAACGATGTAATAATTTTATTATTCAAATCTTTCTTAATTAAATTAACAGAACGTGTCAATTTCCTAACAATATTTTTTTTTTCACTTTTTAGTTTAAATGGCTTCCATATGAGAATTATGTCAACAATCTACCGCATGAAGTTCTACAAGATAAGAATATATGGAGTGCTTGCACAGCTTTGATTTGTTTCTCCATTGTCGAATGACATCAAACAGATCGAGTAAGACTACAATTTAAATTACTGCAAGATTTGCCACAACCACCGCAGAATCTAGATGCCCTACACAGAGTTGACAAACAGGGTAATCTAGATACAAACTGGGCAAACAGACATGCAGAGTGGATTGACTATTGGAGTCATCGGAGGGATCAAGTCCAACAAGGTCGTCAAATCCAATATTCAATTCACACACAACAATATATAATGTGGTATAGAAGAAATACTATTCTCATCTTCAGAAACACAATTACGAGACCCCCGACAAATAAATTATCAACAAAATCAACCTCCTACATACCAACCACCCACATACCAACCAAATCAACCACCCACATACCAACAAAATCAACCACCCCCATACCATACAAATCAACCACCCCTATACAATAGAAATCAACAACACCCATACTATACAAATCAACCACCACAATACTATACAAATCAACCTCCCATACCTTAAACATCAATGTTCCAACCTACTATGAACCCGCCTACAATGTCACAAAATCCTATGTATCAACCAACAATGTCTACCTCGTTTAACATTCAACCAGGAAGAATTTCTTTTCACGAACCGTCACAATACCATCGCATTGACGACATGATGCCTAGCCGCCACTCATTTTCTACCGATCATAATGACTTTATGAATAACTTACTCGGTACACCTGATTCGGCGAATCAACTTTTTAATGATATAGGCTACAACTTCAATCAAGATGGTGCTGGTCCAAGTTCTTTTATGGTTGACAATAATATTTTTCCAACGGGGCAGACAGATACAGTTCCAGACCCGCCAGCGGCTGAACTTCGAAGGACAAGACGTACTAGGCAACCACATAAGTGTGAAACGGGAGGTTATTTAGGAAATCATTAGATTTTTTAAGATTTTGTAATTTAAATTTATGTTGAAATATACTAATTTATTATTAATTACTTCATTTTATTTTTTTATAATTAAATTTTTCAAATCAATTGGGCTAATACACGGAACAAAAAAAAATTGGGGTTAAACTGGGCTACCTACATGTATCCATGGCCCAAACCGACTTCAATAGAGAAGTAACGATTGCCCAAACCGACTTCTATAGAGAAGTAACTCAGGCCCAAACCGACTTTCATGAGAAAGTTACATGGCCCCAAACCGACTTCAGTCCAACCCTATCCCCGATACCCAATCACATATCCAACGGCTCAGATCAATTGCAAAAAATAAAACGGCTAAAATTATAGTACACATTGAAACGAACTAACCTGCGGTTAGCAGGTTAGTCACGGCCTCAAAATACACGTGTAAACATGATTATCTCCTGACATTTATCATCTCTGCAAAATCCATTTGCAATGTTTTCTCACCAATTCATCTCATCCTTGACGTGTTCCATTTTCCATCATTGATACCCAACCTTTTGCTTCTTTTTGTGTGTTGCGCACTTGTCAATGACTTGAATACAACTCCTATACATTTACTCCTTATTCTCTATATTTTATTACATGTAAAAACTTCAACTTTGAGTTTCTTAACTGTGTTTATTATCTGGGTTTCTTTATTTTGCTTTGATTTTCTGTTTTGTTAAGAGGTAAAATTTATCTTCATATGTTGTTTTCCCTTTACAACTCTTATACATTCACTCCATATTATCTCCCCAATTGTTAAGAGGTAAACTTCTGAAGACACTCATTCTGTTTTGTTGTTTGCGTGTTGCTATTCAGATGGTTTGATGTTTGTCTGACTAAAGTTTTTATGAGAACCCATTCTCTTTGTTATTATTTAAGGGTTTGATATTTTTAAGTATTTTTATAACAATTTCTCTTAAATTTTGCATTTTTAACCGATCTTACCTAATAGTGTGCTGTGATATTATTTAAGTGTTTGTTTTTCCTTTATATTGATATTCCTGTTGAAGCTATGACATTATTCTTTATTTCCTTTAAATGGTTTGATGTTTGTTTGCCTAATGTATATTGCTAATGAATGATTCATCTTCATCTACGTATACAATAGGATCATTGACATGTAAAGTTTGCATTTTTTTTCATTTCTGTTACAACTTTGCTTTTTTTATTAAGGTTAAGATTACTTACTCCAAGAGTAAGTTTTTTAAACTTAATCCATATCTTAGCCATCAATTTTAGGGAAATCCAATGATTTAAATTAGTGAGTATATCTAAACCATTTGATTTTCCTAAAATTGATGGCTAAGATATGGCGTAAGTTTTAAAAACTTACTATTTTATTAAACTTATCCAAACTCATCTTAATGTACTACTATTTTGTGTGTGTTGCCTTATGCAATGGAACAACTATATTGTATTACATGAACTGAGTTGCTCACAACTGCTGTTAAAGTTACATGACTGGTATAGACCTTATGCAATGTATTATTACTTGTAGCATACATATTTGTTGGGTAAAAGTTTTGAGGCTTCCATCCTTTGTTGTGTTATTTTTCTCTTATTCCTTTATAATTTGTACTTCATCGATGGACAACATGCAGGTTAGTTTGCACAATTATTAATCTCCTTCATAGATCTTTTACTCCAGTAACACACAAAGTAATAATGGTTGAATAATATTTTCAGGTAGTAGGCATGGCAGGTCGTGCAAATCTAATTGAAGAGATCAATTTGTCAAAGGATACTTGGAAGTTGAAGGTGAGGATCACCAGTCTTTGGCGTGTTGAAAGATGTAAAGCTCTTTCACTAGAGATGATTTTCATGGATAGGAAGATATTTAAATTTAGATTAAATTGTTTAATTCATTATTGATTCAATTTTTGATACTAACATGATTATGTAATAGGAAGATAAAATTCAAGTTACTGTAAAGAATTTACATATATCACAATGGGAGTCCCAACTAAAAGAGGGATTTAGTTATATTGCTAAGAACTTTACGTTGTCCTCAATGAGGGACAATATCGATGTTGTAACCATCCTTACAAACTAATCTTTCAAAAATAAACTGTATTGAAAAACAAAGTGCTTTGTGATATTCCAAACTACATTTATCATTTGACTATGTTTGAAGATATATTGAATGGAGTTGCGCTAATAGACTTTCTCATAGGTAATTTTTATATACACTCGGTTATATTTCTATGTTGTAAATATTTTTCCAAATTATTTTTCAGTTTACATGCCAACATATGCTATAATTTAATTTGTGTACATATTAATTGTATTTGTAGATATCATTGGTGAGTTTGTTGAAATTGAGATGGCTCACGCAGACTCTACACCTAAGAAGGTTGTTTTCATCATGAAGGACATGAGGTTAGTTTTACAACCAACCTGCAATTAACAAAACCAAATACACGAGGTTTGAATTTGTGGTCTTCTGATATTTTTCCAACAACTTGCAAGGGTAACTAATTAACCTGCACTCTTACCGACCAATTTGTTACACAAATTATGACAATGCTGACAATGACCTAGATTATGACCTTTCCTGTGCTAGATGTCTTCGACTAAGCAGCAAATTGAAGAATGAATCACCATTCTTCTTAATTTCTTTTTTTCTTAATATTTTTTGGATGATTGTGAAATCCCCATCAATGACTGAATTTTTGCTACTATACTCGCTCTACGTGTGGGAATATATATTTATTTTGTTATTTTTTAGTTTCATTGGATACTGTTTATTGGGCAATGTTTATTTTATCATTTACATGTTTCTTGAAATTTGGCTTGTTTACATTATAAGTGATCAATTGAGATTGCAAGAGAAGTCAACAAGCGAGATTGCAACATCTATCTCCTGGTATGGTTTCGATGAAGACAAAGTCGATCTGAAAAGCTTGAATACGTGACTCTACAACAAACAACAGTACCAAGACTCAGGCTTTAGGGAAGGTTATTTTTATTTTTCTAGAAGTCCTAAGATGTGTGCTTAGTTTGAGTCTAGGTAGGATAACCCAAATGATGAGTATCTCACATATTCCTAAAATTGCATAAAATCATTTTTGAGTATCATCATTCATTCATTTTTGTAGGTTGCATCAAAAGGTAGTTTTTATACAAAATCATGCATTGCATTAACCTACATATTTTAGAGGGTTACCTCTTTACCAAGAAACAAGTATTTTTTTTGATAATTTATTAAACAGTGAAATAATCGATTAAGTAACTGTGTACAACCGTTAATCGATTAAACATAAGTTTAATCTATCAATGAGAGTTCCAGTAGCAACTGTCTTGAACTTCTTGATAGTTTTAATCGATTATGAATCTTGTTAATCGATTAAGTTCAACAGAGAACTGTTATTTTCAAACTTCGTTAATCGATTAAATGTATAGTTAATCGATTATATTCTGTTGAATCAGCAAACTATAAATGTTCGTTTTTCTCCATTTGAGCAAATAACAACTACTACAACATAAAATCATTTTTCTGATTCTAAATTTTTCATATTCTCTAAAGATTCTCTATGAGCTAAAGTTGCATATTTGAGAGAAAAACCTATGTGAAAGGTTCTTGGTTTTCATTGAGAGAAAAAAGTTATATTTGTGCATTTGAGTGCATACACTTTTCACCCAAACCTATTGCATTCTCATACATCCTTTTTGAGTGTGTTTGAGATATTCATCATCTAGGTTTGTAGATATCTTGTCTAAGCTAAAGGCTTCTATTTTGGAAGTTTATTTTTCAAGAAAGTGTTTCTTTGTAACTTCTGGGAAGTGTCTAAGGTTTACAGATTAAAAGGTGTAATATCGGCTAGTTGCGGTTAGTTGGATATAGTATTCGCTAGGGCATCTTGTTAGCGTGTTGAGTAGCAAGGTTGGCAGCCGTTGTGAACGGTGGAAAATTTTTATGGCTTGGCGAAATAGGATCGTGTATGAAGTAGGAAAACTCTAAATTGGAAGTGTGATTGTAAAGAATAATTCTTTCAATTATAATGAAGCAAATCTCCCAATATCAAAAGGGGAGGCCTAGATGTAGTTTGCATGTGGACACGCAAACGAACCAGGATAAAATCGTTTATCTTCTTTCTCTTTTCCCTAATCTTTTTACATTTCAAGCATTTACGTTTTAGCTAATTACATCAAGAATCTGTTAAGAATTAACAAAATATTTTTTCTTTAACTGCTGTGACATTTCTTGATAAGTGATTTCCAAAATCTTGAATTGCTTGTGAACCAAGAAACCCTCTGAACAATTATGTTTTGTGTTTTTCTGTTTGGCATAATCGATTGTTTTCTGCTGTTAATCGATTAATTCTGATATAGTTAATCGATTATATTTGTGTTTAATCGATAGTATTGTTTCTCACTTGTAATTTCGGAAAAGCTGGTATACTAAATTGCGCTCACCTATTCATCCTCCCCTCTAGGTGTTATAATCTGATTTATGGTACCTTAACAAGTGGTATACGTGAGTGCTAGCTTAACCGCTTAGATTGTTGATTCCTGGTATATCATATGATGGGCTCTACCACTCTGTTTGGCGGTGATGGTGAATCCAATAACCATCCTCCGATTTTCAGTGGTGAGGGGTACGCCTAGTGGAAAGTGAGAATGAGAATCTTTATTCAGGTCATAGACACAAACATCTGAGATTTCATTGTAAATGGTCCCTACACTCCACTTTATTTAGTGGAAGGTGAGACAAAGGACAAACCTAAGAGCATGTGGAATGATGATGAGAAACGAAAAGTACAACACAATTTGAATGCTAAAAACATCATCACTTCCGCACTCTCTTATGATGAGTTCTTTTGTGTCTCACAGTGTAATAGTGCCAAGGAAATGTGGGACATATTACAAGTGACACATGAAGGAACTAGTGAGGTCAAGCGCGCTAGATTGAATGCCATATGTAACACCCTAATTTTATTTTCCTAAGTGCTGTGAAAATTCTGGAAAATCTGGGGTATACTGGGTGATTCTCGCTTGAGCGAGAGGTCCAGTATTTTCTCCCAGGATTTTCTGGGATTCTCGCGTGGGTGAGATTTGGCTCGCCTGGGCGAGGAAGAGTGTGTTGACACTGAAGGATCCTCGCTTGAGCGAGAGCGTCAGATCTGAAATTTTAAAAATGCGGGATTTTCTCGTCTGAGCGAGAATGGACTCGCTTGAGCGAGAACCCGATGATTTCACTTTAAAATGGAAACCCTCAAACACTTTTAGGGTTAGAAATTGAGAGAGAAGAGAGAATAAGGTGATTTTGAGAGCAAGAATTCGTGGGAATCATCTAGAAGCTTGAGAAGAGGTAAATCTCTTGATTCTAACTCTCTTTCTCCCTTTCAAACTCATTTTGGGTGTATGGGATCTCTTCTCAAAACGTGAGAAACCATGGAAACTCATCATTTAGAGTTATGGTTCGTTTTATGTTGTTTTTCTCTTGTAAACTCTTGGTTTAGAGTTGGTATTTAATGAATGAAAAGGTTTTGTGGATTGATTCATGAAAACCCCAAAACCCCAAAATGAGAATATGAGTAAAAAGGGAAATAGGTGAAATTTTAGATGTAGAAGATGAATATATGTTCTAATGTTGGATATAAGATGAATATGTATGTTTTATATGTTTGGAAACTATTAATGAAGGTAGTTTTGGAAACATTGGAAAGGTGTAAATCTCTTGTATGTTTAAAGATGAAATATGAGTTGTTTATGTGTTATTTCGAATAAATGACTGACATTGTTGTTATGTGGTGGGGATGAGAAAAGATCCTAAGGTTGGAGACGGTGTCGGTGGAACTTGCAAAGTCACCAAGGACCAAACCTAACACTCACCAAGGTAAGGATAAGTCTTTAATTAGCATATCATATTGAGAAAATGCGTGGAATTGCTGTTTATGATTTGATGGTGTATCAATTGGAAAGAAAACATATTTTTAGCCGACCATGATTGGTTAGCGACTTTGGCTCAAGTTATGTAGAAAGCTTTGGCTCAAGCGATGTAGCGATACTTTGGCTCAAGTTATGTAGCGATACTTTGGCTCAAGTTATGTAACGATACTTTGGCTCAAGTTATGTAGCGATATTTTGGCTCAAGTTATGTAGCAATACTTTGGCTCAAGTTATGTAGCAAGCTTTGGCTCAAGCGATGTAGTAAAACTTTGGCTCAAGTTATGTAGCAAGCTTTGGCTCAAGCGATGTAGGAAAACTTTGGCTCAGGTTATGTAGCAAGCTTTGGTTCAAGCGATGTAGCAAAACTTTGGCTCAAGTTATGTAGCGAAAAATGAATTTTAAAATGGTTTACTAGCCCCGTTGAAAATGTGGATTATCTTATAATGATATTTATTGAATTAATGACTTACTCCTTTGTATGTTGTGCATTGTCGTTGATAATCCCATTGCAGGTAAACATGTTAGTTGAGGATGCTTGGTTTGATGCCTTAGGAGCTTAAAACCTGGATTCTTTTATTTTGCCCCTTTTTGTATCATGACTGACTAAATGCTATTTTGGGATAATTGTAATTATGGATATTTGTAACTCTGGATATGTGTAGCTATGGGTATTTTGGAAACCCATAGCTAATTGTATGCGGTAGTTACCGGGAGTTATTAATATGAATTACGTTTTCTGCAATTGAGGGTAGTCATGGCATGAAATTGAAATTATATGATTAGAGTTAGTAGATGATTAAAGAATGGATGATTTAAAAGGTTAAAGGAAATATATGTATGATGTAACATGAGAATCAAGCATAAAATAGGGAAAAACTTCCAATGGTAGAATTTGGGTCCTTACACCATAACCCATGAATATGAGTTGTTTCGAATGTTTCTGAATGAATCTATTGGTGACATGCAAAAATGTTTTACTTATATAGTTAATCATCTAGTTGCAGTAGATAAAACTTTTTCTAATGGGGAGTTAACTAACAAAGTGTTAAGATGTCTTGACAGGAATTGGCATACAAACATGACTGCAATTATGGAGTCAAAGGATCTTGACTCGGTGGTGTTAGAAACCCTTTTCGGCAAGCTTCAAGAGCATGAAATGGTGCTTGGTCGCTTGACCCTACACGAAGAATCGGATAAGCGTAAGAAGGGAATATCTCTTAAAGCATCGACCTCTCAAGATCAATAAGATGGGGATGATGATGATTCCGATTCAGATATCGACACTGAGACTATAATGCTTCTCGTACGGAAATTTCACAAATTCTTGAAGAGAAAGAGAAGCTCAAAAAGGTTTCAGAAGAAGGAATCCATAAACCTGACTTTCGAAAGCAAGAAAACAAAGGAGAAGTTCTCTTGCCATGAGTGTGGTAAGGCTGGACATATGAAGTTCTAGTGCCCTACCTATCTTAAGAAAGTCAAGGGTGAAAAGAACACCTCCAGGGACTTCAATTCCAAGAAAGCTTATATAGTATGGGACGTTCCTAAGAAGGACTCGACAATCAGCACCTCTAGAGAAGAAGAAACTACGAAGATCTATTTAATGGTGAATGAGCACGAAGCAAGTACCTCCACGAAGGTTGACGAACTTAGTGAGGTAAATTCATTCGAGACTAGCTCATGCGTTAGTTCTGATATTTCACCTACTTATGATGAATTATATAATGCGTTTATCGAGTTGCATGAAGAACTTAAAAAGGTTGCTAAGGTAAATATAGATCGTAAGAGATTAATACTGTTGCATGAAAATAAAATTGCTAACATGCAAAAAGAACTTGATGAACTGAAATTAGAGAATGAAACTCTAGATCTTATTTACTATAACGCTTCATGCACGTGTTCTTCTAAAATTATTGAGACTCTTGTATGCGAGACTTTCCACGATTTGGAAATTGAAAATATTGATTTAAAGAATAAAATGACAAAGTTCGCATACAACACTCAAAACTTAGACATGTTACTTGCATCTTCCGAGAATGTTGGAAATAGAACTAGTTTGGGCTATAAGCATAAAATTTATAAAAGGCCATATAGGAAGCATGTAGAACATAGACATAATGTTCACAAACATAAACTGCCTACATGTTTCTATAGTGGTATCCATGGCCACACATTCAGCTCTTGCTACATCAAAAGGCATGGAGTGCCTAGTGGTAAGTATGTGTGGGTGGCCAAAGGATCATCAGTCTCTATTACTAACAAAAAGGGACCCAATATAACTTGGGTACCTAAAAGCAAGTAATTTGTGTCTTGCAGGTATGTCTATGAACACTCGGACAACACTGGTATCTCGACAGTGGGTGTTCAAGGCATATGACGGGTGATAAGTCCAAGTTCTTGGATCTTACACTCAGAGATAAAGGTTACGTCACATACGGAGACAACAACAAAGGAAAGATCCTTGGAATCGGAAAGTTCGTGAATGCATCTCAAACCATTGTAGAAAACGTGTTGTATGTTGAAGGCTTGGAGCATAACCTATTGAGCATCAGCCAATTGTGCGACATGGGTAACAAAGTATCTTTTGACTCCGATTTCTGTATTATCCATGATGGCGTAGACGATAAAGTTAAGTTTGTAGGTCACCGAACGAATAATATCTATGTGGTAAACCTAGGCAATATCACTTCCTTGTTTTCTATATGTTTAATTTCAAATGAAGGTGATATTTGGACTTAGCATAGAAGGTTAGCTCATATCTATCTAAGGTATTTAGAAAAGATATCATCAAAAGAGCTTGTCATAGGACTACCAAAACTTAATTTCTAATCTAAATATCTTTGCAACACCTGTCAAAGGTGCAAGCAAACGAAAACTTCATTTTCATCGAAAAATGTGATATCCACTACAAGGCTGTTAGAATTACTTCATATGGAGTTGTTTGGACCTTCGCATATAATAAGTTTTGGAGGTAGTCATTACGCTCTAGTTGTTGTTGACGACTTTTCTTGATTTACATGGACGTTGTTCTTATCTTTGAAAACTGATACTTTTAAAACTTTTAAATCGCTTGCCAAGAAACTACATAACCAACTTAACCATAGGATAGTATTCATTCGAAGTGATCACTGTGGTGAATTTGAGAATCACCATTTCGCTAAATATTGCGATAAACATGGCATTCACCATCAGTACTCTACTCCTCGAACCCCTCCACAAAATGGAGTTGTTGAGAGGAAGAATCGAGTCTTAGAGGAGTTAGCATGTGCCATGCTAAACGATAGCAAAGTGCCTAAATACTTTTGGGCCGATGCAGTGCATACTACTTGCTACGTGATTAACCGTGTATTGATTAGGCCTACACTCTCGAAAACACCGTACGAACTCTTAAAGGGTCGTTGGCCTAATATTTCACACCTTCATGTTTTTCGGTGCAAATGCTTTATTTTAAATAATGGAAAAGAAATTTTGGATAAGTTTAACTCAGAAACATATGAGGGTATATTTCTCAGTTATTCATCTAGTAGCAAAGCATATAGAGTCTATAATAGAAATACTATGCATGTAGAAGAATCAATTCATGTGCAATTTGATGAATCCTCTCCAAAAGAGAAGAGAAAGGCTGTTGTTGATGATGTTTCAGGTGCATTAGAGGAAGCTTACACTAAAGAACCAGAACCTGAAAGTCTTACCCAAGATCATCAAGAGGATGAAGAATATCAAGATCTTCCATGAGCTTCGAAGACGAAGAAAGACCATCCTATCGACAAAGTGATAGGTGATATATCTTCGGGGGTTGTAACCCGAAGATCTTTTAATAATATATGTCATTTTGTTGCTTTTGTTTCTCTAGTTGAGCATAAGAACGTCATCAAAGCTCTAGAGGACAAACAATGGGGTTTAGCTATGCAAGAAGAGCTAAACCAGTTCGAGCGTAACAACGTATGGGACTTGGTCCCTATGCCTAAAGATCACTCGATCATAGGAACTATATGGGTTTTTTGAAATAAGATGGACGAGTTAGGCTTAATCATTAGAAACAAAGCCCATTTGGTGGCACAAGGTTATAATCAAGAGGAAGGTATTGATTCTGACGAAACCTACGCCCCTGTTTCTAGTTTTGAAGCCATCCGCATGTTTTTATCATTTGCATCTATTATGAACTTTAAGCTTTTTCAAATGGATGTGAAAAGCTTCTTCTTGAATGGCTACATTCAAGAAGATATGTAACACCCTGAATTTACCTTCTTAAGATGTGGTGACAGTCTTGAAGAATGAGACACACTGCCAGATTCTCGCTTGAGAGAGGGAGTCTCGCCTAAGCGAGAGATGGCTCACTTGGGGGTGGAAAACTGGGAGATGCTGAAGGATTCTCACCTGAGCGAGATTTGTCTCGCCTGAGCGAAGGAGAGAGGCATGGAGACTAGAGGATCCTCGCTTGAGCGAGAACGTCAGTTCTGAGTTTTTAAAATGGGCGGGATTTTCTCGCTTGAGCGAGAATAGGATCGCTTGAGCGAGAGCCCGACGTGGAAACTTTAAAATAGAAACCATCAAACACATTTAGGGTTAGAACTTGAGAGAGAAGAGAGAAGGAAGTGCTTTTGAGAGCAAAGATTCGTGGGAATCAACTAGAAGCTTGAGAAGAGGTAAAACTCTTGATTCTAACTCTCTTCTTCCCTTTGAAACTTGTTTTTGGGTGTATGGTATCTCTTCTCAAAATGTGAGAAACCATGGAAACTCTTCCTTTAGATTTGTGGTTCGTTTTATTTAGTTTCTCTCTTGTAAACTCTTGGTTTAGAGTTGGTATTCGAAAAATGGAAAGGGTTGATGGGTTGATTCATGAAAACCCCAAAACCCTCAAAATGAAAATGTGGTTAAAGAGGAAAATGGGTGAAATGTAAAATAGAAGATGAGTATGTATGTTTTTGATGTTTGGAAATCCCTAAGGAAAGTAGTTTTGGAAACATTGCAAATGTATGAATTTCTTTTATGATTAAAGATGAAATATGAGTTGTTTATATGTTGTTGTAAATAAATTACTGACTTTTGTTGTTGTTTGGTGGGGATGAGGAAAGATCCTAAGGTTGGAGGAGGTAGCGAAGGAACTTGTAAAGTTTCCCAAAACCGACCCCAACACTCACCAAGGTAAGGAGAAGTGTTTAATTGTATATGATGACAGAGAATGTGTGAATTTTCTGATTATATATGAATTATGAAATAATGGAAAGAAAACCTATTTTTAGCTCCCTTAAGAGGTTGAGCAGTGAATGACCTGCCCTACGTGGTATTGTGAATGACTTTCCCTACGTGGTATTGTGAATGACTTGCCCTACGTGGTATTGTGAATGACTTGCCCTACGTGGTATTGTGAATGACTTGCCTTACGTGGTATTGTGAATGACTTGCCCTACGTGGTATTGTGAATGACTTGCCCTACGTGGTATTGTGAAAGACTTGCCCTACGTGGTATTGTGAATGACTTGCCCTACGTAGTATTGTGAATGACTTTCCCTTCGTGGTATTGTGAATGACTTGCCCTACGTGGTATTGTGAATGACTTGCCCTACATGGTATTAAGAATGACTTGCCCTATGTAGTATTTTGAATGACTTGCCCTAGGTGGTATTGTAATGGTAAGTATTTATGTGGAGTATAAATATGTGGAGGAGTGGTGATGAGTAAGGCAACGAGGTTGACATTGAGGAATGCGGAATAAAGAGTTGTTGAACGGGGTGGTATGAAATGGGATGTGATGTACTGATTTTTATATTCGAATGTTAAATTTTTCACTTAACTCTCTTTAAAATGTGGATTATCGTATAATAATATTTATTGAAATAATGGTTTACTCCTTTGTGTGTGTTGTGTATTTGTCGTTGATAATCCCATTTCAAGTAGACGAATGATTTGAAGATGCTGGTTTGGAGCCTTAGGAGCTTTAAAATCTAGATTCTATGATTACCTCTTTTTGTATTAAAACTGACTAAATGATGATTTGAATATTTGTAACTATGGGTATTATATTTATGGATGATTGTAATCATAGGTATTATCATTTTGGAAACCCATGGCTATCTGTATGTCGTAACTACTGGGAAATATTAATATGAATTATGTTTTCTGCCTAGTGAATGTATGTGTGATTTTCGTATGTTAAGATTAGCATGAATCTGGAAATATGACTAATATTAAGTTCTAGGGTCCATAATTATAAGTAATAGGTAAGAATACCTTTGTAAATGAATTAAAATCAGGAAAAAATTTCAAGTGTAGAATTTGGATCCTTACAAGAGGTGTATGTAAAACAACCTCCCGAATTTGAAAACCACAAATTCCCTCATCATGTTTTTAAACTCAAGAAGGCATTGTATGACCTTAAACAAGCTCCTAGAGCTTGGTATGATCGTTTTAGTTCATTTTTATTAGAAAAGGGATTTTTAAGGGGAAAGGTTGACACCACACTTTTCATATCCAAATCTGAAAACGATATATTGTTAGTACAAATTTATGTAGATGACATAATTTTCGGTGCTAATATGGATTCTTTGTGTAAAGATTTTTAGAAGTAATGAATGGCGATTTTGAGATGTCTATGATAGGAGAACTCATGTTCTTCTTTGGGCTTCAGATCAAACAAATGGAAAATGGCATCTTCGTACATCAAGCTAAGTATTGCAAGGAGTTATTGAATAGATTTGACATGGATAAATCTAAAGACGCTTCAACTCTTATGACATCCTCCTGTTATCTGGACAAAGATGATAAAGGGAAAACAATCGAGGTAACGAAGTATCGGGCATAATATGATCTTTATTGTACTTAATGTCTAGTCATCCCGATATTATGTTCAGTGTTTGTATGTGTGCTAAATATCAAGCATCTCCTAAATATTCGCACTTTACTGCTGTGAAACGCATCATGAAATACTTGAAAAGAATCATTAATATAGGATTGTGGTATCCTCGGGATGCCTCATTATCATTGATATGATACTCCGATTTTGAATTTGCGGAATGCAAGTTAGATCGTAAGAGTACAAGTGGAGCATGCCATATGTTGGGTAGTTCACTTGTGTCATGTCATAGTAAAAAGCAAGACTGTGTTGCTTTGTCCACCGCCGAAGCAGAATATATTGTTGCGAGGGTGTGTTGCGCTCAAATCCTTTGGATGAAGCATCAACTTTTAGACTACAGTCTAAAGCTTGATTGAGTTTCCATCAAGTGTGACAATACTAGTGCCATCAACCTATCTAAGAATACCGTTTTGCATTCACGCACAAAGCATATAGAAATAAGACATCATTTTCTTAGAGATCATGTGCAAAAAGGTGATTTTGTAATTGAATTTGTGGAAACTTCCATGCAATTAGTGGATATTTTCACCAAACCCCTGCCAAGGGATACAATCTTTACTCTAAGAAGAGAGTTAGGAATACTTGATGAAAAGTATCTAAACTAATATGCTTTGGATGACTTTTTGTAAAATTTATCTTTGCATGTTCTCGTTGTATGCTTATATGCTATTTCATTGTGAATGTTTAGTTCTCGTTATGTATTGCATTTCATGCTTGAGTCATATAATTGTGTGTCGATTCTTTGGAAGTCAACCATATCCATAGTATGTCTAGTTACCACTATATGTCACACTCAAAATGATGAATTTGTCTATGTTTCTCTGTTTAATCGATTATCCATTATCTTAATCGATTACCTTAGCCAAAACTATTTCTTGAAAACCATTTTGTTTGTAAAAACAATCAATTAAAATTTCTGCATAATTGAATACCTGGGCTCCAAAATGAAATTTTTGAAATTTTAAAAATCTTTTTAATTGATTAAAGGGAAATTCAATCGATTATCTAAGAAAATATATTGTCTAGTTAATTGATTAATTATCGATTTAATCGATTAACAACAGCAATATATAAGACATCAACAACATTTTGAACCTTGTTGTCCATCTTCTTCCTTGCATCCACACTTCTCTGGTCCGAAAATAGAAAGCTCCTAAGCCCTTTCCTCCATACCAATGTAAGTCTCCATCACTTATTCTATAGCATTATGTCCTATTACTCCGTACATAGCTTGTTTGGTAGTTGTGTATTGTGGTTTCTCTGTCCAAACCCTAAGTCCTATCAAACCGAACCAAAACCTCCACCATGAGGGACCAACGACAAAAACGCATGAAGACAACTGCCAGACGACCACATATTTTTGAAGTCGGGGGCTCTTCTTCGGCAGTTGGAGGCAAAACCGCTACTAAGAGGGATCCTTAGTATTCTCCCAGTTTGCAAGCATCCATATTGACTAAATTTCAGGGGAGAAAATTGGCATATGTCAGATATGTCGATGTTTAGTGGCTGGTGGAACAAGGTTTTCAGTTTCCACATGAGCTGGAAGTTCAAGGAATCAATACTTTTGTCGAGCTACATGGTAAACTCTATCCTTCTCTAATTAGAGAGTTTTATAGCAACTTTACATTTAAGGAAGGGGTGTATATGACTATTGTAAAAGGAAAGGATATTATGTTGGATGAAGATTTATTCCTTGCTGTTAGGGGATTAAGCAGCTTCGGATCACCATTGGGTGTTTGCGAGAATGAGCAATGGGAAACTTTTAATGTTGTGGATATGTAAAAGTATTGCTTGTGTGGGCCACATTATTTTGTGTCAGGCGAACTTACCAAAGTTGGGTCACTTACTGTTGAAAGTCGCCTACTGCATTATGTTATTGCCTACATTTTGGAGTAACGTAACACCAACCACGCACAACCGACAATTCATGATCTGAAATTGCTGTTTGCAATTCGTGAAGGAATCTTAGTTAATTGGCCTGCTGAAATACTGAAGGTTATGTTTGGGATTGCTACTTCATCATCCATACTGCTCGCCTACAGGATTTTCATTTCAAGGATTATTGATCATGTGAAGATTAATACCTCTAATGTTGATTTCCAGCATACAAACACCCGTGACCATATGCTAAGTGAGTATCTGATTCACAAAATGGGCATATATTGGCTCTATGGCGAGTGGATGTATCAGGAAGACTAAAGGACAACTGTAGATCTTGACCTGTCTGATGAAGAAATTTCTGCTGCACAACCTGAGGCCCCACAAGCGCCTCAAGCTCCTCCATTTGGCTTGGCTCATTTGATTGTTATGGAGCAATGACTCAACCAACGAATGAATGCTAGATTTCAAGCTTTGAATGACATAATGGAATATGGGTTGATGTCTCCTATGACAAGGTTACTGTAGATATTCAGAGGGAAGCGGAACAGACAAAGAACGAGATTGATATGATTGCCTTCATCATGCAAACAATGTCCAGTTTCTCACATCCTCCTCCTCCTATCGATAAATCTAGTTAGGACCAATTGTCTAGAATAGTAGTCTCTAGGTCTAGGAGTTGTGTTGATCATTTGATTGTTTGATTCAGTTTCTATGTCTCTACGACTTTCTATTTGCTTGTGGTACAATTTCTGTTATGGTATGTAATAACTGTTAAACTGTGTGGTTGTTAACTGTTTTTTTTCTAATTCGCATTACTTGTTTTAAATTATGCTGTTAAATTGATGTTTTTAGCCATGCTTAATATGCTATTTGATTGCTTCTATGATCATGTACTAAACGATGCTTAAATACCAATCTTGAGAACTCTCCATGTTCTCTCTGTCTCTGCAATTAATCGATTATTGCTATCCATAATCGATTAAATACATAACAACCATGTGCACTTGTTCAATTTTCTGTATCTCTAATCAATTAACCACTTCTTTAATCGATTAAGAGTATGCTTAATTCTGTAAATTTTTATGCTTTTGGCTTATTAAGTCCGTTTAATGTCTTTTTGATCATGCCAAAAGGGGGAGAAAGGTTATTTGTTTGCTTGATGTGTATTGCATGTTGTATATGCTTCCGCAACCCAACAAGGATGGGGGAGATTAAATGCTCTATTACCCAAAACTTCCTCATGCATTGAATGAGGGGGAGATTAAAGTGAGGGGGAATCATGCAAAAATGTCTCTACAACCATTGCAATCATTAAATTAGTCAGATATCAAGGTGTTTCTTCGCTCAACTCATTTCATGTTTGTCATCATCAAAAAGGGGGAGATTGAGATTGCAAGAGAAGTCAACAAGCGAGATTGCAACATCTATCTTCCGGTATGGTTTCAATGAAGACAAAGTCGATCTTAAAAGCTTGAAGATGTGACTCTAGAAGTCCTAAGATGTGTGCTTAGTTTGAGTCTAGGTAGGATAACCTAAATGATGAGTATCTCACATATTCCTAAGATTGAATAAAATCATTTTCGAGTATCATCATTCATCCATTTTTGTAGGTTGCATCAAAAGGTAATTTTTATACAAAATCATGCATTGCATTAACCTACATATTTTGGAGGGTTACCTCTTTACCAAGAAACAACTAGTTTGTTTGATAATTGATTAAACAGTGAAATAATCGATTAAATAATTGTGTACAATTGTTAATCGATTAAACATAGTTTAATCGATTAATGAGAGTTCCAGTAGCAACTTCTTGAACTTCTTGATAGTTTTAATCAATTATGAATCTTGTTAATAGATTAAGTTCAACAGATAAGTGTTATTTTCAAACTTCGTTAATCAATTAAATGTATAGTTAATCAATTATATTCTGTTGAATCAGCAAACTATAAATGTTCGTTTTTCTGCATTTAAGCCAATAACAACAACTACAACATCAAATCATTTTTATGATTCTGAAATTTTCATATTCTCTAATGATTCTCTGTGAGCTAAAGTTGCATATTTGAGAGAAAAACCTAAGTGAAAGGATCTTGGTTTTCATTGAGAGAAAAAGTTATATTTGTGTATTTGAGTTAATACACTTTTTACCCAAACCTATTGCATTCTCATACATCCTTTTTTAGTGTGTTTGAGATATTCATCATCTAAGTTTGTAGATAGCTCGTCTAAGCTAAAGGCTTCTGTTTTGGAAGTTTCTTTTTCAAGAAAGTTTTTCTTTGTAACTTTTTGGAAGTCTAAGGTTTAGAGATTAAAATGTGTAATATCGGCTAGCTGCGGTTAATTGGATATAGTCTTCGCTAGGGCATCTTGTTAGCGTGTTTAGTAGTGTAAGGACCCAAATTCTACCATTGAAATTTTTTCCTTATTTTAATCCAATTTTATGCATTCTCTTGTAACTTACACTTACAAATTGAATAACCTTATTTTAAAATCTCACTTTTGTAACACCCTAATTTTAAGTCTTTAAAATTATAGTATCAGTCCTGGGATTCTCGCTTGAGCGAGGGATTCTCGCCTAGGCGAGAAAGGCTCACCTGGGAGGGTGAAATCCTAGGCTATACAGAAGGATTCTCGCCTGAGCGAGGGTTGACTCGCTTGAGCAAGAGTGGTCTCTCCTGAGCGAGAGTAGGCTCGCTTGAGCGAGAGATTGGCTCGCCTGGCTGAGGAAATGTGATATTTTGGAGTTGTCGAGGATGTAAGATCCTCGCTTGAGCGAGAGGATCCTCGCTTGAGCGAGAGATGCCTCGCCTGGGCGAGAGTTCCCTCACCTAGGCGAGAGGGTCATATCTAAATTTTTTAAAATGGGCGGGATTTTCTCGCTTGAGCGAGGACCCGACGCTGTTACATTAAATAGGGAACCCCAAACACATTTATGAGGGTTAACCTAGAGAGAAGTGAGAGAAGAGGGATTTTTCAAGAGCAAGAAGGATTGTGAGTCATTTAGAAGCTTGAGAAGAGATCCTAAAGTTGGAGGCGGTGTCGGTGGAACTTGCGAAATTACCAAGAACCAAACCCAACACGCACCGAGGTAAGGATAAGTCTTAACTTATGCATTGTGATAGAAAATGAGTGGATTTTCTGGTTGTGGATAATGGATTGAGTTGTAAATCACTTAATTATTATGAGCATATATGGTTATGTTTGTAATGATGCTGGTGTGGATTTACTGTTTATGTATAGGTAGAGTGCCAATGGAAATAAAACTCGGAATAATGAATTGAATTGTGAACCACTTAATTATTATAAGCATATATGGGTATTTTTGTAATGATGATGGTGTGGATTTACTGTTTATGTATTGGTGGAGTGCCAATGGAAATAAAACTCAGAAAAATGAAATGAATTGTGAATCACTTAATTATTATAAGCATATATGGGTATGTTTGTAATGATGATGGTGTGGATTTACTGTTTATGTATTGGTGGAGTGCCAATGGAAATAAAACTCGTTTTTAGCTGACCATGATTGGTTAGCGACTTTGGCTCAAGTAATGTAGCAAGCTTTGGCTCAAGCAATGTAGCAAGCTTTGGCTCAAGCAATGTAGCAAGCTTTGGCTCAAGCAATGTAGCAAACTTTAGCTCAAGTTATGGAGCATGTTCTCAAAAGTATAAACAAAGAAAATGGTTTAAAGTATATTTAATTCTAAGTTTTTACTTAACTTTATTAAAATGTGGATTAACGTATATTGACATTATTTTACGTTAACGACTTACTCCTTTGTGTTTCTGTGTATGGTCAATGTTAATCCCATTGCAGGTAGGTGGAAGATGTAAGGACGTTTTGATTAGGAGCTTAGAGGCTTTCATTTTTGGAAGTCCTTATATTCATTCTTTTGTAATATGACTAACTGTATTTTGAACATGAATATTTGTAACTTTGGATATTCGTAGCTATGGGTATTTTGGAATCCCATAGCTAATTGTATGCGGTAGTTACCGGGATGCATGAATGAATTATGATTTTATGCTATGCGAACATGTAGGTTATTTTGAGATTATGAAATGGATATGAGTAGGGAAATGAGACTTAATTTGAGTTGTTGGTATTTTTACTTAAAAGTCGTAGGGAAATTTATGAACGATGAATAAAATAAGAAAAAAATTTCAATGGTCGAATTTGGGTCCTTACAATAAGGCATTAGAGCATAGTTAATTTTGCGGCCTAGGATATGGCCTTGCATGCTTCTTTGTGATCTTTGTGTGTTAAATTGTCTGAGTGTGCTAATTGCTAAGTGATTATGTGACCCTTGTTTAGATAAAATTCGATTACTGACAAGTGAGTGAGTATAGGTACCCATGGCAGGAAGAGGAAGGGGAAGAGGAAGAGGGGCAAGTCAGAATGTCCCGAACGATTTGTTGGCGCAGATGGTGGCGGCATTGCAGCAAGTCAATGAGAACTTGCATAACCTGAACCAGAAACCGGCGTTAAGTCCGAGTGCACACCCACTAGTTCCACCTAGACCAGTAGAATACCGATGGTTAGATGAGTTCTGCAGGTGGAACCCCAGTCAGTTCCATGGGGGATTTGCTCCTGATGTTGCCATCGAGTGGATCCAAGGGGTGGAGCGGATCTTTAGAGCCATGAACTGTTCGGAGGCTCAGAAGTTGGCTTATGCCACTTACATGCTAATGACGGAGGCCGAGAATTGGTGGGAGTTCACTCGACGCCAAATGGAGGCGAAGGGAAAAATGATTTCCTGGGATACCTTCAAGGTGAAATTCCTCCATAAATATTTTCCTGCTGATTTGAGGAGGCAGAAAGAGATGGAGTTTCTGAGATTGGAGCAGGGGGACCTGTCGGTGGGAGAATATGCGGCCAAGTTTGAAGAATTGGCCCTATTTTGCCCTTATTCTGAATTAGAGGTGGACAGAAGGTCCAAGTGCTCGAAGTTTGAATTGGGTTTGAAGCCAAAACTGAAGACGATGCTTAGGCATCAAGAGATCGCTAACTTTGCTACACTGGTCAACAAGTGTAGAATGGTTGAGGACGATATGAAGGCAGATGAAGTGATGCCTACAAAACCACTTCCTCCCAAACACTCTGGACCTCAAAGGAAAGGAACTTCTCGCACGAGAAAGGAAAGAGCAAGGTGTTTCAAGAGGAACGGAAACCTTACTCTCGTCCGACGGGTAGCCGGGGTTATACTTCGCATGGGCCGGGGACTCATGCCAATGTCGGGGGGGGGGGGCGGGGGGGGGGGGGGGGGGGGGGGGTGGTCATGGTTGAACTCTCCATCTTTGTGCGGCAAATGTGGACTAACTCATGTCGGTGACTCGTGCCCTGGAATGGCACTTACCTGCTTTCACTGCAAGGAGGTTGGGCATATCCGAAGACATTGTCCTAAGCTACCGCAGAGTGTGAATGCGGTGAGGGTTGATCGACCTCGATCCACTGGCAGAGTGTTCACCATGAGTGGTGCAGAGGCATCGGACGTAGATGGCCTAATAAATGGTAATTGCATGGTGGCAGGTATTCCTCTTTTAGTGTTGTTTGACTCGGGAGCGACAAACTCCTTTGTATCTATTGAATGCATGGATAGACTAAAATTGTAAAATGAGTCGTTGCCTTTCGACTTGGTCGTATCCACCCCAAATGATGTTCCAGTGGTGGTGTCGACAGTTATGTCTCGATGTCCGGTGGTGGTAAATGGTAGGGCTTTTACCGTGGATTTAATCTGCTTACCACTATCCCAATTAGATCTAATTCTAGGGATGGACTGGTTGTCGGCGAATCATGTGGTGCTTAATTGTGTTGATAAGATCGTGGTATTCGGGAATCTAGATGAGATTTCTGATGAGTTTAGTAACATGAAGTCGTTATCGGCAAAGGAATTCAGGACTTCCTGTAAGGAGGGAGGAGCCGTGTTTATGTTGTTGGCATCCCTGGAGGGTATTGAGAAACCCAAGGTTGAGGTCATTCTGATAGTTCGTGAGTTTCCTGAGGTATTTCCTGGTGATATTCCAGAATTTCCTCCAGTGAGAGAAGTTGAATTCTCTATTGATTTGGTACCTGGAATGGGACCAATCTCTATAGCTCCTTATAGGATGGCACCGTTAGAATTGGCTGAGTTGAAAAAGCAGGTTGAGGACTTATTGGCAAAGAAGTTTATTCGTCCTAGTGTCTCGCCGTGGGGTGCGCCCGTTTTGTTGGTTAAGAAGAAAGATGGTAGTATGTGGTTGTGTACCGACTACCGACAGATGAACAAGGTTACTATTAAGAACAAGTATATGTTGCCTCAGATTTGATGACCTGATGGATTAGTTGAGAGGAGCGGTAGTGTTTTCAAAGATTGATCTTCGGTCAGGATACCACCAACTTCGTGTGAAGTCGGAAAACATTCCTAAAACTGCTTTTAGGACAAGGTATGGAGATTTTGATTATTTGGTCATGCCTTTTGGTGTAATGAATGCCCCAGCAATATTTACCGACTTCATGAATCGTATTTTGCATCCGTATTTGGATTCATTCGTAGTGGTATTTATTGATGACATTTTGTTTTACTCCAAAAGCCGAGAAGAACATGTCGAGCACCTGAGGATTGTTCTAGAACTTCTTAGTAAGAATCGGTTGTATGCGAAGCTGTCAAAATGTGATTTCTAGTTGGAATCGGTAAACTTTCTTGGACATGTAATATCCAAAGAAGGAGTTGTGGTAGACCCTTCTAAGGTCGAGGTAGTGATGGAATGGGCAGTACCCAAATCAGTTACTGAGATCAGAAGTTTTCTGGGTTTGGCTGGTTACTATCGGAAATTCATTGAGGGATTTTCGAAGTTAGCACTACCTTTAACTAAGCTCACTAGGAAAGGGGAACCGTATGTGTGGACACTTCGTTGTGAAGAAAGCTTTCAAGAGTTGAAACGAAGGTTGACTATGGCGCCAGTGTTGGTTCTTCCTTGTACTAATCGGGATTTCATTGTGTATTGTGATGCATCCAAGCAAGGTCTGGGTTGTGTGTTGATGCAAGAAGGGAAGGTTGTTGCCTATGCTTCTCGACAGTTGAGGAAGCATGAGCAAAACTACCCTACCCATGACTTGGAATTAGCTGTAGTGGTCTTTGCCTTAAAAATCTGGAGACACCATCTTTATGGCGTGAGATTTGAGGTATACAGCGACCACAAGAGTTTGAAATATCTGTTTGATCAAAAGGAACTGAATATGAGACAGAGAATGTGGATTGAATTCCTTAAGGATTATGATTTTAGATTGCAGTACCATCCAGGAAAGGCCAATGTGGTGGCCGATGCTCTAAGTCGGAAGTCTTTACATATGTCGGCTTTGATGGTTAGAGAAGGGAAACTGATCGAAGAGTTCAGGGATATGAACTTGGAAGTTCAGATGAAGCCTCATAGTATGAGCTTAGGGATGCTTAAAGTCACGAATGAACTGTTTGATCAAATCCGAGTAATACAAGTTGAGAATAGTTAGCTAATGGCTAAACGGGATTTGATTCTAAATGGTAAGGAAACTGATTTCGCATCGGACCCTAGTGGACTGTTGCGTTACAAAGGGAGAGTGTGTGTACCTCATGATGTGGAATTGCGAAAGGGTATTTTGGAGGAGGCACACAAGAGTAAAATGAGTTTTCACCCCGGGACTACAAAGATGTACCAAGATTTGAAAAAGTTGTTTTGGTGGTCTGGGTTGAAAAGGGATGTGGCTTCATATGTCTCGAGTTGTCTTGTCTGTCAGAAAGCCAAGGTTGAGCATCAGTGGCCAGCAGGAGAACTACAATCCCTAGAAATTCCCGTTTGGAAGTGGGATAGTATCTCCATGGATTTTGTATCGGGTTTTCCAAACACTCGGAAAGGGTATGATTCGATATGGGTGATAGTAGATCGGCTAACTAAATCTGCACACTTTCTGCCCATGAACATGAGGTATTCTTTGGAGCGATTGGCGAAATTGTATATCCGGGAAATAGTTCGTTTGCATGGGATACCGTCAAGCATTGTATCGGATAGGGATCCCCGTTTTACTTCTAAATTTTGGACTAGTTTGCAGTCCGCTTTGGGAACTAAGTTGAAATTGAGTTCAGCTTATCATCCGCAAACAGACGGTCAATCGGAAAGAACTATCCAGTCATTGGAGGATCTGTTGAGGGCTTGTGTCCTTTGATTGAATTTACTTACAATAATAGCTTCCATTCGAGTATTGGGATGGAACCCTATAAGGCTTTGTATGGTAGGAAATGTCGAACTCTAGTGAGTTGGTTTGAAACTAGGGAGAACTTGATATTGGGATCCGAGCTGGTCCAAGAGACGAAGGAAAAGATCAAAAAAATCCGGGAGAATATGAGGATCGCCCAGAGTCGGCAGAAAAGCTATTACGATAAGAGGCGGAAACCTCTTGAGTTTAATGAGAGAGATCATGTCTTTATGAGAGTAGTCCCGACTACCGGGATTGGTAGAGTGTTGAAGTCTCGTAAACTGACTCCGCGATTTATTGGGCCGTATCAAATATTGAAGAGGATTGGACCGGTAGCGTATCGGATTGTTTTACCTCCGTTGTTGTCGAATCTCCTCAATGTGTTTCATGTGTCTTAGTTGAGGAAATATGTTGGGGATCCATTTCATGTGGTTGATGTAAGGACCCAAAGTCTATCCTTGAAATTTTTTCCTTATTTTAATCCAATTTCATGCATTTAACTATAAATTATAATTACCGATTGAATGAACTTATTTAAAAGATTTCACTTCCCTCATCACGCCCAATCTATAAACCAAAAGTGACATACCAAATCAGATGACAAAAAAACATAATTCGTATTAATGTAACTTAGTAACTACCGCATACAATTAGCTATGGGTTTCCAAATCACCCATAGCTACATATATCCCGAGTTACTAGCTTCCAGGATTTATGTCATGTACAACAATCATTTTCATAGTTACAAATAGTTAGTTCAAGTTCAACAAATGAGGTTACACAAAATTGATAAGAGACATCAAAATAAAAGTCTCTAAGCTCCTAATCAAAAACACCCATACTCCTTCCACCTACCTGTAATGGGATTAACATTGACAATACACCAAAGAAACACAAGGAGTAAGTCGTTAACTCAACAAATATCAATGTATGTTAATCCACATTTAATAGAATTAAATAAACGGTTTAAAATCAAATTTTACTTAAAACCATTTTCATCGTTCATACTTTTGAAAATTGTGCTACATAACTTGAGCCAAAGTTTGCTACATTGCTTGAGCCAAAACTTGCTACATTACTTGAGCCAAAGTTTGCTACATTGCTTGAGCCAAAGCTTGCTACATTACTTGAGCCAAAGTTTGCTACATTGCTTGAGCCAAAGCTTGCTACATTACTTGAGCCAAAGTCGCTAACCAATCATGGTCGGCTAAAAACGAGTTTTATTTCCATTGGCACTCCACCAATACATTTTCCGAGTTTTATTTCCATTGGCACTCCACCAATACAAAAACATTAAATGCACCCGACATCATTACAAACATATCCATATATGCTTAAAACTACAAAGTGATTTACGATTCATTTCATTATTCCGAGTTTTATTTCCATTGGCCCTCCACCAATACATAAACAGTAAATTCACTCCTCATCACTACAAACATACCCATATATGCTTGTAACGACTAAGTGATTTACATTACATTTCATTATCCACAACAGAAAATCCAAGCATTTTCTATCACAGTGCATAAGTTAAAGACTCATCCTTACCTCGGTGAGTGTTGGGTTTGGTTCTTGGCAACTTCTCAAGTTCCACCGACACCGCCTCCAACTTTAGGATCTTTCCTCATTCCCACCGTACAACACAATGTTAGTCATTTATTCCAAATATCACATAAACAACATATATTGCATCATTTAACCATATAAGATATTCATCATATTTTCAATGTTGCTAAACTACTTTGATCATAAGTTTACAACATCTAAAACATACATATTCATCTCATATTTCAACATTAGAAAGCTTATTCATCTTCTACCTCTAGCATTGTACTCATTTTCCTCTTTAACCCCATTTTCACTTTAGGGTTTTGGGGTTTTCATGAATCAACTCCCAAACCTTTCCATTCTTGAAATACTAACTCTAAACCAAGAGTTTACAAGAAAGAAACAACATAAAACGAACCATAACTCGAAAAGATGAGTTTCCATGGTTTCCCTCATTTTAAGAAGAGATCCAACATACCCAAAATAAGTTTCAAAGGGAAGAAGAGAGTTAGAATCAAGAGCTTTACCTCATCTCAAGCTTCTAAATGACTCACAAGCCTTCTTGCTCTTGAAAAAGCTTTCTTCTCTCACTTCTCTCTAGGTTAACCCTCATAAATGTGTTTGGGGTTCCCTATTTAATGTAACAGCGTCGGGTTCTCGCTTAAGAGAGCCCTTTCTCGCTCAAGCGAGAAAATCGCGCCTATTTTAAAAACTCAGATATGACCCTCTCGTTTAAGCAAGGGATTCTCGCTGAAGCGAGAATCTCACAGTCTCAACAGTCCCAAAACATCACTTTTCTCGCCTTGGTGAGCCAACCCTCGCTCATGCGAGAATCCTCCAGTATAGCCCAGGATTTCACCATTCCAGTTGAGCCTTTCTCGCTCAGCGAGCCAACTCTCGCTCAGGCGAGAATCCTCCAGTACAGTCCATGATTTCACCCTCCCAGGTGAGCCTTTCTCGCCCAGGCGAGAATACCTCGCTCAAGCGAGTATCCCAGGACTGATACTATAATTTTGAATTCTTTAAGTTAGGGTGTTACAATCCTCTCCCTGTTATAATAATTTTCGTCCCCGAAAATTAAACATACCTTGATTCGAACAAATGAGGGTAATCCTCCCTCATGTCACGTTCCATCTCCCAAGTAGCATCCCCTTCGTCTACTTGACTCCATAGTACTTTCACCAAAGGAATCTCATTGCCTCTTAGTCTCTTGATACTGGTATCCATGATCCTCACGGGCAACGTCGAAAAGGTCAAGTTATCCTTCAACTCTATCTGATCAGATTCTACCACATGAGATGGTTAACTGAGACTCATGAAACACATTATAAAGGTTCGACAACAACGGAGGAAAAGCTATCTGATATGCTACCGGCCCAATCCCTTTCAATACTTGATATGGTCCAATAAACCTCAGAGTCAGCTTGCGAGACTTCAACACTCTCCCAATTCCGGTAGTCGGGACTACTCTCATGAAAACATGATCTCCCTCATTAAACTCAAGAGGTTTTCGCCTCTTATCGTAATAGCTTTTCTGCCGACTTTGGGCGATCCTCATGTTCTCTCGGATTTTCTTGATCTTATCTGTAGTCTCTTGGACCAGCTCGGGTCCCAATATCAAGTTCTCCCCAGTTTCAAACCAACTCACTGGAGTTCGGCACTTCCTACCATACAACGCCTCATAAGATGTCATTCCAATACTCGAATGGAAGCTATTGTTGTAGGTAAATTTAATCAGAGGCAACATGCCATCCCAACTCCCCGATTGTTCCAAGACACAAGCCCTCATAAGATTTTTCAATGACTGTATAGTTCTTTCCGATTGACCGTACGTTTGGGGATGATAAGCTGAACTTAACTTCAACTTAGTTCCCAATGCGGACTGCAAACTACTCCAAAAGTTGGAAGTAAAACGGGGATCCCTATCTGATATAATGCTTGACGGTATCCCATGCAAACGAACTATTTCCCAGATATACAGTTCCGCCAATCGCTCCAAAGAATATCTCATGTTCATAGGCAGAAAGTGTGCAGATTTCGTTAACTGATCCTCTATCACCCATATCGAATCATATCCTTTCTGAGTTTTAGGGAAACCCGATACAAAATCCATGGAGATACTATCCCACTTCCAAACGGGAATTTCTAGGGTTTATAACTCTCCTGATGGTCGCTGATGCTCAATCTTGGCTTTTTGGCATATCAGACAACTGGAGACATACGAAGCCACATCTCTCTTCAATTCAGACCACCAAAATAACTTCTTCAAGTCTTGGTACATTTTCGTTGTTCCCGGGTGAAAACTCATCTTACTCTTATGAGACTCCTCCAAAATATTCTTCCGTAATTCCTCATCACGAGGTACACACACCGTCCCTTTGTAACGCATCACCCCACTAGAGTCTGATACGAAGTCGGTTTCCTTCCCACTCATCATCAAATCTCGTTTGACCATTAGCTCACTATCCTCAACTTGCATTACTCGGATTCGATCAAATAGTTCATTTGTGACCTTAAGCATACCCAGTATCATACTATGAGCTCTTATTTAGACGTTCAGGTTCATATCCCTGAACTCCTCTATCAGTTTCCCTTCTCTAACCATCAAAGCCGACATGTGCAAGGACTTCCGACTGAGTGCATCGGCCACTACATTAGCCTTCCCTGGATGGTACTGCAATCCAAAATCGTAGTCCTTTAGAAACTCCATCCATCTCCTCTGCCTCATATTCAGCTCCTTTTGATCAAACAAATATTTCAAACTCTTGTGGTCACTGTACACCACAAACCTTATGCTATAGAGATGGTGTCTCCAGATTTTTAAAGCAAAGACCACTGCAGCCAATTCTAAATCATGAGTAGGGTAGTTTTGCTCGTGCGTTCTTAACTGACGAGAAGCATAGGCAACAACTTTCCCTTCCTGCATCAGAACACAACCCAAACCTTGCTTGGAAGCATCACAATAAACACTGAAATCCTTATCGGTACAATGAAGAACCAACACTGGTGCCGTAGTCAACCTTCGTTTTAACTCTTGAAAGCTTTCTTCACAACGAAGTGTCCACAGATATGGTTCTCCTTTCCTAGTGAGCTTAGTCAATGGTAGTGCCAACTTCGAAAATTCCTCAATGAATTTCCGATAATAGCCAGCCAAACCCAGAAAACTCCGGATTTCAGTAACCGACTTGGGCACTATCCATTCCATAATCGCTTCAATCTTTGAAGGATCGACAGCTACCCATTCCTTGGATATTACAGGTCCGAGAAAAGTCACCGTTTCCAAACAGAAATCAAATTTACACAGTTTAGCATACAACTAGTTCTTACTCAAGAGTTCTAGAACAATCCTTAGGTGCTCTGCATGTTCCTCTCGGCTCTTGGAGTAAACCAAATGTTATCAATAAATACCACTATGAATGAATCCAAATACGGATGAAAAATCTGATTCATGTAGTCGGTAAATATTGCTGGGGCATTTGTTACACCAAAAGGCATGACCAAATACTCGAAATGTCCATACCTCGTCCTAAAAGCAGTCTTAGGAATGTCTTCCAATTTCACACGAAGTTGGTGGTAACCCGACCGAAGATCGATCTTTGAAAACACTACCGCCCCTCTCAGCTGATCCATCAAGTCATCAATCTGAGGCAATGGATACTTGTTCTTAATAGTAACCTTGTTCAACTGCCGGTAGTCAGTATACAACCGCATACTACCATCCTTCTTCTTAACCAACAAAATAGGTGCACCCCACGGCGAGACACTAGGACGAATAAACTTCTTGGCCAATAAGTCCTCAACCTGCTTTTTCAACTCAGTCAATTCTAACGGTGCCATCCTATAAGGAGCTATAGAGATGGGTCTCGTTCCTGGTACCAAATCAATAGAGAATTCCACTTCTCTTATTGGAGGTAACTCCGGAATATCACCAGGAAATACCTCAGGAAACTCATGAACTATCGCAATGTCCTCAACCCTAGGTTTCTCAATACCCTCCAAGGATGGAAACAACATAAACACGGCTCCTCCCTCCTTACAGGAAGTCCTGACTTCCTTTGCCGATAACGGTTTCATGTTATTAACCTCATCAGAAACCTCATCTAGATTCCCGAATACCACGGTCTTATCGGCACAATTAAGCATTACATGATTCGCCGACAACCAGTCCATCCCCATAATTAGATCTAACTGGGATAGTGGTAAGCAAATTAAATCCACGGTAAAAGTCCTACCGTTTACCACTACCGGACATCGAGACACCACTGTCGACACCACCACAGGCACATCAGTTGGGGTGGATACGACCAAGTCGAAAGGCAAAGACTCAGTTTGCAATTTCAGTCTATCCACACATTCAATAGATACAAAGGAGTGTGTCGCTCCCGAATCAAACAACACTAAAAGGGGAATATCTGCCACCATGCAATTACCTTTTATCAGGCCATCTGCACCCGAAGCCTCTACACCACTCATGGTCAATACTCTGCCGGTGGATCGAGGATGTTCAACCCTTACCGCATTCACACTCTGCGGTAGCTTGGGACAATGTCTTCGGATATGCCCAACCTCCTTGCAATGATAACAGGTTAGTGCCATTCTGGGGCACGAGTCACCGGCATGGGTTCGGCTGCACTTGCCGCACAAGGATGGAGAGTTCAATCGTGACCCTCCAGCATTGGCATGAGTCCTCGGCCCATGCGAAGTATAACCTTGACTAACCGTCGGACGAGAGTAAGGTTTCCGTTCCTCTTGAAACACCTTGCTCTTCCCTTTCTATGCGAGAAATTCCTCTTAGGCCCAAAAATTTTTGGAGGAAGTGATCTTGACGCCATCACTTCATCCGCCTTCATATCATCCTCCACCATTCTACACTTGTTGACCAATGTAGAAAAATCAGTGATCTCTTGATGCCTAAACATCATTTTCAGCTTGGGCTTCAAACCCGATTCAAACTTCGAACACTTGGACCTTTTGTCCGCCTCCAATTCAGAGTAAGGGCAAAATCGGGCCAATTCTTCAAATTTGGCCACATATTCTCCCACCGACAGGTTACCCTCTTCCAACCTCAAGAATTCCATCTCTTTCTGACTCCTCAGATCAGCAGGAAAATACTTCCGAAGGAATTTCTCTCTGAATGTACACTAGAGAATCACTTGCCCTTCAGCCTCCATTTGGCACCGAGTGAATTCCCACCAGTTCCCGGCCTCCTTCACCAACATATAGGTGGCATATGCCAATTTCTGAGCATCGGAACAGCTCATAGCCTTGAAAATCCTCTCTAGTCCCTGAATCCATTCCATGGCAGCATCAGGAGCGAACCCACCTTGAAACTGATTGGGGTTCCTCCTGCAGAATTCATCCAATCCTCGATACTCAGCCAGACAGGGTGGAACCAAAGGCTGTGAACTCGGGCTTGGTGTCATATTCTGATTCAGGTGTTGCAAGTTCTCATTCATGTTTGTCAGTACTGCCACAATATGGGCCAACAATTTATTCTGACCTGATCCTCCTCCTCGTCCTCTTCTAGAAATTTTAGTAACGGATACCTGCACTCATTCGTTCATCAGTAAACCACGTTTAACCGGATAAATCATCACATACTCACACAACATTCACTTAAATCACATAGTTAAATCAACTAAAGGTTACAAAGAAGCAAGTAAGGCCATTCCCTAGGCAGCAGAATTAACTATGCTCTGATACCATATTGTAAGGACCCAAATTCTATTCTTGAAATTTTTTCCTTATTTTAATCCAATTTCATGCATTTAACTATAAATTATAATTACCGATTGAATGAACTTATTTAAAAGATTTCACTTCCCTCATCACGCCCAATCTATAAACCAAAAGTGACATACCAAATCAGATGACAGAAAAACATAATTCGTATTAATGTAACTTAGTAACTATCGCATACAATTAGCTATGGGTTTCCAAATCACCCATAGCTACATATATCCCGAGTTACTAGCTTCCAGGATTTATGTCATGTACAACAATCATGTTCATAGTTACAAATAGTTAGTTCAAGTTCAACAAATGAGGTTACACAAAATGGATAAAAGACATCAAAATAAAAGTCTCTAAGCTCCTAATCAAAAACACCCATACTCCTTCCACCTACCTGCAATGGGATTAACATTGACAATACACCAAAGAAACACAAGGAGTAAGTCGTTAACTCAACAAATATCAATGTATGTTAATCCACATTTAATAGAATTAAATAAACGGTTTAAAATCAAATTTTACTTAAAACCATTTTCATCGTTCATACTTTTGAAAATTGTGCTACATAACTTGAGCCAAAGTTTGCTACATTGCTTGAGCCAAAGCTTGGTACATTACTTGAGCCAAAGTTTGCTACATTGCTTGAGCCAAAGCTTGCTACATTACTTGAGCCAAAGTCGCTAACCAATCATGGTCGGCTAAAAACGAGTTTTATTTCCATTGGCACTCCACCAATACATTTTCCGAGTTTTATTTCCATTGGCACTCCACCAATACAAAAACATTAAATGCACCCGACATCATTACAAACATATCCATATATGCTTATAACTACAAAGTGATTTACGATTCATTTCATTATTCCGAGTTTTATTTCCATTGGCCCTCCACCAATACATAAACAGTAAATCCACTCCTCATCACTACAAACATACCCATATATGCTTGTAACGACTAAGTGATTTACATTACATTTCATTATCCACAACAGAAAATCCACGCATTTTCTATCACAGTGCATAAGTTAAAGACTCATCCTTACCTCGGTGAGTGTTGGGTTTGGTTCTTGGCAACTTCTCAAGTTCCACCGACACCGCCTCCAACTTTAGGATCTTTCCTCATTCCCACCGTACAACACAATGTTAGTCATTTATTCCAAATATCACATAAACAACATATATTGCATCATTTAACCATACAAGATATTCATCATATTTTCAATGTTGCTAAACTACCTTGATCATAAGTTTACAACATCTAAAACATACATATTCATCTCATATTTCAACATTAGAAAGCTTATTTCAACATATTTCTTTTCATTGACACTCCATCAATTCATAAACAGTAAATCCACGCCATCATTGTTACAAACATACCCATATATGTTTATAATAGATAAGTGGTTCACAACTTGATCATTATCCACAACCAGAAATTCCACACATTTTCTAACACAATGCACAAGTTAAAGACTTATCCTTACCTTGGTGAGTTTTGGATTTGGTTCTTGGTAACTTCGCAAGTTCCACCAACACCGCCTCCAACTTTAGGATCTTTCCTCATTCCCATCATATAACACAATGTTAGTCATTTATTCCAAATAACACATAAATAACTCATTTTTCCTCTTTAACCACATAAGAGACTTAACACATTTTCAATGTTTCTAAACTACTTTCATTATAAGTTTACAAACATCTAAAACATACATATTCATCTCATATTTCAACATTAGAATACATACTCATCTTATACCTCTAGCATTTTATCCATTTTCCTCTTTAACCACATTTTCTCTTTTGGGTTTTGGGGTTTCCATGAACCAACCCACAAACCCTTTCCATTCTTGAAATACCAACTCTAAACTAAGAGTTTACAAGAGAAAAACAACATAGAACGAACCATAACTCAAAAGGGTGAGTTTCCATGGTTTCTCACATTTTGAGAAGATATCCAACATACCCAAAACAAGTTTCGAAGGGAAGAAGAGGGTTAAAATCAAGAGTTTTACCTCTTCTCAAACTTCTAGATGAGTATCAAAGCTCCTTGCCCTTGGAAAAGCTCTCTTCTCTCGCCTCTCTTCAATTTCTAACCCTAAAATGTGTTTGGGGTTTCTCATTAAATGCAAACTCGTCGGGTTCTCGCTTAAGCGAGCCCATTCTCGCTCAAGCGAGAAAATCCCGCCCATTTTAAAAACTCAGATCTGACCCTCTCGCCCAGGCGAGGGAACTCTCGCTCAGGCGAGGCAGCTCTCGCCCAAGTAAGGATCCTCTCGCTCAAGCGAGGATCTTACAGCCTCGACAGGTCCAAAATGTCACTTTTCTCGCCCAGGCGAGACAACTCTCGCTCAGGCGAGACGACTCTCGCTCAAGCTAGGCAACTCTCGCTCAAGCGAGTATCCTTCAGTATAGCCCAGGATTTCACCCTCCCAGGTGAGCCTTTCTCGCTCAAGCGAGAATCCCAGGACTGATACTATAATTTTAAAGGCTTAAATTAAGGGTGTCACAAGTAGCAAGGTTGGCAGTCGTTGTGAACGGAGGAAAATTGTCAAGGCTTGGCGAAATAGGACCGTGTATCAAGTAGGAAAAGCTCTAAATTGGAACTGTGAGTATAAAGATTAATTCTTTCAATTATTGTGAAGCAAATCTCCCAAGATCAAAAGGGGAGGCCTGGATGTAGTTTGCAAGGGGACACACAAACGAACCATGATAAAGTTGTTTATCTTCTTTCTCTTTTCCCTAATCTTTTTACATTTCAAGCATTTACATTTTAGCTAATTGCATCAAGAATCTGTTAAGAATTAACAAGATATTTGTTCTTTAACTGCTGTGACATATCTTGATAAGTGATTGCCAAAATCTTGAATTGCATGTGAACCAAGAAACCCTGTGAACAATTATGTTTTATGTTTTTCTGTTTGGCATAATTGATTGTTTTCTATTGTTAATCGATTAATTCTGATATAGTTAATTGATTTTATTTGTGTTTAATCGATTATTTCTACTTTGTATTGTTTCTCACTTGTAATTTCGGAAAAGCGGGTATACTGAACCGTGCTCACCTATTCACCCCATGTAGGTGTTATACTCTGATTTATGGTACCGTAACAAATGTCACTTTAATAAATTTCAAACCGATTTGTTTTAATCACGCATAAAACCAATGAATGCACCATTTAAGTTTATTTTTAACCATATAATGCAAATTAAAAAAATTAGGAATCACATGTTTATATGGAATGATGTAATCAAAGTACTTTAATCAAGTACTTATTCATGTATATTCACAAAGGAGTACATTCAACAACTATTAAGTTGACAAAGTTTATAATATGAGATGAAGGTCCAATGACACACATGTATTGTTTTGAAGCACTTGGAAAAACTCTTACATATATGATGAGTTGTAAAGGTAATGAAAACAATGCAGTACAAACTTTGTCAATTTAAGAAAAACTTAAACAATTTGTGCAATGGGAATGTATGTAATTGAAGACAAGATATTTGTAACACCCCAAATTTACCCTCCTTAAAATGGGTAACAGTACTGAAGAATGGGGCATATTGCCAGATTCTTGCTTGAGCGAGAGGGTCTCGCCCAAGCGAGAGACCTAGTATTTTAATTTTGGGAATTCTGGGAATCTCGCCCAACCGAGAAAGTGTTCGCTTGAGCGAGAGAAGCCTGAGCAGGCTGTGAGATTCTCGCTTGAGCGAGAGAGTCCGTGTTTTGAAATTTAAAATGTTGTGGGCTTCTCACCCAAGCGAGCTATTCTCGTCCAGGCGAGAGTACCTAGCTATAAAAGTAAAGAAAGGGTTTCCCAAACCCTAATCTTCATTTTTATTTTCTCCCTTTTCATTCCCAATGGCGGCTCCTCATGGATTTCGACTCTTTCCTCCACTAAACCTCAAAAACACATCAAAACCTCTTCCTCTTGCTTCTTAATGGAACATTGGAGAGCCTTGGAGATGAAAAAGCAACAATGGAGGTTGAAGGAGATGGAGGGAGATGGAGTTTTTTGCGGATCCATGGAGCTTACGCAACCTAAGGTGAGGGAGAAGACCATTGTGGTCTTAGAGTATTTCATTAGAGTCATCTTCTCCGATTTCCCTCAAGAATCGGAGCATGTTAACAGATAGAAACTCTTTTGGGTGTTTATGGCCCATGTGAGAGTCTTTATTTTACATGAGGATGTATTAGCCATAAAAGTGGGGATATATGTGCGGGAAAACCGTTTATTTAACTAAAACGCTATATGCTCATTTATGGTAATACATCGTCATGAAAGATGGTTCTAACGTTAATGTGTTATATGATGAAGAATATGTTGTGTGTGGTTTATTTATGATAATTGTGTGTTATGGATGGTTGATTTGTTATAAACATATATGGGTGTATGTATCAATGATTGTGTGATGAGTTGTTGATTTGTTAAACGTGGAGATGAGTATGTTTATGAAAATGACTAAGTTGTGAGTCGCTTATTTGTTATAAACATATATGGGTATGTTTGTAATAATGATTTTGTGATGAGCGGCTTGTTGGTGATAAATGGACATGATTATATTATGTGATGATGTTTTTGTGAGTGGTTTTATTGTGGTAGGATATGAGATACATTGTGCTTATGACATTGATGTGTTACCTTGTGCTATGATGAAGTTGCGATGTTAGAATAATGCAGTGGAAATATTATATTGTGAGTGATGTTGTTGTATGGATATGAGTAGAAAACTAGATTTATTGTGAGAGGGATATGAGGAATGTACATGTTGAATGTGATGTGGTATTGGCTCTTTGAGCAATGATTGATCTGCCTTCGTGGTATGGATTTTGACATGCCTTCGTGGTATGTATTTTGAACTGCCTTCGTGGTATGGATTTTGACCTGCCTTCGTGGTATGGATTTTGACCTGCCTTCGTGGTATGGATTTTGACCTGCCTTCATGGTATGGATTTTGACCTGCCTTCGTGGTATGGGTTTGACCTGTAACGCCCCGAAAAATACACCTTAATTTTAATGCGGAAAAATGGGTAAAAAAAATTTTAAATTGGTGATGTAAAAATATTGTTTCCTTTTTAAAATGTTTCCTTTTCGGGACATCACCTTAAGTAACATACTATGCGGAAATCACTAACTGTTACCTAACGGTAACTGGAATGATACAATACTTCCCTGGAATTTACTTCATCATTAAACAGTTAGTATTTATACAAAATATCTATTCATGGCGGAACATACACATCGCCCAACTAACATATCAAAATTCTATACTGCACAACACCCCCAAAACATGCACAACAAAAAGAACAGCAAACCCAGAGCTCAACGGCTAGATACCGCACTACTAGGAGTGCTAGAACACTCACTGGGATCCTCCTCTGTGCCAGAGTCGGATGAGAGTTCTATCACCTCGAGGGAACTCTCTATGTTCACCAGCTCTATCACTCCATCCTCGTCAGCATCCGCCTCAGCCTCTATCTTAGTTGACTCATCCTCCATCGGCTCCGACGAGGAGCTTGGAGGGTCGGGAAGGGTTCTCCTACCCGTGGTCCCTGGTGGCATGGACCTCCTCACCGCTTGCCTGTATGTTGGGGCATCCAAGCAGTCCTGCCAAGTCCTCTTTCGCGTCGAAGGCCTTGCCTCGGCCGTTCGGCGGAAAGTCGTGTCGTGAGCCTCCGGTGCAACCGGAGGCTCCCTTGGTGGGAGAGTGAAAGAAGCTTCAAGGTAGGCATGATGTTGCGGTAGCCAAATAGAAGTTCCGCGGCACACTAGCTCCAGCTCCAGGCCGCAAGGGCCTGTGTATGTATAGCGATCTCCCTCAATTTCCCATGCCCCCGTCTGGGACATGGGGAAGTGGTATCTCCGTATACGCGTAGAGTTCCCGTCCATCTGTCCAAATTATAAAGAAGTACAAGAATAAACAAGTAGAGAGAGTAAGACATCTAATGAACAAAATTCATTGACGGCGTGGACTTACTCTGAATAGGACACTCAGACAAAGATATACTTTTCATAACATGCAATTCAATCATCTGACAAATCACATAATAATATACAGTCATCGTACAGTATAAATATATCGTCGTAATCAATATATCATGGATCTCACATGCACAATACTAAAGAGGAATAATGATTATATCTCAAGTATAAATATAAACGTTCGTGCAATGCAATGTATGAATGTTATGTCATTTCATCCACCTTACACCATTATCCACCCAAATAGCCTATTCGGAAACAACCGAGAGTACAGGTCCCATACCAAGCCGATTGTACGCACCAAAATAAAATAACATCCTCGCAAGGATGAATGATCGATCTATTCCAAAGGAACTATCCATAACAGGACGGTGTCGTAGCAATGCTTTCTGGGCATCCCTCTCATCGATCACGATTGCAAATCGAGGGGTCGTCAGAGATTGTCTAGTTTGCGCTGTGAGAACTGTCCGATCCAACAGGATATCCTCTCCTAGGAATACAAGGGACTCGTCTCACCTAGACTCTCCCTCAAGGCTTTGTTGACGAACCACCGTCAAGCAAAGTCGCCCTCCTTACATCTCAGTGCTCATACGTCATCCTGTAATGTTTCCTCTCCACTACTTCGTTATTCATAATGCACATACTCTCTAACCAAAGTTAGCAAAATTCGAACTCTTAATCATTCTTTTATATAATCGGCCCATCTTAAGACATCTCCTAAAGGATGTCCATTCCAAAAGGAATGCTTCTTATGGGACCCGATTTTTGCTTTATCATTCAATAAGGATTCACACTCCTACCACTATGATCTGTCGCTGAATATCCTGGACGGTCACCCGACAAAGCCTCTTACGGTCAGACGACCTCGCTGTATAGTAGCAGGTGTTCCTTGATAGGCCTTGCCCCAAGTCACGACGCCATGGTCGGACACTTGTCCTTAACAAGGTACAAGTACATTCATAATTATATCCTCACCACTACGAACATTTTTGAATCCCGGAGCCGCCATATGGCTTTATCTCAACAGGTCAACAACCTCGCTCCGCGGCATCATCGGAGTCCTTTTTCCAACGCTCGTCACATCATGATAATCAAATGCAATCTTAACAAATAGTCAATCAATCTCAACTCCTACGAAGGCACAAGTACATTCATCCTCGCCACTACGAACCATTGTTGAATCCCGGAGCCACCATATGGCTTAATCTCAACGGGTGAACAACCTCGCTACATGGCATCATCAGATTTCCTTGATACAACGCCCATTCCATTCCAATAATCTCAGAATAATCCAATACATTCATAGCAAGTAATTCAATCCATCTTATAACAATCGATAAGAACATAGTAAGTAATCCAATCGGACTCTAACCACGACATTTGGTTTTTGCGGTTGCGTGGCTCCTTACTTTGAGTCACAATCTTTTTTATATAGAAAACATATCATACATTCAATTAGGATCAATGTGTAAGCCATAAAACACTCAAAAACAATGCAAAACATTGCCTGGATCGCGCCCAAGCACGGAACCGTCGCTCAAGCGCCCAACGCAGGAAAAATTGGGCATCCTGGTGCTGTGTAGCTCGCCCAGGCAAGGGGGAGCTCGCCCCGGGCGAGGCCAAGCTCGCTCAAACGAGCCTGGGACGCCCAGGCGAGGATGGTCCAGAACTGGGACCATCCTGGCCTCTTTCGGGCTTCCGAAACGCGACTGTTTTGCCATTTTTCGATCCTGCACCCAGAAAATTGCCACACAACATTCTAATATTAATTTTTATATTATCACACACTATATCACATCAATATACATCATCATATCGAGATCTATGATCATTCAATACGAAAATCGCTTAGTTTTACGGGTTTCTTAAAACCCAAGATAACTCCAAACTTTTGAGATAGTTTGGAGATCCGGGTGCCATATTCGGACACCACTATGTCGCGATGTGTTCTCTCTCACCTGAGCGTGTCGGGTCGTTAGGTTCTCTGTTTGCAGGTGAGCTTACTTGATCCGTTCTCCTCTCGAACTCTTCATTATGCCAAAATAACGTTAATTAGTTAAATGACGATAATTATTATACTTACGAAATAACTTTTTACGCGAAGATAAAACTTCCGATTTAAAATGAATTTAATTGTTTTCGTCCATCCAATTCAAGGTTGAATATCCTTGAATCATCATTTGTCATCGAAAGTCTTACAATCAAATAATACTTTTTAAAGTAAAATTTTCAATAAAACTTATACCGAAATTATGTCGTAATCCGTGGATATACACCAGGCTAGTTCCGAGGAAAGAGAGGTGGGTCATAAAGACACCCTTAAATATCAAGTCCTTCCCTAGACAGAACCTTTCTAGACATGTATTCCCACTTCATTGCATTTTTCCGATAATTCATAAATCTTATTTTTTTGTAAGTAAAACATTTTTACTAAAACTAACCTTTTTAAAATAAGATCATTAAGCTAGACTTATCCTTTTTAAAGTAAGTCAATTTAAACAAAATCAATATTTTTAAATCAATATTTTTTAAGTAAATCTTACCATTTTAAAGTAAGTTCACTTAACTAAGATTCAACATTTTTAAATCATTTTACCATCTAAGACTTCATAACACTTTAAGTTTATAAAGTCAAGACTTTTAGGTAACTCTCATTATGTCAAGTATACTACTAAAACAAATTTTCATGAACATCTTAACACCTCCTAATTTTTTAGGAAAAAACCTCAAGGGTTAGTAAGTGTTATTTTCATAGGCATGAAAAAGAATGACTCTTAATTTAATATTTTACATTAAACATCTTTTAGTTATTCTTACCACTTTAAAGTAAGTCAACTAAAATAAATACAACAATTTTTTTATGAACATCTTAACGCCTCCTAATATTTTAGGAAAAACCTCAAGGGTTAGTAAGTGTTATTTTCAGAGTCATGAAAATAAATCATAAGGTAAGACTTTCTACTACTATAATATCTAAAACTTCATAACACTTTAAGTTTATAAAGTCAAGACTTTAATAAATCATCTTTTATCCCAAATCATTATTTTAACTTGGGAATCAAAGAGTAAAATATGTTAAACCACTTTTAAAACATAATACTTTCTAAAAATGAAATATTTTGAACAACTCATCAACATCATAAACTTTCAAGAATAAAATACAAACTTTTTCCTAAACACATTAAAGGTTCCTTTGATGTTAAAATCATCACCTTTAAAGATATTCAAATACTAACAATAATTTCTAATATTTCCAAATAAATAACTCATCTAACCTTGTCCAAAGATATAGTTTTTCCATCTAAGAACAAGGAAGAAATTTCAAGATTTACAAAAGTCAAAAACTACATAAAGGTTCATATGATTTTATTATCATCCCCTTTAGTTATGCTTTCATAAAATACTTAAAGAACAAATATAAACTCTACTTTATGAACAAAATAATAAAAGCTCATAACTTTCTATGAAGTATGAGAAGAAGATGAAGAAGATAAAATAAAAGACTACCTTAGTTTGTATAAGAAATGTTTTGTAAAAATGAGAGAATGGGGTGAGGTATTTATAGGAGAGCCTCACCCTCATCAAATCAGAAAATTTAATGCAAAGTAAGTAGCTTTAGACAAGCATAGGTGATGTGTCTAATGGTGGTGGAGTGAGAGGATTTGTTGAGTGATTTAGGGGTTTTCGGAAGCTTTTGCATTACTTGTGTAACAAGTAAGTGACTCATGAAATGATGACTTCCAACTTTATTGATATGATGTAATTTCCCAATAAACTTCGTGTCCGAACATCTTCGGATAATTTCGTCCGGAAATATACAATCTCCCGATTTTGGTTTACGGTTAGAACTTCGAAACACAGAATTTGGAGTGAAAATATTTAGAAATGCGTTCTGAATGAACTTGATGTCTATCTTGACTCGAAATAATATTTCTAAGCCAATGGCGCAATCGGAATTCGATTCCGAGTTACGGAACTCAAAAACACGTTATTGGGCCGATTTCGGGCTATTTGGGCCCGACGACGGTTCAAAATATTTCGTCACAGAAAATTACGAAAATTTACCACAAAATAGGAAATTACAAAAAAATACTAATATTCAACTATGGCTTAGCCTAAATCCACACTGATTAATTTCTACAATTAATCGTTGATAAAATAAATAATTAATATAACATACGTAGAAAATTTACGGTGTTACATGACCTGCCTTCGTGGTATGGATATAACCTGCCTTTGTGGTATGGATTTGATTGGCCCTTTGTGATATTGGGTTGTCGTAGAGTATTGTATTGTTTTGGAAGTATTGTATTGCTTTGACATTAGTGTACCGCCTTCGGGTATAGGAGTATCATTGGGTATTTGTGAGTAACTATGGTAATAGGAATATTGATGAAGATGGAATTGGATAAACTGTGTAAGTAAATTGTTAAGGATGTTAATTTAAAAAGTAAATATCCTATGGTTTGTTGTACTGATGTGTTGAATTGTCTAAGTGAAATGTGATGATTATACCGATTGAATATGTGAACATTATGTGGTTTAAGGTATTAACTGGTATATAAATGGTATATGTTACTATGATTGATTTTAGATGATTGTATAGGTTGTTATACTTTAATGATATTACTCCATGTAATTACATGATACGGTCACCGTAGTTGGTTCTTACTCCCTCTGCTTTCCTTGTCTATGTGTTGTATGGGAATTCAGGATGTTGCTGTTGTGTCGTAGATGTTTGCTGATGGGAGTATAGACTAGAGTAGTCGTTTTTGTATTCCGAAATTGTATTTGTATAAAGTATGTAATATGAGATATATGTTGAAGTAACTATGTTGTATAAATGATCTATTTCGAAGGATGCAATAAGATTAACATGAATACCTTAACCAGTGTTGTAATTGAAACAAAGGATAATTGTATGTATTATGGATTGAAATAGAATGTATTAGTGATTATTTCCGCATTTTGAATTGGGAAACTTAACTAATATTTAAATTCAATAAGGTTTTCCAAATTGGCTAAGGGGTACCTTTCCATAAGTAATCACTTCACTTTCATGAATAAAGTTTCAAAAATTTTGGGTTATAAAATTGGGTCGTTACACTATTTTAGTGTCATTTTCATTGACTCCAATAGTAAGTTTTTTAAACTTATCTCACATTTTAGCCATCAATTATAGGGAAATCCAATTGTTTGAATTAATGGGTAGATCTAAACCATTAGATTTCCCTAGAATTGATGGCTAAGATATGGAGTAAGTTTAAAAAACTTACTCTTGGAGTATGTGGATCCCCACCCTTGAAATATATGTCATGCTTTAAATGTCATGTTTTCCAAGAAGTTGGGTTCTTAACCATGCGAAAAATTGTATCTGCCCCATGCAAATGTTGGGTTTATTCAAGTGTGAAGTCCCACATTGGATATTCGGGGAGGAGTAAAAGAGTTTATAAGTAGAAAAGGTCAATGAAACTAATGTCTTAAGGTTTTGGTTCAAGACGTGGTGCATCACTTGTGGCTCTGCACTCTTCCCATACCCCGATAACAATAGAACTCCCTAATGGTTGGAGACTTCCCGGTCGCAGTTTGGTCCAAAAGCGAATGCACATGTAACTTACTATATATATAGTTGCCGAGATTGTTTGTCCACCTTCATTTCTTTAATGAGTGGAAGACCATTCATTAGCTCAAACAGGTACCTTTGTAATGTTTTACCTATCAAGCTTCATTTCATAAAGAGGGAAAAATTATAATGACTTTCGAATAAAAATCATGAAAATGTGGTTTTGCACAAGTGATAAGATGACTAACACCTCTAAAACGTGCCCTCAATTTCACTATTAATTTCTTTTTTTTTTCATTTTCTTGAGCACGAGCAATATGTTATTAATGAAAGGTGCCTTTTTTTATACATTTTGTCTGAATTAAAAAAAGTGTAACCTCTATAATATGAATTTTAATTAAAAATATAACTTCTAACAAATTTTCTATTAATGAAAATAAAACCACTTACTAACGATTTTCCAAACGAAACTGCTAACAATTAATTGACCATCGAGTAAGATTCGAAATTTGGAAGGAATACAGTGGTTCCAGGATAAGTAAAAATATTTTTTTTGTTATAAAATATTTTATAAATTTTAAATATAGGTCAGACAAAATTAGATGTTCACAAATCTAATCCTGGATTTTATTGATATTAGTTTTATGTTGTCATTTATTTTAATATTAAAAGTTAAAAAATTTATAGCAAAAAAAATATAATAATAAATATTAAAATTGTATACTTTAAACACAATCAAAATACTCATAATATATATAAGAAACTTCATACATTTTTTTTTGTAATTTACTCTATAAAAAATAATATTTTTATATCTTACTTAGATGGCTTGAGAAAAGAAGTTTTGAAAAATGAGTCTTTTTTAAATAGTTAACAAATACAATAGTGGTGTTATGAATCAAATCACACAGATTATGGAAATCTTGTAGAAAAAAGACTCAACTACTCTTTATGATGGGATTAATTTGTGAAGGATGTCAGATTTAGTAATATGCTACCTTTTGATAGAGGAGATGAGATCTATATTACAATACAATGTTATTAAAATGTACTGGTAATCAAACCAATAGGAGTACATATATATTGGTATAGCGGTTTAACCGGTAATCCACTAATTAAATTGCATATCGGTAAAGTTAGATATATAATATATTAATAATAATGTTGAAAAATCAATAAAAAACAATAGTTATTTTTATTTTCATTAAAAATTAATTTTAAATAAAAATCGACCGGTATGACCGGTACAGTTCAATTGAAAATCGACCGTATGACCAGTTTTAGGTGATTTTTATCGGTATAATTGTGTGGCCAATATAATTATTGTATCGTACCAGTATTATGACCAGTTCAACTGACCAGCACGAAACTGTTTTAATAACTATGCTATTTACTCCTCGAAATCTAATGTACGTGATTTAAATTAATTAATAAATCTGAATAATTAGATTTCAAGGTACGGATATTCTCCATAAAAGAGATGTTTTGCTCAATTAAATAAGATTCAAAGGTAGAGAGTGTGGCAATACTTATGATTTTTATGGGAAATAGTCTATCCCAAATAGCAAATACACTGCTAATAAAAAAACTAATTATTGATGTTATTTTGTTTAGTAGATGATGTCATGGAGTGATCGATGAGCCCATGGTTTTGAGTAATCTTAGGATTAAAGCATTGAATTCTTTGGAAAATGGTAAAATAGCTTTTTTTAATCTTATTAAACCAACGTGTTACACAAAAACGCCGATGACCAAGAATAAATAAATTATTGAATTTCCCCTTTCTATAATATATAGTTATACACCATAAAATTATTATTCAACATAATCACAATCACTATGCGGCCACAATTAAACTAAAATAATCTTTTAACAAGATTTTGTTTTATAATACTTTCCCTCACATTTTCTTTATTATTTTGTGAAATTTATAATAGTTTCATTAGATTATATCAATATATTTCATATCTAGTAGTGTATTCTATATGAAATCAAAAAAATAACTTTATTGTTAAAGATGATATCATGAATGTTCTATCATTTTTTTAACCATAAAATAATGTTATTTTTCTTAAGTAATAAGTAATGCCTAAGTCACATTAAACTAATCTTAACTACAAGGTACAAACCCGTAGAAAATATATTCTTATCAATACAAACATTAACAAATAAAAAGTGAAGTGAAAACAAGGGTCTAAAGACGTTGGAATTGAGATGAAACCATCAAACTCCTATGACAGAATTAATTTGATCGATTTTCTCACAAGTCCTATAAATATTCCAACAACTGCATTGTTTACGAAAATCAATTTCTACACTGTTTATGAAAACCATTAATTAATTGAAGATGCCTAAGAGAAACGTTGCTGCTCTTGAAAGGTCAAGCTTGGTTTCACTAGATCAAAAATTGGCCTTAGCCAACATTTGTTCTCATGGTAACCTTTTCTTTTACTCTTTTTTTACTAACTTTGTTTCTCTCTCAAATAAATTACACTAACAGTAGGTAAGTTTTAGTGAAATTATATAAATTATTCATCATTTTTTGCACATACACAAATCATTCTTAATTTATATACATATATTTATTACTCATTCAGATGGATGATCCTGACATATCTAAGGCGATGTGTAGAAAAAAAATATGGCCCCTAAATTTATTAAAAGTATAGACAAGTTTTCATGGGGAGTAGGGAAATTGTTGCTACAAGTTCTCACTTTATATATCAAAATTTTATCAACAAAATTGATTTTTTTTAACATTATGTCAAACTTAACATCAAATGTTGGAAAACAATATTATAAAGATATCATCTTATTTTTATTATCATGTTTACCGAATAAATTTAAAGCAGAAACTATGAAATATACATAACTCATTAAATGATTTATAAAAAAAAATATGAATAAAATAAAATAAAAAATATTAATTAAAAATATTTTTTTAAATGGACCCCTTAAAATCGTAGCTCTGGGCGGTCAGAGTAGAATTTACATATGGTTGGTCATGTTCCTGTAGATGATGAATGTAATTAAGTTAAATTTCAAGGAGAGTTAGTGTAATTTACTCTTAATTATTAATTAATTAATTATACATTAGTTATGATAAAATGTTCATTTGTAATTTTTATATAAAATTTGATTATTAATCACTCTTCTCTTTTGTGTACTTAAGCAATATCTCGTTAAAATTATTGATGCATTTCGTAACAAAAAAATAATAATGAAGATGCATTGATCATTGTGAAATCTTCTCTATGACCATTGTCATTATCATATATATATTTGTTTGTAAAATAAATGACGGTTTATAAATACTTATAAACTAAAGCTCATAGTCAATCTCAATATACTTTACTTTATTCCAAACATTTAAATTAGTTGTTGCTAATGATATAAATCTAAAACCATTAAATGATTTAAACGAATCAACAAGGCATGCATCGCCATTTTATTATCATTATTTTAAGATTTATTGGAGATGACTAAAGATAAGGTAGACAACTCAAGATCAAATACAAATCTATATTTTATATAAAAATTTGATAATATTATAAATATATTGGAATTGACTATTTTTATACTAAAATGTCATTACAAAAAAATAATAAAACATTTGAACTTATCTTATTATTCAAATATTTATTATTGGGTAGAAATAATATGTTTTGAAAATGTTTAAGGGAATAATAAATGGAGAGAAAACTTGTTGGTGGATTCAAAGAAAGTTGGATTTAAGTTTCTCCATTAAGTTGTAAGAAATGATCATTGTCTTCACAACATAGTATGTGTCAAAACTTATCTTATCACCATTCTCTAGATGATGAGTAACACACAATACATAGAGAAGCAAGAACATTGTAAATGGTAAAAAAGTCATTTTGGTTCGACACAAAATATATCAATAATTCTAAGGAGATGTTGCATAAATACACAAAACATGAGAGTGATTTCATAATCTAATTCTATATGCAAATTTAAAAATGATCAACTTATTCTAGCTTACATTGACACCCCTTAAAGTTTGACTTAAAATTATACTCATCACCCATTTTTTGTTTACAATATTACACCCATATCCTTTATAGGGGTAATCACTTCAATGTATTATGGATGGTTTGTGTAGATACAAAAAATGGAGGAGTGATTAATACAATTTTACTAAAACTTAGAGGATATTAGTATAATCTAATGTTTCTATGGATGACAAATGGATAGACTTGGAAGGATTTGGATTTAGATACTGAGCCATATAAATCCATTTAAATTCTATTTTAAATTATTCAATTCGTCCATATCCAAACTTAATGGACGAATTCCAATCCACGACTCTATTTTCATGAATTTCGATAAGTACTCAATCCATTTAATTTTTTAATTGGAACTAAAAACACTTTTTGAATATAAAATTCTTCTAAAATCACTATTTCAATAAAGCACTTTTTAAAATCACATTTTTAGAATCATTTTTTATAATCACCTTTTGAAAAAGTGATTTTATTTTTTTAAAAGTGATTTTTGAACTTTAAAAAAATATTTAATATTTTGCGATATTCAACAAGCATGAGACATTTAAGGTTTCTAAGTGTAAAGTTTTAACATATATTTATATACTTTATATACTTATAAATTAACTTTTAATATTAACTACATCTACATGTCTTATAATTGCTCTCAATTTAATAAAAAATTCAAAGTGAGAGTAATAAACACCAGAAGAAAGTGTTAGTTGAGATAATCAATGAAATTGAAAAGAAAATAACACCATTGTTTAATTTTTTTTTTTAAAATAGATATATCCATGGATAACCGTTATTAGATATAATGGATGCATTCAAATCCATCCATTACTAAAGTTATCAGTTGGATTATATATATATATGTATATATATTTAATCCATTAGTTCTAATAGGTGAATTTAGATGGACTTAATTTTCTTAGATTTGGATTTCTTGGATTTAAATAGATATTATCCATAATTCACAACTCATCCAAATACAAGAAAATTAAGTTCATACAAATACATCCATTAGAGCTAATGAATTTAAATGGATATAATCAAATGAATAACTTTAGTGATTATTGGAGTTGAAACCATCCATTATTAAAAAATGATGTTCTTTGTTTTTCAATTTCATTGTTTATCTCAACTCTCATTTTCTTGTAGTGTTTCTCACTCCCACTTTGATTTTTTATTAAATTGAGATCAATTATAAGACATTAATGTGTACAGTGGTTAATATTAAAAAAGTTTCATATTATATATATAATATATATAAATAATTGTTAAATATTTTATACGTAGAAATCTTAAATGTCATATGCTTGTAGAATATTGCAAAAAATAATTTTTAAAGTTTAAAAAATCACTTTTAAAAAAATTAAAACACTTTTTCAAAAGTATATTTTAAAAATGTGATTTTAAAAAATGTTTTATTGAAATAATGGTTTTTAAAGAAATTATTATCTTCACAAGTGTTTTTAGTTTCAATTAAAAAAATAAATGATTTGGATATCTATCCATAAAAATTAAGTCATTGATAAATTGAAATTCATCCATTAAGTTTGGATATGGAAGAATTAAATAATTTAAAATATGATATGGATTGGTTAGTAATTTCACATATATTAGGATCCAAACCCATCAATTTGCCACTCATACTTGGCACCATAAATCAGATGTGGAAAAGTTAAAATATTTGATGGCTAGTTTTGAAAATTTTCCCAATATTTAAAATTAATTATTTTAATTTAGTTTCTGTCTCTACATTTTTTGTGTTGTAATCACAGAGGGTGTGTTAGCAGGAGCAAGGGCAGCTATAGTTGCCAGTATTGTCACTGCCATTCCAACTGTAACTATTCCTTCAAGCTACTGAATCCTATTTCATTTACTCAATTATTTTTAATAACAATTCTCCACATAAGTTTACATTTAGTATTTACATGAGGTAAAAATTTGTACACCGTAATGAAAACTTTTACACGGTTGGTGTATATATTCTTTTCTTCATTGTTTTTCTGGTATAGTAATATGTACTTACCCTATGGGTATCTAATTACTTTATGATTAAGAAATTAATCACTTTCGAGGTGTGTGATGGATTCTTCTTCCTAACAAATATCGCTTTTAGGAATCGAATCATTGACGTTTGACATAGAATAAATATATAATGAGACCTTAATTACACAACTAGACCAACATATGGTCAAATTCAAGTATGCTTCATATGCAGATGGCTAGTGTGAGGGTGCTTCCTTGGGCACGAGCCAATCTCAATCACACTGCACAAGCTCTCATAATTTCCACAGGTTTGCATACTTTTACCTATTGCCACTATGGTATTATAATTATTACCATCTTTATTTAGTTTCTTGTACACAGTTATGTTTAACGGTATTTTTTCATCTAAAAAAAGTATTTATTATAATAATAATATTAATAATAAATAATAAATATTTGGTTAAACTTTTATTAAAGAGCAGAAGTTATACAGAATCTAAAAATGTAATTATTTTCTTTATGAAATCCTATATTTTCTAGCTTTTATAAGGTACAAGATATACATATAATTGTTGTTCTCTAATATGTTTTATAACTATAATATTAATCAAATATAAAACACCTTCTCACTTAAAAAAAAAAGAAAAACTTAGAAACAAAAATTAAGTTACTTTTTTTTCAAAAAAAAGTAAAAAAAAGTACACGTGGCCTGACCACCGTAGTTTAATTGCAGTGACAGTAGCATCATATTTCGTAGTAGCTGACAAGACCGTTTTAGCAACTGCAAGAAAGAACTCATTCAAGCAACCCTCCAAATCAGAAACCTGAATTAAATTCATAATATATGTTTTGAGTTTGATTTTACTACGTTAGAGAGTATTGTATTATAGTACTTATATAGTTAAGAACCCATCCCATAAGACTTATTATATAAATAGGTATTGATGATGGACCTTCACATTCACTTCTCAACAATAAAAGAAAATCTGTGTATAAAATTATAAATACGAAGGCAGATGATCATTAGTGTTGCCTTGTGTTAGCGAATTAATGATACAAACTCCTCTTCAAAATGATACAAACATGTAATAATAGCACATTAACACGTGCTAATTAGAACATAAATGATCCCTACAAACACAAGAATAAGAACCTATAGGTAAGTGAGATAATCTAATCAGTTTATAAAAACAAGTATTTATCACATGCACTCTAATTCAAGAAATGAAGACACTTATAATATTTCGTTCCTCTATCAAAACAAGAAACCATTCAAAAGTTTTCCTAAGACAATATTCGATTAACAAGTTTTGGATTGTGACTTGTGAGCAAAAATGTGGAAAAACATATTTTATAGCCAACTGATTTCAACAGAGTTTAATCGATTAACAAGTTTTTAAAATAACAGACTTTTGTTGATTTTAATCGATTAACAAGCTACTTAATCGATTAGTGACACCAAGAAATTTAAGATGTTTCGCTAGTGGAACTTTAATTAATTGATTAAACTCATACTTAATTGATTAACGACATTAGAAAGTTCAAGATGGTAGTTATTGTAACTCCTATTAATCGATTAACCCATAGCTTATCAAACTTCTATAACTACTTAATCGATTAATGCAAGATATAATCAATTAACAGTTAAGCAAAAAATGGTTTTTTTAGTTAAAGCGAACCTCCTATATGATGTATGTTGATGCAATGAATGATTTTGAAAAATACTATCATTTTAATGCAATATAATCAAAATATGAAAGGATGATGACTCATTTTAGATAAAAACATTTTAAGGCTTATGTGAGAATCTCATTCTAAGGTTTAGCTAACCTAGAATCAACTAAACAATCATCTTAAGACTTCTAAAAATAGTAAATAACATTCCTAAGTCTAAGACGACCTTGAGTCTTGATATGTTGTTTGTTGACTTGTCATTGACTTCAAGCTTTTCTATAACATCTTTGACTTCACCAAAACCAATTAAGAAGATCTCCTTCGCAACCTTGCACATCGACTCCTCTTGCAATTTCAAAACCCGCCCTAAGCGGGTTGTGGGTTGTGGTGGGCCGACTCACATAATACTAAAAAATATTCATTTAAATTTTAACATATTTAATATATATATATCATTTGATATGAATGTATAACTTTTTTAACACACTTGTTATACTCAATGCAACCAAACTCATAGATCTAATACCTTGTGTTTGAGTTAAGATGTGATGTCAAGTCCACATATATGATTTTTAACATAACTCATTTATTAAATCTCTCATTTCTACTGGACTCTCACTCCCTACCACAATATAATTTGTCACTTCACTTCAATATATAAACATTTGGATACTATAAAAAATAATATCACTTTGATTTATAGCAATGATAGTATAGAGTGAAGTTGAGAACAAATTCTATATGTCATATGTAAGGACCCGATTTTTGTAATCCAAAAATTCTTTTTAAAACCATGTTCCTGAAAGTGAAGTGATTACTTTTGGAAGACATTACTTGAACGGTTTGGAAACTTGAGTGAATACAAATATTAGTTCCAATTATAAATCACAAGGCGAAAATATTCCAAATACATCTCACTTCAAAAGCATGTCATTACACTTCCTTTCAAATACAAAATCTAAACAATTATCCTTTCTCAAGGAACACTTTTAATACAAACATTAAATCAACTTCATTATACAATTAGGAGGAGTTCCATTTAACAAAATAGATAATCCAACATAGTTCTCATATTATAAACATTTATCATATAACATATCAATTACATAAAACCCTACTCTATCATGTTCTCTTCTCCGCAAGCGTCGAACGCGCTACCGCCACAACCTGAACTCAAATACACAACACATACAAGAAGTGACAGAATGAGTAAGAACCAACTACGGTGACCGTAGCATGGAATTACATGGAGTAATAACATTAAAGTATTAAACATATACAACGTCTAACATCAATCATATTAAACATATAACAATCAACACATTATACCACATAATGTTCATATATCCAATTAGCATGATTATCATTTCTCACTTAGACAATTTTCATTCCAAATCACTATAACATTTATAGGTAGTCACTCCTTCATTTAGCACCTATTACAACTTACTTACATGATTTACCCAATTCAACCTTCATCATAATTCAACATACATATATATCTATAAATCATGCTACATAACTTGAGCCAAAGTTTGCTACATTGCTTGAGCCAAAGCTTGCTACATTGCTTGAGCCAAAGCTTGCTACATCGCTTGAGCCAAAGCTTGCTACATCGCTTGAGCCCAAGCTTGCTACATCACTTGAGCCAAAGTTTGCTACATCGCTTGAGCCAAAGCTTACTACATTGCTTGAGCCAAAGCTTGTTACATAACTTGAGCCAAAGTTGCTATACCATTTCGGTTAGCTAAAATATACTTTCTTTTTGAAAATCATGCAACATAACTTGAGCCAAAGTTTGCTACATTGCTTGAGCCAAAGCTCGCTACATCGCTTGAGGCAAAGCTTGCTACATCGCTTGAGCCAAAGCTTGCTACATCGCTTGAGCCAAAGCTTGCTACATCGCTTTAGCCAAAGCTTGCTACATCGCTTGAGCCAAAGCTTGCTACATAACTTGAGCCAAAGTCGCTATACCATTTAAGTTAGCTAAAATATACTTTCTTTTTGAAAATCAAGCTACATAACTTGAGCCAAAGTTTGCTACATTGTGTAAAGACCCAAATTCTACCCTTGAAATTTTTTTCTCATTTTAATTCAATTCCATGCAATCACTCATAACTCACATTACCAATTTAATATCCTTACTTCAAAATCTTATTTCCCTCCTCACACTCAATCCATGAATCAATAATGACATACATAATCATTTGACAGAAAAACATAATTCGTATTAATGCAGATTAGTAACCACCACATATAACTAGCTATGGGTTTCCAAAATACCCATAGCTACACATATCCAGAGTTACACCCTCATGTTAGCTAATATATATCAGTAGTTACATAATGTTTTAAACTATCAATTATGCACTCATATACAAATTAATGCAATTGAATAAATCCAAAATATAAAGCTCCCTAAGCTCCCCAAAAATGAGTCCCCCTCATGTCACTTGTTTATCTGCAATGGGATTATCAATGACAAGTACACAAACATACCCATATATCAATGAGTCCCCCTCATGTCACCTGTTTCATCGAATTCACCATCAATCATTTCCCATAAATCCACGCCATCTTTAGTATAAACACACCCATATATGTTTATACTAAACACGTGATTCACAGTATAATTATTGTTTGACCATAAAATACACACATTTTCCATCTTCCGTAAATCTACGCCTACTTTAGTATAAACACACCCATATATGTTTATACTAAATGCGTAATTCACAACTCAATCATTGCATAACCATAAAATACACACATTTTCTATTCCAAATGCACAAATAAAGACTTATCCTTACCTCGGTGAGTGTTGGGTTTGGTTCTTGGCAACTTCACAAGTTCCACCGACACCGCCGCCAACTCTAGGATCTTTCCTCATTCCCACCATATAACACAATGTTAGTCATTTATTCCAAATATCACATAAACAACTTATATTGCATTATTTAACCATACAAGATATTTCATCATATTTTCAATGTCGCTAAACTACTTTCATCATAAGTTTACAACCATTCAAAATATACATAATCATCTCATATTTCATCATTAGAAAGTAAACTCATCTTCTACCTCTAGCATTTTACCCATTTTCCATTTTAACCACATTTTCTCTTTAGGGTTTTGGGGTTTTCATGAATCAACCCATAACCCTTTCCATTCTTGAAATACTAACTCTAAACCAAGAGTTGTAAGAGAGAAACAACATAAAACGAACTATAACTCAAAAGGATGAGTTTCCATGGTTTCCTTCATTTTTGAGAAGAGATCCAACATACCCAAAATAGGGTTTAAAGAGAAGAAGAGAGTTAGAATCAAGAGTTTTACCTCTTCTCAAGCTCTTAGATGAGTATCCAAGCTTCTTGTCCTTGAAAAAACTCTCTTCTCTCACCCTTCTTGTTTTTTAAACCCTAGGTTGTGTTTGGGGGTTTCTCATTTAATACAACTCGTCGGGTTCTCGTTTAAAAGAGCCTTTTCTCGCTCAAGCGAGAAAATCCCGCCTATTTTTAAAATTTCAGATCTGACCCTCTCGCTCATGCGAGGGATTCTAGCTCAAGCGAGAATCTCACAGTCTCAACAGTCCCAAAATGCCATTTCTCGCCCAGGCGAGAATCTCTCGCTCAAGCGAGAATCCCAAGACTGATACTATAATTTTAAAGACTCTAATTCAGGGTTTTACAATCCTCCCCCTCTTATAAAAATTTTCGTCCCCGAAAATTAAACATACCTCGATTCGAACAAATGAGGGTAATCCTCCCTCATATCACGTTCCACCTCCCAAGTAGCATCCCCTTCGTCTATTTGGCTCCACAACACTTTCACCAAAGGAATCTCTTTGCCTCTCAATCTTTTGACACTGGTATCCAGGACTCTCACAGGCAACGTCGCAAAAGTCAGGTTATCCTTCAACTCTATCTGGTCTGACTCAACCACATGGGATGGATCCCCAACATATTTCCTCAACTGAGACACATGAAACACATTGTGGAGATTCGACAACAACGGAGGTAAAGCAATACGATACGCTACTGGCCCAATCCTCTTCAGTATTTGATACGGCCCAATAAATCGCGGAGTCAGCTTACGAGACTTCAACACTCTACCTATTCTGGTAGTCGGGACTACTCTCATGAAAACATGATCCTCCTCGTTAAACTCAAGAAGTTTTCGCCTCTTATCGTAATAGCTTTTCTGCCGACTCTGGGCGATCCTCATATTCTCCCGGATTTTCTTGATCTTCTCCGTCGTCTCTTGGATCAACTCGGGTCCCAAAATCAAGTTCTCCCATGTTTCAAACCAACTCACCGGAGTTCGATACTTCCTACCATACAACGCCTCATAAGGTGCCATTCCAATGCTCGAATGAAAACTATTGTTGTAGGTAAATTCAATCAGAGGCAACATGCCATCCCAACTCCCCGGTTGTTCCAAGACACAAGCCCTTAAGAGATCCTCCAATGACTGTATTGTCCTTTCCGATTGACCGTCCGTTTGTGGATGATATGCTGAACTCAGCTTCAAATTAGTTCCCAAAGCTGATTGCAAACTAGTCCAAAAGTTTGAAGTGAAACGTGGGTTCCTATCTGACACAATACTCGACGGTATCCCATGCAACCGAACAATTTCCCGAATATACAGTTCTGCCAATCGTTCTAGGGAGTACCTCATGTTCATTGGCAAGAAATGAGCAGACTTGGTCAACCGATCCACTATTACCCATATCGAGTCGTACCCTTTCTGAGTCTTCGGAAAACCAGACACAAAATCCATGGAGATACTGTCCCACTTCCAAACGGGAATTTCTAGGGATTGTAACTCTCCCGCTGGTCGTTGATGCTCAATCTTGGCTTTCTTACATACCAAACAACTCGAGACATACGAAGCTACATCTCTCTTTAATCCAGACCACCAAAATAACTTCTTCAAGTCTTGGTACATTTTCGTTGTCCCCGAGTGAAAACTCATCTTACTCTTATGGGACTCCTCCAAAATACTCTTCCGTAATTCCTCATCACGAGGTACACATACTCTCCCCTTGAAAAGCAACAGTCCACTAGGGTCCGATGCGAAATCAGTTTCCTTACCACTTAGCATCAAATCCCGTTTAGCCATTAGCTCAATATCCTCCACTTGCATTACCCGGATTTGATCGAACAGTTCATTTGTGACCTTGAGCATCCTTAGAATCATACTTTGAGGCTTTATCTGAACTTCCAAGTTCATATCCCTAAACTCTTCAATCAGTTTCCCTTCTCGAACCATCAATGCCGACACATGTAAAGATTTTCGACTTAGAGCATCGGCCACCACATTGGCCTTTCCCGGATGGTACTGCAGCCCAAAATCATAATCCTTAAGGAATTCCATCCACTGTCTCTGTCTCATATTCAATTCCTTTTGATAAAATAGGTACTTCAAACTCTTGTGGTCGCTGTACACCGCAAATCTCACGCCATAAAGGTGGTGTCTCCAGATTTTTAAGGCAAAGACCACTGAAGCTAATTCCAAGTCATGGGTAGGGTAGTTTTGCTCGTGCGTCCTCAACTGTCGAGAAGCATAGGCAACAACTTTCCCTTCTTGCATCAACACACAACCCAAACCTTGCTTGGATGCATCACAATAAACACTGAAGTCCCGACCAGTACAAGGAAGAACCAAAATTGGCGCCGTAGTCAATCTTCGTTTCAACTCTTGAAAACTTTCTTCACGTCGAAGTGTCCACACATACGGTTCCCCTTTCCTAGTGAGTTTTGTCAATGGTAGAGCCAACTTCGAAAATCCCTCAATGAACTTCCGATAATACCCAGCCAAACCCAGAAAACTCCTGATCTCAGTGACTGACTTGGGCACCGCCCATTCCATAACCGCTTCAACCTTTGAAGGATCTACTGCCACTCCTTCCTTGGATATCACATGTCCATGAAAGTTTACCGATTCCAACCAGAAATCAAATTTTGACAGCTTCGCATACAACCGATTCTTACTAAGAAGTTCTAGCACCACCCTCAAGTGCTCAACATGCTCCTCTCGGCTTTTGGAGTAAACCAAAATGTCATCAATAAATACCACTACGAATGAATCTAAATACGGATGAAAAATCCGATTCATGTACTCGGTAAATATTGTTGGGGCATTCGTTACACCAAAAGGCATGACCAAATATTCAAAGTGTTCATACCTTGTCCTAAAAGCAGTTTTAGGAATGTCTTCCGACTTCACACGAAGTTGGTGGTAACCCAACTGAAGATCAATTTTTGAAAACACCACCGCTCCCCTCAATTGATCCATCAAGTCATCAATTCGAGGCAACGAATATTTATTCTTGATAGTAACCTTGTTCAACTATCTGTAGTCGGTACACAACCGCATACTACCATCTTTCTTCTTAACCAACAAAACAGGCGCACCCCACGGCGAGACACTAGGACGAATAAACTTCTTAGCTAATAAGTCCTCGGCGTGCTTCTTCAACTCGGCCAATTCTAACGGTGCCATCATATACGGAGCTATAGAGATGGGTTCCGTTCCAAGTACCAAATCAATAGAGAATTCCACTTCTCTTACTAGAGGTAACTCCGAAATATCACCAAGAAATACCTCAGGAAACTCACGAACTATCGAAATATCCTGAACCTTAGGTTTCTCAATACCCTCCAAGGATGCCAACAACATAAACACAGCTCCTCCCTCCTTACAGGAAGTCCTGACTTCCTTTGCCGATAACGGTTTAATGTCATTAACCTCATCAGAAACCTCATCTAGATTTCCGAATACCACGGTCTTTTCGGCACAATTAAGCATTACATGATTCGCCGACAACCAGTCCATCCCCAGAATTAGGTCCAACTGGGATAATGGTAAGCAGATCAAATCCACGGTAAAAGTCTTACCGTTTACCACTACCGGACATTGAGACACCACTGTCGACACCACCATAAGCACATCAGTTGGGGTGGATACGACCAAGTCGAAAGGCAACGACTTAGTTTGCAATTTCAGTTTATCCACACATTCAATAGATACAAAGGAGTGTGTCGCTCCCGAATCAAACAACACTAAAAGGGGAATACCCGCCACCATGCAATTACCTTTAATCAGGCCATCTACACCCGACGCCTCTGCACCACTCATGGTGAATACTCTGCCAGTAGTTCGAGGTCGCTCAGCTCTCACAGCATTTACACTCTGCGGTAACTTAGGACAATATCTTCTGATATGCCCAACCTCCTTGTAGTGAAAACAAGTAAGCATCGTTCCAGGGCATGAGTCACCGACATGAGTTCGGCCACATTTGCCGCACAAAGATGGAGAGCTCACCCGTGACCCTCCGGCATCAACATGAGTCTTCACCCCATGCAAAGTATGACTCCGACTACCCGTTGGAGGAGAGTAAGGCTCCCGTTCCTCTTGAAACATTTTGCCCTTCCCTTTTCCGTGTGAGGAGTTCCGTTGAGGGGCCATAGTGTCGTGGAGGGTTCTCTTTTCTAGCAGCAGCGTCCCTCATCCGCACATTATTCTCATACATCCTACACTTGTTCACTAGTGTAGGGAAATCAGAAATTTTTTCGTGACCAAATGTCACCCGGAGCTCGGGCCTCAACCCCATCTCAAACTTCACAATTTTGACCTCCCGTCCAACTCTAGTTCAGCATAAGGGCAATACCGGATCAATTCTTCAAATTTGGTCGAATACTCCCCCACCGACATGTTCCCTTGCTCTAATTGCAAGAATTCCATCTCCTTCTTCCTTTTCAGGTCGGCAGGAAAATATTTATGGAGGAATTTACTCTTGAAAGCTCCCCACGTGATGATTTGCCCTTCGATCTCCATTTGTCTCTTGGTCATTTCCCACTAGTTCTCAGCCTCTTTCACCAGCATGTAGGTGGCGTAGGCCACTCTCTGAGCATCAGAACATCTCATGGCCATGAAGATTCTTTCCAATCCTTGGACCCATTCAATGGCCGCATCTGGAGCGAATCCGCCTTGGAACTGACTGGGGTTCCTCCTGCATAATTCATCCAGACCTCGGTACTCAGCCGGCCCAGGTTGAACCAATGGTTGCGAACTCGGACTTGGTGTCGCGTTCTGGTTCAGGTGCTGTAAGTTCTCGTTCATTTTCGTCAGTACGGCAACAATCTGAGCCAACAAGTCATTCTGACCCGATCCTCTTCCTCTTCCTCTTCTAGACATCTCCGTAACGGGTACCTGTTTATCTCTTTCATTTGTCAGTAAACCATGTTTAACCAGGAAAATCAGCACATAACCAAACAATAGTTCACTTAAACCACATAGTCCAATCAATTAGAAGTTACAAAGAAGCAAGTAAGGCCATACCCTAGGTCACAGAACTAACTATGCTCTGATACCATATTGTAAAGACTCAAATTCTACCCTTGAATTTTTATTCTCATTTTAATTCAATTCCATGCAATCACTCATAACTCACATTACCAATTTAATATACTTACTTCAAAATCTTATTTCCCTCCTCACACTCAATCCATGAATCAATAATGACATACATAATCATTTGGCAGAAAAACATAATTCGTATTAATGCAGATTAGTAACCACCGCATATAACTAGCTATGGGTTTCCAAAATACCCATAGCTACACATATCCAGAGTTACACCCTCATGTTAGCTAATATATATATCAGTAGTTACATAATGTTTTAAACTATCAACTATGCACTCATATACAAAATAGTGCAATTGAATAAATCCAAAATATAAAGCTCCCTAAGCTCCCCAAAAATGAGTCCCCCTCATGTCACCTGTTTATCTGCAATGGGATTATCAATGACAAGTACACAAACATACAAAGGAGTAAGTCGTTAATTCAACAAATATCATTATAAGATAATCCACATTAGAAAATGGTTAGTAAACCATTTTTGAAATTCATTTTACTTTGCTGCCTAACTTGAGCCAAAGTCGCTACACCCCTCAGGGTTAGCTAAAAGCAGATTCTCATTTCTTTTAGAAGAAAACATGCTACATATACTCGAGCCGGAGTTTCGCTTATATACTCAAGCCAAAGTTTCGCTTATATACTCAAGCCAGAGTTTCGCTTATATACTCAAGCCAGAGTTTCGCTTATATACTCAAGCTAGAGTTTCGCTTATATACTCAAGCCAGAGTTTCACTTATATACTCAAGCCAGAGTCGCTAACCATTCATGGTCGACTAAAAATATATTTTCTTTTCATCGAATTCACCATCAATCATTTCCCGTAAATCCACGCCATCTTTAGTATAAACACACCCATATATGTTTATACTAAACACGTGATTCACAGTATAATTATTGCTTGACCAGAAAATACACACATTTTCCATCTTCCATAAATCTACGCCTACTTTAGTATAAACACACCTGTAAGGACCCAAATTCTACCCTTGAAAATTTTTCGTTTATTTAAAATCTTTCCTTACATACATTCATTATTTTACTGAAAAACCTTCATGAATCATTCCTTGACACTAATCTTTTAACCTATTATATTATCATGCAATTCATGTTGCGGAAAAACATAATTCATTCATTTAGTAATTACCACATACAACCAGTTTGGGTTTCTAAGAGTTATAACCTCCATAACTACATATCTCAGTATTGTCCTAATCAGATTTACATTCATCCCGAAATGTTATCAAATCAACTACAATGTTAAAGTAGCAATAAAGACAATCAAGTTAATAAACACATAAGCTTCCTAAGTGAGCTTCCTCCTCAAATCCTTCATTTACCTACAATGGGATTATCATAAACAACACAAAAAACAAGGGAGTAAGTCATTAGTTCAAAAACTAACATTACATTATAATTCTCATTTCAAATACGATTAAGCTTTAATATAATTTATAACCACAAATACGTAAATGTAAGTATTCATATCTTACTCCTTTCACTTCCACGTTATTCATATTCATCCTATAGTATATATATTTCATAATATATATTCTATAGCATGCATATTACGTTCTTTCGAAACATCATACTTCTCATTATTCATATCCACCCTATAGAACATATATCCCATAATATATCTCCTATAGCATGTATATTACTTTCGTTCTTAACATATTCCTTTTCATCATTCATATTCACCCTATAGTATATATATCCCATAATATATATCCTATAGCATGCATATTACTTTTATTCTGACATTCTCATTTCTCATCCTTCATATTCACCCTATAGTATATATATCCCATAATATATATCATATAGCATGCATATTACTTTTATTCTAACATTCTCATTTCTCATCATTCATATTCACCCTATAGTATATATATCCCATGATATATATCCTATAGCATGAATATCTCTTTTATCCTTCACATCCTCATTTTCATCCTTCATATTCACCCTTAATCGTATTCATCGATTTCATTTCCCATACCACATCGGGCAGGTCGAGTTATCCCCCATACCACATTGGGCAGGTCGAGTTATTATCCATACCACATCGGGCAGGCCGAGTTATTATCCATACCACATCTGGCAGGTCGAGTTGTCCCCATACCATATCGGGCAGGTCGAGTTATTATCCATACCACATCGAGCAGGTCGAGTTATCCCCATACCACATCGGGCAGGTCGAGTAATCCCCCATACCATATCGGGCAAGTCGAGTTATTATCCATACCACATCGGGCAGGTCGAGTTATCCCCATACCACATCGGGCAGGTCGAGTTCACCATAATCCACTACCACTCCGGGTAGAACAGCCACAATAATCCACTACCACTCCGGGTAGGATAACCACAATAATCCACTACCACTCCGGGTAGGATAACCACAATAATCCACTACCACTCCGGGTAGGATAACCACAATAATCCACTACCACTCCGGGTAGGATAACCACAATAATCTGCTACCACTTCGGGTAGGGTAACAACAATAATCTGCTACCACTTCGAGTAGGGTATCAACAATATTCTTACAAACACATTACCTCTTTCACATACCTCATTCATATCAGCGAGTATGATTTAGAGACACTTATCCCTTACCTTGGTGAGTGTTGGGGATCGGTTCCGAGTAACTTTAAAAGTCTCCTCCGCGATTTCCTCCAACCTTAGGATCTTTCCTCATTTCCACCAATAACAACAATGTCAGTCATTTATTCAAAATAACACATAAACAACTCGTATTTCATCATCAAACATACAAGGGATTCACATATTTTCAAGATTTCCAAAACTACTTCAACACAAGTTTCTAAACATCTAAACATACATGTTCATCTCATATATCAACATCAAACCACAAACTCATCATCCACATTTAACATTTCATCCATTTCTCTTTTTACTCATATTCTCATTTTGGGGTTTTTTGGTGTTTTCATGAATAATCCACAAAACCTTTCCATTCATCAAATACCAACTCTAAACCAAGAGTTTACAAGAGAAAAACAACATAAAACGAACCATAACTCTAAAGGATGAGTTTCCATAGTTTCTCATGTTTTGAAAAGAGATCCAACATACCCAAAACAAGTTACAGAGGAAGAAGAAGAGTTAGAAACAAGAGGTTTACCTCTTCTCAAGCTCTAAGATGAGTCATAAGGCTCTTTCCTCTTGAAAAGCTCTCCTCTCTCTCTTCTCTTCAAAGTTCTAACCCTAAAATGTGTTTGGGGTTTCTATTTTAAAGAGGAGTCGTCGGGTTCTCGCTCAAGCGAGCCCATTCTCACTCAGGCGAGAAAATCCCGCCTTTTTAAAATTTCAGATCTGACGCTCTCGCTCAAGCGAGAATCTCACAGTCCCAACAGGCTTCCTCTCGCTCAAGCGACCCATTCCTCGCTTGGGCGAGACTCCCAAAATTTCTAATTTCCAAACACTGATCCTCTCGCTTGGGCGAGGTCCTCTCGCTCAAGCGAGAATCTGGCAGTATGCCCCATTCCCCAGGACTGTTACCTAATTTCAAGGAGAATAAATTTGGGGTTTTACAACACCCATATATGTTTATACTAAATGCGTAATTCACAACTCAATCATTGCATAACCATAAAATACACACATTTTCTATTCCAAATGCACAAATAAAGACTTATCCTTACCTCGGTGAGTGTTGGGTTTGGTTCTTGGCAACTTCACAAGTTCCACCGACACCGCCGCCAACTCTAGGATCTTTCCTCATTCCCACCATATAACACAATGTTAGTCATTTATTCCAAATATCACATAAACAACTTATATTGCATTATTTAACCATACAAGATATTTCATCATATTTTCAATGTCGCTAAACTACTTTCATCATAAGTTTACAACCATTCAAAATATACATAATCATCTCATATTTCATCATTAGAAAGTAAACTCATCTTCTACCTCTAGCATTTTACCCATTTTCCATTTTAACCACATTTTCTCTTTAGGGTTTTGGGGTTTTCATGAATCAACCCATAATTTTCATAAACATACCCATCTCCACTTTTAATAAATCAACAACTCGTCACACAATCATTGTTACAAACACACTCATATATGTTTATAACAATAAACAACTCACACACAATCATTATCACACAACATAACCATTTCTACTTTTGTCATTAAACAACACATCTCACAATCCTTATTACAAACACACCCATATATGTTTATAACAAATCAATCATCCATAACACACCATTATCATAAACAAACCACACACAACATATTCTTCATCATATAAGACATTAAAGTTAGAACCATCTTTCATAACGGTGTATTACCATAAATGAGCATATTGCGTTTTACTTAAATAAACGGTTTTCCCGCACATATATCTCCACTTTTATGGTTAATACATCCTCATATAAAATAAAGACTCTCACATGGACCACAAACACCCAAGAGAGTTTCTATCCGTTAACGTGCTCCGATTCTTGAGGGAAATCGGAGAAGATGACTCTAATGAAAAACTCTAAGACCACAATGGTCTTCTCCCTCACCTTAGGTTGCGTAAGCTCCGTTGCTCCGCAAAAGAGCCACATCTCCCTTCATCTTCTCCAATCTCCATTGTTCCATTTTTCACCTCCAAGATTTCCCAAATGTGCCACCAAGAAGTAATAGAAAGAGGTTTTGATGAGTTTTGATTTTTAGTGGAGAGGAAAATGGTTCATTTGGGTGGAGCCGCCGTTGGGAGAGAAATGAGAGAAAAGAAAATGAAGATTAGGGTTTTTACCCCTCTTTTACTTTTATAGTTGCGCAGCCTCGCCCGAGCGAGAATGGCTCGCTTGGGCGAGAATTTCGCAATTTTTCAGCTTTTCAACTCTGATGCTCTCGCCCGGGCGCGGATTTCTCGCTCGGGCGAGAATCGGGCAGTATGCTAAGGCTCCTCTCTAGCCTGGGCGAAAATTCTAGCTGAAGCTAGAATTTGACAGCTTTTCCAGATTTCACTCTCACTCAAGCGACCACTTCCTTCCTTAAGCGAGGTCTCCGGGAAACTCATATTAGAACACCGAGTCTCTCTCTCGGGCGAGGTCCTCTCTCTCAAACGAGGATTACCCAATATATACTCCAACACTCTACTTTTTCCAATCATTCCGAAAATGAAATTTGAGGTGTTATATGATCATTATTCTTTATTTTTTTGTATGAAGATCATTTTTGTGTTATTTATCAACACTTCCATTATGAACTATTATGTTAACTTTGGTTGTGTGGAGTTCTCTATGATAAATAATTATTTGTTTTTTAGTTTTGCTGTAAAATTTATTTTCTTTTGTTAAATTTATATTGTATAAGTTAAATCTATTTAAAAATACAATTAAGAAAGGAAAAGTGAAATCTATATGGTTTAATGTCTTCTTATTTGATTTATAATACAATTTTGATGTTGTGCTTAAAAGGATATTATGCAAAATAAGAAAAATAATATAATGCTTAACTTTATAACATTATTGTAATTTATAAATATTTATGTTATACATATTACTCTATTTTTTTTATTCAACGTTCATAACACAATATTTATTATCTACTTTTTATTATAAGTTATTTTGTAAAATAATTTTCACCTAGGGGTTATCACCAAGCCAAAGGTCCTAAAGAAGATTACAAAATAAGGAAAACTAGGTAGCCCAAACCCGTTCGGATAAACCCGGTCCGAGTCCGATTTTAATATAGCCCAACCAATCCGGGCTAGAAAAACTCAGGTTCACTAAAAAGTACATAATATGATACCAAAGCCTTATAAATTTGCGAGCTTTGCGGCCCCACCCATTTTGACACCTCCAATTATTATTCTTGAAGAAGTATTGTTCATATTTCATCGTATTCTAGTTTTCACTCATTCTTTGGCCAAGAAACCAAGATGATATTCTTGAACATTGTTATTCTTGAACAAATATTGTTCATATTTCACCATATTTTAGATTTTTCTCATTCTTTGACCAAGAAACCAAAATGATATTCTTGAAGAATAATCTCATTTGATCTTCTTTCTTTTTTGTTGGTTCTTGATGAACAACATCATTACTTTCAATTTTTAATTCATTTTCTTCTAAAAGTTCTTCTATTTCTTCTATTAATACTCTTAGCAGAGCTTTGCTAGCTTCATTGTTCATATTTCTATTTCTTCTAAGAATTCTTCTATTGTTGATATGTCTATTAATTCATTTTGAAGAATTATTCTATTTGAAGGTTAATATGTGTTACTAACACGCACATCGAAAAATATATTATAAGATTTATTAATTCAAGCATACATTTGAAAATATATTAATTAAGTCTCACTTAATTATATTACAGATGACTGAATAATATCATTTGTATTTTTTGTGCTAGCATAAAATATAATAACATTTCACTTAAAAGAAAACTTATTAAATTAAACTATTTAATTTAGTCCATAACATTTTCTCGTCCAACAAAAATAGAACACTCGTTAGTGTGTGACCCCATATGTTCATTACTAAAGTGGTAGTAAATTTATACTCTAAAATAATAAAGCAAGAGGAGAAGAACAATTCTCCTTTTCTCTACACACTATCTTCGAGACCTTTTTTTTGCATACTCCTATTTAGGTAGGTTATGGTTTTGTGGCATTTATTTTTAAAATAAAATAACCACAAAATCTCATATTGATTTTATCACATAGTAACCACTACCTTATTTTTCTCCTTTTTGGTTTGAGTAAATTACACTCACACCCATGAGTTTTAGTGAAATTACATAAACCACCCCTCACTTTTTTGTCCTTACACGAATCCCCCTAATTTTGTACATATGTTACAGTGACTACCCTTACATGATATAAAAGTGTAATATTTTAAACAAAAAATGTATTATGTGTGTAATTAGTTAAACAAAATATTGTATATTGTGTAGACAAATTCAAATAATATAAGAGTCAATGTGTCTCCATTATTTGGCTCGTTATAAAAAGTATAAGAGTTATTTAAACATTTATTTGAAATTATTAATGTATTTTTTAGTGACACAAAAATAATAAAGAAACACTTGTTTTTGTACTATTTGAAGTGTTACACAATATATAATATTTTGTTTAACTTAATTACATTCATCACACGTTTTTTCTTTAAAATATTACACTTTTATAACATGCAGGGGTAATCAGTGTAATATATGTATAAATCTAGGGGTGATTTGTGTAGGAGGGAGGGGTGGTTGGTGTAAGGACAAAGAAGTGATGAGTGGTTTGTGTAATTTCATTAAAAGTCAGGGATGTGAGTGTAATTTACTCTTTTGGTTTTGTTATTTTTATTTTTCAAACGTTTAAATCAATCAATAATCTTATCAGATTTATTAATTTAAACATACATTTGAAAATATATTAATTAAATCTCATTTAAGTATATTACAGATGACTGAATAATATCATTTGTATTTTTTGTGCTAGCATAAAATACAATAACATTTCATTTAAAAGAAAACTTATTAAATTAAACTATTTAATTTAGTCCATAACATTTTCTCGTCCAACAAAAATAGAACACTCGTTAGTGTGTGACCCCATATGTTCATTACTAAAGTGGTAGTAAATTTATACTCTAAAATAATAAACCAAGAGGAGAAGAACAATTCTCATTTTCTCCACACACTATCCTCAATACTTTTTTTTGCACACTCCTATTTAGGTAGGTTATGGTTTTGTGGCATTTATTTTCAAAATAAAATAACCACAAAATCTCATATTGATTCTATCACATAGTAACCACTATCTTATTTTTTCTCCGTTTTGGTTTTGTTATTTTTATTTTTCAAACGTTTAAATCAATCAATAATTTTATCAGATTTATTAATTTAAACATACATTTGAAAATATATTAATTAAGTCTCATTTAAGTATATTACAGATGACTGAATAATATTTCATATAAAAGAAAACTTATTAAATTAAACTATTTAATTTAGTCCATAACATTTTCTCGTCCAACAAATATAGAACACTCATTAGTGTGTGACCCCATATGTTCATTACTAAAATGGTAATAAATTTATACTCTAAAATAATAAACCAAGAGGAGAATAACAATTCTCCTTTTCTCTACACACTATCCTCAATACGTTTTTTTTTTGCACACTCCTATTTAGGTAGGTTATGGTTTTGTGACATTTATTTCCAAAATAAAATAACCACAAAATCTCATATTGATTCTATCACATAGTAACCATTACCTCATTTTTCTCCTTTTTGGTTTTGTTATTTTTATTTTTCAAATGTTTAAATCAATAACTAATCTTATCAGATTTATTAATTTAAACATACATTTGAAAATATATTAATTAAGTCTCACTTAATTATATTACAGATGGCTGAATAATATCATTTGTATTTTTTGTGCTAGCATAAAATACAATAACATTTCACTTAAAAGAAAACTTATTAAATTAAACTATTTAATTTAGTCCATAACATTTTCTCGTCCAACAAAAACAGAACACTCGTTAGTGTGTGACCCCATATGTTCATTACTAAACTGGTAGTAAATTAACTCATTAATTTACTAATCAAGGTTGATATCTAGCAAAACTTCTTAACGACCGGATAGAAATGAAGTAACATCTTTTACTTTTAGAACCATTAGAAGATTAATATAATATTTTCTTCAATCTTTACAGCTATATGTTAACTCTAGAATATGGTATGTTTGTCAAATTCCAATAAGTTAACGCATAGTGAATGACTTAAGAAAATCATTTCTTCATTCATTCAATTCCCCTTGCCCAAGGTCTTTATTTCTATAGAGCTCAAACTCATTACCATGAGTTGATGAATTCTTTCTTGATTAATCATTAATCCTACAAGAATTTTATTATACCCAATAATCATTCAACTAACATCATAAGACATTAGGTGTGTAATATCAAAATATAACAAATAACTTGTTAATTACTATGATAATCTCAAGTCTATGGAAAATATATATTTCTTCATAAGAATTTCCTATTGACAATTCAACGTTAATATATTAACCATTAGGAATTCTCATTTGAGCTAGTTTAATGATCATATCTCTATATGCACCATTTATATGTGTAATTTAATAAATGAGATATATTAATCTTTATCTAATAAAGACTACTACATATATTGATCTATATGGATTAATAATGTCCTAAGCTTAATAATCCTATGATCAAGAACAAGTTAGATTAAAATTATAAAAGACTTATTTCTCATTATTATAATCTTTATTACAATAATAACTCTCTAATTTTAATCAAAGACCTTTCATATTAATTATTTCAACAAACAATGAATATGATAACAAGATAATAATAAATATATGAACATGAAAATTTGGTTATTGGATATACTTTATATCCTAACACTATCTCTTGAAGTTTCTTCTATTCAACTATATTTGAGTTAGTGGATGAATATAAATCGAGTTTTGAACTATATTATGCTGATCAAGTTGCAGATCTTCTAACAAAGACTTCATAGTCTTCTCCATTCAATAATCTTTGTTCAAGTTGAGAGTTTTCAATATCGACTCTCCACCTTGAGGGGGTGTTGAAATATATTTTGGTATTTTGGATTAATATTGTATTTGGCTAGTAATTAGTTTAAAGTTATTTACCTTTTATAGTTAGAGTTAGTTAATTAGTTAGCTTAAGATGGTAGGTTTAGTTAGTTTTCCTAACTTTTCTATTCATCTAATTTCATTCAATATATATAATCCATTCAATTCTATTCATTCAATGAATGAAATATACATTCTTTTGTTGGTCTTTGATTTCTAATATATTGATAGAGAATGCAATATAGAGATATCTTCAACTCTTCATTCTTAACATTCTTGTTGAGGTTCTTGATGTAAATGGTCTCGTTCAGAGGAATGTCCCATGTCAGCATCATTGCATAAAGGTGGAGGAGGATGAGTACAAAAGGTAGTTGTAGAGATTGTTTCTTCACCTTCAATTCTTTAATGAATGGTCTTGCATTCTTTGGCCCTAACAAGTATAGTTGTAGATTTCTTTGTAATGTTTTACCTATCAAGCTTCATTTCATAAAGAGGGAATGAAAAGAGAGAAAAATTATAATGAGTTTCGAAACAAAATTGGGAAAATGTGATTTTGCACAAAGAAGGATAAGATGGTTAACACGTCTAAGATGTGCACTCGATTTCACTATTCTCTTTTTTTCCTTTTCTTGAGCACGAGCAAGATGCTATTATAGAAGAGGTGCCTTTTTTTTGTTGACATTTTTGTAACATTTGAATTAAAAAATTGTAACCTCTATAATATGAATTTTAATTAAAAATATAATTTCTAAAGAATATTTATTAATGAAAAAAAAACCACTTATTAACGATTTTTAAAATTAGAAACGAAAATGCTAACAATTAATTGACCATGGAGTAAGATTAGAAATTTTGAAGGAATAAAGTCGATTGGAGGACAACTAAAAATATTCTTTTTTTAATAAAATATTTTCTGAATTTTAAAATATAGGTCGGACAAAATTTGGTGTTCATAAATTTAACCTTGGATTCTATTGATATTAGTTTTATATTGTCTTTTATTTTAATATTTTTTAACCTTTGTAATGCGGTATTAAAAGTCAAAAAATGTATAGTAAAAATATATATAATGATAAATATTAAAATTGAATGCTTTAAAAAAAAATCAAAATAATCATAATATATTCAAGAAACTTCATACATTTTTTTTGTAATTTATTCTGTAAAAAATATTTTTTATTACCAAAATGAATAAGACTAACTTATAATCAGTATAATCGTAGAGTTTCTAATCTTATAATTTATAAACTAAAACAAAAAAACAAAAATCTATATCAAAACATGCAAGCTGTTGAACCATGTCTCTTGTCTTATCCTTTTTTGCAAATTTCTTGGTTTGTCTTTCAGTTTCATCAAAATCCTTTCCTCTTTTGCCTTGAATGGGCTCTTAATTGATAAACTTGTACCAACCAAAAGAACTATACGAAAAATCCTAATTAAACTAAGAAATGCATACAGAACAACAAATAAATATGACACAATTTCACATAGATCAAGGTTTTCAATTTGACGAAGTTAACATACATTTACAAAATATTTAAATTTTTCTTCATATACTATTGTAAAACATTTTATCCACTCTTCACAACTTAAATCATTTATCTTACTTTGATTGCTTGAGAAAAGAATTTTTGAAAAATGGATCTTTTTAAATAGTTAACAAATACAATAGTGGTGTTATGAATCAAAACACACAGATTATGGAAGTCTTGTGGATAAAAGACTCAACTACTCTTTATGATGGGATTAATTTGTGAAGGATGCCAGATTTAATATCCTGCTACCTTTTGATAGAGAAGATGAGATCCATTTACTCATCCAAATCTAATGTATGTGATTTAAATTAGTTATTAAATTTAAACCGTTAGATTTTATAAAATTAATTAATAAGATGTGGAGTAATAAATATTTTCTCTAAAGGTTTTGCTCAATTAAATAAGATTCAAGGGTAGAGTGTTACAATACCTATGATTTTTATGGGAAATAGTCTATCCCAAATAGCAAATACACTGCTAATAAAAAAAACTAATTATTGATGTTATTTTGTTTAGTAGATGATGTCATGGAGTGATCAATGAGCCCATGGGTTTGAGTAATCTTAGGATTAAAGCATTGAATTCTTTGGAAAATGATAAAATAGCTTTTTTAATCTTATTAAACCAACGTGTTACACAAAAAGTCCCATGACCAAGAATTAATAAATTATGGAATTTTCCTTTTCTATAATATACAGTTATATGTAAGACCCTAAATTATATTTTTCCTAAAAGTTGTAAAACTCAAATATCTGGGAAATACTAGGCAATCCTCGCTAGAGTGAGAAAGTCTCGCCCAAGCGAGGGGCTCAGAGTTTCTCCTAGAATTTTTCTGGGTTTCTCGCTTGAGCGAAGGTGTACTCGCTTGAGCGAAAGTGTGCTTCGCTTAAGCGAGAGAGGGCTGTGGAGACTGACTGATTCTCGCCCAAGCGAAGAAGATGTCGGCCAAGCGAGATGGGCTTGGGCTGGCTATGAGATTCTCGCCCAGGCGAGAGCATCAATGTTTGAAAATGTGAAAAGTCGTGAGTTTTACAACTTCTAGCCCAACAGAGCCATTCTCGCCCGAGCGAGAATCCGATCATCTAAAACCTAAAATAGAAGTCCTAAGTGAGAATTGGGACACTTTGTCGCGACCCAATTTTCGGTTGGAAGACCGACCCTGCGATTTGAGGAGAGGCGAACTCGATTTATACCTCTTCCAATTGATTTGGAGTCGCTACTACGTTTTTTGCGGTTAAAACCTAGAAAACTCTAAATTATGCCCGATTAGGACAAATTGGTCTTTGAGCAGAGATTCTGAGCTCGAAAGTCGATTACAGATCGGAGAAGGTATTAGCACCCCGTCCGCTCGTATTAAAACGGTACCCTCGTTAATAACATGGACTTTTATACCCTTAAAAATTATTTATTAAAATTTAGAAATTAAAGCAAAATGTTTTATTTTTTATTGTTGTTCCTGACAAGAGTTTATCCTGCTCCTACGTATCCCCAGGTGCAATAGGGAAATCAAGGCTACACAGTTATGGTCTAAAAATTAATTGGTTGATTTCATTGATTTCGTTGATTTGAATGTGTCGATTTGGTTGAATTGAAATTATAACATTCGTCGTAGAAATATTTTTTATAATTTTATGAAATAGGGATTAATAGCAAAGAGACAATAGTGGCCGTGCACCGACTTTCCACTTTTAAGTAGAAAGGAAGAAACGACACGGGTCATTGACCGGACTATTAATTTTAAAAATATTTGAGTTTTAAAGATTTGGAAATATTTCATGTAAAATGGTGTATTTAAAAATATTTAGAAATAACTTGTTTTATAAAACTAGAGTTGATAGTAAAGAGACAACACTGGTCGTACACCGACTTTCCATCTTTAGGACAGAAAGGTAGAAACGACACGGGTTATCGACCGAACTATCAGACTCTCTTTAAAGGTTTTTAGTTTAAAAGACATTAGGAGATAATTAATTTAAAAAGGGTTTTTTAGAAACATTTAGAAATGATTTGTTTTGTGAAATTAGAGTTAATAGTAAAGAGACAACATTGATCGTGAACCGACTTTCCACTTTTAAAGTGGAAAGGAAGAGACACACGGGTCATAGACCAGACTATCAAACTTCGTTTAAAATTTCATTGAGTTATTATTTTTAAAGGATGTATTCTTATTAGGTTTTATAAAATAAATATTGGTATTTAATATAAAGCATTCAATCATAGTTATGAAATATGAAATAGGTTAATTATCATTCACCTTACTACAATTGTCAAAATAAATAACATTAGAAATAGTTAAATAAAACAAAAAGGATTAAACAAGTAAAATAAAAAAAAGGAAGTAATAATGAATTAGAAAAAGGGAAGAAAATGGGGTAACACGGTTACCCCCATGCTCCATGGCATATGAGCCAAAAAGCTAAAAAAGGATCCAAATCCCTAATCCCTAATCCCCATTCATACCTCATTCTCTCTATTTCTCTCAGCGGCGATAAGTACCATCCATGTCCGAAACCAAACCAGCCACAACGTCTAAGCGATGTTACGATTCCACGACCATAAGCTGTTTTCGAGCCCCCCCTCGACATTGGCTCGCGATGGTTCTCTTCCTCTTGCTTCGGCAGTGACGGCTTTGGGTATGAAGCATTGACGGAAGAGGAAGCGGCTATGGAAGATGACGGCACCAAGGCTAAGGTTCATGGCTCCAAGGGGAGACACTGTAAGGTCCTCTCCTTCTTTTCGAGGGTGGGTTCCCTTCTTCGATGGTAACTCACTATGGTTCCATGGTGGAGCTAAAGGGGGTTTCAGTAATGAACACTATCCCTCTATATTTCTTTGCATGCTTATGCCTTTAATTAACGATGAGAACCTTGTGTGTAAGCTTGATATTGCTGTCTTTTCCTGCTACCAATCTTCCTTTATCTAGATTTCAGTGTCTCGGATGCTGCACGTAATGTATGTGTATGTGTTCTATCTGGTTGTTTTCTTTGAAATGGTTTATAATGATGTTGATGTTAATCTCTTGTTGTTTGCTTCATGCTTCATTGTATGTAAAATTGATGGCATGAATTTGTGTATTCATGATCTCCATGGATAGCTTAACTTGGATGTATTATGGGGATATGGATAAATTTTATGGAGAAGAACTGTCCTAAAGGTTGACTTTAACCATGAAACTCCTTTTTATGGCTCTCTAATCCATGCCTTTTTATGGGATATGGATGATAGGTGTGGGATATGGTTTCTGAGTGTTGTCTTTGGCTGCTTGTGTATGTGGGATAACTTTTTGGTTATTTTCTGTGGTATGAGTGTATGGACTGCTGGTTATATTGCTTGTGTGGTTGAAAGATGGATGAGTGATATCTATTTCTCAATGGTATCCCCCTCCTCCTGGTTCAGGTGTTTGCTTCCTTTTTATAGAATTGTGTGACTCTCTTGCTGAAATGTGAAACCTTTTGGTTTGCCGATTGGATAACCTTCACTCGACTATTTATTTCTTCCTTATTATTGCTCTTTTAAAGCTGCCCAAGAATAATTGCCATTTATGCTGATATTGAGTGTGTAACTGAATGGAAATATGCCAATAACAATGATTCAGTTTTCTACCTTTTGCAATTCTTCTTGTTGAAACTCACGGCTGATTCACTTTCTTTCTATGCATCATGATCCACATCTTAACTGTTGGCCAGGGGTATATTAGTTTTATGATTTTTTCTATCCTAATTACCCTGATTATTCCATTATGTCAATTACTCATTCAACTTTCTCATTATCGCTGTCAATTACTCATTCAACTTACTCATCTTAACTGCTTTGCATATATTGATTGCCACTTTATTTGGTGCCTTTTATCATTCTTTGTGATTCCATGAATTCTGATTTGCACCCTTTGTATTCATGTTACTGGTATCACTTGGTTTTTCCTTTCTTATTGCCTTTTCCTAACTGCCTCATGTAACATCCTAATTTTGAGTCATTGAAATTATAGTATCAGTCCTGGAAGTCTTGCTTGGACGAGAAATGACAATTTGGGCTGTTGACACATTGTAATCGATTACATGATCCTTGTAATCGATTACATGCTGATATCTGATCAGACATGTGTAATTTTTCATGATGTAATTGATTACACTATCCTTGTAATCGATTACATCATATTAAAAACATCAGATATGTGCATTTTTTTACACTGTAATCGATTACACAATTATGGTAATCGATTACACTTAACACGATGATATTCTTTGAAAACATAAATAGACGTTCCAAGTGAGGATAAGAGTTATTTTTCGAAAAACAAAGAGGAGAGGAACGGTTTGAGGAGTTGAGCACCCTTAGAGTCGAGAAAGAGGCCGGAGAAGAGGTAAATCGCTTAACTTAGTCTCTCTTAGGGTTGAATGTCTTGTTTTGGGATAGGGTTTCTTCTCCATGTTTTGGGATGAAACTCCATGAACCCTCTCTTTGCATTTTGGTCCGTTTTGCTTTGGAAAACCTTGTAAAACTCATAGTATATGAGTTGTTTTACCAAATGGGTGTGTGTGGGAAGTTGTTTTCAAAACTGTAGAGTCATTTCAATATTATGGAAACCCCTTTTTGAGGATTAAGTGAATAGATGATGTTGTCTTGTGTTGTATGAGTTTTGGTTAGTATTATTCTTGTCTGGACATGTAAATTGATGTGTTGTGATTGTTGTTGTTTTGGGTTGAAAGACCCTAAGGTTGGAGGAGATGGCGGAGAACGCAACTGAGCTTTAGTGCAAGCAGTAGCGGCTACTTAGGTGAGGGAGCAGCATTAACTTTTGTGGTATTAGAATCTTAGCATTGGAAACTCTAACGACACTCACTAGTTGGAAACATAGATAGAGTCAGTCATTAAATACATGTAATATATAACATGGTGGTTTTAAATAGAATAGTAACATTGAAACGTTACTTCACAGGAATTATACAGCATTACAGCACAAATACATCCAAGAGAGTCCATATACCAATATACCATGATCATACCACCCATACATAATATAAATCAAATGTCCATCAATCGAACCACAGTCAAAATCCACACTACAAGTGCACCACAATCCGTACCACGAAGGCAGGTCTAACTCTATGCCACGAAGGACATATCACATTTCCATACCACGAAGGGCAGGTCACAATTCCATACCACGAAGGGCATGTCACAATTCTATACCACGAATGGCAGGTCACAACTCCGTACCACGAAGGGCAGGTCACAATTCCATACCACGAATGGCAGGTCACAATTCCATACCACGAAGGGCGGGTCACAATTCCATACCACGAAGGGCAGGTCACAATTCCATACCACGAAGGGCAGGTCACAATTCCATACCACGAAGGGCAGGTCACAATCCCAATACCACGATGGGCAGGTCACAATTCCATACCAACATATTATCCACAACCGTAAGATTAACGCGGTTAAATAGGAAATTCATGATATTTCCCGTTTAATCGTGTTAATTCATCGAAACCATCCAACTAGTGAGTGTCGTTGGAGTTTCCAATGCTAAGATTCTAATACCACAAAGGTTAATGCTGCTCCCTCACCTGAGTAGCCGCTACTGCTTGCACTAAAGCTCAGTTGCATTCTCCGCCGTCTCCTCCATCCTTAGGGTCTTTCAACCCAAAACAACAACAATCACAACACATCAATTTACATGTCCAGACAAGAATAATACTAACCAAAACTCATACAACACAAGACAACATCATCTATTCACTTCATCATCAAAAAGGGGTTTCCATAATATTGAAATGACTCTACGGTTTTGAAAACAACTTCCCACACACACCCATTTGGTAAAACAACTCATATACTATGAGTTTTACAAGGTTTTCCAAAGCAAAACGGACCAAAATGCAAAGAGAGGGTTCATGGAGTTTCATCCCAAAACATGGAGAAGAAACCCTATCCCAAAACAAGACATTCAACCCTAAGAGGGACTAAGTTAAGCGATTTACCTCTTCTCCGGCCTCTTTCTCGACTCTAAGGGTGCTCAACTCCTCAAACCGTTCCTCTCCTCTTTGTTTTTCGAAAAATAACCCTTATCCTCACTTGGAACGTCTATTTATGTTTTCAAAGAATCTCACCGTGTTAAGTGTAATCGATTACCATAATTGTGTAATCGATTACAGTGTAAAAAATGCATATATCTGACGTTTTTAATATGATGTAATCGATTACAAGGATAGTGTAATCGATTACATCATGAAAAATTACACATGTCTGATCAGATATCAGCATGTAATCGATTACAAGGACCATGTAATCGATTACACTGTGTCAATAGCCCAAATTGTCATTTCTCGTCCAAGCGAGACTTCTAGGACTGATACTATAATTTTAAGGACTCAAAATTAGGATGTTACACCTCATACTGTAACAACTATTGACATCTGTTATGCTTCATCTTTGGTTCGTCTTTGCAGGAACCATCATGGGGATATCACAGCTATCTTCATGAAGATCTGAATAGGCCTAATGGTGGGGTGGAGAGCAGTAGTAACATGGCTGGGATCCAGGCTTACCGGCTCGTTTTGTTTTTAGCTTCTTCTTAATTAGCATGTTCTTCTATTAGTTCCTTCCCCCTTGTCTTTGGGAAATAGGATCTTGGATTATTTGCACTTTGCTCATTTCATGATTCCAATTTGATTTATTGATTATGTGGCATGATTATTCATTTATTCATAAAACAGTTTCTTTTCTTCAAGTATCACAATCAATATAAGCATTGATTCCGTGAGTATTTGTAGCTAATAACACCATCATGAAAGAAATATATGAGTGATAGAAAAAACACGGTTGTTGTAGGAAAACTATGAAATCAATTTAAGTTAATTTATATACCCAAACGCTTTCACAAATCATGAAATGATGCATAATTTTTGTTTCGGTTTTTTTTTAAATGTAAATGGCTGGACAAAATTGGGTGTTTACACACTTTTTTTAAAACAAAGGAGAGGAGAAGTGGCTAGGCGATTTGTGAGCTCTTGGAGTCGAAGAGAAGGCCTGAGAAGAGGTAGATCACTTAGCTTAGCTTCCCTTATTATGGTGTATCAGGTGTATTAAAGATGAATCTCTTCTCTATGGTTGAGGTAAAACCCCATAAATTCACTTTGAGGTTTTTGGTTTGTTTTAGGCTTGAAAACCTTGTGAAACTCATGTTTTATGAGTTGTATTTGAAAATGGTATGTGAGTAATGTTGTTTTCAAAACCCTTGGGTTGTTTGAAATGTTGTGAACCCCTTTTTGATAGTAAAGTGAAATGGGTAGTGTTAGACTTGTTCCCTTGAGGAATTTCGAATAATGTATAACATTTGTGGTTGTTTTGAACATGAAAAATTGATATGTTGTGGTTGTTGTTTTGGGTGTTGAAAGACCCTAAGGTTGGAGGAAACGACGGAGAGCTTGACAAAGCTACTTAGTGCAACACATTAGCTGACATTCAGGTGAGAGAATATCATTATACTTTTTGGTAATAGAAGATACCATTGGAAACTCCAACGACACTCACTAGTTGGAGGGTCCGTAGAATGAAATGGTTAATCGGGAAAAATCAGAAATTTTCTATTTAACTATGTTAATCCTATCTTATGTTATTGGTATGCTGTGATATTGATTTGACTTTCCTTTGTAGTATGGATATTTGACCTGCCTTCGTGGTATGGATATTTGACCTACCTTCGTGGTATGGATTTAACCTGCCTTCGTGGTATGGATTTGACCTACCTTCGTGGTATGGATTTGACCTGCCTTCGTGGTATGGATTTGACCTACCTTCGTGGTATGGATTTGACCTGCCTTCATGGTATGGATTTGACCTGCCTTCGTGGTATGGGTATTTGACCTACCTTCGTGGTATGAATTTGATCAGCCTTCGTGGTATGAATTTGAGCTGCCTTCGTGGTATGAATATTTGACCTACCTTCGTGGTATGGATTTGACCTGCCTTCGTGGTATGGATTTGACCTGCCTTCGTGGTATGGATTTGACATGCATTCGTGGTATAGATTTGACTTGCCTTGTGGTATGAATTTGGATCTGTCATTGAGTTATTGATGGCCTTAAGCGGCGTAATACTTGTAGTAACATTTATGTTGGTTTAGTCTGAAAGAGTATGTAGTATTTTGGTTGAAATTTGGATGGAATAATAATGTGATGAATAACCGTATGTAGTTTTGAGAATTCCAATGTCTATTATTCTATTTAAATCCACTATGTCATTTATTGTATGAACTAATGACTGACTCTCTATGTTTCCTTGTTGCTCAATCCATGGTAATGTGATTGTAGGTGAAGCGATAGAATAAGAATTTTCAGAATTTTGGGAGTGAACCTAGCTTTGCTTGGATTAATTCTGTGGCTACCTGTCTTGCCTTATGTTTTGTTAATTATTGACATTAGTCCCATGTGTGGGAGTTTGTTGTATTGATACTAAGTTCACTAACAAATTTTCATGTGGGATACAATGTATGGATAAACCCCTTTTGTTTTATTGAATCTCATCCCCGTGGATAAGATGATTTTTGAGTAATTATTGACCAAATATACATTGTTGAATTATATTAGGTGATGAATCATTAAAGGTGTGTTGGGAAAATAATTTATATATTTTCAAAAAAATAAATTATAGTTTGAGAATTTATGTTTTGGAAAATTTAAATAAATTTCGTGATAATAAATCGGGTCGTTACAATTATGGTATCAGAGCGGAGGTTAACCTTACAGCCTAGGGTATGGCCTTACATTCTTCTTTGTTTGATTTGTTTTAATTGTTTGATTAGTGATTAGGTGATAATTTGTTTTGCGTGAAGTTCTGAATGCTGATAATGAAAGAGTTCAGGTTAAGTCATGGCTGGATGTGGAAGAGGAAACATGCAGAATAAATTGTTGGCACAGATGATTGTAGTCCTGCAACATATGAATGAGATTCTGCAGAACTTGAACCAGAATGTCAATCATCATCCTAACCCACAACCACTTGCGCTGCAAGGACCAACGGAGTACCGTAGACTAGATGAATTTTGCCGACACCACCCGATTCAGTTCCAAGGAGGGTTTGCAACAGATGCAGCAAATTAATTGGTTCAGGACTTGGAGAAGATCTTCCGAGGCATGGGTTGCGAGGATAATCAGAAGGTAACTTATGCTTCCTACATGCTGACTAAGGAAGTAGAGAACTGGTGGGAGTACACCAGGAGGAAAATGGAAATTGAAGGATGAGCGATTACTTAGGAATCGTTCAAAGAGAAGTTCCTCCAGAAGTACTTTCCTACTGAATTGAAGAGGAAGAAAGAGATAGAGTTCTTGCGTTTAGAGCAATGAAGTATGTCGGTGGGATAATATGCGGCGAAGATCGAAGAGTTGGCAAAGTATTGCCCCTTTTATGAGATGGATGCGGACAGGAGGTCCAAGTGTGCGAGGTTTGATGTCGGTTTGAGACCGGAACTAAAAATGATGTTTGGACATCAAGAGATTATGGATTTCCCTACCTTGGTCAATAAGTGTAGGATGTATGAGGACGACCGAAAAGCTAGAGACACTGCTATGCAAAAGGCCTACCCACCAAGAAATTTTGGGCCTCAGAGAAACTTTGTGCGTGAGAAAGGGAAGGGTAGGGCGTTCTTCGACAACATAAAGCCTTATATCCCGCCTATTAGATATCGGGGGCCTAGTTCGCAAGGACCAAAGCCTCCGACTGCTATCGGTGGACAACAGCCACCTATGTGCACCAAGTGTGGTAGAGCTTATTTTGGTGATATATGTCTCGGAGCGGGAAATGGGTGCTTCTTTTGCAAACAACCCGGTCATTTGAAGAAGTTATGTCCTAAGCTGAATCGAAGTGTAAATTCCGTGAGGACTGAGAGACCCAAGACTACTGGCAAAGTGTTCACTATGAACGGTTGTAAGGCTTTTGATGTAGAGAGTTTGATAAGGTAACTGTATGGTAAATGGTATCTCTCTTTTTGTGTTGTTTGATTCGGGTGCTATTCATTCCTTTATATCTTGTGAATGTGTGAAGCGATTAAGCTTGCAAACTGATGTGCTGCCTTTTGATTTGGTTGTTTTTACTCCTACAAATGCACCTGTAGTAGTGTCGACATTTTGTCCTAAGTGTTCTGTGGTTGTATATGATAGGACATTTTTGGTCGATTTGATATGTTTTCCGTTATCCCAAATAAATGTGATACTTGGGATGGATTGGTTGTCTGAAAATAGAGTCTTGCTGAATTGTTTTGGTAAGACTATAATGTTTAGGGTCCCTAGTGGGATGTCTGACATTCCTAGCTGTTTGAAGTCATTATCAGCCAACGAGGTTGAGTCTTCTCTTAAGGAAGGGGCACTCATCTATGTGTTGATGGCTTCCTTAGAAGAGGAAAAGAAGTCAGGGATGGAGTATTTTCCTGTGGTGTGTGAATTTCCGGAGGTGTTTCCTACGGTTATTCTAGAGTTACCACCAGTAAGAGAAGTGGAGTTTTCCGTTGATCTAGTGTCTAAAATTGGACCTATCTCGATAGCTCCGTATAGGATGGCACCATTGGAATTGACCGAGTTGAAAAAGCAAATAGAAGATTTGTTGGCCAAGAAAAGTCTTTCGAAAATATCATTTGCTGCTTTGTTTGGAAAGTTGCAGGAACATGAACTTGAATTGAGTCAACTTGATCAGCACGAGGAACTAGAGAAGAAAAAGAAGAACATTTCTCTCAAGGCAAAAGCTGAGAAATATGATTCATCGGTGGATGAAGACGACAAGGAAGAGACCGATGACATGAGCCTCTTCGTCAAAAAGTTCAACAAGTTCCTAAGAAGGAACAAAGGCGGAAGAACCGGGCAAATAAAGAAGTTCTCCAAAAGCAATGAGGCCTCCACTTTATACCATAATTTTACATGCTTTGAGTGTGGCAAACCTGACCATATGAAGATGAATTGTCCAAACATCAAGAAGAGTTTTTTCAAAGGAAAGAATGAATTAAAGAATGGACGAAGAGCTTATATCGCTTGGGAAGACAACGACACAAGTTCAGCCTCTAAACCAGAAAGCGAAGAGCAGGCGCATCTCTATCTTATGGCGTCTCATCATTCAGACGATGAATAGGTAAATGAATCTATCCCTTTTTCTTCTTCCGAATTGCAAACTGCATTTAATGATCTACATGATGAATATATAAAATTGTCAAAAATGTTTCTAAAACAAAAATATGAACTATTTTCTCTTAGAAACATACCTTCATCATCCTCATGTTTAAATTGCATTACTCTTGGCAACAAAGTTTCTACATTGAGTCTTGAACTAAACAAAATGAACAAGAGTAGCAAGAGCCTGAGTAAGATCATTAATGATCAAAGACACTCTACGGACCGAAGAGGTCTTGGCTATGGAAAAGGCCCTGCTCTTAAGAAACAAAGTAAGTCTATCATAACAGACTTTCGGAAAATATGTATCCATGCATCTACACATAGCAAACATAAATCTAGGATACATATGCATCAGCCTATTTGCTCTTATTGCAAAAATCATGAGCACACACCAAATACTTGTCACATTATAAAATATGGTGTTCCCTTAGGATATTTTAAATGGGTTGAGAAAGGATCTAACCATGTAGGATGTAAGGACCCAAATTCTACCCTTGAAATTTTTTCCTTATTTAATCCAATTCCATGCATTTAACAATAAATCATAATTACCGAGTGAATAAATTTATTTAAAAGACCTCACTTCTCCCTTACACCCGATCTATAAATCAAAAGTAACATACAAAATCCGATAGCAGAAAAACATAATTCATATTAATATAACCTAGTAACGGACACATACAATTAGCTACGGGTTTCCAAAACACCCATAGCTACCTATATCTCGAGTTACTAGTTTCCAGGTTCAATGTCATGTACGACAATCAGGTTTATAATTACAAAATAATTAGTTCAAGTACAACCAATAAGGTTACAAAAAGAATGGATAAGAGACATCAAAATAAAAGTCTCTAAGCTCCTAATCAAAAACACCCATGCTCCTTCCACCTACCTGCAATGGGATTAACATTGACAATACACCAGGAAAACACAAAGGAATAAGTCGTTAACTCATTAAATATCAATGTAAGATAATCCACATTTAATAAGGTTAAATAAACGGTTTAAAATCAAGTTTGCTTAAAAGCCAATTTCATCGTTCATACTTTTGAAAACCATGCTACATAACTTGAGCCAAAGTTTGCTACATTGCTTGAGCCAAAGCTAGCTACATTACTTGAGCCAAAGTCGGTAACCAATCATGGTCGGCTAAAAACGAGTTTTATTTCCATTGGCACTCCACCAATACATTTCACGAGTTTTGTTATCATTGACACTCCACCAATACAAAAAAACAGTAAATGCACCCGACATCATTACAAACATATGCACATATGCTTATAACTACAAAGTGATTTACGAATCATTTTCTTATTCCGAGTTTTATTTCCATTGGCACTCCACCAATACACATACGGTAAATCCACTCCTCGTTGTTACAAACATACCCATATATGTTTATAACAACTAAGTGATTTACGCTTCATTTCGTCATTCACATCAGAAAAATCCACACATTTTCTATCACAGTTAACTTATCCTTACCTCGTTGAGTGTTGAGTTTGGGTTCTTGGTAACTCCTCAAGTTCCACCGACACCACCTCCAACCTTAGGATCTTTCCTTATCCCACCATATAACACAAGGTTAGTCACTTATACCAAATATCACATAAACAACTTATATTGCATCATTTAACCATACAAGATATTCATCATATTTTCAACATTAGAAGGTAAACTCATCTTCTACCTCTAGCATTTTAACCATTTTCCATTTTACCCCATTTTCTATTTACGGTTTTAGGGTTTTCATGAACCAACCCACAAACTCTTTCCATTTTCAACATACTAACTTTAAACCAAGAGTTTACAAGAGAAAAGTCACATAAAACGAACCATAACTCAAAAGGGTGAGTTTCCATGGTTTCCCTCATTCTTAAGAAGAGATCCATAATACCAAAAATGGGTTTTCAAGAGAAGAAGAGAGTTATGATAGAGAGTTTTACCTCTTCTCAAGATCTTGAACAAGAATCAAAGCTCCTAGACCTTGGGAATGCTCTATTCTCTCTCCTCTCTTCAAATCTTTACCTAAAAATGTATTTGGGGTTTCCCTCATTTAATGCTCTCGTCGGGTTCTCGCTTAAGCGAGCTTATTCTCGCTCAAGCGAGAAAATCCCGCCCATTTTAAAAACTCATATCTGACCCTCTCGCTCAAGCGAGAATCTCACAGTGTCAACAACCCCATATTGCTATTTCTCGCCCAGGCGAAACAACTCTCGCTCAGGCGAGAATTTTCCTGTATACCCCAGGATTTCACCCTCTCAGGTGAGTCTCTCTCGCCCAGGCGATAATCTCTCGTTCAAGCGAGGATCCTCCAGTATAGCCCAGTATTTCACCCTCCTAGGTGAGTCTCTCCCTCGCTCAAGCGAGAATCTCTCGCTCAGGCGAGGATCTCAGGACTGATACTATAATTTTAAAGACTTAAAATTTAGGGTGTTACAATCCTCCCCCTCTTATAAGAATTTTCGTCCCCGGAAATTAAACATACCTCGATCCAAATAAATGAGGGTAATCCTCCCTCATTTCTTGTTCTACTTCCCAAGTAGCGTCTCCTTCGTCCACTTGACTCCACAACACCTTCACCAAGGCAATGTCCTTGCCTCTCAATCTCTTGACACGAGTATCCATGATCCTCACTAGCAATGTCGAAAAAGTCAAATTATCCTTCAACTTTATCTGATCTGACTCAACCACATGAGATGGATCCCCAATATATTTCCTTAACTGAGATACATGTAATACATTATGGAGGTTCGACAATAATGGAGGTAATGCAATCCGATATGCCACCGACCCAATTCTCTTTAATATCTAATACAGCCCGTAAATCGAGGAGTCAGCTTACGAGACTTTAACACTCTACCGATGCCGATAGTTGGAACAATCCTCATGAAAACATGATCTCCCTCGTCAAACTCAAGGGGTTTCCTCCGCTTATCATAATAGCTTTTCTGCCGACTCTGGGCGATCTTCATGTTCTCTCGGATTTTCTTGATCTTATCTATAGTCTCTTGGACCAACTCGGGCCCCAATATCAAATTCTTCCCAGTCTCAAACCAACTCACTGGATTTCGGCACTTCCTACCATATAAGGCCTCATAGGGTGCCATCCCAATACTCGAATGGAAGCTATTGTTGTAGGTAAATTCAATCAATGGCAACATACAGTCCCACCCCCCTGGTTGTTCCAAGACACAAGCTCTCAAAAGATCCTCCAATGACTGTATTGTCCTCTCTGATTGACCGTCCGTCTGTGGATGGTAAGCTGAACTTAGTTTCAACTTAGTTCCCAAAGCGGATTGCAAACTGGTCCAAAAGTTTGAAGTGAAACGGGGATCCCTATCCGACACAATGCTCGACGGTATCCTATGCAAACGAACCACCTCTCGGATATACAGTTCTGCCAATCGTTCCAGGGAGTACCTCATGTTTATCGGCAAGAAATGAGCAGACTTGGTCAAACGACCCACTATTACCCATATCGAGTCATATCCTTTCTGAGTCTTTGGAAAACTAGACACAAAATCCATGGAGATACTGTACCACTTCCATACGGGAATTTCTAGGGGTTGTAATTCTCCCGCTAGTCGCTGATGCTCAATCTTGGCCTTCTGACACACCAAACAACTAGAGACATACGAAGCCACATCTCTCTTCAACTCAGACCACCAAAATAACTTCTTCAAGTCTTGGTACATTTTCGTTGTCCCAGGGTGAAAACTCATCTTACTCTTATGGGATTCCTCCAAAATACTTCTCCGTAATTCCTCGTCATGGGGTACACACACTCTCCCCTTGTAACGCAACAATCCACTAGGGTCCCATGCGAAATCAGTTTCCTTACCACTTAATATCAAATACCGTTTAGCCATTAGCTCAATATCTTCCACTTGCATTACCCGGATTTGATCGAACAGTTCATTTGTGACCTTAAGCATCCCTAGAATCATGCTCTGGGGCTTTATCTGAACTTCCAAGTTCATATCCCTGAATTCTTCAATCAGTTTCCCTTCTCTTATCATCAACGCCGACATATATAAGGATTTCCGACTTAGAGCATCGGCCACTACATTGGCCTTTCCCGGATGATATTGCAGCCCAAAATCATAATCCTTAAGGAATTCCATCCACCGTCTCTGTCTCATATTCTATTCCTTTTGATCAAATAGATACTTCAAACTCTTGTGGTCGATGAATACCTCAAATCTCACGCCATAGAGATGGTGTCTCCAGATCTTTAAAGCAAAGACCACTGCTGCCAATTCTAAATCATGAGTAGGGCAATTTTGTTCGTGCGTTATTAACTGACGAGAAGCATAGGCAACAACTTTCCCTTCTTGCATCAGGACACAACCCAAACCTTGCTTGGAAGCATCACAATAGACAATGAAATTCTTATTGGTACAGGGAAGAACCAACACTGGTGCTGTAGTCAACCTTCGTTTCAACTCCTGGAAGCTTTCTTCATAACGAAGTGTCCATACATACGGTTCTCCTTTCCGGGTGAGCTTAGTCAATGGTAGTGCCAACTTCGAAAATCCTTCCATGAATTTCTGATAATACCCAGCCAAACCCAGAAAGCTCCTGATCTTAGTGACTGACTTGGGCACCGCCCATTCCATAACCACTTCAACCTTTGAAGGATCTACTGCCACCCCTTCCTTGGATATTACATAACCAAGAAAGATTACCGATTCCAACCAGAAATCACATTTTGACAGTTTTGCATACAACCGATTCTTACTAAGGAGGTCTAGCACCACCCTCAAGTGCTCAACATGCTCCTCTCGGCTTTTGGAGTAAATCAAAATGTCATTAATAAATACCACTACGAATGAATCCAAGTACGGATGAAAAATCCGGTTCATGTAGTCTTGTTCAACTGTCTGTAGTGGGAGGAATAGATGGCCAACTAAGAGTGTGGTGAATTAGTTGTTTTAAAAAAATCACTAGGAACTTTTCAGTTTTTCTACTTAAGACCAAATTAACAGAGTTGTAGCGGAAGAAAGTTTAGTAGAAGAAGAAGAAGTGCATAAAACAAAAAGTGTAAGGATGAGAAAAATCACACCAGAAAATTATACTGGTTCACCTTCTACCACCGAAGGCTACGTCCAGTCCTCTTGAAAACCACAAGAGATTTCCACTATTGAATGAGTTTAACTTATAAGCAAAGTCACACCTAGATTCCCCCTAAGTTGTATCACTCACTCACTTCAACAAGATAGTACACCACTATCCTTGTTTTACAATGCCTCACCAATCCATATGGTGATTACTTGAGTACAAGTATGAAGATAATAAATGGCTTAATGAAAAACTCACAATGTATCTTAATGCCTTATGAAGTTTTCAGAATTCCAAAGAATGTGAAAGTTTTTCTGAAAAACTTCAAAGTGTTCTTGAATAAAAACTAAGAAATTTGTATCAAGAACTTGGATTTTTGAGTATAAAAGTTATGTTGTAATTCTGAGATCCTACAAGGTTTATATAGAGTTCCAAAAGGTGTTTACAATCACTTTCAAAAGGTATAAGTCGTTTGGGAAAAGTTGAACCAAGTTGGAACACAATGGTTCAATTTAAAAATCAGATTTTCGCAGTAACAGTACTGGTAATCGATTACTTATCCGTGGTAATCGATTACCAGTTGAAAAACAACTGATACTGACGATTTTTGCTTGTGGTAATCGATTACCAATATGAGGTAATCGATTACCTCAGTTGAAATTTCAAATCCTATGTTGCTCAACGGCTAGTGGTAATCGATTACTTCCATAGGGTAATCGATTACACTAGTTGAAATTTCATTTCCCAAAAATGCCGAGAGTTATGGTAATCGATTACTTACCCTGGTAATCGATTACTTCAATTAAATTTTGGATTTTAACTTTTAACAGTAAGTGGTAATCGATTACTACTACAGGGTAATCGATTACCCTAGTTATTTTTGCTTTTTCCCAACTTTTCAAAAATAACTTGGTTTTTCTTAGGAACTCTTATATTAACCTAGATTAAGATCTTTATTCTGAAGGCATTGTGATTTCTTATCAGTTTGAAATATATGCTACTAAAAGACTAAGACTCTTATAAATAAAATATACTTCAAGTTCTTTAAGTCTTTAATCTTCAAATAGCTTTTCTTCTCTCTTTTGGTGATGTGCATTTGTCTTCATTAAAACCCAGCCTCGGTCAAGGAGCCAGATCATCTTCCCATGTAGTCGGTACACAACCGCATACTACCATCCTTCTTCTTAACCAACAAAACAGGCGCACCCCACGGTGAGACACTAGGACGAATAAACCGCTTGGCTAATAAGTCCTCGACCTGCTTCTTCAACTCGGCCAATTCTAACGGTGCCATCCTATAAGGAGCTATAGAGATGGGTCCCGTAGGCACCAAATCGATAGAGAATTCAACTTCTCTCACTGGAGGCAACTCTGGAATATCACCAGGAAATACCTCAGGAAACTCACGAACTATCGGAATGTCCTCAATCTTGGGTTTCTCAATACCCTCAAGGGATGCCAACAACATAAACACGGCCCCTCCCTCCTTACAGGAAGTCCTGACTTCCTTTGCCGATAACGGTTTCATGTTAATAACCTCATCGGAAATCTCATCTAGATTCCCGAATACCACGGTCTTATCAGCACAATTAAGAACCACGCGATTTGCCGACAACCAGTCCATCCCCAAAATTATATCTAACTAGGATAGTGGTAAGTAGATTAAATCCACGGTAAAGGTCCTCCCATTCACCACCACCGGACATCGAGACACAACTGTCGACACCACCACAAGTACATCAGTTGGGGTGGATACGACCAAGTCGAAAGGCAACGACTCAGTTTGCAAATTCAGTTTATCCACGCATTCAACAGATACAAAGGAGTGTGTTGCTCCCGAATCAAACAACACTAAAAGGGGAATACCTGCTACCATGCAATTACCTTTTATCAGGCCATCTACACCCGATACCTCTGTACCGCTCATGGTCAACACTCTACCAGCGGATCGAGGGCGTTCAGCCCTCACTGCATTCACACTCTGCAGTGGATTAGGACACTGTCTTCGGACATGCCCAACCTCCTTGCAATGAAAACAGGTTAGTGCCATTCCGGGGCACGAGTCACCAACATGAGCTCGACCACATTTACTGCACATAGAAGGAGAGTTCAAATCCGCCGACATTGGCATGAGCCCTCGACCCATGTGAAGAGTAACCTCGACTACCCGTCGGATTAGAGTAAGGTTTCCGTGCCTCTTGGAACACCTTGCCCTTCCCTTTCTCATGAGAGAAATTTCTTTGAGGTCCAGAGTGTTTGGGGGGAAGTAGTTTTGGCGTCAGCACTTCATCCGCCCTCATGTCATCCTCCACCATTCTGCACTTGTTGACCAAGGTAGCAAAGTCAGAGATCTCTTGATGCCTAAGCATCGTCTTCAGTTTGGGCTTCAAACCCGATTCAAATTTCGAGCATTTGGACCTTCCATCCACCTCCAACTCTGAGTAAGGGCAAAACCGGGCCAACTCTTCAAATTTGGCCGCATATGCTCCCACCGACAGGTCTCCCTGTTCCAACCTTAGAAACTCCATCTCTTTCTGCCTCCTCAGATCAGCAGGAAAATATTTATGGAGGAATTTCACCTTGAAGGTATCCCAGGAAATCAGCTATCCCTCTGCCTCCATTTGGCGTCGAGTGAACTCCCACCAATTCTCAGCCTCTATCACTAACATGTAGGTGGCGTAAGCCAACCTCTGAGCCTCCGTACAGTTCATGGCTCTGAAGATCCGTGACACCCATTGGATCCACTCGATGGCAGCTTCAGGAGCAAACCCCCTAGAGAATTGACTGGGATTCCTCCTGCAGAACTCATCCAGCCCTCGGTATTCTGCCGGCCCAGGTGGAACTAGTGGGTGTGAACTCGGACTTGGCGCCGGGTTCTGGTTCAGATTGTGCAAGTTCTCATTGACTTGTTGCAATGCCGCCACCATTTGCGCCAGTAAATCATTCGGGACAATCTGACTTGCCCCTCTTCCTCTTCCTCTTCCAGCCATGGGTACCTGTACTCACTCACTGGTTAGTAATCGAATTTGTATAATAACCGTGCATGTAACCACTTAACAATTTGCACAAGTCAACCATCTCAACACATAAAGTTTTCAAAGAAGCATGTAAAACCATACTCTAGGTCGCAGAATTAACTATGCTCTGATACTATATTGTAAGGACCCAAATTCTACCATTGAAATTTTTTCCTTATTTAATCAAATTCCATGCATTTAACAATAAATCATAATTACCGAGTAAATAAATTTATTTAAAAAGACCTCACTTCTCCCTCACACTCGATATATGAATCAAAAGTAACATACAAAATCCGATAGCAGAAAAATATAATTCATATTAATATAACCTAGTAACGGCCGCATACAATTAGCTATGGGTTTCCAAAACACCCATAGCTACCTATATCCCGAGTTACTAGTTTCCAGGTTCAATGTCATGTACGACAATCAGGTTTATAATTACAAAATAATTAGTTCAAGTACAACCAATAAGGTTACAAAAAGAATGGATTAGAGACATCAAAATAATAGTCTCTAAGCTCCTAATCAAAAACACCCATGCTCCTTCCACCTACCTGCAATGGGATTAACATTGACAATACACCAGGAAAACACAAAGGAATAAGTCGTTAACTCATTAAATATCATTGTAAGATAATCCACATTTAATAAGGTTAAATAAACGGTTTAAAATCAAGTTTGCTTAAAAGCCAATTTCATCGTTCATACTTTTGAAAACCATGCTACATAACTTGAGCCAAAGTTTGCTACATTGCTTGAGCCAAAGCTTGCTACATTACTTGAGTCAAAGTTTGCTACATTGCTTGAGCCAAAGCTTGCTAGATTACTTGAGCCAAAGTTTGCTACATTGCTTGAGCCAAAGCTTGCTACATTACTTGAGCCAAAGTCGCTAACCATATATGTTTATAACAACTAAGTGATTTACGCTTCATTTCGTCATTCACATCATAAAAATCCACACATTTTCTATCACAGTGCATAATTTAAAGACTTATCCTTACCTCAGTGAGTGTTGAGTTTGGGTTCTTGGTAACTGCTCAAGTTCCACCGACACCACCTCCAACCTTAGGATCTTTCCTCAACCCACCATATAACACAAGGTTAGTCACTTATACCAAATATCACATAAACAACTTATATTGCATCATTTAACCATACAAGATATTCATCATATTTTCAACATTAGAAGGTAAACTCATCTTCTACCTCTAGCATTTTAACCATTTTCCATTTTACCCCATTTTCTATTTACGGTTTTGGGGTTTTCATGAACCAACCCACAAACTCTTTCCATTTTCGATATACTAACTTTAAACCAAGAGTTTACAAGAGAAAAGTCACATAAAACGAACCATAACTCAAAAGGGTGAGTTTACATGGTTTCCCTCATTCTTAAGAAGAGATCCATAATACCAAAAATGGGTTTTCAAGAGAAGAAGAGAGTTATGATAGAGAGTTTTACCTCTTCTCAAGATCTTCAACAAGAATCAAAGCTCCTAGACCTTGGGAATGCTCTATTCTCTCACCTCTCTTCAAATCTTTACCTAAAAATGTATTTGGGGTTTCCCTCATTTAATACTCTCGTCGGGTTCTCGCTTAAGCGAGCTTATTCTCGCTCAAGAGAGGAAATCCCGTCCATTTTAAAAACTCAGATCTGACCCTCTCGCTCAAGCGAGAATCTCACAATGTCAAGAACCCCACAATGCTATTTCTCGCCCAGGCGAGACAACTCTCGCTCAGGCGAGAATCTTCCAATATACCCCAGGATTTCACCCTCCCAGGTGAGCCTCTCTCGCCCAGGCGATAATCTCTCGCTCAAGCGAGGATCCTCCAGTATAGCCCAGTATTTCACCCTCCTAGGTGAGTCTCTCCCTCGCTCAAGCGAGAATCTCTCGCTCAGGCGAGGATCTTAGGATTGATACTATAATTTTAAAGACCCATTAATATTTTCTACGAATTCCATTCCAATAGGAAACGTCTTAAAATTGTTGTTACCTTAGCTTGCAACAATTCTAAATAGCACGAAATAATACTTATTAGGTGAGTCACGACCAGGTCTCTCTTTAAGACATTTCATGGTAATGCCCAAAATGTTCAAGCAGATTATCAACCACGCCATCCCTATGATAAAACAACCCATTTATCTGTTATTGAATTTTTACTAGGGATGGCAATATGGGCATCGCCCAATGGGCCAGCCCATTTTGATCGACGTTTTTGGCAGGTCGGGCTGATAATTTCAGCCCAAAAACCCATATTCAACCCGTTTTTTAGACGGGCCATGGAGGGCTGGGCTGGGCCGGGCCGGCGGGCCAAGACTAAAATAAACACAAATGCTAGTGTTTAAAAAGGGGAATTCCAAGTCACTCCCTCCTTTGTTCTAACTTAGCAAATTCTACCCCAAACACTATTCATCTTCATCTCTTCATCATTATTAGGTTCTATCTAACCCCATACTATTATGATTATTTCTATTCATATTTTATTATGATTTTTGTGCTTGTCATTTTCATGTTCTTCTTTTCTTCCTTTATTAACCATTAATCTGTATAAAACTATAAATTATACATTCCTACAAATTCTTCTTTTCTTCCATAAAAATTGAGGGGAATGCTTGGCTTTATTGCTTTTTCAGAAAAAGATTAGAAGGAGAGTGATAGGTAAATGCTTGCATCAGATTGATTTCTTATTTTCTAAACTTATTTTGCTGAACCATATATAAATGTGTTAAGAAATATTCTTACGCCATTTTTAACAACTATTGTTAGGACTAGGATGTTGACGATTTTAAATTGGTTGGAAGTGGGTGAAGAGGAGAATTGAGAGATTTTGATAACAAAATGTGTGTGGGGAATAGTAAAGTACAAACAAGGGGACAAAATCTTTTCTATCTCAATTTTGAATTTTCATTGTTTTTAAAGTAGAGATACTGATTAAAGTATTTTTGAATTCTCTCTTCCTTGTATTATAAACCAAATAAGGGAGTGAAAATTCAACATTATTTTTCCTCAATGTGACATGCAATATTTAAAATTTGTAGGTGTTGGAAGCTTTTAAGGTTTACTAATTGCTTTGAGAAAAATATTATAATGTATTTTGGTTTACTGTCAAGAGTGTGAATGCTACATGTTATTTTCGATTTCACTTATTTGAATTTGAGTTCCCCTACAACAAATTTGTTTGTAACCTATCTTTGTTGTTATTTTGGCACAATTAATATGGAAGGTTCTGGTCATAATTCAAATCCTATTAATGTTAACAATGAGATGGAAGATGTTGAAGATAAAATTCGAGAATCTCAATCGGTAAGATGTTGAAGATGCTGAATTGTCTAAAAAGATACTTGAATTTTTGAATGAAATGGGGTATAGAAAAAAGATTTTTTCTATAACTTTAGATAATGCTTCTTCCAATGATGTCATGCAAGAGCAATTGAAAAATAAGCTTATTGTGGAAAACTCATTGTTATGTGATGGACAATTCTTTCATGTGTGTTGTTGTGCACACATATTGAATCTAACTTTCCAAGAGGGATTGAAGGTAGCTAGTGATACCTTGTATAAAATCAGGGAGAGCATCAAGTATGTGAGAGGTTCAGAAGGTAGAATGCTCAAATTTAAGGTATGTGTAAGGACCCAAATTTAAGGTAAGGACCCAAATTCAACCATTGAATTTTTTTCCCTATTTTAATCCATTCATACATACATTCATCACTATATTTTGATCACTCATTAATGATAAGCTGAACTCAATTTCAGCTTAGTTCCCAACGCGGACTGCAAATTAGTCCAAAAGTTTGAAGTGAAACGGGGATCCCTATCCAACACAATGCTCAACGGTATTCCATGCAACAGAACAATCTCCTTGATATACAGTTCCGCCAATCGCTCCAAAGAATATCTCATGTTCATAGGTAAAAAGTGTGCAGATTTAGTCAATCTATCCACTATTACCCATATCGAATCATACCCTTTCTGAGTCTTTGGAAAACCCGATACAAAATCCATGGAGATACTATCCCACTTCCAAACGGGAATCTCTAGTGACTGTAACTCTTCCGCTTGTCGCTGATGCTCAATCTTGGCTTTTTTGACAGACGAGACAACTCGAGACATACAAGGCCACATCCTTTTTCAACCCAGACCACCAAAACAACTTTTTCAGATCTTGGTACATCTTTGTAGTCCCCGGGTGAAAACTCATTTTACTCTTGTGTGACTCCTCCAGAATACTCTTTCGCAATTCCGCATCATGTGGCACACACACCCTTCCCTTATATCGCAACAATCCACTAGAATCTGACTCAAAATCAGTCTCCTTCCCCATATCTATCAAATCACGTTTTACCTTCAACTCACGATCCTCAACTTGCATTTTTCGGATTTGGTCAAACATTTCATTGGTGACCTTAAGCATTCCCAAAATCATGCTATGGGGTCCCACTTGAACTGCCAAGTTCATATCCCTGAACTCCTTAATTAGTTTCTCTTCACGAACCATCAAAGCCGACATATGTAAGGACTGCCGACTTAAAGCATCGGCTACCACATTACCCTTCCCTGGATGGTACTGCAATCCAAAATCATAGTCTTTAAGAAATTCCATCCACCTTCTCTGACTCATGTTAGTTCCTTTTTATCAAACAGATACTTCAAACTCTTGTGGTCGCTGTACACCTCAAATCTTACGCCATAAAGATGGTGTCTCCAGATTTTTAAGGCAAAGACCACTACAGCTAATTCCAAATCATGTGTAGGGTAGTTTTGCTCATGCGTTCTCAACTGTCGCGAAGCATAAGCAACAACTTTCTCGTCCTGCATCAACACACAACCCAAACCTTTCTTAGAAGCATCACAATACACACTGCAATCACGGTCAGTACAAGGAAGAACCAACACTGGTGCCGTAGTCAATCTCCGCTTCAACTCTTGAAAACTTTATTCATGACGGATTGTCCACACATACGGTTCTCCTTTTCTGGTAAGCTTAGTTATGGGCAATGCCAACTTGGAAACCCCTCTATGAACTTCCTGTAATAATCAGCCAAACCTAGAAAACTCCTAATCTCAGTCACTAACTTGGGCACTGCCCATTCCATCACTGCCTCGACCTTAGAAAGGTCTACTGCCACTCCTTCCCGGGATATCACATGTCCAAGGAAGTTCACTGATTCCAACTAGAAATCACATTTAGACAATTTCGCATACAACCGATTCTTACTCAGAAGATCTAGAACAATTCTCAGGTGCTCCGCATGTTCCTTTCGGCTCTTGGAGTAAACTAGAATGTCATCAATAAATACGACTACGAATAAATCCAAATACGGATGAAAAGTCTGATTCATGTAGTCGGTAAATATTGTTGGGGCATTCGTTACACCAAAGGGCATCACCAAATACTCAATGCACATACATCATCCTAAAAGCAGTTCTAGGAATATCCTCCGACTTCACTCGAAGTTGGTGGTAACCTGACCAAAGGTCAATCTTTGAAAACACCACCGCTCATCTCAACTGATCCATCAAGTCATCAATCCTAGGCAATGGATACTTGTTCTTGATGGTGACCTTGTTCAACTGTCTACAATCGGTGCACAACCTCATACTCCCATCTTTCTTCTTAACCAACAAAAAAAATGCACCCCACGGTGAGACACTAGGACGAATAAATTTCTTTGCCAACAAGTCTTCAACCTGCTTTTTCAACTCAACCAACTCTAACGGTGCCATCCTATAAGGAGATATAGAGATGGGTCCTGTTCCCGACACTAAGTTAATGGAGAATTCAACTTCTCTGACTGGTGGTAATTCCGGAATATCACTAGGAAACACCTCAGGAAACTCACGAACTATCGGAATATCCTCAACTCTGGGTTTCTCAATACCCTCCAGGGATGCCATCAAAACAAACACGGCTCCTCCCTTCTTAAAGGAAGTTCTCACTCCCTTACCCGACAACGGCTTCACATAAAAAGCCTCAACAGAAATCTCACCCAGATCTCCAAACACAACGGTCTTATCAGCACAATTAAGCAGCACATGATTTGCTGATAACTAGTCCATCCCCAGAATTAGATCTAACTGGGACAGTGGTAAGCAGATTAAATCCACGGTAAATGTCATACCGTTTACCACTACCGGACATCAAGACACACACGTCGACACCACCACAGGCACACTAGTTGGGGTGGATACGACCAAGTCGAAAGGCAACGACTCAGTTTGAAATTTCAGTCTATGCACGCATTCAATAGATACAAAGGAGTGTGTCGCTCCCGAATCAAATAACACTAAAAGAGGAATACCTGCCACTATGCAATTACATTTGATCAAGCCATCCAAATTCGATGCCTCCGCACCACAGATGGTAAACACTCGGCCCATAGATCGAGGTCGTTCAGCCCTCATAGCGTTCATACTCTGCTGCAACTTCGGACAATACCTCTTGATATGCCTTGTCTCCTTGTAGTTGAAGCAACTAAGTGTCGTACCTCGGCACAAGTCGCCGACATGAGTTCTGCCGCACTTGTTGCATACGGACGGAGGATGAGATTGTGATCCCCCAGCCTTGGCGTGAGGCCTTGGCCCATGCGAACTACCCCTTCGATTTCCAGCAAGTGGGGAGTATGGTTTCCGTTCCTCTTGAAAGACCTTGCTTTTCCCCTTCCCATGCTCGTAACTCTTTTGAGACCCAAAGTGCCTCGGGGTATTTGTGCGAGCAGTCACCACCTCATCTACTGCTAGGTCATCCTCATACATCCTGCACTTGTTTACCAAGGTAGCAAAATCAGTAATCTCTTGATGCCCGAACATCCTTTTCAGCTTAGGCCTTAAGCCCGATTCAAATTTAGAGCACATGGACCGTCCGTCCACTTCCAACTCAGAGTATGGACAAAATCGGGCCAATTCCTCAAACTTGGCCGCATATTCTCCCACCGACATGTCACCCTGTTCCAACCTAAGAAATTTCATCTCTTTCTTCCTCTTCGGATCAATAGGAAAATATTTCTAAAGGAACTTCTCCTTGAAGGTACCCCAGACAATCACTTGGCCCTCCGTTTCCATTTGGCGCCGAGTAAACTCCCACCAAGTTTCAGCTTCTTTCACCAGCATGTAAGAAGCATAAGCCACCTTCTGAACATCATTACAACCCATGGCTCAGAATATTCGTTCCAAGTCTTGAATCCACTCGTGCGAAGCATTAGGAGCGAATCCACCTTGGAACTGGCTAGGATTCCGCTTACAGAACTCATTCAATCCTCGGTACTCGGCCGGCTCGAGTGGAGCTGAAGGTTGCGAACTAGAACTTGGTGCTGGGTTCTGGTTCAGGTTATGCAAGTTCTCATTAACTTGTTGTAGTGCAGCCACCATCTGAGCAAACAGATCATTCGGAATATTCTGACTCATTCCTCTCCCTCTTCCAGCCATTCCTTTACCTGCACTCATTGGTGGTTAGCACACAATTCTAACTCACATAATTCATGTTATCACATAGTCTCATAGTACATTACATGTTACTACACCAAGACTACATGATTTAAACAGTCAATTCACATAATTTCAACTAGTTAAATCACAACATGTTACAAAGAAGCAAGTAAGGTCATACCCTAGGCCGTAGAATTAACTATGCTCTGATACTATATTGTAAGGACCCAAATTTAAGGTAAGGACCCAAATTTTACCCTTGAAATTTTCCCCCTATTTTAATCCATTCATAGATACATTCATCATTGTACTTTGATCACTCATTAATCATTTCACCAACCCTTTTAGCATGCTATATTACAACACATTTTCATAAGGCAGAAAAACATAATTCATTCAAGAAATTCCCCATGGGTACTAAGAACCCAAAAGTTATAGTTCTCCAAAAATAACATTACACATGATTACAATTATCCAAATAAATAATAACCATGGTTACAATCATTCAAATCCGCAAGTAGTCAGTTAGAGTACAAAAACGCAAATTAATGAATCCAGAGTCTAAAGCTCCAAAGGCTCCAAACCGAGCATCCTCAATTTACTTGTTTACCTGCAATGAGATTATCAATGACAAATACAAAAAACACACAAAGGAGTAAGTCGTCAATTTCATAAATATCATTATAAGAAAATCCACATTTTAAAGGGGTTAGTAAACCATTTTAAATTCATTTTCGCTACATAACTTGAGCCAAAGTATCGCTACATAACTTGAGCCAAAGTATCGCTACATCGCTTGAGCCAAAACATCGCTACATCGCTTGAGCCAAAACATCGCTGCATAACTTGAGCCAAAGTATCGCTACATAACTTGAGCCAAAATATCGCTACATAACTTGAGCCAAAGTATCGTTACATCGCTTGAGCCAAAGCATTGCTACATAACTTGAGCCAAAGTATCGCTACATAACTTGAGCCAAAGTTTCGCTACATAACTTGAGCCAAAGTATCGCTACATCGCTTGAGCCAAAGCATCGCTACATAACTTGAGCCAAAGTAGCTAACCAATCATGGTCGGCTAAAAATATGTTTTCTTTTCATTGATTCACCATCAACTCATCAACAACATTTTCCACGCATTCTTTCAATATGATATGTTAATTAAAGACTTATCCTTACCTTGGTGAGTGTTGGGTTTGGTCCTTGGTAACTTTGCAAGTTCCACCGGTACCGCCTCCAACCTTACGATAATTCCTCATTCTCACCACATAACAACAATGTCAGTCATTTATTCAAAATAACACATAAACAACTCATATTTTATCTTTAAACATACAAGAGATTCATACATTTTCAATGTTTCCAAAATTACCTTTATTAAAGGTTTCCAAACATCTAAAACATGCATAATTATCTTATATTCAACATTAGAACATATATTCACCCTTTTCATCTAGCATTTAACTCATTTCCTCTTTTGACCACATTTTCATTTTGGGGTTTTAGGGTTTTCATGAATCAACCCTTAAACCTTCTCTATTATATGAATACCAACTCTAAACCAAGAGTTTACAAGAGAGAAACTAAATAAAACGAACCACAACTCAAAAGGAAGAGTTTCCATGGTTTCTCACATTTTGAGAAGAGATTCCACATACCCAAAACAAGTTTCAAAGGGAAGAAGGAGAGTTAGTATCAAGAGATTTACCTTTTCTCATGCCTCTAGATGATTCACAAGAATCCTTGCTTTTGAAAATGCTCTCTTCTCTTTATTCTCTCCAAAGTTCTAACCCTAAAAGTGTTTGGGGTTCCCTTTTTAATGTAACAGCGTCGGGTTCTCGCTCAAGCGAGCCCATTCTCGCTCAAGCGAGAAGATCCCGCCCATTTTAAAACCTCAGATCTAGTGCTCTCCCTCAAGCGAGGATCCTTCAGTACCAAATCCCTCTCCCTCGCCCAGGCGAGCCAATTCTCGCCCAGGCGAGAATCCCAGGAAATCCTGGGAGCAGATACTGGGCCTCTCGCTTTGATACTTCTGCTGGCTTATGTCTAGATGTTCCTATAAGGTGGAACTCTACTTATTCGATGCTTGAATCTGCTTTTAAATATAAGCTTGTATTTGAAAAACTCCACTTGTATGATGATAATTACAAATTTTCTCATTCGGTAGAAGATTGGAAGAGAGCAGAAAAAATCCATGTATTTTTGTTGCCTTTTTATCGTACCACAAACTTGATTTCGGGCACATATTATCCTACTTCCAACTTGTATTTTATGCAAGTTTGGACGATTCAATGTGTACTCCTTAATACTTTAAGAGATGAAGATGAAGTTTTGATGAGCATGGCTAATAGGATGATTAAGAAGTTTGAGAAATATTGGGATGATTATAGTGTTGTGCTTGCAATGGGGGCAATTCTTGACCCAATGGTGAAGTTAGAGACATTGAATTATTGTTTTGAAAGAGTTGATGATTCTACTTTTGAAACAAAGTTGCAGTTAGTTAAGAAAAAATGTATATGCTATTTGAACAATACCGTAGCACAAATGCTCCTACTTCTATGCAGACTTTGACCTCTGATGCTGCTCAGAAGAAGGCTAAATTTCAAGACTTAGGTTATGTGTTTGATGTAAGTATTTTATACTTTTCTGGATTAATAGTTTAAATATTTAATGGTTTAATTATATATTTATTTGATATTAATATGTTTTATTTGTGAATTATTTAATAGGAACTCGATAGGCACAAGACACAACTTGCCACAAAAATGGGAAAGTCATAACTTTATCTTTATTTGGAGGAGACGTCTTTAAATTTGAAAGATAATAATGATTTGGATGTGCTACAGTGGTGGAAAGAAAATAAAAGTCGATTTCCGGAGCTATCAATCATGGCCCATGACTTGCTTTGCATTCCTATTACAACTGTTGCATCTGAATCTGCATTTAGCATTGGTTCACATGTTCTTAACAAGTATAGAAGTCGACTTTTATCCAAAAATGTGGAAGCTTTGATTTGTGCTCGTAATTGGTTGAATGGTTTTGTTTGTGAAGGTAATTTATTGTTTTTCAATGTAATTATCATTTATTTGTTAGTTAATTATTTTTATAAGTATATATTAACTTAATCATGTACATAATGTATATGATGATGAAGAAGATTTGAAAGATGTTGATGTGGAGACATCTTCTTCCAACAACTCATATAATGTTTAAAAATTAGGAGTTAGAAGCTTTATTATGAACTTAGATTGTATGAGTCTAAAAGTTTAAGACTATGTTGATTTGTTGTTTAGAAATTACAAGTGTTAAACTAAGATGGTATGCTACTATGAGATTGTGTACTTTGATTTCTGATTTTTTGTTTTAAAAGACATTTATGAGGTGTGATGATTATATATTTATGAAATCGTGATTGCGTTGGTTATAAATGTGTGTTTTGAAAAAAAAACGGGCTAGCCCGCCTGCATGCCAGCCCTGCCAAATATGGGGCAGACTGACATTTTGAGCCCTTTTAACAATAAGGGACGGGACGGGCCGATATTGCCACCCCTAATTCTTACTATATTGTAAGAATCGATCTCGAATACACCCACAATATAACTACCAGTGTCAATTCGCGAAATATGCACAATATGGCTACATGTGGCAATTCCTTTCCCACAATCTGACTACTAGTGTCAGTTCTTGAAATTCTCACAATATGGCAGTCTGAGTCCATTCTTAGTGCCACAAAAATAAGGAAAGTGAAGTTTGCCGAAAATGTGTCGGCAAATATTATGAGGGGGAAAGAAGAAGTTGATGATAGAAAGCTCAACTTGGGATGAGACAATATGAAGGGACGAAGTCTCTATCTATAGTTTGAGGCCTCCAACAACCACCTCTACCTGAAGGCCGAGATGGGAGATGTATCCCTAATGACCATATGATCCAACGACCTAAAAGCATGTTCCAACATTTTAGCATTATGTTACCTTTTATCTTTTCTATTTGTACACAGTGGTCAAGCTAGAGACCAGGAGGCAAAAGTCATAATAAAAATGATGACAAAGTTGACAAATTATGTACCTACGAAGGATGGTAATCAAACCTGGTTACCAATTATCACATTTGTATACAACTCCATTATTTATATGGCACAATATTGATACCATATATAATATTATACACACTTATTTACTTTTCAAAGATATTTATCTTTTTTTTATACGTTTCACCCTATATACATGAAAGCGATTTTTTGGTGTCAAATATAACATTTTCCATTTTGGTATGTGCTATAATCAACTCCATATTTGTTCAATAATTGGTTTACCCTGTATTGCGTATACTAGTTATATATCCTTAAAATGCATAAAAAATTTGAATATAAAATTGGTTCTGGAAGTTTTGGTGTTAAGAAAATATTTTACATGAGACATATAAAACCAGTTAAAGTGAAATATAATATGTTAAATCAATTTAGCATGGGACCCTTCTATACCAGAATATGAAGAGAATAAAATATTTACAAATTTTAATATTATTTAATTCAAAAATAATTAAAGGTATGATCCTTAAAATAATTTTAGTATAACATATCATTATCTCTACCTAGTACGATCTCTTTTTAATTTTAATAATATTTTAAGTCAGTGGCTTACCATGTCCCCTTTATCTAAAGGGTGGGGATTCATTTACTCCAAGAGTAAGTGGATCTCCACTTACTCCACATCTTAGTCATCAATTTTAGGGAAATATAATGGTTTAGATTCACCCACTAATCCAAACCATTGGATTTCCCTAGAATTGATGGCTATAAATTTACTCTTGGAGTTAATAGATCCCTCCACTTATCTAAATGCTAGAATAGGAGGTAAATGAACTTTAATTTTTTTGTTTTTGGAATATATAGTAGCAACTTAATTATTATAATATTTTTTATACAAAAAGTAATATATGGGATACTTAAAAATTACACAATAATTAATAATCTCTTTAGTAAAAAATAACATTAAATATAAATAAAATATATTAAAAATTTGAACAGATTGAAAAATTTGATATCTTTCGCATCCCAAGGGAAGATAATCAATTAGTGGATTCATTATCAATTCTCTCATCAATGTTTCAGTCAAGCATGAATGATTTATCACTCATCAAGATAGAAAACACAGACCAATCAACCTATTGTCATGCCAAAACCGATCAACCTATTGTCATGCCAAAACCGGATGAAAAATCTTAGTATCATGATTTAAAGATGTATCTTAAGAGTAAGGAATATCCTCTTGATAGTTTAGAAATGACAAAAAGACTTGAACGAGATTATCAATGGGTTTCTTACTTAATGTAGATATTTCTTAGATGTGGATGCGGGTTCGTTTGAGACCCATGCAAATGGACTTGCAACGGCTAGGAGAATTGTGAGATCGTGTTATTGCTAGTTGAAATGGAAATAGAGTGTTTTTATCATGTGAAAAGATGTCAGAGAGGGCACATATATGTTGACAACATCAATATATCTCCAAACTCACTAATTTTTTTTATCGGACCATGGACTTTTTTCTATGTTGGGACGTCATTGGACACATTGAACCAATGAATTCGTTTTATGTTTATCGCCATAAATTATTTCACCAAATAGGTTGAAGCAAGTTCATAAGATGAATGGAGCGGTAGAAGTGACATACACAAATATAAATAAAATCATCCATAAAATGGTTGTGATCTGACCTGTAAGGATTTGCATGAGATGTTACCTTCTATTCTACATGAGTATTATGCCTTAGTCTACAATCAACTAAGGATTTGCATGAGATGTTACCATCTATTCTACATGAGTACTATGCCTTAGTCTATAATCAACTAAGGCAACACCTTACTGTTTGGTTTATGGGATGGAAGTAGTCCTCCTAATTGAGGTTGAGATACCTTCTTTGAGAGTCATTGAGAAGCATATTTAGAGTAAGTAGAGTAGGTATAAGCCCGATATGATCTGTTAAACTTAATCGAAGGAAAGAGACTGACATCTATATGTCATGGATAATCGTACCAAAAAGAGAATTATGCCAAGAAGGTTTGTTAGTGTCAATCAGGAATGTGATTTGGTGGCCAAACAAATTTTTCCTATTCAGAAAGACCACAAAATTAAATGGACCCCAAAATATGTAGGACATTATGTTGTGAAGAAGGGTTTCTCAAGAGGTTCTCTTATTTTAACTAGCGTGGATGGAGATGACCTCCACCTTTCTGTGAACTCTGATGTGGTAAAGAAATCTTATGCTTGAGATGATTGCCCTTCAGGAAAAAACCAAAAAACAACACATGAAAAAATGAAAAAAGTCTATGTTTAAGAAATATCTTGTTACAATGATCACAATCACTTTTTACCTCGCATGCATACCTTAGAATAAAATGGAGGATGACGTAAATAAAGCCTTTATAGTGTGAACTATCAAACAAGTTTTTCTAATAATACAACACTCCTCTGTTATATTGTAAACAACAATGAAGAAATCTATAGTCACCTGATTGAGTCATGATATTATGAAGGGATATCATTTCTTAGTTTTCAAAAACAACATTAACAACCGAGCCAGGGTAGTCTTCCAACAACCTTCACATTCAAACATTAAATAGAGTTTGTTGCTCCATTCCAAACTGGTAAGAGTCTATAAGTTCCAAAATAAGAGAAAAATGAAAAGGAAAGAACACAGAGAGCCCGCTAAAATCCCCAATGAGTATCTTTAGTAAAAAAATTAAGATAGTGCAACTATACTTTAAGAGACCTTAAAAGGAAACACTTACAAGGAAAGATTCACTTTGAAATCAACAGTGGGATCAATGCGATACAAGAAATATACTCAGTACTAGAATGATATGAAAGAAAATCATTGGCGTCGCTACCTCTTTTTCATGGGCACAACAGAAATAATGCAAATAAATGTGATGAAATCATCATCGATGTTTTTTAGAGGGAAAACATGAAAAACCAATTTGAAGGATAATGATTAATCTGCTAAAAATAACATTAAAGTTCGGGAGTCGGTTATGTAAGAATGAGATTGCAACTAAGAGGGGGGGGGGGGGGGGGGGGGGGGTGAATTAGTTGTTGCAAATAAATGGCCAATTTTTATGTAATATCAAAGTTAAAGTGCAGCGAAAATATTATGCAGAAAAATATTGACTTGGAAGGATAGAAATATAACAAAGATAATGAGAAGAGAATACACAGGTGTTTTATATTGGTTCACCTTCTTGTCCACCGAAGGTTACGTCCAGTACTCTTGACTCGCAAGAGATTCCTTTATTAAATATAATGAGTTGCAATTACAATTATCTCACCCAGAGATCTCCTTGTACCTTACACACTCACTTATATCTAATCCATTGGAAAACCGTATTCCAAGTAACACCCTTGGTAAACACTATACCAAGTCACTAAACCCCTTTATCTTCACACCCTTGTGAAAGAAAGTGAACTTTGCAAAAGTGAAGAATATACAATATGGCTTGGATTGCCTTTACAAGTGTATGTAACAATTCTACACTTGCAATCCAAAAACAACTCTTATTCTATAGAATAAATGCTCTTTTACTTTGAAAAAGTTTGGAATGCACTTAGAAGCTACTCTGAAATAACTTAGAAAGTTTGAGAGTATGTTGCTTGAAAAGTGCAGAAAATTCAGAAAGTGTGACAGCTTTTAAAGAGAGTTTGTAATCTGAGTTGTTGTTATTAGAGTTGTTATCATGAGAGTGTTTCAATGCCTTTATATAGGCTTCCAATCAACCATAATACCTCTAGGTATGAGTAGGTTTCGTTTGGAATGAAACAAATCAGTTTTGAGTGAAACCTGTTCACTTTGAAATCTGAAAACTGATTCAACAACTCTCAGTAATCGATTACTATAAGTGAGTAATCGATTACCCAACAATCCTGTTGACAGCTTTTTCAAATTTCACACAGTGTAATCGATTACTGTATTTGAGTAATCGATTACTCAAAGGTACTGTCCAGCAGCTTTGTGAAATTGCCTTAGTGTAATCGATTACACTTCTTTGAGTAATCGATTACCCTGTTTTCTAAAAATGGTAATCTGTTACTTCAGAGACAGTAATGAATTAATCTTAGCTGTTAGAGGATGGATAACTCTTTTCTCACTCATGTAACTTGTTACTCAAGTATGGTAACCCGTTACATGTTGTTTTTGAAAATTACTTTTAATCACACTTAGATTTTTCTGATTTTCTTGAAAACAATATTGAGAACTATTAACTAAGGTAATAAAGTAGTTGTAACAATAGAAGTACCTAAAGACTTAGACTCTAAATCTTGAAGCTTTGTCTTCGATAGTCTTTGTAGGTCATCTTCCTTTCTTCTTTTTGTGATGTTGGTGTCTTCATCAAAACCGTGTCAAGGTCAGGAGCAAGATCTTCTTCACAATATCGGTTACAAATGTGGAAAGTATTAGGCACCTTATACCACTCGTTATAGAAACGATACCTAGACTAATCATGTGAATATTCGTTCAAGATATTAATTTTACCCTCACATTATTTAAAAAAACCAAAAAACATATATTTTGTGCGTGACAGGGAAGTGTATGCTCCTACATATCTCTAGTTGTGTAACACCCTAAATTAATCCTTCTTAAGATGCGGTATCAGTCCTGAAGAATGGGACATACTGCCAGATTCTCGCTTGAGCGAGGGGGTCTTGCCCAAGCGAGAGACTCAATGTTTTAAATTTGGAAATTATGGGAACCTCGCCCAAGCGAGAAATTGGTCGCTTGAGCGAGAGAATCTCGCCCAGGCGAGAGGGTCCGTGATTTGAAATTTAAAATGTTGTGGGCTTCTCGCCTAAGCGAGACATTCTCGCCCGGGCGAGACTACCCAGCTATAAAAGTGAAGAAAGGGTTTCACAAACCCTAGTCTTCATTTTCTTTTCTCCCCTTTCTCTCCCAACGGGGGCTCCACCCAAATGAACCATTCTCTCCTCCATTAAACCTCAAAACTCATCAAAACCTCTTCCTCTTGCTTCTAGTGGCACATTGGAGGGCTTTGGCGGTGAAAATGGAACATTGGAGATTGAAGGAAATTAAGGGAGATGTGGCTCTTTTGCGGAGCAACGGAACTTACGCAACCTAAGGTGAGGGAGAAGAACATATTGGTCTTAGAGTATTTGATTAGAGTCATCTTCTCGTTGAGCAATGTATGACTTGCCCTATGTGGTATTGGCTCGTTGAGCAATGTATGACTTGACCTATGTGGTATTGGCTCGTTGAGCAATGTATGACTTGCCCTATGTGGTATTGTCTCGTTGAGCAATGTATGACTTGCCCTATGTGGTATTGTCTCGTTGAGCAATGTATGACTTGCCTTATGTGGTATTGGCTCGTTGAGCAATGTATGACTTACCCTATGTGGTATTGGCTCGTTGAGAAATGTATGACTTGCCCTATGTGGTATTGGCTCGTTGAGCAATGTATGACTTGCCCTATGTGGTATTGGCTCGTTGAGCAATTAATGACTTGCCTTATGCGGTATTGGCTCGTTGAGCAATTAATGACTTGCCCTACGTGGTATTGTGAATGACTTGCCATACGTGGTATTGCGAATGTCTTGCCCAAGTGGTATTGCGAATGTCTTGCCCAAGTGGTATTGGCTTTGTGTAGCAACGTGTGATTAACCCTATATGATATAGTGTGGTAAGGAAAGTATGGTTTTGTTTTGGAAAGAATTGTAATGATGGGTAAGTATGGGAATGCTTTGAGTTTAGTGTTTGTGGTTGTTCATTGGATAAGATTATCGTGTGTGGATTTATGATAAAGAATGAATTGGATATATGAACCTTGTGTGGTATAATATGTTGATTGGTGAATGTTTAATAAGATTGAAGCTAGGTAATGTATAGGTTTTAATACTTTAATGTTATTACTCTATGTAATTCCACGCTACAGTCACTGTAGTCCGTTCTTACTCCCTTTTGTCTCTGCTTGTATGTGTTATGCATTGGAATTCAGGTGGCGGCTATAGTGCATTGGATTCTCGCGGAGAAAGTACCGATTAGTGTAGTTACTTTATGTACACGACATTGTAATTGAATAAGGCATGTAATATGAAGAACATGTTAAAGTGAATTTATGTATAAGTGACTTTCTCCTACATGTATGATGAGGTTAAATGGAAGTATTAATTGAGAAAGAATAATTGTATATAATATGTATGAGAAAGGAAGTGTAATGGTATGTTTTTAATGAATGGATACTTTTGATTATTTCCGCATTGAAATCATGAACATAAGTGATATTTGTATGCTCACAGGTTTTCCAAATCGTTTAAGTAATATATTTCAAAAGTAATCACTTGACTTCATGAATAAAGTTTTAAAATTTTTGGGTTACAAAATCGGGTCCTTACAAGTTGGAATAGAGAAATCAAGATTTCGTAGTTCTTCGGGAAATTGGTTGATTAGTTGATGTATTTTTATTTATTATTTTATATAAAGTTAACAAAATAAAACAACATGACAAGGCATTAGGCCTGTAGTGTAGCTAACTCACCTTGCTTTTGAAGAACATAAAGTAGCACGATAAGACACTCGACCTATAGTGGAACTACTTTACATTACTTTGAAAATTATTTAAAAAGATTAACAAGATCAAGTAGCACGACAAGGGATAAGGCCTATAGTAGGGCTACCTCACCTTGTTGTTTAACAACATAAAGTAGTGCGACAAGACACTCAGCCTATAATGGAACAAATGTACATTACTTTTAAAATTATTTAAAAATATTAACAAGATAAAGCAGCACGCCAAGAATAAAGGCCTATAGTAGGTCTACCTCACCTTACTTTTCAACAACATAAACTAGCATGATAAGGAAGTCAGCCTATAGTGGAACTACTTTATATTGCTTTTAAAAAATTTAAAAAATAAAATAAAAATATAAAGTTGCACGACAAGGCACAAGTGGAGCTACCTCACCTTACTTTTGAACAACATAAAATAGCACGACAAGGCACTCAACCTGTAGTGAAAGTACTTTATATTGCTTTTATAATTATTTAAAAAGATTAACAAGATAAAATAGCACGACAAGGCATAAGGCATATAGTTGAGCCACCTCTCCACGCTTTTTTACAACATAAAGTAGTGTGACAAGACACTCAACCTATACTGGAAATACTTTACATTCATTTTAAAATTATTTAAAACGATTAACAAGATAAAATAGCACGACAAGGCACAATGCCTAAAGTGATGCCACCTCACTATGATTTTGAACAACATAAAGTATTCCAACAACGTACTCAGCCTATAGTGGGACTACTTTATATTTCTTTTAAAATTATTTGAAAAAAAATTAACAAGATAAAGTAGCATGACAAGGCACATGGCCTATAATGGAGCTACCTCACCTTATTATGGACAACATAGAGCAGTGTGACAAGACACTTAGCCTATAGTGGAACTACTTTATATTGATTTTAAAATTATCTAAAAATATTAACAAGATAAAGTCGCACAAGAAAACACAAGGCCTATGGTGGGGCTACCACGCCATGTCTTTGAACAACATAAAGTAGCTCGAAAAGACGTTTAGCCTACAGTGGAACAACTTTACATTGCTTTTAAAATTATTTAAAAAAACTAAGAAGATAAAGTAGCACGACAATGTATAAGGCCTATAGTGGAGCTATCTCACCTTGCTTTGGAAAACATAAAGTAGTGCAACAAGTCACTTGGCCTATAGTGGAACTACTTTACATTGCTTTTTGAAATATTTAAAAGCATTAACAAGATAAATTAGTACGACAAGACACAAAACCTATTATGGGGCTACCTCATCTTGCTTTTGAACAACATAAAGCAGGGAGACAAAACACCCAACCTATAGTGGAACTACTTTACATTACTTTTAAAATGTTTAAAAAAGATATAATAATAAGATAAAATAGCACTACAAGACACTAGGTCGACAATAATACTACCTTTTTCTATTATAAAGTTTTCGTTATTTATTTATTATTATCATTATATTCTTTTATTATAAAATAAAATAAAATAAAAAAAACAAACATCAGAGTAAAAAAATCAAATAAGAATTTAAATAAATAAATAAAGAAAAAGACAAACACTATCAAATAGTCTGTAAAATATTAAACTATGACTTGCATACTCATACACGTAGAACCAAACAGAATAGGAACGAATAGGACCCACAACACCAAACAAAATTGTGAACAATATTAAACCGAAATAAGAGTAACCTTACCCATCATACCAAACAAAACTATTAAAGAGTAAAATAAAGAAATAAAGCAAAATAAAATAAAGAAATAAAACAAATTAAAATAAACAAATTAAGGCTTAGAACATTGGGGTAACCACTTTTATCACCCCCATTATCGTCAACAACTCCATGGGAGGAGCTTCGTCGGCTAACACTACTCCGGTCGGTTCTGCAAGACAGAGGAGGACAAGGCTGCCACAAAAGGTACACAAATGACATTATTGGGATCAAAAGAACATTGGAATGCACGAATAATGAGGAATTGTGCGTCAAAAATAAAAAGAGACCACTAGGGGGTCAAAAACACATCATGAGACAACTAGGGGGCCTATGGAGCAAGGATGATCACGGGAACACACGAATAGTGAGGAACTATGGGTCAAAAATAAAAAGATATCATTTAGGGGTCAAAGACACATCACGAGACCATTGGGGGGCCTAGGCGTAAGGTGGATCATGGGAATGCATGAATAATGATGAACTATGAGTCAAAAATAAAAAGAGACCACTAGGGGTCAAAGACACATCACGAAACCACTAGAGAGCTTGGGTGCAAGGAAGACCACGGGAATGCACGGAAAATGAGGAACTCTAGGTTAAAAAGATAAGACCACTAAGTGTCAAATGCATATCATGATACCACTAGGGGGACTCGGTTGAAGGAGGACCACGTGAATGCGTGGATAATGAGGAATTTTGGGTCAAAATAGAAAGAGACAACTAGAGGGTCAAAAGGCACAACACGAAACCATTGGGAGTTTGGGTGCAATGAAGACCACCGAAACGCACGAATAATGATGAACTTTGAGTCAAAAATAAAAATAAGACCACTAGGGGGGTTAAAGGCATATCACGAGACCACTAGGGGATGAGTGCAAGGAGGACCACATAAACACATAGATTATTAGGAACATTGGGTGAAAAATAAAAAGATACCAATGGGAGTCATAGGCAAATCACGAAACAACTAGGGGCCTGGATACAAGGATAGCCACGAGAAAACATGAATAATGAGAACCTCTTGGTTAAAATAAAAATAAGACCATTGAGAGGTCAAAGGCACATCACTAGACCATTAGGGCCTAGGTGCAAAGAGAACCATGAGAATGCATGAATGGTGAGGAACTCTAGGTCAAAATAAAAAGATACCATTGAGGGTCAAAGGCACAACACGAGTACACTAGGGAGTCTGGGTGCAGGAAGGACCATAGGAGCATACGAATAATAAGGAACATGAATAGACCATTGGGGGCCTTGGTGCATTGAAGAGCACATGAATGTATGGATAATGAGAAACTCTGGGTCAAAAATAAATGGAGACCACCAAGGGTCAAATGCGCATCATGAGACCACTGGGAGGCCTAGGTTCAAGGAGGACCATGGGAACACCCATATAATGAGGAACTCTAGGTAAAAATAAAAAGTGATCACTACAGGGAGTGCAAAGAGGACCATGGGAACATAGACGGTAAGGAACTCTGGGTCAAAAATAAAAAGAGACCATTGGGGGTCAAAGCTTTGGTCCCACATATGCGAACATCTTAATTATCATTGTGAAGTTTTATCGATATGAAACATAGCACTTCCTCGGTAGACAACAACTAATCAATTGATACTAGTCACATTCTTTTTCTTGAACCTCGAAATCCGCTTGGGGTACTGCCTCCCATCCTTACGGAAAAGTACATCATCTGTTCCTCGTCGATATACACTTTGAGACTTAGTTCCAATAAGTTTGGTTAGCCTGAACCACTAGTGAAAGACGTTACCATAAAATTTATCTGATTATATAGTTCGCACTTTATATTTATATATAACTTGAGACTTATGTAAGTGAAAATGCACACATAAGTGTATAGTATGGAGATGAATAAACTTTATTTTATTGATTTTCAATGAATTTTCATATGAAGGTTCACGGATATATGTGCTACCAGAGATATTACAATTTACAAAATTTGTATCTATCAAATGATCTTCTGAGACAATTGGATAACTTGACCAATGCGTCTGCCTTGTTTGATACACCGATGAACTTCATATTTCATCTCACAATGCCTGAAACTTCTACAATTCCAACTTTTTTCAAACGTGTGGAGGATTTTGGCTTACCCCAATGGTAGTATACTTTCAAGAGAATTGAATTTTCATTGCCCTAACTTTTGTTTAGGTCGTCCATTCGAGTTTTCAACATAACAAGCTTTTGTTCATTCCCTAATTTTTGCTTAGGCCGCCATTTAAGGTTTTCAACCTATGTGGTTTTTGATTCATACCCTAACTTTTGTTTTGGTCTCCTATTTATGTTTTCAGGCTCAATGGTTTTTCACTCATGCCCTAATTTTTGCAAGAAAATCAGAAAAATCTAAGTGTGAATAAAAATAATTTTCAAAAACAACATGTAACGGGTTACCATACTTGAGTGATCGAGGCCGTACTCGATACAAATAATATAACAATTAAGTATAGTACTAGGAAGTGACTCCTAGGTCGTTTCCCAAAGATTATCTTTCACATAATGGTCCAAACACCTTACACGCACACGCACAATGGGGGGGGGGGGGGGGGGGGGTTGGTGGTTGTTATACTATGAAATTAAGCTAAAACAGAACACAAACAGAAAACAGAATAGTAAAGAGGCTAAATCCCTTTGGTTTCCTTGTTCACAACTCAATCCTCGGTTTCAATATATCAAAATCAGATTCTCAGTGTTCCTTTGTTGAGAGTCGATTAACTATGCGATGATCAACTCACAGTTAAATTGCTAAACCTCTAACTAAGCGAAATTGGCATAAGCAACAAACACTTAACAAAGTCACACGAATCAAAGTATCAATTTCATATTTTAAACATTGAATTCCTAATATGTTCATAACTCTAATGTTTAAGCTTCAAACTAAGCGAATTCAACATAAACATAGAGCATTTACAGATTCACATAAACTAAGCGATTATGTGCTAGAGAACTAATTAACTAAGCGAAAATCAGTTTACAAACCTAAAACAACACCATGGAATTAAGCAAACCATAACATGAAATAGGATAGAAGATTCAACAACATAAAACTGAAATTGCATTAACAACAACATAGAAACCGAAAATGCATTAAGCCATAAACCTCAAGAGTGTGATACATTACCAAAGGAATTTAGCACTAAACCTCTAGCCTTCCATGGAGGAAGAAGCAAAACCGAATTTGGAGAAGGAATAAGATGAAAAACAAAAACCTAAAAGAACCCCAAAAGGGGGAAAACGAAAATTGCTCTCTCCCTCAAGCTGAAAACAAAATGTAATGTAAAGTTATAAGTGGAAACGAAATCCTAAGCTTATAAAAGGTTAAAACTGAAATGGGCCCTAAACAATGGGCCCAAAACCTAAAACGGAATTAAAAATCCTATAACTAAATACAATCTTCACTTTAGCACACATCTTCCACTTGTAATGCCCAAAATGTCCTTGGTGCCAAATATGTCATGAAAATGGAATTAGATTTAATTAGGCTAAATAATCCCAAATTAACTCATTTTAGGAATAATAGTCCAATAAAGCCTAAAACACTAAACAATGCCAAATAAAGTCAATTAGACACCAAGAATCATTAACAATGGTAAAATAAGGTTATTAATAGTGTGTAATATATGACTCATCAGTAACAAGTTACATGAGTGAGAAAAGAGTTTTCAAACCTCTAACAACTATGAGTAATCCATTATAATCTCAAGTATAAAGAGTTGCTGTTGGATTTCAAGTTCTAGAAATTGTCATATACAATTGTGAGGCAATCCAAGCCAAATTGTACATTCTTCACTTTTGCAAAGTTTACTTTCTTTCACAAGGGTGTGAAGAGAAAGGGGTTGAGTGACTTGGTATAGTGTTTACCAATGGTGTAACTTGGTATAGTGTTTACCAAGGGTGTGACTTAGAATAGAGTTTTCCAAGGGGATTAGATATAAGTGAGTGTGTAAGGTACAAGGAGATCTCGGGGTGAGATAAGTGTAATTGCAACTCATTATATTTAATAAAGGAATCTCTTGCGCGTCAAGAGTACTGGACGTAGCCTTCGGTGGACAAGAAGGTGAACCAGTATAAAACACCTGTGTACTCTCTTTCCCTTCTCGCTGTTAATTTTCTATCCTTCCTAGTCAATATTTTTCTGCATAATATTTCCGCTGCACATTAACTTTGATATTATAGAAAAATTAGCCATACTTATTGCAACAACTAATTCACCCCCCTCTTAGTTGCAAACTCATTCTTACAATTGGCACCAGAGCTATTTTTGAGTAAGTTATTCTAAAAACCTGATCCTACTACAAGATGGCCTCAAGATCATTTCTAGGAGAAGGCTCCAACATTAATAGACCTCCAAGCTTTGTTGGAGAGTGCTACGACTTCTGGAAAATCAGGATGAGGATTTTCATAGAGTCACAAGATTTAGACATATGGAATGCTATCGAGGAAGAACCATATGAACCCTTCACCATTGTCAACAACACAAGGAAATTAAAGTCAAAATCTTCATGGAATGATGAAGATAAGAAGAAGGTGTAATACGATCTAAAGGCGAAAAACATCCTCATTTCAGCACTTTGTAATGATGAACTTCTCAGAGTATCAAATTGCAGATCGTCCAAAGAAATGTGGGATAATCTAGAGATTATGCATGAAGGAACGGAGGAAGATAAAAGGTCAATACTCAACGACACTTGTTCTACATCTGAACCAGAAAATGACGAACAAGTTCATTTCTCGCTATTGGTATCTCATCATTCTGAATTACAATTAGCATTTAATGAATTGCATGATGAATATGTCAAACTTAGAAAATTATTTCTAAAACATAAAACTAAATTAGAAATGTTTAGAAATAAATCATCATCATCCTCTTCATGTCAAAAATGCATTACTTTTGAAAATAAAGTTTCAACATTAAGTTTTGAACTTAATGATTCAAACAAGAGTAGCAAACATCTAGAAAAGATAATAAAGGATCAAAGACATATTAAAGACCGAAGAGGTCTAGGCTATTCTAAAGGTCAAGCTTCTAAGAAGAAAAATGTCTCAACAAAATAATCTTTCAAAAACAGTGTATCCATGCATTTGATCATAGTAATAATAAGACTAGGATACATAAACATCAACCCATATGTTCTTATTGTAAAAATCATGGGCATATACCAAATACTTGTTTAATTAGAAAATATGGTGTTCCCCGAGGACATTATATATGGGTTGAGAAAGGGACTAACCATGAAGGACCCAAGAAATATTGGGTACCTAATATAACTTAACCTGTTTTGCAGGTAAATTTGAGTGCCGCTCGCAATTTATGGTATTTGGATAGCGGTTGCTCAAAACATATGACGGGCGATAAAAGTAAGTTCTTTTTCCTCACTCCAAGGGACAAAGGCTATGTCACATATGGTGATAACAACAAAGGCAGAATTCTTGGAGTCGGAAGAATCGGCAAGCCACCTTCAACAACCATAGAAGGAGTGCTATATGTGGAAAGACTTAAGCACAATCTTCTAAGCATAAGTCAACTTTGCGACAAGGGCTTCCATGTATCATTCTACCCAGATAAGTGCATCATTGAAAGTAAGGAATTTCTAAACTCTAAACTTGTTGGTAAGAGAATTAATAACATTTACATGATAGATATAGATTCATCTATTCCTATAACATGTTTAGTTGTAAATGACATTCATGATGCATGACTTTGGCATAGGAGAATTGCTCACATACATATGGACCATTTGAATAAGCTAATCAAGAAAGATTTGGTTGTTGGTTTACCCAAGATGAAGTTTGTTAAAGACAAACTATGTGGTGCATGTCAAATGGGTAAACAAACAAAAACCTCTTTCAAACCAAAGCATATGGTTTCTTCGGATAGACCATTGCAGTTACTACACATGGACTTATTTTTGGCCCCTCAAGGACAAAAAGTCGTGGTGGTAACTACTATGCTCTTGTTATAGTAGACGATTTTCACGCTACACTTGGACTCTATTCTTAGTACATAAGAATGAGGCATTCAAAGCCTTTAGCACTTATGCTAAAAGAGTCCAAAACGAAAAGTCACTTAAAATCGCTGCTATAAGAAGTGATCATGGGGGAGAGTTTCAAAATGCTTGTTTTGAGGAATTTTGTGACGATCTTGGGATTAATCACAACTTTTCTGCTCCTAGAACACCACAACAAAATGGTGTTGTAGAGAGAAAGAATCAGTCTTTGGAAGAACTCACTAGAACAATGTTGAATGAAACTAACCTCGCAAAGTACTTTTGGGCTGATACGGTAAGCACCACTTGTTATGTTTCAAATAGAGTTCTAATAAGACCCATTCTAAAGAAAACCCACTTTGAACTCTTCAAAGGAAGAAAACCAAACATTTCACACTTGCATGTATTTGGTTGTAAATGTTTCATCTTGAATAATGGCAAAGAAAACTTAGGCAAGTTTGATGCAAAGGCAGATGAAGGAATCTTCCTAGACTATTCTCTCACGAGTAAAGCTTATAGAGTCTTTAACAAAAGAACTCTAGCCATGGAAGAATCTGTTCATGTCTCCTTTGATGAAACCAAACCTCTAATCAACGAAAGATTGACCATTGATGAAGAATATTTGCTTAATCCTACTTTTAATGAAAATGCTATTATTGAAACTACACCTAATATAGAGCATGTGGAAGTGGATGATGATCCTTCCATTCAAGAAGAGCATATTCACTCTGATTTACCTAAAGAGTGGATAAATCATCGAGATCATCCTATAGACAACATTATTAGCGATATTAGCAAAGGTTTTACCACCCACTTAATGCTAGAAAATGCATGTCTAAACATGACATTTGTCTCTTAAATAGAACCAACTAAGATTGATGAAGCAATTGAGGATGAACACTGGATTCTTGCTATGCAAGAAGAGCTTAACCAGTTTGAGCGAAACGAAGTTTGGGAACTTGTTCCTAGAACTAAGAATAGGCATGTAATAGGAACTCGTTGGGTGTTCCGTAATAAATCAGATGAAAATGGTATAATCATTAGAAACAAGGCTAGACTAGTAGCCCAAGGATACAACCAAGAGGAAGGTATAGACATTTATATGTGGTAACCTCGTTACATGAAAAGTAAAAAAGCATAATGGTGTTGCACATTCAAGTGTAGATGCTGAATTTAGAGGTATGACACTTGGAGTATGTGAAATACTATGGCTAAGACTTCTCATGATGGATTTGGGCTACCCACCTAAGCAACCAATTCAACTATATTGTGACAATAAAGCAATGTATGACATAGCTCATAATTCGGTTCAACATGATCGTACAAAGCATGTAGAGGTGGATGGATTTTTCATTAAAGAGAAGCTGGATGGGAAAATTGTGGAGCTTTCTAAAATTCGATCAGAAGATCAGTTGGCAGATATCATTACTAAAGCAGTTTCAAGTCAAGTGTTCTTAAAGTTTTTAGACAAGTTGGGCATGTGTGACATCTATGTATCAACTTTAGGGGAGTGTTGAGATATTTAGTTATCATTATTTCCCATAATTTAGGAATTTTACATTTGTAAATTAGATAGACAAATCAACTTGATTGATTTGTGATATAGTTTGATTATAGGGTCTTCCTTTATACTATATATATATATATATATGTATGTATGTATCTGTATTCTTTTACCAATAAGTGAATAAGATATACATTCAAACTAAAATATAATATTTTGTTTAACTTAATTACACTCATCACACATTTTCTGTTTAAAATATTACACTTATATCTAAGAGTAGTCAATATAATGTATGTACAAAATTAAGGGTGGTTCGTGTAAGAGGGATGGGTGGTTCGTGTAAGGACAAAACGAGGAGGGTGATTTGTATAATTTTACTGAAACTTAGGGGTGTCGGTGTAATTAACTCTATATATAATAATATGTTACACAGTGTATTTTGAGATGGTATTGTAAAGTTATTATATATTATCATATGTTATTAAATAACCTAATTATGTGTGCAATGAATAAATAAGAAAAAGCTAATAAAATATTGATTACCTCTAGCCAGCAACGTGAGTAAAAAAACAAAAATATTCTTGGATTAACATCTAAAATGGAAGTCATAAGGTGATCAAGTGGTGAGGGTAAAAAATTTAAGAAGTTAAGTAACGAGGTTGAGGGTTCAGTTTTCACTTATCACAAAATACTAATATATTAACATTTGCCTATAAAAAATGTTAGAACTTCAACGTTAGTGACCGGGACAGTAACATAACGCCAAGGGGCAACTATTTTACATAAACAATGTTATAGCAAGGCTATACTTTGTATTTGCAATTTTGCAAACAAATTTAGGATTTAATTTGGGCCAGTTTTGTGATCAATGAGTTAAGATGGAGTTATGTTTCAAACTTTATGGCAATAATTGGTTGGTGAAGAATGTTAGAATGATAAAGATTTATTAAATTCAAATATTTGGTCAGTTTAAATAATTTATTATATAGTATTCTACCGATTTAAATATATTCTAATGCACCCCTCAAGTTAAAATTTAATAAACTTTAAGATTGTTATAAATAATTCATTCAAAAATGAAAATAAAAAACTAATTATATGGATCTAAGAAATCATTAGAAATATATTGTAACTGCGAAATCTACCATAATAATTACCATAAAATGATTGTCATCGCTAAGGAAAGAATTCAATAGTGATATAATTCATCATTCATGGAAAATGCACCATTGGAATGATCATTGGTGGAAAAAGAAACAACTGGTATAATCACCATTGGAATAATCGTGGATCGGAAAGGAAATCACAACTAATATAATTTGTCAACATGAGAGAAGACACCACTGAAATGATCGTCACTAAAAAGAGAACTCGCACCATCATATTGGTTGTTGATGAGAAAATAAGTTGGTGTTGAAATAATTCATAAATTGAGAAAAGGTATCATCAGAATGATCGTCGGTGGGAAGAAAAACCAATATATATAATGTTAGGTATCAGTGGTTACAATACACCTAGAAGGGGGGGGGGGGGGGGTTGAATAGGTGTAGCGGTTAGAATATCCGCTTTTCGAAAAACAACACTTAATGCTGAAATACACCTAATTAATCGATTAACGAAACAGGGTAATCGATTAACACAATCAACACAATCCTCTTAATCGATTAACAGAACTAATGTAATCGATTAACACACTACACTTAATCGATTAAACCGTGACAGTAAGCTAATGCAGATACTATTTCTTGCACGACAATTAATCGATAACGAAGCGAATATACAGAGCTTACAGAATTATCAGAGTGTAATCAGTATAGTACAGAAACGTATTATCAATTAAATCTACTATACAAATTAATCGATCAAATGCAATAAAGAGAGAAAGGGATAGAAAAATCCTGCAACACGAATTTTATCCTGGTTCGTTTGCTTGTCCACCGCAAACTACATCCAAGCCTCCCAGCTGATTTGGGAGATTTTTCTTCACTATAATTGAATCAATGTTTATTACATACACACTATCCAATTACAACACTTAGACACTTACAAGATAATAAAGATCATATTCTATGGTTTGACTCCCTTCCTACCGACAAAGAAAACCTTTCTTTCGGCGTAGCCCCAGCCAAGAACCTCTGTTCTTTACTTATCCCTAAGTCTAACACTCAGTGAAGATACACTCAATCTCTTGGCGATACGACACCTTGAGATTCCCAATATTACAACACTTTTTCAATCAAAACGAAATAGAGTAAACTTAAGCTATTACAAGACTCATATCTAACAAGATAAGACTTTACTCTAATCACCTAATACAAGCTCATGCAGTATGAAAATGTATTAGTTTGAAAAACAGAATGCATAGAATTTAAACATCTAATCAAGAATCATCAATAAAATGCAAGAACATGTGATATGAAAAGATGAGAAATGTATCATGTAATGCACTCAATCCTAAAGCATAGAATTCTCTCTTTTCTAAACTCACAAATGCATTTACAACTAGATGCAACAATTAACACGAAAAAATGCTCTAACTCTCTAAAAATTTAACATGCAACTTATGAGATCAATTCTGAAAAACGCAGTTTATAAAGATTTGATTTTATAGCCCATTTAATCGATTAACGACAGCCTTAATCGATTAAACTGTACAAAATTGTTAGATTAATCGATTAACCTATGTCGTAATCGATTAAACTGTGCAAACAGTTAGATTAATCGATTAACCTATGCTGTAATCGATTAATCAGCATATTTTCATGTGTAGAAACTCAAATACGTTATGCACTTTAATACATACATGTTTAACACTTAGTTTATGCCTAGAATGCACATATACATGTATTTATGTGATGCATGAACATATTATGAATGACATATCTCAAGATGAAAATGATTTAAAAGATTTATGCAAATGAGATATGTATTAGGTGACTTAAGCCTTAGACTCAACCTAAACTAATCTAGTCTAACCTAAGTACCAATCAGAAGACTTAAGCACGTTGATTTGTTGATGATCTTCAAGCTTTTATACGCACAAGTTGTCCTCAACAAAATCAAGACACATAAAGAGAGCTTTCCAAAGTGTTCCTCTTGACATGCACACTTTCAATCTCCCCCTTTTTGATGATGACAAACTCTACATCAAATATGTCAACTGTGATGAAATAGCTTGAAGATTGTGTTGGCGTGGTTGATATGATGCGCAAATTTCGGAAGCTGTTATTACGATCAACCTGCACAATCAGAAAAACAACAAAACAACCTTTCTCCCCCTTTGACATTATCAAAAAGATAACACAGGTCAAAAAAAATGAGGCAGAGATATGAGTTATGCATAAAACAAAGTCAATGAGTTAATTTGGGATTTAACAATTAACCAGTTTTATTTTAAAGAAAATTAAACAAATGTGCTAGGTTATACAACAGAAATAACCAGACTGATAAAGTGAACGGCATACAAGATTGACCATATCAAAGTAGAAAATCTCAGACAATCAAGAACCATACACGTAAACAGAGTAGGCTATTCGACATAATTATAAAAAGTAGCATAAAGAGTAATAGTGTTTAGCAACCATACAAACCAGGAAATGTCAATTAAGAACATAAAAGAGGCACACAAAAGAGAAACTTGAATCAATAACAGGAACTGAATCCAGAAAGTGCCATAAAGAAGAAATAAACCTAATGGTAAGATATCCTAGGTCTAAAGTCTTCTAAACTAAGGTTGAGGTGGAGGATGAGGATCGTCAGTGTGATCAGCAGGAATGACAATGTTCTGATCTCCCCTGATAAGCACAGATAACTTCTGAAATTCTAAACAAAACAAGGCATTCTGAGCTTCAGCAGTAGATTGAATCAGATTTCTCAACTCCTGAAATTGGTTGTCTGAGTACGCAGTTTGTCGCTCCTCATACTGTTCCATACCAGCAAAGTATGAGTCTTTCAATCCTTGGAAGTGAAGATCCATACGGTTGTTAAGCCGTTGCTCCATAGCTTCCAACTGATCTAAGCCAAAAGCAGAGTTCTGAGGTGCTGATCCAGAAGGCTCCCCCTAAGTTGTAGCGTGCTGATTACCCCTGTCATCCTGATTATCATCATCGGATAAATCCAGACCAATAGTAGTGTAGTCCTCTTGGTATTGCCAAGTAGTACCATACTTGTATATACCCATTTTATGAATGAGGCTTTCACCAACCAGATGATCCTTATTAGTGTATTCAACAATGATGGTATCGGAAACGTCAATGCGCAGATAATCAACAATGTGTGAGATGAAGATACTGTAGGGAAGCAGCTTTGACTGAGACAAAGACACATTGTTCATAATTTTCAAAATCTCCTCAGGCCAGTTAATCATTACATTATTCTTTATTGCATACATGAAACGTAAATCATTCACAGTAGGCTGTGCGTGATTTGTGTTTCTCTGCACCAAAATGTAAGCAATAATGTAATGCAACAGTCTGTTCTCAACAGATAATGACCTAGCTTTGGTCAGTTGACCCTGAATGTATAAGTGAGGGCCTCTTAGAAATGACTTATAAACCTCAGTAGGATCAAAGTTTTCCTTAACCCAGGAACAATCTCCTATACTATAACCAGAAGATGATAAACCACCGACATTCATAAAAATATCATCATTAAGTTCAAACAGATTGCATGAAATCATAGACCAGTACTTTCCATCCTTATATCTAAAATTAGCATAAAATTCCCTAACTAGAGCAGGGTAAACTTGTCCCTTTAATTCCATAAACTGAATGGTTCCCTGAGCTTCCATGTCATGCGGGAAACTAAAATTTTGTTCTGCCAACCAGGTTAAATCAACATACCGTATGTACGTGGGTTTGCGACCTTGAAATTTCGCCATACGGGTTTCTTGCAAGATGAGTGAATAGTAGGGGTCACCGCGGTCCCGAGTAGAAGGTGAACCGACCTCCCGTCTTCGTACACGAGTGGCTGAGGTCTTGACCCTTTTAGTGCGACCTTGCTCCATTATTTAGCAGAACCCGAAATAACAGTGAATGCTCAGAGAAGGGTTTAGGAAAACCTAACCTAGGTTATGCTTGGTGGAACCTTGGAAATGGGGTATAATGAGGATGAAGAAGTATGATTTCTTGATGGTTTGAGAGGGTTAGGATTAGGTGTTTCTACTTTAGTGCACTTGGATTAGTTTTGCTACTGATTTAGAAACTCAAAGTATAAGAGAGAATGTGAAAATGCCAAAGAAAGTGTAAAACTGAGTTACTGTCTGCCTTTAAAAAGCTGGTTTTAATCGATTAACGGGCAGGTTTAATCGATTAAACCAGTGTAAAATTTCGAATTTTCAAATAACTAATGCCCAGGTAATCGATTAACAGAAAGTGTAATCGATTACACATAGTAACAGTTCGAATTTTCAAATAACTGATGCCCAGGTAATCGATTAACAGCAAATGTAACCGATTACACATAGTGAAAATGGATTTTCAGGCAGTAGAATGGTTTCAACTTTTTAAGGCTTTTGCATGCATTGTGACAAATTTATCGAGACATTCAGAATCACATAAAGAATTAATCAAGAGACATATTTTTGCATTGTAACATATATCATTTAAGCTAAAGGGCATAGAGAGGCTAGACGATAATGTAAACAACTAAACAATTTTAATCGAGATATTGTTCATCAAGAATTCCAAGTTCTCTCCTTAGAACAAAGAAAGTATCCCTGGGAAGGGGCTTGGTGAAAATATCGGCTAATTGTTTAGAAGTTTCAACAAATTCAAGAACGCAATCACCTTTTTGTACATGATCACGCAGAAAATGATGTCTAATTTCTATATGCTTAGTTCTAGAATGCAAAACGGGATTCTTGGAAAGGTTTATGGCACTTGTATTATCACATTTAATAGGGATCTTTTCAAGTTTAAGACCATAGTCCTTGAGTTGCTGCTTCATCCAAAGGATTTGAGCGCAACACACACCAGCGGCAATGTATTCCGCTTCGGCGGTGGACAAAGCAACACAGGCTTGCTTTTTACTGTGTCATGCTACTAATGAACTGCCCAACAAGTGACAGGTACCACTAGTGCTTTTCCGATCCAATTTACATCCGACGAAATCGGAATCAGAATAACCTACCAGGGATAGTGAGGCATCCCGATGATACCATAATCCCATGTTAGTTGTTCCTTTTAAATATCTCGTGATTCTTTTAACAGTTTTAAGATGTGATTCTCTTGGTGATGATTGAAATCTCGCACACATGCATACGCTAAACATGATATCAGGTCGACTTGCAGTTAAGTAAAGTAAAGACCCAATAATTCCTCGATACTTTGTTACCTCTATTGCTTTTCCTTTTTCGTCCTTATCTAGGTAGCAGGCAGATGCCATATGGGTGGAAGCTTCCTTACAATTGTTCATTTCAAATTTCTTGAGCAGCTCTTTGCAATATTTTGCCTGATGGATGAAAATCCCACTTTCTAGTTGCTTTATTTGAAGTCCTAGAAAGAATGTGAGTTCTCCCATCATAGACATTTCGAACTCCCCCTGCATCATCTCAGAAAAATCTTTACATAAAATATCAGTAGTAGATCCAAATATTATGTCATCCACATAGATTTGTACAAGTAATACATAATTTTCTGATTTACGAATAAAAAGCGTTGTGTCAACCAAGCCTCTTTCGAACCCTTTTTCTAAAAGAAAGGTACTAAGTCTATCATACCAAGCTCTAGGAGCTTGTTTGAGACCATAGAGTGCCTTTTTAAGTTTATAAACATGGTTCGGATATTTAAAATTTTCAAAACCAAGCGGTTGGTTAACATAAACTTCTTCTTGAATATAGCCATTCAGGAAGGCACTTTTTACGTCCATTTGAAAAAGTTTGAAGTTCATAATCGATGCAAAGGAAAGTAGCATCCTGATGGCCTCTAATCTGGCTACAGGGGCATAGGTTTCGTCATAATCGATACCTTCCTCCTGGTTGTAGCCCTTGGCCACCAAGCGTGCCTTATTTCGAATGATTAAGCCTGATTCATCAAGCTTATTTCTGAAGACACATCGAGTACCAATCACAGGATGATCTTTAGGTTTAGGGACCAAGTCCCAAACATTATTACGTTCGAACTGGTTTAGCTCTTCTTGCATAGCTATACCCCAGTGCACATCCTCAATGGCCTCATCAATGGTCTTAGGCTCAATTTGAGATACAAAAGCTACAAAGTTACAAAAGTTTCGTAAGGAACTACGGGTTACCACTCCCGTAGATATGTCACCTATTACTTTGTCGATCGGGTGAGCTTTCTTGGTTTTCCACACAACTGGCATATCTGAATGCTCCTGATATTTGTTTTGACATTCTTCATTGGTTGCTTCTTCATTATCCATGTTCTTTGAGTATGCTTCTTCCAAAGCACCTGCAACATCATCAGATACGACCTTTCTCTTCTCTTTTGGAGAAGATTCGTCAAATTGTACATGGATAGACTCTTCAACTTGCATTGAATATTTATTAAAAATTCTGAATGTTTTGCTATGAATCGAGTATCCCAAAAATATTCCTTCATCGGCTTTTGAATCAAATTTTCCTAAAGCCCGTTTTCCATTATTTAATATAAAACATTTGCAACCGAAAGCGTGAAGATGGGATATGTTTGGTTTACGGCCTTTTAATAGTTCATAAGGAGTTTTATTCAAATTAGGCCTTAAAAGTACTCGATTTATAACATAACATGCAGTATGAACAGCATCTGCCCAGAAATATTTGGGGGTATTACTTTCATTGAGCATGGTTCTTGCTAATTCTTCTAACACACGATATTTCCTCTCAACAACTCCATTTTGTTGTGGAGTGCGAGGAGCAGAGAACTGATGCATAATGCCATGCTTATCACAGAATTTGTCGAACTGAAAGTTCTCAAATTCTCCCCCCGTGATCACTTCGTATATATACTATTTTTAGGTTAAGTTGATTTTGGATTTTCTTGGCAAGATTTTTAAAAGACTTGAAGGCGTCGCTTTTAGAAGATAAAAATAATGTCCATGTAAATCGAGAGAAATCATCAACAATAACTAGAGCATAGTAGCTACCACCAAAACTCATGATTTGTGATGGTCCAAACAAGTCCATATGGAGTAACTCCAAAGGTCTTGAAGTAGATATCACATTTTTGTTTTTAAAAGAGTTTTTGGTTTGTTTACACTTTTGACAAGTGTCACAAATCTCTTTAGTTTTAAAATTTAGTTTTGGTAGCCCCCCAACTAGTTCGTTTGACGACAATTTATCTAGGTGTTTTATATGGATGTGTGCAACGCGTCTATGCCAGAGTCAGATGTCATCTTCTTTAGAAATAAAACATTTTGAAAATAATGTGGTGACATCATCCAAGTTAACCATGTAAATATTATTTATACGATGACCAACAAATTTAACATTATTAGATAAAATGTCACGAATGATACAACAGTCAGAATCGAAAGATACACGATTACCTTTGTCACAGAGTTGGCTTATACTCAGAAGATTATGTTCTAGTCCTTCAACATAAAGAACATTTTCAATTTGAGTTTGAGATGAGTTACCAACTGTTCCGGTGCCAAGTATCTTTCCCTTGTTGTTGTCTCCGTACGTGACATATCTTTTTCCTTTAAGTGATAGATCCAGGAAATTTGATCTGTCACCTGTCATATGTCTCGAACATCCACTGTCTAAATACCATTTTTATCCTTGTGTTCGAAGACATACCTGCAAAACAGATCACCTGCTTTTCTCAGGTACCCAAATTATGTTGGGTCCTTTTCTGTTAGTGATTAGGGAATTATCTCCCTTCTTTATCCATACATAAACTCCGCTAGGTATACCATATTTTCTAATGTAACATGAGTAAGAAGTATGACCATACGTATTACAATAAAAACATGTAGGTGAATGCTTATGATTTTTATTCTTATTATGAGCTACAGGTTTTCTATATGGTCTCTTGTTCTTAGCAGAGCGAGTATAACCTAGACCAGTACGATCACCAATGTTTCTTGTTTGACTAAGCAGAGTGTCTAATTGTTGTTTACTGTTTGTGAGACGTTCGAGTTTTTCTTTTAGTTTAAAATTGTCTTCTTGCAAAATCTCGCAAGTCTCACATACAGGTTTTTGACATAAATTATTAGCAGAGCAGTTACATGTGTTACAAGAATAGATGAGATCTAAAGTTTCATTTTCTAATTTTAATTCATCTAATTCTTTTTGTAATTGGCTTATTTTCTTTTCATTTCTAAGGATTTCCCTTTTCTTATCAATGTTTATTCTTGCCAATTTCTTTAGTTCCTCATGTAACTCAGCATAAGCATTATATAAAACATCATAAGAGGGTAAGTCATCCGAAGTGGATGAGGTGTCAGAATATACCTCATTATTATCCTCGTGTGAGTCTGAGTTGCCATCGTTGTCAGATCTGACCATCAGACACAGCTTCGCTGACTCCTCCTCACTAGAAGTGCTTGATGTTGTTTCCTCCTCAGGTACATCCCATACAATATAAGCTTTCTTGGATTTGAATTCCCTGGGAGTGCTCTTCTCTGAATCAACCTTTTTCAGATAGGTAGGACATTGAAATCTCATATGTCCAGCTTTTCCACACTCATGGCAAGTGAAGCGATCTTTGTTGTTCTTGCCTTTGTTGGTTGACTCTTTTGCTTCTTTCTTTTGAAACTTTTTGAATCCACCTTTTCTTTTGATGAATTTGCTAAATTTTCGAACAAGGAGATTCATAGTTTCATCATCTAGATCGGAGTCAGATTCATCATCATCTTTTTCTTCTTTTGATTTGGAGGTTGTGGCCTTCAATGTGATGTTTTTCTTCTTCCGGTCTGAATCTTCGTGCATAGTCAAGCGCCCCAATTCCATTTCGTGCTCTTGAAGCTTTCCAAATAATGTAGCTAGAGGCATAGAATCCAAGTCTTTGGATTCAACAATTGCAGTTACCTTTGGTTGCCATTTCCTGTCAAGACAACGCAAAACTTTATTAGTTAGTTCACCTCTGGAAAATGATTTATCTAGAGCAACTAAATGATTAACAATATGAGTAAATCGCTTTTGCATATCACAGATTGATTCACTAGGTAACATGCGAAATAACTCATATTCGTGAGTCAGCGCATTCAATCTAGCGCGCTTGACTTCGCTAGTGCCTTCGTGAGTCACTTGTAAAGTGTCCCACATTTCTTTTGCATTTTGGCACTGCGAGACTCTAAAGAACTCATCATAGGATAGGGCCGATGTGATGATATTTTTGGCACGTAGGTTATGCTGGACCTTTTTGCGCTCATCATCGGTCCATAGACTTTTAGGCTTGTCTTTAGGTTGATCGTCCACAAGATGCTGTGGAATGAAAGGGCCGTTGACTATGGATTCCCAAATATCCGAGTCTATGGCTTCAATAAAAATTTGCATGCGGACTTTCCAGTAGGCATACCCTTCACCACTGAATATAGGTGGTCGATTAATGGATGAACCATCACCACCAAATGGGTTTGATGAACCCATTCCTTTTTCCCTTAGGATCACGAATACGCGGTTGAGCTAGCACTTCGCACTAGCTCTGATACCACTTGTTAGGTATCAGTGGTTACAATACACCTAGAAGGGGGGGGGGGTTGAATAGGTGTAGCGGTTAGAATATCCACTTTTCGAAAAACAACACTTAATGCTGAAATACACCTAATTAATCGATTAACGAAACAGGGTAATCGATTAACACAATCAACACAGTCCTCTTAATCGATTAACAGAACTAATGTAATCGATTAACACACTACACTTAATCGATTAAACCGTGACAGTAAGCTAATGCATATACTATTTCTTGCACGACAATTAATCGATAACGAAGCGAATATACAGAGCTTACAGAATTATCAGAGTGTAATCAGTATAGTACAGAAACGTATTATCAATTAAATCTACTATACAAATTAATCGATCAAATGCAATAAAGAGAGAAAGAGATAGAAAAATCCTGCAACACGAATTTTATCCTGGTTCGTTTGCTTGTCCACCGCAAACTACATCCAGGCCTCCCGGCTGATTTGGGAGATTTTTCTTCACTATAATTGAATCAATGTTTATTACATACACACTATCCAATTACAACACTTAGACACTTACAAGATAATAAAGATCCTATTCTATGGTTTGACTCCCTTCCTACCGACAAAGAAAACCTTTCTTTCGGCGTAGCCCCAACCAAGAACCTCTGTTCTTTACTTATCCCTAAGTCTAACACTCAGTGAAGATACACTCAATCTTTTGGCGATACGACACCTTGAGATTCCCAATATTACAACACTTTTTCAATCAAAACGAAATAGAGTAAACTTAAGCTATTACAAGACTCATATCTAACAAGATAAGACTTTACTCTAATCACCTAATACAAGCTCATGCAGTATGAAAATGTATTAGTTTGAAAAACAGAATGCATAGAATGTAAACATCTAATCAAGAATCATCAAAAAAATGCAAGAACATGTGATATGAAAAGATGAGAAATGTATCATGTAATGCACTCAATCCTAAAGCATAGAATTCTCTCTTTTCTAAACTCACAAATGCATTTACAACTAGATGCAACAATTAACACGAAAAAATGCTCTAACTCTCTAAAAATTTAACATGCAACTTATGAGATCAATTCTGAAAAACGCAGTTTATAAAGAATTGATTTTATAGCCCAGTTAATCGATTAAACTGTACAAAATTGTTAGATTAATCGATTAACCTATGTCGTAATCGATTAAACTGTGCAAACAGTTAGATTAATCGATTAACCTATGCTGTAATCGATTAATCAGCATATTTTCATGTGTAAAAACTCAAATACGTTATGCACTTTAATACATACATGTTTAACACTTAGTTTATGCCTAGAATGCACATATACATGTATTTATGTGATGCATGAACATATTATGAATGACATATCTCAAGATGAAAATGATTTAAAATATTTATGCAAATGAGATATGTATTAGGTGACTTAAGCCTTAGACTCAACCTAAACTAATCTAGTCTAAGCTAAGTATCAATCAGAAGACTTAAGCACGTTGATTTGTTGATGATCTTCAAGCTTTTATACGCACAAGTTGTCCTCATCAAAATCAAGACACATAAAGAGAGCTTTCTAAAGTGTTCCTCTTGACATGCACACTTTCATATAAAACAAAGAATAATAATTTTTGTATTGGAGCATGTTAATATTTGTTTATTTAGATGTTTGTTGAATGAAATTTGAAATTATTATGCTAAAGAAAAATGAATTAATACTAAAGAAAAGTGACACTGACAAATGGAGATGTTTAATAGGTATTCTAAATTTTCGGCACTTTGATAGTAAAATAGTCACTTAAATAGGTCATGAAATATGAAATTGCTCTGATACCATCTAAAAATTTAGAATAATAAAGATTGACCAAACTCAAATATGAGTCAAACCAAATAATTTATTATATAAGTAAAAGTCATTACAAAAGATGAGATAATAACAACGTAAATAATAACTAATAAGATAAACATAAACTATGGTTTATAGATTAGTTCAAATAAAATTAAACTATCTAAATTATAGATACGATAATATTCTATCAATACAAATATACTCTAATATTTAAGTGATTATTGGTGGTATAAGGAGCTGGGATAAAGAATTTTAATGGAAATGGAGACCACTTTGCAACAAACAAACTATAAAACAATATAAACATCAATTGAAAAATTCATTGTATGTAAATTCAATCCATAAAAATGAGAAATACAAAGGGAAAAACAGTTTTTAAGATAGCGTGTGCATATCAAATGTAACTATCTTTATAAGGAATATTGATCTTATAGCATGAAAAACAAAGCAAAATCAAATCCAAAAGTTCATCCATTCTAGGAGTTTAGAATCTCCACAACAATTTGACATGAAAATTCAGTAACCCCCACTTATATATAACCTTCTTGAGATGTAAAACAATAATAATATAACCTTCTTGAGATGTAAAACAATAATAATATAAGCTTTATATCCAAATTTAGTTACTTCTACTACAAATTTGAGACAGAAGTACTAGGTTGTTTTGAATGGAATTCCACACCATTTATCTTTTTATCTGGGAAGGCCCAAGAAGTAATAAGGTGATGAGCTATTGCATATGGCCCTGGAACAAACATTGGAGCAAGCTCACCACTTTCAACATTGAATTCTGTAGCCAAGCTGTGAGTTTTTTCTACACCTCTACACATTTGTTCTACCTTTTCAGCTGAACTTTTTTGGGCTTTCTTGTACTCAGCAAATGTTAGAGCTTTTCTTACATCTTCTCTACTGTACCATTTTGCATCTAGAGAAGCAAGTTGAAGCAAATATTTGTCACAGATCCAAAAAAAGCAAAACCAAATGAAAGAGGAAGTGTGAAGTGGGGAGGGAGTGATTGTGCGTAAGAGCTTAAGGGTTCGTTTGCTAGTTGGATTTTAGAAGGAAATGAATGGAAATGAAAGATTTGAGAGTCATCTTGCAAATGTATTTCATGATTCTAAAGTAGGGATGACAATGAAAACTGAACATGCGGGTACTCGCCCGAACCCAACCCAAATTTAATGAGGAAAACCTGATGGGATTGGGTTCGGATTTTACCCGAGTTCAAATTTCGGGTTCGGGTTTGGTACAGTTGATACTCTACCCCGAACCTGATTAATATATGTAAAATTATAAAATTACACATAAATACATATATAAAAGTTATATATATATATAAATTTGACATACATATATATATATATATATATATATATATATAGGGTTTGCTAACATGTGGAATGTGGTTTTTCAGTTAGGTACAAGTTAGCATTGTATACCAAAAGATTTGGACCAAAATACCTTCTGGTAATTTTGTAAATTCACTTTCTCTCACCTCACACCCCTAAACCTCAATCCTCCTCCTCATTTCAATTATTCTCAAATTTGAAAACCTAATTTTCTCTTCTTCCTCTGAAATCATGTGCCCCTCTCACCATACACCCTACTTAATCAAGTTTTTGTGGGATGCTATGGTAATAACACAATTTAGAAACCCCTCCATTTGGGTTTCATGATAATGTTCTTAAAAGTTCAATTTGTTTTGCCTCTATATATATCAACCAGAATAAGCCTTTGACTAATAGTAGAGATACCAAAGAGGTAATGTTGGTGGCTCTCCTATATAATTGGATTTTAAAATACTTTGAGGTATTTAATTTGTAACTTATTACAAATTTTGTCTCTTTAACTAATGAATGAGATCTATTTACTCTAAGAGTAAGTTTTTTAAATTTACTCTACATCTTAGCCATAAATTCTAGGAAAATCCAATGGTTTAGATTTACCCACTAATTCAAATCATTGGATTTCCCTAGAATTGATGGCTAAGATTTGGAGTAAGTTTAAAAAACTTACTCTTTGAGTCAATGGATTTCTCCCATATATATATATATATAAATTGTTTTGGTCGGGTTTTTATCGGGTTACCCGAAACCCGACAGTTCGGGGATGGTATCATTGTTTTCAACCCCGGTTAATACGGGTTCGGGTTTTGGATTTCGGGTTTGGGGTTGAGTGAGCACAAACCCGACCCGGACCCGTCCCATTGTCATTCCTATTCTCAATCCTTCTCTATCACTTCCTTCCCTTCCAAAACCCAACTCGCAAATGGACTTTGAGGTTGTGTTGTATCCCACCACACAATTTTCTCTTGATTCTTAAACAACTTTAGACAAGTCAGTAAAAATTTTGATGTAGCTCCCTCTTTTGTGTCTATTCAGATGCATGATGCAGATGCTACTCAAACCGTTTATACTAGAGGGAAGTAATTTCTTTTGTGTTGGGTTTTTACCCTCTTCAAGTCATAAAAATAATAGTTTATAAATGTACAGAATAAAATAATTGAAAATTCTTAGAATTCCTTTGATTTAAGAATGAGGTCTCAATATGTAGAGGGTTGGTGTCCTTGTTTTACAGTTTTTTCCTCAAGATCATTCTGCTAGGAACTTTTAGAAATTTGTATGATCATTGTCAATGATCTAGAGTCTCTTTTTGGTTTTAATTGACACTATGCATCCCTCTTCTGCTCCTAACTCAAAAAAATGGGTCCTTGATCTCTTGGGAGTATTGACATATACTAATGTTAAAGCTTTTGTTTGAACTTTCTCTTTTTAACAAATTAACACTAATATTAATGTTTTTTCTCATGAAGTGGAGACCTCTAACTGTTTTAGATCCTAATATGTGTATAGATTATTCCGTTTCTTTGAAGAATTTTGGATCTGGCATACAGAATTGCATGCCTTTCTCCTATCTAAGTTTAGAGGCTTTTGTTCTGGCAAAGATTCCAAAACTCTGGGAATGTTCAGTCTTTGTTGTTCTTTGGTGTAAATGGGGGTAGGAAAGGAACCATTTTCATTTTAATGACTCTTTCTCGAGTCTAGACTATTGAAACACAATTCTCCCAGTATGGTAGAAAAAACCATAAAATAGTTCTTGCATATCAATTCGTGGTTCTTTTATGAATGGGTAATGTACTGCATACTACGTACTCGTACCCGTACCATAGAGAACCACGTATCAGGTAACTATGATCTAAACTTTGTTTAGGGCTACTCGTTTAGCATCCCTATGGTGCTCTGCTCATGGGTTTTATAACGGTGGAGTTCCTACGGTAGGCTTGGAGGGGGGTTGACATCTTTTGCTCATGGCTCTTCGATGTCCTAGTTCTAGTTTCATTTTCTCTTTGTTCCTTGTAAAGATATCTTATCCTCTTCTTTTGTATTATTCTCTTCTCATCAAATAATACTTCTTTTTTCTATCCAATAAAAAATGAAACTCTCATGTGTCTTTTACTCATCACTTGGAAGGCATCCATATAAAACAAGTAAAAACAAGGAAGCATCTTGTGGAAGAATGCACTATGTTGATTAAATTAAATATTGCTGTCTATTTACCTTCTAACTCTTCCTTGTCCACATTTATTTCAACGGAATTTGCGTATGCGAAGAACCCAACCATCAACTGACATGGCATGCTTGGTGGTCCAACTAGAAACAGAACCATTACAAAAGAATGTAAGAAACTTTAACAAACAAAAGATTGGAAAAGTATATGTATAAATTTGATTTTAAATGAACTCACAACATGTTAATTCATTACATTAGATTAATTTTAGCCAGAACTATTAACATACAAAACATGAGAGAAGTACATGAGTTTATTTGAAATGAACCCACAACAATAAGTTGATTCCATTACTTGTGGCTTCAAATCTAGGTACATATCCCGGTAATATTGTGGATTTCATTGTATTGCACAACTCTTTGTGTAAATTCCATAAATGGATATCTAGCTGGAGAATGCTATGGTTTACTGTGATTTGGTGTGTTTGGACTATAAGGAATGATGTAATATATAAGGGGGAAGTTTTAGTTATATCCAGATTATGGATTTGATTCAAATTAGATCTCGGGTTTGGTTTACAAATATTGTTGGTTGTAATTCGTTATCTTTTGCACAATGGTGCATTGATCCTATTACTCGTATGGACCTGTGTTGCAAGTTGTAATCGGGTTGGCACACCCCTTGTGCCTTTTTAATATTTTTGCTTATAAAAAAAAATAAGTTGATTCCATTACATTAGATTATGTTAACTGGTACTTGACTTCCTTTCAAATCTACCTACATATGAAAACATTACAATTTTCACATACATTAAAATATTGAAGACCTTAACTCTGATTTAAGTGACATTGAACATGATCAAACCATCAAGGACTTTTAGACAATAAAAATCATTCATGTGTCTTAACCCAATAGGTTAAGCTTTTGGGACAGTTGGTTCTTGATATTGTACTAGAGCCTCTATGACCAAGTGGCCAAGAGTTCGATCCTTACCGACTACCGTCCTCATTCTTCTACAACAACAATAACCAAGCCTTAGTTCCACTAAGTGGGATCGTCTATATGGATTGAACGATGTCATAATGCTCTATTATAAATCATGTATGTAGACAAAACATTTATCTCTAAATCTTTCCTAATCATTTCGCCGAAGGTTTTCTTGATCTCTCTTTGTCTCTAGAGATCGAATTAACCTCCATTTAATTTACTCACCTTACTTGGGCTTCTAATGGTCTAGCCATCCTCGTTCTTCTAAATATAAAAAAATGAAATTAAATGTAAGAACAAAGTATGGTGGACCTGTGCGTAGTCCACAGTTCCAGCCTTCAAGTGCATTCATTCAACAACTTAAGCATTTGGGAGAGTTGATTCTTGACAAGGACTACAATGATTATCTAAATAATCTTTGAATTGGACCAACTACTCATAATATTTTCTATCCAAAAGGGACAAATTGCACATAAAAATGAACAAAAAATAAAAGTTTTGAAGTTATACCAGGCCATGGCTGAGAACTGTGATATACAACATCTCCCACTTCAATACCAGTCTCCTCCAATGTTTCTCTTCTCACAGCCTCCTCCAAGCTTTCGCCAGGCTAAATGCAACAAGAGGAGACAAGCTTATGAAGTCGTTATATTGAGAAAGGAGTATAAAGGTAGAACAACTAGCATATTATCCGTGCATAAAATGAATTCTCATGCCAGAGAAACCCGGTTTAATCATATACGGTTTTCTCTCTAAGAGAAGGTTGAACTTTTCAGAGCACAAAACATACCAAGTGTTTTTATTTTTCATTTACCAACAAGAACTAAAGGATGTTCGGGAATTTCAGATTATACAAAGTTACCAAATGAGTTTATATAATCTAAAACAACAAATTGTCATTTTAGGAAAAGAAATACTTTGCTATTAAGGTGGCCATTGGCAATTGCAAATATAGTACAGAAGTTCAAATTAGTTTCCAATACAACTTATCAGTTAATGGTAGCTAACAGGCATAATCGACCCAATTTCATTGTATAATGATAGAATTTTTAGGTCTGTGGAATATAAAGAGGTACGGTCAAGCATGTACCTCTATGAAACCAGCTAAGCAGCTCCACATTCTGGGTACAAATCTTGATTGTCTGCTCAAAAGAGCACGGTCACTCTCTCGATCTATGACTAGCATAATTACAACCTGCACATCAGGAAGACAGGTACCAGAGAAATCATCAGCAAAGGACTTCATTATCGATGGATCCTTAACCACTTAAAAACAGAATCTAACCGGGTCAAGGCGTGGATAGATCCTCTTTTTGCATGATTCATTTGAACACTGCTTTCGCCTCCCAGCTTCCTTTGGGACTGTTTTCTCTCCACAATGTCCACAAAAACGTGATAAATTATGCCATTCTAACAGTGCCCTGGCCTGGCCAAACCCAGACATTAGAAAAGCACCATTACCTATTAGTATCATAGACTGAAGTATGATAAATGTTCAACTAACTAAATTATATAACTGCAGAAACTTTTATAGAATATTTTAGTATTTGACATTGAAAATCCGTACTGTGTTTTTGAAATATTATCACAGTATGTTCTGATCTTCACTTTCTCTCCTTCCAAGATATTGGTTTTAGTGTAAATCAAGTAAAAGATTCTATCAACAAGAGTTGGCTCAGCTAGCAGGATTCAATAGCATCGGAAATAGGTCTCGGGTTCAATTCCTGCTGGCGGACTTTTCTTGGTCCCTTATAAGTATCTTGACCTTGGAACCAGGTACTATTCCTCTTCATAAGCTTTAATTCACCAAAAACAGAGGTCAAGTATTCTAACTCACTTCAGTCATATAACACTCAGGGTTATGTTTTTTCGCATCGCCGAAAGAAAACTGACATTAGTTTCAAAAAAGGGTGACGGTGAATTCCACGATAAACACGAAAAGGAAAACTCGAAGTCATTCACAAATTATTTTGTTCGCTCAAAAACACAACGCAACTATACTATAGAAAAGAAAGAAAGATCATGCATGGGCTTCAAAACAGAAAAGCAACAAGGAATATATGCCAGGCTGCCAAATTCAATTTTTGTCAAAATAATGAATGCCTGCTTCGCTACTCAATTCGGGCCGATCCATGCTCACCAAACTAACATAAGCTTCTTAAGTAGACAAATCATGGATTCCACAATAAAAATCAAAAGGAAAACAAGTAAACCTTCAATTTAATCCTCTAAAGATGACATCGTCACCAGCTGGGTCATTAAAAGATTTCTATAACCAAATAAAACTCCGAAAGTTTTAAAATGCCACCATATGTGGTGATTTAAAACTTTTCGGGACTTATATGACGAGACAAATCTTTTAAGGACCCCAGTAGTGATGTTGTCATCTTTGGAGGACTTAAGTGATAGTTTACTCAAAGAAAAACCTACCACTCACAAATTATCACTACAAAAAGTTTCCTCACTGACTAATGAATTCCTGACCAACACAACAGAACACAGAAGACATCTAAATCATGCATTAAATAAAAACCATAAAAAATGTTCTGACAAGAGGTAAAGAGTAAAAACAAACACACGAATTATACCAGGTTGTGTGGTTTAATTCTCTTTGGAAAGCACATGCGCAACGAAGGAAACACAAATAATACCCAAGTTAATGCAGCCCCAATCTAATTCCTGAGAGATGAAAAATTCTAATTTAGTCTAATCCAAGAAAGGACTAGTGTGCCCAAAACATTTTTTTTAAAATGACTAATTTGACTGACATTTGATACTCTTGAGAACAGTATCAATTTCTTTATTCTCCATGGGCCAAATGTGCAGCAAATTTTATATCCGAGATAAACTTGAGTATCCACTCTACTATATAAAAGTCGATATATTATTCCCTCGTTCATTCTAGTCGAAAGTACAAACAGACTCATATTTGTCTTGAAATATAGGTACTTTTTTTCATTAATGGAAGATGATTTCATGGACAAAAATGATAAAAGGGTGCCCAATGCGCAAGGAAAGGTTTCGCAGCCTTAAACTCGCAAAAGAAGAGTATGTTTCCAGGATTTCAACACATGGTCTAAAATATTAAAAAAAAAACATGACCTAGTGCATGAGGCTCCCGCCTAGTAGATAAGGGGAGTGGGGTACATGAAGTGGAATTGGGAATGGTAAATGTAAGCAACTTCACAAGCCTTAGTCTTGCAAGTGATGATATTGTTTGAACTCATACACTACGGCTGTGTTTGGGAGTTAGGAGGGAAAGACAAGGAGAGGGATCAAGGGGCAAGGATGGGGAAGAAGGGAAGCGGAAAGGAAGCGAATCATATCCCTTTGAGTATGAAATTTAGATTTGAGTATGAAATTTAGATAGGAGAGCTAAAGTAAGGATAATGCAACAATATTTTTATTTTTTTATTTATAAATATAATTAATAATAAGAAATGAATAATAATATAATTATATAATTTTACTAATTGTATTTAGGTATTTTCACATTTCGATGGAAAAACCCCAAATTGGGGAATTATGAAAATATGCCTATAGAACTTTAGAAATCTTTCAAAACTACCTCTCTCTTTCGGCCGACTCGCAAAGGAGGGAGAGGGTCATTCTTTCCCTCCCCAACAAAACTAGACTCCAAGGAAAGCCTAAAATGGCAATTTCAGAAAAAGTAGGACACAAGTACAATACAACTTACATGACCAGCAATAGCCAAGTTGGCCATAGCTTTCAAATCTTCCCAATCAGTAGCCACCATTAACGTTCTCAGTTCCACAAAACACAACTTCATGTTACCAAATTCAGCCACCAACCCACCTTCATCAGAAACATCAATTGCCCAATAAACCTCATCTTCCTCAACACTCGAACCCAGATACAAAAACGACTCACTTCTCAACTCAGCACCATCACAATTTACCAAAATGCCCTTCAAATCCCCCAATCTGATCCAACCCAGATTCCAACTCAACCCCAAGTTTCCTTCTGCCATAGAAGATGAAGCCAATGGCCTCCCATTTCTTAAAGGCAATACTTTGAAATTCGGAGATAACGAGTTATTGTTGTTATCGAAAATTCGATGTTTGAGTGATTCGAATGCCGAAGTTGGTGAAATTGGATCAACTGGGTTTGGTGTTTTGGATCTAAGAGGGTTGCCAGCAAAGACGTGTGAGTACATGATTGTGGAATTGTAGTGAGAGAGATGTTTTGTTGATAAAGATGGAAATTGAGATGAGAGTTTGTTAGAGAATGAGAATAAGGAAAAGATTGTTTGTGAAGTTGAAGGAAGATTGAAGAACAACTTCACCATTTTCTTCCATTTAGTTAGTTTTGGACATTTTTAAGCAACAAAAACAACTTTTTGAGGTAGGTATTGGTACTGTCGCCTCATGTAATGACAACTGTCCAGTTGGATAATTCATCGTATGTTATATTCTCCTACTAAATTATTTAGTAGTGGTTGGTTTACAAGTGACACATGTCACTTTATTGCTGGTAGAAGAATTAGTATGAGGATATATTATTTTTCATATATATATATATATATATATATAATGTTATGGAACAAGATCCTATCATATCATTTTATTTTCAAACTTTCTTATAGATAAGAGGATTAGTACGAGAATATATCATTTTTCATATATATATATATAATGTTACGGAACAAGATCATATCATGTCTCTCCTTCTATTTTCAATCTTTCTTATGAGTAGAAGGATTAGTACGATGATATATTATTTTCCATATATATATATATAATGTTATGGAACAATATCCTATCATGTTTCTCCTTTTACTTTCAAATGACAAAATATATTATTTTTATTGTTATTAAAAGGATAAATATGTTATAATAAATTATATTTTTATTTATTTTTAAAGCATCTATCTTTATAATATTTAAGGGTGAGAAATGAATAAAAGTGGATTTGGATGTTAATAGATAGATGGAAAAACGATCATATATAAATTCATTTAAACAACATTTGATGTTATTTAATCAATTCATGTTCAAACTTAATGGTTGGATTCCAATCCATTCATGTTCAAACTTAATGGTTGGATTCCAATCCATCCATGACTCAATTATCATAGATTTGGATGTATGAATATCCAATTTATTTTATTTTTTATTGGAACTAAAAACATTATTGAATAAAATCATTATTTTAAAAATTAATTTTTAAAAAAGTGTTCTTTTCAAAAATTTAATATTTTGAACTTTTAAAAAAATAAATTTTTTGCAAGAACGTTTAAGGTTCTACGTGTATAGTTTTTAACTTCGGTATAAATTTTTATACATAATCAGTATGTAAGGACCCGATTTTCATAACTCGAAAATTCTCTTTTAAAAATCCTTATTCGTGAAAGTGCAGTGATTACTTTTGAAAGACATTACTCGAACAGTTTGGAAACTTGATTGATTATAAATTTACAAGGCGGAAATATTCCAAACACCTTTCATTTCAAAAGCATGTCATTACACTTCCGTTCAAATACATCCTTTATACAATTACCCATTCTCAAAAGTACCTTAAATACAAACATTAGATCCACTTTAACATGTTCTTCATATTACAAATATTTATCATATAACATATCAATTACATATTATCCACTACTCTATCATGTACTCTTCTCCCCAAGCGTCCAATGCGCTACCTCCACAACCTGAACCCAAATATACAACACATACAAGGAAAGACAGAGAGAGTAAGAACCAACTACGGCGACCGTAGCGTGGATTTACATGGAGTAATAACATTAAAGTATTAAAAACCACACACATCTAACATCAATCAAGATAAGCTTATATCAATCAACACATAATATCCATATTCACCCTATAGTACACATACATCCCATACTATATGTGTTCTATAGTGTGCATATTTATTTATCATATATTATCCATATTCACCCTATAGTACACATACATCCCATATTATATGTGTTCTATAGTGTGCATATCTTATTCGTCCAAATATAGTCATTTCTCATCATTCATATTCACCCTATAGGACCTATATCCCATAATATATTCCTATAGCATGTATATTACTTTCATTCGTAACGCCATCCCTGTTATCACTCATATTCACCCTATAGGATATATATATCTCATACTATATATCCTATAGCATGCATATGACTCACTTGGTGACATACTCACTTCTCATAGTTCGTATTCACACTCAATCGTATTCATCGATTTCATTTCCCATACCACATAGGGCAGGTCGAGTTACCATCCATACCACATAGGCCAGGTCGAGTTACCATCCATACCACATCGGGCAGGTCGAGTTACTATCCATACCACATCGGGCAGGTCGAGTTACCATCCATACCACATCGGGCAGGTCGAGTTACCATCCATACCACATAGGGCAGGTCGAGTTACCATCCATACCACATCGGGCAGGTCGAGTTACCATCCATACCACATGGGCAGGTCGAGTTACCATCCATACCACATCGTGCAGGTCGAGTTACCATCCATACCACATCGGACAGGTCGAGTTACCATCCATACCACATCGGGCAGGTCGAGTTTCCACATTACACTCACATCCATGTCATACACAGTCAACACAAGGCATCTCATTATTTTATCACCATAAATAACATACAACACCTTCATTGTCACAAACATACCTTTATCCCTTTTAACACATTCACAACTCATCACGCATTCATTGTTACAACACACTCATACATGTTTATAACAATCAACCACTCACAACATACTCATTTTGATAAACATACTCATATCCATTTTAACACATTCACAACTCATCACACATTCATTGGTACAATCTACCCATACATGTTTATAACAATTAACCACTTGCAACATACTCATTTATGCTTATGACCATAAATATCTCACACACCATCATTATCACACAACATAACTATTATCATAAACAAACCACACATAACATATTGTTCATCATATACACATTAACGTTAGAACCATCTTTAATGACGGTGTATTACCATAAATGAGCATATAGCGTTTTACTCAAATAAACGGTTTTCCCACACATATATCTCCACTTTTATGGCTAATACATCCTCATGTAAAATATAGACTCTCACATGGACCACAAACACTCAAATGAGTTTCTATCCGTTAATATGCTCCGATTCTTGAGGGAAATCAGAGATGATGACTTTAATGAAATACTCTAAGACCACAATGGTCTTCTCCCTCACCTTAGGTTACGTAAGCTCCGTTGCTCCGCAAAAAAGCCACATCTCCCTTCATCTCTTCCAACCTCCATTGTTGCTTTTTCACCTCCAAGCTTTTCCAAATGTGTCACCATGAAGCAAGAGGAAGGTTTTGATGAGTTTTGAGGCTTAGTGGAGGGAAAAATTGTCCATTTGGGTGGAGCCACCGTGGGGAGAGAAAGGGGTAAAAAGAAAATGAAGATTAGGGTCCCTTTTTTCACTTTTATAGTCACAGCGATCAGTGTAATCGATTACCATAAGTGTGTAATCGATTACACTGTGTCAGATGCACATATCTGATACTTTTAATACGATATAATCGATTACGAGTACAGTGTAATCGATTACATCATGAAAAATTACACATGTCTGATCAGATATCTGCATGTAATCGATTACAAGGACCATGTAATCGATTACATCATGAAAAATTACACATATCTGCATGTAATCGATTACAGGGACCATGTAATCGATTACATCATGAAAAATTACACATGTTTGATCAGATATCAGCATGTAATCGATTACAAGGACCATGTAATCGATTACACTGTGTTAACAGCCCAAAATTGTCATTTCTCGCCCAGGCGAGACAACTCTAGCTCGGGCGAGAATCCTCCAGTATAGCCCAGGATTTCACCCTCCCAGGTGATCCTTTCTCGCTCAGGCGAGAATCTCTCGCTCAGGCGAGAATCTCTCGCTCAGGCGAGAATCTCTCGCTCAGGCGAGAATTCCAGGACTGATACTAAAATTTTAAAGACTAAAATTCGGGGTGTTACACATTATGTCATATATTATTCATTTGAATTACTTTTTTTTGAATAGTAAGTGATGATTAAATATAAATGATAGATGATGCAGTGACATTGTATAAAACTCATACAGAGTCGGTGCATACACTTTGTTATCATACTTAAATATGTTATGTAAGCGAAAACTTTTAATATTAACTGCATCCACATGTTCTATAATTGATATCAATTTAATAAAATATTAAAAGTCAGAATGAGAATTATGGATGAATTTAATTTTCTTGAATTTTAAATGAAATTGAAAAACAAATAATATCATTTTTAAATTTCTGTTTTTTTGATGAATTGGATATTCATCCAAATGGTTATATCCATGAATATCCATGAGATGTAATGGATAGATTCAAATCCATCAATTACTAAAGTTATTCATTTGAATCCATCTATTTAAATTCATTAGCTCTAATGGATGAATTTAGATGAATTTAATTTTTTTGGATTTGGATGAATTGTGGGTTGTGGATAATTTTTGTCACCGCTAATAGTAGTAAAGATGAATTTTACTCATTAATATGATGAGAACTTTTATTCTTATAATTTTATCTGATTTGTTTTATAGTAACTATTTAGTATACAAACCATAATATTTGATTTTTTAACAAGTAAATATATAAACACAATCAATAAAAATGATTACATGGTGGAACCTTCTTCCTTAATGGTTAGGGTGGTATTTATAAACCTTCATATGGAAAATTTTAGTTTATGCATTGCATTCACAAAATGACATTGATTTGATTCTAAACATCCAATTAAATAAACTATTTAATATTGCATAGAGGAAGGGCACCACACTCAAAGTTTTTCATATTAGTTCATACACTAGAAAACTCAACTTGCAACATTCATAGTGAACTTGCAAGCTCTTAAACAAAGTTAATAATATGAGATAAGCTCTAATGATATATAAGTTTTGTTTTGAGGTATTGAATAAAACTCTTATGAATTTGATGAGTTTAAAAGACAATGAAAATCCTGCGAGGAAGTTATTATTTTTGGTGGTGACTTCAAGCATATCCTTCTAGTCATTCCAAGAGGAAGTGGTTCTAACATTATTAATATAACAATATATGATTAACGTCTTTCTGATAATCTCCAAGTATTAACTTTAACAAAAGATATGTGTATGCAACATAGTATGCACAACACAAATGAATTACAACTTAAACAATATGCAGAATAGATTTTAGATGTAGGCGATTAAAAAATTTCTACATCAACTAATGGATATGCATCAATTGAGATACTAGAATGATGACTTCTTACAATGTAGAATTGTTTTGGCATCAAAAATGAGACTTTTGATAAAATAAAGGGATCATTGGTTATGTGTAATTATTTAAATGCTCAATGCTTTGCTGACACATCCATATTAATAACACAACATTAACACCTTTATTTCTAAATGAAGGTGATGAAAGAGAGTATTTAAGCTCGAACTCTATTGACAAGTCAGAGGCTAATAATAATCGAGCTCCTTATGGATGTCAGGTTTACATAATCATTCAATCAAATTGAAAATCAGAACTCCAATAATATTATTGAAAAATTTAGAGTAATTTGAAGGATTACACTATAGAACAATAAAGAATATCAATAGATTGACGAACCATTCTATTGAAGTAAGGATAATGACAGAGAAAAATGTTGGGGAGATGTTCTACATTCCACGAATGAGTTTGTCTTCATCCCTATAACCATGACATTTCAAACTAACAAGGAAACATTTTTCTTTGATTGTCTCATATGCCATGACAATCAACAAGGTACAAGGTCAATCACTAGCAAGTATTGAGTGATACTTACCTTAACCTGTTTTTAGAAATGGTCAATTATATGTGGTTTTTCTAAAGTTTAAAGCATACAAACACTAAAAATATTAATACATTATAAAGAAAGAAAAACACTAAATACTACAATAAAGATTGCCTTTAATGAGATTTTCCAAAATAGTGAATGTATCTCATCTGCTGTTTCTTGAAGCAGTTTCCTCAACTAATTGAATATGTAACAAAATTATTACAAGTTGTTCTTTATCTTATAGAAATAGTATGGTATATCTTTGATAGAAAATTATGATATTCACATTATTCTTTTTTTATAGCTTAACCTGAATCATGAGCTAAGCTATATTTACATTATCAATATATTCATGTATCAACATGACCATCACTATGTCTATATTTAAACTACCCTATCTTGTATGGAAATGCTATTCCTATTCCTATAATAGGTTAATATTTATGTGTTGTTCTAAGGCTATAGAATATTGGACACATGAAGATTGGATGCAATACATGTCCTTAATGTGAATCATTATACTTGATTTGGAATTTATTCACAACATATTTTCTGACTTATCATTTGTCTTAAGTGTAGGATTATTATAGTGTGCAATACTAGGGATGAGAATGAAAACCGAACCCAACCGAATCTAATGGAGAAACCTGATGTGATTGGATTCGGGTTTTACCCTTGTTTAATTTTCGGGTTTGGGTTTGCTAGAGCTTAAACCCTACCCCGAACTCGTCCCGAAGTAATGTAATTCTAATTTACAATTGAAAGTTTTATCATGTATCTATTTTCTTAATTTTTAATTTAACTTTACATATTGTTCACTCTTCAAACATTAAAAAAATGAAATGATACAAAAGAAAATGGTATCAGTCTTGGGAACCTCGCTTGAGCAAGAACGGTGTCGCCTGGGCGAGAGTGGCTCATCTGGGTGAATGAAATACTGGACTATATTGTAGGATTCTCGCTTGAGCGAGAGTGTTCTCGCCTGAGCGAGAAGTGGCATGCTGGGGCAGTCAAGGCTGTAGGATTCTCGCTTGAGCGAGAAACCCCTCGCTTAAGCGAGAGCGCCAGATCTGAAACTTTAAAAAGGCGGGATTTTCTCGCCTGAGCGAGAAAAGGGCTCGCTTGAGCGAGAACCTGACGAGTTTGCTTTATAATAGAAACCCCAAACACATTTTAGGGTTATAAATTGAGAGAGAAGAGAGGAGAAAGTGATTTTGAGAGCAAGAACTCGTGGGAATCATCTAGAAGCTTGAGAAGAGGTAAAACTCTTGATTCTAACTCTCTTCTTCCCTTTGAAACTCATTTTGGGTATGTTGGATCTCTTCTCAAAATGTGTAAAACCATGGAAACTCGCCCTTTTGAGTTATGGTTCGTTTTAGGTTGTTTTTATCTTGTAAAATCTTGGTTTAGAGTTAGTATTTCAAGAATAGAAAAGGTTGGTGGGTTGATTCGTGAAAAAGTGAAAATGTGGTTAAAGTGGAAAATGGATAAAATGCTAGAGGTAGGAGATGAGTTTACCTTCTAATGCTGAAATATGAGATGAATATGTATGTTTTAGATGATTATAAACTTACAATGAGAGTAGTTTAGAAACATTGAAAATGTGTTAAATCTCTTAAGTGGTTAAAGATGCAAAATGAGTTATTTATGTGGTCTTCTTGGGATAAATTGTGACGACCCGATTTTCTACCCTTGAAAATTTTTCATTCATTTTAATCATTTTGCATGCATTTTCCTACACTTACTATCATACTTGCAAATTCCATAATCACCTACACTTGATTTGACAGAAAAACATAATTCATATTCGTAATGTCTCACGGATAATGAGACCCCATAAGTATAGTTCTCCGAAATAACCATACACCCAGTTACAAATATCCGACTAATGGTTAGCTATGATTACAATCATTTAAATCCGCAAGTAGTCATTTAAGATACAAAAACATAAATAGTGAATCCAACGTCTAAAGCTCCTAAAGCTCCCGAACTAGCATACTCCATTCATCTATTTACCTGCAATGGGATTATCAATAACAAAAGTACAAAACACACAAAGGAGTAAGTCGTTAATTCAATAAATGTCATTATAAGATAATCCACATTAGAAAAAGGGTTAGTAAACCATTTCCGAAATTCATTTTGTCTTGCTGCATTACTTGAGCCGAAGTCGCTACACCCCTTAGGGTTAGCTAAAAACAAATTCTCATCTCTTTTATAAAGAAAACATGCCGCGTAAACTCGGGCTGAAGTATTGCTACATAAACTCGAGCCGAAGTCGCTACACCCCTTAGGGTTAGCTAAAAACAAATTCTCATCTCTTTTATAAAGAAAACATGTCGCGTAAACTCGGGCTGAAGTGTTGCTACATAAACTCGAGCCGAAGTCGCTACACCCCTTAAGGTTAGTTAAAAACAAATTCTCATCTCTTTTATAAAGAAAACATGCCGCGTAAACTCGGGCTGAAGTGTTGCTACATAAACTCGAGCCAAAGTCGCTACACCCCTTAGGGTTAGCTAAAAACAAATTCTCATCTCTTTTATAAAGAAAACATGCCGCGTAAACTCGGGCTGAAGTGTTGCTTCATAAACTCGAGCCGAAGTGTTGCCTCGTAAACTCGGGCCGAAGTGTTGCCTCGTAAACTCGGGCCGAAGTGTTGCCTCGTAAACTCGGGCCGAAGTGTTGCCTCGTAAACTCGGGCCGAAGTGTTGCCTCGTAAACTCGGTCCGAAGTCGCTAACCATTTATGGTCGGCTAAAAATATATTTTCTTTTCATTGAATTCACCATCAATCATTTCCCGTAAATCCACGCCATCTTTAGTATAAACACACCCATATATGTTTATACTAAATGCGCAATTTACAACTTATTCATTTCATAACCAGAAAATACCCACATTTTCCTTTTCCGTAAATCTACGCCATCTTTAATATAAACACACCCATATATGTTTATACTAAATGCGTAATTTACAACTCAATCTTTGCATAACCAGAAAATACACATTTTCTATTTCAAATGCAAAATTAAAGACTTATCCTTACCTTGGTGAGTATTGGGGTTCGGTTCTTGGCAACTTCTCTAGTTCTACCGACACCACCTCCAACCTTAGGATCTTTCCTCATCCCACCACATAACATAATGTTAGTCATTTATTCCAAATATCACATAAACAACTTATATTGCATCATTTAATCATACAAAATATTCATCATCAATATTCAACCATCTAAAACATGCATAACATCTCATATTTCAATATTTGGGGGTAAACTATTCTTCTACCTCTAGCATTTTACTCATTCCCTCCTTTTACCACATTTTCACTTTTAGGGTTTTTGGGGTTTTCATGAATCAACCCACAACCCTTTCCATTCTTGAGATGCTATCTCTAAACCAAGAGTTTACAAGATAAAAACAACATAAAACAAACCATAACTCTAAAGAATGAGTTTCCATGGTTTCTCATGTTTTGAAAATAAATCCAACATACCCAAAACAAGTTAGAGAGGAAGAAGAAGAGTTAGTAACAAGAGGTTTACCTCTTCTCAAGCTCCAAGATGAGTCCTAAGGCTCCTTGCTCTTGAAAAGCTCTCCTCTCTCTCTTCTCTTCCAAGTTCTAACCTAAAATGTGTTTTGGGTTTCTATTTTATAGACACTGCGATAAGTGTAATCGATTACAAGTATAGTGTAATCGATTACATTGTGTAAATTATAGAGGCATCGTCGCTATGTAATCGATTACCAACATGGTGTAATCGATTACATTAATACGATGTAATCGATTACCAGAAGTGTGTAATCGATTACATTAATACGATGTAATCGATTACCAGAAGTGTGTAATCGATTACACAATGTAAATTATAGAGGCATCGTCGCGATGTAATCGATTACCAACATGGTGTAATCGATTACATTGTGTCAGATGTACATATATGATGCTTTTAATCATCATGTAATCGATTACCAGGACTGTGTAATCGATTACATCATGCAAAATACAAATATCTGATGCTTTTATCAGCATGTAATTGATTACCAGGACTGTGTAATCGATTACACTGCCCAAAATTGCCATTTCTCGCCGAGGCGAGACAACTCTCGCTCGGGCGAGAATCCTCCAGTATAGTCCAGGATTTCACCCTCCCAGGTGATCCTTTCTCGCTCAGGCGAGAATCTCTCGCTTAAGCGAGACTTCCAGGACTGATACTCTAATTTTTAAAGACTAAAATTCGGGGTGTTACATAAATGACTAATATTTGTGTGATTAGGTGGGAATGAGGAAAGATCCTAAGGTTGGTGGAAGTCGCGGAGGAGATTGGTAAAGTACCCAAAAACCGACCCCAATGTTCACCAAGGTAAGGATAAGTCTTTAATTGCACTTTGTAATGAAAAATGTCCGGATTTTCCGGTTGTGAAAGGGATTGAAATGCAAGTCATTTGTTTATTATCAACATGCGTGAGTATGTTTATAATAAAGGAATGTATGAAATGGTTAATTGTAAATCGTTGATGTGTCAACGAAAAGAAAACATGTTTTTCGCCGACCATGGATGGTTAGCGACTTTGGGCTCAAGTTATGTAGCGACACCCTGGCTCGGGTTAAGGAGGCGATACCGCGGCTCCAGTTATGTAGCGACACCCTGGCTCGGGTTAATGCGGCGAGACTGTGGGTTCCCATTATGAAGCGACATTTTGGGCTCAAGTTACGTAGTACGATTTTGTTGTGAAACAATGGTATGGTCTTGCGATGAATATGCATGCTATAGAATATATATTATGGGATATATATACTATGGGATGAATATGGATTCGTGGAAAAGAAAGAGATTTGGAAAGAATGAATATGCATGCTATAGAATATATATTATGGGATATATATGCTATAGGATGAATATGGATTTTGGAAAAGAAAGAGATTTGGAAGGAATGTATATGCATGCTATAGAATATATATTATGGGATATATATACTATAGGGTGAATATTAAAGATAAGGAAAAAGAAAGAGATTTGGGAAGAATGTATATGCATGCTATAGAATATATATCATGGATATATATATATATATATATATATATATATATATATATATATATATACTATAGGATGAATATGAATAATATGAGAGTAAAAGAAAGTATATACGGATGGTTTTCTTCTTGTAATTGTAATATGTGTTTTCATTCTAATGTTTATATTGTATGTAAAATGTGGATTATATAACAACGATGATTACTGAATTAATGACTTACTCTGTAACACCCCGAATTTTAGTCTTTAAAATTATAGTATTAGTCCTGGAAGTCTCGCTTGAGCGAGAGATTCTCGCCTGAGTGAGAAAGGATCACTTGGGAGGGTGAAATCCTGGGCTATACTGGAAGATTCTCGCCTGAGCGAGAGTTGCCTCGCTTGGGCGAGAAATGGCAAACTGGGGCTGTTTACACTGTGAGATTCTCGCCTGAGCGAGAATCCCTCGCTTGAGCGAGAGGAAGCCTGTTGGGACTGTGAGATTCTCGCTTGAGCGAGAGGGTCAGATCTGAGTTTTTAAAATAGGCGGAATTTTCTCGCCTGAGTGAGAAAGGGCTCGCTTGAGCGAGAACCCGATGACTGCTCTTTAAAATAGAAACCCTAAACACATTTTAGGGTTAGAACTTGAAGAGAAGAGAGAAAAGAGAGCTTTTCAAGAGCAAGGAGCCTTAGGACTCATCTTAGAGCTTGAGAAGAGGTAAACCTCTTGTTTCTAATTCTTCTTCTTCCTCTCTAACTTGTTTTGGGTATGTTGGATCTATTTTAAAAACATGAGGAACCATGGAAACTCACCCTTTAGAGTTATGGTTCGTTTTATGTTATTTTTCTTTTGTAAACTCTTGGTTTAGAGTTGATATTTTGTGAATGGAAAGGTTTTGTGGGTTATTCATGAAAACCCCAAAAACCCCCAAAATGAGAATAGGGGTATAAAGATAAAGAGATGAACATGTATGTTTAGGTGTTTGGAAACTTGTATTGAAGTAGTTTTGGAAACCTTGAATATATGTAAATCCCTTGTATGTTTGATGATGAAATACGAGTTATTTATGTGTTATTTTGAATAAATGTCTGACATTGTTGTTATTGGTGAAAATGAGAAGAGATCATAAGGTTGGAGGAAATCACGGAGGAGACTTTTAAAGTTACTCGGAACCGATCCCCAAAGCTCACCGAGGTAAGGGATAAGTATCTCTAAATCATACTTGCTGATATGAATGAGGTATGTGAAGGAGGTAATGGTTTAAAATGATACGTCTGTAATTTATGCATTATGTTGGAAAATGCGTGAATTTTCTGTTATGGCAAATGAAATCAATATTATTGGGGGAGTACCAATGGAAATATAACTCAAAGGAAATAAATATTATTGGGGAGTACCAATTGAAATATGACTCAAAGGAAATCAATATTATTGGGGGAGTACCAATGGAAATATGACTCAAAGGAGATAAATATTATTGGGGGAGTACCAATGGAAATATGACTCAAATGAAATCAATATTATTGGGGGAGTACCAATGGAAATATGACTCAAAGGAAATAAATATTATTGGGGGAGTACCAATGGAAACATGACTCAAATGAAATCAATATTATTGGGGGAGTACCAATGGAAATATGACTCAAAGGAGATAAATATTATTGGGGGAGTACCAATGGAAATATGACTCAAATGAAATCAATATTATTGGGGGAGTACCAATGGAAATATGACCCAAATGAGATAAATATTATTGGGGGAGTACCAATGGAAATATGACTCAAATGAAATCAATATTATTGGGGGAGTACCAATGGAAATATGACTCAAAGGAAATAAATATTATTGGGGGAGTACCAATGGAAATATGACTCAAAATGAAATCAATATTATTGGGGGAGTACCAATGAAAATATGACTCGGAGCACATGAATGTCGTATGCATGCTATAGGATATATAGTATGGGATATATATTCTATAGGGTGAATATGAGCGATAAAAATGAAGATGTTGAGAAAGAAAGTAATATACATGCTATAGGATATATATTAGGGGATATTTATGTTATAGGGTGGATATGAATAACGAGACAGATGATGTTTCGAACGAACGTAATATACATACTATAGAATATATATTATGGGATATATATACTATAGGATGAATATGAGTAAAGTGGAAATTAAAGGAAGATTATTTGAATGTTTACAATTCCGTATGTGTGTTTACGAATTATATTAAAGTTTAATTGTATTTGAATGTGAATTATCACGTGATGTTAGTTTTGAACTAATGACTTACTCCCTTTTGTTTTGTGTGTTGTTTATGATAATCTCATTGTAGGTAAATGAAGGATTTTGAGGATGAAGCTCAATTAGGAAGCTTTTGTGTTTATTTACTCGATTGTCTTTATTGCTATTTGACATTGTAGTTGATTTGATAGTATTTTGGGATAAATGTAATCTGATTTGGATAATATGGTGACATGTAGTTATGGACGTTATAACCCTGGAAAACCCATAACTGGATGTATGTGGTAAATGCTATCTGAATGAATTATGTTTTTCCGCAACATAAATTTGTATGATAATATGATAGGGTAAAGAGTATTTTCAAAGAGAGATACTTGACAATTTTTAATGAAGGCGGCGACTGTATGTAAGAAAGGATTAAAATAAATGAAAAATTTTCAAGGGTAGAATTTAGGTCGTTACATACTCCTTTGTGCGTTTTGTGTATTTGTTATCAATAATCTCATTGCAGATAAACAGGGAAATTGAGGATGCTCGTTTGGGGGCTTTAGGAGCTTTAGACTTGGACATTCATTAATTATGTTTTGTGCTTTAGATGACTATTTGTGTAATTGCATGACTGTAATCCTGGATAACATATACTTGGATATTTGTAATTATGTGTAATGCTACTTTTGAGGATTACGACCTTTGGGTTCTTAGTAACCCTGGGGGATGATATGAATGAATTATGTTTTTCTGTCATATGAAGAGTGTTATAATATAACATATTAAATAAGAGTTTACGGAATGACTAATGAGCGATTAAGGTAATAGGATGTATGTATGCATGAAGGAAATTAAAATAAAGGAAAAAATTTCAAGGGTAGAATTTGGGTCCTTACAAATCTCACAAGAACCTAAAGTCTTAGTTAAGATTTATGTAAGGTTTGTGTAAAATGTAAACACTTATGCACTTATGCAAAGATAATAAAACTAATCCATTTTCACTCTTAAAGAATCAAAGAATTAATATTTTTCTACACAAGATTTCTCTTAGAGAATTATATGAATGATATGAAAATTTTGAATGACACTCTATAAGCTCACGGGTAGAAAAACAACTTTTACAACAAATTGGTTCTAACAGACATTAATCGATTAACCCTTAGTTTAATCAATTAACGGGTTTCAAAAATATTTGTTTTCTGTTGAACTTAATTGATTATCGTCAAGCTTAATTGATTAACGATACCAAGAAATTCAAGTCATTAGCTACTAAAACTTCATTAATCGATTAATCTCATACTTATTCGATTAATGGGATCAATAATTTCAAGGTGTTAGCTAATGTAACTCTATTAATCGATTAATCACATTCTTAATTGATTAATGTGTTTTCATGACTATATAATCGATTAATACACAATGTAATCAACTAATAATGTCGAAAATATGTTTATTTGATGTAATGTAAACCTCATGTTTGATATATGTGAATGCAATGCATGATTTTGAAATAAGTACCATATTGATGCATATAATCATGTATTGGATGGATGACATGTCTCATTTTAGTTAAATTCAATTTTAAGCCTTGTTAGAATTTCATCCTAGGTTTACCTAACCTAGACTCAATATAAGCAAGCATCTTAAGACTTTTATAAAGCATAAAAGTTTTCCCTAAAACTATGATGACCTTGAGTCTTGACATGTTGTTTGTAGAGTTGCCTTCATCTTCGAGCTTTCCTAAAATCCATGTCTTCATCAAAACCATATGAATTGATAATTTAAGATTCATGGCAGAGGGTGACACTTCAGATGTTGATGAGGAAATGGCTGAGGTTATTGAATTTATGAATGCAAGCCCAACACTTTCTTACAACCCGCAGAATGATAACTTGAAGGTAATGCCCAAATTTGAAGATTAGGAGGAGGAGAAAACTCCTAAAATTGAATTAAAAACACTCCCCTCCACCCTCACGTATGAAATTCTTGGACCCAATTCATCTTATCCAATTGTTATTAATGCTAAATTAAATAAATTAGAAACTGAAAAATTGTTAAGACTCCTCAGAATGCATAGGATGGTAATAGGACACACATTGGATGATATTAAGGGCATAAATCCTTATTTTTGCATGCATCGAATTTGCATGGAACCTAACCATAAAACTTCAATTGAAAATTGGAGGAGATTAAATCCTAATATGAAAGAAGTGGTTAGGAAAGAGGTGCTGGAACTTTTAGATGTTGGGGTAATATACCCTATATTTGATAGTGAATGGTTGAGCTCATTTCATGTGGTTCGACAAAAAGGAAGGATGATTGTTGTGAAAAATAATAAAAATGAATTAATATCAACTACGACAGTTATAGGATAGAGAATCTGCATTGATTATAGAAAATTAAACACATCCACTACGAAAGATCACTTTCCTCTCTCATTCATTGATTAAATGCTTTAAAGGTTTGTTGCACATGAATATTTATGCTATTTAGATGGGTACTCGGGATTCCATCAAATCCCCACTCAGAAGACCAACAGAAAACGACTTTCACATATTATTATGGTACATTTTCCTATAGGAGAATGTCTTTTGGGTTATGTAATGCCCCAACAACTTCCCAAAGAAGCATGACTGCAATATTTTCTATTTTTATAGAAGACATAATGGAAGTTTTTATAGATGAATTTTCTATTTATGGACTTTCATTTGATGATTGTTTAACAAACTTGAAAAAAATATTGTAGAGATGTGAGGAAGTGAACCTTGCACTAAATTGAAAAAATGACACTTCATGGTGGGTGAGGGTATTGTGTTAGAGTATTTAACTTCATGGTGGGTGAGGGTATTGTAATAATAGAATATATGCCACCACCAATAAATATAAAAGGTGTTAGTAGTTTCTTAGGTCATACTGAATTTTACTGCAGATTTATAAAAGAGTTTTCAAAAATTGTGAAACCCTTTTCTAACCTTTTGATGAAAGATATTGCATTTGATTTTAGTGTTGCTTATCTAGAATCATTTTGCAGGTTCAAGAGGGCATTGGTCACTGCTCCAATATTGCAATCACGAGTCTCGAATCTTACCTTTGAAGTGATGTGTGATGGTAGTGACTATGTTGTCGATGTAGTGTGGGGTCAAAAGAAGGACAAGAAGATGCATGTAATCTACTATGCACGCAAAACACTTGATGGAGCTCAAGCCAACTATGCCACCATTGAAAACGATGTACTCGCTATTGTGTTTGCCTTCAAAAAATTTAGGTCCTACCTAGTAGGTTCTAAAGTTGTAGTCTACAATAATCACTCAGCCCTGAGATACTTGATGAGTAAGAAAAAATGCAAGCCATGCCTCATCTGGTGGATTCTCCATTTGGAAGAATTTGATCTAGAGATTGTCGACAGAAAGGGGACAAATAATCCAATTGCATATCATTTATCTCGGATTAAACATCCAAGTTGAGGGGAGGAGGACATACCTATTGATGATTCATTTCCCGATGAGCAACTCCTCCTCGACACTGCAGAGGCCCCTTGGTATGCTGACTTTGTCAACTATTTGGTCAGCACATCTCTTCCACCTAAAATGACACCGCAATACAAAAATAAATTCTTCTTAAATCTGAAGAAGTATATCTCGAATGATCCTTACCTCTACCGACTCTATGAATATGGTATTTACAGAAGATGTGTTCTAGAAGAAGAAGTGTCAAAGATCTTGAGTTGTTTTCACTCAACCTCTTATGGAGGTCATGCCAGTACTTCAAAAACAATAGCAAATGTATACCAATGTGGTTTCTTTTGACCACACATATTCAGAGTTGCAAGAAGTTTTTTTCCCACATATGATTCTTGCCAAGGGGTGGGGAACATATCTAAAAGTCATTAAATGCCAATGTGCCCCATCCTTGAGGTAGAGATATTTGATGTGTGGGGAGTTGACTATATGGGACCCTTTCCTACTTCAAACAACAACAAACATATCTTGGTAGCAAATTGACTATGTTTCTAAATGGATGGAGACAATTTCATCTCCACTCAATGATACTAAAACGATCATCAAACTATTTACCAAGATTATATTTCCAAGATTTTGGGTTCCATGGCAGATGATTAGTGATGGAGGCTCACACTTCATTGAAGGGCATTTTGAGAACCTCTTGAAGAAGTATGATGTTTCTCATCGGGTTGGTACCCGTTATCACCCTCAAACAATTGGTCATGTGGAAGTATCAAACCGTGAGATTAAAAGCATATTGGAAAAGACAATGTCCAGGAGCAAGAAATATTGGTCCTCAAAGCTTAATGATGTTCTATGGGCTTGTCGTACTTCATATAAAACACCTATTGGTATATCACCATTCAGGTTGATTTATGGTAAGCCATGCCACCTACCAGTGGAACAAGAGCTTAAGGTGTATTGGGCGGTCAAGCTGCTGAACTTTGATATGAAAACTGTTGGAGAAAAGAGGAAATTCTAACTGCAAGAGTTGGAAGAACTGTGGTTGGATGCTTATGAGAATTCTCGCACTTATAAAGAGAGTTCAAAATGATGGCATGACAAACACATACTTTGCAGATAATTCCAAGTAGGAGAACTAGTTCTCTTATTCAACTCCAGATTGAGGCTCTTTCTAGGTAAGCTAGAGTCTAGATGGTCAACTTCATTATGAGTCACCAAATTCTACCCTTATGGAACAATTGGGATATGGAATGAGGAAATGGGCAAATTCAAGGTGAATGATCAACGCTTGAAGCATTATCTGGTAGATGAATGACTAGAGAAACATACCAATATAGCGCTCTCTGATCCTGTATGAGCTGCAAGGATCATTTGTCAAGCTAATGATGTTAAATGAGCGCTTCGTGGAAGGGAACCTACACTGAAGGTAGATTTTTTTAGTTCATTAATTTTAATGTTTTAGTGTTGGCTTTAGTACCTCCTTGAGTTTGGAGCCTTTTTAGGGGAGGTATATAGTGTCGGGAAAAAAAATGGCTAACACGACCAGGCTATGCCACCAGGCATGGCCGTGTATGGGACAGTGGCCTCATGAGTATGTTCTTGAGTATACACGATCGTATGTTTTTGTAAAAAAAAATGGCTTAAATTTGACAAAAGGGAACATGGTCAGGTCGTGTCTCTATGCACGGGCTGTACCTCGCAATAGTAAGGGAACATTAGCACGAGCCGTGAATTGCAGAAATGCCCTCGTATAAGATGTGTTTCCCCCCATTTAACCACATTCCCGATTTCTTCTTCAACCTCCAAATCCTCCTCTCCTCCTTTAAACATCCACTAATCCTCCTCTCCTCCTTTAAACATCCACTAATCCTCCTCAACCTCCTTAAACACTCACCCTCAAACACTTATCCACACCACCAATCAGGGTCATACTTGGCGCAACACCTTCTCAAGGTTGCTCAAGCCCAATCAGGTACCATTATTATTGGTGGGCTAATCACCATGATAGCCAATCATTTCAATTTGGATTTGGGCGATTTAGTGTCAATTTTTGGGAATACACGCATCGGTCTTCAAGTGTGTGTCTCCTTCAAAATGGTGGTAAATGACAACCACACACCCTCCCCTTACCAAACCCTTTAGCCACTTAAGTTCAAAACAGGGCCAATTGGACAAAGCCCGGTTCCTTAGATAATGTCCCATTGGCCGCTGAATTACCATCCACACCTAGTCCACCTAGGACATATGGACCATCTGGGCCCTCTTTCTCTTCTTTTGCAAGTACTTCTGCTACAAAATGATGGTGACGTTTCTAGGATGCAAGCTAACATTGTGGAGCTGAGGCTACGCCAAGATCAGATCCTGGTGGATCAGTAACAACAAAATCTTAAAATACAGTGAATGTTCGGCATGCTGGAATCCATCTATAATTGGCACATAAGCCATGGACATTTCCCACCAAACCCATGAGCTTTCTTTTTCTTTCTATTCTTATTTAGATTTTTACATTGTGGACAATGTAAATTTCTAAGCTTGAGGGTTTTTTTTTTCATTTAGACAGTTCATTCATATCATGCATACCATATAGTTTTTAATTTTTCTTTAGGTTGAATATTCATATTATCATGCACTTAAATAAGTTTTATATCTCATATATCTCCTACTACTTTGTTCTATGTGTTGTCTATATGTTTTTAATGAAAAAAATATGTTTGATGATTGTTGACTACCTATGACCCCATTGAAAAACTTGTGATAGAATAATTACATAAAATCATATTTCATGTCTTAGTTTATATTTCATATTTACTTTTCATAGGTCTAAGATGTTATGAAGAGTGGAGTCTTATAGGTTTTTTACATCTCATATTAGTGATTTAATTACAATCATCATGTATAGTGATAGAGATAATGATTGAATTTAGTTTGAGTTTTAATAATCGATTATGCTGCAAACAATGAAATTCACATTTTTCAGAAACTGTTTTGAAGTGCAGTTAATTGACTATCCAATCAGTATAATCTATTATGAAGTTTCACAAACCAATAATCGATTATCAGTTAAGCCTAATTGATAATTGGTACTTTGACGTTGAAAAATATTACCTTTATTTTATCTTTCAAGATTTACAAGAGGGATCAATTCAGTTCAGTGCTAACGTTTCACCTGAAGAAAAAACTTATGAGAATCTTGGAGAAAAATATAGCTCATTATACTATTTTTAATTATTCTTCTTCTTATCTTCTCTAATCATCATGTTCTATCAGTGTTGTTTTTCTAAAAGAAAGAAATTAGATAGATTAAGGGTGAAGGAACCTATATCTAGGAGAATATATAAGATAGTTGTAGGATACATAAAATCTAAGAGATAATGGGAAATCAACTAGGCTCAAACTTGTGACGAAAGACAATATTGTCTTTGCTGATTTGTTTGCATCAAACGATATCTCTATTAGTAAAATTCTTCACACCAACTAAGGGACTAGATTTAGCGTCATTTTTTATGTGAATCAGTATAAAATCTTCGGTATTAAATCTTTAATCCTTATATTCTTTAAATTGAACATTTATACTTCTAAATCAATTTATTTGTATAACATAAAGATAAATTCTGATTTATAATTGATTAGGTCGTTTTTTTAGAAGAAAATTAGTTATCGTAGATGATTGTGTTTTATGGTTTATGTTATAATTGACCACAAATCAAAATAACATTGCCTAGCTAATTGATCATTAATTGCACGTTAATTGATTATAAGAGTTTTCAAAAACTCAATGCTCTATTTAATTGATTAGTAATCAATTAAGGTTGAATAAAATTAAAAAAATATTAATTGAAGTAGCACATATATATACACGATCCAATTGTACATAGATTAAAAATATCTATAATTCACTAATAGATATTTATAATTTATACATAGATTTTCTTTTATTGTAGAGATGTGAATGTGAAGGTCCATCATCAATATCTATTTATATAATACGTCTTATGGGATGGGTTCTTAACTATATAAGTACTATAATACAATACTCTAACGTGGTAAAATCAAACCCAAAACATATATTATGAACCTAAGTTTTGACACATACTATGTTGTTAAGACAATGGTCATTTCTTACAACTTAATAGAGAAACTTAAATCTAACTTTCGTTATATCAATCAACAAGTCTTCCCTCCCTTTATTACTCCCTTAAACATTTTCAAAACGTATTATTTCTACCTAATAATAATCATTTGAATAATAAGATAAGTTCAAAAATTTTATTATTTTTTAATAATGTTATTTTAATATTAAAATAGTCAATTCCAACATATTTACAATATTATCAAATTTTTATATAAAATGTAGATTTTTATTTGATATTGAGTTGTCTACCTTATCTTTAGCCATCTCTAATAAATGTTAAAATAATGATAATAAAATGAAGATGCATGCACTATTGATTCGTTTAAATCATTTATTGGTTCTAGATTTATATCAAAAGCAACAACTAGTTTAAATGTTTGAAGTAAAGTAAAGTATACTCATATTGACTAGGAGCTTTAGTTTATGAGTATTTATGAATGATCATTTATTTTACAAACAAATATATATGTTAATGACAATGGTCATATAGAAGATTTGACAATGATCAATACATCTTCATTATTTTTTGTTTGTTACAAAATACATCAATAATTTTAAGGAGATATTGCTTAAGTACACAAAAGAGAAGAGTGAATAATAATCAAATTTTATATGAAAAATTACAAATGAACATTTTATCATAGCTAATGTATAATTAATTAATAATTAAGAGTAAATTACATTAACACTCCTTGGAATTTAACTTAATTACACTCATCACATTTTTTGTTTAAAAGATTACACTCATCTCCTATAGGAACAAGACCGATCCTAGGTAAATTCTACAAGTGTGACCGCCCAGATCTACGATTTTAAGGGGTCTATTTAAAACAATTAATTACATATTTTTTCTTTTATTTTATTAATATGTTTATTTTTATTAATGATTTAATGAGTTTAGTATATTTCATAGTTCTACTTTAAATTTATTCTGTAAGCATGATAATAAAGATAAGATGATTAAAATTTGAAGGTTCATTGAAATTTGAAATTTATAAATCGATATTGTTTTCAACCTTTGATGTTAAATTTTACATAATGTTTAAAAAATCAATTTTGTTGGTAAAACACTGATGCATAAGAGAAAAACTTGTATGAAGACAGATACAACACGTTATATTTGGAGACAAATGTATTTTATTCTTTTAAGTATTATCATTTATGATTAAATTTTAACTAAAATTAAATTTTTATTTTGTTTTCAAGATTTCATTGGTTGTCTCTACATACATACGTCTACATATAAATCTTTTTCGATACATAAAGTGTGAGAACTCGTAGCAACAATTTCCCCAGTCCCCATGAAAACTTATCTATAATTTTTAATAAATTTAGGGTCCATATTTTTTACTTGCACATGACCTTAGATATGTCAAGACCATCTCTCTAAAGGGGTAATAAATGTAATGTTTGTATATAAATCAAGAATGATTTCTTTAGCTGTAAAAAAAGAGTATAAAGAAAAGGTTACCATGAGAACAAATCTTGGCTAAGGCCAATTTTTGATCTAGTGAAACCAAGCTTGACCTTTCAAGAGCAGCAACGTTTCTCTTAGGCATCTTCAATTAATTAATGGTTTTCATAAACAGTGTAGAAATTGATTTTCGTAAACAATGCAATTGTTGGAATATTTATAGGACTTGTGAGAAAATCGATCAAATGAACTCTGTGATTGGCCTTTGATGGTTTCATCTCAATTCCAACGTCTTTAGACCCTTGTTTTCACTTCACTTTTTTATGTGTTTGATTGATTATTTTGCTATGTTACTAATATACCCCTATTTGTTAATGTTTATATTGATAAAAATATATTTTCTATGGGTTTGTACCTTGTAGTTAAGATTAGTTTAATTTTTATGTGTTAATTGGTTGATTCTTTTGTTATGTTACTAATATACTCCTATTTGTTAATGTTTATATTGATAAAAATATTTTTTCTATGGGTTTGTACCTTGTAGTTCAGATTAGTTTAATGTGAGTTAGGCATTATTTATTACTTAAGAAAATAACATTATTTGATGGTGAAAAAATGATAGCACGTTCATGATATAATCTTTAACAAAAAAGTTATTTTTTTTTTATTTTATACAGAATACACTACTAGCTATAAAATATATTGATATAATTTAATGAAACTATTATAAATTATACAAAATAATAAAGAAAATGTGAGGGAAAGTATTATAAAACAAAATCTTGTTAAAAGATTATTTTAGTTTAATTGTGGCCGCATAGTGATTGTAAGTATGTTAAATAATAATTTAATGGTGTATAATGTAACAACCCAATTTATTATCACGATATTTATTTAAATTTTCCAAAACATAAATTCTCAAATTATAATTTTTTTTGAAATTATATAAATTAATTTCCCAACACACCTTTAATGATTAATCACCTAATATAATTCAACAATGTATATTTGGCCAATAATTACTCAAAAAATCATCTTATCCACATGGATGAGATTCAATAAAACAAAAGGGGTTTATCCATACATTGTATCCCACATGAAAATTTGTCAGTGAACTTAGTATCAATACAATAAACTCCCACACATGGTACTAATGTAAATAATTAACAAAACATAAGGCAAGACAGGTAGCCACACAATCCCATTACCATGGATTGAGCAACAAGGAAACATAGAGAGAGTCAGTCATTTGTAACACCCTGAATTTATCGTTCTTAAGATGTGGTAACAGTCCTGAAGAATGGGACACACTGTCATATTCTCGCTTGAGCGAGAGAGGGCTCGCTTGGGCGAGAGAAGGCTCACATGGGTGAGTGGAAAACTGGGAGATGCTGAAGGATACTAGAGGATCCTCGCTTGAGCGAGAGCGTCAGTGTTGAGTTTTTAAAATGGGCGAGATTTTCTCGCTTGAGCGAGAAAAGGCTCGCTTGAGCGAGAACCCGACGACTGAACTTTAAAATAGAAACCCCAAACACTTTTAGGGTTAGAACTTTGGACAGAATAGAGAGAATGGAGCATTTTCAAGAGCAAGGATTCGTGAGAATCATTTAGAAGCTTGAGAAGAGGTAAATCTATTGATTCTAACTCTCATTCTCCTTTTGAAACTTGTTTTGGGTATATGAGATCTCTTCTCAAAATGTGAGAAACCATGGAAACTCTTCCTTTGGAGTTGTGGTTTGTTTTATTTAGTTTCTCTATTGTAAACTCTTAGTTTAGAGTTGGTATTCGAAAAAGGGAAAGGATTTGTGTGTTGATTCATGAAAACCCCAAAACCCCCAAAATTAAAATGTGGTTAAAGAGGAAGATGGGTGAAATGTTAGATGTAGAAGATGATTATGTGTTCTAATGTTGAATAGAAGATGAATATGTATGTTTTTGAAGTTTGGAAACTAACTTTGGAAACATGGAAGATGTGTGAACCTCTTGTACGATTAAAGATGAAATATGAGTTGTTTATATATGTTATTATGAATAAATGACTGATTTTGTTGTTGTGTGGTGGGAATGAGGAAAGATCCTAAGGTTGAAGGCGATATCGGAGGAACTTGCCAAGTTACCAAGGACCAAACCCAACACTCACCAAGGTAAGGGATAAGTGTTTACATTTAAATATGAGATGATATGGAAAGGGTATGTATATGAGTTATCATGATGATAGTAGATGTATTGCTGTGAATTATGAATGTATTATATCACCTTTGTGGTGTAGACTTACCCTATGTGGTATTGAATCACCTTTGTGGTGTAGACTAACCCGAAATGGTATTGAATCACCTTTGTGGTGTAGACTTACCCGATGTGGTATTGATTCACCTTTGTGGTGTAGACTTACCCGATGTGGTATTGAATCACCTTGGTGGTATAGACTTACCCGATGTGGTATTGAATCACCTTTGTGGTGTAGACTTACCGATGTGGTATTGAATCACCTTTGTGGTGTAGAATTACCCGTGTGGTATTGAATCACCTTTGTGGTGTAGACTTACCCGATGTGGTATTGAATCACCTTTGTGGTGTAGACTTACCCAAAGTGGTATTGAATCACCTTTGGTTGTAGACTTGCTCGATGTGGTATTGGATGATTTAAAGTCAATGGTAATTGATGAAATTAAGGAGATTTATGAAATAGAATGAATAAGTACATCATAGGAATGTATTGATGTGATGTATGGACTGTAATGAGAATTTGGAAAAGATGTAATGATAAAGAGGAAAATGAAGATACGTGCATGTATGTACTTTACGAACTATGATTTATTTCAATGCTTATTCTTATTTAAAATGTGCATTATCATATAATGCTATTGTTGAACTAATGACTTACTCCCTTGTATTTTGTGTATTGTCTATGATAATCCCATTGCAGGTAAACGGATGCTGTAGGGATGCTTGATTAAAAGCTTTAGGAGTTTAATAATCAAGATTGCTTGTTTTGTAGACTGTGGTGCACTAACTTACTAAGTGTAAACTGTTGAATGTATCTATGGGTATTTTGATGTGTAAACCCATAATCAAACATATATTGATACCCTGAAATTATAAATATGTATTATGATTTTCTGCATAAATGAAGTAGCGTATGTAGGAGATAGACTTTGCATGTTTTAATGTTACGATGAATGGATGAAATATATGGGATTGACTTTTGGATCAGTGACATAGAGTATAGTTGAGAATATGTAAAGAATCTGAATTAAAACAATGGAAAATTTTCAAGGGTATAATTTGGGTCCTTACATCATTAGTTCATACAATAAATGACATAGTGGATTTAAATAGAATAATAGACATTGGAATTATCCAAACTACATACGGTTATTCATCACATTATTATTCCATCCAAATTTGAACCAAAATACTACATACTCTTTCAGACTAAACCGACATAAATGTTACTACAAGTATTACGCCGCTTAAGGCCATCAATAACTCAAGGGCAAGTCCAATTCCATACCACAAGGCATGTCAAATCCATATAACGAAGGTAGGTCAAATCCATACCACGAAGGTAGGTCAAATATCCATACCACGAAGGCAAGTCAAATCCATAACACGAAGGCAGGTCAAATCCATATCACGAAGGTAAGTCAAATAACCATACCACGAAGGCATGTCAAATTCATGCCATGAAGGTAGATAAAATCCATACCACGATGGTAGGTCAAATATCCATACCACGAAGGCATGTCAAATCCATACCACGAAGGCAGGTCAAATCCATACCACGAAGGTAGGTCAAATATCCATACCATGAAGGTAGGTCAAATCCATACCACGAAGGCAGGTCAAATCCATACCACGAAGGTAGGTCAAATATCCATACCGCTAAGGCAGGTTAAATCCATGCCACGAAGGCAGGTCAAATCCATACCACGAAGGCAGGTCAAATTCATACCACGAAGGTAGGTCAAATATCCATAACCACGAAGGCAGGTCAAATCTATACCACGAAGGCAGGTCAAATATCCATACCACGAAGGTAGTTCAAATCCATATCACAACATACCAATAACATAAGATAGGACTAACATAGTTAAATAGGAAATGTTTGATTTTTCCTGTTTAACCATTTCAGTCTACGGACCCTCCAACTAGTGAGTGTCGTTGGAGTTTCCAATGGTATCTTCTATTACCACAAAGTCTAATGTTGCTCTCTCACTTGAATGTCAGCTAATGTGTTGCACTAAGTAGCTTTGTCAAGCTCTCAATCGTCTCCTCCAACCTTAGGGTATTTCGACACCCAAAAGAACAACAACCACAACATATTAATTTTTCATGTTCAAAACAACTACAAATGTTATACATTATTCGAAATTCCTCAAGGGAACAAGTCTAACACTACCCATTTCACTTTACTATCAAACAGGGGTTCACAACATTTCAAACAACCCAAGGGTTTTGAAACCAACATTACTCACATACCATTTTTTCGAATACAACTCATAAAAATGAGTTTCACAAGGTTTTCAAGCCTAAAACGAACCAAAAACCCCTAAAGAGAGTTTATGGGGTTTTACCCCAACCATAGAGAAGAGACCCATCTCTAATACACCTGATACACCACAATAAGGGAAGCTAAGCTAAGTGATTTACCTCTTTTCAAGCCTTCTCTTCGACTCTAAGAGCTCACAAATCGCCTAGCCGTTTTCCTCTCCTTTGTTTTCGAAAAAGTGACCCAATTCTCACTTGGGACTTCTATTTTAGGTTTCAGATTATCGGATTCACACTCGGGTGAGAATGGCGCGCTTGGGGGAGAAAACAACGACTTTTCACATTTTCAAACACTGATGCTCTCGCCTGGGCGAGATTCTATCGCTCAAGCGAGAATCTCACAGTCAACCTAGGCCCATCTCGCTTGGGCGAGAATCTCACAGTCAGCCCAGGCCCATCTCGCTTGGGCGAGAATCAGTCACTCTCCACAACCCTTTCTCGCTTAAGCGAGTACACCTTAGCTCAAGCGAGAATCCCAGAAAAATCCTAGGAGAAAATTTGAGCCCCTTGCTTGGGCGAGACCTTCTCGCTCAAGCGAGAATTGCCCTGTATTTCCCAGATATTATGAGTTTCACAACTCTTAGGAAAAATATTATTTAGGGTGTTACAATCCTTCCCCCTAAAAGAATTTTCGTCTCCGAAGATTAGACATACCTCGATCGAACAAATGTGGATAGTCCTTTCTCATGTCATGCTCCACTTCCCAAGTAGCATCTCCATCGTCCACTTGACTCTATGGCACTTTCACCAACGGAATCTCTTTCCCACACAACCTCTTGACACTTTTGTCCATAATCCTTACCGGAGGATTCCGGAAGGTCAAGTTTTCCTTCAACTGTATCCACTCCGGTTCAATAACGTGCGTTGAATCCCCAATGTACTTCCTTAATTGCGACACATGAAATACGTTGTGGAGATTCGACAACAATGGAGTAAGCTTGCGAGTCTTTAGGATTCTCCCAATTCCCGTAGTCGGAACCACTCTCATGAATACGTGATCTCCTTCCTTAAGCTCAATCGGCTTTCTCCGGTTGTCATTGTAACTTGTAAGGACCCAAATTCCATCACTTGAAATTTTTTCATTTATTTTAATCCTTTAAACTTAATTTCCCATGTTACTTCATACATACATTCCCTTTCTACCTTTTAAGTCATCCATTTCATTAATTATCTAATAACTCTAATCATACGATTTTCGATTTTATACCATGCTACCTTTAATTGCAGAAAAACATAATTCATATTACTATCTCCCGGTAACTATCGCATACAACTAGCTATGGATTTCCAAAATATCCATAGCTACAAATATCTGAAGTTACAAACATCCAAAATTACAATTATCCAAGTAGCATTTAATTAGTCATAATACAAAATGGCAAAAATAAGGGAATCCATGTTTTAAGCTCCTAAAGCATCAAACCAAGCATCCTCAACTATCCTGTTTACCTGCAATGAGATTATCAACGGCAAATGCATACAACATACAAAGGAGTAAGTCATTTTTTTTATCAGCAAAGGAGTAAGTCATTAATTCAATAAATACCATTATAAGATAATTCACATTTTAAAGGGGTTCGTAAATGTAACACCCTAAATTTACATCTTTAAAAATTATAGTATCAGTCATGAGATTCTCGCTTGAGCCAGGTATTCTCGCTTGAGCGAGAAAGGCTCATCTGGAAGGGTGAATTCCTGGGATATACTGGAGGATTCTCGCCTAAGCGAGGGTTGGCTCGCCTAGGCGAGAAAAGTGATGTTTTGGACCTGTTGAGGCTGTAAGATTCTCGCTTGAGCGAGAGGATCCTCGCTTGAGCGAGAGGGTCAAATATGATTTTTTAAAATAGGCGGGATTTTCTCGCTTGACCGAGAAAGGGCTCGCTTAAGCGAGGACCCGACATTGTTACATTACATAAGGGACCCCAAACACATTTATGAGGGTTAACCTAGATAGAAGTGAAAGAAGAGAGCCTTTTCAAGAGCAAGGAGGCTTGTGAGTCATTTAGAAGTTTGAGAAGAGGTAAAGCTCTTGATTCTAACTCTCTTCTTCCCTTTTAAACTTGTTTTGGGTATGTTGGATCTCTTCTCAAAATGAGAGAAACCATGGAAACTCATCCTTTTGAGTTATGGTTCGTTTTATGTTTTTTTATATCTTGTAACCTCTTGGTTTAGGTTAGTATTTCAAGAATGGAAAGGGTTTGTGGGTTGATTCATGAAAACCCCAAAACCCTAAAGTGAAAATGTGGTTAAAGAAGAAAATGGGTAAAGTGCTAGAGGTAGAAGTTGAATAAGCTTTCTAAGGTTGAAATATGAGATGCATATGTATGTTTTAGATGTTGTAAACTTTTGATGAAAGTAGTTTAGCAACATGGAAAATGTGTTAAATATCTTGTGCGATTAAATAATGCAATATGAGTTGTTTATGTGATATTTGGAATAAATGACTAACATTGTGTTGTATGGTAGGAATGGGAAAGATCCTAGAGTTGGCGGCGGTGTTGGTGGAACTAGTGCAGTTACCAAGAACCCAACCCAACACTCACCAAGGTAAGGATAAGTCTTTAATTTGTGCATTTGAAATGGAAAATGTGTGTATTTTATGGTTGTGCAAGGATTAATTGGTGAATCACGTATTTATTATAAACATATATGGGTATGTTTGTAATAAAGATTGCGTGGATTCACTGGATATGATTGATGGTGAAATCAATGAAAAGGAAATATTTTTTAGCCGACCATAAATGGTTAGCGACTTCGGCTCGAGTTATGTAGCAACACTTCGGCCCGAGTTTATATGGCAACACTTCGGCCCGAGTTTATGTGGCAACATTTCGGCCCGAGTTTATGTGGCAACACTTCGGCCCGAGTTTATGTGGCAACACTTCGGCCCGAGTTTATGTGGCAACACTTCGGCCCGAGTTTATGTGGCAACACTTCGGCCCGAGTTTATGTGGCAACACTTCGGCCCGAGTTTATGTGGCAACACTTCGGCCCGAGTTTATGTGGCATGTTTTCTTGGTAAAAGAGATGAGAAATTGCTTTTAGCTAACCCTAAGGGGTGTAGCGACTTTGGCTCAAGTAATGTAGCACGGAAAAGGAATTTCAAAGTGATTTACTAACATTTTCTAATGTGGATTATCTTATAATGACGTTTTTGAATTAATAACTTACTCCTTTATGTGTTTGTTTTTTTGTCATTGATAATCCCATTGCAGATAAACAGGTGACATGAGGTGGTCTCATTTTTGGAAGCTTTAGGAGCTTTATGTTTTGGTTTCACTTATTTGCACTATTTTGTACATGAGTGCTTATTGGATTAGTTGAAATATTTTGTAACTATGGATATATAACTTACATGATTTATTGTAACTCTGGATATTCGTAGCTATGAGTATTTTGGAAATCCATAGCTAGTTGTATGCGGTAGTTGCATGACATATTGAAATGAACTATGATTTTCTGTCGAATAAGTATGTATGTAATTTTGAATTATGAAATGAGTATGAATGGAAAAGTGAGAGAGTTAAATATGGTTGTTAGAAATTGTCGGTAAAATTTATGAGGAAATGAATGCATAATGAATAAGATAAGAATAAAAATTTCAAGGGTAGAATTTCGGTCCTTACAGTAAACCATTTTTAAATTCATTTTCGCTACATCACTTGAGTCAAAGTTTGCTACATCGCTTGAGCCAAAGCTTGCTACATAACTTGAGCCAAAGTTTGCTACATCGCTTGAGCCAAAGCTTGCTACATCGCTTGAGCCAAAGCTTGCTACAACGCTTGAGCCAAAGCTTGCTACATAATTTGAGCCAAAGTCGCTAACCAATCATGGTCCGCTAAAAATGTGTTTTCTTTTCATTGATATACCATCAATTCATAAACAGCAATTACACGCATTTTCTCAATACAACATGCTAATTAAAGACTTATCCTTACCTTTGTGAGTGTTGGGTTTGGTCCTTGGTGACTTTGCATGTTCCACCGACACCGCCTCAAACTTTAGGATCTTTCCTCATTCCTGTAAGGACCCAAATTCTACCTTGAAATTTTTTCATTTATTTTAATCCTCCCTTACATACATTCACCATCTTACTTAAAACTCTCATGAATCATTCCTTGAAACTACTCTTTTAACCTATTATATTATCATACAATTCATATTGCAGAAAAACATAATTCATTCAATTAGTAATTACCACATACAACCAGTTATGGGTTTCCAAGAGTCATAATGTCCACAACTACATATCTCCAGTATTGTCCTAATAAGAATTACATTCATCTCAAAATATTACCTAGCCAACTACAATGTCAAAGTAACGCTAAAGGCATTCAAGTTAATAAACACATAAGATTCCTAAGTGAGCTTCCTCCTCAAATCCTTCATTTACCTACAATGGGATTGGGATTATCATAAACAACACACAAAAACAAGGGAGTAAGTCATTAGTTCAAAACTAACATTACATGATAATCAACAATTTAAATACGATTAAGCATTAATAGAAATTATAACCACAAATACGTAAAATGTAAACATTCATATCTTCTTTCTTTCATTTCCACGTTATTCATATTCATTCTATAGTATATATATCCCATAATATATATTCTATAGCATGCATATTACGTTTGTAACACCCTAAATTTTAAGTCTTTAAAATTATAGTATCAGTCCTGAGATCCTCGCTTGAGCGAGAGAGACTCACCTAGGAGGGTGAAATACTGGGCTATACAGGAGGATCCTCGCTTGAGCGAGAGATTCTCGCCTGGGCGAGAAAGGCTCACCTGGGAGGGTGAAATCCTGGATTATACTGGAAGATTCTCGCCTGAGCGAGAGTTGTCTCGCCTGGGCGAGAAATAGCATTTTGGGGCTGTGGACACTGTGAGATTCTCGCTTGAGCGAGAATCCCTCGCTTGAGCGAGAGGGTCAGATCTGAGTTTTTTAAAATGGACGGGACTTTCTTGCTTGAGCGAGGATAAGCTCGCTTAACCGAAAACCCGACGAGAGCATTAAATGAGGGAAACCCCAAATACATTTTTAGGTTAAGAATTGAAGAGAGATGAGAGAAGAGAGCATTCCCAAGGTCTAGGAGCTTTGATTCTTGTTCAAGAGCTTGAGAAGAGGTAAAACTCTCTATTCTAACTCTCTTCTTCTCTTGAAAACCCATTTTTGGTATTATGGATCTCTTCTCAAAGTGAGAGAAACCATTGGAACTCATCATTTTGAGTTATGGTTCATTTTATGTGGATTGATCTTGTAAACTCTTGGTATAAAGTTAGTATTTCAAGAAATGAGAGGGTGTGTGGGGTTAGTCATGAAAACCCCAAAATCCTAAAGAGAAAATGTGGTTAAAATGGAAAATGGTTAAAATGCTAGAGGTAGAAGATGAGTTTACTTTCTAATGTTGAAAATATGATAAATATCTTGTATGGTTAAATAATGCAATATAAGTTGTTTATGTGATATTTGGTATAAGTGACTAACCTTGTGTTATATGGTGGGATGAGGAAAGATCCTAAGGTTGGAGGCGGTGTCGGTGGAACTTGAGGAGTTGCCAAGAACCCAAACCCAACACTCACCGAGGTAAGGATAAGTCTTTAACTTATGCACTGTCATAGAAAATGTGTGGATTTTCTGATGTGAATGACGAAATGAAGTGTAAATCACTTAGTTGTTATAAACATATATGGGTATGTTCGTAACAACGAGGAGTGGATTTACCGTATATGTATTGGTGGAGTACCAATGGAAATAATACTCAGAATAATGCAATGAAGCGTAAATCACTTAGTTGTTATAAACATATATGGGTATGTTTGTAACAACGAGGAGTGGATTTACCGTATATGTATTGGTGGAGTGCCAATGGAAATAAAACTTGGAATAAGAAAATGATTCGTAAATCACTTTGTAGTTATAAGCATATGTCTATATGTTTGTAATGATGTCGGGTGCATTTACTGTTTTTCTATTGGTGGAGTGCCAATGAAAATAAAACTCGTGAAAATGTATTGGTGGAGTGCCAATGGAAATAAGACTCGTTTTTAGCCGACCATGATTGGTTAGCGGCTTTGGCTCAAGTAATGTAGCAAGCGTTGGCTCAAGCAATGTAGCAAGCTTTGGCTCAAGCAATGTAGCAAACTTTGGCTCAAGTAATGTAGCAAGCTTTGGCTCAAGCAATGTAGCAAACTTTGGCTCAAGTACTGTAGCAAGTTTTGCCTCAAGCAATGTAGCAAACTTTTGGTTCAAGTTGTAGCACCCCAAATTTTAAGTCTTTAAAATTATAGTATTAGTCCTCGGATCCTCGCTTGAGCGAGAGATTTTCGCTTGAGCGAGAGAGGTTCACCTGGGAGGGTGAAATCCTGGGCTATAATGGAGGATTCTCGCCTGGGCGAGAAATGGCATTTGGGGCTGGTTGACACTGTGAGATTCTCGCCTGAGCGAGAATCCCTCACTTGAGCGAGAGGGTCAGAGTTGAGTTTTTAAAATGGGCGGGATTTTCTCGCTTGAGCGAGAGAAAGCTCGCTTAAGCGAGAACCCGACGAGAACATTAAATGAGGGAAAACCCCAAACACATTTTAGGTTAAGAATTGAAGAGAGGTGAGAGAAGAGAGCATTCCCAAGGTCTAGGAGCTTTGATTCTTGTTCAAGAGCTTGAGAAGAGGTAAAACTCTCTATCCTAACTCTCTTCTTCCCTTGAGAACCCATTTTTGGTATTATGGATCTCTTCTCAAAGTGTGTAAAACCATGGAAACTCTCTCTTTCGAGTTATGGTTCATTTTAAGTCATTTGTACCTTGTAAACTCTTGGTTTTGAGTTAGTATTCCAAGAATGGAAAGGGGTTTGTGGGTTGACTCATGGAAACCCAAAACCCTAGAGAGAGAAAATGAGGTTAGAGGGGAAAGATGGGTGAAATGCTAGAGGTAGAAGATGAGTTGCTTTACAATGCTAAAATATGAGATGATGTGTATGTTTTAGATGGTGGAAAACTCTTAATGAAAGTAGTATAGAACCATTGAGAACATGATAAATATCTTGTACGTTTAGATGATGCAATATAAGTTATTTATTTGTTATTTGGAATGAATGACTAACATTGTGTTATGTGGTGGGAATGAGGAAAGATCCTAAGTTTGGAGGTGGTGCCGGTGGAACTTACGAAGTCACCAAAAACCAAACCCAACACTCACCGAGGTAAGGATGAGTCTTTAATTTATGCATTATGTAGAAAATGCGTGGACTCTCTGTTATGGATGATGAATAAAATGTGAATCACTTAATCATTATGAACATATATGGGTATGTTAATAATGGTTAGAAATGAGTCTAAGGTTTACTATTTATTGGGGGAGTACCAATGGAAATAAGACTCGAAATGAAATCATCAAATGAAATAAATATTATTGGGGGAGTACCAATGGAAATATGACTCAAATGAATTAAATATTATTGGGGGAGTACCAATGGAAATATGACTCAAATGAATTAAATATTATTGGGGGAGTACCAATGGAAATAAGACTCGAAATGAAATAAATATTATTGGGGATTACCAATGGAAATAAGACTCGAAATGAAATAAATATTATTGGGGGAGTACCAATGGAAATAAGAGTCGAAATGAAATAAATGTTATTGGGGGAGTACCAATGGAAATAAGACTTGAAACGAAATAGATATTATTGGGGGAGTACCAATGGAAATATGATTCAAACGAAATAAATATTATTGGGGGAGTACCAATGGAAATAAGACTCGAAATATAACGACATAAATGGTAAATCACTTAGTCACTACAAATGAATATGGGTATGTTTGTAGAGATGATGGGTGTATTTATGGTTTACGTATTGGTGGAGTGCCAATGAAAATAAAACTCGTTTTAGCCGACCAGAATGGGTTAGCGACTCTAGCTCGAGTTATGTAGCATGATTTTTCAAAAGTATAGATGACGAAAAAGGTTTTTAAGAATATTTAAATTATATCACTGTGCAAACTATTAAATGTGGATTAACTGACATTGAGTTTTATTGAATTAATGACTTATTACTTTACGTTGTTTTGTGCATGGTCAATGTTAATCCCATCGCAGGTAGGTGGACGGAGAAGGACGATTTTGAGTAGGGAATTAGAGACTCTTGTGTTTAATGTCTCTTATTACATTCTTTTGTAACCTTAATTGATTGTAATTGAAGTAACTATTGATACTATGAATCCTATTTTGTGTATGATACTGATCAGGGAGACTAGTAACTCGGGATATATATAGCTATGGGTGTTTTGGAAACCCATAGCTAATTGTATGCGGTGGTTACTAGGTTATATTAAAGAATTATGTTTTTCTGCTATCGGATGATGTATGTTACTTATGGTTCAAAGATAGGGTGTGAGGGTGAAGTGAGACTATTAAAAATAAATTTAATCACTCGGTAATTACGATTGATTGTTAAAATGTATGGAATTGGATTAAAGGAGGAAAAATTTTCAAGGGTAGAATTTCGGGTCGTTACAATATGGTATCAGAGCATAGTTAATCATGCGACCTAGGGTATGGCCTTGCATGCTTCTTTGTATCGTTATGTGTTGCAGTTGTTTGAATGATGCTAAATGTTAAGTGTTGTGTGCACTATATTTATTCAATTTGCTTACTAACAATTGAGTGAGTACAGGTGATCATGGCCGGAAGAGGAAGACGAAGAGGGGTGAGTCAGAACATCCCGAATGATTTGTTAGCTCAAATGGTGGCGGCGCTACAACAGGTCAATGCGAACTTGCACAATCTAAACCAGAACCCGACACCAAGTCCGAGTTCACATCCACTAGTTCCACCAGGACCGGCGGAATATCGGGGCTTAGATGAGTTCTGCAGGAGGAACCCCACTCAGTTCCAAGGGAGATTTTCTCTTGAAGCTGCCATCGAGTGGATCCAAGGGTTAGAGCGGATCTTCAGAGCCATGAACTGCACTGAGGCTCAGAAAATCACCTATGCTACTTACATGCTAGTGACCGAGGCTGAGAATTGGTGGGAATATACTCGGCGACAGATGGAAGCCGAAGGTCGACTGATCTCCTGGGGTACCTTCAAGGAGAAGTTCCTACACAAGTACTTTCCTGCTGATTTGAAGAGGAAGAAGGAGATGGAATTCCTGAAGCTGGAACAGGGAAATATGTCAGTCGGAGACTATGCGGCCAAGTTTGAGGAGTTGGCCCGGTTTTGCCCTTACGCCGAGTTGGAAATGGATGGAAGGTCCAAATGCGCCAAGTTCGAATCGGGTTTGAGGCCTAAGTTGAAAAGTATGTTTGGGCACAAAGAGATTGCTGATTTCCCAACCCTGGTGAACAAGTGTAGGGTGTACGAAGATGATTTGGCAGCTGATGAAGCGACGACATCTAAGGTGGTTCCTCCCAAACACTTCGGACCTCAACGAAACTTCCCTTGCGGAAAAGGGAAGGGGAAGACGTTTCATGAGGAGAGGAAGCCTTATTTTCCTCCGACGAGTAATCAGAGTTATCATTCGCATGGGTCGAGAACTCATGTCACTATTGGAGGATCCCGTTTGAACGCTCCCTCTCTGTGCAACAAATGTGGTCGAGTACATGTCGGCGACTCGTGCCCCGGAATGACGCTCACTTGTTTTCATTGCAAGGAAGTGGTACATATTCGAAGAAATTGTACTAAGCTACCGCAGAGCGTGAATACTGTGAGGGTTGAACGACCTCGGTCCACAGGCAGAGTGTTCACCATGAGTGGAGCAGAGACATCGGGCGTTGATGGCCTGATTAAAGGTAATTGCATGGTGTCAGGTATTCCTCTTTTAGTGTTGTTTGATTCGGGAGCGACACACTCCTTTGTATCCCTTGACTGCGTGGACCGACTGAATTTACAAACTGAGTCGTTGCCTTACGACTTGGTCGTATCCACCCCAACTGATGTGCCTGTGGTGGTGTCGACAATTGTGTCTCGGTGTCCGGTGGTGGTAAACGGTAGGGATTTTACCGTGGATTTAATCTGCTTACCACTATCCCAGTTAGATTTGATTTTGGGGATGCACTGGTTGTCAGAAAATCATGTGGTGCTTAATTGTGCTGATAAGACCGTGACGTTTGGAAATCCAAAAGGGATTTCGGAGGGAGTAAGTTGTATGGGGCTGATGTCGGCAAAAGAAGTCAGTACTTCCTGTAAGGAGGGAGGGACAGTGTTCATGTTGTTGGCGTCCCTGGAAGGTATTGAGAAGTCCAAGGTTGAGGACATTCCCATAGTTCGTGAGTTTCCGGAAGTCTTTCCTATTGATATTCCGGAATTACCTCCCGTGAGAGAAGTTGAATTCTCCATTGATTTAGTGTCGGGAACGGGACCCATCTCTATAGCTCCTTATAGAATGGCTCCGTTGGAGTTAACTGAGCTGAAAAAGCAGGTTGAGGAATTGTTGGCTAAGAAATTTATTCGCCCAAGTGTCTCGCCGTGGGGCACACCTGTTTTGCTAGTTAAGAAAAAGAACGGTAGTATGCGATTGTGTACCGACTACAGGAAATTGAACAAGGTTACGATTAAGAACAAATACCCATTGCCTCGGATTGATGACTTGATGGATCAATTGAGAGGGGCGGTAGTGTTTTCTAAGATTGATCTTCGATCGGGCTACCATCAACTTCGGGTGAGAACCGATGACATTCCAAAGACTGCTTTTAGGACAAGGTATGGACATTTCGAATATTTGGTCATGCCTTTTGGCGTAACAAATGCTCCAGCAATATTTACCGACTACATGAATCGGATTTTCCATCCGTATTTGGATACATTTGTAGTGGTATTTATTGATGACATTTTGGTTTACTCCAAAATCCGAGAGGAACATGCAGAGCACCTGAGGAATGTTCTAGAACTCCTGAGTAAGAACCAGCTGTATGCGAAATTGTCTAAGTGTGATTTCTGGTTGGAGTTTGTGAATTTTCTTGGGCACGTAATAACCAAGGAAGGGGTAGTTGTGGATCCTTCAAAGGTGGAAGCGGTTACGGAATGGGCCATGCCCAAGTCGGTTACTGAAATTCGTAGCTTCTTGGGTTTGGCAGGCCATTATCGGAAATTCATAGAGGGATTTTCGAATTTGGCACTATCATTGACTAAGCTCACTAGGAAAAGAGAACCGTTTGTGTGGACACTTCGTTGCGAAGAGAGCTTTCACGAGTTGAAACGAAGGTTGACTACGGCGCCCGTGTTGGTACTTCCGTGTACGGATAAGGATTTCAGTGTGTATTGTGATGCTTCCAAGCAAGGTTTGGGTTGTGTCCTGATGCAAGAGGGAAAGGTGGTTGCCTATGCTTCTCGTCAGTTGAGAACACACGAGCAGAACTACCCTACGCATGACTTAGAATTGGCGGAAGTGGTCTTCGCTTTGAAAATTTGGAGACACCATCTTTATGGTATAAGGTTTGTGGTGTACAGCGACCACAAGAGTTTGAAATATCTGTTCAATCAAAAAGAGCTGAATATGAGACAGAGGAGATGGATGGAATTTTTAATGGACTACGATTTTGGATTGCAGTACCACCCAGGGAAGGCGAATGTAGTGGCCGATGCACTCAGTCGGAAATCTTTGCACATGTCAGCTTTGATGATTAAGGAAGGGAAGCTGATAGAAGAGTTCAGGGATATGAACCTAGACGTCCAGATGAGACCCCACAGTATGATACTGGTTATGTTGACGGTCACGAATGAACTCTTTGATCAGATCCGAGTACTGCAAGTTGGAGATATTGAGTTGATAGGCAAACTGGATTTGATGATGAGTGGAAAGGAGACCGACTTTGTAACGGACTCTAGTGGGATGATGCGTTACAAAAGGAGAGTGTGTGTGCCTCGTGATGAAGGGCTACGAAATAGTATTTTAGAGGAGTCCCATAAGAGTAAGATGAGCTTTCATCCAGGAACGACGAAAATGTACCAAGCTTAAAGAAATTGTTTTGGTGGTCTGGATTGAAGAGAGACGTGGCGTCGTATGTTTCGAGTTGTTTAATATGCCAGAAAGCAAAAATTGAGCATCAACGACCGGCGGGAGAGTTACAATCCCTAGAAATTCCCGTTTGGAAGTGGGATAGTATATCCATGGATTTTGGGTCTGGTTTTTCGAAGACTCAGAAGGGATACGACTCGATATGGGTGATCGTGGATCGGTTAACTAAATCTGCTCATTTTCTGCCTATGAACATGAGGTACTCTTTGGAGAGGTTAGCAGAACTGTATATCCGGGAAATTGTTCGCTTGCATGGAATACCGTCAAGCATTGTGTCGGATAGGAACCCCGTTTCACTTCAAACTTTTGGACTAGTTTGCAAACCGCTTTGGGGACTAAGTTGAAGCTGAGTTCAGCTTATCATCCACAAACGGACGGTCAATCGGAAAGGACGATACAGTCATTGGAAGACCTTTTAAGAGCATGTGTCTTAGAACAACCAGGGAGTTGGGATAGCATGTTACCTTTGATCGAATTTACCTACAACAATAGCTTTCATTCGAGTATCGGGATGGCACCTTATGAGGCGTTGTATGGTAGGAAGTGCCGAACTCTAGTGAGTTGGTTTGAAATTGGGGAGAACTTGATATTGGGGGCCGAAGTGGTCCAGGAGACGACGGATGCGATCAAGAAAATCCGGGAGCATATGAGAATCGCCCAAAGTTGACAGAAGAGCTATTATGATAAGAGGCGGAAACCTCTTGAATTTAACGAGGGAGATCATGTTTTCATGAGGGTCGTTCCGACTACCGGTATCGGTAGAGTTTAGAAATCCCGTAAGCTGACTCCTCGATTTATTGGGCCTTATCAGATATTGAAGAGAATTGGACCGGTAGCGTATCGTATTGCTTTACCTCCGATGTTGTCCAATCTCCATAATGTATTTCATGTGTCTCAGTTGAGGAAATATGTTGGAGATCCATCTCATGTGGTTGAATATGATCAGATAGAGTTGAATGATAATTTGACTTTTGCGATGTTGCCTGTGAGAATCATGGATACAAGTATAAAGAGATTGAGAGGCAAGGAGATTGCCCTGGTAAAAGTGTTGTGGAGCCAAGTGGACGAAGGAGACGCTACTTGGGAAGTTGAGCAAGAGATGAGGGAGGATTACCCTCATTTGTTCGAATCGAGGTATGTTTGATTTTCGGGGACGAAAATTCTTTTAAGAGGGGGAGGATTGTAACACCCCAAATTTTAAGTCTTTAAAATTATAGTATCAGTCCTCGGATCATCGCTTGAGCGAGAGAGGTTCACTTGGGAGGGTGAAATCCTGGGCTATACTGGAGGATTCTCGCCTGAGCGAGAGAGCTTGAGAAGAGGTAAAACTCTCTATCCTAACTCTATTCTTCCCTTGAGAACCCATTTTTGGTATTATGGATCTCTTCTCAAAGTGTGTAAAACCATGGAAACTCTCTCTTTCGAGTTATGGTTCATATTAAGTCGTTTGTACCTTGTAAACTCTTGTTTTTGAGTTAGTATTCCAAGAATGGAAAGGGGTTTGTGGGTTGACTCATGGAAACCCAAAACCCTAGAGAGAGAAAATGAGTTAGAGGGGAAAGATGGGTGAAATGCTAGAGGTAGAAGATGAGTTGCTTTACAATGCTAAAATATGAGATGATATGTATGTTTTAGATGGTGGAAAACTCTTAATGAAAGTAGTATAGAACCATTGAGAACATGATAAATATCTTGTACGTTTAAATGATGCAATATAAGTTATTTATTTGTTATTTGGAATGAATGACTAACATTGTGTTATGTGGTGGGAATGATGAAAGATCCTAAGTTTGGAGGTGGTGCCGGTGGAACTTACGAAGTCACCAAAAACCAAACCCAACACTCACCGAGGTAAGGATGAGTCTTTAATTTATGCATTATGTAGAAAATGCGTGGACTCTCTGTTATGGATGATGAATAAAATGTGAATCACTTAATCATTATGAACATATATGGGTATGTTGATAATGGTTAAAAGTGAGTTTAAGGTTTACTATTTATTGGGGGAGTACGAATGGAAATAAGACTCGAAATGAAATCATCAAATGAAATAAATATTATTGGGGGAGTACCAATGGAAATATGACTCAAATGAATTAAATATTATTGGAGGAGTACCAATGGAAATATGACTCAAATGAATTAAATATTATTGGGGGAGTACCAATGGAAATAAGACTCGAAATGAAATAAATATTATTGGGGGAGTACCAATGGAAATAAGACTCGAAATGAAATAAATATTATTAGGGGAGTACCAATGGAAATAAGACTCGAAATGAAATAAATGTTATTGGGGGAGTACCAATGGAAATAAGACTCGAAACGAAATAGATATTATTGGGGGAGTACCAATGGAAATATGACTCAAACGAAATAAATATTATTGGGGGAGTACCAATGGAAATAAGACTTGAAACTTATTGGGGGAGTACCAATGGAAATAAGACTCGAAATATAACGACATAAATGGTAAATCACTTAGTCACTACAAATGTATATGGGTATGTTTGTAGAGATGATGAGTGTATTTATGGTTTATGTATTGGTGGAGTGCCAATGAAAATAAAACTCGTTTTAGCCGACCAGAATGGGTTAGCGACTCTAGCTCGAGTTATGTAGCATGGTTTTTCAAAAGTATAGATGACGAAAAAGGTTTTTAAGAGTATTTAAATTATATCACTGTGAAAACTATTAAATGTGGATTAACTGACATTGAGGTTTATTGAATTAATGACTTAATCCTTTACGTTGTTTGTGTATGGTCAATGTTAATCCCATTGCAGGTAGGTGGACGGAGAAGGAGGATTTTGAGTAGGGGATTAGAGACTCTTGTGTTTAATGTCTCTTATTACATTCTTTTGTAACCTTAATTGATTGTAATTGAAGTAACTATTGGTACTATGAATCCTATTTTGTGTATGATACTGATCATGGAGACTAGTAAATCGGGATATATGTAGCTATGGGTGTTTTGGAAAGACATAGCTAATTGTATGCGGTGGTTACTAGGTTATATTAAAGAATTATGTTTTTCTGGTATCGGATGATGTATGTTACTTATGGTTCAAAGATAGGGTGTGAGGGTGAAGTGAGACTGTTAAAAATAAATTTAATCACTCGGTAATTACGATTGATTGTTAAAATGTATGGAATTGGATAAAAGGAGGAAAAAATTTCAAGGGTAGAATTTCAGGTCGTTACACAAGTTATGTAGCATGGTTTTCAAAAGTATGAACGATGAAATTGGCTTCTAAGCAAACTTGATTTTAAACCGTTTATTTAACCTTACTAAATGTGGATTATCTTACATTGATATTTAATGAGTTAAAAACTTATTCCTTTGTGTTTTCCTGGTGTATTGTCAATGTTAATCCCATTGCAGGTAGGTGGAAGGAGTATGGGTGTTTTTGATTAGGAGCTTAGAGACTTTTATTTTGATGTCTCTTATCCATTCTTTTGTAACCTTATTGGTTGTACTTGAACTAATTATTTTGTAATTATAAACCTGACTGTCGTATATGGCATTAAACATGGAAAATAGTAACTCGGGATATATGTAGCTATGGGTGTTTTGGAAACCCATAGCTAATTGTATGCGGCCGTTACTAGGTTATATTAATATGAATTATGTTTTTCTGCTATCGGATTTTGTATGTTACTTTTGGTTCATAGATCGGGTGTGAGGGAGAAGTGAGATCTTTTAAATAAATTTATTCACTCGGTAATTATGATTTATTGTTAAATGCATGAAATTGGATTAAATAAGGAAAAAATTTCAATGGTAGAATTTGGGTCCTTACAACGTTCATTCTAAACATCGTCATTCTCATTATTCATATCCACCCTATAGTACATATATCCCATAATATACATCATATATCATGTATATTACTTTCATTCTTAACATCTTCATTTCATCATTCATATCCACCCTATAGTATATATATCCCATAATGTATATCCTATAGCATGCATATTACTTTCATTCTAACATCCTCATTTCTCATCATTCATATTCACCCTATAGTATATATCCCATAATATATATCCTATAGCATGTATATTACTTTCATTCTAACATCCTCATTTCTCATCATTCATATTCACCTTATAGTATATATATCCCATAATATATATCCTATAGCATGCATATTACTTTTATTCTTAACATCCTCATTTTCATCATTCTTTTTCACCCTTAATCGTAATCATCGAGTTCATTCCCCATACCACAACGGGCAGGTCGAGTTTATTCCCCATACCACATCGGGCAGGTCGATTTTATTCCCCATACCACATTGGGCAGGTCGAGTTTATTCCCCCCATACCACATCGGGCAGGTCGAGTTCATTCTTCATTCCACATAACACACAACCACTCCGGTTAGGACATCAACAATAGACCACTACCATTTCGTGTAGGGTAACAACAATAAACCCCTACTACCTCGGGTAGAGTAACAATAATAATCCACTACCCCTTCGGGTAGGGTAACAACAATATTCTTACAAATACATTACCTCATTCACATACCTCATTCACATCAGCTAGTATGAGTTAGAGACACTTATCCCTTACCTTGGTGAGCGTTGGGGGTCGGTTCCGAGTAACTTTAAAAGTCTCCTCAACAATTTCCTCCAACCTTAGGATCTTTCCTCATTCCCACCAATAACAACAATGCCAGTCATTTATTCAAAATAACACATCAACAACTCGTATTTCATCATCAAACATACAAGGGATTCATATATTTTCAAGATTTCCAAAACTACTTCAATACAAGTTTCCAAACATCTACACATACATGTTCATCTCATATATCAACATCAAAGCACAAACTCATCATCCACATTTAACATTTCATTCATTTCCCTTTTTACTCATATTCTCATTTTGGGGTTTTTTGGGGTTTTCATGAATAACACACAAAACATTTCCATTCATCAAATACCAACTCTAAATCAAGAGTTTACAAGAGAAAAACAACATAAAACGAACCATAACTCTAAAGGATGAGTTTCCATGGTTTCTCATACTTTGAGAAGAGATCCAACATACCCAAAACAAGTTAGAGATGAAGAAGAAGAGTTAGAAGCAAGAGGTTTACCTCTTCTCAAGCTCTAAGATGATTCATAAGGCTCTTTGCTCTTGAAAAGCTATCCTCTCTCTCTTCTCTTCAAAGTTCTAACCCTAAAATGTGTTTGGGGTTTCTTTTTTAAAGTGAAATCGTCGGGTTCTCGCTCAAGCGAGCCCATTCTCGCTCAGGCGACAAAATCCCACCTTTTTAAAATTTCAGATCTGACGTTCTCGCTCAAGCGAGGCAATTCTCGCTCAGGCGAGAATTCTCTCGCTCAAGCGAGGTTCCTCTCGCTCAGGCGATAATCTCACAGCCTCGACAGGTCCTGAATGCCACTTTTCTCGCCCAGGCGAGACAACTTTCGCTCAGGCGAGACCACCTCGCTCAAGCGAGACCATTCTCGCTCAAGCGAGAATCCTTCAGTATAGCCCAGGATTTCACTCTCCCAGGTGAGCCTCTCTCGCCCAGGCGACAATTATCTCGCTCAAGCGAGACTCCCAGGACTGATACTATAATTTAATAACTTTAAAATCTAGGGTGTCACAATTCCCACCATATAACAACAATGTTAGTCATTTATTCAAAACAACACATAAACAACTCATATTGCATCTTTAACCATACAAGAGGTTTGCACATTTTCAATGTTTCCAAACTACTTTCATTAAGAGTTTCTAAACATCTAAAACATACATATTCATCTCACATTTCAACATTAGGACACATACTCATCTTCTACATCTAACATTTTACCCATTTTACTCTTTAACCACATTTTTATTTTAGGGTTTTGGTGTTTTCATGAATCAACCCACAAACCCTCTCCATTCTTTGAATAACAACTCTAAACCAAGAGTTTACAAGAGAAAAACTACATAAAACGAACCACAACTCAAAAGGATGAGTTCTCAATGGTTTCTCACATTTTGAGAAGAGATCCAACATACCCAAAACAAGTTTCAAAGGGAAGAAGAGAGTTAGAATCAAGAGTTTTACCTCTTCTCAAGCTTCTAGATGATTCTCAAGACTCCTTGCTATTGAAAATGCTCTCTTCTCTCACTTCTCTCCAAGTTCTAACCCTAAAATTTATTTGGGGTTCCTTATTAAATGTAACAGCGTCGGTTCTCGCTCAAGCGAGCCCATTCTCGCTCAAACGAGAAAATCCCGCCCATTTTAAAAACTCAGATTTGACCCTCTCGCTCAAGCGAGGGTCCTCTCGCTCAAGCGAGAATCTCATAGCCTCTACAACTTCAGAGTGCCACTTCTCACCCAGGCGAGACAACTCTCGCTCAGGCGAGACAACTCTTGCTCAAGCGAGACATTTCTCGCTCAGGCGAGAATCTTTCAGTATAGCCCAGTATTCCACTCACCCAGGTGAGCCACTCTCGCCCAGGTGACTCCTCTCTCGCTCAAGCGAGACTTCCAGGACTAATACTATAATTTAATGACTTTAAATTTAGGGTGTCACAATCCTCCCCCTCTTATAAGAATTTTCGTCCCGAAAATTAAACATACCTCGATTCGAACAAGTGAGGGTAATCCTCCCTCATATCTCGCTCCACTTCCCAAGTAGCATACCCTTCATCTACTTGACTCCATGGTATCTTCACCAATTCATTCTCCTTGCCTCTCAACCTCTTGATACTAGTGTCCAAGATTCTCACGGGTAGGGTTGCGAAGGTTAAGTTATCTTTCAACTCTATTTGGTCCGACTCAACCACATGAGAAGGGTCCCCCACATATTTCCGCAATTGAGACACATGAAACACATTGTGAAGATTCGACAACAATGGAGGTAAAGCAATCCGATATGCTACCGACCTAATCCTCTTCAATATTTGATATGGTCCAATAATTCTCGGAGTAAGCTTACGAGACTTCAACACTCTATCAATCCCAGTAGTCGAAACTACTCTCATGAATACATGATCTCCTTCCTTAAACTCAAGAGGTTTCCGCCTCTTATCGTAATAGCTTTTCTGTCGACTCTATGCTATTCTCATATTATCCCAGATTTTCTTAATCTTTTCCGTCGTTTCTCGGACGAACTCTGGTCCCAATACCAAGTTCTCTCTAGTTTCAAACCAGCCCACTGGAGTTCGGCACTTCCTACCAAACAAGGCTTCATAGGGTGTCATCCCAATACTCGTATGGAAACTAATATTATAGGTGAACTCGATTAAAGGCAACATGCTATCCCAACTCTCTGGTTGTTCCAAAACACTAGCCCTTAAAGGATCCTCCAATGACTGTATAGTTCTTTCTGATTGACCGTTCGTTTGTGGATGATAAGCTGAACTCAATTTCAACTTAGTTCCCAATGCGGACTGCAAACTAGTCCAAAATTTTGAAGTGAAATGGGGATCCCTATCTGACACAATGCTCGACGGTATCCCATGCAATCGGACAATATCCTTCATATATAGTTCTGCCAATCGCTCTAAAGAATATCTCATGTTCATAGGTAAAAAGTGTGCAGACTTAGTCAACCAATCCACTATTACCCATATCGAATCATACCCTTTCTGAGTCTTTGCAAAACCCGATACAAAATCCAAAGAGATACTATCCCACTTCCACACGGGAATCTCTAGTACAGTAACTCTCCCGCTGGCCGCTGGTGCTCAATCTCGGCTTTCTGACAGACAAGACAACTCGAGACATACAAAGCCACATCCTTTTTCAACCCAGACCACCAAATCAGCTTTTTCAAATCTTGGTACATCTTTGTAGTTCCCGGGTGAAAACTCATTTTACTATTGTGTGACTCCTCTAGAATACTCTTTCGAAATTCCACATCACGAGGCACACACACTCTCCTTTTGTAACGCAACATTCCACTAGGGTCCGATGCGAAATCGGTCTCCTTCCCACTCATTATCAAATCTCGTTTAACCATTAGCTCACTATCCTCAACTTGCATTACTCGGATTTGGTCAAACAGTTCATTTGTGACCTTAAGCATTCTTAAAATCATACTATGAGGTCTTATTAGAACTTCCAAGTTCATATCCCTGAACTCCTTAATCAGTTTTCCTTCTCGAACCATCAAAGCCGACATGTGTAAAGACTTCCGACTTAAAGCATCGGCCACCACATTGGCCTTTCCCGGATGGTACTGTAATCCAAAATCAGTCCTTAAGGAATTTCATCCACCTTCTCTGTCTCATGTTCAGCTCCTTTTGATCAAACAGATACTTCAAACTCTTGTGGTCGCTGTACACCTCAAACCTTACGCCATAAAGATGGTGTCTCCAGATTTTTAAGGCAAAGACCACTGCAGCTAATTCCAAATCATGTGTAGGGTAGTTTTGCTCATGCGTTCTCAACTGTCGCGAAGCATAAGCAACCACTTGCACGTCCTGCATCAACACACAACCCAAACCTTGCTTAGAAGCATCACAATACACACTGAAATCATGATCCATACAAGGAAGAACCAACACCGGTGCTGTAGTCAACCTTCGCTTCAACTCTTGAAAACTTTCTTCACAACGGATTGTCCACACATACGGTTCTCCTTTTCTGGTAAGCTTAGTTAGAGGTAATGCCAACTTGGAAAACCCCTCCATGAACTTTCTGTAGTAACCGGATAAACCCAAAAAACTCCTGATCTCAATAACTGACTTGGGTACTACCCATTGCATAACCGCTTCGACCTTAGAAGGGTCTTCTGCTACCCCTTCCTTGGATATTACATGCCCAATAAAGTTTACTGATTCCAACCAGAAATCACATTTTGACAATTTAGCATACAACCGATTCTTACTCAGAAGATATAGAACAATTCTCAGGTGCTCCGCATGTTCCTCTCGGCTCTTGGAGTAAACCAGAATGTCATCAATAAATACCACTACGAATGAATCCAAATACGGATGAAAAATATGATTCATGTAGTCCGTAAATATTGTCGGGGCATTCGTTACACCAAAGGGCATCACCAAATACTCAAAATGCACATACCTCGTCCTAAAAGCAGTTTTAGGAATATCCTCCGACTTCACTCGAAGTTGGTGGTAACCTGACCGAAGGTCAATCTTTGAAAACACCACCGCTCCTCTAAACTGATCCATCAAGTCATCAATCCTAGGCAATGGATACTTGTTCTTGATGGTGACCTTGTTCATCTGTCTATAACCGGTGCACAACCTCATACTCCCATCTTTCTTCTTAACCAACAAAACAGGTGCACCCCACGGTGAGACACTAGGACGAATAAATTTATTTGCCAACAAGTCCTCAACCTTCTTTTTCAACTCAGCCAACTCTAACAGTGCCATTCTATAAGGAGCTATAGAGATGGGTCTCGTTCTAGGTACCAAGCCAATGGAGAATTCAATTTCTCTGACTTGAGGCAATTCTGGAATATCACTAGGAAACACCTCAGGAAACTCACGAACTATCGGAATATCCTCAACTCTGGGTTTCTCAATACCCTCCAGGGATGCCATCAAAACAAACACGACCCCTCCCTCTTTAAAGGAAGTTCTGACTCCTTTAGCCGACAACGACTTCATATAACAAGCCACATCAGAAATCTCACCCAGATCTCCAAACACAACGGTCTTATCAGCACAATTAAGCATCACATGATTTGTCGATAACCAGTCCATTCCCAGAATTAGATCTAACTAGGACAGTGGTAAGCAGATTAAATCCACGGTAAATGTCCTATTGTTTACCACTACCGGACATCGAGACACAACCGTCGACACTACCACATGCACACTAGTTGGGGTGGATATGACCAAGTCGAAAGGCAATGACTCAGTTTGCAATTTCAGATACAAAGGAGTATGTCGCTCCCAAATCAAATAACACTAAAAGAGGAATATCTGCCACCATGCAATTACCTTTGATCAGGCCTATACATCTGATGCCTCTACACCACTCATGGTAAACACTCTTCCAGTGGTTCGAGGTTGTTCAGCCCTCACAGCATTCACACTCTGCCGTAACTTAGGACAATATCTCCTGATATGCCCAACATCTTTACAGTGAAAGCAGCTAAGTGTAGTCCCGGGCACAAATCACCGACATGAGTTCGGCCACATTTGCCGCACAAGGATGGATATTTTAACTGTGACCCTCCGGCATTGACATGAGTCATCGGCCCATGCGAAGTATATCCCCGACTACTAGTGGGTGAGGAGTAAGGCTTCCGTTCCTCCTGAAACACCTTGCCCTTGCCCTTTCCGTGCGAAAAATTTCGTTGAGGACCGTAGTTCTTGGGAGGAATTAATTTAGGTGTCACCACCTCATCGGCTGTCAGGTCATCCTCATACATCCTGCACTTGTTTACCAATGTAGCAAAATCGGCAATCTCTTGATGCCCAAACATACTTTTCAACTTGGGCTTCAAACCCGATTCAAACTTAGAATATTTGGACCTTCCGTCCACCTCCAATTCAGCGTATGGAAAAAATCGGGCCAATTCTTCGAACTTGGCCACATATTCTCCCATTAACAGGTTACCCTACTCCAATCTCAGAAACTCCATTTCTTTCTTCCTCTTCAGATCAGCAGGAAAATATTTCTGAAGGAATTTCTCCTTGAAGGCAATCCAGGTAATCACTCGCCCTTCCGTTCACATCTGTCGCTGAGTAAATTCCCACCAAGTTTCAGCTTCTTTCACCAATATATAAGAAGCATATGTCACCTTCTGAACGTCATTACAACCCATGGCTCGGAGTGTTCGTTCCAAGTCTTGAATCCACTCGTTCGCAGCATCGGGAGCGAACCCACCTTGGAACTAGCTAGGATTCTGCTTGCAGAACTCATTCAACCCTCGATACTCGGCCGGCCCGGGTGGAACTAAAGGTTGCGAGCTAGGACTTGGTGCGGTGTTTTGGTTCAGACTATGCAAGTTCTCATTCACTTGTTGCAGTGCATCCAACATCTGACTCAACAGATCATTCGGAACATTTTGACTTGTTCCTCTCCCTCTTCCTCTTCCAACCATTTATTAACCTGCACTCATTGGTGGTTAGCACACAAATCTAACTCACATAATTCAGGTTATCACATAGTCTCATAGCACATTACATGTCACTACACCAAGGCTACATGATTTAAACAGTCAATTCACATAATTTCAACTAGTTAAATCACAAACATGTTACAAAGAAGCAAGTAAGGCCATACATACCCTAGGCTGCATAATTAACTATGTTCTGATACCATATTGTATGGACCTAAATTCCATCACTTGAAATGTTTTCATTTATTTTAATCCTTTAAACCTAATTTCCCTTATTACTTCATACATACATTCCCCTTCTACCTTTTAAGTCATTCTTTTCATTAATTATCTAATAACTCTAATCATTAAATTTTCGATTTTATATCATGCTACCTTTAATTGTAGAAAAACATAATTCATATTACTATCTCCCGGTAACTACCGCATACAACTAGCTATGGATTTCCAAAATACCCATAGCTACAGATATCCGAAGTTACAAACATCCAAAATTACAATTTTCCAAGTAGCATTTAATTAGTCATAATACAAAATGGCAAAATAAGGGAATCCATGTTTTAAGCTCCTAAAGCATAAAACCAAGCATCCTCAACTATCCTGTTTACCTGCAATGGGATTATCAACGACAAATACACACAACATACAAAGGAGTAAGTAATTAATTCAATAAATACCATTATAAGATAATCCACATTTTAAAGGGGTTAGTAAACTATTTTTAAATTCATTTTCACTACATCACTTGAGCCAAAGTTTGCTACATCGCTTGAGCCAAAGTTTGCTACATCGCTTGAGCCAAAGCTTACTACATCGCTTGAGCCAAAGCTTGCTACATCGCTTGAGCCAAAGCTTGCTACATCGCTTGAGCCAAAGCTTGCTACATCGCTTGAGCCAAAGCTTGCTACATTCCTTGAGCCAAAGCTTGCTACATCGCTTGAGCCAAAGCTTGCTACATAACTTGAGCCAAAGTCGCTAACCAGTCATGGTCGGCTAAAAACGTGTTTTCTTTTCATTGATACACCATCAATTCATAAACAACAATTCCACGCATTTTCTCAATAGGACATGCTAATTAAAGACTTATCCTTACCTTGGTGAGTGTTCGGTTTGGTCCTTGGTGACTTTGCAAGTTCCACCGATACCGCCTCCAACTTTAGGATCTCTTCTCAAACTTCTAGATGATTCTCAAGACTCTTTGCTATTGAAAATGCTTTCTTCTCTCACTTCTCTCCAAGTTCTAACCCTAAAATGTGTTTGGGGTTCCTTATTTAATGTAACAGCGTCGGGTTCTCGCTCAAGCGAGCCCATTCTCGCTCAAGCGAGAAAATCCCGCCCATTTTAAAAACTCAGATCTGACCCTCTCGCTCAAGCAAGAATCTCACAGCCTCTACAGCTTCAGAGTGCCACTTCTCGCCCAGGCGAGACAACTCTCGCTCAAGTGAGATATTTCTCGCTCGGGCGAGAATCCCTCAGTATAGCCCAATATTTCACTCACCCAGGTGATCTACTCTCGCCCAGGCGACTCCTCTCTCGCTCAAGCGAGACTTCCAGGACTAATACTATAATTTAATGACTTTAAATTTAGGGTGTCACATAACTCTTTTGTCTACTATGAGTCGGTTTCATATTTTCCATGATCCTCTTAATCTTCTCTGTCGTTTCTTGGACCACATCCGGCCCCAACACCAAATTTCTCCGGTTTCAAACCAACTGATCAGGGTCCTACACTTTCTCCCATACAAGGCTTCATATGGTGGCATCCCAATACTTGAGTGGAAGCTTTTTTTGTAAGTGAACTCAATCAAAGGCAACATACTCTCCCAACTCCCGTGTTGCTCCAACACACAAGCCCTCAAAAGGTCTTCCAAAGACTGAATTGTCCTCAACTGGCTGTTCGTTTGTGGGTGATAAGCAGAACTCAATTTTAACTTAATACCCAAAGCAGATTGTAAACCATTCCACAAATTTGAAGTAAAGCGAGGATCTCTATCCGATATGATGCTTGCAGGAATCCCATGTAATCTCACTATCTCCTTTATATATAGTTCTGCCAACCTCTCCAAAGAATATCTCAAATTAACAGGTAGAAAATGTGCAGATTTTGTCAACCGGTCCAGAATGACCCAAATCGAATCGAAACCTTTCTGCGTTCTTGGAAAACTAGAAACAAAATCCATAGAGATGCTATCCCATTTGCACACCGGAATATCTAATGACTGAAGTTCACCCTCGACCTCTGATGTTCAATCTTAGCTTTCTGACAAGTCAAGCAACAAGATACATACTGCGCCACATCTCTTTTCATTCTAGACCACCAAAATATCTTCTTCAAATCTTGATACATCTTTGTTGTTCTGGGGTGAATGCTCATTTTACTCTTGTGTGCCTCATCTAGAATGTCCTTTCTCAACTTTGTGTCACCCGACACACCAATCCTCCCCTTTCATCTCAACAAACCATTAGTATCCACCAGAAGGTCCTTCTCCTTGCCGCCAACCATTAAAGCCCTCTTAGCCTGAAGTTCATCATCAAGCAACTGCATAGCTCCAATCCGATAGAATAGCTCATTATTTACCTTGAGCATTCCCAAAACCACACTACTTGGCCTCACCTATACCGCCAAGTTCATATCCCGGAAATCCTCAATCATCTTCATTTCATGAATCATTAATGCTGACATATGCAACGATTTACGACTCAGTGCATCTACCACTACATTGGCTTTACCAGAGTGATACTGAGGACCAAAATCATAATCCTTCAAAAATTTCATCCATCTTCTTTGCCTCATGTTCAACTCCTTCTGATCAAATAAGTGCTTCAAAGTTTTGTGATCACTGAAGGCTTCAAACCGTACACCATAGAGATAGTGTCTCCAAATTTTCAAAGCAAACACTACCGCTGCCAACTCTAAATCATGAGTAGGGTAGTTTTGTTCATGAGGTCTCAACTGCCTCTAAGCATAAGCAATCACTTTCCCTTCTTGCATCAACACACAAACCAATCCTTGTTTTCAAGCATCGCAGTACACATTAAAGTTCTTATCTGCACAAGGAAGAATTAAAACTAGTGCTGAGGTTAATTTCCACTTCAACTCCTGGAAGCTCTCTTCACACCTTACTGTCCAAACAGAAGGTTGTCCTTTTCTGGTCAGCTTAGTCAATGGCAAGGCTAGCTTTGAGAATCCTTCAATAAACTTCCTGTAAGACTGAGATTGCAACTAAGAGGGGGAGTGAATTAGTTGTTGCAATAAGTATGGCCAATTTTTCTGCAATATCAAAGTTAATGTGCAGCGGAAATATTTTGCAGAAAAATATTGACTTAGGAATGATAAATAAATAACAAAGAGAAGGGAATGAGAGTAACATGTGTTTTATACTGGTTCACCTTCTTGTCCACCGAAGGCTACGTCCAGTACTCTTGACGCGCAAGAGATTCCATTATTAAATATAATGAGTTGCAATTACAATTATCTCACCCCGAGATCTCCTTGTACCTTACACACTCACTTATATATAATCCCCTTGGAAAACTCTATTCCAAGTCACACCATTGTTAAACACTATACCAAGTTACACCCTTGGTAAACACTATACCAAGTCACTCAACCCCTTTCTCTTCACACCCTTGTGAAAGAAAGTAAACTTTGCAAAAATGAAGAATGTACAATTTGGCTTGGATTGCCTCACAATTGTATATGACAATTTCCAGAACTTGCAATCCAACAACAACTCTTTATACTTGAGATAATAATGCTCTTTAACAGTATGAAAAACACTTAGAAGCAACATCAAAATAACTTTGAAAGTTTAAGAGTAGGTTGCTTGAAAAGTGTAAGAAAAATCAGAAAGTGTGAGAGCTTTTTAAAGAGAGTTTTTAATCTGAGTTGTGTGTTTTATGTATATGTTGTGAGAGTGTTTCAATGCATTTATATAGGCTTCCAATCAACCATAATACCCCTAGGTATAAGTATGTTTCGTTTGGAATGAAAACCAATTAGTTTGTAGTGAAACCCTTTCACTTGAATTCTGAAAACTGATACAACATCTCTCAGTAATCGATTACTGCAAGTGGGTAATCGATTACCCAACAATCCTGTTAACAGCTTTTTGAAAATTCAGATAGTGTAATCGATTACTGGATTTGAGTAATCGATTACTCAATGACACTGTTAGACAACTTTGTGAATTTGCCTCAGTGTAATCGATTACACTACTTTGAGTAATCGATTACTCTGTTTTCTAAAAATGGTAATCTGTTACTCCAAAGTCAATAATGGATTACTCATAGCTGTTAGAGGTTTGAAAACTCTTTTCTCACTCATGTAACTTGTTACTGATGAGTCATATATTACACACTATTAATAACCTTATTTTACCATTGTTAATGATTCTTTGTGTCTAATTGACTTTATTTGGCATTGTTTAGTATTTTAGGCTTTATTGGACTATTATTCCTAAAATGAGTTAATTTGGAATTATTTAGCCTAATTAAATCTAATTCCATTTTCAGGACATATTTGGCACCAAGAACATTTTGGGCATTACAAGTGGAAGATGTGTGCTAAAGTGAATATTGTATTTAGTTATAGGATTTTTAATTCCGTTTTAGGATTTGGGCCCATTGTTTAGGGTCCATTTCGGTTTTAACCTTTTATAAGCTTAGGATTTCGTTTCCACTTATAACTTTACATTACATTTCGTTTTCAGCTTGAGGGAGAGAGCAATTTTCGTTTTCCCCCTTTTGGGGTTCTTTTAGGTTTTCGTTTTTCATCTTCTTCCTTCTCCAAATTCGGTTTTGCTTCTTCCTCCATGGAAGGCTAGAGGTTTAGTGCTAAATTCCTTTGGTAATGTATCACACTCTTGAGGTTTATGGCTTAATGCATTTTCGGTTTCTATGTTGTTGTTAATGCAATTTCGGTTGTTGAATCTTCTATCCAATTTCATATTATGGTTTGCTTAATTCCATGGTGTTGTTTTAGGTTTGTGAACTGATTTTCGCTTAGTTAATTAGTTCTCTAGCACATAATTTTTTAGTTTATGTGAATCTGTAAATGCTCTATGTTTATGTTGAATTCGCTTAGTTTGAAGCTTAAACATTAGAGTTATGAACAGATTAGGAATTCAATGTTTAAAATCTGAAATTGATATTTTGATTCGTGTGACTTTGTTAACTGTTTGTTGCTTAAGCCAATTTCGCTTAGTTAGAGGTTTAGCAATTTAATTGTGAGTTGATCATCGCATAGTTAATCGACTCTCAACAAAGGAACATTGAGAATCTGATTTTGATATATTGAAACCGAGGATTGAGTTGTGAACAAGGAAACCAAAGGGATTTAGCCTCTTTACTATTATGTTTTATGTTTGTGTTCTGTTTTAGCTTAATTTCATAGCATAACAACCACCAAAACCCCCCATTGTGTGTGTGCGTGTAAGGTGTTTGAACCATTGTGTGAAAGATAATCTTTGGGAAACGACCTAGGAGTCACTTCCTAGTACTATACTTAATTGTTATATTATTTGTATCGAGTACGGCCTCAATCACTCAAGTATGGTAACCCGTTACATGTTGTTTTTGAAAATTATTTTTATTCACACTTAGATTTTTCTGATTTTCTTGCAAACAATTTTGAGCATTATTAACTAAGTAAATAAATGAGTTGTAAGGATAGAAGTACCTAAGACTTAGACTCTAAATCTTTAAGTTTTGTCTTCAATAGTCTTTGTAGGTCTTCTTCCTTTCTTCTTTTTGCGATATTGGTGTCTTCATCAAAACCGTGCCAAGGTCAGGAGCAAGATCTTCTTCACAATTTTAACATTAAGAGCATATTAGGCGTTGTATAATCTATGTTATCTTGTTGTGTTGAAAGAATCAAGAACCAAAAGATTTTTGAGAAAACTGTTAGTTTAATCGGTTAAGCATGCATATAATCAATTAAATTTGTTTTGTGTTAATTGATTAAGTTTTCATATAATCGATCATATTTACTCTGTGTTAATTGACGAACTTGTCTTTTTAATTGTTTAAAACTAATACCGTTTTGGAATATCTTTTGCATTTCGAGTCGAGTTCAATCATAATCTATACCACCTTTCCACCCCTCTCTAGGTGAAGATAGAGCACTTATTAACCAACAAGTGGCAACAAATCTACTTTGAACGTACTTGCTTAAACGCTAATTCGTGAGATCCAAGTGATATAAACAATGGGCTCTACAAATCCTTTCAGTGGTGAAGGATCCTCTATCAACCATCCTCCTGTATTTAGTAAAGAGGGTTATGCCGTGTAGAAAGTCAGAATGAGGACTTTCATTGAGGCCATAGATACAAATATTTGGGAAGCCATACAAAATAGACCTCACATACCACTACACTTGGTGAAAGGTGAAACCAAAGGAAAGCCAAAAAGTATTTGGACCAATGATGAGAAGAGGAAAGTTCGGAACAAATGGAAAGCCAAAAATATCATTATCTCTGCACTTTCATATGATGATTTCTTTTGGGTTTCACAATGCAAGAGTGCTAAAGAAATGTGGGATACTTTACAAATAACCCAAGAAGGAATTATTGAAGTCAAATGTGCTAGATTAAATGCTTTAACTCATGAATATGAATTGTTTTGTATGTTTCCTAATGAATCAATAAATGACATGCAAAATTGTTTTACATATATTGTTAATCATATTGTTGCATTAGATAAAGTGTTTCCTATTAGTGAATTGAATAACAAAGTTTTGAGATGTTTTGATAGAGCATGTCAACCTAAGGTGACAGCTATTGTGGAATCCAAGAACTTGGATTCAATGTCACTTACAACACTTTTCAGAAAGCTTCAAGAACATAAGATGGAGTAGGGTCGTTTGAGACAACAATGTAGGGGCACTTACCAACATTATTGATAGTCATGTTACATGACACGATGCATAAGGAGGTAGATGTATATGTTGTTGATATAATCACTAAATGTAGATAAGTTGATAGTCACGTTGTGGTCTTATGGAAGTTGTTCGAAAGGCTCAAAAAATATCGCATGAGATTGAATCCCGCTAAGTGCGTGTTTGGGGCATCTTCTGGAAACATGTTTGGATTCCTTCTAATAAGAAGACATAAATGTTGATCAAAAAAGGAGGAAGCTTCTTCACACGTTGGTATTACTTATAAGTTATTCATAAAATTCTTATGGAGAGAAATAATTTGCAGATGTGGAATCCCATAAAGGAAAGTCATAAATAACGATAATAACCTCAACCACGGTTAAGTGGAGAAGCTGTATGACACTTTCAAGATCAAACACCACAATTCAACCCCTTATAGGCCTAAGGTGAATGACGCAGTTGATGTGATGAATAATAATATAGAAAAGATAGTATCTAAGATGGTACAAAATTACAGGGATTGAGACAAAAAGTTACCATGTGCTTTGCATATGTACCACACCAATATATTGTCAAGTACTAGGGCAACCCCATTTTCATTGGTGTATGGGAAGGAATTTATTTCACCTATAGAAGTAGAGATTCCCTATTAAGTGTCTTGATCGAATCGTAGCTAGAAGAGTAAGAATGGGTGAAAGCCAAGTATGATCAGTTGAACATGATTGAAGAGAAGAGGTTAAATGCCATTTTCCAAGGTCAATTATACTAGGGAAGAGTGGCTAGAGCTTTTTGACAAGAAGCCCTGTCATAGAAAATTGGAAGTAGGGGATTTAGTACTTAAAAAGATCCTCCCCGAATGAGGGAGATGCTTCTGGAAAATGGACCCCGAATTATGAAGGTGTCTATATTATCAAGAATGAATTCTCAATAGGGTCTATAGTATTGCAAGACATGGATATAAATTGTAACACCCCAAATTTTAAGTCTTTAAAATTATAGTATCAGTCCTCGGATCCTCGCTTGAGCGAGAGATTCTCGCTTGAGCGAGAGATTCTCGCTTGAGCGAGAGAAGTTCACCTGGGAGGGTGAAATCCTGGGCTATACTGGAGGATTCTCGCCTGAGCGAGAGATGTCTCGCCTGGGCGAGAAATGGCATATGGGGCTAGTTGACATTGTGAGATTCTCGCTTGAGCGAGAATCCCTCGCTTGAGCGAGAATCCCTCGCTTGAGCGAGAGGGTCAAAGTTGAGTTTTTAAAATGGGCGGGATTTTCTCGCTTGAGCGAGAGAAAGCTCGCTTAAGCGAGAACCCGACGAGGACATTAAATGAAGGAAACCCCAAACACATTTTAGGTTAAGAATTGAAGAGAGCTTAGAGAAGAGAGCATTCCCAAGGTCTAGGAGCTTTGATTCTTGTTCAAGAGCTTGAGAAGAGGTAAAACTCTCTATCCTAACTCTCTTCTTCCCTTGAGAACCCATTTTTGGTATTATGGATCTCTTCTCAAAATGTGTAAAACCATGGAAACTCTCTCTTTCGAGTTATGGTTCATTTTATGTCGTTTGTAACTTGTAAACTCTTGGTTTTGAGTTAGTATTCCAAGAATGGAAAGGGGTTTGTGGGTTGACTCATGGAAACCCAAAACCTTAGAGAGAGAAAATGAGGTTAGAGAGGAAAGATAGGTGAAATGCTAGAGGTAGAAGATGAGTTGCTTTACAATGTTAATATATGAGATGATATGTATGTTTTAGATGGTTGAAAACTCTTAATGAAAGTAGTATAGAACCATTGAGAACATGATAAAGATCTTGTACGTTTAAATGATGTAATATAAGTTATTTATCTGTTATTTGGAATGAATGACTAACATTGTGTTATGTGGTGGGAATGAGGAAAGATCCTAAGTTTGGAGGTGGTGCCGGTGGAACTTGCGAAGTCACCAAAAACCAAACCCAACACTCACCGAGGTAAGGATAAGTCTTTAATTTATGCATTATGTGGAAAATGCGTGGACTTTCTATTATGACTTATTCCTTTGCTTTGTTTGTGCATGGTAAATGTTAATCCCATTGCAGGTAGGTGGACGGAGAAGGATGATTTTGAGTAGGGGATTAGATACTTTTGTTTTTAATGTCTCTTATTACATTCTTTTGTAACCTTAATTGATTGTAATTGAAGTAACTAATGGTACTATGAATCCTATTTTTGTGTATGATACTGATAAGGGAGACTAGTAACTCGGGATATATGTAGCTATGGGTGTTTTGGAAACTCATAGCTAATTGTATGCGGTGGTTACTAGGTTATATTAATGAATTATGCTTTTCTACTATCGAATGTTGTATGTTACTTATGATTCAAAGATAGGGTGTGAGTGTGAAGTGAGACTTTTAAAGTAAATTTAATCACTCGGTAATTATGATTGATTGTTAAATGTATGGAATTGGATTAAATAAGGAAAAAATTTCAAGGGTAGAATTTCGGATCGTTACATAAATGTTTTACCCATACTCGTGAACTCAGGCACAGTCAAGAGATTTTATGCGTAAAAATAAAAAACTTATTAGAAAATAAAAGTCCGTTAGGTTGAAAACCCGAAAGGGCATCCTAAGCAAAAATTAGGGCATGAGTAAAAAACCATTAAGCCTGAAAACATAAATAGGAGACCGAAACAAAAGTTAGGGTATGAATCAAAAACCACATAGGTTGAAAACCTTAAATGGCGGCTAAGCAAAAATTAGGGAATGTACAAAAGCTTGTTATGTTGAAAACTCGAATGGACGACCTAAACAAAAGTTAGGGCAATGAAAATTCAATTCTCTTGAAAGTATACTACCATTGGGGTAAGCCAAAATCCTCCACACGTTTGAAAAAAGTTGGAATTGTAGAAGTTTCAGGCATTGTGAGATGAAATATGAAGTTCATCGGTGTATCAAACAAGGCAGACGCATTGGTCAAGTTATCCAATTGTCTCAGAAGATCATTTGATAGATGAGTGGTTACCTTATACTGGGGCATAATTTTTACAAATTTTTTAAATTGTAATATCTCTAGTAGCACATATATCCGTGAACCTTCATATGAAAATTCATTGAAAATCAATAAAATAAACTTTATTCATCTCCATACTATACACTTATGTATGCATTTTCACTTACATAAGTCTCAAGTTATATATAAATATAAAGTGCGAACTATATAATCAGATAAATTTTATGGTAACGTCTTTCACTAGTGGTTCAGGCTAACCAAACTTATTGGAACTAAGTCTCAAAGTGTATATCGACGAGGAACAGATGATGTACTTTTCCGTAAGGATGGGAGGCAGTACCCCAAGCGGATTTCGAGGTTCAAGAAAAATGAAGAAAAAGAATGTGACTAGTATCAATTGATTAGTTGTTGTCTACCGAGGAAGTGCTATGTTTCATATCGATAAAACTTCACAATGATAATTAAGATGTTCAGATATGTGGGACCAAAGCTTTGACCCCCAATGGTCTCTTTTTATTTTTGACTCAGAGTTCCTTACCGTCTGTGTTCCCATGGTCCTCTTTGCACTCCCTGTAGTGATCACTTTTTATTTTTACCTAGAGTTCCTCATTATATGGGTGTTCTCATGGTCCTCCTTGAACCTAGGCCTCCCAATGGTCTCATGATGCGCATTTGACCCTTAGTGGTCTCCTTTTGTTTTTGACCCTGAGTTTCTCATTATCCGTACATTCATGTGCTCTTCAATGCACCAAAGCCCCCAATGGTCTATTCATGTTCCTTATTATTCGTATGCTCCTATGGTCCTTCCTGCACCCAGACTCCCTAGTGTACTCGTGTTGTGCCTTTGACCCTCAATGGTATCTTTTTATTTTGACCTAGAGTTCCTCACCATTCATGCATCCTCATGGTTCTCTTTGCACCCAGGCCCTAGTGGTCTAGTGATGTGCCTTTGACCTCTCAATGGTCTTATTTTTATTTTAACCAAGAGGTCCTCATTATTCATGTTTTCTCGTGGCCGTCCTTGTATCCAGGCCCCTAGTTGTTTCGTGATTTGCCTATGACTCCCATTGGTATCTTTTTATTTTTCACCCAATGTTCCTAGTAATCTATGTGTTTCTGTGGTCCTCCTTGCACTCATCCCCTAGTGGTCTCGTGATGTGCCTTTGACCCCCCTAGTGGTCTTATTTTTATTTTTAACTCAAAGTTCGTCATTATTCGTGCGTTCTGGTGGTCTTCATTGCACCCAGACCCCCAATGGTTTAGTGTTGTGCATTTTGACCCCCTAGTTGTCTCTTTCTATTTTGACCCAAAATTCCTCATTATCCACGCATTCACGTGGTCCTCCTTCAACCGAGTCCCCCTAGTGGTATCATGATATGCATTTGACACTTAGTGGTCTTATCTTTTTAACCTAGAGTTCCTCATTTTCTGTGCATTCCCGTGGTCTTCCTTGCACCCAAGCCCCCTAGTGATTTCGTGATGTGTCTTTGACCCCTAGTGGTCTCTTTTTATTTTTGACTCATAGTTCATCATCATTCCTGCATTCCCATGATCCACCTTACGCCCAGGCCCCCCAATGATCTCGTGATGTGTCTTTGACCCCTAAATGATATCTTTTTATTTTTGACCCATAGTTCCTCACTATTTGTGTGTTCTCATGATCATCCTTGCTCCATAGGCCCCCTAGGTGTCTCATGATGTGTTTTTGACCCCCTAGTGGTCTCTTTTTATTTTTGACGCACAATTCCTCATTATTCGTGCATTCCAATGGTCTTCTTTGCACTTAAGCCCCTAGTAGTCTCGTGATGTTCTTTTGACCCCAATAATGTCATTTGTGTACCTTTTGTGGCAGCTTTGTCCTCCTCTGTCTTGCAGAACCGACCAGAGCAGTGTTAGCCGGCGAAGCTCCTCCCATGGAGTTGTTGACGACAATGGGGATGATAAAAGTGGTTACCCCAATGTTCTAACCCTTAATTTCTTTATTTTAATTTGTTTTATTTCTTTATTTTATTTTGTTTTATTTCTTTATTTTGCTCTTTAATTGTTTTGTTTTGTACTATGGGTAAGGTTACTCTTATTTCGGTTTAATATTGTTCACAATTTTGTTTGGTGTTTTGGGTCCTATTCGTTCCTATTCTGTTTGGTTCTACGTGTATGAGTATGCAAGTCATAGTTTAATATTTTACAGACTATTTGATAGTGTTTGTCTTTTTATTTATTTATTTATTTAAATTCTTATTTGATTTTTTACTCTGATGTTTGTTTTTTATTTTATTTTATTTTATAATAAAAGAATATAATGATAATAATAAATAAATAACGTAAACTTTATAATACAAAAAGGTAGTATTATTGTCGACCTAGTGTCTTGTAGTGCTATTTTATCTTTTTATTATATCTTTTTTAAACATTTTAAAAGTAATGTAAAGTAGTTCCACTATAGGCTGGGTGTTTTGTCTCCCTGCTTTATGTTGTTCAAAAGCAAGTTGAGTTAGCCCCATAATAGGCCTTGTGTCTTGTCGTACTAATTTATCTTGTTAATGCTTTTAAATATTTTAAAAAGCAATGTAAAGTAGTTCCACTATAGGCCGAGTGACTTGTTGCACTACTTTATGTTTTCCAAAGCAAGGTGAGATTGCTCCACTATAGGCCTTACACATTGTCGCGCTACTTTATCTTCTTAGTTTTTTTAAATAATTTTAAAAGCAATGTAAAGTTGTTCCACTGTAGGCTAAACGTCTTTTCGAGCTACTTTATGTTGTTCAAAGACATGGCGTGGTAGCCCCACCATAGGCCTTGTGTTTTCTTGTGCGACTTTATCTTGTTAATATTTTTAGATAATTTTAAAAGCAATATAAAGTAGTTCCACTATAGGCTAAGTGTCTTGTCACACTACTTTATGTTGTAAAAAACGTGGAGAGGTGGCTCAACTATACGCCTTATGCCTTGTCGTGCTATTTTATCTTGTTAATCTTTTTAAATAATTATAAAAGCAATATAAAGTACTTTCACTACAGGTTGAGTGTCTTGTCGTGCTATTTTATGTTGTTCAAAAGTAAGGTGAGGTTGCTCCACTTGTGCCTTGTCGTGCAACTTTATATTTTTATTTTATTTTTAAAATTTTTTAAAAGCAATATAAAGTAGTTCCACTATAGGCTGAATTCCTTATCGTGCTAGTTTATGTTGTTGAAAAGTAAGGTGAGGTAGACCTACTATAGGCCTTGTATCTTGGCGTGCTGCTTTATCTTGTTAATCTTTTTAAATAATTTTCAAAGAAATGTAAAGTAGTTCCACTATAGGCCGAGTGTCTTATCGTGCTACTTTATGTTCTTCAAAAGCAAGGTGAGTTAGCTACACTACAGGCCTAATGCCTTGTCATGTTGTTTTATCTTGTTAACTTTATATAAAATAATAAATAAAAATACATCAACTAATCAACCAATTTCCCGAAGAACTACGAAATCTTGATTTCTCTATTCCAACTTGTAAGGACCCGATTTTGTAACCCAAAAATTTTAAAACTTTATTCATGAAGTCAGGTGATTACTTTTGAAATATATTACTTAAACGATTTGGAAAACCTGTGAGCATACAAATATCACTTATGTTCATGATTTCAATGCGGAAATAATCAAAAGTATCCATTCATTAAAAACATACCATTACACTTCCTTTCTCATACATATTATATACAATTATTCTTTCTCAATTAATACTTCCATTTAACCTCATCATACATGTAGGAGAAAGTCACTTATACATAAATTCACTTTAACATGTTCTTCATATTACATGCCTTATTCAATTACAATGTCGTGTACATAAAGTAACTACACTAATCGGTACTTTCTCCGCGAGAATCCAATGCACTATAGCTGCCACCTGAATTCCAATGCATAACACATACAAGCAGAGACAAAAGGGAGTAAGAACGGACTACAGTGACTGTAGCGTGGAATTACATAGAGTAATAACATTAAAGTATTAAAACCTATACATTACCTAGCTTCAATCTTATTAAACATTCACCAATCAACATATTATACCACACAAGGTTCATATATCCAATTCATTCTTTATCATAAATCCACACACGATAATCTTATCCAATGAACAACCACAAACACTAAACTCAAAGCATTCCCATACTTACCCATCATTACAATTCTTTCCAAAACAAAACCATACTTTCCTTACCACACTATATCATATAGGGTTAATCACACGTTGCTACACAAAGCCAATACCACTTGGGCAAGACATTCGCAATACCACTTGGGCAAGACATTCGCAATACCACGTATGGCAAGTCATTCACAATACCACGTAGGGCAAGTCATTAATTGCTCAACGAGCCAATACCGCATAAGGCAAGTCATTAATTGCTCAACGAGCCAATACCACATAGGGCAAGTCATACATTGCTCAACGAGCCAATACCACATAGGGCAAGTCATACATTTCTCAACGAGCCAATACCACATAGGGTAAGTCATACATTGCTCAACGAGCCAATACCACATAAGGCAAGTCATACATTGCTCAACGAGACAATACCACATAGGGCAAGTCATACATTGCTCAACGAGACAATACCACATAGGGCAAGTCATACATTGCTCAACGAGCCAATACCACATAGGTCAAGTCATACATTGCTCAACGAGCCAATACCACATAGGGCAAGTCATACATTTCTCAATAGAGGCAATACCACATAGGGCAAGTCATCCATTGCTCAACCTCTTAAGGGAGCTAAAAATAAATTTTCTTCCCATTGTTTCACAATCATATACAACCAGAAAATCCACGCATTTTATAACATCATATATGATTTAAATACTTCTCTTACATCATATTTCACCATAATACCCACAACTACAACCATGTCAAAATAAATCATACTCATCTCATTCTTTACTATTTATATAGCTCACAACACAATCATTATCATACAACATAATCATGTCCATTCATTTCCATTAAACAGCTCATCACACAATCATTATTACAAACATAACCATATATGTTTATAAGAAATAAGCGACTCACAACTTAGTCATTATCATAAATATACTCATATATTTTTATCACAATGAACAACTCATAACATATTTATCATCATGCAACATATTAACGATAGAACCATTTCTCATGAAGATGTATTACCATAAATGAGCATATTGCTTTTCATTTAATAAAACGGTTTTCCTACACTAATATCGCCACCTTTATGGCTAATACATCACCATGGAAAATAAAGACTCTCACATGGACCACAAACTTCCAAGAGAGTTTCTATCCGTTAACATTCTCTAATTCTTGAGGGAAATCAGAGAAGATGACTCTAATGAAATACTCTAAGACCAATATGGTCTTCTCCCTCACCTTAGGTTGCGTAAGCTCCGTTGCTCCGCAAAAAAGCAACATCTCCCTCAATCTCCTTCAATCTACAATGTTCCATTTTCACCGTCAAAGCCCTCCAATGTGCCACTAAGAAGCAAGAGGAAGAGGTTTTGATGAGTTTTGAGGTTTAATGGAGGAGAGAATGGTTCATTTGGGTGGAGCCCCCATTGGGAGAGAAAGGGGAGAAAAGAAAATGAAGATTAGGGTTTGTGAAACCCTTTCTTCACTTTTATAGTTGGGTAGTCTCGCCCGGGCGAGAACGTCTCGCTTGGGCGAGAAGCCCACAACATTTTAAATTTCAAAACACGGGCCCTCTCGCCTGGGTGAGATTCTCTCGCTCAAGCGACCAATTCCTCGCTTGGGCGAGGATCCCATAATTTCCAAATTTAAAACATTGAATCTCTCGCTTGGGCGAGACCCCCTCGCTTGGGCGAGACCCCCTCGCTCAAGCGAGAATCTGGAAGTATGTCCCATTCTTCAGCACTGATACCGCATCTTAAGAAGGATTAATTTAGGGTGTTACACAACTAGAGATATGTAGGTGCATGCACTTCTCTGTCACGCACAAACATATATGTAAAGACCCAAATTCTACCCTTGAAATTTTTTCCTTATTTAATTCAATTACATGCAATCACTCATAACTCACATTACCAATTTAATATCCTTATTTCAAAATCTTGTTTCCCTCCTCACACTCAATCCATGAATCAATAACGACTCACATAATCATTTTACTTAGAAGTCCTATGAATCATTCCTTGAACTAATCTTTTAACCTATTATTTTATCATACAATTAATATTGCAGAAAAACATAATTCATTCATATCAATCTCTATGAGTACTAAGACCTCAAAAGTTCTGATCCTCCAAAATAACATTATGCATGGTTACAAATATCCAACTAATGGTTAACCATGATTACAATCATTTAAATCCGCAAGTAGTCATTTAGAATACGAAAACATAAATAGTGAATCCAAAGTCTAAAGCACCTAAAGCTCCCGACCTAGCATACTCCATTCATCTATTTACCTGCAATGGGATTATCAATGACAAAAGTACAAAACACACTAAGGAGTAAGTCGTTAATTCAATAAACGTCATTATAAGATAATCCACATTAGAAAGGGGGTTAGTAAACCATTTTTGAAATTCATTTTGTCTTGCTGCATAACTTGAGCCAAAGTCGCTACACCCCTTAGGGTTAGCTAAAAGCAGATTCTCATTTTTCTTAACACAAATCGCGCTTATATACTCAAGCCAGAGTGTATGCTTCTATACTCAAGCCAGAGTGTATGCTTCTATACTCAAGCCAGAGTGTATGGTTCTATACTCAAGCCAGAGTGTATGCTTCTATACTCAAGCCAGAGTGTATGCTTATATACTCAAGCCAGAGTGTATGCTTCTATAATCAAGCCAGAGTGTATGCTTCTATACTCAAGCCAGAGTGTATGCTTCTATACTCAAGCCGGAGTGTATGCTTCTATACTCTAGCCAAAGTGTATGCTTCTATACTCAAGCCAGAGTCGCTAACCATTCATGGTCGGCTAAAAATATATTTTTCCTTTCATCGATTTGCCATCAATCATTTCCCGTAAATCCACGCTATCTTTAGTATAAACACTCCATATATGTTTATACTAAATACGTAATTCACAATATAATTATGGCATAACCAGTAAATACACACATTTTCCATTTCCGTAACCTTACACCTGCTTTAATATAAACACACTCATATATGTTTATACTAAATGCGTAATTTACAACTCAATCATTTCATAACCAGAAAATACCCACATTTTCCTTTTCCGTAAATCTACGCCTTCTTTAATATAAACATACCCATATATGTTTATACTAAATGCGTAATTTACAACTTAGTCTTTGCATATCCAGAAAATACACATTTTCTATTTCAAATGCAAAATTAAAGACTTATCCTTACCTCGGTGAATATTGGGGTTCGGTTTGTGAGTAACTTTACCAGTTTCCTCCTCGATCTCCTCCAACCTTAGGATCTTTCCTCATCCCCACCAATAACAACAATGTCAGTCATTTATTCAAAATAATACGTAACGACTCATATTTCATCATCAAACATACAAGAGATTCACATATATTCAAGATTTCCAAAACTACTTCAATATAAGTTTTCAAACATCTAAACATACATGTTCATCTCATATATCAACATCAAAGCATTTCATCTCTTTCTCTTTATACCCATATTCTCATTTTAGGGGTTTTTGGGGTTTTCATGAACCCACATAACCTTTCCATTCATCAAATACCAACTCTAAACCAAGAGTTTACAAGAGAAAAATAACATAAAACGAACCATAACTCTAAAGGGTGGGTTTCTATGGTTTCTCATGATTTGAAAATAGATCCAACATACCCAAAACAAGTTAGAGAGGAAGAAGAAGAGTTAGAAGCAAGAGGTTTACCTCTTCTCAAGATCTAAGATGAGTCCTAAGGCTCCTTGCTCTTGAAAAGCTCTCTTCTCTCTCTTCTCTTCAAAGTTCTAACCCTAAAATGTGTTTGGGGTTTCTATTTTAAAGAGCTGTCGTCGGGTTCTCGCTCAAGCGAGGGATTCTCGCTTAAGCGAATAAGTATCATCGATTACCATATGGTGTAATCGATTACATCAGTTAAAAATTTAAAATACAAACTCAACGACTTAATGTAATCGATTACCAAACATGTTGTAATCGAATACAATGTAAAAAATGCACATATCTGATGCTTTTAATATGTTGTAATCGATTACGAGTATAGTGTAATCGATTACATCATGTAAAATACACAGGTCTAATTAGTTTATCAGCATGTAATCAATTACCAGGATTGTGTAATCGAGACAACTCTCGCTCAGGCGAGAATCCTCCAGTATAGCCCAGGATTTCACCCTCCTAGGTGATCCTTTCTCGCTCAGGCGAGAATCTCTCGCTCAAGCGAGGCTTCCTGGACTGTTACTATAATTTTGAAGACTCAAATTTAGGGTGTTACAATCCTCCCCCTCTTATAATAATTTTTGTCCCCGAAAATTAAACATATCTAGGAAAATAATATCATCACTTAGACCTTAGGCACAAGAATACGCAAACCAAATCACAATTCGATTTCTCTAATCCATTAAGATCACTTAGTCAGTCACTAGGGGCATACACCACTAAACCGTGATATCACCCACCAATTCATGAACTATCTCATCAATGTCCAAACATTAAGGTTTCAGCCTTTAATAACTCGAGTGCCATGGGAACTAATCCATAATTCAGACTAAAGAATTTCCCTATATCCATCAAGAACTATAGATCTCTAGCACTTATCCATCTATCAATCCTAACATACGTTAAGAATCCCGATAACACTCTCGACTTCAGCGAATGGGGAACTCCTTATCTCATATCTATCTAAATGCGTCTTTTAACATCCATCATACACTAGCTAGTTTCATCTCTACCCGAGAATCTAGCACAATTTTGTTTTACTCAATCCACAAAATACTTACACACTAGGACTCTTAGTGTCTCATCCATTGTGAACAATCAATTATCCAGTAATTATCCATTTACATCAAATATTTCTATCATCAAATCTTATCGTCTAAAGAAATTACCGGTTTATAGCCTCAACTGAACCATAAAACTATTGATTCACACCACAACTAGGTACTTTGTTACCAATCGGCAAGCACAAGTCGACCAACACTCAAACCTACAACTTGCGTTGGTTTGGTCACCCCAATTCCGTTAGTAAAGATGAACTTGTTAACCCACTCGCATTATGTCCAGAAATACATGGGCGTCTTATATCACTAAACTTTTAACAACCTCATACTTATTCCGATATGGTTGTTAAAATTCCGGAATTCTCCAACATGATACTAAATCATTACTTAGCAACAAGCTAAGTTTTTCCCAAAAATGATTTTCGAAAGCGGTTTGAATCCACGACTCATGGCAACCACGTCGTGAAACAAGGTTCGCACACTCATTTCAACACAACCCAAAACTTCTTCTCTCCTATGGTTACACCACACCCATACACCGCAATTACTGACGTTCACGAAACAACAACAACTTTTGCCGATACACATTCAACGCAGACAATTGCGGAGCACCACCACTATCTCATGCGTTGCCAATGTCCTACCGCAAAAGAACCGGTCATTCGAGACCAAAAGTTTCACGTCTAATAAAATGTATTTCTCACATCGACGGGGTAAGTAACTTAACTAGTCTCTTTCCTCGACTATCAGTATAAGTCTCACCCCTTAGCATACATATACGTATTACTGCACAAGATTTTAATTCTTCCCTTCAACAATTACATACAGTTAAGTATAACACGATTTGCTGACAGCTAGTCCATTTCCAGGAGTAAATCCAACTGGGACATCATTGCGCATATCAACACTATGGTAAAGGTTTTACCATTTACCCTCAACCGTACACTGTGACACCCCCGATCCAAAATAAGATTTTGAGGTTCATCATCCCCGCACATAGCTCGGTATTCAATGTCAATATACATTTGTTACGGCGGGTACTCATCTTTAACAAAAAGAAAAATTAAACTTCATAGACCATAAGCTTCATGCACAAGAATCAAAAATAACTTTTTTATACTGAATCTATTTTCGGGTACTAACCATAGGTCACCTCTAAATGATAACACATCCAAATAGTCAACGTCCATGTAAACACATTATTCGCAATAACCTTTAGGTAATTTACCCAACCTCTATTTCATTCATAGAAGAAAATCCATTTTCCAAGAAAATACATAGTTCTTTCAAATCTTATTATCTTGAAATACTAATGAGTTCTTAAATACCCTCTCGTGACATTTACTGAATAAACACCGATCCCTTTTTCGAATGGGAGTTCTGACTCTCTAAGCCGACATTGGCCCCATACCACTAGCCTGGTCAGAGATCTCGCACAGATCCCCAACCGCCACAACCCTCTCAGCGCTATTCAATCATAACATGATTTGCCGACAATCAGTCCATCCCCAGAATTATATCTAACTAGGATAACGACAAGCAGACTGAGTCTACGGTAAATATCACACCTTTTACCAGAACCGGACACTAGAACATAAACGTCGACACCACCACCAGCACACAGATTTGGGGTGGACACGACCAAGTCGGAAATAATGACTCAGTTTACAATTTCAGCCGGTTTTCACATTTAACACATATAAAGGAGTGTGTCGCCCCCGAATCAACAACACTAAACAAGGAATACCTGTCACCATGCGTTTACCTCGGATCAAACCGTCAACATCGGACGTATCTGTACCACTAACGGTGTTCATTTGGCCCGTTGTACTAGGCCTCCCAACCTCCACAACATTTACCTTTTGAGCCAACCTCGGACAAAACCTTTTTATATGTCCCTTTTCCTTACAGTGGAAGCAACCATCTCCCGAACCAGGACAAAATACTCCCACATGCTTCCACCCACATTTGCTGCACATAGGAAATACGTCGGGTTGAAATCCTCCAACGGTAGGTTTCGACCCTTGATCACCATGGTTACGATGGACACCAGTTAGAGTATATGATCGTTGGCTTTCATTCACCTTCTCCTCATGCATCCTACACCGGGTCAGACCATTCGCATCTGATGCATCTGCACCACACATGGTAACCACTCTGCCGATTGATTGAGGTCGTCCAGTCCCAATAGCATTCATACTCTGCCGTGACATAGGACAATGCCTCTTTATATGTCCGGTCTCTTTGCAACGAAAACAATGTTTTGTCATTCCAGGATACAATCCTCCGTCATGTTTCCGGTTACACTTGCTGCACCAAGGTGGAGAGTTCAACCGTGACCCTCCGGTATTTGCATGGGTCCTCGGTCCATGCGAAGTGCAACTCCGAGTACCAATAGGTGGAAAATAAGGCTTCCGCTCTTCGCGATACATCTTATCCTTGCCTCTTCCATGCACAAAATTTCGTTGAGGCCCAAAGTCCTTGTGAGGAATGGATTCGGAGGTCACCACTCCATCAGCCTTCATGTTATTATACCCCATTCCTGGGACCCACTCAAAAGCAGCATTCGGAGCGAATCCGCCTTAGAACGGACTAGGGTTCCTTCTGCAGGATTATCTAACCCCCGGTACTCAGCCGGTCCTTGTTGAACTAGGGTGTGCGAGCTTGAACCTGGTACCACGCTCCGATTCTGATTTTGTAAATTTTCACTCATTTGTTGCAGTGCCGCCACCATATGGGCCAAGAGGTCATTCGGAACATTCTGACTCGCTCCTCTTTCTCTTCCAGCCATGTGTACCTGCACTTACGTACTTGTCAGTAGACTAATGTTACAACCAGACAAGCATCACATAAACAAACAACCGTCAATGCTAACCAAATAGCTCAAGTACATAAAGATCACAAGGAAGCATGTAAGGCCATATCCTAGGCCATAGGATTAACTATGCTCTGATACCATATTGTAAAGACCCAAATTCTACCCTTGAAATTTTTTCCTTATTTAATTCAATTCCATGCAATCACTCATAACTCACATTACCAATTTAATATCCTTACTTCAAAATCTTGTTTCCCTCCTCACACTCAATCCATGAATCAATAACGACTCACATAATCATTTTACTTAGAAGTCCTATGAATCATTCCTTGAACTAATCTTTTAACCTATTATTTTATCATACAATTAATATTGCAGAAAAACATAATTCATTCATATCAATCTCTATGAGTACTAAGACCTCAAAAGTTCTGATCCTCCAAAATAACATTATGCATGGTTACAAATATCCAACTAATGGTTAACCATGATTACAATCATTTAAATCCGCAAGTAGTCATTTAGAATACGAAAACATAAATAGTGAATCCAAAGTCTAAAGCACCTAAAGCTCCCGACCTAGCATACTCCATTCATCTATTTACCTGCAATGGGATTATCAATGACAAAAGTACAAAACACACAAAGGAGTAAGTCGTTAATTCAATAAACGTCATTATAAGATAATCCACATTAGAAAAGGGGTTAGTAAACCATTTTTGAAATTCATTTTGTCTTGCTGCATAACTTGAGCCAAAGTCGCTACACCCCTTAGGGTAAGCTAAAAGCAGATTCTCATTTTTCTTAACACAAATCGCGCTTATATACTCAAGCCAGAGTGTATGCTTCTATACTCAAGCCAGAGTGTATGCTTCTATACTCAAGCCAGAGTGTATGCTTCTATACTCAAGCCAGAGTGTATGCTTCTATACTCAAGCCAGAGTGTATGCTTCTATACTCAAGCCAGAGTATATGCTTCTATACTCAAGCCCGAGTGTGTGCTTCTATACTCAAGCCAGAGTCTATGCTTCTATACTCAAGCCGGAGTGTATGCTTCTATACTCTAGCCAAAGTGTATGCTTCTATACTCAAGCCAGAGTCTCTAACCATTCATGGTCGGCTAAAAATATATTTTTCCTTTCATCAATTTGCCATCAATCATTTCCCGTAAATCCACGCCATCTTTAGTATAAACACTCCATATATGTTTATACTAAATACGTAATTCACAATATAATTATGGCATAACCAGTAAATACACACATTTTCCATTTCCGTAACCTTACACCTGCTTTAATATAAACACACCCATATATGTTTATACTAAATGCGTAATTTACAACTCAATCATTTCATAACCAGAAAATACCGACATTTTCCTTTTCCGTAAATCTACGCCTTCTTTAATATAAACATACCCATATATGTTTATACTAAATGCGTAATTTACAACTTAGTCTTTGCATATCCAGAAAATACACATTTTCTATTTCAAATGCAAAATTAAAGACTTATCCTTACCTCGGTGAATATTGGGGTTCGGTTTGTGAGTAACTTTACCAGTTTCCTCCGCGATCTCCTCCAACCTTAGGATCTTTCCTCATCCCCACCAATAACAACAATGTCAGTCATTTATTCAAAATAATACGTAACGACTCATATTTCATCATCAAACATACAAGAGATTCACATATATTCAAGATTTCCAAAACTACTTCAATATAAGTTTTCAAACATCTAAACATACATGTTCATCTCATATATCAACATCAAAGCATTTCATCTCTTTCTCTTTATACCCATATTCTCATTTTAGGGGTTTTTAGGGTTTTCATGAATAACCCACATAACCTTTCCATTCATCAAATACCAACTCTAAACCAAGAGTTTACAAGAGAAAAATAACATAAAACGAACCATAACTCTAAAGGGTGGGTTTCTATGGTTTCTCATGTTTTGAAAATAGATCCAACATACCCAAAACAAGTTAGAGAGGAAGAAGAAGAGTTAGAAGCAAGAGGTTTACCTCTTCTCAAGCTCTAAGATGAGTCCTAAGGCTCCTTTCTCTTGAAAAGCTCTCTTCTCTTCAAAGTTCTAACCCTAAAATGTGTTTGGGGTTTCTATTTTAAAGAGCAGTCGTCGGGTTCTCGCTCAAGCGAGGGATTCTCGCTTAAGCGAATAAGTTTAATCTATTACCATATGGTGTAATCGATTACATCAGTTAAAAATTTAAAATACAAACTCAACGACTTGATGTAATCGATTACCAAACATGTTGTAATCGAATACAATGTAAAAAATGCACATATCTTATGCTTTTAATATGTTGTAATCGATTACGAGTATAGTGTAATCGATTACATCATGTAAAATACACAGGTCTAATTAGTTTATCAGCATGTAATCAATTACCAGGATTGTGTAATCGAGACAACTCTCGCTCAGGCGAGAATCCTCCAGTATACCCCAGGATTTCACCCTCCCAGGTGATCCTTTCTCCCTCATGCGAGAATCTCTCGCTTAAGCGAGGCTTCCTGGACTGTTACTATAATTTTGAAGACTCAAATTTAGGGTGTTACAATATATGTTTTTTGGTTTTTTTTAAATAATGTGAGGGTAAAATTAATATTTTGAACGAATATTCACATGATTGGTCTAGGTATCATTTCTATAACGAGTGGTATAAGGTGCCTAATACTTTCCACATCTGTAACCGAGATTGTGAAGAAGATCTTACTCCTGACCTTGGCACGGTTTTGATGAAGACACCAACATCACAAAAAGAAGAAAGGAAGAGGACCTACAAAGACTATCGAAGACAAAGCTTCAAGATTTAGAGTCTAAGTCTTTAGGTACTTCTATCATTACAACTACTTTATTACCTTAGTTAATAGTGCTCAATATTGTTTTCAAGAAAATCAGAAAAATCTAAGTGTGATTAAAAGTAATTTTCAAAAACAACATGTAACGGGTTACCATACTTGAGTAACAAGTTACATGAGTGAGAAAAGAGTTATCTGTCCTCTAATAGCTAAGAGTAATCCATTACTATCTCTGAAGTAACAGATTACCATTTTTAGAAAACAGGGTAATCGATTACTCAAAGAAGTGTAATCGATTACACTAAGGCAATTTCACAAAGCTGCTGGATAGTACCTTTGAGTAATCGATTACTCCAATACAATAATCGATTACACTGTGTGAAATTTGAAAAAGCTGTCAACAGGATTGTTCGGTAATCGATTACTCACATACAGTAATCGATTACTGAGAGTTGTTGAATTAGTTTTCAGATTTCAAAGTGAACAGGTTTCACTCAAAACTGATTTGTTTCATTCCAAACGAAACCTACTCATACCTAAAGGTATTATGGTTGATTGGAAGCCTATATAAAGGCATTGAAACACTCTCATGATAACAACTCTAATAGCAACAACTCAGATTACAAACTCTCTTTAGAAGCTCTCACACTTTCTGAATTTTCTGCACTATTCAAGCAACATACTCTCAAACTTTCTAAGTTATTTCAGAGTTGCTTCTAAGTGCATTCCAAACTTTTTCAAAGTAAAAGAGCATTTATTCTATAGAATAAGAGTTGTTTTTGGATTGCAAGTGTAGAATTGTTACATACACTTGTAAAGGCAATCCAAGCCATATTGTATATTCTTCACTTTTGCAAAGTTCACTTTCTTTCACAAGGGTGTGAAGAGAAAGGGGTTCAGTGACTTGGTATAGTGTTTACCAAGGGTGTTACTTGGAATACGGTTTTCCAATGGATTAGAGATAAGTGAGTCTGTAAGGTACAAGGAGATCTCTGGGTGAGATAATTGTAATTGCAACTCATTATATTTAATAAAGGAATCTCTTGCGAGTCAAGAATACCGGACGTAGCCTTCGGTGGACAAGAAGGTGAACCAGTATAAAACACTTGTGTATTCTCTTCTCCTTATCTTTGTTATATTTCTATCCTTCCAAGTCAATATTTTTCTGCATAATATTTCCGCTGCACTTTAACTTTGATATTGCATAAAAATTGGCCATTTATTTGCAACAACTAATTCACCCCCCTCGATGACGATTTCATCACATTTATTTGCATTATTTTTGTTGTGCCCATGAAAAGGGGTAGCGACGCCAATGATTTTCTTTCATATCATTCTAGTACTGAGTATATTTCTTGTATCGCATTGATCCCACTGTTGATTTCAAAGTGAATCTTTCCCTGTAAGTGTTTCCTTTTAAGGTCTCTTAAAGTACAGTTGCACTATCTTAATTTTTTACTAAAGATACTCATTGGGGATTTTAGTGGGCTCTCTGTGTTCTTTCCTTTTCATTTTTCTCTTATTTTGGAACTTATAGACTTTTACCAGTTTGGAATGGAGCAACAAACTCTATTTAATGTTTGAATGTGAAGGACAATTGTTGGAAGACTACCCTGGCTCGGTTGTTAATGTTGTTTTTGAAAACTAAGAAATGATATCCCTTCATAATATCATGACTCAATCGGGTGACTATAGATTTATTCATTGTTGTTTACGATATAACAGAGGAGTGTTGTATTATTAGAAAAACTTGTTTGATAGTTCACACTATAAAGGCTTTATTTACGTCATCCTCCATTTTATTCTAAGGTATGCATGCAAGGTAAAAAGTGATTGTGATCATTGTAACAAGATACTTCTTAAACATAGACTTTTTTCATTTTTTCATGTGTTGTTTTTTGGTTTTTTCCTGAAGGGCAATCATCTCAAGCATAAGATTTCTTTACCACATCAGAGTTCACAGAAAGGTGGAGGTCATCTCCATCCACGCTAGTCAAAATAAGAGAACCTCTTCAGAAACCCTTCTTCACAACATAATGTCCTACATATTTTGGGGTCCATTTAACTTTGTGGTCTTTCTGAATAGGAAAAATTTGTTTGGGCACCAAATCACATTCCTGATTGACACTAACAAACCTTCTTGGCATAATTCTCTTTTTGGTACGATTATCCATGACATATAGATGTCAGGCTCTTTCCTTCGATTAAGTTTAACAGATCATATCGGGCTTATACCTACTCTACTTACTCTAAATATGCTTCTCAATGACTCTCAAAGAAGGTATCTCAACCTCAATTAGGAGGACTACTTCCATCCCATAAACCAAACAGTAAGGTGTCGCCTTAGTTGATTGTAGACTAAGGCATAGTACTCATGTAGAATAGATGGTAACATCTCATGCAAATCCTTATTTGATTGTAGACTAAGGCATAGTACTCATGTAGAATAGAAGGTAACATCTCATGCAAATCCTTACAGGTCAGATCACAACCATTTTATGGATGATTTTATTTATATTTTTGTATGTCACTTCTACCGCTCCATTCATCTTATGAACTTGCTTCAACCTATTTGGTGAAATAATTTATGGCGATAAACATAAAACGAATTCATTGGTTCAATGTGTCCAATGACGTCCCAACATAGAAAAAAGTCCATGGTCCGATAAAAAAAAATTAGTGATTTTGGAGATATATTGATGTTGTCAACATATATGTGCCCTCTCTGACATCTTTTCACATGATAAAAACACTCTATTTCCATTTCAACTTGCAATAACACGATCTCACAATTCTCCTAGGCATTGCAAGTCCATTTGCATGGGTTTCAAACGAACCCGCATCCACATCTAAGATAATCTTTTCCATCTCATGATTCCGTTTGTACAAAATATCTACATTAAGTAAGAAACCCATTAATAATCTCGTTCAAGTCTTTTTGTCATTTCTAAACTATCGAGAGGATATTCCTTACTCTTAAGATATGTCTTTAAGTCATGATACTAAGATTTTTCATCCGGTTTTGGCATGACAATAGGTTGATTGGTTTGTGCTTTCTATCTTGATGAGTGATAAATCATTCATGCTTAACTGAAACATTGATGAGAGAATTGATAATGCATCCACTAATTGATTATCTTCCCTTGGGATGGGAAAGATATCAAATTTTTCAATCTGTTCAAATTTTTAATATATTTTATTGTATATTTAATGTTATTTTTTACTAAAGAGATTATTAATTATTGTGTAATTTTTAAGTATCCCATATATTATTTTTTGTATAAAACATATTATAATAATTAAGTTGCTACTATATATTCCAAAAACAAAAAAATTAAAGTCCATTTACCTCTTATTCTAACATTTAGATAACTGGAGGGATCTATTAACTCCAAGAGTAAATTTATAGCCATCAATTTTAGGGAAATCCAATGGTTTTAATTAGTGAGTGAATCTAAACCATTAGATTTCCCTAAAATTGATGGTTAAGATGTGGAGTAAGTGGAGATCCACTTACTCTTGGAGTAAGTGGATCCCCACCCTTTAGATAAAGGGCACATGGTAAGCCACTGACTTAAAATATTATTAAAATTAAAAAGAGATACTAGGTAGAGATAATGATATGTTATACTAGAATTATTTTAAGGTTCATACCTTTAATTATTTTTGAATTAAATAATATTAAAATTTGTAAATATTTTCTTCTCTTCATATTCCGGTATAGAAGGGTCCCATGCTAAATTGATTTAACATATTATATTTCACTTTAACTGGTTTTATATGTCTCATGTAAAATATTTTCTTAACACCAAAACTTCCAGAACCAATTTTATATTCAAATTTTTTATGCATTTTAAGGATATATAACTAGTATACGCAATACAGGGTAAACCAATTATTGAACAAATATGGAGTTGATTATAGCACATACCAAAATGGAAAATGTTATATTTGACACCAAAAAATGGCTTTCATGTATATAGGGTGAAATGTATAAAAAAAGATAAATATCTTTGAAAAGTAAATAAGTGTGTATAATATTATATATGGTATCAATATTGTGCCATATAAATAATGGAGTTGTATACAACTGTGATAATTGGTAACAAGGTTTGATTACCATCCTTCGTAGGTACATAATTTGTCAACTTTGTCATCATTTTTATTATGACTTTTGCCTCCGGGTCTCTAGCTTGACCACTGTGTACAAATAGAAAAGATAAAGGTAACAAGTTATTAATGTGACATAATACTAAAATGTTGGAACATGCTCTTTTAGGTCGTTGGATCATATGGTCATTAGGGATACATCTCCAATCTCGGCCTTCGGATAGAGGTGGTTGTTGGAGGCCTCAGACTATAGATAGAGACTTCCTCCCTTCGTATTGTCTCATCCCAAATTGAGCTTTCTATCATCAACTTCTTCTTTCTCCCTCATAATATTTGCCGACGCATTTTCCGGCAAACTTCACTTTCTTTATTTTTGTGGCACTAAGAATAGACTCAGACTGCCATATTGTGAGAATTTCAAGAACTGACACTAGTAGTCAGATTGTGGGAAAGGAATTGACACATGTAGCCATATTATGCATATTTTGCGAATTGACACTGGTAGTTATATTGTGGGTGTATTCGAGATCGATTCTTACAATGTAGTAAGAATTAGGGGTGGCAATATCGGCCAGCCCGACCCGTCCCGGCCCGTCCCTTATTGTTAAAAGGACTCAAAATGTCAGCCCGTCCCATATTTGGCAGGGCTGGCATGCCGGCGGGCTAGCCCGTTTTTTTTTTCAAAACACACATTTATAACCAACGCAATCACAATTTCATAAATATATAATCATCACACCTCATAAATGTCTTTTAAAACAAAAAATCACAAATCAAAGTACACAATCTCATAGTAGCATACCATCTTAGTTTAACACTTGTAATTTCTAAACAACAAATCAACATTGTCTTAAACTTTTAGACTCATACAATCTAAGTTCATAATAAAGCTTCTAACTCCTAAGTTTTAAACATTATATGAGTTGTTGGAAGAACAAATATGGAGTTGAAGCGGAGATTGCCTACGGCAACAGTGTTGGTTCTTCCTTGTACTGGCCGTGATTGTAGTGTGTATTGCGATGCTTCTAAGCAAGGTTTGGGTTGTGTGTTGATGCAGGACGGGAAAGTTGTTGCTTATGCTTCGCGACAGTTGAGAACGCATGAGCAAAACTACCCTACACATGATTTGGAATTAGCTGTAGTGATCTTTGCCTTAAAAATATGGAGACACCATCTTTATGGCATAAGATTTGAGGTGTACAGCGACCACAAGAGTTTGAAGTATCTGTTTGATCAAAAGGAACTGAACATGAGTCAGAGAAGGTGGATGGAATTTCTTAAAGACTATGATTTTGGATTGCAGTACTATCCGGGGAAGGATAATGTGGTAGCCGATGCTTTAAGTCGGAAGTCCTTACATATGTCGGCTTTGATGGTTTGTGAAGAGAAACTAATTAAGGAGTTCAGGGATATGAACTTGGCAGTTCAAGTGGGACCCCATAGCATGATTTTGGGAATGCTTAAGGTCACCAATGAAATGTTTGACCAGATCCGAAAAATGCAAGTTGAGGATCGTAAGTTGAAGGTAAAACGCGATTTGATGGCTAGTGGGAAGGAGACTGATTTTGAGTCAGATTCTAGTGGATTGTTGCGATATAAGGGAAGGGTGTGTGTGCCACATGATGCGGAATTGCGAAAGAGTATTCTGGAGGAGTCACACAAGAGTAAAATGAGTTTTCACCCAGGGACTACAAAGATGTACCAAGATCTGAAAAAGTTGTTTTGGTGGTCTGGGTTGAAAAAGGATGTGGCCTTGTATGTCTCGAGTTGTCTCGTCTGTCAAAAATCCAAGATTGAGCATCATCAGCCAGCAGGAGAGTTACAGTCACTAGAGATTCCCGTTTGGAAGTGAGATAGTATCTCCATGGATTTTTTATCGGGTTTTCCACAGACTCAGAAAGGGTATGATTCGATATGGGTAATAGTGGATAGGTTGACTAAGTCTGCACACTTTTTACCTATGAACATGAGATATTCTTTGGAGCGATTGGCGAAACTGTATATCAAGGAGATTGTTCGGTTGCATGGAATACCGTCGAGCATTGTGTTGGATAGGGATCCCCGTTTCACTTCAAACTTTTGGACTAGTTTGCAGTCCGCGTTGAGAACTAAGCTGAAATTGAGTTCAGCTTATCATTAATAAGTGAAATGATTAATGAGTGATCAAAGTACAGTGATGAATGTATGTATGAATGGATTAAAATAGGGAAAAAATTTCAAGGTAGAATTTGGGTCCTTACCTTAAATTTGGGTCCTTACACATACCTTAAATTTGAGCATTCTACCTTCTGAACCTCTCGCATACTTGATGCTCTCCCTGATTTTATACAAGGTATCACTAGCTACCTTCAATCCCTCTTGGAAAGTTAGATTCAATATGTGTGCACAACAATGCACATGAAAGAATTGTCCATCACATAATAATGAGTTTTCCACAATAAGCTTATTTTTCAATTGCTCTTGCATGACATCATTGGAAGAAGCATTATCTAAAGTTATAGAAAAAATATTTTTGTCTATACCCCATTTCATTCAAAAATTCAAGTATCTTCTTAGACAATTCAGATCCAGTATGAGGGGGAGGCATGTGACAAAATTTAATAATTTTACTTACTAGCTTCCAATTTGAATCAACATAATGAGCGGTCAAACAAATATAACCCTCAGTTGTACAAGCTGTCCACAAATCAGAAGTTAGAGATATCCTAGTAGGAATGCTAGACATCTCTTTTTTAAGCCTATCCTTTTCTATAATGTAGATTCTCATGACATCAGCCTTTGTCGTATTTCTAGAAACAGGAATAGAATCTGGATTCAAGTAGTTAATTAAGCATCTAATCTTCTTAAATTCACCAAATTAAGGTAAATCATGTTCAATTATTTCACAAGCTAACATGTCAAGTACCACCATTTGATCAATCTTTCGAGACATCAATTTTCCTTCCTTATCCATAACCATTTGACCAACATCACCATGTTTTATTTTAGCACATCTTCCTCTATGACGGCGTAAATGTGATGTACCATAGTCTTTACCATCACTAACCCCACATTTATATATGGTTTTGCAACCATTGGATTTAGCCCTCTCAATCTTGTCATTTGCAACTCCTATCTTGGTGAAAGATTTCCATACATCAAAAGTTAGAGATGTAGGTCATTTGTTACTCTTAACCATTTCAACCGATTGAGATTCTCGAATTTTATCTTCAACATCTTCCATCTCATTGTTAACATTAATAGGATTTGAATTATGACCAGAACCTTCCATATTAATTATGCCAAAATAACAACAAAGATAGGTTACAAACAAATTTGTTGCAGAGGAACTCAAATTCAAATAAGTGAAATCGAAAATAATATGTAGCAATCACACTATTGGCAGTAAACCAAAATACATTATAATATTTTTCTCAAAGCAATTAGTAAACCTTAAAAGCTTCCAACACCTACAAATTTTAAATATTGCATGTCACATTGAGGAAAAATAATGTTGAATTTTCACTCCCTTATTTGGTTTATAATACAGGGAAGAGAGAATTCAAAAATACTTTAATCATTATCTCTACTTAAAAAACAATGAAGATTCAAAATTGAGATAGAAAAGATTTTGTCCCCTTGTTTGTACTTTACTGTTCCCCACACACATTTTGTTATCAAAATCTCTCAATTCTCCTCTTCACCCACTTCCAACCAATTTAAAATCGTCAACATCCTAGTCCTAACAATAGTTGTTAAAAATGGCGTAAGAATATTTCTTAACACATTTATATATGGTTCAGCAAAATAAGTTTAGAAAATAAGAAATCAATCTGATGCAAGCATTTACCTATCACTCTCCTTCTAATCTTTTTCTGAAAAAGCAATAAAGTCAAGCATTCCCCTCAATTTTTATGGAAGAAAAGAAGAATTTGCAGGAATGTATAATTTATAGTTTTATACAGATTAATGGTTAATAAAGGAAGAAAAAAAGAACATGATAATGACAAGCACAAAAATCATAATAAAATATGAATAGAAATAATCATAATAGTTTGGGGTTAGATAGAACCTAATAATGATGAAGAGATGAAGATGAATAGTGTATGGGGTAGAAGTTGTTAAGTTAGAACAAAGGAGGGAGTGACTTGGAATTCCCCTTTTTAAACACTAGCATTTGTGTTTATTTTAGTCTTGGCATGTCGGCCCGGCCCTCCATGGCCCGTCTAAAAAACGGGCTGAATATGGGTTTTTGGGCTGAAATTCTCAGCCCAACCTGCCAAAAACGTCGATCAAAATGGGTTGGCCCGTCGGGCGAAGCCCATATTGCCATCCCTAGTAAAAATTCAATAACAGATAAATGGGTTGTTTTATCATAGGGATGGCGTGGTTGATAATCTGCTTGTACATTTTGGGCATTACCATTAAACGTCTTAAAGAGAGACCTGGTCGTGACTCACCCAATAAGTATTATTTCGTGCTATTTAGAATTGTTGCAAGCTAAGGTAACAACAATTTTAAGACGTTTCCTATTGCAATGGAATTCATAGAAAATATTAATGGGCTGAACAACTTTGACCTTAACAAACCATTTTGGTTTGATGAGACTAATTTGAAGCAGTGGTAACATAAACTTGAATTTTTTCTCACTATGAGAAAGGTTGCCCACATTTTGAAAACTGATATCCTAGTGGTGCTAGAGAAAGCTGAAAAGAGAAGGATAAACTTGATATTGATATAGTTATCTGGAATGAAAATGATTATCTTTGTAAGAAATTCTTTCTAAATGGGTTGTCTGATGATCTATGATTACTATAGCCTATACAAGTCTGCCAAATTAAGTTGGTATGCACTTGAGAAGAAATATGATACTGAGGAATTGCTCATGAGATACATAGAATTGTTCATGAAATCATTTTTGAGGGTATGCCCCTAGATGAGCAATTTTAAGTGGTTGTCATTATTAATAAATTATCCCTGACTGGAAGGACTTCAAAAACCTTCTCAGGCAAAAGACAAAAAAAATCTATTTGGAATCTCTGATCACTTGTCTTCGCATTGAAGAAGAGGCTCGTAGACAAGATTAGAGAGATGAGGTGTTGATTGTCTCCAACAATAGTATTAAGAAGAAACTCTCAGGTGCGACTCTGAAGCCTACTTGCAATTATTTTAAGAATCAAAACCGCAATGAGAATAAGACCAGGAACACCAGTCACAACAAGAATTGGAACCCCCAGAAGTTCCAATATGCTAAACCACCTACAAATAATGACTCTGCAATTTGTTTATCTGCTTCAAATATGGGAAGCCAGGTCATATGGCATACAAGTGCAGAAATAAAACAACGAATCCTCCACATGCCAACATGATTAATGAGCCATTTGTGACGGTGTTATCTGACATTACTTTGGTTGGAAGATATGATGGGTGGTGGGTAGATATTGGCACCTCCCGCCATGTCTGTTATGATTGTGCTATGTTCAAAACATATACGGATGTTGATGACAATAAAGTGTTATTGGGTGAATCCGACACCACTATTGTTGCTTGAACTAGCAATGTGGATCTAAAGTTTATATTTGGGAAGACATTCTCAAAGTTGTGATGCACACTCCAGAGATGAGGAAGAATTTAGTTTCTGGTTTTCTTCGTAATAAGGTTGGTTTTACACAGACCATAGAGCAAACTTGTACACTCTTACTAAGAATGAGGTATTTGTAGGGAAATGGTACACTACTAATAGCATGTTTAAATTAAATGATGTTTTGATGAATAAAATATCTGATTCAATTAACATGTTGTGTGATATTAATAATTGGCATGCTAAACTTTATCATATTAACAAACATGCAATTTCAAACTTCAGTAAATTAGGTTTAATTCAAAAGCTGTCTAAAAATTATTTTTAAAATTGTGAATATTATAGTCAAGCTAAAATAACTAAAAACCACATAAATAAGTAGTGCGAGAATCTGAGCCTTTGGATTTGATACACTATGATATATGTGAATTGGATAGAACATTAACTAGAAATGGTAAACATTATTTTATCATTTTTATTGATGACTGCTCTGATTTTACTTATGTATATCTTATAAAAATAAAAATGAATCGCTTGGCATGTTTAAGTTATATATGACTGAAAATGAAAATCAAATCAACAATAAAATAAAGAAACTCAGAAGCGATAGAGACATTGAGTATGATTCTAGCATGTTTGATGATTTTTATAAATTAAATGGCAATATTCATGAAACAACTACACCATATTCACATTAAATGAATAGTAAGGCTGAAAGAAATAATAGAACATTAACTGAATTAGTTGTAGCTATTATGTTAAGTTATGGTATAGCACCCTCTTCGTGGGGTGAAATTTTATTAACTGTATGTTATGTGCTATATAGAGTCCCCAAAGCTAAAAACAAACTTTCCCCATATGAAATATGACAACCTAACTTGTCTTATTTGAAAACTCGGGGTTGTCTGACTTATGTTCGGATACCAGACCCTAAGAGAGTTAAACTCGCAAGTCGAGTTATGAATGTGTATTCATGGGGTATGTTGTAAACAACAATACATACAGGTTTTATGATCTTAACACAAAAGTGGTCATTGAGTCTAATGACGCTGACTTCAATGGAAATAAATTCCCATTAAAATGAGGAATAGTGGGGGCACATCAACTAGTCACATATCTGCGATTAGAGATAATAATAAAACTAAATGGTTAAAAATTGAACTTAGAAGAAGTAAGAGAACAAGAACTGCTAGAGAGTATGAACCTGATTATATGATCTATACATTGGAGGATGATCAATCAACTCTCCTAGAAGTTTTGACTTATTTGGATGTTGACTTGCAGCAAGTGGCCATAAATGATGAGGTGAATTCTCTAGAATCTAACAAGACCTGACATTTAGCTGACTTGCCACCTGGTTGCAAATCGATTTGTTGTAAGTGGGTATTCAGAAAGAGACTGAAACCTGATAGCACAATAGATAAATACAAGGCTCGCCTTGTAGCCAAGGCTTTTAGGCAAAGGGAGAATGTAGCCAAGGCACAAAAGAGTAATAATGTCGCTCGTTGCGATACATGATTTAGTAGTACATCAAATGAATGTTAAGACTACATTTTTAAATGGTGGTTTGGAAGAAGAAATCTATATGGAACAACTTGAAGGTTTTGTAATCCATGAGCAAGAAAATAAGATTTAGAAGTTAGATAAGGAGTTGTATGGTCTTAAGCAAACATCTAAACAGTGACATGAAAAGTTTGACAATTTAATTGTCTCAAATGGGTTTGAGGTAAATGAAAGTGACAAATTTAATTATTACCAATCAGAAAATTACATTTGCACTATCATATGTCTCTATCAGTCGGCCTACTCATATTTGGTTTCAACATTCATGTTGTGAATAATGTAATATCATTGTTGTGTAACAACTTTGATATGAAAGACCTTGAAGAGGAAAGTGTAATCCTCGATATAAATATTACTAGGTCAAAAGAAGGAATTTCTTTGGATCAATCTCACTATGTGGAAATGATCTTAAATAAATATAAATACTTTAATTGTAAATCTGCTAGCACACCATTTGATCCATGTGTAAAACATTTTAAGAACCTTGGTGATGGTGTAAGACAAATTGAGTTTGCTATCATCATTGGCAGCCTTCGGTATGCCACTTATTGCACTAGACCCGACATTACCTATGTTGTGGCATTATTATGCAGGTTTACTAGTACACCTAGTATGGAGCATTGACATGCTATAGAAAGGATAATGAGGTACCTTAAGAAAACAATAGACCTTAGATTACATTACCGAAGGTTTTCAACTGTCCTAGGAGGATTCAACGATGCTGATTAGGACACTCTTTTAGATGATTCCAGAGTAACAAATGGCTATATATTTAGCATAGTTGGTGGGGCTATTTCTTGGAAGTCAAATAAATAGAATATTTTGGCTCAATTCACTATGGAAGCTGAGATGATAGCACTAGCAACATCTAGTTAAGAAACAAGTTTGCTGAGAAGCTTGCTTGTAGAGATTCCCCATGAGAAAAAACAATATCAACTTTGTCGATCCATTGTGGTATAACGGTAAGAAACAACAAATGTGTTGTAAGCACATCATTGTTAGAGAGCTACTCTCTACAGGGGCTGTTAGAGTGAATCATGTATGCACTAAGAATAACTTAGGAGATTCTTTGACGAAAGGATTAGCTAGAGAAGTTTGATGTTGGAGATAGAGTTCATGACTACGAGTCACTATAGTAAAATATGGATCTTACTCACTATGATACGGTTCAAGTTACATGACATATTTGTTTATGCACAATCTTATTGAGACCACATAAATTCCCAAAAATCATTTCTTAATTTCAAATGGGGGAATTGTTGGAACTTGCTTTTAATGTGGCCATTTATGGGGATTTTTAGGGTATGAAATGAAAAAAAGATCTAGTAAATGGGAGTAAAGAATATGGTTGTTGAAAATATGGCTATTGGGAATTTGGCCGTTGGGAATATGACCGTTGGGGATATGGTCGTTGGATCATATGGTCGTTGAGGATGCATCTTCCATCTGGTCCGTCGGATGAAGGTGGTCTTTGGAGGTCTCAGACTATAAATAGAGGTCTCCCCCTTCATATTTTCTCATCCCAAGTTGAGTTTTATATACCTCAACTTCTTTTTTCTCCCTCATAATCTCTGCCGACACATTTCCGTCATTTTCTCTCTTTCTTTTCGTGACACTAAGAATTGGCACAGACAGTCATATTGTGGAAATTTCGAGAATTGACATTGGGATTGTGAGAAAAGACTTGGCACATGTAGCCATACTGTGGGTTTTTCGAGAATTGACAGTAGTAGTCATATTGTGGATGTATTCAAGATTGGTTCTTACACTACAGTAAGAATTTGATAATAAGAACTTAACTGTTTTATCCTAGGGATGACGTGGTTGATTGTCTGCTTGTACATTTTGGGCAGTACCATGAAATGTCTTAAAGAGAGCGATCTGGTCGTAACTTAGTCAATAAGTACTTTTTCATGCTATTTAGAATTGTTGCAAGTTACATCAACATCATAAACTCGTATATTGATAGAAAATTATTGGAAATTATATATGTAAAAGAATTATTATAAACTAACTTTTTTTTACTTTAAACCACACTTTTCATTCAGACACGGAAAAAGCCACCTTTTTTCACATTAGATTCTATGCATATTTTTCATTTCCACTAAAATTATAAGAATAACTGTGGGCACACGATTTTCTTAACTTTTGTTTGTTTAATCCATGGTTTTTATCAATATTTTTTTTACTTTAACCAAATTATTATCGCCTAGCTCGTTTAAAAATCGTGGCTATAGATAAAGTAGTTCACGGTTTGGAGTTATGAAACTAAACTATGGTCAATTATTTACTTTTAAGCCACGCTTTTTATCTCTTAGTTACAAAACCTTTATAACATATTAACATTAAATAAGCCACGATTTCAGCATGCAGAGTAATATGTATATTTTGAGTCCAGGAAAATTATTAAGCAAAATATCCTATTTACACCTATCAACCCATTTTAAAAGTTTAGTATGTATAGTTTCTTAATTATACATAGTCAATATATTATATATCATTCATTTTTTAAACTCGGGTGCATACATTTTTCACTGATTATTAGTTTTTTTTTGTTGTTGTAGAAAATGGTTAAATAAGACATTTGTTATGGTGATTGGTTAGAAGATTTTAAATTGTGTTTTAATTAATATATTTTTCTGTATTAAAAATAATATTTTTACTTCACAAATTATTAAAATAATAAAACATTGCTTAGAGACTAAACCAATATTGTCTTCATTAAAAAAAACATCTTCTAATCAATTCTGTTCATTTAACTAAATCTTCTTGGATTCACCAATATCTGTTTATTCTTTTCCCTTGAAAATCCAGTCAAATATTGTTAAACTTTTAACAATTGTTTAAACAAATTCTTTCAATAAGATTCTTACGTAATTAACATGATCATATAAATGCTTGAATTGGGATTTTATTGTTGTCCTTCAATACATACTTATATCAGATAAAATGATAATAACCTCGGTAGTACAAAAAAACATAGAAAAATGGCTGAGTTGAGTAGGTCGATAATTTCATTCAGGAGATACGGGTCTTCCGGGTTGGTGTGGAATGACAATATCATCTTTAGTGTCAATGTGGAGAATCAAAACCAAGGAGTTGATAATGGAAGCAATGAAATTATAGAAGTAAGGGAGTCACAAAGTGTTAGATCAGTTCCCATAATTGATCGCAGCAAATCAGAAGCACAAGGAATGCCCAAGATTACATCACTATCAAAGGGTCCATCTTCTATAAAGGGTACCCATTGGTTTTGTGGTATTTTTAGAAAACTGATGGTTACCAAAAATCAATCTAAGCCAAAGTCCAAAAAACTTAGGTGACTTAAATTGCACATATGGGTGTGTTACAAGGCACCTCTAAACTAAACACAACTCATTCATAACCTTATAAAGAAGAATGTTATGACATATGGCTTTTATGTGTATTTTTAGGTTTTAATTTGTTATTGTTATAATATGTGTAGATGATATTTCTGGCATAGGAGAAATTATTGTACATGCGGTTCGAGATGAATGATATTGAACACATTCTAAGATTTCAGTATTTTTGCAATGATTTCTTAATCAATAAGCAATAAGAATATATGTATATATGATTTAGAAGTCTCCCATAGGAGAAATTATTGTACATGCGGTTCGAGATGAATGATCTTGAGTACATCCTAAGATTTCAATTATTTTGCAATGATTTCTCAATCAATAAGCAATAAGAATATATAAGAATATATGTATATATGATTTGGAAGTCTTATATATGTCACAATGATATTATTTTTTAGTCTCCACAATAATATAACAATTCTTTTCTCTCATAATTTTATCTAATTGCAACAAAGTAATTATAAATGTGATTTAAAATAGGTATTGTGATTTAATAATTTTAAAATCAATAATGGTGTTGTTTCTACTTCATACCCACATGATTTAAGTGGATTAGTCCGGCCATTACCATGCCAAAATGCAAATGGGCCAACCAACACTAGAAGCGGGAATTTAGAGGGGCCGGCAAGATTTGATTTAGCCCATCGAGGTCCAATAAGGTCTTGGATCCACTCTAAAAGGTAACTTATAAGGGAAAATACTCTTAGAGTCTTCATAGGCTCAGATACAAGTAGGGGTGAGCAGGACCCGACCCTATCTGCTAACTCAATATGGCCCGATCATGAATGAATCTGAATAGGGACGGGTCTCATCGGGCCTAGGGCCAAGTATGGGTTCAAAAATTAGACCTAGTCAATATTTAGGGTCATGTATGGACCAAACATGACCCATTCTGACCCGTCCCGACCCGTCCCGTCCCATGGTCACTCAGTCATGATGTTTGTATGTGTCTATGTTCAAATATATACAGGGTAATGATACTTTTTTGTCGAAAATATCATTGATTCTCTAATTTTTCATCATATATGCATGTTTAATAATATATACACATATATTATTTTATATGTCAAATTACATATTCACAATAATAAATAATATTTAGAAGACTTTATGTAAAATGAGTATACATTATGTTTAATCGGGTCTAGGGTCAGAGTTCAGGTTTAAAGGTTGGCCCTGTGAATATTTAGGGTTGGGTTAATTCCGGGTCTATGGTCGGGTCCAGATTTAAAAAAATGATCCAAACAACATTTAGGGTCGAGTAAGGATAAATTTTATCACGTCTCAACCCGACCCACGCTCACCCCTAGATACAAGGTTGTCTTAATGGCTAATTAACAAGACAAAAACATAACTTCTAACATGACATCAGTGGATTTCCCTTTAGAGGAAAGCAAGCTCATCTCACAAAGTATAAATAGAGGATGTCATTTAAACATGAAGTACATTATATTGATATTCATCTTAGCTTTGACTGCTCTTTATACCCACTCTCTCTATATATTGACCCATACAAATGTTGACATGAGCCTCACAACCTTTATTCAATTACCCATCATAGGTGGTTCAAGGCTGGTCCTCAGCTAGGTTCAAACATTGCAACCATTTGAAGACTAGACTTAGTTTGGTTCAACCAAACTAGAATATTATAATGTAACCCTTCCTCCACAATCCAAAGGCCATTAGCGCTGAGTATGGGGACCCACCACATGGGTAACCATAAAAAAATGAGCTAACTTCGATGATGGGGCAAAGACCAACAACAACCGTGCTAAAAACAAACACCATTATATCCTCTAAAATCTCCACTTCAACCTTCTCACAAAGCTAATCAAATCTTATAGTTTGATTAACAAGAAGCACCACAAAATACTATCTCAAAACTTTGAAACACCTTAAACTACAAAATATTATGTCAAAAAACTGAAACGCTTATAAACCACTCAGATTATCCCAACTTATAGGGATTTCCTCAACTGAATAAAACAAAGGTTTGGAAATTCAAAACATCATCCTCTCTTTTCTGGTTTAACCTTAGGAAGACAAGGATGATCACATATTCCCTTGTCTGGTTTTAAGATGTTAAGTCAAACACGTTTATTGACTAATCTCGTCTAAACGAGTTATTGTATCCAATGGTATGTGCGTACAAATTCAAGTTATGTGCATCAAAGACAAAACATATCAAAGTGGCAACTTCTTCCAATGACCTCAGTATTCAATGGTATTAATTGTATCATTTTAATGTAGGATCCAAAGCTTTACTCATCTGTCTCGCCTCAATTTTCAGCTACGCTACTTCTTTAGGAGTCATGTTTTTTTCGGTTCAAACATGGAAAGTTCAATTTGAACACAAATTGGATAAAATGGTCTTTTTAATCAAAGATATGGATTGAGGAAGGTATTAGCACCTCATCTGCCCATATTAAAACGGTACCCTCGTTGATAGTATAGACTTTTGTACCCTTAATAATTTATTTAAACATTTAATGATTGAAACAAAATGTTTTATTTTTGTATCCCTAGGTGCAATAGAAAATCAAAATTACTTAGTTCTGGTTCGAAGATTAATTGAAGTTGGTTTAGTTGATTTGAAATTTCGATAGAATTTTATTAACTTTGAAACAAGATGAAGCAGCAAAAACTAATATTCGCATCACATTAAATCTCAAGGAGATTTTAAAATAATTAAAATATAATTGAAATTTATTCATATTTCAGATAGATGAAGCAGCATAAACTAATGTCCGCACCACATCAAATATTTAAAGAGATTTTAGAAATAAATAAAAATATCGTTGAAATTCATTCATTTTTAAGATAGAAGGAGTATAAGAAAATAATGTCCGCACTACATCATATGTTAAAGAGATTTGGAAATAAAAAATATCATTGAAATTTGTTTATCTTTAAGATAGATGAAGCACTAGAAACTAATGTCTGCATTACATCACATTTTTTTTAAAGAGATTTTGGAAATAATTAAAAAATATTGTTAAATTACACTTATATAAATCCAATAGAAGATCTAGTTAAATATTGTTATTACTTACAATAAAAGATTAATTAGCAAAGGAAAATAAATAAATAAATGAGTAAAATATATATAAAAAAGAAAATAAAAAACATTATGGGCCAAGGGCCCAAAATGCCCAACAATCTGGTTGAGAAAGGGGGAAAGGTCGGGTTCTTTAGGTTTTTTTGGCTTTGGGGGGATTTTGGGTGAGATTGGGGAAAGGAAGTGAGAAGAAGGGAAAGTGAGAAGATGAGGGAAAATGAGGGATTCTCTCTTCCGGCGATGGCTATGCTCCTTTCATTCCCACGATGAGCCAACGACGAGTCTTCCTTCATGTCCTCTTTCTTCTAGCAGCGGCAATGACTCCACAGTGGCAAAGGAAGCGGCGGCGATTCGGTAGAGTCTTCGTTCACCTTGGTTCGAGGTAACCTTCTTTGAAGAAATGGGGGATGCAAAGAAGCCGCTCATGAAACCCCAATGATGGCACGGTTTGGGACCGTTAATGGTCGAAGACCACAGTTCTAGAACCGATGGAGGCAATAAACCTTGGTAAGGAACTATACCCCTTTTTTGTTTTAATTGTTGATCTTTTACAAATTTGGTTAGTAAATCGCTTATGAAAATTGTTTTTGTGATGATAAATCACAATTAACTAGTTTTAGGATTATCAAAATGCATACTTATTTTCATTTTAGCCAAATTCTAGTGTACATTGTTATGAAACCCACTAACATATATATTTAGCACACGGAATTTGAATGAAGCGGTATGCTCACTGAATATGTATGTTTGTTTATTCGTGGTGTAAAACTATATTGCTGTTTATTGGGTTGGAAAAATATCTTACCTGAATGTGCCCTTGATCCTTTGCTTTGAGTGTCAATGCTTTCTTGATTCCCGGTTTGATCTTAGTCTGATGACGATTGTGATAAGAAGATGTTGTGTATGTGGTAGCTTACTTGTGTGTGAGTAAATGAGTTATTCTCTCCTTTCTAATTTTTCTTTCCGGATTGTTGGTGACTGTGTTTGGGGGTCTGTGATATTTTCAATGTGTATATTTTGGAACTTTTTCTCCAAAAACAGAAACAATAGCCTATTGCCTTCCTCTTTGGTTTTCTGAACTGTTGCTTATTGCGTGTGCGTAGGTATTTTATGTGTGTCCTTTTTGAACCAGCTGTCTGCCTTGAGATTCCTGAGAACCTCTTGAATTTCTAATTTGTATCTTCTCATTCATTGCCTATTTGATTATTCCTTTTTTATATTGATATATACTTATTTCTAATCATGGTTTTAATGTTCTTTATTGCCTTAGTTTTCTTTCTGATTCTCTAGTTGTCTTATTGAGACTAATATTTGATGCTCTATTTATAATTGATGATTATCACTTTAAAGCTAGTCATTATTGCTGCCTAATTATGCTTAATTTATCAAGATCCTTAATCTGCATATCTTTGGTGTCATCTTTTTTGGAAATATGTCGATTGATGAGTGTTCATTCCTTGCATTAAATGTATTTATTTAGTGCTATTTTTTTGGAATCCTTGGTGCTGATTTGATTTCTTTTCCTTTTGAGGGATTGAGTGTGGAGGTTTATAATTTGGGAGGATCTTCCCATTGAAGAAGTTATAGGGGGATTTGGTTTCCTTTTAAGTGAATGTATCATGCTCTTTTTGGTATCAAATATTGTTTATTTAAAACATTATTTTAGACATTATAAATAGACAATTTTGAATTTCCTTATAATATTTTGGGGCGGACAAAATTGAGTACTTACATCATCCAATCATTTGAACTTAATTCAAATAATTGCTATGGTCATTTATTATGAATGATAAATCTTTTGATTATTAAATAGTTTGTTTCTTGGTAAGAGAAATTTTGTATTTTTGGAAAGAAAAATGTTTTATTCTCTAAACAACGTGCAGAGGACAAACACAAATTTATGCACAACAAAGTAATCAAAAACTCATCTGAACAATGCATGGAGTCTTTATTTTAGGCTTGACATTATAATCAAAGAGAAAAGACCTAGATATATCAAAGAAGAGGAATGTTTCAAAGGATCTAACACATTTAATGTGAAACCAAGCATGGCTGAAGATACAGTGAATTTTAACATTACATTCTTCACGGTATTAAGACTCACAGGCTCTCATGTATTGGATTCTTACTATAAACAAACATTTTTTGAAAATCGTTGTAACATCCTTGAAAACATTGAAAATTGTCTATAGAAGGAAGATAGTCATACAAAAACAATTACATATTGTGAAAACCAAGCATCCATGGTAATGTTGAACAACAAGTGAAGACATCAATGTAGAGCAAAAGTAAGCACAAAAGCTTGAAGCAAAACGAAAATGGTAGAGATTGAAATGAACTTCCTCGAAAGAATTCTTTTTATTACTTCTTCTCTGTGTTGATTTACTAGGCACAATAGGAGGTGCTATTTATAATAGAACTGAGAATCTAACATAAAAGATTCAAAGAAAAAGAAATCCAAAGAATTGCCAAAAAAAGAAACTAAACTAATTTAATAGAAAAAAAAAACAGAACTATGAAAAAATGTCTAAAAATAGAAAGAGTTTGATTTTGTGATTTTAGTGGTTCCAACTTGTATGGGCTTAAATTTGGGCTATCCAAAAGGGTTGTAGTTTTAACACCCTCCCTCAAACTTGGCAAGTGAAGGTCGAGAATGCAAAGTTTGAACAGAATGTGACGAAATGGTGAAGGAGACAAAGATTTTGTAAAAATATCAACAAGTTGAAGTGAAGTGTGGATGGGATGAAGATGAATAGTGTTATTTTCTAGCCTTTCACGAACCACATGACAATCTATGTCAATGTGTTTAGTTCTTTCGTGAAATACTGGATTTGCCGCAATGTAAAGCTGAGTTGTTATCACAGAAGATGGTTACAGGTTTGTTGTGAGAAATTCCTAAGTCTCTGAAGAGAAAAAGAAGCCATTGTGCCTCGCAAGTTGCCATGGCAAGAGCCCTGTACTCTGCTTCTGAAGAGGAATGAGAAACCATGTTTTGTTTCTTGCTTTTCTAAGAAACAAGGGCTGGACCGATGAAAAAGCACCATCCTGTGATGGATCTACGAGTGTCAAAACATGTAGCCCAATCTGAATCAGAGTATCCTTGAATAGTGGTTGTGTTGTAGCTTGGGAAGAAGATTCCTTGGCCTGGAGATGATTTCAAGTATCTAAGTATTTGAGTGGCAGCTTCGTAGTTTTGATCAGTGGGAGCAACAAGATATTGGCTTAGGCATCCCACGACAAAGGAGATTTATGGACGAGTGTGAGTGAGATAGAGAAGTTTACCCATGAGTCTTCTGTAGGTAGTGATATCCTTTAAAGGGGAGCCTAATTTGGAATGAATAGTCACATTATACGTCATGGGTGTAGAAACAGGTTTTGCTCCAAGAAAACCAATTTCTTCTAGTAGCTCAAGTGTGTACTTTCGTTGATAGAGGGCAATTCCTTTGCTGGATCTAGCAGCTTCCATGCCTAGGAAAAACTTTAAGTCACCAAGGTCCATGATGCTGAACTTTGAATGAAGGATGGCTTTGGTGTGTATGATTTGATCAGTGTTGTTGCCTGCCAAAATCAAATCATCGACATATACTAGAATTGCTATGAAGCCAGAGTTAGTGTTATGGATAAAAAGTGAATGATCGGAAGAAGATTTAATGTAACCAAGTTCTAGAAGAGTAAAGGTGAGTTTAGCATGCCATTGTCTACTGGCTTGTTTAAGGCCATAAATAGACTTTTTCAACTTATAAACTATTGGAGGATACTTGTTGAGTAAACCTGGTGGAGTCTTCTTGTACATAGTTTCCTTGAGATATCCATGAAGGAAAGCTGTATTAATGTCCAACTGTTGTAGATGCAAATTATTGAGACTAGCAAGACATAATATGACTCTTATGGTTGTCATTTTAACTACTGGCCTGAAAGTATTCATGTAGTCTATGCCTTCGGTTTGAGTAAAACCCTTAGCAACTAACCTTGCTTTATACTTTTCTATGGTTCCATCTCTATGATGTTTAATTTTAAAAATCCACTTGCATTCTATGGCTTTCTTGTGAGTGGGGAATTTGGTCAAAGTCCAAGTGTGATTGTTGGCTAATGCATTCAATTCATCATTGATTGACCGCTTCCAATGTTCAGATTGAATAGCTTCAGAGAAGGTTGTTGGTGTGTGATTGGTAGTGATGGATAGAGAAAAGTGTTTATGGATGTTGGATAAGTTTTTGTAGGTTAGAGTGTTCCTGATGGGGTGAGTGACATGGGTTTGAAGTGGGGTTGATTCATGTAGGAGTGTGCAGTGGTAGTCTCTTAGGAAGGTGGGTGGATTTCGAATTCTCTGAGATTGTCTTATAGGTGTAGGATTATTTAAATCAAGTTGTTGTTGTGGGGCACTAGTTTTTGGTTCAGTAGCAGATGAGTGATTGTTTGGGGAGCTGGTTGAGTGTGGCAAAGAGTGTGTAAAAAAATCCATTTGTGTCATGTGTAGAACAGGTGTACAATCAGGATTTAGCACGACAGTGTCTCTTGTGTGGCTAGAAAATGGAAAAATATGTTCAAAGAAAGCATTATTTCTAGATATGAAAATTTCACTAGTTTTTCAATCCAAAAGGATGTAGCTAGTTCCATGAGGAAGACCAAGAAATGTACATTTTCCTGATATAGTGTCAAATTTAGTTATATGAGAGACTAAGGTAGAAGAATAATAAAGGCAACCAAAAACTTTCAAGTTGTTAATGCTAAGCAAACAATGATATAATTCTTCATATGGTGATTTATAAGATAAGATAACAGCATGTTGTCTATTAATCAAGTGCACAGAATGAGAAACAACAAAATTCCAAAAGCATAAAGGCAAGTTAGATTGAAATATTAGAGCTCTATATATGCCAAGAATGTGTTGGTGCTTTCTCTCCACAACACCATTCTGTTGGAGTGTCTCAACACATGAAGTTTGATGTGTTATGCCATTTTCCATGTAAAAAGTGCTCATTAAGAACTCTTTTCCATTATCACTTCTAATAGATTTGATTTGTTTGTGAAGTTGAGTATGCACATAAGACACAAAAGCTTTAATAAGTGGGGTAGTTTCACATTTTTGTTTCATTAGATAAATCCAGGTGAACCTGGATTTATCCCCAACAATTGTTAAAAAATATTTGTGTCCTTGTGTTGAAGGTGTAGAAACTGGACCCATATGTCCATGTGGGTCAAATCAAAGATGGCATCATATTTAGTTGTGCTATCAAAATAAGGAAGTCTCTTATGCTTGGCCAAAAGCATATCTCACAAAGATCCAAAATTTTATTGCATTTAATAAAAAGGTAAACACTTTGCATAGTAGTCATTTTCTTATGAGACAAGTGGCCTAATCTAGAATGCCACATATTATAATCATCATAGCTTGTATATAGGTTCACATGATGTGGTGGTTCACTGTATTTTTTGTTGAAATGAGTTAGAACATATAATCCTCCCCTTTTATCAGCTGCACCAATCATCTTCAAGGAGAGTGGGTCCTGAATTTGACAATGTTTGGATGAGAAAGATAGGGTGCAAGCTAGGGGGCAGTGAGTTTTGAAATAGAAATCAGATTGAAGTTGAAAACCGGCACATATAAAACATCAGTTAGATCAAATACATCAGAGAACACAATTGTTCCTGAATGGCAAGCAGTGACTTGTGTGCCATTGGTTAAGGCAATTAGAAGAGGGTTGTTTCTCTTGTAAGTTTGAAATAGAGAAAGAGAGTGACATACATGGTTTGTTGCTCCTGTGTCAAGGACCCACCAACTTGACTTTGATTTATGTGAAGAGTGATTTAGGAGTGTACCTGATGTGGTATTGTATAAACTAACGGCAATGACTGACTTGCCCTATGCCGTATTGTATAGCCTAACGACAATGATTGACTTGCCCTATGTGGTATTGTATAGCCTAACGGTAATGATTGAGTTGACCTATGTGATATTGTATAGCCTAACAACAATGACTAACTTGCCATATGTGGTATTGTATAGCCTATATGGCAATGATTGACTTGCCCTATGTGGTATTGTATAGCCTATGTGGCAATGATTGACTTGCCCTATGTGGTATTGTATTGTCTTATGTGGCGTTGGAATATTTAATACGACGTTTTGATATTTTTAGGGAATTGTATGATACCTGGATAATGAGGTGTTCTTGTGCGTGGTATGAAGTAAGGTATAGTAAAGTGTGAGAAATGAAGTATCAAAGGTACTATATGGGAATAATCGGAAATGAATATATTGATCAAGTGTAAGGTGGTAAAATGTAATGAAAATCGAGGTGGTATGCCTTGGTTGACATAACTGTTTAATTATAGCATTTACATCTTAATATTTATATTGTCTTTAATTGTGCATAGATTTAGATTACAAATTTCTATAATATTCAAATGTCTTACTCTCTGTGTTGTGTGTTGCCTATGTTTATGACAAATCGGGTCACAGTTAAAGCGAAGGAGCAGTGTGCAAGGTGGTTATTTAGTCTGAATTCATTCTTAGATGAACTTCGTAATTTAGGAATTTATTATGTGTAACGTGAAGTATTTGTGGATTTAAACTAAGTGTTCTCTGAATTTGTACTGACTATGTGTTCTATGTTAACCCCTCTGGGGAATGGCCCATCTAGTTTTTAAAATTTAGAGGTACTTATTTTGTGAATGGAAATTGTTGAACTAAAGGAGTATTATAGGGAAAGGTTTTATGAAAGTTTGTAACCATTTTGGAAATGTTAATTTAAAATGAAGAGTTCCCATGACTCGAACATCTATTTTGTATGTTAAAAAGTCAAAAATTTCTAGGACATAATTTGGGTCGTTACAATTATGGTATTAGAGTGGAGGTTAATCCTACGACCTAAGGTATGGACTTACAAGCTTCTTTATGTGACATGTGTGAATTGTTTGTGTATGATTATATGATACTATGTTTTGGTGTGCATTTTATGTGCTGATAATGAATGAGTGCAGATTAAGTAATGGCCAGACGTGGTAGAGGATATGTTCAGAATGAACTGTTAGTTCAAATGACAGCTGTGTTACAGAACATGAACGAGAACTTACAAAACCTAAACCAGTATGCTATTCCGAATTCGAATCAACATCCATTGGCACCTCAAGGACTAGTAGAGTATGGGGGACTAGATGATTCTTGAAGATGGAATCTGTAACACCCCAAATTTTAAGTCTTGAAAATCATAGTATCAGCCCTCGGACTCTCGCTTGAGCGAGAGAGGTTCATCTGGGAGGGTGAAATCTTGGGCTATACTGGAGGATCTCGCCTGAGCGAGAGTTGTCTCGCCTGGGCGAGAAATGTCATTTTGGGGCTGTTGCCACTGTGAGATTCTCGCTTGAGCGAGAGGGTCAGATTTGAGTTTTTAAAATGGGCGGGATTTTTTCGCTTGAGCGAGAATCCAATGAGAGAACATTTAATGAGAAACCCTTAAACACAATCTAGGGTTTAGAAAAGAAGAGTGAGAGAAGAGAGTTTTTCAAGGGCAAAAAGCTTGGATACTCATTTAAGAGCTTGAGAAGAGGTAAAACTCTAGATTCTAACTCTCCTTTTTTTCTCTTAAACTCACTTTGAGTATGTTGGATCTCTTCTCAAAAATGAAGAAAAACCATGGAAACTCATCCTTTTGGGTGGTGGGTCATTTTATGTCATTATTACCTTGTAAACTCTTGATTTAGAGATAGTATCAAAAGAATGGAAAGGGTTGTGGGTCGATTCATAAAAACCCCAAAAACCCTAAAAGTGAAAACGTGGTAAAAGGAGAGAATGAGTAAAATGCTAGAGGTAGAAGATGAGTTTACCTCCAAATATTGGAATATGAGATGTTATGCATGTTTTAGATGATTGAATATTTATGATGAATATTTTGTATGACTAAATGATGCAATATAAGTTGTTTATGTGATATTTGGAATAAATGACTAACATTGTGTTATGTTGTGGAATGAGGAAAGATCCTAAGGTTGGAGGCGGTGTCGGTGGAACTTGAGAAGTTGCCAAGAACCAAACCCAACACTCACCGAGGTAAGGATAAGTCTTTAATTGTACATTTGAACTCGAAAATGTGTATTATCTGATTATGCAAAGATTGAGTTGTAAAGTACGCATTTAGTATGAACATATATGGGTGTGTTTATATTAAAGTAGGCGTAGGTTTACGGAAAAGCAAGTATGTGTACTTCTGGTTATGTGGTTGATTAAGTTGTGAATCACGTAATTAGTATAAACATATATGGGTGTGTTTATACTAATGTGAGCGTGGATTTACCGGAAATGTTTTATGGTGAAATTATGAAAGCGAAATGTATTTTTAGCCGACCAAGAATGGTTAGCGACTCTGGCTTGAGTATATAAGCAAAACTCTGGCTTGAGTATATAAGCAAAACTCTGGCTTGAGTATATAAGCAAAACTCTGGCTTGAGTATATAAGCAAAACTCTTGCTTGAGTATATAAGCAGAACTCTAGCTTGAGTATATAAACACGTTTTGTTTTAAGAAAAATGAGAATCTGCTTTTTCCTAACCCTAAGGGGTATAGTGACTTTGGCTCAAGTTATGCAGCAAAAAAAAAAATGAATTTCAAAGATGGTTATTGACCCTTTTATTTATGTGGATTATCTTAAATGATGTTTATCGAATTAATGACTTACTCCTTTGCGTGTTCTGTGTTTTGTCATTGATGATCCCATTGCAGTTAAACTGGTCATATGAGGGAGACTCATTTTTGGGAGAGTTAGGAGCGCTATATTTTGGATTCATTTATTTGCACTATTTTTGTACATGAGTGCATATTTGTTGGTTCATACATTATGTAACTAAGAACCTATACTAACTTACATGGCGTGTAACTCTGGATATGTATAGCTATGAGAAATTTTGGAAATCCATAGCTAATTATATGCGTTCGTTACAAAGCTTAATTAATGTGAATTATGTTTTTCTGTCGAATGATTTTGTATGTTATATTGAAATAGATTGCGAAGAGGGAAACAAAATTTGAATGTAAAGATATTAAATTGGTGATGTGAGTTAGGAGAAAATTAATGTAATTGGACTAAATCGAGAAAAAAATTTCAAGGGCTTAATTTCGGTCCTTACAATATGGTATCAGAGCATAGTTAATCTCGCGGCCTATGGTTTGGCCTTGCATGCTTCTTTGTATTCTTATGTGTTGCAGTTGTTTGAATGAGGCTAAAGGTTAAGTGTTGTGTGCACTATATTTATACAATTCGATTACTAACAATTGAGTGAGTACATGTACTCATGGCTGGAAGAGGAAGAGGAAGAGGAGCAAGTCAGAATGTTCCGAATGATTTACTGGCGCAAATGGTGGCGGCGTTGCAGCAGGTCAATGAGAACTTGCACAATCTGAACCAAAACCCGGCGTCAAGTCCGAGTTCTCACCCACTAGTTCCACCTGGGCCAACGGAATATCGAGGTCTAGACGAATTCTGCTGAAGACAACCCAGTCAGTTCCAAGGTGGATTCGCTCCGGATGCGGCCATTGAATGGGTTCAAGGCTTGGAAAGAATATTCAAGGCCATGAGCTGTTCTGATACTCAGAGAGTGGCCTATGCTACCTACATGTTGGTGAAGGAGGTAGAGAATTGGTGGAAGATGACCTGGAGACAAATGGAGATCGAGGGGCAAATCATTACGTGGGAAGCCTTCAAGAGTAAATTCCTCCAAAAGTACTTTCCTGCAGACCTGAAGAGGGAGAAGGAGAGGGAATTTCTGCAACTAGAACAGGGAAACATGACTGTGGGGGAATATTCGGCCAAATTTGAAGAGTTAATCCGGTATTGCCCCTATGCTTTACTAGAGCTGGACGGGAGGTCCAAGTGTGTGAAGTTTGAGATAGGGTTGAGGCCCGAGCTCCGAGTGACATTTGGTCACGAAGAAATTTCTATTTTTCCTACACTAGTGAACAAGTGTATGATGTATGAGAATAATGTGCGGAGGAGGGACATTGCTGCGAAGAAAGATAACCCTCCAAAACACTATGGCCCTCAACGGAACTTCTCCCACGACAAAGGAAAAGGGAAGATGTTTCAAGAGGAACGGAAGCCTTACTCTCCTCCGACGGGTAGTCGAGGGAATATTTCACCTGGGCTGAAGACTCATAGTAACGCCGGAGGGTCACGGTTGAACTCTCCACCCGGATGCGGCAAGTGTGGCCGAGCACATATGGGTGACTCATGCCCCGAAACGATGCTTACCTGTTTCTACTGCAAGGAGGTTGGGCACACCAAAAGATATTGTCCTAAGCTAACACAGAGTGTAAATGATGTAAGAGCTGATCGACCTCGGGCTACGGGCAGAGTATTCACCATGAGTGGTGCAGAGTATTCACACTCCTTTGTATCTAATGACTGCGTGGATAGACTGAAATTACAAACTGAGTCGTTGCCTTTCCACTTAGTCGACAATTGTGTCTCGATGTCTAGTAGTAGTAAATGGTAGGACTTTTACCGTTGATTTGATCTGCTTACCACTAACCCAGTTGGATCTAATTTTGGGGATGAACTGATTGTCGACTAATCATGTGATGTTAAATTGTGCGGATAAGACCGTGGTATTCGGGAACCTTGATGAGGTTTCTGATGAAGGTAATGACATGAAGCCATTGTCGGCAAAAGAAGTCAAGACTTTTTGTAAAGAGGGAGGGGCCGTGTTTATGATGTTGGCATCTCTGGAGGGTAGTGAAAAACCCAAGGTTGAGGACATTCCGATAGTCCGTGAATTTCCTGAAGTATTTCCTGGCGAAATTCCGGAATTACCTCCAGTAAGAGAAGTCGAATTCTCTATTGATTTGGTACCGGGAACGGGACCCATCTCTATCGCTCCTTATAGGATGGCACCGTTAGAATTGGCAGAGTTGAAAAAGCAGGTTGAGGATTTGTTGGCAAAGAAGTTCATTCGTCCTAGCGTCTCACCTTGGGGTGCGCCTGTTTTGTTGGTTAAGAAAAAGGATGGTAGTATGCAGTTGTGTACCGACTACCGGCAGTTGAATAAGGTTACTATTAAGAACAAATATATGTTGCCTCGGATCGATGACTTGATGGATCAGTTGAGAGGAGCGGTGGTGTTCTCAAAAATTGATCTTCGGTCGGGCTATCACCAACTTCGTGTGAAGTCGGAAGATATTCCTAAGACGGCGTTTAGGACCAGGTACGTACATTTTGAATATTTGGTCATGCCTTTTCGGGTAACGAATGCTCCAACAATATTTACCGACTACATGAATCGGATTTTTCATTCGTATTTAGATACTTTCGTAGTGGTATTCATTGATGACATTTTGATTTACTCCAAAAGCCGAGAGGAACATGTTGAGCACCTGCGGATTGTGCTAGAACTTCTTAGCAAGAATCGGTTGTATGCGAAGCTGTCAAAATGCGACTTCTAGTTGGAGTCAGTAAATTTTCTTGGACATGTGATATCCAAGGAAGGAGTGGCGGTAGACCCTTCAAAGGTTGAAGCGGTTATGGAATGGGCAGTGCCCAAGTCAGTCACTGAGATCAGGAGCTTTCTGGGTTTGGTTGGGTATTATCGAAAATTCATAGAAGGGTTTTCGAAGTTGGCTCTACCTTTGACGAAACTCACTAGGAAAGGGGAACCATATGTGTGGACAGTTCGATGTGAAGAAAGTTTCTAAGAGTTAAAACGCAGGTTGACTACGGCGCCAATTTTGGTCATTCCTTGTACTGATCGGGATTTCAGCGTTTATTGCGATGCATCCAAGCAAGGTTTGGGTTGTGTGTTGATGCAAGAAGGGAAGTTTGTGGCATATGCTTCTCGACAGTCGAGGACGCACGAACAGAACTATCCTACCCACGTTCTTGAGTTGGCCGCAATGGTTTTTGCCTTAAAAATCTGGAGACACCATCTTTATGGCGTGAGATTTGAAGTGTACAGCAACCACAAGAGTTTGAAGTACCTATTTGATCAAAAGGAATTGAACATGAGGTAGAGGAGATGGATGGAATTCCTTAAGGATTACGATTTTGGGTTGCAGTACCACCCTGGAAAGGCCAATGTAGTGGCGGATGCACTGAGTCGAAAATCGTTGCACATGTCGGCTTTGATGATTAGGGAGGAGAAACTGATTGAAGAGTTCAGAGATATGAACTAGGAGGTTCAGGTAAGGCCTCATAGTATGATTTTGGGAATGCTTAAAGTCACAAATGAATTGTTTGAGCAAATCTGGACAATGCAGAGTGAGGATAGTGAGCTGATGGATAAACGGGATCTGATGCTGTGTGGTAAAGATACCAATTTCACATCGGACATTAGTGGAATGTTGCATTACAAATGGAGAGTGTGTGTACCTCGTAATGATAAATTACGGAGGGAGATTTTAGAGGAGTCCCATAAGAGTAAAATGAGTTTTCATCCGGGGACCACGAAAATGTATCAAAATTTGAAAACACTGTTTTGGTGGTCTGGGTTGAAAAGAGATGTGACTCTGTATGTCTCGAGTTGTTTGGTATGTCAGAAGGCCAAGATTGAACATCAACGACCAGCTGAAGAATTACAATCCCTAGAAATTCCCGTTTGGAAGTGGGATAGTATCTCCATGGATTTTGTATCTGGTTTTCCAAAGACTCAGAGAGGTTATGATTCGATATGGGTGATCGTGGATCGGTTAACTAAATCCGCTCACTTTCTGCCCTTGAACATGAGATACTCGTTGGAGAGATTGGCAGAACTGTATATCCGAGAAATTGTTCGCATGCATGGAATACCGTCAAGCATTATGTCGGATAGGGATCCCCGTTTCACTTCAAACTTTTGGACTAGTTTGCAAATCGCTCTGGGAACTAAGTTGAAGCTGAGTTCAGCTTACCATCCACAAACGGATGGTCAATCAGAAAGGACAATACAGTCGTTGGAGGACCTTTTGAGAGCCTGTGTCTTAGAACAACCAGAGAGTTGGGATGACATGTTGCCGTTGATCGAATTTACGTACAACAATAGCTTCCATTCGAGTATTGGGATGGCACCTTATGAGGCATTGTATGGTAGGAAGTTCCGAACTCCAGTGAGTTGGTTCGAAACTGGGGAGCACTTGATATTAGGGCCTGAATTGGTTCAGGAGACGACGGATAAGATCAAGAAAATATGGGAGAATATGAGGGCGCCCAGAGTCGGCAGAAAAGCTACTATTACAAGAGGCGAAAACCTCTTGAATTCAAGGAAGGGGATCATGTCTTCATGAGAGTAGTCCCGACTACCGGAATTGGTAGAGTGTTGAAATCTCGTAAGCTGACTCCACGATTTATTGGGCCTTATCAAATACTGAAGAGGATTGGGCCAGTGGCGTATCGAGTTGCCTTACCACCGTTGTTGTCGAATCTCCACAATGTGTTTCATGTATCTCAGTTGAGAAAATATGTTGGAGATCCATCTCATGTGGTTGAGTCGGACCATATAGAGTTGAAGGATAACCTGACTTTTGCGACGTTGCCTGTGAGAATCATGGATACCAGCATCAAGAGGTTGAGAGGCAAAGAGATTCCTTTGGTAAAGGTGCTGTGGAGTCAAGTGGACGAAAGAGACACTACTTGGGAAGTTGAGCAAGAGATGCGGGAGGATTACCCTCATTTGTTTGCATCGAGGTATGTTTAATTTTCGAGGACGAAAATTCTTATAAGAGAGGGATGATTGTAACACCCCAAATTTGAAGTCTTGAAAATCATAGTATTAGCCCTCAGACTCTCGCTTGAGCGAGAGATTCTCGCTTGAGCGAGAGAGGTTCATTTGGGAGGGTGAAATCCTAGGCTATACTAGAGGATTCTCGCCTGAGCGAGAGTTGTCTCGCCTGGGCGAGAAATGTCATTTTGGGGCTGTTGCCACTGTGAGATTCTCGCTTGAGCGAGAATCCCTCGCTTGAGCGAGAGGGTCAGATTTGAGTTTTTAAAATGGGCGGGATTTTCTCGCTTGAGCGAGAATCCCTCGCTTAAGCGAGAACCCGATGAGACAACATTTAATGAGAAACCCCTAAACACAATCTAGGGTTTAGAAAAGAAGAAGAGTGAGAGAAGAGAGCTTTTCAAGGGCAAAAAGCTTGGATACTCATCTAAGAGCTTGAGAAGAGGTAAAACTCTAGATTCTAACTCTCTTTTTCTCTCTTAAACTCACTTTGGGTATGTTGGATCTCTTCTCAAAAATGAAGAAAAACCATGGAAACTCATCCTTTTGAGTGGTGGTTCATTTTATGTCATTATTACCTTGTAAACTCTTGGTTTAGAGATAGTATCTAAAGAATGAAAAGGGATGTGGGTCGATTCATGAAAACCCCAAAAACCCTAAAAGTGAAAACGTGGTAAAAGGAGAGAATGAGTAAAATGCTAGAGGTAGAAGATGAGTTTACCTCCAAATATTGGAATATGAGATGTTATGCATGTTTTAGATGGTTGAATATTTATGATGAATATTTTGTATGACTAAATGGTGCAATATAAGTTGTTTATGTGATATTTGGAATAAATGACTAACATTGTGTTATGTGGTGGAATGAGGAAAGATCCTAAGGTTGGAGGCGGTGTCGGTGGAACTTGAGAAGTTGCCAAGAACCAAACCCAACACTCACCGAGGTAAGGATAAGTCTTTAATTGTACATTTGAACTCGAAAATGTGTATTATCTGATTATGCAAAGATTGAGTTGTAAAGTACGCATTTAATATGAACATATATGGGTGTGTTTATATTAAAGTAGGCGTAAGTTTACGGAAATACAAGTATGTGTACTTCTGGTTATGTGGTTGATTGAGTTGTGAATCACGTAATTAGTATAAACATATATGAGTGTGTTTATACTAATGTGAGCGTGGATTTACCGGAAATGTTTTATGGTGAAATTATGAAAGCGAAATGTATTTTTAGCCGACCAAGAATGGTTAGTGACTCTGACTTGGGTATATAAGCAAAACTCTTGCTTGAGTATATAAGCAACACTCTGGCTTGAGTATATAAGCAACACTCTGGCTTGAGTATATAAGCGAAACTCTGACTTGAATATATAAGCGAAACTCTGGCTTGAGTATATAAGCAAAACTCTGGCTTGAGTATATAAGCAGAATTCTGGCTTGAGTATATAAGCACGTTTTGTTTTAAGAAAAATGAGAATCTGCTTTTAGCTAACCCTAAGGGGTATAGTGACTTTGGCTCAAGTTATGCAGCAAAACAAAAAAAATGAATTTCAAAGATGGTTACTGACCCTTTTATTTATGTGGATTATCTTAAATGATGTTTATCGAATTAATGACTTACTCCTTTGCGTGTTCTGTGTTTTGTCATTGATGATCCCATTGCAGTTAAACTGGTCATATGAGGGAGACTCATTTTTGGGAGAGTTAGGAGCGCTATATTTTGGATTCATTTATTTGCACTATTTTTGTACATGAGTGCATATTTGTTGGTTCATATTATGTAACTAAGAACCTATACTAACTTACATGGCGTGTAACTCTGGATATGTATAGCTATGGGAAATTTTGGAAATCCATAGCTAATTATATGCGGTCGTTACATAGTTTAATTAATGCGAATTATGTTTTTCTGTCGAATGATTTTGTATGTTATATTGAAATTGATTGCGAAGAGGGAAATAAGATTTGAATGTAAAGATATTAAATTGGTGATGTGAGTTAGGAGAAAATGCATGTAATTGGACTAAATCGAGAAAAAAATTTCAAGGGCATAATTTCGGTCCTTACAGAATCCAAGTCAATTCCAAGGTGGATTCGCTCCTGATGTGGCTAATGAGTGGGTCCAGGACTTGGAAGTGACACCCAAAAGGTGACTTATGCCACCTACATGTTGGTCAAGGAAGCCAAAAATTGGTGGGAGTACACCAGAAGACAGATGGAGGTGGATGGACAAGCTGTCACTTGGGAGTCATTCAAGGCAAGATTCCTTCAGAAATACTTTCCTACCGATTTGAAGAGGAAGAAGTAAATGGAGTTCCTATGGTTAGAACAAGAGAACATGACCGTTGGCGAGTATGCTGCTAAGTTTGAGGAGTTAGCCAAGTATTGCCCATACTACGTGTTGGACGCCGATGATAGGACAAAATCTGCAAAGTTCGAAGTGGGCCTAAAACCAGAGCTGAAGATGATGTATGGTCATCAAGAGATTACCGACTTCCCTATCCTAGTCAACAAGCGTAGGATGTATGAGGATGATATGCATGCCCGTGATATGGCAGTGAGCAAGGCAAACCCTCCGAGAAATTTCGGACCCGAAAGGAACCATGTATAGAGCATAAGTAAGGTGAGGGTGACTTATGATAACCGAAAACCTTATGCTCTACCCACTAGACACCGTGGTATGGCTCTCAAGGGTCGAAAACTCCTACTGTTGTGGGAGAACCACAACAAAACTCTCTCCCTATGTGCAACAATGTGGTCGGAGACATATTGGAAATATCTGCCCGGATCAGGGAATGATTGCTTCCACTATAACGATTCGGGACATATGAAGAGATTCTTCCCGAAGCTGAATGGAAGTATGAATGCCACGAGGGGTGGGAGGCCCAAGACAACTGGCAGGGTATTTACCATGAATGACGTAGAGGCATCGGATGTTGATGGTATGATTCAAGGTAACTGTATGGTAAAAGGTATTCCCCTTGTTGTGTTGTTTGATTCGGGAGCAACACACTCTTTTGTGTATGTGGAATGTGTAAAACGACTGAGTTTACAAACTGAGTCGTTGCCCTTCGACTTAGTCGTGTCCACCCCTACTAGTGCACCTATGGTGGTATCATCGTTAGTTTCTTAGTGTCCGGTAGTGGTAAACAGTAAAATATTTACCATTGACTTAATATGCTTCCCGCTGTTCCAATGAGACATAATTATAGGGATGGACTGGTTATCAGAAAATCATATGTTGCTGAACTGTTTTGATAAGACATTAATATTTGGGGATCTGAGTGAAACTTCTGATCTGTCTAGATATCTGAAACCGATGTCGGCTAAGGGAGTTGAGACTTACCTTAAGAAAGTGGTGTTGGTGTATATGTTGTTAACTTCTTTGGAAGGAGTAGAGAAACCAAAAATTGAGGATCTCCCTGTAGTGTGTGAATATTCAGAACTATTTCGTGGTGATATTCCGGATTCGCCTCCTGTGTGAGAAGTAGAATTCTCCGTTTATCTAGTACCAGGAACGAGACCTATTTCTATAGCTCCTTATAGAATGGCGCCATTGGAGTTGGCTGAGTTGAAGAAACAGATTGAGGATTGGTTGGCCAAGAAGTTTATTCGTCCTAGTGTTTCACCGTGGGGTGCACCGATATTGTTGGTGAAGAAGAGGGATGGTAGTATGAGACTGTGTACCGATTACAGGCAGCTGAACAAAGTCACGATTAAGAACAAGTACCCGTTTCCTAGGATTGATGATTTGATGGATCAATTAAGGGGAGTAGTGATATTTTCAAAAATCGATCTCAAATCAGGTTACACGAATTTAGAGTAAAGACAAAAGACATTCCTAAGACTGCCTTCAGAATGAGATATGGACATTTCGAGTACTTGGTAATGCCCTTTGGTGTGATGAATGCTCGACAATATTTACGGACTACATGAACAAGATTTTCATCCGTATCTAGACTATTTTGTGGTAGTGTTTATTGACGACATCTTAGTGTATTCTAAGTGTCGGGAGGAACATATGAGACATCTGAGAATTGTTTTGGGAGTTCTTAAGGATAACCATCTCTATGCGAAATTGTCGAAGTGCAATTTTTTGCTTGAGTCTGTGAATTTTCTTGGACATGTAATATCCAGAGAAGGAGTGACAGTGGACCCTTCTAAGGTTGAGGCGGTGACGGAATGAGCATTACCGAAGTCGGTTACTGAGATTAGGAGTTTCCTTGGGTTGGCTAGGTATTGTAAGAAGTTCATTAAATGATTCTCGAAGTTAACTTTACCGTTAACTAAACTGACACGAAAAGGGGAACCATATGTTTGGACAACTCGTTGTGAGGAAAGTTTTCAAGAACTAAAACGAATGTTGACTTTGGCACCCGTGCTGATTCTTCCCTGTACGGGTCGTGATTTTAATGTGTATTGCGATGCTTCCAAGCAAGGATTGGGTTGTGTGTTGATGCAGGATGGGATGGTTATTGCTTATGCTTTGAGACAGTTAAGACCGCTTTGAGACAATTAACCGTGGTGGTGTTCGCTTTGAAGATTTGAAGACACCATCTCTATGGTGTAAGATTTGAAGTATTCAGTGATCACACCATCTCTATGGGATGTTAAGGGATTGTTGAGGTGCAAGGGAAGATTATGTTGCCTTATGACTTGGAATAGAGGAGGACTATATTAGAGGAAGCCTATAAGAGTAAAATGACTTTTCACCCTGGAACGATAAAAATGTATCAGGATTTAAAGAAGATGTTCTGGTGGTCTGGAATGAAAAGGGATATGGCTCTGTTTGTATCCAGTTGTTTGGTTTGTCAGAAAGCCAAAATTGAACACGAGAGGCCGGCGGGCGAGCTGTAAGGACCCAAATTCTACCTTTGAAATTTTTTCCTTATTTTATTGTATCAGGATTTAAAGAAGATGTTCATGCATTTTCCTATAACTTACAGTTACAAACTTAATAACCTTATTTTAAATCTCGCTTTCCTCTTCACACTCAATTGATTCAATATCGACATACATATTCGTTTAACAGAAAAACATAATTCATATTAATGCATCTCAGTAACTACCGCATACAACTAGCTATGGGATTCCAAAATACTCATAACTACAAATATCTAGGGTTACAAATATTCATGACTACCAACATGTACAAATATCACGTACATGATTACAAATATTCAGTTCAAAACACAATCAGTTAGATTACCTGCAATGGGATTAACATTGACAATTCACAGAAAACACAAAGGAGTAAATCATTAACTCAATAAGTGACAATATACATTAATCAACATTTTATTAAATATACTTAAAACCATTTCCAACGTTTATACTTTCTTTTTTTGAAAATCATGCTACATAACTTGAGCCAAAGTTTGCTACATTGCTTGAGCCAAAGCGTGCTACATCGCTTGTGCCAAAGCTTGCTACATCGCTTGAGCCAAAGCTTGCTACATCGCTTGAGCCAAAGCTTGCTACATCGCTTGAGCCAAAGCTTCCTACATCGCTTGAGCCAAAACTTGCTACAATACTTGAGCCAAAGTTTGCTACATTAATTGAGCCAAAGTCGTTAACCAATCATGGTCGGCTAAAACGAGTTTTATTTTCATTGATACACCATCAATTTATAAACAGTAAATCCACACAATCCTTATTACAAATATATCCATATATGTTTATAATATTAAGTGGTTCACAACTTGATCATTATCCACAACCAGAAAATCCACAGATTTTCTATCACAATGCACAAGTTAAAGACTTATCCTTACCTTGGCGAGTGTAGGGTTTGGTTCTTGGTAACTTCGCAAGTTCCACTGACACCGCCTCCAACTTTAGGATCTTTCCTCATTCCCACCATGTAACACAATATTAGTCATTTATTCCAAATAACACATAAACAACTCATATTGCATCTTTAACCATACAAGAGATTTAACACATTTCCAATGTTCCTAAACTATTTTCATTATAAGTTTACAACACCTAAAACATACACACTCATCTCATATTTTAACATTGAAAGGCATACTCATCTTCTACATCTAACATTTTACCCATTTCCCTCTTTAACCACATTTTCATTTTAGGGTTTTGGGGTTTTCATGAATCAACCCACAAATCCTTTCCATTATTGAAATACCAACTCTAAACCAAGAGTTTGAGGAAAACAACATAAAACGAACCATAACTCAAAAGGATGAGTTTCCATGGTTTCTCCCATTAAGAAGAGATCCACCATACCCAAAACAAGTTTCATAGGGAAGAAGAGAGTTAGAATCAAGAGTTTTACCTCTTCTCAAGCTCCTTGGTGATTCACAAGGCTTCTTACTCTTGAAAATGCTCCATTCTCTCACTTCTCTCTAGGTTATCCCCAAAAAATGTGTTTGGGGTTCCCTATTTAATGTAAACTCGTCGGGTTCTCGCTCAAGCGAGCCCATTCTCGCTCAGGCGAGAAAATCCCGCCTTTTTAAATTTTTAGATCTGATGCTCTCGCTCAAGCGAGAATCTCACAACCTCGACAGGTTCCAAAATGCCATTTCTCGCCCAGGCGAAACAACTCTCGCTCAGGCGAGACCACTCTCGCTCAGGCGAGACCACTCTCGCTCAGGCGAGACCACTCTCGCTCAAGCGAGACAATTCTCGCTCAGGCTAGAATCATTTAGTATAGCCCATGATTTCACCCTCCCAGGTGAGCCTCTCTCGCCCAGGCGACAACTTTCTCGCTCAAGCGAGAGTCCCAGGACTGATAGTATAATTTTAATGATTTTAAAATCTAGGGTGTCACACGAGCTGCAATTGTTAGAAATTCCCGTTTAGAAATGAGATAGTATCTCATTGGACTTTGTGTCAGGTTTTCCAAACACTCAGAAAGGTTTTGATCCAATATGGGTAGTAGTGGACCGACTAACCAAGTCTGCTCATTTTCTGCCTATTAACATGAGATATTCTTCGGAACGTCTGGCAGAGTTATATATCACAGAGATAGTTCGGTTGCATGAGATTCCTGCAAGTATCATAACTGACAAAGACCCCCATTTCACTTCAAGCTTTTGGACTAGTTTTGAAGTTGCCTTAGGGACTAAGTTAAAGTTGAGTTCTGCTTACCATTCGCAAACGGACGGGGAATCAGAAAGAACTATTCAATGGTTGGAGGATCTTTTGAGGGCTTGTGTGATATAGCAACCCGGAAGTTGGGATAATATGTTACCCCTGATTGAATTCACCTATAACAATTGTTTTCATTCAAGTATTGGAATGACACCTTATGAAGCGTTATATTGTAGGAAATGTAGAACTCCTATAAGTTGGTTTGAGACTAGAGAGAACTTGGTGTTGGGACCCGATGTAGTTCAAGAGACAACTGAGCAAATCAAAAGAATAGGGGAGAGTATGAAGAGAGCTCAGAGTCGACAAAATAGTTATCACGATAAGAGGAGGAAACCCCTTGAGTTTGAAGAAGGGAGTCATGTTTTCATGAGGGTAGTTCCAACTACAGGGATTAGCCGAGTTCTAAAATCCCACAAGCTTACTCCGAGGTTCATCGGGCCATATCAAATTTTGAAGAGGATTGGCCCTTTGGCTTATCATATAGCCTTACCTCTGTTGCTATCAAACCTCCACAATTTCTTTCATGTGTCGCAACTGAGGAAATATATCGGGGACCCATCGCATGTTATAAAACCTGTCTGGATTCAATTGAAGGAAAACTTGACTTTCAGGACTCTACCGGTAAGGATCTTGGATAGGATTGTTAAGAAATTGCGAGGGAAATAAATTTTGTTGGTGAAAGTGCTTTGGAGTCAATTGAACGATGGAGATGCAACTTGGGAGGTGGAACATGATATGATGGATGATTACCCCCACTTGTTTGAATCGAGGTATGTTTAATTTTCGGGGACGAAAATTCTTATTAGAGGGGGACGATTGTAACACCTCAAATTTATCATTTCAAAGTGTTGAGAAATTTGAAATTATGAGGGACATACTAGGTGTTTCTCGCTTGAGAGAGAGGGTCTCGCCCAAGCGAGAGGCTTAGAGTTTCTCTGTAACACCTCAAATTTCGTTTTCGGAGTGATTGGAAAACTTAGGGTGTTGAGGTGTATGCTTGACCATTCTCTCTTGGACAAGAGGGTCTCGCCTAAGCGAGAGACTAAATGTTTTAAGTTTGAGAAGTATGGGAACCTCGCCCAAGCGAAGAATTGGTCGTTTGAGGGAAAGTGAAATCTGAAAAAGTTGTCAAATTCTAGCTTGAGCTAGAATTTTCACCCAGGCTAGAGAGGGGCCTTAGCATACTGCTCGATTCTCGCCCGAGTGAGAATTTCGCGCCCGGGCGAGAGCATTCCAGTGTGAAACTTGAAAAAGTCACGAAATTCTCGCCCAAGCGAGCCGTTGTCGCCCGGGCGAGAGCGTCAGAGCTATAAAAGTGAAAAAGGGATCTAGAAACCCTAATCTTCATTTTCTTTCTCCCCTTTTCTCTCCCAACGGTGGCTCCACCCAAATGGACCATTTTCCCCTCCACTAAGCCTCAAAACTCATCAAAACCTTCCTCTTGCTTCATGGTGACACATTTGGAAAAGCTTGGAGGTGAAAAAGCAACAATGGAGGTTGGAGGAGATGAAGGGAGATGTGGCTCTTTTGCGGAGCAACGGAGCTTACACAACCTAAGGTGAGGGAGAAGACCATTGTGGTCTTAGAGTATTTCATTAGAGTCATCTTCTCCGATTTCCCTCAAGAATCGGAGCACGTTAACAGATAGAAATTCATTTGTGTGTTTGTCGTCCATGTGAGAGTCTTTATTTTACATGAGGTTGTATTAGGCATAAAAGTGGAGATATATGTGTGGGAAAACCGTTTATTTAATTGAAACGCCACATGCTCATTTATGGTAATACACCGTCATGAAAGATGGTTCTAACGTTAATGTGTTATATGATGAAGAATATGTTGTGTGTAGTTTGTTTATGATAATGGTGTGTTATGGATCTTGATTTGTTATGAACATACTTGAGTATGTTTATAACAAGGATTGTGAGGTGTTGTTTAATGGCAAAAAGTAGAAATGGTTATGTTGTGTGATAATGATTATGTGTGAGTTGTTTATTATTATAAACATATATGGGTCTGTTTGTAACAATGATTATGTGATGCAGTGTTGATTTGTTAAGAGCGGAGATGAGTATGTTTATGAAAATGACTAAGTTGAGAGTTGCTTTAGTCGTTACAAGCATATATGGGTATCTTTGTAGGGATGAGTAGTGGATTTACTGTTTATGTATTGGTGGAGTGCCAATGGAAATAAAACTTGGAATAATGAAATGAATCATAAATCACTTTGTAGTTATAAGCATATATGGATATGTTTGTAATGATATCGGGTGCATTTACTATTTATGTGTTGTTGGAGTGTCAATGGAAATAAAACTCGGAATAATGAAATGAATTGTAAATACTTTGTAGTTATAAGCATATATGGATATGTTTGTAATGATGTCGGGAGCATTTACTGTTTATGTATTGGTGGAGTGCCAATGGAAATAAATCTCGGAATAATGAAATGAATTGTAAATCACTTTGTAGTTATAAGCATATATGGATATGTTTGTAATGATGTCGGGTGCATTTACTGTTTTTGTATTGGTGGAGTGCCAATGGAAATAAAACTCGGAAAATGTATTGGTGGAGTGCCAATGGAAATAAAACTCGTTTTTAGCCGACCATGATTGGTTAGCGACTTTGACTCAAGTAATGTAGCAAACTTTGGCTCAAGTAATGTAGCAAGCTTTGACTCAAGCAATGTAGCAACTTTGGCTCAAGTAATGTAGCAAACTTTGGCTCAAGTAATGTAGTAAGCTTTGACTCTAGCAATATAGCAAACTTTGGCTCAAGTTATGTTGCAAAACTTTAATGAAAAGAAAACCTATTTTTGTTGAACCTAGAGTGGTGTAACGACTTTGGCTCAAGTTATGTAGCAAGCTTTGGCTCAATCAATGTAGCAAGCTTTGACTCAAGCAATGTAGCAAACTTTGACTCAAGTTATGTAGCAAGTTTTGGCTCAAGCAATGTAGCAAACTTTGGCTCAAGTTATATAGCATGGTTACGTTTTTAAAAGAAATATTCCTACCCGGAGTAGTAGTTGATCATCTTTGTGAAATAGTTCTACCCGTAGTGGTAGTGGATTATCTATGCGGTGTAGATGGGCCAGAGGTGGTCAAGAGTAAATTTGATGTCGATTGTAATTGATGAAAAGGAAAGTGATTTGGAATGGATGAATATGCATGCTATAGAATATATATTTTGAGATATATATATTATAGGGTGAATATGAATATTTTGAAAGGGAAAGAGATTTGGAATGGATGAATATGCATGCTATATAATATATATTATGAGATATATATACTATATATTGAATATGGATAATATGGAAAGAGGATATAAATGATTATATTCATGCACTTATGAAATGTGTTCCACTTCAATGTTTAATTATTATGTGGTGATTTTGATAACGATTGAGTATGAATGAATGATATGTTGTATGGATTTGTATGAGTTTCCCAAGTGAGGTATGATGAATATACTAATTGGATATATGAACCTTCGGTGGTATAATGTGTTGATTGGTATATGTTTAATATGATTGATGTTAGACATTGGATAGGTTTAATACTTTAATGTTATTACTCCATGTAATTCCATGCTACGATCGCCGTAGTTGGTTCTTACTCCCTCTATCTCTTCTTGTATGTGTTGTATATTTGAGTTCAGGTTGTGGCTGTAACGCAATGGATGCTCATGGAGAAAAGTACAAGTAGAGTGTTTACTTTATGTATTCAATACAGTATATGGTTTATGTATGTAATATGAGATTGATTAAGGATTGTAATCGAAGTATTTTTGAGAAAGGATAATCGTATAAATTATGTAATTAAATGGAAGTGTAATGACATGTTTTTAATGAAGTGAACGATTGATTATTTCCTCACCTAAAAGATGTTTTGAACTTATATATATATTCAATCAGGTTTTCTAAATCGTTTGGGTAATGTCTTTAAAAAGTAATCATTTCACTTTCATGAGTAAAGTTAAAAGAAATTTTTGAGTTATGAAAATCGGGTCCTTACATTCTCCCAGGATTTTCATTGTATTCTCGCTTGAGCGAGAGAGACGTTGCCCATGTGAGGGGGAGTTGAACAACCTGGACAATTCTCGCTTGAGCGAGAGCATCAGTGTTTGAAATTTAAAAAGTCGAGGACTTCTCGCCCAAGCGAGCCCCCGTCGCTTGAGCAAGAGTCCAAAACCCTGAACCCTAAAATAGAACCCCCAAATGAAAATGGGATATTTTTGGGCGAAAGAAAAGAAGAGGAGAAGCGTTTTTCTAACCCAGCTCGTGTAAAAGTGAAAGAAAGGCTTGAGAAGAGGTAAACCTCATGATTCTAACACTCACCCTTGTGTGAAACCCCTTATTGTGTTTTTGGATCTCTTCTCTTGATGTGAAAAACCTCATAACCCTTCCTTTTTGGGGTGTGGTTCATTTCTCCTTAGTTTTCTCTTGAAACTCGTGGTTTAGAGTTTATTTGCGATTATAGTGTTGACAAGATGTTGATTTCTTGAAACTAATGGTTAAAATGAAATAGTTGTGAATGTGGGTAAAAGGTGAGGTTAGATATGGAGTTTGTGGGTTTATGTGTGTTTCTTGAAAATGGAAATGCCCTTTATTTGAATGTTTGGAACTTAGAGTGGCTAGTGATGTCGAACCATTGAAGTATGAGTTAATTCCAATTATGAATAACAAATATGTATGAATTTGTTTATTGGTATGATGTGAAATAGATTATTGATTTTGTTGTTGTGTTATATGGATGAGGAAAGATCCTAAGTTTGGGAGAGACAAAAGAGGATCAAACAAAGTTGCCGAACAAAAGCACAAGCTCATACTCAGGTAAGGGATAAGCATGATGATTATTATTAACGAAATATAATGAGGTACTTTCATTGTGGTGAATTATGGTGAACGATTTATTGGAAATATGTGGCATTTTATAGCCTAACGACAATGACTGACTTGCCCTATGTGGTATTGAATAACCTAACGGCGATGACTAACTTGCCGTATGTGGTATTGTATAGCCTATGTGGCAATGACTGACTTGCTCTATGTGGCATTGTATAGCCTAACGACAATGACTGACTTGCCCTTTGTGGTATTGTATAGTCTAACGACAAAGATTGACTTGCACTATGTGGTATTGTATAGCCTAACGGCAATGACTGACTTGCCCTATGTGGTATGTAAGGACCCGAAATATACCCTAAAATTTTTCGTCCTTTTATTTTCTTAACATACATATACTACTAACTAATTTTCCTTAAATTACCCCAAGAATTTTCTTCCTCATTGTAATCATAATTCACGCTTCTTATTAGCGAGTATTCTACCCAAGCTTTTTGGGGTTCGAAACCCATAAACATCATATATTAATTAAAGAGGGAACTCCGTCCCCACATGTTCGTCAATAATATATCAAAATCCTACGGAACGGGATTACAGATTAAATGGTTTATGTTAGAGGTACAATTACATGCATAACACAAAGCGACACATGAACATCCCTATGATAAAATAGAAAAGGAACTAAACTACGCCATCTTCTAAGTCTGCTAATTCTTAGCTTGACCTGTACACCGGTTATCACGAAATACAACATCAAGAAAACATAAGGGAGTAAGACATCAAGTTATATAATCAGTAAATATATAAATCGGAATAGGATAATTATAATGCAAACATATACATATCTATATGGTTCTGTCAGTAACATAATTCAACCGTTAAGGTACACTAAACTATCATTCTACCAATTATCAACCACATTTAATAGTAATTATCCATTACCACATAGGGTAAGTCAACGCCACGAAGGCTAATCAATACTACATAGGGCAAGTCAACACCACGAAGGCTAACCAATACCACATAGGGCAAGTCAACGCCACGAAGGCTATTCAATACTACATAGGGCAAGTCAACGCCACGAAGGCTAATCAATACCACATAGGGCAAGTCAACGCCACGAAGGCTATTCAATACCACATAGGGCAAGTCAACGCCACGAAGGCTAATCAATACCACGAAGGCTAATCAATACCACATAGGGCAAGTCAACGCCACGAAGGCTATTCAATACCACATAGGGAAAGTCAACGCCACGAAGGCTATTCAATACCACATACCAAATAATAACCAGTTTACTCCATTATCATAACAATAATGGCAATACATTTACCTTTTCCATCAAATCATTAACTATGGAAACACGTCTCCCTTACCTTGGCGTGTGTTGTCGTTTGACGGCTTGTTTGAATCTACTCCGCTTCCTCCAACCTTAGGGTCTTTACCCATCCACACACACACACAAAACACAATCAATAATATATTCGTAACATCACATTATAACTCATTTTACATGTTTCTACCACAAATTAATTCATACTCCGATAACTCTCGAAACTATCTCTATTGAGACTCCCATCTGCATTCATAAACATTTAATCCCTCATTCCACATCATCAATCATAAACCACAACCCAACTTACCATTTTCCAACCAATTTTCTTCACCATTTCGTTTCTAGGTTTTGGGGTTTCTTAATATCAATATTTTTCAACTACCATCTCCAAATAGACACTCTATACTATGAGTTTTCGAGAAAGAAGTTAACTAAAACGAACTATTACACCAATGGAGAGAGTTAGGTCGTTTTCCAACTCAAAGAGAAGAGACCCCAATAATCTTAATGAGTTTCTAAGTAAGGAGAAGTGTTAAAATCAAGAGGTTTACCTCTTCTCTAGCTTCACGTAGCCTTTATGCGAGATCTAGCCAAGAAAATCGCTTCCTCTTCTCCTTTCTCTCAAAACCCCCTCCCATTTTCGTGTTTGGGGCTCTATTTTAGGTTTCAGGATTTTAGATTCTCGCCCAAGCGAGAATAGGTCACCCAGGCGAGAGATCCCGCCTTTTTACATTTTCAAACACTGACGCTCTCTCTCAAGCGAGAATCCCACAGTGTCAACACACTCCCTCTCGCCCAGGCGAGCCACATCTCGCCCAAGCGAGGCTCCTAGATAAAATTCTGGGAGAAATACTGATGCTCTCGCCCAAGCGAGAATTTCTCGCTCAAGCGAGAATCAGTCAGTAGCTCTCAGACTGACTGAGTTTCACCATGTTCCAATTATCAAACTTTTAGGGGGTTACAATCCTCCCCCTCTTAGATGAATTTTCGTCCCTGAAAATCAAACATACCTTTATTCGAACAAATGCGAGTAGTCCTCCACCATGTCACGTTCCACCTCCCAAGTTGCATCCCCTTCATCGACTTGGCTCCATAATACTTTCACCAAGGGAATTTCCTTTCCCCTCAGTTTCTTAATACTCTTGTCCATGATCCTCACAAGCAAAGTTCTAAAAGTCAGATTATCTTCAGCTCTATTTGATCCGACTCAACTACATGAGATGGATCTCCAACATATTTCCTCAGTTGAGACACATGAAACACGTTGTGGAGATTTGACAACACAGGGGGTAAGGCAATCCGATAGGCGACCGGTCCAATCCGCTCCAATATTTGATATGGTCCAATGAACCTTGGGGTAAGCTTACGGGACATCAACACCCTCCCTATTCCAGTAGTTGGGACTACTCTCATGAACACGTGATCCCCTTCATTGAACTCGAGTGGTTTCCGCCTCTGGTCATAATAACTCTTTTGCCGACTTTGTGCTACCTTCATGTTCTCCCTCACCCTCTTTATCTTTTCAGTTGTCTCCCGAACCAGTTCGGGTCCCAATACCAAGTTTTCTCCCTTCTCAAACCAACTCATCGGAGTTCTGCACTTCCTCCCATACAAGGCCTCATAGGGTGTCATCCTTATACTTGAATGGAAACTATTGTTGTACGTGAATTCGATCAAAGGTAGCATGTCATCCCAACTCCCCGGTTGTTCTAGAACACAGGCTCTCAGAAGGTCTTCCAACGATTTTATGGTCCTTTCTAATTGCCCGTCCGTTTGTGGATGATAGGCGGAGCTCATTTTCAACGTAGTCCCCAAAGAGGATTGCAAACTAGTCCAAAATTTCGAAGTGAAACGAGGATCTCTATCCGATACAATGCTTTCGGGTATACCATGTAGCCGAACTACCTCCCGGATATACAATTATGCCAGTCGTTCCATAGAATACCTCATATTCATCGGTAAGAAGTGAGCGGACTTAGTTAGTCGATCCACTATTACCCATATTGAGTCATACCCCTTCTGAGTTCTTGGAAAACCCGACACAAAGTCCATTGAAATACTATCCCACTTCCATACAGGAATTTCTAGAGATTGTAACTCTCCCGCTGGCCGTTGATGTTCAATCTTGGCTTTCTGGCAGACGAGACAACTCGAGACATACATAGCCACATCTCTTTTTAACCCATACCACCAAAACAGCTTTTTCAGATCTTGGTACATCTTCGTAGTTCCCGGGTGAAAATTCATTTTACTCTTGTGCGACTCCTCCTGAATACTCTTTCTCAATTCCGCGTCCTGAGGCACACACACCCTTCCTTTATATCTCAACATCCCACTAGAATCGGATTCAAAATCTGTCTCCTTCCCACGAGTCATTAAGTCGCGCTTGGCTCCCAACTCAAGATCGTCAATTGGAACCTCCTAATCTGGTCAAACAACTCGTTAGTCACCTTGAGCATTCCCAAAATTGTACTATGAGGTTTCAATTGAACAGCTAAATTCATATCTCGGAACTCCTCAATTAATTTCTCCTCGCGGATCATCAGGGAGGACACATGTAATGATTTTCGACTCAAAGCATCAGCCACCACATTGGCTTTCCCAGGGTGATATTGTAAGTTAAAATCATAGTCCTTCAAGAACTCCATCTATCTCCTTTGTCTCATATTCAATTCCTTCTGGTCGAAAAGGTATTTAAGACTCTTATGATCACTGAACACTTCAAACCTCACACCATAAAGATGATGTCTCCAAATCTTCAGCGCAAATACCACGGCCGCTAACTCCAAGTCACGAGTAGGGTAGTTCTGTTCATGTGACCTCAACTGTCGCGAAGCGTAGGAAACAACTTTTCCTTCCTGCATCAAGACACAACCTAAACCCTGCTTGGAAGCATCACAGTACACACTGAAGTCACGATCATTACACGGAAGAACCAACACAGGTGCCGTAGTCAACCTCCACTTCAACTCTTGGAAACTTTCCTCACATCGAGTTGTCCATACATATGGTTCTCCTTTTCTGGTTAACTTCGTTAGCGGTAATGCTAACTTTGAAAACCCTTCTATAAACTTCCGGTAGTAACCTGCCAATCCCAGAAAGCTCCTGATCTCCGTAACCGACTTGGGCACTACCAATTCCATAACAGCTTCGACTTTAGAGGGATCCATTGCCACTCCTTCTCGGGATATCACATGCCCAAGAAAATTCACAGACTCCAGCCAAAAGTCGCATTTGGATAGCTTTGCATACAGTTGATTACTCTTTAAAACCCTAAGGACAATTTTTAGGTGTCCTGCATGTTCTTCTCGGCTCTTGGAGTAAACCAAAATGTCATCAATAAATACCACTACGAATGAATCCAAGTATGGGTGAAAAATCCGATTCATGTAGTCGGTAATATTGCCGGTGCATTGGTCACTCCGAAGGGCATCACCAAGTATTCAAAATGCCCATACCTAGTTCTGAAGGCCGTCTTAGGAATATCCTCATATTTCACTCTGAGTTGGTGGTAACCAGATCGGAGATCAATCTTAGAAAATACCACAGCTCCTCTTAACTGGTCCATCAAGTCATCAATCTTCGGCAACAAATACTTATTTTTAACGGTGACCTTGTTCAACTGTCTGTAGTCGGTGCATAACCTCATACTCCCATCTTTCTTCTTGACCAACAAGACTAGTGCACCCCACGGAGAAACACTAAGACGAATGAAATTTTTCGCCAACAATTCTTCAATCTGCTTTTTCAGCTCGGCTAACTCTAAAGGTGTCATTCTATTAGGGGCTATAGAAATGGGTCCCGTCCCTGGTATTAGATCTATAGAGAATTCAACTTCTCTCGCTGGAGGTAAATCCGGAATATCTCCAGGAAACACTTCGGGGAAGTCACATACTATTAGTATGTCTTTGAATCTGGGTTTCTCGTTACCTTCCATTTATGCCAGTAACATAAACAATGCTCCCCCTTCTTTGATGGAAGTACAGACTCTCTTAGCTGACACTGGTTCCAAACAGCTAGACTTATCAGAAGACTCATACTGATCCCCGAACACTACAATCTTATCGGCACAATTGAGCATCACTCGATTGGCCGACAACCAATCCATTCCCAAAATTATATCTAATTGAGTCAGGGGTAGACAGATTAAATCTTTGGTAAACATCCTGCCATTGACCTCTACCGGACAGTGGGGTGTACAAGTTGACACCACCACAGATGCACTAGTAGGGGTGGACACAACTAAGTCAAAGGGCAACAACTCAGTCGATAACCCCAGTCGTTCTACACAATCAATATATATAAAAGAGTGTGTTTCTCCCGAATCGAACAACACTAAAAGTGGAATACCTGTCACCATACAATTTCCCTTGATCATACCTTCAACGTCGATTGCTTCGACACCACTCATGGTAAACACCCTGCCAGTGTTTCTAGGCCGCTCCACATTCAGGTCACTCGCACGTTGGTTCAGCTTGGGGCATAACTTCCTTATGTGTCCCGACTCCTTACAATTGAAACACCCATTCCCGGATCCGGGGCATACACCCCCAAAGTGATGCCTACCACATTTGTTGCACAAAGGTGGAGATCTCTATGGCGACCCTCCAGCGTTGGCGTTTGTCCTTGACCCCTGAGAACCATACCTCCGATTTCCCATAGGTGGAGAGTAGGGCTTACGTTCCTCTTGAAACACCCTGCCTTTTCCTTTTCCTTGCTCATAGTGGCATTGAGGTCCGAAATTTTTCGGAGGATTGGGCTTGTGAACCGCCACTTCATCTGCTTTCATATCGTCTTCGTACATCCTACACTTGTTGACTAAGGTAGGAAAATCAGATATCTCTTGATGTCCAAACATCATCCTCAACTTGGGTTTCAGGCCCGACTCGAACTTAGCACATTTAGACCTCCCGTCCACCTCCAGCTCATAATATGGACAATACCGGACCAATTCTTCAAACTTGGCCGCATACTCTCCCACCGATAGATCCCCTTGCTCTAACGTAGGAACTCCATCTCTTTCTTTCTCTTCAAGTCGGCTGGAAAGTATTTCTGGAGGAACTTTCCTTTGAAGGCTTCTCATGTGATGGTTTGCCCTTCCGATTCCATTTGCCTCTGAGCATACTCCCACCAGTTCTCAGCATCCTTAACCAGGACATATGAGGCATAAGTCACCTTTTGAGCTTCGGAATAACCCATGGCTCTGAATATCCGTTCCAAGCTTTGGATCCATTCATTTGCCGCATCAGGAGCAAAGCCACCTTCGAATTAAGTAGGATTACGTCTACAGAACTCATCCAATCCCCGGTACTCTACCGGTCCTTGAGGCGCTAGAGGGTGTGGGTTCGGGCTCGGTGTCGCGTTCTGGTTCAGGTGCTGCAAGTTCTCATTCATATTCATCAGCACAGCAGCAATTTGGGCCAACAGATCACTCTGACCCGATCCTCTCCCCCTTCCTCTTCCTCCTCCAGACATCTTGTCACAAGTACCTGCACTTACTCATTTGTCAATAACTAAGTCTTAAATCGATAATGGTCACATAATTACACATCAATTTATACTATTCAAGACATTTCAATCACAAAATCAACAACCAATTCTCATAAGTTATACAAAGAAGCATGTGAGCCATACCCTAGGCCGCAGAGTTGACATATGCTCTGATACCATGTTGTAAGGACCCGAAATATACCCTAAAATTTTTCGTCCTTTTATTTTCTTAACATACATATACTACTAACTAATTTTCCTTAAATTATCCCAAGAATTTTATTCCTCATTGTAATCATAATTCACGCTTCCTATTAGCGAGTATTCTACCCAAGATTTTGGGGTTCGAAACCCATAAACATCATATATTAATTAAAGAGGGAACTCCGTCCCCACATGTTCGTCAATAATACATCAAAATCCTACGGAACGGGATTCCAGATTAAATGGTTTAAGTTAGAGGTACAATTACATGCATAACACAAAGCGACACATGAACATCCCTATGACAAAATAGAAAAGGAACTAAACTACGCCATCTTCTGAGTCTGCTAATCCTTAGCTTGACCTGTACACCGTTTATCACGAAATACAACATCAAGAAAACATAAGGGAGTAAGACATCAAGTTATATAATCAGTAAATATATAAATCGAAATAGGATAATTATAATGCAAACATATATGTAACACCCTAAATTTGAGTCTTCAAGATTATAGTAACAGTCCTGTAAGCCTCGCTTGAGCGAGAGTTGTCTCGCCTGGGCGAGAAATGGCAAATTTTGGGCTGCTGACACAGTGTAATCGATTACACACTCCTGGTAATCGATTACATGCTGATAAACTAATCAGACCTGTGCATCTGACACAGTGTAATCGATTACACACTCCTGGTAATCGATTACATCGTATTAAAAGCATCAGATGTGTGCATCTGACACAGTGTAATAGATTACACACTCCTGGTAATCGATTACATCGTATTAAAAGCATCAGATATGTGCATCTGACACAGTGTAATCGATTACACACTCATGGTAATCGATTACATCGTATTAAAAACATCAGATATGTGCATCTGACACAGTGTAATCGATTACACACTCCTGGTAATGGATTACATAGTATTAAAAGCATCAGATATGCGCATTTTTCACGTTGTAATCGATTACACCATGTTAGTAATCGATTACAACCCGACGACACCTCTTTAAAACAGAAACCCAAACACATTTTAGGGTTAAAAACTTTGAAGGGAGGTGAGAGAAGAGAGCTTTTCCAAGGGCAAGGAGTTTTGATACTCACCCAAGAGCTTGAGAAGAGGTAAAACTCTTGATTCTAACTCTCTTCTTCTCTCTTAAACTCATTTTGGGTATGTTGGATCTCTTCTCCAAATGTGAGAAACCATGGAAACTCATCCTTTGGAGTTATGGTTCGTTTTATGTCATTTTTACCTTGTAAACTCTTGGTTTAGAGTTAATATTTCAAGAATGGAAAGGGTTGTGGGTTGAGTCATGAAAACCCCAAAACCCTAAAGTAAAAATGGGGTAAAAAGAGAGTGAGTAAAATGCTAGAGGTAGAAGATGAGTTTACCTCCAAATGTTGGAATATGAGATGAATATGCATGTTTTAGATGGTTGAATACTTAGGATGAAAGTAGTTTAGAAACATCGAACATGTGATGAATATCTTGTATGATTAAATAATGCAATATAAGTTGTTTATGTGATATTTGGAATAAATGACTAACATTGTGTTATATGGTGGGATGAGGAAAGATCCTAAAGTTGGAGGCGGTGTCGGTGGAACTTGAGAAGTTGCCAAGAACCAAACCCAACACTCACCGAGAGGTAAGGATAAGTCTTTAATTGTGCATTTGAAATGGAAAAGGTGTATTTTCTAAAGATGCAATGATTGAGTTGTAAATTACGCATTTAGTATAAACATATATGGGTGTGTTTATATTAAAGTAGGCGTAGATTTACGGAAAAGGAAAATATGTGTATTTTCTGGTTGTGTCATAATTAAGTGGTGAATCACGTAGTTTAGTATAAACATATATGGGTGTGTTTATACTAATGTTGGCGTGGATTTATGAAAATGATTTATGAGGAGATTGATGAAAGAAAATATGTTTTAGCCAACCATGAATGGTTAGCGAATCTGGCTTGAGTATAGAAGCATACACTATGGCTTGAGTATAGAAGCATGAAAATGATTTATGAGGAGATTGATGAAAGAAAATATGTTTTAGCCGACCATGAATGGTTAGCGACTCTGGCTTGAGTATAGAAGCATACACTCTGGCTTGAGTATAGAAGCGTACACTCTGGCTTGAGTATAGAAGCACACACTCTGGCTTGAGTATAGAAGCATGAAAATGATTTATGAGGAGATTGATGAAAGGAAATATGTTTTAGCCGACCATGAATGGTTAGCGACTATGGCTTGAGTATAGAAGCATACACTCTGGCTTGAGTATAGAAGCATGAAAATGATTTATGAGGAGATTGATGAAAGAAAATATGTTTTAGCCGACCATGAATGGTTAGCGACTCTGGCTTGAGTATAGAAGCATACACTCTGGCTTGAGTATAGAAGAATACACTCTGGTTTGAGTATAAAAGCATACACTCTGGCTTGAGTATAGAAGCGTACACTCTGGCTTGAGTATAGAAGCATACACTCTGGCTTGAGTATAGAAGCATACACTCTGGCTTGAGTATAGAAGCGTACACTCTGGCTTGAGTATAGAAGCGTAAACTCTAGCTTGAGTATAGAAGCATACACTCTGGCTTGAGTATAGAAGCGTAAACTCTGGCTTGAGTATAGAAGCGTATTTGTTTTAAAAGAAAGGATAATCTGCTTTTAGCTAACCCTAAGGGGTGTAGCGACTTTGGCCCAAGTTATGCAGCAAGACAAAATGAATTTCGAAATGGTTTACTAACCCCTTTTTCTAATGTGGATTATCTTATAATGACGTTTATTGAATTAATGACTTACTCCTTTGTGTGTTTTGTACTTTTTTCATTGATAATCCCATTGCAGGTAAATAGACGAATGAAGTATGCCAGGTCAGGAGCTTTAGGAGCTTTAGACTTTAGATTCACTATTTATGTTTTTCGTATTCTAAATGATTACTTGCGGATTTAAATGATTGTAATAATGGCTAACCATTATTTGGATATTTGTAACCATGCGTAATGTTATTTTGGAGGATCAGAACCTTTGAGGTCTTAGTACTCATAGGGAATGATATGAATGAATTATGTTTTTCTGCAAGATTAATTGTATGATAATATAATAGGTTATAAGATTAGTTCCAGGAATGATTCATGAGAACTTCTAGGTAAAATGATTATGTATGTGGTTATTGATTCATGGATTGAGTGTGAGGAGGGGAAATAAGATTTTGAAGTAAGGATATTAAAATGGTAATGTGAGTTATGAGTGATTGAATGAAATTGAATTAAAATGAGAAAAAATTTCAAGGGTAGAATTTGGGTCCTTACAATATACATATCTATATGATTCTGTCAGTAACATAATTCAACCGTTAAGGTACACTAAACTATCATTCTACCAATTATCAACCACATTTAATAGTAATTATCCATGACCACATAGGGTAAGTCAACGCCACGAAGGCTAATCAATACCACATAGGGCAAGTCAACGCCACGAAGGCTAACCAATACCACATAGGGCAAGTCAACGCCACGAAGGCTATTCAATACCACATAGGGCAAGTCAACGCCACGAAGGCTAATCAATACCACATAGGGCAAGTCAACGCCACGAAGGCTATTCAATACCACATAGGGAAAGTCAACGCCACGAAGGCTATTCAATACCACATACCAAATAATAACCAGTTTACTCCATTATCATAACAATAATGGCAATACATTTACCTTTTCCATCAAATCATTAACTATGGAAACACGTCTCCCTTACCTTGGCGTGTGTTGTCGTTTGACGGCTTGTTTGAATCTACTCCGCTTCCTCCAACCTTAGGGTCTTTACCCATCCACACACACACAAAAACACAATCAATAATATATTCGTAACATCACATTATAACTCATTTTACATGTTTCTACCACAAATTAATTCATACTCCGATAACTCTCGAAACTATCTCTATTGAGACTCCCATCTGCATTCATAAACATTTAATCCCTCATTCCACATCATCAATCATAAACCACAACCCAACTTACCATTTTCCAACCCATTTTCTTCACCATTTCGTTTCTAGGTTTTGGGGTTTCTTAATATCAATTTTTTTCAACTACCATCTCCAAATAGACACTCTATACTATGAGTTTTCGAGAAAGAAGTTAACTAAAACGAACTACTACACCAATGGAGAGAGTTAGGTCGTTTTCCAACTCAAAGAGAAGAGACCCCAATAATCTTAATGAGTTTCTAAGTAAGGAGAAGTGTTAAAATCAAGAGGTTTACCTCTTCTCTAGCTTCACGTAGCCTTTATGCGAGCTCTAGCCAAGAAAATCGCTTCCTCTTCTCCTTTCTCTCAAAAACCCCTCCCATTTTCGTGTTTGGGGCTCTATTTTAGGTTTCAGGATTTTAGATTCTCGCCCAAGCGAGAATACGTCGCCCAGGCGAGAGATCCCGCCTTTTTACATTTTCAAACACTGACGCTCTCGCTCAAGCGAGAATCCCACAGTGTCAACACACTCCCTCTCACCCAGGCAAGCCACATCTTGCCCAAGCGAGGCTCCCAGATAAAATTCTGGGAGAAATACTGATGCTCTCGCCCAAGCGAGAATTTCTCGCTCAAGCGAGAATCAGTCAGTAGCTCCCAGACTGACTGAGTTTCACCATGTTCCAATTATCAAACTTTTAGGGGGTTACATGGTATTGTATAGCCTATGTGACAATGACTGACTTTCCCTATGTGGTATTGTATAGCCTATGTGGCAATGACTGACTTGCCCTATGTGGTATTGAATAGCCTATATGGCAATGATTGACTTGCCCTATGTGGTATTGTATCATCCTATGTGGCGTTGGAATATTTAATATGACGTTTTGATATTTTATGGGAATTGTATGATACCTGGATAATGAGGTGTTCTTGTGCGTGGTATGAAGTAAGGTATGGTAAATTGTTCAAGTGTAAGGTGGTAACAATGTAATGAAATTCGAGATGGTATGCCTTGGTTGACATAACTGTTTAATTATAGCATTTACATCTTAATATCTATATTGTCTTTAATTGTGCATAGATTTAGATTACAAATTTCTATAATATTCAAATGTCTTACTCCCTGTGTGTTATGTGTTTCCTCTATTTGTGACAAATCGGGTTACAGGTAAAGCGAAAGAGCAGTAAGCAAGGTGGTTATTTATTGTGAATCCATTCTTAGACGAATTCTGTAGTTTAGGAATTTATTATGTGTTACCTTAAGTATTTGTGGATTTAAACTAAGTATTGTATGAATTTGTACACTAAAGGACAATAAGAAAAGATGTTTAATAAAGAATATGTCCAAATGAGATAATATAGGAAAACTCTCATCATCTAATGAATAAAATGAAGCCCATAAGGGAGGCAAACCTATGTATGGTGGCAGGCACAACTAGTGCAAGTGATGAATCTCATGAAGAGGTACAAATTTATAACATATTTACTCTTCAAATTGATTTTGAAGAAGTTCTGCATAATTATCCATATTGCTGCATACATATAAATGTGTTTAGAATAAAGTCTTAAACTTTTCGAAAGAACATAAAAGATGGGAAATTTACGTGGGTGGTGTATTTTGACTGCCTTATTACGTAATTGGTGTACCTTTTTAAAATATTAGTAGTGCATATTCGTCTGAAATCGTGTTTGAAAATCACGGTTTACTGAAATCACTTTGAAAACGTGGATGTAATAAACGGATAATGGAAAACATGGATAGGGTCCACTAATCCAGTGGAAAATGTGGATATGATCCACTAATCCAATGGAAAACGTGGAAGTGGTCCACTAATTCCACAATTCGTGGATTCTATACACGTTTTTGGCAAATTATAAATACTCCCTCCTACCGAATACCAAAACTCACACATACATCACAAACACAAACCGAGGACAAGTTACTCCACTTCAATATACTTTAATTTACTTCATTTCATCTTACTTCAATTGTTAAAGGTAATTAATATTAACATTGTTATTATCTTACTTCAATTTTATGCTCTCATATTTCTACATGTTGAACTTTAAATTTAGATTGTGGCCAATTTGTTTCACCAATTTATTTCAACCCATTGATAATGAGGAATATTGGCCTTCTTATTCTGGATCGCCATTCATTCCAAATCCTATAATGCTTAGGAAACGAACTAGAAGACCAAAAGGTCATAACATAATGAAATGAATGAAGTTTAATCACAACAAATTAAGAAATGTGGATGGTGTATAACAAAAGGTCATAACAAGAAGAAGTGTCCATACCGTATGAGAGAAGTGAGTCAGAGTTCTACGCAACCCAATGATGATGAGTAGTAATATTTGTAATAACTATTTTTTGTAAATTTTTAATATCAATTCGATTACTAATATTTGTTCTAGTAATACATTACTAACAATAGATTACTAATACTAATAGATTACTAATAGGTTAATAATATTAATAGGTTACTAATATAATACTAATATTAATAGATTACTAATAGATTAATAATATTAATAGATTACTAATAGATTAATAATATTAATAGATTACTAATATATTACTAATATTAATAGTATATTTTATCAATGAATGTACTATAAGGACCCGAATTCTACCCTTGAAATTTTTTCTTTATTTTATTCATCCTTCATATATTTTCCTACGACTTATAAATAAATATACCAACCACTTAAGTTAAGTCTCATTTCCCTACTCATACCTATTTCATAATCTCTAAATAACATTTATATTCGCATAACAGAAAATCATAATTCATTCATGCATCCCGGTAACTACATCATAAAATTAGCTATGGGATTCCAAAATACCCATAGCTACGAACATCCAACGTTACAAATATTAATGTTCAAAATAAAGTTAGTCGTATTACAAAATAATGAATATAAGGACTTCCAAAAAAATTAAAGCCTCTAAGCTCCTAATCAATCGTCCTTACATCTTCCACCTACTTGCAATGGGATTAACATTGACCATACACAGAAAACACAAAGGAGTAAGTCATTAATGTAAAATAATGTCAATATACGTTAATCCACATTTTAATAAAGTTAAGTAAAAACTTAGAGTTAAATATCCTTAAAACCATTTCCTTCGTTTACACTTTTGAAAACAAGCTGCATAACTTGAGCCAAAGTTTGCTACATTGCTTGAGCCAAAGCTTGCTATATTGTTTGAGCCAAAGCTTGCTACATTACTTGAGCCAAAGCTTGCTACATTGCTTGAGCCAAAGCTTGCTACATTGCTTGAGCCAAAGCTTGCTACATTGCTTGAGCCAAAGCTTGCTACATTACATGAGCCAAAGTCGCTAACCAATCATGGTCGGCTAAAAACGAGTTTTATTTTCATTGGCACTCCACCAATATACAAACAGTGAATCCACACCATCACCATTAAAAACATACCCATATATGCTTGTAACAATTAAGTGATTCACTATTCATTTCATTATTTTGAGTTTTATTTCCATTGACACTCCACCAATACATAAACAGTAAATCCATACCATCATCATTACAAACATACCCATATATGCTTATAATAATTAAGTGATTCACAATTCATTTCATTATTCCGAGTTTTATTTCCATTGGCACTCCACCAATACATAAACAGTAAATCCACACCATCATCATTACAAACATACCCATATATGCTTATAATAATTAATTGATTCACAATTCATTTCATTATCTATAACCAGAAAATCCACACATTTTCCATCACAGTGCATAAGTTAAAGACTTATCCTTACCTCGGTGAGTGTTGAGGGTCAGTTTTTGAGTAACTTTACCAGTTTCCTCCACGATCTCCTCCAACCTTAGGATTTTTCCTCATTCCCACAAATAACAAAAATGTAAGTCATTTATTCAAAATAACACATAAACGACCCATATTTCATCGTCAAACACACAAGAGTTTCATACATGTTCAAAGTTTCTAAAACTACTTCATCAGGAGTTTCCAATCATTCAAGACATACATATTCACCTTGTATTCAACATTAGAGCACATACTCATAACACAATCATTTTCATATATGTTCATCATAATAACATTCACCTTTTCTAACAAATCAACAACCCATAACACATCTTCATTATAAACAAACCACACACAACATATTCTTCATCATATAACATTTAACACATTTTCTCTTGTGACCACATTTTCCTTTTGGGGGTTTTGGGGTTTTCATAAACCAACTCACAAACCCTTTCCATTATTTGAATATTAAATCTAAACCAAAAGTTTATAAGAGAGAAACTAAATAAGACGAACTACAACTCAAACGGAAGGGTTTCCATGGTTTCTCATATTTTTTAGAAGAGATCCATACCCCCAAAACAAGTTAGAAAGGAAGAAGAAGAGTTAGAAACAAGAGGTTTACCTTTTCTCAAGCTCTAAGATGATTCCTAAGGCTCTTTGCTCTTGAAAAGTTCTCTTCTCTCTCTTCTCTTCAAAGTTCTAACCCTAAAATGTGTTTGGGGTTTCTATTTTAAAGTGAACTCGTCGGGTTCTCGCTCAAGCGAGCCCATTCTCGCCCAAGCGAGAAAATCCCGCCCATTTTAAAAACTCAGATCTGACCCTTTCGCTCAAGCAAGGGATTTCTCGCTCAAGCGAGAATCCTTTCGCTCAAGCAAGGGATTTCTCGCTCAAGCGAGAATCCTTTCGCTCAAGCGAGGATCTTACAGCCTCGACATGTCCTGAATGACACTTTTCTCGCCCAGGCGAGACAACTCTCGCTCAGACGTGACCACTCTCGCTCAAGCGAGACAACTCTCGCTCAAGCGAGAATCCTTCAGTATAGCCCAGGATTTCACCCTCCCAGGTGAGCCTCTGTCGCCCAGGCGATGATTCTCTCACTCAGGCGAGACTCCCAGGACTAATACTATAATTTAATGACTTTAAAATCTAGGGTGTTACAATCTTTTCCCCCTAAAAGAAATTTCGTCCCCGAAATTTGATTAGGTTACTCTCAGGAAGATACCATCATCACCTAAACGTTAAGCATAAAATACCCTCAATCAAGCTTAGACCCAACCGGCTAAACCATTAAGATCCTTTATACGACATACAATGGCGCATACCACTCAACCGTTATATCGCATAGCCGATCCATAGACTAACCTCAGAAGTCCATATACCAAGGTCAACCATCAGGACAACCAAGGGAAAATTATCACAACCGGAATAGAGATTCCCAAACGTCTCCTCAGTCACAATAGATCTCCCGATCTATTCCTACAATCATTATTCAAAATGATCAACATAAACAGTAAGATTCACAGTAATACCTTCAATATCGGAATAAAGTGGGTGTCTATACTCATCAATACCATGACGTACTAGTTCATATTCAACATGCAAAATCTAGATCGACATCCACTCAATAACATCATTTCATTCCACACATGAGCAATAATCACGATTTACTCAAAAATTCTCAATAGCAGTTCAATTCGTACTTGCTGCACACAGAACATGGTAGTCATCCAACAAGTAGCATTTAGGAAAACAAGATTTTTGGAGTCATTCCGAGTACTAAATAAATTACCAAGTAATTATCCAACTCAACCAAACATTCTTACTACAACGATTGCAGTTTAAGAAGAGTTGATAGTTCATAATCTCAACTAGGCATACAAGGTCACAGACTCAATCAAATCACATGCTTGGTCACCAATGATCATTGCAATTTTATAAACACTCAATCCAATAATATACGTTATGAAGGGATATTTCATTTACAATTGCAAGTATACATTTAGTACTCATATCTACAACATGTCTAGGAACACTTAGTCCGAGTTACTTCACACAATTTTTAGCAATATTACATTCGCACAGGATGCAGTTGTTAAACTTTTGGGACATTCAAAGTGGAACTAAGTTAATGCTTAGCCACCTTCTACACTCCACCCAAATTGACTCTCGAAAATAGTTCAAATATAAGATTCATAGCAATCATCTCGCGAAACAAGGTTTTCATAATCATTTCACAATAGCTTCAAAAATCCATTTTTCTCATGTGACACCGAAAATTTCAAATTAAGATTCTCAAATGTTAGCTATTTCCGGAGTTACATTCCATTCGGGGCATTAGAGTCCTCACAGTCCATCTAACAAAACTTACCTATGCCATAATACTTCGATCATGCATAGTAATCACTAACACACATGAAATAAAAATTAAGTTTTGTAAGCACTATATCAAGCAGATAATTGGGGTTACAATACCACTATATCGCGAGTTGCAATTATTCCACTACAAAAGGTCAATCACCATATGCCAAAAGTTTCATGTACAACAATCAAGATGACTTCGCTATTCCCAATACTACTCTCCACAAAAGCATAACACAAGATTTCGTTCATCCATTAACCCACTAAAACTTAAGCAACACTATATCCATGTTTATCATCAAGGTTCAGATTCATGCACATATAAGAAATCGCTGGCATAATAAAAATTTGTTACATTAACTTTATTATGCCTATTTTGTTTTTCATACTAATTCGCTCTTAATTTCCAAAGGTTTAGAGAGTTACTTCAAGTTTAAACATATAAGGAATTCCCACCTTTATGCAAACACACTCTTCACAATGACATTTTGGTACTTCACCTAGTTCATTCATTACTTTGAACCATGAATTCTACCTTAGTATAATCATGCAAACTAATGCAAACAAGAAAGTCAAACTTTTAGCAACTTATAAAAATAGGGATACCAGGCTTAGTCGTTTGCAATATACACTAGGCATCTTTCATTTAATTTCCTCTTTAACACAATATTTTTAAAATCAACACTTCACGTTCACCACCTTCAATACAACATATCAATCTACATATTTCACGTGAATCATTACCTTCTTATTCTAGTCATTACCATAACAATTAACATATCGGTTCCGGAATTCATACATCACGGAAAAAATTATCTGACATTTACAATTAATCTCTAAGGAATATTTCACCATTGTCATACAGACATGTTAGCAGACTTCTACAATTTAAAATTTTGCACGTTTAAATGTCACACAATCAAAACATAGATATTTAGTCACCAAGTCTCATAGTCAATTAATCTTTACCTCATGCATATCTGTTTTTAATCTTGAGGAATGACAAGATAATCAACACATATTTCAAATAGGAACAAGTAGTAAACCACATAGCATGACATACGACTTTCCATGTTATAACTCGTCCCACTGTTACAAAGGTCTAACATTCCATTCATTATAAAACATCATTCATAGAAGAAAATTTCACCTTCCAAGACAAAAATACATAGTTCTTTCAAGTCTTATTCTTTTGAAATGTTAACAAGTTCTTAAATATCCTCTGGTGACATCAACAGAATAAACATTGATCCCTTCCCTTAAGAGAAGTTTTGACTCCCATAGTCGGCACTGGCTCCATACTACTAGCCTGGTCAGAAATCTCACACAGATTCCCAACCGCCACAGCTTTGTCAGCACTATTCAATCATAACATGGTTCGTTGTCAATCGGTCCATTCTTAGAATTAAATCTAACTGGAATAACGATAAGCAGATTGAATCTACGGTAAATATCACACCATTTACCACAACCAGACACTAAAACATAAACATCGACACCACCACCAGCACACAAGTTGGGGTGGACACGACCAAGTCGGAAGAAATGATTCAATTTGCAATTTCAGCCGGTTTTCACATTTAACACATATAAGGGAGTGTGTCGCTCCTGAATCAACAACACTAAACAAGGAATACCTGTCACCATGCGTTTACCTCGGATCAAACCGTCAACACCAGACGTATCTGTACCACTAACGGTGCTCACTTGGCTCATTGTACTAGGCCTCCCAACCTCCACAACATTTACATTCCGAGTCAACTTTGGACAAAACCTTTTTATATGTCCCTTTTTCTTACAGTGGAAACAATCATTCCCCGAACCCGGACAAATTGTTCCTGCATGCTTCCGCCCACATTTTCTGCACTTAGGAAATACATCGAGTTGAAATCCTCCAACACTAGGCTTCGACCCCTAATAACCATGGTTACGATAGACACCAGTTGGGGCATATGATCGTTGACCTTCATTCCCCTTCTCCTCATACATCCTACACTAGGTCAGACCATCCGCTTCCGATGCCTCTGCACCGCACATGGTATCCACTCTACCGATAGATTGAGGTCGCCCAGTCCCCATAGCATTCATACTCTGCCGTAACTTAGGACACCACCTCTTGATATGTCTGGTCTCATTGCAGTAAAAGCAGCAATTTGTCGTTCCAGTACACAATTCTCCTACATGACTTTGGTTACACTTGCTGCACCAGGATGGAGAGTTTAACCGTGACCTCCGGCATTTGCATGGGTGATCGGCCCATGCGAAGTGTAGCCCCGAATACCAATAGGTGGAAAATAAGGTTTTCGTTCTTCACGAAACATCTTGTCCATGCCTCTTTCGTGCAAAAAGTTTCTTTGAGGCCCGAAGTCCTTGGGAGGAATGGATTTGGAGGTCGCCACTCCAACCGCCTTCATGTTAGTACACTCCATTCCTTGGACCCACTCAATAGCAGCATTTGGAGCGAATCCGCTTTAAAACTGAGAGCCTGGACCTGGCGCCACGCTCTGATTCAGATTTTGTAAATTCTCATTCATGCCCTGGAGCACCCCTACCAGCTGTGCCAACAAATCATTGGGAACATTCTGACTCGTTTCTCTCCCTCTTTCGGCCATGTGTACCTGTACTCATACACTTGTCAGTAACTGAATGTTAAGTAGACACTAATCACATAATCACCTAGCAATTTGTAAAAACCAAACAATTTAAGCACGTAAAGGTCACAAAGAAGCATGTATAGCCATACCCTAGGCCGCAGGATCAACTATGCTCCAATACCATATTGTAAGGACCCGGATTCTACCCTTGAAATTTTTTCCTTATTTTATTCATCCTTCATACATTTTCCTACGAATTTTAAATAAACATACCAACCACTTAAGTTAAGTCTCATTTTCCTACTCATACCTATTTCATAATCTCTAAATAACATACATATTCGCATAGCAGAAAATCATAATTCATTCGTGCATCCCGGTAACTACCGCATACAATTAGCTATGGGATTCCAAAATACCCATAGCTACGAACATCCAGAGTTACAAATATTAATGTTCAAAATACAGTTAGTCCTATTACAAAAGAATGAATATAAGGACTTCCAAAAAAATTAAAAGCCTCTAAGCTCGTAATCAATCGTCCTTACATCTTCCACCTACCTGCAATGGGATTAACATTGACCATACACAGAAAACACAAAGGAGTAAGTCATTAACGTAAAATAATGTCAATATACGTAAATCCACATTCTAATTAAGTTAAGTAAAAACTTAGAGTTAAATATCCTTAAAACCATTTCCTTTGTTTACACTTTTGAAAACAAGCTGTATAACTTGAGCCAAAGTTTGCTACATTGCTTGAGCCAAAGCTTGCTAAATTGCTTGAGCCAAAGCTTTCTACATTGCTTGAGCCAAAGCTTGCTACATTTCTTGAGCCAAAGCTTGTTATATTGCTTGAGTCAAAGCTTGCTACATTGCTTGAGCCAAAGCTTGTTACATTGCTTGAGCCAAAGCTTGCTAAATTACTTGAGCCAAAGTCGCTAACCAATCATGGTCGGCTAAAAACGAGTTTTATTTTCCTTGGCACTCCACCAATAAACAAACAGTGAATCCACACCATCACCATTACAAACATACCCATATATGCTTGTAGCAATTACGTGATTCACTATTCATTTCATTATTTCGAGTTTTATTTCCATTGGTACTCCACCAATACATAAACAGTAAATCCATACCATCATCATTACAAACATACCCATATATGCTTATAATAATTAAGTGATTCACAATTTATTTCATTATTCCGAGTTTTATTTCCATTGGCACTCCACCAATAGATAAACAGTAAATCCACACCATCATCATTACAAACATACCCATATATGCTTATAATAATTAAGTGATTCATAATTCATTTCATTATCTATAACCAGAAAATCCACGCATTTTCCATCACAGTGCATAAGTTAAAAACTTATCCTTACCTCGGTGAGTGTTGGGGGTCAGTTTTTGAGTAACTTTACCAGTTTCCTCCACGATCTCCTCCAACCTTAGGATCTTTCCTCATTCCCACCAATAACAACAATGTCAGTCATTTATTAAAAATAATACAAAAACGACTCATATTTCATCGTCAAACACACAAGAGTTTCATACATGTTCAAAGTTTCTAAAACTACTTCATCAGGAGTTTCCAATCATTCAAGACATACATATTCACCTTGTATTCAACATTAGAGCACATACTCATAACACAATCATTTTCTTATATGTTCATAAAAATAACATTCACCTCTTCTAACAAATCAACAACCCATAACACATCTTCATTATAAACAAACCGCACACAACATATTCTTCATCATATAACATTTAACACATTTTCTCTTGTGACCACATTTTCCTTTTGGGGGTTTTGGGGTTTTCATAAACCAACTCATAAACCCTTTCCATTCTTTGAATATTAACTATAAACCAAGAGTTTACAATAGAGAAACTAAATAAGACGAACTACAACTCAAACGGAAGGGTTTCCATGGTTTCTCATATTTTTGAGAAGAGATCCATACCCCCAAAACAAGTTAGAAAGGAAGAAGAAGAGTTAGAAACAAGAGGTTTACCTCTTCTCAAGCTCTAAGATGATTCCTAAGGCTCTTTGCTCTTAAAAAGCTCTCTTCTCTCTCTTCTCTTCAAAGTTCTAACCCTAAAATGTGTTTGGGGTTTCTATTTTAAAGTGAACTCGTCGGGTTCTCGCTCAAGCGAGCCCATTCTCGCCCAAGCGAGAAAATCCCGCCCATTTTAAAAACTCAGATCTGACCCTCTCGCTCAAGCGAGGGATTTCTCGCTCAGGCGAGGCAACTCTCGCTCAAGCGATAATCCTTTCGCTCAAGCGAGGATCTTACAGCCTCGACAGGTCCTGAATGGCACTTTTCTCGCCCAGGCGAGACAACTCTCGCTCAGGCGAGGCCACTCTCATTCAAGCGAGACAACTCTCGCTCAAGCGAGAATCCTTCTGTATAGCCCATGATTTCACCCTCCCAAGTGAGCCTCTCTCGCTCAGGCGACGATTCTCTCGCTCAAGCGAGACTCCCAGGACTGATACTATAATTTAATGACTTTAAAATCTATGGTGTTACATGTACTATATTTTACTAATGTGTGTAATATATTTTACAGTCAGTGCTAGCAACTAACAAAATGTCATATGCATGATGCAAGGGAATCTGATTCCATGTATGATTTTGAGCTCTGCAAAATTCAAAATTTGAATTTGAATTGATTACTTTTAATGCCTTTAGTGAAGTCATTTATGAATGAAATTTAATTTATGAATGTAGTATAATTTAATAATGCATGTAATATATTTAGTTTATGACTCAATATAGTATATTTTAGCAATGGATGTAGTATATTTTGTTAATGAATGTAGTATATTTACCAATGTGTAGTATATTTTCCAGTCAATGCATCCAACCAACGAAATGACCTACGCATGCTGCAAGGGAATCTGATTCCCAGTGTGATTTTGAGGTCTGCAAAATTCAAAATTTGAATTTGAATTGGTTACTTTTAATGCATTTAGTGAAGTCATTTGTGAATGGAATTTAATTTATGAATGTGGTATAATTTACTAATGCATGTAAAATATTTAATTTATGACTCAATATAGTATATTTTAGCAATGAATGAAGTATATTTTATCAATGAATGAAGTATATTTTATCAATGTGTAATATATTTTCAGTTAATGAATGCAACCAACGAAATGACTTATGCATGCTGCAAGGGAATCTGATTCCTTGTGTGATTTTGAGGTCTGCAAAATTCAAAATTTGAATTTGAATTGGTTACTTCTAATGCATTTAGTGAAGTCATTTCTGAATGGAATTTAATTTATGAATGTGGTATAATTTACTGATGCATGTAATATATTTAATTTATTACTTAATATAGTATATTTTTTTAGCAATGAATGTAGTATATTTTATCAATGAATGTAGTATATTTTATATGTGTAATATATTTTCCAGTCATTGCAAGCAAACAAAATGACCTATGCATGCAAGGGAATCAGATTTCCTGGGTTTACCAAGTCCACGTAAACCATCAATCCATGCCCAACATCCACAAATTCTATGTATTCGTGCCCCTTAGCCACAAATTACTCTATTCCTTTTCTCTCATCCGTTGATAACATACATGAATTCAATGGTTGGAATTCAAGAGGGCACATATTGCCCTTAACCCTAAACCATATAAATACCTCAACCCCCTCCATCTCAAATCACACAATCTCTCATATATCCTCTTATATCATCTCTTACATAATCTCTTATATCCTCTCAAAATGGACCATTTTGATCCAGGTTCCTCAAACACCTCATTGTTGAGACTACAACAAAGTCATGTGTCTAGATATGTTTGGGATGATGAGGAAATCACATTTCGCGCTAGATGCAACTTTTGGCAATCACTACCTCATGAGCGAGTGTTGCAATTGATTTGCAACACTGCTTTCGGCCCCAACTTAGAAATCGGTAGCGTTGAAATCAACAATCATCTGTTGAGAGTTATGGTTGAGAGATGGACGTCAGAGACACACACTTTCCATTTCCCTAAAGGAGAGTGTACTATCACATTGGAAGATGTTGCTTACCAACTTGGCCTTCCTATTGACGGGAAAGCTATTAGTAATATTTGTTGAGCACGGGTGCCATTAATTTGTTTCGCAACTGTTGAATGAAATGATCCGGATCGGGTTAGGAGACAATTTGGGTTGCAACAAACAATACCACATGATCCACCAAACTATGACAAACTTCATAAGATGGACTTACTGGCAAAAACGAATACAATTGGCTGCAAAAGCATGAAGTATGGATTCAAATGTAGGAGAGTCGGGAACAGTGTCTCATCAACGGTGTTCCTAATACTGAAGTTTTGAATCACCACTCACAAAGTAACGTCCATATTTTGTACTCCAAGAAAATTAAAAACTTTATTCAAGGAAATGAAGTTAATGTTTTTAATGGATATTCCTTAACTAAATTAGAAGATCAGAGTGGATTCAAAATATTAATTAAGTTTTATAATTTCGAAATGCGGAAATATTCCATAATATCTTTACTTAAAAAAATGTGTCAATACACTCAACTTCACTTTCATGATCTATAAAATCATCCCTTTTACAAATACACAACTTCTTAAAGTCACTTATCTAGTCTCATCACATATTTTATAAAGAGGTCATGTCATACTTACAAAGGGAATTACTCTAACCTATTTCTCATACTACATGCCTTAAACAAATATCTTCTTAATACATAAATTAAATAGCTCTGGTCTGTACCTCCATCAGTGAATATCCAAATCGCAACAGCAGCAACCTGAACTCATATATAGCATAGACAAAGAAAAGACACAAAGGAGTAAGAACCAACTACGACGACCGCAATATGGAATTACATGAAGTAATAACATTACAGTGATGCAACCTATATGTGACACACTTAATTTAAGTCTTTAAAATTATAGTATCAGTCCTGGGAGTCTCGCTTGAGCGAGAGAATTGTCGCCTGGGCGAGAGAGGCTCACCTGGGAGGGTGAAATCATGGGCTATATTGAAGGATTCTCGCTTGAGCGAGAATTGTCTCGCTTGAGCGAGAGTGGTCTCGCTTGAGCGAGAGTGGTCTCGCCAGAGCGAGAGTGGTCTCGCCTGAGCGAGAGTTGTCTCGCCTGAGCGAGAAGTGACATTTTGGAACCTGTCGAGATAGTGAGAATCTCACTTGAGCGAGAATCTCTCGCTTGAGTGAGAGGGTCTGATTTGAGTTTTTAAAATAGGCGGGATTTTCTCGTTTGAGCGAGAATGGGCTCGCTTAAGCGAGAACCTGACGAGTTTGCATTAAATGAGAAACCCCAAACACATTTTAGGGTTAGAAATTGAAGAGAGGTGAGAGAATAGAGCTTTTCCAAGGGCAAGGAGCTTTGATACTCATCTAGAAGCTTGAGAAGAGGTAAAACTCTTGATTCTAACTCTCTTCTTCCCTTTGAAACTTGTTTTGGGTATGTTGGATCTCTTCTCAAAACATGAGAAACCATGGAAACTCGCCCTTTTGAGTTATGGTTCGTTTTATGTTGTTTTTCTCTTGTAAACTCTTGATTTAGAGTTGGTATTGCAATAATGGAAAGAGTTTGTGGGTTGATTCATGAAAACCCCAAAATCCTAAAAGTGAAAATGAGGTTAAAGAGGAAAATGGGTAAAATGCTAGAGGTAGAAGATGAGTATGCACTCTAAGGTTGAAATATGAGATGAATATGTATGTTTTAGATGTTTGTAAACTTATAATGAAAGTAGTTTAGAAACATTGAAAATGACAACTTTATGTTTCACGGTCATTATGGCCCATTTGCCTTTATGAAACAATTAACGTTTCACGGTCACAAGGAGACACCTCTAAATATTTATTGAGAATTGCAAAGGACAACTTTATGTTTTTTGTGGATATTACTTTCATCTTATCTTCCTTGATTCCGTAAACCAGAAGTCCTATAGCTCTTTACCTTAATTTTGATATTAGAAAAATAAAATGATATAACATTCTACAAATCTTCTTACACCATAGAGTCCCATGCAGTGCTAACAAAGTGCATACTAATATAAGAAACCGATAGGAACAACAAAGACATAACGCACTAGTGTTTGTTAACTACAATCTTCAACTTGAGATGAGGCAAAAATGTAGTGAAGAGAGAAACTTATGAGTGAATTACTGAAAAGAAGAATAATTGCTTGCCGATTGATGTTTTATAGATGAATGTAACTGGAGCTCATATTAACAAAAGGAAAAGGAATATTTGTATAAAAAGTTAAAAAAGTTTAACATAGTTGAAGTGATATTACTGGAAAAGGAATATTTTTATTGCGCATTGAATGATTTTGACGAGACTAAGTCTGGATAAAGACAAATCAACTATAATAACATTGAAGACTAAAGTTCAAGCATCAAAATGATTAACGAAGCTACAAAGTAAATTTTCATTTCATTAGGTCCTAAGATGTTTTGAATAGGTAGAGTATAAGTAAAGTGAACATAATGATAAATCTCAAATATTAGAATGGTGATAATGAATATGAAATTTACAGTTATACATGATTTAGGTGCATTAACATTCATAAATGACTACACGATTTTGATTAATTAAACTAAGTTGAACTTATCATTTCAAAATCATGCATCATATATTAGTAAATCATGTTAGATGTTCATAACATATTAACTAAGTATTTTCATAAAACAGTTAATCGATTAAAAATATAGTTAATCGATTAAGTCTTTGTAAATGGGAAACCCGTTAATCGATTAAGTACATGATTAATCGATTAAATCATTTTCAGTTTTCAAATCTTGGATCTTGTAAAGAACGTTAATCGATTAAGTGTCTACATAATTGATTAATATAACAAAAAATGGAATGGTATTTTAGCTAACATTTCCCACAAGTAAACATAATATTATTACACTGAATTTTCAAGATGAAACAGAGAGTTTTCTGACAAAGTGAGCAAGATGTTTTTGACACAAGATAGGAGCAGTTTCATGAATCTTTGAAGAGAGCTTTCAAGCATTCATCATATCAAAAGTCTTACAAAACATTTGCATCTCATAATCATTCATTTTCATATTCTGAATTAAGTGTATGTTGGCACAAGTAAGGTGCAAGATTTCTGTACACAAAAGAACGATCGAGTTGTAATTCGTCTCTTTGGGTGTGAGGTGTTGGGATGCTTGAAATATGTTATTAGATTAGTCCCACATCGCCTAGTATTGGAATAGAGTAGAGTTACCAATGTTATATATTGGACTCAGGTCCCTTGTTGTAATGTGCACCAGATATAAGCACCAAATAGAAACACTGAATGGGCAGTTGGGCCCATGGGTGTGATAGGGTTTGTAATCCTTATTCTCTAATAATATCTTGGTAGCCGCTCAACGCTCCCGGGGACGTAGGCACAATTGGCCGAAACCCGTTACCAAATTCTTTGTTTCCTCTCTCCTATATATTCTATGCATTATTTGATTGATTTGTGACCAATGTGGCGCAACGACCGCTTCCGTTGCACCAACAATTGGTATCAGAGCCAATTGGTAGATGACTCTTACCCATGTGCTAGATAATGGCAAAATAGGGTGAAGACATGTTGGTTAGACAAGATGCGTCAAAGGTAATATGCAAGAATAAATGAGATGAGTTAAAGGATAAGGAAATATGGCAGAACTATGGTGGGGGTGATATATGTGTTGATCCAGAATCCTAAAAGTCCATGTATTAGATTAGGATCAAGGTAGAGATAGGGACTTAGGTGTTGAGTTTGACCCTAAGACAGGTGCTGGCTGACTTTGATGCAGGGTGTAACATGGGCATTGGCTTTGATGCAAGGTGTAACACGAGCATTGGTAGAGATGCAGGGTGTGACATGGGCATTGGCTTGGATGCAAGGAAGTGACACGAGCATTGGTTAGCATTGACGCAAGGTGTGCATTATGGGTATACTCCTTATGGTGGAGTATGATAGTTCTTTTGAACAATGATTGTCAGGCTAGACAATAGTTGTAGCGGTTGAGGCTTTCCAATGAAGCTCCAAGGTTCAGTTTGACTGAATATTGAAGAGGACAGTTGTTGGTGAACTTTTGTGTAGAAGTTTCATATATCAAAAGACTTCCTAGCAATAGGTGGCTAGGCGGCGTGTTCCATTAGATGGCGGTACGCGAATGTGCACTAAAAGTTTGGAGAGCTAGGCTCTTAGTAACATCGTCAAAGATACTCAGAAGGTTTATACTGAAGGGGAGCAGACTCTTATGTGGAGTTGTTAGATAAGATTATGCATTGAGCAAGGTGGAGTCAGATATTCGCTAAGGTGAATAATCTTGTATAGATTTCCTAGGGAGCGAGATATCCGTCTATTTCAATCAAGGTGGAAATTGTTGGGGATGCTTGAAATATGTTATTAGATTAGTCCCACATCGCCTAGTATTGGAATAGAGTAGAGTAACCAATGTTATCATTGTTATATATTGGACTCAGATCCCTTGTTGTAATGTGCACCAGATATAAGCACCAAACAAAAACACCCCATGGGCAGTTGGGCCCATGGGTGTGATAGGGTTTGTAATCCTTATTCTCTAGTAATATCTTGGTAGCCGCTCAGCGCTCCCAGGGACGTAGGCACAATTGGCCGAACCTCGTTACCAAATTCTTTGTTTATTCTCTTCTATTTATTCTATGCATTATTTGATTTCCTTGTGATCAACGCTGCACAACGATCGCTTCCGCTGCACCAACAATTGGTATTAGAGCCAATTGGTAGATGGCTCTTAACCCAGGTGCTAGATAATTGCAAAAGAATGTGAAGGGATGTTGGTTAGACAAGATGCGTCAAATGTACTATGCAAGAATAAATGAGATGAGTTGAAGGAGATGAAAATATGGTGGAACTATGGTGGGGGCGATATATATGTTGATCCAGAATCCTAGAAGTCCATGTATTGGATTAGGATCAAGGTGGAGATAGGGACTCAGGTGTTGAGTTTCACCCTGAGACAGGTGCTGACTGACTTTAATTCAGGGTGTAACATGGACATTGGCTTTGATGCAAGGTGTAACACAAGCATTGGTAGAGATGCAAGGTGTAACATGGGCATTGGCTTGGATGCAAGGATGTGACACGGACATTGGTTAACATTGACGCAAGGTGTGCGTTGTGGGTATACTCCTTATGGTGGAGTATGATAGTTCTTTTGAACTATGTTTGTCGGGCTAGACAATGGTGGTAGCGGTTGAGTCTTTCCAATGAAGCTTCAAGGTTCAGCTTGACTGAGTATTGAAGAGGACGGTTGTTGGTGAACTTTTGGTAGAGGTTCCATATATCGAAAGACTTCTTAGCAATAGGTGCCTAGGCGGCGTGTTCCATTTAGATGGCGGTACGGGAATGTAAACTAAAAGTTTGGAGAGCTAGGCTCTTGGTAACATCGTCAAGGATACTCAGAAGGTTTATACTAAAGAGGAACAGACACTTATGTGGAGTTGTTAGAGAAGATTATGCATTGAGCAAGGTGGAGTCAGATATTCGCTAAGGTGAAGAATCTTGTGCAGATTTCCTAAGGAGCGAGATATACGTCTATTTCAATCAAGGTGGAGATTATTGGGATGCTTGAAATATGTTATTAGATTAGTCCCACATCGCCTAATATTGGAATAGAGTAGAGTAACCAATGTTATATATTGGACTCAGGTCTCTTGTTGTAATGTGCACCATATATAAGCACCAAATAGAAACACCCAATGGGCAGTTGGGCCAATGGGTGTGATAGGGTTTGTAATTCTTATTCTCTAATAATATCTTGGTAACCGCTCAGCGCTCCCGGGGACGTAAGCACAATTGGCCGAAACCCGTTACCAAATTCTTTGTTTCCTCTCTCCTATATATTCTATGCATTATTTGATTGCTTTGTGACCAATGCTATGTAAGGACCCAAATTCAACCCTCGAAATTTTTTGCTTTATTTTACTCCTTTCATACATACATTCATCATCTTACTTAAATCCCTCATTGATTATTCCATAAAACCAATTTTCAACATGTTATGTTACCATACACTTCATATTGCAGAAAAACATAATTCATTCAATTAATGCTTAGTAACTATCGCATACAACTAATTAAGGATTTCCAAGAATCACTATGCTCATAACTACCCATATCCAATGTTACCATAGTCAGAATTACATCTATCCCAAAATAGTGTCTAGTCAACCACAATAAAAAATATAGATAAAGAAATCCAAGTTGAGAAACACATAAATTCCTAAGTGAGCCTTCTCCTCAAATCCATCGTTTACCTACAATGAGATTATCATAACAACACACAAAAACAATGGAGTAAGTCATTAGTTCAAGACTAACATTACATGAAAATCCGCATTTTAAATACAATTAAGCAATGGTATAAATTACAAACACAAACACGTAAATATAAACATTAGTATCTTCTTTCTTCCATCTCCATTTTATTCATATTCACCCTATAGTATATATATCCCATAATATATATTCTATAGCATGCATATTACTTTCATTTCAAATATATCCTTTCCACTTATTCATATTCACCCTAGCATATATATCCCATAATATTATTCTATAGCATGCATATTACTTTCATTTCAAATATATATTTTCCACTTATTCATATTCACCCTATAACATATATCCTATAATATATATTCTATAGCATGCATATTACTTTCATTTCAAATATATCTTTTCCACTTATTCATATTCACCCTATAGCATATATATCCCATAATATATATTCTATAGCATGCATATTACTTTCATTTCAAATATATCTTTTCCAGTTATTCATATTCACCCTATAGCATATATATCTCATAATATATATTCTATAGCATGCATATTACTTTCATTTCAAATATATCTTTTCCACATATTCATATTCACCCTATAGCATATATATCCCATAATATATATTCTATAGCATGCATATTACTTTCATTTCAAATATATCTTTTCCACTTATTCATATTCACCCTATAGCATATATATCCCTTAATATATATTCTATAGCATGCATATTACTTTCATTTCAAATATATCTTTTCCACTTAATCATATTCACCCTATAGCATATATATCCCATGATATATATTCTATAGCATGCATATTACTTTCATTCCAAACATACTCATTTCCCATTAACCATATTCACCCTTAATCACATTCAACAAGTCTCCCGCAAATATACTCCTCTACCACATCGGGTAGGTCTAGTTATTTTACCCTAGACCACATCGGGCAGGTCGAGTTTATCCTCCATACCACATCGGGCAGGTCTAGTTAATTCCCCATACCACATCGGGCAAGTCGAGTTCATTCTCCATACCACATCGGGCAGGTCTAGTTAATTCCCCATACCACATCGGGCAGGTCGAGTTCATTCTTCATACCACATCGGGCAAGTCTAGTTAATTCCCCATACCACATCTGGCAGGTCGAGTTCACTCTCCATACCATATCGGGCAGGTCTATACCACGATAATTCACTACCTCTTCGGGTAGGCAATAGCAATAATCCACTACCACTTTGGGTAGGACCGTCCACAATAATCCGCTACCACTCTGGGTAGGATAACAAAATAATTCCCCTACCACTTTGGGTAGGGTAACAACAATAATATTCTTACAAACATATTACCTCTTACACATACCTTATTCACATCAGCTCATATAAAATGGAAACACTTATCCCTTACCTTGGTGAGCGTTGGAGTCGGTTTCGAGTAACTTTACGAATTTCCTCCGCGATTTCCTCCAACCTTAGGATCTTTCCTCATTCCCACCAATAACAACAATGTCAGTCATTTATTCAAAATAATACATAAACGACTCGTATTTCATCGTCAAACATACAAGATATTTACATATTTTCAAGGTTTCCAACACTGCTTTAATACGAGTTTCCAAACATCTAAAACATACATATTCATCTCATATATCAACATTAAAGCACAAACTCATCTTCCACATTTAACATTTCACCCATTTCCCTTTTTACTTATATTCACATTTTGGGGGTTTTGGGGTTTTCATGAATAAACCCACAAAACTTTTCCATTCATCAAATGTCAACTCTAAACTAAGAGTTTACAAGAGGAAAACAACATAAAACGAACCATAACACTAAATGAAGAGTTTCCTTGGTTTCTCATACTTTGAGAAGAGATCCACACACCCAAAAACGAGTTTGAAAGGGAGAAAGAGAGTTAGAATCAAGAGATTTACCTCTTCTCAAGCTCTTAGATGGTTCCCACGAGTTCTTGCTCTAAAAATCACCTTCTCCTCTCTTCTCTCTCACTTTCTAACCCTAAAATGTGTTTGTGGTTTCTATTTTAAAGTGAAATCGTCGGGTTCTCGCTCAAGTGAGCCCATTCTCGCTCAGTCGAGAAAATCCATTTTTTTTTAAATTTCAGATCTGACGCTCTTGCTCAAGCGAGGGATTTCTCGCTTAGGTGAGGCAGCTCTCGCTCAAGCGAAGATCCTCTCGCTCAAACGAGGATCTTACAGCCTCGACAGGTCCAAAATGTCACTTTTCTCGCCTAGGCAAGACAACTCTCGCTCAGGCGAAGCCACTCTCGCTCAAGCGAGAATCCTTCAGTATAGCCGATGATTTCACCCTCCCAGGTGAGCCTCTCTCGCCCAGGCGACAATTCTCTCGCTCAAGCGAGACTCCCAGGGCTGATACTATAATTTAATGACTTTAAAACCTAGGGTGTCACATGCTACGCAACGATCGCTTCCGCTGCACCAACATGAGGTATCATCTTAGAAGAAGAAAACAATTCAGTGGAAAATCCTAAGCTAGAAGTGGTGAGGTATCTATTAGAAGCTAGATCCAAGAGGTTCTGGTGGAAGAAATGTTTGTGAAGACATTCAATTTCTTCATAGTGAAAGCAAATCTCCCAGATCAGAAGGAGGACTAGATGTAGATTGCAATCGTTGGCAATCGAACTCGAATAAAACAGATCATGACAATTTTATCTTATTCATACTCTTTTACATTTGTGCAATTATTAATTTTCGTTATCTTGGATTGTATTCATATTAAAATTGTTGCATAAGTGTTATTGCATGATTAATCACATTAATTGAAAAGTTAAAATGCAAGTAAGAACAAATTGATCACTACATTTGGTAGTGTCAAGAACTAAAGTTTTTTAAGAAAACTAATCGAGTTAATCGATTATGATTGAGGTTAATCGATTAACTAGAGCTTTCTGTTAATTGATTAAGTAATCTATTAATCGATTAAAACTAGTGAAAATCAGCAAATATCTTTCTTAATCGAATATTTTTAATTGTAAACCAAACCACCTATCCACCCCTCTAGGTTTGTTAGAGCCCTTATTACCCAACAAGTAGCATCAGAGCTAGTTCACATAAGTGCTAGCTGTAAGGACCAAAATTCTACCTTTGAAATTTTTTTTTTCCTTATTTACTCTTCCCGCATACATTCCTTTCATTTTAATCTTATTTACCTAGTCATATTCATTCCACCTATTCATACCTTTATGAACTCTACTTAACAGAAAATCATGATTCATTCCACGTAATTTAATAACCACCGCATATAACTAGCTATGAGTTCCAAATCACCCATAACTACGCATATCCAAAGTTACACTTAATATCCGTTATCACCTAATCATAATTACACATTGTTTTGAAACTATAAAAAATGCACCTATATACAAATAGTGCAAATAAATGAATTCAAAATATAAGCTCCCTAAGCTTCCCAAAAATGAGTCCCCCTCATGTCACCTGTTTATCTGCAATGGGATTATCCATGACAAGAACACAAACACACGAAGGAGTAAGTCATTAATTCAATAAACGTCATTATAAGATAATCCACATTAGGAAAAAGGGGTTAGTAAACCATTTTCGAAATTCATTTTTGTCTTGCTGCATAACTTGAGCCAAAGTCGCTACACCCCTTAGGGTTAGCTAAAAGCATATTCCAATTTTTCCTTAAAACAAATCACACTTATATACTCAAGTCAGAGTGTATGCTTCTATACTCAAGCCAGAGTGTATGCTTCTATACTCAAGCCAGAGTGTATGCTTCTATACTCAAGCCATAGTGTATGCTTCTATACTCAAGCCAGAGTGTATGCTTCTATACTCAAGCCAGAGTCGCTAACCATCCATGGTCGGCTAAAACATATTTTCTTTTCACCGATTTCCGCATAAATCATTTTCCGTAAATCTACGCCATCTTTAGTATAAACACTTCATATATGTTTATACTAAATCCGTAATTCACAATATAATTATGGCATGACCAGAAAATACACACGTTTTCCATTTCCGTACACTTACGCCTACTGTAATATAAACACACCCATATATGTTTATACTAAATGCGTAATTTACAACCTCAATCATTGCATAACCAGAATATACACATATTCTCCTTTTCCGTAAATCTACGCCTACTTTAATATAAACACACCCATATATGTTTATACTAAATGCGTAATTTACTACTTCAACATTGCATAACCAGAAAACACACATTTTCTATTCCAAAAGCACAATTAAAGACTTATCCTTACCTCGGTGAGTGTTGAGTTTGGTTCTTGGCAACTTCTCAAGTCCCACCAACACCGCCTCCAACTTTAGGATCTTTCCTCATCCCACCATATAACACAATGTTAGTCTTTCATTCCAAATATCACATAAACAACTTATATTGCATAATTTAATCATACAAGATATTCATCACATGTTCGATGTTTCTAAACTACTTTCATCATAAGTATTCAATCATCAAAAACATGCATAATCATCTCATATTCCAATATTTGGAGGTAAACTCATCTTCTACCTCTAGCATTTTACTCATTCTCTCCTTTTACCACATTTTCACTTTAGGGTTTTGGGGTTTTCATGAATCAACCCACAACCCTTTCCATTCTTGAGATACTAACTCTAAACCAAGAGTTTACAAGGTAAGAATGACATAAAACGAACCATAACTTAAAATGATGAGTTTCCATGGTTTCTCACATTTTGAGAAGAGATCCAACATACCCAAATGAGTTTAAAAGAGAAGAAGAGAGTTAGAATCAAGAGTTTTACCTCTTCTCAAGCTCTTGGGTGAGTATCAAAGCTCCTTACCCTTGGAAAAGCTCTCTTCTCTCACCTCTCTTTAATTCTTAACCCTAAAATGTGTTTAGGGTTTCTCATTAAATGTTGTCTCGTCATGTTCTCGCTTAAGCGAGCTTTTTCTCGCTCAAGCGAGAAAATCCCGCCCATTTTAAAAACTCAGATCTGACTCTCTCTCGCTCAAGCGAGAATCTCACAGTGTCAACAACCCCAAAATGCCATTTCTTGCTCAGGCGAGACAACTCTCGCTCAGGCGAGAATCTTCCAGTATACGCCAGGATTTCACCCTCCCAGGTGAGCCTCTCTTGCCCAGGCGAGAATCTCTCGCTCAAGCGAGGATCCTCCAGTATAGCCCACTATTTCATCCTCCCAGGTGAGTCTCTCTGTCGCCCAAGCGAGAATCTCTCGCTCAAGCGAGGATCCCAAGACTGATACTATAATTTTAAAGACTTAAAATTTAGGGTGTTACAATCCTCCCATTCTTATAAGAATTTTCGTCCCCGGAAATTAAACATACCTCGATTCAAACAAATGAGGGTAATTCTCCCTCATTTCTTGCTCAACTTCCCAAGTAGCGTCTCCTTCGTCCACTTGACTCCACAACACTTTCACCAAAGGAATCTCCTTGCCCCCCAACCTTTTGATACTGGTATCCATGATTCTCACAAGCAACGTCGCAAAAGTCAGGTTATCCTTCAACGCTATCTGGTCCGACTCAACCACATGAGATGGATCCCCAACATATTTCCTCAACTGAGACACATGAAACACATTGTGGAGATTCGACAACAACGGTGGTAAAGCAATACGATACGCTATCGGCCCAATCCTCTTCAGTATTTGATAAGGCCCAATAAATCGCGGAGTCAGTTTACGAGATTTCAATACTCTACCAATTCCGGTAGTCGGGGCTACTCTCATGAAAACATGATCTCCCTCTTTAAATTCAAGAGGTTTCTGCCTCTTATCGTAATAGTTTTTCTGCCGACTCTGGGCGATTCTCATATTCTCCCGGATTTTCTTGATCTTATCTGTTGTCTCTTGAACCAGTTTGGGCCCCAATATTAAGTTCTCCCCAGTTTCAAACCAACTCACTGGAGTTCGGCACTTCCTACCATACAACGCCTCATAAGGTGCCATCCCAATACTCGAATGGAAACTATTGTTGTAGGTAAATTCGATCAATGGCAACATGCCATCCCAACTCCCTGGTTGTTCTAAAACACAGGCCCTCAAAAGATCCTCCAATGATTGTATTGTCCTTTCCGATCGACCGTCCGTTTGTGGATGATAAGTTGAACTAAGCTTCAACTTAGTTCCCAAAGCGGATTGCAAACTAGTCCAAAAGTTTGAAGTGAAACGGGGGTCTCTATCCGACACAATGCTTGACGGTATTCCATGCAAGCGAACAATTTCCCGGATATACAATTCTGCCAATCTCTCCAGAGAGTACCTCATGTTCATAGGCAGAAAGTGTGCAGATTTAGTCAACCGATCCACGATCACCCATATCGAATTATACCCTTTTTGAGTCTTCGAAAAACCCGATACAAAGTCCATGGAGATACTATCCCACTTCCAAACGGGAATTTCTAGGGATTGTAACTCTCCCGTGGGTCGTTGGTGCTCAATCTTGGCTTTCTGGCATACTAAACAACTCAAGACATACAAAGCCATATCCCTTTTCAATCCTGATCACCAAAACAACTCCTTCAAATCTTGGTACATCTTGGTAGTCCCTAGGTGAAAACTCATCTTGCTCTTATGGGACTCCTCTAAAATACTCTTCCGTAATTCCTCATCACGAGGTACATACACTCTCCCCTTGTAACGCAACATTCCACTAGAGTCTGATCCGAAATCGGTCTCCTTACCGCTTAGCATTAAATCTCGTTTAGCCATTAGTTCTTCATCCCCCACTTGCATCGTTTTGATTTGATCAAACAGTTCATTGGTGACTTTAAGCATTCCTAAAATCATACTATGAGGCCTTATCTGAACCTCCAAGTTCATATCTCTAAACTCTTCAATCAGTTTTCCTTCTCTAACCATCAAAGCTGACATGTGCAACGACTTTCGACTCAGAGCATCCGCCACTACATTGGCCTTCCCCGGGTGGTACTGCAACCCAAAATCGTAATACTTAAGGAATTCCATCCATCTCCACTGCCTCATGTTCAATTCCGTCTGATCAAATAAGTACTTCAAACTCTTGTGGTCGCTATACACTTCAAATCTCACGCCATAGAGATGGTGTCTCCAGATTTTTAAGGTAAAGACCACCGCGGCCAACTCAAGATCGTGGGTAGGGTAGTTTTGCTCATGCGTCCTCAATTGCCTAAAATCATAGGCTACAAATTTCCCCTCTTGCATTAACACGCAACCCAAACCTTGCTTGGACGCATCACAATCAACACTGAAGTCTCTGTCACAACGGACTGTCCACACATAAGGTTCCCCCTTCCTGGTGAGCTTAGTCAGTGGTAGCGCCAGCTTCGAAAATCCCTTAATGAATTTCCGATAGTAACCGGCCAAACCCAGAAAACTTCTGATCTCAGTGACTGACTTGGGCACCGCCCAATCCATGACCGCTTCAACTTTAGACGGATCTACTGCCACTCCTTCCTCGGATATTACATGTCCAAGAAAATTTACTGACTCCAACCAGAAGTCGCATTTTGACAGCTTTGCATACAACCGATTCTTGCTAAGAAGTTCTAGCACAATCCTTAGGTGCTCAACATGTTCCTCTCGGCTTTTGGATTAGATCAAAATATCATCAATAAATACCACTACGAATGAATCCAAATACGGATGAAAAATCTGATTCATGTAGTCGGTAAATATTGTTGGGGCATTCGTTACACCAAAAGGCATGACTAAATACTCAAAATGTCCATACCTTGTTCTAAACGCCGTCTTAGGAATATCTTCTGACTTCACGTGATGTTGGTTGTAACCAGACCGAAGATCAATCTTTGAAAATACTATCGCTCCCCTTAACTGATCCATCAAGTCATCGATCTGAGGCAACAAATACCTGTTCTTAATAGTGACCTTGTTCAACTGCCGGTAGTCGGTACACAACTGTATACTACCATCCTTTTTCTTAACCAACAAAACAGGCGCACCCCATGGCGAGACGCTAGGATGAATGAACTTCTTTGCCAACAAGTCCTCAACCTGCTTTTTCAACTCAGCCAATTCTAACTGTGCCATCCTATAAGGAGCTATAGAGATGGGTCCCGTTTCAGGTACCAAATCAATAGAGAATTCAACTTCTCTTACGGGAGGTAATTTTGGAATTTCACTAGGAAATGCCTCAGGAAACTCACGAACTATCGGAATATCCTCAACTTTGGGTTTTTCACTACCCTCCAGGAATGCCAACAACATAAACACGACTCCTCCCTCTTTACAAGAAGTCATGACTTCCTTTGCCGACAACAGCTTCATGTCATTGACCTCATCAGAAACCTCATCAAGATTCCCGAATAACACGGTCTTATCAGCACAATTTAGCATCACATGATTCGCCGACAACCAATCCATCCCCAAAATTATATCCAACTGGGTTAGTGGTAAGCAGATCAAATCCACGGTAAAAGTTCTACCGTTTACCACTACCGGACATCGTGACACAACTGTCGATACCACCACAGGCACATCAGTTGGGGTGGATACGACCAAGTCGAAAGGCAACGACTCAGTTTTCAATTTCAGTCTATCCACGCAGTCATTAGATACAAAGGAGTGTGTTTCTCCCGAATCAAAAAACACTAAAAGAGGAATATATGCCACCATGCAATTACCTTGGATCAGGCCATCAACATCAGATGCATCTGCACCACTCATGGTGAACACTTTGCCAGTAGATCGAGGTCGCTCAGCCCTCACAGTATTCATACTCTGTGGAAATTTAGGACAATATCTCCTAACATGCCCAACTTCCTTGCAGCTAAAACAGGTAAGTGTCGTAGTAGGGCATGAGTCACCCCCATGAATTCGGCCGCATTTGCTGCACAATGACGGAGAGTTCAACCGTGACCCTCCGGCATTTCCATGAGTCCTCAGCCCATGTGGAGTATTTCCCCGACTACCCGTTGGTGGAGAGTAAGGCTTCCGTTCCTCTTGAAACATTTTGCCCTTTCCCTTGCCGTGTGAGAAGTTTCGTTGAGGGCCATAGTGTTTCGGAGGGTTATCTTTTCTAGCAGCAGCGTCCCTCCTCCGCACATTATCTTCGTACATCCTACACTTGTTCACTAGCGTAGGGAAATCAGAAATCTCTTCGTGACCAAATGTCACCCGGAGTTCGGGCCTCAACCCCATCTCAAACTTCACACATTTGGACCTCCCATCCAACTCTAGTTCAGCATAAGGGCAATACCGGATCAATTCTTCAAATTTGGCCGAATACTCCCCCACGGACATGTTCCCCTGCTCTAATTGCAGGAATTCCCTCTCCTTCTCCCTTTTCAGGTCTGCAGGAAAATATTTCTGGAGGAATTTACTCTTAAATGCTCCCCACGTGATGATCTGCCCTTCGACCTCCATTTGTCTCCGGGTCATTTCCCACCAGTTCTCTGCCTCTTTCACCAGCATGTAGGTGGCGTAGGCCACTCTCTAAACATCAGAATAGCTCATGGCCTTGAAGATTCTTTCAAATCCTTGGACCCATTCAATAGCCGCATCCGGAGCGAACCCGCCTTGGAACTGACTGGGTTTTCTCCTGCAGAATTCATCCAGACCTCGATATTCAGCTGGCCCATGTGGAACCAATAGTTGTGAACTCGGACTTGGTGTCGCGTTCTGGTTCAGGTGCTGTAAGTTCTCGTTCATATTCGATAGTAAGGCAGCAATCTGAGCCAACAATTCATTCTAACCCAATCCTCTCCCTCTTCCTCTTCCAAACATCTCCGCAATGGGTAACTGTTTATCTCAATTCTCACTTCTAAGTAAACCAGGTTTAACCAAACAAATCAACAAAATAATCCACACAACAGTTCACTTAAACCACATAGTCCAATCATTTAGAAGTTACAAAGAAGCAAGTAAGGTCATACTCTAGGCCGCAGGACTAACTATGCTCTGATACCATATTGTAAGGACCAAAATTCTACCCTTGAATTTTTTTTTCCCTTATTTACACTTCCCGCATACATTCCTTTCATTTTAATCTTATTTACCTAGTCATATTCATTCCACCTCTTCATACTTTTATGAACTCTACTTAATAAAAAATCATGATTCATTCCACGTAATTTAATAACCACCGCATATAACTAGCTATGAGTTCCAAATCACCCATAGCTACGCATATACAGAGTTACACTTAATATCCGTTATCACCTAATCATAATTACACATTGTTTTGAAACTATAAAAAATGCACCCATATGATGATAAATATTAAAAAAATATATATTTAAAAAATAGTGTAAAAAACAACCAAAATAATCATAACATAAACAAATAACCTCATACATTTTTATGTAATTTATTATGTAAAAAAAAATCTTTAGGAAAGAAAACAGATTAGTTTATATTCAATTTTTAGCTAAAGTATCCAAACATAAACATATTATAATCTTAACAATTTATAATCTAACAATTTATAATCTCACAATTTATAAACTGAAACTAAAAACTTGATCCATATCAAACGCACGCTTAGTAACAGATTTCCTAATTAGGAAAGAAATAATAAGGGGTTTGCTTATGTGTTCTCCAAGAAATGAGAGAGTGACCAAGGAATATGCAAAAACCATAAACAAAGCGTCTTGAATCAGTGCAAGTTGTCCAATCAGAATCGCTAAAAGCTTTCAATTGCAGAGATGAAGTAGAAGGGTAAAATAACCCCTGACTAGGAGAACTTTTGATGTATCTCATAATCCTTGTGAGTGCTTGATGATGTGCAATAGTAGGATTACTCATAAATTGACTAAGTTGTTGAACCCCAAAGCTAAGATCTGATCTATACTTTGTGAGGTAGAGTAATCTTCCAACTAATCTTTTAGGAAGAAGGATCAGAGTATGCACCAGAAGCATCAACAACTAAGCTTGTTCCTTTAGCAATTGGAGTTGCAGCTGGTTTAGATGCCAAGAAACCAGTATCAGCCAATATGTCCAAGGCATATTTTCGTTGGCTTAAGATAATACCTTTGCTGGATCTAATGATCTTTAAGCCAAGAAAGTATTTCAAAGCACCCAAATCCTTTATCTTGAAGAGATTGTGAAGTTGATGCTTTACTTAATTGATTTCAGTTATATTGTTCCTAGCCAAAATCATGTCTTCCACATAAACAAGTAAAGCTATGAAGTTGTTGCAAGTTCCCTTAGTAAAAAGTGAGTGATCATGAGAGGATTGTTTATAGCCCATATGAATAAGAGTACTAGACAACTTGTTATACCATTGTCTACTAGCTTGCTTCAAGCCATAGAGAGACTTATGGAGTTTGCACACTTGGTTAGGCTTAGAACAAATCACCCCTTGAGGAATATGCATATAGACCTCTTTAGTTAATTTTCCATGCAGAAATGCATTGTTGACATCCAACTGATGCAATAGCCAATTTTCAGAAGCAGCAATGGCTAGAATCAACCTCACAATGTTCAGCTTTACCACAGGTGCAAAAGTATCAAAGAAATCCACCCCTTCTGTTTGATTATAACCTTTGGCTACTAACCTTGCTTTGTAACTTTCAATACTATCATCAAATTTGTGTTTAATTCTGTAAATTCATTTAGATCCAATAGGAAATTTGTCACTTGGTAGAGCAACAATCCTCCAAGTGTTATTAAGTTCTAGAGCTTTCAATTCATTTTCTATAGCAGAAATCCAATAAGGTGATATGATGTGGTAATACTTAGGTTCTGGATTTGTGCCTACTAATAAGACATGATGCAGATGATATGAAGAAAGAGATGAATAGGATAAGACAAAATAAAGTTGATGTGCTATGTTTGAATCTGAATTGGAATGTGTATGAGTATTTAGAAGATTGCAATGGAAATCATGAATATAGTGATGAGGATATCATATTATGGTTGATTTTCTAGTGGAAGGTATGGATGAGTGTTGTATTGGTGGAGAGGAATTAGTTAAGGATTGTGTATGAGGGTTGATGCTTGTATGTGGTTCAGTGGCTATATGTGGTTCATGAGGTGAATGTGGTTCAATGGATGTATGTGGTTCAATTGATGTTTGTGTTTGTTGATTGGTAAGTGATGGAGGTGTGCTATGCAGTGGTTCACAGAAAAGATAATCAAACATGGTTGGGTCATAACCAAGAGGATTGTTATGAATATCAGGCACAAAAGTATTTGGGTAAGGAAACTGGTCCTCATAAAAGTGTACATATCTAGACAAAAACACTTCTCTGTTATGCAAATCAAATAACACATAACCTTTGATCCCTTTTCTGAATCCCAAGAAGATGCATTTTCTTGCTCTTGCATCTTACTTAGTTATGTGACTTGTAAGTGTAGTTGCAAAGCATAAACAACCAAACACTCTTAGCTCATTCAGATCTGGCTTAAATTTGTGCAGAAGCTCGTATGGTGATTTTTTGTTGCAGAGTTGGACTAAGCAATCTGTTGGTTAAGAAAGTGCCATGTTGGACAGCATAAGATCAAAAAATCTTTGGAAGTTTTGCTTGATAAAGTAAGGCCCTTGTCACATTGAGCAAATGTCTATGCTTCCTTTCAACATCTGAGTTCTATTGTGGAGTTTCAATGCATGATGTTTGATGAATAATTCCATGATGAGCATAATAAGATGGCACATTAAACTCAACATCATTGTCAGTGCGAATTGCCTTCACAACAGTGTGAAATTGTGTATGTGTGAGTGTTACAAAATTCTGCATCAATGCTCTTGCTTCAGACTTGGCTTTCATTAGATATAACCAAGTATGCACACTATGATCATCCACCACAGTAAGAAAATATTTGTAACCATGAAATGAAGAAACATCTAAAGGACCCCAAATGTCCATGTGAATGAGGTCAAAAAGTTGCAAACATCTATGCATTTTATTAGGGAAAGCCAATTTTGTTTGTTTAACAATATGACATGAATCACAAATCTTATGAGAATCAAAATTTACATAAGCAAAGTCTTTACAAATGCTTTGCAATACAGAGATTGAGGGATGACCTAATTTGAAATGCCACAAATCAAAAACAAGTACACTAGACACTGAATTAACAAGGTAATTGGCTTGTGATCTTGAAGGTGATGATAGGATGTATAGATTGTTCCTCGCTTTAGCATGTCCAATCATCTTCAAGGTATTCATATCCTGAATCATGCATTGAGACTTGTCAAAAATGACCTTGCAATTTAAAGCATTGGCTAGCTTATGAATTGAAATAAGGTTGAACATAAACTCATACACAAATAAAAAATTGTGCAAGATTAAGGACTCATAAAACATAACCATTCCAGAATAGTTTGCTTTGACAACTAACCCATTTGGAAGCTTAATAATGATTGGATTGATAGTATGATATGTGACAAAACTAGATAGATGTGGGCATACATGATCAGTTGCACCAATATCAAGAATCCATGGAAAATGATTACATGAATTCTGGATACAATCCTTAGTATATGTGTTATCATCTGGCATAATGCTAAGTTGATTCACCTTATAAGTCAAAGAAAGTTGTCTTGTGTTTTGCATCAAGGAAGCAAGCTTTGCATATTGAATAGGACTAAAATTGAGTGTGAGTTTGATTGAGGCTTCTGCATATGCACCATTATCTTGATTCTCAATTGACATAATGTTGTTGCTTGCATTATGTAAGTTATTCCCATCTGATTTCATCCTTTGCATACCAAAATTAGGTGGAAAACCATGCTTATAATAGCATACATCTCTAGTGTGCCTTTCTCTTCCACAAAATATGCATACTTTGGTATTGTTGGATCTTTCTGAACCGTAGGCTCTACCAAAACCTCTTCCTCTGCCTTGATAATTTCTCTTTCTTCCATTTGTGTTACCCCTACTCATACCACCTCTCCATTGTTGTGATAAACCATTATTCTATGGAGCTCTTGTTTCATTTGAATTGAATAGAATCTTGACATTTGAATCCCCAATCTGTCTTTCTTGCTGCAATAGTAATTGAAAAACTTTGTTAATTGTAGGCAATGGTTCCATTAACAAAATCTGACTTTTTGTTGTGTTGAATTCATCATTCAATCCCTTCAAGAAACATACAACATATTCTGAATCTCTTTGAATCTTTAATGCTTTTATCATACATTTGCATTTTTTGATACAAGGACAAGATAATAGCAATCTTAATGACTCCAAATCCTCCCAAATGGTTTTTAAGTCAGTATAGTAACTCGGGATACTTTTTTCTCCTTGTTTGAATGAATGCAGATCTTGCAACAAATCTGACATTCGAAAATAATCCTTTTTTTAAAACCTTTCCTTCAAATCCTCCTATAGATCTTGTGCATTCTCTATATAAATTGTGCTTTGTGCTATTTCTGATTATAAACATCTTGTAATCCATGAAACAACCACAGTATTACATCTTTCCCATGCATCAAAATCATGATCTTCGGGTTTTGCTACTGGAATGAAACCATTAACGAACTTATATTTGTTCTTCGATACCAATGCACGTCTCATGCTTCTACTCCAAGACTGATAATTTGATCCATCAAGTGGTGTTGATACCAAAGTTGCTCCAGGGCTGTCTCCTGGATTTAGGAAGTAAAGATTTCCAGGGTTTTTTGACTGAAAATCATTGTTGTATGTTGCTGCTTGTGGATCATGATCTTGTGTTTCTGATATGTAGTCCCCCATTTGAGATGAAGAATTGTAGAAAGAAGAATCAAGAAGATGGAGATAGGAAGATCGAAGATGGTGAAGTTTGGAAGATGAGAGAAATGAGAAATTGAGAAGGTTGAAGACGGTTATCAGAGAGACAGCAGTATTCAGAGCAAATTGCTCTGATACCATATTAAATTTGCTGAATATTTCAATACAGCTATATTTTAGTGATATTGGATATTGGTATGCTCTAATAAGTTATGATATGTATGAATGATAACTATCATGACTTGGGTTTGTGTTAATTCATATGATAACTAGCAAGTTACTCGTGCATTCGCACGCGGCGACATTTTCTTGCCGAATGATTAAGAGCATACATGTTATATGTACATTCATATGGTTAAAAATATAGATATTACTCGTGCATTCGCATGGTTAAAACACACATGTTACCTGTGCATTCATATTGTTAAGAACATACATGTGACTCGTGCATTCACATCGTTAAAAATACAGATGTTATTCATACATTCGCATTAATAAGAACACATGTTACCAATGCATTACATAGTTAAAACACACATGTTACTTGTGCATTCGCACAGTTAAAACACACATATTATACGTACATTTGCATCGTTAAGAACACTTAAAACTAATAGTAGACATGTTCGAAATATTAAAAAAAATGAATATTCATCTCTTTTAAAATTTCATATATATGGATTTGTTTTCTGAAATATATAAGGAATGTAATATCTATATACCGTGAATGTAAATATTTATACACAATATGTATATCATTCACCACTCATTTATACTACTTCTTTTTTGAATTAAACATGAATAATGCAATAACAATATATCAAACTTATACACTATCGGTGAACACATCATTTTCTCATATAAAAATCTAAATTATTGCTCGAAGTTATGAATGTATGTAAAAATAGTCTCATATATAAAATATATATTCTAGTGTGTTATTTGTTAGTATACGCTACAAATGAACAATATTTGAATTGTGACATTACCTTGCATTTTGTTTTTCTTGTCTAATCATTTTTATTTTCATCCTTGTTTGTGCATTTCGTTTTTCTTGCATAATCAATTTTCTTTCCATCCTTATTTGTGAAGCTCAATTTTTTTGCTGCTAGGGACTTCCATATTAAATTGTGATCACAATCACAATTACGGTTAATTCGTTTGCGGTCATTACAATGCAGATTACCACCATTGCGGTGCGATTTATTTTGTCATTAAAAAAATATTTTTAAATTCGATATGGCTTGATGCAGCTTAATGCAGTCCAATGTGGCTTAATGCCAACCAAATGTGGTCTAATATGGTGCATTATAACCCAATGCAGCAATGTGATGCGGCATTCATTGCAACCGCAATATTGTGGCCACATCACATGATGCGGTCCACAATTTTAATCATTGGGCCTTCCTATTCACCGTTCCAATCCAATTTGATGACCATGGGTTAGTAAAATGATTTGTATAAGGACATACCCATCACAAAATGCTCCATGGGTGCAACTTCAAGACTATTGTTCCTTTTTCAATTGAAAATTACATACTATACATTTAACACAATGTTGTTGGCTTGCACAATGCACTTTAGTTACCCGAATAACAGGGCATGTATATATCATATAAAAAAGGTTGTCTAATGCACGACACCTAGTGGAATTTGGAAGGATAGATGTTATAGCTTTACCTTCACAAGTAGAGAGACTGTTTCGAGGCTGACAGGCTGATAACAAGGCATGTATATCATGATAGAACTAATCGAAGAATCTGTCCCGAGAGCTTGAACGATTTTTCTGTTTCTTCCAGACAGTGGTCCTTCTCTTCCCGAATCCATTCCTGAGTATAAACAACAGAGGAATACCAAAAGGTTCAGTTATCACTCTAAATCAAAAAAACTGAAAACTATAATTTTATCATTTGCTACTTAGAATTTAAAAGTACTTAGATTGTAAGGAAATCTATGCAAAGAAGAAAGTTGAAGAAATTTACTTCAGCAACTTTGTTCAACTTGTCCCTCACATTCTGCAACAACTGAGATAGATCCCCATCCCATTTATAGAACTCCAACTCCTTGTTGTTTAGTATCTTTTGAGCAACCTGAAAGAGTTAAAGTTAATGTGCAAGAGGATCTTCAACATAGGATAAGGAAACTTTCATTATTGGTTTCTTATTTAATCAAGTGAAAAGGACTGCAAAACATGTAGAACATAGTAAAGCCTACTTCTTAATGTTACAAGCATAATTACATATTTCTCTCAATTATTGTACGTGTCGAATTCACTGTATAGCATATCAAGTACTGGGTTCGTCATAAAGAAGTCTCATAAAAATAATTTAACAAAAAATTACAGTGTTATGAGAAACATTTCCTCATGGAAACATGAAGGTATCACCTAAAATCGGTAGGAAATCAGACATGTAAAATGATGGTTAGTCAATTCTCTTTTTTACTCTTATGGTCTGTTTGGGAGTTGGGTTTTCGAGGGAAAGGAAAAGCTTCAGAGTCATCTTCCAAGTGTATTTCATGGCTCTGAAGATTTCTCTTTCCTTTTCTTCCCCTCCAAAATCCAAATCGCATTGATTAATTGGAAATGACACTTTTTGAATCTTTGCTACCAGATTGCATTTAAGACTTTAGTTGTATTTGGAATAGCTTATTTTACTTCGGAAAATGATTATAGAATCAAAATGCTTCCCAAAGGGGTTTTGGGTTGAAAAGCTATTTCTAGAGTAGAGAAGCTATGATAATCAAAACATGCATGCTTATATCATCAATATTATCGATAATTATTACTATTGATATTTTATCATCATCGTACTATGATACACAGATCGAAGTATTCGAAACAAAGAGAAAGTAAAACATATAGCACATATGTGACATAACTCTGCAGATATCTTCATATAGACACAACTGCTGTGGGAATTGCCAGTATCAAAAATCAGTTAAAATGTGCCTATAGGCTATGGATGTAAAACTTAGGGGACTCTCCGATGTGAATCAAAATTGAAATATTCTCAGTTCATAAAATTTGCCACTATGTTCTTACATCTCCCAGACATTAAGCATATAAATCATAAAACAGATTTTACTGTCAACAAACGACAATTGAAACAAAATATGATCAGCATAATTAATGTGGAATACATCATAACTTAACGTCTTGTTTTCTATGCATGCGATTAGTTACCTTTTTCCCAATCATTCGACCACCAGCTGAATGGGCAAAGTAGATGTTGTAAAAGTGGCAAATGAAGGCTTGGGGATCCTTTTGCGATAACTCGGTAAGATATTGTGCATATGTAAGACCAGGAGAGGAAGGTTCGGGAATTGTATGACCTTGCTCCTTGAACCACTCCAAATCTTTTGCTAAACTTGCAGACCTTTCCAATCCTGTATTTCTGAATTCAGCATCTACACAGAAAGACAAAAGCTTCAGCATTTTACACTAAGATTACTTGCATCTAGATATAGCTAACTGTGACAACTGACAAGCTTCAATACAGCCTAATGTTTAGCCAGTGACTTCGGAGATATAATTTTCGATAGAAACACCTCATTAATCAACAAATGAGGCAAAATTGTTTACAGAAGTTTATCACAGTAAGAAAAGGGAAAATTAAAAAATATATATCACGAAAGAGATCAACCTCAGCCGAACTGATAATGATTTGGGACTGTTTTGTTATTGGTTTGAGTGTCTACTGGTAGTGTAGGTAGGTAGTTGGGGAATGCGGTGAAGATGAAACATTTTCAAGCATCGTAAGTTATGTAGGATGTCAAAGTACTCATAATCATTTTGTAATGTGCTTTTAGCTAAGCTTCACAGTTATAGAGACTTCAAGGTATAACAGGAGTTTAGAACCATTTTCAAACAAGAACAAATCAAATCACACAGAACAGATGAGCATATATATTAAGCTAAAACTTCTAACTCAGACATTCGAAGGCTCCTATAATCATTATTTACCAATTATCATACGAAATATATCCATCAATACATCAGCAACAACGATCAAGCCTATATCCCACAAAATATATCTATCAACACCCAAAATTATATTAAAAAAATAGAAAACAGACCCCTGCTAATACTCAAACATCACCCACACATCACTATTATAAAATCTGTCCACCTAGCCCATTACTTATTAGCTTAAACATTCCTCTAAACCTATATAACACTATATGAAGAAAGGAGTCAAAGGACCCTCATGTATATCTCTCTGAATAGTCTCATATATTAGGTATTCAGTATTCTACTAACTTAAGCCTCAAAGTATCTTTTTCTGGTGTTTATCCCCTCTCGATCGAGAACAATTGCAGATAGAGAAAGCCACTCTCAGCCACTACTCAGACCGGGTCAGGATCACGCCATAAGAACCCAGGCTGAGTAGTGGAGGACTTAAGGGAGTAGAGTGATAAGGAGGTTGAGGGTTTAAATCCCACCAACTACAAAATAGTAACATATAGTAACATTTGCCTATCAAAAAATCAGAACTGAGGCTAAACAAGAGCCATGAGTGAGAAAGACTTACATAGGCACAACAAACCAATCAATTTCACTTTCATGTCATTAAAATAACAACATAGAAAAGACAAGGAAATCCTTATTTCAGTTATTTGAATGACATGAAAGTACTCAATTAATTGTGTTTAGTGTTTTAAATTGCAGTCATGGTTACATTGCCTCTACCACAATCGCGGACAATTGTGGGAAAATACGGCAACAATTACAGTCACAATGCAGTTACGAACAATACCAAATCATAGTTACGAACAATACCAAATCACAATATTGCAACTGCAATTGCGACTGTGGAGTCCAATTTAAAACACGGGTAGTGTCTAATATTATAAACTTCAAATATATCTAAAAATTGTGGGAAAATAGGGCAACAATTATAGCGGCAATACAACTACAAACAGTGATTTAAATTGCGGACCACATCACTGATGTGGCCGCAATATTGCGGTGACTGCCACAACAGCCTCAAACCGAAATTGCGTTGTGACTCTGAATCACAATGATGCAGCCACATTAGGCCGCAACACAACCGCATTGGACCCATTTAGACCGCATCAGAGCGTATCAGGCACCACATTGGATTAAAAAATATTGTTTTAATCACAAAATAATTCACATCTCAAAGGTCGCAATCCGCATCGCAACTAGCACAATGACCGTAATTGCAGTAACTTCAACCGTTAACATAATCGGGATTTAAAACACTCGTTGCCAAAAATACCGAAATCACAATATTGTAGCAGCAATTGCTATTGCGAAGTCCAATTTAAAACACAGATGATGTCTAATATTATAAACATAAAACATATCTAAAACTACTTACATGAAGGATAAGCAGGCTCTTGAACAATCTTCTCAAGCGTATCATAGACAAACTTACTATCAACAAGGAACTTCAAATACCCATCAACACTTGGTTCCCATTTAGCCACAGTTTTTTCCTCTGGTTCTTTAACCTCTTTCTCACCCTCCTTAGCTTGATCCTTAGTATGCAATTTCATAGCCACGAATCTCATTTCCTCCACGAAACCCTTTGACTCACCAGGGTTACGCTTCTTCGACTTCTCCGCGGTGGTAGATGACGCAATAACACCATTCATCGGCGTCACTGAAACTGAAACTCGACGAGGAAGAGAAGAAAGATGAAAGTGTATGAATGAAGTTTTGGGTATGAAAGAAGAGGGGAATTGAGAAAGTGGAAGAAGAAGGGGTTTGTTAAAAAGGGATTGGAATTGAGAAAGTGGATTTAGCGAAGACATGATGAGTGCACGAATGATGTGAAGTTAGATAACAAGCGATGAAGTAGGAGAAAATCAAGAGAGAATAAGAGTTTGTTGGATTTAATTGCTAAGGTTGAAGGAGACAAGTAGAACTATCCTTAAACAAACTTAACCAATCATAATCGTTTTTAGAGAATAAAGTCTTAGTTTATCTTCTTATATTCAATTATTTTTTTGTGGTGTTTTATTTTTTATTTTTATAATATATTTTAAAATAAAAACTTGCGGTGAGAATATATAATTTCTTCCCTCAAAATTATTTATAAGGATATATTTTATTCTCTTGTTTTATACTTTAAAATATGAAAAAAATTATTTTCTTAATTGTCTTTTAAACTTTTATTATTAGTGAAATTAGTCTCTACATCTTGCTTGCACAATAGAAAGAGCCACAGGCTTATCTCTCCATCTAATCAAATTAGCCAAGGGCGTTCATGAGCCCATGCTAAAGTTTCAATCAATTCCTGCTAATACCCGTGCCAAGAGATTAAGAACATAAATCCAGTAGCCCAAACAAGATGTCCAAATAAGAATATCCACGCCATAATGTTAAATTAATAATAGTTAAAAATTGTAAAACATACTTTTTTTTTTTTTAACTTCAACCATTAAATCATTATTATTTAATTTTAAGTTATATATATATAACAATATTAGTGTATTAATCAATTTTAACTCTCAAATTTACTTATCATTTTCTTTTTTATCAAATTTGTGTTTTGATGGTGATTTCCTCCCCATATCAATATTAGTTAACTTTAGTATTGCATTACTACCATCATGAGTCTGATTTCAATGACTTCATTGTTAACATATTAGTAATTTAACAATATATTTATATTTATATCAATTTCATAAACTAATAAAGTTTAATGAATAATTAAGAAGAAAGAATAATTATAGTAACTAGTTATAAAAAAAACATAAAGTCTACATGGATTTTATGCATTTTTTCCTAAAATAATAATATGGAAGATGGTGTGCAAAATATTCTTTAATTAATAAGCAACCAATATTGTTCTTTGTTAGATGGATGTCTTTTTTTGGCTAAAAGGATGAATGGATTGGGGTTTCTCTAGTATTGGTGGAGAAAGATAGTTTGTTGTTGAGGAGAGGGAAAAGGCAAAGACAACACAAAAAAGGACTTATTCCTAATTTCCCTGGTTGACACTTTGCCAAGTTGGAGGGGCACAACCTATCTCACATGTCACATGTAGTCAAACATGTTATCACTTTTAACCATGTTGTTATTTGAATAAATCAAATTTAACAATTTTTTTATAATAAATAAAATTTTTTTTATCTCTCTTTACTTTCATTATTTATCCTATCCATATCATAAAATATCTAAAAATCAAAGGATAACTTAAAATCATGATAGTTTGGTTGTTAAATTGGTTTATAAAATGATTGTTATGTGAAATAAGCTTTCTCCTCTTACTTAATGTATGTAATTTTTTTAATTAAAAAAACCACATAAATAATAAAAAGAGGAGGTAGATAAAAAAAGTAAAAAAACTATGATATAATATTTCTCAATAAACATGAGTTATAATAGTTTACTATGTTGTTGTAATTGACCGTACTCATTAGGATTAAGGTTTGATTATTGTTGTTTGAATCTTTGGAGAGAGTGCATCTTGTTTTCATATACACAAACCTTGAATTAATCATCACTTAGAATTTAGGTTCTTGTGAGATTTTTGTCTTTCGATTTACAGTTGAGTTCAGTGTTCTATTAGAACATACTAGGTGCATACAACTCAATTTTATAATTAGCCATTGTAATTGAGATTCTCTAAGTGTAGAGAATTATAGGGAAATCCTAGCTGGGGTTAGGTAGTGAGCCTTCACCTTTACAAAGGTCTTGGTTGAGAGGGAGTAGCAGTTGGGACTATATCGTGAGTAAGTGTTGACTATCCGAAATGACAGGTTGGAGGTCAAACCATCTTGAGTGACTCTAGGGCCATAAAGGAGCGTTTTTAAAGTGCATTGGAAGTGTGTTTTTAAACATATGTTTTATTCCATAGTGAATAAAAATCTCCCGATATCATAAGAGGAGGCCTAAATGTAATTTGCAAGTGGACCCGCAAACGAACCAGGATAATATTCTTTGGCGCACTCTTCTTGTAAGGACCCAAATTCTACCCTTGAAATTTTTTCTTATTTTTAACTCATACAAACATATATTTTCCTTATATCTTATGATTGCTAACCCGAAGTACGTTACATTAGTTACCTTGATTATTTTTTGATCATTTTATCATGCATCATTCATACACACATTCATAAGGCAGAAAAACATAATTCATATATAGTTATGGGTTTCCAAAATCATAATACCCAAGGTTACAAACATCCAAAAATATAATGATCATGGTTACAAAGGTTCAAATCCATAGATAGTCTGTTATGATACAAAAAATGCAAATAAAGGAATCCAACGTTAAAGCTCCTAAAGCTCCAAGTCAAGCATCCTTAATTTATCCAATTACTTTCCATGAGATTATCAAATGGAAAATACATAAAACATACAAAGGAGTAAGTCATCAATTTGATAAATGTCATTATCCAATAAATCCACATTTTAAATAGAGTTAAGTAAACAATTTAACATTCGAACATAAGATCAACACATCACATTTCCCAGCTCATATCACTTCATTCACCACTCTTATTTATGCATTCCTCCTCATCAAAACCTTGTCACCTTACTCATCATTGCTACACCACAAAGTTATATTCCACATATATATTTTCTATTACATTACCACATAGGGCAAGACATTCAATTCAATACCACGTAGGGCAAGTCAATCGGAATACCACGTAGGGCAAGTCATTCGCAATGCCACGTAGGGCAAGTCATTCACAATACCACGTAGGGCAAGTCATTCGCAATACCACGTAGGGTAAGTCATTCGCAATATCACGTAGGGCAAGTCATTCGCAATACCACGTAGAACAAGTCATTCGCAATACCACGTAGGGCAAGTCATTCCAATACCACGTAGGGCAAGTCATTCCAATACCACGTAGGGCAAGTCATTCGCAATTCATATATAATCAGAAAATCCACGCATTTTCTATCATCAAATACAATTAACCACTTCTCCTTACCATGATGAGTGTTGGGGTCGGTTTTAGATAACTTTGCAAGTTCCTTCGCTACCTCCTCCAACCTTAGGATCTTTCCTCATCCCCACCAAACAACAACAAAGTCAGTAATTTATTAACAACAACATATAAACAACTCATAGTTCATCTTTAACCACACAAAAGATTCATATATTTTCAATGTTTCCAAAACCACTCTCATTAGAAGTTTTCAACATTAAAACATACATATTCATCTTCTATTTTACATTAGAACACATACTCATCCTCTATATCTACTATTTTACCCCTTTTCCTCTTTAACCACATTTTCATTTTGGGGTTTTGGGGTTTTCATGAATCAACCCACAAAACATTTCCATTCTTCGAATACCAACTCTAAACCAAGAGTTTACAAGAGAGAAACTAAATAAAACGAACCACAACTCAAAAGGAAGAGTTTCCATGGTTTCTCACATTTTGAGAAGAGATCCCATACACCCAAAACAAGTTTGAAATGGAGAAGGAGAGTTAGAATCAAGAGATTTACCTCTTCTCAAGCTTCTAGATGATTCCCACGAGTCCTTGCTCTCAAAATCACCTCATTCTCTCTTCTCTCTCAAGTTCTAACCCTAAAAGTGTTTGAAGGTTTCTATTTTAAAGTGAAATCGTCGGGTTCTCGCCCAAGCGAGCCTTTTCTCGCTCAAGTGAAAAAATCCCGCCCATTTTAAAAACTCAGATCTGACACTCTCGCTCAAGCGAGGGATTCTCGCTCAAGCGAGGGATTCTCGCTCAAGCGAGGATCCTCTAGTGCCCACACCCTTCTCCCTTGCCCAGGCGAGCCAAATCTCGCTCAGGCGAGAATCCTTCAGTATACCCCAGTATTCCACTGACTCAGGTGAGCCATCTCTCACTCGGGGGAGCCCTTTCTCGCTCAAACAAGATTTCCAGATAAAATCCTTGGAGAAACACCCTCTCGTTTGGGCGAGACCCTCTCGCTCAAGCGAGAATCTGGTAGTATGTCCCACTCTTTAAGACTGTTACTACAACTTAAGAAATATAAATTCAGGGTGTCGCAATCCTCCCCCTCTTATAAGAATTTTCGTTCCCGAAAATTAAACATACCTCAATTCAAACAAATGAGGATAATCCTCCCTCATATCACGCTCCACTACCCAAGTAGCGTCTCCTTCATCCACTTGACTCCACAATACCTTCACCAAGGCAAACTCTTTGCCTCTCAACCTCTTAATACTGGTATCCATGATTCTCACTGGCAACGTCGTAAAGGTCAGGTTGTCCTTCAAATCTATCTGATCAGACTCGACCACATGAGATGGATCCCCAACATATTTTCTCAACTGAGACACATGGAACACATTATGAAGATTTGACAACAATGGAGGTAAAGCAATCCGATATGCTACCAGTCCAACCCTCTTCAATATCTAATATGGTCCAATGAATCTCGATGTAAGCTTATGGGATTTCAACACTCTACATATCCCTGTAGTCGGAACTACTCTCATAAATACATGATCTCTCTCATTAAACTCCAGAGGTTTCCGTCTCTTATCGTAATAGCTTTTCTGCCGGCTTTGTGCTATTCTCATATTCTCCCGGATCTTCTTGATCTTTTCCGTCGTTTCTCGAACTAACTCGGGTCCCAATACTAAGTTCTCCCCAGTTTCAAACCAACTCACTAGAGTCCTACATTTTCTCCCATACAAGGCTTCGTAAGGGGCCATCCCGATACAAGTATGAAAACTATTGTTGTAGGTGAACTCGATCAACGACAACATACTATCCCAACTCCTAGGCTGTTCCAAAACACAAGCCCTCAAAAGATCCTCCAATGACTGCATGGTCCTTTCCGATTGACCATCCGTTTGTGGATGATAAGCTGAACTCAGTTTCAACTTAGTTCCCAAAGCGGACTGCAAACTGGTCTAGAAGTTTGAAGTGAAACGGGGATCTCTATCCAACACAATGCTCGACGGTATCCCATGTAATCGAACGATTTCCTTGATATACAACTCAGCTAATCGCTCTAGGGAATATTTCATGTTCATCGGCAAGAAATGATCAGACTTTGTCAACCGGTCTACTATTACCCATATCGAGTCGTACCCTCTTTGAGTCTTCGGGAAACCCGATACAAAATCCATGGAGATGCTATCCCATTTCCAAACGGGAATTTCTAGTGACTGTAACTCTCCCGCTGGCCTCTGATGTTCGATCTGGGCTTTCTGACAGATGAGACAACTCAAGACATACAAAGCCACATCCTTTTTCAACCCAGACCACCAAAATAACTTTTTCAGGTCTTGGTACATTTTTGTAGTGCCTGGGTGGAAACTCATCTTACTCTTGTGTGACTCCTCTAGAATACTCTTTCATAATTCCACATCATTAGGAACATACACCCTTCCCTTGTATCGCAACATCCCACTAGAGTCCGACTCAAAATCAGTCTCCTTCCCACTTATCACCAAATCTCGTTTGATCTTCAGTTCCCTATCCTCAACTTGCGTTATTCGGATTTGGTCGAACAACTCATTTGTCACCTTAAGCATTCCCAAAATCATACTATGGGGTCTCATTTGCATTGTCAAGTTCATATCCCTGGACTCCTCAATTAATTTCCCTTCATGCACCATTAAAGGCAACATATGTAAAGACTTTTGACTTAAAGCATCAGCTACCACATTGGCCTTTCCCGGATGATACTACATTCCAAAATCGTAGTCCTTAAGGAATTCCATCCACCTTCTTTGTCTCATGTTCAGTTCCTTTTGATCAAACAGATACTTCAAACTCTTGTGGTCGCTGTACACCTCAAATCTTACACCATGAAGATGGTGTCTCCAGATTTTCAGGGCAAAGACCACCGCGACTAGTTCCAGATCATGTGTAGGTTAGTTTTTCTCATGCGTTCTCAATTGTCGCGAAGCATAGGCAACAACTTTCTCGTCCTACATCAACACACAACCCAAACCTTGCTTAGAAGCATCACAATACACACTGAAATCACGATCAGTACAAGGAAAAACCAACACTGGTGCCGTAGTCAACCTCCACTTCAACTCTTGAAAACTTTCTTCGCAACAGATTGTCCACACATACGGTTCCCCTTTTCTGGTAAGCTTGGTCAGAGGTAATGCCAACTTGGAAAACCCCTCTATGAACTTCCTGTAATAACCAGCCAAACCTAGAAAACTCTTGATTTCAGTCACTGACTTGGGCACCACCCATTCCATCACTGCCTCGACCTTAGAAGGGTCTACTATCACTCCTTCCCGGGATATCACATGTCCAAGGAAGTTCAATGATTCCAACCAGAAATCACATTTAGACAACTTCTCATACAACTGATTGCTCCTCATAAGATCCAGAACCACCCTCAGATGTTTCGCATGTTCCTCTCGGCTCTTAGAGTAAATTAGAATGTCATCAATAAATACCACTACAAAGGAATCCAAATACGGATGAAAAATCCTATTCATGTAGTCGGTAAATATTGCTGGAGCATTCGTCAATCTTTGAAAACACCACCGCTCGAAAACCTCAAAATGTCCATACCTCGTCATAGAAGCAGTCTTAGGAATATCCTCCGACTTAACTCGAAGTTGGTGATAACCTGACCGAAGGTCAATCTTTGAAAACACCACCGCTCCTCTCAACTGATTCATCAAGTCGTCAATCCTAGGCAATGGATACTTGTTCTTGATGGTGACCTTGTTCAACTGTCTATAATCAGTGCCCAACCTCATACTCCCATATTTCTTCTTAATCAACAAAACTAGTGCACCCCACAGTGAGACACTAGGACGAATGAATTTCTTGGCCAGTAAATCCTCAACCTGCTTCTTCAACTCGGCCAGTTCTAACGGTGTCATCCTATAAGGAGCTATAGAGATGGGTCCCGTTCTAGGTATCAAGTCAATGGAGAATTCGACTTCTCTGACTGGGGGCAATTCCAGAATATCACCCGGAAACACCTCAGGGAACTCACTGACTATCGAAATATCATCAATGCGGGGTTTCTCAATACCCTCCAGTGATGCCAACAAAACAAACACCGATCCTCATTCCTTAAGGGAAGTCCTGAATCCCTTAGCCGACACTGGCTCCATACAACTAACCTTGTCGGAAATCTCACACAGACCTCCAAACACTATGGTCTTATCAGCACAGTTAAGCATTACACTATTTGCTGATAACCAGTCCGTTCCCAGAATTATATCTAACTGGGACAATGGTAAGAAGATTAAATCTACGGTAAACGTCCTACCATTCACCACTACCGGACATTGAGACACAAACGTCGACACCACCACTGGCACACTAGTTGGGGTGGAGACGATCAAATCAAAAGACAACGATTCAGTTTGTAATTTCAGTCGGTCCACACATTCAACAGATATAAAAGAGTGTGTCGCTCCCGAATCAAACAACACTAAAAGAGGAATATCTGCCACCATACATTTACCTTGGATCAGACCATCAACCTTAGATGCCTCTGCACCGCTCATGATAAACACCCTACCAGTGTTTCTAGGCCTTTCTGCACTCCCGCTATTTGTCCGCTGGTCAAGTTTGGGACAAAACCTCTTCACGTACCCTTGCTTTCCATAGTGAAAACACCCATTTCCTGATCCAGGACAAATATTGCCATAGTGTCTTCGACTACACTTACTGCACAAAGGGTAAGAGTTCTGAGATGACACTCCGGTAGTAGGGGCAGTTGGCCTTTGAGGACCGTGGTTGCGATGGTTGTGGGGTGGAGCATTCCCTCACCCTCACACAATCTTCATACATTCTACACTTGTTCACTAGTGTAGGAAAGTGAGGGATCTCCTGGTGACCAAACATCACTTTCAGCTCGGGCCTCAACCCCATCTCAAACTTGGCGCATTTGGACCTTCCATCTAACTCTAGTTCAGCATAAGGGCAATACCGGGCCAATTCCTCGAACTTGGCTGCATACTCCCCCACCGACATGCTCCCTCGCTCTAACCGCAAGAACTCCATCTCTTTCTTCCTCTTCAAGTCTGTAGGAAAATACTTCTGAAGGAATTTACTCTTGAAGGCTTCCCAAGTGATGATTTGCCTCTCGGTCTCCATCTGCCTCCGAACCATCTCCCACCAATTTTCAGCCTCATTTACTTGCATATAGGTGGCATACGCCAACTTCTGAGTATCAGCATAGCTCATGGCCTTGAAGAAACTCTCCAATCCTTGGACCCATTCAATGACAGCATCAGGAGCGAACCCGCCTTGAAACTGGCTAGGGTTCCTCCTGCTGAATTCATCCAGACCTCGGTACTCCACCGGTCCGGGTGGGACCAAGGGTTGCGAACTAGAACTTGGTGTTGCGTTCTGGTTCAGAGTCTGCAAATTCTCATTCACATGTTGCAGTGCAGCCACCATCTGAGCCAAAAGATTGTTCGAAACATTATGACTCGTTGGTCTTCCTCTCCCAGCCATGTGTACCTGTACTCATTCACTTGTCAGTAAACCAAATTTTAACTAAAGAAAGATCACATAATCACATAAAAATGTGTACAAACCAAGTAATTCAAGCACATAAAGGTCACAAAGAAGCACGTAAGGCCATACCCTAGGCCACAGGATTAACTATGCTCTGATACCATATTGTAAGGACCCAAATTCTACCCTTGAAATTTTTTCTTATTTTTAACTCATGCAAACATATATTTTCCTTATATTTTACGATTGGTAACCCGAAGTACGTTAGATTAGTTACCTTGATTATTTTATGATCATTTTATCATGCAGCATTCACACACATACATAAGGCAGAAAAAACATAATTCATATTAATGTCCCCCATTTAAATAGGACATGGGGATAGTTATGGGTTTCCAAAATCATAATACCCAATGTCAAAAACATCCAAAATATAATGATCATGGTTACAAAGATTCAAATCCATAGATAGTAAGTTATGATACCAAAAATGCAAAAAAGGAATACAACATTAAAGCTCCTAATGCTCCAAGTCATGCATCCTTAATTTATCCAATTACCTGCCATGAGATTATCAAATGGGAAATACACAAAACATATAAAGGAGTAATTCATCAATTTGATAAATATCATTATACGAAAAATCCACATTTTAAAGAGAGTTAAGTAAACAATTTAACATTCGAACATAAGATCAACACATCACATTTCCCAGCTCATATCACTTCGTTCACCACTCTTATTTATGCATCCCTCCTCATCAAAACCTTGTCACCTTACTCATCATTGCTACACCACAAAGTTATATTCCACATATATATTTTCCATTACATTACCACATAGGGCAAGACATTCAATTCAATACCACGTAGGGCAAGTCAATCGCAATACCACGTAGGGCAAGTCATTCAAAATACCACGTATGGCAAGTCATTCGCAATACCACGTAGGGCAAGTAATTCGCAATACCATGTAGGGAAAGTCATTCGCAATACCACGTAGGGAAAGTCATTCGCAATACCACGTAGGGCAAGTCATTCGCAATACCACGTAGGCCAAGTCATTCCAATACCACGTAGAGCAAGTCATTCGCAATTCATATATAATCAGCAAATCCACGCATTTTCTATCATCATATACAATTAACCACTTCTCCTTACCTTGGTGAGTGTTGGGGTCGGTTTTGGGTAACTTTGCAAGTTCCTTCGCTACCTCCTCCAACCTTAGGATCTTTCCTCATCCCACCAAACAACAACAAAGTCAGTAATTTATTAACAACAACATATAAACAACTCATAGTTCATCTTTAACCACACAAAAGATTCATACTTTTTCAATGTTTCCAAAACCACTCTCATTAGAAGTTTTCAACATTAAAACATAAATATCCATCTTCTATTTTACATTAGAACACATACTCATCCTCTATATCTACTATTTCACCCATTTTCCTCTTTAACCACATTTTCATTTTGGGTTTTGGGGTTTTCATGAATCAACCCACAAAACATTTCCATTCTTCGAATAACAACTCTAAACCAAGAGTTTACAAGAGAGAAACTAAATAAAACGAACCACAACTCAAAAGGAAGAGTTTCCATGGTTTCTCACATTTTGAGAAGAGATCCCATACATCCAAAATAAGTTTGAAATGGAGAAGGAGAGTTAGAATCATGAAATTTACCTCTTCTCAAGCTTCTAGATGATTCCCACGAGTCCTTGCTCTCAAAATCACCTCATCCTCTCTTCTCTCTCAAGTTCTAACCCTAAAAGTGTTTGAGGGTTTCTATTTTAAAGTGAAATCGTCGGGTTCTCGCTCAAGCGAGAAAATCCCATCCATTCTAAAAACTCAGATCTGGCACTCTCGCTCAAGCGAGGGATTCTCACTCAAGCGAGGATCCTCTAGTGCCTACACCCTTCTCCCTCGCCTAGGAGAGCCAAATCTCGCCCAGGCGAGAATCCTTTAGTATACCCCAGTATTCCACTCACCCAGGTGATCCATCTCTCGCCCAAGCGAGCCCTAGATTTAATCAAATTGAAGAACATATATTCAATTTGGTTTCATTGAAACGTGGTGGTCCGAACTATAAGGACCCAAATTCTACCCTTGAAAATTGTTCCTTATTCTATCTCATTTACATGCATTTCCTTAATATCTCAGATTAATAAATCTAATGACATTCTCCTAATTCTCTATTGTGGTCATACTCTTGACAGAAAATCATAATTCATATAAGTAATTCTTCGTAACCCACGCATACAACTAGCTATGGAATTTCAAAATATCCATAGCTACTAAAATCCAGAGTTATACAAATCAGGATTTACAATTATACAAATATCGATTAATTAGTTACAGTCCAAAAAGCAAAATAGAGAAAGTCTAGATTCAAGCTCCTATGCGTCGAACCGAGTATCCTCAATACATTTGTTCACCTGCAATGGGATTATCGATAACAGATACACGAAACGTACAAGGGAGTAAGTCGTTGATTTAATAGTCATCGTCATATGGTAATCCACATTTTAAAACACAATTTAACATTGAATATAAAACACAATTCATAATTACATGAACATATCCATTCATATCTTTTATCTTTTGTCTCCATAATGTCCATATTCACTCTATAGTACACATATATCCCATAATATACATATCATATAGTGTGCATATTTATTCTTCTCATCTTTATCCATATCCACCTTATAGTACATATATATCCCATAATATACATGTTCCATAATGTGCATATTTATCCTCCTCATCTTTATCCATATTCACCTTATAGTACACATATATCCCATAATATACATGTTCTATAATGTGCATATCTATTCTTCTCATCTTTATCCATATTCACCTTATAGTACACATATATCCCATAATATACATGTTCTATAATGTGCATATCTATTCTTCTCATCTTTACCCATGTTCCATCCGTGTACACCACACAGATAATCCAATACCACAAAGGGTAGGTCTACATCACAAAAGTGATCCATTGCCACAACCGGCAGTTCTACACCTCAAAGGTGATCCATTACCACTATGGGCAATACTTACACTGTAACACCCTAAATTTAAGTCCTTAAAATTATAGTATCAGTCCTGGGATCCTTGCTTGAGCGAGAGATTCTCGCCTGGGCGAGAAAGACTCACCTGGGAGGGTGAAATCCTGGGCTATACTGGAGGATTCTCGCCTGAGCGAGAGTTGTCTCGCCTGGGCGAGAAATGGCATTTTGGGATTGTTGAGACTGTGAGATTCTCGCTTGAGCGAGAATCCCTCGCTTGAGCGAGAGGGTCAGATCTGAGTTTTTAAAATAGGTGGAATTTTCTCGCTTAAGCGAGAACCCGACGCTGTTACATTAAATAGGGGACCCCAAACACATTTATGAGGGTTAGCCTAAAGAGAAGTGAGAGAAGGGAGCATTTTCAAGAGCAAGAAGGCTTGTGAGTCATTTAGAAGCTTGAGAAGAGGTAGATCTCTTGATTCTAACTCTCTTCTTCCCTTTGAAACTTGTTTTGGGTATGTTGGATCTCTTCTCAAAATGAGAGAAACCATGAAAACTTACTCTTTTGAGTTATGATTCATTTTATGTGATTTTATCTTGTAAACTCTTGGTATAGAGTTAGTATTTCAAGAAAGGATAGGGTTTGTGGGTTGATTCATGAAAACCCCAAAACCCTAAAGTGAAAATGGGGTTAAGATGGAAAATGGGTAAAATGTTAGGAGTAGAATATGAGTTTACTTTCTAATGTTGAGAATATGAGATGAATATGTATGTTTTAGATGTTGTAAACTTATGATGAAAGTAGTTTAGCAACATTGAAAATATGATGAATATCTTGTATGGTTAAATGATGCAATATAAGTTGTTTATGTGATATTTGGAATAAATGACTAACATTGTGTTGTATGGTGGGAATGACGAAAGATCCTAGAGTTGGCGGCGGTGTCGGTGGAACTAGTGCAGTTACCTAGTATCCAACCCAACACTCACCAAGGTAAGGATAAGTCTTTAATTTGTACAATTGAAATGGAAAATGTGTGTATTTTTCTGGTTGTGCAAGGATTAATTGGTGAATCACGTATTTATTATAAACATATATGGGTATGTTTGTAATAAGAATTGCGTGGATTCACTGGATATGATTGATAGTGAAATCAATGAAAAAGGAAATATATTTTTAGCCGACCATAAATGGTTAGCGACTTCGGCTCGAGTTTACGTAGCAACACTTGGGCCCGATTTTATGTGGCAATACTTCGGCCCGAGTTTATGTGGCAACACTTCGGCCCGAGTTTATGTGGCAACACTTCGGCCCGAGTTTATGTGGCAACACTTCGGCCCGAGTTTATGTGGCATGTTTTCTTTGTAAAAGAGATGAGAAATCGCTTTTAGCTAACCCTAAGGGGTGTAGTGAATTTGGCTCAAGTGATGTAGCACGGAAACTGAATTTCAAAGTGATTTATTAACCTTTTCTAATGTGGATTATCTTATAATGATGTTTATTAAATTAATGACTTACTCCTTTATGTGTTTGTGTTTTTGTCATTGATAATCCCATTGCAGATAAACAGGTGACATGAGGTGGTCTTATTTTTGGAAGCTTTAAGAGCTTTATGTTTTGGTTTCACTTATTAGCATTGTTTTGTATATGAGTGCTTATTGGATTACTTGAAATATTTTGTAACTATAGATATATAACTTACCTGATTTATTGTAACTCTGCATATTCATAGCTATGGGTATTTTGGAAACCCATAGCTAGTTGTATGCGGTAGTCACTAAGGTTCAATTGAATGATTTATGTTTTTCTGCAATATAAAATGTATGGTAACATAATATGTTAAAAAGTGGTTTTACGGAGTGATTGATGAGAGATTAAAGTAAGATGATGAATGTATGCATGAAAGGATTAAAATAAAGGAAAAATTTTCAAGGGTAGAATTTCGGTCTTTACAATATGGTATCAGAGTATAGTTAGTCCTGCGGCCTAGGATATGGCCTTGCATGCTTCTTTGTGATCTTATACGTTGAAAATTGTTTGATCTGTACTAATTGCTAAGTGATTATGTGAACTTTGTTTAGACAAAATTATGTTTCTGACAAGTGAATGAGTACAGGTACCTGTTACTAAAATGTCTGGAAGAGGATGAGGAAGATGATCGGGTCAGAATTAATTGTTGGCCCAGATTACGGCAGTGCTGACAAACATGAATGAGAACTTGCAACACTTGAAGCAGAATACGACACCAAGCCCGAGTTCATAGCCTTTGGTTCCACCCTGTCCGGCTGAGTATCGAGGTTTGGATGAGTTCTGTAGGAGGAACCCCAGTTCGTTTCAAGGGGGATTCGCTCCTGATGCAGCAATCGAGTGGATTCAGAGATTGGAAAGGATTTTCAAGGCCATGAGCTGTTATGATGCTCAAAAGTTGGCGTATGCCACCTATTTGTTAGAGAAGGAGGCTGAAAGATGGTGGGAATTCACTCGGCGCCAAATGGAGGCGGAGGGGCAAGTAATTATGTGGTGTACTTTTAGGGAGAAATTCCTTCAAAAGTATTTTCCCGCTGATCTGAGGAGTCAGAAAGAAATAGAATTCTTGAGGTTGGAACAAGGAAACCTGTCGGTGGGGGACTATGCGGCCAAATTTGAAGAATTGGCCCGATTTTGCCCTTACTCTAAATTGGAAGCGGACGGAAGGTCCAAGTGTTCGAAGTTTGAATCGGGTTTGAAGCCCAAGTTGAAAATGATGCTTAGGCATCAAGAGATCTCCGACTTTTCTACATTGGTCAATAAGTGTAGAATGGTCGAGGATGATATGAAGGCGGATGAAGTGATGGCGCCAAGATCACTTCCTCCCAAGAATTTTGGGCCCCAAAGGAATTTTGTGCACGGGAAGGGTAAGGGTAAGGCATTTCCGGAAGAAGGGAAGCCTTATTCCTCACCTATGGGTAACAGAGGATATACTCCGCATGGATCAAGAACTCATGCCAATACCGGAGGGTCGCAGCCACACTCTCAATCCTGGTGTAACAAATGTGGTTGAAAGCATTTTGGTGATTTGTGCCCCAGAACCACACTTAGCTGCTTTTACTGCAAGGAGAGTGGACATCTTAAGAGGCATTGTCCCAAATTACGGCAAAGTATGAATGTTGTTAGTGCTGAACGACCCCGATCCACCGGCAGAGTATTCACCATGAGTGGTGCAGAGGCATCAAATGTGGATGGCCTGATCAAAGGTAATTGCATGGTGGCAGGTATTCCCCTTTTAGTGTTGTTTGATTCGGGAGCGACACACTCCTTTGTATCTATTGAATGCGTGGATAGATTGAAATTTCAAACTGAGTCGTTGCCTTTCGACTTCGTCGTATCCACCCCAACTAATGTGCCTGTGGTGGTGTCGACAGTGGTGTCTCGATGTCCGGTAGTGGTAAATGGTAGGACTTTTACCATGGATTTAATCTGCTTACCACTATCCCAGTTTGATCTAATTCTGGGGATGGATTGGTTGTCGGCGAATCATGTAATGCTTAATTGTGCCGATAAGACCGTGGTATTCGAGAATCTAGATGAGATTTCTGATGAGGTTAATGACATGAAAATGTTATCGGCAAAGGGAGTCAGGACTTCCTGTAAGGAGGGAGGAGCCGTGTTTATGTTGTTAGCATCCTTGGAGGGTATCGAGAAACCAAAGGTTGAGGATATTCCGATAGTTCGTGAGTTTCCTGAGGTATTTCCTGGTGATATTCCGGAGTTACCTCCAGTAAGAGAAGTGGAATTCTCTATTGATTTGGTACCTGAAACAGGACCCATCTCTATAGCTCCTTATAGGATGGCACCGTTAGAATTGGCTGAGTTGAAAAAGCAGGTCGAGGAATTATTGGCTAAGAAGTTTATTCTTCCTAGTGTCTCACCGTGGGGTGCGCCTGTTTTGTTGGTTAAGAAGAAAAATGTTAGTATGCGGTTGTGTACCGACTACAGATAGTTGAACAAGGTTACTATCAAGAACAAGTACCCATTGCCTCGGATTGATGACTTGATGGATCAGCTGAGAGGGGCGGTAGTGTTTTCAAAGATTGATCTTCGGTCAGGATACCACCAACTTCATGTGAAGTCGGAAGACATTCCTAAAACTGCTTTTAGGACAAGGTATGGACATTTTGAATACTTGGTCATGCCTTTTGGTGTAACGAATGCCCTAGCAATATTTACCGACTACATGAATCAGATTTTTCATCTGTAGGGGCCAAAGGTTACGAGCTAGGACTCAGTGTCGTGTTCTGGTTCAAGCTATGCAGATTCTCATTCATCTGTTGCAGTGCAGCAACCATTTGAGCTAGCAGCTCATTCGGAACATTCTAACTTGTTCCTCTTCCTCTTCCAGCCATGGGTACCTGTACTCATTTACCCATTAGTAATCGAATTTGATTTTACACAGGATCACTAAATCATCTAGCAATTTAGCACAACACAACAACTCAAGTAATTACAGTTAATCAAAGAAGCATGTAAGGCCATATCCTAGGCCGCATGATTAACTATGTTCTGATACCATATTATAAGGACCCAAATTCTACCCTTGAAAATTGTTCCTTATTCTATCTCATTTACATGCATTTCCTTAATATCTCAGATTAATAAATCTAATGACATTCTCCTAATTCTCTTTTGTGGTCTTACTCTTGACAGAAAATCATAATTCATATAAATAATTCTTGGTAACCCACACATACAACTAGCTATGGAATTTCAAAATATTCATAGTTACTAATATCCAGAGTTATACAAATCAGGATTTACAATTATCCAAATATCGATTAATTAGTTACAGTCCAAAAAGAAAAATAGAGAAAGTCTAGATTCAAGCTCCTAAGCGTCGAACCGAATATCCTCAATACATTTGTTCACCTGCAATGAGATTATCGATAATAGATACACAAAACGTACAAGGGAGTAAGTCGTTGATTTAATAGTCATCATCATATGGTAATCCACATTTTAAAACACAATTTAACATTGAATATAAAACACAATTCATAATTACATGAACATATCCATTCATATCATTTTTCTTTTTTCTCCATAATGTCCATATTCACTCTATGGTACACATATATCCCATAATATACATATCATATAGTGTGCATATTTATTCTTCTCATCTTTATCCATATTCATCTTATAGTACATATATATCTCATAATATACATGTTCCATAATGTGCATATTTATCCTCCTCATCTTTATCCATATTCACCTTATAGTACACATATATCCCATAATATACATGTTCTATAATGTGCATATCTATTCTTCTCATCTTTATCCATATTCACCTTATAGTACACATATATCCCATAATATACATGTTTTATAATGTGCATATCTATTCTTCTCATCTTTACCCATGTTTCATCCGTGTACACCACACAGATAATCCAATACCACAAAGGGTAAGTCTACATCACAAAAGTTATCCATTGCCACAACCGGAAGTTCCACACCTCAAAGGTGATCCATTACTACTACGGACAACACTTACACCACAAAGGTGATCCATTACCACTACGGGTAACACTTACACCCCAAAGGTGATCCATTACCACTACGGGCAACACTTACACCACAAAGGTGATCCATTACCACTACGGGCAACACTTACACCACAAAGATGATCCATTACCACTACGGGCAACACTTACACCACAAAGGTGATCCATTACCACTACGGGCAACACTTACACCACAAAGGTGATCCATTACCACTACAGGCAACACTACACTACAAAGGTGATCCATTACCACTACGGGCAACACTTACACCACAAAGGTGATCCATTACCACTACGGGCAACACTTACACCACAAAGGTGATCCATTACCACTACAGGCAACACTACACCACAAAGGTGATCCATTACCACTACGGGCAACACTTACACCCCAAAGGTGATCCATTTTACATTATATCACAACCACATCATTTTACACGCATAATATAGTTGCATAATCTTAAATATAATGAAGATACTTATCCTCTACCTTGGTGAGTGTTGGGTGGGGTTCTTGTTAACTTTACTAGTTCCTTCTGAACCGCCTCCAACCTTAGGATCTTTCATCATCCCATCAATACAATAAAAGTCAGTAATTTACCCACAACAATGTTCCTATGATTCATATAACATTCACAAATACACAGGATATTCACGTATTTTCAATGTTTTCCCAAAACTATTTTCATTACAAGTTTCTAAACATTAAAACATACATACTCATCTTCTACCTCTAACATTTCACTCATTTCCCTCTTTACTCATATTTTCTCAATGTTAGGGTTTTGAGGTTTTCATGAACCAACCCACAAATTCGTTCTATTCTTGAAATACCAACTCTAAACCAAGAGTTACAAGAGAGAAACAACATAAAACGAACCATAACTCAAAAGGATGAGTTTCCATGGTTTTTCACATTTGGAGAAGAGATCCTTTACACTCCACAATGAGTTTGAAAGAGAGAAAGAGAGTTAGAATCAAGAGATTTACCTCTTCTCAAGCTTCTAAAAGACTCACAAGCCTTCTTGCTTTTGAAAATGCTCCATTCTCTCACTTCTCTCTAGGTTAAACCCCATAAATGTGTTTGGGGTCCCCTATTTAATGTAACAGCGTCGGGTCCTCGCTTAAGCGAGCCCTTTCTCGCTCAAGCGAGAAAATCCCGCCTATTTTAAAAACTCAAATCTGACCCTCTCACTCAAGCGAGGGATTCTCGCTCAAGCGAGAATCTCACAGTCTCAACAGTCCCAAAATGCCATTTCTCGCTCAGGCGAGACAACTCTCGCTCAGGCGAGAATCCTCCAGTATAGCCCAGGATTTCACCCTCCCAGGTGAGCCTTTCTCGCCCAGGCGAGAATTCCTCGCTCAAGCGAGTATCCTAGGACTGATACTATAATTTTAAATACTTAAAGTTAGGGTGTTACACGAACAAGTACCCTGCTATGAAAGAAATGTTTAGTAGGTATGTGGACTACTCATTCAAACTTTCTAATTTTAGGTACACTTTCACTTTCTGTTTAGTAATTAAGTATATTTTGTGTTGTTTAGGGGGCTGCAAATTTACAGAGCCCATGTTGGTTCTAATTCTACATCAAACAACATCAAATGAACTCATGTAAAGATATTAGCACAAATCATCTCAAACAATTGCATATGTGTAGTATTCATATTTCAAGTAAAGGTTACACTTATATGTTTATTTGATTTTAATTGTAGATCCCTGTCAAACCAGTGAGAATGATTGCGACTATTATGTCTTGTACTTAATGAAGGACATCATTCAACAGTGGCCAACATCAGTCCAGTTTGATATAGAGGAATACACAACTGACTAAATCACCCAACTTAGGGAAGATTTGTCAAATTATGTACTTAGTATTAAAGAGTAGTTTAGGGAATTCAATGTATATATTGTAGCATAGGTATAGATTGTAGAACATATATATATTGTAGCTTAGAGAATATATTGTATGTAACGTTCAATGTAATATTTTGGTGTATCTAATGAATGTTCAATGTTCAATATATATAGCTATTTTTGAATACTATTTAAGTTTTAAATACCATTTAGCTATTTTATTCAATGTGTTTTGGTGTTGTATGTCTTTTGGTGTTGTATGTCTTTTGGTGTTTTGTGTTATTGGTTATGTCTTGTATCAACATCTAATTACATTTGTATATTCAATGTTCATATGTTCAATGTGTTTTCTGTGTTGTATTATGTGTGTGCTTAATTGTGGAAAATTAGGAATTATGACCTTCTAAATCGCTTATTTAAAAGCGTTGTTGAATATATAAACATCGAATATACAACAGTGCTCCTTTATAAAAGTGTTGTTGATTTGAACATCTACAACAACACATCTTTATAAAAGTGTTATTGATTTGACATCTTCAACGGCGCTCTCTTAAATGAGCATTGTTGAATACTTAATGCTCATGTCAAATTCTTTACATCTATTCAACAACGCGTCTTCAAACAAGCGTCATTGAATTGTAAGAATTCTAAACAATTAAGCACATATAGCACAACACAACCAGGTTTTAATTAATTGTCATTATTTACTTTATAATAATTGTCATTATTTCCTTTATAATTAATTCTTACATTGTATGTTTTTATTATTTCATTTATGTCATTATTTTCATTGTTCAAATGTCATTATTTGAATGTCAGTAAAAACACAATTAATTAATTGTTTTACATATGTAATTAATCGTCATTATTCAAATATCATTAAAAAGATAATTAATTAATTGTCATTATATGAATAAAGAACGCTTTTACATATATCTTCCACATCGCCTATTTAAAAGAGTGTTGTTGAATATATGAGCATCGAATATACAACAATGTTCCTTTATAAAAGCGTTGTTAATTGGACATCTTGGACATCTTCGACATCGCTTTCTTAAATGAGCGTTGTTGAATACTTAATGCGCATGTCAAATATATATATGTAATTAATTGTTATTATTTGAATGTGATATCTTCAACAACACTTGTTATAGGGAACGTTATTGAATTAGATATCTTATATAGAACTCTCTTTAATGAGCATTGTGGAATACTTACATTGTATGTTTAATATTACTTCGTTTATGGTTAAATGATAAATTTACATATATTAAAATAATTATGTTGACATATTTTAATTATGGATATATGTCATTAATTTATTTAATTGTCATTATTTGAAATCATTGAAAACACAATTAATTAATTGTTCTACATACAATCATGCATACATGTAATTAATTGTCATTATTTGAATGAGGTATCTTCTACATCGCTTGTTGTGGGAAACACTATTCATTAGATATCTTCTTCAACGCGCTCTTTAATGAACGTTGTTGAATGGTTAATGCGAATCACTCCCAAGTATGATCAGACCCTAAAAAACATAAAACTTTCCCGCATTCACACACATTCAGCAATCCGAAAACTCATTTACTCAGCACTGAAACTCATTTACTCAACACTGAAACTCATTTATTCTCAAAATCACTTAACATGAAAATCATTTACTCTCAAAATCATTTAACACGAAAATCATTCAACACCACAAATCTTTTTCAATCTCAAAATCATTCAACACCGAAAATCATTCAACCTCAAAATCATTACTCCTTCAACATCGAAAGTGCACTCATTCAACAACAAACTGAAAATGCGTTCACCTTATCACCTTATTGTCCGAATTGAAAATTCACTCATTTAACTTGTATTGAGTTAGGGTTTCCTTTTTCACCTTATTACACGAGTTAGGGCTTCCTTTGCATGGGGAGCTTTATTCCAAGCTTTTAGAGATTTATGATCATTAATATATATTTTTCAATTCTTTTATAGAAAATGGATGAAAGTATTGATCGAAAATGGATGAGTGCAAATCGATTGACGAAGGAGTATGAGGATGACGTCAAATCATTTGTTAGGTTTGCAAAGAATACTGAAAACCCAAATAAAATTATTTGTCATTGTTTAAAATATTGTTACTCCAACCAAGTTACTCTAAATGAGTTAAAAGTTCATGTACTGTGTCATAGTATCGATCAGATTTACACATGTTGGACAAGGCATGGTGATAAAAGAGATGATATGGATTGTCTTGAAATGCATATGAAAGAAACAATACAAATGCATATGAAATGTGACACCCTAAATTTAAAGTCATTAAATTATAGTGTCAGTCCTGGGAGTCTCGCTTGAGCGAGAAAAGTGTCGCCAGGGAGAGAGAGGCTCACTTGGGTGAGTGAAATATTGGGCTATACTGAAGGATTATTATCACTTGAGCAAGAGGATCCTCGCTTGAGCGAGAGCTATCTCGCCTGAGCGAGAGCTTTCTCGCCTGGGTGAGAAGTGGCATTTTGGGCCTGTCGAGGTTGTGAGATTCTCGCTTGAACGAGAATCCCTCGCTTTCTTCACAACGGATTGTCCACACATATGGTTCCCCTTTTATGTTAAGCTTAGTTAGAGGTAATGCCAGAAAACCCCTCTATGAACTTTCTGTAGTAACCTGCTAAACCCAGAAAACTCCTGATCTCAGTAACTGACTTGGGTACTGCCCATTCCATAACCGCCTCTACCTTAGAAGGGTCTACTGCTACCCCTTCCTTGGATATTATATGTCCAAGAAAGTTTACTGATTCTTACTCAGAAGATCTAGAACAATTCTCAGGTGCTCCGTATGTTCCTCTCGGCTTTTGGAGTAAACCAAAATGTCATCAATAAATACCACTACGAATGAATCCAAATACGGATGAAAAATCCGATTCATGTAGTCAGTAAATATTGCTGAGGCATTCGTTACACCAAAGGGCATCACCAAATACTCAAAATGCTCATACCTCGTCCTAAAAGCAGTTTTAGGAATATCCTCAGACTTCACTCGAAGTTGGTGGTAACCTGACCGAAGGTCAATCTTTGAAAATACCACCGCTCCTCTCAACTGATCCATAAAATCATCAATCCTAGGCAATGGATACTTGTTCTTAATGGTTACCTTGTTCAACTGTCTATAATCGCTGCACAACCTCATAACAGGTGCACCCCACGGTGAGAACTAGGACGAATAAACTTCTTTGCCAACTAGTCCTCAACCTACTTTTTCAACTCAGCCAACTCTAACGGTGCCATCCTATAAGGAGCTATAGAGATGGGTCCCGTTCCCGACACTAAGTCAATGGAGAATTCAACTTCTCTAACTGGGGGTAGTTCCGAAATATCACCAAAGCAAACCTCATGAAACTCTCTAACTATCAAAATATCCTCAACTTTGGGTTTCTCAACACCCTCCAGGGATGCCATCAAAACAAACACGACTCCTCCCTCCTTAAAGGAAGTTTTGACTCCTTTAGCCAACAGCGGCTTCATGTTACAAGCCTCGTCAGAATTCTCACCCAGATCTCCAAACACGACGGTCTTATCAGCGCAATTAAGCATTACATGATTTGCTGATAACCAGTCCATTCCCAAAATTAGATCTAACTGGGACAGTGGTAAGCATATTAAATCCACGGTAAATGTCCTACCGTTTACCACTATTGGACATCGAGACACAACCGTCAACACCACCACAGGCACACTAGTTGGGGTGGATACAACCAAGTCGAAAGGCAACGACTCAGTTTGCAATTTCAGTCTATCCACGCATTCAACAGATACAAAGGAGTGTGTCGCTCCCGAATCAAACAACACTAAAAGCGAAATATCTGCCACCGTGCAATTACCTTGAATCAGACCATCAACATCTGATGCCTCTGCACCACTCATGGTAAACACCCTACCAGTGTTTCTAGGCCTTCCTGCACTCCCACTATTTGTTCGCTGGTCAAGTTTGGGACAAAACCTCTTCACGTGCCCTTGCTCTCCGCAGTGAAAGCACCCATTTCCCGATCCAGGACAAATGTTGCCATAGTGTCTTCGACTACACTTATTGCACAAAGGGTAAGAGTTCTGAGATAACCCTCCGGTAGCAGTAGGGCGGTTGGTCCTTGAGAACCCTGATTGCGATGGTAGTGGGGTGGACCATAAGGTCGTCGATCATTACTCATCTTTTCCTTACCCCTCCCTTGCACAAAGTTGCGTTGGGGTCCATAGTTCCATGGAGGGTTCACTTTACCAACAACAGTGTCCATCACTCACACATTATCCTCACACATCCTACACTTGTTCACTAATGTAGGAAAGTCAGGAATCTCATCGTGACCAAACGTCACCCTCATCTCAGGTTTCAACCCCATTTCAAACTTTGCACATTTGGACCTCCCATCCAACTCTAGTTCAGCATAAGGGCAATACCGGATCAATTCCTCGAACTTGGCCGCATATTCCCCCATCGATATGTTCCCTTGCTCCAATTGCAAGAATTCCATCTCTTTCTTCTTCTTCAAGTCTGCAGGGAAATACTTATGAAGGAATTTACCCTTGAATGCTCCCCAAGTGATGATTTGCCCTTCAGTCTCCATATGTCTTTGGACCATTTCCCACCAGTTCTCAGCCTCCCTCACTAGCATGTAGGTGGCGTATGCCACTTTTTGAAAATCAGAACAACTCATGGCCTTGAAGATTCTTTCTAACCCTTGGACCCATTCAATGGCGGCATCATGAGCGAATCCGCCTTGGAACTGATTGGGGTTCCTCCTGCAGAATTCATCCGAACCTCGGTACTCAGCCGGCCCGGGTGGGACAAGGGGTTGCGAACTCGGACTTGGTGTGAGGTTTTGGTTTAGATTATGTAAGTTCTCGTTCACTTGTTGTAGGGCAGCCACCATCTGAGCCAACAGATCGTTTGGAACATTCTGACTCGTTCCTCTCCCTCTTCCTCTTTCGGCCATTACTTAACCTGCACTAATTGATGGTCAACACACAAATCTAATTCACATAAGTCAGATCATCCCATAGTCTCACAGCACATTACATGTCACTACACCAAGGCTACATGCTTTAAACAGTCAATTCATATAATTTCAACTAGTTAAATCACAAACAAGTTACAAAGAAACAAGTAAGGCCATACCCTAGGCCGTAGAATTAAATATGCTTTGATACCATATTTAAGGACCCAAATTCTACCCTTGAAATTTTTTCCTTATTTTATTCTTTTTACGTACATTTTTCCTTTAACTTAGATTCACAAGTACAATCATCCTCATTTCAAACCCACTTCCCCACTCATATTCATTCCTTAACACAATATCCACATACATATTCATTTATTAGGAAATCATAATTCATATTAATGTATTCGGGTAACTACCGTATACAACTAGCTATGAGTTTCCAAAATACTCATAGCTACAAATATCCAGAGTTACAATTATCCAAAGTTTATAGTGATCATAGTTACAAATACTTAAATCTGCAAATATTCAATCATGATGCAAAAACGTGCAAATAAAGGAATCCAGGCTTTCAGCTCCTAAGGCATCAAACCAAGCATCCTCAATTTACTTGTTTACCTGCGATGGGATTATCAATGACAAATACACAAAACATATAAAGGAGTAAGTCGTTAATTCATTACCACATCATACACTTTCATTCCACGTATATATTTACCTTTACATTACCATATGGGCAAGACATTCAATTCTATACGACGTAGGGCAAGTCATTCGCAATACCACGTCGGGCAAGTCATTCACAATACCACGTAGGGAAAGTCATTCTCATTACTACGTAGGGCAAGTCATTCTCATTACCACGTAGGGCAAGTCACTCGCAATACCACGTAGGGCAAGTCATTCACAATACCACGTAGGGAAAGTCATTCTCATTATCACGTAGGGCAAGTCATTCGCATCGGATCCTAGTGGAATGTTGCGTTACAAAGGGAGATATTGTGTGCCTCGTGATGTAGAATTGCGAACGAGTATTCTAGAGGAGTCACACAAGAATAAGATGAGTGTTCACCCGGGAACTACAAAGATGTACCAAGATTTGATAAATCTGTTTTAGTGGTTTGGGTTGAAAAAGTATGTGGCTTTGTATGTCTCGAGTTGTCTTGTCTGTCAGAAAGCCAAGATTGAGCATTCGCAACCAGCAGGAGAGTTGCAGTCACTAGAGAGTCCTGTTTGGAAGTGGGATAGTATCTCCATGGATTTTGTATCGGGTTTTCCAAAGACTCAGAAAGGGTATGATTCGATATGGGTGATAGTGGATCGGTTGACTAAGTCTGCACACTTTCTACCTATGAACATGAGATATTCTTTGGAACGATTGGCGGAACTGTATATCCGAGAAATAGTTCGTTTGCATGGAATACCGTCGAGTATTGTATCGATAGGGATCCCTGCTTCATTTCAAACTTTTGGACTAGTTTGCAATCCGCTTTGGGGACTAAGCTGAAATTGAGTTCGGCTTATCACCCACAAACGGATGGCCAATCGGAAAGGACCATACAATCATTGGAAGATCTTTTGAGGGCTTGTGTTTTGGAACAGCCTGGGAGTTGGGATAGTATGTTGCCGTTGATTGAGTTTACCTAAAGCAACAGTTACCATACTAGTATCGGGATGGCTCCTTACGAAGCTTTGTATGGGAGAAAATGTAGGACTCCAGTGAGTTGGTTTGAAACCAGGGAGAACTTAGTGTTGGGACCCGAATTGGTTCGAGAAACGATGGAAAAAGATGAAGAAGATTCGAGAGAATATGAGAATAGCGCAGAGTCGATAGAAAAGCTATTATGATAAGAGGGGGAAACCTCTTGAGTTTAAGGAGGGAGATCATGTGTTTATGAGAGTAGTTCTGAATACTGGGATTGGTAGAGTGTTGAAATCTCGTAAGCTTACTCCGAGATTTATTGGACCATATCAAATATTGAAGAGGATTGGGCCGGTAGCATATCGGATTTCTTTACCTCCATTGTTGTCGAATCTTTACAATGTGTTTCATGTGTATCAATTGCGGAAATATGTGGGGGACCCTTCTCATGTCATTGAGTCGGATCAAATAGAGTTGAAAGATAACTTAACCTTCGCGACCCTACATGTGAGAATCTTGGACACTAGTATCAAGAGGTTGAGAGGCAAGGAGATTGTCTTGGTGAAGGTACTATGGAGTCAAGTAGATGAAGGGGATGCTACTTGGGAAGTGGAGCGAGATATGAAGGAGGAGTACCCTCACTTGTTCGAATCGAGGTATGTTTAATTTTCGGGGACGGAAATTCTTATAAGAGAGGGAGGATTGTGACACCCTAAATATAAAGTCATTAAATTATAGTGTTAGTCTTGGGTGTCTAGCTTGAGCGAAAAAAGTGTCGCCTGGGCGAGAGAGGCTCACCTGGGTCAGTAAAATACTATGCTATACTGAAGGATTCTCGCTTGAGCGAGAGGATCCTCGCTTGAGCGAGAGCTATCTCGCCTGGGCGAGAGTTTTCTCGCTTGGGCGAGAAGTGGCATTCTGGGCCTGTCGAGGCTGTTAGATTCTCGTTTGAGCAAGAGCGTCAGATCTGAAATTTTAAAAAGGCGGGATTTTCTCGCCTGAGCGAGAACCCGACGAGTTTACTTTATAATAGAAACCCCAAACACATTTTAGGGTTAGAAATTGAGAGAGAAGAGAAAAGAAGGTGATTTTGAGAGCAAGAACTCGTGGAAATCATCTAGAAGCTTGAGAAGAGGTAAATCTCTTGATTCTAACTCTCTTTCTCCCTTTCAAAATATTACTCTTCTAACTCTCGTTTTGGGTGCATGGGATCTCTTCTCAAAATGTGGGAAACCATGGAAACTCATCCTTTAGAGTTATGGTTCGTTTTGTGTTGTTTTTATCTTGAAAACTCTTGGTTTGGAGTTGGTATTGGATAAGTGGAAAGGTTTGGTGGGTTGGTTTATGAAAACCCCAAAACCCCCAAAAGGTGAATGTGGTAAAAGTGGGAAATGGGTGAAATGTTAGATATAGGAGATGAGTATGTGTTCTAATGTAAAATAGAAGAGTAATATGTATGTTTTAATGTTGAAAACTTCTAATGAGAGTAGTTTTGGAAACATTGAAAATGTATGAACCTTTTGTATGGTTAAAGATGAACTATGAGTTGTTTATATGGTATGGTGAATAAATTACTGATTTGGTTGTTGTTTGGCGGGGATGAGGAAAGATCCTAAGGTTGGAGGGGGTAGCGAAGGAACTTGCAAAGTTACCCAAAACCAACCCCGACACGTACCAAAGTAATGATAAGTGGTTAATTGTATATGATGATAGAAAATGTGTGGATTTTCTGATTATGTATATGATTTGAGAATGACTTACCCTACGTGGTATTGCGAATGACTTGCCCTACGTGGTATTGCGAATGACTTGCCCTACGTGGTATTGTGAATGACTTGCCCTACGTGATAATGAGAATGACTTGCCCTACGTGGTATTGCGAATGATTTGCCCTACGTGGTATTGCGAGTGACTTGTTCTACGTGGTAATGAGAATGACTTGCCCTACGTGGTAATGAGAATGACTTTCCCTACGTGGTATTGCGAATGACTTGCCCGACGTGGTATTGCGAATGACTTGCCCTACGTCGTATAGAATTGAATGTCTTGCCCATGTGGTAATGTAAAGGTAAATATATACTTGGAATGAAAGTGTATGATGTGGTAATGATGAGTAAAGTGACAAGGTTTGATAAGGATGACTGGATAAACAAAAGTGACGAAGGAGGTGGTATGAGATGGGAATATGATATGTTAATTTTATATTCGAGTGTCTAAACGTTTATTTAACTCTCTTTAAAATGTGGATTATCGGTTAATGATATTTAATAAATTAACGACTTACTCCTTTGTATGTTTTGTGTATTTGTCATTGATAATCCCATCGCAGGTAAACAAGTAAATTGAGGAAGCTTGGTTTGATGCCTTAGGAGCTGAAAGCCTGGATTTCTTTATTTGCACCTTTTTGCATCATGATTGAATATTTGCGGATTTAAGTATTTGTAACTATAATCACTATAATTTTTGGATAATTGTAACTCTGGATATTTGTAGCTTTGAGTATTTTGGAAACCCATAGCTAGTTGTATGCGGTAGTTACCCGGATACATTAATATGAATTATGATTTTCTGTAAAATGAATATGTATGTGGATTTTGTGTTAAGGAACGAATATGAGTGGGGAAGTGGGTTTGAAATGAGGATGATTGTACTTATGAATCTAAGTTATAGGAAAAATGTATGTAAAATGAATAAAATAAGGAAAAAATTTCAATGGTAGAATTTGGGTCCTTACATGAAGGTGATCATTTTGAGGAAATGGCAAACGTTGTCGAAGAGGATCTTTACTATTGTCCTGGTATGTTTTCGTGGTTGATAAGTGATGCTGAGAAACCACTATATGATGATTGTACTAAATTCACTAGATTGGCAGCGATGTCAAGGTTGTATAAGTTGAAATCTTTTAATGGACGGAGTGACAAGATTTTCACTGACCTACTTGCACTTCTGAATGATATATTGTTGGAGGATAATGTGATTCCTTCTCGAACGTATGATGCTAAACAAATGTTATGCTTCATTGGCATAGTCTACAATAGGATACATGTTTGTGAAAATGAATGCATCTTATTTCTTAATGAGTATGCTTCATTGAAGTTTTGTCCTAAATATAATGCATTGTGTTATAAGAAGGAAGACTCAATTCCCAAAAATAATGTATGGTATTTTCTCATAAAATCAAGATTTAAGTGTATGTTCAGAAATGTTAAAGATGCAATGAACTTGACATGACATGCTGATGAAAGGGTTAAAAATGACAAGCTTCATCATCTTACAAATTATCCTCAATGGAGAAAAAATGATCATGAATATCATAGTTTTGTTCATGAATCAAGAAATATGTGCCTTACATTGTTAACTGGTGGAATTAACCCACATAATGTCCAAAGTAGCTCCCACAGTACATGGCCAATGATGTTGGTGATAACCTACCCCCTTCTCTATGCATGAAGTGCAAATATGTGATGTTATCTATGTTATTTTTTGGACCTAAACAACCAGGAAATGACATACACATATACTTGGCTCCATTAATTGAAGACTTTAAAAAAATGTGGGAGACATGTATAGATGTATATGATGCGCATAGGGAAGAAAGGTTCAACTTGAGTGTTTTGTTGTTAGACACAATATGTGATTTTCGTTCATATGATAATATGTCAGGATATTGTATAAAAGGACATTTTGCATGTCGTGTATGTGAAGACAATACTCATTCAACGTGGTTGGAACACTATAAGAAGAATGTCTTCCTTGGACATCGTATATTTTTGCGTTCAGATCATCATTATCGACAATGGAGAAGAGCATTCGATGAGAACAATGAAGAATGTTGTGTTCCTTTGTTGTTGACTGGTGACAAATTATTTCAAAAGTTAAAAGGTTTGAATAATAACTTTGGTAAACCTTTTGTTGGAGAAATGGACACAAATGGGTGGAAGAAAATGTCAATATGCTTTGAATTGTCATATTGAAGCTCATTATATGTAAGACATTTCTTCATTGTTATGCATATTTAAAAAAAATGTATTTGAAATCTCCTTGGTACCTTACTCAATGTCCCTAGTAAGACTAAAGATGACTTGAATGCAAGATTAGACTTGGTTAGTATGAGAATAAGAAAGGAATTGAGACCGATAATGAAGGGAAAACATACACATATCTACCTCCAACAGCTTATACTTTGTCGAGGAATGAGAAAATAGAATTTTGTAAATTTATCCATGGTGTTAAAGTTCCATATGAGTACTCTTCTAACATTCGGAACCTTGTATCAATAAAAGACCTCAAGTTAAAAGGTCTTCAGTCTCATGATTGTCATGTACTCAAGGAACATTTCTTGCTTATTAGCATATCCATCCTACCTAAAAAAGTGGGAGGAGCCATACAAAGATATGCTTCATCTTCAATGCAATTTGTAGCAAAGTGATTGACCCTAAGAAATTATCTAATTATTTTGACTTTGTGTGAACTTGAGATTTATTTCTCACCTTCTTTTTTTGAAATAATGGTCCATCTAAGCATTCATCTTATTCGAGAAACACAATTATGTGGTCCTTCCTATATGAGATGGATGCACCCTTTTGAGAATTATATGAATACATTAAAAGGTTATGTGACGATCAAGACCAGAGGTTTGTATTATTGAGCGATATATTGTTGAAGAAACTCTTGATTTTTGTACTGGATACCTTGCCGATGGTGATTTCATAGGCATTCTAAAGCCTCGGTATACAAAAAGAAAAATTGGTGAAGGAATTATTGGGAATAAAATGTTGAGTATATCAAGAATGGAATTGGAGCAAGCACACTTATATGTTTTACATAATGCCAATGAGGTTGAGCCATAAGTTGAAAGACACAAGGACATGTTAGGAAAACTAACCCAAGTAAGAATAAAAATTGAATTTCCAAAGAGCAAAATTTGTGTTTCATAAAGTGGCTAGAAAATCACATTGTTAAGGAGTTCGATACAATGCACATTTGGTTTCCGAAAGATTGAAATGGTTAGTCAATGGTCCAAGTATTCATGTCTTATCCTACATTGGTTACCTAATTAATGGATTCAAATTTTATACGAAAAAACAAGATGATCAAAGTAAAATGAAAAATAGTGGTGTGACTATTTTTTCTCGAACTTTATATATGTCAAGCACTAGATATAGAAACCCAATATATGTGAATATGTCATAATTTGGTGTCATTGAACGAATATGGGAATTGGATTACACAATGTTTCAGTTGCTAGTTTTTTGTTATATGTGGGTTGATAACAACAATGGCTTCCGAGTTGATGAGTTAGGGTTCATGCATGTGAATCTTAATCGCCCATGATATAAAGATTAGTCATTTACTCTAGTATCACAAGCTCAACAAGTATTCTATGTTAGTGACCCAACTGATATGAAATGGTTCATTGTTCTTTAATTTTGACTAACAAAATAATCGTCAATAATATTGATGACCATGAATATGAAGATATTGATAATGAATATGATCATTTTTTGGGACATCACAGTCGCGTGAGAGCGAACTAACTAGAGATGATTGTAAGAATGAGAATGAAACTAAGAGGGGAGTGAATTAGTTGTTGCAAAACTATGGCCAATTTCTCTGCAAAATCAGAAGTTCAAGTGCAGCGGAAAAGTATGCAGAAAAATAATGACTTTGAAATTAGAAAGATAAGGAGAAGAAAGTACACAAGTGTTTTATACTGGTTCACTTTTTTGTCCACTGAAGGCTACGTCCAGTACGCTCGCAGCGCAAAAGATTCCTTTATTAAATATTATGAGTTGCAATTACATATATCTCACCCTGAGATCTCATTGTACCTTAAACACTCACTAATATTTAAAACCCTTGGAAAACCCTATTCCAAGTAACACCCTTGAAAAACACTATTCCAAGTCACTCAACCCCTTTCTCTTCACACCCTTGTGAAAGAAAGTAATCTTAGCAAATTTGAAGAATATACAATGTGGTTGGATTGCCTTTACAAGTAGATTTGACAATTTCTAACTTACAATCCAAAAAGAACTCTTATGCAATAGATAATAATGCTCTTTGTACTTTGAAAAAGTTTAGAATATACTTACAAGCAACTCTGAAATAACTTAGAAAGTTTAAGAGTGTGTTGCTAAAAAGTGCAGAAAAATATTCTGAAAAGGGTTAGAGCTTTGTGTGATTTTTGTTATGAAAATTGTTGTGAGTTGTTGTGTGTGAGTTATGTGTTCCAATCCCTTTATATAGGCTTTCCAATCAACCATAACACCTCTAGAAAAGAAGTGATAGTGGAACTGTAAAAAAAACTGAGTGAGAGATAAAAAGAAAGATGTATCTTAATATATAGAGTAAATTACACTCACACCCTTGAGTTTTAGTGAAATTACACAAACCACCATCATTTTTTGTCCTTACACGAACCACCTCTAATTTTATACATATGTTACACTGACTACCTCTGCATGATATAAAAGTGTAATATTTTAAACAAAAAATGTATGATGTGTGTAATTAATTAAACAAAATATTGTATATTGTGTACACAAATTCAAATAATATAAGAGTCAATGTGTCTTCATTATTCGGCTCGTTATAAGATAGTATAAGAGTTATTTAAACATTTCTTTGAAATTATTAATGTATTTTTTAATGACACAAAAATAATAAAGAAACACTCGCTTTTGTACTATTTGAAGTGTTACACAATGTACAATATTTTGTTTAACTTAATTACATTCATCACACGTTTTTTCTTTAAAATATTACACTTTTGTAACATGTAGGGGTAGTCAGTGTAATATACGTATAAATCTAGGGGTGGTTTGTGTAAGAGGGAGGGCTGGTTAGTGTAAGAACAAAGAATGGAGGGGTGATTTGTGTAATTTCATTAAAACTTAAGGGGTGTGAGTGTAATTTACTCTAATATATATATATATATATATGTAACGAATGATTTTAAAGTGGGGAGAATTGAATTGAAACTTGGTGAGTGACAAAACACAACACACGTTCATTCACTTCCTCCAATCCACGTTTCTAAGATTCACTCAATATTTCAATGGCTTCAGTAATGTTTACAAGAACAAAAAAAATACTTACTCTCTTCAATCAAAAAAATCTCTCACATAGACACCTTCCACAAATTACCATGGATTAGCATTTTCTTGTTAAGCCAAGGTGGTTAAAGTGGCTTCACTAGCACCATTTTATTTTCATGCTTTATATACTTTTATTATATTGCATGCTCTTGTTCTCCTGGCTCAATGGTTCAGTTTTTGGAGAGTTCAGATGTTTTTTCTCTCGTTTTTGTTGTTGTGTTGGACTTTGTATGTGCATGCACATGAACCTATTTGAGTTTCTTGCTTATTTTCATTGTTCATGATGATGAATTGCTAAACTTCTACCTAGCCTGGTTTGTTGTAAGAAGGAATTGTATATTGATAATGAAAACCAGTGTTGATCTGTTACTTTCCTTAAGGGACTGAGAAAGGATGCCAAGCCAGCTATATGGTTTACACTGCCAATGATGGAGACGTGTACTCTTCTCATTATGTTTTTAAATTGTGGTTGCGGTCGAGATTTCGGTAATGGTTGTGGCTACTGCGATTGTGATCATTGCGCTCATTGTGATACGGATTGCTGCCGTTGCGGCGTGAATTAATTTGTTATTAAAACAATATTTTTGAATCCGATGCAGTCTAATGTGGTCCAGTCCGATGCGGCCACATCATTGTGATTCGAAGTCACACCACATTTGCTGTGTAATGTGATTGTCCCGGTTACCGTAACCGCAATATTCCGCAATTTAAATTTGTGATTCTTCTTCTGAGATAAGTGCACAACTTGAGGCCATGGACTATAATGGATTTCATAGGCAATTTGGCCAACAAGACGTGAAAGAAAGGAACACTAGAAGAAAGAAAAAGGTAATGAAGAAGTAATGCATATTGCAAAAAGTTATGGTATGGAAGAAATGCAAGAGAGATTTGAAGTCAATTGTGGCTATTAGTTAATGAATTAATGCTGATATGCACATATTCAATCCTTTTGAAGTTCAAAGAGGTGTCTCACAAACATGTTTTTTTAAGGTTAGACACCTTGAGCTAAAAGAAGTAGAAGAATGTTAGAGAGAGAAAACTTAATCAAGTTTTTGTGGGATGATATGGTAATAACACAATTTAGAAACCCCTCCATTTGGGTTTCATGATAATGTTCTTAAAAGTTCAATTTGGTTTGCCTTTTTTTACTTCAACCAAAATAAGCCTTTGACTAATAGTAGAGATACAAGGTAATGTTGGTGGCTCTCCTATATAATTGAATTTTAAAATACTTTGACTTAATTTGTAACTTATTACAAAAAATTTCACATAATGTGGAAATTCAATAGTTTAGATCTAATCACTAATTCAAATCATTGAATTTCCCTAGAATTGATGGTTAAGATGTGGAGTAAGTTTACAAAATTTAATCTTTGAATAAGTGGATCTCCTCCCTTTAACTAGTTGTTCAAAAGTGTTTATTGAATACTTTACTATCAAATTATTTTTATTGGAATTTGAATAGTCCGGTCTACGGTGCGTATCGAATATTTCTTTATGTTCTAAGAGCAGAGAGTCGATCTACAATCAGTGCTATTTCTTTTCTATTAGTTCCACTTATCTAAAATATTATTCTAAACATATTTTAAAATTAAATTTATGGGATTGGAATAATCAGGTTTGTGGCCCATGTCGTATCTTCCTTTCTGCTCTAAGAGCGGAAAGTTGGTCTACGATCATTGCTGCATTTTTGCTATTAATTATATTTTTCTAAAAAAATAAATTATTTCTAAATATATATTTTAAAAGTTCAAATGTTTTAATGTGGATTTGATAGCGAGGTTACGATTTGTGTTGCATATTTCTTTCCCTTCGAGCCGAAAAGCGGTTGTAGTCATTAGTATTATCTCCGTTATTTATTAAAGAGATAAGTGGGTAATAGACCGATGTCGACTCTTCGACTATTAATCCCCCTCCAATCAACTTTAAATAATTTCTAAAACTTTAATCAAATCAAACCAAGTAACTTAAACATTTTTCGATCAAGAACAACGTAGTCTTAATTTTTCTATTGCACACCTAGGGATATATAGGAGCAAAATAAACTCTTGTGAGACACAAATATAAAAAATATTTTTTTTTAATAAATAAATTTGTTTAGGGTATAAAAGTTCATGTTATTAGCTAGAATATCATTTTAATACGGGCGAACGAGATGCTAATATCTTATTCGATCCGTAATCGACTCTCGAGCTCAGAATCTTTGCCTAAAGACCATATTATCCTAATTTGACATAAACGAGTGTTTTCTACGTTTTAATTGCAAAAAACGTACTGACAACTCCAATCATTTGGGAGAGGTTGAAATCGAGTTCGCATCTTCCTAAGTCGCAGAGTCGGCCTTCCAATTGAAATTGGGTCGGGACACTTACGGAAATATAATAAATTCTATAAATGTTGAACAATACAGTTTCAATAAATCAATCATAAAATGGGAATTAAACGTTATAAAATGGGAATCAAACTACAATTAAACATTCATGTTATAAAACATCTATTACTATATAAGAAAAAGATGTTCCAAGACACTATTCATTGTCCACGTGTCAGCTCCTCATGCATTTTTTCCCGCCTAAACACACACCCATATCCTAACCGTTGATCTCTACTCATCCATGTGTCTTTCATCTACAATTCTCCAACCTTTTCATTATCCTCAAATCAACCAAACTCTTCATTTACCCTAATTTCTTTTCATCTCACTTCTCTCATCCTCAATTCTTCAAACTTCATCTGACTTTTCTCACCCCCAATACTTCAAACTCTTCATTTTCCTTCATCTCACCAGAATTTTCATCATCCCTAATTTTTCCAACACTTCATTATCTCCCGATTTCAAAATACAAACTTAGGTTTATTCTCGAAATAAGATTTTTCTTTATTATTCTTCATCTTCTTCATCTTTTCTCTCTATATCATATTCTCTCTTTTCTCTTTCCCTACCCTGTTCAAATCTTTAGATCATCATTTTTCCTTTATATTTTTCTTTGTATTCATCATTTTTTATATTTTTCTTTATTCATTATGATCTTAATCTATTAAGTGTAGATCTGACTTATCATCTTCTTCACGGGAAACATATTCATCATTTGTCGTTTATATTTTTCTTTTTATTCATCAATTTTTTATATTTTTCTTTATTAACTATGTACTCCATTTGCACTTCATGTATTAAGTGTAAATCTGACTTATCATCTTCTTCAAGGTAAACATATTCATTATTTTTCCTTTATATTTTTCTTTGTATTCGTCATTTTTTATATTTTTATTTACTAACTATGGTTTCCATTTGAACTTCAAGTATTAAATGTAGATATAATTTATCATCTTCTTCAATATAAACATATTCATCATTTTTTCATTTATATTTTTCTTTGTATTCATCATTTTTTTTATATTTTTCTTTACTAACTATTGTCTCTAATGGAACTTTATTGTCGTGATTTTTTTGTAATGTTATAAAAATCACTTCTTTTAGTGTAGATCTGACTAAGATCTTATAAAAATCACAACTTTGATTTACTTTTACGTTGTCATAACTGTTAATGTCAAATTTATATTTCACATATTAATATTCATAATCATATTCTCACTATTGACGTGATAATCATATTCACATCCTATGATATTTTATTGACGTGTTTTTGTCTTCATTAGAATGACAATAAAAGAAATTTTATAATGGAATATAAACTTCATAGGTTAATAATTACAACTTTTATATTTTAATGGTCATTTATTACTAAAATTTTATTTTTATCTATTAAAATATTATTTTCAAAGTTGTCATTCTAAATAATTAAACACGTATTTATTTTATTTGATGAGTGTCAACTTATTTTTCTTAAACCATTAAGTGTGGGTAGAAGAATAACATGGTTGCAAAAAGATATTATTAATAGGGATATGCTGCTAATTTTATTCATTTAGGACAATAAAATCAATTCTAAAATATGTTACTCCTTAGACAACCACTTCCTTTTATTTTTTGTGATTTGAACAAATTAGTAGAAGTTGACTAAAAAATGTTGAAATTGAAAAACACATTTTTAATTAAAATTGGAAAGATAACCAATCACAAAATTAATTGTGTGGACAAATTTTTATTTTTTAAGAAACAGAATAAAAGACATTCAAGAGCAATCATGATTCAAATCCCAAAATTAATTGCGGGGAACAACTGTTAAATTAAAAAAAAAAGGCATTCAAGGACAATTGTAACGACCCGATTTTCTACCCTTGAAATTTTTTTCTCATTTTAATTCAATTCCATTCAATCACTCATAACTCACATTACCGTTTTAATATCCTTACTTCAAAATCTTATTTCCCCTCCTCACACTCAATCCATGAATCAATAACCACATACATAATCATTTTACCTAGAAGTTCTCATGAATCATTCCTAGAACTAATCTTATAACCTATTATATTATCATACAATTAATCTTGCAGAAAAACATAATTCATTCAAATATCATTTACCACATACAACCAGTTATGGGTCTCCCCAAGTTATAAAGCTCATAACTACACATATCCATATTAATCTAAACGAATTTACAATCATCTCATATTATTATCAAATCAATTACCATATCAAATAACAATAAAGACAATCGAGTAAATGAACACAAAAGCTTCCTAATTAATCTTCATCCTCAAAATCCTTCATTTACCTACAATGGGGTTATCAGAAACAACACTCAAAACAAAAGGGAGTAAGTCATTAGTTCAAAACTAACATCACATGATAACCCACATTCAAATACAATTAAGCTTTAATATAATTCATAAACACACATACGGAATTGAAAACATTCAAGTTATCTTCCTTTCATTTCCACTTTACTCATATTCATCATATAGTATATATATCCCATAATATATATTCTATAGTATGCATATTACGTTCGTTTGGAACATCTTCTGTCCCGTTATTCATATCCACCCTATAACATATATATATATCCCATAATATATATATCCTATAGCATGTATATTACTTTCTTTCTCCACATCTTCTTTTTTTATCGCTCATATTCACCCTATAGAATATATATCTCATACTATATATCCTATAGCATGCATACGACATTCATTACTCCGAGTCATATTTCCATTTGTACTCCCCCAATAATATTAATTCGTTCGAGTCATATTTCCATTGGTACTCCCCCAATAATATTAATTTCATTGAGTCATCTTTCCATTGGTTCTCCCCCAATAATATTACTTTTATTGAGTCATCTTTCCATTGGTTCTCCCCAATAATGTTACTTTTATCGAGTCATCTTTCCATTGGTTCTCCCCCAATAATGTTACTTTTATTGAGTCATCTTTCCATTGGTTCTCCCCCAATAATGTTACTTTTATTGAGTCATCTTTCCATTGGTTCTCCCCCAATAAGATTGAATTCATTATGAGTCATATTTTCTTTGGTACTCCCCCAAATAGATTGAATTCGTTTTTGAGTCATATTTCCTTTGGTACTCCCCCAAATAGATTGAATTCATTTTTGAGTCATATTTCCTTTGGTACTCCCCCAAATAGATTGAATTCATTTTTGAGTCATATTTCCTTTGGTACTCCCCCAAATAGATTGAATTCGTTTTGAGTCATATTTCCATTGGTACTCCCCCAATAAATGATTCCGAGTCTTATTTCCATTGGGACTCCCCCAATAAATGTTTCCGAGTCTTATTTCCATTGGGACTCCCCCAATAAATATTTCCTTCTTTTTCCATAACAGTAAAATCACGCATTTTCCAACATAATGCATAAATTACAGACGTATTATTTTAAACCATTACCTCTTTCACATACCTCATTCATATCAGCTAGTATGATTTAGAAAACACTTATCCCTTACCTCGGTGAGCGTTGGAGATCAGTTCCGAGTAACTTTAAAAGTCTACTCCGCGATTTCCTCCAACCTTAGGATCTTTCCTCATTATCACCAATAACAATGAATGTCAGTCATTTATTCAAAATAACACATAAATAACTCGTATTTCATCATCAAATACACAAAGGATTCATGTATTCTCAATATTTCCAAAACTACTTCAATTCAAGTTTCTAAATATCAAAACATACATGTTCATCTCATATAACAACATCAAAGCACAACTCATTATCCACATCTAACATTTCATCTCTTTCTCTTTATACTCATATTCTCATTTTGGGGGTTTTTCATGAATAACTCATAAAACCTTTTCATTCATACAATATCAACTCTAAATCAAGAGTTTTAAAGATAGAAACAACATAAAACGAACCATAACTCGAAAAGAAGAGTTTCCATGGTTTCCATTATTTCGAAAATGAATCCAACATACCCAAAACAAGTTAGAGAGGAAGAAGAGTTAGGAACAAGAGGTTTACCTCTTCTCAAGCTCTAAGATGAGTCCTAAGGCTCTTTGCTCTTGAAAAGCTCTCTTCTCTCTCTTCTCTTCAAAGTTCTAACCCTAAAATGTGTTTTGGGTTTCTATTTTATAGACACAACGATAAGTGTAATCGATTACAAGTATAGTGTAATCGATTACACAGTGTAAATTACAGAGGCATCGTCGCGATGTAATCGATTACATTGTGTCAGATGTACATATCTGATGCTTTTCATCATGTAATCGATTACCAGGACTGTGTAATCGATTGTATTACCCAAAATTGCCAAGTATAGCCCAGGATTTCACCCTCCCAGGTGAACCTTTCTCGCTCAAGCGAGTACCTCTCGCTCAAGCGAGGATCCGAGGACTGATACTATAATTTTAAAGACTTAAAATTTGGGGTGTTACAACAATCATGTCTAATAAACATTAAAGAGAAATTTAACCCAAAACACAATCATCAATAAAATCCCAAAATTAATTGTGATGAACAACTATTTAATTTAAAAAAATGGAATAAATGACATTCAAATGACAATCATGATTAATAATTCTTCTTGAATTTTAATTTTAATTCTTAAAAACAATCATTTATTTGCTCATTTAAATATTATCATTGTCATCTTCTTTACTCATTTTTTCCACCTCTACCTATCTCCTACCTCTTCATCTCTCACATACTTACAATGTGAGGTTTCATTTATCGGGTTGATATTTATTTTGTCATACTAAATGATTAAACTCGTATTTATTTTGATAAAAAATCTAAGTAATTAATTATAATGTCCCATTTTGTGTACCTTTTAAAAAATATAAAATAATAAACAAATTATACTAACAACTAATAAGAAATTATATTATGGAAATAAAAGAAAATATCAACAAGTTATATTAGTAAATATAAAAGTTTTCTATATTTACATGTCTATATTAAGAATGAACAATACAAGTTTTTATTGTATTTATTAGTTAACCAAATATATAGACTATTGAGTATGAAAATCAATCATAAAATTATAAAAGTGTATGAGTAACATGTGTTCACGAATGCACATGTAATATATGTACTTTAATCATTCAAATGCACAAACAACTTGTATATTCTTAATAACCATATGAACACATATAATATATGTTGTGTGTTATTAATCATATAACATAAAATACAGACCCGTGCAAATGCACGGGTATTTTTGCTAGTTAACCTATAAAATGAGAATTAAACGTTATAAAATCAAATTCTGCTTAAATTGTGGTACGTTGTTCTATTTAAAAAGCTATACTTCCAATATGCATCAAGCGCGCCTGTATTAGTTTTATTTAAACTATATATGATTTGCTTGGGTCGTTGCAATAACAAAAAAGAAAACTCAAAAAATTTGGCAAATGTTATTTATAGGATCATTTTGGTAAATTTTGCATTGATTGAGAAATATTATTAAGGACGGAAATTTACCTCCTATTACTAACTATGATTAATGTTTTGGTAACTTATAGTTCCGTAATATTAATTTGATATAGTATTTATAATATGATTCTTATATAGTACATTCACTCCCCATTTTTATAGGATTCAAATTTGTTCTCATCCCTTTTTAGAATACCCCCTTAAACCAATATTATTAATATTGTACCGGTCATCTAATCAGTAGTGATACTGGTATAGTGGTATATATGTTCAATTACTGATTCACTAATTAAACCGGATATTGGTATACATATATAATATGTTAACATTAATGCTGAAAATTAAATAAAAAACCAATAATTATTTTTATTTTCAATAAAAAATTAATTTTAAATAAAAATCGAGCGGTATGACCGGTACGGCTCAATTGAAAACCGGTCGGTATGACTGATTTTGACCGATTTTGATCGGTATAATTGCATGACTGATATAATTGTTGTATCGTATCAATATTGGAACTGGTCCATCAGTTTACCGGTTGAATCGGCTGGCACAAACCATTTTTTATAACTATAAATTTTAAATTGTACAATGCACTATTTAATTTAAAAATAAAACTCTTATAAGTTATTGAGTGATAATAGAAACATAAGGTAACGTATAATTAGAAATATATCTTTAGGAAATATAGGTGGTCCAAATAATCTATTTATAATCGGTTTTTATTTTTTATTTTATAAAATTGTAATTGATCAATAAATACTATAAATAGATATTTGAGAATATGGATGACAAAGGGGATGAGCAGTCATGGATAGTGTATACCATGCCCGTACTCACATTATTTGTGGGTACATGTGCGGGTAGTGGATATCCGCGGGTACCGAACGTGTTTTCAATTTTAATTATATTTTTATATATTTTACAATAATTAATATATAAAAATAATTATTACTTAAATAATATGATAATTTTATTATTATAGTCTCATAACTAAATTTTATTATGAAATAATAATAAAATAAACAAATATAATGTTAAAATAATAATAATTAAGTATTAAATATTTAATTAAAATATATACAGGTACATGTGGGGCGGGTACCATAATACATGTTCTCACCCATAAACTATTTTTGCGGGTACATATTGCATATATTTTGATAAGTACCCATGGGTCAGATATCTTTGTCATCCATATTTGAGAATGTTAATAATCATCCCACTTATTTAGGGTTATTATTTAGATTATATGAATTTTTCAACAGGTTTATGTAAAACCAGTGTTGTTTGGACCGGACCGGACCGGACGGTCCGACCGGTCCAACCGTCAACCGTTCCTGCAAACGGTTCTGTACAAGTAGTAAACCGGAATTGGTTTCCAGCCGTTTTGGGCCGTGGAAAATCCGGTCCAACCGGGTTAGACCGGGTAAAACCGGAATAACCCGGTTGGTTAAACCGGACGGGTTCATAAAATAAAAAAAAAATGTAAAAAATCACATATTTGATGCTTTTAATATGATGTAATCGATTACGAGTATATTGTAATCGATTACATGATGTAAAATTCACATATCTGATGCTTTTAATATGATGTAATCGATTACGAGTATATTGTAATCGATTACATCATGTAAAATTCACATATCTGATGCTTTTAATATGATGTAATCGATTACGAGTATATTGTAATCGATTACATCATGTAAAATTCACATATCTGATGCTTTTAATATGATGTAATCGATTACGAGTATATTGTAATCGATTACATCATGTAAAATGCACATATCTGATTAGTTTATCAGCATGTAATCGATTACCAGGATTGTGTAATCGATTACACTGTTTAAAAATACAAATTAATCTTAGTTTCATACATGAGTTTTTCAAAGATCAGTATTATACATATTTTCTAATTATTATACATATTAATCTAACGTATATTCTAATTTGTAGGTATGGTTGAAGGACAAAATATTACTATTGATGGATTACTTAATTTAGACTCTTTTCCTCAAGAAGATGTAGATAGTTACACTCAAAGTACATCTTTAACCAACAATGTAAACTTAGGATCTAACCAAGACAATGATACATGGATGAATTAGAATGTTTACTCTCTAAATGAGATGTGTTTTGATTTATTGCTCTAATTATGTAAGACTTAAACTTTGATGCACTTTTATTTTGATTCATGTGTGAGCTTTGTGCAAAGTTATTCACTTATTTTAATTAATTATATAATATATGTATATATATATATATAATTATATATGATATTATATTGTCGTCCGGTCCGACCGGACGGCTTAACCGGTTAAACCGGTTAGAACCTATACAAGACCTCGTCCGGTTTGACGTCCGGCTCGGGTTTCACAACATTGTGTAAAACAATAACTGGTGAGAGAATGTTCTAAAAATGTTTTTGCATTTTTTTTTTTTGTAAAAAAATGTGTATTTTTTTTGCATTTTACTTTTTTTTTGTTAGAACTTAATATTTTGTCTATATTCTCCACAACTTCTCAATATTTAATTTTTCATATATAAATTTTCATAAATTGAAGAGTTTACGAGTAAGACTTTTCTAACATTTGTTTTCTCCCCCTTAGTCACTCATTTTACTTTTTGTTACAAGTTAACATTTTGTATCTCTTCCTCACAACTCCCCAATGTTTAATTTTTCACGTGTAAATTTTTCAGAAAGTTAAGAACCCACATGTAAAATTTTCTAACATCTTTCTCTTCATCAATCATTTTACTTTTTGTCATAAGTTAACATTTTGTCTACTTTCCTCACAACTTTTCTATATTTAATTTTTCAGAAGTAAATTCTTTATTTCTCCAATAACCATGTGAATGTCAATCAATTTTATCAATTCATATTGTTCAATCTCAATTATTTTTTATTTTATACTTTTGTACGGTAATAATTTGAATTCCATGAAATAATATAGAGCGACTCATGCGCGCAGGTACACTCCTAGTTAATTATTAAAACCAAATAACGTTTTACTCTTTTAATTATTAATAAAATTCCAATTCTATAGATGGATTCCATAATCTATACCATAATTCTATAGATCTATGGTTGGTGTATGAAGTATCAATTTTTCTTTATAAAAAAATCAGGATTTTAGACAATATTATTATGTCACAAATATTGGTATTCATGAATATACATAAAAATACTCTCAATAGATACATACAATAATAATTTGGGTTGGGATCCTCACAGTCATTCAGTACTGGAATGTAAGGTCCAGGTTGCTTTCAAAGTTAAAAAATATATTTTAATTAAAAATAACTTAAAACCTGCACCGTTAAAAAACATGAAATGACACATGTCATCATCCTAATCTGTATTGGACCCTCCAGTATAGGAGAGGATCCGTGCTCTAATAATTTATGGATGAGAACATATATCATAAACCTACCATTTAGGTATATCACATTTTAATTTTTTTAATATTATATTATATATATTGTAATTTTTATTACTCTAAGATTATATATAATGTATTTTTATTATTATTCCATAATAATAAAATTTATGATATACATTTCTTATCACTTATGTAATAATTATTTTCCTATATATATCTATATTATATATCTATACTATATATAAATCTAAAACATTCTATAACTACCTACATGGTATAATTTTTATTGTCTATTTTGCTCTTCTAATTAATTATTATTACAATGTTTTACCACACAATAAAAGAAATATCAATAAAAGTTAAAAGAAATTACATATAGCAAAAAATATCAAACCACCAATGTAATTTTTAATATAAGTTTTAATAATATCATAATTCATTTTCATATTTTTCTATTACATAAATTATAATATCATGTACATTCAATACAAAAAATTGATATAATTATCTAAAATAAAATATATAAAATTTAAATATTTAATAGTAGAAATAAGAATGCTAGTTGACAGATACGAAATATATGACGAATTGACGACATGCTAATATTAATAATTACAAAACATATAAATATCTAATTAAACATGAGAACCTATTGAATATTTGTTGATGTAGACACAAATAGGTATGAGGACGAGTAAACAACTACATGCATCTGCCCCTGCTCTATTTTCGGGTCAGACAAAGTTATTAGGCTAATTTATCCTTTAATGAAATTTTGAGAATTTCAATAATTTCATATTCATATTCTTACCATGTATTTTAACAGCATGCTATAAATATGTCGTATTTTAATAGGATAAAAGGAATAGACGCTTGAACTTGAGTGCATGTTTTGGGAAAAGGAATAATTTGTTAGATTTGCGATCAATTTTTTATTTTTAAACACTTCAAGTCGGAATTTAAAGAGCAATATTATTAATACTGTATTGGTTATCAAACCAGTAGGGGTATTGGTACAGTGGTATATCGGTTTAACCGGTGGTATACTTATTAAACTGCATACCGTTAAAGTTAGATATAAATATATAATATATTAATATTAATGTTGAAAAGTCAATAAAAAACAATAATTATTTTTATTTTCATTAAAAATTTAATTTTAAATAAAAATCGACTGGTATGACCGGTACGGTTCAATTGAAAACCGGCCGGTATGACCGATTTTTACCGATTTTGGCCGGTTTTTACCGCTATAATTGCATGACCGGTATAATTATTTATCATACCGGTATTGGGACAGGTTCAACCGGCCGAAACGAAACGGTTTTAATAACATAATTCATCTTCACCAACTAAAGGCTGTGTCCGGTCTTCTTTACTTGATTCAAGGGATTTCCACTATTCAACCTAATAATAAGTGCCAAAATGAAACTATTTTCTATCACTTTTTTGCCACTTATATTGGTTAATCATGTTAAAACCCAACTTATTACATACTTTTTAGATAAATTTTATGTGCTTAAATAATATAAATTTTGATCACCTCTTGTCCAAGTTCTTTTTGAATTTTGTAGGAAAAATATTAAACAAAATTAATTGAAAGATAGCCAAGATCATAAGCCAACTAGCACAAAAGACACTTGATCAAAACAAATAGGCTAGGGGTGACATGCTATGCACTTAGCTTGTATGCTACAAAAAATTGTCTAGGCTAGAAGAAATAAGTTTACCTTGCCTTGAAGAAACTCATGTTGGGCATGCCAAGCAACCAGCGAAGCTTTAACTTAGGAGGCAAGAAATTCCAATAAAGCATTACTTCATGCATGACACAAGCAAAGACAAGCCAAGTATGAGCTGTCACCATATATGATCGAGAAGCTAATTGCTTAGACTAGGTGTGTAAGCTACTTGGCTTAGCCCGCAATAGGCTAAGCCTAGTCTGGACCTGCTAGGAGCAGGCTGTGACACCTTAGATTTTAAAGTCATTAAATTATACTATCAGTCCAGGGAGTCTCGCTTGAGCGAAAGAATTGTCGCCTGAGCGAGAGAGGCTCACATGGGAGGGTGAAATCATGGGCTATACTGAAGGATTCTCGCTTGACCGAGAATTGTCTCCCTTGAGCGAGAGTGGTCTCGCCTGAGCGAGAGTTGTCTCGCCTGGGCGAGAAAATTGGCATTCAGGACCTGTCGAGGCTGTAAGATCCTCGCTTGAGCGAGAGCTGCCTCGGCTGAGTGAGAAATCCCTCGCTTGAACGAGAGTGTCAGATATGAAATTTTAAAAAGGCGAGATTTTCTCGCCTGAGCGAGAATGGGCTCGCTTGAGCGAGAACCCGGCGATTTCACTTTAAAATAGAAACCCCAAACACATTTTAGGGTTAGAAAGTGAGAGAGAAGAGAGGAGAAGGTGATTTTGAGAGCAAGAACTCGTGGGAATCATCTAGGAGCTTGAGAAAAGGTAAATCTCTTGATTCTAACTCTCTTTCTCCCTTTCAAAGTCGTTTTTGGGTGTATGGATCTCTCTCAAAGTATGAGAAACCATGGAAACTCTTCCTTTAGAGTTATGGTTCGTTTTATATTGTTTTTCTCTTGTAAACTCTTGGTTTAGAGTTGATATTTGATGAATGGAAAGGTTTTGTGGGTTTATTCATGAAAACCCCAAAACCCCCAAAATGAGAATATGAGTAAAAAGGGAAATGGGTGAAATGCTAAATGTAGGAGATGAGTTGTACTTTAATGTTGATATATGAGATGAATATATAGGTTTTAGATGTTTGGAAACTCGTATCGAAGTAGTTTTGGAAACCTTGAAAATATGCGAATCTCTTGTATGTTTAACGATGAAATATGAGTCGTTTATGTGTTATTTTGAATAAATGACTGACATTCTTGTTATTGGTGGGAATGAGGGAAGATCCAAAGGTTGGAGGAAATCGCGGAGGAAACTTGTAAAGTTACTCGAAACCGACTCCAACTCTCACCAAGGTAAGGGATAAGTGTTTCCATTTTATATGAGTTGATGTGAATAAGGTATGTGTAAGAGGTAATATGTTTGTAAGAATGTTATTGTTGTTACCCTACCCGGAGTGGTAGTGGGTTATTGTTGTTACCCTACCCGGAGTGGTAGGGGAATATTTTGTTATCCTACCCGGAGTGGTAGCGGATTATTGTGGACGGTCCTACCCGGAGTGGTAGTGGATTATTGTTGTTGCCTATCCGAAGAGGTAGTGAATTATCGTGGTATAGACCTGCCCGATGTGGTATGGATAATGAACTCGACCTTCCCGATGTGGTATGGGTAATTAACTTGACCTGCCCGATGTGGTATGGATAATGAACTCGACCTGCCCGATGTGGTATGGGGAATTAACTCGACCTGCCCGATGTGGTATGGAGAATGAACTCGACCTGCCCGATGTGGCATGGTGAATTAACTAGACCTGCCCGATGTGGTATGGAGAATGAACTAGACCTGCCCGATGTGGTATGGAGAATAAACTCGACCTGTCCGATGTGGTATGGGGAAAATAACTAGACCTACCCGATGTGTTAGAGGATTATCTTTGCGGGAGACTAGTTGAATGTGATTAAGGGTGAATACGATTAATGGGAAATGAGTATGTTTGGAATGAAAGTAATATGCATGCTATAGAATATATATTATGGGATATATATACTATAATGTGAATATGAATAAGTGGAAAGGATATGTTTGAAATGAAAGTAATATGCATGCTATAGAATATATATTATGGGATATATATACTATAGGGTGAATATGAATAACATGGAGATGGAAGAAAGAAGATACTAATGTTTATATTTATGTGCTTGTGTTTATAATTTATACCACTGCTTAATCGTATTTAAAATGTGGATTATCATGTAATGTTAGTCTTGAACTAATGACTTACTCCCTTGTTTTTGTGTATTGTTTATGATAATCCCATTGTAGGTAAGCGAAGAATTTGAGGAGAAGGCTCACTTAGGAAATTATGCGTTTCTTAACTTGGATTTCTTTATCTATATTTTTTATTGTAGTTGATTAGACACTATTTTGGGATGGATGTAATTCTGACTATGGCAACACTGGATATGTGTAGTTGTAGGCATAGTGATTCTTGGAAACCCATAACTAGTTGTATGCGATAGTTACTAAGGATTAATTGAATGAATTATGTTTTTCTACAATATGAAGTGTATGGTAACATAACATGTTTATGATTTGACTAGTTGAGATTGTGTGAGTTGAATGTTTAAAGCATGTAGCCTTGGTGTAGTGACATGTAATGTATTATGAGACTATGTGATAACTTGACTTATGTGAGTTAAAGTTGTGTGCTGACTATCAATGAGCGCAGGTTAAGACATGTCTGGAAGAGGAAGAGGAACGAGTCAGAACGTTCCAAATGATTTGTTGGCTCAAATGGTGGCTGCACTACAACAGATGAACGATAACTTGCATAATCTGAATCAGAACCCTGCACCAAGTCCGAGTTCGCAACACCTAGTCCCACCCGGATCGGCAGAGTACCGAGGTCTGGATGAGTTTTGCAAGAGGAACCCCAGCCAGTTCCACGGGGGATTTGCTCCTGATGCTGCTATTGAGTGGATTCAGGGAATGAAGCGGATCTTCCGGACCATGAACTGTTCGGAGACTCAGAAGCTGGCCTATGCCACTTATATGCTAGTGAAGGAGGCTGAGAACTGGTGGGAGTTTACTCGACGCCAAATGGAGGCGGAGGGACAACTAATTTCCTAGGGTACATTCAAGGCGAAATTCCTTCATAAATACTTCCCTGCTGATCTGAAGAGGAAGAAGGAAATGGAGTTCTTGAAGTTGGAACAGGGAAACATGTCGGTGGGGGAATATGCAGCTAAATTCGAGGAATTGGCCCGGTTTTGTCCCTACTTTGAGTTGGAAGTGGACGGACAGTCCAAGTGCTCTGAATTTGAATCGGGCTTAAGGCCCAAGATGAAAAGGATGTTCGGACATTAGGAGATTGCTGATTTTGCTACTTTGGTCAACAAGTGCAGGATGTACGAGGATAACCTGAAGGCGGATGAGGTGGCGACACCCAAATCAATTTCCCCCCGGAACTATGGACCTCAACGCAACCATATGCCGGGGAGAGGCAAAGAGAGAGTGAAAGATAATCAAAAACCTTATGTGGCACCTACTAGACATCGTGACAGAAATTTCCAAGGGTCGAGACCACCTACCGTTCCTACCGGAGAGGTTTCTACTCCCATGTGCAACAAATGTGGCAGACTCCATTATGGGAGCACATGCCCGGGATCGGGAAATGGATGTTTCCACTACAAGGAGTTGGGGCACATTAAAAGGTTTTGTCCCAAGCTAGATTAGAGACTTAATGTCATTCGTGCTGAGAGGACAAGGGACCAGGGTCGAGTGGCTACCTCGAGTGGCGTAGGGACATCAGGTGTTGATGATCCGGTTAAAGGTAATTGTATGGTGGCAGGTATTCCTCTTTAGTATTGTTTAATTTGGGAGCGACACACTCCTCGTATTTGTTGAATGTGTGAACCGACTAAGATTGTACACAGAGTCGTTGTTTTCAACTTGGTTGTATCCACCCCACCCAGTGTACCGGTGGTGGGTATCGATATTGGTGTCTCAGTGTACAGTTGGGGTAAATGGTAGAACCTCTACCCTAGTTCTGATACGCTTAATGATGTCCCAGCTGGAGTTAATCTTGGCGATGGACTGACGGTCAGCAAATCGTGTTATGCTTAACTATGTGATAATTGTTGATGTGAAAGATTATTGTTGAGTATCTTAGTGAGGATTTAAGATCTAGTTGCATTGATCTGTATATGTATGCTAAGGGGTAAAACTTATATTGCCAGGTAATGAATGAGGCTAGTTAAGTTACTTACCCAGTCAATGTGATGAATGCATTTGAATAAGCGTGAACATTTGATATGTTGTATTTTGAAGTGACTCCTGGTAGTGATCAAAACGAGTCATTATGAAAAAGAATAAGCATGCAACTGATTGTGTGATGAAATATTTATCGATGATGAATGGACATGGATAGATTGTGTGGTGTAAGTTTTAGTGGGTTAATTGATAAACAAAATTTCGGTTCTATGCTTTTGTGGAAAGTGGTATCGAAAATGATAAAGTTATTTTGAATGAACGTGAAACTTTTGTCTATGATGATCGATCCTCTTGCAGTAGAACATTGGCAATGCACGATATAGTGGTGGTGTACACCAATTATCTGCTTTGAATGTTGTACCGACAAAGGGACAAAGGGACAAAGGTTGTTTCTGTTTCCTGTGCGTCAGTAATTGCTATGTATGATTGTGGTGTAATCGCATGAGATAAAGGGTTTTGAGTTATGTTGAAATGATTACGTAAACTTTGTTTTCACGACATGGTTGCCATGAATCGCGTGTTCAAACCATTTTTGAAAATCATTCTTGGGTGAAATGTAGCTTGTGGCTAAACAATTATTTAGTATCAGGTTGGAGAATCCCAAAATCTTAGCAACCGTATCTTGATAAATATGAGGTTGTTAAAAATTTGATGATACGATTAGGACCATGTGTTTCTAGACGTGCTGCAAGTGGAATACTAAATTTATATTTGCTAGAGTAATTGGGGTATCCACTTCTAACGTATGTTATGGGACTGAGTGGTTGTAAATTTGCACTTGTCGATTGGTAGTCGAGTACCTAGTTTTGGGTGAATCAATGGTTTCATGTGTCCAATTGAGGCTAGGGATCGGTAATTTCTTTCTACTGTATGGTATGGTGGCGGAAATGTTTGATGTAATTGGATAATGACTGGATTGTTTGATTTTGTACGAGGAGAGAGACTCTAAAAGTCTTAGTTATTTAGGTGTTTTTGTTGAGCGACTACCTTGGTTCTATGTGGTAGTGCATGCAATGTTGGGAATGCTAAGGTAAATTTTGGACAGATAGTAGTTTTGTCTTATGAGTGGAATGAATTTATGTTATTTCCTTGAGTGGAAGTGAAACTAACTAGCGCATGTTGGATGTTAAATGATGCATTGTGGTGGATGTGGGGTAAGGAATTCCCCATTCCCTTGGTTTTGGAAGTGTTATTGGGATTCTCAACGTATGTGAGGATTGTTAGCTGGATAGGTCAGAGAGACCTATGGTCCTTGACGAATACTAAGAAATCTTTAGTTCGGTTACAGTTTCGTTCTCTTAGTCGTTCGAGTTGTTTGAGATTGGGATTTTAGTATTTGGACCTTGAGGAGATTGTCCATGAATTGGCCTTGTGATATCACAATTTAGTGGTGTGTGCCCTTGGTGGTCGTTTAAGTAATCTTAATGGATTAGATGATCGAGTATGAATTTGGTTGAGTATTTCTTATGCTTAAAGTCTAGGCGATGACATTATTTTTCCGAGAGCAGCCTAAAAAATTTTCGGGGACGAAAATTCCTATAAGAGGGAGAGGATTGTGATACCCTATATTTTAAAGTCATTAAATTATAGTATCAGCCCTGGGAGTCTCGCTTGAGCGAGAGAATTGTTGCCTGGGCGAGAGAGGATCACCTGGGAGGGTGAAATCATAGGCTATACTGAATGATTCTCGCTTGAGCGAGAGTTGTCTCGCCTGGACGAGAAAAGTGGCATTGAGGACCTGTCGAGGCTGTAAGATCCTCGCTTGAGCGAGAGCTGCCTCGCCTGAGCGAGAAATCCCTCGCTTGAGCGAGAGCGTCAGATCTGAAATTTTAAAAAGGCGGGATTTTCTCGCCTGAGCGAGAATGGGCTCGCTTGAGCAAGAACCCGACGATTTCACTTTAAAATAGAAACCCCCCAACACATTTTAGGGTTAGAAAGTGAGAGAAAAGAGAGGAGAAGGTGATTTTGAGAGCAAGAACTCGTGGGAATCATCTAGGAGCTTGAGAAGAGGTAAATCTCTTGATTCTAACTCTCTTTCTCCCTTTCAAACTCGTTTTTGGGTGTATGGATCTCTTCTCAAAGTATGAGAAACCATGGAAACTCTTCCTTTAGAGTTATGGTTCGTTTTATGTTGTTTTTCTTTTGTAAACTCTTGGTTTTGAGTTGATAGTTGATGAATGGAAAGGTTTTGTGGGTTTATTCATGAAAACCCCAAAACCCCCAAAATGAGAATATGAGTAAAAAGGGAAATGGGTAAAATGCTAAATGTAGGAGATGAGTTATACTTTAATGTTGATATATGAGATGAATATGTAGGTTTTAGATGTTTGGAAACTCGTATCGAAGTAGTTTTGGAAACCTTGAAAATATGTGAATCTCTTGTATGTTTGACGATGAAATATGAGTCGTTTATGTGTTATTTTGAATAAATGACTGACATTGTTGTTATTGGTGGGAATGAGGGAAGATCCAAAGGTTGGAGGAAATCGCGGAGGAAACTTGTAAATTTACTCGAAACCGACTCCAACGCTCACCAAGGTAAGGGATAAGTGTTTCGATTTTATATGAGCTGATGTGAATAAGGTATGTGTAAGAGGTAATATGTTTGTAAGAATGTTATTGTTGTTACCCTACCCAGAGTGGTAGTGGGTTATTGTTGTTACCTTACTCGGAGTGGTAGGGGATTATTTTGTTATCCTACCCGGAGTGGTAGCGGATTATTATGGACGGTCCTACCCGGAGTGGTAGTGGATTATTGCTGTTGCCTATCCGAAGAGGTAGTGAATTATCGTGGTCTAAACTTGCCCGATGTGGTATGGATAATGAACTCGACCTGCCCGATGTGGTATGGGGAATTAACTTGACCTGCCCGATGTGGTATGGATAATGAACTCGACCTGCCCGATGTGGTATGGAGAATTAACTCGACCTGCCCGATGTGGTATGGAGAATGAAATCGACCTGCCCGATGTGGCATGGGGAATTAACTAGACCTGCCCGATGTGGTATGGAGAATGAACTAGACCTGCCCGATGTGGTATGGAGAATAAACTCGACCTGCCCGATGTGGTATGGGGAAAATAACTAGACCTACCCGATGTGGTAGAAGATTATCTTTGCGGGAGACTTGTTGAATGTGATTAAGGGCGAATACGATTAATGGGAAATGAGTATGTTTGGAATGAAAGTAATATGCATGTTATAGAATATATATTATGGGATATATATACTATATGGTGAATATGAATAAGTGGAAATGATATGTTTGAAATGAAAGTAATATACATGCTATAGAATATATATTATGAGATATATATACTATATGGTGAATATGAATAACATGGAGATGGAAGAAAGATGATACTAATGTTTATATTTATGTGCTTGTGTTTATAATTTATACCACTACTTAATCGTATTTAAAATGTGGATTATCATGTAATGTTAGTCTTGAACTAATGACTTACTCCCTTGTTTTTGTGTGTTGTTTATGATAATCCCATTGTAGGTAAACAAAGGATTTGAGGAGAAGACTCACTTAGGAATTTATGTGTTTCTTAACTTGGATTTCTTTATCTATATTTTGTATTGTAGTTGATTAGACACTATTTTGGGATGAATGTAATTCTGACTATGGTAACACTGGATATGTGTAGTTATGGGCATAGTGATTCTTGAAAACTCATAACTAGTTGTATGCGATAGTTATTAAGGTTTAATTGAATGAATTATGTTTTTCTGCAATATGAAGTGTATGGTAACATAACATGTTAAAAAGTGGTTTTATGGAATAGTCAATGAAGGATTAAAGTAAGATGATGAATATATGCATAAAAGGAGTAAAATAAAGGAAAAAATTTTAAGGATAGAATTTGGGTCCTTACACAGGCTAAGCTGGTCTCAGTAGGCCAGCAGCTTGGGGCACATGGCCATTGGCTATGAAAGGTGGGCGTTAGGCGTCCCAAAAACCAAGCTAAGCGCCCCATTGTTTAGCTATAAAAAGTGACCTTGTCTCCACACATTTTACAAACATTGTACATACCATTTCCATACATTTCGGTTCTCACTTTCTTAAGGCTAGTTTTTAGAGTTTTCTTTCATTAAAATTCAAAGAGAATAGGAGTGGGAAAATGATATGCCAAAACTTGAGTTTGTATCATCACTTAAAGCCATAAGTATCCATTTTGGAGGGCTAAATCTCCTAGGCTTTGGACTATGATGTAACATTTTTTATTCTTTGTATTGATTTTGATCTTGTTATGTAAGTTATGTGTTCCTAATCTATTTATTCATTCCATATACTCTTAATACTATTTTAGATTGATCACTTAAAATATATTTCCAAAGATCCAAAGTCTTTTGTTGGGTGAAATAACAAATGTTCTAAGGCCACAATAGTAGAGTAGAATATTTGTCATTTCCAAACATCCATTTTAAACAACTTATTTTCAAGGCTATCAAGCATTGGGGAATCCGAAATAAGACGTGACAGACTTATCTCCAAAAAAGATACCTAATGAGGGGTAGTATATTAAACATGGTTTGAAAATCAACTAACCTAACTCACAACGGGAGGGCGAGTTAAGAAATGATGTATGGTAGATTGAATCACAACAAAATAGCTTGCATAAACTAAATCATGTTGATACTTAAAAGTTAAGAAACTTTACAATCATATGTCCAAACCATATTCTTCTCTTGAATTATATATAAATTTACATTTCCGCATAAAAGATTATTTATTGATGGTAACCTTTATAATATCACGAATCAAATTATTGTTAACTATTTCTATTGATAAAAGATATGTAGTATGAATAACATTTCCATTAAGAAATTTCTCCGTGGTTCCACATAACCCTATACTGTACGACAATTGAATCTTGAAAGAGATTTAAAAGTTAATATAGTAACAGATTTTTACAAACTTTATTTGTTGAAATTGACATCTAATTGCATAAGTTCAATCCAATTCATGGATTGTAACTATGTAAGGAGTAATTCCCATAAGTTCAATCAGATTTATGGATTGCAACTATGAACTTAATGATGCAAAGTATTTCATAAGTACAATCTAATTCATAGAATGCAACTATGTTAAAAGTGTGTGATATACATATAGTTAGTATTTAACATGCTAACATACTAACCATTCTTTCTTTTCTTATTTTTTATTTATCATCACTCACACTCTTGAATCGCCAAAAGCCTTTCAACACGTACTTATCAATTACAAGTCTCACATAAAAACTCTATCTTTCCATTAATCAAATCCCATAAGAAAGCACACTACTTTCTTATTTTACCAACACACTCACCAAACCCTATGGTGATCTTTGTTTTATCATATAGAAGATGAATTAAGTAGGCTAAGGACACTAAACTCAATTTGGTTGATGTATGGATCCTTTAAAGAACCATTAAACTTAATAACACACTATGCTCTTACTTTTACAGTCCAAAAGTGTAGAAAAAGTTTTCTAAAAAACTTGTATGAATTGAATGCATAAATGTGTAAATAAAAGTGTCATTCAAGTGTAAATGAAAGTAAGATTCAAGTGTGATTTTTTTCAAAGGGTTAAGATGATATATATAGAGAGAGTTTAGAAAAGTTCCAAGATACATTCCAGAAGGTACATAATGTTTGTACACTAGTTCGTTTTAGAAGATGCTGATTGAGTTTTAAAATTGAAATTGCACTAACAACACACAATAACCGATTATTGTGTCGTGATAATCTGTTACTAGACTTTACCCTCCAACAGAGTAATTGATTACCCACTTACGGTAATCAGCTACATGCCATTTTTTTCTCAACGTAACTTATTACTCTGTTTCAAGTAATCTTTTACTGTGTCTTAAGTAACCTATTACTCCGTTTAAAATAATTTGTTAGTTAGTTTTGTGAAAACTCATTTTGAAAACATTGTAACTCTTTTTCATCCTTTTAGAATTTTGTAGAACATTTGTAAAAGTACTTTTCAGAGCGGTATGTAATATTAAGTAAGAAGGACTTTATAAAGGTCAGAACTATACTAGAAAACAATTTAAATCTCATTTATTTTCTTATGTGTGCTTTCCATACTTTAAGATCTTTAACCTTTTTCTTCTTTTTGTTGATATTAGAGTCTTCATCAAAACTTAATTAGAGTTAGCGAGTACGCTCTTCTTCACAATTTATATAGGTGTTTTTATAATCTTTTATATACAAATTGTAGTTCTTTATATGTTGACATATTAAATTAATATGATTTTTAAATAATAAAACTTTATAATTTTATGACTTTTAATAATTTTCTAATCTAAGATAATTTGACAGAAAATGTGAAATAAATTATTACTAACTGATTTAATAATAAAACCTTATGGTCTTCAAATTCATAATAGACTAGAGGTAAGAGATTACATTTTCTATGTTGAAAGTTTCAACAACGCACACAAATAAATTATTACTTATTATTCCCTTCGTTTCAAAATTAATGTTCACTTAAGAAATATAAATTTGTTTCAGCATAACTTTCCACTTATAATATCACGAAAATATTAAATGCTTATTTTTCAATAATTCTTTTATGAGGAAAATTAAATGATGAGTAATAAGAGTAAAATTTAATGATTAAAATAAGAAATCAAATGTTACTTTTCTGAATATTAACAAAATTAATTATATTTCCTAACGTGTGTTAGTCCTATCTGTGTACTTTTTAAAAAAAGGGAGTAATGTTTTCTTTTGGACTTTTGGGTCAATTTAAAACATGGTTTTGTGCTTTTAAGGAAAATATCCAAAAAAAAGGAAATAACCAAATTTGTTATTAAAAATAAACTAGAAATTTACATTTACTTGAAAAAATGATAATAAATTATTGCAAAAATGAAGACAAGTGAACATAAAATGTTACTCTTATTCAAACAAAATTTTATTACATTTTTTTTTTGGTATTACCGAGAGTATCTCCTAATTCTATGGGTAATAAACTAATCCATTTCGAGGTGGGTGGATGTCCATTACAACAAATGGCGCTCATATGAATTGAATCGTTGACCCTTTCGGTCATTCTAAAGTTTAGCGGAGCCTTACACCACTAAACCAACACCTTGTTGGTAGTAGACGATTATTTTGAAACATAGGGAGGGAATAGTAGGTAATGACTTATTTATATGCCTTCTTGAAAATAAGTGGGTGATATATCGTTGTTTGGAAAAAAAATATTTTAATTAAAAAATTAAAAATTATGGGTTTTTCTAATAAAAAATAAGTTACACATGTTACACTATATCAACACTAATGTGATAAATCAATAATATCATCTTATAAATTGTCAAATAGTTTACTAGATAATTAAATAAATAAATAAATAATTATAAAATTACTAATAAATTTATCAAATTTCTAATATTTATTTGATTATAATATTTATAACAATATTACCAAATTATTAATATTTATTTATTTAAGTATCCATTTATTTAATTATTTAAATTTATATTATTATTTAATTAATAAAAACTAAACAAATAATAAATAATATATATATTTTTAATCATTTCAATTAGTTAGAAAATAAGTTTTGCGGAACAATTCTATATTTCTATAAGCTGCCTACACATAAGTACAAATTCATCCAGTTATTATTGAAGAAATCCAGTGCCTGACAAGGCTTTTTCGGTCAAAATATTAGTCAAAGGACAGCGATGTTAGTGCAGAAATACACGATAATCAAAGCCAGCTATATACCTTCTCACCCTGCTATCATGGTATAATACACTGGGATAACATTTCAATCGGTATTTCATTAATTAAACATAAAATTAGATATACATATATAATATATTAACATTAATATTAAAAAATCAATAAAAAATAATAAATTTTGTATTTTCATTAAAAATTAATTTTAAATATAAAATTGATCATAATGATCAGTACGTTTCAATTAAAAAACGGCTGACATGAGCAATTTTGGTTGATTTTTACCGATATAATTACATAATTGATATAATTGTTGTATTGTACCGATCTTGAAACAAATTTGTTGGTTTACCAGAATAGGCGGACCAATTTTTCTATAACTCATCGATTCAAACAGTGTATGAACTGACCTATTGACTCTCTCTTTCTATCAAATACTACTCTTTTCTTGGAAATTTCCACCCTTAGTTCTGGCCCACTTTCACCTTCATTTCTTCTTTACTAAAATACCCATTTCTTCCCTGTTTTTAAGTCTCAAGGTTCTGGTATGTTTTGTTGAAAATCAGTGGCATTTTTTGTGATCATGATTAGTTCCATTATTTCTTGGATCAAGGACCTTTTTGAATGCATGTGGTAAGCTTTCCTTCGTTCTCAATATTGATATAAGGATTATCCTCAATTCCCATGCTTTAATTGAATTAAGTGAATAAATGGAACTGTTTCAGTTTATGGAAGTTGCATCTGTTGTGTTACTGTTTTTTATTTGGACTTTATTTACTTAATTCTGTTTCCAACATTAACAATATTACTACATTGTTTGTTACATGATTTGGCAAAACCAATAAATGTGTTGTGAAATAAGTCTCACATAGCCTATCTCATTGTCTCGGGAATGATCTCCTTTCATTGCCAATTGGTTTTGAGATAAAACCTTAACAGTATCAGAGCCGGAACCCAACTTCTTTTCGGTTGTCATGGGCCAAAATGTTTTCGGAATTGAAAGACTTCATTTTTTGGGGTAGTTGACTTGTATAAGAAAAGGGGTTCCAGGATTTAGTATGAATTAGTCATTTGGGGAAGCAAAAGTGTGTGTTTGCAATTGAATAATGCAATTTGGTCTAATAAGTTTTCTAAATAGGTGTTTATACTAACCCTGTTTCTGACTTGCTGTCATCATTTTTTGAGGTGCAAATTAAATGAACAAGGGGCTGATTTCTGTTGTAAGCTTTTGGGTGATAATTATCAGGCTTTAGTGGTCGAAATCGAAAAACCGAGGTTAAACAGTGATATAAAATAACTTTTGTGGTTAAATGAGGGATGGTGGGAGAGAAAGTGTCTTCCTTTTATTTTATGGATGAAATGGTCAGAATGAACAAGGCATACAGAAATGGAACATCAATGCTTTAGTGTATTTGTACTTGCATCATTCCCTAGTTATATATATTCGACTCTTGCCATGAAAATCAGCCCTGTACAATTTGTTTTAGACTCTACTGGATAGCTCGAAATCGAAATATTCAAGCTTTATTTTATTTGATTTAGTGGAGTAACTTTCGGAACTTATCAAGAATGAGGTTTACTCAATCAGAACATCTGAATATGGAATGCCCTTTATCAGTGTTTGTGCTGACAATTTTCTTCTTAAGCTTCTTGAAAATAGTGATTTCCTTTTGTATTATTGTACACAATCAATTATCACTAACTACCTTGGAAAAATATAGAAAAGATCCTAGGCAGTGATTCAAATTGCAGACCGCATCATGTGGTGTGGCCGCAATATTGCGGTTGCGGTGACTGCCACAACCGCATCGCAACGCAATTGTGGTGTGACACCGGATCACTATGATACGACCACATTGAATTCAAAAATGTATTTTTAATCAGAATAATACTAACATTTGCTGATAAAAAAACAAAAAAGATCATAAAATTATTTACTTCGCAACGGCCACAATCATAGGTAAATACATTGATAAGATGATATATGCAACACATTGCAAACAATGAATGTGTTAAGTGTCATATACTGTGGACCAAGCAAACAAGGTCACAATGATTTCTGCCTTTGAATGTTGACTGTACCATTATTTCTCTATCATCAGTTTATAGCCCTAAAGTTAGTCCTGGTAATGCTAAATTTTGAAATGAACAATCTGAGAAATGAAGCAAAATGTTATATTTTTTACTAGGTCTGGTTTAACTTCCTCAACCATTTTTTTGGGCATAGGGTTAAGTCAGTGTTTTAAATTGCGGTTGCGGTCGCGATTGCGGTAACGGTTGCGGTTACTGCGATTGCGGTCATTGCGACTGTTGCGATGCGGATTGCGGCCGTTGCAGTGTGAATATTTTGTGATTAAAACAATATTTTTGAATCCGATGCGGTTTGATGCGGTTGTGTTGCGGCCCGATGCGGCCGCAACAGTGTTTTGTAGCGGTTTTTGGTGTGAAATTCACCGCAATTGCGGTGCGTTGCCGATGCGTTGCCGGCCGCATCCACATTGTTGCGTCCGCATTATGTATTTTGGAACGCATTTTAGAACACTGGGTTAAGTTATTAACTGCATTTAACATCCAGGGTAGCAATTTGAGGTCTATTGTGTTATTGGTTCTGTTAATAACAGAAAACATAATGTGAGTGTGTTCTTCTATTCTATTTCAGGCTCAATTTCGGAACTACTTTAGCATTCTTTCCAGAGAAGCTTATATACCGCAGATTAAGTCTTATTATATAGGCTTTAAATTGGCCTATTATTGCTGTTATTTAACTTGTTTTATAACAGAGCAGTGGTTGTTTTGGATGCTGCACAAAACCGACACCAATTAAAGCAGTGGATGAAGCGACAAATGGACGAAAAATTCAGGGGTGGACAGTTAAAAAACCAACCACATCAGATGACTTCTGGAGTTCGAGTACACGTGATGTCGATAACAGCACCTTTCAATCTCAAAGGAGCATCCAGTCTGTTAGTACATTAAATCAAATTCTTGGAACTTCTACCGAAGGCAATGATCATGAATTTGTAAACCGAGGCAAGTTCTAGATTTTTTGTTGATTCTTTCCTATGACTTATGTCTAATTATTTGCGAAGTTATATTTTTATCGTAAATTATGTTTCTTTTTGTGGAAGACAAGGCCATGAAGATCTAGATCGGAAAAGGGAAAGGCTAGACAGGCCACCAGGCTGAGTCCTTTGACCGAGTTGGGTGCTGTTGCTCAGCACGGGTGTTGGGCACATGGCAAATAAGATTTTTATGGCTTTGTTCATTATTCGCCATTTGGAGATAGACATCATTTTCTAAAACCATTTTATTTCAGTTTACTTTTATAATTTTGAAGAATACTTTTTTTGCTTTTAAAGGTCAAAGAAAGGTTAATTTTGAACTGTTCAGTGCAGGTCTTCTCCTCTGGAATGAGAGCAGGCTTAAGTGGATCGGAAGTGATAGTCCTAAGAACCAAACCCAGCAAACGCGGGAAACCAGACTAAAGTATGTCATTGGCCTTTAAAATTGAACAACTTGAAAGATTTTCATTGACCACACACTAATTAATAATGGGAAAATCATCATGTGAGGAAAAACTAATAAAATGGTTTATGGCCTAATTGCTGAAACTGAAATAGCCTCATTGTAGAACCTTATTTAGATGTTTTTTTTGACAAAAAACATAGTTTGCATCTTTTGCTTGCATTGGCGATATTCTTTTTTTCCCGGGTCTGCGATTTCAGCACAAATCACATAGTTGTAGGTCTGGATGAACATAGCTATATATTTTCTTCATAGTCATACACTTTATATTGCCTTTATGCAAACTAAAGTCTACATTAACTGTACTCTCCCTTTGTCATGGGTGGATGACTTGTAGTGCGAATGAAACTTACGAAACTTACGAAACTTTGCTCGGGAGCAGACGGCTTTTTCCGAAGCCGGTACCTTTGTCTGTAAGTATCCTGTCTATGTTTACAATTGTTTGAGAATGAAGAATTATTAATTGATACTTTGGTTTTCAATAAATAGGAAATGGTTGAATTCCTGGTTAATGTTTGGGAGCAGGAAGGGATGTATTACTGAGATTTGAGAGATTAAAATTCTGAATCTGCATTTATGTTATAGGCTTCAGATCTTCTGAAGGTTAAAAGAGATAAAAAATGAGCTTGTTTCTGCCTCTTCTGTACATATGATTATATATCATTTACAAACTAATATAGCATGTTCCACCCATAATATCAATCATACCAACCAAGTATCAAAATTATCCTTTGCTTGTTTCTTTTTTATTTATTTGTTTAGGAGGTATTAGGATATACAATATAAGCAATTCCAATTGTTGGATATCCTATTTGAAAGAGACAAATTGTCTATTTGAATTCCTTTAGTGATTTGTATGCATTCAACATTTTTTATTTGTAGTAGAAGAGTCTTTACATGAATCCCTTAATTTTAGGGAAATAAAACCAAAAGGATAAGTTCATAATATGATTTGATAATTATGTATTTAATGCTAATCAGATTTAGAATCTTATAATTATCTCGACAGACTTCTATTTATTCAATAATTTCAGCACTCTGCCTCAAGTTAGATCATATATTAAGCTTGTCATATATATATATATATATATATATATAGGGTTTGCTAATATGAGTAACTCTCTTTTTTAGTTAGGTATATGTTAGCAGTGAATACCATAAAAATTGGATAAAAAATACCCTTAATATCATATTGAAATAAGTAGTAATGATAAGGGTATTTTGGTAAGTTGTTATTCTAAAAATTAAAAATAATAATGTAACCACTATCTCAAACATTCATATTCATTTCTTCAATCCAACTAAGAACTCTAATCCCCAATTTTTTCAATCCCAATTTTCCATTCCTTGTTGCGGCGGCGTTTAGCGGCGGCTTCTTCCAGGGAAGAGAAGGAGAGGAAGCGGAGGGAGATGGTGGAGGGTGGAAGGTGGTGGCGGTTCGGGGGTGAGGAAGGTAGCTTTGGAGAGAGATATGAGTATGGATAGAGAGAGATAGATAGATAGGATTCAATGAGGAAGGTGGGTGAGGAAGGTTTACTTTTCCAATTTGTAGAAGGTGGGTGAGAGGTTAGAGATAGAGTTTGGTTGGAGAGAAATTGGTAAATGAATTGAGTTTGGAGGGTTTGGCATGAGAGTATGAAGAAATTTTAATCTATTTACTAAACTAACATTGAAATCATGTTTAATTGAATTAAACAATGTAAGATATTTTTGACTAATTATTTTGGTACACACTGCTAACATGTACCTAACTAAAAAAAAGTTACTCATGTTAGCAAACCCCTATATATATATATATATATATACATATATGTTATATGATATTTTTAAATCTCAGATAGACTTAGTGAACATATCTGCAAATGGATCCTTGGAATTTAACAATGGTGTATACTACTGCAATAACGTGGTTTGTCCGTTGATGAAAGAATGAATTAGAAGTAATACAATTGGTTATCACAAATGAGATTCTTAGATTCAACTTTGTAGAACTTTAACTTCAGAGAAAATGTTTGTACCAACCCTAAACCAAGAGTTATTCAAGAGAAAAGTTAGATAAAACAAACCATAACTCTAAAGAGATGGTTTCATGGTTTTTCATGTTAAGAGAAGAGATCCAACAAGCATAAATGGAGATTCAAAACTAGATAGAGTGTCAAAATCAAGTGATTTACCTCTTCTCTAGCTTCTAGTAGATTCCACACGAACTCTTGCTCTCAAAATCGCCTCTACCTCTCTTTTCTCCCAAAAATTCTACCCCTTTTCGTGTTTGGGGCTCTCTTTTAGGGTTCAGAATTTTAGACTCTCGCCCAGTGAGGGATTCTCGCTTGTCGCGGCCCGATTTTCGGTTGGAAGACCGACCCTGCGACTTAGGGAGAGGCGAACTCGATTTCTACCTCTTCCATTTGTTTTGGAGTCGCCACTACGTTTTTTGCGGATAAAACGTAGAAAACTCTAAATATGCCCAATTAGGATAATTTGGTCTTTGAAAAGAGATTCTGAGCTCGGGAGTCAATTACGGATCGGGGAAGGTATTAGCACCCCGTCCGCCCGTATTAAAACGGTACCCTCGCTAATAACATGGACTTTTATACCCTTAACAATTATTTATTAAAATTCAATAATTAAAGCAAAATGTTTTATTTTTTATTGTTGTGCCTGACAAGAGTTCATCTTGCTCCTACGTATCCCTAGGTGCAATAGGGAAATCAAGGCTACGTAGTTCTGGTTTGAAAAGTAATTAAATTGGTTTGGGTAATTTTAAAAACATGTTGAAGTAAAATATGATTTTCCTAAAGTACTTTTGATAAGGAATTAATAGTTTAGCATGGAATTAACAGTTTAGCATGGAATTAATAGTTTAGATCGGTATTGGTTGCTCACCTTCTTCCCATTTTCAGAGAAGTCAGAGTCAACTCGAACCGTAACCTTACTATAAAAATTCCACTAAAATTTGTTTAGTTAATAAGATAATTTTTATCTAAAACACTTTTAGCATGGAATTAATAGTTTAGATCGGTATTGGTCGCTCACCTTCTTCCCATTTTCAGAGAAGTCAGAGTCAACTCGAACCGTAACCTTACTATAAAAATTCCATTTAAAAATTCGTTTAAGTAATAAGATAATTTTTATCTAAAACATTTTTAGCATGGAATTAATAGTTTAGATCGGTATTGGTCGCTCACCTTCTTCCCATTTTCAGAGAAGTCAGAGTCAACTCGAACCGTAACCTTACTATAAAAATTCCATTTAAAAATTCGTTTAGTTAATAAGATAATTTTTGTCTAAAACATTTTTAGCATGGAATTAATAGTTTAGATCGGTATTGGTCGCTCACCTTCTTCCCATTTTCGGAGAAGTCAGAGTCAACTCGAACCGTAACCTTACTATAAAAACTCCACATAAAAAATCGTTTTATAATTTTTCAAATGATGCATTTTTGTTAAGGTTTCTATTAATATAATAAATATAATTTTTCAAAGCTATAATTTCTAAAAAATAAAGGGGTTTAAATCATTAACATTATCATAGATTAAAATCATTTGAGTAATAAGATAATTTTTATTTGAAACATATGTTATATATGGAGTTAATAGTTTAGAGACGGTATTGGTCGCTCACCTTCTTCCCATTTTCAGAGAAGTCAGAGTCGACTCGAACCATAACCTTGCTATAAAAACTCCATATAAAAAATCGTTTTATAAATTTTCAAAGGATGCATTTTTTGTTAAAGTTTCTATTGATACAATAGATATGATTTTTCGAAGCTATAATTTATAATAAAAACAAAATAAAAGGGTTTTAAATCATAGATAATTATCAGTATAATTAAACAAAGGAATGAATATGGCATTTATCAATTGTGTATTAACTCAACGTGTTACTATGATGATAAATAAACAAACATAAAAATAAAATAAAAAAACCCATACACGGGTTGTAGCCCATATGGAAAAGAATTAGGCTGGGAGGGAGAGGGGTTAGGTTTTTTCTTTGGCATTTGGGGGCTGAGTGAAATTGGGGGTGAGAAGACAAGAGAAAGGAGAAGCAGGAAAGGAAAGTGCGAAGGTGAGAAGATGGAGAGGAACGAACGGCTTCTCCTTCGTTTCGCAGCGGAAACAACGCCGGAACTGCTCCGATTAGGGTCTGTGATGATGCCTTATTTTGCGTCTTCGTCATTCTCCTTCCCTAACGATGGTTTTGTGTCATGAAGAGTGATTCTGAACCGAGAAAATGATGAAATCCCCACTCTGGTACCCTTTCTTCTCTTTCGGCGAGAGTGGATGCATACACCAACAGAGGATGCTATGGTTTAGCGGATTGCCTTGGTTATAAAAGTCGGGATAAAGCAGCGGTATCGACGATAACAAAAGGGATTTGGTGAGAACCTATAACTGTTTTCTATTAAAACTCATTCATCCTTTACAATGTGAATTAATTGGTATTATAATGTTAAAACAAGTTATGAAGAATGTTTTTCCAGGAATAATGTTGTTTTAGAATTGCTTTGAGATGATTATGAGGCCCTAGTGTCCTTACGCAATTAATTCAGTGAAAATACATGTAGTTATATGTGATTAAGTGTGATTATCTCAGATTCGAGCACTTAGATTTAGAATCCTGCTTAACAACCACGTCTAATGACATGCCTTATCGCTTAAAGAAATGACTTACCTGGTGTACGAGTGATGTCCTTTGCCTTTTTGAATGTCGGTTCACTGTCTCTGCTATGCCCTCTTTTCTGAATACCTTTCTAATTAGATGTGTACCCGGTGATGGAATGTTGCCAATGTGTGTCTGTGTATCTGTGTTTTTTCCTCCTTAGGTGTATGTCTGGCTGCCTTTTTATAAGGGTTGGGGTTCATGAGAGGAATCTCCATAATTTCTGATTTGAATCCCCAATTTATTGCGTTTCAGAATATTCTATTTTTTATGTTGATTGTCAATCTTGGTTTTAATGTTCTATTGCATTAGTTGTCTCATTGAATATGTAGTTGCCTTATTGAGATCACTTTTTGATGCTCTGCTCATAATTTCCGATTATTACTTTAATGATAGTAATTATTGTTGCCTAATTAAGTTTGGTCCTTAATCTACATATATTTGGTGTCATATCTTTTGGGATTATCTTGATTGATTAGTGATGATTTACTGCCTTTACTTAGTATTATTTTTCTGGAATCCTGGGATTTGATTTCTTTTCCCTTTTGATTCCTTCTCATGATTTGATTTCTTTTTATTTTCAGGGATTGAGTGTTGATTTGCCTTAAACTACAAGATATGATGGATATATAACATGAGAGATCTTCTCATTTAAGGCGCCTGAAGAAAATTAGGGGTGGGGCTTAGTTTCCTTTTTCGACCAAATGTATTTTCCCCTTTTTAATGTCACATACTATTTGTTTATAACATTGCCTTCATATTTAATTAATTGTAATTTGAATTTACAGATTTTATTGTTATTTTTGGAATATTTTATGGGCCGGACAAAATTGAGTGCTCACATCGCTCAAGCGAGGGATTCTCGCTCAAGCGAGGATCCAACAACCTCTGCAATACATCTCTCGCTCAGGCGAGCCAATTCTCGCCCAAGCGAGAATCTCTCAGCCTCCATAGCTTCCCTCTCACCAAGCGAGCCATCTCTCGCTCAGGCGAGAGTCCCAGGGAAATCCTGGGAGCAAACACTGGGCCTCTCGCTTGAGCGAGGCCCTCTCGCCCAGGCGAGCATCATCCAGTGTACTCCAGACTTCCAGGATTACACTTAGGGGAAAAGAAAACTAGGGTGTTACATCCACCATCCAAGTTCTAGACACGTGGTTAATAGACTCATATGACAATTCCATAATTTTTATTTTATTTTACAAAAATAACCTTTTCTTTTCATAATTTTTCCATTTTCGACTAAACGCACGTTTTCCTTTTCAACTTAAATGAACATTACTTTTTACTTTAAAAAAACATACACGTTTACATTTGATTCATATGAGGCAACATGGTAATTGACACTCTAATACTGAAGAAGATCAAATCAAAATGTCCGTATCTGATTGAGTATCAATTAATGGAAAGTTGAATCATCGTTCCTGCCAACTCTGAGAAAGCTCTTATTGACAACTAAGATAAATGAATATTTTATTAATAAAATTTATCAATTAAAAATATAATATAATAAGTTTAAGTTATTTTATTTATTATTATGTTTACTTATTTTCTATTTTCGTCTCTTTATTAACAAAACTAAATTTATGCTAAATTAATATCGTTTCCCACCCTCTAATCATAATCCATGAAGGACAATCCATTTGCATTTAGGTAACTAAAGTTGTACATAATCAAACTATAACAAACAAGTCAATAGATTAGGTTATCTTTATTATTTACATTGAGATTATAGTTTTACCGTTAAACCTCTAAGAAAAAAGAACTTTAATCTCCATTATTGAAGAGGGGTCTCACTCAAAATTATTAAGCATGATTACCCTTGAATGTCTTTTATTACGTTTCCTAAAAATTAAATAATTTTGCACCACATTTAATTGCATTGAAATTGTTCACGCTCCTCAATTCTATGTTAAATGTGAAGCCCACAATATTTCCTTTATCAATCTAGAAGCCCAAATGGAAAAAAAGTGGGATTGAAACATTTTATATTATTACACTATTCAAAAATATTCATTATAGCAATTAGTTTTTTTCTCATAATAATAATGATAAAGGATATATACTTATACACAAAGTCAACACATTTTTCCAACAGTTAATTGAGTAATTTTTATATTTCTCATAATATTTAAAATCTTTTTAAGTTTTGGATTTGATTGGTGATTGTGTGTTGGGTTTGAATTTCTATTTAATCTTTACTAGGTTGTAACAATCAAAATATTAGAGAAATAATGTATATATTAAAGTTTTTCATATTTCCATTTTAATTAAATGCACAATTTTTCATTTTCAACTTAAATGCACTTTATTTTCACACTTTAAAAAATAAAAATAAAAGTCCATTTGATTCAAATGAGACAAACTAAGTAAGAATATTAATAAAATTGTTAAATTCAACGCAAAACATATGCGACAATTTCAATTATTCATAGTAAAAAAATATTAAAGTTGATTATATTTCCATTTTTAATTAAATGCACATTTTTCATTTTCCACTTAAATACCCATTATTTTTTACTTTAAAAAACAAACACGTTTCCACTTGATTAAAATGAGACAAACTAAATAAGACTTTATTAAAATTATGAAAACAAAATGAAAAATAGTTATGAGAAGGATGAAGAAAAATATAAATAGCATGCAATCATACCTATGAGTTTGTTTAAAAATTGAAGATGATAGACTTGATGAACAAAAATTGCAAAATAAAAGAAGAAATGGTTTGTACTTTGTAGTTTGACTAGAGAGAATATGAAGAAGTTGGAGAACAAGACAGAGATAAAAACTTTTTGTGGAAAGTATTAAAGCAAGGGTACAGTGTTTATGGATATCCACCATCTAAGTGCTAGACACGTGGATAATAGACAAATACAACAATTCCTTAATTTTTATTTTATTTGACAAAAAAATAACATTTTCTTTTGATAATATTTCCATTTTCAATTAAATGCACGTTTTTCATTTTCAACTTAAATGCACATTACTTCTTACTTTAAAAACATATGTGTTTACATTAGATTCATATGGGACAACATGGTAATTGACACTCCAATACCGGAGAAGATCAAATCAAAATGTCAATGCATCGTATCTGATTGACAATCAATTATTGGAAAGCTGAACCAACCTTAATGCCAACTAAGAAGACGGTTATTGACAACTAAGATAAATGAATATTTTAATAATAACATTTATGAATTAAAATATTTTATATTTTCATGTCTTAATTAAGAAAACCACATTTATCAATTAGGATTGGACTACTAGAGAAGGGGTAGCATATTTTACATAAGATAATGGAGAAATGATGCATCGACCAAGGATATTCAAAATAATACTCCAAGACTTCAAAATTTCTAACGTAGGAGTTCTGTGCAAACTGCAAAGTACTTTTTCTATATGAAAGTATCATAATCAGTGTTCAAGAAGGTTAACATCATCCAAGATCATAAATTGAAAATCATTGTCATGATCCAAATCATAAACATATTTGGCTTTCACAATTGAAAATCATTAAAATGAAAGATATTTACTCATTCGTTAAATCACAATGATAATAATTAAAAACAATATAATGAGGATTAACATCATAGCTATAAAACCAACATAGTCCAAAATCATATCGAGACTGCAAATTGTGACTTACCGGCCCATTATTATCGGGAAAGTTTTGGTAGTTTCCAAACGCACATAGTTTAGATCATAAACAAAACAAATAAAAGGTTAAAAGAAATGTAATATTAAGCCATAATTGTACCAATTCTTCAATCTTCATCGATGCCATCAAAAGCCCATGCTATTTCCTCACGAATCTTAGCCTCTTCAGAAGGCGTGAAATCATTGACGATCCCGAAGAATTTCCTCACGAACTCAATACTCTTATTCTCTATCAACTTTGCCACAGTCTTCAACATCAATTCGAGCAAACCATTCACCTTAAGGTAACCAACTACGATCAACAATCCGTTCAGCTGCTCGATAGGTGGGATGCGTTGACGTCAAGGTATTCGATGATCTTAGATAGGTGGGATGCGTTGACGTCAAGGTATTCGATGATCTTAGATAGGTGGGATGCGTTGACGTGAGGAAGAGAGATGACGGTGGATGAATCAGAAGCTTCGATTAACGATTGAACGATTTCCATCTGGTTTGCGATCGTCGACCATACTTTGAAGATCTTGCCGTCGACGGTGTTGAGAGAGATTGAGTTGGAGGATTGTGAAGCTTTTTCTGCCATCTTTATTGCAAAGAGAAATTTTAGAGATATGAAATGAAGATTGGAATAACCATAAGGTGTATGTATCCTAACGTGTTTAACCCCTAATTTGACAAATTGATACTTAAATCAAACATGAATCAATTTCCCATGAAATGTCAACCCAAACTTGAAATTAATTTTACATTTTCCCTTCTTCTTTCCACATTTACTATAACCTTCTTTGTTTTGGGTCAGATGGAAAGTCGATTTTGTAAAAACCAACTTTTCAATGTTGTTTTCTTTTTAAAAACCCTTTTTGATAAAATTGTTTTACATAAAAAAAGACAATTCTATTCAGGCGATGGTGAGAAATACCGTTCCAAGACACTTTTATCCATGATCCTCACAAGCAAGGTCTTAAATGTGAGGTTATCCTTTAGTTCTATCTGGTCAGGCTCAACTACATGGGATGGATCTCCCACTCACTTCCTCAATTGAGACACATGAAACACATTGTGGAGGTTCGACAACAATGGGGGTAAAGCAACCTGATATGCTACCGGTTCAATCTTCTTCAAGATCTGATATGGCCCAATGAAGCTTGGAGTAAGTTTACCGGACTTCAAAACTTTCCCAATTCCAGTAGTCGGAACTACTCTCATGAACACATGATCCCCTTTATTAAACTCAAGAGGTTTCTGCCTCTTGTCATAGTAACTCTTTTGTTGGCTTTGAGCTATCTTCATATTCTCTCTTATTTTCTTAATCTTCTTAGTCGTCTCCCGAACCACATCAGGTCCTAACACCAAACGCTCCCCAGTTTCAAACCAACTCACTAGGGTCATACATTTCCTTCAATACAATGCCTCATACGGTGCCATCCCGATACTCGAATGAAAACTATTGTTGTAGGTGAACTCGATCAATGGTAGCATATTATCCCAACTTCCAGGTTGTTCCAAAACACATGCCCTCAAAAGGTCTTCCAACGACTGTATTGTCCTCTCAGACTGACCATTCGTTTGGGGGTGATAAGCGGAACTCAATTTCAACTTGGTTCCCAAATCAGATTGCAGACTAGTCCAGAAGTTCGAAGTGAAACAAGGATCTCGGTCCGATACAATACTCGATGATATCTCATGTAATCGAACTATCTCTCGGATATACAGCTCCGCCAATCGCTCCAAAGAATATCTCATGTTCATAGGTTAAAAGTGAGCAGACTTAGTCAACCGGTCCACTATTACCCATATAGAATCGTACCATTTCTGAGTCGTTGGAAAACCCGACACAAAGTCCATTGAGATACTATCCCATTTCCATACAGAGATTTCTAGAGATTGTAGTTCTCCTGCTGGTCTCTGGTGTTCAATCTTAGCTTTCTGGCAAACCAAGCAACTCGACACATACAATGCCACATCCTTCTTCATCCCGGATCACCAAAACAACTTCTTCAAATCTTGATACATTTTTATGGTCCCCGAGTGGAAACTCATCTTACTCTTATGAGATTCCTCCAGAATACTCTTCCGCAATTCCACATCACGAGGTACACACTCTTCCTTTGTACCTCAACATCCCACTAACATCTAACTCAATCTTTTTCTCTCCCATTAGTCATCAAATCTCGTTTGATCCTTAGTTCCTGATCCTCAACTTGCATTACCCTGATCTGATCAAACAACTCATTCGTTACCCTGAGCATCCCAAAGATCATACTATGGGGTTTTACTTGGACTGCCAAGTTCAGATCTCTGAACTCTTTCATTAACTTCTCCTCATTGATCATTAATGCGGACACATGTAATGAGTAAAAAACAGTAAATTAATATACTAAATTAATATAATTAGTGTTGAGAGTAAAAAATAGTTTGAATATGAAACAACACATACTAAATTAATATAATTTCCCACCCTTTAATTCTAATTCATGTAGGACAATTAATTTGCATTTAGGTAACAAAAATTGTAAATCAAACAATAACAAATACATCATTAGCTATGGTTATTCATTACTCAAGAGGAGTTTCACTCCAAATTATTTGTCATGACAATTGTTGAATGTCTTTTATTTTATTTTTCCAAAAGTTAAACAATTGTTCCCTATATTTAATTGCATTGAAATTGTTCATGCTATTTAATACTATGTAAAATATAATGCCCACAATATTTCCTCCATCAATTTAGACGTCCAAAAGGAAAAATCGTTGGAATGATACATATTTATACTATAACATGTAAATTATAGTAATTATTTTTTCTCTTAATAATAATGATAAAGGATCTATACTTCTATATAAAGTCAACACATTTTCTAATTGATTGAGCAATATTTATATTTCTCATAATATTTAAATCCTTTAATTTTTGGATTTGATTGATCATTGTGGTTTGAGATTTAATTTCTTCACAATCTTTACTAGGTTGTAGCAATCTAAATATTAAAACAATTGATGTATATATTAAAAATAAAAAGAGTAGACAATCGTACCTATGAGTTGTTTGACAATTGAAGATGATAGATTTGATTAACAAAATTTGAAAAAAGAAAGAAGAAATTGTGTAGTTTGACTAGAGAGAATATGAAGAAGTTGGAGAACAAAAAAAGAGATAATTTTTTTGTGTGGAATGTATTAATACCCTATCAATCTAGAAGCAAAAGAGGAAAGAAGAGAGAATGAAACATTTTAATATTATTTCCAATCTTCTCATTCTAATCCATGAAGGACAATCACTTTGCATTTAGGTAACAAAAGTTGTGCCCAGAAAAACTATTTGAAACCATTATTAGCTATTACTCCTTAGTATTAGTTACATTGAAATTACACTTTTAACCTAAAAACTCAAAGAAGAAAAGAACTCCCCTCTCCATTACTGAAGATGAGAGTCTCATTCCAAATTATTAGTGATTATTGCAATTTCTTTTATTTCATTTTCTAAAAATTAAACAGTTGTTCCGCACAATTAATTGCATTTAAATTGTTCATCCTCCTCCATTCTCAGTTAAATGTGAAACCTACTAATTTCCCTCTATCAATCTAGATAACCAAGAGGAAACAAAAGTGGGAATGAAATTTTTGTATACTATCACAATACAAAAAAACTTCGCAATCAGTTTTTTCACAAAATAATAATGATCGAGCATCTATACTTCCGTATAAAGTTAACACTATTTTTAACTGTTGATTGAGTAATATTTATATTTATCATAAAATTGAAATCATTCTTGAGAATTAATTTTCTCATAATCATTACTAGGTTGTAACAATAAAAATATTAAAACTACTGATGTATATAATATAGTTGATCATTTAAATTTTCAATTAAATGCACATTTTCATTTTCTACTTAAATGCACATTTTCCATTTTCAACTTAAATGCACAAAATCTTTTTCTTTAAATAAAGAACAGGCACATTTCCATTTGATTTAAGGGAGACAAATTAAATAAGACTAGTAATAAAATTGTGAACTTCAAATCAAAACATGTCGGTGGTCAGTGACATACGTAACAATATCAATAATTCAAAGCAAAACAAGTTTTAAGATACTACAATGCATAAAAAATTAATACAGTTCCCCACACACTAATCCTAATCCATGAAGGAAAATCAATTTGCATTTAGGAAACAAATTTTTTACATAGATAAACTATTTCTAACACATCATTAGGTAAGGCAATGCTTATTAGTTACTTTAATATTATAGTTGGTGTGTAGTTTGACAAGAGAAAATATGAAGAAGTTGGAGAACAACACATAGATAAATTTTTTTGTTAAAAGTATTAAACTAAGGGATAGTGTTTATGGATATCCACCATTCAAGTGCCTAGACACGTGGGTAATAGACTCCTATGACAATTTCATAATTTATATTTTATTTGACAAAAAAATAATATTTTCTTTTGATAATATTTCAATTTTCAATTAAACCCACGTTTTTCATTTTTAACTTAAAAGGCACATTACTTTTTACTTTAAAAACATATGCGTTTACATTAGATTCATATGAGACAACATGATAATTGATACTCCAATATCGGAGAAGATCAAATCAAAATGTCAATGCATCATATCGTATCTGATTGACTATCAATTATTGGAAAGCTGAACCAACCGTAGTGCCAACTAAGAAGACTCTTATTGATAACTAAGATAAATGAATATTTTAATAATAACATTTATCAATTAAAAATATAATATAATAAATTTAAGTTATTATTTTATATATCATGTTTACTTATTTTCTATTTTCATCTCTTAATTAAGAAAACCACATTTATCAATTAGGATTGGACTACTAGAGAATGGGTAGCATATTTTACATAAGATAGTGGAGAAACAATGCATCAACCAAAGATATTCAAAATAATACATCTAAGACTTCAAAATTTCTAACGTAGGAGTACTTTGCAAACTACAAAGTACTATATGCAAGTATCATAATCAGTGTTCAAGAAGGTTAACATCATCCAAGGTCACAAATTGAAAATCATTATCATAATCCAAATCATAAACACATCTCGCTGTCACAATTGAAAATCATTAAAATGAAAGATGTTTATTGTGACACCCTTAAATTAAGTCTTTAAAATTATAGTATCAGTCCTGAGATTCTCGCTTGAGTGAGGGATTGTCGCTTGGGCGAGAAAGGCTCACCTGGGAGGGTGAAATCCTGGGCTATACTGAAGTATTCTCGCTTGAGCGAGAATTATCTCGCTTGAGCGAGAGTGGTCTCGCTTGAGCGAGAGATGTCTCGCTTGGGCGAGAAAAGTGACATTTTGGACCTATCGAGGCTGTAAGATCCTCGCTTGAGCGAGAGGATCCTCGATTGAGCGAGAGTTGCCTCGCCTGAGCGAGAGTTGCCTCGCCTGAGCGAGAGTTGCCTCGCCTGAGCGAGAGTTCCCTCGCCTGAGCGAGAGGGTCAGATCTGAGTTTTTAAAATGGGCGGGATTTTCTCGCTTGAGCGAGAATGGGCTCGCTTAAGCGAGAACCCGACGAGTTGCATTAAATGAGAAACCCCCAAACACATTTTAGGGTGAAGAATTGAAGAGAGGTGAGAGAAGAGAGCTTTTCCAAGGGCAAGGAGCTTTGATACTTATCTAAGAGCGTGAGAAGAGGTAAAGCTCTTGATTCTAACTCTCTTATTCCCTTTGAAACTTGTTTTGGGTTTGTTGGATCTTTTCTCATAATGTGAGAAACCATGGAAACTCATCATTTAGAGTTATGGTTCATTTTATGTTGTTTTTCTCTTGAAAACTCTTAGTTTAGAGTTGGTATTTAGTGAATGGAGAGTTCAACCGTGACCCTCCGACATTGGCATGAGTCCTCGGCCCATGCGAAGTATAACTCCGACCACCCGTCCGAGGAGAGTAAGGCTTCCGTTCTTCCTGAAATGCCTTCCCATTCCCTTTTCCGTGCGAGAAGTTCCGTTGAGGCCCAAAGTGTTTAGGAGGAATCACCTTAGTTGTCGCCGCTTCATCGGCCGCCAAGTCATCCTCATACACCCTACACTTGTTCACCAAGGTAGGGAAGTCATCAATCTCTTGGTGCCCAAACATGCTTTTCAACTTGGGCTTCAAACCCGATTCGAACTTGACGCACTTGGAACTTCCATCCACTTCCAATTCGGCGTAGGGACAAAACCGGGCCAATTCTTCAAACTTGGCTGCGTAGTCCCCACCGACATGTTCCCTTGCTCTAGCTTCAAAAACTCCATCTCCTTCTTCCTTTTCAAGTCAGCAGGAAAGTACTTGTGAAGGAATTTCTCCTTAAATGTACCCGAGGAGATCAGTCGTCCTTCAGCTTCCATTTGGCGCCGAGTAAATTTCCACCAGTTTTCTGCCTCTGTCACTAACATATAAGTGACATATGTCAACTTCTAAGCCTCCGTACAATTCATGGCTCTGAATAAAAAATAAATAGAATTGCAATAATTTCACTAACCTATTTTAATAGCTTCAAAAAGGTATAAAACTTTACTTTGGGATTGAATATCCGTGTCGCCATCAATCTAAATATTAAAGCAATGTAATATTAAAGTTATCATATTTTCATTTTCAATTAAGTGTCCGTTTTTTATTTTCAACTTAAATACACATTATTTATTTTCAACTAAAATACACATACACGTTTACATTTTATTCATATAAGACAACATGATAATTGACACTCTAATGTCGGAGAAGATCAAATCAAAATATCAATGCATCATATCTGATTGACTATCAATTAATGGAAAGGTGAACCAACCTTACTGCCAACTAAGACTCTTATTGACAAATAAGATAAATGAATATTTTAATAATAACATTTATCAATTAAAAATATAATATAATAAGTTTAAGTTATTTTATTTATTAAGTTTATTTATTTTCTATTTTCATATCTTTATTAAAAAAACCACATTTATCAATTAGGATTGGACTACTAGAGAAGGTGTAGCATATTTTGCATAAGATCATGGTGAAACGATGCATCGACCTAGGATATTCAAAATAATACATCAAAGACTTCAAAATTTGTAACACAGGAGTACTGTGCAAACTACAAAGTACTTTTTCTATATATGAATATCATAATCAATGATGAACAAAGTTAACATCATCCAAGATCATAAATTGAAAATCATTTTTATGATCCAAATCATAAACTCATCTGGTTATCTCAACTGGAAAACATTTGTTTTTCAATAATCATATAACATATGAAATGACTCATCTCGTTAAAGCACAATGCTAATAACTAAAAACAACATAATGATAATTAACATCGCAGTTATAAAAGCCAACATAGCTCAAAATCATATCGAGACCCGCAAGTGTGGCTTACAAGCCCAATATTATCAGGAAAGTTTTTGCAGTTTCTAAAACCACATAGTTTAGATCATAAACAAAACAAACAAAAAGTTGACATATATGCAATATTAAGCCATAAATGTATCAATTCTTCAATCTTCATTGACACCATCAAAAGCCAATGCTATATCCTCTCGAATCTTAGCCTCTTCAGAAGGAGTGAAATCATTCACGACCCTGAAGAATTTCCTTACGAACTCAACGCTCTTATTCTCTATCAACTTTGCCACAGTCTTCGACATCAACTCTAGCAAACCATTCACCTTAAGGTAGCCAACGGCGATTGTAACACCACAAATTTTAGTCTTTAAAAATTAGAGTATCAGTCCTGGAAGTCTCGCTTGAGCGAGAGATTCTCGCCTGAGCGAGAGATTCTCGCCTGAGCGAGAGATTCTCGCCTGAGCGAGAGATTCTCGCCTGAGCGAGAGATTCTCGCCTGAGCGAGAGATTCTCGCCTGAGCGAGAGATTCTCGCCTGAGCGAGAGATTCTCGCCTGAGCGAGAGATTCTCGCCTGAGCGAGAGATTCTCGCCTGAGCGAGAGATTCTCGCCTGAGCGAGAGATTCTCGCCTGAGCGAGAGATTCTCGCCTGAGCGAGAGATTCTCGCCTGAGCGAGAGATTCTCGCCTGAGCGAGAGATTCTCGCCTGAGCGAGAGATTCTCGCCTGAGCGAGAGATTCTCGCCTGAGCGAGAGATTCTCGCCTGAGCGAGAGATTCTCGCCTGAGCGAGAGATTCTCGCCTGAGCGAGAAAGGATCACCTGGGAGGGTGAAATCCTGGGCTATACTGGAGGATTCTCGCCTGAGCGAGAGTTGTCTCGCCTCGGCGAGAAATGGCAATTTTGGGCAGTGTAATCGATTACACAGTCCTGGTAATCGATTACATGCTGATAAAAGCATAAGATATTTGTATTTTGCATGATGTAATCGATTACACAGTCCTGGTAAACGATTACATGCTGATAAAAGTATCAGATATGTGTATTTTACATTATGTAATCGATTACACTACACTCGTAATCGATTACCATATGGTAATCGATTACATCTATTCGCTGAGCAAGAATTGCTCACTGTGAGATTCTCGTTTGAGCGATAATGGGCTCGCTTGAGCGAGAACCCGACGAATGCTCTTTAAAAATAGAAACCCCAAACACATTTTAGGGTTAGAACTTGAAGAGAAGAGAGAGAAGGGAGCTTTTCAAGAGCAAGGAGCCTTAGGACTCATCTTAGAGCTTGAGAAGAGGTAAACCTCTTGTTTCTAACTCTTCTTCTTCCTCTCTAACTTGTTTTGGGTATGTTAGATCTATTTTCAAAATATGAGAAACCATGGAAACTCATCCTTTAGAGTTATGGTTCGTTTTAGGTTGTTTTTCTCTTGTAAACTCTTGATTTAGAGTTGGTATTTGATGAATGGAAAGGTTTTGTGGGTTGTTCATGAAAACCCAAAAACCCCTAAAATGAGAAAATGGGTATAAAGAGAAAGAGATGAAATGCTTTGATGTTGATATATGACATGAACATGTATGTTTAGATGTTTGAAAACTTATATTGAAGTAGTTTTGGAAATCTTGAATATATGTGAATCTCTTGTATGTTGGATGATGAAATATGAGTCGTTACGTATTATTTTAAATAAATAACTGACATTATTGTTATTGGTGGGGATGAGGAAAGATCCTAAGGTTGGAGGAGATCGCGGAGGGAACTGGTAAAGTTACTCACAAACCGAACCCCAATATTCACCGAGGTAAGGATAAGTCTTTAATTTTGCATTTGAAATAGAAAATGTGTATGTTCTGGTTATGCAAAGACTAAGTTGTACATTACGCATTTAATATAAACATATATGGGTGTGTTTATATTAAAGAAGGCGTAGATTTACGGAAAAGGAAAATGTGTGTGTTTACGGGTTATGCCATAATTATATTGTAAATCACGTGTTTAGCATAAACATATATGGGTGTGTTTATACTAAAGATGGCGTGGATTTACAAGGAATGATTGATGGTGAATTCGATGGAAAGAAAATATATTTTTAGCCGACCATGAATGGTTAGCGACTTTGGCTCAAGTTTTGTAGCAATGCTTTGGCTCAAGCTATGTAGCAATACTTTGGCTCAAGTTATGTAGTAATACTTTGGCTCAAGTTATGTAGCAACACTTTGGCTCAAATTATGAAGCAATACTTTGGCTCAAGTTATGTAGCAATGCTTTGACTCAAGCTATGTAGCAACACTTTGGCTCAAGTTATGAAGCAATACTTTGGCTCAAGTTATGTAGCAATGCTTTGGCTCAAGCTATGTAGCAACACTTTGGCTCAAGTTATGAAGCAATACTTTGGCTCAAGTTATGTAGCAATGCTTTGGCTAAAGCTATGTAGCAACACTTTGGCTCAAGTTATGAAGCAATACTTTTGCTCAAGTTATGTAGCAATGCTTTGGCTCAAGCTATGTAGCAACACTTTGGCTCAAGTTATAAAGCAATACTTTGGCTCAAGTTATGTAGCAATGCTTTGGCTCAAGCTATGTAGCAACACTTTGGCTCAAGTTATGAAGCAATACTTTGGCTCAAGTTATGTAGCAATGCTTTGGCTCAAGCTATGTAGCAATACTTTGGCTCAAGTTATGTAGCAATGCTTTGGCTCAAGCTATGTAGCAACACTTTGGCTCAAGTTATGAAGCAATACTTTGGCTCAAGTTATGTAGCAATGCTTTGGCTCAAGCTATGTAGCAACACTTTGGCTCAAGTTATGAAGCAATACTTTGGCTCAAGTTATGTAGCAATGCTTTGGCTCAAGCTATGTAGCAATACTTTGGCTCAAGTTATGAAGCAATACTTTGGCTCAAGTTATGTAGCAATGCTTTGGCTCAAGCTATGTAGCAATACTTTGGCTCAAGTTATGTAGCAATGCTTTGGCTCAAGCTATGTAGCAATACTTCGGCTCAAGTTATGTAGCAATACTTCGGCTCAAGTTATGTAGCAAAACTTTGGCTCAAGTTATGTAGCAATACTTTGGCTCAAGTTATGTAGCAACGCTTTGGCTCAAGCTATGTAGCACAAAATGAATTTATAAAACAAATGGTTTACTAACCCCTTTTTCTAATGTGGATTATCTTATAATGACGTTTATTGAATTAACGACTTACTCCTTTGTGTGTTTTGTACTTTTGTCATTGATAATCCCATTGCAGGTAAATAGATGAATGGAGTATGCTAGGTCGGGAGCTTTAGGAGCTTTAGACTTCGGATTCACTATTTATGTTTCGTATTCTAAATGACTACTTGTGGATTTAAATGTTTGTAATCATGGCTAACTATTAGTTGAATATTTGTAACCATGCGTAATGTTATTTTGGAGGATCAGAACCTTTGAGGTCTTAGTACTCATAGGGAATGATATGAATGAATTATGTTTTTCTGCAATATGAATTGGATGATAATATAATAGGTTAAAAGATTTGTTCAAGGAATGATTCATGAGGACTTCTAATTAAAATGATTATGTATGACATTATTGATTCATGGATTGAGTGTGAGGAGAGAAATAAGATTTTGGAGTAAGGATATTAAATTGGTAATGTGAGTTATGAGTGATTGCATGGAATTGAATTAAAATGAGAAAAATTTTCAAGGGTAGAATTTGGGTCCTTACAGCGATCAACAATCCTTTCAGCTGCTCGAGACTCAGATCCTACACGAATTGCACTTCAAATTCCTTGACGGCGGAGGCAGCGTCTGTAACACCCTAAATTTATCCTCCTTAAGATGTGGTAACAGTCCTGAAGAATGAGCAAACTTCCAGATTCTCGCTTGAGCGAGAGGGTCTCGCCCAAGCGAGAGACTCATTGTTTTAAATATGAGAATTTTGGGAATCTCGCCCAAGCGAGGAAGTGGTCGCTTGAGCAAGAGAAGCCTGTGCAGGCTGTGAGATTCTCGCTTGAGCGAGAGAATCTCGCCCAGGCGAGAGGGTCCGTGTTTTGAAATTTAAAATGTCGTGGCCTTCTCGCCCGGGCGAGACTATCCAACTATAAAAGTGAAGAAAGGGTTTCACAAACCCTAATTTTCATTTTATTTTCTCCCATTTCACTCCCAAAGGCGGCTCCCCATGGATTCCGACTCTCCCCTCCACTAAACCTCAAAAACTCATCAAAACCTCTTCCTCTTGCCTCATAGTGGCACATTGGAGGGCTTTGGCAGTGAAAATGGAACATTGGAGATGAAGGGAGATGTAGCTTTTTTGCGGAACAACGGAGCTTACGCAACCTAAGGTGAGGGAGAAGACCATTGTAGTCATAGAGTATTTCATTAGAGTAATCTTCTCCGATTTCCCTCAAGAATAGGAGAATGTTAACGAATAGAAACTCTCTTGGAAGTTTGTGGTCCATGTGAGAGTCTTTACTTTCCATGAAAATGTATTAGCCATAAATGAGGAGATATATGTGTAGGAAAACCGTTTTAATTAGTTGAAATGCAATATGCTCACTAATGGTAATACACCGTCATGAAAGATGGTTCTATCGTTAATATGTTATATGATGATGTATATGTTATGACTTGTTTATTTGATATAAGTGGACATGAGTATATTTGTGATAATGATTGTGTGATTAGACGTTTATTGGTAATAAATGGACATGAATATATTATCTGATGATGAATACGTTGTGAGTTGTTTTATTGTGGTAAGAAATGAGATACATTGTGTGTATGACATTGATGTGATATTTTGTGTTATGGTGAAATAGTGATGTAAGGATTAAGTACTTTCATTAATAAAGATGTAATATGGAAAATGATTGTGTATGGTTTATCGTTATGATATGGAATGTGTAATTATTGGAAGATAACTGAAATGACTGACTTGCCCTTCGTGGTATTGGCTCGTTGAGCAATGACTGACTTGCCCTTCGTGATATTGGCTCGTTGAGGAATGACTGACTTGCCGTTCGTGGTATTGGCTCGTTGAGCAATGACTGACTTGCCCGTCGTGGTATTGGCTCATTGAGTAATGATTGACTTTCCCTTCGTGGTATTGGCTCTTTGAGCAATGACTGACTTGCCCTTCGTGGTATTGGATCTATGAGCAATGACTGACTTGCCCTTCGTGGTATTGGCTCGTGGAGCAATGACTAACTTGCCCTTCGTGGTATTGGCTCGTCGAGCAATGACTGACTTGCCCTTCGTGGTATTGGCTCTTTGAGCAATTATTGACTTGCCCTTCCTGGTATTGGCTCTATGAGCAATGACTGACTTTCCCTTCGTGGTATTGGCTCGTTGAGCAATGACTGACTTGCCCTTCGTGGTATTGGCTCATTGAGCAATGACTGACTTGCCCTACGTGGTATTGGCTCGTTGAGGAATGACTGACTTGTCCTTCGTGGTATTGGCTCTATGTAGCAACATATGATTAACCCTATATAATATAGTATTGTAATGAAAGTATGGTTTTGATTTGGAAAGTATTGTAATGCTGTGTAAGTATGAGAGTGCCTTGAGTATAATGTTTGTTGTTGTTTATTGGATGAGATTATTGTTTGTTGATATATGATGACGATTGAATTGGATAAATCATGTAAGTATGTTGTAATAGGTGCTAAATGAAGACATGATTATCCTATGGTATGGTGTAATGATTTGGATTAAATTGTCTAAGTGAGGGATGGTGATTATGCTAATTGAAGATATGAGTGTGATGTGGTTTAATGTATTGAGGGATGTATCCTTGATATATGTTTACTATGAGTAATTTTAGATGTTGTATAGGTTGTAATACTTTAATGTTATTACTCCATGTAAATCCACGTTGCGGTCGCCGTAGTTGGTTCTTACTCTCTTTTGTCTCTGCTTGTATGTGCTATGTATTGGAGTTCAGGTGGCGGCTATAGTGCATTGGATGCCCGCGGAGAAAGTACCAATTAGAGTAGTTACTTTATGTACACGGCATTGTAATTGAATAAGGCATGTAATATGAAGAACATGTTAAAGTGAATTTATGTATGAGTGACTTTCTCCTAAATGTATAATGAGGTTATTGTGATGAGGGTAAATGGAAGTATTAATTGAGAAAGGATAATTGTATATAATATGTTTGATAAATGAAGTGTAATGGTATGTTTTTAATGAATGGATACTTTTGATTATTTCCGCATTCGAATCATGAACATATGTGATATGTGTATGCTCACCGGTTTTCCAAATCGTTTAAGTAATATATTTCAAAAGTAATCACTTGACTTCATGAATAACGTTTTAAAAATTTTGGGTTACAAAATCGGGTCCTTACATTTATGGTATCAGAGCATATGTCAACTCTGTGGCCTAGGGTATGGCCTTACGTACTTCTTTGTGAAATTTGTGTGAGTTAACTGCTTGTTTATGCTGATAGTGTGTTAGCTATGTGATAATTGTTGATGTGAAAGATTCTTGTTGAATTATTGAAGAATTCCTTGTTGTAAAACTCTTGTTGAATTCCCTGCTATGAACTCATTGTTGAATTTCTTGTTGTTAGACCCTTGTTGGGGATTCGTTGTTGAAACTCTTGCTGAAAATTTATGGTTGTGAACCCCTTGTGGAAATTGCTTGTGATGAGTTTCTGGTTATGATTTCCTGTTGAATTTCTTGATGTGGAATTTCCTCGTTGAGAGTTCATTGTGGAGAATCTCTTGTTATAAGCTTCTTGTCAATTTTTGAAATGAACTTTCTTTGATCACTAACATTAAGACAATTGAAGAGGAACAATTGAACTAGCTTTCTTCGGATATTTGCTTATATGTCTCTATGATTATAATTGAACAAGGTTAAGGTAATGGCCATTCTCTGTGACATTTGAATGAGAATTTAAGATATTGTTTGCATAATGAGAGCATAAACTTTGAAAGAACTATATCCTATGCATTGAAATTTGGATTTTTACTTGATCGACGATTTTAATGATGAGAGGAATGTTAGCTCTTGATAAAGATAGAATGATCTATAACATTAAAATTCGTGTGTCATGCTATGTGGTTTCCTACATGTTCCTATTTGAGATATGTTGTTAGTTATCTTGTCGTTTTTCAGGATTAAAATAAATATGCATGGTGTAATGATTGACCGTTTATTAAACTCGGTGGCTAGATTGACATTTTCATTCTATTACATGTAACCATGCCAAATTTTAACTTGTAAAAGTCTGCTAGCATGTGCTTGCCTGTTTTGCGTGGAAATGAACATGTACATTTTGAATTATTCCTGCGTATGAGTTTGCTTGCAATGCGTGAAGGTTTAGGAAGTTGAATGAAATGAGGAATTTGTGTGTAACATGTTCTGTATGACAACGTTGAAATATCTCTTTGAGATTAATTGCTAATGCTTGGTAAATGGTTCCTTGATGCGTGAAATCTGGAAATAATATGTTAACTAGATTGGGGATAACTTGAAGAGTAATGTAACAGATTCATATGAACATGTAAATGGATTGTGTTGATCATGAAGTGTTGGTCTTAGAAATATGGTGCTAACACGGAAAATGTAAAGGAAAAGGTACCTTGTGTGTGTTGAGGAGACTAAGTCTGGTATCCTTGTTTTATGAGTTGTTAAAGGTTAACCACCTTTGTTTGCATTTATTTGTATATTTATGCTAAGGGGTAAAACTTATATTGCAAGGTAATGACTGAGGTTAGTTAAGTTATTTACCCCGTCATTGTGATGAATGCATGTCAATAAACGTGAACATTTAGATATGTTGTTATTTTGAAGTGACTCATGGTGGGTGATCAAAACGAGTTAATATGAAAAAGAATAAGCATGCAAATGTGATAGTGATATGAGAAATGTACAAGTTGTGTGTGGATTTTATTGTTGTATATGAATTGTGAAATGATGGTAAGAAAACTTATTTTTAGCTCCCTTCCGAGGTTGAGCAATGTATGAGTTACCTTCGTGGTAATGGCTATTCGTAGCAAAGTATGACTCGCCTAAGTGGTACTAGGAATAGTAAAGTTATTTTTGATTCTTTGTACATGAAACTTTTAGTCTATAATAATTGATCCTTGTGAAGGTGGAGTATTTGCCATAACGGATATATATATTCGGTAGTGAACCCCAATTTTATGTTTGGATATTGTACTGTCAAAAACTTGTGTTTGTTTTATTTGCAACAATAATTGATATGCATAATTGAAGTGTTATTGCATAGGTATGTTTCGGTAAGTGAGCTATGAGAAATTTACTATAGTGAATGACATATAACTATTGGACTAAATAACCTTTTGAAAAAATTGTGGCTAAGACTTTCAGTATCGCGTGGGAAAAACGTTTTTGAGATGTTTTGAAGTGACTATGCAAACCTTACTTTCTTAAGGTTATTGTCATGAGTCTTTTGTTTAATCTATATTTGGCTGATGCATTAATTCGATTTCATGTTGGAGATCCAAAATTTTAGCAACTATATCCTTGACGAATGCGATGTTGTTAAAATTTTGGTGAAGAAATTATGATCGTATGGTTCTAAATATGAAGTAGACTTGAGTTCAAAATGTATGTCCATCATTGTATTTTGAGTATCTATATAAAACTCATGTTATTGGATTGGATGTTTGTAAATTTGCACTTATCGTTGGTAACGAAATATCTGATTTTGGGTGAATCAATGGTTTTTTGTGTCCAGTTGAGGCTAGGAATTGGTAATTCCCTTCTACTGTATTGTATGGTGGTAGAAATGTTTGATGTAATTGGATAATTATTGGATAGTTTGATTGCGTACAAAGAAAGGGACTCTAAAAGTCCTATTTGTTTAGATGCTTTTGTTGAATGACTACCTTGTTTCTTTATGGTAGTGAATACAATGTTTGGAATGCTATGGTAAATGTTGAGTAAATTGTGGTTATGTTTCATGTGTGGAATGAAATGATGCTATTTCCATCGAGTGGATGTTGATCTAGCTTTTGCATGTTGAATGCGATTTAATGCATCGTGGTAGATGATGGGTATGGAGTCCCACTTTCTTTCGAACTCGAAGGTGTTATCGTGAATCTCATTGTATGTGTTGATCTTTTTGAACGATTGTTCTTGATAAATACTTGAGAATCTTTATTCCGGTTGTGATAATTTTCTCTTAGTCGTCCTAGTTGTCCTGATATTTAGCTTCTGTATTTGGACTCTAAGAGGTTAATCCATGAATTGCCTATGCCGCATCACTGTTGTGTGGTATGTGTCCTCGTTTGTCGTCTAAGCCAATCTTAATTGATTAGATGATCGGGTCTAAGTTTGGTCTAGTATATCTTATGCCTAGTGTCGGGGTGATGATAGTATCTTCCTGAGAATAACCTAACAAAATTTCGGGGACGAAATTTCTTTTAGGGGGGAAGGATTGTAACACCCTAAATTTATCCTCCTTAAGATGTGGTAACAGTCCTGAAGAATGAGACATACTTCCAGATTCTCGCTTGAGCGAGAGGGTCTCGCCCAAGCGAGAGACTCAGTGTTTTAAATTTGAGAATTCTGCGAATCTCGTCCAAGCGAGAAAGTGGTCGCTTGAGCGAGAGAAGCCTGAGCATGCTGTGAGATTCTCGCTTGAGCGAGAGAATCTCGCCCAGGAGAGAGGGTCCGTGTTTTGAAATTTAAAATGTCGTGGGCTTCTCGCCCAAGCGAGACATTCTCGCCCGGGCGAGACTACCCAGCAATAAAAGTGAAGAAAGGGTATCACAAACCCTAATCTTCATTTTCTTTTCTCCTATTTCACTCCCAAAGGCGGCTCCCCATGGATTCCGACTCTCCCCTCCACTAAACCTCAAAAAATCATCAAAACATCTTCCTTTTGCCTATTAGTGGCACATTGGAGGGCTTTAGCGGTGAAAATGGAACATTGGAGATGAAGGGAGGGAGAAGACCATTGTGGTCATAGAGTATTTTATTAGAGTCATCTTCTCCGATTTCTCTCAAGAATCGGAGAATGTTAACGGATAGAAACTCTCTTGGAAGTTTGCGGTCCATGTGAGAGTCTTTACTTTCCATGAAAATGTATTAGCCATAAATGAGGAGATATATTTGTAGGAAAACCGTTTTAATTAGTTGAAATGCAGTATGCTCACTTATGTAATAAACTGTCATGAAAGATGGTTGTATCGTTAATATGTTATAAGATGATGTATATGTTATGAGTTGTTTATTTGATATAAGTGGACATGAGTATGCTTGTGATAATGATTGTGTGATTAGACGTTTATTGGTAATAAATGGACAAGAATATATTATGTGATGATGAATATGTTGTGAGTTGTTTTATTGTGGTAAAAAATGAGATACATTGTGCGTATGACATTGATGAGGTATTTTGTGTTATGGTGAAATAGTGATGTAAGGAATGATTATTTTCATTAATAAAGATGTAATATGGAAAGTGATTGTGTATGGTTTATCGTTATGATATGGAATGTGTTATTATTGGATGATAATTGAAATGACTGACTTCCCCTTCGTGATTTGGCTCGTTGAGCCATAACTAACTTGCCCTTCGTCGTATAGGCTCGTTGAGCAATGACTGGCTTGCCCTTCGTGGCATTGGCTCGTTGAGCAATGACTGACTTTCCCTTCATGGTTTTGGCTCGTTGAGCAATGATTGACTTACCCTTCGTGGTATTGGCTCGTTGAGCAATGACTGACTTGCCCTTCGTGGTATTGGTTCTTTGAGCAATGACTGACTTGCCCTTCGTGGTATTGACTCTGTGAGCAATGACTGACTTGCCCTTCGTGGTATTGGCTCGTTGAGCAATGATTGACTTGCCCTTCGTGGTATTGGCTCATTGAGCAATGAGTGACTTGCCCTTTATTGTATTGGCTCGTTGAGCAATGACTGACTTGCCCTTCGTGGTATTGTCTCATTGAGCAATGACTAACTTGCCCTTCGTGGTATTGGCTCATCGAGCAATGACTGACTTGCCCTTCGTGGTATTGTCTCTGTGAGCAATGACTGACTTGCCCTTTGTGGAATTGTCTCGTTGAGCAATGACTGATTTGCCCTTCGTGGTATTAGCTCATTGAGCAATGACTGACATGCCCTTCGTGGTATTGGCTCTATGTAGCAACGTATGATTAACCCTATATAATATAGTATTGTAATGAAAGTATGGTTTTGATTTGGAATGTATAGTAATGCTGTGTAAGTATGGGAATGCCTTGAGTATAATGTTTGTTGTTGTTTATTGGATGAGATTACTGTGTGTTGATTTATGATGACGATTGAATTGGATAAATCATGTAAGAATGTTATAATAGATGCTAAATTAAGACATGATTATCCTATGATATGTTGTAATGATTTGGATTAAATTGACTAAGTGAGGGATGATGATTATGCTAATTGAAGATATGAGTGTGATGTGGTTTATTGTATGGAGGGATGTATCCTTGATATATGTTTACTATGAGTGATTTTAGATGTTGTATAGGTTGTAATACTGTAATGTTATTACTCCATGTAAATCCACACTGCGGTCGCCGTAGTTGGTTCTTACTCCCTTTTGTCTCTCCTTGTTTGTGCTATGTATTGGATTTCAGGTGGCGGCTATAGTGCATTGGATGCCCGCAGAGAAAATACCGATTAGAGTAGTTACTTTATGTACACGACATTGTAATTGAATAAGGCATGTAATATGAGGAACATGTTAAAGTGAATTTATGTATGAGTGACTTTCTCCTAAATGTATAATGAGGTTATTGTGATGAGGTTAAATGGAAGTATTAATTGAGAAAGAATAATTGTATATAATATGTTTGATAAAGGAAGTGTAATGGTATGTTTTTAATGAATGGATACTTTTGATTATATCCGCATTCGAATCATGAACATAAGTGATATGTGTATGCTCACCGGTTTTCCAAATCGTTTAAGTAATATATTTCAAAAGTAATCACTTGATTTCATGAATAACGTTTTAAAATTTTTGGGTTACAAAATCGGGTCCTTAAAGCGTCGGTGGACTAGCCATCAAGGTATTCGATGATCTTAGAAAGGTGGAAGGCGTTGACGTTGGAAGAGAGATGACGGTGAAGGAATCGGAAGATTCGATTAATGATTGAACGATTTGCATCTGGTTTGCGATCACCGTCGATACTTTGAAGATCTTGTCGTCGACGGTGTTGAGAGAGATTGAGTTGGAGGATAGTGAAGTGTTTTCTGCCATCTTTATTGCAAAGAGAAATTTTAGAGATGTGAAATGAATATTATAATAAGCTTATGGTGTATATATACCCTAATGTGTTTAACACCTAATTTGACAAATTGATGCCTAAATTAAACATGAATCCATTTCCCATGAAATCTCAACCCAAACAAGAAACTAATTTTACATATTCTCCTCTTCTCTTCCACATTTTTTGTAATCTTCTTTGTTTTCGGTAAGATGGAAAGTCAATTTCGTCAATATCAACTTTCCAATGTTGTTTTCTTTTTAAAAACTCTCTTTGATAAAATTGTTTTACATCAAAAGAGACAATTCTTGTAAGGACCCAAATTATATCCTAAATTTTTCGTTCCTTTATTCTTAAACATACATGTAGTAGTAATTAATTTTCCTTATATTATCCCATGAATTTTCTTTCTCCATGTAATTATAATTCACATTTCATATTAACAAATATTCTACCCAAGCCATTTGGGGTTCAAAACCACATATTAATTAAAGAGGGGACTCTGTCCCCACATGTTTGTCAATACTACATCAAATCCCGAGAAATGGGGTTACAAATTAAATGGTTCAGGTAATAGGTACAATTACATGTATAATACAAAACAACATATTACTATCCCTATCACATCCAAGTTAGAAAAACTACACTAACGCGCCTCCTGGATCTACTAATCCTTTGCTTTACCTGTTCACTGATTATCACCAATACAATCAACATGAAACACAAGGGAGTAAGACATAGGAATCATTATAATCAATGTTAAAAATCTTTAGACAATAATTATTCAAAGTAAATGAAAGCAAACGCAACACAAGAATACTTAAAACATTTAATCATTCACTCACAATTTATTCAACCTGTCACACACATTACTAGATTCAATACCACGTTGGGCAAGTCAGACATCGCCATAAGGCCAATACCACATCGGGCAAGTCATACATTGCCATAAGGCCAATACCACATCGGGCAAGTCATACATTGCCATAAGGCTAATACCACATTGGGCAAGTCAGACATTGCCATAAAGGCCAATACCACATCGGGCAAGTCATACATTGCCATAAGGCCAATACCACATTGGGCAAGTCAGACATTGCCATAAAGGCCAATACCACATCGGGCAAGTCATACATTTATTTACCCTTATCCTTCACACAACATAAAGTAATATACGATTACCTCAAACATTCACAATGCTTATCCCTTACCTTGGTGGGCGTTGGTGGTAGTGTTAGGCAACTTGTTAGTTCCTCCTCCGCTTCCTCCAACCTTAGGGTCTTTCCGCATATACACCATATACAATACCCAAAATCAATAATATACTCATATTATCACATAAATAACCAACACACCATATTTATTTCATAAAACCGCTCATATTCTAATATTTTCCACAATCATCTCTATTAGGAGTTTCAAGCATGTAAAACATTCTTATTAGCTCTATTTAACATTAAAAACCTTAAACTACGTTTTCTAACTTAGCCTTTCTCCCTTTTCAACCTCATTTTCATTTTAGGGTTTGGGTTTTTCATGAATCAACCACCAATCATCCCCCTTTCCGAATAGAAACTCTAAACCACGAGTTTTCAAGGAGAAAGTAAGATAAAAACGAGTTACAACTCAAAAGAGAAAAGTGTATGATTTTTCATACCAAGAGAAGAGACCCAAATGTCCAAAATGAGTTTATGAAAGAGAGTGAGTGTTAAAATTATGAGGTTTACCTCTTCTCTAGCTTCTTTTAGCCTTTACACATACTCTTGCCAAGAAAATCGCCTCCTCTTCTCTTTTCTCTCAAAAACCTCTCCCATTTTCGTGTTTGGGGCTCTATTTTAGGGTTCATGATTTTAGAATCTCGCCCAAGCAAGAATACGTCGCCCAGGCGAGAGATCCCGCCTTTTTAAAATTTCAAACTCTGACGCTCTTGCTCAAGCGAGGGATTCTCGCTCAAGCGAGGATCCTACAGCCTCTAAGCCACTCTCCCTCGCCCAGGCGAGCCGTCTCTCGCTCAGGCGAGACTCTCAGGTAAAATCCTAGGAGAAACACTGATACCCTCGCCCAAGCTAGACTCTCTCGCTCAGGCGAGAATCAGCCAGTAGCTCCCAGACTTACTGAGTTTCACCATGTTCCAAACATAAAAATTTTAGGGGGTTACAATTCTATTCAGGAGATGGTGAAAAATATCGTTCCACAACTGCCACAGTGAATATAGCGAATGAATTGCGATCTCATAGAAACATAAACTGAACCGAGAAGGCAGAAAAATAATTAATGATACAATTCTCCTCATTTTCTTAAATCAGGATTCACTCTATCATTTTTAGAGATATAAGGAGAGGAAATTTGCCGCTAATGAAAAGACGAAGGAGGTGATGCAGGCACATAACATATTCAATAATGTAATTACAAGATAGGGTTACTAATTGCATTTGGGCATTTTAGTTATAAAGTAATTCCATGGAATTTGTTGGGATTGGTTTTTAGAATTGTGATTTTTGTCCCATGGTGATTAAGGATAATAAACATATTTCACCTATGAGTATCCGCAAAAATATATATGTAACGGATTCCCGCAATGTAATGACCGAAAATACACTCTAAAATTTTTCGCTTAATTTATCATCATAAATCTTATTTTTAAAACATGCAAGAATCTCGTGGTCATCATATTACCCTATTTCTAGGGACTACCAAATTTCGTTATAAAAATTATAATTCCAAAATAAATACATATGAGCATATGAATAATTACTCCTTCAAGATATATAGTCACTCATATCAACGGTTTACCCCCACATCCTAGGTCATATTACTAATAGAATATCCACTATTACAAATCACTTAACAAATGATCATAGGTTAGGCTAGTACAATACTCATCCTACAAGTTATCAGAATTAAACGTTATGGTTTCTCAAAATATATTAAGAGCAGGCAAACAAAAGCTACAGCACACAGCTACGACGATCTATTCCACTCTAACTTTACCTGCAATCCAATTGTCACCGGGCAGAAGAAACACAAAAGCAAATTAATAGGACATTTGTATTTAAATTTGTTAGTGCAACAATTGAATATTTATAATGGACATCGGAAAAAAAATCAAAGAAAAGAATTGTTTAAAACACCATCTCATACTACCTCAATCATCACTTCCTTCATCCATGTTCACCAATATTACTTTACCTTGATTTCCACATTACCACATTACATATCTGTACAAACATATATATATATATATATATATATATATATATATATTTACAATACCACTTAGGGCAAGACATTAAACACCAGATAGGGCGATAAAATACCACATAGGGCAAAACATTCAACACCGCATAGGGCAAGATATTCAACACCATATAGGGTGATACAATACCACTTAGGGAAAGACATTCAACACCACATAGGGCGATACAATACCACTTAGGGAAAGACATTCAACACCACATAGGGTGATACAATACCACTTAGGGCAAGACATTCAAAACCACATAGGGCGATAGAATACCACTTAGGGCAAGACATTCAACACCACATAGGGCGATACAATACCACTTAGGGTAAGACATTCAACACCACATAGGGCGATACAAATACCACTTAGGGCAAGACATTCAACATTTATAATCTCAATACTTTATCATCATTGACTCATTCACATGAAAACACATAATCTATGTTTCATCAATAAGTAACACAATGCTTATCCTTACCTTGGTGTGTGTTGGGGTTGGTGTTTGGCAACTTTGTTAGTTTCTCATTCACCTCCTCCAACCTTAGGGTCTTCCTCATTCACACCACACAACAACAACAATAAATAACTTATTCACATTATCACATATATAACATCATATAACATGTTCATCCATAAAAAGTAACTCATATTTCAACGGTTTGAAAACTAATCCCATTATGAATTTCAAGCATGTAAATCACAAACATTCACTTCTCACTCAACATTAAAACCCATAAACCACATTTCTAACCCAACATTTCACCCCCATCCAACACTATTTCGTTTTGGGTTTGGGGTTTCCAAAAATCAACATCATATCAACACTATTTTTGAAGACAAACTTTAAACTACGAGTTTTCAAGAGAAAAGCTAGATAAAAACGAACCACAACTCAAAGAGAGGTTTAAGTGGTTTTTTTTTATGTCAAGAGAAGAGACCCAAGTATACAAAAATGAGCTCTAAAACGAGAGTAAGTGTTAAAATCAAGAGATTTACCTCTTCTCAAGCTATTTCCTTCTCTTCTACATGAATGAGGGTAATGAGACGTCTTCTCACTTTCTATTTTGCTAAAAAGTGTCCCAAATGTCATTTGGGGCTTCTATTTTAGGATTCAGATTTTCGGGTTCTCACTCAGGCGAGAACGACTGGCTTGGGTGAGAATCCCTCTCCTATTAAAATTTCAAACACTGATGCTCTCGCTCAAGCGAGAATTACACAGTCTTCACAGCCTTCCTTTCGCTTAAGCGAGCTAACTCTCGCTCAGGCGAGAATCACACAGTCCCCTTAGATGTCTCTCGCTCAAGCGAGAAACCCCTCGCTCAGGCGAGAATCTCAGAAAATCCTGGGAGAAACTATGAGCTCCTCACTTGGCGAGATCCTCTCGCTCAAGTGAGAATTGTCCAGTAAATCCCATACTTCCTGAGTTTCACTAAACTTAAGAGAATAAAATTTGAGGTGTTACACGCATTAATAACTTATAGGTGGGTACATGTATCATGATGTTCGTATCGTGGGTACCCACATGTTAATAAATTAATTTTTTAATTAAATATGGTATATATTATGATTTTGTACTACAATAAGATTATTTATTATCTATTTTTTCATTATTTAACAATAAATTTTAGTGATGGAACTTTAATAACAAACTTATCATATTTGTATGTTATTATTTCTATACTTTTATATATATTAATTATTACAAACTATATAAATATATAATTAAACTTGAAAATTCGTTGAGTATCCTCAAATATTCGCTACCCATATGGGTAACCACAAATAGGTATGGGAATAAGCATGAGAATGGGAAGCATTACCAGTTCGTGCATGCCCCGCCCTATCGTCATCTCTAATAGGGACTTCAAATGCCAAAATTAAAATTTCCACACAAACCCTAAAGTAATAAGTGATTTTTATCTAAAAAATATGGAATAAAAAATAAATAAAATTGCAATAATTTCACTAACCTATTTTAATAGCTTCAAAAAGGTATAAAACTTTACTTTGGGATTGAATATCCGTGTGGCCATCAATCTAAATATTAAATCAATTAATGTATATATTAAAGTTGATCATATTTTAATTTTCAATTAAGTGCCTATTTTTTATTTTCAACTTAAATACACATTACTTATTTTCAACTAAAATACACATAAACGTTTACATTTTATTCATATAAGACAACATGGTAATTGAAACTCTAATGTTAGAGAAGATCAAATCAAAATATCAATGCATCGTATCTGATTGACTATCAATTAATGGAAAGGTGAACCAACCTTACTGCCAACTAAGACTCTTATTGACAAATAAGATAAATGAATATTTTAATAATAACATTTATCAATTAAAAATATAATATAATAAGTTTAAGTTATTTTATTTATTAAGTTTATTTATTTTCTATTTTCATATCTTTATTAACAAAACCACATTTATCAATTAGGATTCAAAATAATACATCAAAGACTTCAAAATTTCTAATGTAGGAGTATTGTGTAAACTGCAAAGTACTTTTTCTATATATGAATATCATAATCAATGATCAACAAGGTTAACATCATCCCAGATCATAAATTGAAAATCATTGTCATGATCCAAATCAAAAAGTCATATGGTTGTCTCAATTGGAAAACATTTGTTTTTCAATAATCATGTAACATATGAAATGATAATAATTAAAAACAACATAATGAGAATTAACATCATAGCCATAAAAGCCAATATAGTCCAAAATCTTATCCAGATCGCAATTGTAACTTACCAGTCCAATATTATAGGGAAAGTTTTAGTAGTTTCTAAAACCACATAGTTTAGATCATAAACAATAAAAATAAAAAGTTGACAAAAATGTAATATTAAGCCATAATTGTACCTGTTGTGAATGATTAAAATATGTTATTATATTATTTCCACATCACCTAGTATTGGAATAGAGTAGAGTAATCAATGTTATATATTGGACTGAGGTCCCTTGTTATAATGTGTACCATATATAAGCACCAAATAGAAACACCCCATGGGAACTTGGGCCCATGGGTGTGCTAAGGTTTGTAATCCTTATTCTCTAATAATATATTGGTAGCCACTCAGCGCTCTCGGTGACGTAGGCACAATTGGCCGAACCCCATTACCAAATTCTTTGTTTCTTCTCTTTGATTTATTCTATGCACTTATTTGATTTCTTGTGACCAACGCTGCACAACGATCGCTTCCACTGCAGCAATAGTTGGTATCAGAGCCAATTGGCAGATGACTCTTAACCTAGGTGCTAGATAATGGCAAAAGAGGGTGTAGGCAAGTTGGTTAGACAAGGTGCGTCAAAGTTACTATGCAATGATAAAGGAGATGAGTTGAAGGAGAAGAAAATATGGCGGAACTATGGTGGGGCGATATATGTTGATCCAGAACCTTAGACGTTCATATACTGGATTTGGATCAAGGTGGAGATAGGGACTCAGATGTTGAGTTTGGCCCTGAGACAGGTACTGACAATATCTCATTTGAGATGAGAAATGGAATATCTTAATGGTGTATTTGGGACGACATAGTGAAAGATATTAATTGTTAGAAGATCCATAAAAGCATAGACGTGCTGACTGACTTTGATGCAAGGTGTAACATAGGCATTTGCATTGATGAAAGGCGTAACACGAGCATTGGTAAAGATGCAGGGTGTGACATGAGAATTGGCTTGGATGCAAGGGTGTGACACGGGCATTGGTTAGCATTACGCAAGGTGTGTGTTGTGGTTATACTCCTTATGGTCGAGTATGATAGTTCTTTTGAACTATGATTGTTGGACTAGACAATGGTGGTAGTGGTTGAGGCTTTCCAATGAAGATCCAAGGTTCTTTTTGACTGAGTATTAAAGAGGACAGTTGTTTGTGAATTTTTGTGTAAAGGTTCAATATATCGAAAGACTTCCTAGCAATTGATGGCTGGGCGGCGTGTTCCATTTGATGGTGGTACGGGAATGTGAAGAAGATCTTGCTCCTGACCTTGGCACGGTTTTGATGAAGACACCAACATCACCAAAAAAAGAAGAAAGAAAGAATACTTATCAAGACTAAAGAAGATAAAGCTTCAAGAAAAATAGAGTCTAAGTCTAATAGGTACTTCTATCCTATACTCTTTAAATACCTTAGTAATAATGCTCAAAACAATTTTTTAAGAAAAGTGAAATATTCTAAGTGAAATAAAAATAATTTTAAAAAATGGTATGTAATGGGTTACTGTACTTGAGTAACAAGTTACATGTGTGATAAAAGAGTTATCCAACATCCAACGACTAAAAGTAATCCATTACTGTCCTTGAGTAACAGATTACCAGTTTAAACAAAGTTTGGTAATCGATTACTCAAAGTACTGTAATCAATTACACTAAGACATTTTTGTAATCCTGTTGGACAGGACACTAGAGTATGTAGGAATGAGAATACAACTAAGAGGGGGTGAATTAGTTGTTGCAAAACTATGACCAATTTTTCTGCAAAATCAGAAGTTTAAGTGCAGCGGAAAAGTATGCAGAAAAATAACAACTTAAAGTAGAGAGTTTAAGGAGAAGAGAATACACATGTATTTTATACTGGTTCACCTTCTTGTCCACCGAAGGCTACGTCAAGTACTCTCGCAACACAAGAGATTCCTTTATTAAATATTATGAGTTGCAATTACAATATTTCACCCCGAGATCTCCTTGTACCTTACACACTCACTAATATTTAAAACCCATTGGAAAACACTATTCCAAGTAACACCCTTGGAAAACACTATTCCAAGTCACTCAATCCCCTTTCTCTTCACACCCTTGTGAAAGAAAGTAATCTTAGCAAATTTGAAGAATATACAATATGGCTGGATTGCTTTACAAGTAGATATGAAAGTTTCTAACTTGCAATCCAAAAACAACTCTTAATACAATAGATAATAATTCTCTTGTACTTTGAAAAGTTTTGAAAACACTTAGAAGCAACTATGAAAATAACTTAGGAAGTTTAAGAGTGTGTTGCTAAAAAGTGCATAAAATATTCAAAAAGTGTGAGAGCTTTTAATGAGAGTTGTTATCTGAGTTGTGTTTTAGTTATGTGTGTTTCAATGTCTTTATATAGACTTTCCAATCAATAGTAACACCTCTAGGGAAGTGTAGGTTTCGTTTGGAATGAAACAAATTAGTTTGGAGTGAAACCCTTTCAATTTGAAATCTGAAAACTAGTGTAACAGCTCTGAGTAATCGATTACAGGCAGTGAGTAATCGATTACCCAAACTTCTTGTCCAACAGCATTTTCGAAATTCACTTAGTGTAATCAATTACTGAAATTGTGTAATCGATTACTCAAGTGTCTTGTCCAACAGGTTTGTGAAAATGCTTTAGTGTAATCGATTACAACTCTTTGATTAATCGATTACCCTGTTTGCTTAAAATGGTAATATGTTACTTCAAAGACAGTAATGGATTACTTTTAGCCATTGGAGGATGGATAACTCTTTTCTCACTCATGTAACTTGTTACTCAAGTACAGTAACCCGTTACATATCATTTTTGAAAATTATTTTTATTCACACTTAGAATTTTTCATTTTTCTTTAAAATATTTTTGAGCATTATTAACTAAGGTATTTAAAATAGAAGTACCTAAAAGACTTAGATTCTATTTCTTGAAGCTTTGTCTTCTTTAGTCTTGATAAGTCTTCTTCCTTTCTTCTTTTTGGTGATGTTGGTGTCTTCATCAAAATCGTGCCAAGGTCAGGAGCAAGATCTTCTTCACAATCTCCCCCTTTTTGGTGATGACAAACCAATATCTTCTTGAAGGTGTACTTTTCTGAGAGTAGCATACTTGATGATTTTTCTTCACTTGTCTTGAGTATGCTCCCCCTATCTTGTATGCTCCCCCTTTCTTTTGGAGTTATGTGCCTGAAATATTTTTACAGAAAATACATTTCTCCCAACTTTTCTCCCCCTTTTGACTTCATCAAAAAGACGAAAAGGCAAGAGTCCAACACAATAGACAATATATAGCATAGCATACAATTTGTTTATAGAATATGAAATTTCCATAATATAAAAGCAGAAATATAATAACATGTATGAATCAAAAAGATAACTTTGCATAAAAACGCAAGATAAAGATGTTCATACACAATATCCAAAACAAGAAACAAAAGAAAATAACCAAACAAGTTCAAATCCAAACATAAATTAGTTCACAACCAAGACTCATTACAATCAGAAACCTAGACAAAGATTCTAAGACTCAGGCTCAGAACTATCTTCATCAACATCCATGTTATTCAGTCTTGAAGAAAGAGATGAAGTTCATAGTGGATTTGTTGATTTTGTGTGTCGAGAGCATCCATCCGGGTAGTGATGTAGCCTCGAAGGGAAACCAACTCATCCATGTTGGGAATGGTAGTTTCTGGTTATGCGGTAGGAGCAGTCGGTCGAACGGTGCAATGCCAATAGGTGCAACGGTCAAATAGGATCGATAGAGAATCCCATCTTGTGGACAACTTCCACATCAATCTTTCTTTCGCGAAGATTAAGAGCCACCTTAGTCTCACCATCAAGAGATACGCTGAAAAGCTTGAGAACTTTGGTTATAAAGATAGCATACGACAACAGACTTTGCGAACCGCAAACATTCCACATTTGCTGCATTATTATCAGAGTCCAATTTATCTTGATGTTATACTTCATAGCAAACATAAATTGGAGTTTTATGTCACTTATTTGCGAATGGTTTGAAAATTTGGGCAAAATGACATAGCTCAGAAAATAATGGAGCAAACGTTCTTCCAACTTGAGATATCCAGCAGAGAGGATATCTCTGTTCTTAACAGTTTCGCCGAAGCCTTGTGGCTTTCGCTGTTCTATTTCCTCCTTAGAGCTTCTACATAGGGAAAGATAGAATCCCTTGTGATCGTAGTTATCTCATTCAAACACTAGGCCGAAAAAGGTTGTGCTACCTTGCATTTGTATATCACAACACAATGAACTAAAGGTTTTGGTATCCAAAACTATATCTTTTCCCTTAACATGGGAAGTAAGAAGATTCTTCCTAAAGTTCATGTTGCAATAAAATACGCGAACAAGCTCGGGATAGATATCGTCCGACTCACAGCAAAAATCAAAAAGGTTTTGTTGTCATAATAAGTAAGGAAATAGAAAGTCTTCAAACTCAAAATTACTAACATTACCGTATTTGGGAGTGAAGATTTGGCATCCATGAAAGTGTTCTTCGAAAACCTTTTGTTGCTCATCGTTGGCAAGAAGTCTCGTCAAGTTCAATGGATTAGACTTTGAAGAAGATCATCCTTGCTTTGATTGTGACCCACCAGTTCTTGGTTTCTTGGTTTTTGAAGAATAAGCCATTGTTGGATTTTGAAGGTTTAGGTTTAGGTTTTGGAAATTTGGGTTTTTTGGATTGAAGCCCCAAATCACGAAAATAAAGGTGTAAAAGTGTTTAGAAACAAGAATGTGATATGAATGGCAACAAAAATCAACCAAAACGAAGCAAAAATGGAGTTTTTAGAGTTTGAGAGGTGTTTGAGGGAGAAGAACACGAGTTACAAGAGAGAGAAGATGAAGAAGCTTTTGAAACAGTGCAACAATTTATATAGAAACTGCACAGAGTAATCGATTACATGCAGAGAGTAATCGATTACTTAGTTTCAAAAACTGAAGATTTAAAAACATGATCTTAGAGTAATCAATTACCCAAAGTCAGTAATCGATTACTGAAACTCTTTGTCTCCCTACTGATGTTGAAAATGGTTTTTGACTCCAAAACTTGAAAAATTTAAGCATAGTAAATACATTTTAAGATCAAGTAGGCATTTGATATACACAATGAAGCATACATATAAACATATAAACATGTTAGGAAAGGTAAGCTTCATCGAGAATGCCTAATTCTCATCTAATTTTCTAGAAAGGTTCATTCTCTAAAGGTTTAGTAAATATGTCTGCTAGTTGGTTATGACTATCAATGAATTCTTCCGACAAATCTTTCTTTTGGACATGGTCTCTAAGGAAGTGATGCCTTATATCGATATGTTTGGTTCTAGAGTGCTTAATAGGATTCTTAGTGAGGTTTATAGCACTAATGTTGTCATATTTTAAAGGAGTGCAACCTAAGTCTAAGCCTTAATCCCGTAATTGCTGTTTAAGCCACAACACTTGGGCACAACAACTACCGGCTGCTATGTATTTCGCTTCAGCGGTGCTTAAGGCAACACATGCTTGTTTCTTGCAAGACCAAGAAACTAATGCATTCCCTAGGATGTGACAAGTACCACTTGTACTTTTTCTCTCAGATTTGCATCCCGCTAAATCTGAATCCGAGAAGCCAACCAAATCGCATACGCTTCCATTTGGATACCACAATCCAACATCAGTTGTGCCTTTGAGATACTTCATGATTCTCTGAACGGAAACTAGGTGTGATTCTTTAGGTTTAGATTGATAACGTGCAAACAAACATACACTAAACATAATGTCAGGTTTACTAGCAGTTAGATAAAGAAGAGATCTGATCATACCTCGATACTTAGAGATTTCAATGCATTTTTGTGCTTCATCTGCATCGATGTAGGTACTAAATCCCATTGGAGTAGTTATTGGCTTGCAGTAATCCATTTCGAATCTTTTCAACAAGTCTTTGCAGTATTTGGATTGACTCACAAAGATACCATTGCTAAGTTTTTTAATTTGAAGTCCAAGGAAGTAGTTCAACTTCCCCATCATGGACATCTCAAATTCTCCTTGCATCATATTGCCAAACTCACTGCACAAACTTTCATTAGTAGAACCGAAAATAATATCATCTACATATATTTGAACCAGGAGAGTGTGATGATTTACTTTCATTATAAAAAGTGTAGTGTTGACCTTTCCTTTAGAAAAACCTTTTTCAATTAAAAAGTTTGTTAGATGTTCATACTAGGCATGTGGAGCTTGCTTTAAGCCATGGAGGATTTTCTTCAACTTGTATACATGAGAAGGATGTTTGTAGTCCTCAAATCCAGAAGGTTGTTCTACAAATACTTCCTCTTGAATGTATCCATTGAGAAATGCATTCTTTATGTCAAAGAACATGCATATGCAAGAAATAACCTAAAGCTTCAAGTCTAGCAACCAGAGCGAAGGTTTCATCAAAATCTATACCTTCCTCTTGGTTGTATCCTTGGGCTACTAGTCTAGCCTTATTTCTAATGATAATTCCATTTTCCTACTTGATCTTAAAATGTATTTATTATGCTTAAAATTTCAAGTTTTTTGAGTCAAAAATCATTTTCAGCATCAGTAAGGAGACATAGAGTTTCAGTAATCGATTACTGACTCTGAGTAATCGATTACTCAAAGTTGTTGTTTTAAATTGTTAAGTTTTTGAAACTGAGTAACCGATTACTTTCTATGTGTAATCGATTACTCTGTGTCGTTTTATATAAACTGTTGTTTTTGGTGATTTTTGTTGCCATTCATATCACATTTTCGTTTCTAAACACTTCTACACCATTATTTTCGTGATTGGAGGCTTGAATCAAAAACCCCTAAATCTCCCAAAAACCTAAACCTTCAAAAACCACAACCATGGCTTCTTCTTCAAGAACATAGAAAGCACGAACAAATACATCTTCTTCGAAGTCTAACCCTTTGAATATGACAAGACTTCTTGCCAACGATGATCAACGCAAGGTCTTCGAAGAACACTTTCATGGACGCACAATCTTCACTCCTAAATACGGTAATGTTGGAAATTTTGAGTTTGAAGATTTTCTATTTCCTTTTTTATTACGGCAACAATTTTTTTTTGACTTTTGTTGTGAATCGAACGACATTTATCCCGAACTTGTTCGAGTGTTTTATTGCAACATGAACTTTAGTAAAAATCTTCTTAATTCCCATGTTAAGGGAAAAGATATTGTTTTGGATACCAAAGCATTTAGTTCATTGTGTTGTGACATACCGATTCAAGGTAACACAACGGGTTTCGACCTAGTTTTTGAATCGGATAATTACGATCGAAAGGGATTCTATCTTTCCTTATGTAGAATTACTAAGGAGGAAATAGAACATCGTAAGCAATAAGGATTTGGCGAAACTATTAAGAATAGAGATATCCTCTCTGCTGGATATCTCAAATTAGAAGATCGTTTGCTCCATTACTTTCTGAGCTATATCATCTTACCAAAATTTTCAAACCACTCACAAATAAGTGACATAGAACTCCAATTGATGTATGCTATGAAGTATAACATCAAGTTAATTGGACTCCAACGATATTGCGACAAATGTGGAATGTTCGCGGTTCGCAAATTCCTCTGCCAAACGCTCTCTTCATAACCAAAATTCTCGAGCATTTCGGTGTATCTCTTCATGGTGAAACTAAGGTCGCTCTCAATCTTCGCGAAAGCTGTAACACCCTAACTTTCACTGCTTAAAATTATAGTATCATTCATAGAATTCTCGCTTGAGCGAGGGATTCTCCCCTGTGCGAGAAAGGCTCACTTGGGAGGGTGAAATCCTGGGCTATACTAGAGGATTCTCGCCTGAGCGAGGGTTAGCTCGCTTGAGCGAGAGTGATCTCGCCTGAGCGAGAGTTGGCTCGCCTGGGCGAGAAAAGTGACATTTTGGACCTGTCGAGGGTGTAAGATTTTTGCTTGAGCGAGAGGATCCTCGTTTGAGCGAGAGATGCCTCGCCTGGACGAGAGGGTCAGATTTGAGTTTTTAAAATGGGCGAAATTTTCTCGCTTGAGCGAGAATGAGCTCGCTTAAGCGAGAACCCGACGAGACATCATTAAATGAGAAACCCCAAACACATTTTAGGGTTAGAAATTGAAGAGAGGTGAGAGAAGAGAGCTTTTCCAAGGGAAAGGAGCTTGGATACTCAGCTAAGAGCTTGAGAAGAGGTAAAACTCTTGATTCTAACTCTCTTCTTCTCTTTGAAACTCACTTTGGGTATGTTGGATCTCTTCTCAAAATGTGTAAAACCATGTAAACTCGCCCTTTTGAGTTATGGTTCGTTTTAAGTTGTTTTTATCTTGTAAACTCTTGGTTTAGAGTTAGTATTACAAGAATGGAAAGGGTTTGTGGGTTGATTCATTAAAACCCCAAAACCCTAAAGTGAAAATGTGGTTAAAGAGGAAAATGAGTAAAATGCTAGAGGTAGAAGATGAGTATGCATTCTAATGTTGAAATATGAGATGAATATGTATGTTTTAGATGGTTGTAAACTTGTGATGAAAGTAGTTTAGAAACATTGAAAATATGATGAATATATTGTATGGGTAAATAATGCAATATAAGTTGTCTATGTGATATTTGGAATAAATTACTAACATTTTGTTATATGGTGGGAATGAGGAAAGATCCTAAAGTTGGAAGCGGTGTCGGTGGAACTTACGAAGTGACCAAGAACCAAACCCAACGCTCACCAAGGTAAGGATAAGTCTTTAATTTATGCATTTGAAGTGGAAAATGTGTGTATTTTCTAGTTGTGCAAATGATTAAGTTATGAGTTGCGCATTTATTATAAACATATATGGGTATGTTTGTAATAATGATTGCGTGGATTTACTGGAAATAATTGATGATGAAATCAATGAAAAGAAAATATATTTTTAGCCGACCATGAATGGTTAGCGACTCCGGCTCGATTTTATGTAGCAACATTTCGGCTCGAGTTTATGTAGCAACATTTTGGCTCGAGTTTATGTAGCAACACTCCGGCTCGAGTATATGTAGCGTGTTTTCTTTTCAAAAGAAATGAGAATCTGCTTTTAGCTAACCTTAAGGGATGTATCGACTTTGACTCAAGTTATGCAGCAAAGAAAATGAATTTCAAAATGGTTTACTAACCCCTTTCTAATGTGGAATATCTTATAATGATGTTTATTGAATTAATGACTTACTCCTTTGTGTGTTTTGTGCTTTTGTCATTGATAATCCCATTGCAGATAAACAGGTAGAATGAGGAGGCTTATTTTTGGGAGCTTTAGGAGCTTTACATTTTTGGATTCCTTTATTTGCACCATTTTTGTGTCATGAGTGCATATTTGATAGATTAAAGTATTTTGTAACTATGGACATAATAACTTGCGGATTATTGTAACTCAGGATATGTGTAGCTATGGGTATCATGGAGACTCATAGCTAGTTGTATGCAGTAGTTACCAAGTTGCATTAATATGAATTATGATTTTCTGCTAAACAGAACATACGTAAATAAAAGGATATGAGATGAGTATGAATAGGAAAGCGAAATTAAAATGAAAAATGTATGCAAAAGGAATAAAATAAGGAAAAAATTTCAAGGGTAGAATTTGGGTCCTTATAAAAGCAAGATTGATGAGGAAGTTGTCCACAAAATGGGATTCTCTATAGATCCTGTTGACCGTTGCACCTATAAGCATCGAACCGATCGACTGACTCCTCCTACTGCACAAGCAGAACCTACCATTCCTAACCCGCGTGAGTTTCAAGCTCACTCTTCCTCATCTGCTGCCATGCCTTCAAACCAGATGATAATGGATGAGTTGGTTTCACTTCGAGGCTACATCACTACCCGGATGGATGCTCTCGATACTCAAAATCAACAAATCCACTATGAACTTCATCGTCTCTCCTCAAGGCTGAATAGCATGGATGTTGATGAAGATAGTTCCGAGTCTGACTCTTATAATTATTTTTGTCTAGGTTTCTGATTGTAATGCGTCTTAGTTGTGAACAATTTATGTTTTGTTGTTTTATTTCTGTTTTTGTGGTTAATAAGTATGAACATAATTTCTTGTTGTTTATGAAAGTTTTGCTTTTATAATTCGATTCATGCATGTTATAATTATGATTAAATGTTAAAATTTTATATGCTATCAAAATATTGTATGCTATGCTATATATTTTATAATGTGCTGGACTCTTGACTTTTCTTCTTTTTTATGAAGTCAAAAGGGAGAAAAAGTTGGGAGAAATGTATTTTCTGTAAAAATCTTTCAGGCATATAACTCCAAAAGAAAGTGGGAGCATACTCAAGACAAGTCAAGAAATATCATCAAGTATGCTGCTCTAAGAAAACTACACCTTCAAGAAGATATTGGTTTGTCATCATCAAAAATGGGGAGATTGTGAAGAAGATCTTGCTCCTGACCTTGACATAGTTTTGATGAAGACACCAACATCACCAAAAAGAAGAAAGGAAGAATACTTGTCAAGACTAAAGAAGATAAAGCTTCAAGAAAAATAGAGTCTAAGTCTAATAGGTACTTCTATCTTATACTCTTTAAATACCTTAGTAATAATGCTCAAAACAATTTTTTAAGAAAAGTGAAATATTCTAAGTGTAATAAAAATAATTTTCAAAAATGGTATGTAACGGGTTACTGTACTTGAGTAACAAGTTACACGTGTGAGAAAATATTTATCCAACATCCAACGGCTAAAAGTAATCCATTACTGTCCATGAGTAATATATTACCAGTTTAAACAAAGTTGGGTAATCGATTACTCAAAGTACTGTAATCGATTACACTAAGACATTTTTGTAATCTTGTTGGACAGGACACTAGATTAATTGATTACTCAAATATTGTAATCGATTACGCTAAGTGATTTTCGAAAATGTTGTTGGACAGGAAATTTGGTAATCGATTACTCATTGTCTGTAATCGATTACTGAGAGCTGTTACACCAGTTTTCATATTTCAAAGTGAAAGGTTGTCACTCCTAACGAAAGTGTTTCATTCCAAACGAAACCTACACTCTCCTGGAGTTGTTATGGTTGATTGGAAAACCAATATAAAGGCATTGGAACACATAACTCACACAAGAACTTTTACAACAACTCATTGAACAAAATCCACACAAGTTTTCCAAAAGTTCTTACACTTTTCTGAATATTTTCTGCACTTTTTAGCAACACACTCTCAAACTTTCAAAGTTACTTTTCAGAGTTGCTTCAAAGTGTTTTCTAAGTTTCTAAACTTACAAGAGCATTATTATCTATTGTATAAGAGTTGTTTGGATTGCAAGTTAGAATTGTCATATCAACTTGTAAAGGCAATCCTGCCATTGTGTAAATTCTTCATTTTGCAAGAATACTTTCTTTCACAAGGGTGTGAAGAGAAAGGGGATAGTGTTACTTGGAATAGTGTTTTCCAAGGGTGTTACTTGGAATAGTGTTTTCCAAGGGTGTTTAAATATTAGTGAGTGTGTAAGGTACATAGAGATCTCGGGGTGAGATATTGTAATTGCAACTCATAATATTTAAGTAAATAAATCTCTTGTGCTGCAAGAGTACTGGACATAGCCTTCGGTGGATAAGAAGGTGAACTAGTATAAAACACATGTGTACTCTCTTCTCCATTAACTTTCTACTTTTAAGTCGTTATTATTTCTGCACTATTTTCCGCTTAAAACTTCTGATTTTGCAGAAAACGTGGCCATACTTTTATAACAACTAATTTACTTGGAATTGTGTTTTCCAAGAGTGTTTAAATATTAGTGAGTGTGTAAGGTACATAGAGATCTCGAGGTGAGATATTGTAATTGCAACTCATAATATTTAAGTAAAGAAATCTCTTGTGCTGCAAGAGTACTGGACGTAGCCTTCGGTGGACAAGAAGTTGAACCAGTATAAAACACATGTGTACTCTCTTCTCCTTTAACTTTCAACTTTTAAGTTGTTATTTTTTCTGCACTATTTTCCGCTACACTTAAAACTTCTGATTTTTTAGAAAAAGTGGCCATACTTTTATAACAACTAATTTACTTGGAATAGTGTTTTCCAAGAGTGTTTAAATATTAGTGAGTGTGTAAGGTACATAGAGATCTCGGGGTGAACTTCAGTACGTAGCTCAATATGCGTCATGTTGCTTGATTTGTCAGAAAGCTAAGATTAAACATCAGAGGCATGCGGGTTAACTTCAGTCATTAGAAATTCCTGTTTGGAAATGGGATAGCATCTCAATGGACTTTGTTTCTGGTTTTCCAAAGACTCAGAAAGGCTTTGACTCGATTTGGGTGGTAGTGGATCGACTAACCAAATCTCCACATTTTCTGTCTGTCAACATGAAATATTCTCTTGAAAGGTTAGCAGAGTTGTATATAATAGAGATATTGAGATTGCATGGAACTCCTACGAGCATCATCTTGGATAGAGATCCTCGTTTTACTTCGAATTTCTCGAATGGTTTGCAAGCTGCATTGGGAACTAAGTTGAAGTTGAGTTCCGCCTACCATCCCCAAACGGACGGTCAGTCGGAAAGGACTATTCAATCATTGGAATATTTCACTCATTGTGTACTCGAACAACCTGGGAGTTGGGATAGTATGTTTCCCCTGATTGAATTCACCTACAACAATAGTTTTCACTCGAGTATTGGAATGGCACCGTACAAAGCCTTATATGGAAGAAAGTGTAGGACTCCAATCAGTTGGTTCAAAACAGGAGAAAACTTGGTGTTGGGGCCGAATGTGGTCCAGGAAACGAAAAAAAAGATTAAGAATATTAGAGAGGATATGAGGATAGCTCAAAGCAGACATAAGAGTTACTCTGATAATCAGAGGAACCCTGTTGTGTTTAAGGAAGGAGGTCATGTCTTCACAAGAGTAGTTCTGACAATAGGGATTGGTAGAATCTTGAAACTCGCAAGCTTACTCTGAGGTATATTGGGCCATATCATATTCTAAAGAGGATTGGTCATGTTGCATATCAGATAGCTCTACCTCCTTTGTTGTCAAATCTCTACAATGTATTCCATGTGTCGCAATTAAGAAAGTACATTGGAGATATGTCGCATGTCATCGAGCCAGACTGGATATAGTTGAAGGAAAACTTGACCTTTAGGACTACACCAGTGAGGATTTTGGACAAAAGTGTCAAGAGGTTGCGAGAGAAGAAGATTTTGTTGGTGAAAGTGCTATGGAGTCAAGTTGTCGATGAAGATGATACATGGGAAGTGGAACATGACATGATGGAAGATTATCCCCATTTGTTCGATCAAGGTATGTCTATTTTCGGGGTATAAAATTCTTTTAGAGGGGGAGGATTGTAACACCTCAAATTTCATTTTCAGAATAATTAAGAAACTTAGATTTTAGAGTTTTACTGCGCATTTCTCGCTTGAACGAGAGGATCTCACCTAAGCGAGGGGCTCAGGGTTTTCTATTGTAAATTATCTGAGAACCTCGCTTGAGCGAGGAAGTGGTTACAAGGTTTTCTGTGAGATTCTCGCTTGAGCGAATGAGTCAAGCGAAAGAGTGTCGCTTAAGCGAGAGCATTAGTGTCTGGAAATGTGAAAAGTCGAGGGTTTCTCGCCCAAGCGAGCCCCTGCCGCTTCAGCGAGAACACGAAAACCTGAAACCTAAAATAGAAGTCCCAAGTGAGAATTGGGACACTTTTTTGGAGAGAATATAAGAGGAGAAACGACTAGAGAACTTGAGAGCTCTTAGAGACGCTAAAGAAACTTGAGAATAGGTAAATCGTTTAGTTTAGCCTCTATTCTTGTTGTACTTCTTATTTATATGGAATGGGTCTCTTCTCTAAGGTTGTGGAAAACCTCATAATCTTTCTTTTCGGGGTTATGGTTCGTTTTGGTCTTGAAAATCTTCTGAAACTCTTGGTTTATGAGTTGTTTTCAAAAATGATGTTTGGGTAGTGTTGTTTCCAAAACCGTTGATTTATTTTAAATGTTTTGAACCTCCTTTTGGATGGTGAAGTGAAGGTGTAGTGTTAAACTTGTTCCATTAAGGAATGACAAGTATTGTTATGCCATTCATGGTTTGTTTTAACATAAATGATGATTTATTGTGGTTGTTGTTTTGTTATGAATGAGGAAACAACATTAGACCTAGTGGTAGTAGAAGGTAACATCGGGGACTCCAACAACACTCACTAGTTGGAGGGTCTTCATAGACTAAAATGATTAAAGAGGAAAACGATTTTTGGGGGTTTCCTATTTAATCATGTTAGCCCCGTTTATGCTCTTGAATGTTTCCTTGTTGGAATTGTAGACTTGCCCTTCATGGTATTGGATTACCTTAATTGATGTTGACTTGCCCTTCGTGGTACTGGGTTACCTTAATTGATATTGACTAGCCCTTCGTGGTATTGTGTCACCTTAAGTGGTGTTGACTTGCCCTTCGTGGTAATGGATTACCTTAATTGGTTTTGACTTGCCCTTCGTGGTATTGGATTACCTTAATTGGTATTGACTTGCGCTTCGTGGTATTGTGTCGTCTTAAGTGTTGTTGACTTGCCCTTCATGGTATTGGATTACCTTAATTAGTATTGACTTGCCCTTCGTGGTATTGTGTCGCCTTAAGTGGTGTTGAATTGCCTTTCGTGGTATTGGATTACCTTAATTGGTGTTGACTTGCCTTTTTGGTATTGTGTCACCTTAACTGGTGTTGACTTGCTCTTCGTGGTATTGGATTACCTTAATTGGTATTGACTTGCCCTTTGTGGCATTGTGTCGCCTTAATTGGTGTTGACTTGCCCTTCGTGGTATTGGATTACCTTAATTGATATTGATTTTCCCTTCGTGGTATTGTGTCTCCTTAATTGGTGTTGACTTGCCCTCTGTGGTATTGTGTCACCTTAATTGGTCTTGACTTGCCCCACGTGGTATTGTGTCACCTTGAATGGTGTTGACTTGCGTTTTGTGGTATTGGTGGCCTTAAGTGGCATTGGAATTGTGGTGGACATAGTATTATTCTGGTGTTATTGTTGTAGTTACGTTTGGGATGACAAAAGAAGTAACAGAGATAACTGATATTGATGTTTATATCTTTTCTTTGTTGAAACTCTAATGTTTATTATTCTAGTTAAATCCACATTGTCGATTATTACATGATTTATTGTTTGACTATCTCTATATTTTCTTGTTGCCCAATCTGTGATAATCGGATTGTAGGTGAGGCGAAGGATTAAAAGATCGGAGTTTAAGAAGTTGCCTAGCTTTACTTGAAAACCTTTATATGATGTCTGTTTTGGAACTATATTAGGATAATTATTGGCAATGGTCTATGGGTTTAAATGACCACTTTGTATTTGATTTATGTTATTCATGAATTGATGTATGTGGATAGAACGTAGGGATGGTTCCGTTTGGATTATTTAATCCTAGTGGTGTGATATGATGATTGTAGAAACCACAAATGAATTGAGTAGTAAGGAAGAAAAGTTGTATGGTTAATCGCTAATTGATTTTCTGAAGCGAATATTTAATGATAATGAATTATTTATATTTGGGAAACTTATTGTGTAAAAATTAAAAAAATCTGGTTAATAAATTGGGTCATTACATCCCACATTTTCTTGACACTACTACATTGTGAAACCTAAAAGAACTAGTCATAAGAGAGTGCATACATGATGATGTTTTTCACTTTCAAATTATGCTGTAATTTTCATTTCTCATCATCTGTCCACAAGCTCTTTGGATTTTCTTTGGTTTCGCCTTTCACTAAGTGTAGTGGAGTCTAAGGGCTATTTTTATGGCATCCCAAATATTCTTATCAATAGCCTTGTTGAATATTCTCATTCTGACTTTAAACTAGGCGATTGATGGATGAGTCATCGCCGCCGAAAGGGTTTGTAGAGCCCAAAGTAAAAAATGTCTAGGATCAACAATCTAAGCGATTAGGCTAGCACTGTCATAGTAGCTCTGATACCACTTATTGCATAATAAGGACTTACAGTCACCTAGAGGGGTGAATTCGTGTACTGAATAACAGTTCCCACTTTTCCAGTTAATACGATATTATGAAAAATCACTCAGTTTAATCGATTATGTCTAATCTTAATCAATTAGCACCAATTGTGCTTAATCAACTAACATCAGGTTTAGTCGATTAACTTGATATTTGTTTTCTTGAAAAACAATTTTATAGCACATAAAATTACACCAATTTTATATACAACCTACTTAATGAATTTATGCCTAATTATCAATGGATGCAAAACATGCAATAATTGTTAGGGTACCGGTCAATTAAAGTATAACACCTAGAGGGGGTGAATAGGTGTGAGCGATCAGTATGTCCGCTTTTCGAAATTGCGCAGTGAGAATCAGAAATATTCAGAAACAATCGATTAACAGCAAATATAATCGATTAACACAGACAGAGTTAATCGATTAATACAGAGAAACAATCGAATATTTAGTGCAGAAAGCCCAAAAACATAATTTTGATAAAACGGTTTCTTGGAAAACAAGTTATGCAAGAATCATGCAAATACTTATCACGATATCACAAACAGCACACAAAAATGATCAAGATATCAAGGACTCAATCTTTATGAATAAAGATTCAATCTTTCTAAGTGAAAAGGCAAGAAATGCAATATGCTTGAAATGTAAAAGATAAGGGAAAGAGAAAGAAGAACACGAAATTTTATCCTGGTTCGTTCGCCTTTCCACTGGCAAACTACATCCATGCCTCCCTTTCTGATCTTGGGAGATTTGCTTCACTGTAATTGAAAATATGTTCTTTACACACACACTTCCAACTTCAGCCTTTCCTACTTGTTACACGAATCCTATTTCGCCAAGACTTGACAATTTCCCTCTGTTCACAACGGCTGCCAATCTTGCTACTCGATACGCTAACAAGATACTCAGCGAAGACTATACCAGACTAACCGCAGCCAGCCGATATTACACCCTTCTATCTCTAAACCTTAGAGATTTTACAGAACTTATACAAAGAAACAAGCTTTTTAGCAAGAGCCTCTTCAAGAAGAGTTCTTTGGCTTTTACAAGCCACTTACAAACCAGATGATGATTAACTCACACTCACTCACAGGGGTATGAGGAATCAAGAAGGATTGAAAACAGGTTTTGTGCACTCAAGTATGCACTAGTTTGAAAAAGCCTTTCTTTTTGGAAAACAAGAAGCCAAGAAAACTCTTCACCAATGGGTTTTTATCACAAGGGATTTAACACTTAAAGCACAAGAATAACACTTCACAGAGATTTTGGATTTCGAATTGAAACTTTGAAAAAATATGAAAAGCAAAGTTATGTTCAAAATGCAGAAAAACTGGTCATTTATAGTTTTATGTTTTTAACAGGGTTAATCGATTAAATGACCTCTTAATCGATTAACGTCTTTGAAAATTAACATGTTTTTGTTGAACATAATCGATTAACAATTACATAATCGATTAAAACTGCCAAGCAACCAAAATCAATAGTTACTTGAACTCTCATTAATCGATTAAAAAAATCCTTAATTGATTAACGGATGTATGCAGTCAGATAATCGATTATTTCACTGTTAGGATCAATTATCAGAAAAACTATAGGTTTTCTTGAATAAGAGGTAACCCTCCAAAATAAGTAGGTACTAAAGTAATGCATGACTTTTATAGAAAATATACTTTTTAATGCAACCTACTAAAAGGAATAATGATGACTCTCAAAAGGATTTTGGTAATCTTACGAGTGGGTGAGACGATCATCATTTGGGTTACCTAACCTAGACTCAAATCTAAACAATCCTCTTAGGACTACTAAAAAGGAAAAATAAGCGACCTTCCCAGAGTCTTGAGTCTTGGTCAAGTTGTTTGTTGAGGAGTCTGGTCTTCAAGCTTTTCAGATCGACTTTGTCTTCATCAAAACATAAGTGGGAAAAAGAAGATGCAATCACACTAGTTGACTTCACTTGCAATCTCAATAATATCATTAAGTAAAGAAATCTAATTATGTAAAGTTTAAATCGACTAAAATTAAAGAGATAAGGGATAGAGAAAATTGAGACGACAATCTTTTATCTTGGTTCGTTTGAGGGTCCGCTTGCAAACTACATTTAGGTCTCCCCTTCCGATCTTGGGAGATTTTTATTCAATATTGGAAATCAATATTATACATACACTCTTCCAAAATACAAGACTCTTTTTTTTGCCCTAGTGCTCTAGAACGGTTTGACCCTCTCCTCGCCTTTGATGGATACTCAACACCACTTCTAATGGTCTGGCCTCAACCACTCCTAACTCCCAACCAAAAATCTTGTTTATGTGAAGACAACCAATACCTAACTGTAGCTAGGATTTTCTAACACTATTCTCTAACAAGGTGATACAAACACACATAGAGAATCCAAGATAATCATCTACAAAATTTACAAGTTGTGTGCACCTAAATGTGCTAATTTTACAATCAAGAACAACACTAAAAATCTGCCCAAAATTCTCACAAAAACTCAAAAGAATGATGTGTGATTATGCAAGTTTTTTCAAAATTGATTTGACAATGATGCACATTGGATAATCTTCTATAAAACTATCCTATCTTTCTTTACTTGAATCAAAGAAAACTAATTCACATAACATGAAATATTCACTCAAAGATTATGAAAATTAAAATCAAGATGTGTATGAATCTATGAGCACATGAGGAAAAATCATCTTTTATGCAAATCTGTTTTCTATTGGACTTTATCGATTAACCAGCAACTTAATCAATTAATTTATCCCAAGAAATCCTAGTTTTCAGCAAGTGTAACTCCATTTAATCGATTAATCTCATAGCACAAGTATATTTGACAACCACTAAATTATAAATTGAGGTTTTATTTATTAAAAATAAAGAAAACATGACATCTCTTCTGTGACGAATTGCTTTTTTTTAGAACTGCTTATTTTTTCAACCAATTTCACTTTCAATTTTTCCTCTTAAATTTCAATAGCACTTTCTCCTTTTTGAATTGATATCTATTTGGATTGCTTATTTTATCAATTGTGTACTATTTATTTTTGTAGATTTTATACTTCAAGTTTAATAACTTTTATTCAATTGTGTGCCATGTTCCTTTTTAAATGATATTTTATTTTAATATATTTTAGCCTTTGTCATTAAGCATTAAAGTTAAAAATTATAATAAAAATATAATGACAGATGTGGATTAAGTTTATAAAATTTAATTTTGGAGTACGTCTATCCCTTCCTTTTCTTTTTATTTTTTCTGCTTAATTTTGCAGTTGAAAATGGCGTGTTCAGGAAAGTGGTGTTAAAAAAGAAAGTGGTGTTAGCTAAGAAACCTTCTCTTTGGACCTACCTGCTCCATCTAGTTGGAAAAAGAAGGTTCACTATTATTCCATCTCTATATTTTTGTTCTCTGTCTTGTTTTCTTTTACTATTTCATTTTGACGAAATTCGATTCCTAAGTTATAGAGTTAATTACACTAACATCTCTTGAGTTTTAGTCAAATTACACAAATCACTCCTCCATTTTTTGTCATTACAGGAACTACCTTTCTCTTACACAAATCACTCCTCCATTTTGTACATATATTACACTGACCACCCTGATGAAATATAAGTATAATATTTTATACAAAAAACATGTGATGTGTGTAATTAAGTTAAACAAAATATTGTATATTGTATAGACAAATCCAAATAATATAAAAATCAATGCTTCTTCATTATTTGTTTCATTACAAAATAGTATAAGAGTTATATAATCATATCAATATATTGTGTAATAAAACAAAAATAATAAAAAAAACATTCAGTTTTTTACTATTTGGAATTGTCTATGCAATATATAATATTTTGTTTAACTTAATTATATTTACCACATGTTTTTTGTTTAAAATATTACATTTATATCTCATCAGAGGTAATCAGTGTAATATATGTATAAAATTATTGGTAGTTCGTGTAAGATAAAGGTAGTTCCTATAATGACAAAAAATGGAGAGATGATTTGTGTAATTTTACTAAAACATATGAGTGTTAGTGTAATTAATTGTAAGTTATATGATAATCAGTGTTTTTGAGCCACACTTATTGTTCTGGTGTGGAATTTTGATGTTGGTTGTTAATCATTCTAGTGAATTGTGTTATTCTCCACTGCTGTGATTTCGTGCCTTATTTATATAGCACATGATCTAGGGTTGCTTCGTTTGTTTTCATGTTCAATGTTTGTGCTTCGAAATTTGCATTAATTTTTTTTGCCTTTTCATGTCTTGAGTTCATAAAATTTAGTGTAACGAGAGTCACACACATAAGATTTAATAAAATTACACACATGAGATTTAATAAAATTACACAAATCGCTCTTTCATTTTTTACGCCTACACAAACCATCCATAACTTATATTATTATATATTACCTGTGTAATTACAATGACCTTCCCTCTAGGTGAGTGTAATGTTTTAAACAAGAGAGATAATGAGTGTAATTAAGCTAAATCTCTGGATGAGTCGATATAATTTACTCTAAAATTTATCTAGCAATGAAGTATCAGGTGATCTTTTAGGATTCGTTTGTCAGTTGAGTTTTGCAGGGGAATGAATGAAAATTGAAGGCTTGGGGCCATGAAGTACACTTGTGAGATGGCTTGGAAGTCGGAAACCTTCACTTTCCTTTAATTTCCTCTAAAATCCAACTTGCAAATAGATCCTTAGGTTTATGGACATCTTTGATATTTCCATGGATTTTGACAGATTAACTTGTAGTATGCTTTTCAAAATGACAAAAAAATATTGGGGCTTAAGTTGAATTACTTGAGTGAAGTTATCTTTTACATTTTCCTAGATAATTTATTTCAAAAGCGTTTTTCTGGAGGAGCATGACTAGTTTTATGCTTGTATCATAATAGCTCCCCACTTCTGCATAGCTTCTTCAGAAAAGGTGAAAAAATAGAAGCTACATGAATCCAGAAAATGAGTTGGATCATTTCACATTTGAGACCCATCATAGTTTTGCATGCTCAGAATATGGTTCCTGATGTTATGTTTGTATGATGTTCTACAAGCCCTATTACGTTATTACAGTGTGCTGATAATCTTTTTTCCCCGAGAATTAATCTCACAAAAAAGTAGTCCTGACTTAAGAGGTCTGGCCATGTGAGGAGAAGACTATTATAACCCCCTATAAGAAGAGTAGGTCAAGTGAAAAGTAGCGCAATAGTTAGGGTTTATGATTGAACACATTCACGTTGTTAGATCAATTTAGATGACCCAACGTATTAGGAAAAGGCTTTATTACAATCTCACAATAAATTACATGACATCAAATAATTCAATGGATCATAATCCTGTTGACTTTAATTGTTTTTAATAAATTGCATGATTCACTATGCTAAAAATAACATTGAAGCTATGTGTTACAGTATATCTACCTTTTTAGGCAGGTGAGGTTGTACTCTATGTTAGACTTTTAGAAATACTTTTAATGAGCCTTTGATGGTTCATAAGAACCCTTTAATTAGGACTTTGACGTTATGACATTCACATGTGATAGATGAGGAGATTGAGGAATACCTGGTTCCATTGCGGTATCCGGTTGCCTTTCGGATTGCATTTGTTCTCACTTCTCCGTCTTCCCTTTATGTGTTCCTTGATGATTAGGAACTCAGTTTCCTTCCTTCACTATATGGCACTACATTTTCCTTAATGCAGCCACTAATGCTTTGAGTTCTCTCTATTTTTGTTTCTGGTTATGAGATAGTAAAATAGCATATGATAGCCTTTTTTCAAAGCATGTGTGTCTCTATTATAGAAAGAGATTAGGAGGAGTTGTAACTCCTCCTCTATCATGAAAACTTCCACTCATGAAGTGAGAGGGGAGAGAGTTAGTAATAACTCCCACTAGTTTGATCATTTAATTGTCAACCATCATCACATTAGGCACTTTAATTCAAACTAATAACTTCTAAACACATGGACCACATAATTGCTAAATTAATCTAACAATCTCCCACTTGGTCCATGTGATGACTTGAAGATTCATAACATTAATTGCCACTTTAATTGAACCTTACAAATCACCATGTTTGATTGAATTGAAATGGTTGAATTTTGGCGGTCACAAATTGTGTGAGGCAACCTGATCCCTTCCATGTATCACAACCAACTCAACTAACTTTAATTTGAGTTTTCATTTACCTTTCGAAAACTCACTAAGTTATCTCATTAAAACCATACAAGTACATTCTTTAATATGGATAACTTGAACTTTAATTACGAAAATGAAACTTTCATTGAATTCAAATGTGTCATACAATAATAAGCAAACAACTAAACATATATATACATCAGATATTATCACATTAACAAGGACTTATCTGTAACGACCATCCTTTCTACATGGCCAATGTAAATTTTGGGCGACAATTCCTTAGTTAACGGATCCGCTACCATTAGATCGGTATCAATATGCTCTATAGACACCTTCTATTTTTTGTACTTCTTCTTTAACTGACAGAAACTTTAAGTCCATATGTTTGGTACCCCTGGAATATCTGTCATTCTTAGAGAAGAAGACAACTGCAGAATTATCACAATAAAACTTCAGCGGCCTAGCTACACTGTCTATAATGCCAAGCCCTGAAGTAAAGTTCCACAGCCACAATGCATGATTTGTAGCCTCAAAGCATGCCACAAACTCAGCTTCCATGGTGGACGTAGCAATTACGGATTGTCTACCACTTCTCCATGATATGGCTCCTCCAGCCAGTAGGAAGATATATCTAAATGTAGATTTCCTTAAGTCCACACATCCTGCATAGTCTGAATCCGAATAACCGATCACCTCAAGATGATCTGACCTTTTATACGTGGGCATGTGATCCTTAGTGCCTTGCAAATATCTTAGAACCTTCTTTGCAGCCTTCCAGTGGTCCATTCTGGGGTTACTTTGATATCGACCTAACATTCCAATAGCAAAGCTGATATCCGGCCGAGTGCATGTCTGAGCATACATTAAACTCCCAACCGCCGATGCAAAGGGAATAGATTCCATTTCCTTACGTTCCAAATCATTCCTTGGACATTGCTTTTCACTGAACTTGTCCCCTTTCTGGATTAGAACTATCCATGCGGAGCATTTTTCCATTCTGAATCTCTCTAATACTTTATTGATATATCATTTCTGATACAATCCCAACAATCCTTGTGATCTATTACGAAATATTTCTATTCCTATCACATAGGATGTCTCACCCATATCCTTCATTTCAAAATTATTAGAGAGAAACTTCTTTACATCATGAAACAATCCTTTATCATTTATAGCAAGCAGAATGTCATCAACATATAGGACTAATATTATAAACTTGCTTCCACTAACTTTCATGTAGATACACTGGTCAACAGTGTTTTCTACAAACCCATATGACGTAATGGTATCATTGAACTTTATATACCATTGTCTGGAAGCTTGTTTTAGTCCATATATTGATTTATTTAATTTACACACTATATTTTCCTTTCCTGTGGTCACAAACCCTTCGGGCTGGTTCATATAAACTTTCTCGTTTAAGTCACCATTCAGAAAAGCGGTCTTTACGTCCATTTGGTGAAGCTAAGTCATAATGAGTCACCAAAGCCATAACAATTCTTAAAGAATCTTTCTTAGAAACCGGAGAGAAAGTTTCTTTAAAATCAATGCCCTCCTTTTGAGTGAAACCTTTGGCGACAAGTCTAGCTTTATATCTTTCAATGTTGCCTTTCGAGTCACGCTTGGTCTTAAAGACCCATTTACAACCAACTCGTTTTGAACCCTCAGGCAACTCAACTAGATCCCAAACTTTATTATCGTCCTTTGATTTCAACTCTTCTATCATAGCATTGAGCCACTTTTCAGAATTGTCACTTTCCATGGCTTGTATGAATGAGACTGGATCTTTATCAATGCTTAAGTCACATTCATGTTCAAGTGAATATACAATATAATCGTTAGAAATAGCTGATCTTCTTTGCCTTTCAGACATTCTTAATGCTATTTCTTGCGGTTCCTCCATCATTTGATCATTAATGACTTCATTCATCAGTTCATTATCTATTTGTTCAACATGTGGGTTTTGGATATTATCTTGTTGTCTATGAGGGTTATTAGACGGTAATATAACCAGAGGAACAACAACCTGAGGAGACATCTTCGGTGAAGAAGATTTATCTGAAGTCTCTATAATATCCACCTTTCGTGATTTATCACTCCCACTGATTTGACCATTATTAATGAACCTAGCATTACCAGACTCAACTATTCTCGTACTATGGTTAGGACAATAAAATCTGTACCCTTTTGACTTTTTCCGGATAGTCGATAAAGAAACCACTAATGGTTCTTGCATTAAGCTTCTTTTCATGTGGGTTGTACACCCTTACTTCTGCTGGACAACCCCAAACATGGAGATGTCTCAAACTGAGTTTCCTTCCAATCCATAACTCATAGGGAGTTTTAGGAACTGCCTTACTAGGGACCCTATTCAGCAGACACGCAGCGGTCCTTAATGCGTCTATCTACAATGATAAAGGTACATCACAATGATTCAACATTGATCTAACCATTTCCATTAAAGTATGATTCCGCCTTTCAGCCACACCATTCTGTTGTGGTGTGTAAGGCATAGTGTATTGAGCACATATTCCTCGACTTTCGAGAAACTTTGCAAATGGTCCTGGATATTGTCCATTCTCATTATATTTTCCATAATATTCACCACCTCTATCAGACCTCACAACCTTAACCTTATTTTCAAGTTGCCTTTCAACCTCATCAATGAATACCTTTAGGACATCTAATGATTGAGATTTTTCATGCAACAAATATAGGTAACAATAATGTGAGTAGTCGTCTATAAAAGTGATGAAATACTTTTCACCACCCCAAGATGGAACATCAAAAGGACCACAAATATTTGTGTGTATCAATTCAAGAAGTTTGCTACTTCTTGTGGTTGGGTTCTTTGATATGTGTTTAGTTTGTTTTCCTTTAACGCAATCTAAACATACATCCCAATCGCCAAAATCCAAAAAAGGTAAAATCTCATTTTTTTTGTTAACCTCATTATCCTTTCTTTGGATATATGGCCAAATCTTTTATGCCACAAGTAAGCAGAATTCTTATCAAAAAACTTTAAACTTGCTACTAACTTCATGTTCAACATTAAATAAAGATTCCTTAAATTTAAAATCAAGATTGAAGCAATATAAACCATTCATTAAAGCACCAAAACCAAAATAGTACGAATGTTTATACAATTTAAAACCAGAATGCTCAATCTTAAAATTAAATCCTATACAATCCAGCCTAGCAACAGAAATCAAGTTCCTGACACATTCAGGAACATAAAGACACTTTTCTAGATCTAAATAGTTTCCACTATTTAGAATCAATCTATATGTTCCAATTCCATGAACTCGTGCCTTCATTCTGTTCTCCATGTAAAGAAACTTCTCAGTTTCCTAGATTTGGATTGAAAGGAATCCCTGCATAATATGTGACACATGAGTTGTTGCACCAGAGTCTAACCACCAAGTATTATTAGGAACCTCAGTAAGAAATAATTCATCTATAATGAAAACAAAATGTTTACCTTTTTTTTCGAACCATTTCTTCCTTTTAGAACAATCCTTCTTGTAGTGTCCATTCTTCTTACAGAAGAAGCACTTCATCTCTTTATGGATTTTCCCATCTTTAATGGGAATCTTTTCCTTCCCCTTTCCTTTGTTCCTATTACTTGACCTGAATCTGCTAGTGCTACCTGGCTCCTGAATGGATAAGTGAATGGAATCATTCTTCATTTTCTTTAATCCCCCCCTCCTGAACAAGCATGGCCTTAACTTCTTGAAAATTCCATTTTTCCTTTATGGTGTTATAGTTCACCTGGAATTGGTCAAACTCAACAGGAAGGGAGTTAATGATGAACTGTACTAAGAATGCTTTTGTCACCTTCATTCCCATCCCTTTCATTTTCGCAGCCAAATTTGTCATGCTAGTTACATGATCATGAATAGGCTGCGACCAATCAAACTTCTTGGTCGTCAACTCTGTCATGAGATTTCCCACCACAGACTTATCAGTAATGTCTGATTGGGAGTACTCATTGATCATTCTCATAAATTCCCTTGCATTATCCGTCTTAGGAATAGACGGCTTGACATTGTCAGAGATTGATATTTTCATCAAGCTAAGGCTTAACCTGTTTGACCGCTTCCAAGCCTCATATAGAGTCTTGTCTGCCTCCGAGCTGGTCTCAGTTATGGTTGGCACATTATCCATAATGGTGGTCAAGTCCAACTCCATTACACCAAGTGAGAACTGGATCTGTTCGGACCAATCAGCATAATTCAGTCCGTTGAACTTGACACATCCATTACCTAAGGCGAATGCATTGAATGAAGCTGAAATAAGACATGCTCACACTCTAGTGCTTTGAATAAACCTTTATGGATTCAAACTAAATTTTTATCAATGCACTTAATTTATATTTGGATAAAATTTAAATGCATTAAACCTTACTAATGATGTCTCATATTATTCTTTAATGGGTAATTAATCATACTTTCTAAACATGCATGTTATCTTTGGATAAACAAGCACAAACAAATATGATTAAAACTTTAATGTCATTATATACATGCAATAATCCACCTTTGGGTGATCAAGATATACGTTATGATTTAATGAACAAACCCAAATAATTATCCTTATAACATCATAATCTTAGTTACATGCAATGATCCACCTTTAGGTGATCAAATATGCATCACAATTAATAAACATCATATACAAGCATACATCTAATAGCCTCTGTTTTTTGTTAACAAATATTGCACTGTTTCTCATTGAAACACGTGAATACAGTAGTTGCACTGTTTGCATTGTTTCTAAACAATTATAATTGCATTATAACAAATATAGTTGAAACACGTGAATACAATAGTTGCATTGTTTGCACTGTTTCTAAACAATTATAGTTGCATTATAACAAATATTGCAATGTTACTTCACCACTGTCTAAAACACGTAGCATTAAAAGCATTTTGTTAGCATGAAACAACAACCTGGTTCTTTTAAAAAATAAAGCCATCAACACACGACAATGCTTTTAACATATATATTCACTTAGTTATATATTGATATATGTCATTCATACTATTCATGTATGATATATAAGAACATGATTTTCATACTGTTTTATATAAGAATATCATTCATATATGTTAATCAACATATGATTCAATTTCATAAACACAAGGAATGTCATGATGTTACTAACCTAACGCTTTGATACCAATTGTTAGACTTTTAGAAATACTTTTAATGAGCCTTTGATGGTTCATAAGAACCTTTTAATTATGACCTTGACATTATGACATTCACATGTGATAGATGAAGAGATTGAGGAATACCTGGTTCCATTGCGGTATCCGGTTGCCTTTCGGATTGCATTTGTTCTCACCTCTCCGTCCTCCCTTTATGCGTTCCTTGATGATTAGGAACTCAGTTTGCTTCCTTCTCTATATGACACTACATTTTCCTTAATGCAGCCACTAATGCTTTGAGTTCTCTCTATTTTTGTTTCTGGTTATGAGATAGTAAAATAGCATATGATAATCTTTTTCCAAAGCATGTGTGTATCTATTTTAGAAGGAGATTAGGAGTAGTTGTAACTCCTCCTCTATCATGAAAACTTCCACTCATGAAGTGAGAGAGGAGAGAGTTAGTAATAACTCCCACTAGTTTGATCATTTAATTGCCAACCATCATCACATTAGGTACTTTAATTCAAACTAATAACTTCTAAACACATGGACCACATAATTGCAAAATTAGTCTAACACTCCAGATTATGAGTGAACATATATTTCTGCATTTTCTAAATATCTTTCAGAAATAGATGTCGATCGGGGATTTGACTTGTTCAATTCTTGTATCAGAGTAACTCCTTACTTTTTAAGCACCCTTTCCCCCAAAAGAGGTGAAAAGAGTAAAGTAGCAGAAATGAGAAATGTATCTTGAATTATTTTGTCTTCGAATCAACACAAATTTCCACTCTCAAATTTGGTTTCCAACATTTGAGTTTTTAAGCTGTTCTTTTAGCCCTATGATAGTGAGCCAATTAACTTATTTTATCTTTAGCACCAATCTCGAAAATTTTAAAGGGCATCTAATCATTTAACTTGCTATCCTTATTGACTCTAGTATTTTATTGTGTTGCCTAATTTCTTAGATTTAAAATGTTTAGGAGTGCTGTATTCTGCTGTAGATCTGGCTTTTAAACTAGAGAGGTTGGACAGAAGATGTTGTGTAAATTTTGTCCTAGCCTTAGCATTTCATGAGCTTCATGATTTATTGGAACTCCTCATGTCCAGTATTCCCACTTCATCAGTGTCATTCATTATATCAGGTTTACTATTGACTAATCTTATTGTCTGTTGGAACAAAGATCTTCCTCATTAATGGATGGACAAATACTTATTTTTACTTGTTTTTTCAATGGCAAAAATGTAATTCCATTTTATAAAAAGATAAAAATGTTTTATCATATCATTGTTTCATTTACTTTTTTTAGTACTTGTCTCCCCATTAATGCAGAACATCCTTACTTTGTTTGTTTGTTGTTACTAAAGTTGTAACTTAGTACTTAATTGATATGGAAGTGGATGGTGCTATGTAATGTAATTTGTGTATTGCAATGCTATTAGCTTAATCAACATTTGTTTGAGCTTTTATGCCACCTTCTTTGTGCTGACTCTGTTGGAGCTTGATTGAATTTTATTTAATAAATCTTTTGGTGCATGGTAAATACCTTATCCTGCTCATAACATACTACATATATTCATGGCGTTCATTATGGATATTTCATCTTACTTAGCTGCTTAATGTTAAATGAGCAACAAGTAATTCCTAATAAATACTATATGGTATGTGGTCTTAAGAGGAAAACAAATCATGCTTTTATACCCATTTTGTATTACTTTCCTTCTTGTGCATTGTTATATTTCCTTTAGTTAACATCAGCCTTTAATATAACATGATAAAACAACCATATACAACAGTTACAATTTATGAATTTCATATTTATGAACCAGAAGAAAAAATAATTTCTCATGTTGTTATTAGTATAACTTTTTGTGTGAATTTTTTCCAATTTTGGGTTGTCTTATTGCATGGCATTATTTATTATTCATCACTGCATATCTGAAATTGTAAATGGTTCACATCTTGTTCATATGCATGTGGTAATTTCTTTCTTGGTCTGAGTATGAATCTTGGATATTTGTCTTCACATTATTGTCTCTTCCACTCCATTCTATTGACTGGACATGGTTTATTTGGTGCCATGCTAATCTTTTCCTGAACTTTAATAGTACTAGTTTGTAACAGCCAATATTGTTTAGCTAGGCATCAGTTCAAAGTCCTTGAAATAATGATTCACTTTTATGATTTGGAAAAGAAAACGAATAAGAAATGAGAGATGGATGATGATATTGTATAGAAAGTAAGTAGAATATCTATGAAATGTAGTTTCATCATTTTTCTGGCTATATAATTGATATTAAGTGGTATTTGAACCTTCAAACCGAAAGTTTTTTATCAAGCTACTGTGGAAGTTGCTACAATTGAGCAGATATCTCATTAATAAAAAACAAACATAACAGAAAAGACCATTTTTAATCAAGTTTTCTGAAAGGATATGCTCTTCATCTGTCAAGTCTCAATGTAACTTTTTATTGAATGAGTACCGTACTCAGACTCTAATGTAGTTTTGATGTGAAAGTATTGAAAAGAGCTTCATTCTTCATGTTGTTTATGTTTAAAACTCAATAACCCAATAAAGAAACTTCCCAGGAAGAAAAGGAGGGAGCAAAGGATGTGCAAATACAAGATGCTGATGACACTAAGAATGATAAATATATAGAGGAGGAAAAGAATATTGGGAAGGAAAATCAGGATGAGAAGAGAGCATAAGGGGTGAGCGTGGGTTGGGACGGGTTAAGGCTTGTCCTTACGCGACCCTAAATGTTGGTCGGACGAACCCGGACTCGGCCCTAGATTCGTGGTTAACCCGACCCTAAATATTCGCAGGGTCAGCCTTTAAACCGAATCCGACCCTAGACCTGATTAAATATAACGTATATTCATTATACCTTAATACCCGATCATAATCGGGTCATACCGAGTGAGCAGGTAGGGTCGGGTCCTGCTCACCCGTAGAGCAGAATATGCATAAGATGTCAAAGAATCCACTCATTCTGGCTAAAGCTGGAGAAAAATCTAAGAATGCTGATAAGGAGCTAAACACATTGAAAGATAAAGTTGGTGACAAAGGAATTGAGGGTTCTGAAGTTTCTAAAAATAAAGATGAAGAAAAGATTGGGAAACCAAAGGAAGAGACAAACAAAGATGAGCCTAAGATTGTAGTCGAAGGAGAGAATGAAGAAAAACACAACAGAAATGCTCATGAGCCCGAAGAAGAAATCAAGGAAAAAGAAGGAACAAAAGTGAACAATGAAGAACATCACGAGGTTGATGAGATAAACAAGAGGGTTGAAGCCGAGTTGACCATGAACGGTAACCATGAGAGTTGAACTGGTACGATTAAAGCCTGGAACATAGAATAGATTAATAAGTTCTTGGCTTCTTTGATATCATTCTGACCCTTTAGATCTGACTGAAAATGCTTCTGTTGATGTTATTCATATGATTGTTTATTAAATAAATATGTACAATTTTATATAGTAGCCCTTATAGTGTACCATACCATCCTTCATGTATTTGATTGAGGTATATCCTCTTGTACCTTTTGTATGTAACATTATGTTGTAAGATGCATTTAATGTGGTATGAACATGTAATCTTATGTAAATTGTATTGTTATATTAGCACATGATATTGTCTTATCATGAAAGAAAGAAACACTTATTAATGTGCATAATTGGGGAATCCTAGCCTTTTGATTGCAAAGAAAAATGAGAAAGCGGTTGCTTAGAGAAGTATGAGAGAATTGAGAAAAAATCCACAATAAAAAATGATAAATATGATGGGCCCTACAACAAATCCAATTTCCTTTGGGTGAGAAAGAAAGGTGATGAAAGGGGCCACATTCAAGATTAACCCTCCAAATTTTGTCCAATTAAATTTGGTTAAATGATCCTTTTAATTTGATCCAACGCCATAACTTTGGTAATAGTGTAGTAATAATTATTAATATTACGAGTAATTTCTCATTTGGGTCTCATGTTTTCTATGGGCACCAACTTAATCAATAATAAATTTACATTACCATTTGGTCCTCAACTTTTAAAACGTAGCCCAATTTTAGTTCTCCTGTTATACTCGTCTGTTAACGTTAAGAGAATTATTGACGTGGCACATTAATTACACAAATAGCGATTCCAGGATGGAAAGTTGTGCAAACTTAGTAAAACAACATCATTTCAATTTTAAAAAAAATTAGGATACAAAACTACGTTGTTTTGTGTTATCTTCTTTCCTCTTACCAGCTCCAAGAAAGAACACTAATTTTAGTACCTTATGATATTTTTAAGTACCATATTAGTTCATACTATTATCACACTCACTACTTTTATCTTGAGAGACTAATATGGTACCATAAAAGTATGGACTAATATGGAACTTACGAAAATCTTGAAGGAATAAAATGAGCATTATTTCTTGCAGGAAGTGAGAGGGAAGAAGATGATACAAAATAACGTTATTTTGTGTCTTAATTATTTTTTTAAAATGAAACAATGTCGTTATGTTGAGTTGGTAGGAATTTTCAACTTCGAATTGCCATGTGCGCAATTAACCTGCCACATCAGCAATTCTGTTGACATTAACGGAAAAAGATTACTGAGGGACTAACGTGAGTCTACATTTTATGGATCAGCAAGATATTGACCGATATTTTAATAATAATTTGATTAGTATTTTCTAAATTTTACCAATTCAGTTACATATTTGATATAATCGTCATAACATATAGATAATGAGTTATGGTCACCAATATTCTGATCAAAATAACTATAATAAAAAGATAAGAAACGTGGCCATCATATAGCACGATGATTGACGTATGATTGTTTCAGTTTGTCTTGATCATACAATGAAGCAAGATTTTTCACCCGTTTCCATGGAATAACGCTTCTTTATAGTACTTAGAAAGTTAATACAATTCCTCAAATACGATAATACGAGTAGATATAATGAAGTGAATATGCAAAAACTAATTAAATAGATACATAGTGTAAGAACTCGGGATATTTTAAAAATAAAATTATAGTTGATTGAATTTGGCCGTATATAAATTGAGTGTGGATTCTCTCCATTAATGGAGGAGAAAAACATTCACAGAGACTAATGTAACACATCACTTTTAAAGACACCCAATAGAATTGTGACAACTCATTAAAAACTAAAAAATAAATATTAATTATAATTCATGATTTTCTCTCCACTTACCTTTTCATTCTCTCTCACAACCTTTCATTTCAGTCTGATTATCTCTCACAACGTTTCTTTTCTTCATATGCGTTTCTTTTTTTTTTCTCCAATTTCTTTTTTTCCTCCAGTTTCTTTTTTTTCATTTCTTCTCTTTTCGTCATATGGGAACAACCCTTTTTAAATAGCTTGCTTATGCTATAGCACACAAGCAAAAGTACATAGCGCACAAGCAAAAGTACATAGCACACAAGTAAAAGTACACTAACTTGTTTCTGCCATAGATATAAGTTGCTAGAAATCCAAATGTATTAAACTATATATGTACTACTCAAGTATACAAGACACTAAACGCTTAATTAATTTCTGGGCATTATAAGATTGTGGATGTAAGATATGATAAATATGATCTTCATCTTTCTCCTCAAATAGTTCAAGTTTCCCTTTCCACCAACTTTTCTTCACAGCTTCATAATACCAAACCTCTCTGTCTCTAAATTGATCATTGGCAGCAACACAAACAATGATTCTAGAACACCCTAATGTAGCTAAACTTAGTGCACCTGGACCCAATGATTCCCAGTTGCGATAAAGAAGCAAATGTAAATTTGTCTAACAATGGCTATAAAAATTAAATCTTTTATGCAGTTGAAAGTTTGAAACACCACACCTTAATCACAATGAAACACCACAATTAAATCTCCATTATTAACTCAATCACAATGACCACAAAATCAATCATTCCTCTTAAACCTTCAAAGAACTCTAAGAAACACCACACCTTAACATAAACTACAATATAGTAATTGAACAACTAAACATTACAAAACTCCATTACAAAATTCAATAAATACATAAGTTCATTTCATAATTGTTTAATAATTCACTCTAGTATTAACATGGTTTTCACTCCCAGTCCCATCTTCACTTGTCTTTTTCCTTAGAGCATGGGGTCTAATGGGTGTTGGCCCAATATTTTGCATTCCAAATGCTGGTTGTAGGATCAGTGGACTACCAAATAGAATTTGAGATGAAGTCATTTGAGGTATGATAGATGGAGCCATTTGAGGTATGATAGGTGGAGCCATTTGAGGCATGATAGGTTTATATAGTGACATTGTACTTGATGGCATATTAGAGTCATTGCTATACTTATTGGTATCACAAAACTCACTTCTTTCTTTCCGTTTCTCTGTAAGCAAAAACAAACAATAGACATTATACAACATGTTCAAGTAAAAATATATATTTTGCAAGTTCATTAGAATAGAGTTCAGGTAAAACATATTTTACAAGTTCTTACCTTTATTTTTCTTCACTATTGTGGTAGAACGCTTCCTTTTCTGAAAATGTCCTTTCTTTCGAGTAGTAGACATTCCATTAGTCTTTGCAAGGAGAGGATTTAGAACTGAAACATGTCCATTATTCTCATTTTGAGTGGAATTGATGTCATTTGTTATTACATATGGATTCAGTTTGAGCTTAGCAAGACATTCTTGCACACGCTCAACTCCAACATCAAGTTAATTCCACATAATTTGTTGAGTTTCTTTGTGTTCTTGACTTTCCAAAACCAAATTATAAAATGATTTCATAACAGCATTGAGGTAAAGAAGTCTAGCATCATCATCTTTCTCCATGCCCCCATTCATATGCTCATAAATTGTGGACCTAGCATTTTTTGACCATCTTGTCAAGAAGTAATGATCAGGTATTCTTAAAATACCTTTAATATTGTAAATCCTCAAAGCATGACTACAAAGAATTCCCATAAATTCAAACTTATAACAACTACAATTAACCATGTAAGTAGAAGAGTCAAATATCACAATATGCTTCTTGTTAGGCATTTGATTAAATATGACTTCATGATATGACAAGTTATCGGATACTTTAATCTCTACAGAAGTGCTTCCCCCCGTCCCATCAAGATATTCTTTCAAAAAATGTTTAAAGAGAGGAGGAGCAGCACTTTGGCTACACTTGAAGTCCTTCTCAACCTCTAGTTGTCGCCATTTTTTTTACCATTTTCTTAAATGTGTTAAAGAATTGTGTAAGGCTGGTTGTTTTACCTGCAATCTCAGATAAGACACTATTTGTACTCTCACTCCGTTGAGAGGATTTAATACAAGCTGAAAATACTTCCTTGCTATAAGCGATGCTCCACTTATGACGAATTTTATACATATCCTCCAACCATTTATGGTCATTGTGTTTACTCATCATCTCTTTCCAAGTACTTTCAAATTCTTCTTCTGAATCACAACCTGACATTCACTTTTGCAACAAAATTTGAAATTTATGATCTGAATTAAGAGCGCCCAAATGAGAAGGAGCATTTTTAGCTATATGGCATAAACACAACCGATGAGATATATTTGACATTACCTCTCTAATTGCTTTGGCCATGGATGCATCTTGATGTGTGAAAATTCTTTTTGGTTGTTGGTTTCCCATGCTCTCCAAAAATGCTTTAAACAACCACGTAAAAGAAACTGCTGTTTCATCAGCTAGCAAGGCACAACCAAACATCACATTTTGCCAATGATGATTTACACCAACAAAGGGTGCACAAATCAAATTAAATCTATTAGTACGGTAAGTGGTGTCAAAAACCATAACATCTCCAAAACAATCATAATCAAGTTTTGATTTACCATCTCTCCAGAAGACATTGGTTAAACGGGACTCTTGGTCGAACTGAACTGTATAGTAGAACATGGGATCTTCTGATTGTCTTTTTTGTAACTGATTCACTAAAGATTGAGCATCACCGGCTTCAATGGATTTCACCTTTTGAGTGTATACAAAGTTTTGCATATCTTTTACTATTGAACTAGCTTTATCAAATACACTGACCTCTTCCCCATTATAGTTCCATGCATCACTCATACCAACATTTACTAGTGACTTTATCACATCTCCTTTAGTAGCAGATATATTTCTCATAGAACGTAATAAATGTCTTTGATGGGGCTGAGCAAACTCATGGTTGTGATCAAGTACTAGTTTTGTAATTTTCCATTGTCCTTCCTTGTTCACATTAAATCGTACCATAGCTTCACACCCCGTTCTTGAATCTGCTCTCTCATAAGCCACCTCACCTTGAAGTTCATTGTTCTTAAACCCTTTTTTAGAACAATAATATTCTTTCAGTCGTATATTTTTTCTATCATTATCATAAAATTGTTGTTGACCTTTCCTAACACTGAAACCCATTTTGAAAGCATGTGCTTGATATAGATTATAAGCTTCATCTATGTTCTTTACAATTTGACCAACAAAAGTATCTTTGGGCTCATCATTTATGAGTGGTTGAGATTCATCATGCTCCATATTATACTTAAAGTAAGAAGAAAGAAGAGATGTGTAGATGAAGCAAAAATAAAAAAATGAAATGATAACATATGAGAGAGAGAAAAAATGAAAAGGGGAAAGTCTACAAGAAATGAAGAAATGAGTGGGAAAGAAAAGAAACTGTGGGAAAAAAAGAAACGCAAATGAAGAAAAGAAAAGAAATGAAGGAGAAGAAAAGAAACATTGTGAGAGAGAATCAGACTGGAATGAAAGGTTGTGAGAGAAAATGAAGAGGTAAGTGGGGAGAAAATCATGGATTATAATTAATATTTATTTTTTAGTTTTTAATGAGTTGTCACTATTCTATTGGGTGTCTTTAAAAGTGATGTGTTACATTAGTCTCTAGGGAAGTTTTTCTCTTACTGGAGAGGCCAATGACTTACAAGATGGTGACATATGGCAAGACAAAAAATCAATGGTTGTGATTTAAAGTGTAAATGAATTAAATTTCAATTTAAAAAAATCCCTAAACTCACTCTGGTCCTGGAGATCATTTCTCTATCCTATCAATATTTTCTTCTTCCAAAAATGAGAAAATTAAACTGATTTTAACGTTTGATTTAACTCATTGAGTATCAAATTAAGGAAAAACTCATTTTGAAAGTGGTGTGAATTTTGGGTTGAAGAACAATAAAACATGGAGAAGAAGAGCAACACAATTTTAATGAAATTGGTTAGAACACAATGGTGGCTCTTCAACTTCTTCTATTCTCTTCATACTTCACTTTATCTCTAACACTCTTCTTCACTTTATATCCGACAATACCCATAAAACACTCTCCACTATGGTACCCATTAAACACTCTTCTTCACTTTATATCCAATAGTGATGGTTCTCCATTTCCATAATTTCTTCTTCAATTTATTTTAACATAATTCAGACTTTTTAAAATCTCATTTTTATTTGTTTTCAATTCTAATTAAATTAAAATAGTAGTGGATTCAATGATTCATAGTGATGGTTCTTCTATCCTCCATACTTAATTTTTATTATTTTTTAATTAAAATTTAATTTAACTTTAAAATCATAACTATTGATTTTTTATCTTGCCATGTGTCACCATCTTGAAAGCTACTGACCTCTCCAGTACTTGAAAGGATCCAGACCCATATAAATCATATACGAGTGTGTTCAAAGATCAAATAAAGCTATTAGTAAGTATCTCACCTATTTCCCAACTAGTGTTTCTAAATTTAGAAAATACAAAATAAATAAATAAAGTAATTATAATTTTTAAATGATATTTAAAGTATTTTTATGATCAATCAACTAGTGATATATGTAGTAATATACTTTCTGAAATAATCTTGTTTGCGAGTTGAATTTTAGAGGGGAATAAAGGGATTGTAAGAATATTTCCATATTAATTATGATATCAATGGAAATAATCTTGCATTAATATGGTCCATTAAGCAAATGGTTTCATACCAAATATAACGTACATTTAATTGTCGGAATCAATCAATTATCATTGATTGTGATAATGCCCACTAATGGTTATGTGGCTATGAATACAAACGTTTTGAGGTCCCTAAGCTCACATACACATTCAGAAAACCAATACCATCTAAGGGTGAGAGCAAGAGCTTAGTAGAACCTGGAAATCACTAGTTGGGGTCGGAGTCCGAAGCTTGCCGGAAAACGCAACAATGGCGGGAGGTAGCACGATTCATTTTGCTTCCGTTTTTATTTGTTCGTATGCTGTAGAAAACTTTTAGATCATTTTCAAAATCTAGCATTGAACACTTTTAGATCGTGTTCAAAATTCTAACATTTGGTATCAGAGCGTATGATTTATATTTGCCTTGTTTCTTTTATGAAAGATGTTATTTATAAATTTCAATTTTTTTGGGTCTTCGTTTTTTACGTTAAAATACTATGACAATTTTGGAAATCTTTCAGAAAAACAATTTCTGACGTTTTTCGGCTTTTCAAACGCTTAATTCCGTGCTAATATGAGGGAGATCGATCCAGGTCAAAATTTGGGTCTCAACCGGGCCGTTTTAACCCATTTAGAGGTCGAAGACGAACGAAAACGACATACAGTTTGGTCTTTGAAAACTTTTTGTCTTTTCCCTAGACAATTGTCGTTTTTTTAAAGACTGTGGTTTTCTTGTCAGCTCTAGCTCTCACATTTATTTAAAGTCATATTAGTCTCTGATTTTTTTTAATTGTTACGTTATGTGCTGGATGGTTGATAATGATTTATTTAGCTTATGTATATCATTATTATTATAGTTTTGCACATAATGCAAGAATGTTTTTTGTGTGTCAGTTACAATATGATGATGCTATGCTGTTTTATGTTGCCATGTTTATATTTCTTGTGATTTATTTCCATGCTTTTCAATAATTATTAAGCATAAATTTTTTTGAATTAATGGTTTGTGATTACATATGTTTTTTTAATTTAGTTGAAGAGTAGCCACAACATCTTTAATTATTAAAAATAAAAAAAATATTTACGAAAAAAATCATATAAAACATTATTGTGATTGATTATACACGGTCTAATAAAATTCATCCCACATGATATTTTATTAAATTTTGTATATTCAATTAGGATAAAATATCAAATTATATTTCCTAATCAACCCACATTTATTAGGAAACGAAACATACTTTGATAGTTTTATTATCATCATTGTGTGAATCTAATGGAATTAGAACTTTAGCCCTTATGTAAGTTTTATGTCTCTATATTCATTAGAAACATGATTTACATTGGTAAAAATGATGTAGTTATTTTCTTCAAAACAAATTTATTAAGCGTGTTGTTCAATTTTATAATTTGTAGTTAGTCAACCTATTAGTTTCTCTCATGTGAAATGTGATGTTCCCGAACTCAGGGGTGACAATTTTAAGGTTTGGAAGGAAAGAGTTGTCCTTCATTAGGGATGGATGGACGTTGATTATGCCATAAGAAAGTCGAAAGTCGAAATATCTCCATTTTGAGAATAAAAAGGTTAGTCAATGAAGGAGTACTTACTACTCTTGATTTTTTTGATTTTAAGACTTCTGTGGATTGCATTAAGAGAAAGCAAACCAATAAGTCTAAAATAGGTACAAAGAGGAGTATTGATTTGTTGGAAATTATACATACTGATATTTGTTGTCCTCATATGCATGAAAGTAATCCAAAATATTTTATCACCTACGTAGATGATTTCTCATGATTTACGTATCTCTATTTACTTCATTCTGAAGACGAAGCTTTAGACACCTTTAAAGTTTTCAAGGTTGAAGTAGAGAAACAATGTGGTAAACAAATTAAGATTGTGAGATCAGATAGAGATGGTGAGTGTCATAGAAGATACGCTGAGAATGGACAAGCACCTGGTCCATTTGCGAAGTTTCAAGAACATGGGTTTCTTGACCACTACACTAGGCCTGGTACTCCGGATCAGAATGGTGTATTAGAAAGAAGAAATCGAACTTTAATGGACATGGCGAGAAGTATGAGGAGTAACAGAAAACTTCCTCTATTCTTGTGGACATAAGCACTAAAGACGGTTGTGTATATATTGACCCGAGTTCCAACAACGGTTACCTTAAAGACGCCTTTTAAGTTATTCAAAGGTTGGAAAACCAATTTGCGACATATATGCATTTTCGGGTGCCCGTCTAAAGTTAGAATCTATAATCCACAAGAAAAGAAACTAGATCTTAGGACTTTTAGTGGGTATTTCATTGGATATGCCGAAATGTCCAAAGGGTTAAAGGTTCTATTGTCCATCTCTTAATACTAAGATTGTGGAATCAAGAAATGCAAAATTTATTGAGGATGACTTGATTAGTGGGAGTGACCAGCTGCATGACCCCATCTTTGTTTTGAATCACAATGAAGCTCAATCTTCTACTTCAAGTGATAGACTGATTGTCAAGCATACACCACAAGTTCAAATGTATGTAAGACAACCAATTATTGAAGTTCCACAAATAAATAATGTTGATCTTTTAGATCATGTTGTTAATCAAGATAATGTTGAACAACCAGTTGAACAACCGGTTGAACAACTAGTTCCTCAAGAAAAAATGCAGCATTAAGAAGATCTACTAGAGTGAAGAGACCAACAATTCCTAGTGATTATAAAGTGTACTTTCAAGAAATGGACTGCAAAGTTGGAGCCAAGAATGATCCTAAAATATATTCCCAAGCTGTAAGTTCTAAAGAATCTAACTTATGTCTCAAGGCCATGATTGAGGAGATGAACTCTATGGCAACTAATGAAGTTTGGTATTTGGTCGAGTTGTCCGATGGTATAAAAGCCATTGGTTGTAAATGGGTTTTTAAAACAAAGAAAAACTCACAAGGCAACATCAAAGACATAAAGCAAGATTTGTAGCCAAAGGGTTTACTCAAAGAGAAGAAACCGATTACACATATACATTTTCTCCTACATCAAAGAAAGATTCTCTTCGCACGATTATGGCATTAGTAGCTCACTTTGATTTTGAGCTACACCAAATGGATATGAAAATGGTCTTTCTTAACGGAGATCTAGAGGAGAAGGTTTACAAGAAACAACCTGAAGGATTCTCCTATAGAGATGGTGAGCATTTAGTGTGCAAACTCAATAAATCTATATACGATTTGAAACAAGCCTCCCGACAATGGTATTTAAAGTTGTATGATATCGTCACATTATTCGATTTTGAAGAGAACATCATGAATGAATGTATATACCAAAATATTAGTGGAAGTAAGATATGTTTCCTTATTTTATATGTGGATGATATTTTGTTAGGAACTAATGATAATGGAATGCTATATGAGGTGAAACAATTTCTTTCAAAGAACTTTGATATGAAAGATATGGGTGAGACATCTTATGTCATTGGCATTAATATCCATAGGGAAAGATCACGAGGTATTTTCGGTTTGTCTAAAGAGACCTATATCAATAAGGTACTAGAAAGATTTCGGATGAAAGATTGTTCACCAAGTGTAGCACCTATTGCGAAGGATGACAAATTCAGTTTGGATCAATGTCCAAATAATGACCTTGAACGTGAACGAATGAAGGATATTCCATATGCTTCCGCTGTAGGAAGCCTTATGTATGCTCAGGTCTATACCAGACTTGACAATGCATATGTTATTGGAATATTTGGTAGATATCAGAGTAATCCATGTTGGGTATACCACAAAACAAATAACACATAGAGGGGGGGGGGGGGTGAATAGGTGCGCGCAGAAGCAATTAACACTTTTTGCGGTAAATGAGAAATTCTGAAATATTCCCAGTTGAATCGATTAAAGCTTCAATTATTGATAAAATCGATCTTTTATTAATCGATTAAAGACAGTTTTAATCGATTAACCTGATTCTTGCGATCTTTGAAAAATAGTTTTCTTGCAAGAAAAAGTTACCACGTTTTCAATCAAGAACATATGCAATCTACTCAAAGAATTTATGCCAATGTATTTAACAGAAACAGAACATGCACTAAATTTAGTAAGTAAATTAATTAAACATATAATGCACAAAACGATAGAAAAATTAAAGAGATAAGGGATCAAGAAAATTTCAGACGACGATTTTATCCTGGTTGGTTTGCGGGTCCACTTGCAAAATACATCTAGGCCTCCCCTTTTGATATTGGGTGATTTTCTTCACTATTTGAATAATGTTTTACAAAACAATCGTTCAAATAAACTTTACAAATGCTCCCTTCTTGGTCCTAGAGTCTCTCACTTCGGTTTGACCTTCAACCAACCTCTTCAGAATAATCCTCACCTACTCGTGATACAGCCCTAACCGATGATCACTCCCTACCAAGACCTTTGTAAAGGTGAAGACTACAACCTAATCGCAACTAGGATTTTCTCTCAAAAAATCGTCTAATTATCTAAGTTACAAATGCACCTAAAATTTGCGGATATGAAACTGTAAAAACACTAGAAAACCCAGCCAAGAAATCTCACAGACTCAAAGAAACTATGTGTGATTAATCTTTGGTTTTCCAAAATGAATATGAAAGGTTAAGCTCAAAAACAACAATTCTCAACTATCCTATCTCTTTCATGTACAACAAGAAAATTTGAAAGAACTTTTTCTCATAACAATAAACTCTCTCTAAAGATATGAAATTTAAGTTCAGAGAAATCTACACACATGTGAATTTTCAAGATCACTAACTTATGAACATTTGGGAAAATATCAGCTTTTATAGAAAACTATTTTTAGCTAGTGTTAATCGATTAACCTGTTGCTTAATCGAATAACGACCTTAAGAAATCCAAGATTTTAGCTACTGTAACTTCATTTAATGGATTAATCACATACTTAATCCATTAACAGGTTCCCAAGTTCATTTAATCGATTACCACAAGTTGTAATCGTTTAATTGTGTTAAAAAATGTTTTATTGATGCATGATGAACCTTCTACATGATGTGTATATGCATGATACATATGAATCATGTTACCATATGTAAATGCATGAACATGTGAATCATGTATGAATGTATGCAAGTCTCATTTTAGTTATATTCAATTTTAGACTTTGTGAAACTTCCATTCTAGGTTCACGTAGCCTAGACTCTACCCAATCAAACATAGACTCTAGAAATATAAAACTCTAAGCCTATGTCTACTTGAATGATGTTAAGTCTTGAGCTTGTTGTTTGTTGAGTTGCACATGTCTTCATGATTGCTTGGTCTTATCCTTATTCTTCTCTCTTTGACTTCTCTTTGTCTTCACTTTGTATTCATGAAAACAATATAGTGATGCATGTTGTATTTCCATCTCCCCAATGTAATGATGCACGCTTGCGCTCTCAATCCCCCCTTTTGCTGATAACAAACCATAACATATCATATGACAAACCATAATAGATCCTAGATAAGCACTTGTGTTTATCTTTGTATGAAGGCTTGATGACATTCAACTTAGTTTTGTGATTGCTATGAACATTGATGCGCTACTCCCCCTTACTCTACTCTCCCCATCAATCCTTGCATGAGGTGGTGTATCTTCTCTTCCATTTGTTAGGTGGGTAGCATATGTATACATTCTGCAAAAATCAAACAACAACTTTCTCCCCCTTTCGGCATGATAAAAAAGCAACGATATAAAATGAGGTATATAGCCAAAAGAAAGAAAATTTTAAAATTTTTCTTGTGTTTATTCGATTATCCATACTTCTTAATCGATTAAGAAGATAAAAAATGAAACAATGTAAGGTCCCAAATTGTACCCTTGAAATTTTTTCCTTATTTTAATTCATTTACATATGTATTCTTACTTATGACTTATAATTATGGACCCAATGAATTCACGCTAATCATCTTTTCAGATTCATGATAGTCTTAGCATACGATAATCATACATACATTCATTAGGCAGGAAAAACATAATTCATATTAATATCTCACAGCACTCCCAACATGCCAATAGTTATGGGTACCCAAAATAACATTACCCATAGTTACAAATATTCAAAAATGTAATGACCATTGTTACAAATATTCAAATCCGCAGATAGTCAGTTATGATGCAAAAAGGGTAAATAAAGGAATCCAGATTTAAAAGCACCTAAAGCTCCAAGTCAAGCATCCTTAATTTATCCATTTACTTGCAATGTGATTATAAAAAACAATACATAGAAAACACGAAGGAGTAAGTCATAAACTCAACATAATCATATGATAATCCACATTCAATAAGGTTAGATAAACAATTATATTGTAACATATAATTAATACTTCAACATATATCCACTTTGTTATCTTCATCATTCCACAATTTACTCGAACTCATCGTTATCCATTCCTCATATCCATACATAATTACATCCTTTCTTTTCATAATCATCTATCTCATTTATGTTTATCTTGGTTCATTTATCTTACCACATAGGACAAGTCAAATTTGTTATAAATAGCCAATACCACGAAGGCAAGTCATACATTATTGCGAATTGCCAATACCATAAAGGCAAGTCATACATTGCTACGAATAGCCATTACCATGAAGGCAACTCATACATTGCTACGAATAGCCAATACCACGAAGGCAAGTCATACATTGCTACGAATAGCCAATATCACGAAGGCAAGTCATACATTGCTAGGAATAGCCAATACCACGAAGGCAAGTCATACATTGCTCAACCTCTTAAGGGAGCTAAAAATAGGTTTTCTTCCCATTACTTCGCAATTCATATATAATCAGAAAATCCACGCATTCTCTATCATCATATACAATTAAATACTTCTCCTTACCTTGGTGAGTGTTGGGGTCGGTTTTGTGTAACTTTACAAGTTTCCTTCGCTACCTCCTCCAACCTTAGGATCTTTCCTCATCCCCACCAAACAACAACAAAAAGCAGTAATTAATTCACAATAATATACACACAATTCATATTACATTTGCAAACATATATGATATTGACATATCCCCAATGATTCCAAAACTAGTTTCATTAGAAGTTTCCTAACATTATAACATACATATTCATCTTCTATTTTACATTAGAACATACTCATCTTCTACATCTACCATTTCACCCATTTTCCTCTTTTACCACATTTTCATTTTGGGGGTTTTGGGGTTTTCATGAATCAACCCACAAACCCTTTCCATTCTTCGAATACCAACTCTAAACCAAGAGTTCACAAGAGATAAAATAAATAAAACGAACCACAACTCAAAAAGAAGAGTTTCCATGGTTTCTCACATTTTGAGAAGAGATCCCACAACACCCAAAACAAGTTTTAAAGAGAAAAAGAGAGTTTGAGTCAAGAGATTTACCTCTTATGAAGCTTCTAGTTGATTCCCAAGAATCCTTGCTCTCAAAATCACCTCATTCTCTATTCTCTCTCAAGTTCTAACCCTAAATGTGTTTGAGGGTTTCTATTTTAAAGTTTCAGTGTCGGGTTCTCGCTCAAGCGAGCCTTTTCTCGCTCAACCGAGAAAATCCTGCCCATTTTGAAGAATCAGATCTGGCGCTCTCGCTCAAGCGAGAATCCTCCAGTGTCTACACCCCTCTCCCTCGCCCAAGCGAGCCAAATCTCGCTCAGGCGAGAATCCTTCAGTATATCCCATTTTCCCACTCACCCAAGTGAGCCATTTCTCGCCCAAGCGAGCCATTTCTCGCTCAAGGGAAATTTCTAGATAAAATTCTAGGAGAAGCTCTGACCCTCTCGCTCAAGCGAGAATCTGGCAGCATGTCCCACTTTTCAGGAATGTTACCACATCTTAAGAAATATAAATTCAGGGTGTTAAAATCCTCCCCCTCTTATAGGAATTTTCGTCCCCAAAATTTAAACGTACCTCGATTCAAACAAATGAGGGTAATCATCCCTCATGTCACGCTCCACTTCCCAAGTAGCGTCTCCTTCATCTACTTGGCTCCACAATACCTTCACCAAGGCAATCTCTTTGCCTCTCAATCTTTTGATATTAGTATCCATGATTCTTACTAACAACGTCGTAAAGGTCAAGTTATCCTTTAACTCTATCTGATCCGAATCGACCACATGAGATTGATCCCCAACGTATTTCCTCAACTGAGACTCATGAAACACATTGTGAAGATTTGACAACAATTGAGGTAAAGCAATCTGATATGCTACCGAGCCAACCCTTCTTCAGGATCTGATATGGTCCAATGAATTTCAGAGTAAGTTTACGGGATTTCAACACTCTACCTATTCCAGTAGTTGGAACTACTCTCATAAACACATGATCCCCCTCATCAAACTCAAGAGGTTTCCGCTTCTTATCGTAGTAGCTTTTCTGCCGACTTTGCGCTATCCTCATATTCTCCCAGATCTTCTTGATCTTTTCCGTAGTTTCTCGGACCAACTCAGGTCCCATACCAAGTTCTCCACGGTTTCAAACCAACTTATCGGAGACCTACATTTTCTTCCATACAGGGCTTCATAAAGGGCCATCCCAATGCTAGTATGGAAACTATTGTTGTAGGTGAACTCAATTAAAGGTAACATGCTATCCCAACTCCTAGGTTGTTCCAAACACATGCTCTCAAAAGGTCCTCCAATGACTGTATGGTCCTTTCTACCATCCGTTTGTGGATGATAGACGGAACTCAGTTTCAACTTAGTTCCCAACGCGGACTGCAAACTAGTCCAAAAGTTTGAAGTGAAACGGAGATCCCTATAGGATACAATGCTCGACGGTATCCCATGCAACCAAATGATCTCCTTGATATACAACTCAGCTAATCGTTCCAGGGAATATTTCATGTTCATCGGCAAGAAATGAGCCGACTTAGTCAAACGGTCCACTATTACCCATATCGAGTCGTATCCCTTTGAGTCTTCGGGAAACCTGATACAAAATCCATGGAGATACTATCCCACTTCCAAACGGGAATCTCTAGTGACTGCAATTCTCTCGTCGGTCTCTGATGTTCAATTTTTGCTTTCTGACAAACTAGACAACTCGAGACATACAAAGCCATATCCTTCTTTAAACCAGACCACCAAAACAACTTTTTCAGATCTTGATACATTTTTGTAGTCTTTGAGTGGAAAATCATTTTACTCTTGTGAGATTCCTCAAGAATAATCCTTCTCAGGTCTGCAGCAAGAGGCACACACACCCTTCCCTTGTGTAAGGACCCAATTTTCGTAATCCAAAAATTCTTTTTGGGAGCCGCGAACATGCCACATTTGATTCATTATCATCTTAGCCCAATTAATCTTGATGTTAAACTTGATAGCATAGATCAATTGGAGCTCCATGTCACTTATTTGCGAATAGTTTGAAAATTTCGGCAAACTAACATAGGAAAGAAAATAATGTATCCAACGATCTTCCAGCGTGAGATATCTAGCAGAGAGGATATCCCTGTTCTTAACAATCTCACCAAGGCTTTGATGCTTTCGCCTTTCTATTTCCTCTTTAGAAATTCTACAAATGGAAAGATAGAACTTCTTGCGATCGTAATCATCCCATTCACATACTAGGCCGAAACCAGTTATGTCGCTAATCATAGGTATATCACAGCAAATAGAACTAAAGGTTTTCATATCCAAAACAATATCCTTTCCCTTAACATGGGAAGTCATGAGATTTTTCCTAAAGTTCATATTGCAGTAAAATACGCGAACAAGCTCAAGATTGATATCGTTCGCTTCGCAGCAAAAATCAAAAAGTTTTTGTTACCGCAAAAGATAAGGAAATAAAAAATCTTCAAATTCAAAGATCCCAATGTTTCCGTATTTAGGAGTGAAGATGGCGCGTCCATGGAAGTTTTCTTCGAAGACCTTCCTTTGAGCGTCATTTGCAAGAAGCCTCGTCAAGTTCAACGGGTTGGACTTGGAAGTTGATTCTCCTTGCTTAGACTTTGAAGAATATGGTCTTTTTGAAGAAGAAGCCATTGTTGGTTTTGGAAGGTTTAGGGTTTTTTTGGAAATTTGGGGGGTTTTGATTGAGGCCACAAATCACGAAATAAAAGGTGTAGAAGTGTTTAGAATCGAAAATGTGATGTGATTTGCAACAAAAATCAATCAAAACGGAGTAGAAATGAGGTTTTTAGAGATTGAGAGGATATGGAGAAGGAGGTACTCGTGTTACAAGAGAGAGAAAAATGGTGGATTTCTGAAAAATGCAGCAGTTCATATATATAAATGCACAGAGTAATCGATTACGCTAAGTGAGTAATCGATTACTCACTTTCAAAAATTCAAAATTTTCAAACAGTGTCTCTCTGTAATCGATTACACCATTACAGTAATCGATTACTGTAACATACTGTTTTCCCACTGATGTTAAAATTGATTTTTGGCTCTAAAAACTTGAAAATTAAAGCATAAAACACACAATTTAAGATCAAGTAGGCATTAGATATAAACAATGAAGCATACATATAAACATTTAAACATATTAGGACAAGTAAGCTTCATCGAGAATGCCTAATTCTTGTCTAATTTATAAAAAGGCTCTTTTGCTAACGGTTTAGTAAATATGTCCGCTAGTTGGTTATGAGTATCAATGAACTCTACCAACACATCCTTCTTTTGGACATGGTCCCTAAAGTCCCTAAGGAAATGATGCCTTATATCAATGTGTTTGGTTCTTGAGTGCATAATCGGATTTTTGGTGAGATTAATAGCACTAGTATTGTCACATTTCAAGGGTGTGCAGCCTAAGTTTAAGCCATAATCTCGTAATTGTTTTTTGAGCCACAACACTTGTGCACAACAACTACCGGTAGCAATATATTTCGCTTTAGCGGTGCATAAGGCAACACAAGCTTGTTTCTAGCAAGACCAAGAAACTAAAGCATTCCCTAGAATGTGGCAAGTACTTGTAATTTTTCTCTCAGACTTGCATCCCGCAAAGTCTGAATCCGAGAAGCCTACCAATTCGTATACGCTTCCCCTGGGATACCACAGTCCAACATCAGTTGTGCCTTTGAGATACTTCATGATTCTGTTAACGATAACTAGATGTGACTCTTTGGGTTTTGTTTGATATCACACACATAGACATACACTAAAAATAATATCAGGTCTACTGGCAGTAAGATATAAAAGAGATCCGATCATACCTCTATACTTAGATATTTCAATACATTTTCTAGCGTCATCAACATCAATGTATGTACTTGATCCCATAGGAGTAGCAATTGGCTTGTAGTCATCCATCTCAAATCTTTTCAACAAGTCTTTGCAATACCTGGACTGACTTACAAAAATTCCACCACTAAGTTGCTTAATCTGAGTCCAAGAATGTAATTTAACTTTCCCATCATAGACATCTCAAATTCTCCTTGCATCATATTGCCAAATTCACTACACAAACTTTCGTTAGTAGAACGGAAAATAATATCATCAACATAGATTTGAACAAGTAAAGTATGATGATTTATCTTCTTAATAAATAGTGTAGTAACGACCTTGCCTTTTGTAAAACCTTTTTATGTTAGAAAGTTGGTTAGACGGTCATACCAAGCACGTGGAGCTTGCTTTAAGCCATAGAGGGCTTTCTTTAACTTGTATACGTGAGAGAGATATTTGTAGTCCTAAAAACCAGGAGGTTGTTCTACAAATACTTCCTCTTGTATATATTCGTTAAGGAACACACTCTTTACGTCCATTTGGTAAAGCTGAAAGTTCAAAGAGCATGCATATGCAAGTAGCAGTCTAATCGCTTCAAGTCTAGAAACCGGAACGAAGGTTTCATCAAAGTCTATACCTTCATCTTGGTTGTATCCTTGGACAACTAGTCTAGCCTTGTTTCTAATGATTATACCATTTTCATATGATTTATAGCGAAATACCGAGCGAGTTCCTATTACATGCCTATTCTTAGGTCTAGGAACAACTTCCCAAACATCGTTTCTCTCAATTTGGTTAAGTTATTCTTGCATAGCAAGAATCCAGTGTACATCATCGATTGCTTCATCAATCTTAGATGGTTCTATTTGAGAAACAAAGGCCATGTTTAGACAAACATTTTCTAGCATTAAGCGAGTGGTAACACCTTTGTTAATATCGCTAATAATGCTGTCTATAGGATGATCTCGATGAGTTCTCCACTCTTTGGGTAAATCAGAGTGAATATGCTATTCTTGTATGGAAGGATTATCATCCACTTCCACATGCTCTATATTAGGTGTAGTTTCAATAATAGCATTTTCATTAAAAGTAGAATTAGGGAAATTTTCTTCATCAATGGTCAACCTTTCCTTGATTAGAGGATTGGTTTCATCATAAGAGACATGGACAAATTCTTCCATGGCTAGAGTTCTTTTGTTAAAGACTCTATAAGCTTTACTCGTGAGAGAATAGCCTAGGAAGATTCCTTCATCTGCCTTTGCATCAAACTTGCCTAAATTTTCCTTGCCATTATTCAAGATGAAACATTTACAACCAAATACATGCAAGTGTGAAATGTTTAGTTTTCTTCCTTTGAAGAGTTCATAGGGGGTTTTCTTTAGAATGAGTCTTATTAGAACTCTATTTGAAACATAACAAGCGGTGCTTACCGCATCAACCCAAAAGTATTTTGGGAGGATAGTTTCATTCAACATTGTTCTTGCGAGTTCCTCTAATGACCGATTCTTTCTCTCTACAACACCATTTTGTTGTGGTGTTCTAGGAGCAGAAAAGTTGTGATTAATCCCAATATCATCACAAAGTTCCTCAAAAGATGCATTTTGAAACTCTCCCCTATGATCACTTCTTTTAGCAGCGATTTTAAGTAACTTTTCGTTTTGGACCCTTTTAGCATAAGTGCTAAAGGATTTGAATGCCTCATTCTTATGTACTAAGAATAGAGTTCAAGTGTAGCGTAAAAAAACACCTACTATAACAAGAGCATAGTAATTACCACGAAGACTTTTTGTCCTTGAAGGGCCAAATAAGTCCATGTGTAGTAACTGCAATGGTCTATCCGAAGAAACCATATGCTTTGGCTTGAAAGAGGTTTTTGTTTGTTTACCCATTTGACATGCACCACATAGTTGTCTTTAACAAACTTCATATTGGGTAAACCAACAACCAAATCTTTCTTGATTAGCTTATTCAAATGGTCCATATGTATGTGAGCAATTCTCCTATGCCAAAGCAATGCATCATGAATATCATTTACAACTAAACATGTTATAGGAAGATATGAATCTATATCTATCATATAAATGTTATTAATTCTCTTACCAACAAGTTTAGAGTTTAGAAATTCCTTACTTTCAATGATGCGCATATCTGGGTAGAATGATACATGGAAGCTCTTGTCGCAAATTTGACTTATGCTTAGAAGATTGTGCTTAAGTCCTTCCACATATAGCACTCCTTCTATGGTTGTTGAAGGTGGCTTGTCGATTCTATTGACTCCAATAATTCTTCCTTTGTTGTTGTCACCATATGTGACATAGCCTTTGTCCCTTGGAGTAAGGACAAAGAACTTACTTTTATCGCTCGTCAAGCTTTGAGCAACCGCTATCCAAGTACCATAAATTACGGGCGGCGCTCAAATCAACCTGCAAAACAGGTTAAGTTATATTAGGTACCCAACTTGTTTTGGGTCCTACATGGTTAGATCCTTTCTCAACCCATTTAAAATATCCTAGGGGAACACCATATTTTCTAATATGACAAGTATTTGGTGTGTGCCCATGATTTTTACAATAAGAGAAAATAGGTTGATGCATATGTATCCTAGATTTATGTTTGCTATGTGTAGATGCATGGATACATGTTTTCTGAATGTCTATTATGATAGACTTATTTTGTTTCTTAAGAGCAGGGCCTTTTCCATAGCCAAGACCTCTTCGGTCCGTAGAGTGTCTTTGATCATTAATGATCTTACTCAGGCTCTTGCTACTCTTGCTCATTTTGTTGAGTTCAAGACTCAATGTAGAAACTTTGTTGGCAAGAGTAATGCAATTTAAACATGAGGATGATGAAGGTATGTTTCAAAGAGAATCTAGTTCAGATTTTTGTTTTAGAAACATTTTTGACAATTTCATATATTCATCATGTAGATCATTAAATGCAGTTTGCAATTCGGAAGAAGAAAAAGGGATAGATTCATTTACCTCTTCATCGTCTGAATGATGAGACGCCATAAGGGAGAGATGCGCCTACTCTTCGCTTTCTGGTTCAGAGGCTGAACTTGTGTCCTTGTCTTCCCAAGCGATGTAGGCTCTTCGTCCATTCTTTAATTTATTCTTTCCTTTGAAAGAACTCTTCTTGATGTTTGGACAGTCCATCTTCATGTGGCAAGGTTTGCCACACTCAAAGCATGTAAAATTCTGGTTTGAAGTGGAGGCCTCATTGCTTTTGGAGAACTTCTTTATTTGCCCGATTCTTCCGCCTTTTTTCCTTCTTAGGAACTTGCTGAACTTTTTAACGAAGAGGCTCATGTCATCGGTCTCTTCCATGTCGTCTTCATCCTCCGATGAATCATATTTCTCAGCTTTTGCCTTGAGAGAAATGTTCTTCTTCTTCTCTAGTTCTTCGTGTTGATCAAGTTGACTCAATTCGAGTTCATGTTCCTGCAACTTTCCAAACAAAGGAACCAATGACATTTTCGAAAGTCTTTTCTTTTCGGAGATAGCCGTTAACTTTGGTTGCCATGTTCTTATTAGTGACCTTAGAACTTTTAAGTTCAAGTCACTATTTGACAGCGCTTTGCCAAGTGCAATAAGATGGTTGGTGAGATGAGTAAATCTCTTTTGAAGATCCAAGATCTTCTCTCCAGGTCTCATACGAAACATTTTGTATTCCTGGGATAAAGTGTTGAGCCTCGATCTCTTTACCTCTTCGGTACCTTCGTGAGTTATCTCCAAAGTGTCCCACATTTCCTTAGTAGATTTGCAGTTGGACACTCTAAAGAACTCATCTATTCCAAGTGCCGATGTGAGGATGTTCTTTGCTTTCAAATCATATTGCACCTTCTTTTTATCTTCACCATTCCATGAAGATTTTGGCTTTGTCTCTCTGATGTTGTTGACAACGGTAAATGACACTTATGGTCCTTCCTCGATAGCATTCCAAATATCCAAGTCTTGCGACTCTATGAAAATCCTCATTCTAATTTTCCAAAAGTCGTAACACTCTCCAACAAAGCTTGGAGGTCTGTTTATGTTGAGAAGTATAGGAACCTCGCACAAGCGAAGAAGTGGTCGTTTGAGCGAAAGTGAAATTTGGAAAAGCTGCCAAATTCTAGCTCGAGCTAGGATTTTCGCCCAGGCTAGAGGGGGGCCTTAGCATACTGCCCGATTCTCGCCCGAGCGAGAAATCCATGCCCGGGCGAGAGCTTTCCAGTGTGAAATGTGAAAAAGTCACGAAATTCTTGCCCAAGCGAACCGTTCTTGCCCGGGCGAGAGCGTCAGAGCTATAAAAGTGAAAAAGGGGATCTAGAAACCCTAATCTTCATTTTCTTCCTCCTCCTTTCTCTCCCAACGGTGGCTCCACCCAAATGGACCATTTTCACCTCCACTTAGCCTCAAAACTCATCAAAACCTTCCTCTTGCTTCATGGTGACACATTTGGAAAAGCTTGGAGGTGAAAAAGCAACAATGGAGGTTGGAGGAGATGAAGGGAGATGTAGCTCTTTTGCGGAGCAACGGAGCTTACGCAACCTAAGGTGAGGGAGAAGACCATTTTGGTCTTAGAGTATTTCATTAGAGTCATCTTCTCTAATTCCCCTCAAGAATCGGAGCACGTTAACGGATAGAAACTCATTTGAGTGTTTGGGGTCCATGTGAGAGTCTTTATTTTACATGAGGTTTTATTAGCCATAAAAGTGGAGATATATTTGTGGGAAAACCGTTTATTTAATTAAAACGCCATTTGCTCATTAATGGTAATACACCGTCACGAAAGATGGTTCTAACGTTAATGTTTTATAGGATGAAGAATATGTTGTGTGTAGTTTGTTTATGATAATGGTGTGATATGGATGTTTGATTTGTTATGAACATACATGGGTATGTTTGTAACAAGGATTGTGAGATGTGTTGTTTAATGGCAAAAAGTAGAAATGGTTATGTTGTGTGATAATGAATGTGTGATGAGTTGTGAATGTGTTAAAATGAATATGAGTATGTTTATCAAAATGAGTATGTTGTAAGTTGATTGTTATAAACCTATATAGGTATGTTTGTGACAATGAGGGTGTTGTATGTTATTTATGGTGATAAAATAATGAGATGCCTTGTGTTGATTGTGTATGACATGGATGTGAGTGTAATGTGGAAACTCGACCTGCCCGATGTGGTATGGGGTAATAAATCGACCTGCCCGATGTGGTATGGGGTAATAACTCGACCTGCCCGATGTGGTATGGGGTAATAACTCGACCTCCCCGATGTGGTATGGGGTAATAACTCGACCTGCCCGATGTGGTATGGGGTAATAACTCGACCTGCCCGATGTGGTATGGGGTAATAACTTGACCTGCCCGATGAGGTATGGGGTAATAACTCGACCTGCCCGATGTGGTATGGAGTAATAACTCGGCCTGCCCGATGTGGTATGGAAAATGAAATCGATGAATACGATCAAGTGTGAATATGAATGATGAGAAATAAGAATGTCACAAAGAATGTCATATGCATGCTATAGGATATATAGTATGGGATATATATCCTATAGGGTGAATATGAATGATGAGAAATGAATATATTTGGATAAATAAATATGCACACTATAGAACATATATAGTATGAGATGTATGTGTACTATAGGGTGAATATGGATAATATGTGATAAATAAATATGTACACTATAGAACACATATAGTATGGGATGTATGTGTACTATAGGGTGAATATGGATAATATGTGATGAATAAGTATGCACACTATAGAACATATATAGTATGAGATATATGTGTACTATAGGGTGAATATGGATATTATGTGTTGATTGAGATATGCTTATCATGATTTATGATTAGATGTGTGTGGTTTTAATACTTTAATGTCATTACTCCATGTAAATCCACGCTACAGTCGTCGTAGTTGGTTCTTACTCCCTCTATCTTTCCTTGTATGTGTTGTATATTTGGGTTCAGGTTGTGGAGGTAGCGCATTGGACGCTTGCGGAGAAGAGTACATGATAGAGTAGTGGATAATATGTAATTGATATGTTATATGATAAATATTTGTAATATGAAGAACATGTTAAAGTGAATTCATGTATAAACAACTTTCTTGTAAGTGTATAATGAAGTGGATCTAATGTTTGTATTTAAGGTACTTTTGAGAAAGGGTAATTGTATAAAGGATGTATTTGAACGGAAGTGTAATGACATGCTTTTGAAATGAAAGGTGTTTGGAATATTTCTGCCTTGTAAATTTATAAACATATTCACTCAAGTTTCCAAATTGTTCGAGTAATGTCTTTCAAAAGTAATCACTGCATTTCACGAATAAGGATTTTAAAAAAGAATTTTCGAGTTATGAAAATCGGGTCATTACACTCTTCACACCCTTGTGAAAGAAAGTAAACTTTGCAAAAGTGAAGAATGTACAATTTGACTTAGATTGCCTTACAAGTGTATATGACAATTTCTAGAACTTGCAATCCAATAACAACTCTTATACTTGAGATAATAATGCTCTTTTTGAAAGTATGAAATACACTTAGAAGCAACTTCAAAATAACTTTGAAAGTTTAAGAGTAGGTTGCTTGAAGTGTAAGAAAAATCAGAAAGTGTGAGAGCTTTTGAGAGTTTCAAGTAAAAGTTTGTAATCTGAGTTGTATATATTGTTGTTATTGTGTGAGAGTGTTTCAATGCCTTTATATAGGCTTCCAATTAACCACAATACCCTTAGGCATGAGTATGTTTCGTTTGGAATGAAAAGCAATCAGTTTGGAGTGAAACCTCTTCACTTGAAATCTGAAAAACTGATGCAGCAACTCTCAGTAATCGATTACTGCTAATGGGTAATCGACTACCCAACAATCCTGTTAACATCTTTTTGAAAATTCACATAGTGTAATCAATTACTGGATTTGAGTAATCGATTACTCAACAACACTATTTGACAGCTTTGTGAATTTGCCTTAGTGTAATCGATTACACTACTTTGAGTAATCGATTACCTTGTTTACTAAAATTGGTAATCTGTTACTCCAGAGTCTGGAATGGATTACTCATAGATTTAGAGATTTGAAAACTCTTTTCTCACTCATGTAACTTGTTACTCAAGTATGGTAACCCGTTACATGTTGTTTTTGAAAATCATTTTTATTCACACTTAGATTTTTTCTGATTTTCTTGAAAATAATTTGAGCATTATTAACTAAGTAACTAAATGAGTTGTAGGAATAGAAGTACCTAAAGACTTAGACTCTAAATCTTGAAGCTTTATCTTTGATAGTCTTTGTCGGTCTTCTTCCTTTATTCTTTTTGTGATATTGGTGTCTTCATCACAACCGTGCCAAGGTCAGGAGCAAGATCTTCTTCACAACTATTAGCAAAAACTAACTTTCTCCTCATTATCAAAAATCATCCATCAAATAAAAATCCAAATTTTTCAAGACAAAAGATATAGTTCTTTCAAAGTCTTATTCTCTCAACATGCTAACAAGATCTTTAATTCTCATTCATATGTAACAGCGGACGACTATTACCTTAATCTTGTTCAACTAGAGCCATAGAGACATATAAGCAAACATCCAAGAAAACCAATTTAATCATTCCTCTTCAATTATCTTAATCTTAGTGATAAAAGAAAATTCACATCAAGAGGTTGACCAAAGCTCAAAGAAGAGATCCACCACTAGGAACTCTCAACAAATAAATCTCACACCAAGAAATCCAACTGGAAAATCACAATCACAAACTCCCCATAAACAATTCCAACAAGATGTTCACAACCAGGAACTTTCAGCAAGAGTTTCACTAGAGAATCCCCAAAAAGGGTCTCACACAATAAATTCAACAACAAGTCCATACCAGGGAATTCAACAAGAGTTTTACAACAAGAAATCCTCTACGAAATTCACAACAAGGATTTTTCAACAAGCACTTCATCAATAACTCACAACAAGACATCCAACGATAAGTTCACAACTAGATGCTTACCGCAAGGAATTTAACAATCATCTTTCACATCAGCAGTTATCACATAGTTAGCAAACTATTAGCATAAATCAAGCAGTTAACTCACACAAATTTCACAAAATAGATAATCCAACATAGTTATCATATTATAAACATTTATCATATAACATATCAATTACATAAAACCCTACTCTACCATGTTCTTTTCTCCGCAAGCGTCCAACGCGCTACCGCCACAACCTGAACTCAAATGTACAACACATACAAGAAGAGACAGAAGGAGTAAGAACCAACTACGGTGACCGTAGCGTGGAATTATATGGAGTAATAACATTAAAGTATTAAACCTATACAACGTCTAACATCAATCATATTAAACATATAACAATCAACACATTATACCACATAATGTTAATATATCCAATTAGCATGATTATGAACTCTCACTTAGACAATTCATTCCAAATCACTATAACATTTATAGGATAGTCACTCATTCATTTAGCACCTATTACAACTTACTTACATGATTTACCCAATTCAACCTTCATCATAATTCAACATACATATATATATATAAATCATGCTACATAACTTGAGCCAAAGTTTGCTACATTGCTTGAGCCAAAACTTGCTACATCGCTTGAGCCAAAGCTTGCTACATCGCTTGAGCCAAAGCTTGCTACATCGCTTGAGCCAAAGCTCGCTACATCGCTTGAGCCAAAGCTTGCTACATAACTTGTGCCAAAGTCGCTAACCAATCATGGTCGGCTAAAAACGTGTTTTCTTTTCATTGATTCACCACCAATTCATCTCATAACACAATAAACACAAGGTGTCTCATTGTTTCATCACCATAAAATTACCCACAACACCTTCATTGTCACAAACATACCCATATATGTTCATAAACATACTCATCTCTACTTTTAACAAATCAACAACTCCTCACACAATCATTGTTAAAAACACAGTTATATATGTTTATAACAATAAACAACTCACACACAATCATTATCTCACAACATAACCATTTCTACTTTTGTCATTAAACAACACATCTCACAATCCTTTTTACAAACACACCCATATATGTTTATAACAAATCAACCATTCATAACACACCATTATAATAAACAAACCACACACAACATATTCTTCATCATATAACACATTAACGTTAGAACCATCTTTCACGATGGTGTATTACCTTAAATGAGCATATTGCGTTTTACTTAAATAAACGGTTTTCCCGCACATATATATCCACTTTTATGGCTAATACATCCTCATATAAAATAAAGACTCTCACATGGACCACAAACACCCAAGAGAGTTTCTATCCGTTAACGTGCTCCGATCCTTGAGGGAAATCAGAGAAGATGACTCTAATGAAAAACTCTAAGACCACAATGGTCTTCTCCCTCACCTTAGGTTGCGTAAGCTCCGTTGCTCCGCAAAAGAGCCACATCTCCCTTCATCTTCTCCAATCTCCATTGTTCCATTTTTTACCTCCAAGATTTCCCAAATGTGCCACCAAGAAGTAATAGAAAGAGGTTTTGATGAGTGGAGAGGTGAATGGTTCATTTGGGTGGAGCCGCCGTTGGGAGTGAAAGGAGAGAAAATAAAATGAAGATTAGAGTTTTTGAAACCCCTATTTTACTTTTATAGCTGCGCAGCCTCGCCCGAGCGAGAATGACTCGCTTGGGCGAGAATTTCGCAATTTTTCAGCTTTTTAACTCTAACTCTCTCGCCCAGGCGCGGATTTCTCGCTCGAGCGAGAATCGGGCAGCAAGTTCAGACTTCTCTGGCATGGGCTAGAATTTCTTGCTCAAGTTAGAATTTGGCAGCTTTACCAGATTTCACTCCCACTCAAGTGACCACTTCCTTGCTTAAGCGAGGTCTCCGAGAAACTCATATTAGAATACCGATTCTCTCTCTTGGGTGAGGTCCTCTCTCTCAAACGAGGATTGCCCAATATATACTCCAACACTCTACTTTTTCCAATCATTCGGAAAACGAAATTTGAGGTGTTACACCTTGTATCGCTACATTCTACTAGAATCCGACTCAAAACCGGTTTCCTTTCCTTTAGCCATCAAATCGCGTTTGACCTTCAACTCACGATCCTCGACTTGCATTATTCTGATATGGTCAAACAATTCATTGGTGACCTTAAGCATTCCCAAAATCATGTTATAGGGTCTTACTGGAACTACCTAGTTCATATCCTTGAACTCCTCAATTAGTTTCTCTTCGTGAACCATCAAAGCCGACATATGTAGGGACTTTTGACTTAAAGCAACGACAACTACATTTGCTTTTTCGGGATGATACTTCAATCCAAAATCATAGTCCTTAAGGAATTCCATCCACCTTCTCTGCCTCATGTTAAGTTCCTTTTGATCAAACAAATACTCCAAACTCTTGTGGTCGATGTACACCTCAAATCTTACACCATAAAGATGATGTCTCTAGATTTTCAATGCAAGTACCATTGCGGCTAGTTCAAAATCATGCGTAGGGTGGTTTTGCTCATGCGTCCTTAACTGCCGTGAAGCATAGGCAACAACTTTACCGTCCTGCATCAAAACACAACCCAAACCCTTCTTAGAAGCATCATAATACACACTAAAATCACGATCAGTGCAGGGAAGAACCAACACTAGTGCCGTAGTCAACCTCCGCTTCAGCTCTTGAAAACTTTCTTCACAACGAATTGTTCATACATACGGTTCCCCTTTTCTAGTAAGCTTGTTAGAGGTAACGCCAACCTTGAAAACCCCTCTATGAACTTCCGATAATAACCGGCCAAACCCATAAAACTTCTAATCTCAAGGACTGACTTAGATACTGCCCATTCCATTACTGCCTCGACTTTAGAAGGGTCCACTGCTACCCCTTCCCGGGATATCACATGTCCAAGGAAGTTCACAGATTCCAGCCAAAAGTCAATTTCGATAACTTCACATACAAATGATTGCTCCTCAGAATATCCAGAACCACCCTCAGATGCTCCGCATGTTCTTCTCGGCTCTAGGAGTAAACCAGAATGTCATCAATAAATACCATTACAAATGAATACAAATACGAATGAAAAATCCTATTAATGTAGTCGGTAAATATTGATGGAGCATTTATCACACCAAAAGGCATCACCAAATACTCAAAATGCCCATACCTCGTCCTGAAAGCAGTTTTAGGAATATCCTCCGACTTAACTCGAAGTTGGTGAAAACCCGACCGAAGGTCAATCTTTGAAAACACAACCGCTCATCTCAACTGATCCATCATGTCATCAATCCTAGGCAAGAGATACTTGTTCTTGATAGTAACCTTATTCAACAGTCTGTAATCGGTGCACAACCTCATACTCCCATCCTTTTTCTTTACCAACAAAACCGGTGCACCCCACGGTGAGACACTAGGACGAATGCAATCTGACACTATGATATCACAAACAACACACAACAATTATACATATATCAAAGAATCAATCTTTATGGATAAAGATTCAATCTTTCAATGTAAAGAAGGCAAGATACTTAATATGCTTAAAACAGTAAAAAGATTAGGGAAAGAGAAAGAAGATCAAGAATTTTATCTTGGTTCGTTCGCCTGTCCACTGGAAAACTACATCCAGGCCTCCCCTTCTGATCTAGGAGATTTGCTTCACTATATTTGAAAATGTTCTTTACACACACACTTCCAAATTGAGTCTTTCCTACTTGCTATGCGAACCATATTTCGCCAAGACTTGACTTCCCTCCGTTCGCAAACGGTTGCCAATCTTGCTACTTGATACGCCGAACAAGATACTCAGTGAAGACTATATCCAACCAACTGCATCTAGCCGATATTACAACTTTCTCTAAACATTAGAGACTTACAACCAAAGTTTACAAGAAAACAAGCTTTTTGAAAGAAACTCTTAAAGAAGAGTTCTTTGGCTTACACAAGCCACTAACAACCAAAGAGATGATCTAATCACACTCACTCACAAGGGTATGATAAATCACAGGATTGAAATAAGGATTGTGCACTCAAACTTGCACAAATGTGAAAAAGCTTTGTTTTTGCTAAACAAGAAACCAAGAATGCTTTTTACAAAGTAAGGGTTTTTCTCTCAAGATTTGACAATGAAGAACAAGTGAATATCTCACAAGGAACTTGGGATTTCAAAAATTAGAGCTCAAAATCAAGTTATGAAAATTTTGAAAGTTTTTAAGTTGTTCAAATTGTGAGAGAGACTTGGTCATTTATAGTTTTCTGATTTCAACAGATTTAATTGATTAAATGACCTCTTAATCAATTAAGGATTTGAAAATTAACATTTTTCTGTTGAACATAATCGATTAACAAAATACATAATCGATTATAACTGTCAAGATTCGAAAACCAGAGCTACTAGAACTCTAATTAATCGATTAAAATAACTCTTAACGGGCATGTGCAGTTATATAATCGATTATATCACTGTTAGCATCAATTATACGAAAAACTATAAGTTTTCTTGGTTTAGAGGTAACCCTCCAAAATAGATAGGTACATAGTATGATGCATGATTTTCATAGAAAATATAATTTTGATGCAACCTACTAAAATGAAGAACGATGACTCTCAAAAACAGATTTTTAGGCAAACTTACGAGCGTGTAAGACGATCATCATTTTGGGTTACCTAACCTAGACTCAAGGCTAAGTAATCATCTTAGGACTTCTAGAAAAATAAAAACCTTTCTAAAGTCATAAGCCCTGATTCCTTGCAGTAAAAGCAACCGTTTCCAGCGCCAGGACAAATGTTCCCATATGTCTTCGCCCACACTTATTGCACAAAGGAAAAGAGTCGGTTGGAATCCTCCAATAGTAGAAGAGGTGTCAAAACGGGCTACCCATGCGGGTTCGGGTTAGCCCGCATCAGGTTCGGGCTTAACCAGACCGGGCTAAAAAGCCCGGATACAATTTATGTATATGAAAATGTAGCCCAAACCCGCCCTAAGCGGGTTTCGAGTTGTGGCGGGTCAACCCGCATAATATTAAAAAAATTAAATTTTAACGTATTTAATATTCCTCCCAAGAACTTTGGGCCTCAACGCAACCTTATGCAAGGCAAAGGTAAGGAGAAGGTGAGTGAGGACCGACGACCTTATGCCTCACCTAACGGCCATCACAACCGTGGCTACCAAGGGTCGAAACCTACTATTTAGAGTTGTCAAAATGGGCAGGCCTGTGCCGGCCGGCCCGCCACAACCCAAAGTTTTGTAGGGCTTGGATATCATATTTGACACTTTTTAGTGAATATGATACTCAAACCCTACAAAACTTCGGGTTGTGGCGGGTCGGCCCGCACAGGCCCGCCAATTTTGAAAACTCTAAACAGTAGGTTTTGACCCTTGGTAGCCACGGTTGTGATGGCCATTAGGTGAGGCATAAGGTCGTCGGTCCTCACTCACCTTCTCCTTACCTCTCCCTTGCATAAGGTTGCGTTGAGGCCCAAAGTTCTTGGGAGGAATTGATTTGGGTTTCGCCACCTCATCCGCCTTCATGTCATCCTCATACATCCTGCACTTGTTGACCAATGTAGGAAAGTTAGAGATTTCTTGATGTCCAAACATCATTTTCAACTTGGGCTTCAAACCCGATTCAAACTTAGAACATTTGGACCGTCCGTCCACCTCCAATTCAGCGTATGGACAAAATTGGGCCAATTCCTCGAACTTGGCTGCATATTCTCCCACTGACATGTTACCCTGCTCCAACCTTAGAAACTCCATTTCTTTCTTTCTCTTCAAATCAATAGGAAAATATTTCTGAAGAAAATTCTCTTTGAATGCAACACACGTAATTACTCGCCCCTAAGTTTCCATCTGACGCCGATTAAACTCCTACCAGGTTTCAGCTTCCTTTATTAGCATGTTGGAAGCATAAGTCACTTTCTGAGCATCGTTGCAACCCATGGCTCGGAATATCCGTTCCAAGCCTTGAATCCACTCATTTGAAGCATCAGGAGCGAATCCACCTTGGAACTGGCTAGGATTCCGCTTACAGAACTCAACCAATCCCCAGTACTCGGCTGGTCCGGGTCGGACTAGGGGCTACGAACTCGTACTTGGAACTGCGTTCTGATTCAGATTCTGCAAGTTCTTGTTCATATGTTGTTGTGCAGCTACCATCTGAGCCAAAAGATCATTTGGAACATTCTGACTCGTTCTTCTTCCTCTTTCAGCCATGTGTACCTGTACTCATTTGCTTGTCAGTAAACCAAATTTTAACTAGACAAGGATCACATAATCACATAACAATTTGTACAAACCAAGTAATTCAAGCACATAAAGGTCACAAAGAAGCACGAAAGGCCATACCCTAGGCCACAGGATTAACTATGCTCTGATACCATATTGTAAGGACCCAAATTGTACCCTTGAAATTTTTTCCTTATTTTAATTCATTTACATATGTATTCTTACTTATGACTTATAATTATGGACCCAATGAATTCACGCTAATCATCTTTTCAGATTCATGATAGTCTTAGCATACGATAATCATACATACATTCATTAGGCAGAAAAACATAATTCATATTAATATCTCCCAGCACTCCCAACATGCCAATAGTTATGGGTACCCAAAATAACATTACCCATAGTTAAAAATATTCAAAAATGTAATGACCATGGTTAGAAATATTCAAATCCGTAGATAGTCAATTATGATGCAAAAAGTGTAAATAAAGGAATCCAGATTCAAAAGCTCCTAAATCTCCAAGTCAAGCATCCTTAATTTATCCAATTACCTGCAATGAGATTATCATAAACAATACATAGAAAACACAAAGGAGTAGGTCATAAACTCAACATAATCATATGATAATCCACATTCAATAAGGTTAGATAAGCAGTTATATTGTAACATATAATTAATACTTCAACATATATCCACTTTGTTATATTCATCATTCCACATTTTACTCGAACTCATCGTTATCCATTGCTCATATCCATAGATAATTCCATCCTTTCTTTTCATAATCATCTATCTCATTTATGTTTATCTTGGTTCATTTATCTTACCACATAGGGCAAGTCAGACATTTGCTAGCAATACCACGAGGGCAAGTCATATATTGCTACGAATAGCCAATACCATAAAGGCAAGTCATACATTATTACGAATAGACATTACCACGAAGGCAACTCATACATTGCTACGAATAGCCAATACCACGAAGGCAAGTCATACATTGCTACGAATAGCCATACCACGAAGGCAAGTCATACATTGCTACGAATAGCCAATACCACGAAGGCAAGTTATAAATTTCTCACCCTCTTAAGGGAGCTAAAAATAGGTTTTCTTCCCATTACTTCACAATTCATATATAATCAGAAAATCCACACATTCACTATCATCATATACAATTAAATACTTCTCATTACCTTGGTGAGTGTTAGGTCGGTTTTGGGTAACTTTACAATTTTCCTTCGCTACCTCCTCCAACCTTAGGATCATTCCTCATCCCCACCAAACAACAACAAAAATCAGTAATTCATTCACAATAATATACATCCAATTCATATTACATTTGCAAACACATATGATATTCACATATCCCCAATGTTTCCAAAACTACTTTCATTAGAAGTTTCCCAACATTAAAACATACATATTCATCTTCTATTTTACATTAGAACACATACTCATCTTCTACATCTACCATTTCACCCATTTTCCTCTTTTACCACATTTTCATTTCGGGGGTTTGGGGGTTTTCATGAATCAACCCACAAACCCTTTCCATTCTTCGAATATGAACTCTAAACCAAGATTTTACAAGAGAGAAACTAAATAAAACGAACCACAACTCAAAAGGAATAGTTTCTATGGTTTCTTACATTTTGAGAAGAGATCCCATACAACCAAAACAAGTTTGAAAGGAAGAAAGAGAGTTTGAATCAAGAGATTTACCTATTCTGAAGCTTCTATTTGATTTCCACGAATCATTGCTCTCAAAATCACCTCCTTATCTTTTCTCTCTCAAGTTGTAACCCAAAATGTGTTTGAGGGTTTCTATTTTAAAGTTCCAGCGTTTAGTTCTCGCTCAAACGATCATTTTCTCGCTCAAGCGAGAAAATCCCGCCAATTTTAAAAACTCTGATATGGCGCTCTCGCTCAAGCGAGAATCCTCTTGCGTCTACACCCCTCTCCCACGCCCAGGCGAGCCAAATCTCGCTCATGCGAGAATCCTTCTGTATATCCCAATTTCCCACTCACCCAGGTGAGCCATCTCTCACCCAAGCTAGCCCTTTCTCGCTCAAGCGGTATTTCTAGATAAAATCCTGGGAGAAGCTCTAACAATCTCGCTTGGGCGAGGCCCTCTCGCTCAAGCGAGAATCTGGCAGCATGTCCCACTTTTCAGGACTGTTACCACATCTTAAGAAATATAAATTCAGGGTGTTACAAACAGTAAGTTCAGTCTTAACTTAATCGATTATGGAGGATACTTAATAGATTAAACACCTTATAATTTGCAGACATAAGTTTATTAAACATGACTTAATCGATTATGTCTGTTTTTATGCTTTAGCGGTCAATAGAAGGAAAAGGGTTTGAGGTGAAAGCTTGGTACAAGGTTTCATAACAAAAAGACTGGTTCAATTTGAGGGAAGAAGACAAAACATATGAGGTTAGAGGTTTTACTCGATTAATTAGGTGTATTTCAGCATTAAGTGTTGTTTTTCGAAAAGCGGATATTCTAACCGCTACACCTATTCAACCCCCCTTCTAGGTGTATTGTAACCACTGATACCTAACAAGTGGTATCAGAGCTAGTGCGAAGTGCTAGCTCAACCGCATATTCGTGATCCTAAGGGAAAAAGGAATGGGTTCGTCAAACCCATTTGGTGGTGATGGTTCATCCATTAATCGACCACCTATATTCAGTGGTGAAGGGTTTGCCTACTGGAAAGTCCGCATGCAAATTTTTATTGAAGCCATAGACTCAGATATTTGGGAATCTGTAGTCAACGGCCCTTTCGTTCCATAGCATCTTGTGGACAATGAACCTAAAGACAAGCCTAAAAGTCTATGGACCGATGATGAGCGCAAAAAGGTCCAGCTTAACCTACGCGCCAAAAATATCATCACATCGGCCCTATCCTATGATGAGTTCTTTAGAGACTCGCAGTGCCAAAATGCAAAAGAAATGTGGGACACTTTACAAGTGACTCACGAAGGCACTAGCGAAGTCAAGCGCACTAGATTAAATGCGCTAACCCACGAATATGAGTTATTTCGCATGTTACCTAGTGAATCAATCAGTGTTATGCAAAAGCGATTTACTCATATTATTAATCATTTAGTTGCTCTAGATAAATCATTTGCCAGAGGTGAACTAACTAATAAAGTTTTGCGTTGTCTTGACAGAAAATGGCAACCAAAGGTAACTGCAATTGTTGAATCCAAAGACTTGGACTCTATGCCTCTAGCTACACTATTTGGAAAGCTTCAAGAGCACGAAATGGAATTGGTTTGCTTGACTATGCACGAAGATTCAGACCAGAAGAAGAAAAACATCACATTGAAGGCCACGACCTCCAAATCAAAAGATGATGATGAATCTGACTCCGATCTAGATGATGAAACTATGAGTCTCCTTGTTCGAAAATTTAGCAAATTCATTAAAATAAAAGGTGGATTCAAAAAGTTTCAAAAGAAAGAAGCAAGAGAATCAACCAACAAAGGCAAAAACAACAAAGATCGCTTCACTTGCCATGAGTGTGGAAAAGCAGGACACATGAGATTTCAATGCCCTACCTATCTGAAAAAGGTTGATTCAGAGAAGAGCACTCCCAGGGAATTCAAGTCCAAGAAAGCTTACATTGTATGGGATGTACCTGAGGAGGAAACGACATCAAGCACCTCCGGTGAGGAGGAGTCAGCGAAGCTATGTCTGATGGCTAGATTTGACAACGATGGGAACTCAGACTCACACGAGGATAATAATGAGGTATATTCTAACACCTCATCCACTTCGGATGACTTACCCTCTTATGATGTTTTATATAATGCTTATGTTGAGTTACATGAGGAACTAAAGAATTTGGCAAGGATCAACATTGATAAGAAAAGGGTAATCCTTAAAAATGAAAAGAAAATAAGCCAACTACAAAAAGATTTAGATGAATTAAAATTAGAAAATGAAACTTTAGATCTCATCTATTCTTGTAGCACATGTAACTGCTCTGCTAATAATTTATGTCAAAAACCTGTATGTGAGACTTGCGAGACTTTGCAAGAAGACAATTTTAAACTAAAAGAAAAACTCGAATGTCTCACAAACAGTAAACAACAATTAGACACTCTGCTTAGTCAAACAAGAAACGTTGGTGATCGTACTGATCTAGGTTATACTCGCTCGGATAAAAATAAAAGACCATATAGAAAACCTGTAGCTCATACTAAAAATAAAGATCATAAGCATTCACCTACATGTTTTTATTGTAATACATATGGTCATACTTCTTATTCATGTTATATTAGAAAGTATGGTATACCTAGCGGAGTTTATGTATGGATAAAGAAGGGAGATAATTCCCTAATCACTAACAGAAAAGGACCCAACATAAATTGGGTACCTGAGAAAAGCAGGTGATCTGTTTTGCAGGTATGTCTTCGAACACAAGGACAAAAATGGTATCTAGACAGTGGGTGTTCGAGACATATGACAGGTGACAGATCAAATTTCCTGGATCTTTCACTTAAAGGGAAAGGATACGTCACGTACGGAGACAACAACAAGGGAAAGATACTTGGCACTGGAACAGTTGGTAACTCATCTCAAACTCAAATTGAAAATGTCATTTATGTTGAAGGACTAGAACATAATCTTCTGAGTATAAGCCAACTCTGTGACAAAGGTAATCGTGTATCTTTCGATTCTGACTGTTGCATCATTCGTGACATTTTATCTAATAATGTTAAATTTGTTGGTCATCGTATAAATAATATTTACATGGTTAACTTGGATGATGTCACCACATTATTTTCAAAATGTTTTATTTCTAAAGAAAATGACATCTGGCTCTGGCACAGACGCGTTGCACATATCCATATAAAACATCTAGATAAATTGTCATCAAACGAACTAGTTGAGGGGCTACCAAAACTAAATTTTAAAACTAAAGAGATTTGTCACACTTGTCAAAAGTGTAAACAAACCAAAAATTCTTTTAAAAACAAAAATGTGATATCCAGTTCAAGACCTTTGGAGTTACTCCATATGGACTTGTTTGGACCATCACAAATCATGAGTTTTGGTGGTAGCTACTATGCTCTAGTTATTGTTGATGATTTCTCTCGATTTACATGGACTTTATTTTTATCTGCGAAAAGCGACGCCTTCAAGTCTTTTAAAAATCTTGCCAAGAAAAACCAACTTAACCTAAAAATAGTATATATACGAAGTGATCACGGGGGAGAATTTGAGAACTTTCAGTTCGACAAATTCTGTGATAAGCATGGCATTATGCATCAGTTCTCTGCTCCTCGCACTCCACAACAAAATGGAGTTGTCGAGAGGAAAAATCGCGTGTTAGAAGAATTAGCGAGAACCATGCTTAATGAAAGTAATACCCCCAAATACTTCTGGGCAGATGCAGTTCATACTGCATGTTATGTTATAAATCGAGTACTTTTAAGGCCTAATTTGAATAAAACTCCTTATGAACTATTAAAAGGCCGTAAACCAAACATATCCCATCTTCACGCTTTCGGTTGCAAATGTTTTATATTAAATAATGGAAAGCGAGCTTTAGGAAAATTCAATTCAAAAGCCGATGGGGGAATATTTTTGGGATACTCGATTCATAGCAAAGCGTTCAGAATTTTTAATAAATATTCAATGCAAGTTGAAGAGTCTATCCATGTACAATTTGACGAATCTTCCCCAAAAGAGAAGAGAAAGGTCGTATCTAATGATGTTGTAGGTGCTTTGGAAGAAAAATACACAAAGAACATGGATAATGAAGAAGCAACTAATGAAGAATGTCAAACCAAATCTCAGGAGCATTCAGATATGCCAGTTGTGTGGAAAACCAAGAAAGCTCACCCGATCGACAAAGTAATAGGTGACATATCTACGGGAGTGGTAACCCGTAGTTCCTTACGAAACTTTTGTAATTTTGTAGCTTTTGTATCTCAAATTGAGCCTAAGACCATTGATGAGGCCATTGAGGATGTGCACTGGGGTATAGCTATGCAAGAAGAGCTGAACCAGTTCGAGCGTAATAATGTTTGGGACTTGGTCCCTTAACCTAAAGATCATCCCGTGATTGGTACTCGATGGGTCTTCAGAAATAACCTTGATGAATCAGACTTAATCATTCGAAATAAGGCACGCTTGGTGGCCAAAGGCTACAACCAGGAGGAGGGTATCGATTATGACGAAACCTATGCCCCTGTAGCCAGATTAGAGGCCATCAGGATGCTACTTTCCTTTGCATCTATTATGAACTTCAAACTATTTCAAATGGACGTAAAAAGCGCCTTCCTGAATGGCTACATTCAAGAAGAAGTTTATGTTGACCAACCGCCTGGTTTTGAAAATTTTAAATATCCGAACCACGTTTATAAACTTAAAAAGGCACTCTATGGTCTCAAACAAGCTCCTAGAGCTTGGTATGATAGACTTAGTACCTTTCTTTTAGAAAAAGGGTTCGAAAGAGGCTTGGTTGACACGACGCTTTTTATTCGTAAATCAGAAAATTTTGTATTACTTGTACAAATCTATGTGGATGATATAATATTTGGATCTACTGATGATATTTTGTGTAAAGATTTTTCTGAGATGATGCAGGGGTAGTTCGAAATGTCTATGATGGGAGAACTCACATTCTTTCTAGGACTTCAGATAAAGCAACTAGAAAGTGGGATATTCATCCATCAGGCAAAATATTGCAAAGAGCTGCTCAAGAAATTTGAAATGGACAATTGTAAGGAAGCTTCCACTCCTATGGCATCTGCTTGCTACCTAGATAAGGACGAAAAAGGAAAAGCAATAGAGGTAACAAAGTATCGAGGAATAATTGGGTCATTACTATACTTAACTGCAAGTCGACCTGATATCATGTTTAGTGTATGTATGTGTGCGAGATTTCAATCATCACCTAGAGAATCACATCTTAAAACTGTTAAAAGAATCATGAGATATTTAAAAGGAACAACTAACATGGGATTATGGTATCCTCGGGATGCCTCACTATCCTTGGTAGGTTATTCCGATTCCGATTTTGCCGGATGTAAATTGGATCGGAAAAGCACTAGTGGTACTTGTCACTTGTTGAGCAGTTCATTAGTAGCATGGCACAACAAAAAGCAAGCCTATGTTGCTTTGTCCACCGCCGAAGCGGAATACATTGCCGCTGGTGTGTGTTGCGCTCAAATCCTTTGGATGAAGCAGCAACTCAAGGACTATGGTCTTAAACTTGAAGAGATCCCTATTAAATGCGATAATACAAGTGCCATAAACCTATCCAAGAATCCTGTTTTGCATTCTAGAACTAAGCATATAGAAATTAGACATCATTTTTTGCGTGATCATGTACAAAAAGGTGACTGCGTTCATGAATTTGTTGAAACTTCTAAACAGTTAGCTGATATTTTCACCAAGCCCCTTCCCAGGGATACTTTCTTTGTTCTAAGGAGAGAACTTGGAATTCTTGATGAACAATATCTCGATTGAAATTGTTTAGTTGTTTGCATTATCGTCTTGCCTCTATATGCATATGTGTCTTTTGCTTAAATGATATATGTTAAAATGCAAAAATATGTCTCTTGATTAACTCTTTTTGTGATTATAAATGACTCAATTAATCCGTCACAATGCATACATGAGCCCTAAAAAGTTGAAACCATTCTACTGCCTAAAAATCAATTTTTACTATGATTAATCGATTAAACACTTGTTGTTAATCGATTACCTGGGCATCAGTTTTTTGAAAATTCGAATTTTACATTGGTTTAATCGATTAAACCTGCCCGATTAATCGATTAAAACCAGCATTTTAAAGGCAGACAGCAATTCGGTTTTATACTTTTTTGGCATTTTCTCAACCTCTCTTATACTTTGAGTTTCTGAATCAGTAACACAACTAATCCAAGTGCACTAAAGTAGAAAAACCTCATCCTAACCCTCTCAAACCATCAAGAAATCACACTTTCACATCCTCATTTCACCCCATTTCCAATTTTCCACCAAACAAAACCCTAGGTTAGGTTTGCCTAATTCTCTGCTCATTCAACGTTATTTTGGGTTCAACTATATAATGGAGCAAGGTCGCACAAAAAGGGTCAAGGCCTCAGCTACTCGTGTACGAAGAAGGGAAGTTGGTTCACCTTCCACTCGGGACCGCGGTGACCCCTATTACTCACTTATCTTGCAAGAAACCCGTTTGGAAAAAATTTAAGGTCGCAAACCCACGTACATAAGGTATGTTGATTTAACCTGGTTGGCGGAACAAAATTTTAGTTTCCCGCATGATATGGAAGCTCAGGGAACCGTTCAATTTTTGGAATTAAAGGGACAAGTTTACCCTGCTCTAGTTAGGGAATTTTATGCAAATTTTAGATACAAGGATGGAAAGTAATGGTCTATGATTTCTGGTAATCTGTTTGAACTTAATGATGATATGTTTATGAATGTCGGTGGTTTATCATCTTCTGGTTATGGAATAGGAGATTGTTCCTGGGTTAAGGAGAACTTTGATCCTACTGAGGTTTATAAGTCATTTCTTAGAGGCCCTCACTTATACATTCAGGGTCAACTGACCAAAGCTGGGTCATTATCTGTTGAGAACAGACTGTTGCATTATATTATTGCTTACATTTTGGTGCAGAGGAACACGAATCACGCAAAGCCTACTGTGAATGATTTGCGTTTCATGTATGCTGTAAAGAATAATGTAATGATCAACTGGCCTGAGGAGATTTTGAAAATAATGAACAGTGTGTCTCTGTCTCAGTCGAAGCTGCTTCCCTATAGTATTTTCATTTCACGCATTGTTGATTATCTGCACATTGATGTTTCTGATACCATCATTGTTGAGTACACTGATAAGGATCATCTGGTTGGTGAAAGCCTCATTCATAAAATGGGTATATACAAGTATGGTACTACTTGGCAATACCAAGAGGACTACACTACTATTGGTCTGGATTTGTCCGATGATGATAATCAGGGTGGCATGGGTGATCAGCACGCTACAACTCAGGGGGAGCCTTCTGGAACAGCACCTCAGAACTCTGCTTTTGGTTTAGATCAGTTGGAAGCCATGGAGCAACGGCTTAACAACCGTATGGATCTTCACTTCCAAGGATTGAAAGACTCATACTTTGCAGGTATGGAACAGTATGAAGAGCGTCAAACTGCTTATTCAGATAACCAATTTCAGGAGTTGAGGAATATGATTCAATCTACTGCTGAAGCTCAGAATGCTATGTTTTGTTCAGAATTTCAGAAGTTATTTGTGCTTATCAGGGGAGACCAGAACATTGTCATTCCTGTTGCTCATATTGACGATCCTCCACCTCCACCTCAACCAGAGTTTAGAAGACTTTAGACCTAGGATATCTCACCATTAGGTTTATTTCTTCTTTATGGCACTTTCTGGATTCAGTTGTTGTTATGAATTCAAGTTTTTCTTGTATGTGCCTTTTTTATGTTCTTGATTGACATTTCGTGATTTGTATGGTTGCTGAATACTTTTACTCTTTATGCTATTGTTATTTTGTTTATGTCGAATAGCTTATTTTGACTACGTGAATGGTTCTTGATCATATGAGATTTTCTGCTTATTGTGATTTGATATGGTAAATCTTGTATGCCGTTCATTTTACCAAATTGGCTATTTCTTTTGTATAAACTAGCGCATTTGTTCAAATTTTCTACAAAATTAAAACAGGTTAATTGTTTAATCCCAAATTAACTCATTGACTTTGTTTTATGCATAACTCATATCTTTGCCTTATTTTTGACCTGGGTTATCTTTATGATAATGTCAAAAGGGGGAGAAAGGTTGTTTTGTTGTTTTCTGATTGTGCAGGTTTATCGTAATAACAGCTTCCGAAATATTTGCGCATCATATCAACCATGCCAACACAATCTTCAAGCTATTTCATCACAGTTGATATATTTGATGTAGAGTTTGTCATCATCAAAAAGGGGGAGATTGAAAGTGTGCATGTCAAGAGGAACACTTTGGAAAGCTCTCTTTATGTGTCATGGTTTTGATGAGGACAACTTGTGTGAATAAGAGCTTGAAGATCATCAACAAATCAATGTGCTTAAGTCTTCTGATTGGTACTAAGCATAGACTAGAGATTAGTTTAAGTTGAGTCTAAGGCTTAAGTCACCTAATACATGTCTCATATGCATAAATCATTTAAATCATTTTCATTTTGAGATATGTCATTCATAATATGTTCATGCATCACATAAATACATGTATATGTGCATTCTAGGCATAAACTAAGTGTTAAACATGTATGAATTAAGTGCATAACGTATTTGAGTTTTTTACACATGAAAATATGCTGTTAATCGATTAAGGCATAGGTTAATTGATTAATCTAATTGTTTGAACAGTTTAATCGATTAAGGCATTCGTTAATCGATTAACTGGGTTTCAGAATTAATTCTTTATAAACTGCGTTTTTCAGAATTGATCTCATAAGTTGCATGTTGCATTTTTAGAGAGTTAGAGCATTTTTCGTGATAATTGTTGCATCTAATTGTAAATGCATTTGTGAGTTTAGAAAAGAGAGAATTCTATGCTTTAGGATTGAGTGCATTACATAATATATTTCTCATCTTTTCATATCACATGTTCATGCATATTATTGATGCTTCTTGATTAGATCTTTACATTCTATGCCTTATGTTTTCAAACTAATACATTTTCATATTGCATGAGTTTGTATTAGGTGATTAGAGTAAAGTGTTTTCTTGTTAGATATAAGCTTTGTAATAGCTTAAGTTTACTCTATTTTCTTTTTTGAGAAATTGTTGTAACATTGGGAATCTCGAGGTGTCGTATCGCCGAAGAGATTGAGTGTATCTTCATTGTGTTTAGACTTAGAGATAAGGAAAGAACAGAGGTTCTTGGCTGGGGCTACGCCGAAAGAAAGGTTTTCTTTGTCGGTAGGAAGGGAGTCAAACCATAGAATAGGAGTCTTTATTATCTTGTATTTGTCTAAGTGTTGTAATTGGATGATGTGTATGTAATAACATTGATTCAATTATAGTGAAGAAAAATCTCCCAAATCAGCCGGGAGGCCTGGATGTAGTTTGCGGTGGACAAGCAAACGAACCAGGATAAAATTCGTGTTGCAGGATTTTTCTCTCTCTCTCTCTTTATTGCATTTAATCGGTTAACTTGTATAGTAGATTTAATGGCTAATATGTTTCTATGCTATACTGTTAATACTCTGATAAATCTGTAAGCTCTGTAAATTCGTTTTGTTATCGATTAATTATCGTGCAAGTAATCGTATCTGCCTAAGCTTACTGTTTCTGTTTAATCGATTAAGTCAAGTTTGTTAATTGATTATACTCATTCTCTTAATCGATTAAGTCGATTGTGTTAATCGATTATCCCTGTTCTGTTAATCGATTAATTAGGTGTATTTCAACATTAAGTGTTGTTTTTCGAAAAGCGGATATTCTAACCGCTACACCTATTCAACCCCCCCCCCCCCCCCCCCCCCCTTTTAGGTGTATTGTAACCACTGATACCTAACATATTACACCTTAAATTGGGCTTGAATATGTTTTGTGACTCTATTTAATCGATTAAGTATTGTGTTAATCGATTAACTGGTTTGAAAATTTGCCTATATTCTGTAATGTTTCCCACTTAATCGATTAACAATGTGGTTAATCGATTAACGGGGCCTTTGGAACTCAGAAATTGTCCAATTAAGTGATAAAGGCCTTAGTGAATCAATTAATTTTGAAACTTTTTGCCCAGGTAATCGATTAAGGGAACACATAATCGATTAATTCTATTTGAAAATCATCAGGTAATCAATTAAAATACAGAACAATCGATTAAAAAGTCACTAAGACCGATTTTAGCACAATTTGGAATAGTCTAAGAGTTTGGTAAGATATAACTAGAAGGAGTTTATCCTAAACGCTTATAATGAACTATACCAGAGCCAAAAACACACAAAATCATGTATAATTAATAAAGCGTGCATTTATTTGGCTATTGTGATAGTTTAGGATTACATAGGCATCTAGCATACATGTAAACATTTAGCACTTATATCGAACAGAATATACGATATAAGAATACCTCTTTAGCTTTACCATTTCCCATCCTTTTCAAGATACTAGAAGCTTGCCATATGTTACATCTTCTTTGGCCTTTCTTCTAGTTCTTGAATCTCGCCTTTCTCATCTTTAATAGCAATACAACTACCAAATGATACAAATACCTTTCCTCTCCTCTCTTGGAGATGGCTTAGCAAATTCAAATATTGAATAGACTTTTCTAAAACATTGGTCATTGATCTTAACATAAGATTTGATATGTTGAACTTTTTCATTAATAGCATATCTGAGAAATATAATTCTGGCCTAATAAAAGATTTTTTGGGGATTTTACAATAGAAAACATAGGCCTCACTAGGATTTCAAATTATAATATTTTCTGGAAATTTTGATAACACTTTGTCACTTAAAAGATATGTAACACTTAAAGTTATAAAAAAATACCTTATTACCTTTGAAGCATAATATTTCTAACCTTTAGCGATTTTTTCCATAAGTGAGTTTTTCTTTTCCTTAAGTGATAGGTCAATGAAGCTTGATCTTCTCACCTCTCATGTGCCTAGAACATCTTCTTTGCAAGTATGTTTTGATGTTCATATGTTCTTAGGTGTAAGGACCCGATTTTGTAACCTAAATTTTTTTTAAACATTATTCATAAAGTCAAGTGATTACTTTTGAAATATATTACTCAAGCGATTTGGAAAACCGGTGAGCATACACATATCACTTATGTTCATGATTCAAATGCGGAAATAATTAAAAGTATCCATTCATTAAAGACATACCATTACACTTCCTTTATCACACATATTATATACAATTAACCTTTCTCAATTAATACTTCCCTTTAACCTCATCAAAATAACCTCATTATACATTTAGGAGAAAGTCACTCATACATAAATTCACTTTAACATGTTCTTCATATTTCATGCCTTATTCAATTACCATGCCATGTACATAAAGTAATTGCTCTAATCAGTACTTTCTCCAAGAGCATCCAATGCACTATAGCTGCCACCTGAATTACAATACATAACACACACAAGCAGAGACAAAAGGGAGTAAGAACCAACTACGGTGACCGTAGCATGCAATTACATGGAGTAATAACATTAAAGTATTACACCCTACATAACATCTAAAATCAAACATATTAGACATATACCAATCAGTACAATAAACCACATAATGTTCATACATCCACTTAGCATAGGCATCATGTCTAACCTAGCCCATTAAATCAATTGATACGACATACCATTTAGTCCAACTCAATCTTCATCAAGATCATCACACAATAGTCTCCTTTTCAATAAATAATCAGCAATGCAAAAATCGAAGTCATACCATACTTACATAGCATTAAAATACTTTCCCAAGCAACACAATGTTACCAACACAATACTACACACAAATGGCTAATCATACATTATTCAAAGAGCCAATACCACACTACCATTTGATCCTCCTTGTAACTGATCCACACGGTCATTAGTTCCCATTAACTGACATATATTGACACACATATATATATCTATAACCAAGCTACATAACTTGAGCCAAAGTTTCGCTACATAACTTGAGCCAAAGTTTCGCTACATAACTTGAGCCAAAGTATCGCTACATAACTTGAGCCAAAGTATCGCTACATAACTTGAGCCAAAGTATCGCTACATAACTTGAGCCAATGTATCGCTACATAACTTGAGCCAAAGTATCGCTACATAACTTGAGCCAAATTATCGCTACATAACTTGAGCCAAACTATCGCTACATTACTTGAGCCAAAGTATTGCTACATAATTTGAGCCAAAGTATCGCTACATAACTTGAGCCAAACTCGCTACACCATTGATGGGTAGCTAAAAATATGTTTTCTTTTCATTGATTCACAATCAATTCATAAACAGAAAATCCACGCATTTTCCAATACGATATACTAGTTAAAGACTTATCCTTACAACAACATCATTCACAATGTAATCATCTTCACTACGTTCTTCTCACATCACAACCTCATCATAACACCAAATACCACATCAATGTCATACGCATAATGCATCTCATTTCTTACCACAATAAAACGACTCACGATACAATCATCGTCATACAACATAATCATGTCCATTTATTGCCATTAAATAGCTCATCACACAATCATTATTACAAACATACCCATATATGTTTATAACCAATAAGCGACTCACAACTTAGTCATTATCATAAATATACTCATATCTTTTTATCACAATAAACAGGTCATAAGATATTTATCATCATACAACATATTAACGATAGAACTATTTCTCATGACGATGTATTACCATAAATGAGCATATTGCATTTTAATCTAATAAAAGAGTTTTTACCACTCATATATCTCTACATTTATGGATAATACCTCTTCATGGAAAATAAAGACTCTAACTGTTAGGTATCAGTGGTTACAATACACCTAGAAGGGGGGGGGGGTTGAATAGGTGTAGCGGTTAGAATGTCCGCTTTTCGAAAAACAACACTTAATGCTGAAATACACCTTAATTAATCGATTAACGAAACAGGGTAATCGATTAACACAATCCACTTAATCGATTAACAGAACTAAAGTAATCGATTAACACACTACACTTAATCGATTAAACCGTGACAGTAAGCTGATGCAGATACAATTTCTTTCGCGACAATTAATTGATAACGAAGCGAGTATACAGAGCTTACAGAATTATCAGAGTAAAATCAGTATAGTACAGAAACAGATTATCAATTAAATCTACTATACAAATTAATCGATCAAATGCAATAAAGAGAGAAAGGGATAGAAAAAATCCTGCAACACGAAATTTTATCCTGGTTCGTTTGCTTGTCCACCGCAAACTACATCCAGGCCTCCCGGCTGATTTGGGAGATTTTTCTTCACTATAATTGAATTAATGTTTATTACATACATACTATCCAATTACAACACTTAGACACTTACAAGATAATAAAGATCCTATTCTATGGTTTGACTCCCTTCCTACCGACAAAGAAAAACTTTCTTTCGGCGTAGCCCCAGCCAAGAACCTCTGTTCTTTACTTATCCCTAAGTCTAACACTCAGTGAAGATACACTCAATCTCTTGGTGATACGACACCTTGAGATTCCCAAAATTACAACACTTTTTCAATCAAAACAAAATAGAGTAAACTTAAGCTATAACAAGACTTATATCTAACAAGATAAGACTTTACTCTAATCACCTAATACAAACTCATGCAGTATGAAAATGTATTAGTTTGAAAAACAGAATGCATAGTATGTAAACATCTAATCAAGAATCATCAATAAAATGCAAGAACATGTGATATGAAAAGATGAGAAATGTATCATGTAATGCACTCAATCCTAAAGCATAGAATTCTCTCTTTTCTAAACTCACAAATGCATTTACAACTAGATGCAACAATTAACACGAAAAAAATGCTCTAACTCTCTAAAAATTTAACATGCAACTTATGAGATCAATTCTGAAAAACGCAGTTTATAAAGAATTGATTTTATAGCCCAGTTAATCGATTAACGACAGCTTTAATCGATTAAACTGTACAAAATTGTTAGATTAATTGATTAACCTTTGTTGTAATCGATTACACTGTGTAAACAGTTAGATTAATCGATTAACCTATGCTGTAATCGATTAACAGCATTTTTTCATGTGTAAAAGCTCAAATATGTTATGCACTTTAATTCATACATGTTTAATACTTAGATTATGCCTAGAATGCACATGTACATGTATTTATATGATGCATGAACATATTATGAATGACATATCTCAAGATGAAAAAGATTTATGCAAATGAGATATGTATTAGGTGACTTAAGCCTTAGACTCAACCTAAACTAATCTAGTCTAAGCAAGGTACCACTCAGAAGGCTTAAGCACGTTGATTTGTTGATGATCTTCAAGCTCTTATTAGCACAAGTTGTCCTCATCAAAACCATGGCACATAAAGAGAGCTTTCCAAAGTGTTCCTCTTGACATGCACACTTTCACTAACATGGTCCACAAACTTCCAAGACAGTTTCTATTCGTTAATATTCTCCGATTCTTGAGGGAAATCTGGAAGATGACTCTAATGAAATACACTATGACCACAATGGTCTTCTCCCTCGCCTTAGGTTATGTAAGCTCTATTGCTCCGCAAAAGTGCCACATCTCCCTCCATCTCCTTCAATCTACAATGTTCCATTTTCACCGCCAAAGCCCTCCAATGTGCCACTAAGAAGCAAGAGGAAGAGGTTTTGATGAGTTTTGAGGTTTAGTGGAGGGGAGAATGGTCCATTTGGGTGGAGCCGCCATTGGGAGAGAAAGGAGGAGAAAGAAAATGAAGATTAGGGTTTTTGAAACCCTTCTTTTACTTTTATAGCTGTGCAGCCTCACCAGGGCGAGAATTTCAGAGCTTTTCAACTCTGACGCTCTCGCCCAGGCGCGGATTTCTCGCTCGAGTGAGAATAGGGCAGCAAGTTCAGACTTCTCTGGCCTGGGCTAGAATTTCTAGCTCAAGCTAGAATTTGACAGCTTTACCAGATTTCACTCCCACTCTAGAGACCATTTCCTCGCTTAAGCGAGGCTCCTAGAAAACTCATACTAGAACACCTAGCCTCTCACTTGGGTGAGGTTCTCTCGCTCAAACAAGGATTGCCCAATATATACTCCAACACTCTATTTTTTTTCTAATCACTTCGAACACTAAATTTTGAGGTGTTACAATCCTTCCCCCTAAAAGAAATTTTGTCCCCAAAATTTTATTAGGTTACTCTCAGGAAAATACTATCATCGCCTAGACTTTAGGCATAAGATATACTCGACCAAACTTAGATCCAACCATCTAAACAATTAAGATCACTTAGACGTCAAGCATGGACACATACCACATAACAGTGATACCACAAAGACAATTTATGAACCAACCTTTCAGAGTTCACATACCGAAGCTAAATATCAGGACAACTAGGACGACTAAAAGAAAATTATCACAATCAGAATAAAGATTCCCAAGTATTCATCAGGAACAATAGATCCCTCCGATCTATCAAAATTATAATCGTTCAAAATGATCCACACATACAGTGAGATTCACAATCACACCTTCGAAACCAAGGAAATGGGGGACTCCTTACCCTTCATTCACCACGATGCACCATTTCACATCCAACATGAAATAGCTAGATCGACATCCACTCAATGGAAATCGCGTCAATTCATTTTACACATGAAACATAACCACAATTTACTCAAAGTTTACCATAGCATTCCAAACATTGTACTCACTACCACATAGAAACAAGGTAGTCATTCAACAAAAGCGTCTAAACAAATAAGACTTTTAGAGTCTCTCTCTTTATACACAATCAAACTATCTAGTAATTATCCAATTACATAAAACATTTCTACCACAATACAATATAGTAGAAGGGAATTATCAATTCCTAGCCTCAACTTGACACACGAAACCATTGGTCCACCCAAAATCAAATATTTCGTTACCAACGATAATTGCAAATTTACAAACATCCAACTCAATAACATGAGTTTTATATAGATATTCAAAATACAATGATGGACATACATTTTGCACTCAAGTCTACTTCATTTTTAGAACCACATGGTCCTAATTTATTCACCAACAATTTTAACAACATTGCATTTGTCAAGGATACAATTGCTAAAATTATGGATCTCCAACATGAAGCTAAATTAATGTTTAGCCACATGTTACACCTTACCCAAAATGACTTTCAAAAATAGATTAGATATAAGATTCATGGCAACCATCTTGGGAAAGCAAGGTTTACTTAACCATTTCAAAATAACTCAAAAACCTTTTTCTCATGCGACACTGAAAATCCAAATCACCATTTTCAAAAGGATAGTTAGTCCTGGAGTTACATTCCATTCAAGTCATTAGAGTCCTCACAGTCCATTTACAGGAACACATCTATGCAATAACACTACAATTATGCACAACACTTACAGACGCATATGAAACATAAACAAGTTTTGCAAGTACAATATCAAGCAGATAATTGGTGTACATCACCACAATATCGTGCATTGCAAATACTCAACTACAAAAGGTCAATCATCATAGACCAAAAGTTTTATGTACAAAAATCAAAATAACTTTTCTATTCCCAATACCACTTTCTGTTAAGTGTCATATATCAAGTAAAGTTGAACATGAATTGGGGCACTTAGTTGTGAATTTTGATAAAAATATTAGACAAACTTTCATGAATCTAGAATAATTGCCTTGGTCTGGAAAACTTATACAAGTGTTATCAATTGCAGGGTAATGGATTGAAAGAGATGAAAAAGGGAAGAAATTGAGAACAGTGGCTCAAAAGCACACACACTGGTGGATTCTCGCCCAAACCAAGGAAATCTCGCCCAAGCGAGAGACAAGTGATCACAAGCCTTAGCTATTGACGAATTCTCGCCCAGGCGAGGATCTCTCGCCCAAGCGAGAGACCAAAAGTCTGAAGTTCATATAGGCGGTTTCCAACAGTTTTGGGAGTTACCTTTTGCCATTTTACACTGATTTTGAGAGCTTTAGAGAGGGGGGAAGCACGAAAGAGAAAGGGAAGAGTCTTGGGAACGACTCTAGGCTTAGATTCTTATTGTTTTATGCATTTCGTCATTGTAATGTGTAGAATGAGCGGCTAAACTCTCGGTGTGGGATTGAATGTAATCTTCTGAACCTTTGTATTATTGGATTCAATTCAGTTTATGTTTTGTTATTTGATTTTGGAAATCTTATCTTATGCTTAATGCTTGATTTTATTTAGTTATTGAAATCTTGATTTATTACCCCATGTTCAACTGGAAAGCGAAATGTGTGGTTGAATCAGGATAAGTTTTCTTGATGTGTTGTTGATCTAGGGATAGACAATGACACATGAATTGCTTATACATCAGGTTTAATGCTAGATAATTTGTCAAATTACCAAGGAATTGGAGTTTGAGGAATTATCTAAGGATTTTGTAATCAAGGAATTGATACAAATGATCCGTGATGTGTATCAAGATCAATAACTTTTCTAGAATTGAATCTAAATGTTTACAAAGAGGAAGAAGATGAAAGTCAATCCCAACCAATTTTATTTACAATTTATCAAACCTATTTTAGAAAAAACAAAAATACCGATGACTTTTATCCAAATCACCAACTGTAATTATTTACTCAATTTATATATTTAGAGATCAAGATAAATCTAATTTGCTCATTGAGAACGATATCCCGGTGTTTACCGGTTTTATTACTTGAGCGATACGGTGCACTTGCTGTACGAAAATAGCTAACACTTTCCACAAAAGCATAGAACAAAAATTTTGTTTATCAATTAACCCAGTAAAACTTAAGCAACACAACATCCATGTTCTTCATCAAAGTTCATATTTATGCACATATAAGAAATCACTGGCATAATGAAAATTTGTTACCTGAACTTTATTATGCCCATTTTGTTTTTCATACCGGTTTGCTTTTAGTTTCCAAAGGTTTAGAGAGTCACTTCAAGTATAAACATATAAGGAAATTTCACTTTTATGCAAATACACTCATCACAATGACATTTAAGTACTTCACTCACTTCATTCATTACTTTGAACCATGAGTTTTACCTTTTAGTACAATCATACAAACTAATGCAAACAAGAATGTCTAACTTTTAGCAACTCATAAAAGTAAGAACACCAGACTTTGTCTTTTCAAAACACACAAGATATCTTTCATTTACATTTCTCTTTTTAGCACCATATTTTTAAAACCAATACTTCATGATCAACACCTTCCACACAATTTATCCATTTACATGTTCACATGAATCATTTACATTACTATTCAATTCATTACTGAGACAATTAGCACACTGCTTCTAGAATTCCCACATCATGGACATATAACTAGATATTAACCATAAATCTCAAGAGATATTTCATCATTGTTATACAGAACAAGTTACACACCAATGCCTCATTTCATTCAACTTTATAAACCTTCATGCATTGCAAGCAACCTCATATGCAGGAATAATTCAAGATGTACATGTTCATTTCCAGGCAAAAGAGGCAAGTACATGCTAGTAGACTTTTACAAGTAAAGTTGCATTGTTACATGTCACATAATAAAATGTAGGTGTTTAGCCACAGAGTCTAATAACCGGTTAATCATCACACCATGCATATTTGTTTTAATCTTGAAGAACGACAAGATAAATAACAACGTATCTCAAATAAGAACATGTAGGAAACCACATAGCATGACACACGAATTTTCATGTTATAGATCATTCTATCTTTATCAAGAGCTAACTTTCCTTTCATTATCAAAAATCATCAATCGAACAAAAATCCAATTTTCGAGACATAGGATATAGTCCTTTCAAAGTTTTAGTCTCTCAAAATGCTAACAAGTTTCTCAATTCTCATATAGATATCATAGCGAACAATCAATACCTTAATTTCGTTCAACTATACCACAGAGACATATAACCAATCATCCAAGAAAGCAAAGCTAATCGTTCCTCTTCAATTAACTAATTTTAGTGATCAAAGAAAGTTCACATCAAGAGGTCGACAAGAAATTCATAACGAGAGATTCACCACGAGGAACTCTCAACAATAAAATTTCACATCAAGAAATTCAACAATAAAATTACAACTATAACACACCATAAGAAATTTAAACAAGAGGTTCACAACAAGAATTTTTCAGCAAGAGTTTCACAAGAGAATCCCCGACAAGGGTCTCACAATAAATTCAACAACAAGTTCATACCAGGGAATTCAACAAGAATCTTTCATGTCAACAATTATCACATGGTTAACAAACAATACACATAAGTCATACAAAGAAGCATGCAAGGTCATGCTCTAGGTCTCAGGGCTAACTATGCTCTGATACCATATTGTAAGGACCCGATTTTGTAACCCAAAATTTCTTTAAACTTTATTCATGAAGTCAAGTGATTACTTTTAAAATATATTACTCAAGCGATTTGGAAAACTGGTGACCATACACATATCACTTATGTTCATGATTCAAATGCGAAAATAATCAAAAGTATCCATTCATTAAAGATGTGACACCCTTAATTTAAGTCTTTAAAATTATAGTATCAGTCCTAATATTCTCACTTGAGAGAGAGATTGTCGCCTGGGCGTTAAAGGCTCACCTGGGAGGGTGAAAACCTGGGCTATACTGAAGGATTCTCGCTTGAGCGAGAGTTGCCTCGCTTGAGCGAGAGTGGTCTCGCTTGAGCGAGAGTTGTCTCGCCTGAGCGAGAAAAGTGACATTTTGGACCTGTCAAGGCTGTAAGATCCTCGCTTGAGCGAGAGGATCCTTGCTTGAGCGAGAGGATCCTCGCTTGAGCGAGCGGATCCTTGCTTGAGCGAGAGATGCCTCGCCTGAGCGAGAGTTTCCTCGCCTGGGCGAGAGGGTCAGATCTGATTTTTTAAAATGGGCGGTATTTTCTCGCTTGAGCGAGAATGGGCTCGCTTAAGCGAGAACCCAACGAGTTTGCATTAAATGAGAAACCCCAAACACATTTTAGGGTTAGAAATTGAAGAGAGATGAGAGAAGAGAGCTTTTCCAAGGGCAAGGAGCTTTGATACTCATCTAAAAGCTTGAGATGAGGTAAAACTCTTGATTCTAACTCTCTTCTTCCCTTTGAAACTTGTTTTGGGTATGTTGGATCTCTTCTCAAAATGTGAGAAACCATGGAAAATCACCCTTTTGAGTTATGGTTCGTTTTATGTTGTTTTTCTCTTGTAAACTCTTGGTTTAGAGTGGGTATTTCATGAATGGAAAGGGTATGTGGGTTGATTCATGGAAACCCCAAAACCCTAAAGAGAAAATGTGGTTAAAGGGGAAAATGGATAAAATGCTAGAGGTAGAAGATGATTAAGCATTCTAATGTTGAAATACGAGATGAATATGTTTGTTTTACATGTTTGTAAACTTATGGTGAAAGTAGTTTAGAAACATTGAAAATATGTTAAATATCTCGTATGGTTAAAAAAAATGCAATATAAGTTGTTTATGTGATATTTGGAATAAATGACTAACATTGTGTTATATGGTGGGAATGAGGAAAGATCCTAAAGTTGGCGGCGGTGTCGGTGGAACTTGCGAAGTTACCAAGAACCAAACCCAACACTCACCAAGGTAAGGATAAGTCTTTAACTTATGCGTGGGTTTTCTGGTTGTGGATAATGAATCAAGTTGTGAAGCACTTATTTATTATAAACATATATGGGTATGTTTGTAATAATAATGGTGTGGGTTTATTGTTTATGAATTGATGGAGTGTCAATGAAAAGAAAACTCGTTTTTTTAGCCGACCATGATTGGTTAGCGACTTTGGCTCAAGTGATGTAGCAAACTTTGGCTCAAGTAATGTAGAAAACTTTGTCTCAAGTAATGTAGCAAGCTTTGGCTTAAGCAATGTAGCAAGCTCTAGCTCAAGCGATGTAGCAAGCTCTGGCTCAAGCGATGTAGCAAGCTCTGGCTCAAGCGATATAGCAAGCTTTGGCTCAAGCGATGTAGCAAGCTTTGGCTCAAGCGATGTTGCAAGCTTTGGCTCAAGCGATGTTGCAAGCTTTGGCTCAAGCGATGTAGCAAGCTTTGGCTCAAGCGATGTAGCAAGCTTTGGCTCAAGCGATGTAGCAAGCTTTGACTCAAGCGATGTAGCAAGCTTTGGCTCAAGCGATGTAGCAAACTTTGGCTCAAGTTATGTAGATGGTTTTCAAAAGTATAAACGATGAAAATGGTTTTAAGTATATTTAGCTTTAAATTGTTTACTTAACCTTATTAAAATGTGGATTAACGTACATTGACATTTATTGAGTTAACGACTTACTCCTTTGTGTTTTTATGTGTATGGTGAATGTTAATCCCATTGCAGGTAGGTGGAAGATGTAAGGATGTTTTGATTTTGGAGCTTAGAGGCTTTTATTTTGAAGTCCTTATTTCCATTCTTTTGTAACCTAACTGAGTGTATTCTGAATTGACTATTTGTAATCTTGGGCCTGATTTTTGTACGTGTTAGGGACCATGGATAATGGTAACTCTGGATATTTGTAGCTATAGGTATTTTGGAAACCCATAGCTAGTTGTATGCGGTAGTTATTGAGATGCATTAATACGAATTATGTTTTTCTGTCAAACGAATGTGTATGTCGTTATTGGCTCATAGATTGAGTGTGAAGTGGAAGATGAGATTTTAAAATAAGGTTACGCAATTCGTAAATGTAAGTTACAGGAAATTCCATGTAATTGGATTAAAATAAGGAAAAAAATTCAATGGTAGAATTTGGGTCCTAACAAAAGACATACCATTACACTTCCTTTATTATACATATTATATACAATTAACCTTTCTCAATTAATACTTCCATTTAACCTCATCAAAATAACCTCATTATACATTTAGGAGAAAGTCACTCATACATAAATTCACTTTAACATGTTCTTCATATTTCATGCCTTATTCAATTACCATGTCGTGTACATAAAGTAATTGCTCTAATCAGTACTTTCTCCAAGAGCATCCAATGCACTATAGTTGCCACCTAAATTCCAATACATAACACACACAAGCAGAGATAAAAGGGAGTAAGAACCAACTACGGTGACCGTAGCGTGGAATTACATGGAGTAATAACATTAAAGTATTACACCCTACATAACATCTAAAATCAAGCATATTAGACATATACCAATCAATACAATAAAGCACATAATGTTCATACATCCACTTAGCATATGTATCATGTCTAACCTAGCCCATTAAATCAATCGATACCACATACCATTTAGTCCAACTCAATCTTCATCAAGATCATCACACAATAGTCTCCTTTTCAATAAATAATCAACAATGCAATACTCGAAGTCATACCATACTTACATAGAATTAAAATACTTTCCCAAGCAACACAAAGTTACCAACACAATACTACACACAAATGGCTAATCATACATTATTCAAAGAGCCAATACCACACTACCATTTGATCCTCCTTGTAACTGACCCACACGGTCATTAGTTCCCATTAACTGAATATATCGACACATATATATATCTATAACTAAGCTACATAACTTGAGCCAAAGTTTCGCTACATAATTTGAGCCAAAGTATCGCTACATAACTTGAGCCAAAGTATTGCTACATAACTTGAGGCAAAGTATCGCTACATAACTTGAGCCAAAGTATCGCTACATAACTTGAGCCAAAGTATCGCTACATAACTTGAGCCAAAGTATAGCTACATAACTTGAGCCAAAGTATCGCTACATAACTTGAGCCAAACTCGCTACACCATTGATGGGTAGCTAAAAATATGTTTTCTTTTCATTGATTCACAATCAATTCATAAATAGAAAATCCACGTATTTTCCAATACGATATACTAGTTAAAGACTTATCCTTACAACAACATCATTCACAATGTAATCATCTTCACTACGTTCTTCTCACATCACAACCTCATCATAACACCAAATACCACATCAATGTCATACGCACAATGCATCTCATTTCTTACCACAATAAAACAACTCACGACACAATCATCGTCATACAACATAATCATGTCCATTTTACTGTCATTAAACAGCTCATCACACAATCATTATTACAAACATACCCATATATGTTTATAACCAATAAGCGACTCACAACTTAGTCATTATCATAAATATACTCATATCTTTTTATCACAATAAACAGCTCATAACATATTTATCATCATACAACATATTAATGATAAAACCATTTCTCATGACGATGTATTACCATAAATGAGCATATTGCATTTTAATCTAATAAAACGGTTTTTACCACTCATATATCTCTACATTTATGGCTAATACCTCTTCATGGAAAATAAAGACTCTAACATGGACCACAAACTTCCAAGAGAGTTTCTATCTGGTAATATTCTCCGATTCTTGACGGAAATCGGAGAAGATGACTCTAATGAAATACTCTATGACCACAACGGTCTTCTCCCTAACCTTAGGTTGCATAAGCTCCATTTCTCCGCAAAAGAGCCACATCTCCCTCCATCTCCTTCAATCTACAATGTTCCATTTTCACCGCCAAAGCACTCCAATGTGCCACTAAGAAGCAAGAGGAAGAGGTTTTGATGAGTTTTGAGGTTTAGTGGAGGGGAGAATGGTCCATTTGAGTGGAGCCGCCATTGGGAGAGAAAGGAGGAGAAAGAAAATGGTGATTATGGTTTTTGAAACCCCTCTTTTACTTTTATAGTTGCGCAGCCTCGCCCGGGCGAGAATGGCTCGCTTGGGCGAGAATTTGGCGGCTTTTCAACTTTTCAACTCTGACGTTCTCGCCCGGGCACGGATTTCTTGCTCGAGCGAGAATCGAACAGCAAGCTCAGACTTCTCTGGCTTGGGCTAGAATTTCTAGCTCAAGCTAGAATTTGACAGCTTTACTAGATTTCACTCCCACTCAAGCGACCACTTCCACTCATACTAGAACACCTAGCCTCTCACTTGGGCGAGGTCATCTCGCTCAAACGAGGATTGCCCAATATATACTCCAACACTCTATTTTTTTTTTCTAATCACTCCGAACGCTAAATTTTGAGGTGTTACATTGGGCACACCTGCAAATGAAGCTTATTTGCATGTCTTGGGTACCCAAATTATGTTGGGTCCCTTTTTGTTAGTAACCAAGGGAACTTGTCCCCTTTTAATCCACTTATATAGTCCAATCGGTATACCATGCATTTTAACATTGCAAGAAATAGAAGTATGTCCATGTAAGCCACAATAAAAGCAAGTAGGCAATTTTTGATGCGACATTTTAGCATAAACTACTTGATTCATATTTGACTTCGATTTTTTAGCATGCATGTAGCCTAGACCAGTTTGGTTATCTACATTTCTAGATGCATCAAGTAGATTGTCTAAGTTGTGACGACTATATGTGAACTTTTGTTCTTCAAAACAGAATTTTCAGCATTTAAGACTTTGCAATTTTCACATGTAGGAGTCTCACTTAATTTATTAGTACAATTACATGAAGAATTAGCATATATAAGATCCATGCTTTTATTCTCAAGTTTCAACTCATCAATGAAAGATTGCAATTCAGAAATTTTATTTTCCTACTCAAGAATTAACCTTTTCTTATCAAGACACTTTTCAGCTAACTTTTCAAGTTCTTCATGCATTTCAACATATGCACCGTAAAGTATATCATACGTGGGAGAATTATCGGAATTAGAACTAGAATCAAAACAGTTTACCTCATTAGACTCATTTTCTTGGCAATAATTCAGATTTTGAGCCATTAAGCATATTTTGTTCATCCCAAATAATATAGACCTCATTAGCTTTGATGTCCCAAATAATTCAAAAGAGTCTTTCTTATTTCTATGCTCAATCTTCTTGAGATAGGTAGGACATGTGTACTTCATGTGGCCAACTTTCCCGCACTCATGGCAAGTTTTATTTTCTTTCGGAAACTTGCTCTTCTTTATTGAGTCTTTAGCATCTTCCTTGTGAAACTTTCTAAATCCTCCCTTCTTTCTTATGAACTTTCTAAATTTGTTGACTAGGAGGGATATAGTTTCACCATCGATGTCGGAATCAGACTCTTCATCATCAATTCTCACTTCTTGACTTCTTGAATGTGAACTTGTATATTTGAAGGTGATTCTTTATACGTTCTTGTTTGTTTGTTCATGGAGTGTCAAGCGTTCTAGCTCCACCTCGTGTTCTTGAAGTTTTCCGAAAAGTGTTGCGAGTGACATAGAATCCACATCTTTTGATTCCATTATTGTCGTCACTTATGGTTGCCATTTCCTATCAAAACATCTCAAAACTTTATTAGTAAATTCACCAATAGAAAACACTTTATCTAATGCAACAAGATGGTTAACAATGTGAGTAAATCGCTTTTGCATATCACTTATTGATTCATGAGGAAACATGCGAAATAACGCATACTCATGCGATAATGCATTCAACTAGCTCGCTTGACCTCACTAGTGCCTTGATGGGTTACTAGTAAAGTATCCTACAGTTCCTTTTTAAGGACCCAAATTCTACCCTTAAAATTTTTTCCTTATTTTTTTTCTTTTTCATGCATTTTCCTATAACTTACAGTTACAAATTTAATAACCTTATTTTAAATCTCGCTTTCCTCTTCACACTCAATTTATGAATCAATATCGACCTACACATTCGTTTAACAGAAAAGCAAAATTCATATTAATGCATCCCAGTAACTACCGCATACAACTAGTTATGGGATTCCAAAATACCCATAGCTACAAATATCCAGAGTTACAAATATTCATGACTACCAACATGTACAAATATCATGTACATGATTATAAATATTCAGTTCAAAACACAATCAGTTAGATTACAAAATAATGAAGATAAGGACTTCAAAAACTAAAAGCCTCTAAGCTCCTAGTCAATACATCCTTAAATCTTCCTCCTACCTGCAATGGGATTAACATTGACAATTCACAGAAAACACAAAGGAGTAAGTCGTTAACTCAATAAATGCCAATATACATTAATCCACATTTTAATAAGGTTAAGTAAACAATTTAGAGTTAAATATACTTAAAATCATTTCCATCGTTTATACTTTTTGAAAATCATGCTACATAACTTGAGCCAAAGTTTGCTACATCGCTTGAGCCAAAGCGCGCTACATCGCTTGAGCCAAAGCTTGCTACATCGCTTGAGCCAAAGCTTGCTACATCGCTTGAGCCAAATTTTGCTACATTACTTGAGCTAAAGTTTGCTACATCACTTGAGCCAAAGTCGCTAACCAATCATGGTCGTCTAAAACGAGTTTTCTTTTCATTGATACACCATCAATTCATAAACAATAAATCCACGCAATCCTTATTACAAACATACCCATATATATTTATAATAAATAATCGGTTCACAACTTGATCATTATCCACAACCAGAAAATCCACACATTTTCTATTACAATGCACAAGTTAAAGACTTATCCTTACCTTGGTGAGTGTTGGGTTTGGTTCATGGTAACTTCACAAGTTCCACCGACACTGCCTCCAACTTTAGGATCTTTCCTCATTCCCACCATGTAACACAATGTTAGTCATTTATTCCAAATAACACATAAACAACTCATATTGCATCTTTAACCATACAAGAGATTTAACATATTTTCAAAGTTTCTAAACTACTTTCATTATAAGTTTACAAACACCTAAAACATACAGATTCATCTCATATTTCAACATTGAAGTGCATACTCATCTTCTACATCTAACATTTTACCCATTGCCCTCTTTAACCACATTTTCATTTTAGGGTTTTTGGGTTTTCATGAATCAACCGACAAAACCTTTCCATTCTTGAAATACCAACTCTAAACCAAGAGTTTACAAGAGAAAAACAACATAAAACGAACCATAACTCAAAAGGATGAGTTTCCATTGTTTCTCACATTTTGAGAAGAGATCCAACATACCCAAAACAAGTTTCAAAGGGAAGAAAAAAGTTAGAATCAAGAGTGTTACCTCTTTTCAAGCTCCTTGATGATTCACAAGACTCCTTGCTCTTGAAAATGCTCTCTTCTCTCACTTATCTCTAGGTTACCCATTCTCTCTCAAGCGAGAAAATCCCACCCATTTGAAAAACTCATATTTTACCCTATCGCTCAAGCGATGGTCCTCTCGCTCAAGCGATGGTCCTCTCGCTCAAGCGAGAATCTCACAGATTCTACAGCTTCAGAGTTGCCATTTCTCGCCTAGGCGAGACAACTCTCGCTCAGGCGAGACCACTCTCGCTCAAGCAAGGATCCTCTCGCTCAAGAGAGAACCCTTCAGTATTGCTCAGTATTTCACTCACCCAAGTGAGCCACTGTCGCCCAAGCGACACCTTTCTCACTCAAGCAAGATTTCCAGGACTGATACTATAATTTAATGACTTTAAATTTAGGGTGTCACAATCCTCCCCCTCTTATAAGAATTTTCGTCCCCGAAAATTAAACATACCTCGATTCGAACAAGTGAGGGTAATCCTCCCTCATATCATGCTCCACTTCCCACATAGCGTCTCCTTCGTTCACTTGGCTCCACAATACCTTCACTAAGGCAATCTCTTTGCCCCTCAATCTTTTGAAACTGGTGTCCGTGATTTTCATGGGCAACGTCGCAAAAGTCAAGTTATCCTTCAACTCTATCTGATCAGACTCAATCACATGAGAAGGATCCCCAACATATTTCCACAACTGAGACACATGAGACACATTGTGGAGATTCAACAATAATGGAGGTAAAGCAATTTGATATGCTACCGGCCCAATCCTCTTCAATATTTGATATGGTCCAATAAATCTCGGAGTAAGCTTACGAGACTTCAACACTCTACCAATCCCGGTAGTCGGAACTACTCTCATGAATACATGATCCCCCTCCTTAAACTCGAGAGGTTTCCGCCTCTTATCGTAATAGCTTTTTTGCTGACTCTGTGCTATCCTCAAATTCTCCCGGATCTTCTTGATCTTTTTCGTCGTTTCTCGGACCAACTCGTGTCCCAATACCAAGTTATCCCCAGATTCAAACCAACTCACTAGAGTCCTACACTTCCTCCCATACAGAGCTTCGTAAGGGGCCATCCCGATACTAGTATGATAATTGTTATTGTAGGTGAACTCAATCAACGGCAACATACTATCCCAACTCCCAGGTTGTTCCAAAACACAAGCCCTCAAAAGGTCCTCCAATGATTGTATGGTCCTTTCTGATTGACCATCCGTTTGTGAATGAGAAGCCGAACTCAGTTTCAACTTAGTTCCCAAAGCGGACTGCAAACTCGTCCAAAAGTTTGAAGTGAAACGGGGGTCTCTATCCGACACAATACTCGACGGTATCCCATGTAACCGAACAATCTCCTTGATGTATAACTCAGCTAATCGTTCTAGGGAATATTTCATGTTCAACGGCAAGAAATAAGCGGACTTAGTCAACGGATCCACTATTACCCATATTGAATCAAACCCTTTCTGAGTCTTTGGAAAGCCTGACACAAAATCCATGGAGATACTATCCCACTTCCAAACAGGAATTTCTAAGGATTGAAGTTCTCCTGCAGGTCGCTGATGCTCAGTCTTGGCTTTCTGACAGATCAGACAACTCAAAACATACAAAGCCACATCCTTTTTCAACCCATACCACCAAAATAGCTTTTTCGGGTCTTGGTACATCTTTGTAGTTCCCGGGTGAAAACTCATTTTACTTTTGTGCGACTCCTCCAGAATACTCTTTCGCAATTCTGCATCATAAGGCACACATACCCTTCCCTTATATCGCAACAATCCACTAGAATCCGATGCGAAATCGGTCTCCTTCCAACTCATCATCAATTATCGCTTAATCATTAGCTCACTATCGTCGACTTGCATTACTCGGATTTGATCAAACAGTTCATTTATGACCTTAAGCATTCCTAACATCATACTGTGAGGTCTTATTTGAACTTCCAAGTTCATATCCCTGAACTCTTCAATCAGTTTTCCTTCTCGAACCATCAAAGCCGACATGTGTAAAGACTTCCGACTTAAAGCATCGGCCACCACATTGGCCTTTCCCGGATGGTATTGCAATCCAAAATCATAGTCCTTAAGGAATTCCATCCATCTTCTCTATCTCATGTTCAGTTCCTTTTGATCAAACAGATACTTCAAACTCTTGTGGTCGATGTACACCTCAAACCTTACACCATATAGATGGTGTCTCCCGATTTTTAAGGCAAAGACCACTACAGCTAATTCCATATCGTGTGTAGGGTAGTTTTGCTCATGCGTTCTCAACTATCGCGAAGCATAAGCAAGCAATTTCCCGTCCTGCATCAACACACAACCCAAACCTTATTTAGAAGCATCACAATACACACTGAAATCGCGACCTGTATAAGGAAGAACCAACACCGGTGCCGTAGTCAACCTCCGCTTCAACTCTTGAAAACTTTCTTCACAACGGATGGTCCACACATACGGTTCTCCTTTTCTAGTAAGCTTAGTTAGAGGTAATGCCAACTTGGAAAACCCCTCTATGAACTTCCTGTAGTAACCAGCTAAACCCAGAAAACTCCTGATCTCAGTAACTGACTTGGGTACTTCCCATTCCATAACCGCTTCGACCTTAGAATGGTCTACTGCTAACCCTTCCTTGGATATTACATGTCCAAGAAATTTTACCGATTCCAACCAGAAATCACATTTGAACAATTTAGCATACAACCGATTCTCACTCAGAAGATCTAGAACAATTTTCAAGTGCTCCGCATGTTCCTCTCGGCTCTTGGAGTAAACCAGAATGTCATCAATAAATACCACTACGAATGAATCCAAATACGGGTGAAAAATACGATTCATGTAGTTGGTAAATATTGATGGGCATTCGTTACACCAAAGGGTATCACCAAATACTCAAAATGCTCATACCTCCGTCCTAAAAGAAGTTTTAGGAATATCCTCCGATTTTACTCGAAGTTGATGATAACCTGATCGAAGGTCAGTCTTTGAAAACACCACAACTCCTCTCAACTGATCCATCAAGTCATCAATCCTAGGCAATGGATACTTGTTCTTGATGGTGACCTTGTTCAACTGTCTATAATCGGTGCACAACCTCATACTCCCATCTTTCTTCTTAACCAACAAAATAGGTGCACCCCACGGTGAGACACTAGGACGAATAAATTTCTTTGCCAACAAGTCTTCAACCTACTTTTTCAACTCAGTCAACTCTAACAGTGCCATTCTATAAGGAGCCATAGAGATGGGTCCCGTTCCAGGTACCAAGTCAATGGAGAATTCAACTTCTCTGACAAGAGGCAATTTCGGTATATCACTAAGAAATACCTTAGGAAACTCACAAACTATCGGAATGTCCTCCACTTTGGGTTTCTCAACACCCTCCAGGGATGCCAACAAAACAAGCACGACTCCTCCCTCCTTAAAGAAAGTTCTGACTCCTTTAGCCGACAACGGCTTCATCAAACAAGCCTCATCAGAAATCTCACTCAGATCTCCAAACACAACGGTTTTATCAGCACAATTAAGCATTACATGATCTGTCGATAACCAGTCCATCCCCATAATTAGATCTATCTGGGACAGTGGTAAGTAGATTAAATCCACGGTAAATGTTCTACCATTTACCACTATCGGACATCGAGACACAACCGTCGACACCACCACAGGCACACCAATTGGGGTGGATACAACCAAGTCGTAAGGCAACCACTCCATGTGCAATTTCAAGCGGTTCACACATTCAATAAATACAAAGGAGTGTGTCGCTCCCGAATCAAACAACACTAAAAGAGGAATACCTGCCACCATGCAATTACCTTTATCAAGTCATCCACATCTGATGCCTCTGCACCACTCATGGTAAACACTTGGCCAGTGGATCGAGGTCGTTCAGTCCTCACAGTATTCACACCCTGCCATAACTTAGGACAATACCTCTTGATATGTCCAACCTCCTTCTAGTTAAAGCAGCTAAGCGCCGTCCCCGGGCACACATCACCAACATGAAATCAGCCACATTTGTTGCATAAAGATGGAGAGTTAAACTGTGACCCTCCCACATTTACATGAGTCCTCGTCCCATGCGAAGTATATCCTCAGCTACCAGTTGGTGGAGAGTAAGGTTTTCGTTCCTCTTGGAACACCTTGCCCTTCCCTTTTCCGTGCAAAAAATTTCGTTGAGGCCCAAAGTTCTTGGGAGGAATTACTTTATGTATCGTCGCCTCATCGATAGCCAGGTCATCTTCATACATCCTACACTTGTTCACCAAGGTAGGAAAATCAGAAATTTCTTGGTGCCCAAACATGCTTTTCAACTTGGGCTTCAATCCCGATTCAAACTTAGAGCACTTGGACCTCCCGTCCACCTCCAATTCGGAGTAGGGACAAAACCGGGTCAATTCTTCAAACTTGGCCGCATAATCTCCCATCGACATGTTTCCATGTTCCAACTTCAAAAATTCTATTTCTTTCTTCCTCTTCAGATCAGCAGGAAAGTACTTATGAAAGAATTTTTCTTTGAATGTAACCCAGGAGATCAATCTTCCCTCCGCTTCCATTTGGTGCCGAGTAAATTCCCACCAGTTTTCGGCCTCCTTCACTAGCATATAAATGGCATATGCAAAATTCTGAGCCTCCAAACAGCTCATGGCCCTGAAGATCCGCTCCACTCCTTGGATACACTCAATGGCAGCATCAGGAGCAAATCCCCCGTGGAATTAATTGGGGTTCCTCCTGCACAACTCATCCAACCCTAGGTATTATGACGGTCCGGGTGGAACTAGGGTTTGTGAACACGGACTTGGTGCTAGATTCTGGTTCAGGTTATGCAAGTTCTCATTGACTTACTGCAATGCCGCCACCATTTGAGCCAACAGATCATTTGGAACATTCTGAATCGCTCATCTTCCTCTTCCTGCTATGGGTACCTGTACTCATTCACTTGTTAGTAATCGAATTTTATCTAAACAAGGATTAGAAATTTGTACAAACCAAACAATTCAAGCACATAAAGATCAAAAAGAAGCATGTAAGGCCATATCCTAGGCCGCAGGATTAATTATGCTACATAACTTGAGCCAAAGTTTGCTACATCGCTTGAGCCAAAGTGTGCTACATTGCTTGAGCCAAAGCTTGCTACATCACTTGAGCCAAAGCGTGCTACATCGCTTGAGCCAAAGTTGCTACATCGCTTGAGCCAAATCTTGCTACATCGCTTAAGCCAAAGCTTGCTACATCGCTTGAGCCAAAGCTTGCTACATCGCTTGAGCCAAAGCTTGCTACATCGCTTGATCCAAAGCTTGCTACATTACTTGAGCCAAAGTTTGCTACATCACTTGAGCCAAAGTTTGCTACATTACTTGAGCCAAAGTTTGCTATATCACTTGAGCCAAAGTCGCTAACTAATCATGGTCGGATAAAACGAGTTTTCTTTTCAATGATACACCATCAATTCATAAACAGTAAATCCACGCAATCCTTATGACAAACATACTCATATATGTTTATAATAAATAAGCGGTTCACAACTTGATCATTATCCACAACCAGAAAATCCACACATTTTCTATTACAATGCACAAGTTAAAGACTTATCCTTACCTTGGTGAGTGTTGGGTTTGGTTCTTGGTAACTTCACAAGTTCCAGCGACACCGCCTCCAACTTTACGATCTTTCCTCATTCCCACCATGTAACACAATGTTAGTCATTTATTCCAAATAACACATAAACAACTCATATTGCATCTTTAACCATACAGGAGATTTAAACATTTTCAATGTTTCTAAACTACTTTCATTATAAGTTTACAAACACCTAAAACATACAAATTCATCTCATATTTCAACATTGAAGTGCATATTCATCTTCTACATCTAACATTTTACCCATTTCCCTCTTTAACCACATTTTCATTTTAGGGTTTTGGGGTTTTCATGAATCAACCCACAAAACCTTTCCATTCTTGAAATACCAACTCTAAACCAAGAGTTTACAAGAGAAAAACAACATAAAACGAACCATAACTCAAAAGGATGAGTTTCCATGGTTTCTCACATTTTGAGAAGAGATCCAATATACCCAAAACAAGTTTCAAAGGGAAGAAAAGAGTTAGAATCAAGAGTTTTACCTCTTTTCAAGCTCCTTGATGATTCACAAGACTCTTTGCTCTTGAAAATGCTCTCTTATCTCACTTATCTCTAGGTTACCCATTCTCGCTCAAGCGAGAAAATCCCGCCCATTTGAAAAACTCATATTTGACCCTCTCGCTCAAGTGAGGGTCCTCTCGCTCAAGCGAGAATCTCACAGCCTCTACAGCTTCAGAGTTGCCATTTCTTGCCTAGGCGTGACAACTCTTGCTCAGGTGAGACCACTCTCGCTCAAGCAAGAATCCTTCAGTATTGCCCATTATTTCACTCACCCAAGTGAGCCACTCTCGCTCATGCTACACCTTTCTCACTCAAGCGAGATTTCCAGGACTAATACTATAATTTAATGACTTTAAATTTAGTGTCTCACATCCTTGGCACTCAAGCATTGAGAAACACTAAAGAACTCATCATATGGAAGTGCAGAAGTAATAATATTTTAGCTTTCAAATCAAGCTGCATTTTCCTTTTTTCCTCATTGGTAAAGAGACTTCTTGGCTTCTCTTTGGTTTCTCCTTCCACCAAGTATAGTGGAATATAAGGTCCATACTGTATGGCATCCCAAATATCTGTATCAATGGCCTATATGAATATTCCCATTCTAACCTTCTAATAGGCGTACCTCTCGCCACTAAAAACTAGAGGGCGATTGATGGATGCGTCATCGCCGCCAAAAGGATCAACGATCTAAGCGGTTAAGTTAGAACTCACGTACTAACTATGCTACCACTTATTGGGTATAACACAAAACAAATAACACCTTGAGGGAGGGTGAATAGGTGTGCGCGAAAGCAATTAACACTTTTTTCGGTGAATGATAAATTCTGAAATATTCTCAGTTTAATCGATTAAAGCTTCACTTAATCGATTAAATTGATCTGTTATTAATTGATTAAAGTCAGGTTTAATCGATTAACCTGATTCTTGCGATCTTTGAAAAACAGCTTTCTTGCAAGAAAAGTTACCACGTTTTCAATCAAGAACAGATGCAATCTACTCAAAGAATTTATGCTAATGTATTTAACAGAAACAAAACATGCACTAAATTCAGTAAGTAAATCAATTAAACATATAATGCGAAAAACGATTGAAAAAGTAAAGAGATAAGGGATCAAGAAAATTTGAGACGACGATTTTATCCTGGTTCGTTTGCGGGTCCACTTGCAAATTACATTCAGTCCTCCTCTTCTGATCTAGGGAGATTTTCTTCACTATTTGAATAATATTTTACAAAACAATCGTTCAAATAAACTTTACAAATGCTCCCTTCTTGGTCTTAGAGTCTCTCACTTCGGTTTGACCTTCAACTCGCCTCTTTCGGAAAATCCTCACCTACTCACGGTACAGCCCCAACCGATGATCACTCCCTACCAAGACCTTTGTAAAGGTGAAGACTACAACCTAACCGCATCTAGGATTTTCTCTCAAAAATTGTCTAATTATCCAAGTTACAAATGCACCTAAAATGTGCGGATATGAAATTGTAAAAGCACTAAAAATTACCCAACCAAGAAATCTCACAAAGACTCAAAGAAACTATGTGTGATTAATGCTTGGTTTTCCAAAATCAATATGAAAGATTAAGCTCAAAAAGGATAATTTTCAACTATCTTATATCTCTCATGTAAAGCAAGAAAACTTGAATAAACTTTTTCGCACAGCAAGAAACTCTCTCTAAAGATATGAAACTTAAGTACAGAGAAATTTACACACTTGTGAATTTTCAAAATCACTAACTTATGAACATTTGGGAAAAAATCAGCTTTTATAGAATTGTTTTTAGCTGATTTCAACTACTATAACTCCATTTAATGGATTAATCTCATACTTAATCCATTAATTGGTTCTCAAGTTCATTTAATCGATTAACACAAGTTGTAATCAATTGACTGTGTTAAAAAGTGTTTTCTTGATGCATGATGAACCTTCTACATGATGTGTATATGTATGATACATGATTTTGAAAATATATGGGATATATCCAGTTTGATGCACTTAAAATCATGTTATCATATGTAAATGCATGAGCATGTGAATCATGTATGAATGTATGCAAGTCTCATTTTAGTTATATTCAATTTTAGACTTTGTGAGACTTCCATTCTAAGTTCACCTAGTTCAGACTCTACCCAATCAAACATAGACTCTAGAAATATAAAACTTTAGCCTAAGTCTACTTGAAAGATGTTGAGTCTTGACCTTGTTGTTTGTTGAGTTGCACATGTCTTCAAGCTTGCTTTGTCTTATCGGTGTCCTCTCTTTGACTTCTCTTTGTCTTCACTTTATCTTCATCAAAAAAATATAGTGATGCATGTTGTATTTCCATCTCCCCAATGTAATGATGCACGCTTGCATTCTCAACCCAAGTCTTGACCATTGGAAATTTGCAAATAAGGTTTTGAGATACCTTCAAGGAACAAAGGACTACATGCTTATGTTCAGACGAACCGATGAATTGGAGGTGGTTGGCTACTGTGACGCTGACTTTGATGGTTGTATCGATTCAATAAAATCCACTTCAGGATATGTTTTTATGCTAGCTGGTGGAGTCGTGTCTTGGGGAAGCACCAAGGAGAAATTGATTGCTACTTCCACAATGGAGGCTGAGTTTGTATCGTGTTTTGAAGCTATATCTCATAATATTTGGTTGAAAAGTTTCATATATGGGCTTAGAGTTGTTGTCTCTATTTCTAGGCCACTAAACTTGTACTATGACATAAGAGAATGTGTTAAGGACGGTAAAGTTGCCATCCAACATATTACCATTGCTTTGATGATTGCGGATCTTTGACTAAAGGCATGCCACCAAAACTCAACTCCCAACAAACCCTTAAAGTAAGATATATGTGTTAAAGTTCATTTCTCAATCCATAAAAATGTGATATAGTAAGAATTTAATATCTATGTACTTAAATATGTAAAGTTTTATACACAGTCACTATATCATCTATCACTTTTTTGGATTACTTTTTTTTAAAGACTCAATAATGATTAAATATGAATGATTGATAATACAATAACAATATATATATCTAACACACTATTAATAGATACATTTTTTCTAATATAATATTTAGTATAGCATAAAATTTATACACGACATTGGATAATCATTATTCATATTTATTATTTTTATTTAAGAGATAATGATTACACAATATGAATAGTCGATGATAATTATACAATATAAAAAAACTCTTATAAGATCAATATACTTTATCTAATATACATATTTTATAAAAGTCACAAAAGCATCTCTTATAAGATCAATATACTTTATCTAATATACATATTTTATAAAATTCACAAAAGCATCTTTGTAGGTAATTAATTTACCAAAGTTTAAGAACACATTGAACGATCATAACTGAAAACAAATGGAAGAAGAATTTAATAGCGAGACAACAAAGCAATTCCAACGTCCAATGAGAAAGAGTTGCCATACATATCCTTTGAAGTAAATTCGTCCATAAGGTACTCAATACTGTGACTGTGACTGAGACCTGCAGGGCATAGGCCACAACATCCACCCATGAGAAAAACTTCGTCCACGGAAATAAAAAATATTAATAGTAAATAGAAATTAAATCACATATCCAAAAGAAAAAGGAAAAAAGAAAAAGGAAAAAAGATAAAGAGAAATTAAAGTAGATTACTAAAGCAAAAGTAACAAGAAAAGAAAATGAACTCGGTCCCATTGTCAACCCAAGGTATAATAGTAAAAAAAAGGAAGTAAGTTAATTTTATTTTTATAATAGTAAAAGAAAAAGAACTTGGTCTCAATGTCTTGTATAATCATTATTCATATTTATTGCTTTTATTTCTCTCATTACATTTCATAATTTTATTTTAGTTAGTCTTAGTGGTTTAGTGAGACTTGGTGAACTTAGGATGACAACAGGGTCGGGCGGATACTGATAATGCTTACCTATACCCATATCCATATTATTTATGGGTATCCATACAAATAGCAGGTATTCACTAGTACCCAATAGATTTTCACTTTTAACTATATATTTATATATGTTATAATAATTATTATATAAAAATAATTATTACTTGAATAATATGATACATATATGATAATTTTATGGATTTATAGTCCAATCACTAAAATTTATTATGAAATAATAATAAAGTAGAAAAAATTAATCTTAAAAATAATATTAATAAAATATAATATATAAAATATTTAATTATAAATACGCGGGTACCTGTGTGACAAATATCATGATATCCATTCTTACCCATAAATTATTTTATGGGTATTCGTTGCGGGTATTTTCACGAGTATATATGGGTTGGATTTTTTTACCACCTAGGCAGACTTAAGGGGAAGTAAGTTAATAATTATGTGGATCCAACACTTGAGTGTATGATTGCTGAGCGTTTAAGTGTGAAAAGAGATCAAATGAAGACTTTATTAATGAAAAACTCGTGAAATCATTGTTATAGTATGTTTGTGAGTTGAATTTTGGAGGGTAACTGGAGAGTGATGAAATATATTTATGAGATAACTCTGAAGTCTTTCATTTCTTTCGTTTCCTTCCAAATTTCAATTTGCAAACAAACAATTAAAGTTGTCTCCCTTATGGACAAATCTTCACTCTCCCTATTCATGCCCGTTATCAATGGAACTTAGTTGGAGACTTCCTCATTACGAACACCTCCCACAACAAACTCTTCTACTAAAGTTGGTACCAATTTGTGTAGTTAAATAACATAAAAATGTGAATAAAAATACATGTAGTGTTTGAAAGGGATCACGGATTAGTGTTTGAAAGTGAATTTGTAAGGCAAAACATAAAATTATTGTTTGAAAGGGATCACAGATTTTCAAGAAGAAGAAAACTTAACTGGTTTAAAGGGAGCATGTATAACCAGAAGGAGGAGTCTTCCCACAAGTTATAAGAAGCTGAATAGCAAGTGGAACATAAATATTAAGGTTCATATACTTCAACTTAAGAGTAGTACAAAGACACACTGCAGCCTCAAGCTCAACTAGCCCTTGTAACAAAGGGCAGCACTTATTCACATTAGGGTTTCCAATGCCAATATGCACAAACTGGCCAAGAAGATCCACACAAGCACCCAATTTCAGTGTGTCAATGGGGCATGTAGCTTGAGCTGGTGGAAGTGTAATGGGTGGGTTCTTCACAATTGGTGGGAGTGTGATTGGTGGAAGTGTTATGGGTGGAAGGGTAATGGGTCTTTTGGATTTCTTAGAAGGTTTATGGGACTTAGTTGATTTTTGACATTGGCCACAACTAAGAATTGGAGTGGCAGAAGAGATGAAGAGCATGCAAATGAAGAGGGAAGCATTGATCCTTGAGGAGTTCATACTTCTAGTTCTGGGTTTCTCTCTTTGCTGCTAAGAGAAGTTAATTCAGAGAGAAATGGAGTAGCTTTGCTCTTTAGGAAGAAGGAGGTGATATATAGAACAAGTTTCTGTTTTTATTTTTTATTATTCTTTTTAAAATCAAACGGTTTAACTAGTGCTTTAAATTGAGATTGTTGTTATGTTACTTTTACCGTAATGATGGAAAATTGTGGGAAAGTGTCGTCAATGTTATTATAATTGTGGTTAGAGTGACTCTTGAAATTATAATATTGTTATTGTGACAGGTGGTGGATCTAGGATAGGGGAGTTGGGTACAAGTTATATTGAGTGATTTAAAATACATCAAAATAAGATAAATGAATAATATGAATGCAATTTTATATAATTATAATATTAATATGTATAGACAAAAAATTTATGGTGTACATGTATTTTTATGTTTAATCAAAAGTATCTCCTCACCTCATATCTTAAGAATTAATCAATTTTGAAGTATGTTGAGTAAGGAATTAAATGAAGTATAAGTGGCTCCGTCAATAATTATAATTGTGGTTGTGGATCACAATTTAAAATATATTTTTGTGTGTAAAGCATGTAAAAAAGAAGAAAGAGATGATGATCTCTTTTATTTTCTTCATTTTCATTGTATAAATCATAGAACCTGTAGTATAGTGCAAGTAACTGGATGTGTAAGTTTATTTATTTTAGCAGAAATTAAAAAATGAAAGTTAGTAATTAAAGTATGAAACTATATGTGCATTTTGTTTTTTTTTTCTGTGGACCCGTAGTTTAGTATTTACTCATCCACTTTAATTTTTAGTTAATAGTGTTAAAATAAATGGAGATATATGTAATGGTAACAAGAGAGAAATAATATGTATAATTTGATTAAAACTTGAGGTGGGTGTAATTTTTACTCTTAATATAGAACAGTATGATTAGTTAGGTAGAACAACTAGTAAGTTACCCGTGCATTTGTACGAGACAATACTTTTTTGTCGTATGATTAAGAATACAGATATTATATGAGCATTCATATAATTAAGAATACATATGTTACTCGTACATTCGCATGGTTAAAAAAATACATGTTACTCATGCATTTGTATTTTTAAGAACACATGTGAACCATGCATTCGTATGGTTAAAAACACACATGTTACTCGTACATTCCCATTGCTATGAACATATGTTACATATGCATTCACTTAGTTAAAACACACATGTTAACCGTACATTCACATTGTTAAGAAAACAAGTGTTACCTGTGTATTTGCCTATTCAAACACATGATGAAAATAAATGATACTTTCAGATTTGAATATTCTAACGAAAATAAGAAATCAAAACATGATACTGTAAAAGTTGTACAAAATGAAACAATTTTTTCAATTTCAAATATGATTTTTTTAAATGAAAATAGGGAAATCAAATCTTGATACTATATGAGTCTTTTTACTAAAAAAATATTTAAAAGTTATAAAAAACTTCAATTTCGAATTTGATTTTTTTAATTATAGTAGGGAATAATTAAAATTCAATTGGTAAAGTATTACAAAGCTTTGATGAGGTGAAAAGTAGATAGATTAATGCAAATATTGAATGAGGTAAAACTGTATAGTTTTTTTTCAATTTAAATAAAGTACATTAATTCTTATAGTATTAGTAAACGTTAAATAAAGTAGATAGATTAATGCAAATATTGAATGAGGTAAAATGGTATGATTTTTTTAATCTAATTAGTTGGATGATAAAATCTTATTAGTGATTTAGAATTGGTTAGATGTATGTAATTGAATATAATTAATAAAGGTGGGAAGGTTGCAGAAACAAATTTGTTTAGTCTTATTGAGTTATTGACGAATCAACTACTCAAATTAGATGGTATATTGATTAATAGAGTATATGTTAAATTGGAGAGATTTAGTGACCATATTTACACATTTAAGTGAGAAAAAATGGAAAACATGAATATCAAATACATTTGTTGCTTCTAATTTTCAATTCCAATGATAAAAAATTTCTTCTACAAAAATTATTTATGAACATTTGTGTCCAAGAAAAAATAGGTGGAAAATAAGATGAATAATGAATTGAATCATTAATTGGAGTAGATTGTATTTTTAATTAGCATTTAAATTATTAAAATATAAAATGTATAAAAAGTGAGGATGTAGTATAGTAATGTGCATAATAATAGGATAGAACACTTTTGGAGAAAAAAAAAGTGATAGAGGAAATGACATGTGGCTAGGAGGACATTCTTTTCTTATATAGAAATAGATTTCAACAAAAAAGTTTTTATAACTCTTCTTCTACAGCAACTGCTCTATCAAAAAAGTTCTCTACCCAAAAATACCATTTAAACTTAGCCACAAGTTAAACCATGGTTGATTAGGTGAAGTATGAGTTGTCTTGCACTACATTGATTTAACTTGTGGCATGAGAGTGAATATAACATTCTACAATTATGCTGTTAAATACGAAGCGGATGAACATAAACAACTTCTAATTAAGCGAGTGCGATTAATATTGATAACTGAATATAAAATCAACAGCATTGATAAAGACAAGGTTGGTAAAGTTTGGAGAAGTAAAAGTTCAAATTCCTTTTAGAATCTATCTGAAATAAAACACACAGGATCCGCTGAAGATTGCAGAAAAAATCGAATTTATTGTAATTCAAGTATCTCTGTTACTAATATTAGGAGGAAAGTAACCTATCAGATTGCATTTGTATGATTCAACTAGCAAGAGCTTTGGAGGCTGATTTATTGAGCAATGATGGAGAGAATTTAGGACTTGGGTGGAATACAAATAAGAGCAAAAGTTCATTTTTTTTATTATGGAGAGGAGATACATTTACTTAACATCTTATTCATTTATTTTATGAAAATCTAATTGTTCAGATCTATTGACTAATTTAAATTACATGAACCATTAGATTTTCATAAAATATATGAGTTGTGAATTAAGTTTTTTTAACTTACTCCTAAAGTAAGTGGATCCCCTGTATTTAGTGTGAATGAGACATAATAGTAATTCAATAATTAAACTACTTATGTAATATATTTTATAATAAATATAAAAAAGTATGAAATAAATATTATTATTTGTGTTGAAATTGTTCAATTATTAACCATAAAATGACTACTAGATTGAATGTTCAAATTCTTAGTATGAGATTTTGGAAAATATGTATAAAAAAATTTCATACAGAAATTGATTTTATCGGGTACAATCCAATACAATTTGATTAGTATATTTTTTGACCAATTTAATTGTACTGTATATTTATCATAACTAGTATGGGTACCATAAAGGAGGTAAATGCAAGCATGCTAAATCATGATTTTGATGAAGACAAAGGACTAAAGCTTAAAGATAATGGATATTTCAACAACAACATAGCAAGATTCACATTAAAGTAAGGATCATGAAGACCAAGAGTAATTATTTTCTTTTTTAGGTCCTTAAGATGATTTGATTGGGTAGAGTCTAGGGTAGGTGAACCTTTGATAAATCTCACATAACATGAGCATATTGCAAAAAAAAAAAAAAGAATTTCACACATAACATGATTAAAATATATTTTAATATGCATACATGATTTTGGGCACTTATACTTAAATATTTTTCAAAATCATGCATCATACATATATCATACATGTGAAGAGGTTCATGCATAATGAACTAAGTATTTTTTTAGAAAACTCTTTGTAAATGAGAAATACATTAATCGATTAAGTACTTATTTAATCGATTAAATCAATTTTCTATTTTGGAATCTTGGACGTTTTTAAAGAAACGTTAATCGATTAAGTGAACATTTTAATTAATTATCCCGAATAGACAGGTATTTCACCATTTTTCAATGTGAAAATTAGAAACTAGAAAATCATACCTTTAAAGAACGAAATTGGGAACCCAAAAAACAAGAGTAATTGTTTGAGAAAAGAGAAAAATCATTCATTAGAAAATAGAAGAATTTTTTAGTATCTTCGGAAAGAGAGAATTTTCATATCTTGAGGATTTTCAAAGATTTTCTTTTGTGAATCTCATTTATTCATTTTTCATCTCTGTATGTGAGATTCATTAAAGGGTTGCATGCATAATTGTTAGTGTATGTTTTAGCACATTCAAGGTGCATTAAAAGTTGTACACACACTTTACGGTTGTTATTCGCGGATTTATCTTTTTGTGGGTGAGGTATCACTTAGGAGAAAAGAGAGAAATTTGAGAGAAATCCTCAACTACGTCAAGGTCCAAGAGAAATCTTATTGGGATACTTAGTTAGAAGTGACAGGGAGTCATTAGAAGCTAGATCCATGAGAAGTCTCGGTAAAGAAGTGTTTGTATCAAAAATTTAAATTCTTCTAATGAAGCAAATCTCTCAAGATCATAAGGGGAGGCCTGCATGTAGTTTGCATGTGGACAAGCAAACGAACTAGGATAAAATCAGCTGTATTTTCTTCTCTTAAACCTATTCTTTACTTACTCACATTTATCGCTTTATTATATTGATTGATATCATTCTTTAAGTGATCATTTTATTAAGAAAACTTGCTCGGTTAATTGCACTCTGATTTCAACATTAAGAGCATATTAGGTTTTGTATAATCTATGTTATCTTGTTGTGTTGAAAGAATCAATAACCAAAAGATTTTTGAGAAAATGTTAGTTTAGTCGATTAAGCGTGCATATAATTGATTAATTTTGTTATGTGCTAATTGATTAAGTTTTCAAATAATCGATTATATTTGCTCTGTGTTAAATGATTAACTTGTCTTTTAATCGAATAAAACTAGTACAATTTTAAAATATCATTTGCACTTCGAATCAAGTTCAATCGTAATTTTTACCACCTATTCACCCCTGTAGATGAAAATAAAGCCCTTGTTAACTAACAAGGGGCACTATATATATAACCATTATGAGAATAACTGTTGAAAATTGCATACATTAAAGGCATATTAATGGGGTCATTAATGGTGATTTTGTAGTTGTGAAATGAAAAAAATTCCTTAGTCCCACATTGGTAGGAGGAATGATATTGAAAGGCTTTATAAGCCTTAAGTTCCCTCTTTGGGGTGTGCCCCAAGAGGTATAGTGGGTTTTGTGAGTGAGTGAGGACTCAAAGAAACAAAACACTTCCACACACGCGCATGCACCACCACCACTACCTCCTCCTTCGCCGCTGGTAGGCCGACTTGGATTGGGTTTCGGCTTGTGTAGCCATTTGGGGTGTACCACCCAATTGGACCGTCAGATGAAGGAGTTGTGGGAGGCCTCTGGCTATAAATAAAGGCTTTCCCCCTTCATAATTCCTTGCACCAATCGAGCAATCCTTCCTCGATTTTCTTATTTCTCCCTTATACTCTCAACCGAAGCATTTCTGGAAAACTTTTCTCCCTTTCTATCTATGACACTAAGAATTAACACAGGTAGCCAAATTGTGAGAATTTCGAGAACTGATATTGGTAGTCAAAGTGTGGAAAAAGAATTGTCACGGGTAGCCATATTGTGGGTATTTCGAGAATTGACAATGACAGTCATATTGTGGGTGTATTCGAGATTGATTCTTACAGTGCAGTAAGAAATCGAATAAGAGAGAACCCCATTGTTTTTTTCCTGAGGTCGATTTGGTTGATACTTTGCTTGCACATTTTTGGCAGTAGCACGAAATGTCTTAAAGATAGCGATGTGGTCGTGACTTAGCTAGTAAGTATTATTTCGTGTCATTGTTGCGAGCTACCGTAACAAAAAATTTAAGATGTTTCCTAATGCAATTACATTCATAGATAATATTACTAGGCCAAACAATTTTGACCCTAACAAACCATTTCAGTTTGATGAGACTAATTTCAAACGGTGGCCATATAAGATATAATTTTTTATTCACTGTGAGAAAAGTTGCCCACGTTCTAAAAATCGATGTCCCAATGGTGTCGGAAAAGGCTAAAAAACACGAGAAGGATAAATTGGCTATTGATATAGGTATTTGGAATGAAATTGATTACCTTTGTAAGAATTTCATTCTGAATAGGTTGTCATATGATCTCTATGATTATTGCAGCCCATACAAGTCTGTCAAATAAATTTGGTATACACTTGAGAAGAAATATGATACTTAGGAAGCTGGTTCTAAAAAGTATGTTGTTAGCCACTACCTCAAGTATCAGATGACTAATGATAAATCACTAGAGTCTCAGTCCCTTGAGATACAAAGAATTGCTCATGAAATTATTTCTGAGGGTATGCCCCTAGATGAACAATTTCAAGTGACTGTCATTATTAACAAACTACCTCCTGACTGGAAACCTACTCAGGCACAAGACTAAATAATTTTCTTTAGAATCTTTGGCCGCTCATCTTCGCATTGAAGAAGAGGCTCGTAGACAAGATTGGAGAAATTAGGTGCTGATTATCTCCAATAATAGCACTACAAAGAAATTCTCAAGTGCAGCTCTGAAGCCTATGAGCATTAATTTTAAGAATCAGAACCACAATGAGAATAAGACTACGAACACTAGTTGCAACAAGAATTGGAACCCCCATAAGGTCGAATATGCTAAGCCACCTGCCAAGAATGACTCTGACATCTTGTTTATTTGCTTCAAATGTGGGAAGCTAGGTCATGTGGCATGCAAGAGTAAAAATAAACCAATAAATCATCCTCCACATGCCAACATGATTGATGAGCCATTTGTGGCGGTGTTATTTGAGGTTACTATGGTTGGAGGAACTTATGGGTGGTGGGTAGATACTGGCGCCTCCCGCCATGTCTGCTATAATTGTGTCATGTTTAAAACATGCACTGATACTGGTGACAAGAAAGTGTTGATGGGTAAGTTGTTGCTGGTGATGTGGAGCTTAAATTTACATATGGGAATGCTCTGATTCTCAAAGATTTGACGCACACTCCAGAGATGAGGAAGAATTTAGTTTATGGTTTTACCCAGACCATAGGGGAAGACTTGTACACTCTTACTAGGAATGGAGTATTTGTTGGGAAAAGGGTATGTCATTGATGGCATGTTTAAATTAAATGTTGATGTTTTGATGAATAAAATTTCCAATTCAGTTTACATGTGGTGTGATTTTAATATTTGGCATGCTAGACTTTAGCATATTTATAAACATGCAATTTCTAATTTGAGTACCTTAGGTTTAATTCCAAAGTTATCTAGAAATGATTTTGAAAATTGTGAATCATGTAGTCAAGCAAAAATAACTAAAAAACCACATAAATCAGTAGTGCGAGAATGTTAGGCATTAGGTTTGATACACTCTGATATATGTGAATAATATGGAACGCTAATTAGATATGGTAAACATTATTTTATTACTTTTACTGATGACAGCTTTGATTTTACTTATGTACATATTATAAAAAATAAAAGTGAAGTGTAACATCTCAAATTTACTTTTTCCTAAGTACTAAGAAACTTAGAATTTAAGAGTTGTGCTGAGTGTTTCTCGCTTGAGCGAGAGGGCCTCGCCCAAGCGAGGGACTCAGAATTTCTATCGGACCTGTGATTCTTGCCTGAGCGAGAGAGTGATCGCTCAAGCGAGGGAGAGTTGAGCACCCTGCACGATTCTCGCCTGAGCGAGGAGCGGTTGCTTGAGCGACAACATCAGAGTTTGAAAATTTGAATCGTCAAGGGCATCTCGCCCAAGCGAGCCCCGTCATCCGAGCAAGAGTCCAAAACCCTGAAACCTAAAATAGAAGCCCCAAGTGATAAAGGAGACACTTTTACAAAAAAAGAAAGAAGAGAAGCGACTCCCTCTACCCTAACACGTGTAGAAGTGAAAGAAAGCTTGAGAAGAGGTAAAACCTCTTGATTCTAACATTCACCCTTGTTATGAAACCGCTTATGGTGTTCATGGATCTCTTCTCTTAATGTGAAAAACCTCATAACGCTTCCTTTTTGGGTTGTGGTTCATTTTTATGTTGTTTTTCTTTTGAAACACATGGTTGAGGGTTTAGTTTCGAAAATGGTGTTGATTTTGGGAAAACCGTGGACCAAAACAAAATGGTTGTCAATGAGGGTGAAAGATGAGATTACGAATGAGGTTTGTGGGTTATTGATGTGTTCTTAAAAAGAAAATACTATTTATTTGAATGCTTTGTACTTCGGATAGTTAGCGATTTCGAATCGTTGAAATATGAACTTACTCCGTTTATTAATGACATTGTTTATTTGGTATGATATGTGTAATTATTGGGTATTATTGTTGTGTTATATGAATGAGGAAAGATCCTAAGGTTTGGAGAGGCAGAGGAGGATCTAATAAGGTTGTGGAACAAAAGCACTAACTCATACTCAGGTAAGGGAGAAACATTATAATTATTAATGATGAAACATAATGATGTGTTTTCATGTGGAGGATTATTATGAATAAATTGTTGGGAACTTAATTTTGAATATTTTGCCCTATGTGGTATTGTATCGCCCTATGTGGTGTTGAATGTCTTGCCCTAAATGGTATTGTATTGCCTTATATGGTGTTGAATGTCTTGCCCTATGTGGTATTGTATCGCCCTATGTGGTGTTGAATGTCTTGCCCTATGTGGTATTGTATCGCCCTATGTGGTGTGGAATGTCTTGTCCTATGTGGTATTGTATCACTCTTTGTGGTGCGGAATGACTTGCCCTTTGTGGTAATATAATCACCCTAAGAGGTTGGAGTATTGTGACTGACGTATTATTAATTTGAGTGAGATAACTAGGTACATGGAAGATGAGATGTCTTCGGGCATGGTATTACTCTTTATATGGTAAGTTATGGGTGATATCGATAATGAGGATATTATGTGAATGTGCCCGGAAAAGGTAGTTCCGATATGAAATATAAAATGGTTAAAATGTGACGACGTTTGAGGTAGTAGGTAATTGGTTGTTAAAACTGTCTTATTCTTAGTATATCCATTTATATAATTCTACTGTTTATGATTATGTATCAATCTAAAATGCTGATTATTATGAGATTAGATGTCTTACTCCCTTTGTGTTTGTGTTCTTTTATGTTTGTGATAATCGAATTGCAGGTGAAGCAAAGGAGCAGGAGAACGAGGTTGGAATGTAGTGTGGATCATAATATTTTGCATGTAATATGTTGGTGTGGAATTTGTGACGTGTAACCCCAATAACTTGTAGGATTGGTAAATTATTACTAGACTTCACCATTGACAAATTGATGTACTTTTAATTGATTAAAGTAGTGGTTGTAACGACCCAACTTCATATCCTAGAGATTATACTATTTGAATATAAAACACATTTATTGCAACCACAAAATTTCGTTATAAAAGTTATAATTCCAAAGGTAAACACATGTGAGCATATGAATAATTACTCCATTACTATATGTCATCATATTTGTCAATAATTAACTCTCATATGCATCTAAGTTCTATTACTAATATAGTAATCACTGTTACAAATCATTTAACAAAGGACGAAAGGTCAAATTAGTACTATACCCAACCTACTAGTTATCAGAATTACACATCATTGTTTCTCAAAATATATTAATATTAGGAAAGAAAAAGTTACAACATACAACAACCACAATCTACTCCGCTTTTACTTTACCTGCAATCCAATTATTACCAAACAGAAGAAACACAAACACAAAAGTAGTAAGACAATTATACTTATAACAATTAGGGTAACAATTGGATAATTAATCATTAATGCTAAAAAATATGACAATAAATAATCTGAAGAATAAACATCTTAAAACACCATCATATACTACCTCGATCACCATCCTTTTCAACCATATTCATATATACTCCACATCGTCACCATACTCAACTTACCACATCCCGAATAGTACCATACCTTGATTCCACACATTTCCATCTTTCATAAATATATATATATATATATATATATATATATATATTACAATACCACATAGGACAAGACATTCAACACCACACAGGGCGATACAATATCACATAGGGCAAGACATTCAACACCACACAGTGCGATACAATATCACATAGGGCAAGACATTCAACACCACTTAAGGCGATTGAATACCACAAAGGGCAAGACATTCAACACCACTTAGGGTGATACATTACCACATAGGGCAAGACATTCACATTTATAACCTCAACACTTTATCCACAATAATCGTCCACATGAAAAAACATAATTTATGTTTCATCATTAATAAATACAATGCTTATCCCTTACCTGAATACGAGATAGTGTTTGGATTCTGCAACCTTGTTAGAGCTTCTCTCTTCTCCTCCAACCTTAGGATCTTTCCTCATTTACATGGCATAACCAACAATAAACAATCATTATTCATGTAATATCAACAAACAATTTCATACAATCACTCGACATTCACAAATGACATAAATTCATATTCCAATGATTTACCCACTCTAACCATTTGGGTCAAAATCATTCAAATTATATACACTTCCTATCTCAAGAAACATTATAAAATTTTGAACATTTCTACCACATCACTCACCCATATTCATAAACATCTCATTTTCCCCATTATTTTCAAGAAATCATCATACCAACACTATTTCACAAATTGACTATAAACCACGAGTTTTCAAGAGAAAACCCAAAATAAACGAACCACAACCCAAAAGGAGAGGTTATGGGGTTTTTCCTACCAAGAGAAGAGATCCATTCATACAACAATGGGTTTTAAAACGATATTGAGTGTTAAAATTAAGAGGTTTACCTCTTCTCTAGTTTCTCTTTGCTTCTACACGAACTATAACCAAGAAAATCGCCTTCTCCTTTCTTTTCTCCCAAAGTTATATCCCTTTTTCACGTTTGGGGTTCTATTTTAGGGTTCAGGTTTTTAGACTCTCGCTCAAACGAGAAGTTCACGACTTTTCAAATTTCAAACTCTGATGCTCTCGCTCAAGCGACGGGGCCTCTCCTAGGTGAGAATCATTCAGTCCCCTCAGATCCCTCTCGCTTGAGCGAGTACACCCTCGCTTAGGGGAGAATCCTAGAAAAATCCTGGGAGAAACTCTGAGCCCCTCGCTTGGGCGAGACCCTCTCGCTCAAGCGAGAATTTCTCAGTATTTCCCAGACTTTCTGAGTTTCACTATACCTAGGAAAATTAGAATTCAAGGTGTTAATGGTACCATTATCGTCATTAGGTTTTAGACAATATTAAGTTTAATGATTGGCGATGGTAAATCCACAAAGTATTTATGAAAGGATTCTATGATTATCTACTAATTATCTCGAAGTGTTAATTTAAATACAAAGTTTTTGTAACTATAATAATTGTGTTGTATATTAAAAGAGGTAAATCTCTAGGATACAATTTGGGCCATTACATGAAGCGCTTGACATATTTAAGTTATATATGACTGAAATTGAAAATCAAATCAACAAGAAAATAAAGAAACTTATAAGCGATAGAGACACTGAGTAATGACGAAAGAAATATGATATTATTTTAATAATTGGCATGTTAAACTTTGTCATATTAATAAACATGCTCTAATTTCTAGCATGTATAATGATTTTTATAAATTGAATGACAATTATTCATGAAACAACTACACCATATTTACCGGAAATGAATGATAAATATGAAAGAAAGAATAGAACATGAACTTAATTAGTTGTAGCTATTTTGTTAAGTTTTGGTAAAACATCCTCTTGGTAGGGTGAAATTCTTTTAATTATTTGCTATGTGTTAAATAGAGTCCCTACGGCTAAAAACGAAATTCCACATATGAAATTTTTAAGATTAGGCAACCAAACTTGTCTTATTTGAGAACTTGGGGTTGTAATGACCCGATTTTCTTCCCTTGAAAATTTTTCATTTATTTTAATCCTTTCTTACTTACAGTCGTCACCGTCATTGAAAACTTTCAAGTATCTCTCTTATAAAAATACTCTTTACCCTATTATATTATCATACAAATTTATGTTGCGGAAAAACATAATTCATTCAAATAGCATTTACCATATACGACCAGTTATGGGTTTCCCAGAGTTATAAAGTCTATAACTACACATATCCGTATTAATCTAAATGGATTTACAGTCATCCCATAATGTTATCAAATTAACTACATCGTCAAGTAGCAAATAAAGACAAATAGGTTAATAAACAGAAAAGCTTCCTAAGTGAGCTTCTTCTCAAAATCCTTCATTTACCTGCAATGGGATTATCATAAACAACACACAAAACAAAAGGGAGTAAGTCATTAGTTCAAAACTAACATCACATGATAATCCATATTCAAATACAATTAAGCATTGATATAAATCATAACCACAAATAAGTAAATGTAAACGTTCATATATTCTTTCTTTCATTTCCACGTTATTCATATTCGTCCTATAGTATATATATCCCATAATATATATTCTATAGCACGCCTACTACGTTCCTTTGAAACCTCATACTTCTCATCATTCATATCCACCCTATAGAATATACATCCCATACTATATACTCTATAGCATGCATACGACTTTCATTGTGACATTCTCAGTTCTCATCCTTCATATTCACCTTATATAATATATATCCCATACTATATATCATATAACATGCATCTGACTTTCATTGTTCACATCTTCCACTTTATCATCCATATTCACCCTATAGAATATATCTCATACTATATATCCTATAGCATGCATATTCGTTTATCTCAAATCTTTTTGTCCCATTGCTTATTCTCGCCATCAGGCTTACTCTTTACCACATCCGGTCATTTACACTACTCTAATAATCCACTACCACATCGGGTAGGTAATTTCTCAATGATCCACTACCACTTCGGGTAGGCAATTTCCCTTAATAATCCACTACCACTTCGGGTAGGCAATTTCCCTTAATGATCCACTACCACTTCGGGTAGGTCATATACAATACCACATAGGGCAAGTCATACACAATACCACATAGGGCAAGTCATACACAATACCACATAGGGCAAGTCATACACAATACCACATAGGGCAAGTCATACACCAATACCACATAGGGCAAGTCATACGCAATACCACATAGGGCAAGTCATACACAATACCACATAGGGCAAGTCATACGCAATACCACATAGGGCAAGTCATACACAATACCACATAGGGCAAGTCATACACAATACCACATAGGGCAAGTCATACACAATACCACATAGGGCAAGTCATACACAATACCACATAGGGCAAGTCATACGCAATACCACATAGGGCAAGTCATACGCAATACCACATAGGGCAAGTCATACGCAATACCACATAGGGCAAGTCATACACAATACCACATAGGGCAAGTCATACAGAATACCACATAGGGCAAGTCATACGCAATACCACATAGGGCAAGTCATACACAATACCACATAGGGCAAGTCATACACAATACCACATAGGGCAAGTCATACGCAATACCACATAGGGCAAGTCATACACAATACCACATAGGGCAAGTCATACGCAATACCACATAGGGCAAGTCAACGCCACGAAGGCTAATCAATACCACATAGGGCAAGTCAATGCCACGAAGGCTATACAATACCACATAAGGCAAGTCAACGCCACGAAGGCTATACAATACCACATAAGGCAAGTCAACGCCACGAAGGCTATACAATAATGCCAATACATTTACCTTTTCCATCGAATCATTAATTATGGAAACACGTCTCCCTTACAAACCTTTTACCTCTTTCACATACCTCATTCATATCAGTGAGTATGAATCAGAGCCACTTATCCCTTACCTTGGTGAGTGTTGGGGATCGGTTCCAAGTAACTTTAAAAGTCTCCTCCGCGATTTCCTCCAACCTTAGGATCTTTCCTTATTTTCACCAATAACAACCACGTCAATCATTTATTCAAAATAACACATAAATAACTCGTCTTTCATCATCAAACACACAAGGGACTCACATATTTTCAATATTTCCAAAACTACTTCAATACAAGTTTCTAAATATCAAAACGTACATGTTCATCTCATATAACAACATCAAAGCACAACTCATTATCCACATCTAACATTTCATCTCTTTCTCTTTATACTCATATTCTCATTTTGGGGGTTTTTTTGGGGGGGGGGGGGGGGGGGTTTCATGAATAACCCATACAAACTTTCCATTCATCAAATACCAACTCTAAACCAAGAGTTTACAAGATAAAAACAACATAAAACGAACCATAACTCTAAAGGATGAGTTTCCATGGTTTCTCATGTTTTGAAAATAGATCCAACATAAACAAGTTAGAGAGGAAGAAGAAGAGTTAGAAACAAGAGGTTTACCTCTTCTCAAGCTCTAAGATGAGTCCTAAGGCTCTTTGCTCTTGAAAAGCTCTCTTCTCTCTCTTCTCTTCAAAGTTCTCACCCTAAAATGTGTTTTGGGTTTCTATTTTGTAGACACAACGATAAGTGTAATCGATTACAAGTATAGTGTAATCGATTAGACAGTGTAAATTATAGAGGCATCGTCGCGATGTAATCGATTACCAACATGGTGTAATCGATTACATTAATACGATGTAATCGATTACCAGAAGTGTGTAATCGATTACACAGTGTAAATTACAGAGGAATTGTCATGATGTAATCGATTACCAACATTGTGTAATCGATTACATTGTGTCAGATGTACATATCTGATGCTTTTCATCATGTAATCGATTATCAGGACTGTGTAATCGATTATATTACCCAAAATTGCTAAGTATAGCCCAGGATTTCACCCTCCCAGGTGAACCTTTCTCGCTCAAGCGAGTACCTCTCGCTCAAGTGAGGATCCGAGGACTGATACTATAATTTTAAAGACTTAAAATTTGGGGTGTTATAGGGGTTATCTGACTTATGTCCAGATACCAGACCCCAAGAGAGTTAAACTCGCAAGTAGAGCATATGAATGTGTATTCATTACGTGTGTTGTAAACAACAAGGCATATAGGTTTTATGACCTTAATACAAAAGTGATCATTGAGTCTATTGTTGTTGACTTCAATGAAAATAAATACCCTTTTAAATTAAGGAATAATGGGGGCACATCAACTAATCACATACTTGTGATTAGAGATAACGATAAAAATAAAGGGTTAGAAATAGTGCCTAGAAGAAGTAAGAGAGCAAGAACTAATAGAGATTATAGATCTGATAGTATGGTCTATACATTGTAGGATGATTCATCAACTATCCAAGAAAGCTTTTACTTCTTTGGATGTTGATTTGTGGCAAGTTCCCAAAAAATGATGCGATGGATTATCTAGAATAACAAGACCTGGCATTTAGATGACTTGCCTCCTCGTTGTGAACCTATTGGTTGTAAGTGGGTATTGAAAATGAAATTTAAAGCTAATGGCACAATGGATAAATACAAGGCTCGTCTTGTAGCCAAGGGTTTCAGGTAAAAAGAGAATGTAGGTTTTTTCGACACTTTTTCACCTGTTAATAGAAAACATTCATTAGAGTACTAATATCACTCAATGTGGCACATTATTCATTAGAAAGCTTTTTTAAATTGTGATTTGGAAGAAGAAATCTATATGGAATAACATGAAGGTTGTTGGATAACAAAGGCTCATAGACACCTAGAGGGGGAGGTGAATAGGTATAGCGGATCACAATTCCCGCTTTTATAGTTAATGAGGTAAACTTAAAAATATCCCAATTGGAGTGGAGTACCTATGTAACACCTTAAACTTTGTAGTTTATATTCTGTACATTTATAGCTCGAGCTAGAGAAGCTAGCTCAAGCTAGAGTAAATCTATCCATTTCTAGTTGGAACTAGATAAGCTAGCTCAAGCTAGAGTGAATCTGTCCATTTCTAGCTCGAGCGAGAGAGAACTGTTTTTGTTGTAGGATTCTCGCCCGAGCGAGAGGGTGCTCGCTTGAGCGACAGTCTCAAAATTTCAACACTATTTTTCAATGGTTTTCTCGCCCAAGCGACCCATAGCTCGCCCAAGCGACCCATAGCTCGCCCAAGCGAGGCCCTAGAGCTATAAAAGTGAAAAATGGGATTCAGAAACTCTAATATTCATTTTCTTTCTCCTCCTTTCACTCACAAGGACGGCTCCCCGTGAAATTCGTGTATCTCCCATTATAAACCTTAGAAACTCATCAAACCCTCTTCCTCTTACTTTTTAGCGGCACATTGGTGGATTTTGGAGGTGAAAAGTGAGATTTGAAGGTTGAAGGAGATGGTGGAAGATGTTGCTCTTTTGCGGAGCAATGGACGCAAACTCAGGTGAGGGAGAAGACCATTGTGATCTTAGAGTATTTCATTGGGGTTATCTTCTCCGATTTAACTCAAGAATCAGAGAGTGTTGCTGGATAGAAACTCCCTTGGAAGCTTGTCTTTCCATGTGAGAGTATTTATCTTCCATGAAGAGGTATTATCCATAAACATGGGAATATATGTGTAAGAAAAACCATTTTGCTAAACTAAATGCGAAATACCTGTTTATGGTAATACGCCGTCATGAAAGAATGATATATCTTTATTTGTGTGTATGAATGATGATATTGTGATAAAAATGAGATGATTGTGTTATATGATACTGATTATGTTGTGGGTTACCTTATTATGGTAAGAAATGAGATATAATGAAATTGTAAATTGAATTAGTGTTTTGTGAATGAAATTGATGATTGTCTTATGTGATGAGATGTTAATGCAAAGTCATGATTTGGGAATAACTCAATGGTAATGATTATATGGTGGGTTGTTGTATTGTTGTATGGAATGAGATGTAATGTGATTGAAGTATGGATTTTATGGATACACAAAATGGGCATTGTGTTGATGAGAAATTATATAAATGAATTGTTGTATTGATATGGAAACTATTTAGATTGATATGAGGAATGTATAAGTTGGATGTGGTATTGGCTCTATATAGCAATGTCTGACTTGCCCTATGTGGTATTGGCTCTATGTAGCATTGTTTGAATTGCACTATGTGGTATTGGCTCTATGTAGCAATGTCTGACATGCCCTATGTGGTATTGGCTCTATGTAGCAATGACTGACTTGCCCTATGTGGTATTGGCTCTATGTAGCAATGACTGACTTGCCTTATGTGTATTGGCTCTATGTAGCAATGTCTGAGTTACCCTATGTGGTATTGGCTCTATGTAGCAATGACTGACTTGCCCTGTGTGGTATTGCCTCTATGTAGCAATGTCTGACTTGCCCTCTGTGGTATTGGCTCTATGTAACAATGTTTGACTTGCCCTATGTGGTATTGGCTCTATGTAGCAATGACTGACTTGCTCTATATGGTATTGGCTCTTTGTAGCAATGTCTGATTTGCCCTTTGTGGTATTGTATTGTTTTGGAAGTATTGTATTTCTTTGGAAGTGTTGTATTGCTTTGAAATTATTGTATCGCCTTCGGGTATGGGATTGTCGTTGTGTATTGTGATTGACTATGATATTGTGATTTTGATGAAGATTGGATTGGGTGAATTGCATAAGTGAGTTATAATAGATACGAATTGAAGATGTGAATATCCTACGGTATGATGTATTGATTGTGTGTATCGTTTGTATATGTTGATATGGTGGATTTTAGTAGCTGTATAGGTTGTAGCACTTTAATGTTATTACTCTATGTAATTTCACGTTGCGGTCGCCGTAGTTGGTTCTTACTCCCTTATGTGTTTTCTTTGTCTATGTTATGTATATGAGTTCAGGTTGTTTCTGTTGCGCCTTGGATATCCGCTGACGGGAGTACAGACTAGAGTAATTGATTTATGTGTTAGAAATTATATTTGTCTAAAGCGTGTAATATGAGAAATATGTTACAGTAATTCCTTTTGTATAAATGACTCATTTCTAAACATGTAACGAGACTAGCTTAATGACTTTAATAAGTGAACTATTTGTAAAAGGGATAATTGTATAGATTATGGATTTGAAGTTGAGTGAAATGACATGTTTTGTTGTAAAGATACATTTGATTATTCCCGCATTTTTGAATTATGAAACTTAACTAATATTTGAATCCACTCAGATTTCCTAAATCATTTAAGTAATGCCTACCGATAGCATCCACTTCATTTTCTAAATAAAGTTTTAAATTTTCTTGGGTTACAAAATCGGGTCGTTATAATTTGGTATCAGTGTAGTTCTTTCCTACTCGGCTTGGGGTTATGGTCTCATAAACTATTTCTCTATGTGACTCTGAAGTGTTTATTTGTTTGTTTTGTTGTGATTCTCGCTTTAATCCATGATGTATTGTTTTTGTCATGGAAGTTACCATTCCTTATGTGAATTTCTTATTGAAATCCTACTTATGAACTTCTTGTTGCATTTTCCGCTGTGAAAAATTCTCTTATTGAATTTCTTGATGTAGACTTCTTGTGATGGACTTGTCGTTGAATAATTTGCTGTGAATTTCTTGATGAATTACTTGTTGAAAACTTCTTGTTGAATTCCCTGTTATGAACTCATCGTTGAATTTCTTGTTCTGAGGCCCTTGTTGGGAATTCTTTGGTGAAACTCTTGCTAAGAATTTCTGGTTGTGAACCTCTTGTTGAATTGCTTGTGGTGAGTTTCTGGTTGTGACTTTCTTATTAAATTTCTTGTTGTGAGGCCCTCATGGTGAATCTCTTGTTATGAGCTTCTTGTCGATTTCTTGTTGTGAACTTTCTTTTATCACCAACATTAAGATAATTGAAGAGAAACGATTAAATTAGCTTTCTTTGGATGTTCGCTTATATGTCTCTATGGTTATGGTTGAGCAGGATTAGGGTAGTGGTCGCCCACTGCGAAGTCTAATAGAGAATTGGGAAATCTTATGTGCATCATAATAATAGAAAAACTTTGAAAATTATATCATATATCTTGAAAATTGGATTTTAAATTCGATTGTTGATTTTTGATAATGAAAAGAATGTTAGCTCTTGCTAAATGTAGAATAATCTATATCATGAAAAGTTGTATGTAGTGCTATGTGGTTTCCTACGTTTTCCTAGTTGAGATATGTTGTTAGTCATTTTGTCATTCCTCAGGATCGAAATGAATATGCATGATGTAGTGATTAACCAGTTATTAGACTCGGCAGCTAAATCCACATTTTATTATATGACTTGTAACCATATAATTTTTTTTGTAAAAGTCCTCTAGCATGTACCTTGCCTGATTTGCTTGGAAATAAACATGTACATATTGATTAATTCCTTGATATAAGTTTTCTTGCAATGCATCAAAGTCTAGAAATTTAAATTAGATGATGAACTTGTGTGTAACATGTTCTGTATGACAATTGTGAAATATCTCTTTGAGATTAATTGCTAATGCCTTGCAATTTGATCCTTGATGCGTGAATTCTGGAAACAATATATTAATTATCTTGGTAATCACTTGAAGAGTAATTTAAAGGATTCCTATGAACATGTAAATGAGTATGTTTTAATGAATGTTGGTGATCATGAGGTATTGCTTTTAGAGATATTGTGCTAACAAAGCAGAAACGTAAAGGAAGGTACCTTGTGTGTTTGAAGAAACTAAGTCTTGTGTATTTGTTTCTATGAGTTTCTAAAAGTCAAACTTACAATACTTGCACAAGTTGTGTATATTTTTACTAAAAAGTAAGCTTCTGGTTCAAAGTAGTGGTTGAAGTTGGTGAAGTACTTGAATTCATTTTGACGAGTGTGTTTGCAAAAAGGTCGAATCTTCTAATATGTTTATACTTGAAGTGACTATCTAAATCTTTGGTAACTGAAAGCGAGTCAGTATATAAAAAAATAAGCATAACAAAGTTATAGTGATAAATTTTCATTATGCCAGTGACTTTTGATATGTACATAAGTCTAAGCTTTGATGATGAACATTGATGTTGTGTTGCTTAAGTTTTAGCGAGTTATCGCTAAACAAATTTTTCTTTCATACTCTTCGTAGACAGTGGTAATGGAAAATAGCAAAATTATTTTTCATTCTTGTACATGGAACTTTTGATCTATAATAATTGATATTTTTTTAAATTGAATATTCAAATTACCTGATATAATGGTAATGTACACCTACTATATGCTTAGATATTGTACCTTCAAAACTTGCCTCCGTTTCATATGCGGTAGTATTTGCTATGTATAAATACAGTGTTATTGCATATGTATGCATTCATAAATGGACTATGAGAACTCTACTATCATGAACAGCATATAACTACGAAATCAGCTGGCCTTTTTGAAAACTTGTGGTTAGGTCTTTCAGTTATGCATGAGTAATTGATTTTGAGTTATTTTGAAATAGTTGTGTTTAACCCTTGCTTTTATAAGGTGATTGTCATGAATCTTCTATCCAATCTGTTTTCGAAAGTCATCTTGGATGAAGTGTAGTATTCGACTAAGCAGTAATTAATTTCCATGTTGAAAATCCAAACTTTAAACAACTATACCTTGGACAAATATTGGTTTCGTTAAAAACTTCTTGATGTGATATGACCATGTGTTTCTAGACATGATATAGACTTTAGTATGAAATGTATGTTTATCCTTGTATATTGAGTATCCATATATAACTTATGTTATTGGATTGGATGTTTATAAAATTGCAATTATCATTGGTAACAAAATATATGATTTGGGTGAGCCTATTGTCTTGTACGTCTAGTTGAGACTACGAACTAGCAACTCCCCTTCTACCGCATCATATTATTGTAGAAGTGTTTTATTGAGATGGTTACTTATTTGGTCGTTTTGTCTTGCTCTGTGAAAAACTTTAGAAATCTTGTTTGTCTATATGCTTTTTCGGTGGATAAATACTTTGTTTCCTCTCTCACTATGATGTGGCAAATGAAAAATTGTAATTCTGTAGAAAATTTTGGTTAATTGTGACTATTCCTAATGTGTGAAATGAAATGATGCTATTTCTATCGAGTAGATGTCAATCTATATATTGCATTTTGGTTGCAATCTAGTGCGCTTTGGTGAGTCATGGGTATTGTGTCTCACTTTTTCTTGGTTTCAAAAACGTTCTTACGATTCTCATCCATAAGTGCAAATCGTTTTGAGTGATTGTTGCTTTGATAGATAATGGAGACCCATTGTTCTAGATAATTTTTTTTGGGATCTTTGTCCTTATTGTGATAACTTCCTCCTAGTCGTTCTATTTTGTTATGCTATTTGGTCTTGGCATTTGGACTCTGATTAAAGGTTAGTCCATGAATTGACTACGTGGTATCACCACTACGTCATGTGTGTCATAGTTTGTTGTCTAAGCAATCTTAAGGGTTTAGATAGTCGAATCTAGGTTTGATTGAGTATATCTTATGCTTAATGTATGGGCGATGATATTATTTTCTTGAGATTAACCTAACAAAATTTCATGTTAGAGGAGAAGGATTGTTGTAACGACCCGATTTTCTACCCTTGAAATTTTTTTCTCATTTTAATTCAATTCCATTCAATCACTCATAACTCACATTACCATTTTAATATCCTTACTTCAAAATCTTATTTCCCCTCCTCACACTCAATCCATGAATCAATAACCACATACATAATCATTTTACCTAGAAGTTCTCATGAATCATTCCTAGAACTAATCTTATAACCTATTATATTATCATACAATTAATCTTGCAGAAAAACATAATTCTTTCAAATATCATTTACCACATACAACCAGTTATGGGTCTCCCCAAGTTATAAAGCCCATAACTACACATATTCATATTAATCTAAACGAATTTACAATCATCTCATATTATTATCAAATCAATTACCATATCAAATAACAATAAAGACAATCGAGTAAATGAACACAAAAGCTTCCTAATTAATCTTCATCCTCAAAATCCTTCATTTACCTACAATGGGGTTATCAGAAACAACACACAAAACAATAGGGGGTAAGTCATTAGTTCAAAACTAACATCACATGATAACCCACATTCAAATACAATTAAGCTTTAGTATAATTCATAAACACACATACGGAATTGAAAACATTCAAGTTATCTTCCTTTCATTTCCACTTTACTCATATTCATCATATAGTATATATATCCCATAATATATATTCTATAGTATGCATATTACGTTCGTTTGGAACATCTTCTGTCCCGTTATTCATATCCACCCTCTAACATATATATATATCCCATAATATATATATATCCTATAGCATGTATATTACTTTCTTTCTCCACATCTTCTTTTTTTTATCGCTCATATTCACCCTATAGAATATATATCCTATAGCACGCATACGACATTCATGTGACATTCACATTTCTCATCATTCATATTCACCCTATAGAATATATATCTCATACTATATATCCTATAGCATGCATACGACATTCATTACTCCGAGTCATATTTCCATTGGTACTCCCCCAATAATATTAATTCATTAGAGTCATATTTCCATTGGTACTCCCCCAATAATATTAATTTCATTGAGTCATCTTTCCATTGGTTCTCCCCCAATAATATTACTTTTATTGAGTCATCTTTCCATTGGTTCTCCCCCAATAATGTTACTTTTATCGAGTCATCTTTCCATTGGTTCTCCCCCAATAATGTTACTTTTATGGAGTCATCTTTCCATTGGTTCTCCCCCAATAATGTTACTTTTATTGAGTCATCTTTCCATTGGTTCTCCCCCAATAAGATTGAATTCATTATGAGTCATATTTTCTTTGGTACTCCCCCAAATAGATTGAATTCGTTTTTGAGTCATGTTTCCTTTGGTACTCCCCCAAATAGATTGAATTCATTTTTGAGTCATATTTCCTTTGGTACTCCCCCAAATAGATTGAATTCGTTTTGAGTCATATTTCCATTGGTACTCCCCCAATAAATGATTCCGAGTCTTATTTCCATTGGGACTCCCCCAATAAATGTTTCCGAGTCTTATTTCCATTGGGACTCCCCCAATAAATGTTTCCGAGTCTTATTTCCATTGGGACTCCCCCAATAAATGTTTCCGAGTCTTATTTCCATTGGGACTCCCCCAATAAATGTTTTCTTCTTTTTCCATAACATTAAAATCACGCATTTTCCAACATAATGCATAAATTACAGACGTATTATTTTAAACCATTACCTCTTTCACATACCTCATTCATATCAGCTAGTATGATTTAGAAAACACTTATCCCTTACCTCAGTGAGCGTTGGAGATCAGTTCCGAGTAACTTTAAAAGTCTCCTCCGCGATTTCCTCCAACCTTAGGATCTTTCCTCATTATCACCAATAACAATGATGTCAGTCATTTATTCAAAATAACACATAAATAACTCGTATTTCATCATCAAATACACAAGGGATTCATGTATTCTCAATATTTCCAAAACTACTTCAATTCAAGTTTCTAAATATCAAAACATACATGTTCATCTCATATAACAACATCAGAAAGCTTATTCATCTTCTACCTCTAGCATTTTACTCATTTTCCACTTTAACCTCATTTTCACTTTAGGGTTTTGGGGTTTTCATGAATCAACCAACAAACCTTTCCATTTCTTGAAATACTAACTCTAAACCAAGAGTTTACAAGATAGAAACAACATAAAACGAACCATAACTCGAAAAGATGAGTTTCCATGGTTTCCATTATTTTGAAAATGAATCCAACATACCCAAAACAAGTTAGAGAGGAAGAAGAAGAGTTAGGAACAAGAGGTTTACCTCTTCTCAAGCTCTAAGATGAGTCCTAAGGCTCTTTGCTCTTGAAAAGCTCTCTTCTCTCTCTTCTCTTCAAAGTTCTCACCCTAAAATGTGTTTTGGGTTTCTATTTTATAGACACAGCGATAAGTGTAATCGATTACAAGTATAGTGTAATCGATTACACAGTGTAAATTACAAAGGCATCGTCGCGATGTAATCGATTACCAGAAGTGTGTAATCGATTACACAGTGTAAATTACAGAGGCATTGTCGTGATGTAATCGATTATCAACATTGTGTAATCGATTACATTGTGTCAGATGTACATATCTGATGCTTTTCATCATGTAATCGATTACCAGGACTGTGTAATCGATTATATTACCCAAAATTGCCAAGTATAGCCCAGGATTTCACCCTCCCAGGTGAACCTTTCTCGCTCAAGTGAGTACCTCTCGCTCAAGCGAGGATCCGAGGACTGATACTATAATTTTAAAGACTTAAAATTTGGGGTGTTACAATTGTAACACCCCAAACTTTGTAGTTTAGATTCTGTCCATTTCTAACTCGATCTAGAGAAGCTAGCTCAAACTAGAGTGAATCTGTCCATTTCTAGCTCGAGTCTGAAAAGCTACCTCAAGCTAGTGTGAATCTGTCCATTTCTAGATCGAGCGGGAGAATGCTCGCTCGAGCAAGAGAGAGTTGTTTTTGCTATAGGATTCTCGCCGGAGCGAGAGGGTGCTCACTTCAGCGACAGTCTCAAAGTTTTAACACGATTTTTCAATGGTATTCTCACCCAAGCGACCCATCCCTCGCCCAAGTGAGGCCCCGCAGCTATAAAAGTGAAAAAGGGGATTCATAAACCCTAATCTTCATTTTCTTTCTCTTCCTTTCACTCCCAAGGACGGCTCCCCATGAAATTTGTGTGTCTCCCCTTATAAACCTTAGAATCTCATCAAACCCTCTTCCTCTTACTTCTTAGCGGCACATTGGTGGATTTTGGAGGTGAAAAGTGAGCTTTGAAGGTTAAAGGAGATGATGGAAGATGTTGCTCTTTTGCGGAGCAATGGAGCTTACGCAAACTCAGGTGAGGGAGAAGACCATTGTGGTCTTAGAGTATTTCATTAGAGTTATCTTCTTCGATTTCCCTCAAGAGTCGGAGAGTGTTTTAGGATAGAAACTCCCTTGGAAGCTTGTCTTTTTACATGTGAGAGTCTTTATCTTCCTTGAAGAGGTATTAGCCATAAACACGAGAATATATGTGTAAGAAAAACTGTTTTGTTAAACTAAATGCGAAATACTCATTTATGGTAATACGCCGTCATGAAAGATTGTTCTATCTTTATTTGTGTGTATGAATGATGATATTGTGATAAAAATGAGATGATTGTGTTATGTGATAATGATTATGTTGTGGGTTACCTTATTATTGTAAGAAATGAGATATAATGAAATTGTGATATTGAATTAGTGTTTTGTGAATGAAATTGATGATTGTGTTATGTGAGGAGATGTTATTGCAAAGTCATGATTTGGGAATAACTCAATGGTAATGATTATATGGTGGATTATTGTATTGTTGTATGGAATGAGATATAATGTGATTGGAGTATGGATTTTATGGATACACAAAATGGGCATTGTGTTGATGAGAAATTATATAAATGAATTGTTGTATTGATATGGAAACTATTTAGATTGTTATGAGGAATGTATAAGTTGGATGTGGTATTGGCTCTATATAGCAATGTCTGACTTGCCCTATGTGGTATTGGCTCTATGTAGCAATGACTGAATTGCCTTATGTGGTATTGGCTCTATGTGGCAATGTCTGACTTGCCCTATGTGGTATTGGCTCTATGTAGCAATGACTGACTTGCCCTATTTGTTATTTGTAAGATCCCGATTTTCATAACCCAAAAATTTCTTTAAACTTTATTCATGAAAGTGAAGTGATTACTTTTAAAAGACATTAGTCAAACGATTTAGAAAACCTAATTGATTATATATATAAGTTCAATTCATCTTTCAGGTGTGGAAATAATCAATCGTTCACTTCATTAAAAACATGTCATTACACTTCCTTTTAATTTCATTATTTATACAATTATCCTTTCTCAAATAATACTTTTATTACAATCATTAATCTCATCTCATTACACCATTTAGAGGGGTTCAATTTCACAATATAGTCACTATCACATGGTTCTCATATTACAATCACAAATCGATTACATGATTCTCATATTACATGCATTAATCAAATATCACCTTGAATACATAAAGTAACTACTAAATCATGTTCTCTTCTCAGCGATCATCCAATGCGCTACAGCCACAGCCTGAACTCAAATACATAACACATACAAGCAGAAACAAAAGGGAGTAAGAACCAACTACGGCGACCGCAGCGTGGAATTACATGGAGCAATAACATTGTAGTATTACAACCTATACAGCATCTAAAATCAATCATAGTAAACATATACCTATTATACACTAGTCAATACCTTAAACCACATAATGTTCACATATTCAATCGATATAATCATCATATTTCACTTAGACAATTCAACCAATCAGTACAACATACTCTGGCATATTTACTCCTTTAATTAACATCCTTTACATTTTACCTACACGATTTATCCAATTTCATCTTCATCAAAATTCCTATTACCATAGTTACTCGCAAATACCCAACAACAATCCCATGCCCAAATGCGGTACACTAATTTTCAAAGCAATACAACGCTTTCGAAGTAATACAATACTTGCTACGAATAGCCAATACCACGAAGGGCAAGTCAGTCATTGCTCAATGAGCCAATACCACAAAAGGCAAGTCAGACATTGCTCAACGAGCCAATACCACAAAGGGAATGTCAATCATTGCTCAACGAGCCAATACCACAAAGGGAAAGTCAGTCATCGCTACGAATAGCCAATACCACAAAGGGCAAGTCAGTCATTGCTCAACGAGCCAATACCACAAAGGGCAAGTCAGTCATTGCTCAACGAGCCAATACCACAAAGGGCAAGTCAGTCATTGCTCAATGAGCCAATACCACAAAGGGCAAGTCAGTTATTGCTCAACAAGCCAATACCACAAAGGGCAAGTCAGTCATTGCTCAACAAGCCAATACCACAAAGGGCAAGTCAGTCATTTCTACGAATAGCCAATACCACGAATGGCAAGTCAGTCATTTCTCAAAGAGCCAATACCACGAATGACAAGTCAGTCATTGTTACGAATAGCCAATACCACGAAGGGCAAGTCAGTCATTGCTCAAAGAGCCGATACCACGAAGGGCAATTCAATCATTGCTATGAATAGCCAATACCACGAAGGGCAAGTCAATCATTGCTCAAAGAGCCAATACCACGAAGGGAAAGTCAGTCATTTCTCAACCTCTTAACGGAGTCAAAAATAAGTTTTCTTCCCATTACTTCACAATCCATATACAATCATAAAATCCATACATTCTCTATCATTATATACAATTTAACACTTCTCTTTACATCACTTCTCACCATAATACCCACAACTACAACCATGTCATAATATTCATATTCATCCCATTCTTTGCTACAGACAAACAACTCACAACACAATCATTATCATACAACAAAATCATGTCCATTTATTGCCATTAAACAACTCATAACACAATCATTATTATAAACATACCCATATATGTTTATAACAAATAAGCGACTCACAACTTAGTTATTATCATAAATATACTCATATATTTTTATCACAACAAACAACTCCTAACATATTTATCATCATACAACATATTAACGACAGAACCATTTCTCATGACGATGTATTACCATAAATGACCATATTGCATTTTAATCAAATAAAATGGTTTTTACCACTCATATATCTCTACATTTATGGCTAATACCTCTTCATGGAAAATAAAGACTCTAACATGGACCACAAACTTCCAAGAAATTTTAATCAAACTTCCAAGACTCTAACATGGTTTTTACCACTCATTTTAATGAGTTAATATTCTCCGATTTTTAGGGAAACCGGAGAAGATGAATCTAATGAAATACTCTATGACCACAATGGTCTTCTCCCTCACCTTAGGTTGCATAAGCTCCATGGTTCCTCAATAGAGCTTCATCTCTCTCCATCTCCTTCAACCTCCATTGTTCCTTTTCCATCTCCAAAGTTCACCAATGTGCCACTAAGAAGAAATGGGAAGGGGTTTTGATGAGTTTTTGAGGTTTAGCGGAGGGGAGAGTCAAAATCCATGGGGAGCCGTCGTTGGGAGTGAAAGGGGAGAAAAGAAAATGATGATTAGGGTTTCTAGATCCCCCTTTTCTCTTTTATATCAGTGTAGTCTCGCCTGGGCGAGAATGACTCGCTTGGGCGAGGAGCCCACGATATTTTAAATTTCAAAACACTTACCTTCTCACCTGGGCGAGATTCTCTCACTCAAGTGAGAATCTCACAGCCTGCCAAGGCTTCTCTCGCTCAAGCGACCACTTTCTCCCTTGGGCGAGGCTCCCAGAATTCTCAAATTTAAAACACTAAGTTTCTCGCTTGGGCGAGGCCCTCTCGCTCAAGCGAGAATCTGGCAGTATGTCCCATTCTTAAGAACTGTTACCACATCTTAAAGAAGATAAATTTAGGGCGTTACAGTATTAGCTTTATGTAGCAATGTCTGACTTGCCTTATGTGGTATTGGCTCTATGTACCAATGTCTGACTTGCCCTATGTGGTATTGACTCTATGTACCAATGACTGATTTTCTCTATGTGGTATTGGCTCTTTGTAGAAATGTTTGATTTGCCCTTTGTGGTATTGTATTGTTTGGAAGTATTGTATTTCTTTGGAAGTGTTGTATTGCTTTGAAATTATTGTATCGCCTTCGGGTATGGGATTGTCGTTGTGTATTGTGATTGACTATGGTATTGTGATTTTGATGAAGATTGGATTGGGTGAATTGCATAAGTGAGTTATAATAGATACGAATTGAAGATGTGAATATCCTACGGTATGAGGTATTGATTGTGTGTATCCTTTGTATATGTTGATATGGTTGATTTTAGTTGTTGTATAGGTTGTAGCACTTTAATGTTATTACTCTATGTAATTCCACGTTGTGGTCGCCATAGTTGGTTCTTACTCCCTTCTGTGTTTTCTTTGTCTATGTTATGTATATGAGTTCAGGTTGTTGATGTTGCCCCTTGGATATCCGCTGACGGGAGTACAGACTAGAGTAGTTGATTTATGTGTTAGAAATTATATTTGTCTAAAGCATGTAATATGAGAAATATGTTAGAGTATTTCCTTTTATATAAATGACCCCTTTCTAAACATGTAATGTGACTAGCTTTATGACTTTAATAAGTGATCTATTTGTAAAAGGGATAATTGTATAGATTATGGATTTGAAGTTGAGTGAAATGACATGTTTTGTTGTAAAGATACATTTGAATATTTCCGCATTTTTGAATTATGAAACTTAACTAATATTTGAATCCACTCAGATTTCCTAAATCAGTTAAGTAATGTCTACCGATAGCATCCACTTCATTTTCTAAATAAAGTTTTCTTGGGTTATAAAATCGGGTCGTTCCATCCTAGACTACAGGAGTACTCTTGATAGACTCACCTATATGAATGTGGGAGTGTGGGCCGCTTCCTATGAAACTTAGGGGCATAAATTTCTAGGCATTCACTATACTGGGACAGATATGCATAACCTTTAACGCACGGGCTTTACAGAATACACCTTTGAAGAGGTTTTGTGTGGTTTGTTATCGGAGATAGAGTTCAAGACTACGAGTCACTCTAGTAAAATCTAGAACTTAATCAACATGCAAATGTTCAAGTCGAATGACACATTTGTTTATGCACAATTTTATTCAGACCACAAAAATTCCATAAATCATTTTTTAAATTCTGGTGAGGGATTGTTGGAAATTGCATGGCTTAAAAGCATATTAATGGGGCCATTAATGGTGACTTTTGGAGTTATAAAATGAAAAACTCCTTATTCCCACATTGGTTGGAGGAATGAGATTAAAATGTTTTATAACCCTTAAGTTCCCCTTTTGGGGTGTGCTACAATGGGTAGAATGGGTTTTGTTAGTGCGTGAGGACTCACACAAACAAAATCCCTACACATACGTGCATGCGCACCAATACTACCATGCTTTTGGGTCGGGTCGAGTTCGGGCTTGGGCCTAACATTATTTTTAAATAAAAATTCTTTTATTTTTCCCTTTTATTTTGGACGTTCGGGCTTGGGCTTGGACGTGTGGATGACCAAGTCAACACCGTGTGGCACACGCGTGACTGAGTCAGCACACGGTTGGAGAGTGAGGAGAGTGGGGGAGAGAAAATCGGTCCAGGGAGGATTATATTGGTGGGACTTTTTCTAAACTGTCGGATTGTGTTGTTGTTTGGGTGTACCACCCAATTGGATCGTCTGGTAAAGAAGTCGTGGGAGGCCTCTGACTATAAATAGAGGCATCATCCCTTCATAATTCATTGCACCAATCGAGCAATTCTTCCTTAATTTTCTTCCTTCTACCTCATACTCTCAGCTGAAGTATTTCCGGTAAAATTCTCTCCCTTTCTTTCTAGTACATTAAGAATTGACACAGACAACCAAATTGTAGAAATTTTGAAAAATGATACTGGTAGTCAAAATTGTGGGAAAAGAATTGGCACATGTAGCCATATTGTGGGTACTTTGAGAATTGGCAGTGACAGTCATATTGTGGGTGTATTCGAGATTGATTCTTAAAGTGCACTAAGAAATCGAATAAAAGAGAATTTGACTGTTATATCCTGAGGACGGCGTGGTTGATAGTCTGCTTACACATTTTGGGATGTAGCACGAAACGTGTTAAAGAGAGCGACCTGGTCGTGGCTCAGCCAATAAGTATTATTTTCTGCCATTGTTGCGAGCTACCTAAACAACAATAACATAAATAACTAGGTGTTGGTGTAGCGAAAGCGATCGTTGTGCATCATTAGTCACAAACAATCAAATAAAGTGCATAGAATAAAAAGAAGAGAAGAAACAAAATAATTTGGTAACAAGTTTCAGCCAATTGTGCCTACATCTCTGGGAGCGTTGAGCAGCTACCAAGATATTATTAGAGAATAAGGATTACAAGCTCTAGTACACCCATGTGCTCAAGTTCCTATGGGGTGTTTCTATTTGGTGCTTCTATTTGGCGCACATTATAACAAATGACTTGAGTTCAATATATAACATTGATTACTCTAATCTATTTCAATACTAGACAATATGGGACTAATACAATAACATATTTCATGTATCCCCAACAATCTCTAACTTAATTGAAATAACGAATATCTCGCTCCTTAGGAAATCTACTCAAAATTCTCCACCTTAGTGAATATCTGACCCCACCTTGCTCAATGCCTAATTCTCTTTAACAACTCATCCACTAAAGATCATGCTCCTCTACAACATAAATCTTTCCAAGTATCCTTGACGATGTTACTAAGAGCTTAGCTCTCCAAACTTGTAGTGCAGCTTCCCGTACCGCATCTAATGGAACACACTCCCTATCCATTTATTGCTAGGAAGTCTTTCGATATATGGAACCTTTACACAAAAGTTCACCAACAATTGTCCTCTTTAATACTCAGTCAAAGTAAACCTTGAAGATTCCTTGGAAAGCCTCAACCACCACTATTGTCTAGCTTGACAATAATAGTTCAAAACAACTATCATACTCCACCATAAGGAGTATCTCCATAGCACATACCTTACTTCAATGCTAACCAATTCCCGTGCCACACCCTTGCATCCAAGCTAATTTCCATGTCACACCCTGCATCTCTACCAATACTCGTGTTACACCTTGCATCAAATTCAATGTCCATGTTACACCCTGCATTAAAGTTAGCCAACGCCTCTGTGCTTTTATGGACGTAATAGCAATTAATATCCTTCGCTAGGACACCAGAGACACGTCATTAGGATATCCCACTTCTCATATCAAATGAGATCATTCTCTCCAACATCGAGAGCGATATTGTCAGCACTTGTCTCAGATCCTAACTCAACACCTGAGTCTCTCTCTCAGCCTTGATCCTAATTCAGTACATGAACTTCTAGGATTCTGGATCAACTCATATATCGCCTTCACTATAGTTATGCCATGTTTTCTTCTCCTTCAACCCATCTCCTTTATCCTTGCTAGTACCTTTGACGCACCTTGTCTAACCAACATGCCTTCACCATCTTTTGTCATTATCTACCACATGGGTTAAGATCCATCTACTAATTGGCTCTGATACAAATTGTTGGTGCAGCCGAAGGGATCATTGTGCAGTGTTAGTTACAAGCAATTAAATAAAGTGCATAGAATAAATAGAAGAGAAGAAACAAGAGAATTTGGTAACGAAGTTCGGGAAATTGTGCCTACATCCCTAGGAGCGTTGAGCGGCTTCCAAGATATTATTAGAGAATAAGGATTACAAGCTCTAGTACACTCATGAGCCCAAGTGTCCATTGAATGTTTCTATTTGGTGTTTATATTTAGTACACATTATAACAATGGACTTGAGTTCAATATATAACATTGATTATTCTAATCAATTTCAATACTAAACAATGTAGGACTAATATGATAACATATTAACATATTTCAAACCTCCCAGCACAAAGGTTTATATTTGGACGAGAAGAAATCCTATGAGAGAGGAGTGCTTTGGGACAAACCATTTATCTAACAAATTAAATATCTATACTTCTCGGTTTTTATAAATAAACTAGTTTTAGAAATAGTAAAGAGGAGAACAAATAAGCAAATTTCTACGCATGGAAATTAGAGTTTTACTTATTACATATCTGATCATGCTTAGTTGTTAAATAAAAAAGTTTTAAATTTAAGATTGTATTCAATTATTTAAAGGAAAATGCTATATCCATACCCACAAGAAAGTGACATATGTCACTTGTAAACTAATTATTAATAAATAAAGTATCATTTTGTGACATATGTTGCATTTTTGTTGTTAGGAGGATTAATAGGAGGATATAATATTACTCTTATTTAAATGAGTGATGTAATAGTTGCCCAATTGTATGTACCAAAAATAATAACTCATATAGGATATATACTTACCTTATTAAGGAAATAATTATTTTTTGCATGAGAGTGTCATACACGATAAATATTATGATAAGAGGTTGAAATTGAGTCTTCAATCTTCTATAATACATAAGGATTTAATTAAATCTTATATCATTAAACTAATTTTTTTTTTGTATTTACCTAATAGCTTAAGAATACAAATGTATATTTTATTTATAATTTATTTCATATTTTAACATATATATAGTTGCTGGTTGAATATTAATTAATAACATTTGAATATTTTAAAAAATAGAAAAAATAAAAGTATCCAAATCTTAAATAAGTTAAGCAATTTAATTTCAAATTACATAATACATATTATTAATCAAATCCATGATTTTATTTGTACTCCTTTATTCAATATTATTAATACTGTATCGGTTATCAAACGGATCAAAGTATTAGTATAGTGATATATCAGTTCAATCAGTGATTTACCGGTTAAACCAGCTTTTATAAGTCGGTTTTTACAACAGTAACTTAAATATATAAGTAAAACTTACACCTAAACTCGAGGTGCTCTCGTTTCAACTACATCTCTTATGAGAAAAAATTTAAATTTTTTTGTTTTAATATTTATTTATGGCTGGTAGGCCATTTTTTGTACAGTACATCATAGGCCATTTTTATTAATTTTATAAGAAAAATTATATACATGAATAATGTAAGAGATTTTATTTATACTTCATACATCAATTGATCATGATTGTCTTTAAATATAATTAATATAAATAAATGATATCTTGAATGTATATTATATATTTATATTGATAATACATAGATATTACACTATACTTTTATTAATCGTTTAAGAGTCAACTATAATTAATACATGAGTGATGTTAAGACTTACACAATAATGCAAAAATATCAACAAGGTGTTGATTGAGTGATGTAAGACCTCGCTAAATATCTAGGATAACCAAAAGATTAAGGGTTCAATTCATGGGAACGACACTTAGTTGGTTGGGAGGAACACTCAACACCCCAAAAGATATTAATTGTTTACCTAAAAGGTGATCATTGGTAGTAAAAAAAAATTAATACAAAAATATTAAAGTTTTTTTTCTTCTTTTAGTAGCAAAACACGTGAAGATGAGACAAACTTTGCTTAAAAGGTGGCTACCAAAGCTAAAGGATGCAGAATCTGCGCCGTGGTTCATGGCCTCCTGTGATGACAGAAAAAATAATTTAGGGATAAATGATACCTTCATGTGACACAATCTAATCATGAAAGTAACACTATCTTAGTGGATTATTGGAATAGGATCATATATTCTGTCCTATAAATTATATTAGTTTATGTATCATTCATTTTTATTGATTTATATTAGTTTACGTATCATTCATTTTTATTGATTTGAAAACTAGAAATTGAAATTATTTTATTTTAATATCAAATAACTTAATATTTATTGACTAATTAGAATGAGTAACATACTTTCATTGAAGAAAGAAAACATTACATATCCTCATTGTTTTTTGTGTGTCTCCCAATAATCAAATCAATGTATCAACATTTTGTTCGTCCAATCCACTAATTAGTTTGGTACCAAAATAATTGACATTAAATTAATTCACCTTGATGTAGAGAGACAAAACTCACAATTATTGAACTTGTACTTCACTCAAAGTTCAACAACATTTTCTATCTCCCCTTTCTTGACATAATTGAAGCTTTATTAAGAAATGGTTATATGAGTTTAATATATATATTAATGTAAAGTTTTGTATATAATTAATATATCATTTGTTGATTAACTTTGTATGATAGATATAGTAACAATAAACATCTTATATTCCTTAAAACAAAGAGTTTATAATGTTTGTGTTCTATCTGTGTCAAATCTATATTATTTAGAACTCCTGAATTTAGAACCCCATTTGTTTAATATGTAGTGTGGTGGATGTCAAAATTTTTAATCGATCATTCATTAATGTTTTATTCCTATTTAAGAATTAGTAATAATTAGTTAATAAATGGTGGATAATATATTAATAGTTTAAAAACTTATTATATCATTATTTATTGTCTTAAAATATAATTGTCTTTTATGTTACTATGTTAGAGTCTTAACTTGACTAAGAACACTTCTTATATATGTCCTGATTTGATTTTCAATTGAAAATTAGGAAGATTTAAAATCAATTTTGACTTCTTTTAAAAGATTTAGAATAGTCATTATGTTTTTTTTGCAAATAAATGTAGAAACTATCTATTATGCCTAATTGGATAAAATGGTATTTGAACATAAGTTCCAAGCTTGGAGTCGATTATGAATCGAGAAAATATTAACATCTTATCTATCCATATTGAAATAGTACCATCCGTAATAACATTGACTCTGACACCCTTAAATCTTTTTTACAAAAAATATAATAATTTCTTTTTTATTTTGGTGTTAGACAAGAGTTCATATTGATCATATGTATCCCTATCTGTAATATAAAAATCAAGACTACATAGTTCTGGGTTGAAAAACATGATTTGATTTAAATTTAGCAATTATTTAAATTGATCAAAGGGGAATTAATAGATGAAGAGTTGACATTGGTCACTTACCCCATTCCTGCTTCGATAAATAACAGAGGCAATACTAATGACCGCAACCGCTTCTCGACACGAACAGGAAGGAAGATGTGAGAGTCTATATTGGTCATTTTTCCCCTTCCCGTTTCGAAAAATAACATATGGAGTAATAATGATCGCAACCGCAGATATAACACGAATTGTAACCTCGCTATCGAATCCTCATCAAAACATTTTCTATTTTAAAATTGGACCATAATTAAAAGAGATAATTGTTAAATAATTTATCAATTGATGTATAATAGAAATAATGAAATAAAGAAATATATAATTACCTACATTGTTGGCTACCCAGAGAATTGATCCCATCTAATGCAAATTTCACAGGCTGATTTTGGGGTCTGTTTGATGATTAACAAATCTTTATTGAACTTATTTGCATCTTGGCACTCACATACACATCATCTGCAACTGTTGTGTCATTGTTGAAAGCGTGGTGTGCATGAATCGGTTTATACATTCACATATCCCATATATGACGCTTACAATCCATCAAAGAAATATATTTTCAACAATGTTAATGGATTACATTGTGAAATAATTGATTATATAGTTATGAAAACTCATTAATGAGTTAAATATAAGATTAATCGATTAATAGAGTTACAGTAGTTAATAATTTGAAATTCTTGGTCCTATTAATCGAGTAAGTATGAAATTAATAGATTAATGAAGTTATATTAGCTAATGAGGAAACAAATATTTATAAAACCGATTAATCAATTAAACTAATGGTTAATTGATTAATGTGTGTTGGAACGAGTTTATTATAAAAACTGTTTTTCTACCCATGACCTCATAGAGTGTCATTTAAAAATTTAATATAATATTCATACAATTCTCTCAGCAAAATCTTTTGTTGAAAAGTGTTAAGAGTTTCTTTGATTTTCAAGAGTGAAAAGGGATTAGTTTTACAATCTTTGCATATTGTTTACATATACCCAAACCTTGCATAAATTGTAAGAACCGAAATTCTACCATTGAATTTTTTTTCTCAAATTAGTTCAATTACATGCAACCTCTCCTAACACACACAATCAATTTTATATCTTTGCTTAAAATCCTTATTTCCCTCTTCGCAATCTACTAATTATTAACATACACAGTCATTCGACAGAAAAACATAATTCCTATTAATTAAACCTGGTAACCACCGCATATAACTAGCTATAGGTTTCCGAAATACCCATAGCTATACATATCCAGAGTTACAACACCATGTAAATTAATGTATATTCGTAGTTACATAATGTTTAAAATGTCAAATATGCACTCATATACAAAATAGTGCCATTTAATGATTCCAAAATATAAAGCTCCTAAAGCTTCCAAAAATGAGTCTCCCATATATCACCTGTTTATCTGCAATGGGATTATCAATGACAAAAGCACAAAACACACAAATGAATAAGTCATTAATTCAATAAACATCATTATGAGATAATCCACATTATAAAAAGGGGTTAGTAAACCATCTTTGAAATTCATTTTGTTTTGCTGCATAACTTGAGCCAAAGTCGCTACACCCTTTAGGGTTAGCTAAAAGCAGATTCTCGTTTTCTTAAAACAATTCGTGCTTATATACTCAAGCCAGAGTTTTGCTTATATACTCAAGCCAGAGTTTTGCTTATATACTCAAGCCAGAGTTTTGCTTATATACTCAAGCCAGAGTCGCTAACCAATCATGGTCGGCTAAAAATACGTTCCTTTTCATTAATTTCACCATAAAAAATTTCCGGTAAATCCACGGCCACATTAGTATAAACACACCCATGTATGTTTATATTAATCGCGTGATTCACAACTCAATCAATCACATAACCAGAAGTACACATACTTTCCTTTCCGTAAACCTACGCCTACTTTAATATAAACACACCCATATATGTTTATACTAAATGCGTACTTTACAACTCAATCATTGCATAATCAGAGAATACACATTTTCGAGTTCAAATGTACAATTAAAGACTTATCCTTACCTCAGTGAGTGTTGGGTTTGGTTCTTGGCAACTTCTTAAGTTCCACAAACACCTCCTCCAACCTTAGGATCTTTCCTCATCCCACCACATAACACAATGTTAGTCATTTATCCCAAATATCGCATAAACAACTTATATTGCATCATTCAATCATACAAAGTATTCATCATAAATATTCAACCATCTAAAACATGCATAAACATTTCATATTCCAATATTTGGAGGTAAACTCATCTTCTACCTCTAACATCTTACTCATTCTCCCCTTTTACCACATTTTCACTCTTAGGGTTTTTGGGGTTTTCATGAATTCACCCAAAAGGATGAGTTTCCATGGTTTCTTTCCTTTTTGAGAAGAGATCCAACATACCCCAAAGTGAGTTTAAGAGAGAAAAAGAGAGTTAGAATCTAGAGTTTTACCTCTTCTCAAGCTCTTAGATGAGTATCCAAGCTTTTTGCCCTTGAAAAGCTCCCTTCTCTCTCTCTTCTTCTTTTCTAAACCATAGATTGTGTTTAGGGGTTTCTCATTAAATGCTGTCTCGTCGGGTTCTCGCTCAAGCGAGAAAATCCCGCCCATTTTAAAAACTCAAATCTGACCCTCTCGCTCAAGCGAGGGATTCTCGCTCAAGCGAGAATCTCATAGTGGCAACAGCCCCAAAATGACATTTCTCGCCCAGGCGAGACAACTCTCGCTCAGGCGAGAATCCTCTAATATAGCCCAGGATTTCACCCTCCCAGATGAACCTCTCTCGCTCAAGCGAGAATCTCTCGCTCAAGCAAGGATCCGAGGGCTGATACTATGATTTTCAAAACTTAAAATTTGGGGTGTTACATAAATCATCACTTAGACTTTAGGTTCTTGTGAGATTTTTGTCTAGGTTTGTAGTTGAGTTCAGTGTTCTATTAGCACATACTAGGTGCATACAACTCAATTTTGTAATTAGCCCATTGGAATTTATATTCTCTAGTGTGGAGAATTTGAGGGAAATCCTAGCCGAGGTTAGGTAATGAGTTTTCACCTATACCAATGTTTTGGTTGAGAGGAATCAGCGGGTAGGGCTATACCATGAGTAGGTTTCGAGTATCCGAAAGGACAAGTTGCAGGTCAAACCGACTTGACTGACTTTAGGGCCAAGAAAGGAGCGTTTGTAAAGTACATTGGAAGTGTATTTGTAAACATACAATTTATTCCATAGTGAAGAAAAATCTCCTGAGATCAGAAGGGGATGCCTGGATGTAGTTTGCAAGTGGACGAGCAAACAAACCAGGATAAAATTCTTTGGCGCACTCTTGTATCCCTTTATCTCCTTTAAATTCAATCTTTACATGCTTTATTGTGTTTCTTAAATTTCTTATTGATTATTGTGATCTGTTGTTATTTGTTCACAATCTGGAATATTTTCTTCAAGAAAATTGAATCCGTAAAGAATTGTTTTTTAGATAACTTGTTTTGCTAGAAACTATTTTTTCCATGATTTTTGATTCAGGTTAATCGATTAAACCTGTGATTAATCAATTAAGTATTTTTGTAACCGATTAAGTACTCTGATAATCAATTAAACTACTTGTATTGACAAGATTTGCGTGAACCAGAAAAGGGGTAATTGACGACTACAACACCTATTCACCCCCCCCCCCCTAGTGTCTTTACTTTTGTGATTACCCAACAAGTTGTATCAATGCTAGTACATCAGTGCTAGCTTGACTACTTAGATAATTGATCCTAGGCAAAAATTATTATGGTTTCTACCAATCCTTTTGGCGGCGATGATGCATCCATAAACCGCCATCCAGTTTTCAGTGGGGAGGGGTACGTCTACTGGAAAGTACACATGAAAATATTAATTGAAGCGATTGACACATACATTAGGGAGACCGTAGTTAATGGTCCCTACACTCCACTATACCTAGTGGAAGGTGAGACTAAAGAAAAACCTAAGAGCATGTGGATAGATGATGAAAAACGAGAAGTCCAACACAATTTAAAAGCGAAAAATATCATCATATCTACACTCTCTTATGACGAGTTCTTTAGAGTGTCACAGTGTACTAGTGCGAAAGAGATGTGAGGTAGTTTACAAGTAACCCACGAAGGCACAAGCAAAGTCAAACATGCTAGACTAAATGCCTTAACTCATGAATATGTTTTTTTTAGAATGTTTCCTAATGAGTCAATTAGTGATATGCAGAAAGTATTTATTCATTTGTTTATCATTTAGTTGCATTGAATAAATCTTTTGTCAAAGGTGAACTAACTAATAAAGTGTTGAGATGTCTTGAAAGGAATTGGCAACCAAAGGTGACTGTTATGAAGAAGTCAAATGACTTGGATTCAATGTCATTATCAACACTCTTTGGCAAGCTCCAAGAACATGAGATGAAGTCGGGTCGCTTGACGTTACACGAATAATTAGACCAGAAAAAGGGCATCTTTCTAAAACTCTCAAAATCACAAAGCCTAAGTTCTCAAGAGGCGAAAGACTCAACCAGAAAAGGCAAGGCTCCCAATGAACACCTCACTTGCCACAAATGTGGGAAACCGGACATATGTGGTATCAATGTCCGAACTATCTCAAAAAGGTTGAGAAAGACAGTAACACCTCTAGAATGTATGGGATTACATTGTATGGGATGTTCCCGAAGAGGAGTCAACATCAAGCACCTTAGAGGAGGAATAAATGACAAACTAGTGCCTCATGGTGAACACTCAAGATTCTTGCAACTCAAATGAACATGAAGAATGTAGTGAGGTACAATCTCTTGTAACTAACTCATATTCTAAAAATTTACCTACATATGAGGAACTCTATGGTGCATTTCTTGATTTTCATGAAGAATTAAAGAAGCTTGGTAGAATAAATGTAGATAGAAAAAAGTCTTACTTTTGCATGAAAAGAAAATTGTTGAAATGCAAAAGGAAATAGATGAATTAAAGTTGAAAAATGAGACTCTTGATCTAATCTATACTTGTGCTTCATCTAATCTATACTTGTTATTCTAATTTAATTGAGACATCTATATGTGAAAGATGCAAAGTTTTAGAATATGAAAATTCTATTTTGAAAGATAAGATTGCAAAATTCACATATAGTAGTCAAAACCTAGACAACTTACTTGCTCCTTCAAGGAACATTGGTAACCGGACTGGATTAGGATATAAAAACATTAAGAAAATAATGTCATATAGGAAGCAAGTAGCTCATACTCATAAATGCCATATAAGAAAGAATGGAGTGCCTAGTGGTAAATTTGTGTGGATGCAAAATGGACTAACTTCCTTGGTTACATAAATTGAGTACCTAAAAATATCAAGTAATTTGGTTTCGTAGGTATGCCTCCGAACACATGGACAACATTGGTACCTTGATAGCGGATGTTCAAGGCATATGATGGGTGATAAGTCAAAATTTCTTGAACTATCGCTTAAAGAAAAAGGTTATGCCACATACAATGATAACAATCAAGGAAAGATAATCGGGATCAGAAAGATATGTAATGCTTCACAAGTTATCATCGACAATGTCCTTTATGTAGAAGAATGAGCATAACATGTTGAGCATAAGTCAAATATGCGATAGAGGTAACAAAGTGTCTTTCGAATGTAAGTGTTGCATTATTCGTGATGGTATAGATAATAAGGTTAAGTTTATTGGTCATCGAATTAACAACATTTATATGATTGACTTGGAAGATATCACTTCTTTATTTTCAAAATATCTTATTTCAAAAGAAAGTGATATTTGGGCTTGACATCGGTGAGTAGCATTTTTTCACTTAAAACTCATAGAAAAAGTGTCATCTACGAAATTAGTAGTTGGGCTACCAAAACTAAATTTAAAAAACAAATAACATTTGCGACACTTGTAAAAAATGTAAGCAAATTAAAAAATATTTTTCTTCTAAAACTGTGATATCCACAACAAGACCATTGGAATTACTCCATGTGACTTTGTTTGGACCTTCACAAGTTATGAGTTTTGTTGGTAGCTACTACGCGCTTGTGATAGTTGATGACTTTTCTATATTTACGTGGACATTGTTCCTTGACTTAAAAAGTGACTCTTTTAAAACTTTTAATACCCTTTCCAAACAACTCCAAAACCAATTTAATCATAAACTTGTGTTTATTCGAAGCGATCATGGTGGTGAATATGAAAACCATTTGTTTGATAAATTTTAAGAGAAACATAGTATCCAACACCAATTTTCGGCTCCTTAAACCCCTCAGCAAAATGGATTTGCTGAAAGGAAGAATTGAGTCTTAGAGGAGTTGGCTAGAACTATGTTGAATGAGAGCAAGATTCCAAAATACTTTTGGACAGATACGGTGCATACCGCTTGCTATGCGATTAATAGAGTCCTGATTAGGGCTTCGATTTCAAAACCCCTGATGAACTATTAAAAGGTCGTACACAAAATATATCACATCTTCATACTTTCGGGCGTAAAAGTTTCATACTTTACAATGAGAAAGAACAATTAGGAAAATTTGACTCAAAAGTAGATGAGGGGATGTTTCTAGATTACTCTTCACATAGTAAGGCTTATCGAGTATAAAATTAATACACCATGCATGTAGAAGAGTCTATTCATGTAAATTTTGATGAATCTTCTCCAAAAGAGAAGAGAAATGTTGCTTGTGATGACGTTTCAAGTGCTTTATAAGAAGCTTATACAAAAGATGCGGAATATGAAAGGATGGTGCAAAATGATCATAAAGTAAATCAAGCTCATCAGGATATGCCTAATGCTTGGAAAACAAAGAAAGATCATCCCAGTGACATATCTAAGTGAATGGTAACCCAAAGCTCTTTACATAATATTTGTTATTTTGTTGCTTTTGTTTCTCAATTCGAGTCAGAAAATGTAAATGAGGCCTTAGAGGATGAGCATTGGGGTATACCTATGCAAGAACAGCTAAACCAATTCGAGTGAAACAATGTATGGGACTTGGTCCCTAAGCCAAGTGATCATCCTATCATTGATACAAAACGGGTCTTTCGTAATAAATTGGACGAATCAGGCTTGATAATTAGAAACAAGGCAAGACTAGTGGCTCAAGATTATAATAATCAAGAAGAGGGAATAGATTCCGACGAGACCTACAGCCATGTTGCTAGGTTGGAAGCCATTAGAATGTTATTAGCCTTTGCATCGACTATGAATTTTAAATTCTTTCAAATGGACGTAAAAAGTGTCTTCTTGAATGGTTACATTCAAGAAGAGGTGATTGTTAGATAACCCCCTGGTTTTGAAGATTTCAAATATCAAAACCATATTTTTAAGCTTAAAAAGACTCGTTACGAGTTGAAACAAGCCCCAAGGACTTGATATGATAGATTGGGCTCATTTCTTTTAGAAAGATGATTTGTCAGGGGTAGAATCTGTTGGATAACCACATAACTAAAGACGCTCAGAGGGGGGTGAATAGGTGTAGCATCCTCAGTTACAACTTTTCCACTTAATGAGATATTCTAAAAAAATAACAACTTAATGGATTATGACTACTCTTAATCGATTAACTCTAGTTGTGTCTAATCGATTAAAATCAGGTTTAATCGATTAACCCGAGTCTTCAAACTCTTGAAAACAGAAAACTTGTGAAACAAGAAACCACGAAATCAATTAATTACATATTCCATTCACTTAAAATTTTTATGCCTAATTGTTAACAGAATCAGGACATGCAATAAACTCAATAAGCAAATCAATTAAACCACATAAATCGTAAATTCACTGAAATTAAAGAGATGAGGGATATATAAAATCAAGACGACGATCTTTTATCCTTGTTCGTTTGCAGGTCTACTTCCAAACTACATTCAGGTTTTCCCTTCTGATCTTGGGAGATTTTTTTCACTATTTGAAACACAAATGATTTACAAACACACTTCCAAATCAATACAAGACTCCCTTCTTAGACCTAGATTCCCCAAGATGGTTTGACCTTCTATCCGCTTCTAATGGATACTCAACCCCACTTCTAAAGGTTTGGCCCAAATCACTTATCACTCCCAACAAAGACTCTTGTATATGTGAAGAGAAAAACCTAACCGCGACTAGGATTTTCCAATGGAATTCTCAACCAAGGTGATACTAAATAGGCCTAGAGAATCACCAAAATCGTCTACAATATTTTTCAAGTTACCTTGCACCTCAATGTGCAAATATACAATAATAACATCCCTAACATTATCCCAGAAATCTCACAAAGACTCATACTACTTTGTGTGATTAAGCTAGGTAATCCTATCTCTCTTTTCGAATTAAAGAAACCTTATCACTTTTCTCACAACACGAGATTCACTCAAAGATATGACAATTAAAATTTGAGATCTATATCTGCCTATATGCAATCTTATGTGTTTTTTTATGAACACATGAGAAAAACAGCCTTTATACAAAACTATTTTCTGTTGGACTTAACCAATTAACCTAATCAGTTAACGATCTCAAGTGATGAGTCATATATTACACACTATTCTTAACCTTATTTTACCATTGTTAATGATTCTTGTTGTCTAATTGATTTTGTTTGACATGGTTTAATGTTTTAGGCTATATTGGACTATTATTCCTAAAATGAGTTAATTTAGGATTATTTAGCCTAATTAGGATTGTTCCAGGTGATATTTGGAACCAATGACATTTTGAGCATTACAAGTAGAGGATGTGTGCTAAAGTGAAGATTGTATTTAATTATAGGATTTTAATTCCATTTTGGGTTTTGGGACCATTGTTTAGGGCCGATTTCGATTTTACCCATTATTAACCTTGTTATGATATATGGCCACCTAAGAGGGGGGGGGGGGGGGGGGGGAGTGAAATAGTTGTAGAGACTTAAATTAAATATTTCTACTTTTATTTTAAAACTTTGCAAGTTAAAGAGAGTTTTTCTATGAGCGGAAGTAATAAACAAAATATTTGAGTAGAAGTAGAAGATAATGCAAAATGTAAAAAGTTAAGGGAAGAGAAGAACACACCAAGATTTATACTGGTTCACCTTCAATTTGAAAGGCTACTTCCAGTCCTTCTTGTTACCAAGAAGATTTTTCCACTATTGTAAGAACCAATGATACACCTTCTTCGTCTTTTTCCAAGACTACTCACCTATTCCACTAGGCACTAGGCTAACACCGTTCTTTCACAATATACTTCACTTCACCACACTTGGTGAAGTGATTACAATACTCTATTTTGTATTCTTAAGATGGTTTGTACAAGGCTTTTGAATGAGTGATTCTCTAATAGTAATTGGTACTTTATGTATTTGAATCACTAACTGAATGATCACTTAAATTTGAAATCAAATAACTTGGACAAAGGCTTTTGTTTGTGCTTAAGAATGAAAGAGAGAAAATTTAAGAACTTTGTGAGTATGTGATCATGAAAGTTGTATTCAGAATTGTGGTTAAAAACAAATCATAAAACACCTATTTATAGTGTTTAATTCGTGCATATGAACCAGTATGAGTTTGTGAAAAGTTAAGAGCTACAACAGTTCAATCAAAACAGAACCAATATACTGTTCTGATAAGTGTAATCGATTACACTAGTTAAAAATTTAAAATACAAACTCAATGGATTGATGTAATCGATTACCAAACATAGTGTAATCGATTACAATGTGAAAAATGCACATATCTGATGCTTTTAATATGTTGTAATCGATTACTAGTATATTGTAATCGATTACATCATGTAAAATGCACAGGTCTAATTAGTTTATCATTATGTAATCGATTACCAGGATAATGTAATCGACTACACTGTTTATAAACAGAACACTTATGCTGTAATGCAAATAATCTTAGTTTTATGCATGAGTTTTTCAGTGAACAGCCTTTATCGTATAGTTAAGAGATTTTAAGTTCAAGTATCATTTTACCTAGAAGACTTAGACTACACATATGAGCTTCTTTGACTTTTGATTTGCTAGTCTTCTTTTTTCATTTGATGACATAGTGAGCATCATCAAAACCTTAGCCATAGGTTGGGAAAGATCACCATCTTCACAATCTCCCCCTTTTTGATGATGGCAAACTATATCTTGACAGTTGATTCATGTTTAGCGGTTCTCCCCCTGTCTTTTGGTCTTATTGCATAACTTTGAAAAAAATTGTTCCTGAAATAAATGTGAACATACAACCCTTTTCTCCCCCTTTTGACATTATAAAAAAGGAGACTAGGAATATCAGATTAAGCATAATAATGAAAGGATAATATGCAGAAAATCATTCATAATTTAGAACAAAAGACTTTAAACCATAAAGTAGAACAGTAACATGCATAATCCATAAGTTTGTAGTTCAAGGATGCAAAACAAACATTAGTAAAGACATCATACTAATAAAGTTAGAAACAACAAACAACAACAGGTCCTTCATAAAAACTAGAATTCCTAATCCTAAGCTAAGATCACTAGAAAGGTGGAGGATCACGAGACTGAAGGTTGCGAAGCAAGGAAGTGATCTCATCGAATCGAGAATCCATAGAATTCAATCGAGAATCAATGTGATCCATCCGGGTAGTCATATAGGTGTGCATATTGACCAACTCTGCCCTATGACTAGCAAGCTCGTCCATAATTGATTGATAGTCTGGAGAGTTACCTAAATCCTGAGGTGCAGGAGGTGCAGGTTGTGCAGGCGCTTCCAAAGGAGCATCATCTTCAACTTGTTGATCCTTATGTCACAAAGAACCATCTGGAGCCTCCACAATTTGCATTTTCCCCAGAGATGTGAGATCAATTCGATGTTCCTTGATGGAAAAAGGAGTATCCAGCTCTATAGTGAAGTCAACATTAAACTTTTGCAGGATTCTAGTGATTTCAAAAGCGTATGGGAGTGGACCAGATTTGGTGGTTTGGTTTATCATAAGTTGAAAGATAACAAAACTCCAATTGATACTTTCCATATTTAGGATCCCATATAAGAGTTGAAGTTCAAAATCATTCACCTGAGAGTAGTTGGATCCTTTATGAAAAATAACATACTCCATAAAGTAGTGCAAAAGGCGATTCTCGACTGTAAGATTGCCAACCCCAAGAGTTTCGCGAGAGGAGCCAGCCGCAGACCTTGACCGCTTCCGAGAAATCTCCGCCTCAGAAAAACGACAAAGGGAAAAATAGAATTCCCTCTTGTTGAACCCACTCCAGGGACACTCAATGAAGCTTCCGAGCATAACACCAGTACTTGGCAAACTCAAACATTCGCCAAATTCAGTAAGTGTAAGCGCAATATGTTTGCCTTTGACATAGGAGTACAAAGTTTCATTTTCTAACTTCAGATTGTAGTAGAATACTCGAATGAGCTCAAGAAAGGGGTTTTGTCTTCTACAAAGACATGTAAACCCTGAGCCCGGATTAGAGAGGGGAAATGACAACCTTGTTCTTCAAAAAGCAGCAAGGGACCCATATTTGGGTGTCATTACCGGTCTCTCAATGTAGTGATTGAGGAACCATTTTTGTTGCTCATCGTCTTTGAGAAGTCGAGAGGGTTGGTATTTCGGGCCCTCTTGGAGCGAGAAGATGGAGCCAAGGAAATTTTTTGGGGTTTTAGGGTTTGAAAGAGATGAGGGAATTTAAGGTAGAGTGTTAAGGGGAGTAAAGAGAAGAGATGAATGAGTTTAGGGTTTTAAGGTAGAGTTATGGAAGAATAAAAAACTTACTAAAATAGGAGGAGGATGAAGAATGAGAGTGGCAATCGATTAAATGGAGCATCTGTCAAAAAATGAGTCTATGGAACTGTTATATAATAGAGTGTAATCGATTACATCGAGTCTGTAGTCGATTACATCAGAGAGAATTTCGAAAAATAGGGCAACTGTGCCACTGGAATTGTTTTAAAATAGAATGTAATCGATTACATTGAGGACGTAATCGATTACATCATAAAAAATTTCGAAAAAAATAAAGAAACTGAGGAACTGTAATTTATTTCCGAGTCTATAACGGATAGTAAATCATATACTTACACAATATATACATACAATATCACATAGTTGATCTCATAATGATTCAAGGAGATAATTTTTAACTTAATTCTTTTTCAGCCAAAATACCAAACTCTTTCCTAATTTTGAAGAAGGGTTCTTTTCCTAAAGGTTTTGTGAAAATGTCAGCCATTTGTGCATGTGTGTCAACAAACTTAAGTTAAACATCCTGCTTAAGAACATGGTCTCTTAGAAAGTGATGTCTATTGTCTATATGTTTTGTTCTAGAGTGCATTATAGGATTCTTAGAGATATTAATAGCACTAGTATTGTCACACAAAATGAGAATGCAGCCTATGTCAATACCATAGTCACACAGTTGTTGTTTTAGCAACAAAACTTGGGTACAATAACTACCGGCAACAATGTATTCTGCCTCAGCGGTACTTAAGGCTACACTAGCTTGTTTCTTACAAGACCAAGCAATTAATGCATTGCCAAAAATGTGACAAGTACCACTAGTACTTTTTCTTTTTTTGCAACCGCAAAGTCAGAATCAGTATATCCAATTAAATTACATAAACTGCCTTTTGGATACCATAAACCAACATCCAAAGTTCCTTTTAAGTATTTTAAGATTTTTTTTACGGTAGTCAAATGCGACTCTTTTGGACAGGATTGATATCTAGCGCATAGACACACACTAAACATAATATCAGGCCTACTAACAGTAAGATATAGCAAAGAGCCAATCATGCCTCGATATTTCGTTATATCTATGGGGTTACCTGATAAATCCTGATCTAGATATGTGTTGGTACCCATAGGTGTGGCTATCTCTTTACAACTGTCCATTTCATATTTCTTTAAAAGCTCTTTGCAATATTTAGTTTGACTGATACAGATTCCACCACTAGTTTGTTTAATTTGCAAACCAATGAAGAAGTTTAATTTTCCCATCATGGACATTTCAAACTCTCCTTGCATCATGTTTACAAATTCACTACATAAAGATTCATTTGTGGAACCAAAAATGATATCGTCAACATAAATTTGCACAAGCAGAGTATGATCATCAAGTCTTTTGATAAAAAGAGTGGTATCGACTTTTCCTTTTGAAAAGCCTTTGTTACACAAAAAAGTGCTTAAACAATCATACCATGCTCTTGGGGCTTGTTTTAGCCCATAAAGAGCCTTTTTCAACTTATAAACATGAGCGGGATAATGATGGTCTTCAAAACCAGGGGGTTGACTGACATACACTTCTTCTTCTATATATCCATTTAAGAAGGCACTCTTAACATCCATTTGGTAAAGTTGGAAGTCTAATGAGCATGCATAGGCTAAGAGCAATCTAATGGCTTCTAGCCTAGCCACAGGAGCAAAGGTTTCTTCATAATCTATTTCTTATTCTTGATTATAACCTTGTGCTACCAACCTAGCTTTGTTTCTAACTATTATGCCATTTTCATCTAATTTATTTCTAAAGATCTATTTGGTTCCTATGATTTGCTTGTTACTAGGTCAAGGGACTAGTTCCCATACTTGGTTTCTTTTAAATTGATTTAAATCTTCATGCATAGCAATCATCCAATGTTCATCATCAATAGCATCATTTATCTTAGAAGGTTCTATTTGAGAAACAAAAGCCATGTTAAGACATGCATCTCTAAGACTAAGTCGAGTAGTTACCCCTTTATTGATGTCTCCAATGACGTTGTCAATTGGATGTTCTCGGTGTGTTCTCCATTCTTGAGGAAGGCCATCGTGTTCTTGAGTAGAGATATGAGGTAGTTTTTCTTCTTTCGTCATTTGCTCTAGGTTGAGTTGTTCCATAGACTTTGTGACTTCATTTTGAGAAGTGCTTGGTAAATCACTGTCATGATCATCACAAACAACTTTTTCTTCCATAGAAGGGTTAGATTCATCAAAAGAAACATGTATAGATTCCTCAATGGTTAAAGTTCTTTTATTAAAAATTCTATAGGCTTTGCTTGTGAGTGAATAACCAAGGAAAATTCCTTCGCCAGCTTTAGCATCAAATTTACCAAGTTTACTCTTTCCATTGTTAAGAACAAAACATTTACACCCAAAAATGTGCAAATGAGAGATATTTGGCTTCCTACCTTTATATAGTTCATAAGGGGTCCTTTTCAAAAGAGGTCTTATTAGCATTCTGTTAGACACATAGCAAGCAGTATTAATAGCATCAGCCCAAAAGTATTTGGGCAGATTAGTTTCATTTATCATGCTTCTTACTAGTTCTACTAAAAGTTTATTTTTGTGTTCCGCAACACCATTTTGTTGTGGAGTCCTTGGTCCAGAAAAATTGTGTGAAATTTCATGTTCATCACAATATTCTTCAAATAAAGCATTTTGAAATTCCCCACCATGATCACTCCTTATGGAAGTAATTTTCATGGATTTTTCATTTTGAACACGACTGACGTACTTTCTAAAAACAAGAAAAGCTTCATTTTTATGAACTAATAAGAATGTCCAAGTATATCTAGAAAAGTCATCAACTAGAACAAAACCATAGTAATTTCCTCCAAAGCTTTTAATGCTAGAGGGGCCAAATAGATCCATATGAATTAATTATAAAGGCCTTTTAGTAGAAACTATATGCTTAGGTTTAAAAGAAGTTTTCTTTAATTTACTCTTTTGGCATGCATCACATAATTTATTATTAACATATTTCTTTTTAGGCAAGCCAATGACTAAGTCATGTTTTACTAATTTGTTTAAATGATTCATGTGAATGTGAGCAAATCTCCTATGCCATAACCATGCATCATCATTATTGACAGATAAACACTTGATTTTTAATGATTGGTCATTTAAGGAAATCATAAATATGTTATTAGTTCTTTTTCCGAAAAGTTTAGTCTTATGAGTCTTGTTATCTTCTATAGTACATAAATCCTTCTTAAAGATGACATTTAAGCCTTTATCACATAATTGACTTATGCTAAGAAGATTGTGTTTTAAGCCATCAACATATAAGACATTATCTATAGTAACATGTGGAGGTTTACCAATCCTTCCAATTCCTAAAATTTTACCTTTATTGTTATGTGACAAATCCATCTTTTGGTAGAATAAAGCTAAACTTTGATTTGTCACCAGTCATATGCCTTGAGCAGCCACTGTCTAGGTACCATAGATTGTTTTCTGCTCCAAAGCATACCTACAAAATAAATTTATATTTTAGATTTAGGTACCCAAAGTGATTTGGGTCCTTTTTTGTTAGTGCCTTTCTCAACCCATACAAATTTACCTTTTGGTACTCCATAATTTTTGACATAACAATTGTTAGGAGTATGACCATGATGATTACAATAATTACATGTATACTTATAGATCAATTTATTACTTTTGAAATTATTGGGGGGAGTATAGAAATCTGAGTTGTTAAATTTTGGTACAGCCCTTTCATTGACATAAGGAAGTTTACCATTTGGCCAATATTATTATTAGGAGAATAACCAATCTCTCTTTTGTTATTTGAAGGGCGTTGATTCAACAAGATTTTGTCCAAATTTTTAGTACTCATATTTAAAGTGTTTATTTCATTTGTTAATTCATGTATTTTGGATTCTTTTTCTATACATTTATTACAACTAGTGAGTTTGTTTTGCGAGTTGACTTTACTTTCTAATTCTATAATGGTTTTCTTTTGTTTAGAGCACATTTTAGAAAGCTTTAAAAATTCATCATGCAATTCATTAAAAGCTTCTTGTAACTCATCATAACTGTGTAATTCAAAAGAGTTACTAACCTCATCAAGTTCATCTTCTGATTGGTGTGAAGCCATTAGTGCTATTTGAGCATTCTCTTCATTGTCGAAGTCAGATGATGAGCTTATATCATTGTCATCCCAAACTATATAAGCCTTTTTTGTTTTATTGTTGTAATTGTTGACTTTGTTGTTGTTGAAGTTCTTGCTATAGCTGTCCTTCTTTTTAAGAGTAGGACAATCTGCTTTTATGTGGCCACTTTTGCCGCATTCAAAGCAAGTGATGTTTTGAGAGGAGGAATTTTCATTTTTTCTTGAAAATTTGTTATTCTTGAAGATTTTGCTTTTCTTCAAGAATTTATTAAATCTTTTGGTTAGAAGAATCATGTTCTCATCTTCATTAATATCACTATTTCTATCTTTAGTGACAGTATTTAGAGCAATTGATTTGTGTTTCTTTTCTATTTCTTCATTTTGCTCTAATCTCCCTAATTCTAATTCATGTTCTTGCAATTTACCAAAGAGGGTTTCAAGAGACATTTTAGACAGACTCTTCTTTTCTGATATGACAGTAACTTTGGGTTGCCAATTTCTATTTAGGGACCTAAGAACTTTTAAGTTTAAGTCATTAGTAGATAGGTCTTTTCCTAAGGCAATGAGATGGTTAGTAAGATGGGTAAATCTTTTCTGCAGATCTTGTATTTTCTCACCAAGAAGCATTCTAAAGAGTTCATACTCTTGTGACAGAGTATTAAGTCTTGAACGCTTAACTTCATCTGTTCCTTCGTGGGTGGTCTCTAAGGTTTCCCACATCTCTTTTGCAGTTTTGCAATTTGTGATTCTAAAGAATTCATCCATTCCCAAAGCCGAAGTTATAATGTTCTTGGCTTTTAGATCATATTGAACTTTTCTTTTATCTTCATTATCCCAAACACTACTTGGTTTTATTTCTACTATACCACAACTAAGATGACTTGGAATAAAGGGACCGTTTTCAATGGCGTCCCAAATTTCTAACTCTTGAGACTCAATGAAGATTCTCATCCTAATTTTCCAGAAATCGTAATGTTCACCATTAAAGTTTGGTGGACGATTTATATTGGATCCCTCTCCTAGATATTGTCTTGAGGCCATAGTTAGGATCTTAGGAGAAAATTACATAAACTTACGCTCTGATGCCAATTGTTAGGTCATATGGCTACCTAAGAGGGGGGTGAATTAGGTGTAGAGACTTAAATTAAATATTTCTACTTTTATTTTAAAACTTTGCAAGTTAAAGAGAGTTTTTCTATGAGCGGAAGTAATAAACAATGATACACCATTCATTAACAATGGTTCACCTTCAATTTGAAAGGCTACGTTAATTCCTTCTTGTTACCAAGAAGATTTTTCCTCTATTGTAAGAACTAATGATACACCTTCTTCGTCTTTTTCCAAGACTACTCACCTATTCCACTAGGCACTAGGCTAACACCGTTCATTCACAATATACTTCACTTCACCACACTTGGTGAAGTGTTTACTGTAACACCCCAAATTTTAATCTTTAAAATTATAGTATCAGTCCTGGAAGTCTCGCCTGAGAGAGTTGTCTCGCCTGGGCGAGAAATGACAATTTTGGGCACTCTGAAATAGTGTAATCGATTACACAATATTGGTAATCGATTACATGCTGATAAACTAATCAGATCTGTGTATTTTACATGATGTAATCGATTACACTATACTCGTAATCGATTACAACATATTAAAAGCATCAGATATGTGCATTTTTCACATTGTAATCGATTACAACATGTTTGGTAATCAATTACATCGAGTCGTTGAGTTTGTATTTTAAATTTTTAACTGATGTAATCGATTACACCATATGGTAATCGATTACACTCATCGCTGTGACTATAAAAGTGAATAAAAGGGGACCTAGAAACCCTAATCTTCATTTTCTTTCTCCCCATTTCTCTCCCAACGGTGGCTCCACCCAAATGGACCATTTTTCCCTCCACTAAGCCTCAAAACTCATCAAAACCTTCCTCTTGCTTCATGGTAACACATTTGGAAAAGCTTGGAGGTGAAAAAGCAACAATGGAGGTTGGAGGAGATGAAGGGAGATGTGGCTCTTTTGCGGAGCAACGGAGCTTACGCAACCTAAGGTGAGGGAGAAGACCATTGTGGTCTTAGAGTATTTCATTAGAGTCGTCATCTCCGATTTCCCTCAAGAATCGGAGCATATTAACAGATAGAAACTCTCTTGGAAGTTTGTGATTCATGTGAGAGCCTTTATCTTACATGAGGATGTATTAGCCATAAAAGTGGAGATATATGTGTGGGGAAAACTGTTTAATTGAATAAAAATCTATATGCTCATTTATGGCAATACACCGTCATTAAAGATGGTTCTAACGTTAATGTGTATATGATGAAGAATATGTTATCCGTGGTTTGTTTATGATAATGGTTATGTTGTGTGATAATGATGGTGTGTGAGATATTTATGGTCATAAGCATAAATGAGTATGTTGTAAGTGGTTGATTGTTATAAACATGTCTGGGTGTGTTGTAACAACGAATGTGTGATGAGTTGTGAATGTGTTAAATGGATTTGAGTATGTTTATCAAAATGAGTATGTTGTGAGTGGTTGATTGTTATATACATGTAAGGGATAAGTGTCTCTGAACCATACTTGCTGATATGAATGAGGTATGTGAAAGAGGTAATGGTTTTAAAATAATACGTTTGGAATTTATACATTATGTTGGAAAATGCGTGACTTTTCTGTTTTGTAAAACGAATTCAATCTATTTGGGGGAGTACCAAAGGAAATATGACTCAAAACGAATTCAATTTATTTGGGGGAGTACCAAAGAAAATATGACTCAAAAGTATAGGATATATAGTATGGGATATATATCCTATAGGGTGAATATGAATGATGAGAAATGAGTATATTTGGACGAATAAGATATGCACACTATAGAACACATATAGTATGGGATGTATGTGTACTATAGGGTGAATATGAATAATATGTGATAAATAAATATGCACACTATAGAACACATATAGTATGAGATGTATGTGTACTATAGGGTGAATATGGATAATATGTGATGAATGAGTATGCACACTATAGAACACATATAGTATGAGATATATGTGTACTATAGGGTGAATATGGATAATATGTGTTGATTGATATATGCTTATCATGATTGATGTTAGATGTATGTGGTTTTAATACTTTAATGTTATTACTCCATGTAAATCCACGCTAGGGTCGCCGTAGTTGGTTCTTACTCCCTCTGTCTTTCCTTGTATGTGTTATATATTTGGGTTCAGGTTGTGGAGGTAGCGCATTGGACGCTTGCGGAGAAGAGTACATGATAGAGTAGTGGATAATATGTTATATGATAAATATTTGTAATATGAAGAACATGTTAAAGTGAAATTCATGTATAAACAACTTTCTTGTAAGTGTATAATGAAGTGGATTTAATGTTTGTATTCAAGGTAATTTTGAGAAAGTGTATTTGTATAAAGGATGTATTTGAACGGAAGTGTAATGACATGCTTTTGAAATGAATGGTGTTTGAAATATTTCCGCCTTGTAAATTTATAAACATATTCACTCAAGTTTCCAAACTGTTCGAGTAATGTCTTTCAAAAGTAATCATTGCACTTTCACGAATAAGGATTTTAAAAGAGAATTTTCGAGTTATGAAAATCGGGTCCTTACATTTACAATACTCTATTTTGTATTCTTAAGATGGTTTGTACAATGCTTTTGAATGAGTGATTCTCTAATAGTAATTGGTAATTTATGGATTTGAATCACTAACTGAATGATCACTTAAATTTGAAATCAAATAACTTGGACAAAGGCTTTTGTTTGTGCTTAAGAATGAAAGAGAGAAAATTTAAGAGCTTTGTGAGTATGTGATCATGGAAGTTGTATTCAGAATTGTGTTTAAAAACAAGTCATAAAACACCTATTTATAGTGTTTAATTCGTGCATATGAACTAGTATGAGTTTGTGAAAAGTTAAGAGCTACAACAGTTCAATCAAAACAGAACCAATATATTGTTCTGATAAGTGTAATCGATTACCATATAGTGTAATCGATTACACTAGTTAAAAATTTAAAATACAAACTCAACGGATTGATGTAATCGATTACCAAACATAGTGTAATCGATTACAATGTGAAAAATGCACATATCTGATGCTTTTTATATGTTGTAATCGATTACTAGTATATTGTAATTGATTACATCATGTAAAATGCACAGGTCTGCTTAGTTTATCATCATGTAATCGATTACCAGGATAGTGTAATCGACTACACTGTTTAAAAACAGAACACTTATGCTGTAATGCAAATAATCTTAGTTTTATGCATGAGTTTTTCAGTGAACAGCCTTTATCGTATAGTTAAGAGATTTTAAGTTCAAGTATCGTTGTACCTAAAAGACTTAGACTACACATATGAGCTTCTTTGACTTTTGATTTGCTAGTCTTCTTTTTGCATTTGATGACATAGTGAGCATCATCAAAACCTTAGCCATAGGTTGGGAAAGATCACCATCTTCACAAACCTTACAATTTTGTTTTCACAAAGACACATTACATTACACACTTTAGATTTCAGCTTTAGAATAGGATTTCGTTTCCCCCTTTGGGGCTCTCTTAGGTGTTCGGTTTTTCCCCTTCTTCTTCACATTTTCGGTTTGGCTTCTTCCTCCATGGAAGGCTAGACCTTGGACTAAATTCCTTTGGTAATGTATCACAACTCTTGAGGTTTATTGCTTAATGCATTTTCAGTTTCTATTTGGTTATTAATGCAATTTCGGTTTTTATGTTGTTGAATCTTCTTTCCTATTTCATGTTATGGTTTGTTTAATTCCATGGTATGATTTAGGTTTGTGAACTGACTTTCTCTTATTTAATAAGTTCTCTAGCACATAATCGCTTAGTTTATGTGAATCTGTAAATGCTCTATGTTTATGTTGATTTCGCTTAGTTTGAAGCTTAAACATTAGAGTTGTGAACAGATTAGAAATTCAATATTTAGAATCTAAAATTGATGTTTTGATTCGTGTGACTTTGTTAACTGTTTGTTGCTTATGTCAATTTTGCTTAGTTAGAGGTCTAGCAATTTAACTGTGGGTTGATCATCGCTTAGTTAATCGACTCTCAACAAAAGAACACTGAGAATCTGATTTTGATCTTTTGTAACCAAGATTGAGTTTTGAACAAGGAAACCAAAGGGATTTAGCTGCTTTACTATTTTGTTTAGTTAATTGTTGATTTATGTTCTGTTTTAGTTTTAGTTTCATAGCATAACTACCACCAAAACCCCCCTGTGTGTGTGCGTGTAAGGTGTTTGAACCAATGTGTGAAAGATAATATTTGGGAAACGACCTAGGATTCACTTCCTAGTACTATATTTAATTTTTTTATTATTTGCATCGAGTACGACCTTCATCACCAAGAAATCCAAAATTTCAACTATTGTAACTCCATATAATTGACTAATCTCATACTCAATTGATTAACAGGTTCCCATTTTTATTTAATCCATTAAAACAAGTTGTAATCGATTAACTATGTTGAAAAATATTTTCTTTGATGCATGATGAACCTTCTATATGATGTGCATATGCATGGTTCATGATTTTAAAGATATAACTGATAAACTCAGTTCAATGCACTAAAATCATGTTACCATATGTAAATGCATGAGCATGTTAATCATGTATGAATGTATACAAGTCTCATTTTAGATTGGTTCAATTTTGGACCTTGTGAAACTTCTATTCAAGGTTCACTTAGCTCAGACTCTACTCAATCAATCATCTTAAGATTCTAGAAATATAAAAACTTAACTTAAGTCTACTTGATTTATTTTGAGCATTGGCTTTGTTGTTTGTTAAGTTTGTAAGGACCCAAATTCTACCCTTGAATTTTTTTCATTTATTTAAAATATTTCCTTACATACATTCATTATTTTACTGAAAAACCTTCATGAATAATTCATTGATACTAATCTTTTAACCTATTACGTTATCATGCAATTCATGTTGAGGAAAAACATAATTCATGCATTTAGTAATTACCACATACGACCAATATGGGTTTCTAAGAGTTATAACCTCCATAACTACATATCTCAGTATTTTCCTAATCAGATTTACATTCATCCCAAAATGTTATCAAATCAACTACAATGTTAAAGCAGCGATAAAGACAATCAAGATAATAAACACATAAGCTTCCTAAGTGAGCTTCCTCCTCAAATCCTTCATTTACCTACAATGAGATTATCATAAACAACACACAAAACAAGGGAATAAGTCATTAGTTCAAAAAATAACATTACATGATAATCCACATTTCCAATACGATTAAGCTTTAATATAATTCGTAAACACACATGCGTAATTGTAAACATTCATACCATCTTCCTTTAATTTCCACGTTACTCATATTCATCCTATAGTATATATATTCCATAATATATATTCTATAGTATGCATATTACATTCTTTCGAAACATTGTCTTTCTCATTAATCATATCCACCCTAAAGTATATATATCCCATATATATATCCTATAGCATGTATATCATTCTCAACATCTTCCATTTTCATCATTCATATTCACCCTATAGTATATATATCCCATAATATATATCCTATGGCATGAATATTACTTTCATCATTCACATCCTCATTGTCATCCTTCATATTTACCCTATATTATATATATCACATAATATATATTTTATAGCATAAATATTGCTTTTAACATTCACATCCTCATTTTCATCCTTCATATTTACCCTATAGTATATATATCCCATAAAATATATTATATAGCATAAATATTACTTTCATCATTCACATCCTCATTTTCATCCTTCATATTTTCCTTAATCGTATTCATCGATTTCATTTCCCATACCACATCGAGCAGGTCGAGTTATTCCCCATACCACATCGGGCAGGTCGAGTTATCCTCCATACCACGTCGGGCAGGTCGAGTTATCCTCCATACCACATCGGGCAGGTTGAGTTATTCCCCATACCACATCGGGCAGGTCGAGTTATTCCCCATACCACATCGGGCAGGTCGAGTTATTATCCATACCACATCGGGCAGGTCGAGTTATTATCCATACCACATCGGGAAGGTCGAGTTATTATCCATACCACATCGGGTAAGTCGAGTTATTATCCTTACCACATCGGGCAGGTCGAGTTATTCCCCATACCACATCGGGCAGGTCGAGTTATTATCCATACCACATCGGGCAAGTCGAGTTATTATTCATACCACATCGGGCAGGTCGAGCTATTATCCATACCATATTGGGCAAGTCGAGTTATTATCCTTACCACATTGGGCAGGTCGAGTTCACAATAATCCACTACCACTCCGGGTAGGACAGCCAGAACAATCCACTACCACTCCGGGTAGGATAACCACAATACTCCACTACCACTCCGGGTAGGATAACAACAATAATCCGCTACCTCTTCGGGTAGGGTATTAATAATAAACCACTACCTCTTCGGGTAGGGTATCAACAATAAACCACTACCTATTCGGGTAGGGTATCAACAGTATTCTTACAAACACATTATCTCTTTCACATACCTCATTCACATCAGCGAGTATGAATTAGAGACACTCAACCCTTACCTTGGTGAGTGGTGGGGATCGGTTCCGAGTAACTTTAAAAGTCTCCTCCGGGATCTCTTCCAACCTTAGGATCTTTCCTCATTTCTACCAATAACAACAATGTCAGTCATTTATTCAAAATAACACATAAACAACTCGTATTTCATTATCAAATATACAAGGGATTCACATATTCTCAAGATTTTCAAAACTACTTCAATACAAGTTTCCAAACATCTAAACATACATGTTCATCTCATATATCTACATCAAAGCACAAACTCATCATCCACATCTAACATTTCATCCCTTTCTCTTTTTACTCATATTCTCATTTTGGGGGTTTTTGGGGTTTTCATGCATAACCCACAAAACCTTTCCATTCATCAAATATCAACTCTAAACCAAGAGTTTACAAGAGAAAAATAACATAAAACGAACCATAACTCTAAAGGATGAGTTTCCATGGTTTCTCATGTTTTGAAAAGAGATCCAACATACCCAAAACAAGTTAGAGAGGAAGAAGAAGAGTTAGAAACAAGAGGTTTACCTCTTCTCAAGCTCTAAGATGAGTCCTAAGGCTTTTTGCTCTTGAAAAGCTCTCCTCTCTCTCTTCTTTTCAAAGTTCAAACCCTAAAATGTGTTTAGGTTTTCTATTTTAAAGAGGAGTCGTCGGGTTCTCGCTCAAGCGACCCCATTCTCGCTCAGACGAGAAAATCCCGCCTTTTTTAAATTTCTGATCTGACGCTCTCGCTTAAGCGAGGGATTCTCGCTCAGGCGAGAATCTCACAGTCTCAACAGGCTTCCTCTCGCTCAAGCGACCCATTCCTCGCTTGGGCGAGACTCCCAGAATTTCCAATTTCAAAACACTGATCCTCTCGCTGGGGTGAGGTCCTCTCACTCAAGCGAGAATCTGGCAGTATGCCCCATTCCTCAGGACTGTTACCTAATTTCCAGGAGGATAAATTTGGGGTGTTACAATCCTCCCCCTCTTATAGGAATTTTCGTCCCCGAAAATTTTATTAGGCCATTCTCGGAAATAATGTCATCGCCTAGACTTTAGGCATAAGAAATACTCCACCAAAATCATACTCGATCCTCTAATCCATTAAGATTACTTAAACGGCCACTAAGGGCATACACCACTAAACCGTGATATCACAAAACCAATTCATCAATGTCCAAATATTAAGATCCTAGCCTCGAATCACTCGAATACCATGAGAACTAAACCGTAATTCAGGCTAAATATTTTTCCTACATTCATCAAGAACCATAGGTCTCTAGGACTTTTCCAGCTGACAATCCCCACATACGTTAAGAATCCCGATAACACTCCCGAAATTCAGTGAATGGGGAACTCCTTAGCCTCATCCACCCCTAAAGCCTCGTTTAACATCCATTATACACTAGCTAGCTTAACTTTCACTCAAGAATCTAGCATAATTTCATTTTACTCGTTCAATAAAACATCTATACAATAAGACTCTTAGTGTCTCTTCCATTGTACACAATCACACTATCCAGTAATTATCCAATTACATCAGGTATTTTTGTCATCAAATCTTACCATAGAAAGGAATTACTGGTCCTTAGCCTCAATTGAACCCATAAAACCATCAATTCACCTCAAAACTAGATACTCTGTTACCAATTGACAAATACACGTCGACAAACACTCAATCCCTCAAAAGGTGTTAGGTTTGGTTACTCCAATTTCGCTAGCAAATATAAATTGATCAACCACTTGCATCACGTCTAGAAATACATGGTCATCATCGTATCACCAAACCTTTTAACAACCTCATATTTATTAAGATATGGTTGCTAAAATTTTGGGATTCTCCAACATGATACTAAATCAATGATTAGCCACAAGCTATGTTTCACCCAAAAATGAGTTTCGAAAATTGTTTGAATCCACGACTCATGGCAACCACGTCGTGAAACACAGTTTGCATAATCATTTCAACGTATCCCAAAACTCTTTCTCTCATGCGGTTACACTACAATCGTACACAACAATTACTGACGCTCACGAAAAAGAACATCTTTTGTCGGTACAACATTCAAAGCAGATAATTGACGTACACCACCACTATATCATGCATTACCAATGTCCTACCGCAAAAGAACCGGTCATTCGAGACCAAAAGTTTCACGTTTATTCAAATGCATTCATCACATTGACGGGGTAAGTAACTCAACTAGCCTCTTTCCTCAACTAGCAATATAAGTCTTACCCCTTAGTATACACATACATATCAATGCAAACTAGATCTTAAATGTTCACTTCAACAATTATCACACAGTTAAGCATAACATGATTTGCTGACCGCTAGTCCATTCCCAGGATTAAATCCAGCTGGGACATCATTGCGCATATCAACACTATGGTAAAGGTTCTACCATTTACCCCAACCGTACAGTGAGACACCCATAACGATATCCAACACCGGTACACTGGGCGGGGTGGGTTCAACTAAGTTGAAAACAACAACTTGGTGTACAATCTCAGTCGGTTCACACATTCAGCAAATATAGGGAGTGTATCGCTCCCGATTAAACAACATTAAAGGAATACCTGTCACCATGTGTAACGACCCTAAATTCTACCCTTGAAATTTTTTCCTTATTTATTTAGATTTCATACATTTAACAGTCAATCATAAATTACCGAGTGATTAAATTTACTTTAAAAGTCTCGCTTCTCACTCACACCCTATCCTTAAACCATAAATAGCATACAACATTCGATAGCAGAAAAACATAATTCATTTATGTAACCTAGTAACCCCCGCATACAATTAGCTATGGGTTTCCAAAACACCCATAGCTACATATATCCCGAGTTACTAGTACCCATGATCAATATCATGTACAAAAATAATAATCATAGTATCATAAGTTACTTCAATTACAATAAATTCAAATTTCAAAAGAATGGATAAAGAGACGTCCAAAACAAAAGTCCCTAATCCCCTACTCAAAATCATCCTTCTTCGTCCACCTACCTGAAATGGGATTAACATTTACAATGCACAACAACACAAAGGAATAAGTCATTAATTCAATAAAACTCAATGTCAGTTAATCCACATTTAAATAGTTTTCAACAGTAATACGATTTAAAAACTCTAAAAACCTTTTGCATCCTCTATACTTTTGAAAACCATGCTACATAACTCGAGCTAGAGTCGCTAACCTATTCAGGTCGGCTACAACGACTTTTATTTTCATTGGCACTCCACCAATACATAAACCATAAATACACCCATCATCACTACAAACATACCCATATATCTTTATAGTGACTAAGTGATTTATCATTTATGTCATTATAATTCGAGTCTTATTTCCATTGGTACTCCCCCAATAGGTTTCGAGTCTTATTTCCATTGGTACTCCCCCAATAATATTTATTTCATTTGAGTCATATTTCCATTGGTACTCCCCCAATAATATTTAATTCGTTTGAGTAATATTTCCATTGGTACTCCCCCAATAATATTTAATTCACTTGAGTCATCTTTCCATTGGTACTCCCCCAATAATATTAATTCATTGAGTCATCTTTCCATTGGTTCTCCCCCAATAATATCACTTTCATTGAGTCATCTTTCCATTGGTACTCCCCCAATAATATTACTTTCATTGAGTCATCTTTCCATTGGTACTCCCCCAATAATATTACTTTCATTAAGTCATCTTTCCATTGGTACTCCCCCAATAATATTACTTTCATTGAGTCATCTTTCCATTGGTACTCCCCCAATAATATTACTTTCATTAAGTCATCTTTCCATTGGTACTCCCCCAATAATATTACTTTCATTGAGTCATCTTTCCATTGGTACTCCCCCAATAATATTACTTTTATTATTCATACAGAAAGTCCACGCATTTTCCACATAATGCATAAATTAAAGACTTATCCTTACCTCGGTGAGTGTTGGGTTTGGTTTTTGGTGACTTCACAAGTTCCACCGGCACCACCTCCAAACTTAGGATCTTTCCTCATTCCCACCACATAACACAATGTTAGTCATTCATTCCAAATAACAAATAAATAACTTATATTGCATCGTTTAAACGTACAAGATATTTATCATGTTCACAATGGTCCTATACTACTTTCATTAAGGGTTTTCAACCATCTAACACATACATATCATCTCATATTTTAACATTGTAAAGCAACTCTTCTTATACCTCTAGCATCTCACCCATCTTTCCTCTCTAACCTCATTTTCTCTCTCTAGGGTTTTGGGTTTCCATGAGCCAACCCACAAACCTCTTTCCATTCTTGGAATACTAACTCAAAACCAAGAGTTTACGAGGTACAAACGACATAAAATGAACCATAACTCGAAAGAGAGAGTCTTCATGGTTTTACACATTTTGAGAAGAGATCCATAATACAAAAAATGGGTTCTTAAGGGAAGAAGAGAGTTAGGATAGAGAGTTTTACCTCTTCTCAAGCTCTTGAACAAGAATCAAAGCTCCTAGACCTTGGGAATGCTCTCTTCTCTCACCTCTCTTCAATTCTTAACCTAAAATGTGTTTGGGGTTTTCCCCCATTTAATGTTCTCGTCGGGTTCTCGCTTAAGCGAGCTTTCTCTCGCTCGAGCGAGAAAATCCCGCCCATTTTAAAAACTCAACTCTGACCCTCTCGCTCAAGCGAGGGATTCTCGCTCAAGCGAGAATCTCACAATGTCAACAGGTTCCCTCTCGCTCAAGCGAGGTATTCTCGCTCAAGCGAGAATCTCACAGTGCCAACAACCACAGTTTGCCATTTCTCGCCCAGGCGAGGAAACTCTCGCTCAGGCGAGAATCTTCTAGTATAGTCCAAGATTTCACCCTCCCAGGTGATCCTTTCTCGCTCAAGCGAGAATCTCTCGCTCAAGCGAGGATCCGAGGACTGATACTATAATTTTAAAGACTTAAAAATTTGGGGTGTTACACCATGCAATTTACCTCTCGCCGGACCATCAACACCTGATGTCCCTACGCCACTCGGGGTAACCTTTCGACCGTGGTCCCTTGCCTCCTAAGCATGAATGTCATTAAGTCTCTGATCTAGCTTGGGACAAAACCTTTTAATGTGCCCAAACTCCTTGTAGTGGAAACATCCATTCCCTTTTCCCGGGCATGTACTTCCATAATGGAGTCTACCGCACTTGTTGCACATGGGAGTAGAAACCCCTTCGGTAGGAACTATAAGTGGGCCAGACCTTTGGAAATCTCGGTCACGATGAACAGTGATTGTCGCATAAGGTTTCCGGTCATCCCCCACTCTCTCCTTACCCCTTCCTTGCCTATGGTTGCGTTGGAGTCCATAGTCTTGAGGAACATCTGTTTCGTGCGTCTCCAACTCATCTGCCTTAAGATTATCCTCGTACATTCTACACTTGTTAACCAAGTTAGCGAAATCAACAATCTCCTGATGTCCGAACATTATTTTCAACTTGGGCCTTAAGCCCGATTCAAATTTTGAGCATTTGGATCGTCTGTCCACTTCCAACTAATAGTAGGGACAAAATCGGGCCAATTCCTCGAATTTAGCCGCATATTCCCCTACCGACATATTTCCCTGTTCCAACCTCAAGAACTCCATTTCCTTCTTCCTTTTCAGATCAGCAGGGAAGTATTTGTGAAGGAATTTTGCCTTGAAAGTACTCCAGGAAATCAATTTCCCTTCCACCTCCATTTGGCGTCTAGTAAACTCCCACCAGTTTTCGGCCTCCGTCACTAGCATGAAAGTGGCATAGGCCAACTTCTGAGTCTCCGAACAGTTCATGGCCCGGAAGATCCGCTCTATTCCCTGAATCCACTCCAGGGACTCATTCGGAGCAAATCCCCCGTGGAACTGATTGGGTTTCCTTTTGCAAAACTCATCCAGGCCTTGGTACTCTGTCGGTCCGGGAGGGACTAGGTTTTGCGAACTCGGATTTGGTGCATGGTTCTGATTCAGACTACGCAAGTTCTCGTTCATCTGTTGTAGTGTCGCCACCATCTGAGCCAACAGGTCGCTCGGAACATTCTGACTTGCGCCTCTTCCTCTTCCTGCCATAGGCACCTGTACTCACTCACTTGTCAGTAATTAAATTTTTTCTAAACAAAAACACATAACCACGTAACAATTAGTACAAATCAAACAATTTCAACACATAAAGATTACAAAGAAGCATGCAAGACCATATCCTAGACCGCAGGATTAACTATGCTCTGATACCATATTGTAAGGACCCAAATTCTACCCTTGAATTTTTTTCATTTATTTAAAATCTTTCCTTACATACATTCATTATTTTACTGAAAAACCTTCATGAATAATTCATTGACACTAATCTTTTAACCTATTATGTTATCATGCAATTCATGTTGCGGAAAAACATAATTTATGCATTTAGTAATTACCACATACGACCAATATGGGTTTCTAAGAGTTAAAACCTCCATAACTACATATCTCAGTATTGTCCTAATCAGATTTACATTCATCCCAAATTGTTATCAAATCAACTACAATGTTAAAGCAGCGATAAAGACAATCAAGATAATAAACACATAAGCTTCCTAAGTTAGCTTCCTCCTCAAATCCTTCATTTACCTACAATGGGATTATCATAAACAACACACAAAACAAGGGAGTAAGTCATTAATTCAAAAACTAACATTTAATGATAATCCACATTTCCAATATGATTAAGCTTTAATATAATTCGTAAACACACATGCGTAATTGTAAACATTCATATCATCTTCCTTTAATTTCCACGTTACTCATATTCATCCTATAGTATATATATCCCATAATATATATTCCATAGTATGCATAATACATTCTTTCAAAACATCGTCCTTCTCATTATTCATATCCACCCTATAGTATATATATCCCATAATATATATCCTATAGCATGTATATCATTCTCAAAATCTTCCATTTTCATCCTTCATATTCACCCTATAGTATATATATCCCATAATATATATCCTATGGCATGAATATTACTTTTATCATTCACATCCTCATTGTCATCCTTCAAATTTACCCTTATAGTATATATATCTCATAATATATATTCTATAGCATAAATATTACTTTTATCATTCACATCCTCATTTTCATCCTTCATATTTACCCTATAGTATATATATCCCATAATACTGTTGTTACCCTACCACATCGGGCAGGTCGAGTTATCCTCCATACCACATCGGGCAGGTCGAGTTATTCCCCACACCACATCGGGCAGGTCGAGTTATTCCCCACACCACATCGGGCAGGTCGAGTTATTATCCATACCACATCGGGCAAGTCGAGTTATTATCCATACCACATCGGGCACGTCGAGTTATTATCCATACCACATCGGGCAGGTTGAGTTATTCCCCACACCACATCGGGCAGGTCGAGTTATTCCCAACACCACATCGGGCAGGTCGAGTTATTCCCCACACCACATCGGGAAGGTCGAGTTATTATCCATACCATATCGGGCAGGTCGAGTTATTATCCATACCACATCGGGCAGGTCGAGTTATTATCCATATCACATCGGAGAGGTCGAGTTCACAATGATCCACTACCACTCCGGGTAGGACAGCCACAACAATCCACTACCACTCAGGGTAGGATAACCACAATACTCCACTACCACTCCGGGTAGGATAACAACAATAATCCGCTACCTCTTCGGGTAGGGTACCAATAATAAACCACTACCTCTTCGGGTAGGGTATCAACAATAAACCACTACCTCTTCAGGTAGGGTATCAACAATATTCTTACAAACACATTATCTCTTTCACATACGTCATTCACATCAGCGAGTATGAATTAGAGACACTCATCCCTTACCTTGGTGAGTGTTGGGGATCTGTTCCGATTAACTTTAAAAGTCTCCTCCGCGATTTCTTCCAACCTTAGGATCTTTCCTCATTTCCACCAATAACAACAATGTCAGTCATTTCTTCAAAATAACACATAAACAACTCGTATTTCATCATCAAACATACAAGGGATTCACATATTCTCAAGATTTCAAAAACTACTTCAATACAAGTTTCCAAACATCTATACATACATGTTCATCTCATATATCAACATCAAAGCACAAACTCATCATCCACATCTAACATTTCATCCCTTTCTCTTTTTACTCATATTCTCATTTTGTGGGTTTTTGGGGTTTTCATGAATAACCCACAAAACCTTTCCATTCATCAAATATCAACTCTAAACCAAGAGTTTACAAGAGAAAAATAATATAGAACGGACCATAACTCTAAAGGATGAGTTTCCATGGTTTCTCATGTTTTGAAAAGAGATCCAACATACCCAAAACAAGTTAGAGAGGAAGAAGAAGAGTTAGAAACAAGAGGTTTACCTCTTCTCAAGCTCTAAGATGAGTCCTAAGGCTCTTTGCTCATGAAAAGCTCTTCTCTCTCTCTTCTCTTCAAAGTTCTAACCCTAAAATATGTTTAGGGTTTCTATTTTAAAGAGGAATCATCGGGTTCTCGCTCAAGCGAGCCCATTCTCGCTCAGGCAAGAAAATCTCACCTTTTTAAAGTGGAGTCATCTATTGTATTGTCGCCACCATCTGAGCCAACAGGTCGCTCGGAACATTCTGACTTGCGCCTCTTCCTCTTCCTGCCATAGGCACCTGTACTCACTCACTTGTCAGTAATTAAATTTTGTCTAAACAAAAGTGACATAACCACTTAACAATTAGTACAAATCAAAAAATTTCAGCACATAAAGATTACAAAGAAGCATGCAAGGCCATATCCTAGGCCGCAGGATTAACTATGCTCTGATACCATATCGTAAGGACCCAAATTCTACCCTTGAATTTTTTTCATATATTTAAAATCTTTCCTTACATACATTCATTATTTTACTGAAAAACCTTCATGAATAATTCATTGACACTAATCTTTTAACCTATTACGTTATCATGCAATTCATGTTGCGGAAAAACATAATTCATGCATTTAGTAATTACCACATACGACCAATATGGGTTTCTAAGAGTTATAACCTCCATAACTACATATCTCAGTATTGTCCTAATCAGATTTACATTCATCCCAAAATGTTATCAAATCAACTACAATGTTAAAGCAATGATAAAGACAATCAAGATAATAAACACATAAGCTTCCTATGTGAGCTTCCTCCTCAAATCCTTCATTTACCTACAATGAGATTATCATAAACAACACAAAAAACAAGGGAGTAAGTCTTTAATTCAAAAACTAACATTACATGATAATCCACATTTCCAATACGATTAAGCTTTAATATAATTCGTAAACACACATGCGTAACTGTAAACATTCATATCATCTTCCTTTTTTTTCCACGTTACTCATATTCATCCTACAGTATATATATCCCATAATATATATTCTATAGTATGCATATTAAGTTCTTTCGAAACATCGTCCTTCTCATTATTCATATCCACCCTATAATATATATATCCCATAATATATGTCCTATAGCATGTATATCATTCTCAACATCTTCCATTTTCATCATTCATATTCACCCTATAATATATATATCCCATAATATATATCCTATAGCATGTATATCATTCTCAACATCTTCCATTTTCATCCTTCATATTCACCCTATAGTATATATATCCCATAATATATATCATATGACATGAATATTACTTTTATCATTCAAAACCTCATTTTCATCCTTCAAAATTACCCAATAGTATATATATCTCATAATATATATTCTATAGCATAAATATTACTTTTATCATTCACATCCTTATTTTAATCCTTCATATTTACCCTATAGTATATATATCCCATAATATATATTCTATAGCATAAATATTACTTTCATCATTCACATCCTCAATTTCATCCTTCATATTTCCCTTAATCATATTCATCGATTTCATTTCCCATACCACATCGGGAAGGTCGAGTTATTCCCCATACCACATCGGGCAGGTCGAGTTATTCCCCATACCACATCGGGCATGTCGAGTTATTATCCATACTACATCGGGCAGGTTGAGTTACCCTCCATACCACATCTGGCAGGTCGAGTTATCCTCCATACCACGTCGGGCAGGTCGAGTTATTATCCATACCACATCGGGCAGGTCGAGTTATCCTCCATACCACATCGGGCAGGTCGAGTTATTCCCCATACCACATCGGGCAGGTCAAGTTATTCCCCACACCACATCGGGCAGGTCGAGTTATTATCCATACCACATCGGGAAGGTCAAGTTATTATCCATACTACATCGGGCAAGTCGAGTTATTATCCATACCACATCGGGCAGGTCGAGTTATTATCCATACCAAATCGGGTAGGTCGAGTTCACAATAATCCACTACCACTTCGGGTAGGACAGCCACAACAATCCACTACCACTCCGGGTAGAACAACAATAATTCGCTACCTCTTCGGACAGGGTATCTATAATAAACCACTACCTCTTCGTGTAGGGTATCAACAATAAACCACTACCTCTTCGGGTAGGGTATCAACAACATTCTTACAAACACATTATCTCTTTCACATACCTCATTCACATCAGCGAGTATGAATTAGAGACACTCATCCCTTACCTTGGTGAGTGTTGGGGATCGGTTCCGATTAACTTTAAAAGTCTCCTCCGCGATTTCTTCCAACCTTAGGATCTTTCCTCATTTCCACCAATAACAACAATGTCAGTCATTTATTCAAAATAACACATAAACAACTCGTATTTCATCATCAAACATACAAGGGATTCACATATTCTCAAGATTTCCAAAACTACTTCAATACAAGTTTCCAAACATCTAAACATACATGTTCATCTCATATATCAACATCAAAGCACAAACTCATCATCCACATCTAACATTTCATCCCTTTCTCTTTTTACTCATATTCTCATTTTGGGGGTTTTAGGGGTTTTCATGAATAACCCACAAAACCTTTCCATTCATCAAATATCAACTCTAAACCAAGAGTTTACAAGAGAAAAATAACATAAAACGAACCATAACTCTAAAGGATGAGTTTCCTTGGTTTCTCATGTTTTGAAAAGAGATCCAACATACCCAAAACAAGTTAGAGAGGAAGAAGAAGAGTTAGAAACAAGAGGTTTACCTCTTCTCAAGCTCTAAGATGAGTCCTAAGGCTCTTTGCTCTTGAAAAGCTCTCTTCTCTCTCTTCTCTTCAAAGTTCTAACCCTAAAATGTGTTTAGGGTTTCTATTTTAAAGAGGATTCATCGGGTTCTCGCTCAAGCGAGCCCATTCTCGCTCATGCGAGAAAATCCCGCCTTTTTAAAATTTTAGATCTGATGCTCTCGCTCAAGCGAGGGATTCTCGCTCAGGCGAGAATCTCACAGTTTCAACAGGCTTCTTCTCGCTTAGGCGACCCATTCCTCGCTTGGGCGAGACTCCCAGAATTTCCAATTTCAAAACACTGATCCTCTCGCTTGGGCGAGGTCCTCTCGCTTGGGCGAGGTCCTCTCGCTCAAGCGAGAATCTGGCAGTATGCCCCATTCCTCAGGACTGTTACCTAATTTCAAGGAGGATAAATTTGGGGTGTTACAAAGTTGCTCGTGTTTTCAAACTTGCATATTATCCTTGTCCTATTCTTTTCTTCATCAAAACAATGTGATGATGCATAGTTGCATTTTCAATCTGCCCAATCCCCTCAATCTCAATCTCCCCAAATACAATATTCTTTATGTTATTTTCCTTTATAAACTGAATTTCCTCAAGAAACATCACATTTCCCGTCTCAAAGAAGAGTCTTTAAATGGGATCATAAAATTTATAATTCCAACAACATTCAATATAGCCAATAAAATAACAACTAATTGTTCTTGAATCCAGATTTTTCATATTGCCTATAAAGTCGCGCCTCTATTGGTGTTGCTACCCCATTTTCATGGGTACGACGAGAAATGTGCAAATAAATGCAATGGAGTCGCCATCAATGTTTTTTAGAGGGAAAACATGTAAAACCATTTTTTTTAATAAAAAAAGATTTGGTCTCTCACAGAAAAATTAAGTTCGGGAGTCGGTTACAGATGAGAAAAGTGTTAGGCACCTCATACCGCCCGTTATAAAACGGTACATAGATCAATTATGTGGATATTTATTCGAAATATTAATTTTACCCTCACATTATTAAGTAAAAATAAGTACCAAAAAAACATTTTTTTTATTTTTTGTGTCTGACAGGAAAAACCTGCTCCTACATATCTCTAGCTGCAATAGAGAAATCAAGGCACGACAGGGAACGAGTCCCATAGTGCATTATCTTCCCTTGTCTTTATCAAATTATGTTTGAAAATAATCAAATTGAGATAACGCGACATGGAACGAGTCTCATAGTCCACCATCTCTCCATAATTTATTTAAGTTTAGAAAAAAAATATCAATTTGAGATAACGCGACAGAGAACGAGTCCCATAGTGCATATCTCTCCTTGATTTATTTAATTACGTTTGAAAATAATCAAATTGAGATAACGCGACAGGGAACAAGTCCCATTGTGCTCTATCTCTCTTTGACTTATTTAAGTTTAGAAAAAATATCAATTTGAGATAACGCGACAGGGAACGAGTCCCATAGGGTATATCTCTCCTTGATTTATTTAATTACGTTTGAAAATAATCAAATTGAGATAACGCGACAGGGAACGAGTCTCATGGTTCTCTATCTCTCTTTGACTTATATAAGTATAGAAAAAATATCAATTTGAGATAATGTGACACGGAACGAGTCCCATAGTGCATATCTTTCCTTGATTTATTTATATTTTGAAAAAAATCAATTTGAGATAACGGGACAGGGGGGTTTATGTTAAAATTGATTTGAGGGTTTATGTTAAAATTGATTTGGGGTTTAGGTTAAAATTGATTTGGGGGTTTAGGTTAAAATTGATTTGGGGTTTAAGTTAGGGTAGCCATGAGAGACAACCCCTTACTTTTGGCCGAAAAAAATAAAAAATAAAAGAATGGCGGCAACGGCCGTAATATCGGCGGCGGCAATGGCAGTGTCACTCACAATAATGATAATAAAAAAAATAACTACATTCAACTCAGAAACAACAACCACATAACTATACAATAAAGAGAATAAAAGGAGAAAAAAAAAAAGAAATAAACTTAGAACAAGGAAATGGAGAAGATGAACCTCTTGATGTTTGGGGAAGATGAAGTGTAATGGTGGTCTCTCTTTATCTCCTTCTTCTTCTCCCCCTTTTTTTTTCTTCCTTTCCTTTCCTTTCCTTCTTTTCTTTTTCCTCTCCTCTCTTCCTTCTTTTCTTTCTTTTTTTCTCTCTGCCCCCTTCCTCCCTTCTTCTTCTTTAGTTGATGGGTCATCCTGAGCCCAATTGCCACCATTTTTTTACCCTACACTATGCATTATTTACTTATCATTATTTTTATTTTTATTTTAAAAATTAAAATACCCCGGTCAAAATTGGGTGTTTACAGTTGCCCCTCTTTACTTGTTTCTCACTAGATAACAAGAGTAACAAAGGTTATTCAAGTTATCATAGTAAGAAACAAGTGAAGATAAAAAAAGACCAAATTTTGATGGGGAAGTAACACAAGGTTGAAAAACCTCTAACATACGCAGAAAACGTAGGCTCGAGCTTAGTGGTAAAAGAGATAATGAGTGTCAAGTGTGATGCTTCTTACTGATATAAGTGAAACCACTAAAGGGTCAAAGATATAAAAATGAGACCAATGGGGTCGAGGGCACAACACGAGACCACCGGGGGGTCTGGGTGCAAGGAGAACCATAGGAACGCACGGATAGCGAGGAACTCTGGATCAAAATATAAAATGAGACCACATAAGGGTCAAAATCACAACACGAGACCATTGGGGCTTGGGTGTAAGGAGGACCACGGGAACGCACTGATAACAAGGAACTCTGGGTCAAAAGTAAATGAGACCATGAAAGGGTCAAAAGCACAACACGAGACCTCTGGGGGTCTGGGTGCAAGGAGGACCACGGGAACGCACGGATAGCGAGGAACTCTGGGTCAAAAGATTAAATAAGACTACGAAAGGGTCGAAGGCACAACACGAGACCACTAGGGGTCTGGGTGCAAGGAGAACCACGGGAACACATGGATAGCGAGGAACTCTGGGTCAAAAGATTAAATAAGACCACGGAAGGGTCGAGGGCACAACACAAGACCACTGGGGGTCTGGGTGCAAGGAAGACCACAGGAACGCACAGATAGCGAGGAACTCTAGGTCAAAAGATTAAATAAGACCATGGAAGGGTCGACGGGACAACACGAGACCACTGGGGGGTCTGGGTGCAAGGAGGACCACGGGGCCGCACAGATAGCGAGGAACTTTGGGTCAAAAGATTAAATAAGACCACGGAAGGGTCGACGGCACAACACGAGACCACTAGGGGTTTGGGTGCAAGGAGGACCACGGGAACACACGGATAGCGAGGAACTCTGGGTCAAAATATAAAATAAGACCACAGAAGGGTCAAAAGCACAACACGAGACCACTAGGGGGTCTGGGTGCAAGGAGGACCACGGGAACGCACGAATAGCGAGGAACTCTGGGTTAAAAGTAAATAAGACCACAGAAGGGTCAAGGGCACAACACGAGACGACTGGGGAGTTTGGATGCAAGGAGGACCACAGGAACGCACAGATAGCGAGTAACTCTTGGTCAAAAGAATAAATAAGACCACGAAAGGGTCAAAAGCACAACACGAGACCACTGGGGGGTCTGGGTGTAATGAAGACCATGGGAACGCACGGATAGCGAGGAACTCTGAGTCAAAAGATTAAATAAGACCACGGAAGGGTCAAGGGCACAACACGAGACCACTAGGAGGTCTGGGTGCAAGGAGGACCACAGGAACGCACGAATAGCGAGGAACTCTGGGTCAAAAGATGATGAGACCACAAAATGGTTAAAAGCACAACACGAGACCACTAGGGGGCCTGGGTGCAAGGAGGACCACGGGAACGTACGGATAGCGAGGAACTCTGGGTCAAAATATAAAATGAGACCATGGAAGGGTGAAAGGCACAACACGTGACCACTGGGGGTCTGGGTGCAAGGAGGACCACGGTAACACATGGATAGCGAGGAACTCTAGATCAAAGGATTAAATAAGACTACGGAAGGGTCAAGGGCACAACACGAGACCACTAGGGGGTCGGAGTGCAAGGAGGACCACGGGAACGTACTGATAACGAGGAACTCTGGGTAAAAAATAAATGCAACCATTGTGGGTCAAACTATGGTCATGCATGCATATGATGGTGTGAATGCAAATGATGCATGAATAATGCGAAGATGATTGTGAAGATGCATGTATAATGTGTTACACATATGCGAACAACTTAATTATCATTATAAAGTTTGATTGATTTGAAACCATAATGCTTCCTCGGTAAACAACTACTAATCGAACTGAGACCGATCACATTTTCTTCCCTTCTTTTAGGCCTTGGAATATGTTTGTGCATTGACTTCCACTCTTATTGAAAGATTGTCATTATTTCTCCATCGATACTAACATTGATACTTAGTTCCAATGAGTTTTATTAGTGCGAACCACTAGTGAAAATTCATCACAAAACTTATCTGATTATGCACTTCGAACATTACATTTATATAACTTGACACTTATCTAAGTGGACATGCACACACAAATATAGTGCACACAACACTTAACATTTAGCATCATTCAAACAACTGCAACACATAACGATACAAAGAAGCATGCAAGGCCATACCCTAGGCCGCATGATTAACTATGCTCTGATACCATATTGTAACGACCCGAAATTCTACCCTTGAAAATTTTTCCTCCTTTAATCCAATTCCATACATTTTAACAATCAATCGTAATTACCGAGTGATTAAATTTATTTTTAATAGTCTCACTTCACCCTCACACCCTATCTTTGAACCATAAGTAACATACATCATCCGATAGCAGAAAAACATAATTCTTTATTATAACCTAGTAACCACCGCATACAATTAGCTATGGGTTTCCAAAACACCCATAGCTACATATATCCCGAGTTACTAGTCTCCCTGATCAGTATCATACACAAAATAGGATTCATAGTATCAATAGTTACTTCAATTACAATCAATTAAGGTTACAAAAGAATGTAATAAGAGACATTAAACACAAGAGTCTCTAATTCCCTACTCAAAATCGTCCTTCTCCGTCCACCTACCTGCGATGGGATTAACATTGACCATGCACAAAACAACGTAAAGTAATAAGTCATTAATTCAATAAAACTCAATGTCAGTTAATCCACATTTAATAGTTTTCACAGTGATATAATTTAAATACTCTTAAAAACCTTTTTCGTCATCTATACTGTTGAAAAATCATGCTACATAACTCGAGCTAGAGTCGCTAACCCATTCTGGTCGGCTAAAACGAGTTTTATTTTCATTGGCACTCCACCAATACGTAAACCATAAATACACCCATCATCTCTACAAACATACCCATATACATTTGTAGTGACTAAGTGATTTACCATTTATGTCGTTATATTTCGAGTCTTATTTCCATTGGTACTCCCCCAATAATATTTATTTCGTTTGAATCATATTTCCATTGGTACTCCCCCAATAATATCTATTTCGTTTCAAGTCTTATTTCCATTGGTACTCCCCCAATAACATTTATTTCATTTCGAGTCTTATTTCCATTGGTACTCCCCCAATAATATTTATTTCATTTCGAGTCTTATTTCCATTGGTAATCCCCAATAATATTTATTTCATTTCGAGTCTTATTTCCATTGGTACTCCCCCAATAATATTTAATTCATTTGAGTCATATTTCCATTGGTACTCCCCTAATAATATTTAATTCATTTGAGTCATATTTCCATTGGTACTCCCCCAATAATATTTATTTCATTTGATGATTTCATTTCGAGTCTTATTTCCATTGGTACTCCCCCAATAAATAGTAAACCTTAGACTCATTTCTAACCATTATTAACATACCCATATATGTTCATAATGATTAAGTGATTCACATTTTATTCATCATCCATAACAGAGAGTCCACGCATTTTCTACATAATGCATAAATTAAAGACTCATCCTTACCTCGGTGAGTGTTGAGTTTGGTTTTTGGTGGCTTCGTAAGTTCCACCGGCACCACCTCCAAACTTAGGATCTTTCCTCATTCCCACCACATAACACAATGTTAGTCATTCATTCCAAATAACAAATAAATAACTTATATTGCATCATCTAAACGTACAAGATATTTATCATGTTCTCAATGGTTCTATACTACTTTCATTAAGAGTTTTCCACCATCTAAAACATACACATCATCTCATATTTTAGCATTGTAAAGCAACTCATCTTCTACCTCTAGCATTTCACCCATCTTTCCCCTCTAACCTCATTTTCTCTCTCTAGGGTTTTGGGTTTCCATGAGTCAACCCACAAACCCCTTTCCATTCTTGGAATACTAACTCAAAACCAAGAGTTTACAAGGTACAGACGACTTAAAATGAACCATAACTCGAAAGAGAGAGTTTCCATGGTTTTACACACTTTGAGAAGAGATCCATAATACCAAAAATGGGTTCTCAAGGGAAGAAGAGAGTTAGGATAGAGAGTTTTACTTCTTCTCAAGCTCTTGAACAAGAATCAAAGCTCCTAGACCTTGGGAATGCTCTCTTCTCTCACCTCTCTTCAATTCTTAACCTAAAATGTGTTTGGGGTTTTCCCTCATTTAATGTTCTCGTCGGGTTCTCGCTTAAGCGAGCTTTCTCTCGCTCAAGCGAGAAAATCCCGCCCATTTTAAAAACTCAACTCTGACCCTCTCGCTCAAGTGAGGGATTCTCGCTCAGGCGAGAATCTCACAGTGTCAACCAGCCCCAAATGCCATTTCTCGCCCAGGCGAGAATCCTCCATTATAGCCCAGGATTTCACCCTCCCAGGTGAACCTCTCTCGCTCAAGCGAAAATCTCTCGCTCAAGCGAGGATCCGAGGACTAATACTATAATTTTAAAGACTTAAAATTTGGGGTGCTACAACTTGAACCAAAAGTTTGCTACATTGCTTGAGGCAAAACTTGCTACATTACTTGAGCCAAAGTTTGCTACATTGCTTGAGCCAAAGCTTGCTACATTACTTGAGCCAAAGTTTGCTACATTGCTTGAGCCAAAGCTTGCTACATTGCTTGAGCCAACGCTTGCTACATTACTTGAGCCAAAGCCGCTAACCAATCTTGGTCGGCTAAAAACGAGTCTTATTTCCATTGGCACTCCACCAATACATTTTCACGAGTTTTATTTTCATTGGCACTCCACCAATACATTTTCACGAGTTTTATTTTCATTGGCACTCCACCAATAGAAAAACAGTAAATGCACCCGACATCATTACAAACATATAGACATATGCTTATAACTACAAAGTGATTTACGAATCATTTTCTTATTCCGAGTTTTATTTCCATTGGCACTCCACCAATACATATACGGTAAATCCACTCCTCGTTGTTACAAACATACCCATATATGTTTATAACAACTAAGTGATTTACGCTTCATTGCATTATTCTGAGTATTATTTCCATTGGTACTCCACCAATACATATACGGTAAATTCACTCCTCGTTGTTACGAACATACCCATATATGTTTATAAAAACTAAGTGATTTACACTTCATTTCGTCATTCACATCAGAAAATCCACACATTTTCTATGACAGTGCATAAGTTAAAGACTTATCCTTACCTCGGTGAGTGTTGGGTTTGGGTTCTTGGCAACTCCTCAAGTTCCACCGACACCGCCTCCAACCTTAGGATCTTTCCTCATCCCACCATATAACACAAGGTTAGTCACTTATACCAAATATCACATAAACAACTTATATTGCATTATTTAACCATACAAGATATTCATCATATTTTCAACATTAGAAAGTAAACTCATCTTCTACCTCTAGCATTTTAACCATTTTCCATTTTAACCCCATTTTCTCTTTAGGGTTTTGGGGTTTTCATGACTAACCCCACACACTCTCTCCTTTCATGAAATACTAACTTTAAACCAAGAGTTTACAAGATAAAATCACATAAAATGAACCATAACTCAAAAGGGTGAGTTTCCATGGTTTCTCTCACTTTGAGAAGAGATCCATAATACCAAAAATGGGTTTTCAAGAAAAGAAGGGAGTTAGAATAGAGAGTTTTACCTCTTCTCAAGCTCTTGAACGAGAATCAAAGCTCCTAGACCTTGGGAATGCTCTCTTCTCTCACCTCTCTTCAATTCTTAACCTAAAATGTATTTGGGGTTTCTCTCATTTAATGCTCTCGTCGGGTTCTCGCTTAAGCGAGCTTATTCTCGCTCAAGCGAGAAAATCCCGCCCATTTTAAAAACTCATATCTGAGCCTCTCACTCAAGCGAGGGATTCTCGCTCAAGCGAGAATCTCACAGTCTCAATAGTTCCAAAATGCCATTTCTCGCCCAGGCGAGACAACTCTCGCTTAGGCGAGAATCCTCCAGTATAGCCCATGATTTCACCCTCCGAGGTGAACCTCTCTCGCCCAAGCGAGAATCTCTCGCTCAAGCGAGGATCCCAGGACTGATACTATAAGTTTAAAGACTTAAAATTTAGGGTGTTACAATATGCATATGCACGCTATTATGAAATGATTTTTTTTTTAATCTTTTTTTAATGAGTGCATGATATGCATGTGTATGCTATTATGAAATAATTTTTGTTTATCTTGTTTTTTTATAAATGCATTATATGCATGTGCATGCTATTATGAAATGATTTTTTTATCTTACTTTTTTATGAATGCATGATATGCATGTGCATGCTATTATGAAATGATTTTTTTTTAGTCTTCCATCATGACATAAGGATACCCAAGTGCAGTGATACCCTAATACCACTCAGGCTCATGTGATGTTGAGTCACTATGATTGCGAGATGGGTTTTCCCAGCCTCATGACAAAATATGAAATAAATAATAACATAAAAATGTATACTCTCGTGTCCTATACAAGGGTGTTTGATCATATAAGGTTTATTTGGGTCTAAAATGTCACATCCTAAGGTGAAGTTCTAAGGTCCATATATGCATAATTTGGTGGTACTAGACTTCCTCTTGGTACCCGGATTGTCATCACTAGTGGAAGATGACGACCCGGATACACAAATATGACACGAAGATGAACGAGACACCATGGGGGTCATATCCGAAATACCCAGTAACAATCCGAGTGATACACCAGCGCAATATCAAAATGTGCACGAAGGCCCAATGACGAAAAACCAATGTATCCCTAAACAATAGGAAAATAGGCCTGGTAGACGGCCGAAAGAACAATGCATGAGTAGTGAAGTGTGTGAGGGAGCGTAGAAACCTCGAAGATATACACATAAAAAAAACCATAAACCAACCCACAACCTGTACATACAGCAAAACATAAATTCTTTGTACAAGAGTTAAATATATAAAAAAGAAGTTAATAATAAAAAACAAAAAATGGATAAAATTATAATAATGAATGAAACATCCACATAATTAATCGTTTAAGGTCTGACTCTCAGCTAGTCCCCATCAGAGTCGCCATTCTGTTGCTACCCCATTTTCATGGGTACGATGGGAAATGTGCAAATAAATGCAATGGAGTCGCCATCAATGTTTTTTAGAGGGAAAACATGTAAAACCATTTTTTTTAATAAAAACGATTTGGTCTGGTCACAGAAAAATTAAGTTCGGGGGTCGGTTACGGATGAGGAAGGTGTTAGGCACCTCATACCGCCCGTTATAAAACGGTACCTAGATAAATTATGTGGATATTTATTCGAAATATTAATTTTACCCTCACATTATTAAGTAAAAAGAAATACAAAAAAACATATTTTATTTTTTTGTGCCTGACAGTAAAAACCTGCTCCTATGTATCTCTAGCTGCAATAGAGAAATCAAGGCTACGTAGTTCTTTCAGAAAAAAGGTTGATTGGTTGATATATTTCTTTTTTCAAAACAAATAACAAGGTCGAGTAACACGACATGGCACGAGTCCCATAGTGCACTATCTTCCCTTGTCTTTATTAAATTATGTTTGAAAATAATCAAATTGAGATAACGCGACAGGGAACGAGTCCCATAATGCACCATCTCTCCTTGATTTATTTAAGTTTAGAAAAAAAATATCAATTTGAGATAACACAACAGAGAACGAGTCTCATAGTGCATATCTCTCCTTGATTTATTTAATTACGTTTGAAAATAATCAAATTGAGATAACGCGACAAGGAACGAGTCTCATATTGCTCTATCTCTCTTTGACTTATTTAAGTTTAGAAAAAATATCAATTTGAGATAACACGACAGGGAACGAGTCACATAGTGCATATCTCTCCTTGATTTATTTAATTACGTTTGAAAATAATCAAATTGAGATAACGCGACAGGGAACGAGTCTCATAGTGCTCTATCTCTCTTTGACTTATTTAAGTTTAGAAAAAATATCAATTTGAGATAACACGACAGGGAAAGAGTCTCATAGTGCATATCTCTCCTTGATTTATTTATGTTCTGAAAAAATTCAATTTGAGATAACGCGACAGGGAACGAGTCTCATAGTGCATATCTCTCCTTGATTTATTTATGTTTTGAAAAAAAATCAATTTGAGATAACGCGACAGGGAATGAGTCCCATAGTGATATATCTCCTTGATTTATTTATGTTTTGAAAAAATATCAATTTAAGATAACGCGACAGAGAACGAGTCCCATAGTGCATATCTCTCCTTGATTTATTTATGTTTTGAAAAAAATATCAATTTGAGATAACGCGACAAGGAACGAGTCTCATAATGCATATCTCTTCTTGATTTATTTAAAATATTCAATTGCGTTTTTTATTTATTTATCATTATTCTTGTTTTCACATTAATTTTTATAATACAAATATTAATAATAAAACATAAAATAAAATAAATAAAAAACAGAATATAATAATAATAATAATTAAATAAATAAAAAACGAAAATAAAAAAAAAAGATGGGGAAATGGTTTGGGGATTTTAGGATAAAATTGGTTTGGTGTTTAGGTTAAAATTGATTTGGGGTCTATGTTAAAATTGATTTGAGGGTTTAGTTTAAAACTGATTTGGGGTTTAGGTTAAAATTGATTTGAGGTTTAGGTTAAAATTGATTTGGGGTTTAAGTTAGGGTTGCCATGAGAGACAACCCCTTACTTTTGGCCGAAAAAATAAAATAAAATAAAAAAATGGCGGCAACGGCCGTAATAGTGGCGGTGTCACTCACAATAATGATAATAAAAAAATAACTACATTCAACTCAGAAACAACAACCACATAACTATACAATAAAGAGAATAAAAGGAGAAAAAAACAAGAAAATAAATAAAACTTAGAACAAAGAAATGGAGAAGATGAACCTCTTGATGTTTGGGGAAGATAAAGTGTAATGGTGGTCTCTCTTTATCTCCTTCCTCTTCTCCTTCTTCTTCTCCCCCTTTTTTTCTTCCTTTCCTTTCCTTCTTTTCTTTTTCCTCTCCTCTCTTCCTTCTTTTCTTTCTTTTTTTGTCTCTGCCCGCTGCACCTCCCCCTTCCTCCCTTCCTCATCTTTAGTTTAGGTATTTATATATTTAGGAGGGCTTAGGAGTAGAGTTAGGGTTAGGGTTTATGGGTCATCATGAGTCCAATTGCCACCATTTTTTTACCCTACACTATTCATTATTTACTTATCATTATTTTTATTTTTATTTTAAAAATTAAAATACCCCGGTCAAAATTGGGTGTTTACAATTGGTCAACCCCAAATGTGCAAGTGCTTAATACTTAGCCTTTTGTGAGTTCAAAGCTCATAGGTTTTTTTTTTATAATTGCTTCGCTTCACACCCTATTAAGGATGTAAATTACGGTATTTAAGGTTTCTACCTAAAGAGACTTGTAAGGAGGATGATTGATCATACTTCTCATTATATCCTTAAAAGTTCGATTTCGTCGTTCAACAACATCATTCATGCTACGTTTTCCTTGTAAGGTGTATTGCGGAACAATTCCATACTCTACGAGAAAAAGTTCAAATGGTCGTATACGTTGTTCTCCCGATCCATCATATCCGACACGAGTTTCTGAATTTTTTGTTTAGATATATGACGTGAACGCCTTTGTGTGTTGGAGATTTTAATCATTCCTGGTATGTTAACATATATGCTTGGTTTGGTAGATGTGATTTAAGAAGGAAAGAAAGAAGGAAGAGAGAAGAGAGAAAGAGAAGAGAGTTTGGAAATTTATCTCATTTGGTACGAGGGATAAATAAGGAGGAGGAAGAAAAAATTGCATGGGACCCACACTAAAACTATTTTTCTCACTTGTGGGGGAGAAAATGAAGATTAATGATGTTGTCTTTTATTTTGACAATTTCATCCTCTTTCTTTTTTATCTTGATATGTTTGTCCTTTTTCTTTTTTATCTTGTCATGTTTGTCATATTTCTTTCACTATCATCTAACTATTATTATATTCATTATATCACTAAATATATTTACCTACACAATATTGTGAATCACCCATGGACCTAAAAATATTATTTTTGTGTGTTTTTTCATCACCATTAAGGTAATTCACATTTAAATATTAACCAATTTATTTAATTAAATATTAACCAATTTATTTAATTAAATATTTCAATTTTAATTCAATATTTTTAGACACTTTAATTAAATCTATATATTTAATCATCGGTGTAGAATTATATATTTACTATTAACATTATATTTCTTAACATTTTAAATAACTATTTATTTTTACTTTACAATGAAAAGTTTCATTAATGTGACTAAGGGTATAATTTGCCTATTTTGTAAGTAGAAAGATAAAGTCACACTCTCTATATCTTTTTTTTCCTCTCTTTCTCTCTTCTACCAAACAATTCACATTTCCACTTTTTCCTCTCACATTTTTCTTTATCCTCATCCTCTTTCTCACCTCTTTCTTTCTCTTACCTTCTTCTTAACAACCAAAGGAAAGCATAGGGTTGTCATTATCCAGTACAAGCCAACTTGGGTATTTACTCATTAAACACATATTAATTTTATAAGCCTTACAAACTGTCAAGATTATACTGCTTATTTTGTAACCCCTTAAATAAATACCTACTTTAATTGCACCAAAATATAAAAACATTAATTTCCAACTAAAGTGATACTAAACTTTACCAACCAATCTGGTGAGGAATAACAAATATAAATGGATAAGGAAGGAAACAATGTTAGCGGCTCATGCGAGAATAATGTGTTATTGTGAGAATGAGAACATTTAATATAAATCATTGAATTTTAAATAGGCAAGATTAAAAGATATATGAACGTAACTATCATGTGATCAATAACAAATTTTTAATCATAATCATTCATGATTAGTTATAAGGCTCAGATTTATTGTTGTCACAAATTTTATTTTATGAGAATTGTTCTGAATTGAGTAATGTTGGGAATGTTTACTAACTCATAAATTAAATGCAAAGTCATGCATGTCATTATTTTTGTGCCATTTCAAGAAAGAAATGTTCATTTCTCTATTCTTTGAGCAACGTCCACATCCTACTAATTTTAGAGCCACAAAAGACGGCACAATTATTGTCATTGGTTACCTTAACAAATAAGCCAGGAACCAAACAAAAACTGAAAATCCCAGTTCCATTCTCCAAACTGTCTTATCCCCAAGAATACCCATTTCAATATCAAAATTAGAAACATAATGGAAAATTTTGTTTTCTGTTTAGGTTTTGGTTTTGGTATAGGTTTTGGTTTAGGCACACCATCCCCTAAGCCAAAACCCCAATCCAATACCATTTGCAAGCCTTGAGAATCATATCAATGGGTGTACTCTATGGAATGGTGGCTAGAGGCCAAGTTGTTTTGGCTGAGTTTAGTTCAATAATGGAAAGCAATGCAAGCGTGATAGCCAAACAAATATTGGAGAAAACTAATGAAGGAAATAATAACAATGATAGCAATGCTTCTTATTCTCATGATCGCTATGTTTTTCATCTCAAGAGGACAGATGGACTCACCATTATTTGCATGGCAAATGAAGTATTAGGAAGTAAGCTTTCAATTCCCTTATTTTATACTCGTTTGGTATTTTAAATTTCACTCTACAACCGCAATTGTAGCTGCAGTTTTGGGAATCTTTGCAGCAATATCACGATCATAATTGTGGCCGTAATATATGTGGTTTTGGGAGTCTCGACATGCAATGACACCGCAATTGCATAATTGATTAGTTTTTTTTGTATTATAGATTCATTAGTCTTTTTATAACCCCTTTAGATCTATGTTTGATGTTCTTGAGTTATAGGTATCAAATTTCTTAGAGCATTAATAGATTTTACCCTAGTATTTATTTTATCGTTATGCTTCTCTCCCTATTTCACTCAATACTTTTGTGATCTGAACCCTAGAGTAGTATATGATATGGATGGGTAGTAGATTCCAAATTTGATTATATGATAAGTTATCCATAAGGGGGTAAAGGAAAAAGGGGAAATTATATTGAGAAAAAACAAAGAGAATAGTTCTCATTATTGTGAGAATAATAAATCATGAATGATTAGGATTAAAATTTAGTTATTGATCACATCATGTGCATTTATATTTTAATCTTGACCATTCAGATCAGATCTAACGGTTCATACTAATTGTTCTTATTTCTCACAATAACACATTGTTCTCACGTGAGTAACTCGGTAGACACATTGTTCTACACGGCTTGAGGCATACTAAAGGACTAATATATCAGTTGTAAATAGCTTTCAGATTTTGCTTAAAACCATCTGCAACTGAGCATCTGGATGTATAAATAATGTTCATATAATCAATAAACTATTCTAAATACAACTTCATCCCTAAGCATTCACGTGGACCAAATCAGTTCACATTCCACAACCAGTTTTATATGAAAGTACCATATTTAGCTTGTGTCTAGAGAGTTTTATATAACATGTATTGTCTAGAAGCTTCATAAGATTTTTGAGGGGTTGAAAAAAATACTATATAAATAGGACTTGAGGTTAAATGTAGTGTGTGGTAGTGAAGGGTGTTCTACTATATATGAAAATCTAGGCCCTTCAACCCACCAAAATACTCCTCCAACTATCAATCAATCAAATATTTATTTTCATCTATGATTCATCTCCTCCTATGTTCAACTATCATTTCTATCACCCACTAAAACCCAACCCACAAAGATAGTTTTTCATGCATATTGGTAAATAGGAGATCTTCTTGGGATAGGTCTAAGCATTTACTTTTTATTTGGCCTTTAAAATATTTAATGCATGACTTAGCTGCATACTTTGTCATCTTTTTCTTTGTTCTCTCTCTTTCATGTCATAGTTTCTTTATTTTGATGAAGAACAAAATCATCATATATTACTAATTACTAATAAACATTATACATTATTATATCAAATTTAAACTAATTGCATGGGAGGGACAAGTAGCTCAAGCAAACAAAAGTTACATATGGTTTTTAATTTTAATACATAATGGAACATTTGAACTTGGTTTTTAGTGTTTTCTTTTGGGTCAATGCCACAAAAGTGATTACAAAATGTTGAGTTAAACTATTGATAATGAAAAACATTCATGTATATATGATTGAGCTATATTAATTAATCTCCACTTTGAAATGGTGTAGGAAGAATCCCTTTTGCATTTCTTGAAGATATTCACAATAGATTTGTGAGAACATATGGTCGTGCTATTCTTTCAGCTCCTGCCTATGCCATGAATGAAGAGTTCTCAAGGGTCTTGAGCCAACAAATGGATTATTACTCTTCTGACCCAAATGCTGATAGGTTAAACCGTCTCAAAGGTGAAATGACTCAGGCAAGTTCAATTTTTATGTATACCTTTACATTATATGAGGATGGAGTGAAAATGGATGGAAAGAAAAGAAGAGGAGAGAAATTTGGGAGTTTATGGAATCTTTTCCTATTTATTTTATGAGAGAAAATAGAAAGAAGAAAAAAAGTGTGTAGGGTTCACATGAAATTTTTTCCCTCCATTCCAAATAAAACTCACTTTATAAAATTAGATGTTTTTAATAAGTATTGTATCACTATTAATTTTTTAATTAAGTTTCATTATTATAGATATTACATTCATTAACAAAAGAGTGTAATATTTATGCAATATCAGTGTAAAAATTTATACAAAAACATTACATTATCCACTATTTATTTCACTTACTTTTTCTAAAGAAATAATGATAATTAAATATGAATGATAGAGTATTTTTAATTATCATCTTAACACTAAATAGTGTGTATGATTTGTGTGTGATATTGATATATAGGTGAGAACGGTGATGATCGATAACATTGAAAAGGTATTGGAGAGAGGTAACAGGTTAGAACTACTTGTTGATAAAACTACAGCAATGAATAGGAATTCAATTCGTTTCAAAAGCCACTCTCGCAGATTTCAGAATAATATCTGGTGGAGGAATGTCAGACTCACGTAAGTATACCAATGCCTTTGTAAATTATTTGATTTTGAGAACAATGATACTCTATATATATATATATATTTAAAAAAGAGAAAAACTATAGACACTGACAGTGTATGAGTTATATATATTATCATTGCATATTCAATCATTTATATTTAATCATTACTAACTCTTCAAAAAAGTCATCAAAATAAAAAATGAATGATGTAGTGATTGTGCATAAATCTTTACACTTACAGTACATACATATTATGCACTTAAAAAAAAAGTACTTTGTGAAAAAAAATCATTATAAAGTTTGATGATCAATAATGTTAAATAGAAATGCGTACTTTGATTAAAGAAACTTAATTAGGATGGTAACTCATTACCACATTAATTGAACACATTAGAGATTTGTTATAAGCTTTTTGTGGACTTTAAGTATAATACTTTGGTATTTATATTAGCCAAGTAAACGTCTGAACCAGGATAACATTGAAGTTGATGATGTTTTAGCTACACCTACTTAAAGCTAAACATAACTCATACTTCGGTATTTATATGGGTTAGAGTTGTGTAAGCTTTAAAAACATTGACTCGATCTTATTCCTATTCGATATAGGATTTATCTTAACACATCCACTAATGTACCAGTTTCAAAGATACCATTCCTTTGTATAATTTAGCTTGAACATTTTTATATAACTACTAGTATTTTTACAATTTCTTTTGAATTTTCACTTTAGTGTTTTTGGTTTCTATCTCCACGCAGGTCTACACTTATAATAATTTTAATCCTCATCATTTACATTACGCTCGCATTTATTTGCCACGGTCCATTGTTAACTTCATGCTGAAGAGATAATAAGCCTTCAAGTTCAAGTCTTCAGTTCCAAAAGTAGTGCTTTCAATTATTTTGCACTACTTTATAACAAGTCCATTAACTCCTCCATTTTAATGTATTAAGATCATAATGTATTAAAAGATTCAATCATTTCTCATATCATATGTTCCTTCTGGTAACTAGGCTTGGGTGTGTTTTTGCATTGTTACAAGACATTACTTAAATTTACTTTAAAAAATCAGTTTTTTTTATAATTATATTAGGGTGATTTAGACTTTATATCCAAAATTCTAACAGTGTTTTCTGCATGGCAGACGTTGTCTAACATGATATTACATGATATTAATTTGTTCTCATCATTTTCTTTTGTGCCAAATTTATCTCCATATTTTACTGCAAAAATGGTAATCTTTCAATTTATTTAATATAAATAATAATGATCTAATAATGGTTATTCATTTTTTAGAATTGAATATAAAATACATGATGAATATTATCCAATGTGATGTTGCATATGTCATTGAAATTTGACACCTAGAATTATATAAGTATAACTTTCATTCTTAATCTTTTTCAATTGTGAAAAATTAATTGTGATATTATTATATATAATAAAGTTGGACATTCATTAAAATATATTTAATTAACAAAATAAAAATTACAAATAATCAATCAATCAAATTTAAACATTTTTTAAATAAAATCCATTTTATTTGTTTAAATAATAGATATTATCAAATTAAAGTAGTAATACATGTAAGTTCCACTAGATTAATATTGGACAAATTACATGTTAGAAAAGAAAGAAAAATTATGGTTTAATACAATGATACTCTCTCATTTTTGTTGTCCTTTAATTCTTCTCTATGAACATGCATAGGTTCAACGTCGATGTGCTAAGTCTACATATGTAGACGTGTCTCTAAATCTTCTTATATTAAACCTGTTTCTAAATCTTCTTATACTAGACCTATCTCTAGATTTTATTTTGTTAAACTTGTATGTAATTAAAGGGGGGAAAGTTGGACATGTTATATATAAGAGTATTCACAAAATAAAAAGTATTCACTTAACTATTAAAAATGAACGATTTACAATATTCTTTGAGGAGAATGAAATTTCTCATAACTTCTCATAACCAAGGACTTCCCATGCTAATGAAGTAGTTGAAACTAAAGGAATAATAGATATCGGTTTGAGATGTGTATATCAATGTTGAATGAGAACGATCTACCTAAACATCTATGTTTAGAAGCTATCAACGTTGTATGTAAAGTAACATTTTGTTAAGACTTTTCTAAACAAGACCTATTTCTCAAAGACTTTTTTGAATTTCAAGATTCGTGAGACCACTAAACTAGAATAGATCTATCTACATGTACATATATTATGTGATATATCAATAGTTAACAATCAAGAACACAAGTCTCTAATGAGAAATAAGTGGAAATCCGACCGTTATGTGGTTTTGTCAACTCAGTTGTCGCTACAATCGTTCTATCATCTATTTCCAAACTTCAGTGTCACACAGTTTTCATCGTCACTTTACCGATATGGCTAGTGAAGGTGGAAAGAGTTTTGCTAGAAGAGATCGTCTAAGGGAAATTGAGTCCAAAGTTCAAACATGGTGGGATGAAAGGACATTTTTCGGTCTGAACCGGGGGAAAGTTCTTTGGGAATTTCCCATTTCCTTATATGAATGGTTATTTGCATCTTGGACATGCGTTTTCTCTTTCTAAACTTGAATTTGCCGCAGCTTTTCATAGATGAAGAGGCGCTAATGTGCTTCTCCCTTTTGTTTTTCATTGCACTGGCATGCCAATCAAAGCCTCAGCTGATAAACTCGCTAGAGAGATTCAAAAATTCGGTAACCCACCGGTTTTCCCTGGTGAATTGGAAGAACAACCAGAAGAAAAGAATGATGATAATTCTAGTAATGAGTCCGCTCCTGATAAATTCAAAGGGAAGAAATCTAAGGCTGCTGCTAAATCTGGTGGACAGGTTTATCAATGGGAAATTATGCGTAGTGTTGGTATATCCGATAGTGATATAGTGAAATTTCAGGATCCGTATGAGTGGCTTAAGTTTTTTCCTCCATTGGCTTAAGTTTTTTCCGTATGAAGGTATTCTTGGCTGCTGCGACGCTGAGACCTGAGACAATGTATGGCCAAACCAATGCGTGAGTGTTGCCTGATGGAAAGTATGGAGCCTTTGAAATAAATGAAACTGAGGTGTTTGTGATGGCACACAGAGCAGCTCTTAACCTTGCCTGCCAGAACCATTCACGAGTCAGTGAGAAACCATCATGTTTGCTTGAAGCCACTGGTCATGACTTGATTGGGCTTCCGTTGAAAGGAAAATTTGTATAGGTGGGGTACTTTAACTTCAAAATTATAGTATAACTTTTTAAAATATTATATTTTACTAAACTCGTGCTTATCATGCACGAGTTCTTTTTTTAATAATTTCTCTCCATAAGACTCGTATCTTCCACGCATGAGACCTTTTTTTTAAATTTTATTCCCAGAACTTGGCTGTAAGCCACGACTTCCATTCTATATATTCTGTTCTTTTTCACATAGCTGTGGCCATTGGTGTCTGTCCTTTTTGGTCTTGAACTAAATCTCATCAACCCTTTTTGGTAACTAACTATATTCTATCTATTCTGTTTGTTTTAAATGTGAGTTTAAGATTTAAGATGTAAAATTAGTGCCAACTTTGTAAGTGTTGTTATTGTTAAAGTTTTGGGTTTGATGAATTAAGAGCTTTTGGGAATTGGAGATTGGAATTGTTTCATGCAAGAATAAGCTAACACATCAAGGTTTCTAGCTTTTACTATCACCTTCTTTGACTCAAATGTTTATGTCAGCAGTAGAAGGCTATATGCAAGAATAAGCTAACACTTCAAATGTTTGAATGGAAGTCGGGGCTTAGAGCCATGAGTTCCACCGAATAAAATTTAAAAAAAGGTCTCGTGCATGGAAGACACGGTATTATGGGGAGAAATTATTAAAAAAAGAACTCATGCATGACAAGCACGAGTTCAGTAAAATATACATCAAGACCGTAATATTTTAAAATGTTATACTAGAATGTTAATTTTGAAGTCAATCTAGCCCACTTATATAAATTTTCCTCCGTTGAAATCACCGCTTTCGCTAAATGAGGTTATTTATGCGCTGCCGATGCTGTCCATCTTAATGGATAAAGGTACTGGGGTGGTTACCAGTGTACCTAGTGATGTTCCTCATGATTACATGGCCTTGCACAATATGAAGTCAAAACCAGCATTTAGGGCGAAGTTTGGTGTGAGCCTGTGAGGGACGAATGGGTTTGGCCGTTTGAGATTGTGCCTATTATTGATGTCCCACCCTTTGGAAATAAGTGTGCGGAAAGGGTTTGCTTAGATACGAAAATCAAAAGTCAGAATGAGAAAGAAAAGCTTGCTGAGGCCAAGAGGCAAACATATTTGAAGGGATTCAATGATGGAACAATGATTGTTGGTGAATATGTCGGGAGGAAAGTTCAGGAAGCTAAACCCTTGGTTAGGAGCAAGCTTTTGGAAACAGGTCAGGCTATTGTTTACAGCGAGCCAGAGAAGCGGGTAATGTCAAAATCTGGTGATGAGTGTGTTGTAGCTCTTACAGATCAGTGGTACATTACATACGGAGAATCAGAATGGAGGAAGTTAGCTGAGGAGTGCCTGTCTAGTATGAGCTTGTATTATGTCGAGACACGGCATGGATTTGAGCATACATTGAGCTGATTGAACCAGTGGGCCTGCTCACGATCCTTTGGTCTTGGGACTCGCTGAGAATTGTTGGTTTTAAAGAAACACTAAAGCATATTAATGTGTCCATTAATGAGGAAATTTGGAGTGTAAATTTCAAAAAAACGGAAAATTTATGAGGATGGTATATGTGGACCTTTTTATTACTGTTGTAGTGTAAGTTTTGTGGAATTTACGGAAGTAGTATATTTTTCACTAAAATTGTGGACTGAATCCACGGATTACATTTCTCTCTCCATAATTCGGATTTGAAGTTCACGAATCATGATATACGTGGACTAAATCCACGATTTCCAATTGCCTTTTTTTAGGAAATGGCAAAACGTGTTTCTGAAACACGTTTGCCCATTATTTTTTTTAATTTTTTCAATTTGTTTTGTTTTTTTTTCAATACGTTTGCCCATTATTATTTTTTTAATTTTTCCAATTTCTTTTGTTTTTTTTCAATTTCTTTTGTTATTTAAGGGTTTTAGTGTAGTTGTTTAGTTGATAAGCTTAGGTTAGTTGATAAGTTTAGTTGTTTAGTTGTTTTTATTTATTGTTTGTATGTATTTTTATTTCACTAATAATAATTACAATTTTCCATTATTAGATAATTAATAAGTAGATAAAAAGAACATTATTCAAATAAAGTAATAGAATGAAATTAAAAAACAATTATATTAAAAATATTTAAATACAATCACTAATATCAATGACGTCTATGATGTGATGAAGTACCACACGGGGTGGTCTTCTCTTGCGTGGTGGAAGAACTCTTAATTGTTGTTGAGGAATTTGTGTAGTTCTTCCACTATCTCGAGTTTGAAGTTGTTGCTCCTCTTCCTCCTTATCACCATCATCACCTTCATTATCCTCATTACCAAAAATGTTGCCTTGTTCTATTTGTGACAGCATAATGGGGTGGTAAAAATCTTGTGACCCATATGCCGACATTAGTGTGTTTGAAGTTGTAGCAAACATTGATGGTAATGACCTTGATATTGAGAACTTTGACCCATATGGTAGTTGGTTGGAAATGTTGTGAATGCTCCATATGGTTGTTCTCTGTATAAATGAGGTGATGATATTTGTGGTTGTGGTTGAAAATGTGTTTGACTTAAACTTTGATATTGAAGTCCAGAGTCATACACAGGTATAGCAAAATGTTGAGGAGGAGGAGCTCGAGGTCGGGAAATGCTGAAGACAGTTGGATTTAACTCTGCCAATATCTTCAACAATTCTTTACACGCTAGGTGGGCGTAGTCGATAGTTTGAATGGAATTGTTGTAAGTCTGAGGAGCAGCAGTTCTTTCCATAAGATCAGTTTCAAAGTTGAACTACGAAAATGTATATAAAAAATAGTTAAAATATATATATAAGATAAATGAAATAAATAATAAATAATAAATAAATGAAATAAATTTAAACTTACTACTCCAACAGAATATGCCCAGTCTGGGGAGATGAATCTCCTTGTCCTTTGTAAATACCACTGCATATATTGCGAGTGGTGATACAAAGTTTCAGTGTCAGGAACACCGTTGACCATACACTATTCTCGAGTCTCCCACATTTGAATCCATACTTCATGCTTCTCTGACTAGTTGCATTCAATTTTGCCACGTAAGTCGATCTTATGAAGTTTATCGAAGTTTGGTGGATCCTTTGGGATAGTTTGTTGAAGACCAAACTGTCTCATGACCCGATCAGCAGCATGTCATTCAACAGTTATGAAACAAATTAATGCCACACGTGCTCGGAAAATATTTGGGAAATGTCCCATAATATTCATATTTCTATAATGGCTCCAGACAAACTACAAAAAAAAAAAAGAAATAAGTATATATTTAAAATAATTAATATATAAAAATAAATAAATAAATTCATACGAAATTGATATTTAAAATTACTTGATCAACACGCAAATGATCTAATATTCCACGAATGATGTTGGTTGCATGCCCAAGAATGTTGGTGGTGATTAGATGTTGTGACCACCTTTTTAAAATAACAAAAAATAGAAATATATTAAAAAAATGAATTATGGCATTTTAAAGATGAAAACTTAAAATGAATTATGGCATTTTAAAGATGATAACTTAGAAATTATACATTTTCACTAATGGGAAAAATTGTAGTGTGTTGTCATGTAGCCTTGGTGCGAGAATTGGGATGTGGTCGAATCCCATGATTGAAGTAGTAATAGGCATCCCCCAACCTCTTTTTGATACTTAAGTACAACTGCACGACTGAGTCCTCGATATAGACAAGCTAATACAACTGATCCCCAACTGTAATTGAATGTCTCAGACAAATCATCAAGCAAAGGGAGATACATCAGGTGGACTCGTGACCCTGATGTATCTGGCATAATGAATCCTCCTAGCATTCTAAGGATGAATGCTCTAGCGTGTTGTTCTACAACTTCCTCATCAGCATCTTCATGGAGTTGTTGGTAGATACTTTCAAGCCAAGTATGTTGTACCCTTTGCCTCATGATTTGTGTCTCGGTTGGAGCAACACCCAACAACTGGAGACAGAGATCTCCCCAATCCATACTTGTGTCTCCAATAATAGCTTTCCCTTAAATAGGAAGGCCAAGTTGGTATGCAACATCCTCCAATGTGATAGTACACTCTCCATTAGGGAAATAGAAAGTGTGTGTATCCGACCTCCATCTCTCAACCATTGCTGTCAATAGATGGTTTTTGATTTCAACACAACCGATCTCTAAGATGGGGCCGAAAGCAGTGTTGCGAATCAATTGCAACACTCACTCATAAGGTAACGACTGCCAAAAGTTGCATCTCGCCCGAAATGTAATTTCCTCACCATCCCACATAATAAACTTTTGGAGTTTAATTTGAGAAATTATTATGTGGTTCTCTACATTTACACTTAATGTCTTATGCATAATAAAGTTTTGGAGTTTAATTTGAGATATGCATTTACAATTTATTTAAATGACCATTTGGATTTAATGACCATTTGGAATTAATTTAAATGACAATTCATAATCATAAATATTTCATATTCAAATTTAAATTCAAACTCAAATTCAAAAATGAAATTCATATTTAAATTCAAAAAAATTAAAAAATTACAAAAATTACAAAAATTTCAAAAAGTTACTAGTCATCAATAATGCGTTGTGTAGAATTATCACCCACTTCTCTCAATGAGTATGGATTCTTCTACATGTTATGGCCTTCTATTCTACACCATCCACATTTCTTAATCTGTTGCGATTGAACTTCATCCATTTCATTACGTATTTGTTTATTTTTTGGTCTGCCAGTTCCTTTCCTATGCATAACAGGATTAGGAATGAATGACGGTCCGGAATAAGGAGGCCAATATTCTTCATTACCAATTGGCTGAAACTCAAGTCCATACACCTTCAAAATATTGTCTAACCGATAAATTGGTGAAATAAATTGGCCACAATCTAAATTTAACGTTGAACATGTAGCAATTGCATGAGAGCATGACAATCTCAATGATTGAAACTCTCCGCAATCACACCAACTTTTGGTTAGTTTAACTGTATACACCTTTGAATTTCGACCACTAGACCTAGAAGGAGCTTCAACCTCGGCTACCCCTGTCTCCCTTGAAAAACTACGAACAAGATGACATGTAGATTGACGTTGATTTTCTTTCATCACATTTGTCAACTCTTCATAGTAAATATGCCCTGCCTTAATCATATTAACGGCTTCATCTCTATAATTAACAAACCATGAATTTATCCTATAATATGTTATTCGAACAAGGGCAACGATAGGGAGAGCTCTAGATCCTTTCAAAACAATTAATGCACTCTGCAACGTTGGTAGTCATATGATCGTGTCGTCTCCCTTCATCGTAACATTGAGCCCATTTTGCTTTAGGGATTTCGTCCAACCATGCTCCTACCCTCATATTTTTTTCACGCAGAACACTTAACATCCGCTCAAAACGTGATCGCATCAACTCATAACCTACAAATAAAGTTTAATTAATTGATATAATTACTTAATAAATATATATAAAACATTAAAATTTTAAGAAATATACATACCTATTTGAATGACTTTATCCTTTAGATCAGAATCCTGAAACTCCTTGTTGAAATTACTCGCAAGATGATGAATACAATATATTGATTCAACATTATATCATTCTTGCAGTTGAGTACGAAGTGCAGCCAACAACCCTGTACCCCTATCTGATATTACACATATATTCGGTTATGGGGTAACAAAAGTTCGAAGGTTATAAAAAAACCACTCCCAGGCTTCCTTCGTTTCTCTTTCAACAATAGCAAAGGCAACTGGAAATATGCGTCTATTACCATCTTGCGAACTTGCAATTAACAACGTTTCACTATATTTACTAGTCAAAAAAGTCCCATCAACTTGTAGAATTGGCTTGCAATATGCAAACCCTTCAATGCATGGCTTGAATGTCCGAAATACTCTATCGAGAATGACATTAGTAGGATCTTCAATACCAGCTACATAATGAACAATGGTACCAGGTGAAAAATTTTGTACAGCGTTCATCCAATGTGGCGAGTCATTATATGAACCCTCTCAATCACCATAAAGTTGGCTCATTGCTAATTGCTTCTCAGTCCAAGCCTTTCTATAAGTTACGATATATCCGAAACGACTAACAATTTCTTTAACAAGGGCCTTTATTGGTATACGAGGATCTTCAGATACCAAATTAATAATACAATTTGAAATGAAAGTTGAGTTTAGTTTGGTGTGGTCTTGGGAAACAACAGTAGATAAACAAGTATGTGTTCCATTAATTTTCCTAATTTCCCAAACACCACATTTTTCATTAAAAGAGGCACGAATACGCCACTCACAACCTGCACCATAATGTGTACAACGACCAACATATCTATCTGGCATTGACTCTACAACAATATAATCAAATGAGTTACGAATATGAAATTGTTTAATTGCATCTAATGTTGATTCTTTATACTCAAATTGTATCCCAACAAATAAATCACTGTCATTTCTTAAAGTAGTTGATCATAGACGATAGTCACGACCTGCCTCAGAATTACTATACGTGAAAAAACCTGATGGATTAGTATATGTTATGTTACCATATAGTTCGCTACTAACAATCTCAACATTATCATACTCTTCCTCGTCACCAATTAACTCAATATCATCTTCATCACTAAAATCACTAACAATATCTCTAATGATAGTCATCTACATAAAACAACCATAACAATGTTAATATTGATAAAATTCATATTATAATTTAAATGTGATTTGGTATTGATGATATAAAAGTTATTTGGAAACTAATAGAAAGAGGAACAACAGTTGGTCCTCTAACTTATTTTAACTCATTCATCTTGTCATACAAAAACTAGTAAACGTAGTAATAATAAATAGCTTATAATTCAACGTTGATACTCTAGTAAAGTCGCATTTAGCACGTAGTGGCCACAATAAATTGTAGTAATATCGATTGAAGAATATTTATTTGTAATAGAAAAATGAAGAAATCATGTTTATTGAAAACTATTTATATTCAGGGGATTTTGATCTAGTTTATTTCAACCACACACTTTGGTAATGGTGGCAACTGGAAGTCTAGAACAGTAATGATAATGATATTCACCATAACAATAGTGAGTTATTTAAATGTGACTTGGTGTTGATAATATAAAAGTTATTTGCTATTATGTTAGCTTAAAAAGTCACAATGTTAATAATATAATGATAATATGTTAATATTATTACCTTAAGAATTTTGAAGGAAGCTTCATTGCAAATTGAGAGTAAATAAAAGTTCCAAGTTCTGTGGAATGAGTGTATGAGTATAGTGTGAAGTTATGTTAGTTGGAATGAGGGTGTGTGAGTGCAATTTACCGTTGGGGTGCATATAAATATATAGTGAACACAAAACGTGGATATAAATCATGTTTTAAGCATATTAGTGGACCACATCCACGTTTTGCTCATATTAAGCATATTAGTGGATCACATCCATGTTTTTCACCAGATTAGTTGATCCCATCCACGTTTTGAGTGGAATTAGTGGACCCAATCCACATTTTCCTTGTTGTGTGCCTGCAATCCATGGTTTTTGAAAAAATTACACCACCCTAGTAAATTCTACAAAAGTTTCACTACTTAGGTAATTAAAAAGTCAAAGCACACTATGGAAGTAAATTTTCCTTCAAAAAAATCTCCAAGTCCCACATCCCCCACTTAAAATTAAAAAACGATTTCCGGGAATTTCTGAGCTCTCATTAAGATTGTGCATAAACAAAGGTGTCATGCGACTTCAACCTTTGCACGGTGAATAAGTTCCAGATTTTACTAGAGTGACTCGTAGTCTTGAACTCTATCTCCGGCATCGAACCACACACAATCTTTTAAAATGTGTATTCAGTAAAGCCTGTGCGTTAAAAGTCATGCACGTCTATCCCAGTTTAGTGAACGCTCTAGAAATTTATGCCCCTAAATTTCATAGAAAGCGGCCCCCACTTCCACATTCACATAGGTGAGTCTATCGAGAGTACTCCTGTACTCTAGGTACTCTACTCCAATTAGAGTATAGATCTCATTAAGAGTTTAACTCATCCTTACATATACTGTTCATTCTCATATCACTTCACAACTTGTTATTACTCATTGAACCTATTTCTTGGGATCTCTAGTCAGTTAGGTCGGGTTACCATCGTGAGTGATCTTCGTCTAAGGGCAAAAGTCCCATAAACTTAGAAGTATTATGGACTTTCTCTCTAGATAGTCCTTTCGTCAAAGGATCTGCTAAATTATTCTCAGTGCGTATATGATCCACTCTAACAGCTTCTGTAGATAGTAACTTTCTAATGGTGTTGTACTTACGACGTATTTTTCGTTTGTTACCGTTATAAAAATGAATCTCAATCTTTGCAATAGTCGCGGTACTACCACAATGGATCATCACAACTGATATTGGTTTTTCCCATAGGAGAATATCTGCAAGCAAGCTTCTCAACCAACTTGCTTCTTCACTAGCTGTTGCTAGTGCTATCATCTCAGCTTCCGTAGTGAATTGAGCCAAAATAGTCTGTTTCTTTAACTTCCAAGAAACAGTCTCACTAGCTATGCTAAATATATAGCCACTGGTTGCTTTGGAATCATCTGAAAGAGTGTTCCAATCAGCATCGCTGAATCCTTCTAGGATAGCTGGAAACCTTCGATAATGTAATCCAAGGTTTTTCGTTTTCTTAAGGTACCTCAGTACCCTTTCTATAACATGACAATGCTCCATATTAGGTCTACTGGTAAACTTGCATAATAGTCCCACAACATAAGCAATGTCGGGTATAGTTCAATGAGTGGCATACCGAAGACTACCAATGATGCTAGCATACTTAGTTTGTCTTACAACTTCACCAGTGTTCTTGAAAATTTTTACACTTGGGTCATATGGTATACTGGCAGGTTTACAGTCGAAGTATTTATATTTCTTTAGGATCTTTTCTACACAATGAGATAGATCCAAAGAAATTCCTCCATTTGACCTAGTAATTTTTATACCAAGGATTACATTTGCCTCTCCAAGGTCTTTTACATCAAAGTTGTTACACAACATTGATTTCACATTATTCACAACATGAATGTTGGAACCAAATATGAGTAGGTCGTCTACATAGAGACATATGATAGTGTAAATGTCATTTTATGATTTGTAGTAAATGCATTTATCAATTTCATTCACCTTAAACTCATTCGATATAATTAAGTTATCAAACTTTTCATGCCACTGTTTATGTGCTTGCTTAAGACCATACAATGACTTATCTAACTTGCAGACCTTATTTTCTTGCCCATGGATTACAAAACCTTCAGGTTGTTCCATGTAGATTTCTTCTTCCAAATCACCATTTAAAAAAACGGTCTTAACATCCATTTGATGTACTAATAAATCATGTATCGCAACGAGCGATATTAGTACTCTAATGAATGTTATTCTAGTAATAGGTGAAAATGTATCGAAGAAATCTACATTCTCTCTTTGTCTGAAACTCTTGGCTACAAGGCGAGCCTTGTATTTATCCACTGTGCCATCAAGTTTCAGTTTCTTTTTAAAAACCCACTTACAACCAATCAGTTTGCAACCAAGTGACAAGTCAGTCAAGTGTCAGGTCTTGTTAGACTCTTGAGAATCCACTCATCATTTATAGCCTATTCCCACAAGTCGGCATCCAAATAAGTCAAAGCTTCTTGAATAGTTGATGGGTCGTCCTCCAATGTATAGACCATATAATCAGGTCCATACTCTTTTGCAGTTCTTGCTCTCTTACTTCTTTTAAGTTTTATTTCTAACCTATCATCACAATCTCTAAACATGTGATTAGTTGATGTTCCCCCACTTTTCCTCAATTTAAAAGAGAATTTCTTTTCATTGAAGTCAACATCATTAGACTCAATGATCATTTTGGTATTAAGGTCATAAAACCTATACGCCTTGTTGTTCACAACATACCCAATGAATACACATTCATAGGATCTATTAGTGAGTTTAACTCTCTTGAGGTCTGATATTCGGACATAAGTCACACAACCCCAAGTTCTCAAATAAGACAAGTTTGGTTGTCTTTTCTTAAAGATTTCGTATGGGGATATTTTGATTTTAGCCTTGAGGACTCTATTTATCACATAGAAAACAGTCAATAAAATTCCACCCCATCAAGAGGGTGCTGCACCAGAACTTAACATAATAGCAACAACTAATTCAGTTAAAGTTCTATTATTTATTTGAGCTTTACCATTCATTTCAGGTGAATATGGTGCAGTTGTTTCATGAATAATGTCATTTAAATTTATAAAAATCATTTTTAGAGAACTTAGGAATTAATCCTAAGTTACTTAGATTCGAAATAGCGCGTTTATTAATATGACAAATTCTAGAATGCCAAATATTAAAATAACACAACATGTAAATGAAATTATAAATTTTATTCATGGAAAATCAACATTTAGTTTAAGCATAACCATCAGTGGCGTACCCCTTCCCTAAAAATAACTCATTCTTAGTAAGAGTATACAATTTTGTTCCTACAGTCTAGGTGAAACCATCCTTATTAAGAAGAATACCTGAAACAAAATTCTTTCTCATCTCTGGAGTGTGAATGACATCTTTGAGAATCAGAGTCTTCCCATATGTAAACTCCACCTCCACATCACCAGTTCCAGCAACAATAGTGGTGTGAGAATCTCCCAACAATACTTTCTTGTCATCAACATTCGTGTATATTTTGAACATAGCACGATCATAGTAGACATGGCGTGAGGCACCAATATCTACCCACCACCCATTAGTTTCTCCAACCATAGTAACCTCAGATAACACTACCATAAATGATTCATCAATCATGTTGGCTTATGGATTATGTTATATTGGTTTGTTTCTGCACTTGCGTGCCATATGACTTGTATTCCCACATTTGAAGCAAATAAACAGGTTCTCAGTGTCATTCTTAGCGGGTGGCTTAGCATATTGGACCTTCTAGGGGTTCCAATTCTTGTTGTGACCGGTGTTCTTAGCCTTATTTCCATTGCGGTTCTGATTCTTAAAGTTGTTGCCCGAAGAAGGCTTAAGAACTGCACTTGATAATTTCTTCTTAGTGCTTTTGTTTGATACAAGCAACACCTCTTCTTTATGATCTTGTTTACGAGCCTCTTCTTCAATGCGAAGACGAATGATCAGAGATTCCAAATAAAATTCTTTGGTCTTGTGCCTCAGGACGTTTTTAAAGTCCTTCCAGCTAGGTGGCAATTTGTCAATAATGACAGCCACTTGAAATTGCTCATCTATGGGCATACCCTCAGTGATGATCTCATGAGCAATTTTCTGAATCTCATGGGACTGTCAGTCATCTGATACTTGAGGCAGCGGCTAACAACATATTTCTTAGTCACAGCTTCCTCAATATCATATTTCTTTTTGAGTGCATGCCAAACTAATGTGGCACACTTATATGTGATGTAGTAATCATATAGATCATCAGAAAACCCACCCAGAATGAAATGCTTACACAAGTAGTCATTTTCATTCCATAGAACTATATCAAGCAGGTTTATCCATTTCCTCTTTTTCAACTTCTTCTCGGACCACTGGGACATCATCCTTCAAAACGTGGGCAACCTTTTTCACAGTTAGGAAAAATTCCATCTTGGTTTGCCAGCGTTTGAAGTCAGTCCCATCAAACCTAAATGATTTGCTTAGGTCAAAGTTGTTCGGACCAGTAATATTATCTACGAGTGTCATTGCAGTAGGAAACGTCTTAAACGTGTTGTATCGGTAGCTCGCAACAATGACACGAAATAATATTTACTGGCTGAGTCACGACTAGGTCGCTCTCTTTAAGACATTTTGTGGTATTGTCCAAAATGTGCAAGCAGACTATCAACCACGTCGTCCCCAGAATAAAACAACCCAGTTCTCTGTTATCGAATTCTTACTACACTGTAAGAACCGATCTTGAATACATGTATAACAATATGGTTATCAGTGTCAATTCTCGAAATTCCCACAATATGGCTATCAATGCCAATTCTTTTCCCACAATCTCACTATCAGTGTCAGTTCTCGAAGTTCCCGCAATTTGGCTACCTATGCCAATTCTTTTCTCATAATCTGACTACCAGTGTCAGTTCTCAAAATTCCCGCAATTTGGCTACCTGTGTCAATTCTTCTCCCACAATCTGACTACTAGTGTTAGTTTTCGAACTTCCCACAATATGGCTGTTTGTAATTTCTTAGTGCCACAAAAAGAAAGGGAGAGAAGTTTGTCGGAAATGCATCGGCGAAAATTATGAGGGAGAAATAAAAAGTTAAGTAAAAACGTACTCAACTTGGTACAAGAAAATATGAAGGGATGAGACTTCTATTTATAGCATGTGATTTTGTCAAAACTCTTGCATCCTCCTATTTGGGAATTGTGAGATTTTTTACAAAATCTTCCAATGTGGGACTTGTGACAAATTCTTCCAATGTAGGACTTGTGAGTCTTTCCAAATTCTTTCAATGTGAGACTTGTAAATTTTTCCAAATTCTTCCAATGTGGGACTTGTGAATTTTTCCAAATTCTTCTAATGTGGGACTTGTGAATTTTTCCAAATTCTTCCAATGTGGGACTTGTGAGTTTTTCAATTTCACATCCAAAGGTCCCCACTAATGGCACCCAACTGTGTTAAACAAGTATGTTGGTTGTCACTTTTTGAGATTGTTATAAATAACAAATATTCTCTATTCATTAGACTCCTTCAGTAAATATGAAACATTAAATTCTCAACTTAGAATGACTATGGATTTATGGCATTGCAATAGGTCAAGGAAAAAATTAAGTTAGAGAGAAGATGAGTCTCAAAGTCATAATAATGACTACATTAATTGTTGCATCAATAAATAATCTCAACATTAAGAACATAAACACAACACTAAAGAACACCAGATGACATTATGAATCACATTGAAAGCTCTCATTTATTTAGAACATTTTCTTCATTCTTTTATTTAATAGTGTTGGGCTAAGTTTAGTATTTTTATCCAATCATTTGCTATTTAATGTCCAGTACTCTTTCATATTTATTCCACTATTGAAAGGTTATCATTATTGTACAATAATAAAAATTATAGGATGATAAATACCTACAAGACAAACTTTGTCGGGATGAAAAAGATGAGAGGCCAAAACTGCAACCTATAATTCTGTGTCATAAAGTAATTCATGTTGGACAAAATCTGCCACATAAAAGATATTGTTAGAATTTTGGATGAAAAATTAATGGAATTATTATTTTCCATATTTATCTGAGTTGGAAGATGAAAATCATTATAAAAGAGTTATAAAACTACCAGAATATTGTCCAACCACCACTGGGATTTTCTTTTGTCATTTTCAAAATACTAGCAGGGCAACAAAACAGTGATTTTTTTTCAAGAAAAAATGCAATGTTTTAAAAATGATATATGGAAGAATTGTATTTTCTCAAACAGTACTTTTAAAAAAGAATTTCTTGAAAGAGTACTTTTTGAAAAGGATGACTTTTTAAAGTGATTTCTATTCTAATTTTGTTTATGGAAAACACAAAATAATCACCCATGATGGTGTAATTTGTGTTTTCCTATTTTGCCCTTATTAATCTATATTTTATACCAAAAAATCATATAATATATTTCCTGATTTTATGTTACATGTTTGTTTATGCAATTTTTACAGTTTTTCCATTTGAATACGACAGTTTTTCCACATAGATCAAAGGCAATATTTTGAACACGACATATTATCCTTTTTCATTTTTTAACATGCAAAATTGTAAATCATGTTTTGTTGATTTTGTTATAGTTATGAAAAATGTAATAAAAATATACAAATCAATTACAATTTACTCAATAGAAAAGCAGGTTGACAGTCACGTGTCTGTCAACACACTAGTAAAAATTAAAATTAAAATTAAAATCACAATAGGTAGTTATTTCTCTATCCAATCCATTAAAATTGGTTAATAGATTGATTCAACTTCATCCAATAAGTTTTGATATGAAAGAGTTGAATAATTTTACTTAACTTATGTGGAGATACATATAACACGACAAATGTATTTATGATTTCTGTTTCTATCATTTATGATTAAATTTTAATTCGAATTAAATTTTTAATGTGTTGTTAAAATTTTATTGGTTATCGCTAGGGGTGGAAACAGGTCATGTCAGGTTAGGCTTTGCCTTAAACAGGTCGGACCTATATAACATATATGAGTCTGAGTCTGGCCTATTAGCATGTTTAAAAAAATAATTCAAAGCCTAAGTCTGACATGTTTAAAAGTTTGGTCTGACCTATTAGCATGTTTAAAAAATAATTCAAAGCCTAAGTCTGACATGTTTAAAAGTTTGGTCTGGCCTGTTAGCTTGTTTAAAGGCCTATTAAGGTAAAAAAAAATTAACACATTATATACAAACTAGAAAAAATTATTATAACAATAGCAATTAGTATGAATTTTTTTAAATTGTTTTCACAATTATTTCCATCATCTTCCAATGTTACGTTATGTATTCGAAAGATTTGTGGTGCATTTGAGGTTAGAATATACAAAACAATGTCTTTTAATATCATAGTAAAATATGATATTGTTCTACTATTTAACATGAGTTGGGTTATGTACTTAAGCTCAAGTCTCAACAATTAAATATCAAATTATTAAATAGCAATCTCTAAGTCCTAGTGATTTACATAAATTTTTTATTATATAGTTTTTTTGTACATGTTATAAAAATAATTTATAAATATATAATAATATTACATAGGCCGACCTGTTAGACTTAGCTTTTTAAAAGGTCTGGGTCTAGCCTATTTCGGTTAAATAGGCTTTTGGAGATGTCTAAGTCTGACCTATTTACAAAAAAGGTTTGTCCTGACCTGATATGTTATATGTCAAGTAATAGGCCTATGATAGGCGGTCTAACATGTTTCCACTCTTAGTTATCGCTAATGTGAATACTCCGGCCCAGAAAAAGCCAAAAACTCTTTAAAAAATAAACAAATGATAATAATAAAGTGATTTTTTTTTTTCATTTTCCGAAATTATATCATAAAATAAATAAATGATAATTAAAACTATTTTTTTATTGATTTTTATAATGAAATTCGAATTTATAAAAATAATTAGTAAAAACCAAATGGAATATTCTTTGGATTTATATTTTTTGATATTTTTTAGAAAAACGAATAAAATAAAAAAGTTTGGTCAAAATTGTTAGTTTGGATGATTATCCGTTAGAAGATGGAGAAAATATATTAAGGATCAAGTTTGTTTTGCATAATAAGGGGAAAATGAGTTATTTGAGTAGGTTATAAATATGGGTGTTAGGTTTATTGAAAAAAAAGAGGAGAGTGAAATGTGAAAAGAGAATAAAAAAGTTGAGCACGCCTTTGAGCGAAACATCCAGTACGGGCGTGTTCACATTGCTTGACTTGTACCCACGTCGTGGCCAAATCACAACTGTTGTTTCAGCATACTTTATTAGTCCGCGGGTTGACCGGGAGACAAGCCAATTCGACGCATAAAACTCACCTGGTTATAGTGCAAACGGAAGCACCAGATCTCAAACTCAGCGGGAACACGAGATCTTGTGTAGTTGAAACCACAACCCGTATTTGTGCGCCTTCCTCATCAACCAGTGGTGATCGGACACGTGTCAAGACGCTTCATCCCACAGGTTTCAGCCATTCTATTACTGACATGTATCCGTCGAGTCCATAGACTGGCAACACGCTAACACTCCCCCACCAGTGCATATTTTACCTTTTATCCTATTCTATCCAAGGGATGGATCCACTTACTCCAAAAAACACTTACTCTTCATCTTAGTCATCCAATCTTGAAAAATTCAATGACTTAGATATATTTACCAATTCAAACCATTGGATTTCCCAAGAATGAATGGTTATGATGTGGAGTAAGTGTTTTTCCACTTACTCTTGGAGTAAGTGGATCCCTCCCCATTCTATCTATTCTTTCACTAATTTAACAAGGCAATATTGCTTAATGTATAAAAATTTGGCATGTTTTTTTTATTTATAAATAACTATAATGTGTTGTATAATGGATAATAACAATAAAAAGGCCATTACTAAACAAACATTTTTGAATTTGAATAAATTTAATTTTTATTTATTTATTTTAGAATAAAATTAACAAAAAAAGTAAGTATAAAAATAAAAATTAACCAATTTATAATTTTTTTTTAAATAATAATATAAAGGAATTAATAATAACAAAAATTATTTATTATCATAAATTTTAAGGTATGATACGGTGACAAATATTTAGGGTTTATTTCACTTTCTTAAAATTTAGGATAATTACTACAAACTTTTTATGTAATTCAAATATTTTAAGAATAAAAAATGTGATTAAGTCCTAACTAATCCCTAATATGATGCGCGTTATCGGACGTATGAGCTATACTTCACTCGTAGTAATTAAATTATTAGTTGGAATTGAACACCCTTTCAGTTTAAAATAAAATCAACCCAACCAACAAACCATTTTCTACCCAATGAACTACGTAGCCTTGATTCCCTATCAACTATAGTTATACGTAGGAACAAGGTCCCACCTTGTCGTGCACAACAAAAAATAAATAAAATTTTGTCTTTTTTAATAATTAATTTAATAACCAAATAAATTTAAAGTATAAATTAAGTCACACAATTTAGTAAGGGTGCCATTTAAAATGGGTGTATAGGGTGTTAATACATTCCCTACTCCATAACCGACGCTCAAACCTGAATATCAAAAATACAAAGCCCAATGTAATTGCGCTAAAAGATTTTACTACATTTTTTACCATAATATGTAGTGTCGAATCTAACAAAGTCGTGCAGCTGAAAATCAGGGTGCAACATCCGATGACTCTATTGAGGATTTTGTTTTTAAGAGAATCAAACTCATAATCAATAATTGCATGACTAATTATGTTTTTTTAATTATTTGGTTATTTATTTTTTATTTCTTAGGAAAATAATTGTCTATTTTATTTTTATAATTTTTGTCAATGTTTCAAATTAGATTCATAGATTCCAAAGGAAATACGTTGCACTAGTATAGTGCACATACCTATGTCCTATATCCGGACATTAGATTAGAAGGGACATCTGCTTTGCTGGTGTGGACTTTGGGTCTCACTTGTATTAGCTTGATGAACCACTCAGATTGTCACCATATGTCATGAGCCTTACCGGTGTGGACTACGAGTACCATTTGGATCCCTATGATATTTGGGTCTCCTTTATTTATGATTGGATGCAATTTGGGCACCTTATAGGGAGTCTAGAGCTTGTCAAGGCATCCACTATACCTTAGAACTCTATCCTAGGATATTGTTTCTCAAACATTCCAAAAAACCTTCTAGGTGTACCTAATCCAAACCTTGGGAAGCATATTGTATAATTTATCATGCCATAAGTTGGAACTCATATCCCTTATGACCCAAGTGTCACCTCAAGCCCAAATGGTGTTGGATATCAATGCACATAGGTATCTTTACACCACAGTCACATCATCTGCATGCAAGATAAAGTACTCATAATAGGATCTGTCATCCTAAGGGTCATCAACAAAATACCTGGGTAACTTACCTTTATAGGTTAGCCTGAACTATATGACAAATGTCAAATCATTGTGACACTTCATCTATGGTGATGACGGCTAACCACTCCAAGACAAGGTCCATTACCCTAAGGGGCCTGCATTTTGCATTTTTTGACATTTCATTCATGCATAAATTCACTAAAAAAATTCATTCACGCATGCATCCAAATAAAAATATATAATTTAAACATTCATTCATTCATGCATATAAATCATTTAAACATTTATTCTCTCATTCACTCATTCATTGACTCATTTATTCGCACATTCAAAAAAAATATATTATGAATTCATTCGCATTTAAAAAATAGACATACATATATAACCTCATTCATTTTTGCATTACATTCTCATACATTCATCCAAGAAAATAATTTAATCATTTCATTCTTGCATTACCATATCATGCATTCCAATCCATTGTATCATTTCACTAACTAATGTTAATATCCTAATTCAGTACCATAAAAAGCAAACAAAAAAAATCATGCATCTTCTCATATATCATAGTCTTCATGCATTCAAAGTCATATACATCATAAATTGCATTTTCTAAGAGTCTCAAAGCACTAAAAAAATCGCATGCAATCCTTAGTTGTATCCCATGTATTTTCATGCATCTATATAAAAATTTGCATTCTCACATCATTCATACATCCCAACATAAATCAAATCATTAGCATTACTTGCATCTCATGCATCATTTTTAGTTATAAGTTGTATACCAATCAACGTAACATGATAACAAAATAAAAGATGTTCATGTCATGCATATCATGCATCCATAAAACTGGGCATACCAATCGATTAATTTTTAGTTCCAGGGGCAACCACGACTAAGTTGTGTACATGAGTTAATCGATTAATGAAGCCTTAATTGATTAAACTGGGCAAAATTTTAAATTTTTAATCAATTAAATCTTCCCTTAATCATTTAAATCGAGTGACAAAACATACTCAAGTACAGTTCTAGGTTCAATTTTGTGTCTAAACCCCAACCTCATATGTTTTGTCTTATTCCCAACACATTTCATCTTCTTTCTTTGCATTTATTATTTTGGCTTTATATGTTATTATGTATTTGGATAGTATCGATTACCAATTTCGACAAATAACATGCAAATATATATATTGAAAAACTGTCTGATTTTCAAGCAGCTTAATCGATTTATCACACAGATAATCGATTAAGTGCAGTTATATGCTCAATATTTCAAACATTTTATAAACTCCTTAATCGATTAATAAATCAAATTTTAATTAATTTTGCATACTTTTGGCTATATTCTTCGTATTTTATAATTACTTTTTTATCATGCCTAAAGGGGGAGAAAATTGTTGTTTAAGTTTTGTAGGTTGTAGAAAATACATAAATACCTACATTCACATGGCTTCCGCAGAGAACGTAAAGCTTACCTTATAAACTAACCCAATGCATGGATTGAGGGGAGAACCGAGTAAGGGGAGCAACGCATCAAGTTCACAACAATTGCGAAACAAGTTGACTATCATCAAGCCATTTAAAATGGGGAGATTGAGATTGCAAGTAATCATCATATTGTTTTGATGAAGACAAGGATAATAGGCAAGCTTGAAGACAATGACAACTCAACAAACAACAAAGCCAATGCTCAAGTTTAATCAAGAAGACTTACGTTAAGTTTTATATTTCTAGAGTCTTAAGATTATTGATTGGGTAGAGTCTAGGCTAGCTGAACCTTGAATGAAAGTCTCACAATATTAAAATTGAATCAACTTAAAATGAGACTTTCATATATTCATACATGATTAACTTGTTCATGCATTTACACATGATTAACATGATCTTAGTGCATTAAACCCAATTTATTCATACATGATTAATCATGAATCATGCATATACACATCATGTAGATGGTTCATCATGCATCAAAGAAATGCTTTTCAACATAGTTAATCGATTACAACTTGTGTTAATTGTAACACCTCAAATTTCCATTTTTTCGAAACTTAGAAACCTCATGACCCTTTCTTTTCGGGGTTGTGGTTCGTTTTCATCTAGTAACCCTTTTGAAACTCTTGGTTTATGAGTTGTTTTCGGAAATGATATTTGGATAGTGTAGCTTTCAAAACTCTTGATTTGTTTGAAATGGTTATGATATATGAGACTAGGGGTTTGTTTTGTAAGATTGTGATGATGTTAATAGAATGGGAAACAAAATCCGAGTTTTGGAATGTTTTAAACTATCAATAGATGGTGATTTAGAATGTGGTAGTGTTAGACTTGTTTCATTGATGAATGACAAGTACTAGCATGACATTATTGGTTTTGTATGATATAATTAGTGATTGATTGTTGTTGTTCTATCATGAATGAGGAAAGATCCTAAGGTTTGAGGAAACGAAGGATGACCTAGCAAAACTTCAGGACGAAAACACTAACCTATACTCAAGTAATGGAGAAACATTATATTTATTTATGATAAAACATAATGGTGGTGGTTTTAATACGTTTCTATGTGGATGGAGAGTACTGAATAACTGTTGAATGACTTGCCTTATGTGGTATTGTATCGCCCTATGTGGTATTAAATGACTTGCCTTATGTGGTATTGTATCGCCCTATGTGATGTTGAATGACTTGCCCTATGTGGTATTGAATGACCTGCCCTATGTGGTATTGTATCGCCCTATGTGGTGTTGAATGGCTTGCCCTATGTGGTATTGTATCGCCCTATGTGGTGTTGAATGTCTTGCCCCATGTGGTATTGTATCGCCCTATGTGGTGTTGAATGACTTGCCCTATGTGGTATTGTAATCGCCCTAAGTGGTGTTGAAGTACCCTAAGTAATGTATGGCTATTTTAAGTGGACTAATTAGGTACATGGATGATGGGGTGCCTTCGGGCATGGTGTTACTTTGGATATGGTAAGTTATGTATGATGATAAATTTGAGGAGATAATGTGAAGACAATTAATACGATTTTAATGCGATGACGTTCGAGGTAGTAAGTATTGACTTTTATAACTGTTTACTTCTAGCATATCTATTTCTATAACTCTATTGTTTATGATTATGTATCAATCTATAATGCTGATTATTACAAGATTAAATGTCTTACTCCATTTGTGTTTCTTGTCTGTTCTACTGGTAATAATCGGATTGCAAGAGCAGCTGAGGAGTAGTAGATCGAGGTTGAAACGTAGCCTTAGATTATTTTGGATAAAAGAATGTAATATTGATTATATGTGTGTAATTCTGTGATGAGTTCTCTTATGTATTTTGGGGATGAACTCCTAATATATGATCTCGTTATCAACAATTTGATGTTTGTAACTGAATTTAGTAACGGTTCAGTTTCGATGATAACTGTGGACAACGAGACTTAATGTTTTGGGAGTCTAGATTATTTAATATCCCTTGAAGAATGATAGGGTTATTGTTAATGTTTTGGGAAATCTTTTCTGTCATGAAGTAGAATGATTCTAAAAATTATATTTGCAAAAATTACTAGAAACTTTCATATATACAATTTGGGTCGTTACATTAATCAATTAAATATAAAATTAGAATTTGTTAATCGATTACGAATTAGATTAATCGATTAACTAAATCTTTGGATTGCTTGGCGTCGTTAAATCAAAGAGAAAAAACTGATTTTTTCCTTGTTTTATCATAACTTCAAGTCTAAAAATTCTAGGGCAAAACTTTTAAATTCTTGATCGAAAAATTAATCGTTGTGTGAACAAGTTTTCTTTGATTCAAGTAAAGAGAGATAGGATAGTTTCATAGAAGATTATCCATTGTGCATCATTGTCAAATCAATTTTGAAAAACCTTGCATGATTAAACATCATTATTTTGAATTTTTGTGACATTTCTGGGCAGTTTTTTAGTGATGTTTTTGAGTGTAAAATTAGCATATTTAGGTGCACATAACTTGTAAATTTTGTAGACGGTTATCTTGGATTCTCTAGGTTTATTGGTATCACCTTGTTAGAGAATAGTGTTTGGAAATCCTAGCTGCGGTTAGGTATTGGTTGTCTTCATAAAAACAAGAGGCTCTGTTGTGACTTATGAGTGGCTGGGTCCAGACTATTAGAAATGGTGTTGAATATCCATTAGAATTGGGTAAAAGGTCAAACCATTTAGGAACTCTAGGGCTAAGAAGGGAATCTTGTATTTTGGAAGTGTATTTGTATAACATTGATTTCCAATAGAGAAGAAAATCTCCCTAGATCAGAAGGGGGCCTAGATGTAGTTCGCAAGTGGACCCGCAAACAAACTAGGATAAATGATTGTCGTATCAATTTTCTCTATCCCATATACATAATTAGATTGCTTTACTTACTGAATTTATTGGGTGCTGTAAATCAGTTAATATTTAGGCATAAATTCATTAAGTAGATTACATATGAATTTGGTTGAAATTGTTGTAATTTTCTATAAGAAAACTATTTTTCAAGAAAACAAGAATCAGATTAATCGATTAAACCTGATATCAATCGATTAAATATAGTTGGTATTAATCGATTAAATTGGGTGATTTTTCATAGTATCTCATTAACCGGAAAAGCGGGAATTGTGATATGCTACACCTTTTCACCCCCCCCCCCCCCCCCCCCCCTCTAGGTGGCTGTAAGTCCTTGTTATCTAACACAACTCATTGGTACCAAATGGGTCTTTAGGAACAAATATGATGAAAATGGTATAATAGTTAGAAATAAGGCTAGGTTAGTAGAGCAATAATACAAACTTTTGCTCCTGTCACGACCCGATTTTCGGTTGGAAGACTGACCATGCGACTTAGGGAGAGGCGAACACGATTTCTACCCCTTCCAATTGATTTGGAGTCGCACTATATTTTTTGCAGATAAAACATAGAAAACTCTCTATTGTGCCCAAATTGGATAAAATGATCTTTAAGCAGAGATTCTAAGCTCGGGAGTCGATTATGGATCGGGAAAAGTATTAGCACCACGTCCGCTCGAATTAAAACGGTACTCTCGTTAATAACATGGACTTTTATAGCCTTAAAAATTCTTTGATTAAAAATTAATAACTAAAGCAAAATGTTTTATTTTTTATTGTTGTGTCTGACAAGAGTTCATCTTGCTCCTACGTATCCGTAGGTGCAATAGAGAAATCAAGGCTACATAGTTTTGGTTCGAAAATTAATTGATTTGATTTAGTTGATTTGAAATGTCGATAGAGATTTTATTCACTTTGAGAAAAGATGAAGTAAGAGAAACTAATGTCCGCACCACATTAAATCTTAAAGGATGTTTTGAAACAATTAAAGAATAGTTGAAATTTATTAATCTTTAAGATAGATGAAACAACATAAACTAATGTCTGCACTGCATCAAATCTTAAAGGATGTTTTAGAATAATTAAAATATAATTAAAATTTATTTGTCTTTAAGATAGATGAAGCTGAAGAAACTAATATCTGCACCACATCAAACCTCAAAAAGTTTTTTGAAGTAATTAAAAATATCGTTGAAATTTGTTCATCTTTAAGGTAGATGAAGCAGCAGAAACTAATGTCCGCACCGCATCAAATCTTAAAGAGATTTTGAAATAATTAAAATATAAGAGTTTATTCATCTTTAAGATAGATGAAGCAGCGGAAACTAATGTCCGCACCACATCAAATCTTAAAGAGATTTTGAAATAATTAAAATATATGAATTTATTCGTCTTTAAGATAGATGAAGCAATAGAAACTAATGTCTGCACCACATCAAGTCTTAAAGAGATTTTTGAAGTAATTAAAAGTATCATTGAAATTTGTTCATTTTTAAGATAGATGAAGCAGTAGAAACTAATGTTCGCACCACATGAAATCTTAAAGAGATTTAGAAATAATTAAAATATAAGAATTTATTCATCTTTAACACAGATGAAATAACAGAAACTAATATCCACACCACATCAAATCTTAAAGAGATTTTGAAATAATTAAAATATAGTTGAAATTTATTCATCTTTAAGATATATGAAGCAACAAAAGCTAATGTCTGAACTGCATCAAACCTTAAAGAAATTTTCAAATAGTTTAAAATAGTTGGAATTTCATCATCTTTAAGATAGATGAAGTAACAGAAACTAATGTCCGCACCACATCAAATCTTAAAGAAATTTTTGAAATAGTTTAAAATAGTTGGAATTTTATCATCTTTAAGATAGATGATGCAGCAAAAACTAATGTCCGCACCGCATCAAATCTTAAAGATATTTTTGGAAATAATTAATATATAGTTGAAATTTATTTATCTTTAAGACAGATGAAGCAACATAAATTAATGTCTGCACTACATCAGATCTTAAAGAGGTTTTGGAAATAATTAACATATAGTTGAAATTTGTTCATCTTTAAGACAGATGAAACAGAATAAATTAATGTTCGCACCACATCAAATCTTAAAGAGGGTTTTAAAGTATTTAAAATAAAGTTAAAATTTTAATTGGATTATATTTTTATTAAAACAATTGGTGTAAATTTGGATGAAGTATAGAACCAAATAATTAACAAATATAAACACACTAACTCACTAGAGTTAGGAGAAACCCCTAAGTTCATCTTCTTTCTTCTCTTTCAATCCAGCGGCAGCGACATCGAACCTTGGCCATGAGAGGACAACATTATAGGTGTGGAAGCCTCGATGTTCATGGCAAATCAGGGAACCGAAGGGAACCCATTTCACCTTTCTCTTTTTCTTCTTTGAATCGCAAAGGTGGTAGAGAGCCACCATGGCCAACTTGCTCGGCCAGAACCACCATCGGATGTGGTGGTTCGAATGTTATGAAGCATTTTCTTTTCCCTTTTTTACTGAGGGATTCGAAATTCCCCTTTTTAGCAATTTTAATTAGTCTTAACACTACGATTTGATTGCTTGCTTGCTTATGAAATGGTTTGGACGTTGATCTACTCAGAAACAAATCAAAAATCGTTTTATGATCACCATGAGGCGTTCTTGTTTTCTGTTCTTAATTGATTAGAAGTGTATGCATTTTTTGTTGAAATTGAGTAATTGAAAGTATGTGGGTTTGTGATATATCTATAAATTGAGTATGTGGGTTTGGAACATAGACTAGCAACCAAAACAAGAAGGATATGTTCTTTTATGATGTTTCATGCACTAGCTATATATTGATACATCTTTGATGCATGAATATAGATGAATGACATTAATAGATATAGGGGTTCTTCAATTCCATCTTAATGGGTTAATTTTGACTGTGCCTTAGGCAATTCTTTTTCTGAAACATCACTTGCTACCCAAAACCAGAAACCAATCAGGGTTTACTTCTAAAAAAGAAAGACCATACCTGCTTGGGACCAGAGTGTAGGGGACATTAGGGATTGTAAGAAAGACCTTTTCGTCCTTCGGCTTTGTTGTATGTGCTAATGCTATCTTTTGTTAGGATTTGGGTGTCTTATGGTTAATGCTTTGTCGTGGGTTATGTGATTTGAGTATATATGCTCTTTGGTTTTGTATATATGTGAATAAGGTATGGCTTTTTGGTTATTCTGTGTTTTTTTATTTGCGATATGTGAGTAAAAGATAGATAAGGAAGATAAGAGCTCTCTCGATGGAAGCTATGGTTATCCTTTGCAAAATGCCAAATGTATGCAAAATGCCTGATGTGTGTGTGTATATATGCTAGAGGCTGGTTGCAGTGATTTGTGAAATCTCTTGGGCTGTCAATTGAGAAAAATCCCCCAATCTGATTATTCCCTTTCATCACTTAATCAAAAAAACAAAACCACCAACTATTGATTATTACAAGTGTAACTGAAACCTTTAACTCATGGTTTGCCTTTGTGATTTGTGGCTGTGATGATTTTGAGTGATTGACTATAGACTTGCCTTCCTAATTTTCCTACTTGACTGATTGCTATTCTCCTTTCTTGCCTTTGCTTAATTGCATTGATGACTTTTTTGAGTGCTGTTAATCATGCTTCATTGCAACTGAAATCAGTACCTCATTATGCCAATTGCTCTTTTAACCTAGCTTTCTGTTGCTGCCTTATGAGCATAACTTTTTATTTTTCTTTAACTTCTCAGATCCGAAATGTAGCCTATGATCCCATATACCTAAGTGTAAACATCCAATTTTGACCAGACAATTTTATTTTTTTAGGAGTAGTAAAAAAAAGGAAAGTTTGAGGTGTAGGATTAAAGGGTGTGACAACTAGGCTCAGGTTGGCCCATCAGGTTTAAACTAAAAACCTAACCCTAATCCTAATCCCCTACCCTATTTAAACTAAATCATAAACTAAAAGGGATTGGCAAAAAAGGAAAGAGAGGAGACAAACCTAAACTAAGAGATAATTCAAATTTGAAAAAGAGAGGAGAGGAGCAAGAAGTCATCATTCACCAATCCTAAGGCATCAAGGTTCACACCCTTCTTCCTTGTTTTTCTCTTCTTTTACTTATTTCTTTACTGCCTTACGTTTTTACATAGCTTCTTTGTGTTTGTTTTTTTTGAACCGGTGGTCGTGGTGGTCGAAATCCACGTCTAGTAGTGAGGGACGGGTTGACCACCATTTTTGGCGTCCACATCCGTCCCGCTATAGTAGCACAGCTAATGTCGGCCCACTGCCTCTGGAAGTTGCCGCCCCACTATTGGCCACTATACGACCGCCGTGGACAGTGCCGTCACCACCTCCTTTCATTAGTAGGAGGGTTGCCTCACATGGAAACCCTAACCATAAACCCCCGAATTGATTTTAACCCTAAACCCCCGAATTGATTTTAACCATAAACCCCCGAATTGATTTTACCCTAAATTCCCAAATTGATTTTAACCCTAAACCCCAAATTAATTTTAACCTAATCCCCAAATTAATTTTAACCTAATCCCAAATCAATTTTACCCTAAACCTCAAATCAATTCCCTATCATTTATTAATTAAATTTTTATTTCCGTTTCTTTTTATTTTTTCAAATTGATATTTTTTCTGAAACTTAAATAAATTAAGGAGATAGTACACTATGAGACCTATGTCCTATCGCATTATCTCAAATTGATATTTCTTATGAAACTTAAATAAATCAATGAGAGATAGTGCACTATGAGACTCGTATCGCGTTTTCTCAAATTGATATTTTTTTAAATTTAATTAAATTAATGATAGATAGTGCACTATGAGACTCGTGCTTTGTCGCGTTATCTCAAATTGATATTTTTTATAAACTTAATTAAATCAATGAGAGATAGTGCACTACGGGACTTGTGCCCTATCACATTATCTCAAATTGATATTTTTTCTAAACTTAATTAAATCAATGAGAGATAATGCACTATGAGATTCATATCTTGTCGCGTTATCTCAAATTGATATTTTTTTAAACTTAATTAAATTAATGAGAGATAGTGCACTATGTGACTCGTGTCTTGTCGCGATATTTTTTTAAACTTAATTAAATCAATGAGAGATAGTGCACTATGGGACTCATGTCCTGTCGTGTTATCTCAAATATATATTTTTTCTATACATAAATAAATCAAGCAGAGATAGTGCACTATGAGACTCGTGCCCTGTCGCATTATCTCAAATTGATATTTTTTCTGAAACTTAAATAAATCAAGGAGATGTAGTGCACTATGGGACTCGTACCATGTCGCGTTATCTCAAATTGACATATTTTCCGAAACTTAATTAAATCAAGGAGAGGTAGTGCACTATGAGACTCGTGTCTTGTCGCGTTATCTCGATTTGATTATTTTAAAAAATAATTTTATAAAGACAAGGGAAGATAGTGTACTATGCAACTCGTGCCCTGTCATGCTACCCTATCTTGTGATTTAAAAAAAAAAATATATGTCAACCAATCATTAATTTTTCTGAAAGAACTACGTAGCCTTGATTTTTCTATTACAGGTAGAGATACCTATGAGCAAATTTCTCCTATCAAGCACAAAAAAATATGAGGTATATGCTTCTCTAACATTCCTCCACATTTCTTCCTTCGAGTCAAATGTCTGCTCTTATTTCTTGACGAGCCTCATAACCCAGTCCGAACTTATCAAACAATTCTAAGACTGATATGAACGATTGAGTGCCTTGCAGATGCATGCCCAAACGTTTCCCTCCTCCTATCTTTTTGTAGCCATGATTTTGGTCACCACCTGCTTCACCTCATGCATATGACCCTTCTCTTCACGTTGTTGAGTCTCGACCACTTCAAAGTTGTGCAAGAAGTCATCACCATCCTTAGTGCTCTCCACATAAGGCACTGATATCGGTTTCGAAACCAAAATTTCCTCTCCACCATGCACAGTGATTACCATACCATCCTTGACAAACTTCACTGCTTGATGCAGAGTGGATGGTATAGCCTCGACCTTATGGATCCAAGGTCTACCCAACAACATCGTATATGAGGAATCCATGTCCATGATTACAGATAGCACCTGAAAAGCACTAGGCTCGATTTCCAATGGCAACGTTATCTTACACAATATGCTCCTTTCATTGCCATCAAAATTGTGTACGATCATCTGCTTTGGAACAATCTCATCTCTATTGATCCCCATAGACATCAAAGTGGATAGAGGCATAACATTCAAAGCTGACCCACCATCTATCAGTGTCTTGCCCACAATGTGACCATGCCACTTAAATATGATCAGCAATGCACGAGACACATTCTCTGACCGCCTCATCATTTCTTCGTCAAAGAAAATTATCATGTTGATATGTTTTACCGGATCAACCATGTTAACCATATTGTGGGGCGTGACATCATGGTTAACGTATGCATCATGCATCACCTTTAGTAACGTCTTCCTGTGCAAATCTGAGGACATAACCAAACCCAATAAAGAGATCTTAGAGTGAGTCCTTCTCAATTGTTCCACCACGTCATATTCACCCTGCCTCATGATCTTTAGAAATTCTTATTCCTCCTTCTCTGTGACTTCCTCAATCGGACTATTTTTATCCCCAACGTTCTTTGCAATTTTACGAGCTTCACCCTCCGAAGGGCCATAACATCTTCTATTCTTTGCAATTCCACCAGATATGACTGCATTTGACACCTATGTCTCAGGGGCCTCTACTATTGCTTCCACCATGACCTCATAACTCCACGGGACTGTGTGTGTGTTCTCATAGGAAAAAGGTTGAGGCTTTCTCACCCTAAGAGTCACTCTTTCGGGACTTGAATCTTTGAGGAGCGAAACCCTAAGTGTGACCTTTTCCACCATATCAACTTCTTTACCATTAGATTCACCCTTTTGGAACTTGATGACCCCAAGGTTTAGTAGGACCTGAACCCTCGCCTTATATCCCCAACAATTCTCTATGACCCCAAGGTAGTCACAATGGGACTCTAGATCCCAACCCTTCTCATCACTCATGTCCCTGGTTGGTGCCACAATGTCATAGTCGGCCCTCTTCAAAGTGTCGAAGAGGCATTGCATTGATACTCTCAAATCAGATACTCTTTTCACAAGTGTTTTCTCCACAACAATGATATTTATCCTTTGATTATGGTTCAGGATAGGGTTTTTACTAATATCCGGTCAAACCTCATCCTCAAACTCTAGCTTCCCACAAGCCATTAACTTCCTCACCGCCATCCTAAATTGCTCACAGTCCTCAATGGAGTGTCTCGCGACGTCTATGTAATACTGCAGGTGAGATTTGCATTGTACCAATGCAGAAAGTTGGATTCAATGGGCCAGACAGGGAATGGTGCCAACAAGTGACGATCTACCAATTGTTGGAACACTTCGACATTGGATATAACTACCTTTGGAAAAGGAGGAAGGTTAGGGAAAAATGTGTTTGGGCAGCGATTGGGTTGAGCTTGCGTGTATATGGGTGCAGAGCAGTTCTGATTGTAGCTTTGGCGGAAGAGAGAGTTGGTATGGTTGGAAACGTAAGGTGGGGGTTGGTTAGTGTGTGGTGGTCGAGTTTAGTTTGTAGGGTTGAGGGACATTATTCACTTGGTATGCGGGGTCTGCTCGAGAGAGGTATATTGGGACCTCCATTGTTGTTGTTGGTGCACCTGATTTACCTCATTTTCCTTCTTCCTTGGTGGTACACTCCTTTTATTACCATTATTGTCTCCTTCCCATATCGACAATTTCTCGGCCTTGATCAACATCTCAATCCTATCACCAACATCCATTAGTTCTCGGAAATTTTTGTAAGCGATACCAACCATTATCCCAATATAAGTGGCTCCTAAAGTACCCATGAAATACGAGCACATCTCAGACATTGTCATCTTGGGCTACACCTGGACTACCGAACCCCTCAATCTTATCACATACTCCCTAAATGATTTGGTACTCTTTTTCTGCATTGCCCCGAGTTGCTCACAAGTCGGGGCAAATTCCACATTAAACTTATACTGATCCATAAACAGATCAGCCAGCTCCGTCCACCTAGAGATGCGACTTAAATCGAACTCCAGGTACCACTCTAGCGTTGGGCCAGTTAAACTTTCATGGAAAAAATAAATATGGAAATCGTCCTCTTTCGACCACATGGCCATCTTCGTAGCGTAACTAACAAGATGGAATTGCAGGTTGCCACTCCTATCGTACTTGGAAAAATCGAGTACCTTGAAATCCTTAGGGATTACAACATTTGTGGCATGACATAACTCCTCAATCCGTAGGGACCAATGATCATCTGCCCCTCGAATTGTCTTCATTTGCTCCTCAATTTTCTCCTTCCAATCCTCATAAGCTTTGTCCCTTTCCCCAGCTAGGTTGTTGTTTATGATAGGGCGAGCATCCGTTGTTTGATGAAAGTTAGGCATTTGAGGTTGTTCAAAACGTGGTCCAGTAGAACGTTCTCCATCTTGGGGGACATTTCCTATAGGACGGTACCCCTCTCCAATTGGAATAGTGAATCGCACATTGGCACAGGGCTCCTCATGGATAGGCTCATTTATCTGTCGAGTTCCAGCATTCCTTTCTCCGTGGTTTTTAGTAAGTTGAGACAAACTATCCCTGATGGCCTGCAATGTGTCCTCCATCATGTTCTGCACTCGAGCCAACTCATCCATATTCCCTTTGACCTCATCGATTTCCATTCCAAAATTTCTTCCAATGTTAGCGTTATCAACATCCATTCTTGCGCGTGATCTTGTGTTGTACGAGTAACTTCGAATAGATTTTTCCTTTCGAGATCGCGCAGTGGTTCCAAATTTAAGTCCTACAATTTTTTTTAAAACATTCATTAAATCATTGTTTCTTATGACCAATTTATTTAAGATTAGTTCCTTTTACCCAATGATGAGAAAAGTAAAATGAACTAGAGGAGTTTGAGGAAAGAGATAAGTAAAATGAACTTCATTACTTCTCTATTTTTTTTCTAAGGGGGAGGAATTACAATATATTCTTTATTTTTCTCTCTTCCCCTTTTACAAAATTTAATGGTCCACTCTAATCATCATCTATTACAAAAATATCTTCTTCTTCCGGATCTTCTTCCCCTGAGTTTTCCTCCATGAATGTTGACTCATCTTGAGATCCGGGGTTCATCCATCTCATAGATTCCCTCCAATTTCTGATTCCTTGAGTTGTGTTCTGATAATCGTTGAAGAATGTTCGCATTTTTGTTGGCAGGCTAACCCTATTTTTATACTTTCTTGGCAAACATACTCGAAATCTTCAAGCCAATCAAAACTGAGGATCTCCCAATGTCCCAATAGAGACATGGACCCATGCCTCCACATTTATTTACATTCCTCAACTTCCTATGTAGTCTTCCTTGCAACTTCCAACTCTTTATACTTATCCTCCTCTTTCCAGTTGAGTTTGAGGACCATATTATTGCATTCAGACTGCAACTCATATGCCTCCTGCTTGTATCACTTCGTCTTCCCTTTAGCTCTGGCTAAGGCCTCCTGGTATTCATTCATCTTTTGTTGCACTTCTTCCAAATGTGGGACCCATTCCATCAAATGAGCGACCTGATATTGCCTTTCAACAGAGTGTTGTTGATTCATCTGCCCCTCAGATTGTCTTCAATCACTCCTCAAATTTCTCAATCCAATCCTCATAAGCTCTATCACTTTCCCCAGCTGGGTTGTTGTTTATCATAGGGCGAACATCCTTTGTTTGATGAAAGTTGGGCACCCGAGGTTGTTCAAAACGTGGTCCAGTAGAACCTTCTCATTCTTGGTGGGCCTATAGGAAATGTCCACCAAGATGGAGAACGTTCTACTGGACCACGTTTTGAACAACCTCAAATGCCTAACTTTCATCAAACAACGGATGCTCGCCCTATTACAAACAACAACCCAGCTGGGGAAAGGGACAAAGCTTATGAGGATTGGAAGGAGAAAATTGAGGAGCAACTGAAGACAATTCGAGGGGCAGATGATCATGGGTCCATGCGGATTGAGGAGTTTTGTCATGCCACAATTGTTGTAATCCCTAAGGATTTCAAGGTACCCGATTTTTACAAGTACAATGGGAGTGGCAACCCGCGATTCCATCTTGTTAGTTACGCTATGAAGATGACCATGTGGTCGAAAGATGACGATTTCCTTATTTAGTTTTTCTATGAAAGTTTAACTTGCCCGACGTTGGAGTGGTACTTGGAGTTTGATTTAAGTCGCATCTCTATGTGAAGGAAGCTGGCTGATCTGTTTATGGATCAGTATAAGTTTAATGTGGAATTTGCCCCGACTTGTGAGCAACTCGGGGCAATGCAGAAGAAGAGTACCGAATCATTTAGGGAGTATGCGATAAGATTGAGGGGTTTGGTAGTCTAGGTGCAGCCCAAGATGACAATGCCTGAGATATGCTCGTATTTCATTGGAACTTTAGGAGCCCCTTATATTGGGATAATGGCTGGTGTCGCTTACAAAGATTTTAGGGAACTAATAGATGTTGGTGATAGGATTGAGATGTTGATCAAGGCCGAGAAATTGTCGATAGGGGAAGGAGAAAATAATGGTAATAAAAAGCGTGTACCACCGTGGAAGAAGGAAAATGAGGTAAATCAGGTGCACCAACAACAACAATGGAGGTCCCAATATACCTCTCCCGAGTAGACCCCCGCATACCAAGTGAATAATGTCCCTCAACCCTACAAACTACACTCGACCACCACACACTGACCAACCCCCACCTTACGTCTCCAACCATACCAACCCTCTCTTCCGCCAAACTTACAATCAAAACCGCTTTGCACCCACAAACACGCAAGCTCAACCCAATCTCTGCCCAAACACATTTTTCCCTATCCTTCCCCCTTTTCCAAAGGTAGTTATATCTAATGTCGAAGTGTTCCAACAATTGGTAGATCGTCACCTGTTGGCACCATACCCTGTCCGGCCCATTGAATCCAACTTTCCACAATGGTACAATGCAAATCTCACCTGTAGTATCACATACACATCGCGAGATACTCCATTGAGGACTGTGAGCAATTTAGGATGGCGATAAGGAATTTAATGGTTTGTCGGAAGCTGGAGTTTGAGGATGAGGTTCGACCAGATATCAGTAAAAACCCTATCCCGAACCATAATCAAAAGATAAATTTCATTGTTGTGGAGAAAACACTTGTGAAAAGAGTATCTGAACCTTGAGTGATGAGAAGGATAAATGTCGTGTTGTGGAGAAAACACTTTGAAGAGGACCGACTATGACATTGTGGCACAAACTAGGGACATGAGTGATGAGAAGGGTTGAGATTTAGAGTCTCATTGTGATTACCATCATAGGCAAGCTGGACACTCCATAGAGAATTGTTTTGGGGATATAAGGTGAGGGTTAAGGTCCTACTAAACCTTGGGGTCATCGAGGTCCAAAAGGGTGAATCTAATGGTAAAGAAGTTGACATGGTGGAAAAGGTCACATTTAGGGTTCCGCTCCTCAAAGATTCAGGTCCCGAAAGAGTTACTCATAGGGTGAGAAAACTTAAACCTTTTTCCTATGAGAGCACACACACAGTCCCGTGGAGTTATGAGGTCAAGGTGGAAGCAGTAGGAGAACCCCCAGAGACACAAATGTCAAATGCAGTCATAGCCAGTGGAATTGCAAAGAATGGAAGATGTTATGTCCCTCCGGAGGGTGAAGCTCGGAAAATCGGAAAGAATGTTGGGGATAATAATAGTCCAATTGAGGAAGTCATAGAAAAGGAGTAAGAATAATTTCTAAAGATCATGAGGCAGAGTGAATATGACGTGGTGAAACAATTGAGAAAGACCCACTCTAAGATCTCTTTACTATGTTTCTTTATGTCCTCAGATTTGCATAGGAAGGTGTTACTAAAGGTGCTAAATGAGGCATACGTTAGCCTTGATATCACGCCCCACAAGATGGTTAACATGGTTGAATCGGTAAAACATGTTAACTTGATAACTTCCTTCGACGAATAAATGTTTAGGCGTTCAGAGAAAGTGCATCGTGCATTGCTCATCATAGCTAAGTGTCGTGGTCACATTGTGGGCAAATACTGATAGATGGTGGGTGAACTTTGAATGTTATGCCTTTGTCCACTTTGATGTCTATGGGGATTAATAGAGATGAGATTGTTCCAAGGCAGATGATCGTACACGCTTTTGATGGCAGTCAAAAGAGCATATTGGGTGAGATAACATTACCATTGGAAATCGTGCCTAGTTTTTTCCAGGTGCTATTTGTAGTCATGGACATGGATTCCTCATCAAGAGTGAAGTTTGTCAAGGATGGTATGGTAATCATAGTGCATGGCGAAGAGGAAGTTATGGTTTCGAAGCCGATATTAGTGCCTTATGTGGAGAGCATCGGGGATGGAGATGACTTCTTACACAACTTTGAAGTGGTCGAGACTCAATAACATGAAGGGAAGGGTCATATGCATGAGGTGGACCAGGTAGTGACCAAAATCAGGGCTACAAAAGGATACGAAGAGGGAAAAGATTTAGGTAGACATATGCAGGGCACTCAGTCATTCATATCAGTCTCAGAAAAGTTTGATAAGTTTGGGCTGGGTTATGAGACTCCACAAGCGGATAAGAGCAGACATTTGACTCGAAGGAATAAATGTGGAGGAATGTTAGAGAAGCGTATACCTCATATCAACGAATCCTTCATTGGTCCCGTTGGAGTGATCTCACCCGATGACCTCGTTGAGCCATACATCCATCTTTCTGTGAACTCTCTAGAAGAAGTCGGTGCACTTGGAACTAGCAATATCCGCATTGATAAGAATGACACACCTCTACGGAATTGGCATTCTGAATCATTAGATGAGATAGTGTCATTGAGGTAAATTTTTTATTATGTTGTAATTCTAATTTTTGGAATCAATTGGAATTGTGTTTATTAAACTTGAGATAATATCTTTGCTAATTTGTATTGCTATTCAGTATTTTGTTTCATCAACTCATCCCACTCCAATATCCTACTCACTTTATTACTTTCTTCTATGTGGATTTGCAAATTGTATCTATCTTTTCATCTCCCAACACTTAATAAATGAATACATGTACCTAAATTTCGTAGAAAATTTACCCAGTAATATGGTAATTGAAAATCTATCGATTAATCTGTTCCGAGAATATATGGATGTGTTCGCTTGGTCTTATAAGGACATGCCAAGGTTGGACCTTAACATAGCATCTCATAAAATTCCCCTATATCCGAGTGTTGAGCCAAAGAAACAAAAGCTGAGAAGAATGCGCCCAAACATGTCACTCAAGGTAAAGGAAGAGGTGACGAAATAATTAGAGTCGGGTTTCATAGAAGTATCTAGACATACAGAATCGGTGGCTAATGTGGTAATGATGCCCAATAAGGGAGGGAAGCTGAGAATGTGCGTAGACTACAGAAATCTGAACAAAGCAAGCTCGAAGGATGATTTTCCCATCCCTCACATTGATGTTCTAGTCGACAGTGCAGCTAGGAGTCACTGGTTCTCTTTCATGGACGGATATGCGGTGTACAATCAGATTTTGATGGATTTGACGAAAAGGCGAAAACCACTTTTATCACTCCTCGGGGAACCTATTGCTATAGGGTCATGTCTTTCGAACTAAAGAACGCAAGGGCAACATACTAGTGTGCAATGGTGGCTTTCTTTAATGATATGATGCACAAAGAAGTGTAGGTGTACGTCGATGATATAATAGCCAAATCTAAAGAAGGGGACAATCATGTCATTGTCCCGCAAAAGTTGTTTGAAAGGCAAAGGAAATATCAGATGAAATTGAATCCCGAAAAGTGTACATTTGGAGCATCCTCGGGGAATATGTTAGGCTTTGTCGTCGATAGGGAAGGATAAGGGTGGACCCCAAGAAAGTGGAAGAAATATAAGAAATGCCAGCTCCAAAGACCGAGAAGAAAGTGAGAAGTTTTCTAGGCATATTGAATTATATTGCAAGATTTATAGCCAACTCGACTAACACTTGTGAGCCTATGTTTAAGTTATTGAAGAAGAATCAGCCAAGTAAGTGGGATGAGGATTATCATAAAGCTTTAGATAAGATAAATCGGCACCTCCAACGCCAGGTCGACCGCTGATTCTATACATGATTGTGTTACAAACTTCAATGGGTGCAATGTTAGGTCAATATGGAGAAGTGGGTAAGAAGGAGCAAGTCATCTACTACTTAAGCAAGAAGTTTAATGAATGTGAATCTCATTACTCGACCATAGAAAGGACTTGTTGCACTATAGTATGGGCATCTAAAAGGCTCCGACAATACATGTTGTACTACACTACATGTATCGTCTCCTGGATGGATCCTTTGAGGTATATCTTTAAAAGTTCGCATGTTTCGTTGAGAATGGCGAAAAGGCAGATGTTATCCGAGTTCGACGTTAAGTATGTTACCCAGAAGTGTGTCAAAGGTGAAGCAATCACAAATCAATTGGCAAAAAGTGCTATAGATGGAGAACACGAGATGCTCAATGAGTTCCCTGATGGTGGAAAATATGGGATAGATGAACAAGTGGACGACGTTTGGGGAATGTATTTTGACGGAGCAATTAATGGGCATGGGAGCGGTGTTGGAGCAGTAATCATCTCGCCTGTTGGTAAGCAGTACCAGGTGGTAATCAAGTTGGATTTCGATTGCACAAACAATATCGTTGAATATGAAGCGTGCATTAACGGACTTCTGTTTGCATATGAGTTGAATATCAAGAAGTTGAAGGTGTTTGGGGACTCTACGCTTATCATTTACCAAGTTAATGGCGAATGGCAAACTATGGATACAAAGCTCATTCCGTATCAGAAATACTTGTCTTCATCGGCTGAGAAATTTGTTTTTCTTATGTGACCCGAAACAAGAATCAATTTGCCGATGCTCTAGCAACTTTGGCTATGATAACTAAGCTGGAAATGCATGCTTGTGTGCGTCCAATTCAAGTAATAGCTCAAGATGAACATTTTTATTTTGGTACTAACCTAGAGGCTGATAGTGAACATTAGTACCCCGATACAAAAATATATATCCAACACAGAGAGTACCCAGAGGGGGAAAATGATGTGAATAAAAAAACGATTTGTCGCTTGACAATGACCTTCTTCCTGAGCGGTGAAGTATTGTACAAAAGGAGTCATAATTGTGTACTCCTCAGATGTGTTGATACAAGGGCAATTCAGCTAATTATGATGGAAATACATAAGAGGATCTATGGAACTCATGCTAATGGCCACACAATGACAAGGAAAATATGTAGAAGTGGTTATTATTGGACCACTATGGAGGCAAACTATGTGGGATATGTGAGGAAATGTCAGAAGTGTTAGGTTTACGTTGATAGAATTAATGTGCCACCTTTCCCATTGCAGAGCATGGTCTCTCCTTGGCCCTTCTCAATGTGGGGAATTGACGTGATCGGGCCTATCAGTCCCAAGGCTTCTAACGGTCATCGCTTCATTCTGGTAGCGATTGATTACTTCACAAAATGGGTGGAAGCTGCATCATACAATAGTATCACTTAGAAGCTATTCGTCAGATTCCTCCGAAGAGAGATCATTTGCAGATATGGGATCCCTGAAAGGATAATGACACTAATCTCAACGGGTGGTGAGGTGAAGAAGCTGTGCGATACATTCAAGATCAAACATCACAATTCAACCCCATACAGACCCAAGATGAACAGCGCGGTTGAACCAGCAAACAAGAATGTCAAAAAGATATTAACCAAAATGGTAGAGAACTACAAAGATTGGCACGAAAAGTTACCATATGCTTTGAATGCATATCGCACCAACATTCGATTGAGTAATGGGGCAACCTCGTTCTCATTGGTATACAGTATCGAAGTCGTTTCTCCTATTGAAATAGAAATTCCTTCACTAAGAGTCCTGATGGAAGTAGAGCTTGAAGCGTTAGAATGGGTCAAGGTCAGATATGAATAGTTGAATATGATTGAAGAGAAAAGATTGGCGACCATTTGTCATGGTCACTTGTATCGAGGAAGGATGACAAGAGCTATTGACAAGAAGGTCTGTCCAAGAGAATTCGAGATGGGTGACCTAGTGCTTAAGAAGATCATCCCGAATCAAGAAGACACTCGTGGAAAATGGGCCCCAAACTATGAAGGTCATTACATTGTCAAGAACGCATTTTGGAGGGGCTCTAATCTTGCAAGACAAGGATGAAAATGTTTTAGCCAGACCTGTAAACACAGATATGGTAAAGAGCTATGCCTAAGAAAAGGCCCGTTAGGCTGAAAACCCGGAAGGGTGGCCTAAGAAAAAGTTGGGTATGAATAATAGCCTGTTAGGTCAAAAACGTGAAAGAGCGACCTAAGCAAAAATTAAGGAGAAAAAAAGGCACTTCTCTTGCAAAGTTTACCACGCCATGGGCAAACCAGTATCATCCATGCACTTGTGTGCCAAGTTGGAATTGTAGAAGTTGTGAACAATGGGGGGGGGGGGAGTGGGAATTCTCAAAAGAATCAAACCAGTCTGGCACCAATGGGCTAGTTATTCAGCTGTCCCAAGAGGTCAATGGAAGGATTAGAAATCATATTATATTGGGGCAAAGTTTTTGCAAAGTTTTTGTAATTTGTGCCATATGTGATTGATTTTGGCTGGATTAGTTGTTGTCTGCCGAGGAAGTGCTATGGTTTCATATTCTTCAAACTTCATGCATAGCCAAAATCATTTGCATTCACACCCTCGTATGCATGCATAGCCGAAAGTCATGACCCATAAATCTCGCATTTAATCTTTTGACCCAAAGTTCCTCGTTATTAGTGCATTCCCATGGTCCTCCTTGCACCCAAGCCCCCCAGTGGTCTCGTGTTGTGCTTTTGACCCTTCTGTGGTCTCATTTAATCTATTGACCCAGAGTTCCTCGTTATCAGTTCGTTCACGTGGTCCTCCTTGCACCTAGGCCCCTAGTGGTCTCGTGTTGTGCTTTTGACCCTTCTATGGTCTCATTTAATCTTTTGACCCAGAGTTCCTCGTTATCAGTGCGTTCCCGTGATCCTCCTCACACCCAAGCCCCCAAGTGGTCTCGTGTTGTGCTTTTTGACCCTTCCATGGTCTCGTTTAATCTTTTGACCCAAATCTCCTCGTTATCAGTGTGTTCCCGTGGTCCTCCTCACACCTAAGCTCCTAGTGGTCTCGTGTTGTGTTTTTGACCATTCTGTGATCTCATTTAATCTTTTGGCAGAGAGTTCATCGTTATTAGTGTGTTCCCGTGGTCCTCCTCGCACCTAGCCCCCTAGTCGTCTCGTGTTGTGCTTTTGACCCTTCTGCGGTCTCATTTAATCTTTTGACCCATAGTTCCTCCTTATCCGTGCGTTCTCGTGGTCCTCCTCGCACTAGGCCCCCAATGGTCTCGTGTTGTTATTTTGACCCTTCCCTCTGGTCTCATTTAATCTTTTGACCCAGAGTTCCTCGTTATTAGTGTGTTCCCGTGGTCTTCCTCGCACCAGGCCCCGAGTGGTCTCGTGTTGTGCTTTTGACCCTTCCGTGGTCTCATTTAATCTTTTGACCTAGAGTTCCTCGTTATTAGTGCGTTCCTGGGGTCCATCTCGCACCCAGGTGAGATTGCAAAAGAAGTCAACAAGCGAGATTGCAACATCTATCTTCCGGTATGGTTTCGATGAAGATAAAGTCGATCTGAAAATCTTGAAGACGTGACTCTACAACAAACAACAGTACCAAGACTTAGGCTTTAAGGAAGGTTATTTTTTACTTTTATAGAAGTCCTAAGATGTGTGCTTAGTTTGAGTCTAGGTAGGATAACCCAAATGATGAGTATCTCACTTATTCCTAAGATTGCATAAAATCATTTTTGAGTATCATCATTTCATCCATTTTAGTGGGTTGCATCAAAAGGTAGTTTTTATACAAAATCATGCATTGCATTAACCTACATATTTTGGAAGGGTTACCTCTTTACCAAGAAACAAATAGTTTGTTTTATAATTGATTACACAATCAAATAATCGATTAAGTAACTATGTACAACCGTTAATCGGTTAAGCATAAGTTTAATCAATTAATGAGAGTTTCAGTAGCAAATGTCTTGAACTTATTGATAGTTTTAATCGATTATGAATCTTGTTAATTGATTAATTTCAACAGAGAATTGCTATTTTTAAACTTTGTTAATCGATTAAGTGTCTATTTAATCGATTAGTTATGTTGAATCATCAAACTATAAATGTTTGTTTTTCTGCATTTGAGCTCACAATTACACTAGGACATCAAATTATTTTTCTGATTCCGAATTTTCATATTCTCCAAAGATTCTCTGTGAGCTAAAGTTGCATTTTTGAGAGAAAAACCTATGTGAAAGGTTCTTGGCATTATTGAGAGAAAAGTTTCATATTTGTGCATTTGAGTGCATACACTTTTTACCCAAACCTATTGCATTCTCTTACATCCTTTTTGAGTGTGTTTGAGATATTCATCATATAAGTTTGTAGATAACTTGTCTAAGCTAAAGGCTTCTATTTTGGAAGTTTCTTTTTCAAGAAAATGTTTCTTTGTCACTTTTGGGAAATCTCTAAGGTTTAGAGATTGAAAGATGTAATATAGGCTAGTTGCGGTTAGTTGGATATAGTCTTCGCTAGGGCATCTTGTTAGCGTGTTAAGTGATGAGGTTGGCAGCCGTTGTGAACGGGGGGAAATTGTCAAGGCTCGACGAAATGAATCGTGTATCAAGTAGGAAAAGCTCTAAATTGGAAGTGTGATTGTAAAGAACAATTCTTTCAATTATATGAAGCAAATCTCCCAAGATTAGAAAGGGAGGCCTGAATGTAGTTTGCAAGTGGACATGCAAACGAACTAGGATAAAATCGTTTATCTTCTTTCTTTTTTCCCTAATCTTTTTATATTTCAAGCATTTATATTTTAGCTAATTACATCAAGAAACTGTTTCGAATTAACAAGATATGTGTTCTTTGATTACTGTGACATTTCGGGGAATAGGTTAAAATTAATTTGGGGTTTAGGGTTAAAATCAATTTTAGGATTTAGGGTAAAATGAGTTTGGGGTTTAGGGTTAAAATGAGTTTGGGGTTTAGGGTAAAATCAATTTGGGGTTTATGGTTAGGGTTGCAATGGGAGGCAACCCTCCTATTACTAGAAGGAGGTGACAGTAGCGGCGCCGCCGCCCAAAACACTGTCCATGGCGGCCGTATAGTGGCCAACCGCGGTGCCACAACCGCTGGAGGCGGTGGGCCGACAGTAGCTGCGCTACTTTAGCGGGACGAATGTGGACGCCAAAAATGGTGGTCAGTCCGTCCCTCACTAGTGGACGTTGATTCCAACCACCACGACCAATGGTTCCAAAAAAACATAAGGAAGCTATGTAAAAACGTAAGGCAAGAAAGAAATAAGTAAAAGAAGAGAAAAGCAAGGAAGAATGGTGTGAACCTTGGTGCCTTAGGATTGGTGAATGAAGACCTCTTGCTCTTCTCCTTCTCACTTTTTCAAATATGAATTCTCTCTTAGTTAAGGTGTGCCTCCTCTCTTTCCTTTCTTTGCCAATCTATTTGCCTCCTTTAGTTTAGGTTAGATTTTAGGTTTTATAGGATGGGGGATTAGGATTAGGGTTAGGTTTTTAGTTTAAACCCGATGCGTCATCTTGGGCCCAGTTGCCACACCCTTTAATCCTACGCCTCAAACTTTTCAATTTTTTTTTCTACTCTTAAAAAAATAAAATTGCACCGTCAAAATTGGGTGTTTACACCAAGGTAGGTAACTTTTTTTGTTTTACCTTTCTGAACACTATTGGCATTTGATGATGATGGTGTGGACCTTGTTCTTTTTTGATGACATGTGTAATTGGAACAATTCATGGCTTGCATGTCCTTATGGTTATACTGCTTTCTTCCCTCTGTTAGTCATATTTCATTCTTCCCTTTTTTGTTTGAATCATTAATTCTTCTCCCGGTTGCTTTCACATGATCAATTTTGATCAGTTCAAGTTCTTCTTGTTTTACCATTCCTTCACAGCCATATTCATCATCTTCATTATGTATTGCTCAAACCATTTCGATTTAAAATTATCCTTAGATATGTTGCTTAAGTTCTTTAAAGTCTACAACTAGACTGTTATTGAAAACTTGTTGCATTCCATTAACTACATGAAGTGCTTGTGTTGATGGTTTTACTGTTTGCTATTATTTACTCACTAGTTGACCAAGATCACCTAATGCTCCTTCAAATCCTTTGGGTTTGCTTGAGTGGTCTTCAACAACTCATAATTTAAGAGGTTCACAGTGTTTGTTCCTTTGAAGATGTGTCAGAGGTTGAGTTAGGGTGTCCTGGGTTAATTTCTTTGGCTGGTGGATAAGGAGAACAAGGACCTACTCCTAAACAATGATGCTGCAAAGGGAATCATGCACAACAATTATACAACACCAAATGTGTGGAAGAATAGGCATATGTGCAATACTGTTAATTAGTTCTGCATTTTCCTTGTCTTATATTTTTAACCTATATGCAACACTTGCTTCCTCATTGTGCAGTAATAGAACTTCTTGTGTATGCTTAACTTGTATTGATAGACTAGACTATTTGCTAGAATATCATAATTGAACCAGACTCCACTACCATGGAGGCCTGTAATCGATTGACCAACATCTTCCATGACAATCAAAATGCTCGTGCAGTCACTCTCGAGCAGGAGTTTTCCTCCATTCGCATGGATGATTTTCCCACCGCTTCCGCATACTGTCAGCGACTCAAAATGATTCCTAACCAATTGAAGAACGTTGGAGTCCCTGTATCCAATCAGCGACTCGTTCTTCTACTTGTTTTCGGCCTCACTAATGCATACAAAGGGTTTGGAACACTTATTCGACAAAGCAACCCTCTTCCTCAATTTTATTAGGCCCACTCTATGCTCACTCTTGAAGAAGCTAGTCTAATTAAGATGGCGACGACTAGAGCTCAGGCTGCCAAGATTAAGACACAACCAAAGGACCTTGCTGAACCCTCCTCCTACAATCATAACCGTGGAGACAAGAAGAATAACAGCTGCAATTATGTCAATAAAATCTGCAGCAATTACGATAGAAACGGTAGGCGTAGTCAACGTGGCGGCGGATGTGGCGGTGGTCAACCGTCTCAGCAAGCCAACATCTCACCGTGGTAGTCTCCTCCCGCTCCCCAACAACAGTATCCGTGAGGATGGATGTCACCACCATGGGGACTCCCTCCTTGCCCATATTCGTCTTCTCAATAGAATCGCTCGAGTGGTCCTCCAAAGCAACCAGGATAATTAGGTCCACGTCCACAAGCCTATGCAGCCAGCACACCTTCTCTAGCACCCACGGAGATTGAAGCCGCATTGCACACCATGTCCCTCAATCATCCTGATGGTCAGTGGTATATGGATACTGGAGCAACCTCTCATATGATGGCATCACAAGGTAATCTCTCGTCTTATTCTAATATGAGTAATTTAAATCAAAATATTATTGTTGCCAGTGGACAACAAATTCCATTTCATGGTTATTGAAAATCAACCCTTTCTACACCTACAAAACCTTTAAAACTACAAAATGTCCTACATGCCCCGCAAATTATTAAAAATTAAATTTTTGTACGACGCCTCACTACTAACAATAATGTTTCTATTGCTTTTGACCCATTTGGATTCTCTGTGAATGCTTTTTAGACGGGGATGCCACAAATGAGATGTGATAGTATTGGGGATCTTTATCCAATCACCAATAATTCTTTAGTCTCCCATCCATCCACTTTTGCATTTCTTAGTTCCAGCTTATGGCACAATCACTTAGGACACCCGAGTTCATTTGTTTTGCGATCTCTTAGCAAAAATAATTTTATTGATTGTAACAATTTTTTTTCAAATTCTGTTTATGACTCTTGTGTTTTTGGGAAACATGTTAAATTATCATTTTATTTTTGTCAATCTCATACTTTAATGCCTTTTGATATTATCCATAGTGATTTATGGACTTCTCCCATCTTACGCTCTAGTGGGCATAAATATTATGTCTTATTTTTGGATGATTACTCTAATTTTTTGTGGACTTTCCATATTAGCAAAAAATCACAAGTCTACTCCATTTTTTCATCCTTGAGTTCTCTCATTAAAACTTAATTGGATAAAACCGTTAAATATTTTCAATGTGACAATGGACGCGAATTTGACAATGAGTCTTTAAGAAAATATTGCGATGCTAATAGTCTTATTTTTCATTTCTCTTGTTCGCACACTTCTCCTTAGAATGGTAAAGCGGAACGAAAAATACGTACCATAAATAACATGATTCACACTCTCGTTGTCCACTTTTCCACGCCCACTTATTTTTGGCATCATGCCCTTCAAATGGCAACTTATCTGTTAAATATTCTCTCACACAAATCTCAAAATCACAAGTCACCCACTCAAATCTTGTATCACCGGGATCCCACTTATACATATCTCCGGGTTTTTGGTTGTTTATGCTACCCATTGCTTCCTTCTACTAGTATTTGTAAGGACCCGATTTTTTAACCCAAAAATTTTAAAACTTTATTCATGAAGTCAAGTGATTACTTTTGAAATATATTATTTAAACGATTTGGAAAACCTGTGAGTATACAAATATCACTTATTTTCATGATTCAAATGCGGAAATAATCAAAAGTAACCATTCATTAAAAACATACCATTACACTTCCTTTATCATACATATTATATACAATTATCCTTTCTCAAATAATACTTCCATTTAACCTCATCAAAATAACCTCATTATAAATGTAGGAGAAAGTCACTTATACATAAATTCACTTTAACATGTTCTTTATATTACATGCCTTATTCAATTACAATGTGTTGGTGCAGCGGAAGCGATCGTTGCGCAGCGTTGGTCACAAAACAATCAAATAATGCATAGAATAAATAGAAGAGAAGAAACAAAGAATTTGGTAACGGGTTCGGCCAATTGTGCCTACGTCCCCGGGAGCGCTAAGCGGCTACCAAGATATTATTAGAGAATAAGGATTACAAACCCTATCACACCTATGGTCCCAAGTGCCCATGGGGTGTTTCTGTTTGTTACTTATATTTGGTGCATATTACAACAAAAGACCTGAGTCCAATATATAACATTGGTTACTCTACTCTATTTCAATACTAGGCGATGTGAGACTAATCTAATAACATATTTCAAGCATCCTCAACAATCTCCACCTTGATTGAAATAGACGAATATCTCGCTCCTCAGGAAATCTACACAAGATTCTCCACATTAGCGAATATCTGCCTCCACCTTGCTCAATGTAACACCTCAATTTTTGCGTTCGGATTGATTGGAAAACTTAGGGTGTTGAGGTGCATGCTTGACCATTCTCTCTTGGACGAGAGGGTCTCGCCTAAGCGAGGGACTCAACGTTTTAAGTTTGAGAAGTATAGGAACCTCGCCCAAGCGAAGAAGTGGTCGTTTGAGCGAAAGCGAAATCTGGAAAAGTTGTCAAATTCTAGCTCGAGCTAGGATTTTCGCCCAGACTAGAGGGGGGCCTTAGCATACTGCCCGATTCTCGCCCGAGCGAGAAATCCGCGCCCGGGCGAGAGCGTCAGAGGTATAAACGTGAAAAAGGGGATCTAGAAACCCTAATCTTCATTTTCTTTCCCCCCATTTCTCTCAAAACGGTGGCTCCACCCAAATGGACCATTTTTCCCTCCACTAAGCCTCAAAACTCATCAAACCTTCCTCTTGCTTCATGGTGACACATTTGGAAAAGCTTGAAGGTGAAAAAACAACAATGGAGGTTGGAGGAGATGAATGGAGATGTGGCTCTTTTGCGGACTAACGGAGCTTACGCAACCTAAGGTGAGGGAGAAGACCATTGTGGTCTTAGAGTATTTCATTAGAGTCATCTTCTCCGATTTCCCTCAAGAATCGGAGCACGTTAACAGATAGAAACTCATTTGAGTGTTTGTGGTCCATGTGAGAGTCTTCATTTTACATGAGGTTGTATTAGCCATAAAAGTGAAGATATATGTGTGGGAAAATCGTTTATTTAATTAAAACGCTATATGCTCATTTATGGTAATACACCATCATGAAAGATGGTTCTAACGTTAATGTGTTATATGATGAAGAATATGTTGTGTGTAGTTTGTTTATGATAATTGTGTGTTATGTTTGTTTGATGTGTTATGAACATACATGAGTATGTTTGTAACAAGGATTGTGAGATGTGTTGTTTAATGGCAAAAAGTAGAAATGGTGATGTTGTGTGATAATGATTGTGTGATGAGGTGTTGATTTGTTAAGAGTGGAAATGAGTATGTTGTAAGTGGTTGATTGTTATAAACATGTATGAGTGTGTTATAACAACGAATGTTTGATGAGTGGTGAATGTGTTATAAGGGATATGAGTATGTTTATCAAAATGAGTATGTTGTAAGTGGTTGATTATTATAAACATGTATGTGTGTGTTATAACAACGAATGTTTGATGAGTTGTGAATGTGTTAAAAAGGATATGAGTATGTTTATCAAAATGAGTATGTTGTGAGTGGTTGGTTGTTATAAACATATATGAGTGTGTTGTAACAATGAATGTGTGATGAGTTGTGAATGTGTTAAAATGAATAAAGGTATGTTTGTGACAATGAATGTGTTGTATGTTATTTATGGTGATAAAATAATGAGATGCCTTGTGTTGATTGTGTATGACATGGATGTGAGTGTAATGGGAAACTCGACCTGCCCGATGTGGTATGGGGATTACTCGACCTGCCCGATGTGGTATGAGGATTATTTGTACGGAGCAAAATTGTTAAACGAGATCAAGGGTAAATTACTACAGAATGTGAAGGATGTGAAAAGTGTATAATCGGAATGAAAATCATATGCATGCCATATGATATATATTATGGGATATATATCCTATAGGGTGAATATGAATAATGAGAAATGAGTATATTTGGACGAATAAATATGCACACTATAGAACACATATAGTATGGATGTATGTGTACTATAGGGTGAATATGAATAATATGTAATAAATAAATATGCACACTATAGAACACATATAGTACGGGATGTATGTGTACTATAAGGTGAATATGCATAATATGTGTTGATTGATATATGCTTATCATGATTGATGTTAGATGTGTGTGGTTTTAATACTTTAATGTTATTACTTCATGTAAATCCACGTTACGATCGCCGTAGTTGGTTCTTACTCCTTCTATCTTTCCTTGTATGTGTTGTATATTTGGGTTCAGGTTGTGGAGTTAGCGCATTGGACGTTTGCGGAGAAGAGTACATGATAGAGTAGTGGATAATATGTAATTGATATGTTATATGACAAATATTTGTAATATGAAGAACATGTTAAAGTGGATTCATGTATAAACAAATTTCTTGTAAGTGTATAATGAAGTTGATCTAATATTTGTATTTAAGGTACTTTTGAGAAAGGGTAATAGTATAAAAGATGCATTTGAACGGAAGTGTAATGACATGCTTTTGAAATGAATGGTGTTTGGAATATTTCCGCCTTGTAAATTTATAAACATATTCACTCAAGTTTCCAAACTGTTCGAGTAATGTCTTTCAACAGTAATCACTACACTTTCACGAATAAGGATTTTAAAAGAGAATTTTCAAGTTATGAAAATCGGGTCGTTACACTCAATGCATAATTCTCTTTAACAAATTGCTCCCCCTTAGCATAAACTAAGTATCCTTGACGATGTTACCTAGAGCCTAGCTCTCCAAACTTTTAGTGCAGCTTCCCGTACCGCCATCCAATGAAACACGCTGTCTAGCCACCTATTGCTAGGAAGTCTTTCGATATATGGAACCTCTACACAAAATTTCACCAACAATCGTCTTCTTCAATACTCAGTCAGACTGAATCTTGGAGCTTCCATCGAAAGCCTCAGCCGCTATCACCATTGTCTAGCTCGACAATCATAGTTCAAAAGAACTATCATACTCCACCATACGGAGTATACCAAAACACACACCTTGCGTAATGCTAACCAATGCCCGTGTAACACCCTTGTATCCAAGCCAATGTTCATGTCACACCCTGCATCTCTACCAATGCTCATGTTACACCTTGCATCAAAATCAGCCAGCACATCTGTTTTTGTGTGGATCTACTAACAATTAATATCTTTCATTATGACGTCCCAGATACGCCATTAAGATATTTCACTTCTCATCTCAAATGAGATCATTCTCTCAACATCTAGAGAGATATTGTCAATATATGTTTTAGGGTCAAACTCAACACCTGAGTCCATATCTCCACCTTGATCCTAATTCAGTATGTAAACTTCTGGGATTCTGGATCAACATATATCGCTCCTACCATAGTTCTGTCATGTTTTCTTCTCCTTCAAATCATCTCCTTTATTCTTGCATAGTACCTTTGACGCAGCTTGTCTAACCAATATGCCTTCACCCTCTTTTGCAGTTATCTAGCACCTGAGTTAAGAGCCATCTACCAATTGGCTCTGATACCAATTGTTGGTGCAGCGGAAACAATCGTTGCGCAGCATTGGTCACAAAGCAATCAAATAAATGCATAGAATAAATAGAAGAGAAGAAACAAAGAATTTGGTAACGGGGTTCGGCCAATTGTGCCTACGTCCCTGGGAGCGCTGAGCGGCTACCAATATATTATTAGAGAATAAGGATTACAAACCCTATCACACCATGGGCCCAAGTGCCCATGGGGTGTTTCTGTTTGTTACTTATATCTGGTGCACATTACAACAAGGGACTTGAGTTCAATATATAACATTGATTACTCTACTCTATTCCAATACTAGGCGATGTGAGACTAATCTAATAACATATTTCAAGCATCGTCAACACAATGTCGTGTACATAAAGTAACTACACTAATCAGTACTTTCTCCGCGAGCATCCAATGCACTATAGCCACCACCTGAATTCCAATGCATAACACATACAAGCAGAAAAAAAAGGGAGTAAGAACCGACTACGGTGACCGTAGCGTGGAATTACATAGAGTAATAACATTAAAGTATTAAAACCTATACATCACCTAGCACCAATCTTATTAAACATTTACCAATCAACATATTATACCACATAAGGTTCATATATCCAATTCATTCTTCATCATAAATTCACAACGATAATCTTATCCAATGAACAACCACAAGCACTAAACACACGACATTCCCATACTTACCCAACATTACAATTCTTTTCAAACCAAAACCATACTTTCCTTACCACACTATATCATATAGAGTTAATCACACATTGCTACACAGAGGCAGTACCACGAAGGGCAAGTCAATCATTTCTCAAAGAGTCAATACCACATAGGGCAAGACATTCATTGCTCAAAAGAGCCAATACCACTTAGGGCAAGACATTCACAATATCACTTGGGCAAGACATTCACAATACCACTTGGGCAAGGCATTCCCAATACCACTTGGGCAAGACATTCGCAATACCGCTTGAGCAAGACATTCGTAATACCACTTGGGCAAGACATTCGCAATCCCACTTGGGCAAGACATTCGCTATACCACTTGGGCAAGACATTCGCAATACCACTTGGGCAAGACATTCGCAATACCACTTGGGCAAGACATTCGCAATACCACTTGGGAAAAAATTCACAATACCACGTGGGCAAGACATTCACAATACCACGTGGGCAAGACATTCCCAATACCACTTGGGCAAGACATTCCCAATACCACTTGGACAAGACATTCGCAATACCACTTGGGCAAGACATTCGCAATACCACGTGGGCAAGACATTCGTAATACCACTTGGGCAAGACATTCACAATACCTCTTGGGCAAGACATTCACAATACCACTTGGGCAAGACATTGTTAGACATTTATGGGACGACAAGCAAAGCGTGTCGTACAAGTAATACAATCCGGTAAAGTACCGGGATTTCGTCCTCAAGGAGCAGAGTGGATTTACACTAATTCCTATAACAATCAATTGAGCAACTATGTACAAGATTTGTTTGATAAAATTGCTTTGGTTTTCTAGAAATAATGAAATTGAAATAATGATTTATTGAAGTTATTAAAATAAAAGGGTTGGTATCGAAACTCATCATTCTTTCCCTTTTGACATCCATGGATTCAATTCCTAATAACTTGTGAAGTTACTGATTTTGATGCACATTTTTCATAAATCAATTACATCAATCCCTTGATTGTAACATACTGAGGTAATCACTCAGTTCCCAATTCCTTGGATAATCGGATGATTAACTATCATTAAAATCAAATGTAAAAGCAATTCCCACATCATTGTCCATCCCTAGATCAATGATGTAGCAAGAAAGATAATCCATGTCCGGTATCAAGTTTAACCTCCCAGTTAAACTTGAACCCTAAATAATGAATTCAATAGTTAATTGAAATCAAACAATAAGCAAGGGATAACTTCCCAAAATCAAATAACATAAATATAGAATCGAATCCAGGAGTACAAAAAGTAAGAAGATTACATTTCAATTCCGACTGGAGGTATCTAGCCTTTCATCCTAACCATTACACACTCAACATGATAAAATATGCAAGAATCCATCAATCTAAAGTCGTTCCCACGACTCCTATGACTTTTCCCAGCTTTTTTCTTAATTTCGTGCGTCTTCACCCTCCTATGTTGTTGATTCCACCCCCTTTTTATTTTGGAATCGCACATGTCATTCCCAACTCTCACATTCTCGCCCAAGCGAGGGATTCTCGCTTAGGCGAGCAGTTAATGATGACACATGTGTAAGCGCCATGCTTGGCGCAACTGGGCGCATGTCTGAGTGCGATGCCTGGGCGCTTGAGCGCCAGATCCTCGCTCAGGCGCGGATCTTGAGCTTAGCTTGGGCGGCAATTCGCGCTTGGGCGCGGCTGATCAGAGTTCCTTAGCTCCAATCTTCTCCTTTTTTTATCTCCTTTTCTCCTTATTTATTGACCTGAAATAACATAACACACGTAGTCTAATAACAAATGAAATTGAAGCTAGGTTATCGGGAGTTACACGCAATTCATATCATTTCATACACTAAGTGCCCCAAAACTCATGCATATTTCATTAAAAATTTGGCACTTATCAAACTCCCCCCAACCTAGAATCTTGCTTGTCCTCAAGCAAAGTAACATAGTCTAGTTCAAATCAATGTACTGGTTTTTCAAAACAATTCTTCATCCAATCATGACATTGGCTAGATTCATTCAATTACCATTCACAAGACCCGCTTCATGATCAATCATAGTGGACCAAGTGCAACTACTAACAAAATGCACATGCAGTTCAATGTTAAACAGAATAGCAAGAATAACTAATCAATTCATCCAAAGGACTCTCTCAATCTCACAGGTTATGTGTTTCACTCATTTCTTTGTTGGACCCCTAAACAATTAGACTTTGCCTTTCAGTTCAATCAAGTCATGTACACAAGTTCAAACAAGGATCTTAAGGACTTCATCAAGGTTGTAATGGGGCTTGGCTACAAAGAATATTGGTTTTTCTTGGATTCAAAAGGGAAATTAGATCATTAGTGCATACTTGTCTGTTATTCTCCTATCCCATTTCCACTTCTTTGTACCATGTTCTATTCAACCATTTGATTCTCCTGCTTCAACCGGCTCATTTCTTTTGAGCTTTTATTTTTCACATGATTTTCATTTTGATTATTTCTTTCTTTTTCATTGCTTCATGCCTTACTATTTAACACTTGGTTGAAGAATGAGTCTTTTTGATTTCATTACCCTCATGTTCACAACTTTCATTCATAGTGCCCAAAGACTTATATGCACTAGTGATCTCTTTCCATGGTTATGGGGATAGATATATTTTTACTTTGGCTTAGGTGCATAATTATCAGGAACAAAAAAAACAATTTCGGCACAAAGGGCTTCAAAAATCAGGTTCATAACTCATTTGGGTAGGCTTTCTGGTTGTAGTTCAACTATCCTAAACTAGGCCTTAATCATTTCCATGCTATTCCAAGCTTAATGACAATAAAAAATCAGGCAAAGTCCATTGGTGAGACCCAGCAAAGACACTCATCTGTGTTTAGGTGCACTATCTCACCTAGTTATAGGTTTTTGTCCTTTGACTAAACTGCTCATTATTCAACCTATTCGGTTTGTGTATGAATCAACACCACATTCCGAAAACAGTCAACTCAGAACCCTAATCAATCTCAATCACAGAATCTTATCTAAGCCTTAGTTCACAAGTTCCTAGCACAAATACATAATTGGATTACAGCAAACACATTCAAACCAGATACATTTTCATTGATTCAACTCTTGTTACCTAACTTTGAAATACAAACAACATACACATCCTAAACATGCATCCTAAACGATACCTAGTCCTAAACATGCATACTACCTATCATTCCTAAACATACATCCTAAACTAGAAGATAAATACAATGAAATAAAAACAGGGGAACCAGTATTCGTCAGAGCATCCAGTTGCCATCATCGTCAGTATCCTCTTCACCAACTCCTTCTTCAGCATCATTTGCATTTTCTTGAGCATCATCTGCTTCACCTGCAGCATGTCCTGAAGTTCCTGCCCCCTCCGGAAAGTTAGGCCTGACCCCAGGCCAAGGAAACTGTTGCGTGAAAGTGTCCGTGGAACCCCAGAATTGGTTCCCCGGACTCAAGGATTGGAATGCAGCAAACAATCCTTGTTGTTGGAACACCTGTCCTTGTCTTAAAATTTCATTTTGTAGCTCAAGGTGCTCCATGTGCATGGTGAGCCGCTGAAGTTGTTCCGGAATCGAAAGCTCCGGAGGTGGTGCTGAATATGGCAGTGGTGGTTGTTGGGATGGTTCTGATTGAGGAGGTGGTGGAGGTGGATTTGACTCTAGACCTTGTTGTTGACTCGACTCCTCTTTGAGTTTTGATGGACATAATGCAAAGTGATAGGAGGTTTCAGCTTTTCTGTTCTGGTCACTTCCACACCCTGCTGTGCACAAAGCTCAGTGATCATGGAAGGGAATCCCTAGGTACCCTTCTTCCCAACCCGCACAACGGTTTTAAACATCTCTTTTGCAATAATGCCAGCCACATCAATTGTCAGTCTCTGCATCACGGTGTAAAGAAGGTGACAATGCACTAAGGGCAGGGATGACACGTGACTATTTGGAATCACGTTGTGCAGCAGAAAGATCATCCACAATTGAGCTAGTGATGTCATGTGTTTCCGGTAGATCCTCTTTGGTTGCCCCTCAGCATTGGAGCTATAGGATTTTCTGGGAATGCACAATTCACTAGCTGTTCCACCTGGGCTGAACCCTCCCTGAATTAGTGTACGGGATTTTTGGAGCATCCAATGATATTCATCCTCAGGCTCCACTGTTACGTCATAGGGGTTACCCAACAGGTCATTGATGGTATCCCTGTCAAATAACACAGTTTTGCCTCTAACCCAGGTCTTGTAAGCGAGCTCTTCACCCCCCTCATCCAAAGGATATGCATTGGCGTAAAATTCCATGACTACATCTGAATCAAATTTCTCATTAGGGATGGCTAGTATCCACCACTTCCGCCTATCCATTGTTGCTGTGAAAACCGGGATGTCATCTCTGTTCAGGTGTACTCGCCGTTCTAGCACAATTACCTAGTTGAGGAGGGTGGTGTAACGGTCCTCTTTGCCCTTTTTTGTAAATCTGGTGGTATCAAAGTTTGATGGGGCATTAGAAGACGATGCTAATTTCATCTATTTAGAAGGAGGGGGGTTCTTTTTAGCAGTTGTCTTTTTCCTCCTGAAACATCAAACCATCTAACCAGTTAGTGACATTACAAAAATAATCAAACGAGTGATTTTCCTTCCAACTATGTCACTATTACAACCACTTAACCAACTCTAATCATACGAGTGTCAATTTGATGCATTAGATTTGGGTTTCCCCCTTTGAAAACCCTAAGGTTTGTTTTTTTTTTTTTACTTTTTGACACTCATAGTCATACCACACCAATGCAATGCAAGCTAAATGATAATGTAGCATCAAGAGCGTCCTATTCTACCCAAATGTGCCTAAACAATGAAGATTGATCATAATGCACAACACAAAGGTAATGGGGTTTCAAAAAAATGCAAAAAAAATACTTACACGGATCCGCTCATGATGCAATAATGAAGTGTGTGTGCACTAGTTGATATTGAAGAAGTGAAATGGAGTGATTTGGAATGAGTGGAGCTCATGGGCATGAGTTTCGCTTGAAGGGGGGTGAGGGTATGACCCATCACTCCCTTTTTTAAAACTATTTCACGACCCCCACGCCCAGGCGCCGATTTCTCGCCCAAGCGCAGGTTGGCGCGCTTGTGCATGGATTTGGCGCTTGGGCGAGAATCTCAGGTTTTTGCGCCTGATAGACGCGCTTGAGCTTCGCTTGTCGCGCCCGAGCGACAATCAGGCTGAGAGTTGGCTAAAAACGCCACTTTCTCGCCCTGGGCGCCTAGCCAAGCTTAAGCGCCAATGGTTGCGCTCGAGCGACAATTGTCTCGCCCGAGCGAGCTTTTCAGATGAAATTGGCTTCTTTTTTGTGTGACTTGGAATAGAAAAACTAGACTCGATAAAATAAATGAACTACTGGATTGCCTTCCAGGTAGCGCTTGTTTAACGTCATTAGCTCGACGCCTGTTTTTATATGCATTTTCCAAGTTGATGATTGTGGTGAGCCGCTTGACATCACCACCCAGATACGGTTTTACTCTTTGCCAATTTGCTGTCCAACTTCGCTGAGAAGCTGGAACTTGTAGCTCGACCGCTCCATGCGATTTCACTTCCTTGATTAGGAAGGGTCCTGACCATTTGGATTTCAGCTTTCCAGGAAACAATTTCATCCGGGAGTTGAACAGTAGAACACTTTGACCCACTCAGAAGTCCTTTTTGCGGATCTTCCGGTCATGATACAGCTTGACCTTCTCCTTGTACAGATTGGAGGACTCATACGCAGTGAATCTCATCTCCTCCAACTGTTGTATGTAACACCCCAAATTTTAAGTCTTTAAAATTATAGTATCAGTCCTCGGATCCTCGCTTGAGCGAGAGAGGTTCACCTGGGAGGGTGAAATCCTGGGCTATATTGGAGGATTCTCGCCTGAGCGAGAGATGTCTCGCCTGGGCCAGAAATGTCATTTTGGGGCTGTTGCCACTGTGAGATTCTCGCTTGAGCGAGAATCCCTCGCTTGAGCGAGAGGGTCATATTTGAGTTTTTAAAATGGGCGGGATTTTCTCGCTTGAGCGAGAATCCCTCGCTTAAGCGAGAACCCGACGAGACAACATTTAATAAGAAACCCCTAAACACAATCTAGGGTTTAGAAAAGAAGAAGAGTGAGAGAAGAGAGCTTTTCAAGGGCAAAAAGCTTGGATACTGATCTTAGAGCTTGAGAAGAGGTAAAACTCTAGATTCTAACTCTCTTTTTCTCTCTTAAACTCACTTTGGGGTATGTTGGATCTCTTCTCAAAAATGAAGAAAACCATGGAAACTCATCCTTTTGGGTGATGGTTCATTTTATATCATTCTTACCTTGTAAACTCTTAGTTTTAAGTCAGTGTTCCAAGAATAAAAAAGGGTTTGTGGGTTAACTCATGAAAACCCAAAACCCTAGAGAGAGAAAATGAGGTTGGAGAGGAAAGATGGGTAAAATACTAGAGGTAGAAGATGAGTTGAGTTACAATGTTAAAAATATGAAAGGATATGAATGTTTTAGTTGGTTGTGAACTTATGATGAAAGTAGTTTGTAAACATTGAAAATATGACGAATATCTTGTATGGTTGAGTGATGCAATATAAATTGTTTATGCGATATTTGGAAATAAATGACTGACATTATCATTATATGATGGGGATAATGAAAGATCCTAAGGTTGGAGGAGGTAGCGAAGGAACGTGCAAAGTTACCCACAACCAACCCTGACACGTACCAAGGTAAAGAGAAGTTATTAATGGTATATGATAATAGAAAATGTGTGAATCTTCTGATTACGTATATGATCGGTGTATGACTTGCCCTATGTGGTATTCTGTATGACTTGCCCTATGTGGTATTGTGTATGACTTGCCCTATGTGGTATTGTGTATGACTTGCCCTATGTGGTATTGTGTATGACCTGCCCTATGTGGTATTGTGTATGACTTGCCCTATGTGGTATTGTGTATGACTTGCCCTATGTGGTATTGTGTATGACTTGCCCTATGTGGTATTGTATATGACTTGACCCAAGTGGTGATGAAAAGGTAACCGTGCAATTGGAAAATAAAGATTTGAAATGGTATTGATGAAGGAGGTGACAAGGTATGGCAGAGATGAATGAGTAAATTCAAAGGGGGGATGTAGTAACTTGAGAGGGATAAACATGAGATGTAGATTTTATCATCCTATGGTTTCTTGTATTATAAAACTTAAAATGTGGATTATCGTTTACTGATATTTATTGAATTGATAACTTACTCCTTTGTTGTTGTTGTGTATATCTGTTATGATAATCCCATTGCAGGTAAACGAGGAAATTGAGGATACTCGGTTCGAGGCATGAGGAGCTTAGAACTCGAAGTCCTATTTTTTTTATTGATGTAAACTGTTAATTGGATAATTGTAAATCCTAACTGAATTAGTACTACATTTTTGTAAAGCTGGATATTAATAGCTATGGGTATTTTGGAATCTCATAGCTAGTCATATGTGGTACTTACCAAGAAGGAAATATATGAATTATGTTTTTCTGCTCCATGGGAAAAAGGGTTCTAGCCTATTGCGATAACTGACTTTAGAGTATTGAATGTTGTTTAACTGAAGAGAAATAGAGACGATAGGAATATCTATATTAAAATGAGAAGAATTTCCAAGGGTAGAATTTTGGTCCTTACATTGTAGCTGCACTTTTCTATGGTCACTTGCTGATTTTGGGTCCAGATTGAAGAATTTGAGTGCCCATTATGCTTTGTGTTCGAGTTCCACTGGCAGATGACATGCTTTTCCATAGACGAGCTGAAATAGGGATAGTCCAGTAGAGGCTTTGAAAGCTGTTCTATACGCCCACAGTGCATCATCTAATCGAAGAGACCAATCCTTTCTTGTTGTTAACACAGTTTTCTCCAGGATTTTCTTGATCACTCTGTTAGATACTTCCGCTTGACCATTTGTCTGCGGATGATAAGGGGATGCAACTTTGTATCGGACTCCATAGTGTTGAAGGACCTTCTCCAATTGTGAGTTGCAAAAGTGTGAGCCTCCGTCACTGATCAAAACCCGAGGTGTGCCAAACCAACTGAATATGTTTCTCTTTAGGAATTTAACCACAGTTTTAGCATCATCCTTTTGGGTAGCTATAGCTTCCACCCACTTGGACACATAGTCCACCGCCACTAGAATATATACTTGAGAGTATGATGGTGGAAATGGCCCCATAAAATCAATTCCCCAGCAATCAAACACTTCCACTTCTTGCACATTGGTTAAGGGCATCTCATTCCTCTTTGAGATCCCGCCTGATCTTTGGCAATTAACACATTGCGGTGAAAACTGATGTGCATCCCTGAACACTGAAGACCAGTAAAAACCATATTGTAGGACTTTTGCAGCTGTCCTTTCTCCATTAAAATGTCCTCCGTATGGCGAAATGTGACAATGCCATAAGATACTTTTGGCTTCTTCTGTCGATACACACCTCCGCAATAATCCGTCTGACCCAGTCTTAAAAAGATGAGGGTCATCCCATACAAATTGACGGGACTCTCGCAAGAACTTTCTCTTTTGGTGCCAAGTTAACTCCTCAGGAATTACCCCTGCAGCTTTAAAATTAGGCATGTCAGCAAACCATGGCCTTTCTTGAACGATGAGAAGCTTCTCATCAGGGAACTCCTCCACCACCTCTGATTCCCTCACCGTTACCTCTTGATTGACCAACCTTGAAAGATGATCTGCTACACAGTTTTCGCTCCCTTTTTTGTCCTTCCAAGTCGAATTCTTGCAATAACAATACCCATTGCAACAATATCGGTTTGGAATCCGATTTGGTTAGCAAATATTTAATGGCAGCATGATCAGTAAAAATAATGACTTTAGAGCCAATCAAGTAGGATCTAAATTTTTCTAGTGCATACACTATGGCTAGTAACTCTTTTTCTATTGTGACATAATTGATTTGTGCCTCATTTAATACCTTACTTGCGTAGTGTATAGCCTGGAAAACTTTAGCCTTTCTTTGTCCTAGTACCGCCCGGACAGCATAATCACTAGCATCACACATAAGTTCAAAATCAAGATGTCAATCGGGTGCTACTATAACAGGAGCAGAAATTACTTTTTGCTTTAAGGTTTCAAAAGAAGTTGCACACTCAGCATTAAAATTAAATACAATATCTTTGTTGAGAAGATTACTGAGTGGCTTTGCAATTTTGGAAAAGTCTTTTATAAACCTCCTATAGAAACATGCATGTCCAAGAAAACTTTGAATTCCCTTGACATTGAGCGGTGGTGGGAGGTCCTTGATTACCTCAATCTTTGATTTGTCATCTTCAATACCTCGGGAAGAGATCTTGTGACCCAAGACCACTCCTTCAGTCACCATGAAGTGACACTTTTCCCAATTTAATACCAGATTAGTTGTAACACATCGCTGCAGCACTATGTCCAAATTCTCCAAACAGCTTCTAAATGAGGACCCCAAAACCGAGAAGTCATCCATGAAAACCTCAATACATTTTTCTACAAGATCAGAAAAAATAGCTAACATGCACCGTTGGAATGTTGCTAGTGCATTGCACAGTCCAAATGGCATCTTTATGTATGCAAACACACCAAAAGGACATGTGAAAGTTGTTTTCTCCTAATCTTGGGGATCTACAGTAATCTGGTTGTAACCAGAGTATTCATCTTGAAAGCAGTAGAATGCTTGTCCAGCCAATCTCTCAATCATTTGATCCATGAATGGCAGAGGGAAGTGGTCTTTCCTAGTGGCCTGGTTCAACTTCCGGTAATCAATACACATGCGCCAACCAGTGACTGTTCTAGTTGGAATCAACTCATCTTTTTCATTCTTGACCACAGTCATACCGCCTTTCTTTGGAACCACTTGAACCGGACTCATCCAAGTACTATCAAATATGGGATAAATCATCCCAACTTCCAAGAGTTTCATCACCTCCTTCTTGACCACTTCCTTCATAGTAGGATTTAGACGTCTCTGAGGTTGTGCAACTGGTTTGTAATCCACTTCCATATGGATTCTATGCATACAATAAGATGGACTGATCCCATGTAAATCAGTCAGAGTCCACCCTATTACTCCTGCGTTTTTCTTCAGCACCTCAATTAATTGTTGTTCTTCATCGGCTGATAGGATACTGCTAATTATAACCGGTTTCTGACCTTCATCCTCTAGAAACACATACTTCAAATGTGAAGGAAGTAATTTTAATTCTAATTTCGGAACTTCATCTTTCTTCTTTTTAACCAGTTCCTCAATGTGAGTTTGGTCAGATTCACCCTTCCGAGGTGTGTCCAACGCTGCTATACAAGTTTTGATCAGCTTGTCTTCTTCACTATTGTTCCCTTCTGTCTCCCCAATCAGTACCTTCTGCAATGGGCTTTTGCTACTCAAGTGAATATTATCGAGCATCAATAAATTATCAATAACATCCACTCGAAAACAGTGTTGTTTGTCTTTCGGGTGTTGCATTGCTTCAAATACATTGAAGGTCACTTCCTGATCATGCACCCTTACCTTCAGTTTTCCATCATCAACATCAATAATGACCCTTGCAGTCTTCATGAATGGTCTGCCCAAAATCAATGGGACCTCAGTGTCCTCCTCCATATCCTTGATGACAAAGTCAACAGGGAAAACTAATCCATCCACCTTCACTAGAACATCCTCAGCAACTCCGTAAGGATACTTCACTGATCTGTCAGCGAGTTGCAGAGTCGTCCTAATAGGCTTGATTTCTATCTCTCCAATCCTCTTCAGCATGGATAGAGGCATCAAGTTTATGCTGGCACCTAAATCAAGCAGTGCCTTTCCCACTGATAGTTCACCGATTGTGACTGGTATTGTGAAGCTGTCGGGATCTTTAGTCTTTTCAGGCAAAGACTTCTGGATTATAGCACTACATCCAGCTTCCAATGTCACTGTTTCTTCTGACAGCTTCCTCTTCTTTGTCAACAAATCCTTCATAAATTTTGCATAGGTGGGCATCTGTTCCATAGCCTCCATGAAAGAAATGTTGATCTGTAGTTTCTTGGATATATCCAAGAACCTAGTATACTGCCTTTCCTTATCCTTTTTGGAAGGTTTCCTTATTCATCAACTGAGGCAGATCACTCTTCCTCGTGGCATTTTTCTCCTTTATCACATCTTCAGTATTAGCCACTCCTTCCTCACTATCCACAACATCACCCTTTTCGGTTCCTCTGAATGCCTTCTGTCCTTCCTCAACCTCAGTTTCTCTCAGAACCTCTTCTTCAACCGCTAGATTCTCACCAATACCCTTTCCAATAACCTTTCCATTTCTTGTAGTGATGGATTTGCAATGTTCCTTGGGGTTGGTCTGGGTATTGGCTGAGAACTGTTGTTGGACCGCATTCTGTTCTGCCATTTGCTTAGCCAACTGACCCACCTGAGTCTCCAAATGGAGGCTTGCATGAATTTTTATAGCGTCTCTTCCAATTTTGTCTGTCGTTCATGCAAAGGTGGGTGTGTACCCTGCTGATATGATGACTGGAATGGTGGTTGCCTATTTGATGACCCTGTTTCCTGCCGCCACCCATAATTCTGATTCTGATTTGGATTTCCCCTCCAACCCTGTGAAAACTGATTGTTGTATGGATGGTTGTTGGAGAAATTACCCTGTCGAGGTTGGTTAGTGACGTACTGAACCTCTTCCTCTGGTGTGGTGGTAGGCATTGAGCAGTGACCAGTGAGGTGTTCACCTCCACAAAACTCACACCGCAACATTTGTTGATGAATCGGAGGGGTCTGTATTGCATTAAGCTGTTGAGGCAGCTTAGACATTTGCTTGGTCAGTGCTTCTATTTGTTGAGTCAAGATCTTGTTTTTTGCCAAGATAGCATCTGACGCTTGCAAATCAAGCACCCCTCTCTTCTTACTGACCTCTGATTGTGTTGCGCTTGCCTATCTGTTGATGATAAGGCAGTTATGATTTTCGTGGCTTGTTCTGCATCCACCTCCATCATTGTTCCACCCGCTGCTGCATCTAGAATCATTTAGTTTCAGGCTTTAATCCATTACAAAAGATGTTCAACTGATCCACATCTTCAAAACCATGATTCGGGCATTTTCTGAGTAACGCCTGAAAACACTCCTAAGCTTCATAGAATGCTTCATCAGCCCCTTGCCTGAAGGTTGATATTTCAAACTTTGTATGCACGTACCGAGCTGGTGGAAAGAATCTTGTTAAGAACTTTGACTCCAGGTCATTCCAACTCGTGAAGCTCTGAGTTGGATGAGATTTCAACCACTCTCTAGCTTCACCCAACAGAGAGAATGGGAATAGCATCATATAAGCAGCTTCTCGTTCAGCATCATTATAACCCATTGTGGCCACCAATTCATAGAAATTGTTGAGATGTGCATAAGGGTCTTCATAGTCTTTCCCCGTAAACTGGTGAGCACTGACTAGATTCAGATAAACAAGCTTGATCTCCACAGTCCTATCCGTGTGTGGGATCACGATGCTTGAGTAGTGCCTTGACCCCTGGTACATGGCATAATCGCCTAAAGTCCTCCTTGGAGGATTAGGCCTTGGGTTATTTCCAATGGCATTGTTCATATCTTCCATTTTGATTAACTAAGGCTCTGAATCTTTGGACTGTTCAGAGCTACACCGTGCTTCCTCAATGCCTTGCTTCTTCTGTTCTTTCGCTTTCTTACGATTACTCTTTTCCGACTTCTCAATCTCAGGATTGTACTCTAATTGCTCGTCAGTAGCTTTACCTCGCAAAAGCATAAATAAGAGAACTACGAAAAAAGTTAGCACAAGGGTTAGCTATACAAAAATATAAAATTAAAGAATAACTATGTGCAACGCTCAATCTAATTTATACAGAACTAATATAAATCGCTCGATGCTCCCCGGCAGCGGCGCCAAAAACTTGTCATACAAGTAATACAATCCGTTAAAGTATCGGGATATAGTCCTCAGGGAGCGGAGTGGATTTACACTAATTCCTATAACAATCAATTGAGCAACTATGTACAAGATTTGTTTGATAAAATTGCATTGGTTTTCTGGAAATAATGAAATTGAAATAATGATTGATTGAAGATATTAAAATAAAAGGGTCGGTATCGAAACTCATCATTCTTTCCCTTTTGACATCCATGGATTCAATTGCTAATAACTTGTGAAGTTACTGATTTTGATGCACATTTTTCATAAATCAATTACATTAATCCCTTGATTGTAACATTCTGAGGTAATCACTCGGTTCCCAATTCCTTGGATACTCGGATGATTAACTATCATTAAAATCAAAAGTAAAAGCAATTCCCACATCATTGTCCATCCCTAGATCAATGATGTAGCAAGAAAGATAATCCATGTCCGGTATCAAGTTTAACCTCCCAGTTAAACTTGAACCCTAAATAATGAATTCAATAGTTAATTGAAATCAAACAATAAGCAAGGGATAACTTCCCAAAATCAAATAACATAAATATAGAATGGAATCCAGGAGTACAAAAAGTAAGAAGATTACATTTCAATTCCGACTGGAGGTATCTAGCCGCTCATCCTAACCATTACACACTCAACATGATAAAATATGCAAGAATCCATCAATCTAAAGTCGTTCCCACGACTCCTATGACTTTTCCCAGCTTTTTTTTCTTAATTTCGTGCGTCTTCGCCCTCCTCTGTTGTTGATTCCACCCCTTTTTTATTCTGGAACCGCACATGTCATTCCCAACTCCCACATTCTCGCCCAAGCGAGGGATTCTCGCTTGGGCGAGCAGTTAATGATGACACATGTGTAAGCGCCAGGCTTGGCGCAACTGGGCGCATGTCTGAGTGCCATGCTTGGGCGCTTGAGCGCCGGATCCTCGCTCAGGCGCGGATCTTGAGCTTAGCTTGGGCGGCAATCCGCGCTTGGGCACGGCTCATCAGAGTTCCTTAGCTCCAATCTTCTCCTTTTTTTTCTCCTTTTCTCCTTATTTATTGACCTGAAATAACATAACACACGTAATCTAATAACAAATGAAATTGAAGCTAGGTTATCGGGAGTTACACGCAATTCATATCATTTCATACACTAAGTGCCCCAAAACTCATGCATATTTCATTAACAATTTGGCACTTATCAGACATTCGCAATACCACTTGGGCAAGACATTCGCAATACCACTTGGGCAAGACATTCACAATACCACTTGGGCAAGCCATTCACAATATCACTTGGGCAAGACATTCACAACACCACTTGGGCAAGACATTCACAACACCACTTGGGCAAGACATTCACAATACCACTTGGGCAAGATATTCATTGTTCAACCTCTTAAGGGAGCTAAAATAGATTTTCTTCCCATTGTTTCACAATCATATACAACCAGAAAATCCACACATTTTATGACGTCATATATCATTTAAATACTTCCCTTATATCACATTTCACCATAATACCCACAACTACAACCATGCCAAAAAAATCATACTCATCCCATTCTTTACCATATATAAATAACTCACAACATAATCATTATCATACAACATAATCATGTCCATTTATGCCATTAAACAGCTCATAACACAATCATTATTACAAACATACCCATATATGTTTATAACAAATAAGCGACTCACAACCTAGTCATTATCATAAATATACTCATATTTTTTATCACAATAAATAACTCATAACATATTTATCATCATACATATTAACGATAGAACCATTTTTCATTACGGTGTAAATGAGCATATTGCATTTTAATCTAATAAAACCGTTTTTACCACTCATACATCTCTACATTTATGGCTAATACCTCTTCATGGATGTGAACACTCAATTTTGTCCGCCCCAAAATACATTCCAAAAAAAACTGATAATAAATAGTAAAGAAATTCAAATTTGTAATTTATATTATCTGAAAACAATGTTTTAAATAAACAATATTTGATACTAAAAAAGAGCATAATACATTCACTTAAAAAGGAAACTAAACCTCACCCACCCCCAATTTAATTAGGTGCCTTAATGACAAGATTCTCTCAAGTTATATATCCACCATCTCTTATAGCTTAAAGCAAATCAACACTCAATCTCTGAAAATAAAAAGAAATCAAATCACCATTAAGATAATAAAAACAATTAAACAAGATTCCAAAAAAAATAGTAATAAGTAAATACATTTAATAAAACAACATTTACTAATCAACCTAATCCCAAAAAGATGACACTAAGGATATGTAGATTAAATATCATGATAAATTAAGCATAATTAGGCAGCAATATTGATTAGCAATAAAGTGATAATCAACAATTATAAGTAGATCGTCAAAATAGTAGTCCCAATAAGGCAACTAGAGATCCAGAAAGAAAGCTAAGGCAATAAAGAACATTAAAACCATGATTGACAAATTAAAACCATGATTGACAATCAATATAAAAAAGAGAATAATCAGATATGTAGTGAATGAGGAGATATGTATCAGAAGAAATACAGGAGGTTCTAATGAACCTCAACCATTATAAAAGGCAATCAAGTGGTTCAAAGGGGATACAAAATACCCACATATCACATATATACCGGCTACATACACATAAAAAACCCACACTCATTTTTCACCCTAATCCAAATACCCACACCACATTAGACAGATTTTTTGGGAATCAATAAACACACTGCACATATCTATCTCTTCCATCTCTAATCCCCCTCACCATCTCTATACTTATACACACATACATACCATAGACTGACATAACCCCTTCCAGAAAAGCTTCTTAATTTTACCATTCCCACACCCACATTCCTGAATCTCCAAATTGGCAGTCCCAAATACACAACACCTGCATTCATACATAAACATATTTGATTGCCATAGAGAACATACACTTTTTCACAAGTAACCAGAGTACACTAGAAGAGATATCATACATCAGTCAGGGATCGTATAATACACACAATCCTACATACACCCAATAGAGGAATCAGAAAAGGGAAAAGACTCGGTCATCACAACAAGTAGAGTAATCCAAATTCAGTAATTCTAGCATCTCCGAAAACAAGGCAAAAGGTAAAAGCATACTCAAGTAAGTCATTTGTTCAAACCATTAAATAACAATGCATTTTTGTGCATCCCGAATATCAATCAGTCACACATATTCAATCGAATTACCCCTACTTATTTGATTTTAAATTATTGATCCAATGTTATAAGCTTAGCACAGGTATATGTGTTTTTACTGAGTTTTTAGGAACGATTATGTCCAAATCAATTGATTCCATAGAGATGGATACTAACATTTGGCTAAAATAAAAATTAAAAGAAAAATTTCCTAGTGATACATATCAAATAATGCACTATCTTTATTTATTTTACTGATATGTTTTAAATAAAAATTATCTTACTATTCAAACGATTTTTAAATGGAATTTTTATAGCAAGGTTATGGTTTTAGTTGACTGTGACTTCCCCGAAAATGGGAAGAAGGTGAGCGACCAACACCATCTCTAAACTATTGATTCCATATATCAAAAATGTTTTAAATAAAAATTATCTTATTACTCAACAATTTTAATGAAAATTTATAGAAAGATTATGGTTTGAGTTGACTCTGAAGTCCCCAAAAATGGGAAGAAGGTGAGTGACCAACACTGTCTCTAAACTATTAATTACATATACCAAAAATGTTTTAAATAAAAATTATTTTATTACTCAACGATTTTAATGGAATTTTTATAGTAAGGTTATGGTTCGAGTTGACTCTGACTTCCCTAAAATGGGAAGAATGTGAGCGACCAACACCGTCTCTAAACTATTAATTCCATATACCAAAATTGTTTTAAATAAAAACTACCTTATTACTTAAACGAATTTTAATGGAATTTTTATAGTAAGGTTATGGTTCGAGTTGACTCTGACTTCTCCGAAAATGGGAAGAAGGTGAGCGACCAACACCGTCTCTAAACTATTAATTCCTTATCAATTTTTTTTATAGAAAAGGTTATATTGTATGACTAAACTACTTCAGCATATTTTAAAACTACTCAAACCAATTCAATTATTTTTTCAAACCAGAACTACGTAGCCTTGATTTCCCTGTTGCACCTAGGGATACGTAGGAGCAAGATGAACTCTTGTCAGGCACAACAATAAAAAATAAAACATTTTCCTTTTAATTATTGAATTTTTAATAAATTTATCTAAGGGTATAAAAGTCCATGTTATTAGTGAGGGTATCGTTTTAATATGGGCTGACGGGGTGCTAATACCTTCCTCGATCTGTAATCGACTCCTGAGCTCAGAATCTCTGTTCAAAGACCAAATTATCCTAATTGGGCATATTTAGAGTTTTCTACGTTTTATCCGCAAAAAACGTAGTGACGACTCCAAATCAATTGGAAGAGGTAGAAATTGAGTTCGCCTCTCCCCAAGTAGCAAGGCCGGTCTTCCAACCGAAAATCGGGTCGCGACAATGGAAAATAAAGACTTTAACATGGACCACAAAATTCCAAGAGAGTTTCTATCCGTTAATATTCTCCGATTCTTGAGGGAAATCGGAGAAGATGACTCTAAATAAATACTCTATGACCACAATGATATTCTCTCTCAACTTAGGTTGCGTAAGCTTCGTTGCTCCGTAAAAGAGCCACATCTCCCTTCATCTCCTCCAACCTCCATTGTTGTTTTTTCACCTTTAAGATTTCCCAAATGTGCCACCAAGAAGTAATAGGAAGAGGTTTTGGTGAGTTTTGAGGTTTAGTGGAGGAGAGAATTGTTCATTTAGGGTTTTTAGATCCCCCTTTTCACTTTTATAGCTGCGCAGCCTCGCTCGGGCGAGAATGGCTCGCTTGGGCGAGAATTTCGCAGCTTTTCAACTCTGACGCTCTCGCCCGGGCGTGGATTTCTCGTTCGAGCGAGAATCGGGCAGCAAGCTAAGGCTCCTCTCTAGCCTGGGCAAAAATTCTAGCTCGAGCTAGAATTTCACAGCTTTTCCCGGATTTCTCTTTCGCTCAAACGACCACTCCTTCGCTTGGGCGAGGTTCCCATACTTCTCAAACTTAAAACGTTGAGTCTCTCGCTTAGGCGAGACCCTCTCGTCCAAGCGAGAATTATCAAGTATACACCTCAACACTCTAAGTTTTCCAATCATTCCGAAAAATAAATTTAAGGTGTTACAGTATTCATAAATTACAACCTCGCTCTACCCCATGTGTTTTCTTGGGCTACCCATCCAATCACTGAGGATATAAATGTTATGATTTTTGTCAAACATAAAAATAATTATTTCGTGCCATGTAATCTTTGATGAAACACAATTCCCTTTTACTAAGCTACATTTACCCTAAAAAATTGCATATGATTTTCTAGATGATACTCTACATCCTTCTCGCATCCATCATTAGCAAAATCAAACTTTGCAACCCATTACTGCCTACCCTCCGACTACAACCCAAACTGCTTCCCCAAACAACAACCATGTTCCACACACCATCATCCAAACCGACCCAACTCCAACAAATGACCATCCAAGTCACAAACCCACACGAACCATAACAACACGCAACATGCGTGGTATTTCCAAATCCAAACGCATGTTCAACCTATCTGCCTCGACTAATGACCTCTTACCCTCTCCCATTCCGAAAAATCCATATTTAGCCTTGTCCGACCCACATTGGAAATCCGCCATGCAAGAAGAATTTGATGCTCTTATTAAAAATAAGACGTTGGATTTGGTCCCCCGACCTTATGGTGTTAATATTATTCGATTTATGTGGATTTTTCATCATAAAAAGAAATCTGACGGTTCTTTTGAACGTTATAAGGCTCGTCTTGTTGGTGATGGCAAGTCTCAAAAGTTGGAGTGGATTGTGATGAAACATTCAGCCTGTGGTGAAACCAACAACTATCCGGACGGTTCTTAGCATTGCTTTATCAAATTCATGGCCAATCCATCAGTTAGATGTCCAGAATGCCTTTCTACATGGTAACCTTCATAAGACAATCTATATGCATCAACCCATGGGTTTTCGTGATTCTGTTCATCCGGACTATGTATGTCTTATGAACAAATCACTATACGGCCTCAAACAGGCTCCTCGAGCATGGTACCAACGATTTGCTGACTATATCTCCACCATAGGTTTCCATCACAGCAAATCCGACCATTCCTTATTCATCTATCGTAAAGGCACGAACATCGCATACATTCTTCTATATGTAGATGACATAATTATCACCACATCCACTGATGCTCTTCGGAATTCCATCATGATGCGACTTGCTTCCGAATTTTCTATGAAGGATTTGGGCCCTCTCCACTATTTTCTAGGCATTGCAGTAACTAAACATGCAGGTGGTCTATTTCTTTGTCAAAAAAATTATGCCGTAGATATCATTGATCGTGCCGGCATGTCATCTTGCAAACCGTCTACTACACCTATTGACACCAAAAGAAAACTCAGTGTCTCCTCAGGTGTTTCGGTTGAGGATCCCACTCATTATCGGAGCCTCGTAGGTGTTTTGCAGTATCTCACATTTACTCGACCAAATATTTCATATGTTGTCCAGCAGATATGCCTCCACATGCATGCTCCAAAAAAAGAACACATGAATGCTCTAAAACGCATTCTGCATTACATACAAGGCACTTTGCATTTTGGTTTACATTTGTACCCTTCATCCATCTCTAGTCTTACTTCATACACTAATGCAGATTGGGGTGGTTGTCCTGACACACGACGCTCTACATTTGGTTATTGTGTTTTTCTTGGTGATAATCTTATCTCATGGTCATCTAAACGCCAACCTACCCTCTCTCGCTCTAGTGCTGGAGCTGAATATAGAGGGGTGGCCAATGTCATGTCCGAGTCATGCTGGATTCGAATTCTTCTCCTAGAATTGCATTCTCCGATCCCAAAAGCAACATTGGTGTACTGTGACAATGTCAGTGCCATCTACCTCTCTGGCAACCCAGTTCAACACCAACACACGAAGCACATCGATATGGATATTCACTTTGCTCGCGAGAAGTTAGCTCGCGGCCAAACTCGGGTTCTTCATGTACCATTTCATTATCAGATTGCTGACATATTTACTAAAGGGCTCCCGCGCATACTTATTGATGAATTCTGAGCCAATTTCAGCGTCCGAGAACCTCCCGCTTCCACTACGAGGGTGTGATAGACTAGAATATTTTCTAGAATATTCTAGTAATTATATTTGTATCTTTTCTATTCAATACCTTCCTAATCTATTTTAAGCAAATCATTGATGTATAGTTAATAGGTTCCTAATTTATTTTAAGAAAATCATTGATGTATAGTTAATAGGTTTCTATATTGGACATACATTATCATTGTATATATATCTTTCAAAGAGTTAGCAGGGTAAGGGCTTAGAAGAGATTAGCGTTTTGGCTAACAGTGGAGACTCGTCTTGGCGAATCTCCCTCTCCACTTGATCGAGCTCCGCGACAAGGTCGGAGAGCTCGTCTCCGGAGTTTGTTTTGGGGAAGGTTGAGATCGATATGCCCCCGGCGCTGCGAGGGACCGGCCCCGCTTCCACCCTCTCCTCTTCCGAGTCCGAGTCCGAGTCCGAATCCGATTGCTGGATCTTCCAAAGGATAGAGTCATTTTATATGACGCTCTATCTGTATTGGATGGATGCCTTAGCTGTGGGATAGAAGGCTTTTCTTTCAAGTCTTCTTTTCTTTGATCGCCCTTTGTAGTTAGTCTAGGGCCTTGACTTGAACACTTCGCTGAAATCATGTAGAAGAGGTCATCCCTTAGTGGACTGATTAAACCTTGTAGCGGCTAATCAAAAGGCTCGGCACTCACCTGATAGGGATCTTTTTCACTTGAACTATGCTTCAAACATCAACTGAGATAACATCAACCAATCCGGGAATGTGGTTCCAGATTAATGAAAAAGGCAAGGAAAACAATTTCCTTTATTTATGACTATTGGTACCAAAAAATTGTAGTGACTGAACAAGGCCAATGATGTGAATGTTTTTTTATTGCATATGTAACAACACTTTATGATTTTGAAGAAAGCATGGGATAGGACTATTGGTTGAGTTACTTGTTCCTTGAATGCCATGTGAATGTACCCACTAAGGGTATTACAAATTGATAGTGAAAAGTAACAAGAAATTTCAATTTTATGTATGGACCAAATTGTTGTTAATCTAATGACCTTGGCATGTAAGTTGTACGTTATCCCCATATTATGTAATCTTGGATATTATTGTTTTTTCTTATTTTTTATAATATGAAAAAGATGAGAAAGGTTTGGTTTTGCTTGATTTTTATTTCAGGGCAATGAATTCTTAAAAATCAATCAAGAACTCAGTTTCTAAAGATGTGGTTTGCCATCATAAAAATGAGGAGTTTATGAATAAGAGTCTCTCCTTGATCTTGCATAGATTTTGGTGAACACACAAACACCAATAACAAGAAGAAAAATGTTGAAGACCTTGAAGTATGGAAATCACAAGTTCATATATAAAATTTAATTTCTTTATAGTATTAGTCCTAACTTATAGTCATTCTTACTTTGATATCACATAAAACTCTTGAAAAATGTTTTACGAAGTTTTTAAAATGGTGAAAGAGTTACAAGGTCCTAAAAATAAGTTTTTAGAAAACCAAGTAACATGTTACTTAAAATAAAGTAACAAGTTACTTGAAACAGAGTCACATGTTACCTGACAAGGAAAATGGCCAGTAACCGACTAACATAGTGGGTAATCAATTACTCTTTTGGACACTAAAGTCTAGTAACTGGTTATCACGACACAATAATTGATTATCGTGTGCTACAAGTGTTGTTTCGAATGTGAAACTCCACCAGCACATACCCAAACAAACAATTATCTTCCCAAATATTTTTGTACCTCCTAGATTGGAACTTGAAACCCTTGTAACCTCTCTAAATATCATCCTTAACATATGAAAATGAACAACACTTTCACACAACAAATTTACACAGTTTTGCAATCAATCTTTTTGCACTTTTAAAGTTTCTGAAAAACCAAGTGCAAAGTGTGATATTGAGTTAGAATGTTATTGTAAAAGATTCATACATCAATTAGATTGAGTGTAGTAATGCTTAGCCTTTTGAAAAGTCTTCTTATACTTCTCAAAACTAAGATCATTATAGGGTTTGGTAAGTTTTTATGTAAACAAGAAAGTGACGTGCTTTCTTGAACGAATTTGAGTATTCTAAGAATAGAGTTGTAACAAAAACTCAAATATATATAGGGAAAATCCCTTGAATCAATTAAAGGGGATTAGACATAGCCTTCAGTTGAAGAAGGTGAACCAATATATACAACGATTTCTCTATAACCTACACTCTTGAAATTTATGCAACCTTTTTTTCTTCATAATTTGCTTCCAATGAAATTCTAGTTTAAAGTTTTTTAATAAGAACAATTTTATTGCAAGCCTAATTCACCCCTTCTTCGGTTTCGGTTGTTATATCATGTTTACAACTATAAGGAAGGAATGCTCTCATGGATTGGTTAAACATCTCCCTATCTCCTCTCTCAACATCAACTTGTTGATGCCTTAACAAAGCTAAAGAGTTTGCAATTATTTATTTGAAGTTGGGTCTCCTAAATATCAAAGCCCCAGCTTCAAGGGGGTATTAGATAGGAAATTAGAAGAAGAGCAACGACAAGAAGCAACTTGTATATTAGGCCTTAGATGATAAGAGTTAGTTATTTATTTAGGTGGTAGCAACTTGTATATGAAGCAACTTTTACTACATCGTGTAATTTGTTCTTCAATAAATAATTTCTTCAATTCCTATTAACATAGCTTCCCTCAATTTTATCTCAATCTTGTTCTCTGCAACCTTAAGCTTGTAAAGCTCATCGTTATTATTCTCTATTATTTGCTCAAACTATTTTTACAACATGGATGCTCCAAATTAAACATAAGTTGTGCATTACATCCTTCACCTACAATGGTTTATGTTTCCTTTGTTAAAGAAGGGAAAAGAGAAAGCAAATCATAAATATAATAATTTGTCTATTTTTTTAATTTGTTGTTATTTATTAATTGGTTTTTTTCTAAAAATAATGTCTTTTATTTAAGGGTCAATGTGAGCAATATATCTTTTGCGCAAACACTATTAACCCCTACAAATATAATATTTGAAATACTTTAACAAAAAGAAATGCTGACAATTTTTGTTTCGAATTAAATATATGTGCACAAATAATATTTTTTTATTATATTGTCATTGTTGAATTTTTGAAGCCAAGCAAGTATTCTTTGTAAAAGATAACAATTTAACATGAAATATTGTACAAATACTTCTTTTTATTTGATACAAGGCATATTTCACACATTTTACAATATATTTCATATCTTAACTACATAAAAGCTTAAGATTTTAAACTTCATTTGCTACATATTCACTTGAGAAATATTAAACCCTACTACTATTACAAATCCATCTACCTAGTAAAGATGACATAATTATAAAATAACATTTTTACATTAATTAATGGATATATGTCACATTCACCACGAGTTAGATGATTTTTAAGATAAAATAATAGGGATTGAACATTTTTCCATTTGATAAAAGTATGAAATAGAGTGGAATCTCAAGTTGAATCACGAGCCTTGCAAACAGGTAAATCTTCTTTGAAATTGGGAGGAACTCGTAGGATTGGATTTCTCTCAAAGAAATTGACAGGTTTCAAATCAAAACTTGATGACACTGTAGGCATGATAGGGTAGTCCTCTTGACATGGTATGTGATGGAATCCAATTGTGTACCACAACACAATGTCCTTATTCTCAATTGGACGATCCCTACCAATAAAAATACCAACAAACTTTAACATTGTAATTTAGTGTTTTAAAAACCGATTTGTGCTGGCCGGTTCAATCGATAAATTGGTAAATTAATTACAATATCGATACAGTACAATAATTATATCGGCTATGCAATAATATCGGTCAAAACTAACCAAAACTAGTCATACTGGCTGATTTTCAATTGAATTGTACCGGTCATACCGGTCTATTTTTTATTAAAGTTTAATTTTTAATGAAAATAACAAATTTTATTGTTTCTTTTTATTGATTTTTTAATATTAATGTTAGGGGAGAGAAGAGTAAGTGAAAAAGATCTATTCCACATTTTAGTCATCCAATTTTAGGTTTTTTCCACTTATTTTTGGAGTAAGTGAATCTCTCCCTTAATGTTAATATACAAGAGTAAGTGGATTCCTCCTCTTAATGTTAATATACTATATATCTAACTTTCACTCATATGCAGTTTAATTTGTGAATCACTGATTTAATCATTATACAATTATAGCCCAGACCTGTTTGATAACTTATATGTATTAATGATCCTCACCTAATGATTTCTTCAAAGTCAAATACAAACTAAACAATATCTATGCCTTATGTGATAATAAAATTGTAAGTTAAAGAAATATTCCAACTTGTGTTAAGTGTAAGAATATATTCTTTTCCATAAAATCACTGTGACAAAGACTTCTCATGTAAAATAATAAACTGTAATGGTACCCTTAACTACAATTATGTTTTAAATTGTTGTCATTGTGATAGTCACGGTTATGTGGACTTTAGTGTAATTGCTGAAAAATTCAGCCAATAGGATCTCAATATTGTTGTGGATTCTCCCAAATTCTATTACGTTGCTGAATGGAATTTAGAACATTGCTTATAACTAAATCCTATTCAACAAATTAGTGTATGATTAGTCCAGGACTCATCGAATTTGGTCATATCTTCAAACATTTATGGAAGACTACAATGCCTTCAAAGTGAGATTTTTATTTGAAAGTGCTCTAGCTTAGATTCTCTTCAAAGGATAATGTGCATAAAACGGGTTTTGTAGTGGAATATAATTACTTTTTTGTGGGGTGTAAATGGAGGATGGTCTTGTTTATGCAATATCTATTTGTTTAGATCTCTTTCCGAGTTGGTTTTTTAAGAGTAATTGAAAAATGAAATGACTCTGAAACCTCTCATTTTCGTTACTTTCTTTTCAAAATTGAACTCGCAAACGGACCCTAAGAGAACTCAGAAGAAGAGGGTATTACTTGGCTAGATCTTATGCATCAATTCAAACCATTAGATTTCCCTATAATTGATGGCGAAGATGTGGAGTAAGTTTTTTAAACTTACTCGTGAAGTAAGTGGATCCCCTCTCATTCCATATCAAGAAAGGTGAAAAGGTAAGGTATGATGGTGTGACATGCAGTTGTTTGTTCCATTTGGTTATTGTGAAATAGGGTGATCTTTAAGGCAGTGACAATTTTGATTTCTATGGAATTTTGGATTTGATTAAAGTGAGTACCTAATCATGGTTTAATGTTTATAGGGAAAATTTGTGTTAGTTTTCACAATTGTTACATGACAACTCCAATTTCTAATGTTCCTCGGAACTAGAGTAGTGTTCTAAATTATGGTTGTGCTTATGTTGCCTTTAGCTGAATTGTGACGGAGACGACCTGTTGTGAAGTAAATCTCACACCACCTACCTTATTGTATTGGGAATGGTTTAAAAACATGTTGGATACTCCTTTCATAGCCAATTGGTTTTGAGATGGAACTTTAACATGGTATTAGAGTCAGAGCCCAACTTCTTTTCGGTTGTCATGAGCCAAAAATGTCATTTAGTTATGGGTGAAACGTAACCCTTCGCCTAGTCCGGCAGGCTTATGTGGAGAGGACATCTTGGGAAGTAAATATCACATTACCCACCTCATTGTCTCATGAATGGTTTAAATATCTCTTGGACTACTCCTCTTATAGCCAATTGGTTTTGAGATGAAACCTTAACAACGAACGCAATTGCGGATGCTTCCAAATAATCTAAACTGAAAATTAGGAAATTGAAAAGAATCTCTAACCTGTTTGACCACACTTCTAGAGTATCATCACCTTGGCTCTGGTAAACTAATAACCCACCAGCCCATTGCTCACTCTTGTTGTAAGGAGTGACCCATATTTGGTTATTTGTAAAAGCTGCTCTCTTCTGTGGTGGATCTTCATGATCCAGAAGGCTAGCTGCTGTGGCACCTGGAACCAATTTGTACCCTGCAGGGTTTCCCAACCTTGTTTTCTTGGATGGGTTTATAACATGAAATTCAGATGGGTCATAGAGACTTAGTTTTATTTGTGCATCTTTCTCTGTCTTTGCCACATTCCTCACAGCTTTCAAGTAGCTCTTTCTTGGTGATTCTCCTTCTGAGGTCTCCTGCTTCTTGATATTTACCTTAACAAAGGAATTGTCGGAGCCATCGATATCCATATCGAGATAATATGTGATATAATGGTCGTGGATTACGCCGATAATGTTTTCGCTCAAAAGGGTGCCATAGAGATATTCTTGGTTGGGAACTTGGTTCATATTATCATAGGTTGTTCCTTTCACCATCAATATGCCACTTAGTCCAACCTACAATAGAAACAAAAGCCTATGTTAAAGTACGTTATTGAATTTGATATTACAAAATAAATTATCATCAACCTATAGTGCAAGTGGTCCATTTTTCTGTATCAAATCACCATTACCTGAAAAAAATTATATAAAAATAAAATGAATTTCTATAGCTAACCTTTGCTCTGATTAACCCATCGGTTTGAAATTCCCAATCGACGATGTAATCGTAGTTTGCGACTGCCGCGGCCATCCTAACCACCAACGTTACCTTTGGCCTAACTTCAGTAACCTGCAAATATAGCATGAACCCAAAATATTAGACCAGCAAATAAAAAACAAAACATTAGGTAAAGTAGGAATATGTACAACCTTACTTGCAGAGATATCCCAACCAAGTAAATGATACAGGGATAAATTAACTCATTTATTCCTGAGTATTTTAGTTTCCAATTAGTGTGAAACTCTTACCTTCAAGTCAGTAATCGGACACTCGGAATGGCGCCATGCAATATCGCCTGCATAACTCTCGAAAACACAAATCATGTTGGATTGAACATAGGGTGTTCCATCAGCAGAGGCAAACACACCATCCATGTAGTGAGCATTCCTTGGGCAATCATTTAAGGGGTCTAGAGGCATGGCCTGCAAACCAAATCCATATTCACCTGCATCCATGTATGTCTTAAAGTACCACCCATCAGTGGGATCCATGTAAGGTACGAATAGCTCGGATGTGAACCCTTTGTAGATCACATTTCTCAACTCTGATGTTTCAGGGTCTCGAACCTTAGCTTGAGAAATTATGATGCCTGCTCAAACATGGACCCAGAAAATACATATAAGTTAAGTTAGCATCAACCATAGGGGCTAGGCACAAACACAAACATTTTAGCTCGAAAAGATCGAGTTTGGATCCTCTGTTGCTGCTACACTCTATAGCACTGCTAGTGTTCCATTTGGCCTTTTGATGGGTCATGCTGTTTGAGATTGGTCAATTAGCACAATAATATGGACCAATTTTGCACTAAGATCAATTGCTATGAAAATTGGCCAGTCTCAAACAAGATATCTAAAAGGGAAATTGACCACCACTAGAAGACAACAAAAATAGAGGATCCAAATCGGAAAAGGTTGTGCTTTTTGGCCCAGCCAATATCTCACATGGCTGTTTGGGTTCGGGCAGGTCTGTCATGAAACAAGTTTGCTGTTCACATAGGGTCGGGCTAAGGTCACCAAAACTGGTGACCATAATAAAGTAGAGATTTTATGCCCGTCTTGGTAGAGCTTGTGGCCTAATCGATTTTTAGAGCCATATCGTTCGAGCTAGTTGTGGAGAATGTTTACTGCCCCCATAGGGCTAGGCAAAGGCCACCATTTTGGTGTCCGGATAAAACCGAGATTTTTGTCCGACCCAATCAGGCTAGGCCAAGCGACAGGTAATTTGTCTTGCCACGTGTATAACTAATTTGGCTAAGTATATTGAAAAGAGGATCGACACACACTTTACACTCTTTAGATCAGTCATTGTACCTGCTCTTGGGTCAGGTTTCAGATGAAATTCCCAGTTCGCCCATTTCACCAAGTTCCCATCAATTTTGAAGCTTGGACCTTCTGGCTGTTCCAAGGATATTGGGTTGAATAGTCTCAATTCTCCATTGAGCTTTTGAACAGAGTAACGGTAATCAGTGTCAATCCCTTTGGCCATAGGAATATTAAGTCCATTATCTGAAATGGATATAACCTCTTTTCTATCCATGTCAACTAGCACAGTGAGTCCTTCAATTGGCTTCATGTAGAAATTCACAGTCCCTTTTTTGGAATAGCACTGCACCTTTATCAGCCTTCTATTTTCTTCCACTAGTGTCCCATACCACCCTGAAGATATTGGCAGGCATGCAATTTCTGCCATATCAACACCACGCCGAGTGATGCTGCGGTTGAACTCGAGGTTCTTGAGTGGAACCTCGAGTACACCCTGCATCTCCTCTATTGTCAGAACAGGATAACCTGAAACCAAACCTGTTTCATGACTGATAACTTGGTTAGTGGTGAGGTCTACTGTGAGTGAATGTGACACACCCTTCAGAAGTGCAACCACAGAAGCCTTTCTAGGCAATAGCGGATCGCCTTTTTTCCATTCGAGGACGAGCTTTTTGTCCGGTTCTTCGAGGACAATAGAGTTAAGAGAATAGGAAGATGAGGACTTAAAGAGAGAATGAGTGGAAAGAATGGCGCGAACTTTGTTGAATTCATTTATAGTTAGAGGGTCTAAAGGGTGGTGTGGAACATCATGTTCATGTTTATGGTTGTTGTTATTGAAAGATGCAGGTTTCTTGATCAGATTAGGCTTTTTCGATGAACCAAACCGGTTCTTCGAGATACACCATCCAGAGAAAATGTTGCAATCTAGTGGATAATCATTGTTTGGGAGTGATGGAAGGTGAAACCAGGTAATAAACAGAACTAGTGCTACACTGAAAGAAAGAACAAGGAAGCAAAGAAATTTTCTGGCATCCATGATTCTCTATCAATGAATATAATATTTTGCTTCTGAAGTGATAATTGTTTAGAGTGTGTTTGTGCTGTGTGGTGTTACAGTAATATATAAGATGAAAGCTTCACTGGACAAGACTATAGTGGTGAGTGTGACTGTGACTGCATTGGAAAATAGGAGAAGAAGACACACTTCTGCTGTTAAATATAAGTCGGAAGATTTTAAATAACGGTTTAGGTAATGGTGTTTGTAAACTTCCAAAACTTTGATGTTTCAGATTGAAATATAAAATTAACATAAATTAATTAACTAATCACTTACCACTAATGTTGAAGTAAGATAAGACTCTTACAAAATAAAATTCACTAGGATGATGCTGCTCTTCTACAGTTACAGGCTTAATGCTTATAAGGAAGTGGACCTCACTCAAATTAAATAATCTTAACCTTTGACCTTATCACGTGATGCGGCTACAATATTGTGATTGCAATGATTGCTGCAACTGCATCACACAGCTGTGTGACATCGAATTAAAAATATTTTAACCACAAAAATATCACACTTCAATTACTACAATCTGCATCACAACGAATACAATGATCACAACTGTGACAGTAATCGCGACCGCAGCCGCAATTTAAAATAGTAATAAGAGTGGCTTGATTCATTTAGGAAGTGAAACTAGTCTGCATTTAAGGATTAGCATGAAAATGAAACCAAGAGTGGCTGAAATAAGGATAAATATTTTAATTTACATAGAGGACAAGAAATTTGAAGCAAATCTTTAAGCACAAAACCTCAAATATTTACTTTCCAATATTTGATAGTGCTTATAACATAGATGTGTGAAGATCAATTAAAAATACATAAATTAGTCTGTAATCTCTTCAGTTGTTTGTAGTAATGAAAAGCTAGTAATCTCTTCATATAAGAAATTAGTAACATAAATGAAGTTATGAAAGGAAAATAGAACATAGATCAAACATACTCTCTACTAGGCCATTTGACTGCAATAAATCACTTGGAATAACTGAAATTTCAATGAAGGGTACAAACAAAATATAAAAACTCAACCTCTTTTTACTTTCTTTTTTCCTTATAATGAAACATAAGCAGAGAGGAAACTTGTGCTCGAAGTGTAAGTATTTTTACATATTATTATTTTAATTATTTTTCAAAAGCAGGTGAGTGCATCTAAGTAACTTCTCACGTATCTGATACATTTTGAACATTGGTCACACGCTAGCACCTTCATCTGGTAGTTCATTTTTCTAATGAATGCAATTTGGACTATTGTTTTTCTGGTTGTTTAGGTTGCCAGACCTATAAATAGAGGTTTCCGGCTCTTGGCAAATTGCAATAGTTGAGAAGTATTTCCTTAACTTTTTCTTTCTCTATTTGAAGTCCACAAACTCCAAGAATAAGTTTTAAACTTGTTCTACATATTAGTCATTAATTCTAAGGAAATCCAATGGTTGAAATTAATGAGTAGATCTAAGTCATTAAATTTCCTAAAATTGATGGTTAAGATATGAAGTAATTGAATCCCTCTCGAAGTTTTGAGCATAAAAATTTCATTGACCCGGAAAAAGTGGACTTAATCCTTCTTAGTGTGACAATACACTTAAGAAATTATTCCACAAAAGCATTTATCTTCTCCTTCTTAGTTTTTCTTTATGTGATACTTTAAAGTGATAGTAACCTTATATAATAGTATTAGTCATATTTGTGGATATAATTCTCCCAACAGAGTGATGATAGTTTTTTTGTTGTTGGAAAAACTGAGTATGATGATATATTTAAACATGTCATGATCACTTCATTTATTTATCAAATAAAATAAAACTTTGAGAACAAAACAATTAATTTGAGCAACAAATAGAAAGCTAATGAATTAGTTTTAAGGAATCAAAAGATTCAAAACAAGACAAAAAGGTTATGGTCCATTAAAACTGCAAACACAGAATCTATCGTTACACGTATATAATGAACGGTGCACAAGCAACAATATAAAATAACATGTTGCTACTATCACTGCACACATTTTAAAGTCAAACAAAATCATATATACAAAATAATACATAAAAACTTAAGGGACAAACATATATGCATACATAACATTTTCAAATGAGGAGGGATCCATATACTCCACATCTTAACCATTAATTCTAAGGAAATTCAATGATTTAGATCTACTTACTAATTTAAACTATTGAATTTTCCTAGAATTGATAACTAAGATGTGGAATAAGTTTAAAAAACTTACTCTCGAAGTAACTGAATTTTCTCCCTTTAAAAATAGAATCATATTTATAAACTACTAAAAAATGTTCAACCATAATTTGATTATTAACCTAAAAATAATATAACTCTAGTTAACTTCTTTTTTTTGTTCTTCATGAGATGCATAATAAAACACAAACCACCGCTTGTGAATGAAATGGACAAATTCTCATATCTGAGAGCAAGTAAAAGATGGAATAGAGAAAGAAGAAATGCTGCTACCTTCATTCACAGTGCAGAGAATAGTAAATGTGTGAGAAAAGTGAAGGTAACGTAGGATCAAGTTTTTCTAATGAGTCTCTCACGGCTTGTTAACTTTCAACATAGGAGCCTTGGGGATCATAAATATATGGTAATTCATAGTTACAAAGTTGATTTATACTAAGTATTGAGTACTGAATTCAGGAGGAATTAATTTTAAGTTTAAAAAATTTATTCCATATTTTAGCCATCAATTCTAAGGAAATTCAATTGTTTGAATTAATGAACCAATAATAACAATAGATGAGACAAATGTGACAAATGTGAATAGTGTTTTTCCATATTCATACTCGCATTTATATGCGGGTATGGGCAATCCAAGGATGACAATGAGTCTGGATGGGTCCGGGTAGTGTACTATCCGGACCCGCCCCGTTCTTTCATTTTGGGAGCCAGACCCGCCCCAGACCTAGACAGATACCCGTCGGGTCTGCTACCCACGGATCCATGGGTACCCAGCGGATCTACGGGTACCCATAAATTCACATAATATTAAAAAAAAATGCAAAAAAGTTATAAATTGTAAAAAATATATAATCCAACGTGTGGGAATAAAAAAAGCAAATGATAAAAAAATTATAAAACATAAATAAAACATAAGTCACAACTTTAAATTTAAATTGTTAGGGTTAGAAATTAGAAAATAAGGAAATTGAGTTATGTTTATATATATATATATATATATATATATATGAGGAGATGATGAGATGAGGAGAATAAAGAAATAAGGGAATTAGGATTTAGGGAGGAAAAGTAGGTGTTAGGGTTAGAAATTAAAAAATAAGGAAATTGAGTTATGTTTATATATATATATATATACACACACGAGGAAATGAGGAGAATAAGGAAATAAGGGAATTAGGATTTAGGGAGAAAGAGCAGGGGTTAGGGTTAGAAATTAGAAAATAAGGAAATTTGGTTATGTTTATATATATATATATATAAGAACGGATCTGGGTACTAACGGGTTTGGGTACCACATTACCCAGACCCGCCCCATTCAACAGCGGGTTTGAAAAATACCCAGCCCCAAATACCCACGGGTCCAAAATAAAAATCCAGACTCTACCCGTTGCGGGTATTTTTTGCGGGTACCCACGGATCCGGGTACCCATTGCCATCCATAGGGCAATCATTAACAAATATATAAGGAATTTAAAAGTTTAATCATATATTTATATATTTTATAATAATTAATATATATACAAATATTATGTATGTGATAAATTTATTAATACAATTTAATAAATAAATTCATTATTGAATAATAAAAAATAGATAAAATATAATTTTAGAGTAGTACATAATTATAATATACAACATATTTAATTAAAAATAAATTTATAATTATGCGAGTACCGATTGAAGTTATATCATAATACTCGTATTTACCTATATATTATTATTGTGAGTATTCATTACCAATATTTTTTGGAGTACCGAAATTCAAGGTTGATCCTGATATTTTATTGGCCCTATGCGGGATAAAGATGAGAACCCTTATCTATCTATCATAAGAAAGTAAATAAAATTTGTACGTAAAAATTAAACAAAATGAGAATTTAAAGCAAAAATGGTGGCAAAAATGATTATCCATTATATATAAAAAATTAATTATGTAAAATAATTTTCACCAATGTTTCAACAACAAAAATTTGATGAAAATCGTGAGGATGTGACATATTTTCTTTATTTACTCATTTATTATTGTTACTTATTAGGAGTGAATCAAATATATTTTATTTTTATTTTTATTTTTTGGTCACATTCTTTCTTAATGGGTCTTAATGATTTTATGTTTTGTCTATTGTGGATTTTAATTCTATATCAATTATAATACTAAAATACATTAATCACTATGCTCAATAAAATATTGACCAAATTAATAAGTGAAGTGTATTAATTAATAAATGCAAGAGTGAACATGTCCTCCTAGAATGAATTTTTTGTATGAGAATAAAATAACTAAAATTCAAAATTACTTATATATATGTGAAATTATGTTCCTCATTAACCGAAATATATCTGTTGTCCCACAATATAAGTTTATCTATGTGTCATGAACTATGATTGATAATTTGTATATAAATTAAATATTTAATTATTAATATTTTTCATGACCAATCACAACTGCATTGACACACATCGTAAACAAAAGATAAGCTACTATGGACCATGAACAGCGCCTTTGTCGCACATGCATCAGCTCAGGCTATGGTGGTTATTTTGCCATTGTTACTTTTTAGCAGGTAACTATTATTAGAAAAGCAAGACAAATTATTCAATGGAATTGGCGCACTATAAGACATTTGATTAGTAACTTGTTCACGGAATCATGTGAGCAACTCCATTGGGATTCTTTATTTACATCATCGTTCCATAATTTTAAAGTAAAAGGCAAATCCATGTCCAGTCAGATGATAGTTTTGGCTAACATCACTTTAGACTTGGAAAAAGATCCTCTTCGTATAGATAAATATTTGATTTTATTATTTTCAATAATAAAATTGTTATTTCATTATATATAAAATAAAAAAAATGTCTTACTATATTATTGTTTCCTTTATTTTTTGTAGTATTTAACTTTTTATTAATAGAGATTATCTTTACTCCTCCCTTGAGAGCACCACAACTAATTAATTAATTTTGTATTGGACAATTATGGCTATCGTAATTATATGGGATATACAATTAAGTATGTCAAAATCAAAAAACACTTATTTATATTAATAACATTGAATCTTTAGTCCATTCATAAACTCTTATTTATCTTTAAATAGATCACATAATTTATTTCACAATTTTTTATTTTATAATAAATATAGTCAATTCCACCCATGATATGAAACTAGAATATGTGTTTATGGAAGATATGTGGTTAGAAATAGAGATACTTACAATCATGATTATAAAAATTGTACCATACCGACCGATTCAACCAGAAAATCGGACCCCTAACCGATACGGCACGGATGTTATATCACATAAACAACAAAACCAGTAAAAAACGATGAAAACTGGTTTAAACCGGCCGATTTTGGTCAAAACCAGTGAATCGGTGGAAACCAGCCATTTATGCTTCTGCCTTATTTCATATATTTTCCAATGTTCCTGTTTCCCCATGCTTTAGTGATTCATTAATCTGTTTGATATTGTAATTAATGGAGGTTAAAAACTTTCTAAAGTTTTCTAATACATTGACTTGTGAGCTCACAATTCACCATTTAGTTGTTTCACCAATCATAATTTATTAAAACATTTGCTTTTACAGTACACGAATCAAATATAGAATTAGGGCAATGTATAATACTAAGTCTAGGATATGGCACAAGTCTCTTATTTTGTTAAAAACTTAATGTTGTTTGTTTGTGTGAATTTGGAGTAGATTATGAATATGAATTATAAATTTAAATATCTACTTATTTGGATATTTTTTTATAGGTTTAGATATATATAAATATAAGCAAGTATGTCCGGTTTAACTAGCATGCAGTTTAATTACTAAACCACTGTACCACTAAACTAATACCCTGACCGGTTTGATAACCGGTACAGTTTTAATAACATTGCTTAGAACACCAAACACCTAAAAGAATTAATGTACTTATATGTTCAGAATAACAAATTAAAAATTGTCCCGAGTGAATGATGACAAAACACTATAACTAAAGGACAACTATCCTTGCGTATTAAGGTCTCTTTCTAGGCTCACTAACTACCATTTTATAACATAACGTATTCTTTGGTGATTTTCCAAGTTGGACTTTACTTAAAATTTGCTATCATAGTTAATAGGTGTTTTATGTTTGCATCTCCCACTTGGTAAATGAAAGCAACTATGCTTACATAGGCACTCACTAATTTATGTTTGAATGGGTGAAAGTGAAAGGAATAATTGATGAGAAAAAAAGGTATTTACCGATGTAACATTTTTTACATTATCATGTAGTTTAATTATTATTGACTCTAAAATAAAAGTAAAGTAATACAAATGAATGGTGAATAATACATTAATTGTGTATAATTTTTTATATTATCAGTACATAAATATTATACTAATATTTGATACGGTATCTACTAATCTACACAAATTTATCCCATATTCATTCTTTTCTTTTTTGTTAGGGGTGCAATTGATACTGTATAGAGTAATCATCCTCATATACCCTCATTTTACTAAGCACTTATAACTGTTCTTGTACTTATGTTAATCCATCCTAGTCATTAGAAACCAATAAATTGATTACTGCAATATTTATGTATTGTTACTACAAAGATTTATATACAAATATTATATTATTCATCATTTATTTGTATTATTTTATATATTATTAGTCTTACTTTAACCTTTTATGAGCCTTTAATAATTCATAATAACTATTTAGTTAAGACGTTGACAATATGACATTCCCGTGTGATAAAAGAAGAAATTAAAGAATATTTGGTTCCATTTCGGTTTCTCTTATACTACATTTTCTGCTTGTCTTTGTTATCACCTCTTCGCCTTCCCTTTGTGTGTTCCTTGATGATTCGGAACTCAGTTTTCTTCATTCTATATATAGCACTGTACTTTCCTTACTCAACTACTAATGCTTCTATTGGAGAAAATAATTCATCCACTATCATGGAAACTACCCATGAAGTGAGATGGGAGAGTTAACAACACACCCTCACTAATTTGATCCATTAATTGTCAACCACTACCACATTAGGCACTTTTATTCAAATTAGTAACTTTCAAGAACATGACCACTTAGATTACTAAATTAATCTAACAATCTTCCACTTGGTCCATGTGCTGACTTGAAGATACATAAAATAACTTTAATTGTGCACTTTTACTTAACCTTACAAATCATCATCCTTAATTGAGTTGAAATGATTGAATCATGGCGATGATGAGTTGTATCCCTTCCATGTATCACAATCAACTCAATTCAACTAACTTTATTTTGAGTCTTCATCCAACTTTTGAAAACTCACCAAATTATCTCATTAAAACCATATAAATACATTCTTTAATACGAATAACTTAAACTTTAATTATGGAAATTAAACTTTCATTGAATTCAAATGTGTCTTACAATGATAAGCAAACATCTATACATGTATATATACATCATGTACTATTATATTAACAATGATTTATCTGTAAAGTTCATCCTTTCTACATGACCAATGTAAATCTCGGGCGACAAACCTTTAGTTAATGAATCCGCTACCATCAAATTTGTACCAATATGTTCTATAGACACCTTCTATTTTTGTATTTCTTCTTTAACTTATAGGAACTTTAAATCTATATATTGGGTACCTCTTGAATACCATCGTTCTTAGAGAAGAAGACAACTGCATAATTATCAGAATAAAACTTCAGTTATTTAGTTACACTGTCTATAATGTCAAGCCGTGAAGTAAAGTTTTGCAGCCATAATGCATGATTTGTGGCCTCAAAGCATGCCACAATCTCAACCTACATAGTGGACTTACCAATTACAAATTGTCTACCGTTTCTCCATTAAATAACTCCTCCATCCATTAGGAAGACATACCCAACTGTAGATTTCCTTGAGTCTATACATGTAACACCCTAAATTTAAGTCTTTAAAATTATAGTATCAGCCTAGGATTCTCGCCTGAGCGAGAGATTCTCACCTGAGTGAGAGATTCTCGCTTGAGCGAGAGATTCTCGCCTGGGCGAGAAAGGCTCACCTGGGAGGGTGAAATCCTGGGCTATACTGGAGGATTCTCGCCTGGGCAAGAAATGGCATTTTGGGACTGTTGAGACTGTGAGATTCTCGCTTGAGCGAGAGGATCGGATCTGAGTTTTTAAAATGGGCGGGATTTTCTCGACGAGTTGCATTAAATGAGAAACCCCCAAACACATTTTAGGGTTAAGAAAAGAAGAGAGGTGAGAGAAAAGAGCTTTTCCAAGGGCAAGAAGCTTTGATACTCATCCAAGAGCTTGAGAAGAGGTAAAATTCTTGATTCTAACTCTCTTATTCTCTTTGGAACTCTTTTTTGGGTATGTTGGATCTCTTCTCAAAAATGAGAGAAACCATGGAAACTCACCATTTTGAGTTATGGTTCAGTTTATGTTATTTTATCTTGTAAACTCTTGGTATAGAGTTAGTATTTCAAGAAGGGAGAGGGTTTGTGGGTTGAGTCATGAAAACCCCAAAACCCTAAAGAGAAAATGTGATTAAAATGGAAAATCGGTAAAATGCTAGAGGTAGAAGATGAGTTTACTTTCTAATATTGAAAATATGATGAATATCTTGTATGGTTAAATAATGCAATATAAGTTGTTTATGTGATATTTACAATAAATGACTAACATTGTGTTACATGGTGGGATGAGGAAAGATCCTAAAGTTGGAGGCGGTGTCGGTGGAACTTACGAAGTCGCCAAAAACCAAACTCAACTCTCACCAAGGTAAGGATAAATCTTTAACTTATGCAATGTGATAGAAAATGTGTGGATGTTCTGATGTGGATAATGAAATGTATCGTAAATCACTTAGTTGTTATAAGCATATATGGGTATGTTTATAACAACGAGGAGTGGACTTACCGTTTATGTATTGGTGGAGTGCCAATGGAAATAATACTCGGAATAATGCAATGAAGCGTAAATCACTTAGTTGTTATAAATATATATGGGTATGTTTGTAACAACAAGGAGTGGATTTACCGTTTATGTATTGGTAGAGTGCCAATGGAAATAAAACTCGGAGTAATGAAATGAATCGTAAATCACTTTGTAGTTATAAGCATACATGGATATGTTTGTAATGATGTCGGGTGCATTTACTGTTTTTGTATTGGTGGAGTGCCAATGGAAATAAAATTCGGAAAATGTATTGGTGGAGTGCCAATGGAAATAAAACTCGTTTTTAGCCGATCATGATGGGTTAGCGACTTTGGCTCAAGTAATGTAGCAAGCTTTGGCTCAAGCGATGTAGCAAAATTTGGCACAAGTAATGTAGCAAGCTTTGGCTCAAGCAATGTAGCAAACTTTGGCTCAAGTTATGTAGCATGGTTTTCAAAAGTATGAACGATGAAAATGGTTTTGAGTATAATTGATTTTAATACCGTTATTTAATATTATTAAATGTGGATTAACTTACATTGATATTTATTGAGTTAACGACATATTCCTTTGTGTTTCTTGGTGTATTGTCAATGTTAATCCCATTGCAGGTAGGTGGAAGGAGTATGAGTGTTTTTGATTAGGAGCTTAGAGACTTTTATTTTGATGTCTCTTATCCATTTTTTTTGTAACTTCATTGGTTGTACATGAACTAACTAATTGTAACTATGAACATGTTTGTGTACATGGAATTAACCATGGAAACTAGTAACCCGAGATATATGTAACTATGGGTGTTTTGGAAACCCATAGCTAATTGTATGTGATAATTACTAAGTTACATTAATACGAATTATATTTTTCTGTCACCTGATTGGTATGTCACATTTTGGTATATAGATTTGGGCGTGATGAGGAAAGTGAGATCTTTTAAATAAGTTCGTTTAATCGGTAAATATAATTTATAATTAAATGCATGAAATTGGATTAAAATAAGGAAAAACTTTCAAGGGTAGAATTTGGGTCCTTACAATACATCCCGCATAGTCTAGAATCCGAATAATCGATATATCCTTATGAAACAATACCTTATTGATATACCCTTATGAAACAATCCCAACAATCTTAGTGATCTATCACGAAATATTTCTATTCCTGTCACATAGGATGTCTCACCCATATCCTTCATGTCAAAATTATTAGAGAGAAACTTGTTTACATCATGTAACAATCCTATACAATATGCACCAAGTAGAATGTCATCAACATATAGGGCTAATATTATAAACTTGCTCCCACTGATTTCCATGTAGACACACCGGTCAACAATGTTTTCCACAAACCCATATAACGTAATGTTATCTTTGAACTTTATATACTATTGTTTGGAAGCTTATTTTTGTCCATATATTGGCTTACGCAATCTACGCACTAGATTTTCCTTTCTTGTGGTCACGAACCCTTCAAGTTGTTTCATATAAACTTTTTCATTTATGTCACCATTCAGAAAAGTGATATTTACATTCATTTGGAGAAGCTCTAAGTTATAATGAGCCACCAAAGCCATAACAATTTTAAAAAAAATCTTTCTTAGAGACTGGAGAGAAAATTTCTTTATAATCAATACCTTTTTCTTTAATGAAACCCTTGATGACAAGTCTAACCTTATATATTTCAATGATGTCTTTTGAGTCATGTCTGGTCTTAAAGACCCATTAACAACCAACTTGTTTTGAACCTTCAGACAACTCAGCTAGATCCCAAACTTTATTATCGTCCATTGATTTGAACTCTTCTTTCATAGCATTGAGCCACTTTTTAGAATTGTCACTTTTCATGTCTTGTATGAACGAGACTGGATCCTTATGAATGCTCAAGTCACATTCATGTTCAAGCGAATATACAATATGATCATTAGAAATAACTGGTCTTCTTTGACTTTCTAACCGTCTTAATATTATTTCTTATGGTTCTTCCATCACTTGACCATTAACAACTTCATTAATCGGTTAATAACTATTTTTTTAATCTATGAGTTTTGGACATCATCTTGTTGTTTCTGTGGGTTATTTGACGACAATATAGCCAGAGGAACAACAACCTGAGGAGACACCTTTGGTGAAGAAGATTTATTAGAAGTCTCCATAATATCAACCTTTTGTGATTTGTCACAACTACTGGAGTAACTATTCTCAATGAACGTAGCATTTCCACACTCAACTATTATCGTACTATAGTTCGCAAAATAAAATTTGTGCCATTTTGACTTTTCTGGATAGTCAATAAAAGAACCACTAATGGTTCTTGTATCACATTTCTTTTCATATGAGTTTTAACATTTACTTCTGATGGACAACCCAAAACATCAAGATGTCTCAAATTGTGTTTCCTACCAGTCCATAATTCTAGGGAGTTTTAGGAACTAACTTGCTAGGAACCGTATTTGGAAGATACGCAGCGGTACTTAATAGTACACTCACAACGATAAAGGTACATCACAATAACTCAACATTGACCTCACCATTTCCATTAGAGTACGACTCCACCTTTCAGCCACATCATTTTATTGCGGTGTATAAGACATAATGTACTGAGCACATATGTCTCGACTTTCGAGAAACTTTGTATATGGTCCTGGATATTGTCCATTCTCATTATACTTTTCATAATATTCATCACCACTATTAGACCTCACAACCTTAACCTTCTTTTCAAGTTGTCTTTCAACCTCATCAATGAATACCTTTAGAACATCCAGTGATTGAATTTTTTCATGCAACAGATATATATAACCATAACGTCAGTAATCATCTATAAAGGTGACGAAGTACTTTTAACCACCCTACGAAGGAACATCAAATCTCTTTTCGTTTACCTCATTATCATTTCTTTGCATATATGACCAAATATTTGATGTCACAGGTAAGCAGAATTATTACCAAAACATTTAAGCTTGCTACCAAAATCATGTTCAACATTAAATCAATATTCCTTAAATTTAAAATCACAATTGAAGCAATATAAATTATTCATTAATGTACCAATTTTGAAATAGTATGAATGTTTATACAAATTAAAACTAGAATGTTCAATCTTAAAATTAAAGCCTATACAATCCAGCCTAGCAAGAGAAACCAAGTTCCTAGCACATTCAGAAACATAAAGACACTTTTCTAGATCTAAATAATTTTCACTATCTAGGATCAATTTGTAAATTGTCCCAATTCCATGAATTTGTGCTTTTATTCTATTCCCCATTTGAAGAAACTTCTCAGTTTCTTGGGTTCATATCAAAAGGAATCTCTTCCCAATATATGACACATGAGTTTTTCTCAATATTCTAGCCTCGAAGTATTATTAGGAACCTCAATAAGAAATGATTCATCTATAACAGATACAAAATGTTTACCTTTCTTTTTGAACCATTTCTTCATTTTAGGGCAACCCTTCTTATAGTGTCCATTCTTCATACAAAAAACATTTCATCTCTTTATGAATTTTTCCTTCTTTAATGAGGATCTTTTCCTTCCCCTTTCTTTTGTTCCTATTGCTTGTGTTAGGGTACCATAGGTTATAGCAATACCTAGAGGGGGTGAATAGGTGTAAGCGGACCACTATGACCTCTTTTTCCGATGCACAATAAAAGTGGAAAAAGTAAATTGTTTATTCGATTAATCAGAGTAGTAATCGATTATTAAAATATACAGTTAATCGATTAACTACAGGCGTAATCAATTACCCTGTACAGAAAAACCAACAACCAAAAACAATCGTTTCTTGATTTACAAGTAAAGCAGAATCCAGAACTCAATATACCCAAAATTGCTAACTGAGACTTATCAATGATATACACAAAACAACATGTAATCACAGTATATGTAAAGCAATTTTATTAAGCACACAAAATATATTAAATGATTGAATTGTAAAGAGATAGGGATAAGAAGATTGAGAGTCTGAGATTTTATCCTGGTTCATTTTCTTGTCCACGTGAAAACTACATCCAGGCCTACCCTTCTGATCTCAGGAGATTTGCTTCACTAAATGGAAATAATGTCTTACAAACAAACTTCCAAGTACACAAGTCTTTCTCTCTTGGAACTCGAATCACTAAGCTAAGGTTGACAATATCCCCCGCTTCTAATGGCTATCCTCAACACTTCTAACGGCTGTCAACTAACTTCTCACTCGCTGCCAAGATACTTGTAAATGGAGACTATACCTACTAACCACAACTAGCGATATTCTCACACTTTCTCTAACACTAGAGAATACAAACTCTTCTTACAAAAGAAACAAAATCTTGAATGTAAATAAACCAAAACAGTAAGCTTATCTCATAGAGATGATTTCTACAAACCAAGACTGAATTCCTCACACAACCTAAAGACTAAGTAAGTGAGTATGCAATGGTTTATAAAAACAAGATTTTGATTCACTCAATGCAATGGTAAAAACACTTAAGACCCTTTTTTTCCTAAAACCAACTCAAGAAACTTTCTAAAAAATGTTTTCTATGACAACACAATTCGCTCAGAGAATCTTGATTAGATTTGAAAATTTTGGAAGGATACTCATGAACAAAGTTGTGGAAAAACATATTTTATAGCTAATTGAATTCAACATCATTTAATCGATTAACCCAATGAATAATCGATTAACGAGTTTTAAAAATAATAGACTTTTGTTGATCTTAATTGATTAACAAGGACCTTAATCAATTAGTGTCACCAAGAAATTCAAGATGTTCAGTTCTTGGAACTTCATTTAATCGATTAAACTCATACTTAATCGATTAACGACATCAGAAATTTCAAGATGGAAGCTACCGAAATTCCCATTAATCGATTAATCTAGAGCTTAATCGATTACTAGGCTTCCAGAACTACTTAATCGATTACTGAACCATATAAAATCAATTAACATTTAAGCATAAAATAGTTTCTTGGTTTTCAAGTAACCCTCCTATATGATGTAAATTGATGCAATGAATGATTTTAAGAAAACCTATCATTTTAATGCAACCTAATCAAATATGGATGGACGATGACTCAAAAATAGTCAAACACATTTGAAGATTATGTGAGATTCTCATCCTTGGGTTAATATACCTAGACTCAATCTATGCAATCATCTCAGGACTTCTAAAAATAGAAAAATAACTTCCCTAAGTCTAGATGATCTTGAGCCTTGATATGTAGTTTGTTGACTTGTCATGTCTTCAAGCTTTTCCATAGCGTCTTTGTCTTCATTGAAACCAAATCAGAAGATTGATGTTTCAACCTTTCATATTGACTCCTCTTGCAATCGCAGCTTTGTCTGAATCTACTAGTGTCTAGACAAGTTTATGAAGTCATTCAATTCTTAATTTTCTTTAACCTTCTCTCATCCTGAACGAGCATGATCTTTATTTCTTGAAAATTCCATTTTTCCTTTATGGTGTTGTAGTTCACCTGGAATTGGCCGAAGTCAACAAGAAAAGAGTTAATGATGAACTGTACTAAGCATGCTTTTGTCACCTTCATCCTCATGCCATTGATTTTCCCAGCCAGATTTGCCATGTTGATTACATGATCATAAATGGGTTGCGACCCATTCAAACTTCTTGTTCGTCAGTTCTGTCATGAGATTTCCTACCAGAGACTCATCAATAATGTTTGATTGAGAGTAATCCTTGATCATCCTCATAAATTCCCAACCATTATTTGTCTTAGGCATAGATGGCTTGACATTGTTAGAGATTGACATCTTCTTCAAGGTAAGACTCAACCTGTTTGATTGCTCCCAAACCTCAAATAGAGTCTTGTCTCTCTTTGAGCCGGTCTCAGTTATGGTTGGTACATTATCCATAATGATTTCCAAGTCCAACTTCATCACACATAGTGAGAATTGGACTTGTTCGGACCAATCAACATATTTCAGTCCGTTGAACTTGACATTTGTTGCCTAAGGCGAACGCATTGAATGAAGGTAAATTAAGACATGCTCACACTTTTATGTTTTGAATAAACTTTTATGTATTCAAACTAATTGTTATTCATGGACTTAATTTATCTTTGGATAATGTTTAAATGCATTAAATGTTACTAATGATACCTAATATTATTCTTTAATGGGTAATTATCATACTTTTTAAATGTGCATATTATCTTTGGATAAACAGGCACACACAAGTATGCTTAAAAATTTCATATCATTAAATACGTACAATAATCCACCTTTAGATAATCAAGATATGCGTTATAATTAATGAACAAACCCAATTTATTATCCTTATGATATCATAATCTTAAATAATCACATGCACTGATTCACTTTGGGTGATCAAGATATACAACATAATTTTAATTGTAATTAATATCAATATCAACAATTATTTTCATACAAGTATAATTGTTTCAACATTATGAACCACATGAAAGTGCTAGAACTTTCATTGAAAAAATTAAATTGAGATTGAACCAAAAGAGAAATAATTCACAATCACTTCATTCCGTAATAGTAAATCTTTGGTTCCACTTTAATGTACACATGATACAATTCCAGGAACATAAGGAATATCATAATGTCCTTAACCTAATGCTTTAATACCAATTGTTACTTTAACATTTTATTAGGACATTGACGTTATGACATTCACATGTTATTAAAAAAGAGATTGAAGAATACCTAGTTCATTTTCTATTTCTCTTTTACTGCACTTTTTGGTTTTCTATTTCCCTTTATGTGTTCCTTGATGATTAGAAATTCAGTTTTCTTCCTTCTATATATACCACTGCACTTTCCTTACTTAATCACTAATGGTTCACTAATTCTAACTTTATATTTCTATTCATAAGATAGCAAAGAATGACAAGTCTTTTCCAATGCATAAGTGCTCTATTTATAGAAGGATTTAGGATGAGTTATTGGAGAAAGTAATTCATTCACTATCATAGAAACTACCCATGAAGTGAGATGAGAGAATATTAAGAATACACCACCACTAATTTGATCAATTAATTGCCAGCCACCACCAAATTAAACAATTTCATTTAAATTAGTAACTTCCAAGAACACGAACCACTTAAATTATTAAAGTAATCTAACAATCACTAGATACATTTTTTTCTACATCCATAACCTCCACTACGAAACCAACATTAAAAACTCTTCAACCTTTAAGACACTTTTCTAATAACTAGTTACACTAGACTCTATACTTTATAGTTATTGAAAAATAAGTAGATCTAAAAGAATACATAACAAATTGTATAAAAAACGGAGGATATCATAAACTCAAGAAATCAAATTAAATGATTTTAACTTTTAACAATTTCTCAGCAATTTGACAAGTAATATGAGAAAGAAGAAGAATGAGTTAGGACATTTCTTTACAAGTGATTTTTTAGGAAACAAGTTTATTCTTATTTAACCATCATTATCATAATTGATAACATTAATGATCAATTATACCTCAACTCTCATTATTGAGAGAAAATTGTTGTAGAATAAAGTTGCAACAAAGAGATTGGGTCCTAATGCCATCTCTATTTCATAGTTAGTAATAATCAAATATACATAAGAATAAGGAAAGCTAGATACGGAACATAGTAGAAGAATTTTATGTAGATCTACTCCCAACATTGGTTAAATCCAATCCAATCACATTAAGATTCTTAACCATTGTAACCAAACCCAACAACAATGCTCATAGGCCACCTAATAAAGTTCTTTGATTTAGGCAAACCATACAAAATATGTAAATTCCTTAGGGGCGTAATTTTGATTATCACCAGTCTCAAAAAGTATTAACTCAAGCTTTTTATTACACTAATGAATGATTAGTCAACACCCTTTATTTTTCATTTCACTCTCTGTAGATAAATATATAATGAAGTTCTACGGGTTGATAGGGTCAAAATTCAATCTCTGAAACAGCCACATGGAGATAAAGTTTAAGGAATAGATAGAGACTAAAATTCTATGTATCTCTTCTCTCTGTTGGGTATTGCATATGGTGCAGAGAGAGAGAGGAAGGTTTTAGAGTGAGGATGTATTAGGTTGTCATCATGATCCTTAGGATCTACAAATTAATATATAATAGAATTAATAGTATGTTCAAATGCACTTGTTCTTTAACTACACGAAAAGTCACTATACAAAAATACTATACAAATGATTCAAGAGCGCTCGTTACAAAAAAAAAATGATATTAAATATGTGAGAATCAATATACTCGCTTCATTGAGCACTATTGAATCTGTACATTATAAAATCAACAATGCTTAATGAAACATATATCGTTGATTGTAGAGATACAACATTGTTTATTCCTTTGAATGATTTTCATTGATGTTCTCTTCAAATTTGTCTAACATTTAATAATGTCTCCAGGCGTTGTTAAATTTGTGTTATTAATAAACAATTCTAAAGTATTGTAATCTTGACTCTTATTAAGGAGTTTGAATTCCAAGGGAGATCATTATTCATTAAAAATAATAAATTCATAGGCACATCACTCTTCATGAAAGAGCATTACGCAAGAATTTACATTTAACAACGGTCATTCAACAGCGCTTCCTAGAACAACGTTGTTAAATACGAGGCGAAAGATCATCAATATTACTTGCTTTAGTTAATATGGATATGCAGATATAACATCAACAGTGCAGACGTGAACGAGCGTTGTTGAATTAGCGATGACTTGAATTAGTTCTTTTTAATAGCGGTCCTTTAAGCAAGCATTGTCTATTGGAATCTATTCAACATCGTTTTCTTAAATGAGTGTTGTTGATTAGATATCTTCTACAACACTTTCTTAAATGTGCGCTGTTGATTAGATATGATGTTTAAATATCATACAATTAATGATTTCTAAATGACATTCTCTCATGTATTAAAGTGTGTCTGTTCCCCATAATTCTTTTGCTTCGTGATTTGGGTAACATCAACAACACAAACGTGAATGAGCATTGTTGATTAGCGACGACTTGAATTAGTTATTGGTAACAGCGCTCCTTTAAGCAATCGCTGTCAATTGGAATCTATTCAATAACACTTTTTGTAGGGAACAATGTTGATTATATATCATTTACAAGCTTTCATAAATGAGTGCTTTCTTAAATGAGTGTTTTCTTAAGTGAGCGCTTTTTGTAGGGAACCCATTAATTTGTCTTAAATGAGCGATGTTGATTGTCATGTACTCATGGAGAATTTCTTGTCTATTGGCATTCGGTCCATTCTATCTAAAAAATTGCAACGAACCATAACTAAGTTATGCTTCTTCTTCAAAGAAATTTGTAGCAAAGTGATTGACCCTCATAAATTACCTGCATTGCAAAGACAAATTATTTTGACTTTGTGTGAGCTTGAGATGTATTTTCCACATTCTTTTTAACATAATGGTCCATCTAAGCATTCATCTTGTTTGAGAGATACAACTATGTGGTCCTTCCTACATGAGATGGATGTACCCTTTTGAGCGTTATATGAAGACATTAAAAGGGTATGTGAAGAATCAATCAAGATCAGATGGTTGTATTGTTGAGCGATATATTGTTGAAGAAGCTCTTGATTTTTGTACTAGATACCTTGAATATGGTGATTTCATAGGTATTTCAAAGTCTCGGTATGCAAAAAGAAGATTTGGTGAAGGGATTATTGGGAATTAAATATTGACTATATCAAAAACTGAATTGGAGCAAGCGCACTTATATGTTTTACATAATGCTGACGAGGTTCAGCCATATGTTGAAAGACACAAGGAGATGATTAGGAATTTTAATCCAATTAAGAATGAAAATTGGATTTCCAAAGAGCATAATCGGTGTTTCATAAAGTGGCTAAAAAATCACAATGTTGAGGAGTTGAATATAAATGTGCATTCGGTTTCTGAAAGATTGAAGTGGTCAGACAATGGTCCAAGTATTTATGTCTTATCCTACATTGATTACCTAATTTACGTGTTCACATTTTATACGAAAAAACAAGATGATCGAAGTAAAATACAAAATAGTGGTGTGACTATTGTTGCTCGAACTTTACATATGTCAAGTGCCAAAGATAGAAACCCAGTATATGCAAATATATCATACTTTGGGGTCATTAAAAAAATATGGGAATTAAATTACACACTATTTCGGTTGCCGGTTTTTTGTTGTATGTGTGTTGATAACAACAATGACTTTCGAGTTGATGAGTTATGTTTCATGCAGATCGATCTTAATAGGCCAGGATATAAAGATGAGTCATTTATTCTAGCATCACAAGATCAACAAGTATTTTATGTTAGTGACCCGACTAATATGAAATGGTCCATTGTTCTTTTGACTAACAAAATAATCGCCAATAAAGTTTATGGCCAAGAATATGAAGATATTGATGTTGAAGATGGTCCTTTGTTTGGGACATTACTATCGTGTGAGAGCATACCAACTACAAATGATGATTTATATACAAGAGATGATCATGATGATGGATTTTGGGTGAATCAATATGTTCCTCCAAATAATGATATTACAAGCCAAAACTCATCAAAGAAAAGGAAAAGTAGATGCATATCTTTGTATAATTATAGCATAATTTGTTTGTTTGTAATTTGCATATACTATACTTATATTATTTGTTTGTAATTTTATGTACTCTGCCAAAACATAATTAGCATGATATTCTTTGTTTGCAATTTGTATTGTATTGATATTAATAATACAAAAATAATTTGGTATGACATTGTATTAATGTGTATCTTAGTGTCTGTGCTAGCTTGAATGTAGTTTCTGCTATGGATATTGAATTAATGTACTCAGTGTCTGTGCTGTTGAGAATGTATGTGTCTGTTGTTGAGAATGTATATGCAGGTATTAGTGTACAAATCAACAACGCATGCTAGGAGGAGCTCTAGCAAGTGATGTTGTATTTGAAACACATAACAACATGGACTAAATGGAACGCTGTTAAATGAATCATATACAACAACTCTCATTTTATTCAGCGCTGTTGTATATATTACATATAAAAACTCTCATTTTATTCAGCGTTGTTGTATATATTACACACAACAATGCTCATTTTATTTAGCTATGTTGTATATATTACACGAAACAACGGTCCATACAAACAGCGTTGTCGCACATAATGCATATAACATCGCTCCTTTAAAGGGGCAGTGTTGTATGTATTATATACCACAATGCTCGTTAATATAAGCGTTGTTGTATGTTACATACAACAATGCTCATTGGAATGGACGCTGTTGCATGTGATTAATACAACAACATTCCTTACTACGTGTTCTATTATATGTGATTCATTTAACATCGCTCATTTTAAGTGGCGCTTTTATATATGAATTACATGACAGCGCTCAATGTAGTCGTCATTGTTATTAGGGATGACAATGAAAAACGAACCCGTGGGTACCCGCCCGAACCCAACCCGAATATAATGGGAAAAACCCGATGTGAATGGGTTCAGGTTCGGGTTTTACCCGAGTTCAAATTTCGGGTTCGGGTTTGGTATTAACAATATCAAACCCAAATTCGCTCGAACCCGATTAATATATATATAAAACTATAAAATTACATATAAATACATACATAAAAGCTATATATATATAAATTTCACATATATATATATGCTATATATGTATAAATTTCACACACAGATATATATATATATATATATAAGCTATACATATATAAATTTTCTATACATATATATAAACTATATATATAAAAATATATGTTTTTCGGGTTTTTTTCGGGGTTTTTTGGGGTTCGGGTTACCCTAAACCCGACGGGTTCGGGGATGGTATCATTGTTTCCAACCCCGCTTAATTCGGGTTTTGGATTTCGGGTTTGGGTAAGCACAAACCCGACCCCGACCCGCCCCGTTGCCATTCCTAATTCTTATATGTGTCAAATACATAACAACGCTTGTTGGATGTGGTAATGTTGTATGTATGACATACAATAGCGCCCACATAAGCGCTGTACCATATACTACTATGATCATATAGACAGCGCCCAGAAGCATTGTTATATCCCCAAAATACACACTGTTGATTTACATATCTAGCGTAGTGGAGCAAACACTTCTTAAAAATAAAGGTTATGGTCCCAAAACTATATGCATCTATCAATAATTCACATTCTACCATCTCATCACTTGATGGAGAACCTTTCAACCATCAAGGTAAATTTGAGGATTCATGGCTTGAAAGACCAAAGAACTTACATGTTTTACTGTAGATATAGTTTGGTATTGTTAGAAGGTTTTAATTCACAGGCTTGTAATTGGGCTTGTAATTGCTTGTGATACATTGTAGTTGGGCTTAGCTAAATATAATTAAGTTTGTTTGTAGCTAAGCTGTTATAAAAGGAAAGAATTGGTTAAGTGTGCTAGTTAGTTTTACTATACACAATAAGTAAATTTCATTGCATTCATTCTCACTCATTTTTCCTTCATTCTCTTTGATTCTTCTTTCTATGTACTACGAATTCTCCAAGTTCTTTAATCAATAGAAGTGCTTTTACTTTCTGTTCTAATAGTGTTATCAAGATCAACAAGATTTGGAACCTGTGGTGCTGTCCTCTAAGGCACGAGAAGCTACAAAGAGTTGTAGCTCACATAGGAATTCAGTGGAGAAGAAATGAAGAAGAAGAAGGTGACACTGAAGAAGGAGATGACAACATCGAATGGCTTTGCAATTTATCTTCCCATATTTGATGGCAAGAACTATGAGCATTGGAGTATTCAGATGAAGACAATTATTGACTTTTAAGAGTGCCTTGAGGTTGTGCAGCTTGGAGTTCAACCATTGGATGAGAACTCAAGTGAAACACAAAGACAAGAACACAAATAAGCCAAGAAAAGGGGTTGCATAGGAATATTCTTAATACATCAGTGTGTAGATCACTCAAATTTTGAGACGATTTCAGCTGCATCATCTTCCAAAGAAACTAGGGACATACTAGAGAAATGTTATGCTGGTGGGCTGAAAGTTAAGAAGGTGGGGCTGCAGATGATGAGGAGGCAATATGAGTTGCTACAGATGGAAGAGCCAAAAAGCATAGCTAACTACTTCACCGGGATTCGTAGCCTAACCAACTTGATGAGAAGTTGTGGTGAGCAGATGCTTGAACAAGCCATAGTTGAGAAGATTCCTAGTGTAAGAACCGAAATTCTACCCTTGAAAATTTTCTTCTTATCTTATTCATTATGCATTCATTTCCTCATAAATTTTACCGACAATTCCCAACCCCCAAATTTAACTCTCACTTTCCCATTCCTACTCCTTTCATATTTCAAAATGACATACATACTTAATTGACAGAAAATCATAATTCATTTCAATATGTCATGCAACGACCGCATACAACTAGCTATGGGTTTCCAAAATACTCAAAGCTACGAATATCTAGAGTTACAATAAAGCATGTAAGTTATATATCCATAGGTACAAAATATTTCAACTAATCCAATAAGCACTCATGTACAAAATAGTGCAATTAAATGAAACCAAAATATAAAACTCCTAAAGCTTCCAAAAATGAGACCACCTCATGTCACCTGTTTATCTGCAATAGGATTATCAATAACAAAAGCACAAACACATAAAGGAGTAAGTCATTAATTCAATAAACGTCATTATAAGATAATCCAGATTAGAAAAGGTTAGTAAATCACTCTGAAATTCATTTTCCGTGCTACATTACTTGAGCCAAAGTCGCTACACCCCTTAGGGTTAGCTAAAAGCAATTTCTCATCTCTTTTATAAAGAAAACATGCCACATAAACTCGGGCCGAAGTGTTGCCACATAAACTCGGGCCGAAGTGTTGCTACATAAACTCGGGCCGAAGTGTTGCCACATAAACTCGGGCCGAAGTGTTGCTACATAAACTCGAGTCGAAGTGTTGCCACATAAACTCGGGCCGAAGTGTTGCTACATAAACTCAAGCCGAAGTGTTGCCACATAAACTCGGGCCGAAGTGTTGCTACATAAACTCGAGCCGAAGTCGCTAACCATTTATGGTCGGCTAAAAATACATTTCCTTTTCATTGATTTCACTATCAATCATACCCAGTGAATCCACGCAATCCTTATTAAAAACATACCCATATATGTTTATAATAAATACGTGATTCACCAATTAATCCTTGCACAACCAGAAAATACACACATTTTCCATTTCAAATGCGCAAATTAAAGACTTATCCTTACCTTGGTAAGTGTTGGGTTGGGTTCTTGGTAACTGTACTAGTTCCACCGACACCGCCGCCAACTCTAGGATCTTTCCTCATTTCCACCATGCAACACAATGTTAGTCATTTATCCCAAATATCATATAAACAACTTATATTGCATCATTTAACTATACAAGATATTCATCATATTTTCAATGTTGCTAAACTACTTTCATCATAAGTTTACAACATCCAAAACATACATATTCATCTCATATTTTCAACATTAGAAAGTAAACTCATCTTCTACTAATAACATTTTACCCATTTTCCCTCTTACCCCATTTTCACTTAAGGGTTTTTGGGTTTTCATGAATCAACCCACAAACCCCCTCCTTTCTTGAAATACTAACTCTATACCAAGCGTTTACAAGATAAAATAACATAAAACGAACCATAACTCAAAAGGGTGAGTTTCCATGGTTTCTCTCGTTTTGAGAAGAGATCCAACATACACAAAACAAGTTTCAAAGGGAAGAAGAGAGTTAGAATCAAGAGATCAACCTCTTCTCAAGCTTCTAAACGACTCACAAGTCTTCTTGCTCTTGAAAATGCTCCCTTCTCTCACTTCTCTCTAGATTAACCCTCATAAAGGTGTTTGGGGTCCCCTATTTAATGTAACAGCGTCGGGTTCTTGTTAGGTATCAGTGGTTACAATACACCTAGAAGGGGGGGTTGAATAGGTGTAGCGGTTAAACTATCCGCTTTTCGAAAAACAACACTTAATGTTGAAATACACCTAATTAATTGATTAACAGAACAGGGTAATCAATTAACACAATCAACACAGTCCACTTAATCGATTAACAGAATGAATGTAATCGATTAACAACCTTGATTTAATCGATTAAATAGAGACAGTAAGCTAATGCAGATACGATTACTTGCACGACAATTAATCGATACCAAAGCGAATATACAGAGCTTACAGATTTATCAGAGTATAATCAGTATAGCACAGAAACGTATTATCAATTAAATCTACTATACAAATTAATCGATTAAATGCAATAAAGAGAGAGGGATAGAAAAATCCTACAACGCAAATTTTATCCTGGTTCGTTTGCTTGTCCACCGCAAACTACATCCAGGCCTCCCGACTGATTTGGGAGATTTTTCTTCACTATAATTGAATCAATGTTATTACATACACATCATCCAATTACAACACTTAGACAATTACAAGATAATAAAGATCCTATTCTATGGTTTGACTCTCTTCCTACCGACAAAGAAAACCTTTCTTTCGGCGTAGCCCCAGCCAAGAACCTCTGTTCTTTCCTTATCCCTAAATCTAACACTCAGTGAAGATACACTCAATCTCTTCGGTGATACGACACCTCGAGATTCCCAACGTTACAACAATTTCTTCAATCAAAACGTAAAAAGAGTAAACTTAAGCTATCACAAAGCTTATATCTAACAAGACAAGACTTTACTCTAATCACCTAATTAATACAGACTCATGCAGTATGAAAAAATATTAGTTTGAAAAACAGAATGCATAGAATGTAAACATCTAATCAAGAAACATCAATTGATATGCATGAACATGTGATATGAAAAGATGAGAAATGTATCATGTAATGCACTCAATCCTAAAGCATAGAATTCTCTCTTTTCTAAACTCACAAATGCATTTAAAACTAGATGCAACAATTAACACGAAAAATGCTCTAACTCTCTAAAAATTCAACATGCAACTTATGAGATCAATTCTGAAAAACGCAGTTTATAAAGAATTGATTTTGTAGCCCAGTTAATCGATTAACGACAGCCTTAATCGATTAAGCTATGCAAACAGTTAGGTAATCGATTAACCTATGCCTTAATCGATTAACAGCATATTTTCATGTGTAAAAACTTCAAATACGTTATGCACTTTAATTCATACATGTTTAAAACTTAGTCTATGCCTAGAATGCACATATACATGTATTTATGAGATGCATAAACATATTATGAATGACATATCTCAAGATGAAAATGATTTAAAAGATTTATGCATATGAGACATGTATTAGGTGACTTAAGCCTTAGACTCAACCTAAACTAATCTAGTCGAAGCTAAGTACCAATCAGAAGACTTAAGCACGTTGATTTGTTGATGATTTTCAAGCTCTTATTAGCACAAGTTGTCCTCATCAAAACCATGACACATAAAGAGAGCTTTCCAAAGTGTTCCTTTTGACATGCACACTTTCAGTTCTCGCTCAAGCGAGCCCTTTCTCGCTCAAGCGAGAAAATCCCGCCTATTTTAAAAACTCAGATCTGACCCTCTCGCTCAAGCGAGGGATTCTCGCTCAAGCAAGGGATTCTCGCTCAAGCGAGAATCTCACAGTCTCAACAGTCCCAAAATGGCATTTCTCGCCCAGGCGAGACAACTCTCGCTCAAGCGAGAATCCTCCAGTATAGCCCAGGATTTCACCCTCCCAGGTGAGCCTTTCTCGCCCAGGCGAGAATCTCTCGCTCAAGCGAGGATTTCAGGACTGATATTATAATTTTAAAGACTTAAATTTAGGGTGTTACAATCCTCCCCCTCTTATAAGAATTTTCGTCCCCAAAAATTTAACATACCTCGATTCGAACAAATGAGGGTAATCCTCCCTCATGTCACGCTCCACCTCCCAAGTAGCATCCCCTTCGTCTACATGGCTCCATAGTATTTTCACCAAAGGAATCTCCTTGCCTCTTAGTCTCTTGATACTAGTATCCATGATCTTCACGGGCAACGTCGAAAAGGTCAAGTTATCTTTCAACTCTATATGATCAGATTCTACCACATGAGATGGATCTCCAACATACTTCCTTAACTGAGACACATGAAACACATTATGAAGGTTCAACAGCAACGGAGGCAAAGCAATCCGATATGCTACCGGCCCAATCCTTTTCAATACTTGATACGGTCCAATAAATCTCAGAGTTAGCTTGCGAGACTTCAACACCCTACCAATTCCGGTAGTCGGGACTACTCTCATGCAAACATGATCTCCCTTATTAAACTCAAGAGGTTTCCGCCTCTTATCGTAATAGCTTTTCTGTCGACTCTGGGCGATCCTCATGTTCTCTCGGATTTTCTTGATCTTATCCGTAGTCTCTTAGACCAGCTCGGGCCCCAATATCAAGTTCTCCCCAGTCTCAAACCAACTCACTGGAGTTCGGCACTTCCTACCATACAACGCCTCATAAGGTGCCATTCCAATACTCGAATGGAAGCTATTGCTGTAAGTAAATTCAATAAGAGGCAACATGTCATCCCAACTCCCGGGTTGTTCCAAGACACAAGCCCTCAGAAGATCTTCCAATGATTGTATAGTTCTTTCTGATTGACCGTCCGTTTGTGGATGATAAGTTGAACTTAACTTCAACTTAGTTCCGAATGCAGACTGCAAACTAGTCCAAAAGTTGGAAGTAAAACGGGGTCCCTATCCGATATAATGCTCAACGGTATCCCATGCAAACGAACTATTTCCCAGATATACAGTTCCACCAATCGCTCCAAAGAATATCTCATGTTCATAGGCAGAAAGTGTGCAGATTTCGTTAACCGATCCACTATCACCCATATCGAATCATATCCTTTCTGAGTTTTTGGGAAACCCGATACAAAATTCATGGAGATACTATCCCACTTCCACACAGGAATTTCTAGGGATTGTAACTCTCCCGCCGGTCGCTGATACTCAATTTTGGCTTTCTGACATACTAAACAACTCGAGACATACGAAGCCACATCCCTCTTCAACCCTGACCACCAAAACAACTTCTTCAAATCTTGGTACATCTTGGAAGTGCCCGGGTGAAAACTCATCTTGCTCTTATGAGACTCTTCTAAAATACTCTTCCGTAATTCCTCATCACGAGGCACACACACTCTCCCTTTATAACGCAGCATTCCACTAGGGTCCGATGCGAAATCAGTTTCCTTGCCACTTAGCATCAAATCCCGTTTTGCTATTATCTCGATATCCTCAACTTGTGATACTCAGATTTGATCAAACAGTTCATTGGTGACCTTCAGCATTCCCAAAATTATACTATGAGGCTTTATCTGAAAATCCAAGTTCATATCTCTGAACTCTTCAATCAGTTTCCATTCCTTAACCATCAAAGCCGACATGTGTAAAGATTTCCGACTTAGCGCGTCGGCCACTACATTGGCCTTTCCCGGATGGTACTGCAATCCAAAATCATAATCCTTTAGGAACTCCATCCATCTCCTATGCCTCATATTCAGCTCCTTTTGATCAAACAAATATTTCAAACTCTTGTGGTCACTGTACACCACAAACCTTATGCCATAGAGATGGTGTCTCTAGATTTTTAAAGTAAAGACCACTGCAACCAATAATAAATCATGAGTAGGGTAGTTTTGCTCGTGCGTTCTTAACTAACGAGAAGCATAGGCAACAACTTTCCCTTCCTGCATCAGAACACAACCCAAACCTTGCTTGGAAGCATCATAGTAAACACTGAAATCCTTATCGGTACAAGGAAGAACCAACACTAGTGCCGTAGTCAACCTTCGTTTCAACTCCTGAAAGCTTTCTTCACAACGAAGTGTCCACACATACGGTTCTCCTTTCCGAGTGAGCTTAGTCAATGGTAGTGCCAACTTCGAAAATCCTTCAATGAATTTCCGATAATAGCTAGCCAAACCCAAAAAACTCCGCATTTCAGTAACCGACTTGGGCACTGCCCATTCCATAACCGCTTCAACCTTTGAAGGGTCGATAACTACCCCTTCCTTGGATATTACATGTCCGAGAAAGTTCACCAATTCCGACCAGAAATCACATTTAGACAATTTAGCATACAACTGGTTCTTACTCAAGAGTTCTAGAACAATCCTCAGGTGCTCAGCATGTTCCTCTCGGCTTTTGGAGTAAACCAAAATGTCATCAATAAATACCACTACGAATAAATCCAAATACGGATGAAAAATCCGATTCATGTAGTCTGTAAATATTGATGGGGCATTCGTTACACCAAAAGGCATAACCAAATACTCAAAATGTCCATACCTTGTCCTAAAAGCAGATTTAGGAATGTCTCCCGCCTTCACACGAAGTTGGTGGTAACCCGATCGAAGATCGATCTTTGAAAACACCACCGCTCCCCTCAATTGATCCATCAAGTCATCAATTCGAGGATTTATTCTTGATAGTAACCTTGTTCAATTGTCTGTAGTCGGTACACAACCGCATACTACCATCTTTCTTCTTAACCAACAAAACAGGCACACCCCACGGCGAGACACTAGGACGAATAAACTTCTTGGCCAATAAGTCCTCGACCTGCTTTTTCAACTCGGCCAATTCTAATGGTGTCATCCTATAAGGAGCTATAGATATGGGTCCCGTTCGAGGTACCAAATCAATAGAGAATTCCACTTCCCTCACTGGTGGTAACTCCGGGATGTCACCAAGGAATACCTCAGGGAACTCACGAACTATCGGAATGTCCTCAACTCTGGGTTTCTCAATAACCTCCAGGGCTGCCAACAACATAAACACGACTCCTCCCTCCTTACAGGAAGTCCTGACTTCCTTTGCCGATAACGGCTTCATGTTATTAACCTCATCAGAAACCTCATCTAGACTCCCAAATACCACGGTCTTATCGGCACAATTAAGCATTACATGATTCGCCGACAACTAGTCCATCCCCAGAATTAGATCCAACTGGGATAATGGTAACCAGATTAAATCCACGGTAAAAGTCCTACCGTTTACAACTACTGGACATCGAGACACCAATACAGGCACATCAGTTGGGGTGGATACGACCAAGTCGAAAGGCAACGACTCAGTTTGCAATTTCAATCTATCCACACATTCAATAGATACAAAGGAGCGTGTCGCTCCCGAATCAAACAACACAAAAAGGGGAATACCTGTCACCATGCAATTACCTTTTATCAGGCCATCTACACCCGAAGCCTCTGCACCACTCATGGTGAATACTCTGCCGGTTGATCGAGGTCGTTCAGCACTAACAGCATTCATACTCTGCCGTAATTTGGGACAATGCCTCTTAAGATTCCCACTCTCCTTGCAGTAAAAGTAGCTAAGTGTGGTTCCGGGGAAAGAATCACCAAAGTGCTTTCGGCCGCATTTGTTACACCAGGATGGAGAGTTTTGTTGCGACCCTCCAGCGTTGGCATGAGTTCTTGACCCATGCGGAGTATATCCTCTGTTACTCATAGGCGAGGAATAAGGCTTCCCTTCTTCCGGAAACGCCTTACCCTTACCCTTCCCGTGCACAAAATTCCTTTGGGGCCCAAAATTCTTGGGAGGGAGTGATCTTGGCGCCATCACTTCATCCGCTTTCATATCATCCTCGACCATTCAACACTTGTTGACCAATGTAGAAAAGTCGGAGATCTCTTGATGCCTAAGCATCATTTTCAACTTGGGCTTTAAACCCGATTCAAACTTCGAACACTTGGACCTTCCATCTGCCTCCAACTTAGAGTAAGGGCAAAATCGGGCCAATTCTTCAAATTTGGCCGCATATTCTCCTACCGACAGGTTACCCTGTTCCAACCTCAAGAATTCCATCTCTTTCTAACTCCTCAGATCAGCAGGAAAATACTTCCGAAGGAATTTCTCTCTGAATGTACACCAGATAATCACTTGCCCTTCAGCCTCCATTTGGCGCCGAGTGAATTCCCACAAGTTCTTGGCCTCCTTCACTATAATATAGGTGGCATATGCCAATTTCTGAGCATCAGAATAGCTAATAGCCTTGAAAATCCTCTCTAGTCCCTAAATCCATTCTATGGCAGCATCAGGAGCGAACCCACCTTGAAACTGACTGGGGTTCCTCCTGTAGAATTAATCCAATCCTTGATACTCAGCCGGACCGGGTGGAATCAAAGGTTGTGAACTCGGGCTTGGTGCAGGGTTCTGGTTCAGGTTATACAAGTTCGCATTGACTTGCTGCAACGCCGCCACCATCTGAGCCAACAAATTGTTTGGGACATTCTGACTCGCTCCCCTGCCGCTTCCTCTTCCTCTTCCTGCCATGAGTACCTGTTTATATCTTCTCTTGTCAGAAACAGAATTTTGTCTAGAAAAAGTTCACATAATCACTTAGAAATTAGTACAGATCAAACAATTTTCCGCGTATAAGATCACAAAGAAGCATGCAAGGCCATATCCTAGAACGCATGATTAACTATGCTCTGATACCATATTGTAAGGACCGAAATTCTACACTTGAAAATTTTCATCTTATCTTATTCTTTATGCATTCATTTCCTCATAAATTTTACCGACAATTCTCAACCCCATATTTAACTCTCACTTTCCCATTCCTACTCCTTTCATATTTCAAAATGACACACATACTTAATCGACAGAAAATCATAATTCATTTCAATATGTCATGCAACGACCGCATACAACTAGCTATGGGTTTCCAAAATAACCATAGCTACGAATATCCAGAGTTACAATAAATCATGTAAGTTATATATCCATAGGTACAAAATATTTCAACTAATCCAATAAGCACTCATGTACAAAATAGTGCAATTAAATGAAACCAAAATATAAAACTCCTAAAGCTTCCAAAAATGAGACCACCTCATGTCACCTGTTTATCTGCAATAGGATTATCAATAACAAAAGCACAAACACATAAAGGAGTAAGTCATTAATTCAATAAACGTCATTATAAGATAATCCACATTAGAAAAGGTTAGTAAATCACTCTGAAATTCATTTTCTGTGCTACATTACTTGAGCCAAAGTCGCTACACCCCTTAGAGTTAGCTAAAAGCAATTTCTCATCTCTTTTATAAAGAAAACATGCCACATAAACTTGGGCCGAAGTGTTGCCACATAAACTCGGGCCGAAGTGTTGCCACATAAACTCGGGCCGAAGTGTTGCTACATAAACTCGAGCCGAAGTGTTGCCACATAAACTCGGGCCGAAGTGTTGCTACATAAATTCGAGCTGAAGTGTTGCCACATAAACTCGGGCCGAAGTGTTGCTACATAAACTCGAGCCGAAGTGTTGCCACATAAACTCGGGCCGAAGTGTTGCCACATAAACTCGGGCCGAAGTGTTGCCACATAAACTCGGGCCGAAGTGTTGCTACATAAACTCCAGCCGAAGTGTTGCCACATAAACTCGGACCGAAGTGTTGCCACATAAACTCGGGCCATATTGTAAGGACCGAAATTCTACACTTGAAAATTTTCATCTTATCTTATTCTTTATGCATTCATTTCCTCATAAATTTTACCGACAATTCTCAACCCCATATTTAACTCTCACTTTCCCATTCCTACTCCTTTCATATTTCAAAATGACACACATACTTAATCGACAGAAAATCATAATTCATTTCAGTATGTCATGCAACGACCGCATACAACTAGCTATGGGTTTCCAAAATACCCATAGCTACGAATATCCAGAGTTACAATAAATCATGTAAGTTATATATCCATAGGTACAAAATATTTCAACTAATCCAATAAGCACTCATGTACAAAATAGTGCAATTAAATGAAACCAAAATATAAAACTCCTAAAGCTTCCAAAAATGAGACCACCTCATGTCACCTGTTTATGTGCAATAGGATTATCAATAACAAAAGCACAAACACATAAAGGAGTAAGTCATTAATTCAATAAACGTCATTATAAGATAATCCACATTAGAAAAGGTTAGTAAATCACTCTGAAATTCATTTTCCGTGCTACATTACTTGAGTCAAAGTCGCTACACCCCTTAGAGTTAGCTAAAAGCAATTTCTCATCTCTTTTATAAAGAAAACATGCCACATAAACTTGGGCCGAAGTGTTGCAACATAAACTCGGGCCGAAGTGTTGCCACATAAACTCGGGCCGAAGTGTTGCTACATAAACTCGAGCCGAAGTGTTGCCACATAAACTCGGGCCGAAGTGTTGCTACATAAATTCGAGCCGAAGTGTTGCCACATAAACTCGGGCCGAAGTGTTGCTACATAAACTCGAGTCGAAGTGTTGCCACATAAACCTGGGCCGAAGTGTTGCCACATAAACTCGGGCCGAAGTGTTGCCACATAAACTCGGGCCGAAGTGTTGCTACATAAACTCCAGCCGAAGTGTTGCCACATAAACTCGGGCCGAAGTGTTGCCACATAAACTCGGGCCAAAGTGTTGCTACATAAACTCGAGCCGAAGTCGCTAACCATTTATGGTCGGCTAAAAATACATTTCCTTTTCATTGATTTCACTATCAATCATACCCAGTGAATCCACGCAATCCTTATTACGAACATACTCATATATGTTTATAATAAATACGTGATTCACCAATTAATCCTTGCACAACCAGAAAATACAAACATTTTCCATTTCAAATGTGCAAATTAAAGACTTATCCTTACCTTGGTGAGTGTTGGGTTGGGTTCTTGGTAACTGTACTAGTTCCACCGACACCGCCGCCAACTCTAGGATCTTTCCTCATTCACACCATGCAACACAATGTTAGTCATTTATCCCAAATATCATATAAACAACTTATATTGCATCATTTAACTATACAAGATATTCATCATATTTTCAATGTTGCTAAAATACTTTCATCATAAGTTTACAACATCCAAAACATACATATTCATCTCATATTTTCAACATTAGAAAGTAAACTCATCTTCTACTAATAACATTTTACCCATTTTCCCTCTTAACCCCATTTTCACTTAAGGGTTTTTGGGTTTTCATGAATCAACCCACAAACCCCCTCCTTTCTTGAAATACTAACTCTATACCAAGCGTTTACAAGATAAAATAACATAAAACGAACCATAACTCAGAAGGGTGAGTTTCCATGGTTTCTCTCGTTTTGAGAAGAGATCCAACATACACAAAACAAGTTTCAAAGGGAAGAAGAGAGTTAGAATCAAGAGATCAACCTTTTCTCAAGCTTCTAAACGACTCACAAGTCTTCTTGCTCTTGAAAATGCTCCCTTCTCTCACTTCTCTCTAGATTAACCCTCATAAAGGTGTTTGGGGTCCCCTATTTAATGTAACAGCGTCGGATTCTCGCTTAAGCGAGCCCTTTCTCGCTCAAGCGAGAAAATCCCGCCTATTTTAAAAACTCAGATCTGACCCTCTCGCTCAAGCGAGAATCTCACAGTCTCAACAGTCCCAAAATGCCATTTCTCGCCCAGGCAAAACAACTCTCGCTCAGGCGAGAATCCTCCAGTATAGCCCAGGATTTCACCCTCCCAGGTGAGCCTTTCTCGCCCAGGCGAGAATCTCTCACTCAAGTGAGGATCCCAGGACTGATACTATAATTTTAAAGACTTAAATTTAGGGTGTTACATCTAGAACTCTGTCTGTAAAATTTGATCATGTTGTAGTTGCAATTGAAGAGTCAAAAGATCTTGAACACTTCAAGATTGATGAGCTGCAAGGGTCATTGGAGGCACAAGAGCAGAGATTTTTGGAAAGAATGGTTGATAGACAATGAAAACAGGCCTTGAGTGTCCAGTTTAAGAAAAGGAACTATGGACACAATGACAAACATAGAATAGATAGTGGAAGATGGTTTAGTGGTAGGAAAGGTGATACTGATTGTCAAGGATCCAACAAGAGAGACTCAACTAGCTCAAGCTATGTCTCTTAAGCAAAGCACAACAAGAAGAGTAGCTATATCAACAATGGTATCAATGGGAAGAAAAAGTGGGACAAGAGCAGGATCTAATGCTTTACTTGTAGAGATTGTGGTTACTTTGCTTCAGAGTGTAAACTGAAAAAGAAGAGCAAAGAGGCAGAAGCTAGATTAGTCCAGGATGAGGACTCATATGAAGAAGTTCTTCTGATGACAAAAAAGAGAAGCTCTTCGATGATGAAGGAAGTGACTGAGATGGAACACTAATAGTGACTACCAAGAATGATCAACAATCTTCAGATAATTGGTACTTAGACACTAATTGCTCTAATCATATGACTGGACACAAGGAATGGTTCATTTCTCTAGATGATTCCGTGAAGACCAAGGTAAAGTTTGCATATGACATCTTTGTCATTGTAGAAGGAGTTGGAAAAATCAAGATTAATAGGAAGATGGTATGGTTTCCTATATTTTCAATGTCCTATATGTGACAAAAATGAAGAACAATCTCATTATCAATTGTTAGAAAAAAAGTATAATATGAAATTGGAAAATAGAATGATGAATGTTTATAACAAGAACAAGATTCAGATCTTAAAGGATCCACTTTCAAAAACAAAACCTTTAAGATTAGCATTCACGTTGGTGATAACAAGTGCTTAAAGTTTATGATCGGTGATAATTGGATTTGGCACCAAAGGCTTGGTCATTTGAACTTTAGAAATATGGAGATGTTGAGCAAACAGAAGATGGTTGTTGGGTTGCCTGACATAAAAACTCCAAGTGAGTTATGTGAAGAATGCATCACAAGCAAGCAATCTAGAAACTCATTCAAGACTCAGATAGATACAAGATCTACCAAGCCATTGGAGATTGTATACACTGATGTGTGTGGGCCACTTGAAGTTTAATCAATTGGTGGAAATCAATACTTTGTGACTTTCAAGGATGATTTTACTAGAAAACTATGGGTTTATTTATTGAAGAGGGAGATTGAAGTGTTCAACAGATTTAGAAACATCAAGGCACTTGTAAAAAAGCAGAGTGGATTTAAGCTGAAATTTCTAAGAAGTGATGGTGGTAGTGAGTATATATCTCATGAGTTTCAAAACTTTTGTGAAGCAGGAGGAATAATTAATTAGATAGTGGCACCCTACACCACAACACAATGGAACAACAAAGAGAGTAAATAGATCCATTCTCAACATATCTAGGAGTATACTGAAGACAAAGCAGCTTCCTAAGAAGTTCTAGACTGAAGCCATAACTACAACAACTTATATAATCAATAGAATTCCTACAAAGAAGTTGAAGGGAGTAACACTAGAAGAAGCTTGGTCAGGGATTAAGCCAAGTGTGAAGCATCTTAAGGTGTTTGGCTCGATCTGCTATAGACATGTACCTGATGCTAAGAGGAAGAAGTTGGATGATAAATGAGAAAAACTCATCTTCCTAGGATATCAGTCAACTGATGCTTACAAGGCTTTTAATCCAAAGACAAACTCACTCATATTCAGCAGGGATCTCAAGATTGATGAAACTCAATCATGGGAATGGAATCCAAACAATGAGAAAACAAACAAGAGAGGTCAAATGGACATAGACAACATTCCTGTTATGCCAGAAGAACAAGCAACAAGAACATAAACTCAATATGCAGTTGAGAGACCTCATAGGCAGAGACAAGCTCAACTATATTGAGAGATTATCAAGTTTTCTCAGATACTACAATCACAGCTGAGGGTGACTTTTTTCATATGGCATTGTTAGTAGAAATGGAACCTGTGTCCTTTGATCAAGAAATCAGAGAAACCTATTGGATTGAAGCTATGAAGGAAGAAATCAAATCAATTGAGAGAAATAATAGTTGGGAACTCACTACACTACCCAAAGGAAAGAAGACTATTTCAGTGAAGTAGGTCTACAAAGTGAAGTTGCAGCCTAATGGAACAATAGCTAAATACAAGGCTAGATTGGTTGCTAAGGGATTCTTGCAGAAACCAAAAGTGGATTATTATGAAGTATTTGCACCTGTGGCTAGGATGGAAATTGTGACACCCTGAATTTAAAGTCATTGAATTATAGTGTCAGTCCTGGGAGTCTCGCTTGATTAAGGATGACAATGGGTACCCGGATCCGAGGATACCCGCAAAAAATACCCGCAACGGGTCGGGGCTGGGTCCATGTTTTGGACCCGTGGGTAATTGAGACCCGACAATTTTAAGACCCGCTGTTAGATGGGTCTGGGTCCGGGTAATAAGGTACCTAGACCCGGGGTACCCGGACCCGCTATTTCTTCCTATATATAAGAACCTAATTGTAATATCATGTATAATATCATATTATATTAATCCATAATTATAATACAATATTAATTCATAAATGTGATGTTATGTTGTTAAGTAATGATATTATGTTGTTAATTCATATGTATAATGTGATGTTATGTTAATCGAAGAGTTCATACTAAATGAACTTTTCATCCTAATATTAAAGTTGTTTTTAATGTTTGTTAGAGTAAAATGAATTGTGTTTAATAGTCAAGTTACGTTGTTTTTTAAAATTTTAAATTAAATTTTATAATTTTTTTTCTCTTGCTAATTGCCTAAATAACATATAAGATCGTATGAAACAAATACATAAATGCATAAATTATTTTCGATTATTTTTAATATTTTTGAATTTATGGGTACCCATGGATCCGTTGGGTACCCAAGGACCCGTAGGTAGCATACCCAGTGGGTATTAGCATGGGTCTGGGGCCGGTCTGGGGCGGGTCTGGGTCCAAAAAATAAACAGTGAGTCGGGTCTGCGTAATGCACTACCTGGATCCATCCAGACCCATTGCCATCCATACGCTTGAGCGAGAAAAGTGTCACCTGGGCGAGAGAGGCTCACCTGGGTGAGTGAAATACTAGGCTATACTTAAGGATTCTCGCTTGAGCGAGAGGATCCTCGCTTGAACGAGAGATGTCTCGCCTGAGCGAGAGTTTTCTCGCTTGGGCGAGAAGTGGCATTCTGGGCCTGTCGAGGCTGGGAGATTCTCGCTTGAGCGAGAGGGTCAGATCTGAGCTTTTAAAATGGGCGGGATTTTCACGCTTGAGAGAGAATCGGCTCGCTTGAGCGAGAACCCGATGTTGTTACATTAAATAGGGAACCCCAAACACATTTTAGGGTTAAAAATTGAAGAGAAGTGAGAGAATAGAGCATTTTCAAGAGCAATGAGCCTTGATACTCATCTAGAAGCTTGAGAAGAGGTAAAAACTCTTGATTCTAACTCTCTTCTTCCCTTTGAAACTTGTTTTGGGCATGATGGGTCTCTTCTCAAATCGTGTTAAACCATGGAAACTCATCCTTTGGAGTTATGGTTCGTTTTATATTGTTTCTCTCTTGTAAACTCTTGGTTTAGAGTTGGTATTTGATGAATGGGAAGGTTTTGTGGGTTGATTCATGAAAACCCCAAAAGCCCCAAAATGAGAATATGAGTAAAGGGGGAAATGAGTGAAATGTTAGATGTAGGAGATGAGTATAAGTTCTAATGTGGAATATGAGATGAATATGTATGTTTTAGATGTTTGGGAACATTGGAAATGTATGAATCTCTTGTATGGTTAAAGATGAAATATGAGTTGTTTATGTGTTATTAAAATGATTAACATTGTTGTTATGTGGTGGGAATGAGGAAAGATCCTAAGGTTGGAGGCGGCGTCGGTGGAACTTGTAAAGCCACAAAGAACCAAACCCAACACTCACCAAGGTAAGGGATAAGTGTCTCCATTATTTATGAGATGACGTGAACATTGTATGAGTATGAGCCATTGTGTTTATAATAGTTGTGATGTGGACCACCTTTATGGTGTAGGCCTATCCCAAGTGGTAGTGGATTATCTTATGATGTGTGCCTACCCGAAGTGGTAGTGGATTATTGAGTGTTGTGCCTACCCGAAGTGGTAGTGGATTATTGTGTGTTGTGGACCTACTCGGTGTGGTAGTGGATTATCGTGCGTTGTGGACCTACCCGGTGTGGTAGTGGATTATCTTTATGTTGTGAACCTACCTGGTGTGGTAGTGGATTATCTTAAGTGGTGGACCTTCCCGAAGTGGTAGTGGATTATCTTTGAGGTATAAACGGGCCGGATGTGGCAAAGTGTAAATTTGAGGCAAAATGTAAATGATGAACTGAAAGTGCTTTGGAATAAATGAATATGCATGCTATAGAATATATATTATGAGATATATATACTATAGGGTGAATATGGATTAAATAAGAAAAGAGAAAAGAGATACTAGCGTTTATATTTATGTATTTAAGTAATGTATTTCATTTCAATGCTTATGTATACTTTAAATGTGGGTTTTCATATGCAATTATTATTGAATTAACAACTTACTCCCATGTGTTTCGTGTGTTGCTATGATAATCCCATTGTAGGTAAACGGATGAATTGAGGATGCTGGATTTGGAGTCTTAGGAGTTTTTAAATCTGAATTTTCTTCTTTTGTGTTTTGTATTATGACTGACTAAGTGCCATTTTTGGGATAATTGTAATTCTGATCATTGTAACACTGGATATGTGTAGCTATGGGTATTTGGAAAACCCATAGCTAGTTGTATGTGGTAGTTACTGAGAAGTATTAATATGAATTATGTTTTTCTGCAGTTAAGGTAACATGATATGAAACCGAATTAGTATGATTTAAAGTTATGAGTTAATTAAAGAAATGTATGCATGATGTAACATGGGGAATTAAGCTTAAAGGTTTAAAATAAAAACAAAATTTTCAAGGGTAGAATTTGGGTCCTTACAGAAATAGTTAGACTTGTCATAGCTATAGCAAGTTCAGAGAATTGGGGTATATGTCAAATGGATGTCAAGTCAACCTTCTTGAATGGTCCACTAGACAAGGAAGTGTATATGACTCAACCACTTCGCTTTGAGGTTCTAGGTCAAGAATAGAAAGTGTACAAGCTACACAAAGCACTCTATGGGCTGAAACAAGCTCCTAGAGCATGGAATAAAAGGATATATGGCTTTCTTGTAAAGCAAGGACTCTCTAGATGTACAAGTGAGCATGGAATCTACATCAAGGGTACACCTAATGAAGCATAAATAATAATATGATCATATGTAGATGACCTGCTCATAATTGGCTGCAAAGATAAAGAGATTGAAAGCATAACGAATGGACTCAAGTTAGAATTTTAGATGTCTGACTTGAGTTCACTTTCTTACTTCCTAGTAATTGAATTTCTTAGGACAGAGAGAGGTATACTCATGCACCAAAGGAAGTATACCTCAGATGTACTGAGAAGATTCAACATGATGGAATGTAATCCATCTAGTACACTAGTTGAAACATGGAATGCTTTGTGCAAAGGGAATCCAGATGAAAAGAAGAAGTGGATTCAACCCTCTACAGGCAAATGATAGGCTCACTAAGGTATATATGTAATTCCAGAAAAGATATAAGCTATGGTGTGGGGTTGGTACGTAGATACATGGAGGAACCTAAGCATTCTCACATGATGATAGTCAAGAGAGTGTTTAGATACTTGAAGGGAACCTTGGACTATGGAGTTATATTCCCTACTCATAGCAACAAACACACATTAACAATGATTTAATACACAAATGCAGATTGGAGTGGTGACAAAGATGAGAGGAAGAACACCATAGGCTATCTATTCAAGCTAAATGAAGTCGTTGTGAGCTGGAGTTCGAAGAAGAAGAAAGCAATGGCTTTCTCTTCTTGTGAAGCATAATACAAAGCTACTTGCTTGGGATGTTGCCACACTATGGTTGCAGTCTCTACTTGAAGAAATTGGCCTATACCATGAGCAATTCATGCTGCTACTAGTAGATAACAAGTCAACTATCAACCTGGGAAAAAGTCTCATTGCCAAATACCATTTCCTAAGAGATCAAGTGGAGAAAGGGAAGCTAAAGCTAGAATTTTGTAAGTCTGAAAAATCAACTTGCAGATATTCTTACAAAGCCATTAAAGAGAATTACATTTGAAGCTCAAAGAGATCAGTTGGGGATGATGAATCTAGCAAGTATGAATTAAGGATGTGTTTTAGAAAGTTGTACTTTCTATTTTTGTTTCATTGTGATTGATAGAGGTAGAGGTGGCAAAATTATCCATAGTCCATCCAAACTCATCCAAATGGACTCCATTTAATAGAGCTAAATAAATTTTTTTATTTTTGTTTCATTGTGATTGTGATAGTGTTGATAAGGAGATAGATTTGAATCCATCCATTATATCCAATGAGTATCCGTTGATATATCCATTTGGATGGATACCCAATTCATCCAAAAAAACAAAAAACAAAATAAAAAGTGATGTTCTTTGCTTTTCAATTTCATTTAATATTTAAGAAAATTAAATTCAACCAAATTCATCTATGATTTTCACTCTCAATTTTAATATTTTATTAAATTTATATCAATCATAAGACATTTGTATGTAGTTAATATTAAAAGTTTATTATTAAGTACATAACATATATAAGTATGAGAAAAAATGTATGCACTAACAGTGTATGAGTTTTATTCATTACCATTGCAACATCCACCATTTATATTTAACCATTAATGACTTCAAAAGAAGTAATCCAAATGAATGGTGAGTGATGGAGTGATTATGTATAAATCTTTACAATGATAGTGCATAGATATTATATATTTGTTGAAAACTTTACAAGTAAAACCTTAAATATTGCATGCTCATAATTGCAATTTTTTTAAAAGTTCAAAAAATCATTTAAAAAAAAATCACTTTTTAAAAGTGTTTTTAAATGATTTTAAAAGTGTCTTTTAAAAGGTAATTTTAAATCTTTATACTGATAGTGCATAGATATTACACTCTCTAAGTATTTGTTAAAAACTTTGCAAGTAGAACCTTAAATATCATATGCTCATAGAATATTGCAATTTTTTTAAAAGTTCAAAAAATCACTTTTTAAAAGATAATTTTAAAAAATGTTTTGTTGAGATAATAGTTTTTAAAATAATGATTTTCTTCAATAGTAGTTTTAGTTTTAATAAAAAAACAAATGGATTGGATATTCATTCATCCAAATCAATGAAAGTGCAGTCATGGATAGATTGGATTAATTGAATTCACTCATTAAATTTGGATATGAATGAATTGAATAACTTAAAATATAGTTTAAATGAATTTATATAGATTGATGGATGATTTTCCATCCATCCATTAGCATCCAAATCCAAATCCACCCAAATCCATCCATTTGCCACACTTAGATGCAAGACATAATTTGTTATGTAATTTGAGATAAGAGGTATTTATTTTACTATTCAGTCCCATAATAATATTAGGGTGATGATCCACTTACTCCAAGATTAATTTTTTTAAACCTACTCCACATCTTAACCATCAATTCTATAGAAATCCAATGGTTTAGATTTACCCACTAATTCAAACCATTTGATTTCCCTAGAATTGATGACTAAGATGTGAAGTAAGTTTAAAAAACTTACTATCAGAGTCAATGGATCTCTCCTCATAATATTATGAGAATAAAGTATCTCCTTACGCAATGAGATAACTTATCTTCTTAAATTCACTCATTGACTGACATTGTCTTATTTCTTCTTTTTATAATATATATTTAAATGAAAACTTCTAGAAATAAGATAAAAATGACACATATCAAACAATATGTATATTTAAGGAGATAAATTATCTCATTATATAAAGAAATATTTTATTCTCTAATAATATTCATTTTTATTTGGTAAAATTTAGTAAAAAGAGAATATTTCCATATAAAATAAAACAATAAAAAAAATAAGAAGATTTGTTAAATAAAAAGCTACATACTCAATGTTTCAAGTAACATTATAATATTTATACATTATCATTATAAAGATTTATATACAGTCATTATAATATATACTATTCATTTAGATTATTTTTTCTAAAATATTTTTAAAAATTAAATATGAATATTCAATAATACATTATTAGTGTATCTACGATTACCGCATACATATTTCTGTTGACATAATTTCATTTAGTCTTTAAGAGAAGTCGTGAATATGCACGACTTCACATGACAATAATCCAAAACAATGTCATGGATCTTGGCGGCAATTTATATGAAGAAAAAAAATATTCAATTTCGTAGGATCAATGTTTGTGACTTTTTTTTAGGTAGAAAAAGAAAATTGTAACCGTTAATTAAACATGAATACTTTATATTACCGAAGAGACAAATACCACATAATAATAAATAAAAAATAATAATAAAACTTTTATTTTTTAAATTAAAATGAAATTACATTTTTATCATTAAAAATATGAGGAGAAACCACAATCTCTCACAAATTTGACACCACCATCTCTAATTTTGTGGCCAATATACGAAGTATAAACGGAATCTTAATCAACCCAAAGATTCTTTCCCTATTTTTTTGGCCAACCTTTTTTGAAATCTCTATGTAGAATCCAATTTCAGTTGGAACTTGATACTATAATGACACTAACTTTATGCTATGTTAAATCATGACAAGGATATCCCAAAAATATGTGAATAATTTATTGCGAATGTAAACACCAACAAACACCAACCTAAGTGAATGACAAAACCCCATATCTAAAAGACAACTTTCCTTGCGTATTAAGGTGTATTTCTAGGCTCAATAGATGCCATTTTCTAACATGACGTATTCTTTAGTTATTTTATAAGTTAGACTTTTATTAAAATTTGCTATCAAAGTTTATAGGTGTTTCATGTTTGCATTGCCCACTTGCCAAATGAAAGCAACTACGCTTACATGGACACTTTGGGGAAGTTGAAGGAAAAAGATATGTTGGGAAGTAAGTCTCACATTGCCTACCTCATTGTTTCGGGATTTAAATATCTGTTGGACTATTTCTCTCATTGCCAATTGGTTTTGAGATGAATCCTTCAACAATTGGATGTTAACAATGCATTTCTCCATGGGGATTTGAATGAAGAAATTTATATGACTCTTCCACCAGGATTTCATGGAAATTCCACCAAGGTTTGCCAACTTCATAAGTCTCTTTATGGTTTAAAACAGGCTAGTAGGCAATGATATTCAAAGTTGTCTTCTGCTCTAATGTCGTTTGGCTATGTTCAATCTAATGCAGATCATTCCTTATTTCTGAAGCGTTCTGGTGATCATTTTACTGCCCTTTTAATCTATGTGGATGACATTGTTTTAGGTGGAAATTGTATGGTTGAGATTGAATATGTTAAGCAATTCTTGGATGGTAACTTTAAAATCAAAGACCTAGGATCTTTGAGGTATTTCCTTGGTCTAGAAATAGCTAGAACTAAAGCTGGAATCTCGCTTAATCAGAGACAATACACACTTGAGCTTCTTGAAGATTCTGCTCTATTAGGAGCTAAACCTGCAACCACCTCTTGTATACCTTCAGTGAAATTACAAGCTGATCAAGGTGAACTACTATCAAATCCTTCTTTCTTATAGAAGATTAGTTGGTAGATTATTATATTTAACCACAACAAGACCTGACATAAGCTTTGCTGTTCAACAGCTTAGTCAGTTTATTTCTGCTCCTCGTGTCCCTCATTTTAATGCCGCCATTCGTGTATTGAAGTACTTGAAATTGTCTCCTGCAACCGGTTTGTTCTTCAAAGCATCATCTGATCTCCATCTCACTGGCTTTAGTGATTCAGATTGGGCTAGTTGTTTGGATACACGCAAATCCATCACAGGATATTGTGTCTTCATTGGAAGTTCTTTGATTTCTTGGAAATCAAAGAAACAATCCACAGTATCACGTTCCTCAACAGAAGCCGAGTACCGTGCACTAGCATCTCTAACTTGTGAAATCCAATGGCTAACATATTTGCTTCATGATTTCTCTATATTTTTTAACCAAGCCAATTTCTATTTACTGTGACAATAAATCTGCCATATATCTTGCACATAATCCAGCTTTTCATGAACGGAGCAAACACATTGAAATAGATTGTCATGTGGTTCGAGAGAAGATCAAATTGGGTCTCATACATCTATTGCCAGTTTCTTTCGCTGCTCAGTTGGCTGATGGTTTCACAAAACCTCTAGCCACCACTTCCCATCAGAATATTATGTCCAAGTTGGGCCTTTCCAATATACATAGTCCCACTTGAGGGGGCATATCAAAATAGTTAATGTATGAATTGGAAATTAGTTGAAATATGGGGAGCTTTAATGATAGCTATGATTATGTTTTAATAGCTAATTTATTGATAGTTATGATTCTACCTTAATTATGATTCTCCCTTAATAGCTAATTGATAGCTACGATTCTGTTTTAATATGGATGATTCTCTGTAACTATTTATTTGAGCTTGACTCACTTATGATAATGTAGAAAATCAAATACAATTTCTATCCATTATTTTATTTTCTGATTTCTTAGATGGTATCAGAGCAATCAATGTCATATTCTCATAATGCTAATAATGCAATTTCTCAAGTTAACTCCTCACAACATGACATGGGAGGTAAGTTGCAATCACAATGGACTCTTGATACAGGTGCCACAAACCATATTATATTTCATCTTGATAATTATATCTCTTATCACAAAATTGATCCCATTTCCATAACTTTGCCTAATGGTACCCTAGTTACTGCAACTATGGCAGGAAGTGTCCCATTAAGTTGTACTTTGACACTTAGTCATATTCTCTTCGTACCTATCTTTACTGTTAATTTGATTTCTGTCACTAAATTACTTAGTTCTCAACAGTGTCATCTTATTTTCAATAACAAAATGTGTTCCATTGTACAGACATCTACCAAAAGAATGATTGGTACAACTGAACTTTGCAATGAGTTGTATGTGATACAAGGTGCAAAATCAAGTTCAAGTGCAGCTATGACTACATCAAATCAGTCAATTCTTTGGCATTTAAGATTGGGTCATATATCAACTTCTAGGTTTAAAGTAGTCACTCAACAATTTCCTTTTATTCCATTTTCTAGTATACCTCCTTGTGATATTTGTCATCTCTCTAGACAAAAGAAACTTCCTTACTGTCAAAGTGATTCACATTCAAATAAATTTTTTGACTTGTTGCATGTTGACATATGGGGTCCTTATTCAGTTCCCTCCATACATGGCCATAGATTTTTACTTACACTTATTGATGATTTTTATAGGTTTACTTGGGTGATTCTCATGAAATCAAAATCTGAAACTAGACAACATTTAACTCAATTCATAGCTTACATAAAGACACAATTTAATACCAAACTCAAGTGTATATGAAGTGACAATGGGGGTGAGTTCCTTATGCATGATTTTTATCTTTCCAATGGAATTTTACATCAAAGGACTTGCATTGGAACCCCTCAACAAAATGGTGTTGTTGAGAGGAAACATCAACATATTCTAAATGTTACAAGATCCTTATATTTTCAAGCCTCTTTGCCACCTAATCTTTGGAATTTTTCAGTCACTCATGCTGTCCATTTGATAAATAGAATACATTCACCACTTTTACAACACAAATCACCTTATCAGATCATTTTTAGCAAACTACCTACTTTTTATCACCTCAAAGTTTTTGGTTGTCTTTCTTTTGCATCAACCATTTTAGCTAATAGAACCAAATTTCAGCCTAGAGCAAGAAAATCTGTTTTTCTAGGTTATAAGGAAGGTGTCAAAGGTTATATTCTCTATGATTTAAACTCCAATGAGTTATATGTCTCTAGAAATGTAATTTTTTATGAGCATGTCTATCATTTTGCTTCAATTACAAAAAATCCTTCATCAAACACTCTTCCATCTCTGCAATCATTTTCATTATTATCTGATGATTCATTTCCTATACCTCTTGTGGCTAATATTGAACCTATTGAGTCATCACCCACTTTGCCTATTGATAATACCATACCTTTACATAATCCCCCTTTGCCTACCAGAACATCAACAAGAGTAGCTCACAGGCCCAGTTACTTAAAGGATTATCACTGCAACCTAGTCAAGGCCAGCTCATCCACACATTCTCTAGGTACTCCTTACCCTCTCTCTTCTGTTTTATCTTATGTCAATTGTACACCATCTTATAAACATTTTTGTCTCATTGCTTCTTCTAACCCTGAACCTAAGACTTTTTCACAAGCCTCTAAAATGCAGTGTTGAAAGGATGCAATGAGAACTGAGATTAAGACTCTTGAGGATAATGGAACTTGGTCCGTAGTTGATCTCCCATCTGGAAAAATTCCTATAGATTGCAAATGGGTTTATAAAGTCAAATATCATGCCAATGGGACTATTGAGAGGTATAAGGCAAGATTGGTTGCTAAGGGATTCATACAAATGGAGGGTGTTGATTACTTTGACACTTTTAGTCCAGTCCTAAAATTGACTACATTCAGACTACTTCTTGCTTTAGTTGCTTCTAAAATATGGAACCTTAACATGGTATCAGAACTAGAGCTCAACTTCTTCCCGATTGTCATGGGCCAAAAGATGCCCTTTAGTTATGGGTCAAAGGTTACCCTTCGCCTGAACCGGCAGACTTATGTGGAGGGGGCATGTTGGGAAATAAGTCTCACATCGCCTACCTCATTGTTTCGGGAATGGTTTAAATATCTGTTGGGCTACTCCTCTCATTGCGAATTGGTTTTGAGATGGAACCTTAACATTTGTCATGAAAAAAATAGTTGAGTTGAGATTTATATGAAATTATTTTATTACTTCTTGGCTAATAGGTGTTATATACTTATATCTACAGTAAATTTATTCTATGTTCATTCTTTTCTTTTTAGTTAAGGGGTGATAATTATACGGTATAGAGTAATCATCCTCATATACCCGCATTTTAATAAGTACTTATAAATATTTATATTCTTTTCTAAATAGTAATTTTAATATTCGTCCTAGTAGTCATTAGAAATTAAACCATTAAATCCATACCACAATGATCAATACCCGCAAATCCAAGAGAAAAAAATATAAAAAATCTTCAACATTGAACACAAACTTTTCTAGTAACTAGTTACACCCTATAGTTACTGAAAAATAAATAGATCTAACACGGTACATAACAAATTGTATCAAAAAAAGAGTATAATAAATCAAATTAAATTATTTTAACGTTTAACAATTTCTCAAGGAATTTCACAATTAATATGAAAGAAAAAAGAAGAATGAGTTAGGACATTTCTTTACAAAAGTCATTTTTAGGAAACAAAATTATTCTTATTTAACCGTCATTATCATAATTCATGATTCATAACATCAATTATCAATTATATCTCTAACTCTTATTATTGTTAAGAGAGAAAGTAGTTTTAGAATAAAGTTGGAACATGAATTGATAAATTTATAGCAGAAAAACGGTAGCAATAGAGATATTAAACATTGATATACGGATTAGGAATTTGATTGAGATTACCATCTCAACCTATTAGTTTCAAATATCTATAATAATACATAATAAAATTAATTTATTATATATGTATAAGTAAGTACAGGTTGTGTGTTAAAGGTTTTGTTTGGGAGTGTAGTTTTGGAGGGGAATGAATGACAATGATGACTTTGGAAAGTCTTCCCCTTGTTTGAGAGTTTGATGAAGGAGAGGGGAAGGTTTTGGAGGGTTTATCAAGACCTCTAAAACCGAAGCACATCTGATGTCCTTAAACGTGTGTCACTACTTCCATGTGTCACTTGGTATGATTGATTGAAAAATATATTTAAGTTAAAAATTTAATAATTAAGTGTTTTTCTGACCAATTACAGCAAGTAACACATGGAGTGACACAATTTATGGGAAATAAGATGTATCCCCTCCAAAACTCTCAATTTATCTATTTTTATAGTTCACTAATTTGAATATTTTGAAAACAAAATGTCAAAATACCTAAATAATTTTAGTAAAGTTATATAATTATATATTATTGTCAATTTCTCATTTCTAATTACACTTTTCAAAGAAAATATAAAAAATATTCTTACATTATCCTTAGTTTATTCTCCCGATCTAAAATTGTCTTCCGTTCTCCTCCTTCCTAATCCTTTGATCCCTCTCCTTCCCTTTTCTTCTTAACTCCCAAAATAGCTATAATGTCCAGTACCCATTGTGACACCCTAAATTTAAAGTCATTAAATTATAGTATCAGCCCTGGGAGTCTCGCTTGAGCAAGAGAATTGTCGCCTGAGCGAGAGAGGCTCACCTAGGCGGGTGAAATCCTGGGCTATACTAAAGGATTCTCGCTTAAGCGAGAGTTGTCTCGCCTGGACGAGAAGTGGCATTTTGGAGCCGTCACTACTGTGAGATTCTCGCTTGAGCGAGAGCGTCAAATCTGAAATTTTAAAAAGGCGGGATTTTCTCGCTTGAGCAAGAATGGGCTCGCTTGAGCGAGAACCCGACGATTTCACTTTAAAATAGAAACCCTCAAACACATTTAGGGGGAGAACTTGAGAGAAAAGAGAGAAGGAGGTGATTTTGGGAGCAAGGACTCGTGGGAAACATCCAGAAGCTTGAGAAGAGATAAATCTCTAGACTCTAACTCTCCTTCTCCCTTTCAAACTTGTTTTGAGATGTATGGGATCTCTTCTCAAAGTATGAGAAACCATGGAAACTCATCCTTTAGAGTTATGGTTCGTTTTATGTTGTTTTTATCTTGTAAACTATTGATTTAGAGTTGGTATTTGATAAATGGAAAGGTTTTGTGGGTTTATTCATGAAAACCCCAAAACCCCCAAAATGAGAATGTGAGTAAAAAGGAAATTGATGAAATGTTTGATGTAGAAGATGAGTTTGTTCTCTAATGTTGATGTATGAGATGAATATGTACGTTTAGGTGTTTGGAAACTCTTAATGAAAGTAGTTTAGAAACATTGAAAATGTGTGAATATCTTGTATGTTAAAAAGATGAGACATGAGTTCTTTATGTGTTATTTTGTGTAAAGTACTGACCTTTGTTGCTGTTTAGTGAGGATGAGGAAAGATCTTAAGGTTGGAGGTAATCGCGGAGGAAACTTGTAAAGTTACTCGGAAACGACCCAAACGCTCACCAAGGTAAGGATAAGTCTTTAATTGTACTTTGTAATGGAAAATATGTGTATTTTCTGGTCGTGAAAATGGTTAAGATTCAAGTCGCTTATTTGTTATAAACAAATATGGGTATGTTCGTAATAAAGGATGCGTGGAATTGCTGTTTATAAATGTATTGAATCACCTTCTTAGTGTAGACTTACCCAACGTGGTATTGAATCACCTTTGTGATATAGACTTACCCAACGTGGTATTGAATCACCTTCGTGGTGTAGACTTACCCAACGTGGTATTGAATCACCTTCTTGGTGTAGACTTACCCAACGTGGTATTGAATCACCTTCTTGGTGTAGACTTACCCAACGTGGTATTGAATCACCTTCTTGGTGTAGACTTACCCAACGTGGTATTGAATCACCTTCTTGGTGTAGACTTATCCAACGTGGTATTGAATCACCTTCACGGTGTAGACTTACCCAACGTGGTATTGAATCACCTTCGTGGTGTAGACTTACCCAACGTGGTATTGAATCACCTTCGTGGTGTAGACATACCCAACGTGGTATTGAATCACCTTTGTGGTGTAGACATACCCAACGTGGTATTGAATCACCCTCATGGTGTAGACTTACCCAACGTGGTATTGAAATCACCTTCGTGGTGTAGTGTTGCCCGAGGTGGCATTGAATAATTAAAGGTTAATCGTAGTAGATGAGAGTACATGGAATATATATACTATAGGGTGAATATGACTAATATGAAAAGGAAAGTGATTTGGAATGGATGAATATGCATGCTATAGAATATATATTATGAGATATATATATACTATAGGGTGAATATGGATAATATGGAAAGAAAAGAAAGAAGATATGATTGGTTACATTTATGTACTTATGTTATGTGTCTCACTCTAATGTTTCCTTTGTATTTTAAATGTGGATTAACCCGTATTGACATTTATTGAGTTAATGACTTACTCCTTTTTGTTTCCTTCGTGTATAGTCAATGTTAATCCCATTGCAGGTAGGTGGGAGATTTAAGGATGTCGTGAGTAGGAGCTTATAGGCTTTTAGTCTCTGAAGCCTTATTTTCATTGTTATGTAATCTAACAGATTGTGTTTTGAACTTAATATTTGTAATCATCTACCTGATATTTGTACATGTTGATAGTCATGAATATCTGTAACCTTGGATATTTGTAGCTATGAGTATTTTGAAATCCAATATCTAGTTGTATGCGGTGGTTACTAAGATGCATTAATATGAATTATGTTTTTCTGTTAAACGAATATGTATGTCGATATTGGTTGATCAATTGAGTGTGAAGAGGAAAGCTAGACTTAAAATAAGGTTATTAAGTTTGCAACTGAGAGTTATAGGAAAATGCATGAAAAATGAATACAATAAAGAAAAAATTTTAAAGGTAGAATTTGGGTTCTTACTGTAACACCCCAAATTTTAATCTTTAAAATTATAGTAACAGTCCTGGAAGCCTCGCTTGAGCGAGAGTTGTCTCGCCTGGGCGAGAAATGGCAATTTTGGGCTGTTGACACAGTGTAATCGATTACACACTGCTGGTAATCGATTACATCGTATTAAAAGCATCAGATATGTGCATCTGACACAGTGTAATCGATTACACACTGCTGGTAATCGATTACACTCTGCTGGTAATCGATTACACTCTGCTGGTAATCGATTACACACTTCTGGTAATCGATTACACACTTCTGGTAATCGATTACACTCTGCTGGTAATCGATTACACTCTGCTGGTAATCGATTACACTCTGCTGGTAATCGATTACACACTTCTGGTAATCGATTACATCGTATTAAAAGCATCAGATATGTGCATTTTTCACGTTGTAATCGATTACACCATGTTGGTAATCGATTACAACCCGACGACACCTCTTTAAAACAGAAACCCAAACACATTTTTGGGTTAGAACTTCGAAGAGAAGAGAGAGAGGAGAGCTTTTCAAGAGCAAGGAGCCTTAGGACTCATCTTGGAGCTTGAGAAGAGGTAAACCTCTTGTTACTAACTCTTCTTCTTCCTCTCTAACTTGTTTTGGGTATGTTGGATTTATTTTCAAAACATGAGAAACCATGGAAACTCATCCTTTAGAGTTATGGTTCGTTTTATGTTGTTTTTATCTTGTAAACTCTTGGTTTAGAGTTGGTATTTGATGAATGGAAAGTTTTATGGGTTATTCATGAAAAACACCCAAAAACCCCCAAAATGAGAATATGAGTATAAAGAGAAAGAGATGAAATGTTACATGTGGATAATCAGTAGTGCTTTAATATTGTTATATGAGATGAACATGTATGCTTTAATATTTAGAAACTTGTATTGAAGTAGTTTTGGAAATATTGAAATATGAGATGTTATGCATGTTTTAGATGGTTGAATATTGATGATGAATATTTTGTATGATTAAATGATGCAGAATAAGTTGTTTATGTGATATTTGGAATAAATTACTAACATTGTTGTTATTGGTGGAAATGAGGAAAGATCCTAAGGTTGGAGGAAATCGCGGAGTAGACTTTTAAAGTTACTCGGAACTGATCTCCAACGCTCACCGAGATAAGGGATAAGTGTTTTCTAAATCATACTGTTGATATGAATGAGGTATGTGAAAGAGGTAATGATTTAAAACAATACGCTTGTAATTTATGCATTATGTTGGAAAATGCGTGATTTTACTGTTATGGAAAAAGAAGGAAACAATTTATTTGGGGGAGTACCAAAGGAAATAAGACTCAAAACGAATTCAATTTATTTGGGGGAGTACCAAAGGAAATAAGACTCAAAACGAATTCAATTTATTTGGGGGAGTACCAAAGGAAATAAGACTCAAAACGAATTCAATTTATTTGGGGGAGTACCAAAGGAAATAAGACTCAAAACGAATTCAATTTATTTGGGGGAGTACCAAAGGAAATAAGACTCAAAACGAATTCAATTTATTTGGGGGAGTACCAAAGGAAATAAGACTCAAAACGAATTCAATTTATTTGGGGGAGTACCAAAGGAAATAAGACTCAAAACGAATTCAATTTATTTGGGGGAGTACCAAAGGAAATAAGACTCAAAACGAATTCAAATTATTTGGGGGAGTACCAATGGAAATAAGACTCAAAACGAATTAAATCTATTTGGGGGAGTACCAAAGGAAATAAGACTCAAAACGAATTTAATCTTTTTGGGGGAGTACCAAAGGAAATATGACTCAAATGAATGTCGTATGCATGCTATAGGATATATAGTATGGGATATATATTCTATAGGGTGAATATGAATGATGAGAAATGTGAATGTCAAATGAATGTCGTATGCATGCTATAGGATATATAGTATGAGATATATATTCTATAGGGTGAATATGAATGATGGGAAATGTGAATGTCACATGAATGTCGTATGCATGCTATAGGATATATAGTATGGGATATATATTCTATAGGGTGAATATGAGCGATAAAAAGAGGATGTTGAGAAAGAAAGTAATATACATGCTATAGAGTATATATTATGGGATATATATGTTATAGGGTGGATATGAATAACGATACAGATGATGTTTCGAAACGAACGTAATATGCATACTATAGAATATATATTATTGAATATATATATACTATAGGATGAATATGAGTAAAGTGACAATTAAAGGAAGATGATTATGAATGTTTACAATTCCGTATGTGTGTTTACGAATTATATTAAAGCTTAATTGTATTGGAAATGTGGATTATCGTGTGATGTTAGTTTTGAACTAATGACTTACTCCCTTTTGTTTTGTGTGTTGTTTATGATAATCCCATTCTAGGTAAATGAAGGATTTTGAGGATGAAGCTCAATTAAGAAGCTTTTGTGTTTATTTACTCGATTGTCTTTATTGCTATTTGATATTGTAGTTGATTTGTTAGTATTTTGGGATAAATGTAATCTGATTAGGATAATATGGTGATATGTAGTTATGGACGTTATAAATCTGGAAAACCCATAACTGGACGTATGTGATAAAGGCTATCTGAATGAATTATGTTTTTTCCGCAACATAAATTTGTATGATAATATAATAGGGTAAAGAGTATTTTCAAAGAGAGATACTCGAGAGTTTTTAATGAAGGTGACGACTGTATGTAAGAAAGGATTAAAATAAATTAAAAATTTTCAAGGGTAGATTTCGGGTCGTTACAATATGGTATCAGAGCATAGTTAATCCTGCGGCCTAGGATATGGCCTTACATGCTTCTTTGTGATCTTTATGTGCTTGAACTGCTTGGTTAGCATTGACGGTTGTGTTTATGTGATGCTTGTCTGGTTATAAAATTAGTCTACTGACAAGTACGTGAGTGCAGGTACGCATGACTGAAAGAGGAAGAGAAACGAGCCAGAATACTTCCGATGATCTCTTGGCACAGATGTTAGAGGTGCTTCAGGGCATGAATGAAAACTTACGAAATTTGAATCGGAGCGTGGCTCCAGGTCCAGGCTCTCTGTCCCAAGCTGGATCGGAGACCTAATGTCATGGATGTTGGGGAGGCAAGGGACCACGGTCGGATGGTTACCCCAAGTGGCGCAGGGACATCGGGTGTTGATGATCCGGCGAGAGGTAAACGCATGGTGACAGGTATTCCTTGTTTAGTGTTGTTGATTCGAGAGCGACACACTCACTTATATATGATAAATGTGAAAACCGGCTGAAATTGTAAACTGAGTCATTACTTCCGACTTGGTCGCGTCGACCCCAATCTTTGTGCTGGTGGTGGTGTCGACGTTTATGTTCTAGTGTCCGATTGTGGTAAATGGTGTGATATTTACCGTAGATTCAGTCTGCTTGTCGTTATCCCAGTTAGATATAATTTTGGGGATGGACTAATTGTCAGCAAATCATGTTGTGATTGAATAGTGCTGACAAGGTTGTGGCGGTTAGGGATCTGTGCGAGATCTCTGACCAGGCTAGTGGTTTGGTGCCAGTGTCGGCTAAGAGAGTCATGACCCTCATTCGAAAAAGGGATCGGTATTCACTCAGTAAATGTCACAAGAGGGTATTTATGAACTCGTTAGTATTTCGAGATGTTAAGATTTGAAAGAACTATTTATTTTGTCTTAGAAAGTGGACTTTCGTCTATGAATGATTGATTTTTATAATAAGTATACTGACAAGAAAAATGTTTAAGTCAGGGATACTTGTTTTCTCTTATGAGTTGTTAAAGGTTAATTCCTTTTGTTGGCCTTAGTGGGTATACGCACGCTAAGAGGTGAAACTCATATTTCGAAAATGACTCCTTGCGACTAATGTGTTTACATGGATGTTGACTAATCAGATGTATTATCATTTTGAGGTGACCTATGGTTGGTACCCCAAAATCGATTAAGTATGAAAAAGTTATTTTTGATTCTTGTGTATGAAGCTTCTGGTCTATGAAGTTTATTTTTTTTGTTAAAGATGAGTACCCGCCGTAACAAATGTATATTGGTATTGAACACCAAGCTATGTGCGGGGATGTTGAACCTCAAAAAAAACTTATTTTTGTATTGAACACCAAGCTATGTGCGGGGATGTTGAACCTCAAAAAAACTTATTTTGGATCGGGAGTGTCTCAGTGTACGGTTGGAGTAAATGGTAAAACCTTTACTATAGTGTTGGTATGCGCAATGACGTCCAGTTGGATTTAATCCTGGAAATGGACTAGCGGTCAGCAAATCGTGTTATGTTTAACTGTGTGTAATTGTTGAGGTGAATATTTAAATTTAGTATGCATTGATATGTATGTGTATGCTAAGGGGGTAAGATTTATACTGATAGTCGAGGAAAGAGGCTAGTCGAGTTACTTACCCCGTCGATGTGAGGAATACATTTTATTAGACGTGAAACTTTTGGTCTCGAATGACCGGTTCTTTTGCGGTAGGACATTGGCAACGCATGAAATAGTGGTGGTGATCCGAAATTGTCTGCGTTGAATGTGTACCGGCAAAAGTTGTTGTTGTTTCGTGAACGTCCGTAATTGCGGTGTATGGGTGTGGTGTAACCATAGGAGAGAAGAAGTTTTGGGTTCTGTCGAAATGAGCGTGCGAACCTTGTTTCACGACGTGGTTGCCATGAGTCGTGGATTCAAACCGCTTTCGAAAACCATTTTTGGGAAAACTTAGCTTGTGCCTAAGTAATGATTTAGTATCATGTTGGAGAATTCCGAAATTTTAGCAACCATATCGGAATAAGTATGAGGTTGTTAAAAGTTTAGTGATATGAGACGCCCATGTATTTCTGGACATAATGCGAGTGGGTTAATAAGTTTATATTTACTAACGGAATTGGGGTGACCAAACCAAACGCAAGTTGTAGGTTTGAGTGTTGGTCGACTTGTGCTTGCCGATTGGTAACATAATACCTAATTTTGGTGTGAATCAATGGTTTTATGGTTTCAGTGGAGGCTAGAAATCGGTAATTTCTTTAGACGATAAGATTTGATGGTAGAAATATTTTATGTAATTAGACAATTACTGAATAGTTTGATTGTGTACAATAGATGAGGCATTAAGAGACTTTTGTGTAGGTATTTTGTTGATCGAGTAAAATGAAATTGTTCTAGATTCTCGAGTGGAGATGAAACTAGTTAGTGTATGACGGATGTTAAAAGATGCATTTAGATAGATATGGGATAAGGGGTTCCCCATTCGCTGAAATTCGAGAGTGTTATCAGGATTCTTAACGTATGTTAGGATTGATAGATGGATATGTGATGGATACCTATGGTTCTTGAAAAATGTAGAAAAGATCTTTAGTCTGAATTATGGTTTAGTTCTCATGGTATTCAATGTTGTTCGAAGCTAGGATCTTAATATTTGGACATTGAGGAGTTAGTTCATGAATTGGTTTGGTGATATCATGGTTTAGTGGTGTATGCCCTTGGTGACTGATTAAGTAATCTTAATGGATTAGAGAATCGAATTGTGATTTTGGTTGAATATTCTTGTGCCTAAGGTCTAGGTGATGATTTTATTTTCCGAGGTATGTTTAATTTTCGGGGACGAAAATTCTTATAAGAGGGGGAGGATTGTAACACCCCAAATTTTAATCTTTAAAATTATAGTAACAGTCCTGGAAGCCTCGCTTGAGCGATAGTTGTCTCGCCTGGGCGAGAAATGGCAATTTTAGGCTGTTGACACAGTGTAATCGATTACACACTGCTGGTAATCGATTACATCGTATTAAAAGCATCAGATATGTGCATCTGACACAGTGTAATCGATTACACACTTCTGGTAATCGATTACACACTGCTGGTAATCGATTACACTCTGCTGGTAATCGATTACACTCTGCTGGTAATCGATTACACACTTCTGGTAATCGATTACACACTTCTGGTAATCGATTACACTCTGCTGGTAATCGATTACACTCTGCTGGTAATCGATTACACTCTGCTGGTAATCGATTACACACTTCTGGTAATCGATTACATCGTATTAAAAGCATCAGATATGTGCATTTTTCACGTTGTAATCGATTACACCATGTTGGTAATCGATTACAACCCGACGACACCTCTTTAAAACAGAAACCCAAACACATTTTTGGGTTAGAACTTCGAAGAGAAGAGAGAGAGGAGAGCTTTTCAAGAGCAAGGAGCCTTAGGACTCATCTTGGAGCTTGAGAAGAGGTAAACCTCTTGTTACTAACTCTTCTTCTTCCTCTCTAACTTGTTTTGGGTATGTTGGATTTATTTTCAAAACATGAGAAACCATGGAAACTCATCCTTTAGAGTTATGGTTCGTTTTATGTTGTTTTTATCTTGTAAACTCTTGGTTTAGAGTTGGTATTTGATGAATGGAAAGTTTTATGGGTTATTCATGAAAAACACCCAAAAACCCCCAAAATGAGAATATGAGTATAAAGAGAAAGAGATGAAATGTTACATGTGGATAATCAGTAGTGCTTTAATATTGTTATATGAGATGAACATGTATGCTTTAATATTTAGAAACTTGTATTGAAGTAGTTTTGGAAATATTGAAATATGAGATGTTATGCATGTTTTAGATGGTTGAATATTGATGATGAATATTTTGTATGATTAAATGATGCAAAATAAGTTGTTTATGTGATATTTGGAATAAATTACTAACATTGTTGTTATTGGTGGAAATGAGGAAAGATCCTAAGGTTGGAGGAAATCGCGGAGTAGACTTTTAAAGTTACTCGGAACTGATCTCCAACGCTCACCGAGGTAAGGGATAAGTGTTTTCTAAATCATACTGTTGATATGAATGAGGTATGTGAAAGAGGTAATGATTTAAAACAATACGCCTGTAATTTATGCATTATGTTGGAAAATGCGTGATTTTACTGTTATGGAAAAAGAAGGAAACAATTTATTTGGGGGAGTACCAAAGGAAATAAGACTCAAAACGAATTCAATTTATTTGGGGGAGTACCAAAGGAAATAAGACTCAAAACGAATTCAATTTATTTGGGGGAGTACCAAAGGAAATAAGACTCAAAACGAATTCAATTTATTTGGGGGAGTACCAAAGGAAATAAGACTCAAAACGAATTCAATTTATTTGGGGGAGTACCAAAGGAAATAAGACTCAAAACGAATTCAATTTATTTGGGGGAGTACCAAAGGAAATAAGACTCAAAACGAATTCAATTTATTTGGGGGAGTACCAAAGGAAATAAGACTCAAAACGAATTCAATTTATTTGGGGGAGTACCAAAGGAAATAAGACTCAAAACGAATTCAAATTATTTGGGGGAGTACCAATGGAAATAAGACTCAAAACGAATTAAATCTATTTGGGGGAGTACCAAAGGAAATAAGACTCAAAACGAATTTAATCTTTTTGGGGGAGTACCAAAGGAAATATGACTCAAATGAATGTCGTATGCATGCTATAGGATATATAGTATGGGATATATATTCTATAGGGTGAATATGAATGATGAGAAATGTGAATGTCAAATGAATGTCGTATGCATGCTATAGGATATATAGTATGAGATATATATTCTATAGGGTGAATATGAATGATGGGAAATGTGAATGTCACATGAATGTCGTATGCATGCTATAGGATATATAGTATGGGATATATATTCTATAGGGTGAATATGAGCGATAAAAAGAGGATGTTGAGAAAGAAAGTAATATACATGCTATAGAGTATATATTATGGGATATATATGTTATAGGGTGGATATGAATAACGATACAGATGATGTTTCGAAACGAACGTAATATGCATACTATAGAATATATATTATTGAATATATATATACTATAGGATGAATATGAGTAAAGTGACAATTAAAGGAAGATGATTATGAATGTTTACAATTCCGTATGTGTGTTTACGAATTATATTAAAGCTTAATTGTATTGGAAATGTGGATTATCGTGTGATGTTAGTTTTGAACTAATGACTTACTCCCTTTTGTTTTGTGTGTTGTTTATGATAATCCCATTCTAGGTAAATGAAGGATTTTGAGGATGAAGCTCAATTAAGAAGCTTTTGTGTTTATTTACTCGATTGTCTTTATTGCTATTTGATATTGTAGTTGATTTGTTAGTATTTTGGGATAAATGTAATCTGATTAGGATAATATGGTGATATGTAGTTATGGACGTTATAAATCTGGAAAACCCATAACTGGACGTATGTGATAAAGGCTATCTGAATGAATTATGTTTTTTCCGCAACATAAATTTGTATGATAATATAATAGGGTAAAGAGTATTTTCAAAGAGAGATACTCGAGAGTTTTTAATGAAGGTGACGACTGTATGTAAGAAAGGATTAAAATAAATTAAAAATTTTCAAGGGTAGATTTCGGGTCGTTACACTTACACCCATCCCGTCATATTTTAGTAGGTAATTAATTACTCATTCCTATACCTACCTCATTTAAAGGATAAATCCCTTTAGTGTGTGTGTAATTTATGGTAAGTAGCCATGGAGATTGGTCCTATTGCGATCTCTACTTCATAGTTAGTAATAATGAAATATACATAACAATAAGAAAAGCTAGATATGGTACATAGTTGAAGAATTTTATCTAGATATACTCCCATGCTTGGTTAAATCCAATCCAAGCACATTAAGATATTTAACCATCGTTACCAAACCCAACAATAATGCTGATGAGACACCTAATAAGGTTCTTTGCCACTGCCTCTCGAAGATATTTACATCCTTTGTGGGCATTGTCCCTAGGGGTGAGCAGGACCCGACCCTACCCGCTCACCCGAAATGGCCTGATCATGATCGAGCCTGAATAGGGTCAGGTCTCATTGGGTCTAGGGTCAGGGTCGAGTTCAATAAATAGACTCAACCAATATTTAGGGTCGGGTAGGGACCAAACATGCCCTGTCCGGATCCGTCCCATGGTTGTAACACCCCAAATTTTAATCTTTAAAAATATAGTATCAGTCCTGGAAGCCTTACTTGATCGAGCGATTCTCGCCTGAGCGAAAAAGGATTAGCTGGGAGGGTGAAATCCTAGACTATACTGGAGGATTCTCGCCCAGGCGAGAAATGGCAATTTTGGGCTGTTGACACAGTGTAATCGATTACGCTCTGCTGGTAATCGATTACACACTGCTGGTAATCGATTACAATCTGCTAGTAATCGATTACAGACTGCTGGTAATCGATTACACTCTTCTGGTAATCGATTACATCGTATTAAAAGCATCAGATATGTGCATCTGACACAGTGTAATCGATTACACATTTCTGGTAATCGATTACACATTGCTGGTAATCGATTACACATTTCTGGTAATCGATTACATATTGTTGGTAATCGATTACATATTGTTGGTAATCGATTACACACTCCTGGTAATCGATTACATCGTATTAAAAGCATCAGATATGCGCATTTTTCACGTTGTAATCGATTACACCATGTTGGTAATCGATTACAACCCGACGACACCTCTTTAAAACAGAAACCCAAACACATTTTAAGGTTAAGAACTTCGAAGAGAAGAGAGAAATGAGAGCTTTTCAAGAGCAAGGAGCCTTAGGACTCATCTTGGAGCTTGAGAAGAGGTAAACCTCTTGTTACTAACTCTTTTTCTTCCTCTCTAACTTGTTTTGGGTATGTTGGATTTATTTTCAAAACATGAGAAACCATGGAAACTCATCCTTTAGAGTTATGGTTCGTTTTATGTTGTTTTTATCTTGTAAACTCTTGGTTTAGAGTTGTTATTTGATGAATGGAAAGTTTTATGGGTTATTCATGAAAAAACCCCAAAACCCCCCCAAAATGAGAATACGAGTATAAAGAGAAAGAGATGAAATGTTAGATGTGGATAATGAGTAGTGCTTTGATGTTATTACATGAGATGAACATGTATGCTTTGATATTTAGAAACTTGTATTGAAGTAGTTTTGGAAATATTGAAATATGAGATGTTATGCATGTTTTAGATGGTTGAATATTGATGATGAATATTTTGTATGATTAAATGATGCAAAGTAAGTTGTTTATGTGATATTTGGAATAAATGACTAACATTGTTGTTATTGGTGAAAATGAGGAAAGATCCTAAGGTTGGAGGAAATCGCGGAGGAGACTTTTAAAGTTACTCGGAACCGATCCCAAAACTCACTGAGGTAAGGGATAAGTGACTCTAAATCATACTTACTGATATGAATGAGGTATGTGAAAGAGGTAATGGTTTAAAATGATACGTCTGTAATTTATGCATTATGTTGGAAAATGCGTGACTTTTCTGTTATAAATGAAAGTAACATTGTTGGGGGAGGCCCAATGAAAAGATGACTCCGATGAAAGTAACATTGTTGGGGAAGGCCCAATGAAAAGATGACTCCGATGAAAGTAACATTGTTGGGGGAGGCCCAATGAAAAGATGACTCCGATGAAAGTAACATTGTTGGGGGAGGCCCAATGAAAAGATGACTCCGATGAAAGTAACATTGTTGGGGGAGGCCCAATGAAAAGATGACTCCGATGAAAGTAACATTGTTGGGGGAGGCCCAATGAAAAGATGACTCCGATGAAAGTAACATTGTTGGGGGAGGCCCAATGAAAAGATGACTCCGATGAAAGTAACATTGTTGGGGGAGGCCCAATGAAAAGATGACTCAAATGAAAGTAACATTGTTGGGGGAGGCCCAATGAAAAGATGACTCCGATGAAAGTAACATTGTTGGGGGAGGCCCAATGAAAAGATGACTCCGATGAAAGTAACATTGTTGGGGGAGGCCCAATGAAAAGATGACTCCGATGAAAGTAACATTGTTGGGGGAGGCCCAATGAAAAGATGACTCAATTGAAAGTAACATTGTTGGGGGAGGCCCAATGAAAAAATGACTCGGAGTAATGAAAGTCATATGCATGTTATAGGATATATAGTATGGGATATATATTCTATAAGGTGAATATGAAGGATGAGAACTGAATGTCAAAATGAAAGTCATATGCATGCTATAGGATATATAGTATGGGATATATATTCTATAGGGTGAATATGAATGATGAGAAACGTGAATGTCACATGAAAGTCATATGCATGCTATAGGGTATATTGTATGGGATATATATTCTATAGTGTGAATATGAATGACGAGAAATGACATGAATGTTGTATGCATGTTATATGATATATAGTATGGGATATATATTGTATAGGGTGAATATGAGCGATAAAAAGAAAGATGTTGAGAAAGAAAGTAATATACATGCTATATGATATATATTATGGGATATATATGTTATAGGGTGGGTATGAAGAACGAGACCGATGATGTTTCGAACGAACGTAATATGCATACTATAGAATATATATTATGGGATATATATACTATAGGATGAATATGAGTAAAGTGGAAATTAAAGGAAGATGATTTGAATGTTTATAATTTCGTATGTGTGTTTATGAATTACATCAAAACTTGATTGTATTTGAATGTGGATTATCATGTGATGTTAGTTTGAACTAATGACTTACTCCCTTTTGTTTTGCGTGTTGTTTATGATAATCTCATTGTAGGTAAATGGAGGATTTTGAGGATGAAGCTCAAATATGAAGTCTTTGTGTCTATTTACTTGAGTGTCTTTATTGCTATTCGACGTTGTAGTTGATTCGATAGCATTTTGGGATAAATGTAATATGATTAGGATAATATGGTGACATGTAGTTATGGACGTTATAACCTTGGAAAACCCGTAACTGGATGTATGTGGTAAATGTTATCAAAATGAATTATGTTTTTCCGCAACATAAATTTGTATGATAATATAATAGGGTAAAGGGTATTTTCAAAGAGTGATACTTGAGAGTTTTCAATGAAGGTGACGACTGTATGTAAGAAAGGATTAAAATAAATGAAAAATTTTCAAAGGTAGAAAATCGGGTCGTTACAATGGTCACTCACTCTCAATGTTTATATGTGTTTCTATTCAAATGTTTACAGGGTAATGATACTTTTTGTCGAAAATATCATTAATTTTCTAATTTTTTCATCATATATAAAAGTTTAATAATATATATATATACGTATATTATTTTATATGTCAAATTACATATTCACAATAATAAATAATATTTAGAAGACTTTATCTAAAATGAGTATACGTTATATTTAATCGGGTCTAGGGTCGGGTCCGGGTTTAAAAGCTGACCCTGTGAATATTTAGGGTCATATTAACTTTGGATCTAGGGCTGGGTCCGAGTTCAAAAAATGATCCGACCAACATTTAGGGCCGGGTAAGGACAAGCCTTAATCCGTTCTAACCTGACCCACGCTCACCCCTGAACCGGATGGTAAGCACATGATGTGCCTATTAATTTATAATTTCATTAGTCGCAGATTTTTGTCTACCATTAATTGCTAAGAGCTTTGTGCATTGTTAGGCAAAGTTACAAGAACCGGTGGATTTGGGATTAGGAAAGTAGGGATTACAAAATTTAGGGAAGTGAATGAAAAAGGGAAAAGGGGATGCTGGCAGGAATGTGAAAAGAAAAGGATTATGGATTTTAGGAGGAAGGGGAGTAGGAATTAAAGATTTTAGGAGGAAGGATAATATTGTAATTACATATATAGCGGTACCCGTGGATATGGATACCACAATACTTGTGCTTGCCCATTTGTACTACGAGTATTTTTGAAAACCCACTGGTAAAACATGCAACTACCTGTTTTTGACTCATGCGGTGCAGATTTTACCCACAAATATTCAAAGGTACAGGTTTTTTTACAATCCCTAGTACTAATGAATTATTAGTCAACTCCCTTCACTTTGCCTTTCACCCTTTCTAGATACATGTAATGAAGTTCTACGAGTAGATAGGGTCAATATTTAGTCTCTGAAACAATCAAATGAATGTAAATCAAGGATAAGAAATAGATGGAGACTAAAATACTATATATCTCTTCTCTCTATTGGATATTGCATATGGTGCAGAGAGATGGAGGTTATAGTGTGAAGATGTATTAGGTTGTTATCATGATCCTTAGGATAATATTCTACAAGTGTTGGTGAACTTGATCGGTACTTGATCCAATAACATGAATCATATTATGACCCACGATCTATCTAAAAATCATGATACAAGGTCAGTCACGATATGAAACAAAGGATTCTGAAATACATACTTAGAGATCCACAATGGTAGATATAAGATATTATCTGAATAGGTATGAAATACCACGTCATTATAATATTAAATACCATATATTATTGGGATTAATGATAATTTTGGGATTTTGTTGAAGATATTCATATATTATATATCCATGATAAATTTATAAGATGATCTCAGGATAAATGTAGCTAAGGGATAAATATTTTTTTTTATCAGCAAGGGATAAGTATCTATTATTGATATACATATTACGTCAGAGTTGCAATTCAACAGTGCATATTTTATGATTATAACATCGTTTTTGGGCTCTATCAATGTGAACGTAGTAGAATATATACATTCTTTAATAGCACTTGTACGGACGTTGTTGTATATACTATACACATGAATGCTGCCTCCAATGAGTGTTGTTATATGTTTAATAAATACAGTAGTCACGACTATCGCTGTTGTATTAATCGTATATAATAGCGCTGTCTATAATGAGCGATGTTGAATTGTATATATACAACAACATTCCATATAATGAGGGCAGTTAAATTGTATATACACAACAATGTTCCCTATAATGAGCGGTGTTGTACGTAATCTATACAACAACGCTTGTCGGAGCTCCCCCTAGATTGCGCTGTTAATTATTGTACACATTAATACATGTATATACATTTATCAACAACACATATATATTCTCAACGGCATAGACATATATTCTCGACAACACAAACACATTAATATCTGAATGTATATCCAAAAGCTTGTATTATTAACATCAATACAATACAAATTAAACAAAGAATATAATATCAATTATGTTTTGGCAAAGACGTTAAGTAACTAAAATTACAAACAAATAATATTAGTAAAATATATGCAAATTACAAACAAAAAAATTATGCTATAATTATGCAAAGACATACATCTACTTTTTCATTGTGTTTGATCGTTTTTGGCTTATAATATCCTTATTTGGAGGAACTTATTGATTTACCCCAAAGCCCTTCATTGTGATAATCATTTTTATATAAATCATTATCCCTAGTTGGTCCGCTCTCACACGACTATGATGTCCCAAAAAATGATCATTTTCAACATCTATATCTTCATATTCTTGGTCATCAATATTATTGACGATCATTTTGTTAGTCAAAATAAAAATGGACCATTTCATATCAGTTGGGTCACTATTTATTAAATCATCTTTATATTATGGCCGATTAAGATTCACTTGTGTGAACCCTAACTCATCAGCTCGAAAGTCATTGATGTTATCAACCCACATACAATAGAAAACTCACAACCGAAACATTGTGTAATCCAATTCCCATGTTTGTACAATGACCTCAAAGTATGATATATTTGCATATATTGGGTTTCTATCTTTGGCACTTGCCATATGTAGAGTTTGAGCAACAATTGTCACACCACTATTTTGTAATTTACTTTGATCATCTTGCTTTTTCGTAAAAAATGTGAACCCATTAATTAGGTAACCAATGTAGAATAAGACATAAATACTTGGAACATTGGCTAACCATTTCAATCTTTCGGAAACCCAATGTGCACTTATATTCAACTTCGCAAAAATGTGATTTTTTAGGCACTTTATGAAACATTGATTATGCTCTTCGGAAATCCAATTTTTATTCTTACATGGATTAGACTTCCTAAGCATCTCCTTCTGTCTTTCAACATTTGGCTCAAACTCATCGGCATTATGTAAACATATAAGTGTGCTTACTCCAATTTGGTTCTTTATACAATCAATATTGGATTCCTAGTGATCCCTTCACCAAATGTTCTTTTTGCATACCGAGACTTTGGAATGCCTAAGAAATCACCATCGGCAAGGTATCCGATACAAAAGTCAAGAGTTTCTTCAACAATATGTCGCTAAAAATACAACCCTCTGGTATTCATCGGTTCTTCACATACCCTTTAATGTCTTCATATAACGCTAAAAAAGTACATTCATCTCATATAGGAAGGACCACATAGTTGTGTCTCTCGAATAAGATGAATGCTTAGATGAACCATTATATCAAAAAAGAAGGTGGGAAATACATCTCAAGCTCGCACAAAGTCAAAATAATTTGTCTTTTCAATTCAAGTAATTTGTTAGGGTCAATCACTTTGCTACAAATTGCCTTTAAGATGAAGCATAACTTAGTTATGGTTGCTTATACTTTTTTAGGTAGAAAGAATCACATGCCAATAGGCAAGAAATTCTCCATGAGTAAATGACAACCATGAGACTTAACTTGAAGTCTTTCATTTATAAGAGGTACCGAATGTTGGAAGAACCCCTCTGGAACTTTAACACCATGAAGAAATTTACAAAATTATATTTTCTCCTTCCTCGACAAAGTATAAGCTGCAAAGGTAGATATGTACATTTTTCCTTCATTATCGGTCCCAATTCCTTTCTTATTCCCATACAAATCAAGTCCAATCTTGTATTCAAGCCATATTTAATCCTATCAGGGATATTGAGTAAGCTACCAAGCAGACTTTCAAATACATTTTCCTCAATACGCGTAACAACAAGGAAATGACTTACATATAATGAGCTCCAATATGACATTTCAAAGAAGATTGACTTTGTCTTCCACTCATTTGTGATCATTTCTTCAGCAAAAGGTTTACCAAATTTATTATTAAAATCATTTAGTTTTTGAAATAATTGGTAACCCGTCAACGGCAAAGGAGTACAACCTTCTTAATTGTTCCCATCGAATGATTTTCTCCATCGTCTATAGTGATGATATGAATGCTGTAAAAACCAAAATTCTACCCTTAAATTTTTTTCCCTTATTTACTCTTTCCGCATGCCTTCCTTTCATTTTTAATCTTATTTACATATTCACATTCTTTCTACATCTCTTTACTTTTCTATACTCCACTTAGCAGAAAATCATAATTGATTCAATATATTTGAAAACCATCGCATATAACTAGCTATGAGTTTTCAAATTACTCATAGCTACACATATCCAGGGTTACACCTCATATCAGTTGTCATATAGTCATAATTACATAATGTTTTGGAAAAACTATCAACTATGCACTCATATACAAAATAGTGCAAATGAATGAATCCAAAATATAAACTCCCTAAGCTCCCCGAAAATGAGTCCCCCCTCATGCCATCTATTTATATGCAATGAGATTATCAATGACAAGAACACAAACACGCAAAGGAGTAAGTCGTTAATTCCATAAACTTCATTATAAGATAATTCACATTAGAAAAAGGGTTAGTAAACCATTTTAGAAATTCATTTTGTCTTGCTACATAACTTGAGCCAAAGTCGCTACACCCCTTAGGGTTAGATAAAAGTAGATTCTCATTTCTCTTAAAACAAATCACACTTATATACTCAAGCCAGAGTGTATGCTTCTATACTCAAGCCAGAGTGTATGCTTCTATACTCAAGCCAGAGTGTATGCTTCTATACTCAAGCCAGAGTGTATGCTTCTATACTCAAGCCAGAGTGTATGCTTCTATACTCAAGCCAGAGTGTATGCTTCTATACTCAAGCCAAAGTCGCTAACCAATCATGGTCGGCTAAAAATATATTTTCCCTTTCATCGATTCGCCATCAATTATCTCCCGTAAATCTACGCCATCTTTAGTATAAACACTCCATATATGTTTATGCTAAAATACGTAATTCACAATGTACTTATGGCATGACCAGAAAATATACACAGTTTACATTCCCGCAAATCTACGCCTCCTTTAATATAAACACACCCATATATGTTTATACCAAATGCGTAATTTACAACTCAATCATTTCGTAACCATAAAATACCCCCATTTTCCTTTTCCGTAAACCTACGCCTATTTTAATATAAACACACCCATATATATTTATGCCAAATGCGTAAAATTTACAACTCAATCATTGCATAACCAAAAAATACACATTTTCCATTCCAAATGCACAATTAAAGACTTATCCTTACCTCGGTGAGTGTTGGGTTTGGTTCTTGGCAACTTCTCAAGTTCCACTGACACCGCCTCCAACTTTAGGATCTTTCCTCACCCCACCATATAACACATTGTTAGTCATTTATTCCAAATATCACATAAACAACATATATTGCATTATTTTATCATACAAGATATTCATCACATGTTCGATGTTTCTAAACTACTTTCATCATAAGTATTCAACCATCTAAAACATGCATATTTATCTCATATTCCAACATTTGGAAGTAAACTCATATTCTACCTCTAGCATTTTACTCATTCTCTCCTTTTACAACATTTTCACTTTAGGGTTTTGGGGTTTTCATGAATCAACCCACAACCCTTTCCATTCTTGAGATACTAACTCTAAACCAAGAGTTTACAAGGTAATAATGACATAAAACGAACCATAACTCAAAAGGATGAGTTTCCATTGTTTCTCACATTTTTTAGATGAGATCCAACATACCCAAAGTGAGTTTAAAAGAGAAGAAGAAAGTTAGAATCAAGAGTTTTATCTCTTCTCAAGCTCTTGGGTGAGTATCAAAGTTCCTTGCCCTTGGAAAAGCTCTCTTCTCTCACCTCTCTTCAATTCTTAACCCTAAAATGTGTTTAGGGTTTCTCATTAAATGTTGTCTCGTTGGGTTCTCGCTCAAGCGAGAAAATCCCGCCCATTTTAAAAAACTCAGATCTGACCCTCTCGCTCAAGCGAGGGATTCTCGCTCAAGCGAGAATCTCACAGTCTCAACAGTCCTAAAATGCCATTTCTCGCCCAGGCGAGCCAACTCTCGCTTAGGCGATAATCCTCCAGTATAGTCCAGGATTTCACCCTCCCAGGTGAACCTTTCTCGCCCAAGCGGGAATCTCTCGCTCAAGCGAGGATCCCATGACTGATACTATAATTTTAAAGACTTTAAAATTTGGGAGTTACAATCCTCCCCCTCTTATAAAAATTTTCGTCCACGAAAATTAAACATACCTCGATTCAAACAAATGCGGGTAATCCTCCCTCATCTCTCGCTCAATTTCCCGAGTAGCATCTCCTTCGTCCACTTGACTCCACAACACCTTTACCAAGGCAATCTCCTTGCCTCTTAATCTCTTTACACTGGTGTCCATGATTTTCACAGGAAATGTCGCAAAAGTCAAGTTATCCTTCAACTCTATCTGGTCCGACTCAACCACATGAGATGGATCCCCAACATATTTCATTAACTGAGACACATGAAACACATTGTGGAGATTCGACAATAGAGGAGGCAAAGCAATTCTATATGCTATCGGCCCAATCCTCTTCAATATCTGATACGACCCAATAAATCGAGGAGTCAGCTTACGAGACTTCAACACTCTACCGATACCGGTAGTCGGAATAACTTTCATGAAAACATGATCTCCCTCGTTGAATTCAAGAGGTTTCCGCCTCTTATCATAATAGCTCTTCTGTCGACTTTGGGCGATCCTCATATTCTCCCGGATTTTCTTGATCTTGTCCGTTGTCTCTTGAACCAGCTCGGGTCCCAACATCAAGTTCTCCCCAGTCTCAAACCAACTCACTGGAGTTCGGCAATTCCTACCATACAACGCCTCATAAGGTGCCATCCCAATACTCGAATGGAAGCTATTGTTGTAGGTAAATTCAATCAGAGGCAACAAGCCATCCCAACTCCCTGGTTGTTCCAAGACACAAGCCCTTAGGAGATCCTCCAATGACTGTATTGTTCTTTCCGATTGACCGTCCGTTTGTGGATGATAAGTTGAACTCAACTTCAACTTAGTTCCCAATGCGGTCTGCAAACTAGTCCAAAAGTTCGAAGTGAAACAGGGATCCCTATCCGATATAATGCTCGACGGTATCCCATGCAAACGAACTATTTCCCGGATGTACAATTCCGCCAATCGCTCCAAAGAATACCTCATGTTCATGGGCAGAAAGTGTGCAGATTTAGTTAACCGATCCACGATCACCCATATCGAATCATACCCTTTTTGAGTCTTCGGAAAACCTGATACAAAGTCCATGGAGATACTATCCCACTTCCAAACGGGAATTTCTAGGGATTGTAACTCTCCCGCTGGTCGTTGATGCTCAATCTTGGCTTTCTGACATACTAAACAACTCGAGACATACAAAGCCACATCCATTTTCAATTCCGACCACCAAAACAACCTCTTCAAATCTTGGTAGTCCCTAGGTGAAAACTCATCTTACTCTTATGGGACTCCTCTAAAATACTCTTCCGAAATCCCTCATTGCGAGGTACACACACTCTCCCTTTATAACATAACATTCCACTAGAGTCCGATGCGAAATCAGTTTCCTTACCACTAAGCATCAAATCCCGTTTAGCCATTAGTTCAATATCCTCCACTTGCATTACCCGGATTTGATCGAACAATTCATTTGTGACCTTGAGCATTCCTAGAATCATACTTTGGGGCTTTATCCGAACTTCCAAGTTCATATCCCTAAACTCCCCAATCTGTTTCTCCTCTCGAACCATCAATGCCGACATATGTAAAGATTTCCGACTCAGAGCATCGGCCACCACATTTGCCTTTCCCGGATGGTACTGCAGCCCAAAATCATAATCTTTTATGAATTCCATCCACCGTCTTTGTCTCATATTCAATTCTTTTTGATCAAATAGGTACTTCAAACTCTTGTGGTCGCTGTATACCTCAAATCTCACACCGTAAAGGTGGTGTCTCCAGATTTTTAAGGCAAAGACCACTGCAGCTAATTCCAAGTCATGGGTAGGGTAGTTTTGTTCGTGCGTCCTCAACTAGCGAGAAGCATAGGCAACAACCTTTCCTTCTTGCATCAACACACAACCCAAACCTTGCTTGGATGCATCACAATAAACACTGAAGTCTCGATCAGTACAAGGAAGAACCAAAACTGGCGCCGTAGTCAACCTTCGTTTTAACTCTTGGAAACTTTCTTCATATCGAAGTGTCCACACATATGGTTCCCCTTTCCTAGTGAGTTTTGTCAAAGGTAGAGCCAACTTCGAAAATCCCTCTATAAATTTCCGATAATACCCAGCCAAACCCAGAAAGCTCCTGATCTCGGTGACTGACTTGGGCACTGCCCATTCCATAACCGCTTCAACCTTTGAAGGATGTACTGCCACTCCTTCCTTGGATATCACATGTCCAAGAAAATTTACTGACTTCAACAAGTCGCATTTTATCAGCTTTGCATACAACCGATTCTTGCTAAGAAATTCTAGCACAATCCGCAGGTGCTCAGCATGTCACTCTCGGCTTTTGGAGTAAATCAAAATGTCATCAATAAATACCACTACGAATGAAACCAAATACGGATGAAAAATCCGATTCATGTAGTCGGTAAATATTGTTGGGGCATTCGTTACACCAAAAGGCATGACTAAATACTCAAAGTGTCCATACCTTGTTCTAAACGCCGTCTTAGGAATATCTTCCGGCTTCACACGAAGTTGGTGGTAACCAGACCGAAGATCAATCTTTGAAAACGCTACCGCTCCTCTCAACTGATCCATCAAGTCATCGATCTGAGGCAACGAATACTTGTTCTTAATAGTGACCTTGTTCAACTTCTGGTAGTCGGTACACAACCGCATACTACCATCTTTTTTCTTAACCAACAAAACAGGCGCATGCCATGGAGAGACGCTAGGACAAATGAACTTCTTTGCCAACAAGTCCTCAACATGCTTTTTCAACTCCGCCAATTCTAACGGTGCCATCCTATACGGAGCTATAGAGATGGGTCCCGTTCTAGGTACCAAATCAATAGAGAATTCAACTTCTCTTACCAGAGGCAATTCCGGAATCTCACCAGGAAATACCCCAGGATACTCATGAACTATCGGAATATCCTCAACCTTGGGTTTTTCACTCTCCTCCAGGGATGCCAACAACATAAACACGGCTCCTCCCTCTTTACAAGAAGTCCTGACTTCCTTTGCCGACAACGGCTTCATGTCATTGACCTCATCAAAAACCTCATCTAGATTCCCGAATACCACGGTTTTAGCGGCACAATTTAGCATCACTTGATTCGCCGACAACCAGTCCATCCCCAGAATTAGATCCAACTGGGTTAGTGGTAAGCAGATCAAATCCACGGTAAAAGTTCTACCGTTTACCACTACCGGACATCGAGACACAACTGTCGATACCACCACAGGCACATCAGTTAGGATGGATACGACCAAGTCGAAAGGCAACGACTCAATTTGCAATTTCAGTCTATCCACGCAGTCATTAGATACAAAGGAGTGTGTCGCTCCCGAATCAAACAACACTAAAAGAGGAATACCTGCCACCATACAATTACCTTTGATCAGGCCATCAACACCAGATGCCTCTACACCACTCATGGTGAACACTCTGCTAGTAGATCGAGGTCGCTCAGCCCTCACAACATTCATATTATGTGGAAATTTAGGACAATATCTCCTGACATGCCCAACCTCCTTGCAGCTAAAGCAGGTAAGTGTCGTAGTAGGGCATGAGTCACCCACATGAGTTCGGCCACATTTGCCGCACATAGGTGGAAAGTTCAACCGTGACCCTCCGGCATTACCATGAGTCCTCAGTCCATGTGAAGTATTCCCCCGAATGCCCGTTGGTGGAGAGTAAGGCTTCCGTTTCTCTTGAAACACTTTACCCTTACCATTGCCGTGTGAGAAGTTCCGTTGAGGGCCATAGTGTTTTGGAGGGTTGTCTTTTCTAGCAGCAGCGTCCCTCCTCTGCACATTGTCCTCATACATCCTACACTTGTTCACTAGCGTAGGGAAATCAGAAATCTCTTCGTGACCAAATGTCACCCGGAGCTCGGGCCTCAACCCCATCTCAAACTTCACACATTTGGACCTCCCGTCCAACTCTAGTTCAGCAGAAGGGCAATACCGGATCAATTCTTCAAATTTGGCCGAATACTCCCCCACAGACATGTTCCTCTGCTCTAATTGCAGGAATTCCCTCTCCTTCTACCTTTTCAGGTCTGCAGGAAAATATTTCTGGAGGAATTTACTCTTGAAAGCTCCCCACGTGATGATTTGCCCTTCGATCTCTATTTGTCTCCGGGTCATTTCCCACCAGTTCTCAGCCTCTTTCAGCAGCATGTAGGTGGCATAGGCCACTCTCTGAGCATCAAAACAGCTCATGGCCCTGAAGATTCTTTCCAATCCTTGGACCCATTCAATGGCCGCATCCAGAGCGAATCCGCCTTGGAACTGACTGGGTTTTCTCCTGCAGAATTCATCTAGACCTCGGTATTCAGCCGCCCCAGGTGGAACCAATGGTTGCGAACTCGGACTTGGGGTCGCGTTCTGGTTCAGGTGCTGTAAGTTCTCGTTCATGTTCGTCAGCACTGCAGCAATCTGAGCCAATAAGTTATTCTGACCCGATCCCCTTCCTCTTCCTCTTCCTCTAACAGACATCTCCGTAATGGGTACCTGTTTATCTCGGTTCTCATTGTCAGTAAACCAGGTTTAACCAAACAAATCAGCAAATAATCACACAACAGTTCACTTAAACCACATAGTCCAATCATTTAGAAGTTTCAAAGAAGCAAGTAAGGCCATACCCTAGGCCGCAGGACTAACTATGCTATGATACCATATTGTAAAAACCGAAATTCTACCCTTAAATTTTTTTCCCTTATTTACTCTTCCCGCATGCCTTACTTTCATTTTTTAATCTTATTTACATATTCACATTCATTCTACATCTCTTTACTTTTTTATACTCCACTTAGCAGAAAATCATAATTCATTCAATATATTTGAAAACCACCGCATATAACTAGCTATGAGTTTCCAAATTACTCATAGCTACACATATCCAGGGTTACACCTCATATCAGTTGTCATATAGTCATAATTACATAATGTTTTGGAAAAACTATCAACTATGCACTCATATACAAAATAGTGCAAATGAATGAATCCAAAATATAAACTCCCTAAGCTCCCCGAAAATGAGTCCCCACTCATGCCACCTGTTTATCTGCAATGGAATTATCAATGACAAGAACACAAACACGCAAAGGAGTAAGTCGTTAATTCCATAAACGTCATTATAAGATAATCCACATTAGAAAAAGGGTTAGTAAACCATTTTAGAAATTCATTTTGTCTTGCTACATAACTTGAGCCAAAGTCGTTACACGCCTTAGGGTTAGCTAAAAGGAGATTCTCATTTCTCTTAAAACAAATCACGCTTATATACTCAAGCCAGAGTGTATGCTTCTATACTCAAGCTAGAGTGTATGCTTCTATACTCAAGCCAGAGCGTATGCTTCTAAACTCAAGCCAGAGCATATGCTTCTAAACTCAAGCCAGAGTGTATGCTTCTATACTCAAGCCAGAGTGTATGCTTCTATACTCAAGCTAGAGTGTATGCTTCTATACTCAAGCCAGAGTCGCTAACCTATCATGGTCGGCTAAAAATGTATTTTCCCTTTCATCGATTCGCCATCAATTATCTCCCGTAAATCTACGCCATCTTTAGTATAAACACTCCATATATGTTTATGCTAAAATACGTAATTCACAATGTACTTATGGCATGACAATAAAATATACACAGTTTACATTCCCGCAAATCTACGCCTCCTTTAATATAAACACACCCATATATGTTTATACCAAATGCGTAATTTACAACTCAATCATTTCGTAACCATAAAATACCCCCATTTTCCTTTTTCCGTAAACCTATGCCTATTTTAATATAAACACACCCATATATGTTTATACCAAATGCGTAATTTACAACTCAATCATTGCTTAACCAGAAAATACACATTTTCCATTCCAAATGCACAATTAAAGACTTATCCTTACCTCGGTGAGTGTTGGGTTTGGTTCTTGGCAACTTCTCAAGTTCCACCGACACCGCCTCCAACTTTAGGATCTTTCCTCATCCCACCATATAACACAATGTTAGTCATTTATTCCAAATATCACATAAACAACATATATTGCATTATTTAATCATACAAGATATTCATCACATATTCGATGTTTCTAAACTACTTTCATCATAAGTATTCAACCATCTAAAACATGCATATTTATCTCATATTCCAACATTTGGAAGTAAACTCATCTTCTACCTCTAGCATTTTACTCATTCTCTCCTTTTACCACATTTTCACTTTAGGGTTTTGGGGTTTTCATGAATCAACCCACAACCCTTTCCATTCTTGAGATACTAACTCTAAACCAAGAGTTTACAAGGTAAGAATGACATAAAACGAACCATAACTCAAAAGGATGAGTTTCCATGGTTTCTCACATTTTTTAGAAGAGATCCAACATACCCAAAGTGAGATTAAAAGAGAAGAAGGGAGTTAAAATCAAGAGTTTTACTTCTTCTCAAGCTCTTGGGTGAGTATCAAAGCTCCGTGCCCTTGGAAAAACTCTCTTCTCTCACCTCTCTTCAATTCTTAACCCTAAAATGTGTTTAGGGTTTCTCATTAAATGCTGTCTCGTCGGGTTCTCGCTTAAGCAAGCTTATTCTCGCTCAAGCGAGAAAATCCCGCCCATTTTAAAAAACTCAGATCTGACCCTCTCGCTCAAGCGAGAATCTCACAATCTCAACAGTCCTAAAATGCCATTTCTCGCCCTGGCGAGCCAACTCTCGCTTAGGCGAGAATCCTCCAGTATAGTCCAGGATTTCACCCTCCCAGGTGAACCTTTCTCGCCCAAGCGAGAATCTCTCGCTCAAGCGAGGATCCCAGGACTGATACTATAATTTGAAAGACTTTAAAATTAGGGTGTTACAAATGCAAAACTCTATGATAGCCAAAAAAGACATTCTTCTTATAGTGTTCCAACTATGTTGAATGAGTATTGTCTTCACATACAGGAAATTTCCTTTTTTACTATACCCTGAAAGGTTACCAAATGCAGGAAAATCACTGATTGTGCTAAACAACAAAACCTTCAACTTGAACTTTTCTTCCCTATACGCATCATATACATTTATGTTTGTCTTCTAGATTTGCTTCAAGTCTTCAATTAATGTTGTCAATTATATGTCTATGTCATTTCCTGGTTGTTTAGGTCCAGAAACTAACGTAAATAACATCACATATTTGTACTTCAAGCATGGAAAAGGAGGGAGGTTATATATCACCAACATCACTAGACATGGACTGTGGGAACTACTTTGAACACTATGTGTATTAATTCCATTATTTGACAATGCAGAGGGTGGATTTCTTGATTCTTGACCAAAACTACCATAGTCAGGATCAATTTTTCTCCATTGAGGAGAATATGTAGGATGTCGAAGCATGCGATCTTCAATCATTTCATCAACACGCTATGTCAAATTCTTTGCATCTTTAGCATTGTTGAACATACGCTTAAATCTTGATTTGATGGTAAAATATCATACAACCTTTTTGGGAATTTAGTTTTCCTTCTTATAACGCAGTTTATTAAAGTTAGGATAAAACTTCAACGAAGCATACACATTAGAAAATAAGATGCAATCATTTTCACAAGCATGTATCCTATTGTAGTTCATGTCAATAGAGCATAACATTTGTTTAGCATCATAGGTTCGAGAAGGGAACATATTATCCCCCAGCAATATATCTTTCAGAAGAGTAAGTAGGTCTATGAAACTCTTATTGCTCTATCCATTAATAGATTTCGACTTATACAACCTTGACACCGCTGTCAATCTCATGAATTTAGTACAACCATCATATAATGGTTTTTCAATAGCATTTATCAATCGCTGAAACATCTCAAGACAATATTGAAGATCCTCTTTGACAACATTTACCATTTCCTCGAAACGATCACCTTCATATGCATTTATGTTGTTTTATTTCATATGCATCTCAGGATAATCCTTAACATCTCTTTTCTCACCATGCCTTGTCCAACATGTGTAACTTTGGTTGATATTGGGATACATTAAATGAACTTTTAATTTATTTGGAGTAATTCGGTTGAAGTAACAACATTTTAAACAAGGACATACAATTCTATTAGGGTTTTCAACATTCTCAATTGCAAACCTAACAATTGATTTCACTTCATCCTCATACTCATTCATCAATGGATTGACACTCATCCATTTCGATCAATACTTTCATCCATTTTCGATCATAATGTTAAGCGAACTGCCTTTCAACAAAACAATCATCTATACGATCTTGAAATTTTGTGACACTCTTAGGATCAATAGAGTAACTGAAGATGCCATTCACTGTTGCCTGAGATATGATGAAGTTTTTTGAAAGGCAATTTAAGAAATCGGCAAAAAAAAAAACCTTTTTATGAGCTTCTTTCTTTTTTTATTCACTATTTGTGTTTTTCTTAGATGAAGGTTTGAGGGAATGTTGTACAACGATCCTTTTATATGTATATCGAGGAAATGAAACGAAATTACATGATTAAGGGATGAAAAATAAAGATATATTTCTTGTATGATACTCCATTTGTTCCATATGTTTTAATGTTTAAGATTATGCATATAATTTAAGAATTCATTAAATTATGTAAAAATTTGATATAATTTGGCTAAAATAACATCATTTAATTCACATTAAACGCATATAAATGTATATTAGATTTTGAAGTAATACAAAATTTTAAAATATGAAAAGGAGAGTGTAATAAAGGACAAAATAATACGACAACCTAGACAAATCCGGATCAAGAAAATGACATTAATTTTGCAAAAAGTGTTAATGGATCGGACCTCTTCTCACCATGACAGCAATACAAGTTATGGGTTTGGGCTGATGTAAAAGGTTGAAGTAGATGACTATATATTTATGTTATGTAAACCTAATGTAACAAGGAAAACAATAACTAAACACAAATCTTTATTCTCTAATACACAGTGACAACCTTTCAACGCTCCTACGGACGTAGGCACAATTGGTTGAACCTCGTTATCAAATTTCTTGTGTTATTTTCTTTCATTTTACTATTTGATTGACTGTTTGTTCCCAACAAGGGAAATCTCAATTCCCAATGTATAATAAATATATTAACTATGTTAATGAAATATTGGGATTTATAGTTTCAAAAATGTAATTACTTTTAATATGATTAATTTTGAACTATTATTACGGCTTAGTAGACCAGAGCTATCATTTACTAAGTTATCTAAATTGTAAGCTTATAGTAGGATAATTATAATGACTTACTAACTCCATTTTATGGAAGTGTTGATCTAGTGGTATAAGACCCCACTATATCCCTAAAATGACCAAAAGGTCAAGGGTTTAATTCCTGTGAGCGATACTTGTTGGGAGGGGCAGCCACAGATCCTGAAATAGATTGGTTCCTTACCCAAAAGAGTGAGGAGATACCCTTAGTAGTACCAAAAAAACTTCATTTTATGGATGAGAACAATGTTATTTACACAAGTTAAGTTAACATCAATGTTATATATGTTTTAAATCATGACTCGTATATGTCATGTTTAAATTTCTTAACCAATATTTTACTGTATTAAATTAATGTGATCTACTTCAAATAAATTTTTTGCTTTTTAGACATAATTGTAATGTATGTTATCTAGATTTCTATGCACTTTATCATATCAACCAAGAGTATTCAAATATAAATTACATGTATTGACATCTTAAAATATCAGTTATGGAGTACAAGTTAAAGTAAACTAAAGGGTAGGTAAAATAAAATTGGTTAATGAACTTACCTCTGGAATTCTATAAGTAGCAAGTGTGAAACTATCTTTGGTGCTATGATCAGTGCATTGTAAACGATGTTGAGAAGGATCCTAGCAAGTGTGGAACTTAACTTTTCTTGATTGTTACTTTTTACAAATACTAAACATGTTTAGAAGGACCTTCAACATTTTACCTAAGTCATCTCTTGTTGCATGCTTTTGAGGGAGTAAGTAGTCTCTTGCATACGTCAAATCTTACGCCCCAAATACGACTAGAGTGCTCTGGAAGATTTAATGTCTTACCAAGTACCTCCTGACTATCTTGATTTTAATCTCACCCTATGATACAGACATTTCTTTTTGGGCAACCTGATACAACAAGAAGAATTATATTGCCAACCACATTAACAAACCCCTAATATATCATTAAGTTCTAAGTAGTGTTCAATGATATTCACTTATGCAATTGTTTGTCATTTCTTGAACATTTGTGTTGTCAATCATACTCTCCTTGTTCTTACCAACATCCAGTCATAGAATATCCAAATTTATCGATTAAACACGAACATAAAATATATGACCAATCTAATTAAAAATAATACTTTGTAATACGATAAAATTTAATTAATTAGTGGAACTTGTATTTTTTAAGGCATATTACTGAGGCCATTAGTGGGGACTTTTGATTGTGAAATAAAAAAATTTCACAAGTCCCACATAGGATGGAGGAGGAATTTGGAAAAAAAACACAGACTATAAATAGAGACATTTCCCTTCATTTTTTTCTTCTCCCAAGTTGAGTGTTATTCCTCAACTTTTTCTTTCTCCCTCATTATCTCTATTGAAGCATTTCCGGCCAACTTCTCTCTTTCTTTCTGTGGTACAATGTGTAACGACCCAAAATTCTACCCTTGAAATTTTTTTTCCTTATTTAATCTAATTCCATACATTTAACAATCACTCATAATTACCAAGTGATTAAATTTACTTTAAAAGTCTCGCTTCACACTCACACCCTATTTTTGAACCATAAGTAACGTACAACATTCGATAGCAGAAAAACATAATTCATTAATATAACCTAGTAACCCTCACATACAATTAGTTATGGGTTTCCAAAACACCCATAGCTACATATATCCCGAGTTACTAGTTCTCATGATCAATATCATGTACAAATTCATTAATATAACCTAGTAACCCTCACATACAATTAGCTATGGGAGTACCATTAGTTATTTTCATTGGCACTCCACCAATACATAAACCATAAATACACCCATCATCACTACAAACATACCCATATATATTTGTAGTGACTAAGTGATTTACCATTTATGTCATTATATTTCGAGTCTTATTTCCATTGGTACTCCCCCAATAAGTTTCGAGTCTTATTTCCATTGGGACTCCCCCAATAAATGGTTCCGAGTCTTATTTCCATTGGGACTCACCCAATAAATGGTCTCGAGTCTTATTTCCATTGGGACTCCCCCAATAAATGGCTCTGAGTCTTATTTCCATTGGGACTCCCCCAATAAATGGTTCCGAGTCTTATTTCCATTGGGACTCCCCCAATAAATGGCTCCGAGTCTTATTTCCATTGGGACTCCCCCAATAAATGGTCAATAAATGCACCTCTAATCATTATCAACATACCCATATATGTTCATAATGATTAAATGATTCACATCTTATCCATCATCCGTAACAGAAAGTCCACGCATTTTCCACATAATGCATAAATTAAAGACTTATCCTTACCTCGGTGAGTGTTGGGTTTGGTTTTTGGTGACTTCGCAAGTTCCACCGGCACCACCTCCAAACTTAGGATCTTTCCTCATTCCCACCACATAACACAATGTTAGTCATTCATTCCAAATAACAATTAAATAACTTATATTGCATCATTTAAACGTACAAGATATTTATCATGCTCTCAATGGTTCTATACTATTTTCATTAAGAGTTTTCAACCATCTAAAACATACATATCATCTCATATTTTAAAATTGTAAAGCAACTCATCTTTTACCTCTAGCATTTCACCCATTTTTACTCCCTAACCTCATTTTCTCTCTCTAGGGTTTTGGGTTTCCATGAGTCAACCCACAAACCCCTTTCCATTATTGGAATACTAACTCAAAACTAAGAGTTTACAAGGTAAAAACGACATAAAATGAACCATAACTCGAAAGAGAGAGTTTCCATGGTTTTACACATTTTGAAAAGAGATCCAATAATACCAAAAATGGGTTCTCAAGGGAAGAAGAGAGTTAGGGTAGAGAGTTTTACATCTTCTCAAGCTCTTGAACAAGAATCAAAGCTCCTAGACCTTGGGAATGCTCTCTTCTCTCACCTCTCTTCAATTCTTAACCTAAAATGTGTTTGGGGTTTCCCTCATTTAATGTTCTCGTCGGGTTCTCGCTTAAGCGAGCTTTCTCTCGCTCAAGCGAGAAAATCCCGCCCATTTTAAAAACTCAACTCTGACACTCTTGCTCAAGCGAGGGATTCTCGCTCAAGCGAGAATCTCACAGTGTCAATCAGCCCCAAATGCCATTTCTCGCCCAGGCGAGACATCTCTCGCTCAAGCAAGAATCCTCCAGTATAGCCCAGTATTTCACCCTCCCGGGTGAACCTCTCTCGCTCAAGCGAGAATCTGAGGACTGATACTAAAATTTTAAAGACTTAAAATTTGGGGTGTTACACAATGATTGGCACATGCTGAGATTGCAAGCCTGCATCATTACATTGGGGAGATGGAAATGCAGCGTGCATCACTATATTGTGTAGATGAAGACAAAGAGAAGACAAGAAAAGTCAAAGAGAGGACAAGGATAAGACAAAACAAGTTTGAAGACGTGTGCATCTCAACAAACAACAAGGTCAAGACTCAATATCATTCAAGTGGACTTAGGCTAAGAGTTTTATATTTCTAGAGTATATATTTGTTTGGGTAGAGTCTAGGCTAGGTTGTGACGACCCGAATTATACCCAAAATTTTTCGAACTTTATTTATGAAATGGAAGTGATTACTTTTGAAACATGTTACTTAACCGAATTGGAAAACCTGAGTGAGTACAATATTAGTTAAGTTCATAATTCAAAATGCGGAAATAATCAAAAGTATCCATTCATTAAAAACATACCATCACACTTCCTTTTGCATACAAAATATATACAATTATCCTTTCCCAAATAATACTTCCATTTAACATCATCAAAATAACCTCATTATTAGTTTAGGAGAAAGTCACACATACATAAATCCACTTTAACATGTTCTTCATATTACATGCCTCATTCAATTACAATGTCGTGTATATAAAGTAACTACTCTAATCGGTACTTTCTCCACGAGCATCCAATGCACTATAGCCGCCACCTGAATTCCAATACATAACACATACAAGCAGAGACAAAAGGGAGTAAGAACCAACTACGGCAACCGTATCGTCGAATTACATGGAGTAATAACATTAAAGTATTAAAAACCTATACAACGTCTAACATCAATCATATTAAACATAAACCAATCTATACATTATATCACCTAATGTCCATATATACATTTAGCATACTCATCATATCTCACTTAGACAATTCATTCCAATCCGTACAATAAACCATTTATTCAACTCAATCTTCATCAAGATCACCAAACAATAATATCATTCAATAAACAACAGCAATGCTATACTCAAGCTATACCATACTTACATAGCATTAAAATACTTTTCCAAGCAACACAATACTCCCAAAACAATACTACACAGAAGGAACTAATCATACATTGCTCCAAGAGCCAATACCACATAAGGCAAGTCATACATTGCCAATGAACCAATACCACATCGGGCAAGTCATACATTGCTCAAGGAGCCAATACCACGTTGGGCAAGTCTACACCACGAATGATGATACAATACCACGTAGGTAAGTCTACAATACCACGTAGGGCAAGTCTACACCACGAATGGCGATTCAATACCATGTAGGGCAAGTCTACACCATGAATGGCGATTCAATACCATGTAGGGCAAGTCTACAATCCCACATAGGGCAAGTCTACAATACCACATAGGACAAGTCTATACCACGAATGGCGATTCAATACCACATAGGGCAAGTCTACAATACCACATAGGGAAAGTCTACACCACGAATGGCGATTCAATACCACGTAGGGCAAGTCTACAATACCACATAGGGCAAGTCTACACCACGAATGACAATTCAATACCACATCGGGTAAGTCTACACCACAAAGGTGATTCAATACAATTATATATCCATTATAACACATCTCATTATCCTCATGATAAATCATACACTTAGTCATTCCATATCATCTCATATTTATTGGATATACTTATCCCTTACATCTCATTCCATACAACAACACAAAACTCACAATACAATCATTTCCCTTGTATTAATCTCACATCAAGACTTCACCATAACACAAAATATCACCTCAATGTCATAAACACAATGCGTCCCATTTCTTACCACAATAAAACATTTCAAAACATTATCATTGTCACATAACATAATCATTATCCTTTTTATCACAAATAACCAACTCAAACCAAAATCATCATCACATAATATACCCATATATGTTTATAACCAATAAGCGACTCACAACTTAATCATTTTCATTAACATACTCATGCCTTTTTATCACAAATAAACAACTAAGAACATATTCATCATCATATAACATATTAACGATAGAACCATCTTTCATGACGATGTATTACCATAAATGAGCATCTTGCATTTCATCTAATAAAACGGTTTTCCTACACATATATCTCCATCTTTATGGCTAATACATCATCATGGAAAATAAAGACTCTCACATGGACCACAAACTTCCTAGAGAGTTTCTATCCGTTAACATTCTCCGATTCTTGAGGGAAATCGGAAAAGACGACTCTAATGAAATACTCTAAGACCACAATGGTCTTCTCCCTCACCTTAGGTTGCGTAAGTTCCGTTGCTCCGCTAAAGAGCCACATTCCCCTCCATCTTCTCCAAATCTCCATTGTTCCATTTTTCACCTTCAAGATTTCCCAAATGTGCCACCAAGAAGTAATAGAAAGAGGTTTTGATGAGTTTTGATGTTTAGTGGAGGAGAGAATGGTCCATTTGGGTGGAGCCGCCGTTGGGAGAGAAATGAGAGAAAAGAAAATGAAGATTAGGGTTTTTGAAACCCCTCTTTTACTTTTATAGCTGCGCAGCCTCGCCCGGGCAAGAATGGCTCGCTTGGGCGAGAATTTCACAATTTTTCAACTTTTCAACTCTGACGCTCTCGCCCGGGTGCGGATTTCTCGCTCGGGCGAGAATCGGGCAGTATGCTAAGGCTCCTGTCTAGCCTCGGCGAAAATTCTAGCTCAAGCTAGAATTTGACAGCTTTTCCAGATTTCACTCTCACTCAAGCGACCACTTCCTTACTTAAGCGAGGTCTCCCGGAAACTCATTAGAACATCGGGACTCTCTATTGGGCGAGGTCCTCTCTCTCAAACGAGGAATGCCCAATATATACTCCAACACTCTACTTTTTCCAATCATTCCGAAAACGAAAATTGCGGTGTTACAATCCTTCCCCCCTAAAAGAAATTTCGTCCCCGAAATTTCATTAGGTTACTCTCAGGAAAATACTATCATCGACTAGACATTAGGAATAACATATACTGAATCAACTTAGATTCGACCATCAAAACAATTAAGATCGCTTAGACGACAAACAAGGACACATACCACTTAACAGTGATACCACATAGACAATTCATGGACTAACCTCTCAGAGTCCAAATGTCGATGCCAAATATCAAGACAAGTAGGACAACTAAGAGAAAATTATCACCACTGGAATAAAGATTTCCAAGTATTCATCAAGAGCAATAGATCCCCCGATCTATCAAAATGACAATCGTTCAAAACAATCAATACATACAGTGAGATTACAAATCACACCTTCGAATTCAAAAGAAAGTGGAACTCAATACCCATCATTTACCAAGATGCACTAGATCTCACCCAACATGCAATAGCTAGATCACATCCATTCGATGAAAATAGCGTCATTTCATTTCACATATGAAAAATAGTCACGATTAATTCAAAATTCTCAATAACATTTCAAACTTGTACTCGTTATCACACAAACACATGGTAGTCATCCAACAAGTAGCATTTAGACAAATAAGATTTTTGGAGTCCTTGCGAGTACAAAATAGAATTACCAAGTAATTATCCAATTTAATAAAACATTTCTACCACAAACGAATGCGGTAGAAGAAGATTCACTAGTTAATCACCTCAACTAGACGTACAAGGCAGTAGGCCCACTCAAATCACACACTTTATTACCAATGATCATTTGCAAATTTACAGACATTCAATCCAATAACATACGTTAGATATGGATTCCCCAATTACACTTGCAAATATACATTTAGTACTCAAATTTGCATCACGTCTAGAAACATAAGGTCATAATCGCATCACCAAGTTTTTAACAACATCAAATTCGTTCAAGATACCGTTGTTAAAAATTTGGATCTTCAACAAAGGAACTTAATTAATGCTTAGCCAAATGCTAAAATTCACCCAAAATTATTTTCGAAAATACATTAGATGTAAGATTCTTGGCAATCACTTCGTGAAAGCAAGGTTTTCATAACCATTTCAAAATAACTTGAAAACCCCCTTTTTTTTCCCTCATGCGACACTGAACTTCCCAGTCACCATTTTCAAAAGGCTAGTTAGTTCTGGAGTTACATTTTATCCAGGACATGAGAGTCCCCACAGTCCATTTACAGAAACATACTTATGCCATAACATTGCAATTATGCATAACAATTACCGACACACATGAAATAGAAACAAGTTTTGTAAGCACAATATCAAAGTAGTTAATTTGTGTTCATTACCACTATATCGTGCATTGCAAATATTCAACTACAAAAGGTCAATCATCATAGACCAAAAGTTTCATGTACAAAAATCAAGATGACTTCGCTATTCCCAATACTACTTTCCACAAACGCATAGAACAAAATTTTGTTTATCCATTAACCCGCTAAAACTTAAGCAACACAACATCCATGTTCATCATCAAGGTTCAGATTTATGCTTATATAAAAAGTCAGTGGCATAATGAAAATTTATCACTATAACATTATTATGCCCTTTTTTTTTTGTTTTTCATATCGATTCGCTTTTAGTTTCCAAAGGTTCAGAGAATCACTTCAAGTATAAACACATACGAAAATTCTATCTTCACGCAAACACACTCATCACAACGACATTTAAATACTTCACCCACTTCAATAATTACTTTGAACCATACGTTTTTACCTCTTAGCATAAGTATACCAACTAATGCAAACTAAAGCGGTTACCTTTAACAACTCATAAAAACAAAGGTACCAGACTTAATCTTTTCAAAACACACTAAGTATCTTTCATTTAATTTCTTCGTTAACACAATATTTTTTTTAAACCATTACTTCATGCTCAACACCTTTCATACAACATATCCATCTACATGTTCACGTGAATCATTACCTTATTATTCAAGTCATTACCGTAACAATTAACATATCGCTTTTAGAATTCATACATCACAGAACAAATTATCGGATATTAACAATTAATCTCCAAGGAAAATTTCACCATTGTCATACAGAACATGTTACACACAAATTCCTCATTTCATTCAATTTTCTAAACTTTCATGCATGATAAGCAAACTTGTATGCAGGAATAAGTCAAGATGTACATGTTCATTTCCAAGCAAAACAGACAAATACATGTTAGTGGACTTTTACAAAGTAAACGACTTGGTTACATGTCATGAAATAAAATGTAGATATTTAGCCACCGAGTCTAATAACCGGTTAATTACTACATCATGCGTATTTATTTTAATCCCGAGGAATGGCATGGTAATTAACAACATACATTAACTAGGACATGTAGGAAACCACATAGCATGACACACGGATTTTCATGTTATAGATCATTCTACCTTTATCAAGAGCTAACATTCTCCTTATTATAAAAAATCATCCATCAAATAAAAATCCAATTTTTCAAGACAAAAGATATAGTTCTTTCAAAGTCTTATTCTCTCAACATGCTAGCAAGATCTTTAATTCTCATTCATATGTCACAGCGGACGACTATTACTTTAATCTTGTTCAACTAGAGCCATAGAGACATATAAGCAAACATCCAAGAAAGCCAATTTAATCATTCCTCTTCAATCATCTTGATCCTAGTGATAAAATAAAATTAACATCAAGAGGTTGACCAAAGCTCAAACAAGAGATCCACCACTAGGAACTCTCAACAAATAAATCTCACACCAAGAAATCCAACCGGAAAATCATAATCACAAAAACCCCATAAACAATTCCAACAAGATGTTCACAACCAGAAACCTTCAGCAAGAGTTTCACCAGAGAATCCCCAACAAAGGGTCTCACACAATAAATTCAACAACAAGTCCATACCAGGGAATTCAACAAGAGTTTTACAACAAGAAATCCTCTACGAAATTCACAACAAGGAATTTTCAACAAGCACTTCATCAAGAAATCACAGCAAGACATCCAATGATAAGTTCACAACTAGACGCTTACCGCAAGGAATTTAACAATCATCTTTCACATCAGCAGTTATCACATAGTTAACAAACCATCAGCATAAACCAAGCAATTAACTCACACAAATTTCACAAAGAAGCATGTAAGGCCATACCCTAGGCCGCAGAGTTGACATAGGCTTTGATACCATATTGTGACGACCCGAATTATACCCTAAATTTTCCGAACTTTATTTATGAAAGGGAAGTGATTAATTTTGAAAAATGTTAGTTAACCGAATTGGAAAACTTGAGTGAGTACAATATTAGTTAAGTTCATAATTCAAAATGCGGAAATAATCAAAAGTATCCATTCATTAAAAACATACCATCACACTTCCTTTTGCATACAAAATATATACAATTATCCTTTCCCAAATAATACTTCCATTTAACATCATCAAAATAACCTCATTATAAGTTTAGGAGAAAGTCACACATACATAAATTCACTTTAACATGTTCTTCATATTACATGCCTCATTCAATTACAATGTCGTGTATATAAAGTAACTACTCTAATCGGTACGTTCTCCGCGAGCATCCAATGCACTATAGCCGCCACCTGAATTCTAATACATAACACATACAAGCAGAGACAAAAGGGAGTAAGAACCAACTACGGCGATCGTAGCGTGAAATTACATGGAGTAATAACATTAAAGTATTAAAAACCTATACAACATCTAACATCAATCATATTAAACATATACCAATCTATACATTATACCACCTAATGTCCATATATACATTTAGCATACTCATCATATCTCACTTAGACAATTCATTCAAATCCGTACAATAAACCATTTATTCAACTCAATCTTCATCAAGATCACCAAACAATAATCTCCTTCAATAAACAACAGCAATGCTATACTCAAGCTATACCATACTTACATAGCATTAAAATACTTTTCCAAGCAACACAATACTCCCAAAAAATACTACACAGAAGGAACTAATCATACATTGCTCCATGAGCCAATACCACATAAGGCAAGTCATACATTGCTCAAAGAGCCAATACCACATCGGGCAAGTCATACATTGCTCAAGGAGCCAATACCACGTTGGGCAAGTCTACACCACGAATGGTGATACAATACCACGTAGGGCAAGTCTACAATACCACGTAGGGCAAGTCTACACCACGAATGGCGATTCAATATCACGTAGGGCAAGTCTACACCACGAATGGTGATTCAATACCACGTAGGGCAAGTCTACAATACCACATAGGGCAAGTCTACACCACGAATGGCGATTCAATACCACGTAGGGCAAGTCTACAATACCACATAGTGCAAGTCTACAATACCACATAGGGCAAGTCTACACCACGAATGATGATTCAATACCACATCGGGTAAGTCTACACCACAAAAGTGATTCAATACAATTATATATCCATTATAACACATCTCATTATCCTCATGATAAATCATACACTTAGTCATTCCATATCATCTCAGATTTAATGGAAATACTTATCCCTTACATCTCATTCCATACAACAACACAAAACTCACAATACAATCATTTCCCTTGTATTAATCTCACATAAAGACTTCACCATAACACAAAATATCACCTCAATGTCATAAACACAATGCATCCCATTTATTACCACAATAAAACATTCCATAACATCATCATCGTCACATAACATAATCATTATCCTTTTTATCACAAATAACCAACTCACACCAAAGTTATTACTTAAGCGAGATTTCATTCTCACTCAAGCGACCACTTCCTTACTTAAGCGAACACCGAGTCTCTCTCTTGGGTGAGGTCCTCTCTCTCAAACGAGGAATGCCCAATATATACCCCAACACTCTACTTTTTCCAATCATTCCGAAAACGAAAATTGTGGTGTTAGATAGGTGAACCTAGAATGGAAGTCTCACAAAGTCTAAAATTGAATATAACTAATATAACTAAAATGAGACTTGCATATATTCATACATGATTCACATGCTCATGCATTTACATATGATAACATGATTTTTAGTGCATTAAAATTGAATATATCACATATATCTTCAAAATCATGTATCATGCATATACACATCATGTAGAAGGTTCATCATGCATCAAGAAAACACTTTTTAACACAGTTAATTGATTACAACTTGTGTTAATCAATTAAATGAACTTGGGAACCAGTTAATGGATTAAGTTTGGATTTAATCCATTAAATGGAGTTGCAGTAGCTGAAATCTTGGATTTCTTAAGGTCGTTAATCGATCAAGTGAAGATTTAATCGGTTAAAAACAGTTTTCTATAAAAGCTGATTTTTTTTCCAAATGTTCATAACTTAGTCATCTTGAAAATTCACAAGTTTGTAGATTACTCTGATCTTAATTTTCATATCAATTAGAGAGAGGTTCATTCTGCGAGAAAAAATTATTTTAAGTTTTCTTTCATTACATGAGAGAGATAAGATAGTTAAGAATTATCCATTTGGGCTAAATCTTTCATATTCTTTTTGGAAAAACCAAGCATTAATCACACATAGTTCTTTGAGTCTTTGTGAGATTTCTTGGTTGGGTTTTTAGTGCTTTTACAGTTTCATATCTGCACATTTTAGGTGCTTTTGTAACTTCAGATATTTGACGATTTTTGTGAGAAAATCCTAGTTGTGGTTAGGTTGTAATCTTATGAGAAAATCCTAGCTGAGGTTAGGTTGAGGTCTTCACCTTTACAAGGGTCTTGGTAGGGAGTGAACATTCGGCTAGGGCTATACCGTGAGTATGTGAGGATTATCCGAAAGAGACGGGTTGAAGATCAAACTGAAGAGAGGGACTCTAGGACTAAGAACGGAGCATTTGTAAAGTATATTTGAATGATTGTTTTGTAAAATATTATTCAAATAGTAAAGAAAATATGCCAAGATCAGAAGGGGAGGCCTGAAGGTAGTTTGCAAGTAGACCCGCAAACGAACCATGATAAAATCATCGTTCCAAGTTTTCTTGATCCCTTGTCTCTTTACTTTTCTTGCAAGAAAACTGATTTTCAAAGATCGCTAGAATCAGGTTAATCGATTAAACTTGTCTTTAATCGATTAATAACATATCGATTTAATCGATTAAGTGAATCTTTAATCGATTAAACTGTGAATATTTTAGAATTTCTCATTTTCCACAAAAAGTGTTAATTGCTTTCGCGCACACCTGTTCACCCCACCTCTAGGTGTTATTTGTTTTGTAGTATACCCAACACAGGTAGCCAAACTGTGGAAATTTCAAGATCTCACATTAGTAACTAGATTGTGGGAAAATATAATTGGCACAAGTAGTCATGTTGTGGGTATTTTGGAGAATTGACCTTCGTATCCATATTTTGAGTGTATTCGAGATTGGTTCTTATAGTGTACTAAGAATTCGAAAACAGAGAACTGAATTGTTCTACCCTGGGGACGGGGTGGTTAATATTCTGCTTGCACATTTTGGACAGTGCCACGAAACATCTTAAAGAGAGTGACTTGGTCATGACTCAGCCAATAATTATTCTTTTGTGTCGTTTAAAATTGTTGCAAGCTACATAAACAACAATTTGAAGACGTTTCCTACTACAATGGCCTTTAGAGAATATTACAATGTCGAACAAATTTGAACTTAACAAACCATTTTGGTTTGAAGAGACAAATTTTAAACAGTGATAACATAAGATGGAATTTGTAACGACCCGATTTTATAACCCAAATTTTTTTGAAAATTTATTCATGAAAGTGAAATGATTGTTTATTGAAAAATATTACTTAACCGATTTGGAAAATCTTAGTGAATTCAAATATTAGTTAAGTTCCCCAATTCAAAATGCGGAAATAAGCAATATTACATTTTCATCAAAAACATGCCAGCATATTCCATTTTAATCCATAATCCATACAATTATCATTTTTTCAATTACATCACTCGTTAAGGTATTTATACTAATCTTACTACATCTTTCGAAAGAGATCATTTATACAAAAGAGTTACTTCAACATATTTCTCATATTACATACATTATACAAATACAAATTCGGAATACATAAATAACTACTCCAGTCTATACTCCCGTCAGCAGACATCCACGACGCAACAGCAACATCCTGGACTCATATACATCACATAGACAAAGAAAGACAGAGGAAGTAAGAACCAACTACGGCGACCGCAACGTGGAATTACATGGAGTAATAACATTAAAGTACTACAACCTATACAAGAACTAAAATCAACCATATCAACATATACAAATGATACACCCAATCAATACAACATAACGAAGGATATTCACTTCTTCAATTAGTATTTACTATGACTTACTCATACGATTCGTCCAATTCCATCTTCATCAAGATTCCTAATACCATAGTCACTCATGAACACCCAACGACAACTCCATACTCGAGTTAATACCCCACTCCCAAAGGAAGACAACACTCATAAAACAATACAATACTTCTAAGAAACACAACATTTCCAAGCAATATTATACCACAAAGGCAAATCAGACATTACTACATAGAGCTAATACAACATAGGGCAAGTCTACACCACATAGGGCGAATCAATACCACATAGGGCAAGTCTACACCTCGAAAGGTGAATCAATACCACATAGGGCAAGTCTACACCATAAAGGCGATTCAATACCACGTAGGACAAGTCTACACCATAAAGGCGATTCAATACCACATAGGGCAAGTCTACACCATAAAGGCGATTCAATACTGTAACACCCCAAATTTTAATCTTTAAAATTATAGTATCAGTCCTGGAAGCCTCGCTTGATCGAGAGATTCTCGCCTGAGCGAGAAAGGATCACCTGGGAGGGTGAAATCCTGGACTATACTGAAGGATTCTCGCCTGAGCGAGAGTTGTCTCGCCTAGGCGAGAAATGGCAATTTTGGGCTGTTGACACAGTGTAATCGATTACACACTCCTGGTAATCGATTACATGCTGATAAACTAATCAGACCTGTGCATCTGACACAGTGTAATCGATTACACAGTCCTGGTAATCGATTACACAGTCCTGGTAATCGATTACATGATGATTAAAAGCATCAGATATGTACATCTGACACAATGTAATCGATTACACCATGTTGGTAATCGATTACATCGCGACGATACCTTTGTAATTTACACTGTGTAATCGATTACACACTTATGGTAATCGATTACATCGTATTAATGTAATCGATTACATCGTATTAATGTAATCGGTTACACCATGTTGGTAATCGATTACATAGCGACGATGCCTCTATAATTTACACAGTGTAATCGATTACACTATACTTGTAATCGATTACACTTATCGCAGTGTCTATAAAATAGAAACCCAAAACACATTTTAGGGTTAGAACTTCGAAGAGAAGAGAGAGAGGAGAGCTTTTCAAGAGCAAGGAGCCTTAGGACTCATCTTGGAGATTGAGAAGATGTAAACCTCTTGTTACTAACTCTTCTTCTTCCTCTCTAACTTGTTTTGGGTATGTTGGATTCATTTTCAAAACATGAGAAACCATGGAAACTCATCCTTTAGAGTTATGGTTCGTTTTATGTTGTTTTTATCTTGTAAACTCTTGGTTTAGAGTTGGTATTTGATGAATGGAAAGTTTTATGGGTTATTCATGAAAAAACCCCCAAAATGAGAATATGAGTATAAAGAGAAAGAGATGAAATGTTAGATGTGGATAATGAGTAGTGCTTTAATGTTGTTATATGAGATGAACATGTATGCTTTGATATTTAGAAACTTGTATTGAAGTAGTTTTGGAAATATTGAAATATGAGATGTTATGCATGTTTTAGATGGTTGAATATTGATGATGAATATTTTGTATGATTAAATGATGCAAAATAAGTTGTTTATGTGATATTTGGAATAAATGACTAACATTGTTGTTATTGGTGGAAATGAGGAAAGATCCTAAGGTTGGAGGAAATCGCGGAGGAGACTTTTAAAGTTAATCGGAACCGATCCCCAAAACTCATTGAGGTAAGGGATAAGTGGCTCTAATTCATACTCACTGATGTGAATGAGGTATGTGAAAGAGGTAATGTGTTGTAAGTTTGATTGTTGTTACCCTACCCGAATAGGTAGTGGTTTATTGTTGTTACCCTACTCGAAGAGGTAGTGGTTGACTGTTGTTGTGTCCTACCCGGAGTGGTAGTGAACTGTTTGTTGTGTCCTACCCGGAGTGGTAGTAGACTGTTATTGTGTCCTACCTTAAATGGTAGCGGACTGTTATCGTGTCCTACCCGGAGTGGTAGCGGACTGTTGTTGTGTCCTACCCGGAGTGGTAGTGGACTTTATTGTTATCCTACCGGGAATGGTAGTGAAGAATTGTGAACTAGACCTACCCGATGTGGTATGGATTATAACTAGACCTACCCGATGTGGTATGGAGTATAGACCTACCCGATGTGGTATGGAGCATAACATTAGACCTACCCGATGTGGTATGGATGATGAACTAGACCTGTCCGATGTGGTATGGATGATGAACTAGACCTGCCCGATGTGGTATGGATGGTGAACTAGACCTACCCGATGTGGTATGGAGTATAGACCTACCCGATGTGGTATGGAGCATAACACTAGACCTACCCGATGTGGTATGGAATATAATACTAGACCTACCCGATGTAGTATGGAGTATAACTAGACCTGCCCGATGTGGTATGGAGTATAACTAGACCTGCCCGATGTGGTATGGATTATAACTAGACCTACCCGATGTGGTATGGAGTATAGACCTACCCGATGTGGTATGGAGCATAACACTAGACCTACCCGATGTGGTATGGAATATAATACTAGACCTACCCGATGTGGTATGGAGTATAACTAGACCTGCCCGATATGGTATGGAGTATAACTAGACCTGCCCGATGTGGTATGGAGTATAACTAGACCTACCCGATGTGGTATGGAATATAACAGTAGACCTGCCCGATGTGGTATGGATGATGAACTAGACCTGCCCGATGTGGTATGGATGATGAACTAGACCTGCCCGATGTGGTATGGATGATGAACTAGACCTCCCCGATGTGGTATGGATGATGAACTAGACCTGCCCGATGTGGTATGGATGATGAACTAGACCTGCCCGATGTGGTATGGATGGTGAACTAGACCTACCCGATGTGGTATGGAGATGTAATTGGATCTACCCGAGGTGGTAGGAGATTATAGTTGTGAAAGAACTCGGTGAATACGATTAAGGATGAATACGACATATGAGAAACGAGGACGTTAAGAATGAAAGTCATATGCATGCTATATGATATATATTATGGGATATATATACTATAGGGTGAATATGAATGGTGGAAATGAAGACGTTAAGGATAAAAGTAATATACATGCTATAAGATATATAGTATGGGATATATATATACTATAGTGTGGATATGAATAATGAGAAGAACGATGCTTCGAATGAATATAATATGCATGCTATAGAATATATATTATGGGATATGTATTCTATAGGATGAATATAGATAACGTAGAAATGAACGAAAGAAGAGATGATTGTTTGCATTTACGTAATTGCGTTTATAATTTATATTAAAGTTTAATCGTATTTGAAATGTGGATTATCGTGTGATGTTAGTTTTGAACTAATGACTTACTCCCTTTTGTTTTGTGTGTTGTTTATGATAATCCCATTGTAGGTAAATGAAGGATTTTGAGGATGAAGCTCAATTAGGAAGCTTTTGTGTTTATTTACTCGATTGTCTTTATTGCTATTTGATATTGTAGTTGATTTGATAGTATTTTGGGATAAATGTAATCTGATTAGGATAATATGGTGACATGTAGTTATGGACGTTATAACTCTGGAAAACCCATAACTGGACGTATGTGATAAAGGCTATCTGAATGAATTATGTTTTTCCGCAACATAAATTTGTATGATAATATAATAGGGTAAAGGGTATTTTCAAAGAGAGATACTTGATAGTTTTTAATGAAGGTGACGACTGTATGTAAGAAAGAATTAAAATAAATGAAAAATTTTCAAGGGTAGAATTTGGGTCCTTACAAATACCACTTAGGGCAAGTCTACACCATAAAGGCGATTCAATACCACGTAGGGCAAGTCTACACCATAAAGGCGATTCAATACCACGTAGGACAAGTCTACACCATACAGGTGATTCAATACCACGTAAGGCAAGTCTACACCATAAAGGCGATTCAATACCAAACATCTAGTTTTATCACAATATTCTCTTTTTTGTGTAGACTTGTACATTCCTCATAACTTGTCCATTCCTCATAACACTCTCACAATCAATCTAGATAGTTTCCATATCAATACAACAAATCATTTATGTAATTTCTCATTTTCATAAAACAATACACACTCACAATATACACTCACAATATACACATCACCATTTAGTCATTATTAAATCATTGTTTTTCACAACGTTTTACCATTGAACACAAACATCTAGTTTTATCACAATATTCTCATTTTTTACCACAATAAGGTATCCCACAACTTAATCAGTATCACATAATACAACCGTCTCATTTGTCACAATATCATCATTTATACACACAAATAAAGATAGAACAATCTTACATGACGACATATTACCATAAACGAGTATTTCACATTTAGTTGACAAAACGGTTTTTCTTACACATATATTCCCATGTTTATGGCTAATACCTCTTCATGGAAGATAAAGACTTTCACATGGAAAGACAAGTTTCCAAGGGAGTTTCTATCCAACAACACTCTCCGATTCTTGAGGGAAATCGGAGAAGATAACTCTAATGAAATACTCTAAGACCACAATGGTCTTCTCCCTCACCTGAGTTTACGTAAGCTCTGTTGTTCCAGAGAAAAGTCTCCCACCATCACCTTCAACCTCCAAAGTTCTCATTTTCATCTCCAATAGCCACCATTGTCCCGTTAAGAAGTAAAAGGAAGAGGGTTGATGAGTATTTAAGGTTCAGTGAAGGAGAGGACCGAGTTTTATGGAGAGCCGCTGTTGGGAGTGAAAGGGGGAGAAATAAAATGAAGATTAGGGTTTTTGAAACCCCTTTTTCACTTTTATAGTTGTGTAGTCTCGCCAGGGCGAGAATGGCTAGCTTGGGCGAGAAGTCCTCGACTTTTCAAATTTCCAAACACTGACGCTCTCACCTCGGCGAGATTCTCTCGCTCAAGCGAGAATCTCACTGCTTGTCCAGGTCTCTCTCGCCTGGGCGAGATTCTCTCGCTCAAGCGAGAATCTAACAACATGCCCCAAAAAGCTCACACTAGAAAACTGAGTCTCTCGTTTGGCGAGATCCTCTCGCTCAAACAGGAATTGTCCAGTATACACCCCAACACTCTAAGTTTTCTAATTATTCTGAAAACGAAATTTGAGGTGTTACAGAATTGTTTCTCACAATGAGAAATTATGCCCATGTTTTGAAAATATATGTCCTAGTTGTGCTAGAAAAAAATGGAGAAGAATAAATTAGTTATTGATATAGCTCTCTGGAATGAAAATGATTAACTTTGTAAAAGATTCATTATGAATGGGTTGTCTAATGATCTGATTAGTAGGAGAAGATTTGCAAATTCATAGCCTCAACTAGGCATACAAGACCATAGGCCCACTCAAATCACATGCTTTGTTACCAATGATCATGACAATTTTACAAACATTCAGTCCAATAACATAAGTGTTATAAGAATATTCAAACTACCATGGAATGCATACATCTCGCACCCAAGTCTACATCATGTCTATGAACACATGGTCATAATTACATCACAAAGCTTCTAACAATATCATACTTATCAAAGATATAGTTGCTAAAATTTTGGATTCTCCAACATGATACTAAATTAATGTTTAGCCACATGTTACACTTCACCCAAAATGATTTTTAAAAATAGATTAGATATACGATTCATGGCAATCATTTCGTGAAAGCAAGGTTTACATAATCATTTCAACATAACTCAAAACCCTTTTTCTCATGCGACACCGAAAGTCCAAATTACAATTTTCTAAAGACTAGTTAGTTCTGGAGTTACATTTCATTCAGGACATGAGAGTCCCCACAGTCCAATTACAGAAACATACTTATGCAATAACATTGCCATTATGCATAACAATTACTGACGCACATGAAACATAAACAAGTTTTGTAAGTACAATATCAAAGCAGATAATTTGTGTTCATTACCATTATATCGTGCATTGCAAATATTCAATTACAAAAAGGTCAATCATCATAGACCAAAAGTTTTATGTACAAAAATCAAAACAACTATGCCATAACCAATACTACTTTCTTCAAAGGGCATAGGAACCAACTTTTGTTTATCAATTAACCCGCTAAAACTTAAACAACACAACATCCATGTTCATCATCAAAGCTCAAATTTATGCACATATAAGAAATCACTGGCACAATGAAAAGTTGTCACTATAACATTTGCATGCTTATTCTTTTTCATATTGACTCGTTTTGATCACCCACCATGAGTTACTTCAAAATAACAATATATCTACATGTTTATGTTTATTCAAATACATTCATCACAATGATGTGGTAAGTAACTTAACTAACCTCATTCATTACCTTGAAACATAAGTTTTACCCCTTAGCATAAGTACACAAACTAACGCAAACAAAAAGGTTAACCTTTAACAACTCATAAAAATAAGGGTACCAGACTTAGTCTCTTCAAAACACACAAGGTACCTTTCTTTTACATTTTCCTTGTTAGCACAATATTTTTTTTAAAGTCAATATTTCATGGTCAATACATTCAAATAAACATATTCATTTACATTACTCTTCAAACTATTACCGAGACAGTTAGCATATTGGTTCTAGAGTGCGCAAATCACGGAACAAATTATTGGATATTAATAATTAATCTCAAAGAGATATTTCACCATTGACATACAGAACATGTTACACACATATTCCTCATTTTATTCAATTTCATAAACCTTCATGCATTGCAAGCAAACTCATGTGCAGAAATAATTCAAGATGTACATATTCATTTCCAGGCAAAACAGGCAAGTACATGCTAGCAGACTTTTACAAGTTAAAATTTTGCATGGTTACATGTCATATAATGAAAAGGTCAATCTAGCCACCGAGTTCAATAAACGGTCAATCATTACACCATGCATATTTGTTTTAATCCTGAAGAACAACAAGATAATTAACAACATATCTCAAATAGGAACATGTAGGAAACCACAGAGCATGGCACACAAATTTTCATGTTATAGATCATTCTATCTTTATCAAGAGCTAACATTCCTTTTATCATTAAAAATTATCAATCAAATAAAAATCCAATTTTCAAGACATAGGATATAGTTTTTCAAAGTTTATACTCTCATGATGCAAACATGATCCTTAATTCTCATTCATATGTCACAGCGGACAACTATTACCTTAATCTTGTTCAACTGGAACCATAGAGACATATAAGCAAACATCTAAAGAAAACTAATTCAACCGTTTCTCTTCAATTATCATAGTGTTAGTGATAAAAGAAAGTTCATAGCAAGAAACCGACAAGAAGTTCATAACAAGAGATTCACCACAAAGAACTCTCAACAAGTAAGTTTCACATCAATGAATTCAACAGGAACTCACAACCATAAATTCATCACAAACAATTTCAACAAGAGGTTCACAACTAGAAATTTTCACCATGAGTTTCAACAACACATCCCCAACAAAGGTCTAACCACAAGAAGTTTAACAAGGAGTTCATACCAGAAAATTCAACAAGGGTTTTACAACAAGAAATCCTCCACGAAATTCACAACAAGGAATTTTCAAGAAGCACTTCATCAATAACTCACAACAAGACATCCAACGATAAGTTCACAACCAGACGCTTACCGCAAGGAATTTCAACAATCATCTTTCACAACAGCAGTTATCACATTGTCAACAAACAATTCACATAAGTCATACAAAGAAGCATGTAAGGACATATCCTAGGTCGTAGGATTAACTATGCTCTGATACCATATTGTAAGGACCCGATTTTCATAACCCAAAAATTTAAAAACTTTATTCACGAAAGTGAAGTGATTACTTTTCGAAAGCCATTACTTAAACGAGTTATAAAACCTAATTGAATACAAATATTTATTTCATTCATAATTCAAAATGCGGAAATACTCAAAATACATGTAAAATCATGTTATTACACTTCCTTTCAAATGCGTAATCTATACAATTATCATTTCTCAAAGAATACTTCTATTACAATCATTAACCCAATCTCATTACACATTTTGGAGGAGTTCAATTTTTACAAAAGGATTAATCCAACATGGTACTCATATTACATACATTAATCATATATCATATCAATTATACAAAGTAACTACTCTATTATGTGCCCTTCTCCACAAGCACCCAATACGTTATATCCACCACTTGGATTCCAATACATAACACATACAAGCATAGACAAAAAGGGAGTAAGAACCAACTACGGTGACCGTAGCGTGGAATTACATAGAGTAATAACATTAAAGTATTACAACCTGTACAACATCTAAAATCAACCATATTACACATATGCCAATGATACACCGATCAATGCATAAAATCACATAATATTTGTAACGACCCGATTTTCTACCCTTGAAAATTTTTCGTTTAATTTAATCCTTTCTTACATACAGTCGTCACCTTCATTAAAAACTGTCAAGTATCTCTCTTTGACAATACTCTTTACCCTATCGTATTATCATACAAAGTTATGTTGCGGAAAAACATAATTCATTCAATTAGCAATTATCACATACAACCAGTTATGGGTTTTCCGGAGTTATAAAGTCCATAACTACAAATCTCCGTATTATCCTAATCAGATTACATTTATCTCAAAATGTCATCAATTCAACTACAATGTCAAGTAGCAACAAAGACGAACAAATTGATAAACACAAAATCTCCCTAAGTGAGCTTCCTCCTCAAAATCCTTCATTTACCTACAATGGGATTATCATAACAACACACAAAACACAGGGAGTAAGTCATTAGTTCGAAACTAACATCACATGATAATCCACATTCAAATACAATCAAGCTTTAATGTAATTCATAAACACACATACGAAATTATAAACATTCAAATCTTCTTCCTTTAACTTCCACTTTACTCATATTCATCCTATAGTATATATATCCCATAATATATATTCTATAGTATGCGTATTACGTTCATTCGAAACATCATCGGTCTCGTTATTCATATCCACCCTATAACATATATATCCCATAATATATATCTTATAGCATGTATATTAGTTTCTTTCTCAACATCTTCCTTTTTATCGCTCATATTCACCCTATAGAATATATATCTCATACTATATATCCTATAGCATGCATACGACATTCATGTGACATTCACATTTCTCAGCATTCAAATTCACCCTATAGAATATATATCTCATACTATATATCCTATAGCATGCATACGACATTCATTTGAGTCATATTTCCATTGGTACTCCCCCAATAATATTCATTTCTTTTGAGTCATTTTTCCATTGGTACTCCCCCAATAATATTACTTTCGTATGAGTCTTATTTCCTTTGGTACTCCCCCAAATAGATTGAATTCGTTTTGAGTCTTATTTCCTTTGGTACTCCCCCAAATAGATTGAATTCGTTTCGAGTCTTATTTCCTTTGGTACTCCCCCAAATAGATTGAATTCGTTTCGAGTCTTATTTCCTTTGGTACTCCCCCAAATAGATTGAATTCGTTTCGAGTCTTATTTCCTTTGGTACTCCCCAAATAGATTGAATTCGTTTTGAGTCTTATTTCCTTTGGTACTCCCCCAAATAGATTGAATTCGTTTCGAGTCTTATTTCCTTTGGTACTCCCCCAAATAGATTGAATTCGTTTCGAGTCTTATTTCCTTTGGTACTCCCCCAAATAGATTGAATTCGTTTTGAGTCTTATTTCCTTTGGTACTCCCCCAAATAGATTGAATTCGTTTCGAGTCTTATTTCCTTTGGTACTCCCCCAAATAGATTGAAATCATTTTGAGTCTTATTTCCATTGGGACTCCCCCAAATTAGATTGAAATCATTTTGAGTCTTATTTCCATTGGGACTCCCCCAAATTAGATTGAAATCATTTTGAGTCTTATTTCCATTGGGACTCCCCCAAATTAGATTGAAATCATTTTGAGTCTTATTTCCATTGGGACCCCCCCAAATTAGATTGAAATCATTTTGAGTCTTATTTCCATTGGTTCTCCCCCAATAATGTTACTTTTATTACCATAACAGAAAAGCCACGCATTTTCCAACATAATGCATAAATTACAAACGTACCATTTTAAACCATTACCTCTTTCACATACCTCATTCATATCAGCAAGTATGATTTAGAGACACTTATCCCTTACCTTGGTGAGTGTTGGGGATCGGTTCCGAGTAACTTTAAAAGTCTCCTCCGCGATTTCCTCCAACCTTAGGATCTTTCCTCATTTCCACCAATAACAACAATGTCAATCATTTATTCAAAATACCACATAAATAACTCGTATTTCCTCATCAAACATACAAGATATTTACATATTTTCAAGGTTTCCAAAACTACTTCAATACGAATTTCCAAACATCTAAAATATACATATTCATCTATTTCTCTCTTTACTCATATTCTCGTTTTGGGGTTTTCATAAACAACCCACAAAACCTTTCCATTCATCAAATACCAACTCTAAACCAAGAGTTTACAAGAGAAAAACAACCTAAAACGAACCATAACTCTAACGGATGAGTTTCCATGGTTTCTCATATTTTGAAAATAGATCTAACATACCCAAAACAAGTTAGAGAGGAAGAAGAAGAGTTAGAAACAAGAGGTTTACCTCTTCGCAAGCTCTAAGATGAGTCCTAAGGCTCCTTGCTCTTGAAAAGCTCTCTTCTCTCTCTTCTCTTCAGTTCTAACCCTAAAATGTGTTTGGGGTTTCTATTTTTAAAGAGCAGTCGTCGGGTTCTCGCTCAAGCGAGCCCATTCTCGCTCAAGCGAGAATCTCACAGTGAGCAATTTTCGCTTAGCGCATAGATGTAATCGATTACATGGATTGTGTAATCGATTACATCGTGTAAAATGCACATATCTGATGCTTTCATCAGCATGTAATCGATTACATGTATTGTGTAATCGATTACATCATGTAAAATGCACATATCTGATGCTTTTATCTGCATGTAATCGATTACATGTATTGTGTAATCGATTACATCATGTAAAATGCACATATCTGATGCTTTTATCTGCATGTAATCGATTACATGGACTGTGTAATCGATTACACTGCCCAAAATTGCCATTTCTCGCCCGGGTGATACAACTCTCGCTCAGGCAAGAATCCTCCAGTATAGCCCAAGATTTCACCCTCCCATATGCACCTCTCTCGCTCAAGCGAGAATCTCTCGATCAAGCGAGGCTTCTAGGACTGATACTCTAATTTTTAAAGACTAAAATTCGGGGTGTTACAATCCTCCCCCTCTTATAAGAATTTTCGTCCCCGAAAATTAAACATACCTCGGAAATCAAAATCATCACCTAAACCTTAGGCACAAGGATACTCCACCAAAATCATAATCGATTCCCTAATCCATTAAGATTACTTAATCAGTCACTAAGGGCATACACCACTAAACCGTGACATCACCCACCAATTCATGAACTAACTCATAAATGTCCAAATATTAAGGTTTCAGGCTTTAATATCCCGAATGCCCTGAGAATTAAACCGTAATTTAGACTAAAGATCTTTCCTACATTCGTCAATAACCATAGGTATCTAGCACCTATCCGAGAGAGTCCGTATTTTGGAAACTTAAAATATCGTGGGCTTCTCACCCAAGCGAGATATTCTCGCTCGAGCGAGAGTGCCTAACTATAAAATAAAAGAAAGGGTTTCACAAACCCTAATCTTCATTTTCTTTTCTCCCCTTTCACTTCCAATGGCGGCTCCCCATGGATTTCGACTCTTTCCTCCCCTAAACCTCAAAAACACATCAAAACCTCCTCCTCTTGCTTCTTAATGGAACATTGGAGAGATTTGGAGATGAAAAAGCAACAATGGAGGTTGAAGGAGCTCTTTGCGGATCCATGGAGCTTATGCAACCTAAGGTGAGGGAGAAGACCATTGTGGTCTTAGAGTATTTCATTAGAGTCATCATCTCCGATTTCCCTCAAGAATCGGAGCATATTAACGGATAGAAACTCTCTTGGGATTTTGTGGTCCATGTGAGAGTTTTTATTTTACATGAGAATGTATTAACCATAAAAGTGGAGAAATATGTGTGGGGAAAACCGTTTATTTAAGTAAAACGCAATATACTCATTTATGGTAATACGCCGTCATGAAAGATGGTTCTAACGTTAATGTGTTATATGATGAAGAATATGTTGTGTGTGGTATGTTTATAATAAAGATGGTAATATGTGTTGTTTAATGGTAAAAGTAGAAATGGTTATGTTTTGTGATAATGATTGTGTGTGAGTTGTTGGTTGTTATAAACATACATGGGTGTGTTTATAAATGAGTGATGGGTGGTTAATGTGTTAAAATGGAGATGGGTATGTTTGTAGTAAAGGATGTGTGGTATTGAAATCACCTTCACGGTGTAGACTTACCCGATGTGGTATTGAATCACCTTCATGGTGTAGACTTACCCGATGTGGTATTGAATCACCTTCGTGTGTAGACTTACCCGATGTGGTATTGAATCACCTTCGTGGTGTAGACTTACCCGACGTGGTATTGAATCACTTTCGTGGTGTAGACTTACCTGATGTGGTATTGAATCACCTTCATGGTGTAGACTTACCCGACGTGGTATTGAATCACCTTCACGGTGTAGACTTACCCGACGTGGTATTGAAATCACCTTCATGGTGTAGACTTACCCGATGTGGTATTGAATCACCTTCGTGGTGTAGACTTACCCAATGTGGTATTGAAATCACCTTCACGGTGTAGACTTACCCGATGTGGTATTGAATCACCTACACGGTGTAGACTTACCCGATGTGGTATTGAAATCACCTTCACGGTGTAGACTTACCCGACGTGGTATTGAATCACTTTCACGGTGTAGACTTACCCGATGTGGTATTGAATCACCTTCACAGTGTAGACTTACACGATGTGGTATTGAATCACCTTCACGGTGTAGACTTACCCGATGTGGTATGGGGAATTAACTAGAGCTACCGATGCGATAGAGGATTATATTTGTGGGGAGACATTTCGGATGTGGTTAAAAGGTGAATATCATTAATGAGGAATGAGTATGTTTGAAATGAAATAAATATGCATGCTATAGAATATATATTATGGGATATATATACTATAGGATGAATATGATTGAGGAGAAATGAGTATGTTTGGATGTAAGAAATATGCACACTATAGAACATATATATTATGGGATATATGTGTACTATAGGGTGAATATAGATAATATGTGATGAATAAATATGCACACTATAGAACATATATATTATGGGATATATGTGTACTATAGGGTGAATATAGATAATATGTGATGAATAAATATGCACACTATAGAACATATATATTATGGGATATATGTGTACTATAGGGTGAATATAGATAATATGTGATGAATAAATATGCACACTATAGAACATATATATTATGGGATATATGTGTACTATAGGGTGAATATAGATAATATGTGATGAATAAATATGCATACTATAGAACATATATTATGGGATATATGTGTACTATAGGGTGAATATAGATAATATGTGATGAATAAATATGCACACTATAGAACATATATATTATGGGATATATGTGTACTATAGGGTGAATATGGATAATATGTGTTGATTTTTATATGTTTTAATATGATTGATGATAGACGTGTATAGGTTGAATACTTTAATGTCATTACTCCATGTAAATCCACGCTACGGTCGCCGTAGTTGGTTCTTACTCCCTCTGTCTTTCCTTGTATGTGTTGTATATTTGGGTTCAGGTTGTGGAGGTAGCGCATTGGACGCTTGCGGAGAAGAGTACATGATAGAGTAGTGTTTTATGTGATTGGTATGTTATATGAAAAACGTTTGAAATATGAGAACCTTGTTGGTTTCACTCTTTTGTAAAATGGAACTTCTCCTAAAGTGTATAATGAAGTTGATTTAATATTTGTAATTAAAAGTGTACTTTGTTAAAGGGTAATTGTTTAGATTATGTATTTGAAACAAAGTCCAATGACATGCTTTTGAAATGAAAGGTATTTCGAATATTTCCCCCTTGTAATTTATAAATGCATTCACTCAAGTTTCCAAACCGTTCAAGTAATGTCTTACAAAAGTAACCACTTCACTTTCATGAATAAGGTTTTAAAAAGAATTTTTGGATTACGAAAATCGGGTCCTTACACAAGTAATTATCCAATTCAATCAAATATTTCTACAACAAACGGATGTAGTAGGAGAAGATTTGCAAATTCATAGCCTCAACTAGGCATATAAGACCATAGGCCCACTCAAACCACATGCTTTGTTACCAATGATCATGACAATTTTACAAACATTCAGTCCAATAACATAAGTGTTATATGAATATTCAAACTACCATGGAATGCATACATCTCGCACCCAAGTCTACATCATGTCTATGAACACATGGTCATAATTACATCACAAAGCTTCTAACAATATCATATTTATCAAAGATATATTTGCTAAAATTTTGGATTCTCCAACATGATAGTAAATTAATGTTTAACCAAATGTTACACTTCACCCAAAATGATTTTTAAAAATAGATTAGATATACGATTCATGGCAATAATTTCATGAAAGCAAGATTTACATAATCATTTCAACATAACTCAAACCCCTTTTTCTCATGCGACACCGAAAGTCCAAATCACAATCTTCTAAAGACTAGTTAGTTCTGGAGTTACATTTCATTCAGGACATGAGAGTCCCCACAATCCATTTACAGAAACATACTTATGCAATAATATTGCAATTATGCATAACAATTACTGACGCACATGAAACATAAACAAGTTTTGTAAGTACAATATCAAAGTAGATAATTTGTGTTCATTACCACTATATCGTGCATTGCAAATATTCAATTACAAAAAGGTCAATCATCATAGACCAAAAGTTTCAAGTACAAAAATCAAAACAATTATGCCATTCCCATTACTACTTTCTTCAAAGGGCATAGGAACAAAATTTTGTTTATCAATTAACCCGCTAAAACTTAAACAGCACAACATCCATGTTCATCATCAAAGCTCAGATTTATGCACATATAAGAAATCACTGGCACATTGAAAAGTTGTCACTATAACATTTGCATGCTTATTCTTTTTCATATTGACTCGTTTTGATCACCCACCATGAGTTACTTCAAAATAACAATATATCTACATGTTCACGTTTATTCGAATACATTCATCATGTTGGAAAGCCATTACTTAAACGAGTTATAAAACCTAATTGAATACAAATATTTATTTCATTCGTAATTTAAAATGCGGAAATACTCAAAATACATGTAAAATCATGTTATTACATTTCCTTTCAAATGCGTAATCTATACAATTATCATTTCTCAAAGAATACTTCTATTACAATCATTAACCCAATCTCATTACACATTTTGGAGGAGTTCAATTTTTACAAAAGGATTAATCCAACATGGTACTCATATTACATACATTAATCATATATCATATCAATTATACAAAGTAACTACTCTATTATGTGCCCTTCTCCACAAGCATCCAATACGCTATAGCCATCACCTGAATTCCAATACATAACACATACAAGCAGAGACAAAAAGGGAGTAAGAACCAATTACGGTGACCGTAGCGTGGAAATACATAGAGTAATAACATTAAAGTATTACAACATGTACACCATCTAAAATCAACCATTACACATATGCCAATGATACACCAATTAATGCATAAAATCACATAATATTCACATATCCAATCACATATCATCATATCTCAGTTTAACCAAAATAGATCATAGTTCACACATATCTATAATTATGCTACATAACTTGAGCCAAATGTGCTACATAACTTGAGCCAAAGTGTGTTACATAACTTGAGCCAAAGTATCGCTACATAACTTGAGTCAAAGTATCGCTACATAACTTGAGCCAAATTATCGCTACATAACTTAAGCCAAAGTATCGCTACATAACTTGAGCCAAAGTATCGCTACATAACTTGAGCCAAAGTATCGCTACTTAACTTGAGACAAAGTATCGCTACATAACTTGAGCCAAAGTGTGCTACACCTCTCAAGGGAGCTAAAAATAGGTTTTCTTTTCATTGTTTCACAGCCGATTACAACCAGAAAATCCACGCATTTATCAAATACAATAAACCATTTATATGCTTCTCCTTACCAACAATAAACAACTCACAACATAACCATTGTAATATAACATAATCATGTCCTTTTATCTTAAATAACCAACTCACAACATATTTATCATCACATAATGTAATCACGTCCATTTATCACCAATAAACATCTCATAACACAATCATTTTCACAAACATACTCATATCCACTTATAACAAATAAACAACTCATAACATATCATTATCATAAACATACTCATGCCTTTTTATCACAAATAAAAAACTCACAACACATTCTTCATCATATAACACATTAACAATAGAACCATCTTTCATGACGGTGTATTACCATAAGTGAGCATATTGTATTTCATTTAATAAAACGATTTTCATACACATATATCTCCACCTTTATGGCTAATACATCCTCATGGAAAATGAAGACCCTCACATGGACCATAAACTTCAAAGAGAGTTTCCATCTGTTAATATTCTCCAATTCTTGAGGGAAATCGGAGAAGATGACTATAATGAAATACTCTAAGACCACAATGGTCTTCTCCCTCACCTTAGGTTGCGTAAGCTCCATTGCTCCACAAAAGAGCCACATCTCCCTCCATCTCCTTCAATCTCTAATATTCAATTTTCACCGCCAAAGCCATCCAATGTGCCACTAAGAAGTAAGAGGAAGAGGTTTTGATGAATTTTGAGGTTTAGTGGAGGAGAGAATTGTTCATTTTGGTGGAGTCACCGTTGGGAGAGAAAGGAGGAGAAAGAAAATGAAGATTAGGGTTTTTGAAACCCCTCTTTTACTTTTATAGATGTGCAGCCTCGCTCGGGCGAGAATGGCTCGCTTGGGCGAGAATTTCGCAACTTTTCAGCTTTTCAACTCTAACGCTCTCGCCCGAGTGCGGATTTCTCGCTCAAGCGAGAATTTGGCAGCAAGCTCAGACTTCTCTAGCCTGGGCTAGAATTCTAGCTCGAGCTAGAATTTGACAGCTTTTCCATATTTCACTCTCACTCAAGCGACCACTCCTTCGCTTGGGCGAGGTTCCCATACTCCTCAAACTTAAAACGTTGAGTCTCTCGCTTAGGCGAGACCCTCTTGTCCAAGCGATAATTGTCAAGTATACCTCAACACTCTAAGTTTTCCAATGATTCCGAAAAAGAAATTTGAGGTGTTACAATCCTTCCCCCTAAAAGAAATTTCGTCCCCGAAATTTTATTACGTTACTCTCAGGAAAAACAAATACTATCATCGCCTAAACATTAGGCATAAGATTTATTCGATCAGCCTTAGATCCACCATCCAAACAATTAAGATTCGCTTAGACGACAAACAAGGACACATACCACATAACTGTGATGTCACATAGACAATTCATGGACTAACCAGTTTGAGTCCAAAAACAAAAGCCAAATATCAGGACAACCAGGACTACTAAGAGAAAGTTATCACAACCGTAACCTAAATTCTCAAATATTCCTCTAGAACAATAGATCTCCCTGATCTATCAAGACAACAATCGTTCAAAATGATCCACCCATACAGTGAGATTCACAACAACACCTTCGAATTCGAAAGAAAGTGGGACTCCATACCCATCATCTATCACGATGCATTAGATCACATCCAACATGCAAAAGCTAGATCAACATTCACTCGATGGAAATAGCATCATTTCATTTCATACATGAGAAATAGTCACGATTAATTCAAAATTCTCAATAACATTTCAGACTTGTACTCGCTACAACACAGAAACAAGGTATTCATTCAACGAGTAGCATTTAGACAAACTAGATTTCTGGAGTTTTTCAAAGCACCAAATAAACAGACCTCCAAGCTTTGTTGGAGAGTGTTATGACTTATGGAAAATCAGAATGAGGATTTTCATAGAGTCGCAAGACTTGGATATCTGGAATGCTATCGAGGAAGGACCATACGTGCCATTTACCATTGTCAACAGCATGAGAGAGACAAGGCCAAAATCTTCATGGAATGATGAAGATAATAAGAAAGTGCAATATGATTTGAAAGCAAAGAACATCCTCACATCGGCACTTGGAATAGATGAGTTCTTTAGAGTGTCCAACTGCAAATCCACTAAGGAAATGTAGGACACTTTGAAGACAACTCACGAAGGTACCAAAGAGGTAAAGAGATCGAGACTCAACACTCTATCCCAGGAATACGAGATGTTTCGTGTGAAACCTGGAGAGAAGATATTGGATCTTCAAAGGAGATTTACTCATCTCACCAACCATCTTATTGCACTTGGCAAAGTGCTGTCAAATAGTGATTTGAACTTAAAAGTTCTAAGATCACTAACAAGAACATGGCAACCAAAGGTAACAGCTATTTCCGAAAAGAAAAGTCTTTCGAAATTGTCCTTGGCTGCTTTGTTTGGAAAATTGCAGGAACATGAACTTGAATTAAGTCAACTTGATCAACACGAGGAACAAGAGAAAAAGAAGAACATTTCTCTCAAAGCAAGAGTTGAGAATTATGAATCATCGGAAGATGAAGACGACAAGGAAGAGATAGATGACATGAGCCTTTTCGTTAAAAAGTTCAGCAAGTTCCTAAGAAGGAAGAAAGGTGGAAGAACTGGGCAAATAAAGAAGTTCTCCAAAAGTAATGAGGCCTCCACTTCAAACTAGAATTTTACATGTTTTGAGTGTGGCAAACCTGGCCACATGAAGATGGATTGTCCAAATATCAAGAAGAGTTCTTTCAAAGGAAAGAATGAATTAAAGAATGGACGAAGAGCCTACATCGCTTGGGAAGACAACGGCACAAGTTTAGCCTTTGAACCAGAAAGCGAAGAGCATGCGCATCTCTCCCTAATGGCGTCTCATCATTCAGACGATGAAGAGGTAAATGAATCTATCCATTTTTCTTCTTCCGAATTGCAAACTGCTTTTAATGATCTACATGATGAATACATGAAATTGTCAAAAATGTTTCTAAAACAAAAATCGGAACTAGATTCTCTTAGAAACATACCTTCATCATCCTCATGTTTAAATTGCATTATTCTTGGCAACAAAGTTTCTACATTGAGTCATGAACTCAACAAAATTAACAAGAGTAGCAAGAGCTTGAGTAAGATCATTAATGATCAAAGACACTCTACGGACCGAAGAGGTCTTGGCTATGAAAAAGGCCCTGCTCTTAAAAAACAAAGTAAGTCTATCATAACAGACTTTCGGAAAACATGTATCCATGCATCTACACATAGCAAACATAAATCTAGGATACATATGCATCAACCTATTTGCTCTTATTGTAAAAACTATGGGCATGCACCAAACACTTGTTCAATAAGAAAATATGGTGTCCCTTTAGGATATTTTAAATGGGTTGAGAAAGGATCTAACAATGAAGGACCCAAAACAACTTGGGTACCTAATATAACTTAACCTGTTTTGCAGGTAGATTTGAGCGTCGCCCGCAATTTATGGTACTTGGATAGCGGTTGCTCAAAGCATATGACGGGCGATAAAAGTAAGTTCTCTTTCCTCACTCTAAGGGACAAAGGCTATATTACATATGGTGACAACAATAAAGGAAGAATTATTGGAGTCGGTAGAATTGGCAAGCCACCTTCAACAACCATAGAAGGAGTGTTATATGTAGAAGGACTTAAGCACAATCTTCTAAGCATAAGTCAACTTTGCGACAAGGGCTTCCATGTTTCATTCTACCCAGATAAGTGCATCATTGAAAGTAAGGAATTTCTAAACTCTAAACTTGTTGGTAAGAGAATAAATAACATTTACATGATAGATATAGATTCATCTCTTCCTATAACATGTTTAGTTGTAAATGACATTTATGATGCATGGCTTTGGCATAGGAGAATTGTTCACATACATATGGACCATTTGAATAAGCTAATCAAGAAAGATTTGGTTGTTGGTTTACCCAAGATGAAGTTTGTTAAAGACAAACTATGTGGTGCATGTCAAATGGGTAAACAAACAAAAACCTCTTTCAAGCCAAAGCATATGGTTTCCTCGGATAGACCATTGCAGTTACTACACATGGACTTATTTGGTCCCTCAAGGACAAAAAGTCTTGGTGGTAACTACTATGCTCTTGTTATAGTAGCCGATTTTTCACGCTACACTTGGACTCTATTCTTAGTACATAAGAATGAGGCATTCAAAGCCTTTAACACTTATGCTAAAAGAATCCAAAACGAAAAGTCACTTAAAATCGCTACTATAAGAAGTGATCATGGGGGAGAGTTTCAAAATGCTTCTTTTGAGTAATTTTGTTATGATCTTGGGATTAATCACAACTTTTATGCTCCTAGAACACCACAACAAAATGTTGTTGTAGAGAGAAAGAATCGGTATTTAGAAGAACTCGCTAGAACAATGTTGAATGAAACTAACCTCCCAAAGTACTTTTGGGCTGATGCGGTAAGCACCGCTTGTTATGTTTCAAATAGAGTTCTAATAAGACTCATTCTTAAGAAAACCCCCTATGAACTCTTCAAATGAAGAAAACCAAACATTTCACACTTGCATGTATTTGGTTGTAAATGTTTCCTCTTGAATAATGACAAAGAAAACTTAGGCAAGTTTGATGCAAAGGCAGATGAAGGAATCTTCCTAGGCTATTCTCTCATTAGTAAAGCTTATAGAGTCTTTAACAAAAGAACTCTAGCCATGGAAGAATCTGTTCATGTCTCCTTTGATGAAACCAATCCTCTAATCAAGGAAAGGTTGAATATTGATGAAGAAGATTTGCCTAATCCTACTTTTAATGAAAATGCTATTATTGATACTACACCTAATATAGAGCATGTGGAAGTGGATGATAATCCTTCCATTCAAGAAGAGCATATTCACTCTGATTTACCTAAAGAGTGGAGAACTCATCGAGATCATCATATAGACAACATTATTAGCGATATTAGCAAAGGTGTTACCACCTGCTTAATGCTAGAAAATGCATGTCTAAACATGGCCTTTGTCTCTCAAATAGAACCATCTAAGATTGATGAAGCAATCGAGGATGAACACTAGAAGATTCTTGCCATGCAAGAAGAACTTAACCAGTTTAAGAGAAACGAAGTTTGGGAACTTGTTCCTAGACCTAAGAATAGGCATGTAATAGGAACTCAATGGGTATTCCGTAATAAATCAGATGAAAATGGTATAATCCATAGAAACAAGGCTAGACTAGTAGCCCAAGGATACAACCAAGAGGAAGATATAGACTTTGATGAAACCTTCGCTCCGGTTGCTAGACTTGAAGCAATTAGACTGCTACTTGCATATGCATGCTCTTTGAACTTTCAGCTTTACCAAAAACATTAGCAAAAGAACATTTCTATAAAATTAGACGAGAATTAGACATTCTCGATGAAGCTTACTTGTCCTAACATGTTTAAATGTTTATGTGTATGCTTCATTGTTTATATTCAATGCCAACTTGATCTTAAATTGTGTATATTATGCTTTAATTTTCAAGTTTTTTTTTAGAGTCAAAAATTAATTTTAGCATTAGTGGGAAGACAGGGTGTTACAGTAATCGATTACTGTAAACAGGTAATCGACTACTCTATGCTACTGTTTTAAAATTTTGAAAATTCGAAAGTGAGTAATCGATTACTCACTTTGTATAATTGATTACTCTGTGCTGTTTATATATGAACTGTTGCTTTTTTTCAGAAAACCCTACATTTTCTCTCTCCTGTAACACGAAGCTTTCCCTCTCTAAACCCTCTCAATCTCTAAAAACTTCATTTTAGCTCTGTTTTGATTGATTTTTGTTGTAAATCACATCACATATTTTATTTTAAACACTTCTAAATCTTTTATTTTGTGATTTGTAGCCTAAATCAAAAATCCCCAAAATTTCCAAACAGTATAGAAAATTTTGGATTTCATGTATGAACATCTAAATTGCTTTTATTATGCAATGTTTTTCAGTTTATGTTTTCATACATGGTGTTATTATATTATGCTTTATATTATTTGAACTTTCATATACTATGAAAATTTGTATGCTATGCTCTACAAATGTCTATTGTGTTAGACTATTGGTTTTTCTTCTTTTTGATGAAGTCAAAAGGGGGAGAAAAGTTGGGAGTAGTGTATTTTCTATAATATTCTTTCAGGCACATAACTTCAAAAGAAAGGGGGAGCATACATGCATACATATAGGGGGAGCATACTCAAGACAAGTCAAGATATATCATCAAGTATGCTGTTATCAGAAAACTACACTTTCAAGAAGACATTAGTTTGTCATCATCAAAAACGGGGAGATTGTGAAGAAGATCTTGCTCCTGACATTGGCACGGTTTTGATTAAGACACCAATATCACAAAAAGAAGAAAGGAAGAAGACCTACAAAGACTATCGAAGACAAAGCATCAAGATTTAGAGTCTAAGTCTTAGGTACTTCTATCCTTACAACTCATTTATTTACTTAGTTAATAATGCTCAAAATTGTTTTCAAGAAAAACAGAAAAATCTAAGTGTGAATAAAAATAATTTTCAAAAACCACATGTAACGGGTTACCATACTTGAGTAACAAGTTACATGAGTGAGAAAAGAATTTTCAAACCTCTAACAGCTATGAGTAATCTATTACAGACTTTGGAGTAACAGATTACCGTTTTTAGAAAATAGGATAATCGATTACTCAAAGTAGTGTAATCGATTACACTAAGGCAAAATCACAAAGCTGTCAAACAGTGTTATTAAGTAATCGATTACACTGTGTGAAATTTCAAAAAGCTGTTAACAGGATTGTTGGGTAATCGATTACCCACTTGCAGTAATCGATTATTGAGAGTTGTTGTATCAGTTTTCAGATTTCAAGTGAAAGGGTTTCACTCCAAACTGATTGTTTTTCATTCCAAACGGAACCTACTCATATCTAGGGGTTTTATGGTTGATTGGAAGCCTATATAAAGGCATTGAAACACTCTCACAACAACACACATACAACACACAACTCAGATTACAAACTCTCTTTAAAAGCTCTCACACTTTCTGATTTTTCTTACACTTTTCAAGCAACCTACTCTTAAACTTTCAAAGTTATTTTGAAGTTACTTCTAAGTGTTTTTTATATTGTTAAAGAGCATTATTATCTCAAGTATAAAGAGTTGTTATTGGATTGCTAGCTCTAGAAATTGTCATATACACTTGTAAGGCAATCCAAGCCAAATTGTACATTCTTCACTTTTGCAAAGTTTACTTTCTTTCACAAGGGTGTGAAGAGAAAGGGGTTGAGTGACTTGGTATAGTGTTTACCAAGGGTGTAACTTGGTATAGTGTTTATCAAGGGTGTGACTTGGAATAGATTTTTCCAAGGGATTAGATATAAGTGAGTGTGTAAGGTACAAGGAGATCACGGGGTGAGATAATTGTAATTGCAACTCATTATATTTAATGAAGGAATCTCTTGCGCGTCAAGAGTAGTAGACGTAGCCTTCGGTGGACAAGAAGGTGAACCAATATAAAACACTTGTGTACTCTTTTTCTCTTCTCATTGTTAATATTCTATCCTTCCTAGTCAATATTTTTCTACATAATATTTCCGCTACACATTAAATTTGATATTGCAACAACTAATTCACCCTCCTCTTAGTTGCAATCTCATTCTTACAATTTTGAGAACTAACACTAGTAGTCAGATTCTGGAAATTAGAATTGGCACAGGTGGCCATACTATGGCTATTTCGAGAATTGGTACTAGTAGTCATATTATGGTGTGAATTCCAAATCAGTTCTTACAGTGTAGTAAGAACTCGAAAACATAGAACTAGGTTGTTTTTCCTTGGGATGGTGTGGTTGATAGTCTGCTTGCACATTTTAGGCAGTGCCATAAAATGTCTTAAAAATAACGACTTGATTGTAACTCAACCAGTAATTATTCTTTTGTGTCATTTAAAATTGTTACAAGCTACATACACAACAATAACCATACTTCTAATTTTTCCCTCAACTCCACTATACCTCGCTCGTGATGCTCTATATATATATATTTATTTTGATGTTCTTTTGTGATTTTCTTCACTTTTTCCCAAAACAAACAATAATTATATCAATATGTACTTTTCTCATGCATCAAAAAATAAGGATAAATTATGCTAAAATAGACAATGATTTTATCAAGAAAGACTCATCTTCTAGTAACAAAAGTCTTTCAATCAACCTCATCGATGATATTTACATACTTTTTGTTGAAGGTTTAAGGTTGATGTTTCGCTCAACATCTCTGAATTTTCCGACATCGGTTCTGAATTTTCTATGACTCTTGGCTGCAGTTTCAAGTATATAATCATTGTAATCCTCACCAACATCAAAAATCGACTGAAAAAGATAAGTAAGTAGAAAGTTGTAGTAAACATATATATGTAAAGAAATATGAATAAGGTGTAAGATAAAGTACGTTACTTACTATGATATCATTCCAAATGATATCTTTTATACTAGCCAACATTTTATCATTTCAATTATTAAACGATATTAACATCATTAATCTAACCACTGCCCAATATAGCTCATCAATGTATTGTTGCCCTTCTTGTTACATGGTTTACCTTTTATAATCTATTCAATGGGTAACTTAATATTTTTACTTCTTGCAAGAATCACTAGAATTAGAATGCTTTTATTATCTGCAACCAAAAACTTTAAAATGAATATTTTGTGTCTACAACTTTTGTGTGTCATACTCTGAAACCATAATAAAAACATGGTTAGATTATGTGACAAAGATAATTTCTACTCAATTTTATACTTTTTACTCACAACCATCCATGTCACCCACTAATGATTTTCGCACTTTCTACGTGTCCAAATCACTTAGAAGTCATTCAAAAGTAATTCCTATAGTTGAAAACTAATGATAATAACACATGCATACAGATACATGCAAAGGGAAAAACAAAAAAAACACATAGAAAACTCAAATTTTATTGAATGTCATGGGAAGATAAATTGTTGAATGTTGTGGGAAGGTCAATGAGGATGAATCTCATGGAAGGTTAGTGTTGTAGGAGGTTAGTGTCGTGGAAGATTTTTTGAGTGGTTACTTCTAAAATGAATGAGAGTGTGAAGGGGAAAGTGAGTGAGGTTTTTATTTAAATATTCAATAACAAAAACAGTGCTCACTACAAAAAAAACCAAATTGAATCTATACTTTAAACAACACTCACTATAAAAAGTACTATTGAATCTTAATATTTAACAACACTCAATACATAAAGCATTGTCGATTCTTTTTCCAATCTTTTATTTGAATAAAAATCTAATTACACACAAACGTTAATATATTTTTTTGTTACACAAAATTCATATATTAATTTTGTTTAGTTAAATAAAACAATGTAAAAACTACATGTTTTTAATACTAATAGAATATTTTCATTAGAAAATTTTAATTAAAATATTAATAGAATATGTTAAAAATATAAAAAATTATAATCTTTAGTAGTTTAAATAGTAGAATACTAAAAAAATATTCAATTATAAATTTTGTTTAGTTTTTATTTCAACATTTATGTCTAAATAATTGAAAATGGAATCTAGAAATTAATATATAATAGAATTAATAATGTCTTCAAAAACCACTATACAAAAACACTATATAGGTAATTCAAGAGTGTGCACTATAAGAAAATGACGTTGGATATGTCACAATCAATACGCTCGTTATACTTATCACTTTTGAATCTATATATTTTAAAATCAACAACACTCAATGTAGTAGACATTGTTGATCGTAAAGATACAACATTGTCTACTTTATTGAACGTTGTTCATTGTCATTATCTTGAATTTCGTTTATCATTTAACAATTTCATACACACAAGCGATGTTAAATGTACATTATTAAAAGACATTTCTAGCATAGTGTAATAATGACTCTTAAAAGAGTTTGAGTTCCAAGGTACATCATTATTCATTAAAATTAATAAATTTAAAGGCACATCACTCTTCATCAAAGAGCAAACACTTCTTAAAAATAAAGGTTATGGTTCGAAAACCATATGAATCAATCAATGATTCATATTCTAACATCTCATCACTCAAAGGAGAACCTTTCAATCATCAAGATAAATTGATCATTCCTAGTTTTAAATATCAAAGAACTTACATGTTTCACTATTTTTGGTACAACAAAAATATTTTTGGTACAACAAAAATATTTTTGATCTTCATATTGTTTGTAAATATATCAAGTAATTGTCCAACAAACACATGGTATTTTAGGAAAATAATAGAGAATATAAGTATGAATTTCTTTTACTTCTTATTCATTTTCTAAAACCAAAAGATGTATAGTTTTAATGTTATATATTTTTTATAGAATGTTTTTAAAAGGGAGGGGTCTAGAGTGTTATGCCAAACCTTGACTTCTATCTCCTTCGAAAACATAGAATTGAGAAACAAAACATCAATTATAGTTAGTTTTGTTGATTAAACTAAGAATAAAATGTGTAGCCTCCTAGGAAATTCGATTTCATTTTTGTACGTTCTTTGTTACCAAGTGCTACTTGTAGGAAGCAACGAACATTGTTGAACCTATTAACATTCTCATCCTCAATGTACATAGTATTGATAAGATATATATTTGTTGTCACAAATTATATATGTCACTGATAGGAGTCTCAATGAAAACCCCAATAAGAGAGAGTTACTATCTCCCTATCAAAATTTCAGAACTATTATCACCTAAAATAATGGACAGTTAAAGGAAAAGAAATATACTGAAAATAATTTTTCATTTCATTCAGCTGTTGCCCTACACTTTAAATAGTAGCAGCAACTTTTTAGGTTAACATAGATATTGGACTTATACGCAGTGGTCCGAATTCATAAAGGGGAATATCATAAGACACAACTTAATAACATAATATAAAATGATAAATGAAAATTTATCAATTAATTATAGTCTTTCATCTAGTTGGTTGCTTCTTTATACGGTTGGGCCTCATTGTGTTGGTCTCCCCATTTGGACTCCCATCATTGTCCATTTCTCCAAGTTTAACCTTGTCCTCAAGGTCTATGAATTTGGATGGATATTGGGGAGGATGCATTTCCTTCAAGTGTGTATTGTTTGGAGGAAGAATGCTTATGATCTGTTGGTGGGTTTGTAGTTGGCGCCACATGTGTAGTTCGAATGGATGGCTGGATGATGTCTTGCATTGGGGAAGGGAGTGGCACACTGCCCTAGACACATGGACCTGCTATGGTCTTTAATGTTGGGCGGTGGAGTAAAGTGGGGTAATGAATGGAATTCACCAAGTCATTAATAGAGGGCTGATTGAGAATGCACTACAAAGAATGAAGTCCCATGCGGAATCAAGGATAAGTGATGTTAACTTTCTTCCTGGATAATGGATATTGTTGAAACTCCACCCTTATAGCCAACAAATTGTGGCCAACCGCTCCTTTCAAAAGCTTAGCAAGAGATATTACGGTCCCTTTGAGGTAAAACGTTGCATTAGACTAGTAGCTTATGAACTTTCCCTTCCGGACACGACAAAGATTCACTCAGCCTTTCATGTGTCTTTGTTAAGACGTTTTCATGGTGACCCTCACAGCTACACAGTAAATATTCCAGACTCGGTAAATCTACAACCTATCGAACCTCTCATGGCTTCTACAACTATTTTGGAAGGTGGATATACTCAAGGGGTAAAAGAATGAGAGATAATAAGGGTTCAACACTCAAACGAGCCTTCAACCGAGTGGGTTCAAGGTGGACAAAATGGGAACAAGGAGGAAGAAGAAGAGAACCACTCAAGAGCACTTGGAAATATTCAGAGTAAGTACACCCCAGTGTACTTAGAGAAGGAAAATAACACCCCAACTACTAAACCCTTGGGCCCTCACGTCTCACACCCTACAACTCACGGCCCAATCCCTCTAGCACCAACGGATCTGTCAGTGGAACAAGGACAGTCGGATTCACTCTCTCCAACTGGTGCCATGTCTCTCATTGACCAAGTCAACATGGGGGTACCACGTTTCTCAAACGGCTCCCTACATCCTCTATTAATGACTTGGAGAATCTCATTAATTACCCTTCTTTACTCCACCACCCAACATTAAAGACCATAGAAGGTCCATGTATCTGGGGCAGTGTGCCACTCCTTTCCCCAATGCAAAACGCCATCCAGCCGTCCATTTAAACTACACATATGGCACCAACTACAAACCCACCAACAAATCTTGAGTATTCTCCCTCCAACAATGCGCACTTGAAGAAAATGCATCTACACCAATATCCATCCAGATTCATAGACCTTGAGGACGAGGTCAAACTTGGAGAAATGGGCAATGATGGGAGTCCAAATGGGAGACTCACACAATGAGGGCCCAATCGTATGAAGAAGTAGCCCAACTGGATGAATGACTATAATTAATTGATAAATTTTCCTCGATCATTTTATTTTATGTTATTAAGTTGTGTCTTCTAATATTCGCCTTTATGAATTCGGGCCACTAATTATAAGCTCAATATCTATGTTAACCTAAAAAGTTGCTTCTACTATTTAAAGTGTAGGGGAACAGCTCAATGATATGAAGAATTATTTCCAGTATATTTCTTTTCCTTTAGCTGTCGATTATTTTAGTTGATAATAGTTCTGAAATTTTGATAGGGAGATAGTAACTCTCTATTAGTCACTAATAAAAACATATCATGTCAATTAAAAAAAATTAATCATTTATTATTTTTTATGTTTTTGTATCCTTGTCATTGATGTATGACATTATTTTGGAGATAGTTGAGATGACTAATCTTTATTCTACTATTCATTCCCATAATAATATCTCTCTTTATATGGTAAAATTTTGTGAAAAGAGACTAAGTTCATGGTTGAAAAAGCATATTTCCATATAAAATAAATCAACATAAAAATAAGTAGATTTGTCAAATAAAATCTACATACTCATTGTTTCACATAATTTCATTTAGACTTTAAGAGAAGTCGTGCATATGCACGACTCTTGTAAGGAGCCAAATTCTACCATTGAAAATTTTTCCTTTATTTTAATCCCTCATTAATCATTTCGTAAAACTCCTATTTCACATGTTATATTACAATACATTTCTTATTGAAGAAAAATATAATTCATTCAATTAATCATTAGTAACTACCGCATACAACTAGTCATGGGTTTCCAAGAATCATAATGCCCATAACTACACACATCCAGTACTACAATACTCAAAATTACATTTATCCCAAAATAGCATTTAGTCAGCTATAATACAAATAGTATAGATAGTGAAATCTAAGTTAAGAGACGCATAAAATTCCTAAGCAAGCCTCCTCAAATCCTTCGTTACCTACAATGGGATTATCATAAACAACACACAAAAACAAGGGAGTAAGTCATTAGTTAAAGACTAACATTACATGATAATCCACATTTTAAATACAATTAAGCATCTAGATAAATTATAATCACAAGCACCTAAATATAAACATTCGTATTTCCTTTATTCCATTTCCATATTGTTCATATTCACCCTATAATATATATATCCAAAATATATATTCTATAACATGCGTATTCTTTTCATTTCAAACATACTCATTTCCATGTTATTCATATTCATCCTATAGTATATATATCCCATGATATATATTCTATAGCATGCATATTACTTTCCTTGCAACATACTCTTTTTCATGTTATTCATATTCACCTATAGTATATATATCTCATAATATATATTCTATAGCATGCATATTTCTTTCATCCAAACTTACTCATTTCCATGTTATACATATTCATCCTATAGTATATATATCCCATAATATATATTCTATAGCATGTATATTACTTCCATTCCAAATCTACTCTTTTCACATTATTCACATTCCATAGTAATTTACCCTTGATCACATTCAACAAGTCTACTCAGTACAAATAATCATCTACCACATCGGGTAGCTCTAGTTAATCTCCTACCACATAGGATAGGTCGAGTTATTACTCTACCACATAGGGTAGGTCTAGTTAATTCCCCATACCACATAGGGCAGGTCTAGTTAATTTCCCATACCACATAGGGCATGTCTAGTCAATTCCCCATACCACATAGGGCAGGTCTAGTCAATTCCCCATACCACATAGGGCAGGTCTAGTCAATTCCCCATACCACATAGGGCAGGTCTAGTCAATTCCTCATACCACATAGAGCAGGTCTAGTAATTCTCCATACCACATAGGGCAGGTCTAGTCAATTCCCCATACCACATAGGGCAGGTCTAGTCAATTCCCCACACCACATAGGGCAGGTCTAGTAATTCTCCATACCACATAGGGCAGGTCTAGTCAATTCCCCATACCATATAGGACAGATCTAGTAAATTCCCCATACCACATAGGGCAAGTCTATATCACGATGATCCACTACCACTTAGGGTAGGAGAACAACAATAATCCACTACCACTCCGGGTAGGATAACAGCAATAATCCACTACCACTCAAGGTAGGACAACAACGATAATCCACTACCACTCAGGGTAGGACATCAACAATATTCTTATAAACATATTACCTCTTACACGTACCTTATTCCCACCATCTCATATACAATGGAAAACACTTATCCCTTACCTTGGTGAGAGTTGGGGTCGATTCCGAGTAACTTTAAAAGTCTCCTCCGCGATTTCCTCCTACCTTAGGATCTTTCCTCATTCCCACCAATAATAACAATGTGAATCATTTATTCAAAATAACACATAAACGGCTCTTATTTCATCGTGAAACATACAAGAGATTCACATATTTTCAAGGTTTCCAAAACTACTTTAGTACGAGTTTCCAAACATCTAAAACATACATATTCATCTCAAATATCAACATTAGAGCATAAACTCATCTTCTACATCTAACATTTCACCCATTTCCCTTTTTACTCATATTCTCATTTTGGGGGTTTTGGGGTTTTCATGAATAAACCCACAAAACATTTCCATTCATCAAATACCAACTTTAAACCAAGGGTTTACAAAAGAAAAAGAACATAAAACGAACCATAACTCTAAAGGAAGAGTTTCCATGGTTTCTCACACTTTGAGAAGAGATCCATACACCAAAAAACGAGTTTGAAAAGGAGAAAGAGAGTTAGAATCAAGAGATTTACCTCTTCTCATGCTTATAGATGATTCCCACGAGCTCTTGCTCTCAAAATCACCTTCTCCTCTCTTCTCTCTCAATTTCTAACCCTGAAATGTGTTTGGGGTTTCTATTATAAAGCAAACTCGTCGGGTTCTCGCTCAAGCGAGCCCATTCTCGCTCAAGCGAGAAAATCCCTCCTTTTTAAAATTCCAGATTTGACGCTTTCGCTCAAGCGAGGGATTTCTCGCTCAAGCGAGACTACTCTCGCTCAAGCGAGAATCCTACAGCCTTGACAGACCCAGAATGACACTTCTCGCTCAAGCGAGGCAACTCTCGCTCAAGTGAGGATCCTCTCGCTCAAGCGAGAATCCTTCAGTATAGTCCAATATTTCACTCACCCAGGTGAGCCATTCTCGCCCAGGCGACACATTTCTCGCTCAAGCGAGATTCTCAAGACTGATACTATAATTTAATGACTTTAATTCTAGGATGTCACAACTCTAGTGGAAAATATTTCAAAACAATATCATGGATTTTGGCGGCAATTTCTATGAAGAAAAAAAATTAATGTTCAATTTAGTAGAATCAATTTTTGTTACTTTTTGTAGAAAACGAAAATTGTAACCATTAGTCATGACTTCACAAAACACATGTCAGAGACATTCTTCTTATCTTCTTGCTTTCTTCTTCTTCTTCTCTTTTTCATTCAATAATCTCAAGAAGGATTCTTTGTGTAGCATTTCTTTGATGGTATCATAGCTCATTTATTGAGCTATGCTGCATTCAACATGTCTTCTGACTTATCCTCCAATACAGGAACCAACAGTGCCTACATTTGTCCATCTCAAGATCCCACATCTCCATACTATGTCCACGCATCTGAGAACCCAGCCAACCTGTTGGTTTCACCTCTCTTGGATGGTGATAACTATCATCAATGGAACAAGGCAATGAAGAGAAGTCTAATTTCCAAGCAGATACTCTCTTTTGTCGATGGCACAACCAAGATGCCACTAAGAACAAACCCCATCTACAAAGCTTGGGAAAGGGCCAACAATATTGTGACTTCTTGGATAACGAGGTTAGTCACTCCATCAATAGCCCAAAGCATTGTCTGGATTGACAAAACCTATGAAGTGTGGGATGAGTTAGAGAAGAGATTTTCTCAAGGGAGCCTTGTTAGGATCGTAGAACTCCAAGAATCAATTGCAAAGTTCAGACAAGGAGACCATAATGTAACCAACTACTTCATAGAATTGAAGGTTTTTTGGGATGAACTGGACAATTTCAGACCTATGCCAAGATGTGAGATACCATGTGTAGTGATTCTTGACATAACAAAGCACAAAATCGAATATAGGGTGATAAGATTCCTTAAGGGGCTGAATGATACTTATGTTGTCGTGAGATCTCAAATCTTGTTCATTGATCCTCCACCTAGCATTAGCAAGGTGTTTTCTCTAGTCATTCAACAAGAACGACAATTGTATGGTCAAGAAATGGATTCTAAGGCATTTTCAGTAACAAACAATTGGAAGAAAGGAAATGTTCCTACAAGAGCACAAAATTCAACAAGATATTTTGGAAGAAGTAACTCAGGAGGAGCAGGAAGGGGATCATGGACAAGAAATGGGAATTCTGGAAAATATTGCACCCATTGAAAAATAAATGGCCACACCATAGACACATGCTACAAATTGCATGGATTCCCAGCCAATTTTGGAAGAAATGTCCAAACCAATTCACTGATAAATGACAATGTTGAGGAACAGAACCACACATTGAATTAACAATCAGATAAGGGTGATGCAGTCTATGGATTGAACAAACAACAATATCAATCATTCATCAACTTGTTGCAACAATCAAATGGAGTAGGGTCACAACCCAATGAAGCAAATCCAGGAATTGACACAACTAATGTGCTGACAGCTACTTCAGTTGGACATATTGGGGAAGCATCAGGTAATTCTAAAACTGATTTATGTTTTATTTCATAGATTCTGGACAGTGGGGCTACATACCCCATAAGCTCCAGGTTTGTGAATTTTTCTAGCTACAAACAAATAAAACCAATTAAATGAGGTTATTGCTAAAATTTCTGGTATTGTTTCCATTTTGCCTGATCTTATAATATATGATGTTCTGTTCCTACCAACATTTTCATATAACCTGATTTCTATTTCAAAATTAACATCAAAGTGTGGTTATGTTTTGTCCTTTGATGATTATTGTTGCAAAATTCGGGATAGGAAGTCCTTGAAGATGATTGGTTAAGCTGAATCAGTCAATGGACTTTATATGTTGAAAGCTCATGGGATAACTCACTGTGCAAATTTTTCTGCTTCTATTAGTGACTCAAATATATGGCACTTTAGATTAGGACATGCTTAAAATAAGTGCATGAATGAAATAAAGAACATGTTTCCTTTTGTTGAATTCAATAAAGATTACATTTGTGATGTATGTCACCAAGCAAAACAAAGAAAGTTGTCTTTTTCTCTAAGTGATAGTTGTTTTATGCATTAGTTTGATTTAATACATGTTGATATATGGGGACCTTTCTCCATACCCTCTATCCATGGTTATAAGTATTTTCTAACCATTGTTGATGATCATTCAAGATTTACTTGGGTGATTCTTATGAAAACTAAAGCAAAAACCTCTAAGTCTCTGCAAGATTTTGTTCTAATGGTAGAAACTCAATTTAACCTTAAAGTTAAGGTCATTAGAAGTGATAATGGACCAGAGTTTGCCATGAAAGTCTTTTACTCTAGTAAGGGTATACTATATCAAACTGTCTACATATATACCCCTCAACAAAATGGGGTTGTTGAAAGGAAACTCCAACACCTCTTGAATGTGGCTAGAGCTCTTCTAATTCAAAGCAAACTTCCTACGATTTACTGGTGCTTTTCTGTTAAGTATGATGCACACATAATAAACCTTTTACCTACTTCTGTTTTAGGTAATAAATCTCCTTATGAGATGCTCTCTAATAAGCAGCCTAACATAAACCTCTTAAAGGTATTTGGTAGCTTGTGCTATGTTAGCACACACAATCATAATAGAAGTAAGTTTGATCCCAAGTCCAATATATGTCTCTTCTTGGGGTTTAAGGATGGAGTCAAAGGATACATTGTCCTTAATCTCATCTCAAAGGGTATAGAAATAAGTAGAAATGTGATATTTTAGGAAAATTTTTTTCCTTATGAGCCTCCAACCCAAGCTACTCCTGAACACTGTTCCCCTGATTTTCCCAACATTATCCCTTATGACACTAATGCTTCTGCTCAAATCAGAAACATCATCAGTGACCATGAATTAAGTAGCCTTGCCCCTAATACCCATGATAACCTAGATATCCCATCAACACCTTGTGAGGTCAATCCCTTACCTGTTAGAAGAAGCAATAGAGAGACTAGAGCACTAACAGATTTGCAAGACTATCATTGTGCTTTATTGAATAAAACTAGTGCTCCTACATCCAAAACTAAGTATCCTCTATCCACTTTCTTGAATTATGATGCTCTATCTCAATCTTATAAATCTAGAGTGCTTTCACTAACTACCAATATAGAGCCAAGAACTTATTCACAAGCCATAAAGAATCCTCAGTGGAAAGAAGTTGTCACCAAAGAACTTGATGCTCTTCAATAGAACAACACATGGATCCTGACCAAGTTTCCTAAGGATAAAGCAGCCATAGGTTGCAAGTGGGTGTTTAAGGTAAAATATAAGGCATATGGAAGCATTGAAAGGCATAAAGTAAGGTTAGTAGAAAAAGGTTTCACTCAAACAGAGGGGGTAGATTATTTGGAAACTTTTCCCCTGTTGCTAAAATCTCCATTGTTAGATTACTTTTGGCTTTAGCTTCTATACATAATTGGTTCCTTAAGCAGCTAGATGTTATAATGCTTTCATACATGGAGACTTTTTGAGGAAGTTTACATGGCTATACCTCCTGGTTTCACCAAAACCCAACCTGACCATGTTTGTAAACTGCAAAAGTCCCTATATGGACTTAAGCAAGCTAGTAGGCAATGGTTTGCCAAGCTATCTCACTTTCTCCTAGAGCATGGCTATCATAAGTCAAAGGGTGACCATTCTCTGTTCATTAAGTGGTTCACACAAAACTCTATAGCCATTGTTCTAGTCTATGTTGATGATATTATTCTTAGTGGTAATAACATAGATGAGATCAATCATCTCAAAGGAATCCTTGACAATGCCTTTAAAACTAAGGACTTAGGTGACCTTAGATATTTCGTAGGCTTTGAAATTGCTAGGAGCAAAGCAGGCATATCCATGAACCAGAGAAGATATGCATTAGAGATCATATCTGATGCTGGTCTTATTAGCTGCAGACCATCTTCTACACCCATGACACCAGGCACTCACATCTATCAAGATAACAGTACACCTTATGATGACCCTCATGCCTATAGAAGATTGATTGGGAGATTGATCTATTTGACCAATACCAGACCAGATATAACATTCTGTGTCAACCAGCTCAATTTATGGCTTTCCCCACTACCTTGCATCATAATGTAGCCTTGAAAATCTTAAGATATCTCAATGGTGCCCCTACCTTGGGCTTATTCTTTTCTGCTCACTCCATTGTGCAGCTCAAAGCCTATATTGATAGTGATTGGGCTGCTTGCCCGGACACTAGAAGATCTGTAACTGACTTTTGTGTTTATTTAGGGAATTCTCTGATTTCTTGGAAGTCCAAGAAACAAAAGAATGTTTCTAGGAGTTCTTGTGAGGTAGAATATAGGGCTATGGCCTTAGCCACTTGTGAGATTACTTGGTTAACCTATTTACTTGAAGATTTGCAGCATGCTTATTCTTCTCCTACTTTGTTATATTGTGATAATCAATCTGTTATCTATATTTCCTCTAATCCTGTTTTCCATGAAAGGACAATGCATATTGAATTATTTTGTCATACTGTAAGAGAGAAATATACTCAAGGTTTGATCAAAATTTTGCCTATATCTACTGATTTACAACTTGCTGATGTATTAACCAAAGCTTTAGGGCCTGCTTCCTACAAGGATTTACCTCTCAAGTTGGGTCTCATCAACATATGTGCCCCAACTTGTGGGGGTATCAAATTTAATCCATACTAACACCTTGCCACCTGCTAACGTAGGTAACATGTATAAATGCAATGTGCCAAAGTCCATAGTTGAAGTGCCTCAACATTGTGTGTAACGACCCAAATTCTACCCTTGAAAATTTTTCATTTATTTTAATCCTTTCTTACATATAGTCGTTACTTTCATTGAAAACTCTCAAGTACCATTTTCGAAAATACTCTTTACCCTATTACCTTATCATACAAATTTATGTTGCGGAAAAACATAATTCATTCAAATAACATTTACCACCTACAACCAGTTATGGGTCTCCCAAAGTTATAAAGTCCATAACTACACATATCCGTAATTAATCTAAACGGATTTACAATCATCCCATAATACTATTAAATCAACTACAACGTCAATTAGCAATAAAGACAAGCGAATAATTAAATACAAAAGCTTCCTAATTGAACTTCATCCTCAAAATCCTTCATTTACCTACAATGGGATTATCATAAACAACACACAAAACAAAAGGGAGTAAGTCATTAGTTTAAAAACTGACATCACATGATAATCCACATTTCAAATACGATTAAACTTTAATATAAAATATAAACGCAATTACGTAAATGCAAACATTCATCTCTTCTTTCGTTCATTTCCACGTTATTCATATTCATCCTATAGAATACATATCTCATAATATATATTCTATAGCATGCATATTATGTTCATTCGAAGCATCGTTCTTCTCATTTTCCATATACACACTATAGTATATATATCCCATACTATATAACATATAGCATGTATATTACTTTTATACTTAACAATCTTCCTTTCTATCACTCATATTCACCTTATAGAATATATATCCCATACTATATATTCTATAGCATGCATATGACTTTCATTGCAACCTTCTCATTTCCCATCATTCATATTCCAATTGCACGTTTACCTTTCCATTACCACTTGGGGCAAGTTGTACACAATACCACATAGGGCAAGTCGTACACAATACCACATAGGGCAAGTCGTACACAATACCACATAGGGCAAGTCGTACACAATACCACATAGGGCAAGTCGTACACAATACCACATAGGGCAAGTCGTACACAATACCACATAGGGCAAGTCGTACACAATACCACATAGGGCAAGTCATACACAATACCACATAGGGCAAGTCATACACAATACCACATAGGGCAAGTCATACATAATAATGTCAATACATTTACCTTTTCCATCAAATCATTAACTATGGAAACACGTCTCCCTTACAAACCTTTTACCTCTTTCACATACCTCATTCATATCAGTGAGTATGAATTAGAGCCACTTATCCCTTACCTTGGTGAGTGTTGGGGATCGGTTCCGAGTAACTTTAAAAGTCTCCTCCGCGATTTCCTCAAACCTTAGGATCTTTCCTCATTTCCACCAATAACAACAATGTTAGTCATTTATTCCAAATATCACATAAACAACTTATTTTGAATCATTTAATCATACAAAATATTCATCATCAATATTCAACCATCTAAAACATGCATAACATCTCATATTTCAATATTTCCAAAACTACTTCAATACAAGTTTCTAAATATCAAAGCATACATGTTCATCTCATATAACAACATCAAAGCACTACTCATTATCCACATCTAACATTTCATCTCTTTCTCTTTATACTCATATTCTCATTTTGTGGGATTTTGGGTGTTTTTCATGAATAACCCATAAAACTTTCCATTCATCAAATACCAACTCTAAACCATGAGTTTACAAGATAAAAACAATATAAAACGAACCATAACTCTAAAGGATGAGTTTCCATGGTTTCTCATGTTTTGAAAATAAATCCAACATACCCAAAATGAGTTTAAGAGAGAAGAAGAGAGTTAGAATCAAGAGTTTTACCTCTTCTCAAGCTCTTCGGTGAGTATCAAAACTCCTTGCCCTTGGAAAAGCTCTCTTCTCTCACCTCCCTTCAAAGTTTTTAACCCTAAAATGTGTTTGGGTTTCTGTTTTAAAGAGGTGTCGTCGGGTTGTAATCGATTACCAACACGGTGTAATCGATTACAACGTGAAAAATGCGCATATCTGATGATTTTAATTCGATGTAATCGATTACCACGAGTGTGTAATCGATTACACTGTGTCAGATGCACATATCTGATGCTTTTAATACGATGTAATCGATTACCAGGAGTGTGTAATCGATTACCAGGAGTGTGTAATCGATTGCCAGGAGTGTGTAATCGATTACCAGGAGTGTGTAATCGATTGCCAAGAGTGTGTAATCGATTGCCAAGAGTGTGTAATCGATTGTCAGGAGTGTGTAATCGATTACCAGGAGTGTGTAATCGATTACCAGGAGTGTGTAATCGATTATCAGGAGTGTGTAATCGATTACACTGTGTCAGATGCACATGTCTGATTAGTTTATCATCATGTAATCGATTACCAGCAGTGTGTAATCGATTACATTGTGTCAACAGCCCAAAATTGCCATTTCTCGCCCAGGCGAGAATCCTCCAGTATAGTCGAGGATTTCACCTCGATCAAGCGAGGCTTCCAGGACTGATACTATATTTTTAAAGATTAAAATTTGGGGTGTTACATTGTGCCCACATGGCCATGGTCCAGCCTGACATGCCCACAACTGATGCCAATCATAAGTCATGGCTTAGCCATGATGCGCCAAACATGCTTACTCTTGATGCGCCAAATTCAGTCAGTGATGCGCCAAGCCTGCCTAGTCGTGATGTGCCAGCTTCGGTCAGTGATGCGCATAATACAGCACCAAGTCAGGCCAAGATATCAGGTCATAACTCATGGAACTTCGGTCAACTCCAAAGTTCAGCAACATCATTGGCATCAGTGGCAAAGTCTAGCCCATGCAGACATGTGAAAGTCAAGACACAAGCAAAGCACATGCTTTCTGTTATTCTCTTATTTAGCAAATGTTTATTATTTAACACATGTTTAAATATGTTAGTTGGCTAAGCTTGTTAATTAGTTAGTTTGTTAAAGAGCATTTGGCTAAGTATATATATAAGCCATACTTGCTCTTGTGTTTAATTCAATTAAAATACTCTTAATTCATTTCAATAAAATTCAGAGGCATTCTTCTTATCTTCTTGCTTTCTTCTTCTTCTCTTTTTCATTCAAGAATCTCAAGAAGGAGATTCCTTTCTTTGTGTAGCATTTCTTTGAACATGCAGATGATAAACCAAAATGTTACACTAAAAATGTGATATACTGATCAAATAAGTATCTATTGTAAATTTTCAATAACGTGTCAATGCAATTCTTAATGTATTCTCTTCTTAAGTCTTGTTGAAATCTTCTAGTATAGCCTTAGAGGTGTCTGTACCCATTAGGGGAGGTACCTAAAAAGATTCTCCGACGATTAAGTCAATAAATGACAGAGATATGTATAATATCAGAGAACGATATATAAATGGTAAAGAGTAAGTGAGAAAGTTCTAAGAGTTAAGGCCATAAGCATATATATCAATTGGGTGCGTAAAAATAAGTAAACTTCCTTAAGGGGAGCCTTATTTATAGTTGAGAAGTGAGAGAAATATTCCTCTCTAGATGTTGTTGGTTTGGTTGACTAAATGACATGTTAGGTCTATCCCAGACAAGATTGCATTTTCCTATGTGAGGTGGCTTTAGCAGTACTGTGCCCTACGGATAGTTGGCATTTCGCTCATAGTGGCATGTGTTGTTATGTCATTGGTCCATCATGTCTGCTACAGAGAAGTACATTAGGGTGTAAGTAGTAGGCGACATATAGTAGAGGTCTGTGTCATGCAGGCGACGTAGCACTAGAGTATCGTAGTCTTTTTGGACTATCTTGACACTTCTGCTTGATCGATGTAAGCTGATCCGGGTTGCCCAGTCAAGGCATGAGAATGCCCGAATAACACTCATCTTGCTAGGTCGTTCTCTTTACATGGTCATGTCGTGTATTCTGGAAATGGGATGGAAGAGATTCCCTGTTAGTATGGAAAGAACCACCTTTCTATTTTCACTACCATGTTGTCACTTGGCATGTTTTGCCATCTACTTCAATTCAACATTAGTATCTAACAAATTTGACACCATAATCACTAAGTTTGGCCTATATACAAAAAACACACGAATCTTAATCAACCGACAGAATCTTTCACCATCTTTGTTGGCCAAACATTTTTGAATTCTCTGTGTAGAATCCAATTTCAGTTGGAACTTGATAATATAATGACACTAACTTTATGCTACGTTAAATCATGACAAGGACACCCCGAAATATGTGAACTATCTTCCAAATAATTTAAAAGAACTAATGAAGATTAATGTAAACAGAAAAATTGTTATGCAAAGTAATGGGGGTTGAGAGGAACTTATTTGATGTGTCAACGTGGAACCCACAACATGAACGGAAGGCCCAGTTCACTCAATATAGTGTGGTCTTAAAGAATACTCCATTAACTATTTGCATCTTGCAATATTATAAGACCCCACTAGATTCTCATATATTGTTTTACGTTAAAAGGTAAATGTTTGATTCCAGAGAGTGATATATGTTGGGAATGATAATTATACACCACTATTATCCAAATCATGAGAGATATTCTTGATTATACCTAAAAAAGAATACTTCATTAGAGAAAAGGATTTATACACTAACAATGTCAAAGTTTTATATAATGTTAGTATATCATTCACTATTCATTTTTATCATCATTATATTTTAAAAAAAAATAGTTGAATAATGAATGGTGGATAATGTAGTAAATATGCATAAATTTTTATACTACATAGATATTAGACTAACTTCATTATATATTTTACCACCACAAATAATTGTATTACTTACAAATTTGATAGTTGTTTTGCATTAAAAAAATCATGTTTTCTTTTATATGTCACATATTTGATTGCAGTATCGTTTTTAGTTCATCCATAAGTTATTATTTATCTTTAAATAGATCTTATAATTTATTTCAAAATTATATACTATGTAATAAATGTAATCAATTCATTCAGAACGTGAAATTAGAACATGTGTTTTTGGACCAATAAGATGTTAGTCTAGTAATGTAAGTTATGCTCGATTCTAAGGACGATTAAAAGGTCAAAAGTTTGATTCCTATAAGCGACATTTATTAAGAGGGACAACCACACACCCTAAAAGTAATTAGTTCTTTACCCAAAAGGTTAGGAGATAACTTTGATAGTACTAAAAAAAGAATGTGTTTGTGGAAGATACGCAATTTATACTAATATTGTGAAACCCGAGCCGAACATCAAACCAGAAGATGTTACATATTAGTTTTAACCGGTTTAAATAGTTAAACCGTCCGATCGGACCGAGTGATTTTAAATATAATAAATAATTTTTATGTATAAATATATAATTATATATAAATGAAGTAACATTAATCTCTCCATCTTTTTTGGACCGAAGTAAAACAAAACATTCGAGTAATGTTCCATTTTTTAATTTTAAGTGAACTGTTCGGGTTTATTTCCCGGTTTATTTCGGTTTAACCGGTTTTAGCACGGTTGAACTGGAATTTCTCCCGTTCAAAGTGGTCCAACCACTAATTCGATTAAGACTACAAATCAGAGTTATTTTCAATGCTAGTCAGCGATCTAACCGCCTGATCCAATTCTGTTATGACAATACTAGTTAATACTAATGATACTTATTACAACACCAAACACCAAACACCAACATGAATTGCACTTAAATGTTAAGAATAACCATTTCCCTAAGTGAATGTCAAAACCTACCATAACTAAACGACAACTATCCTTGCATATTAAGGTCTCTCTCTAGCCCCACTAGCTACCATTTTCTAACATGACATATTCTTTCGTTATTTTCTAAGTTGGACTTTTAGTAACATTTGCTATAAAACTTGATTTGTGTTTCATGTTTGCATCGTCCACTTGTCAAATGAACGCAATTATGCTTACATCGACCCTCACTAATTTTTGTTTGATTGGGGTGGAAGTGGATTGAAAAAGATATTTGAGGAGGATAGAATGGGAAAATGGACGGATTTGTCATGAAAAAAAATAGTTGAATGGAGGTTTATATGAAAGTATTTTATTAGTTTTTGGCTTTTTTGGCTAATGTGTGTTATATATCTACACAAATTTATTCCTTTTTCATTACTTTCTTTTCACTTAATTACACTGACACCCATGAGTTTTAGTAAAATTACATAAATCATCTCTAATTTTTTTTGTCATTACACAAACTATCCCTCCCTCTTACATAAATCACACCTAATTTTATACATATATTACACTAACCACTCCTGATGAGATATAAGTGTAATATTTTAAACAAAAAACGTGTGATATGTGTAATTAAGTTAAACAAAATATTTTATATTGTGTAAATAATTCCAAATAGTACAAAACTGAGTGTTTTTTTTTTCATTACACAATATATTAACAATTATAATGAGATATTCATATAACTCTTATATTATTTTGTAATGAACCAAATAATAAAGATGCATTGACTTTTACATTATTTGGATTTGTCTACATAATATAAAATATTTTGTTTAACTTAATTACACATATCACATATTTTTTGTTTAAAACATTACACTTATATCTCATCGGGAGTGGTGAGTGTAATATATGTATAAAATTAGGGGTGATTCGTGTAAGAGTGAAGGGTGGTTCGTGTAAGGACAAAAAAAAGAGGGGTGCTTTGTGTAATTTCACTAAAACTCAAGGGGTATCAGTGTAATTAACTCTTTTCTTTTTAACCAAGGTTGGTCCTGTTTTTCCATTGCATGATCATAATAGAGTCACCACTACATTTTATGGTAAAATGTATAAAAGTCTTTTAGCCCAATTACATTGAGTTTTAGATTTTTGATATCCAGATTTGAGAGTCGGTTATGGAGTAGAAAATAGATTAGCAACCTATATGTCTCCTTTAAACAATATATCTCACTAAATTATATGACTTATTTTATACTTTAAAGTTATTTGGGCCATTTAATTAATTATTAAGTGTGACAAAATTTTATTTATATTTTTTGTGTGTCCAAAGAGATAAAATTTTGCTCCTAAATACCTCTATTAAGGGAATCAATGATACGTAGTTCTTTATGTTGAGAGAAAGAAGCCCTCGGGGGTAACCGTCCTCCATCCTTGATGTGATTTGTAATTTTTAGATTATTTTTCTGTAAATGACATTAATTTTAGTATTAGTGAAAAAAATTATTATTAGTTATTGATTTAATACTAATTTTATTTTTTATTGATTTGAAGAATTAATTGAATCAAAAGAAGCATCATAATGTTATCGTTCAAAAATGATTTGAGGACAATAATCATTTCTAGAATCCTCATTCATCTTTAATTAATCTCCAAAGTTATATATTTTATATGTAATTACAATAATATTGTCATCTAAAATTATCTATGAGTGAAAATAACTTTTATTATTATCGTTGTTATTATTATAAAATCCGAACAGTAGACTTCTCATACTAGAAAATGTCACTGTGCTTTTGGTTTTTGGTTTTTTAATTAATAAAAACAAAGAAAAGGTGAAAAATTTACACACGTGTAATTTGATGATTTAATTACACATTTTGGTATAACTTTTTGGTTTATTATCAAAGTAATGTACTTTTATAAAAACTGTGTTTCGTATACACGACTTTTACACAAAAGTCGAGACTGACATCCATGACTTTTAGACAAAGTCGTGATTGGCATCCAGGACTTAAAAGTCATCGACACTGTCCACGATTTTAAATTTTTTTATATTATTTTTTGAAGTCGTGTACCTTAAATACGATTTTCATTATATATTAATCATAAATATATTCAGTGGTCTACTGATTATTGTTTTACATTGTAAGGTAGAAGTTCAAGGTTCCACATTCACTCATTGTATATTCATTATTTATTTTTTGTTTATTTTAAGTGTCATATGTCTATAATGCTTTAAGTAGATGTACATCAAAATAAACAAAAATAAATAACTAATATATAATCTAAAATATAAATGTATAAAATTCGGTAATAAGAGTAATGTAATCTAAGCATATTGTATTAGAGTTCTTGTACAAATAATATATGTCAAAGTTATAAAAATAAATAAATAAACAATGAGTGAGTGTTAAACCTTGGGATACAGGCTTCTTGCCCCTTTACAATCTAAATATAGTTTCCATTAGGCACACCATTAAATTTAATATGACAAGTATTCGAAGAATGACCATACAAACCACAAAAGAAATAAGTATAATATTTTTTATATGAAATTTTAGAAAAATTCACGTGTTGCTTGTATTACTTCTTTTTAGCATTCATATAACCCAAACTAGATCTATTTCCACTATTTCCTTGTGAGGCAAGCAATTTGTTTATTTTATGACTACCCTTAGAAAACTAGCAAATATTTCCTTTAAGCTTATGTTCTCCTTTTCTAAATATGTGCATTTTTCACAATCCGGTATCATATTCATTTTTTAAGCACAATGAAAGACGAATTAGCATCTAAGGTTTCATTTTCCACTTTATGCTCATCAATGATTTTTTGCATTTCAATATTCTTTTTCTCATGCACCAAAATCAACATTTTTCTATCGACATTTATTTTAGCTAATTCATTGAGTTCTTCATGCAGTTCAACATAAACACATATAATATGTCATATGTGGGAGAATTATCAGAATCACAATTGGAATCAGAATTACTTACCTTTCTTGAGTCACCTTGCTCACTATTTCCGCATGAATTAAGATTTTGAGTCATTATGTAAAGTTTGATTGATTCTTTATCATCTGAGGTGCTTGATGTTGTTTCTTCTTCGGGTACATCCCATACAATATAGGCTTTCCTGGTCATGATGTACCTTGAGTCCTTCTTATCATTTTGAACCCTTTTCAGATAGGTAGGATGTGTGAATTTCATGTGTCCTACCTTCCCGCATACATGGCAAGTGATTTTGTCTTTTGAGTTCTTGCTCTTTTTGCTTGAGTCTATTAAGTCTCTTCTTTGAAACTTTCTGAACGCTCATTTCCTCTTTGGAAATTTGCTGATTTTGTTCACTAGGAGTGTCATAGTTTCATCATCAATATTGGACGAATCATATTCTTCTTCATTTGATTTCTTCTCTTGTACTTTTGCATTTGAGGTTGTAACCTTGAGGGTAATTCATTTCTAATTCTTGTCCAATTCTTCATGTTGTGTTAAGCATCAAAGCTCCATCTTATGCTCTTGTAGCTTTCCGAAAAGAGTTGCAAGTGATATAGTATCTAAATCATGGGATTCCATAGTTGTGGTCATTTTTGGTTGTCAAGCCCAATCAAGACATCTTAAAACTTTGTTAGTAATCTCACCATTTGCAAATATTTTATCTAAAGAAACAATATGAATAATAATATGAGTAAAACGTTGTTGCATATCATTTATATATTCATTTGGAAACATGCGGAGTAGTTCATATTCATGAATCAATGCATTTAACCTAGTACACTTAACCTCACTTGTGTCTTCATGGGTTACTTGTATAGTATCCACATTTCTTTGGAAAATTTACATTGTGAAACTCTGAAGAATTCATCATAAGAAAGCGCATATGTGATGATGTTTTTAGCTTATAAACTGTGTTGAACTTTTCTCTTTTCATCAATCGTCCACAAACTTAGGTTTTTCTTTTGTTTCAACATCCACTAAATGTAGTGGAACATGAGGTCCATTTTGCATGGCTTCCAAAATGTCCGTGTCTAAAGCCTCTATGAATATCTCCATCCTCACTTTCCAATAAGCATAACCCTCTCCACTAAACACAAGAGGGTGATTGATGAGGAACCTTCACCAGCGAGTAGATTCGTAGAGCCTATGTTTGATATTCCTAGGATCACATGAATTTAGCAATTAAGCTACCACTTATTCGAACTAAATCTAATGCCACTTGTTGAGTATAAGGGCTCTGACAAACCCAGAGGGGGTGAATACGTGGCTTAGTTTACAATTAATACTTTTAGATTATAAAAGATATTAACTGATTTATCCTATTTTAACTTATTAAAATCTTACTTAATCAATAAACAAAATTCTGTAGTTAATCGGTTATCTACATACATAATTGATTAACTCGATAAGTTTCTTGAAAAATATTTTGTTCTTGACACAAAAAATGAAATGATAAATCTATTCTTACATGTACTTTAATAGTTCAATTTATGTGATTAATCATGCAAAGTCAATTATCCTGGTTCTATCTAAATGATATCTAGAGTCAATTCAAGATAATGGAAATAGATAATTGCGTAAATATAAAAGAGTAAGGATAAGAGAAATTAACACGATCGAATTTATCCTGGTTCAAATGCCAACCAATGTAATATACATCCAGTCCTCCATTTCTCATCTAGAAAATTTTCTTTCACTATGAAGAAATTGAGTGTCTTTACAAACTATCTTCCACCAAGAACTTCTTGGATCTAGCTTCTATCTAAATGATATCTAGAGTCAAGGATCAAATGATAAGTCTCGACGACTTCCACTGCAACCTTCACTCTATTTCCCAATAAAACAAATTTTTTTCATTTGGTCTTGTAGCTCGGATCATAATGAATCCATGCATAATATTAGAAACATGAGCATTACATCAATATTATAAGGAAATTTTGCTAGGTTTTATTAAAAACGCACATGAGCACAAGACTTACCTTTCTTTTCAAACCAACCTTTGAGTTTTGGATAATCCCTTCGGAAATGTCCAATCTTTCTACAGAAACGACATTTGTTGTCATGATATTCCTTCATGTGGATTTGAGAAGACGACTCATTAATCTTTAAGAGTCCATTCCCTTTCTTGTCATATTTCTTAACTTTCTTTCTAACTCTTTGATGATTAACATAATTGATGAAATGATTTCATTGGTTCTTCATTATGGTTTCCTCTTGAACTAACATACTACGCAATTCATTCATATTCCATTTATCTTTCATGGTATTATAGTTCATTTGCAAAGGATCATATTCAGAGAGTAATGAATTTAGTATAAATTGCACAAGGATATTCTCGTCCACATCCATTCCCAATGTCTTAAGTCTTGCTATAATGTTTGTCATTTCAATGATATGATCATACATAGTACGAGAACCATCAAATTTCATGGTCGTCAATATACTCATTAGTGTCTCAGTAAGAGACTTGTCAACAGTTTGGGAGCGCTCTTCCACAAATTTCTGCATTTCTGTAGCACTTTTAGTTTTACGAAGAGCGGACTTAATGTTGCCAACAATTTTCATTCACATATACATTAGACTAAATCTGTTTGATCTTTCCCAATTCCTACAATGAACTTTATGTTTTTCTCTAAGTGACAAATTCGAAGTCATTACCCCAAGGTAAAATTGGATTTGTTCTCTCCATTGAGAGAAGTTAAGTCCATTGAAATTTGGAACATATTAGAATTGCGAATGCAAAGCAACATGTACTGTCAATAAAATTAATCAAAAACATTAAGGCTTTGAGTTACATGTGTGCTAGCATGCTAAATTAATTTAGACTACTTCATAATTGTATCTTAATGATTACCTTTGGGTAATCCATCAATATACCATATTAGATATAATGATACTTAAAGAAATTCACATAATTTGGTACTGATACATACATATATTAGAAACATTTACTATCTTTGGATATATAAAAATATAACTAACGATGCATTTACACTACGAAGATTCATTTTCATCGGTTATAAGAACAAAAAATCAATTTTTAGGCGATTCTTAACTATCTTATAATAATTAACTTCAATGTACTGATAAACCAATAATTGTTACATCATTTACAGTATCAAATTAATGAGTAAATAAAATATGATCATACAATTTGAAATTAATTAAACATAAAGATCTGACTACTTTCATACAATAATTTCAACTATCTAACAAGTCATAATATTACACATACATATACATATGACTCTCAAACTTATGCATAAATTATAGAGTCACATAAATATTCATGAAAACAGTTATATTAAAATTTTAAATGAAATTATAATTATATATACATACATTTGTTTGCAATATAAATACACAAGTATATATATATATATACATATATAAATATATATTTTGTTACAACATATGTTTCATTCTTACTGTTTCTTTGTATATATATATATATATTTCGTTCTGTTTTCTTTATATATACATATAAAATAGAAGAACATAAGGACTTTATGTACGGAAACACTATGTAGAGTAAAGCACTCTATATATTCATAATGCAAAGAAAAGTGTTTTATTAAATTATAACTTAATTATATGTGTATATATACATTTCTTTTATATATATAATGTAAAACATAAAGCATATATATAAAAAGGAGAAGAAACAGATTGCAAAATAGCACTCTGTTCTTTTGCTGTATATTTAACTAGCAAAATACCCGTGCATTTGCACGGGTTGGTATTTTATTTTGTATGATTAAGAACACACAACATGTAATAACCCAAATCCTACCCTTGAAATTTTTTCATTATTTTATTCATTTCACATACATTTTTCCTATAACTTAGATTCACAAGTTCAACAACCTTATTTTAATCTCAATCTCAAATCACACTAATTCCTTAATGCAATATTCACATATTCATTAAACAGAAAATCATAATTCATATTAATGTATCTCGACAACTACCGCATAGAACTAACTGAGTTTCCATAATACCCATAGCTACAGATAAATCCGAAGTTACAACATCCAAAATTACAATTATCCAAGTAGCATGTAATTAGTCATATTACAAAATAGCAAAATAAGGAAATCCAGGTCTTAAGCTCCTAAAGCATCGAACCAAGCATCCTCAACCATCTTGTTTACCTGCAATGGGATTATCAATGGCAAATACACACAACACACAAAGGAGTAAGTCATTAATTCTATAAATATCATTATAAGATAATCCACATTTTAAAGAGAGTTAAGTAAACAATTTAGCATTCGAAGATAAGATCAACACATCACATTTCCCAGCTCATATCACGTCGTTCACCACTATTATTTATGCATTCCTCCTCATCAAACCTTGTCACCTTACTGATCATCGCTACATCACAACATTATATTCCACATATACATTTATCTTAGTCCATGTATCTTACCACATGGGGCAACTCCGACATTTGCTACAAATAGCCAATACCACTAAGGGCAAGTCAGTCACTGCTACGAATAGCCATTACCACTAAGGGCAAGTCATTCATTGCTCAACGAGCCAATACAACAAAGGGCAAGTAAGTCATTGCTGCATAACTTGAGCCAAAGTCGCTAACCATTCAAGGTCGGCTAAAAATATATTTTCTTTTCATTGATTCACCATCAATTCACAAACAGTAAATCCACGCAATCCTTATTACAAACATACCCATATATGTTTATAATAAATAAGAAACTCACAACTTACTCATTTTCACAACCAGAAAATCCACACATTTTCCATTACAATACGCAAGTTAAAGACTTATCCTTACCTTGGTGTGTGACACCCTAGATTTTAAATCATTAAAATTATAGTATCAGTCCTGGGAGCCTCGCTTGAGCGAGAAAATGTCGCCTGGGCGAGAGAAGCTCACCTGGGAGGGTGAAATCCTGGGCTATACTAAAGGATTCTCGCCTGAGCGAGAGTGGTCTCGCTTGAGCGAGAGTGGTCTCGCTTGAGCGAGAGTGGTCTCGCTTGAGCGAGAGTGGTCTCGCTTGAGCGAGAGTGGTCTCGCTTGAGCGAGAGTGGTCTCGCTTGAGCGAGAGTGGTCTCGCTTGAGCGAGAGTGGTCTCGCTTGAGCGAGAGTGGTCTCGCTTGAGCGAGAGTTGTCTCGCCTAGGGCGAGAAATGGCATTTTAGAACCTGTTGAGGCTATGAGATTCTCGCTTAAGCGAGAGGGTCAAATCTGAGTTTTTAAAATGGCCGGGATTTTCTCGCTTGAGCGAGAATTGGCTCGCTCGAGCGAGAACCCGATGCTGTTGCATTTATTAGGGACCCCAAACACATTTTTGGGGGATAACCTAAAGAGAAGTTAAGGGAGAAAGAGTTTTGAAGGGCAAGGAGTCTTGGAAATCATCTAAGAGTTTGAGAAGAGGTAAAACTCTTGATTTTAACTCTCTTCTTCCCTTTGAAACTCATTTTGGGTAGGGTGGATCTCTTCTCAAAATGTCAGAAACCATGGAAACTCATCCTTTTGAGTTATGGTCCGTTTTATGTTGTTTTTCTCTTGTAAACTCTTGGTTTAGAGTTATTATTTCAAGAATGGAAAGGGTTTGTGGGTTGATTCATGAAAACCCCAAAACCCTAAAATGAAAATGTGGTTAAAAAGGGAAATGGGTAAAATGTTAGATGTAGAAGATGAGTATGCACTCTAATGTTGAAATATGAGATGAATATGTATGTTTTAGGTGTTTGTAAACTTATAATGAAAGTAGTTTAGAAACATTGAAAATGTGGAAAATCTATTGTATGTTTAAAGATGCAATATGAGTTGTTTATGTGTTATTTGGAATAAATGACTAACATTGTGTTACATGGTGGGAATGAGGAAAGATCCTAAAGTTGGAGGCAGTGTCGGTGGAACTTGTGAAGTTGCCAAGAACCAAACCCAACACTCACGGAGGTAAGGATAAGTCTTTAACTTGTGCATTGCAATAGAAAATGTGTGGATTTTATGGTTGTGGTTAATGATCAAGTTGTGAACCACTTCTTTATTAGAAACATATATGGGTATGTTTGTAATAATGGTTGCGTGGATTTACTGTTTATGGATTGGCTCAAGTAATGTAGCAAACTTTGGCTAAAGTAATGTAGCAAGCTTTGGCTTAAGCGATGTAGCAAACTTTGGCTCAAGCGATGTAGCAAACTTTGGCTCAAGTAATGTAGCAAGCTTTGGCTCAAGTAATGTAGCAAGCTTTGGCTCAAGCGATGTAGCAAGCTTTGGCTCAAGCAATGTAGAAATCTTTGGCTCAAGCGATGTAGCAAGCTTTGGCTCAAGTGATGTAGCTTAGCTTTGGCTCAAGCGATGTAGCATGCTTTGGCTCAAGCGATGTAGCAAACTTTGGCTCAAGTTATGTAGCATGGTTTTCAAAAAGTATAAACGATGGAAATGATTTTAAGTATATTTAACTCTGAATTGTTTACTTAATCGTATTAAAATGTGGATTAATGTATATTGGAATTTATTGAGTTAACGACTTACTCCTTTGTGTTTTCTGTGAATTGTCAATGTTAATCCCATTGCAGGTAGGTGAAAGATTTAAGGATGACTTGGTTAGGAGCTTAGAGGCTTTTAGTTTTTGAAGTCCTTATCTTCATTGTTTTGAATTTTAACTGATTGTATTTTGAACATGAATATTTGTAACTCAAGATATTTGTAGTAATGGGTATTTTGGAATCTCATAGCTAGTTGTATGCGGTAGCTACCGGGATGCATTAATGAATTATGATTTTCTACTAATCGAATGTGTATGTTGTTTTTGGACTTATGAAATGAGTATGAGCAGGCAAGTGGGGTTTATAATAAGTGATTGAAAGTTGTATTTAAAGTTATAGGAAATGCATGAAAAAGGCATAAAATAAGGAAAAAAAATTCAATGGTAGAATTTGGGTCCTTACAATATGGTATCAGAGCATAGTTAGTCCTGCGGCCTAGGGTATGGCCTTGCATGACCCTTATGTGCTTAAATTGTTTGATGTGTACTAATTGCTAAGTGGTTATGTGATTCTTGTTTATAGAAAATTCGATTACTGACAAGTGAGTGAGTACAGGTACCCATGGCAGGAAGAGGAAGAGGAAGAGGGAGAGGAGCGAGTCAGAATGTACCAAACGATCACTTGGCTCAGATGGTGGCGGCATTGCAACAAGTCAATGAGAACTTGCATAACCTGAACCAGAATCCAGCTTCACGTCCGAGTTCACAACCACTAGTCCCACCAGGACCGGTAGAGTACCGAGGCTTGGATGAATTTTGTAAGAGGAACCCCAGTCAGTTCCACGGGGGATTTGCATCGGATGCTGCAATTGAGTGGATCCAAGGAGTGGAGCGGATCTTCAGAGTCATGAACTGTTCGGAGGCTCAGAAGTTGGCATATGCCACTTATATGTTGGTGAAGGAGGCCGAAAACTGGTGGGAATTTACTCGGCGCCAAATGGAAGCGGAAGAACGATTGATCTCCTGGGGTACATTCAAGGAGAAATTTCTTCATAATTACTTTCCTGCTGATCTGAAAAGGAAGAAGGAGATGGAGTTTTTGAAGTTGGAGCAGGGGAACATGTCGGTGGGAGATTATGCGGCCAAGTTTGAAGAATTGGCCCGGTTTTATCCCTACTCCGAATTGGAGATGGACGGGAGGTCCAAATGCTCTAAGTTTGAATCGGGTTTGAGGCCCAAGTTGAAGAGCATGTTTGGGTACCAAGAAATTGCTGATTTTCCTACTCTGGTGAACAAGTGTAGGATGTATGAGGATGACCTGGAAGCCGATGAGGCGACAGCGCCTAAAGTAATTCCTCCCAAGCACTTTGGGCCCCAACGGAATTTCTCGCACGGAAAGGGGAAAGGCAAGGTGTTCCAAGAGGAACGAAAACCTTACACTCCACCAACTGGTAGTCGGGGATATACTTCGCATGGGCCGAGGACTCATGTGAATGCGGGAGAGTCATAGTTGAACTCTCCATCTTTATGCAACAAATGTGGCCGATTTCAAGTTGGTGATGTGTGCCCCGGGACGGCACTTAACTGCTTTCACTACAAGGAGGTTGGGCATATCAAAAGGTATTGTCCTAAGTTGCGGCAGGGTGTGAATGCTATGAGAGCTGAACGACCTCGATCCACTGGCTGAGTTTTCACCATGAGCGGTGCAAAGGCATCGGATGTGGATGGCTTGATAAAAGGTAATTGCATGGTGGCAAGTATTCCTCTTTTAGTGTTGTTTGATTCGGGAACGACACAATCCTTTGTATCTACTGAATGTGTGAACCACCTGAAATTGCACACGGAGTCGTTGCCTTACGACTTGGTTGTATCCACCCCAACTGGTGTGTTTGTGGTGGTATCGACGGTTGTGTCTCGATGTCCAATAGTGGTAAAGGGTAGAACATTTACCGTGGATTTAATCTGCTTACCATTGTCCCAGCTGAATCTAATTTTGGGGATGGACTGGCCATCGGCAAATCATGTAATGCTTAATTGTGCTGATAAAACTATTGTGTTTGGAGATTTGAGTGAGATTTCTGATGAGGCTTACTTGATGAAGCCGTTGTCGGCTAAAGGAGTCAGAACTTCCTTTAAGGAGGGAGAGGTTGTGTTTGTTTTGTTGGCATCCCTGGAGGGTATTAAGAAACCCAGAGTTGAGGATATTCCGATAGTTTGTGAGTTTCCGGAAGTATTTCCTAGTGATATACCGGAATTACCTCTACTCAGAGAATTTGAATTCTCCATTGACTTGGTATCGGAAACGGGACCCATCTTTATAGCTCCTTATAGAATGGCGCCGTTAGAGTTGGTTGAGTTGAAAAAGCAGGTTGAGGTCTTGTTGGCAAAGAAATTTATCCGTCCTAGTGTTTCACCGTGTTGTGCACCTGTCTTGTTGGTCAAGAAGAAAGATGGGAGTATGAGGTTGTGCACTGATTACAGACAGTTGAACAAGGTAACTATTAAGAATAAGTATTTGTTGCCTAGGATTGATGACTTTAGCCCAGTATTTCACTCACACAAGTGAGTCACTCTCGCTCAGGCGACACCTTTCTCGCTCAAGCGAGATTTGCAGGACTTATACTATAATTTAATGACTTTAAATTTAGGGTGTCACACAACACCTTACACGTGTGTTCATATCATTATTAAGAATACACACGCTGTTTGTGCATTTGAATTGTTAAAGCACACATATTACATGTACATTCGTAAACACATGTTACCACCCATATTCGTGAATCAGACATGTAGCTAGTTCAGGCCTCTTCAGACTGACTCAATTTAATTCAGTCAATTTAAGCGTAAAATCGGTGACTTGAATGGTTGGATCAATTGGACCAAGTGAGTCAATCAAATTTTTTTTTTATAAAAAACAAACAAAACAATTTCATTTTAAGATGAAAAAAGTGCTTATAACTTATCTGTACTTATGTTTTACATTTGTTAGCTTATGTTATAATAAAACATTCATTGTTTAATTAAATTTTAAATTTATTGTATATTTTTGTTGCAATTAAAGCATAATGCATATGTTATTTGGTGATATTTTCAATCTATTTGTGATATTTTATAGCAGTATAAAAAAATTTGGTTATTGGAAATTTTTAAATTCAAAATAAGAGTAATCAAATAATGTTAACTAGTATTATGAATCTTTTAAAAAATTAATATAAATTGAGTCAACAAGTCCAACAGTTGACTCAGTGGTTGGATCAATGACTCATTGGCCCAATATCTTGACTGAGTCAATTAATAGTATGAGTTTAATAATATTGGTTTAAAGAGACAATAAAAAGTGTTCCCATAAAATCTTGTTTGGCGACCATCATTTTTGTGAAATTTACTTTTTAAAAAAAAGGAAATCAAAGATGCTAGACATAACTTCACTGAAAATATAACTCACATGTAATAAACGACAAACTTATATTAAAGACTTGATAAACTCATTAAATAACTCCTTAATGTTTCCCCACATTATTTCTCAAAAAGTTTTTTTATTATAGGGGTGTTCCATCTTTGTCCAAAGCCACATCAAGGCTGGACTAAACCACCAAGCTTCGGCTAGTTAATGCGCATAAACGAACTTACTCGGACACCTAGAAATTGAGACCAGTCAACCGGACAATTCAGAGAAATGACATAGTTGACCGGACATATTCAAATGACTACGGGGGACCACCACCTCTATCATCCGTTTGTCACGCCGCTTCCACGGACTATCATGTCACCTTAACAGCACAGGCCTCTGTTAGAAGTCGATATGCCACCTGCCCATGTACCCCGTTTTCCAGATGACAAAGACATGCCAAGAAATGGCTGAGGGCTAAAGCAGGCCATAAGTCAACTATCCATATATATGGACCTGTCAGAGCCATCCAACCCATATAAAGCAACTCATGTTTGTCTAGGACAGGCATGACAGGACAGGATGTTCGGTCATGCCAACAACATATACAAGAGAATATTATATGTCATTCTCCACTAAAAATATGGGATATCCCTCATGAGGAATATATATTAATACACTCTCTATTACTCTTGCATTATATTATATTATCTTGTATATCTTTCATATATTGGCTTTAGCGTCGAAAAACATTTTTAAGTACCCACCCAGGTGCTCCCAGCTACAACTCACATAACATCCAAAAGATCTCCTTCCCAAAACCTCCCCGTCCAACCCAATCATTTCCATACCAAAGAACAAGGGGCTTATAGGAGGGAAGATGTATATGAAAATGGTAAAATGTGAGGGTACACACTTTATTTCTCTGTTTAATCAACAAAACTGACTTTAATTTATATATTGTTTCTTAATTCTAAGTTTTCAACGGACATTGAAATTTACATTTGGAATAGTACTGTACTGTAGACCCTCTAAAAAAATTCATGCTTAAATATCTCTATTATTTTTTCAAAATACAAAGTGCTATGCTTATATATCCACAAACTACATGAAGAATGAAAATATTTTTGTCGTAGCAAATTCTGTGTTGATGGTGAAATTGTAAGTTCTTTGTCTTTCAAGCTAAAAATGTTCAATTGATCTTAATGATTTAAAGGTTCTCTAGAATATGAATTATTGATGATTGATGTATATGATTTGGGAAACTTTTCAGCACATTATTTATGAAAATTATTTTTCTATCATAGGGGGCTTAATTATAGGAGGGAAGTGAGATTGCAAGCCTGCATCATTACATTGGGGATATGGAAATGCATCATGCATCACTCTGTTGTTTTGATGAAGACAAAGTCAAGACAAAGTAAAGGACAAAGATAAGACAAAGCAAGCATGAAGACGTGTACATCTCAACAAACAGCAAGGTCAAGACTCAACATCACTCAAGTAGACTCGGGCTTAGAGTTTTATATTTCTAGAGTCTATGTTTGATTGGATAGAGTCTAGGCTATGTGAACCTAGATAGAAGTCTCACAAAGTCTAAAATTGAATATAACTAATCTAACTAAAATGAGACTTGCATACATTCATATATGATTCACATGCTCATGCATTTACATATGATAACATGATTTAAGTGCATTAAAATTGAGTATATATCATATATCTTCAAAATCATGTATCATGCATATACACATCATGTAGAAGTTTCATCATGCATCAAGAAAACATTTTTTAACACAATTAATCAATTAAAAGTTGTGTTATCGATTAAATGAACTTGGGAACCAGTTAAAGGATTAAGTGACGATTTAATCCATTAAATGGTGTTGTAGAAGCTGAAATCTTGGATTTCTAACTTTCGTTAATCGATTAAGTGACAATTTAATCGATTAACTGCAGTAAAAACAGTTTTCTATAAAAGCTTACATTTTCCCAAGAGTTCATAACTTTCTCATAACTTTTTCCAACTTTTCCAATATCGAAAATCACAAGTTTGTAGAATTCTCTGAGCTTATCTTTCATATCATTAGAGAAATTCTTTGTGTTCTTTAAGTTTTCTTGCATTGCATAAAGAGATATAGGTTTTTCAAGAATCATTCTTTTGGGCTTAATCTTTCATATTTTTTCTTGAAGAAAAGCCAAGCATTAATCACACTTAGTTCTTTGAGTCTTTGTGAGATTTCATGGCTGGGTTCTTAGTGGTTTTAATGTTTCATATTTGCACATCTTAGGTGCTTTTGTAACTTGAGCTATTTGATGATTTTTGTGGGAAAATCCTAGCTGCGGTTAGGTTGTAATCTCTAAGGTTTAGGGGTTAGGTTGTAATACCGGCTAGCTGCGGTTGGCTTGGTATAGTCTTCACTGGATATCTTGTTTGGCGCATCGAGTAGCAAGATTTGCAACTGTTTGCGAACGGAGGGAAGTCAAGGCTTGGCGAAATATGATTCGCATAGCAAGTAGGAAAGGCTCAATTTGTAAGTGTGTATGTAAAGAACATATTTTCAAATATAGTGAAGCAAATCTCCCAAGATCAGAAAGATAGGCCTGGATGTAGTTTGCCAGTGGACAGGCAAACGAATCAGGATAAAATCGTTGTGTCAAGTTTTCTTGAACCCTCATCTCTTTAATTTTCAATCATTTTGTGCTTTATATGTTTAATTGATTTGCTTATTGAATTTAGTGCATGTTCTTGAATCTGTCTATACATTGGCATTAATTCTTTGAGTAGATTGTATCTGTTCTTGATTGAAAGGATTGTAACGTTTCTTGCAAGAAAAACCGATTTTCAAGAAACGCAAGAATCGATTTAATCGATTAAGTAAATCTTTAATCGATTAACTTGGCTGATTTTTAGAATTTCTCATTTACCCGAAAAAGTGTTAATTGCTTCCGCGCACACCTATTCACCCCCTCTAGGTGTTATTTGTTCTGTGGTATACCCAACAAGTGGTATCAGAGCTAGTACGTGAGTGCAAGCTTAACCGATTAGATCGTTAATCCTAGGCAAATATTACCATGGACTCCACTAACCCTTTTGGCGTTGATTGTGCATCCATCAACCGCCCTCCGATTTTCAGTGGCGAGGGGTACACCTACTGGAAGATTAGAATGAGAATATTCATAGAAGCCATTGATACAAACATCTGGGATGCGTACAATATGGACCTCATATTCCACTGTACTTGGTGGATGAAGAAACCAAAGAGAAACCAAGAAGTCTCTTTACTGTTCAGGAAAAGAGGGAAGTGCAACTTGATTTGAAAGCTAAAAATATTATTACCTCTGCACTTTCATACGATGAGTTCTTTAGGGTTTCTCAATGCTTGAGTGTCAAGGAAATATGGGATACTTTGCAAGTAACCCATGAAGGCACTAGTGAGGTCAAGCGCGCTAGATTAAATGCTTTATCACATGAGTATGAATTATTTCGCATGTTTCCACATGAATCTATTTGTGATATGAAAAAGCGATTTACTCACATTGTTAACCATCTTGTTGCATTAGATAAAGTGTTTGCTATTGGTGAATTAACTAACAAAGTTTTGAGATGTCTATGTAGGAAATGACAACCAAAAGTGATGGCAATAATGGAATCAAAAGATGTGGATTTTATGTCACTCGCAACACTGTTCGGTAAACTTCAAGAACACGAGATGGAACTACAACGCTTCACACTCCATGAACAAACGGACGAGAACATAAAGAAAATCTCCTTCAAAGCTACAAAGTCACATTCAAAAAGTCAATAAGTGAGAAGTGATGATGAAGAGTCTAATTCTGACATCGATGATGAAACTATATCTCACCTTGTCAACAAATTCAGAAAGTTCTTACGAAAGAAAGGTGGATTCAGAAAGTTTCACAAGGAAGATGTAAAAGACTCGATCAAGAAGAGCAAGAATCCCAGAGACAACACATATTGCCATGAGTGTGGGAAAGTAGGCCACATGAAGTACACATGTCCTACTTATCTCAAGAGGATTGAGCATAGAAATAAGAAAGACTCTCGGGTCATCAAAGCTACTGAGGCATATATCATTTGGGATGAACCCAAAGAGAACACTACTTCAACAAGCACCTCGGAAGATGAAGAATTGAGCAAAATGTGCTTAATGTTTCAAAATTTGAATTCTTGCCAAGAAAGTGAGCAAGATGAATCTAGTGAGGTAAACTCTTCCGATTCTAGTTCTAATTCCGATAATTCTCCCTCGTATGATATACTTTATGGTGCATATGTTGAAATGCATGAAGAACTTAAGAAGTTACCTAAAAAGTACATGAATATGAAAAGTTTGATTCTTGAGCATGAAAAGAAAATTTCTGAATTGCAATCTTTGATTGATGAGTTGAATCTTGAGAAAGAAACCTTAGATCTTATATATGATAACTCTTCATGTAATTGTACTACTGAATTAAGTGAGACTCCTACATGTGAAAATTGTAATGTTTTAAATGCTGAAAATTCTGTTTTGAAGAACAAAATTACAAAGTTCACATATAGTAGTCACAACTTAAACAATCTACTTGCTGCATCTAGAAATGTAGGTAACTGATCTGGTCTAGGCTACATGCATGGTAAGAAATCGAAATCTAATATAAATAAAGTAGTTTATGCTAAAATGTCGCATAAAAAATTGCCAACTTGCTCTTATTGTGGCTTACATGGACATACTTCTATTTCTTGCAATGTTAGAATGCATCGTATTCCTAGTGGACAATATCTGTGGATTCAAAAGGGACAAGTTCCCTTGGTTACTAATAAGAAGGGACCCAACATAACTTGGGTACCCAAGACATGCAAGTAAGTCTATTTTGCAGGTGTGCCTATGGACATATGAACTCAAAGTATAATTGCAAAGAAGATGTTCTAGGCACATGAGAGGTAAGAAGATCAAGCTTCATTGACTTATTACCTAAGGAAAAGAAAAAATCACTTATGTACGAAATTGCTAAACAAAATGCTTGAGGTTAGGAATCTTGTGCTTCAAAGGTAATAAGGTATCTTTTCTAACTTTAAGTGTTAAATATATTTAAGTGACAAAGTGATATTATAAGTTCCAGAAAATGATATACATATGAAATCCTAGTATGGCCTATGCTTTATAATGTAAAATCCCGAAAATCTTTTATGAGGCCAAAATCATATATCTAGGATATGTTATTCATGAAAAAGTTCAAACATATCAAATCTTATGTTAAGACCAAATGACCAATATTTTAGAAAAGCCCTTTCATTGTTTACATTTGCTAAGCCATCTCCAAAGAAGACATAACATATGGCAAGCTTCTAGTATCTTGATAATGATGGAAAATGGTAAAGCTAAAGAGGTATTCCTATATCGTATATTATGTTCGATATAAGTACTAAATGTTTGCATGTATTCTAGATGCCTATGTAATCCCGAACTTTCATAATAGCCAAAATAAATGCATGCTTTCTTGATTATACATGCTTTTGTGTGTTTTTGGCTCTGGTCTAGTTTGTTTTAACTGTTTAGGATACGCTATTTCCAGTTGCATCTTAGCAAACTCTTAGACTACTCCAAATTGTGCTAAAATTTGTCTTAGTGACTTTTTAATCTATTGTTCTGTGTTTTAATCGATTATGTTTTCCCTTAATCGATTACCTGAGCTAAAATTTTCAAAAATAATCAATTGACTAAGGCCTTCATTAATTAACTGGACAATTTCTGAGTTCTAGAGGCCTCGTTAATCGATTAACCAAATTGCTAATTGATTAAGTGGGAAACGTCACATAATCTGGGCATATTTTCAAAAACGTTAATCGATTAACACAGAGCTTAATCGATTAAACAGAGTCACAGAACAGATTCAAGTACAATTTAAGGTGTAGTCGTATGTCAAAATCATTACCTTGTATGCTTTATCTTCTTCCCTCAAATTGATCTTGTCTTTTTGTTCTGAAACCTAGTACCAAGCTTTTACCTCAAACCCATTTCCTTGTATTGACCTCCAGAGCATAAATTTGAGTCAAAATACATTAAACCTAGAATTTGGGAGCTTGGAGGACATGAATTGGTAAGCAATACCAATTTGAGCAGCTCACTACTATGCTGAGAAACATGAGCGGCTCTTTGCAACCACCTCCTGATGCATAGTCTAGCTTAGGATATGTTCTCCTCGTTAGGTCCTAGACTTAGGTGTGTTCGGTCTATGTATTTTGGGTCTTTGTTTTGTATGTTTCTGTTTTGGACTTTGAAGTGTAATAGTTTCACATGCCTAAATGAATATCAATGCTTCTTTTGAAACTTGTGCACTTGCTTATCGTACAAGTAATGTTATGTAGATCAATGAATGCTAAATTGTTGACGAATATCTTGCATTGATCTGTTTGCTGAATGTCTGATTAACTTGCCTCTAATAAGCTTGCATAAGATCGCATGAAAACTGCATTTTTGCTGTCTGGAACTGCACTTAATCGATTAAACCACAGACTTAATCGATTAAGTTATATGCAAAAATCCATGTCTGTGCAATTTTGATTTGTTTAATTGATTAAGACATATATTTAATCGATTAAGCTAATTTTAAATTTTCTTTCTTTCTTTTGGCAATATACTTCAATTTTATATCATTGTTTTTTATCATGCCAAAAGGGGGATTGTCATCAAGCCTTCAAACAAAGATAAACACAAGTGCTTATCCAGGATCACAATGGTTTGTCTTATGATCTATAATGGTTTGTCATCATAAAAAAGTGGGAGATTGAGATTGCAAGTCTGCATCATTACATTAGGGATATGGAAATGCAGCATGCATCACTCTGTTATTTTGATGAAGACAAAGTAAAGGACAAGGATAATACAAAGCAAGCTTGAAGACATGTGCATCTCAACAAACAACAAGGTCAAGACTCAACATCACTCAAGTAGACTCGGGCTTAGAGTTTTATATTTCTAGAGTCTATGTTTGATTGGGTAGAGTCTAGGCTAGGTGAACCTAGAATTGAAGTCTCACAAAGTCTAAAATTGAATATAACTAATCTAACTAAAATGAGACTTGCATACATTCATATATGATTCACATGCTCATGCATTTACATATGATAACATGATTTAAGTGCATTAAAATTGAGTATATCTCATATATTTTCAAAATCATGTATCATGCATATACACATCATGTAGAAGGTTCATTATGCATCAAGAAAACACTTTTTAACACAATTAATCAATTAAAAGTTGTGTTATCGATTAAATGAACTTGGGAACCAGTTAATGGATTAAGTGACGATTTAATCCATTAAATGGTGTTGTAGAAGCTGAAATCTTGGATTTCTAACTTTCGTTAATCGATTAAGTTACGATTTAATCGATTAACTGCAGTAAAAACAGTTTTCTATAAAAGCTTACATTTTCCCAAATGTTCATAACTTTCTCACAACTTTTTCCAACTTTTCCAATTTCGAAAATCACAAGTTTGTAGAATTCTCTGAGCTTATCTTTCATATCATTAGAGAGAGGTTCTTTGTGTGTGAAAAAATTTTCTTTAAGTTTTCTTGCATTGCATAAAGAGAGATAGGTTTTTCAAGAATCATTTTTTTGGGCTTAATCTTTCATATTCTTTCTTGAAGAAAAGCCGAGCATTAATCACACTTAGTTCTTTGAGTTTTTGTGAGATTTCTTGGTTGGGTTCTTAGTGGTTTTACTGTTTCATATTTGCACATCTTAGGTGCTTTTGTAACTTGAGCTATTTGACGATTTTTGTTGGAAAATCCTAGTTGCGGTTAGGTTGTAATCTCTAAGGTTTAGGGTTTAGGTTGTAATACCGGCTAGCTGCGGTTGGCTTAGTATAGTCTTCACTGGGTATCTTGTTTGGCGCATCGAGTAGCAAGATTGGCAACTGTTTGCGAACGGAGGGAAGTCAAGGCTTGGCGAAATAGGATTCACATAGCAAGTAGGAAAGACTCAATTTGGAAGTGTGTATGTAAAGAACATATTTTCAAATATAGTGAAGCAAATCTCCCAAGATCAGAAGGGGAGGCCTGAATGTAGTTTGTCAGTGGACATGCAAACGAACCAGGATAAAATCGTCGTGTCAAGTTTTCTTGAACCCTTATCTCTTTACTTTTCAATCATTTTGTGCTTTATATGTTTAATTGATTTGCTTATTGAATTTAGTGCATGTTCTTGAATCTGTCTATACATTGGCATTAATTCTTTGAGTAGATTGTATCTGTTCTTGATTGAAAAGATTGTAACGTTTCTTGCAAGAAAAACCGATTTTAGAAACGCAAGAATCGATTTAATCGATTAAGTAAATCTTTAATCGATTAACTGGGCTGATTTTTAGAATTTCTCATTTACTCGAAAAAGTGTTAATTGCTTTCGCGCACACCTATTCACCCCCCTCTAGGTGTTATTTGTTCTGTGGTATACCCAACAGGGAGATGGAAATTTGTATTATTTTTCCTAAATACAAATTGTTATGTTGGTAAATTATTATTATTATTCTATATATATATACAAACAACATGAACAACAAAAATATTTTCATGTAGCTAACTTTGAATTGTATACATGGTGAAATTTTTTGGGATAATCCTTATTTTTAAGAAGTATGTGCTGTGTTATGAAGAGTGGTGTCCCTCTTGATTTATTATATTTCATCAATAATGATTTCAAACTCTATAATAAGAGTAATGATTATTCACCATTTTCTTATTTCTAATTCTAAGTATCATAAAGATAGGAATACGAATTTTGATATCTATACAATAATTTTCATGATAATTATGTTCATAAACATACTTAAAGTAGATCTCATTAATTTCATAAAATTAAATATTGGTTTAACATATTTAAACATTGATATGAACTTAAGTTGTATAAATAACATTATTTTCTTCAACCGAGCTCACTATAATGATCATTGTTGATTGTTGAGTCTACATTTTCATCAATAATCACTACAATGAGGATTGTTAAATATTTAAATTTAACAGCACTCACTATAATGATCGAAGTTGATTCTTTTTTAATACACAAACATTAATATATATTTTTCTTAAAAAAATAAAATTGTAGACTTACATATATGCAACACATCAAGTTTTTGACTCTGTTAATGGTGAATGTGTCAAACAATTTCTTAATTATTAATTTAATTAACTTTAAATATTATTCTATTCAGTTTTCCGTTCTCATAGACCATCTTCACATGACCCAGAAATTGAGAGAAAATCTCATAAAAGAAGCACGCTCTATTCTAGCTATATAATCAATAGCGTTCAACAATGCAATTGAGGAAGTGAGCATTATTAATTGATACATATTTAATAACACTTTTTAAAATGAGCGCAGTTGAATCAAATGTTTTGAATATAGACGTTTCGTGTACCTAGCTGCATAATTTTTGCATTTAAAGATATTATTAATTTAATTATATTAATTCCAAATTCCTACATCCTATTATTAATTGTGTAGATATAAATATTGAAATAAATGTAAAAACAATTATAGATGAATGTTCTTTTTGTATTCTATTATTTAATCTACTAAAGATTCTAAATTGTTTATAGAGTAATTACTTATTTGGGTCTTTCATGTTTATCTTGTACACCAACTTAGTCCATGATAAATTTAAATCACTATTTTTGTACTCAACTTTTAAAACATAGACTTACTTTACTTCCCTTGTCTATTAACGTTAGCTGAAACTACACGCATGGTCACACATGGTAGTTCCACATTGGAAAATTATCAATTCATGGACATTGTTTTGAATTTTTTGTTTAAAAATTAAGACACAAAACCACATCATTTTGTATTATCTTCTTGCGCTTACCAACTCCAACAAAAAAAACACTCATTTTAGTTCCTCAAGATTTCCATAAAATCCATATCAGTCCCTATTGGTAAACATAATTTTAAACCTTAAACTATATTTTTCACCATAAATCATTTTTATTGATATCAAGTTATCTTTTAATTTATTTTGATTAAAAAAATATGGAAAAGGGTTTCTGGGGTGAAGAAACATGGTTAAATTTGGTGAGCAGTCTAGTTTTCATAATACTGGTGTAGGCCATGCTTCATTTTGATAGGTTGTAGTAGTTTGCTTGCTTGTCTTTTTTTTAATAGATCCTAGAGTACTGGTTTGTGATTTCTTATAAACAAAACAATTATTTAATATGGAGTTAGAGAGGCAAAATGTTTATGATGATTGGTTTTTTATTAGAAAAGAAATCCATTTATTCCAAGAGTGTGTAGAAAAAAGCTACTTCATATCGTAGACATTCATTTTTGGAAAATCCATTGATTTAGAAGTACTTACAAATTCAAACTATTGGATTTTCAGAATGAATGACTATGATGTGGAGTATGTTTATTCTACTTACTCTTGGAGTAAGTGGATCACTTTCCTTTTTATTATACAACTTTTGTTATAGATTTTGCTGACAAAGGCTACAACATTAAGCATGAGGGATGCCTATGAATATAACTACATGTATGAAAAATGCATCTAATGCAATCTTTTGTGAAATTTCTAGATGTTTGATTTGGCATATCTCAAAGCAAGTTAAATGTTTGGGAAGAATCATTTGGTATTAGAATATATTGGAAAAACTTTGTTAAATAGTTGTTGAAATCAAAATAAATTAAAGGATAACTTGGCATCAACAAGAATGATTTGGGGTGAAGAAAACTCATTTCGAGTTCAAAAGTTCATTTATCAAATGGGAGGGACAAATAAGGAAAATCTTGACGGACTAAAATGAGTGATTTTTCTTGGACCGGATGAGGGGGGAAAGATGATGCAAAATGACATAATTTTGTGTGTTAATTTTTTTAAAAGATCAAAATGATTTTAATATGCCGAGTTAAAAAAAAATTCAGCATGAAACAACCATATGTTAAATTAACATGTCATGCCAGCAATTATGTCAACAAACAGACGATCATGAAGGGACTAACGTGAATCTATGTTTTAAAAGTTGGGGACCAAAATAATAATTTAAACTTATTAGGCACCATGTTGGTGCCCAATGGGGAACACGAGGGAACCAAATAGATAATTACCATGATTTATATTACATATTCTAATTAAAATATTATAACATTATTCTATTTAAATTATATAATAATTAAATATACTATAATTTCACAAACATTATGATCCAAATTAATAAATTCATCTACTCTACCTCTTTGAATATCATTGTTTTGTTGTGTTTCATTGTGATTTGGATCATTAGTCATCATTATGATTCGTGAGATTAGTATTTTGTTGGAGCATGCACTGAGCATCAATGTTATGGTATACTTAAACCAAGACCTACCTACAAGAAAAGTTTGTAAGACATCCATTTAGATTAAGTTAATGTTGTTGGATATGTTTGAAATATATGAGTGCAAGTCTCACATTACCTAGTATTAGAATGAAGTAGATAAGTTAATACTATATATTGGGCTCGTGTTCCTTTATATAATATGCCCTAATTAGAAATAGTCTATGGGCCTTCGCCTATGGTAGGTGTGGTAGAACATGTAATCCTAATATCTAATTACTTATTTGTAGCTTAACGTTCACAAGGATATAGACATGATTTACCGAATTCCGTTAACAAATCCATTGTCTTCTTCTTTACATAGTTCACTTAAAGATGAGAGAGTTAGAAAATGTCTACACATGATCTTCTTCTATAGAATTCCTTGCAGTTTACATCTCTCGATTGGTTGATCATATCTCATTAATTCGCTGCAGATTTTGGTCTATATATCACATACATATTTATCGATCATGTTTGTCTCAATATCATCTTATAAATTTATCATAGATAAAAGATATATGATCTTCAGCATACCCCTCGGATTATCATTAATTCTCATAATATCTAGTATTTAATGTCACGATGACGTGGTATTTAATACATTTCAGAACCCTTTAAGGTCATCATTGATCTTGTATCTTCACTTCTAGAAGGATCATAGGTCATAATCTGATTCAGGTTATGGGTCTAACCCCATGAAGTTTACCAACACTTCTAGAATATTATCCTGAAGATGATTATGACAACCTAATACATCCTCACACTAAAACCTTAATCTCTTTCCATGCATCACATGCAATATCCACATAGAAGAGATAGATAGCAACACTTCATCCTTGATTTGCATCCATGTGATTGTGTCAGAGACTAAATGTGGACTCTGTCTACCTTTAGAACTTAATCAGATATCTATCTAGAAAAAGTCAAAGGAAAAGTAAAGGGTTTTGACTAATCATTCATAGGTCTGTTCAAAAGCTTGAGTTTATACTTTGTGATAGATGAGAATCAAAATTATACCCCTAATAAAATTACATATCCTATATGGTTTGCCTAAATCCAAAGTTGGGTCTATAATATTGGTGCTCGTGAAGGTAAAAGATTCCTCGCCAGTACTGGAGAGTCCAGTACTGAGAATGTGAGAGTGTTGTTTTTGAAAAATAATTAATTTAAAAAAATGTGAAAAAATCTGGACCATTTAAATGCTATTTTTGCCATGTGTTAGCATCCTACATATACACTGTCCTCTCCTGTAATGGAGAGGAGCCAAACTCCTCGTGAAGAGTGAATCCAACAATATTGGTGCGTGTGCACAGTACTCTAGCTACAACAGATCCTGCCCCTACATGCAGTTGGTTTTCTCTCTAGTCAAAACTTGAATTCATTCATCTCTGCATGTAAGAGTATATCATGTATGTTTATTTCTTTATTATTAATTATATTACCTTTTCTTGGAAAATTTACACCACTGCATGTGTAATTTGACCATTTAATTATATTTTTGGTGTAACTTTTTGGTTTATCGCTAATATAGTGTACTTTTATAAAAATCATATTTCGTATGCACGACTTTTAGATAAAGTCCCGACATCCATGACTTTTAGGCTTCCTTTGGTTAGTGAGAAGAATTTAAGAAAAAGAAAGAGGTGAGAAAGAGGATGAGTAGAAAGAAAGAGGTGAGAAAAAGAGTAGAATTGTGGGGTGTTTGGTAGAAGAGAAAAAGAAAAGAAAGAGAAGATAGAAAGAGTAGGATTTTATCTCTCCCCTATGGAATAGACAATTATACCCTCATTCACATTAATAATATTTTATTTCTAAATTAAAATTAAATACTAGTTAAAATATTTAAGAAATATAATGTTAATACTAAATATATAATTTCATATAGATGGTTAAATATATAGATTTAATTAAAGTATCTAAAAATAATATTGAATTATAATTGAATTATTTAATTAAATATATTGATTAATATTTAAACGTGAACTTTAATAGTGATGATAACATATAAATAATAATATTTTTAAGTTCAAGTGTGACTCACATCTTTGTGTAAGGAGATGTGTTTGAAGGTAAATGATGAATATAATAATAGCTAGATGGTAGTGAAATAAAAGGATTTAAAGAAAAATAATGATAAAATATGAGCTTTTCTTATGCATATACAATTTACCATTTTAAATAATTATATACTAACTTTATTTTGTAAGTTTTAATTATAAAAACGTATTTGGTTTTAAAATGTGTAAATAAATTAGTATTTATTTAAACTTTTTGAAAGTGAATATTATTTATACTTTTAAAATAGTTTAAAAAATATCAAACAAAAATGTCACATAAAGGGTTACATGAATATTTAATGGCTAGGGGCAATTTAGTCATTTATATTTTTTTATTCTCTCAACTCACTTTCTTCTCATCTATGAAGAGAAGAAAAATTGGCATGGGACCCACAACTTTTCTTTCTCTCCCCTCTCTTTCATTCCACAACCAAACAAGGGAAACTTCTAAACCACCCTCACTTTCTCTCTTCTCCTTTTCTTTCCTCTCATACTCATCTCAACCAAATGAGGCCTTAGACAAAGTCGTGACTAACATCCACGACTTTGTTACTTTTAATTTTTTTTGTATTATTTTTTGAAGTCATGTACCTTAAATACGATTTTCATTTTTTATAATAATTTATAAATGTATTCACTGGTTTAGTGGATATTATTTTACATGATAAGGTAGAGAGACCCAAGACCATATGGGTTGCTAAAACAAGCAAGTAAGTTTTGTTTTGCAGGTGTTCCTAAGGGCATATGGACATCAATGCTACTTGAAAAGCGGGTGTTCTAGGCACATGACGGGTGATAAGAGCAAGTTTGTTTAGCTATCACCTAAAGAAATAGGTCATGTCAGTTATGGAGACAATAATCAAGGCAATATCCTTGGAGTTGGAAAGATTGGATATGCTTCACAAACCATCATTGATAATATGCTCTATGTTGAAGGTGTGGAGCATAATCTATTGAGCAGTAGCCAATTGTGTGATAAAGGTAATTTTGACTCTAAGTATTGCATCATTAAAAGTGACATTGATGATAGTATAAAATTCATTGGTCATAGAACAAATAATATATATATGGTTGATTTGGATGATATCATCTCCTTGTTTTCAAAATGTATAATTTTAAAAGAGGGTGATATTTGGATTTGCCATAGACGTACTGCATATATTCAGTTGAACCACTTGAACAAGTTATCTATGAAGGACCTAGTAATTGGCTTACCTAAACTCAAATTTAAAATGGAAGAAATTTGTGATTCTTGCCGAAAGTGAAAACAAATCAAAAATTCATTCTCTTCTAAAAATATTGTATCCACGATAAGGCCATTAGAATTACTTCATATGAACTTGCTTGGACCATCTCAAATAATAAGTTTTGGTGGAAGTTACAATTCCCTTGTAATTGTAGATGATTATTCAAGATTCACATGGACTTTGGTTCTTGCACTCAAAAGTGATACTTTTAAATCTTTTGAAAAGCTTGCCAAATTGGTCTAGAACCAAATGAACCATAAGGTATTAACAATTAGATGTGACCATGGTGGTGAGTTTGAAAACAAAAAAATTTGATAAATTTTGTGATAAACATGACATAGAACATCAATATTTTGCACCTAGAACTCCAGAACAAAATGAAGTTATTGAAATAAATAATAGAGTTCTAGAGGAGTTAGCAAGAACCATATTAAATGATAGTAAAGTTCCCAAGTATTTTTGGGGGGATATGGTACATATTACTTGCTATGTTATGAATAGAATCCTATTGAGACCAATTCTTCTGAAAACCCCCTATGAACTTTATAAACCGAAGACCAAATATTTTTCATTTTAATGCTTTTAGATGCAAATGCTTCATTATGAATAATGAAAAAGATATTTTAAGCTAGTTTGATTCAAAGATGTAGGAATATTTCTAGGATTCTAATCATAGCAAAGCATATCAAGTCTATAATAAAATAACAATGATTGTGAAAGAATCTATACATGTTGTATTTGATGAATCTTCTCCAAAAGAGGATAGGAAAGGTATGTGTGATGATCTTGTAGGTACACTTGATGATGTATATTCAAAGGATCAAGAATATGAAAAAGGTATGCAAGAAGAGAAACATACAAATCAAGAGGTTGAAGGAATGCCACAAGCATGGAAAACCAAGAAGGACCACCAAATCGACAATGTGATTGGTGATTTTTCTAAGACAATGGTAACCCGAAATTCCTTGCGTAATATTTGTAATTTATTTGCATTTTTTTCTCAAATTGAGCCTAGGATTATTGAATAGGCTATTGAGGATGAATATTGGTCTTTAGCTATGCAAGACGAGTTAAACCAATTTGAAAGAAATAAAGTTTGGGATTCAGTCCCTAGACCCAATGATCATCCTATAATAGGCACTAAATGAGTTTTTAGAAATAAATTAGATGAGTCTGACTTAATTACAAGAAACAAAGGTAGATTAGTAGCCAAGTGATATAATCTAGAAGAATATATTGATTATGATGAAACATATGCTCCCGTAGCAAGATTAGAGGAAATAAGAATGTCTTTAGTTTTTGCACCAATCATGCATTTCAAAGCATTTCAAATGGATGTGAAAAGTGCATTATTGGATGGTTTTATTCAAGAAGAAGTGTATGTGGATCAACCTCCTAGTTTTGAAAACTACAAATTTCCAAATCATGTTTTAAAATTGGAAAGTGTTTTGTATGGTTTAAAGCAAGCTTTTAGATCTTGGTATGATAGGCTAAGCACCTTCCTTTTGGAAAAGGGCTTTACAATGGGAAAGGTTGATACCACACTTTTCATTCTAAAAACTGAAAAAAAACATTTTGGCAGTGCAAATATATGTTGATGGTATCATATTTAGTGTACTAATGGTGTTTTATACAAGAACTTTTCTGAGTTGATGAAAGGTGAATTTGAAATATCGATGATTGGATAGCTTGCATTCGTTCTTGGTTACAAATGAAAAAAATGGAAAATGGAATATTTGTTCATCAAAAAAATTATTGCAAAGAGCTTCTAAATAGATTTGACATGGAAAGGGCAAAAGAAGCAACTACTCTAATGACAACTTCTGCTATCTTGACAAAGATGAGAAAGGTAAATCAATTCTGGTAACAAAATATTGTGGCATGATTGGCTCTTTACTTTACTTAAGATCTAGTAGGCTAGATATTATGTTTAGTTATTGTATGTGTGATAGATATCAAGCTAATCCTAAAGAATCATATTTATCGGCTACCAAAAGAATCATGAAATATCTAAAAGGAACATTAAGCATGAGAATACGGTATCCTAGGGATACCTCACTAAGCTTAGTAGGTTATTCTGAATTTGACTTTGTTGAATGCAAGATGGATAGTGTAACACCTCAAATTATCAACACGGAAAATTTAATTCATTTTCTAACATAATGAAATTTCATTTCATTGAAAATTTCCTTTCAACCAGGAATACTCCAATAGTATCGATAAAATCCTACAAAGGAGAAACAACACAATAATTCCAAAGTACTAGTCTTTTAAATCCATAAAAAGAACAGTAAACATAAGTGAATAATTCCAATAAACGGGTCCAATATCAACCTAAACATTTTACTAGAAAATTCGGAAATAACACGCCACAATCAAAGCAAGCTAGTTCACTCCATGACTCTGTAGTATCTTATCCCTGAGCTCCACCTACAACCCGGTTACCACGGATTGAGTAAACAAGACAACATAGAGAGAGTCAGTCATTAAATACATGCAATATATAACATGGTGGGTTTACATAGGATAATAACATTAGAACATAGTTAAACAGGAACTCTACATCATTCAGTGCAACACAATCCATGAGATTCAATAAACCATTATTCATCACTACACCACCATTCCATAATACCAATAACTCTCAATTGTCAATCCATAAATCAAACCCATACTACAATTGCGTATCCGAAATCCATACCACGAAGGCAGGTCAAAATTCGTACCTCGAAGGCAGGTCAAAATCCATACCACGAAGGCAGGTCAAAATCCATACCACAAAGGCAGGTCAAAATCCTTACCACGAAGGCAGGTCAAAATCCATACCACGAAGGCAGGTCAAAATCCATACCACGAAGGCAGGTCAAAATCCATACCACGAAGGCAGGTCAAAATCCATACCACGAAGGCAGGTCAAAATCCTTACCACGAAGGCAGGTCAAAATCCATACCACGAAGGCAGGTCAAAATCCATACCACGAAGGCAGGTCAAAATCCATACCACGAAGGCAGGTCAAAATCCATACCACGAAGGCAGGTTAAAATCCTTTCACAACAGTAGGACTAACGCGGTTAAATAGGAAACTCATGAGATTTCCCGTTTAACCGTGTTAACCAAACGAAATCCTCCAACTAGTGAGTATCGTTGGAGTTTCCAAGATTATCATCCCAATACCACAAGGTTTAATGCTGCTCCCTCACCTGAGTTTTCCGCTAAAGCTTTACACTCAAGTTCAGTTGCGTTCTCCGCCGTCTCCTCCAACCTTAGGGTCTTTCAACCCAAAGCAACATCAAACACAACACATCAATTTACAGGTCAAGCCAATAATAATACTAACCAAACTCATACATCACAAGAAAACATTATCCATTCATTTTGTCTTCAACAAAAAGGTTTCCCTAATGTTGCCATGACTATACGGTTTTGAAAATAACTTCTCACATACCCATTTCAAAAAACAACTCATACTCTATGAGTTTTACAAGGTTTTCCAAAGCAAAACGAACCGAAAATCAAAAAGAGGGTTTATGGGGTTGTATCCCTAAACATGGAGAAGAAACCTCATTTAAAACGATGACATTCAACCATAAGAGAGGCTAGGTTAAGCGGTTTACCTCTTCTTCGGTCTCTTCTTTGACTCTAAGGGTGCACTACTCCTCAAACCGTCCCTATTCTCTTTGTTTTTCGAAAAGTGACCCTTATCCTCACGTGGGACGTCTATTTTAGGTTTTCAGATTTTAGACTCTCGCTCAAGCGAGAGATTTTCGCCTAGGCGAGAATCTCACAGTGGCGAATCTGAGATTTTTACATGATGTAATCGATTACATGCACAGTGTAATCGATTACATCATGAAAAATTACGCATATCTGATACTCTTATATGATGTAATCGATTACATGCACAGTGTAATCGATTACTTCATGAAAAATTACACATGTCTGATCAGATATCATCATGTAATCGATTACAAGTACTATGTAATCGATTACACTGTGTTAACAGCCCAAAATTTTCATTTCTCGCCCAGGCGAGACAACTCTCGCTCGGGCGAGAATCCTCCAGTATAGTCCAGGATTTCACCCTCCCAGGTGATCCTTTCTCGCTCAGGCGAGAATCTCTCGCTCAAGCGAGACTTCCAGGACTGATACTATAATTTAAAGACTAAAAAAATCAGGATGTTACAGATAGGAAAAGTACTAGTGGTACGTATGACTTATTAGAAAGTTCACAAGTATCATAGCATAGCAAGAAGCAAGCATGTGTTGCTCTATCAACCGTCGAAGCGAAATACATAATCGCTGGTGTGCATTGCGCTCAAATCTTACGGATGAAGCAACAATTACTAGACTATGGTCTAAAGATTGGTCAAATACCTACTAACTATGATAATACAAGTGTCGTTGGCCTGTCTAAGAATCTCATTATGCACTCACGCACCAAGCATATAGAAATAAGGCATCATTTTTAAGAGATCATGTTCAAAAAGATGATTGTGTGATTGAATTTGTAGGAACTTCAAAGAAACTAACGGATATCTTCACCATGCAACTTCCTAGAGATATTTTCTTTGTATTAAGAAGGAAACTAGGAATCCTTGACGAATCGTATCTTAGTTAGTTGTTTCTACGTTTTTTTTTTAAATTTAATGAATTAGTTTTGTTCATTATTCAATGTCTACATTATTTTCTTGAATGAATGTTATCCTTTCTTATGCATGTTATTATATGATTAGGTAACCTCATTATGAACGTTCTGCATTTAATCGATTATACACCACGTTAATCGATTATCTCGACATTTTTTAAGCATCTTAATCGATTAAACAACCTTTAATCGATTATCTCGTAATATTTTCAAAACATGTTAAACGATTAACACCGCATTAAATCGATTAAATCAAGTTCCAAAGACAATGTTACATACGCATTTCAAATTAGGAACTTTAATCTTTCTCTTGGAATCCTCTCAGACCTCAAATTGTTTCTTGTTTTCTCTCAAATTGAAAACCACAAAACATCATCTCATCTACACAATACCTCTACTCGTCAAATTCCATCAATTTCTTCTCCAAATTTTATAACCTAGATTTACCCTATTTCAAACCCTAACTAAATTCAGCCAATCAAATTACCTAATTGGTTAACCATTAATTAATATGCTAAAATGAGTGATATGAGACCAAAAAGAGTAAAGGTTATTGTTGGTATCAACAAATCTCTTCGCCATCCTGAGCATTAAAGGAATATGGACATTGGCAGTTCCTCTTCCGCTCAAGGTGGTAGAGTGAACATTGGAATGGATCCTTATTACATTCATGCACTACAAGCAGATCGTTTGGGCAAGTTTACTGACCGGAAGCAACCCTACATTAGATATGCCAATATGGCATGGATGGCGGAGCAAGGATTCAAGTTCTTTTTGGAATTATAGATTCAAGGGGCCAACACGTTTTTGGAACATAAGTGTAATATTTACCCCTCTTTAGTTCGGGAATTTTATGCAAACTTCCAATACATGGATGGTAAATATGTTAGAGTGGTTAAAGGGTGGTTCATTATCATGAATGAGGAGATTTTCATGGAAGTTTGAGGCTTGGTTAGTGATGGTTCTCCTTTAGACGATTACAACACAAAGCAATGGAGTTCTGATGAATCCATCGAGATATATAAGTCATGCCTACAAGGACCACATTACTATGTCCAAGGTGAGCTTACTAAGGTTGGGTCGACGACAATTGAGAATAAGCTTATGCACTATCTCATTGCCTATATATTGGTTCAACATAACACAAACCATGCTCAACCAACCAACAATGATTTGAAGCTTATGTATGATGTCAAGGAAGTTATTATGATCAATTGGCCTGCTGAGATTCTAAAAGTGATGTCGGGCATCACTTCGTATTCCTCGAGATTACTTGCTTATGGGGTCTTTTATCTTCCGTGTCATAGAGCATGTTGGGATTGACACGTTCAACGAGGAAGTAATTGTTGTAACTCCAAGAGAGCATTTCATTGATGATAGTCTAATACACAAGATGAGGATTTATAAGTACAGTTGTGTGTAGATGTATTAAGAGGACTATCAAGCTATTGCTAATATTGATTCAAATGAGGAAGATGATGAGAGCAAAAACAAGAACCACAATCTGATGAGGCTCCTAACATGCCTCAAGAACCACCATTTGGTTAGATTCACTTGGATGCTATGGTACAACGCCTAAGTAAGCGCATAAATAATAGGTTGCAAGCTATGTAAGAAAGGCTTATGGTTGAGATTCAACGACAAGAACTAGCAACCAAGGCTCATTTTGACCACCTTAACTTCTTGTTCTCGACCTTTAGCGGCTTTCCACAACCACCTCTTAGTGGCTAGTCTAGTTAGGGCAATAATAAATAGTCCTAGTTAGTTAAGTTGTAGGGTGTGTGTTATTTTTCAATCATTTGAAGTTTATGTATTTTATGACTCATTGTACTTTAATTTACGTTATGCTTTGGTTTAAGCAAGTTGGTGCTTTTGTTTTGTTGACTTATGTTGATCAATGCATTTTATGAAATGAATGAATTGAAACTTTGCATTAATCACATTTATATAATCATGTTTCTTACTAACTTATTAATACATTGATATACTTACATAATATTAAATTGCAGAAATATTCATTACTTAATCGATTAAGACCATGTATAATCGATTAAGATAAAAAATAATTGCATTATCTCTTTACTTTTGGATAATATATATATATATATAATATTGTTTTTTGATCATGGCAAAAGGGGAAGATAGGTTGTTGTTTATGTTTTGCAGATTTGATGTAATACAAGCTTCCACAAATGTAAATAAATCAAATGCACAAATTGAGGAGGGGCACATCTTAAAGCTCAAGTAAATCATCAAACTAGTTGATTATCATCAAAGAAAGATGCAAGATATGTAAGATTGGTTTATCATCATCAAAAAGGGGGAGATTGTGAGTTCAAGTATGCATTGCATGATTTTGATGAAGACACAACATGAAGATATGACAAAGCCAAATCAATAACAACAACATTAAACACTCAAGTACAAGTGTCAAGAGGATCAACAAAATCTTAAGAGCAATTTTATTTTCCTTAGGTCATAAGATATTTTGAATGAGTAGAGTCTCAGTAAAATGAACCTAGTAAAAAATCTCACAAATTATAATGATGATCATGATGCATATGAGATATACAATCATACATGATTTAGATACATTGACATTCATACATGATTTCATGATTTTGATGCATTAAACAAAGTGAAACTTATATCATTTCAAAATCATGCATCATACATTAGTAAATCATGTCAGAGGTTCATAACATATTAACTAAGCGTTTTTTCTTCAGAAAATAGTTAATCGATTAAGGTAATAGTTAATCGATTAAGTATTTGCATATGAAAAACCTGTTAATCAATTAAGTACATGGTTATTGGATTGTCAATTTCAGTTTTGAAATCTTGGTTTTTTAAAGAACGTTAATCGATTAAGCGTCAACATAATCGATTAATATAACATAAAACTAATTGAAAGTGAACGTTATTTTAACTAACCATTCCCATGAGTTTTAGAAAAATAGTTCAAGATCAAATCATAGAGTTTCTAAAGAAAAAAAAGTGAGCTAGATACTTTGACACAAGATAAGAGAATTTTCATGAATCTTTGAAGAGAGACTTTCAAGCACTCATAATATCAAAAGTTTTTAAGAACCTTTGCATAACATTTTAAGATCCTGAGATTTATCAAGAAGGTTTTATATTATGAATTAAGTGTATGTTAGAACTAGAAAAGGTGCAAAATTTCTTTACATAAGAATAACCATCGAGTTGTAATTCATCTCTTAAGGTGCAAAGTATTGTAAGGACCCAGTTTGTAATACGATAAAATTTCTAATTTTTGGTAAATATAATTCTACTTTCAAGTTATATTAACTCTTGGCATAAAATTGTTCATTACCAATCAATAATCAAACGACCATGCAATTTCTTCAAATTATATTCAATAGTCTAAAACTTCCAAAATCTTAAATCCAGCTTCTTACAGTTGTCATCGAAATTGAATTGTTTCCCAATTCAATTAACATACATCTTGTCATTATTATCAGAGTCAAATGCTAGGAAGTCATCCCCAAATATATAAGGTTGTTTGTCACAAAATTACACACAAAAATTCAATACTACATCTTTTCATCCAAAATAATCTAGGTCTACATTCAACCTCGATCTACTATTCCTCGGCAGCCCTGCAATCCGATTATCACAAGTAGAAAAGACAAGAAACACACAAGGAGTAAGACATTAAACCTTGTAAACTGCATTATAAATTTTATACTGAATCATAAGTAGTAGAGTCATGTACATAAATATAGAAAGAATAAACAGTCATACTAGTTATACTTACAACTTCAGTTGTCATAACAACATTACACAATAATATTCCTTACAATTACCATTACGATTACCTCCTCCTCATCTTCTCAACTCAACTGTCGTCCCAAAACTTACCATGTCGCGAAGTGGATACCTTGCTCGAAGGCCAATCAACCTCCCTTACTTCGTAGAGTGATACATCACCACTTAGGGCGAACTCAATACCAAATACGGCAAGTCAAGATTACCATACCACATAGGGCAAGTCAAGATTACTATACCACATAGGGCAAGTCAAGATTACTATTTCACATAGGGCAAGTCAAGATGTCTATACCACATAGAGCAAGTCAAGATTACTATACCACATAGGGCAAGTCAAGATTACTATACCACATAGGGCAAGTCAAGATTACTATACCACATAGGCCAACTTAAGATTACTATACCACATAGGGCAAGTCAAGATTACAATACCACATATAAAGTACCAAAACAACTACCATCATGTTCTATCACTAATGAGTGTAATGCTTATACCACATAGGGCAACTACCATCTTCGTAAAGTACCAAAACAACTCGCTAGATTCTCCTTTGTCTCTTCCAACCTCTTCTCAAGCTTTTCTTCCGTTCCTACGAGTTCTAGGGGTGGAGAGTTGTTTCTCCTTCTTCTTTTTTTACCAAGTGGCCCAAAACTCATTTGGGGCTTCTATTTAGGTTACATATTTGCGGGTTCTCACTTGATCGAGACAGGGTCATTTGGGCGAGAAGCCATCGACGATTCATGTTTTCAAGCTCTGATATTGTCGCTTGGGCGAGACCTCCTCGCTCAAGAGAGAATCACACAAGCCACTAAGCTACCTGTCCCTTGAGCGACAATCCCTCACTCAAGCAAGATTCACAGAGAAACTCAAGTAGAGTTCCATGAACCCCTCGTTTGGGCGAGACCCTTTCGCTCAAGGGAGAAACACCCAAAATTCAGCAGTAATTCCAATTTTAAACATTATTTTGAGAAAAGAAAATCATGGTGTTACAATCCTCCGCCTCTAATAAGAATTTTCGTCCCCGAAAATTAAATATACCTGGTTGAAACAAATGCGGATAATCATCCATCATGTCTCGTTTTACCTCCCAAGTAGCATCTCTATCATCGAGTTAGCTCCATTGCACTTTCACTAGAGGGATTTCCTTCCTTCGCAACTTCTTTACACTTCTATCCATGATTCTTACTAGTAAAGTCCTAAAAGTCAAGTTTTCTTTCAATTGAATCCAATCAGGCTCTATGACGTGCGATGGGTCCCTAATGTACTTCCTCAATTGTGACACGTGGAGTACATTATGGATATTTGACAACAACGGAGGTAAAACTATTTGATAAGCCACAAGGCAAATCTTCTTTAGAATCTGATACATCCCTATAAATCTCAGAGTAAGCTTACGAGGTTTCAATACACTGCCAATTCCCATAGTCAGAACTACTCTCATAAAGACATGATCTCTCTCTTTAAAGTCAAGAGGTTTCCTCCTTATATCATAGTAACTCTTCTATCGGCTTTGAGCTACTTTCATGTTCTCCTTTATCTTTTTAATCTTTTCAGGCATTTCTTGAACCACCTCGGGTCCCAACACTAAGCTTTCTCCAGTCTCAAACCAACTTATTAAGGTCCTACACCTCCTGCTATATAATGGTTCATATGGTGTCATTGCAATGCTCGAATAAAAACTGTTGTTATAGGTGAATTCAATCAAATGCAACATATTATCCCAACTATCGGGTTGTTACAATACACATGCTCTCAAAAGATCTTCCAACGATTGAATGGTCTTTTCCGACTGACCGTCCTTTTGTGAATGATAGGCGGAACTCAACTTCAACTTAGTCCCCAACTCAGATTGCAAGCCATTCCAGAAATTCAAAGTAAAATGGGAATCTCTATCCGAGATGATCCTCGTAGGGATTCCGTGCAATCTAACTATCTCATTCATATAATTCTGCTAACCTCTCCAGGGAATATCTCATGTTGATAGGAAGAAAATGAGTGGATTTAGTTAGTCGATCCACTACTACCCAAATTAAGTCATAACCTTTTTGAGTCTTTGGAAAACCCGAAACAAAGTCCAATGCGATGCTATCCCATTTCCAAACAGGAATTTCTAATGGCTGAAGTTCACCCACAGGCCTATGATGTTCAATCTTAGCTTTCTGACAAATCAAACAACATGATATGTATTGAGCTACGTCCTTTTTCATCCCCGACCACCAAAACATCTTTCTCAAATCTTGATACATCTTCGTTGTTCCAGGGTGAATGCTAATTTTACTCTTGTGAGCCTCATCTAAAATGTATTTCCTCAACCTTACATCATATGGCACACATATTCTCCTCTTGCACCTCAATAGTCCATTAGCGTCTACAAGGAAGTCGTTCTCATTTCCATCATTCACCAAGATTTTCTTAGCTCTTAGCTCGCTATCAACCATCTACATAGCTCTTATCCGATCGAATAGCTCGTTAGTCACCTTAAGCATTCCTAAAATCACACTACTTGGCTTCACTTGAACCACCAAATTCATATCTCTGAAGTCCTCTATCAACTTCATCTCTCGGACCATTAATGCAGGCACATGCAGTGACTTTAGGCTCAATGCATCTGCTACCACATTGGCCTTCCCATAGTGATATTGAAGACCAAAATCATAATCCTTGAGAAATTTCATCCACCTTCTTTGTCTCATATTCAACTCCTTCTAATCAAACAAATACTTCAAACTCTTGTGATCACTGAAGACCTTAAACCGTACACCATAAAGATAATGCCTCCATATCTTCAAAGCAAAAACCACTACGGCTAACTCCAAGTCGTGGGTCGGGTAGTTCTGCTCATGAGGCCTTAACTGTCTTGAAGCATATACAACAACCTTCCCATCTTGCATCAACACACAACCCATACCTTGTTTTGAAGCATCATAGTACACACTAAAGTTCTTGTCTGCACAAGGAAGAATTAACACGAGTGCTGAAGTTAATTTTCGTTTTAACTCTTGGAAGCTCTTTTCACATCTGATTGTCTAAACAAATTGATGCCCCTTTCGGGTTAGCTTAGTCAATAGCAAAGCTAACTTCGAGAATCATTCAATAAATTTTCGATAGTAGCTTGTTAGCCCAAGGAAACTCCTAATCTCAGTTACCGACTTCGGTACATCCCATTCTATCACAGCTTCAACTTTAGAGGGATCCACTGCCACTCCTTCTTTGGATATCACATGTCCAAGGAAGTTAACAGACTCAAGCCAGAAGTCGCACTTTGATAACTTAGCATAGAGATGGTTGTCCTTTGGAACCCTCAATACAATCCTCACATGCTCAACATGCTCAACATGCTCTTCTCGACTCTTAGAATACACTAAGATATCATCAATAAACACCACCACAAAGGAGTCTAGATACGAATGAAAAATCCTATTCATGTACTCCATGAATATTGCAGGGGCATTAGTCACACCAAATGGCATCACCAAATATTCATAATGTACATACCTTGTCATAAAGGCAGTCTAAGGAATATCCTATGTTCTTACTCTGAGTTGATGGTACCCTGATCGAAGATCAATCTTAGAGAATACCACAGCTCCCTTCAACTGATCCATCAAATCATCAATCTTAGGCAATGGACATCGGTTCTTAATTGTAACCTTGTTCAATTGTATGAAGTCGGTGCACAGCCTCATCGTACCATCCTTATTCTTCACCAAAAAACTAGTGCACCCAAGGCGAAATCTTCTATTTAATGAATTTTTTGACCAACAAATCTTCTATTTTCTTTTTCAACTCAGCCAACTCTAATGGTGTCATCCTATAAGGAGATATCAAGATAGGTCCGGTTCCTGACACTAGATCAATGGAGAACTTCACTTCTCTTACTAATGGCAAACATGGAATATCCACAGGAAACACATCTGGGAATTCACACACCACAGGCAGATCCTTGATCTCTAACCTCTTCTCCCCCTCTAATTAAGCTAACAGAACATAGACCAATGCTCCCTCCTTAAGGGAAGTCTTAACTTCTCTAGCTGACAGAGGTCTCTGACAACAATGAACGTCAGAGGTCTCACCCGGATCTCCAAATACTATTGTTTTATTGTAACAATTAATCAACACTCGATTTTCAGATAGTTAGTTCATCTTGAGAATCACATCTATTTGGGACAGTGGAAAACATATCAAGTCTACCAGAAAGGTTCTATCATTTACCACAACAGGGCACTTAGAACAAAACGTTCACACTAACACAGGTGCACTAGTAGGGGTGGATACGATCAAGTCAAAAGGTAATGACTCCGTTTGCAAACTCAATTGCTTCATACAATCAAAGGACACAAAAGAGTGTGTCGCATCCTAATCAAATAAAACAAAAAGTGGGACACCTTTTACCATACAATTACCTTGAATGAGGTCCTTCGCATCTGCCGCATCAGCACCACTCATGGTAAACACTCTGCTAGTTGTTCTAGGCCTTCCAGCCCTAACGGTATTCATACTCTGATTCAGCTTCGGACAAAACCTCTTCACATGTCTCGGCTCCTTACAGTAGAAACAACCATTCCATATTTCGGGATATATGTTTTCGAAATGGTTCCGACCACATTTGTTGCACACGGGTGGAGAGTTCTGTTGTTGTCCTCCTGTAGCAGTAGGGGGTTTCGACCCTTGTGAGCTATGTCCTCGGTAACTAGTGGGTGGGGTGTATGGTTTCTTATTATCTTGAAACACCTTCCTTTTACCCCTTCCCTATATGTGATTCCGTTGGGGTCCAAAGTTTCTAGAGGTGTTCATTCTACTCACGGCAACATCTCTAGCATGCATATCATCTTCAAACATCCTACACTTGTTGACTAGGGTAGGAAAATCAGTAATCTCCTTATGGCCGAACATCATTTTCAATTCTGGTTTCAGATCAACTTTGAACTTAGCACACTTTGACCTTCCATCAGCATCCAACTCATAGTATGGGCAATATTTTGCCAATTCCTCAAATATAGTAGCATATTCTCCCACAGTCATGCTCCCTTGATCTAACCAAAGGAATTTCAATTCTTTCTTCCTTTTCAGGTCAGCAGGAAAGTACTTTTGGAGGAACTTCCCCTTAAAAGATTCCCAACTAACCGTTTGTCCCTCTACTTCCATATGCCTCCGAGTATACTCCTACCAGTTCTCTGCTTTCTTAGTCAGCATGTAGGAAGCGTACGTCACCTTCTGGTTGTCACTGCAACCCATGGCTCTAAATATCTTTTCCAAGTACTGGATCCACTCATTAGCAGCATCGGGAGCGAATCCACCTTGAAACTGACTTGGGTTACGCCTACAAAACTCATGCAGTCCACGATACTCTAATGGTCCTTCTGGTGCTAGTGGATGCTAATTTGGGTTTCAATTAGCATTTTGATTCAGATTCTGCAAATTCTCGTTCATGTTCTGTAGGACGGCTGTCATCTCAACTAACAATTCATTCTAACCGTGTCCTCTACCACATCCATCCATATCTCAACTTACACTCATTATACATTAGGTCCAATATTTATCATGTCCTAATCATATTGTCACATAGTCACAAGCAATCACATCACACAAAAAGTCATACAAGAAGCTTGTAGGGCCATGCCCTAGGTCATAGGATTAACCTTCGCTCTGATACCATAATTGTAACGACCCAATTTGTAAGACGGTAAAATTTCTAATTTTTTTGTAAATATAATTATACTTTTAAGTAATATTAACTCATGGCATAAAATTGCTCCTTCCCAATCAGTAATCAAACGACCATGCAATTTCATCAAATTATATTCAATAGTCTAAAACTTCCAAAACCTTAAATTCAACTTCCTACACTTGTCATCGAGATTGAACTGTTTCCCAATTCAATTAACATACATCTAGTCACTATTATCGGAGTCAAATTCTAGGAAGTCATCCCCAAATACATAAGGGTACTTGTCACGAAATTACACACAAAAATTCAATACTACATCTTTTCATCCAAATAATCTACGTCTACATTTAACCTTGATCTACTATTCCTCGGCAGCACCTGCAATCTGATTATCACAAGTAGAAAAGACAAGAAACACACACGGAGTAAGACATTAAACCTTGTAATAATTTGCATTATAAATTTTATACATAATCATAAGAACTAGAGTCATGTACATAAATATAGAAAGAATAAATAGTCATATTAGCTATACTTACTACTTCAGTTTTCATAACAACATTACACAGTAATATTCCTTAAAATTACCATTACGATTACCTCCTCCTCATGTTCTCAACTCAACCATCGTCCCAAAACTTACCATGTCGCGGAGTTGATACCTTGCTCAAAGGCCAATCAACCTCCCTTACTCCGTAGAGTGATACAACACCACTAAGGGTGAATTCGATACCACATAGGGCAAGTCAAGATTACCATACCACATAGGGCAAGTCAAGATTTCTATACCACATAGGGCATGTCAAGATTACTATACCACATAGGGCAAGTCAAGATTACTATACTACATAGGGCAAGTCGAGATTACTACGCCACATAGGGCAAGTCAAGATTACTATGCCACATAGGGCAAGTCAAGATTACTTACGCCGTAGAGTGATACAACACCATTAGGGTGAATTCGATACCACATAGGGCAAGTCAAGATTACCATACCACATAGGATAAGTCAAATTTACTATACCACATAGGGCAAGTAAAGATTACTATTCCACATAGGGCAAGTCAAGATTTCTATACCACATAGGGAATATCAAGATTACTGTACCACATAGGGCAAGTCAAGATTACTATACCACATAGGGAAGTCAAGATTACTATGCCACATAGGGCAAGTCAAGATTACCTCTTCCTCATGTTCTCAACTCTACCGTCGTCCCAAAACTTACCATGTCGCGGAGTTTATATCTTGCTCGAAGGCCAATCAACCTCCCTTACTCTGTAGAGTGATACAACACCATTTAGGGTGAATTCGATACAACATAGAGCAAGTCAAGATTACCATACCACATAGGGCAAGTCAAGATTACTATACCACATAGGGCAAGTAAAGATTACTATTCCACATAGGGCAAGTCAAGATTTATATACCACATAAGGCATGTCAAGATTTCTATACCACATAGGGCAATTAAAGATTACTATATCACATAGGGCAAGTCAAGATTACTATGCCACAAAGGGCAAGTCAAGATTACTATGCCACATAGGGCAAGTCAAGATTACTATGCCACATAGGGCAAGTCAAGATTACTATCCACAGAGGGCAAGTCAAGATTACTATACCACATAGGGCAAGTCAATATTACTATACCACAAAGGGCAAGTCAATATTATTATACCACATAGGGCAAGTCAAGATTACTATATCACATAGGGCAAGTCAAGATTACTCTTCCACATACGGCAAGTCAAGATTACTATACCACATATAAAGTACCATAACAACTACCATCTTGTTCTATCACTAATGAGTGTAATGCTTCTCCCTTACCTGAGTATAGATTAGCGCTTTTGTCCAACAACCTCGCTAGATTCTCCTTTGTCTCTTCCAGCCTCTTCTCAAGCTTTTCTTCCGCTCCTACGAGTTCTAGGGGTGGGGAGCCATTTCTCCTTCTTTTCTTTTTGTTACCAAGTGACCCAAAACTCATTTGGGGCTTCTATTTAGGCTGCAGATTTGCGGGTGCTCGCTTTGGTGAGAAGCCCTCGACGAATCATATTTTCAAGCTCTGATATTGTCGCTCGGGCAAGGCCTCCTCGCTCAAGCAAGAATCACACAGGCCACTAAGCTACCTATCGCTTGAGTGACAATCCCTCACTCAGGCGAGATTCACAGAGAAACTCAAGTTGAGTTCCCTAAACCCCTCGCTTGGGCGAGACCCTCTCGCTCAAGCGAGAAACACCCAAAAATCAGTAATAATTCCAAGTTTAAACATTATTTTGAGAAAATAAAATCGTGTTGTTTTAGGTATCACCGTAGAATGAGAGAAGAATTCAAAGAAATGCTAAGCTAGAAATGTTGAGGCTATCCATTAGAAGCTAGGTCCAAGAAGTTATCGGTGGATGATTGTTTGTAAAGACATTCAAATTCTTCATACTAAAAGTAAATCTCTCATATCAAAAGGGGAGGAGTGGATTTAGATTGCAGTGGTTGGCAATTGAACTAGGATAAAATCGGTCATGTCAATTTTTCTTATCCCTAATCTTTTAAATTTATGCAACTATCAATTTCCATTATCTTGAATTGAATTCATATTACGATTGTTACATAATTGACTCTATATGATTAATCACATAAATTGAAATGTTAAAGTGCATGCAAGAATAGATTGATCATTGAATTTCGTTGTGTCAAGAACAAAAAGATTTTTCAAAAAACTAATCGAGTTTATCAACTAAATTTGTAGTTAATCGATTAAGTCTGTAGTTAACTGATTAACTGGAGAATTCTGTTAATTGATTAAGTAAACTTTTAATCGATTAAAACATGGTAAATCAATGAAATCATTCATAATCGAAAAGTTTTAATTGTAAACCAACCCTCCTATTCACCCCCTTGGTGTATTAGAACCCTTGCCACTAACCGGTTAGTGATGATGAAGAACAACACAATAATCTCATAACTCAAAATGAAGATGATGAACCTATAGTAGAAGAACCACAACAAATAGTATTAAGAAGATCACAAAGAGAAAGACAGTGTGTTATTCCTGATGATTATGTGATTTACCTACAAGAATCAAAAGGTGACATAGGAATTTAGAATGACCTAGTTACGTTTTCACAAGCCATGTATAGTGATAATGCTGATAAATGGTGTGAACACTCAATTTTGTCCGGCCCAAAATAGATTCTAAAATAGTGATAATAAATAGTAAATAAATTCAAAAATGTAATTTACATTGTCTGAAAACAATGTTTTAAATAAACAATATTTGGTGCTAAAAATGAGCATAATACATTCACTTAGAAATGAAACTAAACCTCCCACCCCCAACTTCTTCAGGTGCCTTAATGGGAAGATCCTCCCAAATTATACATTCACCATCTCTTATAACTTAAACAAATCAACATTCAATCTCTCAAAAGGAAAAGAAATCAAATCATCATCAATTTAATAAAGGCAATCAAACAGGATTCCAAAAATAACACTAAATAAATATATTTAATACAACCAATCAACATAATCCCAAAAGGATGACACTAAGGATATGTAGATTAAGGATCTTGATAAATTAAGCATAATCAGGCAGCAATAATGATTAGCATTAAGGTGATAATCACCAATTATAAATTGAGCATCAAATAGTGGTATCAATAAGGCAACTAGAGATTGAGAGTAGAGAAAACTAAGGCAATAAAGAGCATTAAAACCATGATTGGAAATATGTATATATCATTGTAAAAAGAGAATAAGTAGATAGGCAATGGGGGGATTGGATACAGATTAGAAATAGAAGAGGTTATCATGAATCTCAATCATTACAAAAGGAAGTAAGCTATTTCAAAAAGAGGAGACATAAAAAATACCCACACTCATTTTTTACCCTAATCCAGATACCCACACCACATTAGACATAATTTTTGGCAATCAATAAACACACTACACCCATCTATCTCTTCCATCTCTAATCCCCCTCATCATCTCTATACCTATACACATATACATACCATAGACCGACATAACCCCTTCCAGAAAAGCTTCTTACTTTTACCATTCGCCACACCCACGTTCCTGAATCTCCAAATCGGCATTCCCAAATACACAACGCCTGCATTCATACATAAGCATATTCGATTTCCATAGAGAACATACACTTTTTCACAAGTAACCAAAGTACATTAGAAGAGATATCACACATCAGTCAGGGATCGTATAATACACACAATCCTACATACACCCAATAGAGGAATTAGAAAAGGGAAAGGACTCAGTCATCACAACAAACAGAATAATCCAAATTCAGTAATTCTAGCATCTCCGAAAACAAGACAAAAGGTAAAAGCATACCCAAGTAAGTCATTTGTTCAAACCATTAAATAGCAATGCATTTTTGTGCATCCTGAATACCAAACAATCACACATATTCAATAGAATTACCCCTACTTATTTGATTTTCAACTATTGATCCAATGTTATATGTTTAGCACATGTATATGTATTTTTACTGAGTTGTTTAGAAACGATTATGTCCAAATCAATTGATTCCATAGAAATGGATACAAACATTTGGCTAAAAGAAAAATTTCCTAGTCATACATGTATCAAATAATGCACTATCTTTATTCATTTTACCGAAATGCTTTAAATAAAAATTATCTTATTATTCAAACGATTTTTAAATGGAATTTTTATAGCAAGGTTATGGTTCGAGTCGACTCTGACTTCCCCGAAAATGGGAAGAAGGTGAGCGACCAACACCATCTCTAAACTATTAACTCCATATATAACAAATGTTTTAAATAAAAATTACCTTATTACTAAAACAAATTTTAATGGAATTTTTATAGTAAGGTTACGGTTCGAGTTGACTCTGACTTCTCTGAAAATGGGAAGAAGGTGAGCGACCAATACCGACTCTAAACTATTAATTTCATGCTAAAATGTTTTAAATAAAAATTACCTTATTACTAAAACAAATTTTAATGGAATTTTTATAGTAAGGTTACGGTTCGATTTGACTCTGACTTCTCTGAAAATGGGAAGAAGGTGAGCGACCAACACCGACTCTAAACTATTAATTCCTTATCGAAAGTATTTTAGAAAAAAAATCATATTGTACTTCAGCATATTTTAAAACTACCCAAACCAATTTAATTACTTTTCAAACCAGAACTACGTAGCCTTGATTTCCCTATTGCACCTAGGGATACGTAGGAGTAAGATGAACTCTTGTCAGGCACAACAATAAAAAATAAAACATTTTGCTTTAATTATTGAACTTTAATAAATAATTGTTAAGGGTATAAAAGTTCATGTTATTAGCGAGGGTACCGTTTTAATACGGGCGGACGGGGTGCTAATACCTTCCCCGATCCGTAATCGACTCCCGAGCTCAGAATCTCTTTTCAAAGACCAAATTATCCTAATTGGGCATATTTAGAGTTTTCTACGTTTTATCCGCAAAAAACGTAGTGGCGACTCCAAAACAAATGGAAGAGGTAGAAATCGAGTTCGCTTCTCCCTAAGTCGCAGGGTCGGTCTTCCAACCGAAAATCGGGTCGCGACAAATGGTTAAATGTCATGAAAGATAGGTTAAAATATATGAAACAAATGAGGTTCGGGAACTTATTGAGTTGCCATAATATTGCAAAATAGTTGGTTGTAAGTGGGTTTTCAAAACCAAACATGATTCTTATGGTAACTTAGAACGTTATAAAGCCAGACTTGTTGCGAAAGACCATACTCAGAAAGAAGGCATTGATTATAAAGAGACATTTTCACCAGTCTCAAAGAAAGACTGTCTCAAAATTATCACGACATTGGAGGCTCATTATGATCTGGAGTTACACCAAATGGATATGAAAACTCCCTTTGTAAATGGGGATTTGGTGGAAAATGTCTATATGGATCAACCAATGGGATTCATAGAGAAATGAAAATAAGACATGGTGTGTAAACTTAAGAAATCAATATATAGAGTTAAAAAAGCTTCTTGACAATGGTATCTTAAGTTTAATGACACTATTGTATCCTTTGAATTTAAGGAAAACATTGTTGATCAATGTATATACCTAAAGGTCACTAGGAGTAAGTTTATCTTCTTGATTCTATATGTTGATTACATCTTTCTTGCAACTAATGATCTTGGTCTTTTAAATGAGACTAAGATGTTTCTCCCTAGAAATTTTGAAATGAAAGATATGGGTGAGACATGGTATGTGATTGAAATAGAAATATTTCGTGATAGATCACAAGGATTTTAGGCTTGTCTCAGAAAGCATATATTAACAAAATTTTGGAGAGATTCGGAATGGATAAGTGTTCAGTATCTCCCGTTCCAATTCAAAAGAGATAAGTTAAGTATCACACAATGTCCAAACAATGATTTGGAACAGAGGCAAATAGAAGAAAATCCTTATGCATCTATAGGTTGGAGTTTAATGTACGCTTAGACTTGTACACAACCACATATTAGTTTTGCAGTTGGAATGTTACGAAGATACGAAAGTACTCTTGGCATAGAACATTGGATAGTTGCGAAGAAAGTTAGCATATATTTGCAAGGTGCGAAGGATCACATGCTTATTTATATGAGATCAAATCATCTTGAGGTGGTTCAATATTTAGATTCAGGCTTTGTCAGATGCACAGATACAAGAAAGTCTACTTTCGGTTATGTATATTTATTAGTTGGAGGAGTTATCTCATGGAAGAGTGTGAAACATACTATGATTGTTGCATCCACTATGAAAGTTGTTGCATCCACTATGTATATTTATTAGTTGGAGGAGTTATCTCATGGAAGAGTGTGAAACATATTATGATTGTTGCATGCTTTTAGGCCAAATTTCACACTAAGTGGCTATGAAACTTTATTTCTCGACATGGGATAGTCGATAGCATTGCCCAACCGCTGAAGAATTATTATGATAATCCTGGAAAAGTCTTCTTTTCTAAAAACGAAAAGTACTCCAAAAGTGCTCAATATGGAGTTGAAATACTTTGTCGTTAAAGAAGACGTTCGGAAATTTTGAGTGTCAATTGAGTATATTAGCACTAACCTTATGATTATAGACCTTTTGATGAAAGAGTTACCGCCCAAAATATTTACTGGTCATGTTAAAAATAAGGGCGTTATGTATGCTAGTCCAATGTAGAACATTATTGTTATTAATAAAGTCTCAGTATTTGACACCATGAGCTCATTAATATTTAAGTTTCTGGTTAATATTTTATTTTCATACTTATGTACACATGTGAGAATCCTAATGTTAAAAAAAAAATCTCTCTAAATGAAATTATTATTTGATATGTTATGTGATTCCCATTAATATATCATGTTAGGAATAAGGCTGATATAATACTACATGGAAGGAACTATATCGAATAAATTATATACAATCATCATGACTCTTATTAGTTCTCAGTCTTAATCATAACTTTAATTTAATGAATATGGAAAACATATTCTAATTATGTGCATTGTATTTGATTTTTTATAAAATCATGAATTGTATTGTCACATGAACCAAGTGATAGAATGTAAGAAATGTCTCATATGACAAGAAGAGATATACTAAATGGTGTAACTCTTGAATGGAGAATTATGAATGAATTGATAAGACTCTTGAGAAAGAGTCTATATATACTGTTTGATGGAAGCACTATAATTATGAGAAAGAGTCTCTACCTAGAAAGGTTGTCTCTATCAACCATCAATTAACGAAGAGCGTAGAAAGAATAGAAAGAAGATAGAAGAGTTTCTCTATTGACAAAGAATAACACATAACATCTTTAGCAGAATTGATCGCCATAGATAAAGATTAGTATTCCCTAACCATTAATATTATGCGAAAACTATAAATTCTCAAATATACACATAGTTTATGATAAAACTTACAGAATATTGTGATTGAATTAGTACACACCAACTCCAATCCTCCTAGTGAACAGATCCCTTGTATACTTACAATCTCTTTATCGACTAACGGAAGAAGAGATTAACAAAATGACGTCATTTTGAGCAAAGTAACATGATAGCCGCTGACGCCATAAAATTGAAAATAAGGACTAACATGAGAATCTTACCAAAGTTGAGGGGCTAAGTGAGAAAACAAAAGTTGAAAGTATGGGTGACAATGAGTACCCAAACGCAGATCCTACGAGTACCGGCCAATAATACTTGTAATGGGTCAGGTTTGGGTACGTATTTTTTGACCTACGAGTAGTTGGGACCAAATATTTTGAAACTCGCTTTTGAACGGGTCTGGTTAATGAGATATCCAGACACGTGGACACTCAGACTCGCAGATCCTAAATCTATCTATCTATGTGTGTATATAGTAACATAACTAAACATATTTTTTGTCATAATTGTGATATTATGTTATTAAGAAGCAATATTTTGTTTGTTAATTCATAATTGTAACGTTATGCGATTGAGGGATATTAGACATTTGATATGTTTTATTGTCTTATTTTAAATTATGTTTTTAATATTTAAGTGACAATTCAAAGTTGTGTAATTATACTTTAATTATGTTTTACGATTGTTATTATCATTTTTTTCTTCCTTTAGTTGTCTAAAATAAATGTCATTATTATAGGAAAACATTCACAAATATATAAGTTGTTTGCAATTTTTTAAATATTTTATGAGTTTTTGGGTACCCATTGATATTCATTGTGTACCCAAGGACATACGAGTAGCAAACTCAACGGGTACCTGCAAAGTTTGGAGCGGGTCTAGATCCCAAAATGAGAGAACATGATGGGCCCAAATAGTGTACTATCCAACCCCATCTAAACTCATTGTCTATTCCTAGTTGAAAGACCAAATTTAAAATATATATTAAGTTGAGAAATTAAAATAAGAATTTTGGTTTTTGGAATTGAATGAAAACACACACATAAGAAATATTGGAAGATAACAAGCATATGTTAGATAAAATAATTATTAGAGTAAATTAGATTCATACCCCCAAAGTTTTAGTGAAATTACATACATTACCCACACCTTTTTAAATCCTACACAAACCACCCCTAATTATATATACATTACACTCAGTACTCCTATAAGATAGATAATGTAATTTCTTAAACAAAAATGACGATAAGTGTAATTAAGTCAAATAAAATATGGTACATTGTGAAGACAAGTCCAAATAGTATAAGAGTCGATGTCTATTCATTATTTTGGTTAGTTATAATATAATATAAGAGTAATTTGAACACCTCCTTAGAATTATTAATGCAGTTTATAACGACTAAAAAATAATAAATATTTATCGACCCTTATACTATTTGGACTTGTCTTCACAATGTACCATTTTTTATTTGAATTAATTACATTTGTCGTCTTTTTTTTAATAAATTGCATTTATCTCTCTTACAGGGTAGTCTGTATAATGTATATATAATTAGGGGTGATTTGTGTAGGTTTTAAAATAGTGTAAGTGGTTTGTATAATTTCACTAAAACTCAGGGGTGTCAGTGTAATTTATTATAATTATTAATTAGTATGGAAGTGAGGTGATTGACCTGGGCATTCTTGATCATTTTTGTTATGTAATTCAGATGATAAATGATTTATTCTTTTGCATATTTTTTTTGCAAAAATGTTCTCTACAATAATTTTGGACTTGAGGTTTTGAAAAAATTTAACTAAAAAATATTAAAAAAATTATAACACACTTTTTCCTACTAAAAAACTTGGTTTAATATAATATGAAAAGGAATTGCAGAAAATAACATTGAAATTCTATACATTCTTAACGTTAAATATTAATTACTTACATCTTTTATATATTCGTTTTACTCACTTTTTTATATGAACAACAAATATTTTATAACAGATATGTAATGCATTAAATTAGTAACAGAAACTTGGTTTTTTTTTAGTAAAACACCAAATTTGTTTCGTATTTTTAGACCTTAAAATAGTCATTAGAAATTTGATTCATTGTTGATCCGTTAAAATAAAACCATTAAATAAATTCTTGTTTTTTCACAAGTTAAATTGGTCTTACTGAATTATCTTTAAAAACTTTATTTTAAGGACCATATTATTTTCGTAGAAGGTTTCCAAGAATTATTTGATTATTTTTTCACAGATCAAATTAGGATGATAAAAGAAATTTCATTTCTACAAGAATTCCGAGTTCAATATGTCTTATCATGTATTTGTGCTAACAAATTTTTTGGGACAATGAAAACTCATTTTACTTATCATTATGCTAGGAAATAATTAGTTTGTATGAAGATGAAAAGAAATAGTTTAATTAAGTTTTTTATGGGTGAATATCACAATTGTGTGGTTTTGTAGTCAAATAATAAAAGTGATTCTAGAGGGGTTTGAAATACTTTGCAATTATTTTTATTTAATTAATTTAAATACTTAAAGATTAAGTATAAATTACTACAAAGATAATAAAATAAAGAGTAAATTACACTCACACCCCCTGAGTTTTAGTGAAATTACACAAACCACCCCTCACTTTTTTGTCCTTACACGAACCACTCCTAATTTTGTACATATGTTACACTGACTACTCCTACATAATATAAAAGTGTAATATTTTAAACAAAAAACGTATGATGTGTGTAATTAATTAAACAAAATATTGTATATTATGTAGAAAAATTCAAATAATATAAGAGTCAATGTGTCTTCATTATTTGGTTCGTTATAAAATAATATAAGAGTTATTTAAACATTTATTTGAAATTATTAATGTATTTTTTAATGACACAAAAATAATAAAGAAACATTCGCTTTTGTACTATTTGAAGTGTTACACAATATACAATATTTTGTTTAACTTAATTACATTCATCACATATTTTTTCTTTAAAATATTACACTTTTATAACATGCAGGGGTAGTCTGTGTAATGTATGTATAAATCTAGGGGTGGTTTGTGTAGGAGGGAGGGGTGGTTTGTGTAATGACAAAGAAGGGAGAGGTGGTTTGTGTAGGAGGGAGGGGTGGTTTGTGTAATGACAAAGAAGGGAGAGGTGATTTATGTAGTTTCATTAAAACTCAGGGGGTGTGGGTGTAATTTACTTTAAAATAAAAGATAAATTGATAAGACAATAAGAGAAAGTATAAGTTAAAGTAGAAGATAAGATGAGAGAGTTCTAGAAATTAGGTTATCTCTTTTTAGGAATTAAGTTATCTTTTTGACTTATATAAGAAAATCAAATATGAATGATTTATTATATTTTATTAAAATTTAAGTTAGTAAGTGGATATACCTTATGATGGATATGATTAATTGTACTTTCTATTGTCACTTTTATGAAACTATAGAATCAACCCATTACTTGCATTTCATAACAATCACTTTATGGCAACTCAGTGGTCCTAAAAAGCCCAAGAATAGGTCCTAAGTATAATTATTATACTTTTAGTAATCTTTGAATTCGCTTCTCAATTTATTTTAAAAAATATCCATAAATATTATAAGTGATCAACAAACTTACATGAATAAATTATTTAATAACTAAATCTTAAAGAAAGAGTAAATCATCATTTATTTATATCCGGAGGACATAACTCTATCCTAGAAATAATCAGAATTACTCAATCATGTTTAGAGTAGAAGTCATAGACAATATGACTCTAGAATAATCGGATAAACCTTTATCTTAACCTATTTTATTAAGACAATAAAGCAAGTGGGCCAACATCACCAAATCATATATTTAATTATGTAGACTTTTATGTGAAACTCTTTACATTAAATCTAGACAAAATAACATAACTCATGTATAATCTGAATTATGTGGTAGAGTAATTAAAATCAGTAGGGATTTAATGTAAAATAAGTATTAAAAATGATGTATTTTTTATATATATCAAACATCCCAAACTTACACTTAGATTATTCTTAAGCAATAACTCAATCTAAGGAAAAAAACTAAATCGATCAAAGAAACCATCCACCACATATTATTTATTAAATAAAACAACATATATCAACCTTCAACCTTCATGAAAAATATTATTTATTAAATAAAATTATTTGTATTAGTGTATAATACTATATTATCCTCTTTCTTTAATATTCTTATTCCCTTGTTGCATCAGCAGGAGATAATATAATAGTTATATACATCATTTGGTAGCTAGGATAAGAGATAACATAATCTATCATTGTGATACATGATTTGGTGAGATAACATGATATCATAAGTCTTTCTTATTAGTTTATGTTATCATGATCATCACACACTATCACGGTATCACCACCTCTAGCACGACAACAACCACCGACACACCATAACTCACACCGATACCGTTTGTTGGATCAAACTGCGACCGGGGAGCCTCCAACCACCGGAGAGTTCCATTGTTACCGGGGTATGGGAAGAATGTAAAGCCACAAGTGAGACACCAAGTCTTGTCTTGAACCAAAACCTTAAAGCATTAGTTCTTTAGGCATTTTCTACTTACAAATTGTTTTATTCTTCCCCGCATATCCAAGGTAGGATTTCACACTTGAATAAACTCAACACCGCTGTCCCCACCACATTTGAGACCATGTGAGGGACAAGCCTAACCTGTCATCCTACTTTGCACAACAGGATTTAATAAACCTACTCAGAAAGATTGCATAAAATATATGTTAGGGTATATACTATATAGCAAAAGGTAACCGCTTCCTTCCCTTGATCAAATTAAAATACATCAATATGAATCATGGCAGAGGGATAAGCAATCCTGTAATCTATAGTATCATCATCACTTCATCAGTAGTCAAAGGAATGGAACGTAGGCGGCGGCGAAATCGGAGAAACAAATTGCCTCCGACTAACAAGTGTAACTAATCTTCATCAGCTTCAGTAGAAAAATCAGGTTCTTCAGGTTTAGGTAACTTGGGTAGGTCATCTTTCATCTTCAGAGCTCCTCTTCTTGTGTTAGCAGCAAACCTTGAAGCAAGTATTGTGACCCCGAGATTCATTTTCGGCTGAGAAGAATTTGAACCAGAAGGATATTCCTCCTCATGCTCTCTCTCATTTGCTAGAGTCTCATCTAAATTAATGGATTCCCTCGGAATGAGGTTTTTGCTAGACATCCTTTTCTTATATCGACGCCAAGCAGCTTGAATGAAGCACGATGCCCATGTCCTCCAATGGTGGGAATAAAACCGGAATGTGTGCTGCAGCTTCTTGCTGTGGAGGCGCCTAAATTGATTAGCTACAAACTTGAGGTCTTCAGCCCGAAGAGCAAAAGCTTCAACCTCGCTTATGGCCTTAACTGTTCTAGTTGAAGAAGGCAAATTCGTGGTCGATTTTGGGAGTAAAGCCCAAGAAAGTAGTTCTTCGCCACAAAAATCTCCTGGTCTCAATATGGTTGAGTTAAAGAAACCAGTCCGGCCACCATTTGTAGTAGAACTGTCTAGTCTACCTCTGATGATAAAGAGCATTTCAGTCACGGGGTCACCCTCACGAACAATGTACGTGCCTAAAGTGCTGAGAGAAGATACCAGCCGCTCACATATTGCATCGAGGAGTTGGTCATCCATCTGTGAGAAGAAGGGAACCTAACAAACATCGGAATGGCAATTAATCAATGCTTAAAATGAAATAAATTTTATACCGGTTATGATTACTTTATATTTGGCATTGCGAGAGAGACAATATTTCAATTATAGTTCTGCTATGAGACACATGATGATAATCTTGTTTACAGATGGTGCTAAACACATTTACTCCTATTATCGGTTAGGACAAAATACTAGACACTGATAAAATTAGAAGAAACGGAAAATTGGAATCATCATGCTCCAAATTGTGGATTAGCAGAGGAGGCTTTAGAGATAAAATACATTTAAGTGAACTGTGAAAATTACTATAAAAAGGGTAGCCCCTGCAAGCAGAGAAGTTGTTTCCGTGATTTGAACCCGTGACCTCCATGTCACACGGTAGCAATCTTATCGATGTGTGGCTCACCCTCAATTACTATGAAGCAAAAAATATTTTAAACTGAAACATCAGCAGAAATCATACCCGTCTAACAAGGTCTAAGCATAGGTGACTTTGGATATCGCGGCGAAGATCAGCAGGCAATGCACGTAAAATGGTTTCTTCATCAACTCCACGAGTTGCAAGCCATTTATATTGGATGAATCGTCTAACACAGCGTCTCAAATCTTCAGGGAGTTGTCGATGGCTCATCCATTCCTCTGTATCTCTTCGCTTAAGCCTCCACTCTTCAAGCTTTATAGTAATCGATTGCAAGTATGTCTATCCACAGAAAAAAAAACCAAGGCAGAATCGAAATGAGAAGAAAATAAGCACACTTTATTCTACTATTATATGGCTAGCTATTCTAAACAAGTTAAATCTAAAAGCCTATTTATACTCATGTAATGCAACAAGAGAACATTTAGCTCATATAGGCATTGTTAAACATCAAAATGGCAAAAATCCGAAAGGAACTCTGTAATTAAATTTCATAACTAACATATAATAGAAAGAAAAGTTTGTAAATAACATATAATAGTAGTGGAAGATAATATAAAACCAATTACTATATGAAAATAAAGACACTAGTTTAACGAGGAAAACACCAGGGAATAAATATATTTCTATTCATCTAGTAGAAAGCTAATAAATGAAACAGGAATTAAAAGGGATTAAAAAAGATGTACTCAATAGTCATAAAGTGTCGTAGACACATATCGCTTCAAATTTGGAATTGTTCATATTGTAATTTAGAATTTTATATATGAATCATAATTGAAAAATTACTGAAAACAAATCATCTGCAAATACCTGCATGTTCCCAATCAAATGGGCAAATAATACAAGACCGAAGATGGAAATGAGAATAGCAAATGATGTTTCACCGATAAAAGTGCTTGTTTCTAGGTTCTGCCCATAAGAACTGAAACAATGCCAAAAAGGAGAATAAAAGAATGAGCATAAACAAACAATATGATCAACCACTAACAAATTCTAAAATCAAGAGAAGTACATTCATTGCTATCACCAGTTTATTGCATGTTTGGTTTTGAATATTTCACACTCAAAAATAGCTTTTCAGCCAAAAGCACTCTCTTAAAGCATTATGATTAGAAGCTTTCCAGAAAAGCAAAATAAATTAATCCAAACATGCATATACCAACATCTTGCAATCGGTAGAAGCTTTCAAATCGAAGCCGAAATGTGAAACTCATAGTTTCTTTTGTTTTCAAAGCCCTTGGGGAACATCCTTTGAAGAATCCCTATTTAGTGTGCACCTTTTATTACTTACTCGCAGGAAAATTAGGAGAGCCCTGGATCCTAACACAAGATGGAAAGCTAAAAAATATTGATCTCATACATGATAGTACTGGTATCATAAATTATGTAGACCTAAGACTACATAGCAGGCTAAAAGCTTCGCAAGAGCAGTAGGAGAATCAGTAGACATTTATGAATTTGGACATGTGCATTAGAAGATATCCTTCGGGAAATTGAGCGCTTTCTGTTCTCGGCATCATTAGCTAACACGTAACATGATTCACTCCAAATTTCAGAGTAATTTGACACTTGACTAATCAATCAAAATTATAAGAAAGAAACTTATTTGGCGAAGAATCATGCCGATTATAACTTAACAATCATGCCGATTAATTATGAGCAACTATCTAAGTTGTCATATCCCATGCAAATTACAGTATTTTTTCGTTGATCATATGTATGATCATTCAAATCTTCATAATTGACTGATATCAATTAAAAGTGATTTCCGTTTTACCCTCCAATTATGTCTGATTCTACAGGGGGAGGGGGTGTTTGTCTTAGGTCATCAATTACGCTGCCATGCAAGAAATTATCAGCGTGTAACGTGGCATTTGTCAATGTAAATAGCAGACCTTGATATGAATTAATCAAATGCACCATTCACAAAATCAGTTTCAGTTCTTATGAAATGGAAGTGCAAAGCTGTACCTTAATTGCTGCAGCCCCCACCATAAACAATAAAAGTACTTTTGGATAAAGTTTGAAGTGACAACGTTCTTTGTGACTGCTTTTTCAAATAAGCCATACTGGAAAACAATAGTGTTATTGGGATCACAGCGGTAAAAAACATTTGTACTGTTTGCCCATAGATTACGCTGCTTATCATTATAACTACTGCAGTCGAGGTAACTTAAGCAGTTTTCAGGGTTAGATTCCGTTTTGCAGATGGATTTCCAACATGTAGTATATCGGTCCACAGACAGAAGATACCAAGATGCCCCTAAAACCTGCAACAACGGGATAGAGAAATTATTATAGAACGAGATTAGACATACCAAAATAAGTTTCAGAGAGTTCACATGAGTACATTGAGAAAGAAAGAGATTTATAAGTGGGAGCACAAAACCAATTGGATTGGAAGTACATACATGGCTAGCTAACATATACAATAGCAGATTATACGCAGCTCCGGCCCAAGCAGTCTTCGTAACCACTCCTGTTGCTTTGATTATTTGAGAACTTAACGGAAAAATCAAATACAATCTCGGAACATATTGGAGTAAAACAATCAAAGCAAGAGCATTGTTCTTGTGATCAGCTAGAGGGGATCTTGTTGCCGGTATGATAAACCATATGACCATCTGAAAAAGAACATTCCAATCAGCTACGGTTCTATATATCTCACCTACGGAAGTTTCTTAAAGAAACTGAACTACCCCATTCATATAACTTGAGTACATCACATAAAATAAATAAAAATTTAAAAATTACATATTATAATGGCCTCACGTTGAACATATTATTTTAGTAACCACGTTTCAGACTCTTTCGATCAGCTTGTGAATGGGTGTACTGTATGCATTACTGTAAAAACATGGCATGAAACGGAGCATCCTCAGGATCTGGAACTTGGGTCAAACTTTAGGCACAAAATTAGAATCCTGAACTTCACTTGCAAAAGGTTCAATAAGTCATGAACCAAGTTCAAAACCACCAATAGGAGAAAAATGCTATCACATTTTCTACACCATCTAACGGAGGTCGTGAAATGGAAGTTCAAATGAGTATAAAACATAAGGTTGAGTTTATACTACTATTGACATCTCAAGCAAATCCTAAACTTCAGAGTTACTTAAAAGGTACTACCATGCTCAATTCATTTGTTTCTTAAGTCGTGATGTTAGCTTCAAGTATTACATCGTTCATAATATGGTGAATAGTGTGATCATGCATGCCTATGATTATAATGACTGGAGAAATTCATTGATTTTTTTCTTATGATAAAATTTCCACTAAATAATTTCTCAATTTAATTTATCTCCATTTTTAATTTTTAATTGCAGAAATCAAAATTGATTGCAAATTTGTAGTACATTTATATTATCACATAAAATACTATATGATGTCGCAATAGAACAACACACCTGTGGCAGAGGAAGTGTGGCAATAAAATCAATGAAGAAATCGGTTCTAATATATCTCCTTGCAATTTTTTTTGGGTCCATCACAAGTTCGCCCCTACCAAATACCCTTGAGCTTGGTGCTACATATGCTGTTCTGAACTTAATTATCAGGTGCAACAGATAAAAAACATCCGCGATAGTGCGAAGAAAGGTCACAACAATCCGTAACATGAGGTCTGTCCTCACACACGAGGACCTTGTGTTTCCACTAACACTTGGCAAATAAAAGTACAACGGGTCAATAAAAAGAGCCACCAAGCATGAAACTATAAAGACTCGGTTCCATTTTAATACAATCTCGCTACCAGGGTCAAGTATTCTTTTACGCCATGGTTCATGGTCCTCTGCAAATACCTTAGATCCTTCATCTCTACACAATTCAGGAAATCTATTTTTCCCTAATGGTGGTGCATTTCTTGTTTTATGCATAGAATACGGCTGAACCTTGTATGAGGAGGAAGACTTTTCAAGTGATGGTGATTCAGTTGATCCCCACAGTGGTTCTTTATGCTTTTTGCCCTCGGTGTAGAACCTAAAATAGTAAATTATTAGAACATAGATCACAATTAAGATCCATACTTTCAGAAGCAAAATTCAAGTATACGAAATGAACGAACTTCATTAGTTTCAAACAGTTTTATATTGCCGATTGCGCTGCAATTGTGGAAAATTTCCGGAAAAGCAACTGATACAACAACAATTGCACCGCGAAAACTAAAGAAACCACAATATTGCAACCAAAATTGCGATTGCAGACCACAATCTAAAACCACGGTCTAACATCCAAAGGGTGTATGGATGGAATTACAGGGGCAAAAACCTATGAAAAATAAATAAAATAACAAATTAACTTTCATAAAATCCATGAAATATAAAGTAGTTTAGTTCATTGAGGAAGCTTCAAAAATCAGTTCATTACTTAATGGACACATAATAAATAAACAAATGTTAAAAAAGTTGTATGATTAGCAACAACATGAAAAACAAATCCATTACATAAAATTACAATTCCACTAATCTACAAGATCATTGAATCAAGAATTCCAATAACTTCACCCTTATAGATTCTCAGTACCCATGGATCAAAAATTAAACTTTATCAACAAAAATTGAGCAAAAAATGAAATATATCTAGAGAGAAGTACACATACCTAACAAGCTTTCCCTTTTTCAACTCCATGGAAAAGTGGAAGGTGGAATCAAATACTCAAAAACCCTAACCTGAGAGAGAGAGAGAGAGAGAGAGAGAGAGAGAGAGAGAGAGAGAGAGGGATGCAGAGTGTAATTAGAAGAGATTGAAGATCTTTCACTGAGGATGTCTTTGAAATCAAAACATCAAAAGTAACAACATCACATGACATAGGACAAAACAAGTCAACAATTGTTGACTCTTCTCTTTTGCATTATTCAATTAAAGTAACTTATGTCTTATAAAAAACTTATAATTAAATTATTATTAAGAAATATCATCTTATTTTTCAACTTAAATAATGTAAATTACACATGTGATAATGCACGAGTCTCTTATTAGTAATTAGTAAAATAATGTAAGGCTTCATTGGATCGTAAAATAGATTGGTAGGTTCAACCGGTAAACTGGTGAACTAGTCTCTAGTATAATAGACAATTATATCGGTCATGTAATTATATTGGTCAAAACTGGACAAAATCGGTCATACCGGCCAGTTTTCAATGGAACCATACCGGTCATGCTGGTCAATTTTTATTTAAAAATATTTTTTTAATGAAAATAAAAATAATTATTATTTTTTATTGATTTTTCAACAAATACATTATATATGTATATATAACTTCACCGGTATGCAATTTAATTAGTGAACCACTGGTTGAATCGCTATACCACTATACCAATACTCTGATAGTCAATACGTTATTTATAACATTGATTCAATTTTTCTAGGAGCAAAAAGGGATTAATTACTTATCATAAGATTGTGAGGAATACCTTTTCTTATAAGAATATAAGTTTTTCCCTTTGATTAGAATTTTAATAAACGTTTTTAATTTAATAAATCATCCTAACCATTCATTTCTAAATGGATTTTTCATATTTTGACTATTTTTTAATTATTTTTTCTCATTTTTTTAATTAATTATGTGAAACATAACAATAATAAACTTGAAAGGATATACTCATCAACCAACAAACCTTTAAATAACTTTTTATATATTACTAATATGCAGTTAAACTTGTTTACATATTAAAATAATTTAAATAGTAATAAATTCATATGAATAAAAGGGAATATAAAATTCAAAAAATTGGAATATATTGAAAAGACGAATATTGCAAATGTTAAATCTTCAATTCATTTTCCTTTGTTTTTCTTACAAAAATCAGTAACCTTTTGGGGGGTTATATCTTTATGATGCAAACAAAATTTTGCTTCCTTGCCTTTTTTCATGCCGTGAACAACTAATTTTAATCACTCTATTTTTTTTTTCATGTGGTCAAATAATTACTTTTATTTATCTATTTATTTACGAGTATTGCAGTAATTTTTATAACATAAAATATATTTTTGTACCTTTTAAATATCTTGAAACTAATATTATTTCCTTTGTCCATTAGGCTCCTAAACAGTATTTATAAAACTTTTAGTTATTGCCAATTTTATTTTTATTAATTCATCATTCTAAATATTATTTAATGAGACATTATAAAATCATTTAATGAGATATTACAAAATATACTCCAATAAATAACTGGCATTGAAAATGTAAATGAATGATGTGCATTTTTTTCCAAATTGTAATTACATTAACCCGACCCTACTTGCTCACCTGATATGACTTGATCATGATCGGGCCTGAATAGGGTTGGGTCTCATCGGGTCTAGAGTTGGGTAAGAGTTCAAAAATTAGACTCAATCAATATTTATGGTCGGGTAGGGACCAATCATTACCCGTCTCGACCCGTCTGATGGTACTCATTCATGATGTTTGTATGTGTCATTATTCAAATCTGTACAAAGTAATGATACATTTTTGTCGAAATTATCATTGATTCACTAATATACGCATATATTATTTTATATGTCAAATTACATATTCAAAATAATAAATAATGTTTAAAAGACTTTATCTAAAATTAGTATAAATTATCTTTAATCAGGTCTAGGGTCAGGTTCAGATTTAAAAGCTGATCTTGTGATAATTTAGGGTCGGGTTAACTTCGGGTATAGGACCGGGTCCGAGTTCAAAAAATGACCCGACCAAAATTTAGGGTCGGGTAAGGAGAAACTTTAACCCGTTCCAACCCGACCCACACTCACCCATACATTCTACATAACATAATTATTTCGTGCACGGTTTTTTCCTCCGGTCTATTCCCAACGTGGAATTACTATTTCGGGCGTTGAGATTGTTCTATTGTTGGTATAAAAGGCTTTGCACAATAAGAAGGATTGAATTGGTTTAATTATACTTTATTGGCTCAATCACATAAATTAAATTTAAGTCTCTTAATCGATTCCTATTATTTTTTATTCCAATAGTAATAGGAATCAAAATTACAAATTGCTTCGAAATTCACTAATTGATTTGAAGATCAATCAAACCAATTACAAAAACAAATTCTAAATAAACTCTAATTAATTGAGTGTAGGATGTAAATGCATAAATTAAAGAGTATAGAGAAAGAAGAGATGACATAAATTAAAGAGTGTAGAGAAAGAAGAGATGACAGTGGAGATTTTATATTGGTTCATGCTAAGAATGATGCTACGTCAAGTCTCTCGGTTGGAGTTATCGTTCGATACAGAATATATTAGCAATGACTTCCTCGTTTTTCTTCACAAAATTGACCCTGGTTGATTCCCCTACTCTGCTAGCTTCTATTGTATCCTACAACAATCACTACCTCCTAGATTTGAGGATCTTTCACCTATAATCTAACTCTTTCTTTCCTTTGCAAATTTCAACAAATCATATTGTTTTGAAAACATCTTCTTGTGTAAATAACAACAAAAATCTAGATAAAAGAATATTTAGTTATTTTCTCTAATCTATGGGTAAAACTAAAATAAAATAGAATATGAAGACTAGAGAAGATGACTAGAAAAATAAATATGGTTGAACCTTTCCTTTTTCTCCAAGATTCAAATTAGTTCGTTCTTGATTGGAGAGTTATAGCACTTGAATTGGTTTTCTTTTCTAAAAGTTGTACTTTTTGAATTATAAATTTTGAGAGATCACATAAGGGCTTTATAATTCTGAAAATTGTACTTTTTGAATTATAGACTTAGTCATAATTGATTATTGGTTTTTTAAAACCTCTTAATCGATTATTGAAATGGAATAATCAATTAACTGCAACTCAAAATAGTTTATGTGAAAATGCATTTACTGCTTAATCGATTTTCTAAGATTAAAATCAAAATTCTAGATTAATCGTCATCTTTATCATCATGTGTAACGATCCTAATTATAATGAATGTTATGAGATGTATGAAACCTTGGACCATACCCATCATCATCTTAGACCTAAAACATGTCAAAAAGAAATGTAAACTAACATAAACAAGAATATTACTTGCATGCATTTGAACTATCATCCATTGCACTATGCTAGGAGTATAGGCAATTTAAAAGGCTACACAGTTCGAGGTAAATCTTCTTTACCCCTTTTATCCATTTTTATGAATTATTTTATTCACTATTATTTTATAATTATATGATAATTAATAAATATTTTTTATTCTAATATGTTGGATATTTCCGATTAATCCTAATCGTATCCCCGAAACAGAATGATTAGGACATTGTTCCAAAACCAAATGTTTATGCCCATACATAAACCCTAATGGAACAATCCTAATCCAGACCGAAGAAAACCCCAATTGGTTTTATAGTGAAGAAGAAAGCGCATACCTTGGTTAGCCATTCCGAATGCTCTGTGGTATGTGGGTTGTAGGATGTTCCGGTTGCTAGAGCCTGATGGTTTTCCGTTCGCTCCGCTAGAGGGGAATCCAGAGAGAACGAGAGTGCTCCTGATGTTCCTTTTTGCCAAATTAGAACGAAAGGCTCTTAGCTTACCTTATGTCTTTCCCCTTTTCTTTATATATTGGTTTTGTGACATAAGTCACATATCCTCATAAACCAATCCTTATAACATTAGTTACTCAATAAAACCCGTTGCTTTGCAACTGGGGACCATAACCCATAAAGGTAACATTAACGGTTACCACTTAAGTTGCAATATTCTAATTCAGTCCCTTCATCAAACTAGAAATTGCCCGAAGGTATCTACACTCATAATATTTCATGACACATATGCCCCTAGCCACCAAATTAATCCATAAGACCATTTTATATATATTGGCTAAATACATAATGGCTATAACACAATTATAGAATTATATTTGTGACCCATAAATTGTTAGAAATTCCAACAATCTCCCACTGGTCACATATATGATTCACCATACGTGTTATCCTTATTGCGCGCTTAATATACCATTATGTCACAGGTATACCCAAATTATCTCGTCCATTAGTCCCGTCTCCGTATCGAACCACAGTGAACTTCGTCATATCAATCATGACTAATTCAACAATGATAACCAACTTTGACACAACCAAATGACATAGATACATCATGAAATGTGTAGCATGAAAATCACATGAATATGGTCTTTACATGTCAATTTTCAACTGGTCCTACTTTACTTTAGTGAGATCCTTAATTATAACATAAAACCTTATTGTACAAAGCATAATGACAGAATGCCAAACTGAATGATTAATCAACTGAAGTTTGAATACAAAGTATTCATACATAATACTGAAATTCCACAAAACATAAAAGTGTACACACGTTCTAACTCCCACTAAACCAAATGATCCTCACACTGTAGAACACCCATGTGAGCAGTATGCTCATGAAAGACCTTGGGTGTGATAGCTTTTGTAAGAGGATCCGCAATCATGGAGTTAGTGCCTAAGTGTTCTATGGAAAGCTGTCCGCTTTGTACTTTCTCCTTAACAACTAGAAACTTTATGTCGATGTGTTTCGACTTTGCTGTACTACTATTGTTATTGGAGAACAACACGGCTGACTTATTGTCACAGTATATCCTTAGTGGTCTTTCAATTCCTTCCACAATCCGCAGCCCAGTGACAAAATTTCTCAGCCATGTCGCCTGATGTGATGCCTCATAGCATGCTATATATTCTGCTGCCATTGTGGATGAAGCCACAAGAGTTTGCTTGGCACTGCGCCAAGAAACTTCACCACCTGCTAACAGATATACATAGCCCGAAGTGGATCGTCTGCTGTCTTGGCATCCCGCAAAATCGGAGTCAGAATACCCAATGATCTCTAATTGGTCTGATCTCCTATATGTGAGCATATAGTCTTTTGTTCCCCTTAAGTACCTCATGACCCTTTTGGCTGCTTTCCAGTGATCCATTCCTGGATTACTCATATATCTGCCTAAAACCCCAACTATGAACGCTATATCCCGACGCGTACATACTTGAGCATACAATAGACTCCCTACAGCTGATGCATAAGGGATCTTTTGCATTTCCTGAATTTCCAGATTTCCTTTAGGGCACTGATTGAGACTAAATTTGTCTCCCTTAGTAACTGGAGTATCCATTTGTTTACAATTCTGCATGCCAAATCTTTTAAGTACCTTTTCTATATAGCTCTTCTGTGATAATCCAAGAATACCCCGAGATCTGTCTCGGTGTATCTGAATTCCTAATACAAAAGAAGCTTCACCAAGATCTTTCATTTCAAAATTACTGGAGAGAAATGACTTGGTTTCCAACAAGGTACCCACATCATTAGTGGCAAGCAATATGTCATCCACATACAAGAGCAAGAAAATGTGCTTGCTCCCACTGAATTTGTGATACACACAATCCTCGACTGAATTCATCTCAAAACCAAATGAGAGAATCACCTCATGAAATTTGTGGTACCACTGACGAGACGCATGTTTTAGTCTATAGATAGATTTTGTCAATCTGCAAACCATATTCTTTGGGTCTCCCGACACAAAGTTTTCTGGTTGCACCATATTAATCTTTTCATCAATGTTTCCATTGAGAAAAGATGTTTTGACATCCATCTGATGAAGCTCCAAATCATAATGAGCTACAAGAGCGAGGATTGTCCTAAGAGAGTCTTTCGATGATACCAGAGAGAAAGTCTCTTTATAGTCAATCCCTTCCTTTTGAGTAAAACCCTTAGCTACAAGACGTGCCTTATACCTTTCCACATTACCGTTAGAATCCCGCTTGGTCTTAAAAATCCATTTGCAACCAATGGGTTTCTTACATTCTGGTAATGGGACAAGTTCCCAAACTTTATTGTCTTGCATGGATTTATACACCTATTTCATTGCTTCAATCCACTTTTCCGAATTGGAACTTTGGATGGCTTCTCGAACATTTGAAGGATCGTTATCCATAACGCCATCACCCTCATGTTCCAGGAGAAAGCAGATGTAATCATCTGGAATTGCATTCCTCCTTTCTCTAGTGGATCTACGTAAAGCTATAGGCTCTTGCAACTCTTGTCCATGTTCTTGAGGAATTTGAGTTTGTCCTTCATGAATTACTAACTCATCTTGAGTAGGGAGAGTGTCTTGAAGAGGTTCCAAATTTGCTTCATCAGAAGCAACTATATGAATCAGATCTGGAATTGATACCGATTCTTCCTCTAAGACAAAGTTTCTTACCTTATCTTCCCCCTCAAACTCAATATCCTCAAAGAACGTAGTTGTACCCGTCTCAAATATGGATCTTAAATTTGGATCATAAAATTTATAGCCCCTTGATTTTTCAGAGTAACCAATAAAGTAGCTGCTCACTGTACGAGAGTCTAATTTCTTTTCATAAGGCCTATAAGGCCTTGCCTCAACTGGACATCCCCACACATGAAAATGCTTAAGACTAGGCTTTCGCCCAGTCCAAAGCTCATAAGGTGTTTTGGCAGCCGCTTTAGTTGGTACTCTATTAAGAATATAAGCTGCAGTCTTAAGTGCCTCTCCCCAGAGTGACTTTGGTAAGGTAGAATGACAAATCATACTCCTTACCATATCCTTAAGAGTCCGGTTTCGTCTTTCAGACACACCATTCATGCTAGGCGATCCTGGTATAGTGTACTGTGGGTATTTGGCAAAAGGCCCTGGACGTTGTTCACCTGAACCGTCATATCTACCGTAGTATTCACCACCATGATCAGATCTGACGCACTTTATCCTTTTGCTGAGCTGATTTTCAACTTTAGCCTTAAAAGTTTTGAACACGTCCAATGATTGGGACTTTTCATGAATAAGAAAAATGTATGCATAACGAGAATAATCGTCTATGAATGATATGAAATACTGTTGACCATTCCAGGAAGCCGTAGGGAATGGCCCACTGATCGATGCCGTACTCGATACAAATAATATAACAATAAAGTATAGTACTAGGAAGTGACTCCTAGGTCGTTTCCCAAGGATTATCTTTCAGGCAATAGTTCAAACACCTTGTACTCACACACACAAAGGGGGGTTTTGTTCTTTTTATGGTATGAATCTAAAACTAAAACATAAACAGTAATTAACAGAAAAATGAAACGGCTAAACCCCTTTGGTTTCCTTAATCACAACTCAATCCTCGGTTTCACAGTATCAAAATCATATTCTAATCGTTGAATCCCTAATTTGTTCATAATCAAGTAACTAAGCGATAATCAACTCATAAACAAATTCACACGAACTAAGCATTCATGCACTAGAGAAATGATTCACTAAGCGAAAATCAATTCACAAATCTATTTCTAAGGCATGGAATTAAGCAAACCACAATCAGAATTTGAATAGAAGAAATTGACAAATAAGAAACCGAAATTGCATTAATAACCAAACCTCAAGAGTTGTGATACATTACCAAAGGAGTTTAGTCCAGAAATTTAGCCTTCCATGGAAGGATTAAGCAAAACCGAAAATGGAGAAGAGCAAAAACGAAAATGCATAAACCCTAGGAGAGCAAAAGAGGGAAAACGGGAATAACTATGTTCTAAGGCAAAAAAAAACTAATGTAATGTTAAAGTGTTCCTTCAAAACCGAAATCATGTGTTTAAATGGTGTAAAACGGAAATGGGCCCTAAACAATGGGCCCAAAACCCAAACGGAAATAAAGATCCTAATACAATATACAATCTTCACTTTTGCACACATCATCCACTTGTAATGTCTAAAATGTCATTGGTGCCAAATATGACCTGAAAATGGAATTAGATTTAATTAGACTAAATAATCTCAAATTAACTCATTTTAGGAATAATAGTCCAATAAAGCCCAAAACACTAAACCATGCCAAACAAAGTCAATTAGACACCAAGAATCATTAACAATGGTAAATTAAGGTTATGAATAGTGTGTAATATATGACTCATCAAATACCCCCACACTTAACCCTTTGCACTCCTGGGCAAAATCAAGAATTAATGATATGCTAACCAGTGCACCAAAGTGAGTCATGTAAGTAGATTATTAAAAACTAGAAAATGAAAAATCCTAAAGATGACATACTTCATATTGAATTCTATGAAATGCAAAGAGATGGGCAAAATCAAGCACACAAGAGTAACAAGATCAAAGAATCAAGATATCCATGAAGATCATCCAAACAATTCAAGCATGCAAAGAAACCAATCAAATTAAGAGGTGAGTCACAACAATGATAGATCCTCACAAGATATGCTCTCTAAAGTGTTTACACTCATGTGTTTTAGGTTGTAAGTATTTACACTCAAGGCACTTCATGAAAACAAACACAACCATATGCTTGACAAGTTTCTAACATCAACATCATAAACACATGCACAAAGTGATCAAAAGGACTTTTCAAGGTTGTAATGGGGCCAAGGAAAAGGTGGGATAAATTATGGATATGTAGCTTAAAACCAAGGGAATAGAGGAGCAATGGGGAATAAGTAAAAAGTAAGACAAAATCAACCCAAAATAAGTAAATCATCCTCTAATTCCAATCCTCTCAATCCTCTTTGCCACACTAAACTTTTATTCAATTTTTTTTTTCATCTCATTTGTTTTCGTTTTTTTTTTTATTCTTTTGTTTTGTTTCTCTATTTGTTGTTTTTTTTTTCAATGACACCACACTTATGTACACAATTACATCCAGCAATGAGTCATAACCAAGAATTATAAACAATGAAGAACAATGCACCCTTACTTAATACCCATTCCCAAAACAATTCCAAAGCTCCAAAATTCCCTAAGGTTAGGATAATCATGGTTTTTCACTTATAGGGTTGTAATGAGCTATATGACAAAGAAATGGTAAAAAGGCTAAAAATGGCTAGCAAAGGATAATTTCATTCAAGGTAGGCTATATGGCATGTGGCTTATTCAAAAGAAATGCCTAAATCACTTCAAATTGTGCAATATGTGAATCAAGTATCAACAAGAAACATGTCAAGTTCTAGAGTGCAAGTAATCAAGAGTGCAACAATCACACATGAAAGAATACTAGATGGCATACAACAATCCATCCAAAATTAAGGCTCAAAATCTCACAAGGGACAAGTCTATCACAATTGCTTCAACCTCTCAATTCTCAAAAGTAACTTAGCACACAGAAAATGCATGGATTCACAACACAATATATCAAGAATCAACTAAAAGAAAGCATGAGAGAAAATGCCCAAAATCTAAGCAAAATCTAAGAATCAAAGAAAAGCATGCATCATCAAAAACCTACATTAGTCTCCCCTCACACTTAAACGACACATTATCCCAATGGAGCACAGTCAGAATATCCACGTAGTTATATCAGCAAATGTAATTGGACAAGTGCAATAAAAGTAAAGAAGGAGAGAAAGAAAAACTCCCTGATTCATGGAGGGAGGAAAACCGGTTCAACCAAAGAAACTTCCTCCACAATTTCATCCACAACGGAAGAGTTTGTGAGGAAAGGCTTGAGGCGATGCCCATTGACCTTGAAGATCTTATTTGTGGATTCACTTGATATTTCTACTGCACCATAAGGAAACACATTAGTTACAACAAAAGGACCAATCCACCTAGAACGAAGCTTACCACTCATGAGACCAAGCCTAGAGTTATACAACAACACTTTTTGGCCAACCACAAATTCCTTTCTAGAAATCAAACTATCATGGAATCTTTTGGTCTTCTCTTTATAGAACTTAGAGTTCTCATAAGCTTCTAAGCGGATCTCATCCAGTTCACTGAGTTGGAGCTTTCTTTCTTCACCAGCTTGATCAAGAGCCAAGTTGCAAGTCTTCACAGCCCAATAAGCACGATGCTCAATCTCCACGGGAAGATGACATGCTTTACCAAAGACAACCCGATAAGGAGACATCCCTATGGGTGCTTTGTAAGCAGTTCGATGTGCCCAAAGAGCATCCTCAAGTCTGTTGCTCCAATCTTTCCTGTTAGGCTGCACCATCTTCTCCAAAATCTTCTTTATCTCTCTGTTTGAAATCTCAGCTTGCCCATTTGTTTGGGGGTGATATGGTGTGGAAACTCTATGAACAACCCCGTACTTCTTGAGCATAGCTTGCATGGATCTATTGCAGAAGTGTGTGCCTTGGTCGCTAACAATAGCTCTGGGTATGCCAAACCTGCAAAAAATGTGAGACCTAACAAAATCCATAACAACCCGAGCATCATTAGTCCTGATGGCTTTAGCTTCCACCCATTTAGAAACATAATCAACAGCAAGCAGAATATAAGTAAAACCAAAAGAAACAGGAAAGGGACCCATGAAATCAATACCCCAAACATCAAAAACCTCACAGAACAACATAGGTTGTTGAGGCATCTCTTGTCTCCAAGAAATGGTACCACCTGCTCTCTGACACTGCTCACAAGTACTACAGATCCTCCACGCATCTTTGAAGATGGTGGGCCAATACAATCCACAATCAAGTACCTTCCTTGCTGTTCTTTGGGTACCAAGATGTCCCCCAACTGCAGAGGCATGACAAAACTGAAGGACTGACTCAATCTCATGATCTGGAATGCATCTTCTAATCATCTGGTCATTACAAAATCTCCACAAATAGGGGTCATCCCAAAAATAAAATTTAGCATCACTTTTAAGTTTATCATTTTGAGCTCTAGATGCTAGTGGATGAAAAACAGATGCAACCAAATAATTAACAATATTAGCAAACCAAGGATTGGGGGAAGAAACAGAGATATGCAAAAGTTGTTCATCAGGAAAATCATCCCGAATGGGCATCATATCATCAGCTCTGTCTATTCTACTCAAGTGATCAGCAACCAAATTTTGTGCTCCGCTCTTATAACGAATCTCCAAATCAAACTCTTGGAGCAAGAGCATCCATCTAATCAACCTTGGCTTAGACTCAACTTTCTTCAACAAGAACTTTAGTGCTGCATGGTCAGTGAAAACAACAATTCTAGAACCAAGCAAATAAGATCTAAATTTATCCAGAGCAAATACAATAGCTAAGAGCTCTTTTTCAGTGGTGGTATAATTTGCTTGTGCAACATCTAATGTCCTAGAAGCATAATAAATCACTCTAGGCAATTTGTCTACTTTTTGTGCAAGGACAGCCCCCAATGCATAATTAGAAGCATCACACATTAGCTCAAAAGGGACTGTCCAATCAGGTGCTTGGATGATAGGAGTGGTGGTCAAAGCTTTCTTGAGGCAGTCGAAGGCCTCTTTACATCTTTCATCAAAATCAAACACCACATCCTTTTGCAACAGATTGGATAGTGGAAGGGCCTTCTTGCTAAAATCTTGAATGAACTTGCGATAGAAACCTGCATGACCAAGAAAAGAACGAACCTCTCGCACGCAAGAGGGGTAAGGCAATAGTGAAATAACATCTATCTTGACAGGATCTACCTCTATGCCCTTATTAGAGATCACATGGCCTAGAACTATGCCTTGTTCTACCATGAAATGACACTTCTCATAATTTAGAACAAGGTTAGTTTCTATGCATTTATGCAAAACTCTATCCAGACTATCCAAGCATGCATCAAATGAAGATCCATATACAGTAAAATCATCCATAAACACCTCTATGCAACTTTCCAAAAAGTCGCTAAAAATGCTAACCATACACCGCTGGAATGTACCAGGGGCGTTGCATAGGCCAAAGGGCATCCTCCTATAGGCAAAAGTGCCAAAGGGGCAGGTGAATGTGGTCTTCTCCTGATCCTCAGGAGCAATATGGATCTGAAAGTATCCAGAAAAACCATCAAGAAAACAATAGTGAGATTTACCTGCTAACCGTTCAAGCATCTGGTCAATAAAGGGTAAAGGAAAATGATCATTTCTTGTTGCTTGATTGAGCCTCCTATAGTCAATGCAAACTCTCCAACTGTTCTGCACTCTAGTAGGAATTAACTCATCCCTCTCATTTCTCACCACTGTAATTCCTGTCTTTTTAGGAACTACCTGAACTGGACTCACCCAATGGCTATCAGAAATTGGATATATAATCCCAGCTTGTAGAAGCTTGGTGACCTCTTTCTTCACAACATCAAGAATCACTGGATTGAGTCTCCTTTGTGGTTGCCTCACTGGTTTAGCTCCATCCTCCAAGAGTATTCTATGCATGCACATGGATGGGCTAATACCAGGAATGTCAGCTAAGGTCCAACCAATGGCCTTTTTATGCTTTTTCAGCACTTGTAGCAATTTCTCCTCTTGCTCAGCATCAAGGGAGGTAGAAACAATGACAGGGAGCTTCTCATCATCCTCTAAGTAAGCATACTTGAGGTTATCAGGTAAAGGTTTCAGCTCCAATATAGGTGCCTGCAAAACAGATGGAACCAAAGTAGCAGGCATAGATTCTGCAGCCTGCACTTGAACAATTGGGTTAGTGCAATATGACTCTATATCATGTGGATCAACAATAATATCCAAAAAGTCATCATTGCAAGAACTACACAGTTCATAATCAGTGCATGCATGACAAGTGTGTGAGGCTATCAATGATAAAGAATCAGAATCATGAATAAAATCAGAGATATGCTCATTAATCAACTCATCAAGAAAATCAACATGAAATACAGAATGGTCCTCAGATGGATGCTTCATAGTATCAAAAATATTAAACCGGACCACAATATCATCAAATTCCATGGAAAGTGTGCCAGCATGGACATCAATCTTGGTTCGGGTTGTTCTTAAAAATGGTCTCCCTAAAATAATAGGAACTGTGTTACGGGAGGATCCCTCTTCCATATCTAGTATGTAAAAATCAGCAGGGAATATAAGTTCACCAACCCGAACCAAGACATCTTCTACCAGACCAGCAGGATAAGCAGTACTCCTATTTGCTAATTGAATTACCACACCAGTTGGCTTTAAAGGTCCAATCGACAAAGACATAAAAACAGACATAGGCATGACATTAATTGAAGCTCCTAAGTCTAGCATGGCATTCTCAAATTTATTGTTACCTATGATGCAAGGAACAGTAAATGTACCTGGGTCCTTACATTTTTCAGGAATGTGAGGAATAGGTTTACCTATGAGTGCAGAAACATTTCTGCCCATGCTTATCCTTTCATTACCCTTCAGCTTCCTTTTGTGAGTGCACAACTCCTTTAGGAACTTTGCATATCTTGGAATCTGCTTGATGGCATCAAGTAGAGGTATGTTCACCTCTACCTTTCTAAATGTTTCCAAGATCTCCTTGTCGACCTCTTCCATTTTCTTGCTTTGAATGATATTTGGGGGAAATGGAAGAGGGATGGGAGGTGGTTGTTGTGCTGCACTTGAGGAAGGTGTAGATGCATGAATGTGTCTGCCAATGTCATCAACCTTTTGTAGAGTAGAATCTGGTTTAGAGGTTGCCAATTCAGTCTGCTTTCCTGACCTTAGGGTGATGGCACTCACAATTTTCGGGTTAATCACAGTTTGAGAAGGTAACTTGTCAGAATTCTGCGATTGCAATGTGTTCAACGAAGTAGCCATCTGTCCCATTTGTGTGGTCAGATTCTGAATAGAAGATTCTTGTCTCTAAATAGAAGCTCTGGTTTCTTGTTGGAACTGCATGTTCTGCATTGTCATTTGCCTCACCAACTCTTCCAATGACGGTTCACTAGGTACGGGTGGAGGATTATTAATCACTTGTTGCTGCCTTTGTTGTTGAATTGGTGGGGGAACATAAGGTCTATTATGTCCAACATTGTTGTTCTGAAATGGTGCATGAGGAGGTTGTTGTTGTGTGTGATCAGACCACATGAGATTTGGATGATTTCTCCAACCAGGGTTGTATCTGCTTGAAGATGGATCATAATTTTGCTGTTGTTGATTTGGTCTGTTGTTGTAGATGTTTACAGCATAAGCCTCAGGATGATCAGTAGTTCTTGGCTCAAGCAGAGAAGGACAAACATCATTGTAATGGTCAGGTGAGGTGCAAATGCCACATACTCTTGCCATTGGTTGTTTCTGTTGATTCATGGCTAATTGAGTGACCAATGTGGTGAGGGAATCAATTTTTCGCTCAAGCTTTTCTTGCCTCACCGAATCAGTCCCAACATCATGCACACCTCTCACAATTATGGCATCACTGCTCCTTGCATTGAACTGTTGAGAGTTAGAAGCCATCTTCTCAATCAAACCTCTAGCTTCAAACGAAGTCATGTCTCCAAGTGCACCTCCACTAGCTGCATCAATAATACTCCTGTCCATGTTGTTCAAACCTTCATAAAAATATTGGAGTAGGAGTTGCTCTGAAATCTGATGATGGGGGCAGCTTGCACATAACCTCTTGAATCTCTCCCAATACTCATATAAACTTTCTCCATGTTGTTGCCTGATCCCAGAAATATCTTTTCTGATTGCAGTGGTCCTGGAGGCAGGGAAGAATTTACCAAGGAATGTCCTCTTCAGGTCACCCCAACTTGTGATGGATCCAGGAGCCAAGTAGTACAACCAGTCTTTTGCAGGGCCTTCAAGTGAATGAGGGAATGCCTTCAAACAGATGTGATCCTCTTGGACATCATGAGATTTCATGGTTGAACAGACAATATGGAACTCCTTAAGATGCTTATGAGGATCCTCACCTGCAAGTCCATTAAACTTTGGCAACAAATGGATTAGTCCAGTTTTAAGCACATATGGCACATCCTCATTGGGATACTAGATGCACAAGCTATCATAAGTGAAATCAGGTGCAGCCAGCTCCCTTAATGTCCTCTCACGAGGACCAGGAGGAGTAGGTGGTTGAGCCATATTTTCATAGTACACAGAATTTTCAGAATGCTCAGAATCGGACAATGCAACAGAATGCACAAAATCAGTATATTGCACAGAATGCACAGAAACAGGAATAGAATTAGAAATAGAATCAGAATCAGAAACAGAATCAGGTACACTATGGAAAGGTAAATTTCTACTTTGTCTAACTAACCTATGATATGTTCTATCAATTTCAGGATTTATTGGATGCAAATGGCCTGTATTTCCCCTAGTCATGCATTACAGTCAACAATAGGAAGAAAGTAATGCAGCAGTAATGGAAATTCATGCTATAATTGTAGAATCAACCAAGTATTTGCATCAATAACATCCTAAAATCATATAGAACATGTACAAAAAGTTTCAAGAAAAAATTCAAAGCCTAACTATGTTAAAAATGCAAAACAGTTTCACTATAAACCTTGAAAAATAAAAAATAAACCTTAAAAAATAAAAAAGAAATAGTAAAAAGGGTTTTTTTCGATTTTTGGATTTGGACTGACAGACTACGTGTGTGGCAGTGGGTGTAACTTATTTTTCTACCCCAAATGCATACGTCATATGTCCAATTCTGATATAAGGAGACAAAGTTATCCTAAAAATAAATTTTCAACAATTCACTATTCACCGTAAAGTTGTATCTCATAAACTATAGTTCGGAAAGTGGTTCTGCTTTCTCTGGTGTTCAATGTGGGATGAAAGAAGTGTGGAAACAAAATTTCATGCAAAAATTCCACCCACAGCTATATAAACCAGCAAAACAGAATCACATGAATCATGAAAATTGGCAAAATAGTGAACATTGAACAGTGAACAGTGCATATTAACAGCTTTTTGCACCAATATCAGAATTTTCACCAAAAATGCACTACAGAAATGACTAACTAAACTACACTACACTAAACTAAAATTTATGAAACAACAGAGAACCTTTGTATGAATCGATAATCCCCAGCAGCGGCGCCAAATTTGATCGAGGCCGTACTCGATACAAATAATATAACAATAAAGTATAGTACTATGAAGTGACTCCTAGGTCGTTTCACAAGGATTATCTTTCAGGCAATAGTTCAAACACCTTGTACTCACACACACAAAGGGGGGTTTTGTTCTTTTTATGGTATGAATCTAAAACTAAAACAGAAACAGTAATTAACAGAAAAATGAAACGGCTAAACCCCTTTGGTTTCCTTAATCACAACTCAATCCTCGGTTTCACAGTATCAAAATCATATTCTAATCGTTGAATCCCTAATTTGTTCATAATCAAGTAACTAAGCGATAATCAACTCATAAACAAATTCACACGAACTAAGCATTCATGCACTAGAGAAATGATTCACTAAGCGAAAATCAATTCACAAATCTATTTCTAAGGCATGGAATTAAGCAAACCACAATCAGAATTTGAATAGAAGAAATTGACAAATAAGAAACCGAAATTGCATTAATAACCAAACCTCAAGAGTTGTGATACATTACCAAAGGAGTTTAGTCCAGAAATTTAGCCTTCCATGGAAGGATTAAGCAAAACCGAAAATGGAGAAGAGCAAAAACGAAAATGCATAAACCCTAGGAGAGCAAAAGAGGGAAAACGGGAATAACTATGTTCTAAGGCAAAAAAAAACTAATGTAATGTTAAAGTGTTCCTTCAAAACCGAAATCATGTGTTTAAATGGTGTAAAACGGAAATGGGCCCTAAACAATGGGCCCAAAACCCAAACGGAAATAAAGATCCTAATACAATATACAATCTTCACTTTTGCACACATCATCCACTTGTAATGTCTAAAATGTCATTGGTGCCAAATATGACCTGAAAATGGAATTAGATTTAATTAGACTAAATAATCTCAAATTAACTCATTTTAGGAATAATAGTCCAATAAAGCCCAAAACACTAAACCATGCCAAACAAAGTCAATTAGACACCAAGAATCATTAACAATGGTAAATTAAGGTTATGAATAGTGTGTAATATATGACTCATCAAATACCCCCACACTTAACCCTTTGCACTCCTGGGCAAAATCAAGAATTAATGATATGCTAACCAGTGCACCAAAGTGAGTCATGTAAGTAGATTATTAAAAACTAGAAAATGAAAAATCCTAAAGATGACATACTTCATATTGAATTCTATGAAATGCAAAGAGATGGGCAAAATCAAGCACACAAGAGTAACAAGATCAAAGAATCAAGATATCCATGAAGATCATCCAAACAATTCAAGCATGCAAAGAAACCAATCAAATTAAGAGGTGAGTCACAACAATGATAGATCCTCACAAGATATGCTCTCTAAAGTGTTTACACTCATGTGTTTTAGGTTGTAAGTATTTACACTCAAGGCACTTCATGAAAACAAACACAACCATATGCTTGACAAGTTTCTAACATCAACATCATAAACACATGCACAAAGTGATCAAAAGGACTTTTCAAGGTTGTAATGGGGCCAAGGAAAAGGTGGGATAAATTATGGATATGTAGCTTAAAACCAAGGGAATAGAGGAGCAATGGGGAATAAGTAAAAAGTAAGACAAAATCAACCCAAAATAAGTAAATCATCCTCTAATTCCAATCCTCTCAATCCTCTTTGCCACACTAAACTTTTATTCAAATTTTTTTTTCATCTCATTTGTTTTCGTTTTTTTTTTTTTATTCTTTTGTTTTGTTTCTCTATTTGTTGTTTTTTTTTTTCAATGACACCACACTTATGTACACAATTACATCCAGCTAATGAGTCATAACCAAGAATTATAAACAATGAAGAACAATGCACCCTTACTTAATACCCATTCCCAAAACAATTCCAAAGCTCCAAAATTCCCTAAGGTTAGGATAATCATGGTTTTTCACTTATAGGGTTGTAATGAGCTATATGACAAAGAAATGGTAAAAAGGCTCAAAATGGCTAGCAAAGGATAATTTCATTCAAGGTAGGCTATATGGCATGTGACTTATTCAAAAGAAATGCCTAAATCACTTCAAATTGTGCAATATGTGAATCAAGTATCAACAAGAAACATGTCAAGTTCTAGAGTGCAAGTAATCAAGAGTGCAACAATCACACATGAAAGAATACTAGATGGCATACAACAATCCATCCAAAATTAAGGCTCAAAATCTCACAAGGGACAAGTCTATCACAATTGCTTCAACCTCTCAATTCTCAAAAGTAACTTAGCACACAGAAAATGCATGGATTCACAACACAATATATCAAGAATCAACTAAAAGAAAGCATGAGAGAAAATGCCCAAAATCTAAGCAAAATCTAAGAATCAAAGAAAAGCATGCATCATCAAAAACCTACATTAGTCTCCCCTCACACTTAAACGACACATTATCCCAATGGAGCACAGTCAGAATATCCACGTAGTTATATCAGCAAATGTAATTGGACAAGTGCAATAAAAGTAAAGAAGGAGAGAAAGAAAAACTCCCTGATTCATGGAGGGAGGAAAACCGGTTCAACCAAAGAAACTTCCTCCACAATTTCATCCACAACGGAAGAGTTTGTGAGGAAAGGCTTGAGGCGATGCCCATTGACCTTGAAGATCTTATTTGTGGATTCACTTGATATTTCTACTGCACCATAAGGAAACACATTAGTTACAACAAAAGGACCAATCCACCTAGAACGAAGCTTACCACTCATGAGACCAAGCCTAGAGTTATACAACAACACTTTTTGGCCAACCACAAATTCCTTTCTAGAAATCAAACTATCATGGAATCTTTTGGTCTTCTCTTTATAGAACTTAGAGTTCTCATAAGCTTCTAAGCGGATCTCATCCAGTTCACTGAGTTGGAGCTTTCTTTCTTCACCAGCTTGATCAAGAGCCAAGTTGCAAGTCTTCACAGCCCAATAAGCACGATGCTCAATCTCCACGGGAAGATGACATGCTTTACCAAAGACAACCCGATAAGGAGACATCCCTATGGGTGCTTTGTAAGCAGTTCGATGTGCCCAAAGAGCATCCTCAAGTCTGTTGCTCCAATCTTTCCTGTTAGGCTGCACCATCTTCTCCAAAATCTTCTTTATCTCTCTGTTTGAAATCTCAGCTTGCCCATTTGTTTGGGGGTGATATGGTGTGGAAACTCTATGAACAACCCCGTACTTCTTGAGCATAGCTTGCATGGATCTATTGCAGAAGTGTGTGCCTTGGTCGCTAACAATAGCTCTGGGTATGCCAAACCTGCAAAAAATGTGAGACCTAACAAAATCCATAACAACCCGAGCATCATTAGTCCTGATGGCTTTAGCTTCCACCCATTTAGAAACATAATCAACAGCAAGCAGAATATAAGTAAAACCAAAAGAAACAGGAAAGGGACCCATGAAATCAATACCCCAAACATCAAAAACCTCACAGAACAACATAGGTTGTTGAGGCATCTCTTGTCTCCAAGAAATGGTACCACCTGCTCTCTGACACTGCTCACAAGTACTACAGATCCTCCACGCATCTTTGAAGATGGTGGGCCAATACAATCCACAATCAAGTACCTTCCTTGCTGTTCTTTGGGTACCAAGATGTCCCCCAACTGCAGAGGCATGACAAAACTGAAGGACTGACTCAATCTCATGATCTGGAATGCATCTTCTAATCATCTGGTCATTACAAAATCTCCACAAATAGGGTTTATCCCAAAAATAAAATTTAGCATCACTTTTAAGTTTATCATTTTGAGCTCTAGATGCTAGTGGAGGAAAAACAGATGCAACCAAATAATTAACAATATTAGAAAACCAAGGATTGGGGGAAGAAACAGAGATATGCAAAAGTTGTTCATCAGGAAAATCATCCCGAATGGGCATCATATCAACAGCTCTGTCTATTCTACTCAAGTGATCAGCAACCAAATTTTGTGCTCCGCTCCTATCACGAATCTCCAAATCAAACTCTTGGAGCAAGAGCATCCATCTAATCAACCTTGGCTTAGACTCAACTTTCTTCAACAAGAACTTTAGTGCTGCATGGTCAGTGAAAACAACAATTCTAGAACCAAGCAAATAAGATCTAAATTTATCCAGAGCAAATACAATAGCTAAGAGCTCTTTTTCAGTGGTGGTATAATTTGCTTGTGCAACAACATCTAATGTCCTAGAAGCATAATAAATCACCCTAGGCAATTTGTCTACTTTTTGTGCAAGGACAGCCCCCAATGCATAATTAGAAGCATCACACATTAGCTCAAAAGGGACTGTCCAATCAGGTGCCTGGATGATTGGAGTGGTGGTCAAAGCTTTCTTGAGGCAGTCGAAGGCCTCTTTACATCTTTCATCAAAATCAAACACCACATCCTTTTGCAACAGATTGGATAGTGGAAGGGCCTTCTTACTAAAATCTTGAATGAACCTGCGATAGAAACCTGCATGACCAAGAAAAGAACGAACCTCTCGCACGCAAGAGGGGTAAGGCAATAGTGAAATAACATCTATCTTGGACAGGATCTACCTCTATGCCCTTATTAGAGATCACATGGCCTAGAACTATGCCTTGTTCTACCATGAAATGACACTTCTCATAATTTAGAACAAGGTTAGTTTCTATGCATTTATGCAAAACTCTATCCAGACTATCCAAGCATGCATCAAATGAAGATCCATATACAGTAAAATCATCCATAAACACCTCTATGCAACTTTCCAAAAAGTCGCTAAAAATGCTAACCATACACCGCTGGAATGTACCAGGGGCGTTGCATAGGCCAAAGGGCATCCTCCTATAGGCAAAAGTGCCAAAGGGGCAGGTGAATGTGGTCTTCTCCTGATCCTCAGGAGCAATATGGATTTGAAAGTATCCAGAAAAACCATCAAGAAAACAATAGTGAGATTTACCTGCTAACCGTTCAAGCATCTGGTCAATAAAGGGTAAAGGAAAATGATCCTTTCTTGTTGCTTGATTGAAGCCTCCTATAGTCAATGCAAACTCTCCAACTGTTCTGCACTCTAGTAGGAATTAGCTCATCCCTCTCATTTCTCACCACTGTAATTCCTGTCTTTTTAGGAACTACCTGAACTGGACTCACCCAATGGCTATCAGAAATTGGATATATAATCCCAGCTTGTAGAAGCTTGGTGACCTCTTTCTTCACAACATCAAGAATCACTGGATTGAGTCTCCTTTGTGGTTGCCTCACTGGTTTAGCTCCATCCTCCAAGAGTATTCTATGCATGCACATGGATGGGCTAATACCAGGAATGTCAGCTAAGGTCCAACCAATGGCCTTTTTATGCTTTTTCAGCACTTGTAGCAATTTCTCCTCTTGCTCAGCATCAAGGGAGGTAGAAACAATGACAGGGAGCTTCTCATCATCCTCTAAGTAAGCATACTTGAGGTTATCAGGTAAAGGTTTCAGCTCCAATATAGGTGCCTGCAAAACAGATGGAACCAAAGTAGCAGGCATAGATTCTGCAGCCTGCACTTGAACAATTGGGTTAGTGCAATATGACTCTATATCATGTGGATCAACAATAATATCCAAAAAGTCATCATTGCAAGAACTACACAGTTCATAATCAGTGCATGCATGACAAGTGTGTGAGGCTATCAATGATAAAGAATCAGAATCATGAATAAAATCAGAGATATGCTCATTAATCAACTCATCAAGAAAATCAACATGAAATACAGAATGGTCCTCAGATGGATGCTTCATAGCATCAAAAATATTAAACCGGACCACAATATCATCAAATTCCATGGAAAGTGTGCCAGCATGGACATCAATCTTGGTTCGGGCTGTTCTTAAAAATGGTCTCCCTAAAATAATAGGAACTGTGTTACGGGAGGATCCCTCTTCCATATCTAGTATGTAAAAATCAGCAGGGAATATAAGTTCACCAACCCGAACCAAGACATCTTCTACTAGGCCAGCAGGATAAGCAGTACTCCTATTTGCTAATTGAATTACCACACCAGTTGGCTTTAAAGGTCCAATCGACAAAGACATAAAAACAGACATAGGCATGACATTAATTGAAGCTCCTAAGTCTAGCATGGCATTCTCAAATTTATTGTTACCTATGATGCAAGGAACAGTAAATGTACCTGGGTCCTTACATTTTTCAGGAATGTGAGGAATAGGTTTACCTATGAGTGCAGAAACATTTCTGCCCATGCTTATCCTTTCATTACCCTTCAGCTTCCTTTTGTGAGTGCACAACTCCTTTAGGAACTTTGCATATCTTGGAATCTGCTTGATGGCATCAAGTAGAGGTATGTTCACCTCTACCTTTCTAAATGTTTCCAAGATCTCCTTGTCGACCTCTTCCATTTTCTTGCTTTGAATGATATTTGGGGGAAATGGAAGAGGGATGGGAGGTGGTTGTTGTGCTGCACTTGAGGAAGGTGTAGATGCATGAATGTGTCTGCCAATGTCATCGACCTTTTGTAGAGTAGAATCTGGTTTAGAGGTTGCCAATTCAGTCTGCTTTCCTGACCTTAGGGTGATGGCACTCACATTTTTCGGGTTAATCACAGTTTGAGAAGGTAACTTGTCAGAATTCTGCGATTGCAATGTGTTCAACGAAGTAGCCATCTGTCCCATTTGTGTGGTCAGATTCTGAATAGAAGATTCTTGTCTCTGAATAGAAGCTCTGGTTTCTTGTTGGAACTGCATGTTCTGCATTGTCATTTGCCTCACCAACTCTTCCAATGACGGTTCACTAGGTACAGGTGGAGGATTATTAATCACTTGTTGCTGCCTTTGTTGTTGAATTGGTGGGGGAACATAAGGTCTATTATGTCCAACATTGTTGTTCTGAAATGGTGCATGAGGAGGTTGTTGTTGTGTGTGATCAGACCACTTGAGATTTGGATGATTTCTCCAACCAGGGTTGTATCTGCTTGAAGATGGATCATAATTTTGCTGTTGTTGATTTGGTCTGTTGTTGTAGATGTTTGCAGCATAAGCCTCAGGATGATCAGTAGTTCTTGGCTCAAGCAGAGAAGGACAAACATCACTGTAATGGTCAGGTGAGGTGCAAATGCCACATACTCTTGCCATTGGTTGTTTCTGTTGATTCATGGCTAATTGAGTGACCAATGTGGTGAGGGAATCAATTTTTCGCTCAAGCTTTTCTTGCCTCACCGAATCAGTCCCAACATCATGCACACCTCTCACAATTATGGCATCACTGCTCCTTGCATTGAACTGTTGAGAGTTAGAAGCCATCTTCTCAATCAAACCTCTAGCTTCAAACGGAGTCATGTCTCCAAGTGCACCTCCACTAGCTGCATCAATAATACTCCTGTCCATGTTGTTCAAACCTTCATAAAAATATTGGAGTAGGAGTTGCTCTGAAATCTGATGATGGGGGCAGCTTGCACATAACCTCTTGAATCTCTCCCAATACTCATATAAACTTTCTCCATGTTGTTGCCTAATCCCAGAAATATCTTTTCTGATTGCAGTGGTCCTGGAGGCAGGGAAGAATTTACCAAGGAATGTCCTCTTCAGGTCACCCCAACTTGTGATGGATCCAGGAGCCAAGTAGTACAACCAGTCTTTTGCAGGGCCTTCAAGTGAATGAGGGAATGCCTTCAAACAGATGTGATCCCCTTGGACATCATGAGGTTTCATGGTTGAACAGACAATATGGAACTCCTTAAGATGCTTATGAGGATCCTCACCTGCAAGTCCATTAAACTTTGGCAACAAATGGATTAGTCCAGTTTTAAGCACATATGGCACATCCTCATTGGGATACTGGATGCACAAGCTATCATAAGTGAAATCAGGTGCAGCCAGCTCCCTTAATGTCCTCTCACGAGGACCAGGAGGAGTAGGTGGTTGAGCCATATTTTCAGAGTACACAGAATTTTCAGAATGCTCAGAATCAGACAATGCAACAAAATGCACAAAATCAGTATATTGCACAGAATGCACAGAAACAGGAATAGAATTAGAAATAGAATCAGAATCAGAAACAGAATCAGGTACACTATGGAAAGGTAAATTTCTACTTTGTCTAACTAACCTATGATATGTTCTATCAATTTCAGGATTTATTGGATGCAAATGGCCTGTATTTCCCCTAGTCATGCATTACAGTCAACAGTAGGAAGAAAGTAATGCAGCAGTAATGGAAATTCATGCTATAATTGTAGAATCAACCAAGTATTTGCATCAATAACATCCTAAAATCATATAGAACATCTACAAAAAGTTTCAAGAAATAATTCAAAGCCTAACTATGTTAAAAATGCAAAACAGTTTCACTATAAACCTTGAAAAATAAAAAATAAACCTTAAAAAATAAAAAAGAATTAGTAAAAAGGGTTTTTTTCGATTTTTGGATTTGGACTGACAGTCTATGTATATGGCGGTGGGTGTAACTTATTTTTCTACCCCAAATGCATATGTCATATGTCCAATTCTGATATAAGGAGACAAAGTTATCCTAAAAACAAATTTTTAACAATTCACTATTCACCATAAAGTTGTATCTCATAAACTATAGCTCGGAAAGTGGTTCTGCTTTCTCTGGTGTTCAATGTGGGATGAAAGAAGTGTGGAAACAAAATTTCATGCAAAAATTCCACCCACAGCTATATAAACCAGCAAAACAGAATCACATGAATCATGAAAAGTGGCAAAATAGTGAACAATGAACAGTGAACAGTGCACATTAACAGCTTTTTGCACCAATATCAGAATTTTCACCAAAAATGCACTACAGAAATGACTAACTAAACTACACTACACTAAACTAAAATTTATGAAACAACAGAGAACCTTTGTATGAATAGATAATCCCCAGGCAGCGGCGCCAAATTTGATCGAGGCCGTACTCGATACAAATAATATAACAATAAAGTATAGTACTAGGAAGTGACTCCTAGGTCGTTTCCAAGGATTATCTTTCAGGCAATAGTTCAAACACCTTGTACTCACACACACAAAGGGGGGTTTTGTTCTTTTTATGGTATGAATCTAAAACTAAAACAGAAACAGTAATTAACAGAAAAATGAAACGGCTAAACCCCTTTGGTTTCCTTAATCACAACTCAATCCTCGGTTTCACAGTATCAAAATCATATTCTAATCGTTGAATCCCTAATTTGTTCATAATCAAGTAACTAAGCGATAATCAACTCATAAACAAATTCACACGAACTAAGCATTCATGCACTAGAGAAATGATTCACTAAGCGAAAATCAATTCACAAATCTATTTCTAAGGCATGGAATTAAGCAAACCACAATCAGAATTTGAATAGAAGAAATTGACAAATAAGAAACCGAAATTGCATTAATAACCAAACCTCAAGAGTTGTGATACATTACCAAAGGAGTTTAGTCCAGAAATTTAGCCTTCCATGGAAGGATTAAGCAAAACTGAGAATGGAGAAGAGCAAAAACGAAAATGCATAAACCCTAGGAGAGCAAAAGAGGGAAAACGGGAATAACTATGTTCTAAGGCAAAAAAAAACTAATGTAATGTTAAAGTGTTCCTTCAAAACCGAAATCATGTGTTTAAATGGTGTAAAACGGAAATGGGCCCTAAACAATGGGCCCAAAACCCAAACGGAAATAAAGATCCTAATACAATATACAATCTTCACTTTTGCACACATCATCCACTTGTAATGTCCAAAATGTCATTGGTGCCAAATATGACCTGAAAATGGAATTAGATTTAATTAGACTAAATAATCTCAAATTAACTCATTTTAGGAATAATAGTCCAATAAAGCCCAAAACACTAAACCATGCCAAACAAAGTCAATTAGACACCAAGAATCATTAACAATGGTAAATTAAGGTTATGAATAGTGTGTAATATATGACTCATCACCCACATATGTCCGTATGTATCAATTCTAAGACGTCCGAAGCTCTATATGCACCAGTTTTCGATTGTTTGGTCTGTTTACCTTTTATGCACTTAACACAAACCTTATGGTCTGTGAAGTCAATGGAATCCAAGATCCCATCTGACACAAGACGCTCAATTCTCTTTTGAGAAATGTGACCTAGGCGCTTGTGCCATAATGCACCTGAATTATTATTATCAATTTTACGTTTAGTACCACGTGATTCCACATTCAAGGTTTCGCTATAATCAGCTACAGTATTCAACATATAAAGGTTATCATTCATCATAAGAGTACCTGTTCCAACAATATTTGAATTTAAAGACAATTTAACCGAATTGTTTCCAAATGAACAATAATAACCAAATTTGTCCAAATAAGAAACATAAATTAAGTTCCGTCTTAAAGACGGTACAACAAAGGTGTCTTTCAAATCCAAATATAAACCAGTACTTAAAACTGACTGAATTGTGCAGGAAGAGAAATTAAAACCAGATGGATGAGCAAGTCTTCCGACATCTCAAGCTTAAGAGCCTTCAGCTTTGAGACAATGTTGGACATTCCCATAATATGTTCCCTTATATTTCCCTTGCCTTGATACCTCATGGAAATCAAGTTCTGTAACAGAGTACTTGTTTCTGCCTTATCGCTTTTTGCAAAGCGCTTTTCTATCTCAGCAAGGAAAAATTTGGCACTTGTCGTCTTATCAGAGACAGTACCCCTTAAGACTTCTAGAATACCGCGCTTAATGATCATGAGACACATGCGATTGGAGCGCTCCCACTTCTCATAATCCTTCCTCTCTTCAGAGGTGCTGGATTCTAAAAGAGGAGGTGGTTGCTCTACCCTTAATGCATAGTCCAGATCCATGCAGCCAAGAACAATTTCCATGTTCTCTTTCCAGTCCTCAAAATTTGTTCCATTGAGAACCGAAACCGAATTCAGATTTGCAGATATAGAAGCAATAGTTGGTTCTAAATAGAACAAAAAACAATATATTAAAACATGCTCACAACTCAAAATCATCAATATGCTATAAACAATGGTATGTCCCAATCAAGATACCTAGCGCACCATTAATATCAAGTCTTTGGACAGTAATATTAACTGCAAGTGGTACTCTTGTTGCAATGATCAACATTGATAATAAGACATGTCAACGGATGAACCCCTCTTTGGATTGATTCATCAGTCACATGTATAAAACTGAATAATTATCACATGTTTATCATCGCCAGTGTGCATGATCTTCGGCCAAACATTAACTTTCCTTAAGGCCAGCTAATATCCACATGAATAACCACACACACCAACATCTAATATTCTTTATGAGTTATATCCATGAAAGAGGTCACTTGGGCGACATTCCACTTCAATTGGCTCACTTGAAATAACAGACAACTCAGCGGGTAACCATATCATAACCATGTTTAATGCATAAAGATACCAAAGCCCCAAAATTTTCTTGAAAAAAGACCCCAAAAGTGTCCCTGAATCTCGCTTGAGCGAGGGGGTCTCGCCTGAGCGCCAGGGGTCTCGCTTGAGCGAGAGGGGTCTCGCTTGAGCGAGAACCCAACCATTTTTGTCGTAGCTACTGCCTCAACGTCGCTTGAGCGACAGGTGTCTCGCTTGAGCGAGAACCCTTCGTCTACCCGAGGGTTTTGACGAAGATGAAGGTTCACCATCGGGTTTTTTCGCAAAATTCACCCCAAAACAGCCAAAAAATACATTATGATTGCTATTGTTTCAAAATAATGTTATTACAATCATCAATTTTGCAAAACAAAACCCAATTTGGGGAAAACATGAACAACATCATACAAAACCCAAATTTCACATATGAACCAAATTGGGGTGGCTCTGATACCACTTGTTGGATATTTCTGATTAATCCTAATCGTATCCCCGAAACAGAATGATTAGGACATTGTTCCGAAACCAAATGTTTATGCCCATACATAAACCCTAATGGAACAATCCTAATCCAGACCGAAGAAAACCCCAATTGGTTTCATAGTGAAGAAGAAAGCGCATACCTTGGTTAGCCATTCCGAATGCTCCGAGGTATGTGGGTTGTAGGATGTTTCGGTTGCTAGAGCCTGATGGTTTTCCGTTCGCTCCGCTAGAGGGGAATCCAGAGAGAACGAGAGTGCTCCTGATGTTCCTTTTTGTCAAAATGAGAACGAAAGGCTCTTAGCTTACCTTATGCCTTTCCCCTTTTCTTTATATATTGGTTTTGTGACATAAGTCACATATCCTCATAAACCAATCCTTATAACATCAGTTACTCAATAAAACCCGTTGCTCTGCAACTGGGGACCATAACCCATAAAGGTAACATTAACGGTTACCACTTAAGTTGCAATATTCTAATTCAGTCCCTTCATCAAACTAGAAATTGCCCGAAGGTATCTACACTCATAATATTTCATGACACATATGCCCTTAGCCACCAAATTAATCCATAAAACCATTTTATATATATTGGCTAAATACATAATGGCTATAATACAATTATAGAATTATATTTGTGACCTATAAATTGTTAGAAATTCCAACATAATAATCATAATTAATTGATATAACCAACAGTAAAAATAAATAATTAGATAATGAATTGATTAAGTATTAATTATAAAGGTTAAAAATGTTTTAAGCATATCATTTTAATGAGTTTAAGAGGAAGGTCGTGATTTATGTTGCATCTTTCCTCTTGTTTCGTATTAATAAGCGATGGTGATTTGTGTTGTATCATTTTTTTAAGTGTTGTATTTGTCATTTCCCAACAGAGAGAAACTATTCATTATCAATATTGTCTCTTTGCTCTTAATCCTATTAACTAATTATTAAAATCATCAATCTATTAAAATTTAATTTGGGAATTTAATACTAAGTTTTTACACTTTACTTTGGGTTAAGAAGCAATCACAATCATTCCAGTTTCCATTAGACATACACATCAATTCTCAAAGTTCTAGGAGTGTATAATTAGCCATGAATTGTGTGTTGACGTAAATAGAGTTTTCAGAGGCTCCCCAATAAAGACATGACATGCATTAACCATTTATATTACCCCTCAAATGCCTAATAGTTGGAGTTCAACTTTATGTGTGTCCTATGAGTGGAGATTTTATATACCACAATTTCTCTATCTCTCTATACTAAGCCAATGAAATTATGTCAACTAATAAAATAATACTAATAATTTTTTTATCATCTATCAAGAAATAATAACTACTATTAGTTGGCATGATTACGTTAGATTGGTATAGTGAGATAGAGAAATTATGATATAGAAGATCTCCACTCGTGTCCTATGCCCGACAACTCAATATGCTTGACATCATTTTATTGGTATGCTTGTTCCGCATGTTGTGCAAAAAATCATTGGTGATATAAAAGAGGACTTTCTACTCGTCGTAAGTTACATGATGTTTGTTTAAATATGACATTTGTATCTCAAATCGAACCACAATCATCTAATTACCAACGCTTTTATTTCGAATTTTAAGTGGACAATTTCAGTTTTTTTAATACTCAAATTAATTATTTTAAAAACCTTTCCTCCCTTACTGTTAGGGATAAAGCGCAATGCGGAAGCACAAGATCAGATCAATTGAGAACAAAAGAAAGGCAAGAAAAATAAGACACAAGATTTAACGTGGAAAAAACCCCTCAGTATGAGAGTTAAAAAACCACGGGCGCTCAAGAGCAAAATTCCACTAAGTAAAAAGGGAGAGTACAATAAATCCTCTTATAGTAACGAGGATAAAGAACAATATTTAATCTCACAAATACTCTTTCAAATGGAACAAGAATTCTCACCAAAATACACTTGTGTAGGAAATCTAAAACTCTCTGTAATTTTGATGTTATGATAATATGCCATAGCATTGCCCTTTTATAGGCAAGTGAATAAGAGAGAAAAATCTTATATTATTTAATAAGATTTAATATACATATGAGAGGCACAAACTTCTCAACAATGCAATCAAGAATCTTATTAAATAATATTTAATAAGATTTAATATATATGAGAGGCACAAACTTCTCCCTTACATTTTTAGTAGTAGAGAGGAATACATTTCATCCCAAAGGAAGAGGTAGGGATCAGAGAAGAGAAAAATGTAGAAAGGAGTGAGAAAGGAAGAGAACATCTTTAGTCTCATGGGTGATATGACCCATCTTTTCAGCATCACTACGCAAAATTTACATTTAATAATGGTCATTCAACATCGCTTGTTAGTAGAACAATGTTAAATGTAATGCGGAAGAGAACTAATAACGCTCGTTGAATCAAACACTGTTAAATTTATTTAGCAAATACACATTCAACAACACTTGCTACAACAAACGCTCTTGAATGTTTGCCTCAAATATTAAACAACGTTCTTTGAAGCATATGCTATTGATTTGCATAGATTCAACATCGCTCTTTGTAGTGAGTGTTGTTGAAACTTGTATCTTTTCATGATTTTGCATACTTTTTAAGCAAAAAGTAAATGAATATTAACATATATTTATATTATGATTAAATTAGATAATTGATACATTTTCTAATCTCAAATCAATCTATGAATCTTTAATAATAACTTCAAAATATTTCTAGCACTAACATTAATAATCAACAAACTCAATGAAGCAATGATTGTTGAGTGTATATTCGCCTATTATATTTAATAGCTCTTGCTTTAATGAGTATTGTTAAATATCGTGGGCGAAAAAATAGTCAACAATAGTTTGTTGAAGTGAGCGTTATTGAATGTCAACAACACTCACTTTAATGAGCACTATTAAATGTCAAGTATCAATAACGCTCACTACAACAAGCACTATTGAATAATACGAGTATTTAAAACTTAAAGCCTGATTCATTTCCCTATGCACTTTCAAACTTGTTCCCACAGAGAAAACCTCATACACTCATAAAATCTAATACACTCAGATAACCTCCATTCACTCAAAAAACTTCAACAATAGATTCTCACAGTGGTGACGATGCTACCCCACAAAGTAAAATATGTACTTCACGTTGAATAACTACCATGAAGAAGGTTATCCGCGCAAGAAGTAAAAAAACCATGTTACATGTTGAACAGAATGCAAAGGGCCAACTATTAAACATGAAAGATGACAATACATTGGTAAGCTACATTGGAGTTATAGTTAGACAACACGTGTCAATATCATTTAGCTCTTGGAATGATAAAATGTTAAATAACGTGAAATATATCATCTGAAATGATATAACATAAGTTACAAATATTACCCTATATTGTATTCATATTCCTTTAGATATAACAATGAGGTTTCATGCAATGGTTTTGATGTTCTATTTATGTGTTTTCATGCAATGTTTTGATATGTATTAACTGTATAGTTATGATATCTCAAGCTAGAGTGCTCTTTGTTTTGACAAGGCTCTTTGTAACACCCCAAATTTTGTAGCTTAGCTTCTATCCATTTCTAGCTCGAGCCAGAGGAGCTAGCTCAAGCTAGAGTGCTTATGTCCATTTCTTGCTCGAGACAGAGGAGCTAGATCAAGCTATAGTCCTAAAAATTTTGTATCTGTGTCTCTCGCCCGAGCGAGAGCGAGCTGTGTTTGCTGCAGGTCTCGCCCAAGCAAGAGAGCGCTCGCTCGAGTGACAATCTAAGGGTTTCAACACGATTTTGCAATGGATTTCTCGCCCAAGCAACCAATCCTTCGTCCAACCGAGGCTACGCAACTATAAAAGTGGAAAAGGGGATCCAAAATCCCTAATCTTCATTTTCTTTCTCCTTCTTTCACTCCCAACGGCGGCTACCCTTAGAATCTGATTATCTCCTCCACTAAACCATAAAAACCCATCAACCCTCTTCCTTTTACTTCTTAACGGCGATATTGGTGGCTATAGGAGGTGAAAAGAGAGATTTAAAGGTGGAAGGAGATGGTGGGAGATGTTTCTCTTTTGCGAAACAAAGGAGCTTACGTGAACCTAGATGTGGTAGAAGACCATTGTGGCTTAGAGTATTTCATTAAAGTTATCTTCTCCGATTTCTCTCAAGAATCGAAGAATTTTATTGGATAGAAAGTCCCTTGGAAGCTTGTTCTTCCATGTGAGAGTCTTTAATCTTCCATGAAGATGTATTTAGCTATAGACATGGAAATAGTAATCTTGATTCTATTTGGTGTAGTAATCTTGACTTGCCCTATGTGGTATCTGTAACACCCCAAATTTTAAGTCTTTAAAATTATAGTATCAGTCCTCGGATCCTCACTTGAGCGAGAGGTACTCGCTTGAGCGAGAAAGGTTCACCTGGGAGGGTGAAATCCTGGGCTATACTTGGCAATTTTGGGTAATATAATCGATTACACAGTCCTGGTAATCGATTACATGTTGATTAAAAGCATCAGATATGTACATCTGACACAATGTAATCGTTTACACCATGTTGGTAATCGATTACATCGCGACGATGCCTCTGTAATTTACACTGTGTGATCGATTACACACTTCTGGTAATCGATTACATCGTATTAATGTAATCGATTACACCATGTTGGTAATCGATTACATCGCGACGATGCCTCTGTAATTTACACAGTGTAATCGATTACACTATACTTGTAATCGATTACACTTATCGCTGTGTCTATAAAATAGAAACCCAAAACACATTTTAGGGTTAGAACTTTGAAGAGAAGAGAGAGAAGAGAGCTTTTCAAGAGCAAAGAGCCTTAGGACTCATCTTAGAGCTTGAGAAGAGGTAAACCTCTTGTTCCTAACTCTTCTTCTTCATCTCTAACTTGTTTTGGGTATGTTGGATTTATTTTCAAAACATGAGAAACCATGGAAACTCATTCTTTAGAGTTATGGTTCGTTTTATGTTGTTTTTATCTTGTAAACTCTTGATTTAGAGATAGTATCTCAAGAATGGAAAGAGTTGTGGGTTGATTCATGAAAACCCCAAAAACCCTAAAAGTGAAAATGTGGTAAAAGGAGAGAATGAGTAAAATGCTAGAGGTAGAAGATGAGTTTACCCCCAAATATTGAAATATGAGATGTTATGCATGTTTTAGATGGTTGAATAATGATGATGAATATTTTGTATGATTAAATGATGCAATAAAAGTTGTTTATGTGATATTTGGAATAAATGACTAACATTGTGTTATGTGGTGGGATGAGGAAAGATCCTAAGGTTGGAGGTGGTGTCGGTAGAACTCGAGAAGTTGCCAAGAACCGAACCCCAATACTCACCAAGGTAAGGATAAGTCTTTAATGTTGCATTTGAAATAGAAAATGTGTATTTTCTGGTTATGCAAAGACTAAGTTGTAAATTACGCATTTAGTATGAACATATATGGGTGTGTTTATACTAAAGTAGGCGTAGATTTACGGAAAAGGAAAATGTGGGTATTTTCTGGTTATGAAATGATCGAGTTGTGAATTACGCATTTAGTATGAACATATATGGGTGTGTTTATACTAAAGTAGGCATAGATTTACGGAAGATGGAAAAGGTGTGTGTTTCCTGGCCATGCAATAATTATATTGTAAATCACGTATTTAGTATAAACAGATATGGAGTGTTTATACTAAAGATGACGTGGATTTACGGGAAATGATTGATCGCAAATCGATGGAAGGAAAAATATATTTTTAGCCGACCATAAATGGTTAGCGACTTCAGCCCGAGTTTATGAGGCAACACTTCGGCCCGAGTTTATGAGGCAACACTTCGGCCCGAGTTTATGAGGCAACACTTCGGCCCGAGTTTATGAGGCAACACTTCGGCCCGAGTTTATGAGGCAACACTTCAGTCCGAGTTTATGAGGCAACACTTCGGCCCGAGTTTATGAGGCAACACTTCGGCCCGAGTTTATGAGGCAACACTTCGGCCCGAGTTTATGAGGCAACACTTCGGCCCGAGTTTATGAGGCAACACTTCGGCCCGAGTTTATGAGGCATGTTTTCTTTATAAAAGAGATGAGAATTTGTTTTCAGCAAACCCTAAGGGGTGTAGCGACTTCGGCTCGAGTTTATGTAGCAACACTTCAGCCCGAGTTTACGCGGCATGTTTTCTTTATAAAAGAGATGAGAATTTGTTTTTAGCTAACCCTAAGGGGTGTAGCGACTTCGGCTCGAGTTTATGTAGCAACTCTTCAGCCCGAGTTTACGCGGCATGTTTTCTTTATAAAAGAGATGAGAATTTGTTTTTAGCTAACCCTAAGGGGTGTAGCGACTTCGGCTCGAGTTTATGTAGCAACACTTCGGCCCGAGTTTACGCGGCATGTTTTCTTTATAAAGGAGATGAGAATTTGTTTTTAGCTAACCCTAAGGGGTGTAGCGACTTCGGCTCGAGTTTATGTAGCAACACTTCGGCCCGAGTTTATGAGGCGTGTTTTATTGGTAAAAAGGATGAGAATCTGCTTTTAGCTAACCCTGAGGGGTGTAGTGACTTTGGCTCAAGTAATTCAGCAAGACAAAATGAATTTCGGAAATGGTTTACTAACCCTTTTCTAATGTGGATTATCTTATAATGACATTTATTGAATTAACGACTTACTCCTTTGTGTGTTTTGTACTTTTGTCATTGATAATCCCATTGCAGGTAAATAGATGAATAGAGTATGCTAGTTCGGGAGCTTTAGGAGCTTTAGACGTTGGATTCACTATTTATGTTTTTGTATCTTAAATGACTACTTGCGGATTTAAATGATTGTAATCATAGCTAACCATTAGTCGGATATTTGTAACTGGGTGTATGGTTATTTCGGAGAACTATACTTATGGGGTCTCATTATCCGTGAGACATTACGAATATGAATTATGTTTTTCTGTCAAATCAAGTGTAGGTGATTATGGAATTTGAAAGTATGATAGTAACTGTAGGAAAATGCATGCAAAATGATTAAAATGAATGAAAAAATTTCAAGGGTAGAAAATCGGGTCGTTACAGTATCGCAATCTTGACCCTATGTGGTGTAGTATAAATCTTGACTTGCCCTATGTGGTATAACAAATCTTGACTTGCCCTATGTGGTATAATACATCTTGACTTACCCTATGTGGTATAATAAATCTTAACTTGCCCTATGTGGTATAATAAATCTTGACCCTATGTCGTATTTTATTGCTTCTGAAGTATTGTATTGCCTTCAGGTATTGAATTGCCTTAGTGTGTTGTGATTGACTATGGTACTGTGATTTTGATAAAGATTGGGTTGGTTGAATTTCATAAGTAAGATATGATAGATATACTAATTGAAGATGTGAATATCCTACTGTATAAGATATTGACTGCGTGCATCATTTGTATATGTCTGATATTATTGATTTTAGTTGTTGTATAGGTTGCATCACTTTAATGTTATTGCTCTATATAATTTCACACTATGGTCGCCGCAATTGGTTCTTACTCCCTTCTGTGTTTTCTTTGTCTATGCTATATATACGAGTTCAGGTTGTTGCTGATGCGCCTTGGATATCCGTTGATGGAAGTACAGACTAGAGCAATTTGATTTATGTATTAAGAAAATATTTGCTTAAGGCATGTGGTATAAGAAATATGTTAGAGTAACTCCTTTTGTATATATGACATCTTTCTAAAATTGTGATGAGACTAGATTAGTGTCTTTAAGAAGTTATATATTTGCAAAAGGGATAATGGTATAGATCATGGAATTGAAGTTGAGTGTATTGACACATTTTTTATGTAAAGATATTATGGAATATTTCCGCATTTTGAAATGATAAAACTTAATTAATATTTTGAATCTACTCTGATCTTCTAATTTCAGTTAAGTAATTTCTATCAAAAATATTCACTTCATTTTCCTGAATAAAGTTTTTAATTTTTCTTGGAGTATAAAATTGGGACGTTACAATTATGGTATCAGAGCAGTTCTTTCCTATCTGGCTTGGGGTATGGTCTCATAAACTATTTCTCAGTGTGACTCTGAGGTGTCTACTTGTTTGTTTTGTCATGATTTTCGCCTTATTTTATGATGCATTTTCTTTGTTATGACAATTACAATTTCTTATTGTGTGAATTCCCTGTTGAATTTCTTGCTGTAGACTTCTGGTTGTGAACTTCTCCTTGAATATTTTGTTGTGAATTCTTGATGAAGTTCTTGTTGTAAACTTCTTGTTGGGTTCCTTGTTGTGAACTTCTCGTTGAACTTCTTGCTGTGACGCTTCTTGTTGAATTTCTTGTTGTGAATTCCTCGTTGAATTTCTTGCTCTGAACTTCTGGTTGTGACCTTCCTATTGAATTTATTGATGTGAAAGTTCTTGTTGAAATTTCTCATGGTGGAGTTCTTGTTGTGAGCTTCTTGTTGAATATGTTGTTGTGAACTTTATTTTACTATTATCATTAAGATAATTGAAGAGAAACGTTTAAAATAGCTTCCTTCTTTAGTTTACTCATATGTCTTCATTGTTAAGGTTGAAAAGGAATTGGACTGGTGATCATTCGTCATACGATCCAATGGAGGACTGTGAATCTTGTTCACATCATAAGAATACAAAACTTTTGGAAAAAAATATATTCTATATCTTGGAAATTGGATTTTGAATCCGATTGTGGATATTATAGAAATTGAAAATGCGTAAAAGTGTAATATAATATTTTCTTGTCATTGATAACTTACTTTATTGAGAATAATAATAGTCTCTTTAATTGGAATACAAAATTGATGCTCATTACAAGCTCGTGTTATAGGAGATTAGAGGTAGAGTGAGCAGACATTATGGGTCTTCTGCTAAGCTCTGCTGATTTTTGATATTGAAAGAATGTTGGCTCTTGCTAGTGTTAGAATATTGTATATCATGAAAACATGTATGCTGTAAAGACCCAAATTCTACCATTGAATTTTTTTTCCATATTTTATTCCTTTTTCATGCATTTTCCTATAACTTATGATTGCAAATTCAACAACCTCATTTTAAATCTTGTAAGGACCCAAATTCTACCCCTTGAAATTTTTTCCTTATTTTAATCCACTTTCATGCATTTTTCTATAAATTACATTTACCAAGAAAATAACCTTACTTGAAAATCTCACTTTCCCTTTCGCACTCGATCCTTGAACCAATAACGACACGCACATTCATTGGACAGAAAAACATAATTCATATTAATGCCGCTTAGTAACTACCGCATACAACTAGCTATGAGTTTCCAAAACACCCATAGCTACAAATATCCAGAGTTACTATTATCCATGGTTCCTAACATATACAAAATCAGGCCCATGATTACAAATAGTTAGTTCAGAAGTACAATCAAATAGATTACAAAAGAATGGGAGCAAAGACATTCAAAATAAAAGCCTCTAAGCTCCAAAATCAAAACACCCTTACGTCGTCCACCTACCTGCAAAGATATTAACATTGACCATACACAGAAAACACAAAGGAGTAAGTCGTTAACGTAATAAATGTCAATGTACGTTAATCCACATTTTAATAAGATTAAGTAAACAATTTAAAGTTAAATACACTTAAAACCATTTCCATCGTTTATACTTTTGAAAATCATGCTATATAACTTGAGCCAAAGTTTGCTACATCGCTTGAGCCAAAGCCGCTACACCACTTAAAGGTAACTAAAAACACATTTCCCTTTTCTTTTTGAAAACATGCTACATAACTTGAGTCAAAATTTGCTACATCGCTTGAGCCAAAGCTTGCTACATCGCTTGAGCCAAAGCTTGCTACATCGCTTGAGCCAAAGCTTGCAACATCGTTTGAGCCAAAGCTTGCAACATCGCTTGAGCCAAAGCTTGGTACATCGCTTGAGCCAAAGCTTGCTACATCGCTTGAGCCAAAGCTTGCTTCATCTCTTGAGCCAAAGCTTGCTACATTGCTTGAGCCAAAGCTTGCTACATCGCTTGAGCCAAAGCTTGCTACATCGCTTGAGCCAAAGCTTGCTACATCGCTTGAGCCATAGCTTGCTACATCGCTTGAGCCAAAGCTTGCTACATTGCTTGAGCCAAAGCTTGCTACATCGCTTGAGCCAAAGCTTGCTACACTACTTGAGCCAAAGTTTGCTAAATTACTTGAGTCAAAGTTTGCTACATCGCTTGAGCCAAAGCTTGCTACATCACTTGAGCCAAAGTCGCTAACCAATCAAGGTCGTCTAAAACGAGTTTTCTTTTCATTGATACACCAGCAATTCATAAACAGTAAATCCACACAATCATTATTACAATCATACTCATATATGTTTATAATAAATAAGCGATTCACAACTTGATCATTATCCACAACCAGAAAATCCACACATTTTCCATTACAATACGCAAGTTAAAGACTTATCCTTACCTCGGTGAGTGTTGGGTTTGGTTCTTGGTAATTTCGCAAGTTCCACCGACGCCTCCAACCTTGGGATCTTTCCTCATTCCCACCATATAACACAATGTTAGTCATTTATTCCAAATAACACATAAACAACTCATATTGCATCTTTAACCATACAAGAGAGTTAACACATTTTCAATGTTTCTAAACTACTTTCATTATAAGTTTACCAACATCTAAAACATACATATTCATCTCATATTTCAACATTAGAGTGCATACTCATCTTTTGAAAACGTTAGCTAAAACACCACTTAAGGTTAGCTAAAACAAATTTCCCTTTTCTTATACACACCACTTAAGGTTAGCTAAAACAGATTTCCCTATTCTTTTGAAAACGTCCTATATAACTTGAGCCAAAGTTTGCTACATCGCTTGAGCCAAAGCTTGCTACACCGCTTGAGCCAAATCTTGCTACATCGCTTGAGCCAAAGCTTGCTACATCGCTTGAGCCAAAGCTTCCTACATCGCTTGAGCCAAAGCTTACTACATCGCTTGAGCCAAAGCTTGATACATCGCTTGAGCCAAAGTTTGCTACATTACTTCAGCCAAAGTCGCTAACCAATCATGGTCGGCTAAAAACGAGTTTTCTATTCATTGACACTCCATCAATTCATAAACATTAAATCCACACCGTCATTATTACAAACATACCCATATATGCTTATAATAATTAAGTGGTTCACAACTCAATTCATTATCCACAACCAGAATGTCCATGCCTTTTCTATCACAATGCAAAAGTTAAGACTTATCCTTACCTCAGTGAGTATTGGGTTTGGTTCTTGGCAACTTCGCAAGTTCCACCGACACCGCCTCCAACTTTAGGATTTTTCCTCATTCCCACCATATAACACAATGTTAGTCATTTATTCCAAATATCACATAAACAACTTATATTGCATTATTTAACCATACAAGATATTCATCATATTTTTAATGTTTCTAAACTACCCTTATCATAAGTTTATAACCATCTAAAACATACATATTCATCTCATATTTCAACATTAGAATGCATACTCATCTTCTACCTCTAGCATTTTATCCATTTTCCACTTTAACCACATTTTCACTTTAGGGTTTTGGAGTTTTCATGAATCAACCCACAAACCCTTTCCATTCTTGAAATACTAACTCTAAACCAAGAGTTTACAAGATAAAAACAACATAAAATGAACCATAACTCAAAAGGGTGAGTTTCCGCCAATCGCTCCAAAGAATACCTCATGTTCATAGGCAGAAAATGGGCAGATTTAGTTAACCGATCCACTATCACCCATATCGAGTCATACCCTTTCTAAGTCTTCGGAAAACCCAATACAAAATCCATGGAGATACTATCCCACTTCCATACGGGAATTTCTAGGGATTGTAACTCTCCAGCTGGTCGCTGATGCTCAATCTTGGCTTTCTGACATACTAAACAACTCGAGACATACAAAGCCACATCCCTCTTCAACCCAGACCACCAAAACCACTTCTTGAAATCTTGGTACATCTTTGTAGTTCCCGGGTGAAAACTCATCTTGCTCTTATGGGACTCCTCTAAAATAATCTTCCGTAATTTCTCATCACGAGGCACACAAACTCTCCATTTGTAACGCAACATTCTACTAGGGTCCGATGCGAAATCAGTTTCCTTACCACTTAGCATTAAATCTCGTTTAGCCTTTAGTTCGATATCCTCAACTTACATTACCCGGATATGATCAAACAGTTCATTAGTGACCTTAAGCATTTCTAATATCATATTATGATGCCTTATTTGAACGTCCAAGTTCATATCCCTGAACTCTTCAATCAGTTTCCCTTCTCTAACCATCAAATCCGACATGTGTAAAGACTTCCGACTTAGAGCATCGGCCACCACATTGGCCTTTCTCGGGTGATACTGTAACCCAAAATCGTAATCCTTAAGGAATTCCATCCACCTTCTCTGTCTCATATTCAATTCCTTTTGATGAAACAGGTACTTCAAACTCTTGTGGTCGCTGTATACCTCAAATCTTATGCCATAAAGATGGTGTCTCCAGATCTTTAAGGCAAAGACCACTACAGCTAATTCCAAATCGTAAGTAGGGTAGTTTTGCTCATGCGTTCTCAACTACCGCGAAGCATAAGAAACAACATTCCCTTCCTGCATCAACACACAACCCAAACCTTGCTTGGAAGCATCACAATAAACACTGAAATCCCGATCAGTACAAGGAAGAACCAACACTAGTGCTGTAGTCAACCTTCGTTTCAACTCTTGAAAACTTTCTTCACAACGGATTGTCCACTCATAAGGTTCCCCTTTTCTTGTGAGTCGAGTCAAAGGTAATGCCAATTTCGAAAATCCTTCTATGAACTTCCGGTAATAACCGGCCAAACCTAGAAAAATCCGGATCTCAATAACTGACTTGGGTACTGCCCATTCCATAACCGCCTCTACCTTAGAAGGGTCTACTGCTACTCCTTCCTTAGATATTACATGTCCAAGAAATTTTACCGATTCCAACCAGAAATCACATTTGGGCAGCTTCGCACACAATCGATTCTTACTCAGAAGATTTAGAACAGTTCTCAGGTGCTCTGCATGTTCCTCTCAGCTTTTTGAGTAAACCAAAATGTCATCAATAAATACAACTACGAATGAATCCAAATACGGATGGAAAATCCGATTCATGTAGTCGGTAAATATTACTAGGGCATTCGTTACACCAAAAGGCATGACCAAATACTCAAAATGTCTATACCTTGTCCTAAAAGCAGTTTTAGGAATATCTTCTGACTTCACACGAAGTTGGTGGTAACCTGACCGAAGATCAATCTTTGAAAACACTACCGCTCCTCTCAACTGATCCATCAAGTCATCAATCTGAGGCAACGAATACTTGTTCTTAATAGTAACCTTGTTCAACTACCTATAGTCGGTACACAACCGCATACTACCATATTTCTTCTTAACCAACAAAACAGGTGCACCCCACAGCGAGACACTAGGACGAATAAACTTCTTTGCCAATAAGTCCTCAACCGACTTTTTCAACTCGGCCAAATCTAACAGTGTCATCCTATAAGGAGCTATAGAGATGGGTCCCATTCCAGGTACCAAATCAATAGAGAATTTAACTTCTCTCACTGGAGGCAACTCCGGAATGTCACCAGGAAATACCTCAGGGAATTCACGAACTATCGGAATGTCCTCAACTTTGGGTTTCTCAAAACCCTCCAGGGATGCCAACAACATAAACACGGCTCCTCCTTCCTTACAGGAAGTCCTGACTTCCTTTGCCGACAACGACTTCATATAACAAACCTCATCAGAAATCTCACCTAGATTTCTGAATACCACAGTCTTATCAGCACAATTAAGCACCACATGATTTGCCGACAACCAGTCCATTCCCAGAATTAGATCTAACTGGGATAGTGGTAAGCAGATTAAATCCATAGTAAATGTCCTACCGTTTACCACTACCGGACATCGAGACACAACTGCCGACACCACCACAGGCACATTAGTTGGGGTGGATACGACCAAGTCAAAAGGCAACGACTCAGTTTGCAATTTCAGTCTATCCATACATTCAATAGATACAAAGGAGTGTGTCGCTCCCGAATGAAACAACACTAAAAGAGGAATATCTGCCACCCGATGACTCTACACCACTCATGGTGAACACTCTGCCAGTGGATCGAGGTTGTTCAACCCTCAGAGCATTCACACTCTACTGTAGCTTAGGACAATATCTTCTAACATGCCCAACCTCCTTACAGTGAAAACAAGTAAGTGTCATTCCGGGGCATAAGTCATCGACATGAGTTCGGCCACATTTTCTGCACAAAGATGGAGAGTTCAACCATGACCCTCCGGCATTGACATGAGTCCTTGGCCCATGCGAAGTATAACCTCGACTACCTGTCGGAGGAGAGTAAGGCTTTCGTTCCTCCTGAAATGCCTTGCTCTTCCCTTTTCCGTGCGAGAAGTTCCGTTGAGGCCCAAAGTGTTTGGGAGGTATCACCTTAGGTGCCGTTGTTTCATCGGCTGCCATGTCATCCTCATACACCCTACACTTGTTTACTATGGTAGGGAAGTCAGTAATCTCCTAGTGCCCAAACATGCTTTTCAACTTGGGATTCAAACCCGATTCGAACTTGAAGCACTTGGACCTTCCGTCCACCTCCAATTCGGAGTAAGGACAAAATCGGGCCAATTCTTCAAACTTGCTCGCATACTCTCCCACTGACCTGGTTCCCTGTTCTAACTTCAAAAACTTAATTTCCTTCTTCCTCTTCAGATTAGCAGGGAAGTATTTATGAAGAAATTTCGCCTTAAAAACTCAGATCTGACCCTCTCGCTCAAGCGAGAATCTCACAACCTCAACAACTTCAGAATGCCATTTCTCGCCCAGGCGAGACAACTCTCGCTCAGTCGAGACCACTCTCGCTCAGTCGAGACCACTCTCGCTCAAGCGAGACAATTCACACTCAGGCGAGAATCCTTCAGTATAGCCCAGGATTTCACTCCCCCAGGTGAGCCTCCCTCGCCCAGGCGACACCTTTCTCGCTCAAGCGAGACTCCCAAGGTTGATACTATAATTTAATGACTTTAAAATTTAGGGTGTCACATATGCTATGATATTTAGATTCCTCCGCGTCCCTAGTTGAGATATTCTGTTAATTATTTTGACCACTCCTCGTGACTAAAACAGATATGCATAATGTGATGATGTGGAGATTTAATATGCTATTAGGCTCTTTGGCTGATTTTACTTCTTTAATATATAGTATGTAGCCATGCAAGGTTCTTGTGAAAAGGTTCTATATCATGTACTTGTCTTCTTTTCCTTGAAATAAAAAAATTGTTAATAACGATTAACACTTCAATATATATCTTCTTGTAAATGCATCAAAATTTAGTAATTTAATCTAAATGATGAACTTGCGTACAACTTGTTTTATAGTGCAATTATAATATATCTATTTGAATTGATTGATATTGTTCTGTTACTTGCTACTGTACCTAAGCGACATGAATTCTTGCACAATAAAATTTAGTATCATTCTCACTAAATGATAAGTAATTTAATGGAGTCATATGAACATGTAAAGGGATCTATTCTATTGAATGTTACTAATCGATGTCTTAGTGGTTTGGAAAAATATGGTACTAGCAAAAAAAAGAAAAAAAAGAAAGGTGCTTTGTGTGTTTTGAGGAGACTAAGTCTCGTGTCTTTGTTTTGATGAGTTGCTAAAATTCAAACTTACATTGCTTGCATAAGTTTTGTATATTTATACTAAAAAGTAAGCTTCTGGTTAAAAGTATTGATTGTTGTTGGTTAAGATACTAAAATGTCATTGGGAAGAGTATGTTTGTATAAAAGTCGAATCTTAAGATATGTTTATAGTTGAAGTGATCCTCTAAACCGTTGGTAACCAAAAGCTAGTCAGTGTAAGAAAAATATACAGAGTATAGTTATAGTGATAAAATTTCCTTATGATTAGTGCCTTTTGAGGTGTATATAAGTCCAAGCTGTAATGATAAACATTTGATACTGTACTACGTTAGTTTTAGTGAGTTATCGCTAAACTAATTTTGCTTCAATCCTCTACGAAGATAGTGGTGATGGGAATAGCAAAATTATTTTCTATCCTTGTACATTGACTCTTTGGTCTACAGTAATTGATCTTTTGAAATTGAATATTCACACTACCTAGTATAATAGTAGCGTACATTACTATATGCTTAGATATAGTACCTTCAAAATTTTCTTTTGTTTCATGTGTATTAGCATTTGCTATGTATAATTACGGTGTTTATACATATGTATGTATCCATAAATTCTACTCTCTTGAATAGAAGGCAACTACGAAACCAACTAGCCCTTTTTGAAACTTGTGGTCTAGGACTTTCAGCTATGCATGAGTAATTAGTTTCGAGTTATTTTGAAATAATTGTGGTTAACCCTTTACTCTTATAAAGTAATTGATCTGGGTCTTCTATCTAATCCGTTTTCAAAATTCACCTCAGTGAATCATGGTATTCGACTATGCATTAATTAGGTTTCATGTTGAGAATCCCAACTTTAAACAAGTGTACCTTAGACAAAGATGGTTATGTTAAAAACTTCTTGATGTGATTATGACCATGTATTTCTAGATATGATGTAGATTTAAGTACTAAATGTATATTTACAATTGTATTTTGAGTATCCATATCTAACTTATGTTATTTGAGTGAATGTTTATAATTTTGCAATTATCATTGGTAACAAAATCTATGATTTGGGTAAGCCTATTATCTTGTACATCTAGTTGAGACTATGAACTAGCAACTTCCCTTCTACCGCATCCTATTTTTATTGTAGGGATTTTTTATTGAAATGGTTACTTACTTGGTCGTTTTGTTTTGCACTTTGAAAAACTTTAAAAATCTTGTATGCCTAGATACTAATTAGGTGGATAAATACTTGTTTCCTCTCTCACTATGATGTAGCAAAATGCAAATTTGTAATTCTGTTGAAAATCCTTGTTAGATATGACTATTTCTCAGGTGTGAAGCGAATTAACGCTAATTCTATCAAGTTGGTGTCCATTTAGATATTGTGTTTTGGTTGAAATCTTGTACACTCTAGTGAATCATGGAAAGTTGATCTCAATTTATAATGGTTCCGAAAATATTCTTGTGATCTTCATCTATTTGTACTAATCATCTTGAGTGATTGTTGCCTTGATATATCATGGAGATCTAGCATTCTTAATAATTACCTTGGGAACTTATCCTCATTGTAATAATTTTATTCTAGTTGTTTTCTCTCGCCATATTATTGTATCTTAGTATCGTAAATCTAACTAAAGGTTAGTTCTTGAGTCAATCAAGTTATATCACACTTATGTCGTGTGTGCCATTGGTTGTGAACAAAGATTATGTTTGATTGAGTATATCTTATGTTTAATTTATGGTCTACGATATTACTTTCCTCATATTAACCTAACCAAATTTCGGGGACGAAATTTCCTATTAGGGAAGAAGGATTGTAACACCCCAAATTTTGAAGATTAACTTCTGTCCATTTCTAGCTCGAGCCAGACGAGCTAGCTCAAGCTATAGTGCTTCTGTCCATTTCTAGCTTGAGCCATAGGAGCTAGCTCAAGCTAGAGTCCTGAAAATTTTGTATATGTGTCTCTCGCTCGAGCGAGAGCGAGTTGAGTATGATGCAGGATTCTCGCCCGAGCAAAAGAGCGCTCGCTCGAGCGACAGTCTCAGGGTTTCACACGATTTTGCAATGGATTTCTCACCCAAACGACCAATCCTTCGCCCAAGCGAGGCTACGCAGCTATAAAAGTGAAAAGGGGATCCAAAATCCCTAATCTTCATTTTCTTTCTCCTTCTTTCACTCTCAATGGTGGCTACCCTTAGAATCTGATTCTTTCCTCCACTAAACCTTAAAAACCCATCAAACCTCTTTCTTTTACTTCTTAACGACATCATTGGTGGCTATTGGAGGTGAAAAGAGAGATTCAAAGGTGGAAGGAGATGATGGGAGATGTTGTTCTTTTGCGAAACAAAAGAGCTTACGTGAACCTAGGTGAGGGAGAAGACCATTGTGGTCTTAGAGTATTTCATTAAAGTTATCTTCTTCGATTTCCTTATGTGATGAGATGTTAATGCAAAGTAATGATTTGGGAATAACTCAATGGTAATGATTATATTGTGGGTTGTATTGTTGTATGGAATGAGATGTAATGTGATGGTAGTATTGATCTTATGGATACACAAACTGGATATTGTCTTGATGAGAAATGATATAAATGAATTGTTGTATTGATATGGAAATTGTTTAGATTGATTGTGAGATTGCTATGTGTTATAGCATATATTGGCTACCCTATGTGGTGTAGTATAAATTTTGACTTGCCCTATGTGGTATAGTAATCTTGATCCTATGTAGTGTAGTATAAATCTTGACTTGCCCTATGTGGTATAGTAAATCTTGACCCTATGTGGTATTGTATTGCTTTTGAAGTATTGTATTGCCTTCAGATATAGAATTGCCTTAGTGTATTGTGATTGACTATGGTACTGTGATTTTGATGAAAATTTGGTTAGTTGAATTGCATAAGTAAGATATGATAGATATACTAATTGAAGATGTGAATATCCTATTGTGTAAGATATTGACTGCGTGCATCATTTGTATATGTCTGATATTATTGATTTTAGTTGTTGTATAGTTTACATCACTTTAATGTCATTACTCTATATAATTTCACGTTACGGTCGCCGCAATTGGTTCTTACTCCCTTTTGTCTTTTCTTTGTCTATGCTATATACGAGTTCAAGTTGTGACTGTTGCGCCTTGGAAGTACAAACTAGAGCAATTTGGTTTATGTATTAAGAAAATATTTGCTTAAGGCATGTGGTATAAGAAATACATTAGAGTAACTCCTTTTGTATATATGGCCTCTTTCTAAAAATGTAATGAGACTAGATTAGTGACTTTAAGAAGTTATATATTTGCAAAAGGGATAATTGTATAGATCATGGAATTGAAGTTGAGTGTATTGACACATTTTTTATGTAAAAATATTATAGAATATTTCCGCATTTTGAAATGATAAAACTTAATTAATATTTTGAATCCACTCTGATCTTCTAATTTCAGTTAAGTAATTTCTATAAAAAACATTCACTTCATTTTCCTGAATAAAGTTGTTTATTTTTCTTGGAGTATAAAATTGGGACGTTACACTCTGCGACAATTCAGAACCAATGTCAGGAAGTATGTCAAAGATACTGATGAAAAAGTTAACCTCAAACCTCAAACCTCAAACCAAATATACAAATATCATTGAAAAGGCTAATTGGAAGACTTTTGTCATTAGACGCACAAAAAACGATTTTGTCTTAGTAAAGTCATCTTCTTTGTATTGACTGTATAGTTATGTTTTTTTTTTTATAAATGATAGTACATATTGATGTAAATGTTGTTTGTTTTTGTAGAAAATAGGTGATTAAAACTGGAAGAGGACATCTACACCTTTGTATCCATATCGAGCTTCTCGAGCAGGATATAGAGAAATCGAAGAAAAAATTGTAAGTATGGTTAATTTGTAACTATGCGAATAAGTGTGTTTTGTTTTGTTTTCTACTTATATTATTGGTTATGTTTTTGCAGCTGGAACAAAACGATACAATTTCGAATGTATCGTCAATAGACCTCTAAGTTCTATGGTTGGATGCCCGGAAGAACAATGATAGTGTCATTGACAATGAAAAAGATCAAGAAGTGACAAACTGTTTTATAAGTGCTTATGATTTAAACTTGATTTTCATACTTTATTTATTAATGTGATTAACATTATGTATTTTCTTGATGTTTTAGGATGCCCTAAAAGTAAAGGGTAATTTATATACTATATAAGAAAAAAAGGTTCTCTCATATTATCCCATGACCTCTCATGTTTTCCCATGACAAGTGTCACAACCTAAAAAAAAAATTTCCCTCCCAAAACACCCCACATTCTTAATGTACAACCTCTCATACAAGATAAAAGTACACTATACTCATTCATTATTTATTATATTATTTAATAACATATAATAATAATAAAAATGATACCCACAATAAAGACATCTCACTTTCTACAACCTCCCACATAGGATAAAATATATACATACCCATCTCTCTATATACTATATAAGAAAAAAGGTTCTCTCATGTCATCCCATGACAAGTGTCACAACCTCAACAAAAATTTTCCCTCTCAAAACACCTTACATTCTTAATGTACAACATCTCACACAAGATAAAAGTACACTCTACTCATTCATTACTTATTATATTATTTTATAACGTATAATAATAATAATAAAAATGATACCCACAATAAAGAGACATCACTTTGTACAACCTCCCACATAGGATAAAATATATATCACCCATTGTTCATTACCCAATATATTATTTAATCATTTTGTACAAAAATATTTCTAGAAAAAAACAAAACAATACACATGTCATTCTTTTACTAGCGGAAGGAAGTAAGTTATCTCTTGGTATGAGGAGATACATTATTCTCTTTATCTAATAAGATATAATAATAATAATAATAATAATAATAATAGAATTGAATAATTTTATTGATGAAAATATAATCACTTTATAAAATTATTCTTGAATTGGTAATACGGGTAACATAAGTGTTCTTAACAATGGGAATATCGGGGAACATGTGTGTTTTAACTATGCGAATGTATAGGTAACATGTGTTTATTTTCTTAGCAATGCGAACGTACGAGTAACATATATGTTTTTATACATTAAAATGTACGAGTCACATGTTTATTCTTAACAATATGAATGCACATGTAACATGTGTATTTTTAATCATTTGAATATATGGTTTAAAAGACACATGTTTGTACGAGTAACGTGAATGTACGAGTAACATATGTATAGTTAACATTGCATGTACTCTTCTTAGCAATGTGAATGTACGAGTAACATTTGTGTTTTTAACCATTAAAATGTACGGATCACATGTTTGATCTTACCAATATAAATGCACATGTAATATATGTATTTTTAAACATGCGAATGTATAAATAACATGTATATTCTTAACTATGTAAATACACATGTAATATGTGCTATTAATCATGCGGCAAAAATATTGCACCGTGCATATGCATGGGTACCTTGCTAGTGTTATATCTGAAGGAGAGATATATGCCCCAAATAGTTAATAGGTACTTGATAAGCCAATAGGACTGTCTGAGTACTCTGGTCATATCTGGGATGCAGAGTTTGGGGTTAGGACTAGGGCTATTTACCCCTCAAAAGCGTGTAACCAAATCCGAGTTGTTTGAGATGTAGAAGATGTTGAATATCGTCATGAAATGTCTTGGTTAAAAGCAAGGACAATGAGGGGCATCAACAATGTGACAGTCATAATACCAAAGACAGTTGAACATTTGCTACTCATAGCATTCCTGAGGTAATTTAATTGACTAATTTTCATTTATTTTCCCTTTAGTTTAATTATATATAGTCATAAACTTATATGTTTTAAATAATATTTAGGGTGTCAACACTTGCAACCTATATGCGAGTATCCCATCTAAGAGATTAGTGGTATTGGTAAAGTGCACATCTTACCAGATGTTATCGTGTATAATGCACCTAACCCCCAATCATGTGATGCTCGAGATTGATATTGCAGTCAATGGTGATGCATTACTGCCAATTCCTATTGATGAGAATACCTTGACAGTGGGAGGGGCTCTAGACACTTATGTGGCTTGGCTAATAAACATTGTAGTTCTAGATCCTAAGGTATGATTTTCAATACATTAACTTGTATTCATTCTTATTATATTTTTTTATTTATTGAGCTATATATAATTGACATGTTGTCTTGAAAATTTTAGTTACATGAACACTGTAACACCCTTAATTTAATTCTCTAAATTATAGTATCAGTCTTGGAATTCTCGCTTGAGCGAGGGATTCTCTCCTGGGTGAGAAAGGCTCACCTGAGAGGGTGAAATCCTGGGCTATACTGGAGGATTCTCGCCTGAGCGAGAGTAAGCTCGCTTGAGCGAGAGTGGTCTCGCCTGAGCGAGAGTTGGCTCGCCTGGGCGAGAAAAGTGACATTTTGGACCTGTCGAGGCTGTAAGATTCTCGCCTGAGCGAGAGGATCCTCGCTTGAGCGAGAGATGCCTCGCCTGAGCGAGAGTTCCCTCGCCTGGGCGAGAGGGTCAGATTTGAGTTTTTTTAAAATGGGCGTGATTTTATCGCTTGAGCGAGAATGAGCTCGCTTAAGCGAGAACCCGACGAGACAACATTAAATGAGAAACCCCAAACACATTCTAGGGTTAGAAATTGAAGAGAGGTAAGAGAAGAAAGCTTTTACAAGGGCAAGGAGCTTGAATATTCATCTAAGAGCTTGAGAAGAGGTAAAACTCTTGATTCTAACTCTCTTATTCTCTTTGAAACTCATTTTGGGCATGTTGGATCTCTTCTCAAAATGTGTAAAACCATGGAAACTCACCCTTTTGAGTTATGGTTCGTTTTATATTGTTTTTATCTTGTAAACTCTTGGTTTAGAGTTGGTATTTCAAGAATGGAAAAGGTTTGTGGGTCGATTCATGAAAACCCCAAAACCCTAAAGTGAAAATGTGGTTAAAGAGGAAAATGAGTAAAATTCTAGAAGTAGAAGATGAGTATGCATTCTAATGTTGAAATATATGATGAATATCTTGTATGGTTAAATAATGCAATATAAGTTGTTTATGTGATATTTGGAATAAATAACTAACATTGTGTTATATGGTGGGAATGATGAAAGATCCTAAAGTTGGAGGCGGTGTCGGCGGAACTTGCGAAATTACCAAGAACCAAACCCAACACTCACCAAGGTAAGGATAAGTCTTAACTTATGCATTGTGATATAAAATGCGTGGATTTTTCTGGTTGTGGATAACGAATTGAGTTTTGAATCACTAAATTATTATAAACATATATGGGTATGTTTGTAATAATGATGGTGTGGATTTACTGTTTATAAATTGATGGAGTGTCAATGAAAAGAAAACTCGTTTTTAGCCGACCATAATTGGTTAGCGACTTTGGCTCAAGCGATGTAGCAAGCTTTGGCTCAAGCGATGTAGCAAGATTTGGCTCAAGTTATGTAGCACGTTTTCAAAGAAAAGGGAAATCTGTTTTAGCTAACCTTAAGTAGTGTAGCGGCTTTGGCTGAAACAATGTAGCAAACTTTGGTTCAAGTTATGTAGTATGATTTTCAAAAGTATGAACAATGGAAATGGTTTTAAGTGCATTTAACTTTAAATTGTTTACTTAATTTTATTAAAATGCGACGTACATTGACAATTTTTACGTTAACGACTTACTCCTTTGTGTTTTTTGTGTATGGTCAATGTTAATCCTATTGCAGGTAGAAGAGAGAAGTACAGGTGTTATTTTTGATTAGGAGCTTAGATGCTTTTGTTTTTGAAGCCCTCTTGTCCATTCTTTTTGTAATCTAATTGATTGTATTCTGAAACTAACTATTTGTAACTATGGGCATGATTTTTGTACATGGATAATGGTAACACTGGATATTTGTAGCTATGGGTGGTTTGGAAACTCATAGCTAGATATATGCAGTAGTTACCGAGCGACCATAATATGAATTATGTTTTTCTGTCAAATAAATGTACATGTTGTTATTGGTAAATGTAATTGGTATAAAAATGTATGAAAGTAGATTAAAATAAGGAAAAAATTTCAAGGGTAGAATTTGGGTCCTTACAAACACTCTAGACACAATGAAAAGGAAGTAGATGGCTCAATGACATCCCCTCTTAGAGAAGAACATGTTCATGTACCGAAAAAGGTCAAAGTGGTGAGGTCTAAGATCATTTTCTGTACCCGTCTGATGAAGGACTTACAAGGCAAGGGTGCATATTCTATGCTTATTATCTCAATTCCCAATTAAGTCTTTGGATATACTGTCGAAGAATTCATCAGCATTGATGAAGTTAAAAAAGTATATGGACATGATTGGATATCTTCATATGTTATATGTGTATATATGAGGTAAATTCTTTTTTCTTAACTTCGCACTTTTGTATTTAATCGTTGTTGTTATGATTAACTAGGATTGATGTTGTATGTTAGGTAATTGTATGACCACCTTTTGAAAGGTAAAAATAAGGTGATATTCATTAATCATATTGAAGAACAAATATACTATTTGGATTTATTGAAACATGACGTCTAAGCAAGCACCTCGCTATGAAGTAAATGTTCACTATGTCAGTAGACTACTCATTTAAACTTTCTTTTTTTAGTACACTGTCACTTTTTGTTTAGTAATTAAATATATTTTCTGTTTTTAGGGGGCTGCAAATGTAGAAAACCCATGTTCGTTCTAAATCTATATCAAAGACATCACATGAACTCATGTAAAGGTATTGCTACAAATATCAAACAATTATATGTGTAGTATTCATATTTCAAGTAAATGTATTTATATGTTTATTTGATTTTAATTACAGACCTTCTACCAAACCAACGAAAATAATTGCAACTATTATATGTTTTATTTCATGAAAGAGATCATTTAGTAGTGGTCGTCTTGAGTTCAGTTTGATGTAGAGTCATACAAATGACAAACAAAGGCTCAAGGTTGTCTTAGACGTAGGACATACTCTTGATTTCTCTATTGCACTTAGAGATATGCAGGAGAAAATAAACTCTTGTGAGACATTCTACTAAAAATATTATTTTTTAACAAATAAATATTTAATAATTAAAAAAATTTAGGGTATAATTTGCTTCATGCAATTAGTGAGAATATTGTTTTGATATGGGAGAACGAATGATTTTATCTCTTTGATCTGTAATCGACTCTCGAGTAGAGAACTTTGTTCAATGACTATATTTTCCAAATTAAACATAAAAGAGAGTCCACATTATTTGGAATAAGTTGAGATTTCATTTTCTCTCTTCCTAAGTCATGAAACCGACGATTCATTGAAAACCGAGTTATAACGTGTAGTTTGATATTTCGCCTTTCACTCTGACATGTTTTTACTTTGTCTTCATCACACAATACACATGATCATATTTCTTTCATATAATAGGAAACATAACAATACAATAAATTCATTAAAAATAAGTGATCCATAGGAAATCAAATTAGAAAACAAAGAAAGAGAAAATATTTTAGATTCTTTAATGATCTAAAAATAGAATAATTAGCCAATTACAAAGACAATAAAAGAAGGAAAATATATTTTTGTAATTGCATACTTAAAAGTACAAATTGTAACATTTAATCATATATCAAAATTATTTGCTATTCAATTTCTTTTCTTTTTACAACAATTATCCTATGTTCTCCATTCAGGTTCGTACAAAAGAAGAATAAAATGTGATTCTATATGCACCCATATTATTTATTTTTAAAAGCATATGCTTATCCACAAAAAAAAACTTGACAGAAGAACACCCACAAGCATAGTTATGAAAACTAATTCGTGTCGGCTGGTTCAACCGGTAAACCGGTGAATCGGTCCCATTACCGGTACAGTACAACAATTATACCAGTCATGCAATTATAAAGATAAAAATCAGTCAAAACCGGTCATACCAACTAGTTTTTAATTGAATCGTACCGGTCAATTTAATAAGAACCACTCCAAAGCTTCTTTCGTCTCAGATTCAACAATGGCATAGGCAACTAGAAATACGTGTCTAATCCGTCTTGTGAACTTGTTGTTAGCAATGTTCCAATATATTTCACAGTAAAAATGTGTCATCCTCTTGTAGAATTGGTTTGCAATATGCAAATCATTCAATGCATGGTTTGAAAGCCCAAAAAACTCTATCTAGAATGAATCGACTAGGATCTTCCACGCCATCTACAATATGGTGACGTGTTGATATTTCACAACTGTCCAGGGTGAGAAATACTGCAGAACATTCATCCAACGAAGTAACTCATTGTATGATCCCTCCCAATTACCAAAATTTTTGGCCAATATCATTTGTTTTGCAATTCACGCCTTTCCATACGTGACTGTATAACCAAAACAACTAACAACCTCCTTCACGAGTGTCTTAATTGGTATACTCGGATATGCATAGACCAAATTAATAACACGATCTAAAATTAATGACAAATTTAATTTGTTGTGATCTTGGAAAACTAACGTAGATACACAACTATGAGTTCCACTAATTTTCTTAATCTCCCAAATATCATGCTTTATGTTAAGAGACGCGCGGATTCGCAATTGACATCTTGCACCAAAATGTTTACATCGGCCAACATATCTATCTCACCTCGACTCTACAACAACTTAGTCAAAGGAATATTTAATATGAAACTCTTTAATAGCATTTATTGTTGCTTGCTTGGATTCAAATTGTATCCCAACAAGTAAGTCATTATCAATAATATCCATTACACTAGTAATTGTATGTCCAAAATCACGATCAACTCCAAAATTTGTGGTACGAAAAAATGATGATGGACTAACATATGTTATAGAACAAGATAAATTATCATCAAACTCGACATCCTCATCATCACTACATATCTCAATGTTCTCTTCTTCACGAAAATCACTAACAATAATTTATAACAAATGCTAAATTTACTAAACTTACAAGAAAGAAAAAAATTAGTACTTCGATCAATATACTAACATTTCATCAAATTTAATAAATGAAATGAAGAAGGAAAGTTTGAGCAAGTTTCCTCTGTAGCTAAGCAAAGTGAAAGCAAAAAGGAACCAAAAATAATGAAATTGAAATGAAGTATCAAGAAGTTGTGATTGTCCTATCTATATATTGTGACACCCTGAATTTAAAGTCATTAAATTATAGTAGCAGCCCTGGGAATCTCGCTTGAGAGAGAAAGGTGTCGCCTGGGCGAGAGTGGCTCACTTGGGTAAGTGAAATACTGGGCTATACTGAAGGATTCTCGCTTGAGCGAGATGATACTCGCTTGAGCGAGAGTGGTCTCGCTTGGGCGAGAAATGACATTTTGGAACATGTCAAGACTGTGAGATCCTCGCTTGAGCGAGAGAGCCATATCTGAAATTTTAAAAAGGCGGGATTTTCTCACTTAAGCGAGAATGGGCTCGCTTGAGCGAGAACCCGACGAGTTTGCTTTATAATAGAAACCCCAAACACATTTTAGGGTTATAAATTGAGAGAAGAGAGGAGAAGGTGATTTTGAGAGCAATAGCTCGTGGGAATCATCTAGAAGCTTGAGAAGAGGTAAATCTCTTGATTCTAACTCTCTTTCTCCCTTTCAAACTCGTTTTTAGGTGTATGGATCTCTTCTCAAAATGTGAGAAACCATGGAAACTCTTCCTTTTGAGTTGTGGTTCGTTTTATTTAGTTTCTCTCTTGTAAACTCTTGGTTTAGAGTTAGAATTCAAAGAATGGAAAAGGTTTGTGGGTTGATTCAAGAAAACCTCAAAACCCCCAAATGAGAATGTGGTAAAAGAGGAGATGGGTGAAATGTTAGATTTAGAATATGGTTTATGAATGATGAATGTTGATTAGAATGTGAATATGTATGTTTTGAAGTTGGAAACTTGTAACGAAAGTGATTTTGGAAACATTGGAAACATGTGAATATTATGTATGTTTATGAATGTAATATGAGTTGTGTGTATATTGTTGTGAATAAAGTACTAACTTTTGTTGTTATTGGTGGGAATGAGGAAAGATCCTAAGGTTGGAGGAAATCGCGGAGGAAACTTGTAAAGTTACTCGAAACTGACTACAACGCTCACCAAGGTAAGGATAATCTTTAACTTATGCATTGTGTTAGAAAATGTGTGGATTTGCTGATTGTCGATAATGAATCAAATGGTGAACCACTCATTTATTATAAACATATATGGGTATGTTTGTAATAATAATGGCGTGGATTTACTATTTATGAATTGATGAAGTGTCAATGAAAAGAAAACTCGTTTTTAGCCGACCATGACTGGTTAGCGACTTTGGCTCAAGTGATGTAGCAAGCTTTGACTCAAGCGATGTAGCAAGTTTTGGCTCAAGCGATGTAGCAAACTTTGGCTCAAGCGATGTAGCAAGCTTTGGCTCAAGCGATGTAGCAAACTTTGGCTCAAGCGATGTAGCAAGCTTTGGCTCAAGCGATGTAGCAAGCTTTGGCTCAAGCGATGTAGCAAGCTTTGGCTCAAGCAATGTAGCAAGCTTTGGCTCAAGCGATGTAGCAAGCTTTGGCTCAAGCGATGTCGCAAGATTTGGCTCAAGCGATGTAGCAAGCTTTGGCTCAAGCGATGTAGCAAGCTTTGGCTCAAGCGATGTAGCAAGATTTGGCTCAAGCGATGTAGCAAGATTTGGCTCAAGCGATGTAGCAAGCTTTGGCTCAAGCGATGTAGCAAGCTTTGGCTCAAGCGATGTAGCAAGCTTTAGCTCAAGCGATGTAGCAAGCTTTGGCTCAAGCATGAAGCAAGCTTTGGCTAAAGCGATGTAGCAAGCTTTGCCTCAAGCGATGTAGCAAGCTTTGGCTCAAGCGATGTAGCAAGCTTTGGCTCAAGCAATGTAGCAAACTTTGGCTCAAGTTATGTAGCATGTTTTCAAAAAGAAAAGGGAAATCTGTTTTTAGCTACCTTTAAGTGGTGTAGCGGCTTTGGCTCAAGCGATGTAGCAAACTTTGGCTCAAGTTATGTAGCATGTTTTTCAATGATATAAATGGTTATATCGTTTTTAAGTATTTATGACTTTTAAACTGCTTACTTAACCTTATTGAAATGCGGATTAATTTATATTGACATTTATTGAGTTAACGACTTACTCCTTTGTGTTTTCTTTATGTATTGTCAATGTTAATCCCATGGCAGGTACAAGGATGATTAGAGATGCTTGATTTGGAGTTTTAGAGACTTTGATGATTAAATTCTATGATTCTATTTATTCTTGCACTACCTAAATATTTGATGACTTCGATTGTAACTAAGGATATATGAAATTTTGTAAACACTCGACTTGACATATGATGACTCTATTATGGTATATATGCGAATTATGTTTTTCTGCAAGTAGGAGTAGTCACTGTATGAACTGAAATTGCATGTTTAGTTTTATGAGACGATTAATGTAATGAGTGTTTTAAAGACTAAAGATTTGTATGTATGAAGAAATGTGGAAAAATCAATGTAGAAATGATTAAAATGAGTGAAAAAATTTCAAGGGTATAATTTGGGTCCTTACATACATACATACATACATATATATATATATAAGGAAAATGGAATAAAAAAGGAAGCAATGTGAGATAGGAAAAAACATAAAAAAATGAAGTATAAAAAGCGAATGAAAAACTACTTAGCAAAAAAGCCGATTTATGAGGAAATAAAAAAATTAAATGAAGAAATCCTCCATCAAAGTCGATTTTGTAGGGAGGAGAGGAAAAATGAAAAACTCCCATTTCAAAGCCGATTTAGGAGAGAATTAAAAAAAATGAAAAACTCTCTTGTAGAAACCGATTTATGAGGGATAAAAAAAATGTAAAACTCCTCCCTCATAGCCGATTTTGGAGGGAGGAGAGAGAATGATGAAAAACTCCTACAAAGAAGTCGATTTAGGTGAGAAGAAAGGAAAAAAATAAAACAATGATAAACTCCCAGACGATTTATGAGGACAAAAAAATGTAAAACTCCTCCCTCATAGTCGATTTTGAAGGGACGAGAGAGAATGATGAAAAACTCCAACAAAGAAGCCGATTTAGGTAAGAAGAATGGAAAAAAAATTAATGCAAACCCTCCAACCCCATAGCCGATTTAGAAGAGATAAAATAATTTAAAGTAAAAACTCTTTTAGTGTATCTAACTTATGAGTGAGAAGCAAAAAAAAAAAATTAAAACTCCGTTGTGGTTGCCAAGTATGTCAAAAATACACTAAAATGGTAAATATTCATAAAGATGCATCAAGACTGTAAATTTATGGTCAAAGTGCATCATATACATAAATTTGCCTATACATATGTGACCGGTGTATTGAGCATAATGGAATAAACTTCTGATCTTCTATAGTTTTGTGGCTTGTGAATTAAATATGTTTGGTTGTATGTTGGAGTTGGTTGTTGTAGTTTTTTAAGAGATTACTTTTTTTATAGTTTTTATAACTTGTCATTTTAAAATGTATTAGATTTGATATGTTACTAAATGATTAAAAGGAGTTTTGTGAAGGTTTTGAAGTATATTACATTTTGAATGATCATTTTATTTACACATGCGTGTGTCATGTAGAAATCTTGAAGTATGTAATATATATAAATATATAACTTCTCCTTAACTTCAATGATTTTTAAATTTTAGTTAACATTCTTGAGTTTTAGTGAATTTATATAAATTACTTATCTTTTTTATAACTTATATAAATCACTCCAAATTATATCCATATATTATATTGATTATCATTGTAAGAGAGATACATGTAATTTCTTAAATAAAAAATGGAGTCAAGTTTAAGTAAGTCAAATAAAATATGATATATCGTGAAGACAAATCCAAATATTATAATAGTCATATCTCATTATTTTTGGTTCGTTACACATTGCATTAATAATTCTAAGGAAATGTTTAAATTGCACTTACCTTATATTGTAACTAACCAAAATAATGAATAAACATTGACTTTTGTATTATTTTGATTTGTCTTTATCACAATTTTTTATTTAAGAAATTACAATTATTTCTTACAAAAATGGACAATGTAATACATATAATTAGAAGTGATTTCTGTAAATTAAAAATAAAAGAGGCAATTTATATAATTTCATTAAAAATCAGCAAAGATCAGTATAATTTAATCTATCGGTATAATTTCATTAAAACTAAAAGGACGCACTAATTATTTAACTTTTACTTAAAAACCATCTATTAACACCTATATCTAATTTTATTTAGTATAACGATGAGTTGTATGAACCTTATTCGCTGAACGAAATACTAAAAAAAATGAGAACTTCAAAATCCAAAATCCAAGTATGAGAAGTGTAAAAGAGGAAGAGTAGTTAATCCAATAAAACAAAAAACGAAATATAATATGATAAGTGCAAATCGAGTTTTGGTTTCACTCTTCTTCTCCTTCACACCTTCTCTTTCTTCTTCTCATCTCAGATTCAATTCCCTTTCATCATCTCACGCGCCTCCTACGCCGTTTCGCATGGCTTCCTTAGCCTCTTCATCTTCAACGCCGTCATCGTCGGAGCCGCCGTCACTTACCACTCCTCCTCCTCCTCCTTCCGCCATTCACGACGGAGCTCCTTCCCCTTCCTCTGCTATTGATTTCCTCTCCATATGTCACCGCCTCAAGGTCTTAACATTCTTAATATTTATTTATTTTTTAAATGCTAAATAGAATATAAAAAATGGAATACAAAAAAAACTTTATTATAGTCTAATGAAAAATGTCAATTTCATTTGCATTATTTCACATTGTAAAACCTAGACCAACAAATGCGCTGTTATAGTGGTGTAAGACTGGCTAGATTCTCATAAAGACCAAAAGATTGAGTAAGTTTCGATTCTCCTGATAGCAATATTTGTTGGGAGTGACAGTCAAACATGTCATAGGCTAAGGATATACCTTTTGTAGTAACAAAAAACATTATAACATTGATGTAGTGAGAAGGGGTGAAGGAGGTTGAGGGTTCGAGTCTTGCTCCACAACAAAATACTAACTTACTAACATTTGCTGATAAAAAAACATTATAAAACCTACCTATTTGTGCATGACGGTATACATAGGGTCGTATAAAAGGTGGAGATTGTGTTAGGCAGTTAACACGTGCTATATGTCGTCTAAGTCCGGACAAGAAGTGAAACTTGTGTGTAGACAGTTGTTGGCTAATATAAAACTGTAAAATTAATTATTTTACTTTGTAGTGTCTTAATATTTTGGGCTGTGTTTGTGAATTAGACGACAAAAAGAACAGGATGGGTACGAAAAGAAGTAGAGGATTCAGAATCCATTGCGGATCACATGTATCGAATGGGTTTGATGGCTCTCATTGCAGCAGATATCCCTGGTGTTGACCGAAACAAGTTAAGTTCATTTTCACCTCATTTTGTTTATCTTGACCTGTGATAATAATAAGTTAGTTACTTTGAGAACGCACGAATAGTGGTATCTGAAACATTTTTTTGTAAATTTTTCTAGGTGTGTAAAAATGGCTATTGTTCATGATATTGCAGAAGGTATATTGCTTTGTTCAGCATTTTAATTTGTAACCTCTCATGTTATTAATCCTCGAGTTTAAGAAATTGTCATTTTATTTAGCCTCTGGAAGTATACACACATGTCGTGTAAGTGTTATGAGTCTAGGGACCTGTTAGACTGATTCATTGTAGTCATTGAAATTGTAAACACGAACCATATAGCTCCCTAAATCTTGGGAAATATTGGACTGATAAATTATACTTCAAAACAATGTTTTAAATCTGGATCCTCGACCATTAGAGTCGCTGATATGTTAAGGTTTTGAGAGTCTTTGAAACCATATCGCGACCACAATTGTGGCTACATTGGCTGCATATTCCTGCAATTGTCCGAAATGTCAAGGTTTAAAGGGTTTCCAAAACTGTGAACCCAACTTTGTTGAAAAGCCCTGCTTTGAAGTACTTATATGACTAGTGCTTATAATTTCAGGGACTAAAATGGTAGTTTCCCAAACTAGGTATTCATATAACAAGTGCTTACAAATTCATGGAGTGAAATGATTATTTAGTTTTTTTTTTGTTTTTATTGTTATTTGTCTATAATTGAAAAGAAAGATTTTGTTTCTCCGTCTACTGTAGTATGCTTCACAACGTGCTGAAATTGGATAAATTCAACTAGAAAGTGATTGTGAAGAGAACGAGTTGAAAGAAGGACCTATTAAGGTTAAATATAAGTTGCCTATATATTGTGTTCTATATGAAAGCATTGACAGCTAAGGTTTTGTGGTCTGATTGACCAAAGAAACCATACACACTATGTGCACATTTCAATCAGCCAATGTACTGTTTCTGCTTTACCCTGACTGAGAATTTGTGGAATTCCTAAATATTCACTTGGAATAACTTGAATTAGAGTTTTACTTAATTATATCATTTGGTTTGCTGAACATACAAAATCACATTTGTTTTAGCGCTATTCTGTTTTCTATAGACGTACTATGTTTTGGATTTTCAAATCACTAGATTCTTTCATAGGTGAGTAAACCATTCTTGTATTTTTATCCATGATATCAACTTTAGAGTTATAATTCGATGATTTGATGGTCTTACTTGAGTACCTCTTAACAGCAATTGTTGGGGACATAACCCCATCAGATGGAATTCCGAAAGCAGAAAAAAGTCGACGAGAACAAGAAGCCTTAGATCATATGTGTAAGGTGCTCGGAGGTGGATCTAGAGGTACTTTGTTCTCACTCCTTAAAGAGGTTTATTGATGAAGTGAATAAAATACTCATTTCTTGCGGTTCTTAATCCATTTGCATTAATGAAGCCAAGGAAATCGCCGACTTGTGGATGGAATATGAATCAAATTCTTCACAAGAAGCTAAATTTGTCAAGGATCTTGATAAGGTTTGTGGAATTGTTTGTTTTTCCTTCAGTGATTTACTATTGAGACTTGAGATTCACTTTTGACTGATTTTGATTACCAGCTTCTCTACTTCATGTGCTTTTTCTTTGGTGGGATTTTTGTGATATTCTCTTATCTAGTTTAGCTTCACTATGCATAATTGCATGCATAGTATCCTGGCCATAACACACATTTACCAGTCTTAATTTTCAAATAAGAAGACAAAAATAAGTTGCAAAATTAATCTTTGGTTCTATCAGGCATCTGACAATAATTTCAGGTTTACTGAGTCCTTTAAATGTTGTTTTGTACAGGTGGAGATGATCCTTCAAGCTCTGGAGTATGAGGACGGTGATTAGCTTCTTTAATTCCCTGCTAATTTTTTACTGAGTCCTTTAAATGTTGTTTTGCAAAATTACTTTGTTGTGATTGTTTACCAGGCTACCAGCTTTTGCTTAATCCTATGAATTATCTGATAATCTTAGAACATTAAAAATATAAAGGAGTAAAGTAATCTTTCAGTAGGGAAGTTATATGCTTGATGCTGAATTTTGGACATGCTTTGTGATGTTACTTTTCACAGAATCTATACCTGTATCTACTAATATGAGGAAAGGTATTGATTACTTCTAATGATGTAATTGTGTGATAAAGATGATGTGTAGAAAAGTAATTCAAGACACAATCTACCAATGAATATCATTTTTTCTTGAAAAGATATCCATGTAACGAGAAGTAAAAAATCTATATAAATCAAAAAGTAATGACAAGTCTATGATTGTTTTGCGTTCCAGTACAGTGGTACACATATGTGTAGTTAAAAGATTTATACTTGTAGTTTATAAACATTCAAATGAGTGAGTATTTCTTTTTCATGTTTCCTTTTGTATCCATACGCTTTAGAGTTCAGATCTACTTTTAGTTCTGAAATATGTTCTATAATGGCTGTGCAGAGCAGGGGAAGGATTTGAATGAATTTTTCCAGTCAACTTCTGGTATGATTTTCCTCTACATTTGTAACTTCAAAGTTATTTCTTTCGTATTTGTTGATTGTTAAGGTTCACACTTATTACCTATAACTTGTACTGAAGCTTGAAGACATTTTTTCCTAATAAACATTTTATTTTGTTTAGTAATCAACTCTGGAAAGAGTTGGAGGAACTTGTAGTATAAGCCTCTATCCCTGAGAGTCGCTTGGCTTTTTTCTTGTTTGGTTATGTTTTCCCCATTTAACGCTCTGTTTGAAAGATTTTAATGGCAATCAGTGACTTGATGTGAACATCAGTTGCAGATTGCAATATGTTTTAGTTACTACAATGACTAGGTGAGATGCTATTTAACATTATTTTTCAAAAGACTAGTAAATTTTGTGGAAAGTTCATTAGGCTATTTAAGATGCTAGGTCGTTGCCCAGAAGCAAGTCAACTAAATTGGACTAATCTAAGATACTTAATGTTGGGTTAATCATACTAGATTGGAGATCATACATCATACTATATTACAAGTTACTAGAAAGTATCTTGGGGCCAATCATACAACACGATGAGGGAGATGTAAACCACATGATTCACGCGGGGTGAATGAAATAGCGAAGTGCTTCAAGTGTAGTAGAGATGAGAATGTTGTGTTGGATGAGCGAACACACTAGACAAGATAAGATTAGGAATGACTGCATCAGGAGAAAGTTGGGTAGCTCCTATTGTACAAAAGATGATAGAATCATGCCTTAGGTGGTTTGGACATATGTAGAAACCGTTAGAAGCCCCAATAAGGAAAGTAGAACAAATGGAGGTTAATCCAATTTCTAGAGGTAGAGGGATGCCAAGAAAAACCATAGGCAAAACAATTAGGAAATATTTAGAGATGATATATAATAAAGTATTATGGCATCGTCCGACCCATATAGCCGATCTCACCTATAGGACTAGGCTTGATTGTTGCTGTATAGTAATTGGGCTTATTTTTTGTCACTAGATTTAAATGCTAAGTCGCCAAAGTATGAGAGGGCTGAATATGGGAGCACAACATGTTATTGTGAGTGTTTAAAATTCAGTGTGTTCTCTTATGGGTTCTTTGCGAGTTGGTTTGAGGGAAATGAAGAGAAGAGGGGGACTTGCGAACCCTGAAATACACTTGTGGCTTCCAACCTTCCCTTTCTGTTTGAGTTGATTTTTGGAAGGAGGGGGAAGGAAGAGGAAGACTTGGATACCATAAAATACAGTTGTGAGAGGGTTTATAGGCCTTTCCCTTCTCCAAAAAGCAACATGCAAACAACCCATTAGCTTCTTTATCACGTTTCAGGCCCTTATTTCCCAATTCACATTTTATACATTTGAATTGCTTTTGTTATTGCTGAATTATGGTAAATCTTCTGTGTGAATCTGCACTTCAAAGTGAGTACTTGCTTCTTTTAAATTGAGCAATGAAGCCTAAGCTATGCAATTGTTCATTGTAACTTCCACGTATTTACCCGAGCTATAGATAGGCCCTTTGAGATTTGTTCTGCATAATTTATTCAGCTACTACCAGTCTGAGCGATGAAGACTAGTTAAGGATGCAGAAATTATTGCACAATCTTTTCAAAGATGGAGGAATTTTACCTAAGTTTCAGTCATTAGTTTGTGATTGTTCACTATGTATCATGGGGAAATTTTATGCATCCTCTCCTGGCTGATCCTCATCTACCCTTTTGCAGGGAAGTTCCAGACTGATATTGGCAAGGCTTGGGCATCGGAGATTGTATCGAGAAGAAGGAAGAATAACTAATGCTTCTCTCCATTTTCATCCCACTATTAGGAGTGTATGGCTCAAATAGAGTGATGCAAAAATGGTAGTGGTGATGTTTATTTTTTGTTTTATGATTCATGTCTTCCCTTTAAACTATGACACTTCTAAAGTTAGGTTCTTGAGTTATGCAAAATGCAATGCACTATTGCACTAACAGTGGAAAACAGTGGTGGCCTAATCTCATAACTTTCACATGAAGTAGAATTTAGTAAAATTTTGTGTAACCTTAATTATTGCTTTCACTTTCTCTGTTTCAATTATACACTCATGTAAGTGATGTAAGTATAAGCATCTGTTTGTGAATTGGATTTTGGAGTTGAAGGAATGGAGAAGAAATTTCAGAGCTATGAAATACACTCATGTAAGTGATGTAAGTATAAGCCTCCGTTTGTGAATTGGATTTTGGAGTTGAAGGAATGGAGAAGAAATTTCAGAGCTATGAAATATACTATGAAATGATTTTGAAGCCTTCAATTTCTTTTCATTCTTCTCCAAAACTCAAATCGCAAAAGTGATATCATCCCATGAGTCCCCTACATTAAACCGGACTAAGTACTCTGTGTTTGAAGTGATGAAATATCCGGGACAACATATTCAGTTCCTCAAAGGGGTTGGTTGAATTTTTGTTTATTATGAATGGTTCCTGCTTCTTCTGTTGCTGATGTATCATGTAATAATCTTGGTAGGGAATGCTTCCCATTTGGCTGGAATGGAGAATGTCATGTTAGGAGGACCATAGTATACATTATGGATAGTTGAGTGGGATTTTAAATGATTGTTTCGGAAACTTAAAAAGCCTTCATGTTTTGGATAATTATGGTTCTGATATGGTTTCGGTGACTCCCAAAACTTTAAAATATTTGCATTTATAGCGGTTGTGGACCTAAATTTAAAACTTTGGATGAGGGTTCCACTGCCTTGTTATATTTGCTACAATCCGATTGGAAGTCACTTATCCTATATGTTAGGATATAATGTATGTCCAAGAACTAATCTCTCATGTTTATAATAATAAAGTTGTATTTATTATTATGCTGTTATCATATTCATTGTTTGTTGAAATAATTAATATGAAAGGTCATTGATTAAAATTAGAGAGTTATTATTATAATAGAGATTATAATAATGAGAAATAAATCTTTTATAATTTTAATCTAAATTGTTCTTGATCATTGGATTATTAAGCTTAGGACATTAATAATCCAGATAGATCAATTTATGTGTAGAGTAGTCTTTATTCGATAAAGATTAATATATCTCATTTATTAAATTACACATATAAATGGTGCATATAGAGATATGACCGTTGAACTGACTCAAAAGAGAATTCTTAATGGTTAATATATTACCTTTGAATTGTCAATAGAAAATTCTTAAGAATAAATATATATTTTCCTTACACTTGAGATTATCATAGTAATTAACAAGTTATTTGTTATATTTTGATATCAGACACTTAATGTCTTATGATGTTAATTGAATGATTATTGGGTATAATCAAATTCTAATAGGATTAATGATTAATGAAGAAAGAATCCATCAATTCATGGTAATGAGTTTGACCTATATAGAAATAAGGACATTGGACAATGAGAATTGAATGAATGAAAAAATGAGTTTTGTAAGTCATTTACTATGCATTAACTTATTGGAGTTTGACAAACATACCATATTCTAGAGTTAACATAGAGTGGTAAAGATGAAAGGAAATATTATATTAATCTTCTAATGATTCTAAAAGTAAAAGATGTTACTTCATTTCTATCTAGTCGTTAATGAGTGTTGCTAGACGCTAACCTTGATTAGTAAATTAACGAGTTAATTTACTACAGGTATAGTAATGAACTTACGGGGTCACACACTACGAGTGTTCTGTTTTTTGTTGGACGAGAAAATGTTATGGATTAAATTAAATAGTTTAATTTAATAAGTTTTCTTTTAAATGGAATGTTATTGTATTTTATGATGTTACAAAAAATACAAATGATATTATTCAATCATCGGTAATATAATTAAGTGAGACTTAATTAATATATTTTCAAATAAATAAATGTAATAAGATTAGTGATTGATTTAAACGTTTGAAAAATAAAAATAACAAAACAAAAAAGAAGAGAAATAATGTAGTGATTACTATGTGATAGAATCAATATGAGATTTGGTGGTTATTTTATTTGAAAATAAATGTCACAAAACCATAACCTACCAAAATAGGAGTGTGCAAAAAGTCTCCGTGGGTAGAGAAAAAGAGAATTGTTCTACTTCTCTTGGTTTATTATTTTAGAGTATAAATTGACTAAATTTTTTCTACGGATCAAGTGTTGATACAACAAGGATTAATCTCGGTGTGGATACACGTGTAAGACCTTTATACTTTTAAAGGAGAAATTTTCTAAAGCCAACACAGTCTCTCGATGTATTTTTTATAAATTTTTTTTGCCTTAGTGTTACCTGGTACTAATATTTTAACACAATATAGATCTACTATTTTCCATTGTGCGTGTTAGGAACACACATATTAACCTTCAATTGGTATCAGAGCAAGTTTTTGTGTTTTAATTTAGAGAATAAAGTATATTCTCGTACAAGGAGATAACTTATCTCCTTTGGTAAGTAAAAGTATGACATGTGTATTGTTTTGTTTAGTTTTAGATTTTTTGGGTAGAAAATGATTAAATGGTACACATGTAACAATTTTAGTGGTTGAAGGAGATAATTTATATCTTTAGACCAGAAGATACTTTATTCTCTTTAATTTATGCTGAAATTATTGGTTTTGAAAACTAATACAAATTATTGAGGCAATCATAATGCAAAATGGTGGACTGTGAATTTTTGTAATAACGTGTTGAATGTTATTGTTCTTCATACTCACAATGTAATGTTTTTTTTTTAATTTTATCACACAGTGACCCCTGATTCAAAGTGATTAAATTATTGATGCAAATCATCATGCTGTGAGCATTGATGAATGTGAATGCTATAACTTTCATATATTTATATATAATTAGTTATGTATATGCCTGTTATATGAATGTAAATTTCCTTCGACACACGCGTTATATGAACATACATGAATATATATAATGGCGACTTCAATGTTATTGAAACTACTGATGAAAATGTCTTGGACAGTTGTTACGTTATCATATAATTAGAATAATGCATCTAATTCTAATATGTATGTGCGTTATATACATATTAGAATGTCATAACATTGTTGAATGTTCCTTCTGTAAGGAGAAGGGACATTGGAAAAGAAATTGCCGCAAAATTTTGAATCTTTAAAAGTAAAAGAAACAATGCGAAACATCAATGAAATGGCTGAAGAATAATGCATCTAATTCTAATATGTATGTACGTTATATACACATTAGAATGTCAAAACACCTTTAACATCTGCAATTCGTTGCAAAATATAATTAAATGGTTGAAGAAAGGAGAAATCAATCTCCAAGTGAGAAATGGAGCAAATGTTGCAACCAAGGCTATAGAAATAGCCTCTTTAATAATGCCGACTGGCAATGTACTACTAGTCTTAGAAAATTGTTATTATGTTCCTAATTTTGTTTCGAACATTATTTCAATTTCTATGTTGGATACTCATGGATATCGCTTTATTTTTAATAAAGGTGTTTGCTCAATTTATAATAATGACATCTTTTATGCGAATGATTATATCCAACACGACATTTATGTCTTACCTCAAGTTCATTTTAACTCGGTTATGCATGTTTCTAGTCTTAAAAGAGAAAGAGATAATCAAGTAAACAAAACAAAACTTTGGCATTGTAGACTCGGTCATATTGGTGAGAAAAGAATCAGCAAGTTGCACAAGGAATGTTACCTTGAAAATTATGATTATGAATCATACACGACTTGTGAATCTTGTCTCAAAGACAAAATGACTAAATCTCCATTTAGTGGAAATGGAGAAAGAGCCTTTGAATTGTTGCGACTAATTCATACGAATGTTTGTGTTCAAGCCAGAGGAAGATATTCTTATTTTATCACATTCACTGATGATGTTTCGCGATATGTTTTTATCATATCTCATGAAACATAAATCTGAATCATTTGAAATGTTCAAAAGATTTCAAAGTGAAGTGGAAAAACAAACTCTCAAAAGTATCAAGATGCTAAGATTCGATAGAGGACGAGAATATCTTAAATAAGGAAAGAGAATGGAATTCTCTCACAGTGGACACCTCCAAGTACGCCACAACATAATGGTGTATCTGAAAGAAGAAATCGAACTTTATTAGATATGGTAAGATCCATGATGGGGTTCACCGATATTCCAATAAGCTTATGAGGATATGTTTTGGAAGTGGAAAATTATTTGTTAAATAAAGTTCCCACAAAATTTGTCTCTACAACACCATATGAGATATGGAAAGGGAGCAAACCAAGCCTTAAGCACATTAAAGTTTGGGGTTTCCCAGTCTACGTTAAGAGATTACAAACGGATAAACTTGAAGCAAGATCTGACAAATGTAGATTCATTGGGTATCTTAAGGAAACAATTGGATATTATTTCTACCACCCTTCTGACCATAAGGTGTTTGTGGCAAGAAGAAGAACCTTTTTACAAAGGGAATTTCTTACAGAATGAATTCACAGTAAATAAATAGTGCTTGATGAAGATCAACAAACCAATGAAACATCTAATGCTCAAGAACATGATATGGAACTTGAGCAACCTTGCTTATATGTTTTAAGTTCAACACAAAGGTTATCAACTTCAACTGTTATGGTTCAATATCTGATTGTAGTTCAAAACAGGTTACTGAACCAGTTCAGGAACAAATGGAACAACCAATGAATCCAGAACAAAGGAATTCAGATGCACACGCGCCTCTTAGAAGATCTACGAGATCACATCATGCACCAGAAAGATTAAACTTGATGGTGCTAGATACTATAGCAAATGATTTTGTCATATTGATGATGATCCCAAATGTTATGAAGAGGCCATGCAAAGCTTGGACCATGAGAAGTGGCAAGTAGCCATGGAATCTGAAATGGAATCCATGAAGACCAACAAAGTATGGACTTTAGTTGAGGCTTCGAAGGATATAAAACCAATTGGTTGTAAATGGGTTTACAAGAAAAATATTGGAGCAGATGGAAATGTTGAGACTTATAAAGCTCGCCTTGTTGCCAATGGATATCGTCAAAAAGAAGGAATAGATTATGACAAGACTTATTCTCCCATGGCAATGCTCAAATTAATTAAGATTCTACTTGCTATAGCAACATACCATGATTACGAAATATGGCAGATGGACGTGAAAACAACTTTTCTTAATGGAGAGTTAAAAGATGATGTGTACATGACACAACCTGAAGGTTTCACACATATGTCTTATCATAATAAGGTTTGCAAGCTACAACGATCCATTTATAGATTAAAGCAAGCTTCTAGAAGTTGGAATATTCACTTTAACAACACAATCAAAATGATTGGTTTTGTTAGATGTGAAGAAGAACCTTGTGTTTACAAAAAGTTCAGTGGGAGGATGATCATCTTCCTATTTCTATATGTCGATGACATATTGCTCATAGAAAATGATATTCCAGCATTGCAATCTACAAAGATTTAGCTATCAAAATAGTTCTCTATGAAGGTTCTAGGAGAAGAAGCTTTTATTCTATGAATAAAGATCTATAGAGATAGATCTAGAAGACTGCTTGGACTCTCCCAATATTTGTACATTGATACCATCTTGAAGATGTATAACATGGAAAACTCCAAAAGAGGCTAAATACCTATAGGATCTGGAGTTACCCTCAACAGGCAGGATTGTCCTAAGACTACTGAAGAAAGAGAACACATGAGTAGGGTACCATATGCGACTGCAGTGGGAGCTATTATGTACACTATGAATTGTACACGACCTAATATCGCCTATGCACTGGGTGTAAGTTGAGATCATACAGATCCACATGAGGAACACTAGAAAGTGGTTAAGGCCATTCTTAAGTACTTAAGAAGGACTAAAGACCAATTTCTCATATATGGAGATTCTGAACTCAAGTTAAAGGGTTATACTGATGCAAGTTTTTAGTCAGATAAGGATGATTTCAAATCAGTTTCTGGTTATGTCTTCACTTTGAATGGAGGCGCAATAAGTTGGAAAAGTTCCAAACAACAGAAAATAGCTGATTCAAATACTGAAGCAGAGTATATAGCAGCAAGCGAAGCTGTTAAAGAAGCAGTTTGGATGAAGAAATTCTTAACTGAACTTGGTGTAGTTCCTTCGGTGGAAGAATCAATTATGTTATTGTGTGACAATAATGGTGCTATTGCTCAAGGACAGGAGCCTAGATCGCACCAAAAGAATAAGCATGTTTTGCGTACATATCACCTGATTAGAGAAATCATTGGACGAGGTGATGTTAAGCTAGAAAAGATCGATGATAAAGAGAATGTTGCAGACCCAATCACCAAGGCACTTGGCATAAAAAAGTTTGATAAGCACAAGTGGGAGTTGGGAATGAGGTACAAAAAGTTTGATAAAGAGAATGTTTCAGACCCATTCACCAAGGCATTTGGCATAAAAAAGTTTGATAAAACACCTATGTATTCTCTTCTCCTTAAACTCTTTACTTTAAGTTGTTATTTTTCTGCATACTTTTCCGCTGCACTTAAACTTCTGATTTTGCAGAAAAAATTGGCCATAGTTTATGTAACAACTAATTCACCCCCTCTTAGTTGCATTCTCATTCTTACAAAAACTAAGTTCAACTTCAACTAGGTGTGAGAAGGACTAGACCATACCTGCTCACTTGATATGACTTGATCATGATCAGACCTAAATAGGGTCAGATGTCATCGGATCTAGGTTCGAGTTTAAAAATTAGACCTAGTCAATATTTAGGGTCGGGTAGGGAACAAGTAAGGCCCGGCCCATCTTGTCCCATTGTCACTCACTCATCATATTTTTATTTATCTTTATTCAATTGTGTACAGAGTAATGATATTTCTTTAGTTGAAAGTATCATTGATTTTCTACATTTTCATCATATATAGGTGATTAAAAATATATATGCATATATTATTTTATATTCAAATTAGATATCCATAATAATAAATAATATTGAGAATATTTTATCTAAAATGAGAATGCATTATGTTTAATCGAGTTTAGAGCCGATTTTAAATTCAAAGGCTAACCTGATCGACATTAGGGTCGAGTTAACTTACTCCAGGAGTAAGTGGATTAGGTTACTCCACATCATGATCCTTCTGTTAGGGTACCGGTCAATCAGAGTATAACACCTAGAGGGGGGGGGTGAATAGGTGTAAGCGGTTAATATGCCCGCTTTTCGAGTTTATGCGCTGAGAATCAAGAAATACAGAAATATTCACTAATAATCGATTAAATGAAAATATAATCGATTGTCTGGGAATATTTAGGGTCGGGTAGGGAACAAGTAAGGCCCGACCCATCTTGTCCCATTGTCACTCACTCATCATATTTTTATTTATCTTTATTCAATTGTGTACAAAGTAATGATATTTCTTTAGTTGAAAGTATCATTGTTTTCTACATTTTCATCATATATAGGTGATTAAAAATATATATACATATATTATTTTATATTGAAATTACATATCCATAATAATAAATATTATTGAGAATATTTTATCTAAAATGAGAATGCATTATGTTTAATCGAGTTTAGAGCCGATTTTAAATTCAAAGGCTAACCTGATCGACATTAGGGTCGAGTTAACTTACTCCAGGAGTAAGTGGATTAAGTTACTCCACATGATGACCCTTCAGTTAGGGTACCGGTCAATCAGAGTATAACACCTAGAGGGGGGGGGTGAATATATGTAAGTGGTTAATATGCCCGCTTTTCGAGTTTATGCGCTGATAATCAAGAAATAAAGAAATATTCACTAATAATCATTAAATGAAAATATAATTGATTGTCTGGGACTATTTTAATCGATTAAGGAATTGTGATAATCGATTATCTAGAGCAGAAAAACCAGAATCAGCAGCTTGTAAAGATATGGTTTTTAGGTAAGCAAGTTATCCAAGAATCATGCAAACTCACACTATGATATCACAACAGCACACAACAATTTACAAATATCAAACAATCAATCTTTACTAACAAAGATCCAATCTTTCAAGATAAAGAATTGCAAGAAACTTAATAAACTTGAAAACAATAAAAAGATTAGGGAAAGAGAAAGAAGATCAAGAATTTTATCCTGGTTCGTTCGTCTGTCCACTGGCAAATTACATCTAGGCCTCCCCTTCTGATATGGGAGATTTGCTTCACTATATTTGAAAATGTTATTTACACACACACATCCAAATTGAGCCTTTCCTACTTGCTATGCGAACCCTATTTCGCCAAGCCTTGACTTCCATCCGTTCGCAAACGGTTGTCAATCTTGCTACTTGATACACCAAACAAGATACCCAGTGAAGACTATATCCATCCAACCGCAGCTAGCCGATATTACAACTTTCTCTAAACCTTAGAGACTTACAACCAAAGTTTACAAGAAAAGCAAGCTTTTGAAAGAGACTCTCAAAAAAGAGTTCTTTGGGCTTACACAAGCCACTATCAACCCACAAGATGATCTACTCACACTCACTCACAAGGGTATGATAAATTAGAGGATTGAAACAAGGATTGGTGCACTCAAACTTGCACAATTTTGAAAAAGCTTTGTTTTTGCTAAACAAGAAATCAAGAATGCTGTCTACAAAGCAAGAGTTTTTCTCTCAAGATTTGACAATGAAGAACAAGTGAATATCACACAAGGAACTTGGGATTTCGAAAATTAAATCTCTAAAGCAAGTTATGAAAATTTTGAAAGTTTGTAAGTTGTTCCAAATGTGAGAGAAAATGGGTCATATATAGTTTTCTGGTTTCAACAGATTTAATCGATTAAATGACCTCTTAATCGATTAATGGTTTGAAAATTAGTTTATTTCTATTGAACATAATCGATTAATAAAATACATAATCGATTATAACTGCCAAAAATAAAAAACCCAAAGCTACTGGAACTCTATTTAATCGATTAAAAATTCCTCTTAATCGATTAATGGGACTGTGCAGCCATAAACTATAAGTTTTCTTGTTTAAAGAAGTAACCCTCTAAAAAGATACTTAGAATGATGCATGATTTTCGTAGAAAATATATTTTGATGCAACCTACTAAAATAAAGAATGATGACTCTCAAAAAACAGATTTTTAGGAATCTTATGAACGCGTGAGACAATAATCATTTGGGTTACCTAACCTAGACTCAACACTAAGCAATCATGTTAGGACTTCTATAAAAATTTAAAAACCTTTCTAAAGTCAGAGTCTTGGTCATGTTGGATGTTGATGCGTCCATTCTTCAAGCTTTTCAAGTCGGCTTTGTCTTCATTGAAACACAGGCAAGAAACAGATGTTGCAATTTGACTAGTACTTGCAATTTCAATCTCCCCCTTTTTGATGATGACAAACCTTGAAACAATTGAGCTTAGAAACAGCTTGATGACAGATTGATGTTATGATTGCAGCGATCAGATCAGTCAAGAACTTTGCACAGCTCCCCCTCAACTTAATCTCCCCCTCATTTTGTGCATGAGGAGAGTTGGGTTTTTGAGTATTAACTTCCCCTTTCTTTTTGAGTTGCGGAAGCATTTAGAATAATCCTACAAACACATCATAATAACAACAACCAACCTTTCTCCCCCTTTTGGCATGATCAAAAAGGTCATTAACCGGACCGATTTGCCAAACGTAGGAAAGATAACAATTTATAGACATATATACAGATAAAACAGGTAAAACATGTGCACATGGTCTTTGTGTGAACAAAGGATTAAGGATAACAATTAATCACTTATCCACAATAACAGAAACATAATGGGGAAGTTCCTGCAATATTTGTGCTACAGAACAGTAATAATACATTTTTATGCAACACATATAGATATATTCTAATAAAACCAGTGAAGGTGTCACATAAAGCAAATTCATAGCAAAAATAGAAAGACAGTAGCAGTTTAAAGTAAAGTAGTCAAAATAGTTAGAATATAAACGCAACAAGATAATTGTTCAGCCAACAATACAAATAAGATAGTGGAAATAAAAACATCAGACTCAGCAGACTTAAGGCTAACACAACTCCTACCTAGACTAGTCAACTATCCTAGGTTAGGTTCTAACTAGGTTTGTTAGCAGGTGGAGGGTTTTAGTCGCTATCGGAGTTTTCTGATGGATCCTCTTCTTCATCATCTTCTTCTGCTTCGTCATTGTTAGCCTCACCTAATGCATGATACTGGACAGGAGGAGCAACTGATTCCTCATCTGAGTTGTTTGCTGGTGGAGGAAGTTCAGGACTTTCGGGATAAATCCGCATCCTCGAAGTATGTCCACATTGCCTCATACTTATTTATGTCCATGTGAAAATGGATATACTAACCCAAAATAAGATTCTCTTGGGGGTCAGTAATCAAGTATCCAATATCCAAGACATCCAATAGTACATGCTTAATGATTTTGGAGATAAGGATAGGATATCCTAAGGCGCCAGACGATGTTGAAAAACCGAGCATGTTTAGCAATATTAGATGTGGCCAGTCAATTCGAACATTTTATTTCAAGGCAAACATTAGATAGAGATCAACTTCCGTTGGATCATCATGATGCAGGTCATGAAGAGCCAGACATTAAACAAGTAAAGTGTACATAAGTCTATATTCCACAGCTAAAGCAGTGACAATTGCCTTACTTGTTGCCTGATGTCGCTGTGAATCCCTCAGCATATTTCTGTATGCTCGTACATGCTCAAAAGCACTCAATAGTTTCTCCTCAAAGTATCCATAAGGATGATCGAATCTTCTCAAACCTCCAACATCAACTAACAAATCTTCATCCAGAATGATGAATATGTTCTTAACCATAGTTTGATAGACTCCGTTTTTGCACAGAAGGTTGCTATAAAACTCTCTTATTAGAGAAGGATACATTATTCCATGCATTTCAACAAGTACTTGCAGCCCATGATTTTTGAGAAATTCTGGAAACATGAATCTGGAATCCGTCATCTAAGTTTAAGAAGAACACATTCACTTAAAGATACATGAAAGACAATATATCATAAGAACATTTTCATTCAAAGCATTATGATTCACATAAGCACATATTGAGATCAAGCAAGGTGCAAGTTTCTAAAAAAAATGGTAACCAAAACAAATTAGTTTAGATAACTTTCATCAAGTATTCCTAACTCTCTTCTTAGAGTATAGAATGTGTCCCTTGGCAGGGGTTTGGTGAAAATATCGGCTAATTGTTTGGAAGTTTCAACGAATTCAATCACACAATAACCTTTTTGTACATGATCCCAAAGGAAATGATGTCTAATTTCTATATGCTTTGTTCGTGAATGCAAAACGAGATTCTTTGATAGGTTTATTGCACTAGTATTATCACACTTGATAGGAATCCGATCAAGCTTTAGACCGTAGTCTAGAAGTTGTTGCTTCATCCAGAGGATTTGAGAGCAACACACCCCCGCAGCAATATATTCTGCTTCGGCGGTGGATAAAGCAACGCAAGCTTGCTTTTTACTATTCCATGACACAAGTGAATTACCAATTAAGTGGCATGTTCCACTTGTACTCTTACGATCCAACTTGCATCCAGCAAAGTCGGCATCGGAGTACCCTATAAGAGACATTGCGGCATCCCGAGAATACCACAACCCCGTAATTATTGTTCCTTTAATGTTTGATTTAAAAGTGTTCCTTAAGAACGAATAATTGTTTAGATTATGTATGATAAAGGAAGTGTAATGGTATGTTTTTAATGAATGGATACTTTTGATTATTTCCGCATTTGAATCATGAACATAAGTGATATTTGTATGCTCATAGGTTTTCCAAATCGTTTAAGTAATATATTTCAACAGCAATCACTTGACTTTATGAATAAGGTTTTAAAAAGAATTTTTGGATTACGAAAATCGGGTCCTTATAATATGGGATCAGAGCATATGTCAACTCTGCGGCCTAGGGTATGACCTTACATGCTTCTTTTTGAAATTTGTGTGAGTTAACTACTCGACTTATGTGCATTGTTGTTGACTATGTGGTAACTGCTAATGTGAAAGATGATTGTTAAATTTCTTGCGGTACGCGTTGGTTGTGAATTTATGGTTGGATGTCTTGTTGCGAGTTATTGGTGAAGTGCTTGTTGAAAATTTCTTGTTGTGAATTTCGTAGAAGATTTCTTATTGTAAAACATCTTGTTGAAATTGTTATGGGGAGTTTGTGATTGTGAATTTCCGGTTGGATTTCTTGGTGTGAGATTTAATTGTTGAGAGTTCCTAGTGGTGAATCTCTTGCTTGAACCTTGGTCAACCTCTTGAGATGAATTTTCTTTTATCACTAAGATTTAGAAAATTGAAAATGAATGATTATATTGACTTTCTTGGATGTTTAATTATATGTATCTATGGTTCTAGTAGAACGAGATAACGGTAATGTAAGGATAAGTCTTTATTTGTGCATTTGTAATGGAAAATGTGTGTATTTTTTGGTTATGCAATGATTGAGTTGCGAATTACGCATTTAGTATAAACATATATGGGTGTGTTTATACTAAAGTGGGCGTAGATTTACGGGAAATGAGAAATGGTGAAATCATGGAAAGGAAAATATATTTTTAGCCGACCATGAATGGTTAGCAACTCTAGCTTGAGTATATAAACGAAACTCTGGCTGGAGTATATAAGCGAAACTCCGGCTCGAGTATATGTAGCATGTTTTCTTTTAAAAAGAAATGAGAATATGCTTTTAGCTAACCCTAAGGGGTGTAGCAACTTTGGCTCAAGTTATGCAGCAAGGAAAATGAATTTCAAAATGGTTTACTAACCTTGTTCCAATGTGAATCATGGTTGAGTTACCTACCCGGAGTGGTAGTGGACCATTGTTAAATTGCCTACTCGGAGCGGTAGTGGACCATTGTTGAATTGCCTACCCGGAGTGGTAGTGGACCATTATTGAATTGTCTACCCGGAGTGGTAGTGGACCATTGTTAAATTGCCTACCCAGAGTGGTAGTGTGTAACGCCTCAATTTACTAACACGGAAAATTCCAATCATTTTATATCATAATAAAATTTCATACTATTTTAAAATTCACTTCAACCATGAAATACCCAATAGTATAGATAAAATCATAAAAGGAAACACAATACATTAATTCCGCCACACTAGTCTTTTAAATCCATTAACTGAACATCAAAACATAGCCTAACAATTTCCCATAAACGCGTCCAAAATCAACATAAACAATCCCCTAGAAATCATTCTAAAACACAAGCTAAACTCCAATATAAGCTAATTCACTTCAAGACTCTGAGTCTCTCATCCCTTAGCTCCACCTACAATCCGATTACCACGGATTGAGTAAACAAGACAACATAGAGAGAGTCAGTCATTAAATACATGCAATATATAACATGGTGAATTTAAATAGAATAATAACATTAGAACATTGCAATACAGAAACCACGCATCATTACAGCACAGCACAATCCCAGGTTTACAATTAACCTTTATGATAACCATGACATACATCCATAGTACAACCAACTCGCAACCAATCCGAACCTCTATCAAAAATCCACACTATAAGTGAATATCCCAAAATCCATACCACGAAGGGCAGGTCAATCTCCATACCACGAAGGGTAGGTCTAACTTCATACCACGAAGGGCAGGTCTAACTCCATACCACGAAGGGCAGGTCAATCTCCATACCACGAAGGGTAGGTCTAACTCCATACCACGAAGGGCAGGTCAATCTCCATACCACGAAGGGTAGGTCTAACTCCATACCACGAAGGGCAGGTCAAACTCCATACCACGAAGGGCATGTCAATCTCCATACCACGAAGGGCAGGTCTAATATACCAATCACATTGGTAGGACTAACGCAGTTAAATAGGAAACTCATGAGATTTCCCGTTTAATCGTGTTAACCCCTTGAAATCCTCCAACTAGTGAGTATCGTTGGAGTTTCCAATGTTATAATTCTATTACCGCAGGTTTTAATGCTGCTCCCTCACCTGAGTAGTCGCTAATGCTTGCACTAAAGCTCAGTTGCGTTCTCCGCCATCTCCTCCAACCTTAGGGTCTTTCAACCCACAATAGCAACAATCACAACACATCAATTTACATGTCAAGACAAGAATAATACTAACAAAAACCATACAACACAAGACAACATCATCTATTCACTTCATCCTCAAAAGGAAGGTTTCCATAATATTGAAATGACTCTACGGTTTTGAAAACAACTTTCCACACACACCCATCTCGAAAAATAACTCATACTCTATGAGTTTTACAAGGTTTTCCAAGGCAAAACGAACCGAAAAGCAAAGAGAGGGTTTACGGGGTTTTATCCCTAAACATGGAGAAGAAACCCTATCCAAAACAAGACATTCAACCCTAAGAGAGGCTATGTTAAACGATTTACCTCCTCTCCAGTCTCCTCTCTAACTCTAAGGGTGCACAATTCCTCAAACCGTTCCTCTTCTCTTGTTTTTTTGAAAGTAATACCCTATCCTCACTTGGGACGTCTATTTTAGGTTCTCAGATTTTAGACTCTCGCTCAAGCGAGGGTAGGCTCGCTTTGGCGAGAATCCACAACTCTTCGCATCATTCAGGAACTGATGCTCTCGCTTGGGCGACAATTTCTCGCCCAGGCAAGATTCTTCTAGTGGCTACACCTCTCTCTCGCTTAAGCGAGCTCTATCTCGCTCAAGCGAGAATCCCAGGAAAATACCTGGGAACAACACTGAGTCCCTCGCTTGGGCGAGCTCCTCTCGCTCAAGCGAGAATCACCCAGTAGCTCCTAGACTTCCTGATATCCACTATATTCAAGAATTGTAAATTTTGGGATGTTACAATCCTTCCCCCCTCAAAGAATTTTCGTCCCCGAAAATTAACATACCTGCATCGAACAAATGTGGATAATCCATTCTCATGTCATGCTCCACTTCCCAAGTAGCATCTCCCGTGTCTACTTGACTCCATAATACTTTAACCAAAGGAATCTCCTTCCCACGCAACCTTTTGACACTTCTGTCCAAAATCCTTACCGGAGCAGTCCTGAAGGCCAAGTTCTCCTTCAATTGTATCCAATCTGGTTCGATAACATGGGATGGATCCCCAATGTATTTCCTTAGTTGAGACACATGAAATACATTGTGAAGATTAGACTACAACGGTGGGAAGGCGATCTAATAAGCAACAAGACCAATCCTCTTCAGAATCTGATACGGTGCAATAAACCTCGGAGTAAGCTTTCGGGTTTTCAATATCCGACCAATTCCGGTGGTAGGAACCACTCTCATAAAAACGTGATCCCCTTCTTGAAATTCAATCGGCTTCCTTCGATTATCATAGTAGCTATTTTGTCTACTCTGTGCTGTTTTCATATTCTCTCTGATTCTCCTAATCTTCTCGGTTGTCTCTTGGACTACGTCATGTCCCAATACCAAATCGTCTCCGGTTTCAAACCAACTGATCAGAGTCCTACACTTCCTCCCATACAGCGCTTCGTAAGGTGCCATTCCAATACTCGAGTGAAAACTGCTGTTGTAAGTGAATTCAATCAGAGGTAACATACTATCCCAACTTCTGGGTTGTTCTAACACGCACGCCCTTAACAAGTCTTCCAAGGACTGAATCGTCCTCTCGGATTGACCGTCCGTTTGTGGGTGATAAGCAGAACTCAATTTGAGCTTAGTACCCAAAGCAGATTGTAAGCCATTCCAGAAATTCGAAGTAAAACGAGGATCTCTATCTGAGACGATACTCGTTGGAATTCCATGCAACCTCACTATTTCCCTTATGTACAACTCTGCTATCCTTTCCAATGAATATCTTACATTAACCGGTAGAAAATGTGCAGACTTAGTCAATCGGTCCACAATGACCCAAATTGAATCATAACCTTTCTACGTTCTCGGAAAACCAGAAACAAAGTCCATAGAGATGCTATCCCATTTCCATACTGGAATCTCCAATGACAGAAGTTCCCTCGCTGGCCGCTGATGCTCAATCTTAGCTTTCTGACAAGTCAGACAACTAGACACGTATTGAGCTACATCTCTTTTCATTCCAGACCACCAAAACATCTTCCTCAAGTCTTGATACATCTTCGTTGTCCCCGGGTGAATGCTCATCTTACTCTTGTGCGCCTCATCTAGAATATTTCTTCTCAACTCAGCGTCTTGTGGCACACAAATCATTCCTTTATATCTCAACAACCCATTACTATCAATCTGAAGGTCTTTCCCTTTGCGTCACCTACCAAGGCCCTCTTAGCCTGTAGTTCATCATCCAACAACTGCATGGTTTTAATTTGATCAAAGAACTCATTTGTCACCTTGAGCATTCCCAACACTACACTCTTCGGCTTCATTTCTACTGCTAAGTTCAAATCCCGAAATTTCTCAATCATTTTCATCTCGTGCACCATAAGGGCAGACATATGTAAGGATTTACGACTCAAGGCATCCGCTACCACATTAGCTTTACCAGGGTGATATTGCAGGCTAAAATCATAATCCTTCAAAAATTCCATCCATCTCCTTTGTCTCATATTCAACTCCTTCTGATCAAAGAGATACTTCAAACTTTTGTGATCGCTGAAGACTTCAAACCGTACACCATAGAGATAGTGCCTCCAGATTTTTAAAGCAAACACTACTGCTGCTAACTCTAAATCATGAGGTCTCAACTGTCTCGAAGCATAAGCAACCACTTTCCCCTCTTGCATTAACACACAACCCAAACCTTGTTTTGAAGCATCACAATACACATTGAAGTTCGTTTCCGAGCAAGGCAATCTTAACACTGGTGCTGAGGTTAGTTTCCGCTTCAACTCCTGGAAGCTCTTTTCACACCGAACTGTCCACACAAAAGGTTCTCCTTTTCTGGTCAACTTAGTTAAAGGCAAAGCTAGTTTCGAGAATCCTTCTATAAACTTCCGATAGTATCCAGCTAGACCAAGGAAACTCCGGATCTCTGTCACCGACTTTGGTACTGCCCATTCCATCATTGCTTCAACCTTCGAGGGATCCACTGCAACTCCTTCCTTGGTTATCACATGTCCAAGAAAGTTCACAGACTCAAGCCAAAAGTCACACTTCGACAACTTAGCATACAACTGGTTGTCTCTCAAAATCTTCAATACCATTCTTAAATATTCCGTGTGTTCCTCCCGACTTCTAGAGTATATCAAGATGTCGTCAATGAAGACTACCACAAACGATTCCAGATAAGGATGGAAAATCCTATTCATATACTCCATAAAGATTGTAGGAGCATTAGTTACACCGAAAGGCATCACCAGATACTCATAGTGCCCATATCTCGTCCTGAAAGCAGTCTTAGGAATATCCTCTGTCCGTACTCTCAACTGATGGTAACCCGACCGGAGGTCGATCTTTGAGAACACTATGGCTCCTTTCAACTGGTCCATCAAGTCATCGATCCTAGGCATAGGATAACGATTCTTGATTGTGACCTTGTTCAGCTGTCGGTAATCAGTGCACAACCTCATGGAACCATCCTTCTTCTTGACCAACAAAACCGGTGCACCCCAAGGTGAAACACTCGGACGGATGAACTTCTTAGCCAACAAGTCCTCTATCTGCTTCTTCAATTCTGCCAATTCTAAAGGGGCCATTCTATACAGAGCTATCGAGATAGGTCCGGCTCCAGGCACTAGCTCAATTGAGAACTCCACTTCTCTAACTGGTGGTAACTCAGGAATTTCCGCGGGGAACACCTCCGGAAATTCGCATACTACCGACAAGTCCTTCATCTCTGACTTCTTCTCCCCTTCCAAGGAAGCAAACAACACATAAACTAGTGCTCCTTCCTTAAGGGAAGTTTCCACCTCACAGGCCGATAACAATTTCGGACCATTAGGAGTGTCAGACATCTCTCTAGAATTCCCAAACATGACAGTTTTATCAAAACAATTAAGCAGGACCCTATGTTCTGATAACTAGTCCATACTCAGTATCACATCGATCTGGGATAATGGCAAGCATATCAAATCTACCAAGAATGTCCTATCATACACAACCACAGGACATTTGTGACAAACAGTCGACACAACAACAGGTTCATTTGTAGGTGTAGACACCGTCAAATCAAAAGGCAGCACATCAATTTTCAAGCTCAAACGTTCTACACACTCACAAGATATAAAAGAATGAGTGGCACCCGAATCAAGCAACACACACAAGGAGGTACCATTCACTACACAACTACCTTTGATGAGACCTTCAGCATCAACGGTTTCAGAACCGTTCATAGTGAATACTCTGCCATTAGTCTTGGGTCTCTCAGCATTCGGAGGGTTGACATTCCTATTCAGCTTAGGACAGAACCTCTTTATGTGTCCGGGCTCCTTACAAAAGAAGCACCCATTTCCCGCTCCGGGACATACGTCGCCAAAATGGGTCTTACCACACTTGTTGCACAGAGGTAGCTGTTGTCCACTAGAAGCAGTTGGAGGTTTAGACCCTTGCATAGTAGGGCCCCGATATCCAATAGGTGGGGTATAAGGCCGTCTGTTGTCAAAGGACGCCTTACCCTTCCCTTTCCCATGCACAAAATTCCTTTGAGGCCCAAAGTTTCTGGGTGGGTTGGCCTTCTGCTTAACTGCATCCCTAGCCCTTCGATCATCCTCATACATCCTACACTTATTGACTAAGGTAGGGAAATATGCTATCTCTTGATGCCCGAATGCCATCTTAAGCTCTGGCCTCAAACCAACCTCGAATTTGGCACACTTGGACCTCCTATCTGCATCCATATCATAGTAGGGGCAATATCTTGCCAACTCCTCGAACTTTGCTGCATATTCGCCCACAGACAAACTGCCTTGCTCTAGACGCAAGAACTCAATCTCTTTCTTCCTCTTCAGGTCTGCAGGGAAGTACTTATTGAGGAACCTCTCTTTGAACAATTCCCAAGTAACGGCCCACCCTTCAGCTTCCATTTGCCTCCTGGCATATTCCCACCAAGTCTTTGCTTCCTTAGTCAGCATATAGGAAGCATAGATCACCTTCTGACCATCCTCGCAACCCATGGCTCTGAAAATCTTCTCTAGCTCTTGTATCCATTCATTAGCAGTATCAGGAGCTAATCCTCCTTGGAATTGACTCGGATGGCGTCGGCAGAATTCATCCAATCCACGGTACTCTGCCGGTCCTTGTGGCACAAGTGGCGGTGGGTTAGGATGATGGTTGATGTTCTGATTCAGATGTTGCAAGTTCTCATTCACATTCAATATAGTGGTTGTCATCTGTGCCAACAGTTCGTTCTGTCCATTTCCTCTACCACGCCCAACCATTTCTCAACCTGCACTCTCCTCTTATCAGCATACGGAAATTTTACACAAACAGTTTATCACTTACTCCTAATTCAAGCAATTCAAACACTTCAAGTCATTCAAACAGTCCAAACACCTCAAGCAATTCAAACAACTCACCTCAATCAAACAAGTCAAAAACACCACACAATCCACATCAATCACACAAAGAAGCACGTTAGGCCATACCCTAGGCCGTAGGATTAACTTCCGCTCTGATACCATAATTGTAACGCCTCAATTTACTAACACAGAAAATTCCAATCATTTTATATCATAATAAAATTTCATACTATTTTAAAATTCACTTCAACCATGAAATACCCAATAGTATAGATAAAATCATAAAAGGAAACACAATACAGTAATTGTGCCACACTAGTCTTTTAAATCCATTAACTGAACATCAAAACATAGCCTACCAATTTCCCATAAACGGGTCCAAAATCAACATAAACAATCCCCTAGAAATCATTCTAAAACACAAGCTAAACTCCAATATAAGCTAATTCACTTCAAGACTCCTTAGCTCCACCTACAATCCGATTACCACGGATTGAGTAAACAAGACAACATAGAAAGATTCAGTCATTAAATACATGCAATATATAACATCGTGGGTTTAAATAGAATAATAACATTAGAACATTGCAATACAGAAACCACGCATCATTACAGCACAACACAATCCCAGGTTTACAATTAACCTTTATGATAACCATGACATACATCCATAGTACAACCAACTCGCAACCAATCCGAACCTCTATAAAAAATCCACACTATAAGTGCATATCCCAAAATCCATACCACGAAGGGTAGGTCAATCTCCATACCACGAAGGGTAGGTCTAACTCCATACCACGAAGGGCAGGTCAATCTCCATACCACGAAGGGTAGGTCTAACTCCATACCACGAAGGGCAGGTCAATCTCCATACCACGAAGGGCAGGTCTAACTCCATACCACGATGGGCAGGTCAATCTCCATACCATGAAGGGTAGGTCTAACTCCATACCACGAAGGGCAGGTCAATCTCCATACCACGAAGGGTAGGTCTAACTCCATACCACGAAGGGCAGGTCAAACTCCATACCACGAAGGGCATGTCAATCTCCATACCACGAAGGGCAGGTCTAATATACCAATCACATTGGTAGGACTAACGCGGTTAAATAGGAAACTTATGAGATTTCCCGTTTAATCGTGTTAACCCCTTGAAATCCTCCAACTAGTGAGTATCGTTGGAGTTTCCAATGTTATAATTCTAATACCACAAGTTTTAATGCTGCTCCCTCACCTGAGTAGTCGCTAATGCTTGCACTAAAGCTCAGTTGCGTTCTCCGCCGTCTCCTCCAACCTTAGGGTCTTTCAACCCACAACAGCAACAATCACAACACATCAATTTACATGTCAAGACAAGAATAATACTAACCAAAACCATACAACACAAGACAACATCATCTATTCACTTCATCCTCAAAAGGAAAGTTTCCATAATATTGAAACGAGAATCCCAGGAAAATAACTGGAAACAACACTGAGTCCCTCGCTTGGGCGAGCTCCTCTCGCTCAACCGAGAATCACCCAATAGCTCCCAGACTTCCTGATATCCACTATATTCAAGAATTGTAAATTTTGGGATGTTACATAGTGGATCATTGTTGAGTTTCCTACCCGGAGTGGTAGTGGACCATTGTTAAATTGCCTACCCGAAGTGGTAGTGGATCATTGTTGAGTTGCCTACCCGGAGTGGTAGTGGACCATTGTTAAGTTGCCTACCCGGAGTGGTAGTGGACCATGGTTGAATTGCCTACCCGGAGTGGTAGTGGATCATTGTTGAGTTGCCTACCAGGAGAGGTAGTGGATTATTTTCGGTATGTGAAACTTTTGGTCTATCATAATTAATTTTTGTGAAAGTGCGTATTCGCCATGACAAATATATATAGTGCTAGTGAACACCAATCATGTGCTTGGATATTGAACCTCGAAAACTTATTTGGTTTCATGGGTGTCAGTGATTGCTATGCATAATTGAAGTATTATTGCATAGTAAGTTCTGTTAAATGGACGGTGAGGATTCTAATGCCTCAAATGGATTGACACTCCAGAACTAAAAAGCCTTTTGAAAACTGTGATTCGAGCATTTAGTGTCGCATGAGAAAAAGGATTTTAAGTTATTTTGAAATGATTATGAAAACCCTTGCTTCCACAAGATGATTGCCATGAAACTTACATCTAATCTATTTTCGAAAATTGAATGAAGAGTACTATGTGGGTAAGCATTGAATAAGTTTCATGTTGAAATAAAAAAATTTAACAACCTCATCTTGGATGAATGTGAGGTGTTAAAAATATTGTGATGTAATTATGACCATGTGTTTATGGATATGATGTAGATTTGAGTGCAAGTTAGAAATGCTAGTGATGACTTTTTAGTAAATTGAAACTATTTTCATGAGTGAAATGAAATGGCATTGTTTCCATCGAGTAGATGTCGATCTAGTTTTTGCGTTTTGGATGCGAACTAGTGCATCTTGATGAAAGATGGGTATGGAGTCCCACTTTCTTTCGAATTTGAAGGTGTCGTTGTGAATCTCACTGCTTTTGTAATCATTTTGAAATGATGATTGTAGTGATAGATCGAGGAGATCTAGTGGGATTGCGAGATACTTGAGAATCTTTATTTCCGATTGCGATAAATTTTATCTTAGTATTCTAATGTTTGACTTTGGTATTGGGACTCTTGAGGTTTAGTCCATAATTTGACTATATTGTGCATGGTCGTGTGATATGTGCCTTGGTTGTAATCTAAGTAATCTTAATGGTTTAGACGGTTGGACCTAAGCTTGGTCGAGTTTATCTTGTGCCTATAGTCTAGGCGAGATTAGTGTCCTCCTGAGTGTAACCTAATAAATATTTTGGGGACGAAATTTCTTTTAGGGGGGAAGGATTGTAACACCCCAAATTTATCCTCATTGAAATTAGGTAACAGTCCTGAAGAATGGGGCATACTGCCAGATTCTCGCTTGGGCGAGATTCTTGAGCGAGAGAATCTCGCCCAAGAGAGAGGATCAGTGTTTTGAATTTGGAAATTCTGGGAGTCTCGCCCAAGCGAGGAATGGGTTGCTTGAGCGAAAGAAAGCTTGAGCAGGCTGTGAGATTCTCGCTTGAGCGAGAGAATCTCGCCCAAACGAGAGGGTCCGTGTTTTGAAACTTAAAATATCGTGGGCTTCTCGCCCAAGCGAGATATTCTCGCCTGGGCGAGAGTGCCCAGCTATAAAAGAAAAGAAAGGGTTTAACAAACCCTAATCTTCATTTTCTTTTCTCCCCTTTCACTCTCAATGGCGGCTCCCCGTGGATTTCGACTCTTTTCTCCCCTAAACCTCAAAAACACATCAAAATCTCTTCCTCTTGCTTCTTAATGGAACATTGGAGAGCTTTGGAGATGAAAAAGCAATAATGGAGGTTGAAGGAGATGGAGGGAGATGGAGCTCTTTGCAGATCCATGGAGCTAACGCAACCTAAGGTGAGGGAGAAGACCATTGTGGTCTTAGAGTATTTCATTAGAGTCATCATCTCCGATTTTCCTCAAGAATCGGAGCATATTAACGGATAGAAACTGTCTTGGGAGTTGTGGTCCATGTGAGAGTCTTTATTTTACAAGAATATGTATTAGCAATAAAAGTGGAGATATATGTGTGGGGAAAACCGTTTATTTAAGTAAAATGCAATATGCTCATTTATGGTAATACACCATCATGAAAGATGGTTCTAACATTAATGTGTTATATGATGAAGAATATGTTGTGTGTGGTATGTTTATAATAAATATGGTAATATGTGTTGTTTAATGGTAAAAATAGAAATGGTTATGTTTTGTGATAATGATTGTGTGTGAGTTGTTGGTTGTTATAAACATATATGGGTGTGTTTATAACAATGAATGTGTGATGGGTCGTTAATGTGTTTAAATGGAGATGGGTATGTTTGTAATAAAGGATGCGTGGCATTGAGATCCTCTTCGTGGTGTAGACTTACCCGATGTGGTATTGAATCACCTTCACGATGTAGACTTACCCGATGTGGTACTGAATCACCTTCGTGGTGTAGACTTACTCGACGTGGTATTGAATCACCTTCGTGGTGTAGACTTACCCGATGTGGTATTGAATCACCTTCACGGTGTAGACTTACTCGATGTGGTATTGGATCACCTTCGTGGTGTAGACTTACCCGATGTGGTATTGAATCACCTTCGTGGTGTAGACTTACCCGATGTGGTATTGAATCACCATCGTGGTGTAGACTTACTCGACGTGGTATTGAATCATCTTCGTGGTGTAAACTTACCCAATGTGGTATTGAATCACCTTCACGGTGTTGACTTACCCGATGTGGTATTGAATCACCTTCGTGGTGTAGACTTACTTGATGTGGTATTGAATAACCTTCGTGGTGTAGACTTACCCGACGTGGTATTGAATCACCTTCGTGGTGTAGACTTACCCGATATGGTATTGAATCACCTTCATGGTGTAGACTTACCCGATGTGGTATTGAATCACCTTCGTGGTGTAGACTTACCCGACGTGGTATTGAAATCACCTTCGTGGTGTAGACTTACCCGATGTGGTATTGAATCACCTTCACGGTGTAGACTTACCCGATGTGGTATTGAATCACCTTCGTGGTGTAGACTTACCCGACGTGGTATTGAATCACCTTCGTGGTGTAGACTTACCCGACGTGGTATTGAAATCACCTTCGTGGTGTAGACTTAGCCGATGTGGTATTGAAATCACCTTCGTGGTGTAGACTTACCCGATGTGGTATTGAATCACCTTCACGGTGTAGACTTACCCGATGTGGTATTGAATCACCTTCGTGGTGTAGACTTACCCGACGTGATAATGAATCACCTTTGTGGTGTAGACTTACCCGACGTGGTATTGAAATCACCTTCACGGTGTAGACTTACCCGATGTTGTTTTGAAATCACCTTCACGGTGTAGTCTTGCCCGAAGTGGCATTGAATAAATAAATGTTAATCTTAGCAGATGTGGGTACAAAGGAGTTACTTAATGAAGAGGAGAAATGAGTATGTTTGGATGGATAAATATGCACACTATAGAACATATATATTATGGGATATATGTGTACTATAGGGTGAATATAGATAATATGTGATGAATAAATATGCACGCTATAGAACATATATATTATGAGATATATGTGTACTATAGGGTGAATATAGATAATATGTGATGAATAAATATGCACGCTATAGAACATATATATTATGGGATATATGTGTACTATAGGGTGAATATAGATAATATGTGATGAATAAATATGCACACTATAGAACATATATATTATGGGATATATGTGTACTATAGGGTGAATATGGATAATGTGTGTTGATTTGTATATGTTTAATATGATTGATGTTAGATGTGTATGCTTTTAATACTTTAATGTTATTACTCCATGTATATCCACGCTACGGTCGCCGTAGTTGGTTCTTACTCCCTATGTCTTTCCTTGTATGTGTTGTGTATTTGAGTTCAGGTTGTGGCGGTAGCACATCAGATGATTGTGGAGAAGAGTACATGGTAGAGTAGGCCTTTATGTGATCGATACGTTATATGATAAATGTTTGTAATATGAAGAACATGTTAAAGTGAATTTATGTATAGGTAACTTGCTCCTAAATGTATAATGAAGTTGATTTAATGTTTGTATTAAAAGTGTTCCTTAAGAACGGATAATTGTTTAGATTATGTATGATAAAGGAAGTGTAATGGTATGTTTTTAATGAATGGATACTTTTGATTATTCCCGCATTTGAATCATGAACATAAGTGATATTTGTATGCTCACAGGTTTTCCAAATCGTTTAAGTAATATATTTCAACAGCAATCACTTGACTTCATGAATAAGGTTTTAAAAAGAATTTTTGGATTGCGAAAATCGGGTCCTTACTGTAAGGACCCGATTTTCGTAATCCAAAATTTCATTTTTTTTACCTTATTCATGAAAGTAAAATGATTACTTTTGAAAGTCAATACTCGAACGGTTTGGAAACTTGAGTAAATACATTTATAAATTACAAGGCGGAAATATTCAAAATACATTACATTTCAAAAGCATGTCATTGTAGTTCCTTTCAAATACATAATCTAAACAATTACCTTTTTACCAAGAACACTTTTAATTACAAATAGTAAATCAACTTCATTATACGCTTTAGGAGAAGTTCCATTATACAAAAGAGTGAAACCTACAAGGTTCTCATATTTACAAACGTTTTCATATAACATGTCAATTACATAAAACACTACTCTATCATGTACTCTTCTTCGCAAGTGTCCAATGCACTACCTCCACAACCTGAACTCAAATATACAACAAATACAAGGAAAGACAGAGGGAGTAAGAACCAACTACGGCGACCGTAGCGTGGATTTACATGGAGTAATAACATTAAAGTATTAAAACCACACATATCTAACATCAATCATGATAAACATATACCAATCTACAGATATTACCCATATTCACTATATAGTACACATATATCCCATACTATATGTGTTCTATAGTGTGCATATTTATTCATCACATAGTATCCATATTCACCCTGTAGTACACATACATCCCATAATATATATGTTCTATAGTGTGCATATTTATTCATCACATATTATCCATATTCACCCTATAATACACATACATCCCATAATATATATGTTCTATAGTGTGCATATTTTACTCCTCTCATATTATCCATATTCACCCTATAGTACATATATATCCCATAATATATATGTGCTATAGTGTGCATATTTTATTCATCCCGAATATACATTGTTCACATCATTTGCCTTCCGTAGTAATTTACCCTTGATCTTTTTGAACAATTTTGCACCGTACAAATAATCCTCTACCACATCAGGTAGCTCTAGTTAATTCCCCATACCACATCGGGCAAGTCTAGTTCATTCTCCATACCACATCGGGCAGGTCTAGTTATTTCTCCATACCACATCGGGCAGGTCTAGTTATTCCCCATACCACATCGGGCAGGTCTAGTTATTTCTCCATACCACATCGGGCAGGTCTAGTTATTCCCCATACCACATTGGGCAGGTCTAGTTATTCCACATACCACATCAGGCAGGTCTAGTTATTCCCCATACCACATTGGGCAAGTCTAGTTATCCCCATTACACTCACATCCATGTCATACACAATCAACACAAGGCATCTCATTATTTTATCACCATAAATAACACAAAACACCTTCATTGTCACAAACATACCCTTATCCATTTTAACACCTTAACAGCTCATCACACAGTCATCGTTACACGCACACCCATATAGGTTTATAATAATCCACAACTCACAACATACTCATTTTGATAAACATACTCATATCCATTTTAACACATTAATAACTCATCACACATTCATTATTACAACACACCCATACATGGTTATAACAATCCACAACTCACAACATACTCATTTTGATAAACATACTCATATCCATTTTAACACATTAACAACTCATCACACATTCATTGTTACAACACACCCATACATGTTTATAACAATCCACAACTCACAACATACTCATTTTGATAAACACACTCATATCCATTTTAACACATTAACAACTCATCACACATTCATTGTTACAACACACCCATACATGTTTATAACAATCCACAACTCACAACATACTCATTTTGATAAACATACTAATATCCATTTTAACACATTAACAACTCATCACACATTCATTGTTACAACACACCCATACATGTTTATAACAATCCACAACTCACAACATACTAATTTTGATAAACATACTCATATCCATTTTAACACATTAACAACTCATCACACATTCATTATTAGAACACACCCATACATGTTTATAACAATCCACAATTCACAACATACTCATTTATGTTTATGACCATAAATAACTCACACACCATCATTCTCACACAACATAACCATTATCACAAAAAAACCACACATAACATATTCTTCATCATATACACATTAACGTTAGAACCATCTTTAATGACGGTGCATTACCATAAATGAGCATATAGCATTTTACCCAAATAAACGGTTTTCCCCACACATATATTTCCACTTTTATGCTAATACATCCTCATGTAAAATAAAGACTGTCACATGGATCACAAACTCCCAAGAGAGTTTCTATCCGTTAATATGCTCCGATTCTTTAGGGAAATCGGAGATGATGACTCTAATGAAATACTCTAAGACCACAATGGTCTTCTCCCTCAGCTTAGGTTGTGTAAGCTCCATGGACCCGCAAAGAGCTCCATCTTCCTTCATCTCCTTCAACCTCCATTGTTGCTTTTTCATCTCCAAAGCTCTCCAATGTTCCATTAAGAAGCAAGAGGAAGAGGTTTTGATGTGTTTTTGAGGTTTGGTGGAGGAAAGAGTCGAAATCCATGAGGAGCCGCCGTTGGGAGTGAAAAGGGAGAAAAGAAAATGAAGATTAGGGTTTGTGAAACCCTTTCTTTTCTTTTATAGTTGGGCACACTCGCTCGGGCGAGAAACCCACGATACTTTAATCTTCCAGACACGAGCTCTATTGCCTGGGCGAGATTCTCTCGCTCAAGCGAGAATCTCATAGCCTGCCCAGGCTTTCTCTCGCTCAAGCGACCCATTCCTCGCTTGGGCAAGACTCCCATAATTTCCAAATTCAAAACGCTGATCCTCTCGCTTGGGCGAGATCCTTTCGCTCAAACGAGAATCTAGAAGTATGCCCCATTCTTCAGGACTGTTATCTAATTTCAAGGAGGGTAAATTTGGGGTGTTACACTTACAAACTGGGCATTGAAACTTCCGATGTCCAGTTTTTCCGCATTCATGACACGTGAACTTCTCTTTTGAGTTCTTGTGTTTGAAGGTCGAGTTGCGAGTTTCTTTCTTTTGAAACCTATTTGAGCTTCCTCTCTTCTTTAGAAATTTGTTGAATTTTCGTACGAGAAACGTCATGGTTTCAGTATCGAATTATGAATCAGACTCATCATCATCCTTGTCTTCTTGGTCCTAAGAAGTGGATGCTTTTAGTGATATTCCCTTTTTACGCTTGTCTGATTCTTCGTGCAAGGTCAGACGACCAAGCTCCATCTCATGTTCTTGGAGCTTGCCGAAAAGAGTTGCTAACGCCATCGAATCAAGATCCTTCGACTCCAAGATAGCAATCACCTTTGGCTGCCAGTTCCTGTCAAGGCATCTTAAGACTTTGTTAGTTAATTCTCCTTTCGAAAAAGTCTTATCTAAGACAACTAGATGATTTACAATATGAGTAAAACGCTTTTGCATATCACCAATAGATTCATTTGGAAACATGCGAAATAGTTCATATTCAAGAGTTAAAGCATTCAATCTAGCGTGCTTGACCTCACTAGTGCCTTCGTGAGTCACTTGTAAAGTGTCCCACATTTCTTTGGCACTATTACACTGTGAGACTCGAAAGAACTCATCGTAAGATAGTGCGAACGTGATGATGTTTTTAGCTTTCAAATTGTGTTGCACTTTTATTTTCTCATCATCAGTCCACATGCTCTTAGGCTTATCTTTCGTCTCACATTCCACTAAGTATAGTGGTGTGTAAGGACCATTCATAACGGAATCCCAAATGTCCGTATCAATGGCTTCTATGAAGATTCTCATCCTCACTTTCTAGTAGGCGTACCCCTCGCTAATAAAAATGGTGGTCGGTTAATGGATGCACCATCACCGCCAAAAGGATTGGTAGAGCCCATCGTATGATTTCCCGAGGATCAACGATCGAAGCAATTAAGGTAGCACAGACGTATTAGCTCTGATACCACTTGTTAGGGTACCGATCAATCAGAGTATAACACCTAGAGGGGGGTGAATAGGTGTAAGCGGTTAAAATGCCCGCTTTTCGATTTTATGCGCAGAGAATCAAGAAATACAGAAATATTCAGTAATAATCGATTAAATGAAAATATAATCGATTATCTGGAGCAGAAAAACCAAAATCAACAGCTTGTAATGATATGGTTTTTAGGTAAGCAAGTTATCCAAGAATCATGCAAACTCACACTATGATATCACAACGGCACACAACAATTTACAAATATCAAAGAATCAATCTTTACTAACAAAGATCCAATCTTTCAAGATAAAGAATTGCAAGAAACTTAATAAACTTGAAAAAAGTAAAAATATTAGGGAAAGAGAAAGAAGATCAAGAAATTTATCCTGGTTCGTTCGCCTGTCCACTGGCAAACTACATATAGGCCTCCCCTTCTGATCTGGGAGATTTGCTTCACTATATTTGAAAATGTTCTTTACACACACACTTCCAAATTAAGCCTTTCCTACTTGTTATGTGAACCTTATTTCGACAAGCCTTGACTTCCCTCCATTTGCAAACGGTTGCCAATCTTGCTACTTGATACGCCAAACAAGATACCCAATGAAGACTATATCCAACCAACCAAAGCTAGCCGATATTACAACTTTCTCTAAACCTTAGAGACTTACAACCAAAGTTTACAAGAAAAACAAGCTTTTGAAAGAAACTCTCAAAGAAGAGTTTTTTGGCTTACACAAGCCACTATCAACCCACAAGATGATCTAATCACACTCACTCACAAGGGTATGATAAACCAGAGGATTGAAACAAGGAATCAAGAATGCTTTCTACAAAGCATGAGTTTCTCTCTCAAGATTTGACAATGAAGAACAAGTGAATATCACACAAGGAACTTGGGATTTCGAAAATTAAAGCTCTAAAGCGAGTTATGAAAATTATGATAGTTTGTAAGTTTTTCCAAATGTGAGAGAATATGGGTCATTTATAGTTTTCCGGTTTCAACAGATTTAATCGATTAAATGACCTCTTAATCGATTAATGGTTTGAAAATTAGTTTATTTTTGTTGAACATAATCGATTAATAAAATAAATAATCGATTATAACTGCCAAAAATAAAAAACCCAGAGCTAGTGGAACTCTATTTAATCGATTAAAAATTCCTCTTAATCGATTAACGAGACTGTGCAACCAGAAACTATAAGTTTTCTTGTTTAAAGAAGTAAAACTCCAAAAAGATACTTAGTATGATGCATGATTTTCGTAGAAAATATATTTTGATGCAACCTACTAAAATAAAGAATGATGACTCTCAAAAACAGATTTTTAGGAATCTTATGAGCGTGTGAGACGATCATCATTTGGGTTACCTAACCTAGCTCAACACTAAGCAATCATCTTAGGACTTCTAGAAAAATTTAAAAACCTTTCTAAAGTCAGAGTCTTGTTCATGTTGGATGTTGATGCATCCAGTCTTCAAGCTTTTCAAGTCGGCTTTGTCTTCGTCGAAACACAAGCAAAAAACAGATGTTGCAATTTGACTAGTACTTGCAATTTCACCTTCATTTTATAAAAGTTCAATGGCTCAGGTTTATTCTTAAAATAATGTGATAACTTTTTTTTCACTCACAAGTCCCTCCATCTACCTCTCATCTCAAGGAGCAGAAACAACAAAGAAAGAAGACTCTCTACATTATCTTCTGATCTTCTGGTAAGCAGCATGTTATCATCTTAAAACACATTCATTCTCACCATTTCTCCAAACACCTCCAACACCTCACTATGTTTACCTCTAATAATCATTAAACCTTCATTGTTTTCCTTCTTCTTTGTCTTCGGATTTAGAGTTATTGTTGTTGGAACAAAATGTTATAATTAGAATCATTAACCTTTCACTGTTACCCTTCTTCTTCTTCGTCTAAATTCATCTTTGTGTTGTTGTTTCTTTCTCTAAAACCACATGTCATTCTAATCTTTCTCTACAAGGTTCATGTGTGACATTAACCTTTTAAAAGGAAACTTCCCAAATATTAAATCGAACGCTTCAAATAATAAAGATTTGAACATCAACTCATGCATTGGGATGAAATTTGATTCTATCAAAAAGGTGAGGGAGTTTTACAATTCCTTTGCTAAGAATAAAGGTTTTGGAGTACGTGTTCAATCAACTAAACCGAAGAGAGCAATTTTGGTTTGTTGTTGTGAAGGTCAACACAACGTTAAAAATGGTGCAAATGAAGAAGCTAAAGATAATGTTAGTCAAACAAAAATAAAATGTCCAACTCTTCGAACTAGTTGTCAGGCTTCACTTGTTGTTGCAAGAGGTACGATAGAAAGTAATTCGGTTATAACATCATTTATCAATGATCATAACCATATTATGGCTATCCCAAGAAGTGGGATGGGGATCACCTGTCCCAAAATGGAGTCCCCATCCCTGTCCCAGCCAATTAGAAAACGCCATCTCATTTAAAAAATCTATATTATTTACATTTCTTTTTTCTTACATTTTTTTCTCTTTTTATGATTGGCTGGGACAGGGATGGGGACACCATTTTGGGACAGGTGATCCCCATCCCAAGAAGTGTGTCCTATCTAAGGTGTCATAAAAAGATGAGTGTTGTTGCAAAAAGTCTTGTTGAAAGATTCGAGGAAGAAGACTTACCTATTGGAAAGGTAGCTGCAATTTTTAATAATGGTGAGTCATCTTTCTCTCATAGAGATTGTTGGAATCATGTGAGAAATCTACGAAGAAAGAATTTAGATGTTGGGGATGCTCAAGCTGTTTTTGACTATTGTAAACTAAAGGAGAGTGAAAACCCTAAATTTTGTATGCAATCCAATTAGATGATGATTCTCGGATGGTCAATTTTTTTTGGGTGGACTCTAGATCAAAAGTGGCTTATCAACAATTTGGAGAGGCAATAACTTTTGATACTACCTATAAAACCAACAAGTATAGTATGCCATTTGCCCCATTTTTTGGATTGAACAATGACTATCAGTCAATTTTGTTTGGTTGCGCTTTACTACAAGATGAGTTAAAGAGATCATTTATATGGTTGTTTCAAAAATGGCTTGAGGAATGGATGGGAAAAAACTTGTGTCTATCATAAATGATCAAGATATCGCAATCAGAGGTGCTATATCAAAAGTATTTCCAGAATCATGACATCACCTTTGCTTGTGGCATATTAGGCAAAAGTGTCCTACAAGGTTAGCTCACATATATCACAAAAAATCTATGTTCAAGCATGACATGAAAAGATGCATACGAGATTCACCTAACATTGAAGTTTTTGAAAAATAATGGGAACCCATAAAGAATGATTATGAGTTGGAAGACAATGAATGGTTGAATGGGTTATACAAGATTAGAGAATCATGGATACCTATTTATAATAGAAGCACATTCTTTGCTGGGATGAATACTACTCAAAGAAGTGAGAGTATTAATTCATTTTTTGATTCTTTTGTACATGCAACAACAATGCTACAGGAATTTGTAATAAAGTTTGAGAAAGCAGTTGATAATTGCTTAGAAGCAGAGAGAAGATAAGATTAAGAATCTAGGCACAAACATCCTACTTTGAGTACTGACTCCAAACTTGAGGAACATGCTGCTTCTATTTATACAAGAAATATTTTTGGTAAATTTCAAGATGAGCTTGGAGGATCAGCCAATTTACTAAGGTAAATATTAGAAGAAATGGACCAAGGTATATGTATCAAGTTTCTAGTTGTTATGATATCCAAGATATTGTCACTGTTGACTTAAATTTACATTCAAAGATTGCTAAATGTGTGTGAAGAAGATCTTGCTCTTGACCTTGGCACGGTTTTGTTGAAGACACCAATATCAAAAAAAGAAGAAAGGAAGAAGACAGACAAAGACTATCAAAGATAAAGCTTCAAGATTTAGAATCTAAGTCTTTAGGTACTTCTATCCTTACAACTCATTTATTTACTTAGTTAATAATGCTCAAAATTGTTTTCAAGAAAATCAGGAAAAACTAAGTGTGAATAAAAATGATTTTCGAAAATAACATGTAACGGGTTACCATACTTGAGTAACAAGTTACATGAGTGAGAAAATAGTTTTCAAAACTCTAACAGTTATGAGTAATCCATTACAGACTTTGGAGTAACAAATTACCATTTTTAGAAAATAGGGTAATCGATTACTCAAAGTAGTGTAATCGATTGCACTAAAGCAAATTCACAAAGATTTCAAACAATGTTGTTGAGTAATCGATTACTCAAATCCAGTAATCGATTACACTGTGTGAATTTTCAAAAATTCGTTAACAGGATTGTTGGGTAATCGATTACCCATTTGCAGTAATCGATTACTGAGAGCTGTTGCATCAGTTTTTCAGATTTCAAGTAAAAAGGTTTCACTCCAAACTGATTGCTTTTCATTCCAAATGAAACCTACTTTATCCTAAGGGTATTATGGTTGATTGGAAGCCTATATAAAGGCATTGAAACACTCTCACAACATACAACAACTCTCATAATAAAAATCACACAAAGCTCTTATACTTTTCTGAATTTTCTGCACTTTTCAAAGCAACATACTCTCAAACTTTCTAAGTATTTTTGAGTTGCTTCAAAGTGCTTTTCCAAACATTTTCAAAATTAAAAGAGCATTATTATCTCAAGTATACGAGTTGTTATTGGATTGCAAGTTATAGAAATTGTCATATACACTTGTAAGGCAATCCAAGCCAAATTGTACATTCTTCACTTTTGCAAAGTTTACTTTCTTTCACAAGGGTATGAAAAGAAAGGGTGAGTGACTTGGTATAGTGTTTACCAAGGGTGTAACTTGGTATAGTGTTTACCAAGGGTGTTACTAGGAATAGAGTTTTCCAAGGGGGTTAGATATAAGTGAGTGTGTAAGGTACAAGGAGATTTCGGGGTGAGATATTTGTAATTGCAACTCATTATATTTAATAAAGGAATCTCTTGCGAGTCAAGAGTACTGGACGTAGCCTTCGGTGGACAAGAAGGTGAACTAGTATAAAACACTTGCGTACTCTATTTCCCTTCGCTTTGTTATTTATTTATCCTTCCCAAGTCAATATTTTTCTTCACAAAATTTCTGCTGCACATTAACTTTGATATTGCAGAAAAAATGGCCATACTTATTGCAACAACTAATTCCCCCCCCCCCCCCTCTTAGTTGCAATCTCAGTCTTACAATTGGCACCAGAGCTATTTTTGAGAAAGTTACTCTCAAAATCTGATCCTACTACAACATAGCCTCAAGATCATTCCTATGAGAAGGATCCAACATAAACAGACCTTCAAGCTTTGTTGGAGAGTGTTATGACTTCTGGAAAATCAGAATGAGGATTTTCATAGAGTTGCAAGACTTGGATATCTGGAATGCTATCGAGGAAGGACCATACGTGCCATTTACCGTTGTCAACAACATTAGAGAGACAAAGCCAAAATCTTCATGGAATGATGAAGATAAGAAGAAGGTGCAATATGATTTGAAAGCAAAGAACATCCTCACATTGGCACTTGGAATAGATGAGTTCTTTAGAGTGTCCAACTGCAAATCCGCTAAGGAAATGTGGGACACTTTGGAGACAACTCACGAAGGAACCGAAGAGGTAAAGAGATTGAGGCTCAACACTTTATCCCAGGAATACGAAATGTTTCGTATGAGACCTGGAGAGAAGATCTTGAATCTTCAAAAGAGATTTACTCATCTCACCAACCATCTTATTGCACTTGGAAAAGTGCTGTCAAATAGGGACTTAAACTTAAAAGTTCTAAGGTCACTAACAAGAACATGGCAACCAAAGGTAACGGCTATTTCCGAAAATAAAAGTCTTTCGAAAATGTCATTGGCTGCTTTGTTTGGAAAGTTGCAGGAACATGAACTTGAATTAAGTCAACTTGATCAACACGAAGAACTAGAGAAGAAGAAGAACATTTCTCTCAAGGCAAAAGCTGAGAAGTATGATTCATCGGAGGATGAAGACGACAAGGAAGAGACTGATGACATGAGCCTCTTCGTTAAAAAGTTCAGCAAGTTCCTAAGAAGGAACAAAGGCGGAAGAATCGGGCAAATAAAGAAATTCTCCAAAAGCAATGAGGCCTCCACTTCAAACCAGAATTTTACATGCTTTGAGTGTGGCAAACCTGGCCACATGAAGATGGACTGTCCAAACATCAAGAAGAGTTCTTTCAAAGGAAAGAATGAATTAAAGAATGGATGAAGAGCCTACATCTCTTGGGAAGACAATGACACAAGTTCAGCCTCTGAACTAGAAAGTGGAGAGCAGGCGCATCTCTCTCATGGCGTCTCATCATTCAGACGATGAAGAGGTAAATGAATCTATCCATTTTTCTTCTTCTGAATTGCAAACTGCTTTTAATGATCTACATGATGAATACATGAAATTGTCTAAAATGTTTCTAAAAAAAAAATATGAACTAGATTCTCTTAGAAATATACCTTCATCATCCTCATGTTTAAATTACATTACTCTTTGCAACAAAGTTTCTACATTGAGTCTTGAACTCAACAAATTGATCAAGAGTAGAAAGAGCTTGAGTAAGATCATTAATGATCAAAGACACTCTACGGACCGAAGGGGTCTTGGATATGGAAAGGGCCCTTCTCTTAAGAAACAAAGTAAGTCTATCATAACAGACTTTCGGAAAACATGTATCCATGCATCTACACGTAGCAAACATAAATCTAGGATTCATATGCATCAACCTATTTTCTCTTATTGTAAAAACTATGGGCACACACCAAATACTTGTCATATTAGAAAATATGGTGTTCCCCTAGGATATTTTAAATGGGTGAGAAAGGATCTAATCATGTAGGACCCAAAACAAGTTGGGTACCTAATATAACTTAACCTGTTTTGCAGGTTGATTTGAGCGTCGCCCGCAATTTATGGTACTTGGATAGTGGTTGCTCAAAGCATATGACAGGCGATAAAAGTAAATTCTTTGTCCTTACTCCAAGGGACAATGGCTATGTCACATATGGTGACAACAACAAAGGAAGAATTCTTGGAGTCGGTAGAATCGACAAGCCACCTTCAACAACCATAGAAGGAGTGTTGTATGTGGAAGGACTTAAGCACAATCTTCTAAAGCATAAGTCTACTTTGCGACAAGGGCTTCCATGTATCATTCTACCTAGATAAGTGCATCATTGAAATGAATTTGGCAAAATGATGCAAGGAGAATTTGAGATGTCTATAATGAGAAAGTTAAATTACTTTCTTGGACTCCAAATTAAGCAGATCAGTAATGGTATATTTGTAAGTCAGTCCAAATATTGCAAAGACTTGTTGAAAAGATTTGAGATGGATGACTGCAAACCGATTGCTACTCCTATGGGATCAAGTACATATATCAATGTTGATGACGCTGGAAAATGTATTGAAATATCTAAGTATCGAGGTATGATCAGATCTCTTTTATATCTTACTTCTAGTAGACCTGATATTATGTTTAGTGTATGTCTATGTGCGCGATATCAATCTAAACCCTAAGAGTCATATCTAGTTGCCGTTAAGAGAATCATGAAGTATTTCAAAGGCACAACCGATATTGGATTGTATTATCCCAAGGGAAGGGTATGAGAAATGGTTGGCTTCTCGGATTCAGACTTTGCGGGATGCAATTCTGAAATAAAGAGTACAAGTGGTACTTGCCACATTCTAGGGAATGCTTTAGTTTCTTGGTCTTGCAAGAAACAAGCTTGTGTTGCCTTAAGCACCGCTGAAGCGGAATATATTGTTGTCGGTAGTTGTTGTGCACAAGTGTTGTGGCTAAAGCAACAATTACGAGATTATGGCTTAACTTAGGCTACACACCCTTGAAATGTGACAATACTAGTGCTATTAATCTCACTAAAAATCCGATTATGCACTCAAGAACCAAACACATTGATATAAGGCATCATTTCCTTAGGGACCATGTCCAAAAGAAGGATGTGTTAGTAGAGTTCATTGATACTCATAACCAACTAGCGAACATATTTACTAAACCGCTAGCAAAAGAACCTTTTTATAAGATTAGACGAGAATTAGGCAATCTAGATGAAGCTTACTTGTCCTAACATGTTTAAATGTTTTTATGCATGCTTCATTGTTTATAACCAATGCCTACTTGATCTTAAATTGTGTGTTTTATGCTTTAATTTTTCAAGTTTTTAGAGCCAAAAATCATTTTTAACATCAGTGGGAAAACAGTATGTTATAGTAATCGATTATTGTAATGGTGTAATCGATTATAGAGAGACACTGTTTGAAAATTTTGAATTTTTTAAAGTGAGTAATCGATTAGTCACTCAGTGTAATCGATTACTCTGTGTAGTTATATATATGAACTGCTGCATTTTTCATAAAATCCTCCATTTTCTCTCTCCTATAACTCGAAGGTTTCCCTCTCTAAACCCTCTCAATCTCTAAAAATCTCATTTCTACTCCGTTTTTATTGATTTTTGTTGCAACTCACATCCCATTTTCAATTCTAAACACTTCTACACCTTCTATTTCGTGATTTGTGGCCTCAATTAAAAAAACCCAAATTTCCAAAATCAAAAACCCTAAACCTTCAAACACCAACAATGGCTTCATCTTCAAAGAGACCACGTTCTTCAAAGTCTAAGCAAGGAGAATCAACTTCCAAGTCCAACCCGTTGAACTTGACGAGACTTCTTGCAAATGACGCTCAAAGGAAGGTCTTCGAAGAAAACTTCCATGGACGCGCCATCTTCACTCATAAATACGGTAACATTGAGAACTTTGAGTTTGAAGATTTTATTTTTCCATATCTTTTGCGGCAACAAAAACTTTTTGACTTTTGCTGCGAAGCGAACAATATCTATCCTGAGTTTGTTCGCGTATTTTACTGCAACATGAACTTTAGGAAAAATCTTATGACTTCCCATGTTAAGGGAAAGGGCATTGTTTTGGATATGAAAACCTTTAGTGCTATTTGTTGTGATATACCGATGATAGGCGACATTACTGGGTTCGGCCTGGTATGTGAATGGGATGATTACGATCGCAAGAAATTCTATCTTTCCATTTGTAGAATTTCTAAAGAGGAAATAGAAAGGCGAAAGCAACAAAGCCTTGGTGAGATTGTTAAGAACAGGGATATCCTATCTGTTGGATATCTCACGCTGGAAGATCGTTTGATACATTATTTTCTTTCCTATGTCATTTTGCCAAAATTTTCAAACCATTCGCAAATAAGTGATATAGAGCTCTGATGTATGCTATCAAGTTTAACATCAAGATTAATTGGGCTAAAATGATAATGAATCAAATGTGGCATGTTCGCGGCTCCCAAAGTCTGTTGCCCTACGCCATCTTCATTACAAAAATTCTTGAGCATTTTGGCGTATAGATCATGTCACTCGACGAACCTACAAGCATTGTACCGATCGCCAACCTGCTCCTACCGACGAACCAGAACCTACTGCTAAGCCAAACTGGCCTGAGTCTCATGCTCAATCTTCTTCGTCTGTTGCAATGCCCACTAATCAGATGATTATGGATGAATTGGTTTCTCTTCGAGGCTACATCACCACAATGATGGATGCTTTCGATACCCAGAGCCAACAAATCCATTACAAACTTCATCGTCTTTCATCGAGGCTGAGCAACATGGATGTTGATGAAGATAGTTCTGAGCCCAAGTCTTAGATTATTTGTCTAGGTTTCTGATTATGTAATGACTATGGTTGTGCTAGTTCCATTTTCTTTTGAACATTTTTTGGATTTTATTTTAATTTCTTGCTATTTTGGATTTCATGTATGCACATCTTTATTTTTGTTATTATGCAAATGCGTTTGATTTATGTTTTCATACATGGTGCTATTCTATTTATATTACTTGAACTTTCATATACTATGAACTATTGTATGTTATGCTCTACAAATTTCTATTGTGCTAGACTCTTGGCTTTTCTTCTTTTTGATGAAGTCAAAATGGGGAGAAAAGTTGGGAGTAGTGTATTTTCTGTCAATATTCTTTCAGGCACATAACTCCAAAAGAAAGGGGGATCATACATGCATACATATAAGGGGAGCATACTCAAGACAAGTCAAGATATATCATCAAGTATGCTGCTCTCAGAAAATTACACTTTCAAGAAGACATTGGTTTGTGATCATCAAAAAGGGGGAGATTGTGAAGAAGATCTTGCTCCTGGCCTTGGCACGGTTTTCATGAAGACACTAATATCACAAAAAGAAGAAAGGGAGAAGACCGACAAAGACTATCAAAAATAAAGCTTCAAGATTTGGAGTCTAAGTCTTTAGGTACTTCTATCCTTACAACTCATTTATTTACTTAGTTAATAATGCTCAAAATTGTTTTCAAGGAAATCAGGAAAAACTAAATGTGAATAAAAATGATTTTCAAAAACAACATGTAACGGGTTACCATACTTGAGTAACAAGTTACATGAGTGAGAAAAGAGTTTTCAAACCTCTAACAGCTATGAGTAATTCATTACAGACTTTGGAGTAACAGATTACCATTTTTATAAAACAGGGTAATCGATAACTAAAAGTAGTGTAATCGATTACACTAAAGCAATTTCACAAAGTTGTCAAACAGTGTTGTTGAGTAATCGATTACTCAAATCCAGTAATCGATTATACTGTGTGAATTTTCAAAAAACTTCTAACAGGATTGTTGGGTAATCGATTACCCATTTGCAGTAATCGATTACTAAGAGTTGTTGCATCAGTTTTTCAGATTTCAAGTGAAGAGGTTTCACTCCAAACTGATTGCTTTTCATTCCAAACGAAACCTACTCATGCCTAAGGGTATTATGGTTGATTGGAAGCCTATATAAAGGCATTGAAACACTCTCACAACATACAACAACTCTCATAATAAAAATCACACAAAGCTCTTATACTTTTCTGAATTTTCTGCACTTTTCAAAGCAACATACTCTCAAACTTTCTAAGTATTTCTGAGTTGCTTCAAAGTGCTTTTCCAAACATTTTCAAAGTTAAAAGAGCATTATTATCTCAAGTATACGAGTTGTTATTGGATTGCAAGTTATAGAAATTGTCATATACACTTGTAAGGCAATCCAAGCCAAATTGTACATTCTTCACTTTTGCAAAGTTTACTTTCTTTCACAAGGGTGTGAAGAGAAAGGGTGAGTGACTTGGTATAGTGTTTACCAAGGGTGTAACTTGGTATAGTGTTTACCAAGGGTGTTACTTGGTATAGTGTTTACCAAGGGTGTTACTTGGAATAGAGTTTTCCAAGGGGATTAGATATAAGTGAGTGTGTAAGGTACAAGGAGATCTCGGGGTGAGATATTTGTAATTGCAACTCATTATATTTAACAAAGGAATCTCTTGCGAGTCAAGAGTACTGGATGTAGCCTTCGGTGGACAAGAAGGTGAACCAGTATAAAACACCTGCGTACTCTATTTCCCTTCTCTTTGTTATTTATTTATCCTTCCTAAGTCAATATTTTTCTGCACAATATTTCTGCCGCACATTAACTTTGATATTGCAGAAAAATTGGCCATACTTATTGCAACAACTAATTCACCCCCCCCCCCTCTTAGTTGCAATCTCAGTCTTACAATGTGTTTGTCAGATGTATGAATTTATGGGTATATTTTGCAGATACATACTGGTAATTTTTCAAGCTAAAGAGGTTGTTCAAATTCCTGACCACTTCATTTTGAAACGTTGGACTAAGGAAGCTAACAAAGGTATTGAAGCTAGTTATACTGAAAATAATTTAGATGCTCAATTTACTACTTCAAAGATTTTACTAAGGGTGCATGCTCAAAAACAAGCAAGCATATTAGTTGATTTGGCTAAAGAGTCAGAGGAGATGTATAAGTTTATTATTTCATAATTGAGCAACACACATAAGTTAGCAATTATAATGAAAACAAGTTCACTTATTGTTTTGGAGTCAAGCTACATAATTGTGAATTAATCTCACATACTAGAGGAAGTAACAAAAACACCTCATTTAATTATTGGAGACCCACATATATCACGCACAAAAGGAAGAAGAAAGGATGGAGAAAAGGTGACTCAAAATTGTAGATTTAAGAGTTGATGACAACCTCCCGGGGGTGGTTGCGTTTTTATGCCGACCGTTCTTGAAGGAAAGCAGTTTCACTCGCGTAATGTGACTTTGAATGCCAAATCTACGTTTGGAGTATGGTTTAGTGTTTAGGCCAGATCTGTTTTGGGTTTTAGATGTTTATGGCCACGATATGGCTTATGGGATAGGTGTACGAATAAGTGTTTAGGCTGATTTGCTGGCCACGATTTTGTGTTTAGGAAGTGGGGAATATATGAAAGGTGAAGACACCACAAGCTAAGTTGCTTGATAAGCGTATGATGTCTGCCACAAGAAAGGATTCTTTATGAAGACTATGGTAAGGTGCCACACCCAAAAGGTGATAAGCCTTAGACGCCACAAGAACTAGGTTCTTGATAAGTCTTGTTCTTGGCCTCACCAAGGAATGCAAAGGAGATAAACTCAACTTAGGCAATGAGATTTTTAATCAAAAATCAATCTACCTTATTCGGAATGAGAACCAATTACATATAGAGGTGGCTGGCCAAAAAGGGCCTCCACAAAATTAGGAAATTTAAAATTCAAAACTAATCCTAATTTAATCAAATCTTTATTTATCTAAATTAAATCATTATTCCTTGGTGGCCTCAAGATTAGCCACGTGTTGCTTGTGTCACTTAGGGTTTGACTTCATCAATCCTTTGTTTTGGTGGAGCTTGGCTGCTCAAAACTATGTCAAGCTGGTCTTCCTCAATTTGTGTTGTTTGGGCCTAAAATCAAGGAGTCCTCTTCCTAGGCTGAATTGTGATAAGTTTTAGATGATAACTTATCCCTTAAATCATGGCTTGACCTTGGGAGTCTGACTTGCTCCTTAAATTCGAAATTTCAAATTTCAAATTTTGAATTTTGGCAAATTGACTTGGATGTCAATTCTGAATTACCTCCAAGCTTTTGAACTCTTGGGCTTTGTGATTCTGGCCTTGGAAGACTTTCAAATTTGGCTTTGCTGGCTGGCCTAAATTTAAGGGTCTCCTCTTTTGGGGATGATTCTGGATAAGTCAAGATGTTTCCTTGATCCTCAAGACTTGGCTTGACTTTGGGGAGGCTGACTTAATCCTTAAATTCGATTTTTGAAATTTTCAAATTTTGAAGTTTTGAATTCAAACTTTTAATTTCGAAATTAACTTGGGTTTTGACTAGGCCACTTCTGCCCGAGTCTCAACACTTGCATACTTGGCCACTAATGGACCCACTTACAATTAAATCCACTTTACAAGAATTAATATGACTCCCATCCAATGACATTAACAATGAAATAAAAACAATGTTGAGAATAAAATCCTAAAACTACCCATGAGAAAGAATTCTCATTATTGAACATAAAATAAAAGACACTAAAAAGTGTGCCAATATTACATTGCTAAGTGATTGTCCTTCAAAAATAGGGTTACCCTCTGGGATCGTATCATTCTATCCTTCTTGAAGAAGATTTGTCCTCAAATATGAAGGCTTCATGTAGCTTCTTCCAAAGAGAAATTTACTTGCACCTTAATGACTCCACTAGTTTGTCCTTTGAAAGGACTTGCTCTTCTACTACTATGTTCAATCCCAACCTCCTGGATCAAACACAAGCCTCTCAAAGCCATCTTTCATATCTCTTCCTTGATTTTGCCATACATTCTTCTTCATCAAGTCATTTCTTGTCCCACCATCTAACTTTAAATACTGACAATTATAATCCACCAAAATATTTACAATGTTAGTTTGAAAAAAAATGTAATGGTGCACGGTGGCCCGCTGTAGTAGGCAAAACATTTTTCCTAATAAGATGTAAGGCTTGACTCAAGAACATACTCTCCTTGGGCTCTAGGCTAGGAATTCCCAATGGCGTCACACTGACTAAAACATAATGAAAATTCCTATCTAAACCATTGGGTTGTACATTTTGTGGAGCATCTTTAGGAATGTCCTGGACACCACGATGCACAAGAGTTTCATTAGGAAGATCAAATTCAATGCAAGGTTCCTCACTTTTATTTTTACTCAAAGTGTTTTCCTCACTATCCTCACTTTGTGTTTCATTCAACTCTTTCTTTCTTCCATTCTTTGAGGAATAATATTTTTTTAGTGCCCTTTTGAGTTCCTTGGAGAAATCTATTGGTTCAAATTTCTGGATGAACTCGGATTTGCCTAACAGTTTGTTGTGACTGCACTTTTGATAGGACCTTGGGGAATGTCTCCTCCTTTCACCCTCATAGGCACTAGAAGGTGCATCTTGTCTTTCTTCATCACGCCTATCTCTCCTTGATCTTCTTCTTGGGTCACTAGAATCACCTTTCCTTCTTTCATCAATTCGCCTATCCATAATGATTCTAATTTGCTCAATTTGTCGTTCAATGGTTTGGAAGTGAGTGCTCATCATGGCATATAGTTTTGTCATGCTTGGGGACATGGGTTGACTATAATTTTCTGGATTCGACATGGTGGCTTTCAATCAAGAGGTGGCTCTGATACCACCTGATGACAACCTCTCGGGGTGGTTGCGTTTTTATGTTTGAAATTCAAATTTTGAATTTTGGCAAATTGATTTAGATGTCAATTCTGAATTCCCTCCAAGCTTTTGAACTCTTGGGCTTTGAGATTCTGGCCTTGGAAGACTTTCAAATTTGGCTTTGCTTGCTGGCCTAAATTTAAGGGTCTCCTCGTTTGGGGATGATTCTGGATAAGTCAGGATGCTTCTTTGATCCTCAAGACTTGGCTTGACTTTGGGGATGCTGACTTTATTCTTAAATTCGAATTTTTAAATTTTCAAATTTTCAAATTTTCAAATTCAAATTTTGAAGTTTTGAATTCAAACTTTGAGTTTCGAAATTAGCTTGGGTTTTGACTAGGCCACTTCTGCCCAAGTCTCAACACTTGCATACTTGGCCACTAATGGACCCACTTTACAATAATTAATATGACTCCCCATCCAATGACATTAACAATGAAATAAAAACAATGCTGAAAATAAAATCCTAAAACTACCCATAAGAAAGAATTCTCATTATTGAACATAAAATAAAAGACACTAAAAAGTGTGCCAATATTACAATTTGTAAGTTGCTAAGTGATTGTCCTTCAAAAATAGAGTTACCCCATGGGATTGTATTAAGAGTGGTCTTGAAGTATCACATACCAAGTCATCAATCAAATGGAAGAAATGCACTAAGTTTGGAGAACATGGCCAAAACAAAAAACTTGTAGGAAAATGTTGTGTATAAATGAACTGAAAGTTTTACATCTTATGTATTGTTATTACTTGTGCTACAATGAATTGGCATTATATTGAGTGAGTTTCTTCTGTACAACAATGTTTGATTTGAGTTTCTTAATGTGTACACCAATCTAATCTCAATGTTTGATTTGGAAATACATTTTGGGCATTATATTGACTGAATTTATTAAGTTATATCATTTGCAGCAGCCAATGTGTATTTTCGTTTCAAATGTGTTGAAATTGTTCAAGCCATTAGACATATTTTAGCAACATATTCTAAAGAGGAATTACTTTGTTATCAAGTACTCAATCCTAACTTTTTATAAGTTAATAAACCACAAGGAATAAAAAACAAAACCCTTCATGTCTTATAATATATTAATTTGTTGCATCTGTTACATGACATCATGTACACAGGCTATTGCTTAATATGTCAATGATTTTAGAAAATCATAAAACTTAAAAGGGATTCTCTGCCTTCTAGAGAGATTCAACAAATAATGCATACTTCAACCACAATTTCAATCTTCCTTAAATTGTTGCCTTTCCTAGGTACACAAATAAGATCATGTTTCTTTCATAACGTATTCTACTCTTGATGTTGATCCAAAATCTCCATAAATCCTTCATCAAAAACTCTAACACCTTGCCACACCAATGATTTGTGCTCCTTCACGTCCTAAATTAAACCACACCAGCAACACAAAGGATGAATTTAGACGAAGAAGAAAAAGAAGGATAACGGTGAAGGGTTAATGATTCTGATTATAACATTTTGTTCCAGCAGCAATAACTCTAAATCCGAAGACGGGGAAGAAGGAAAACGGTGAAGGGCTAATGATTATTAGAGGTAAACATAGTGAGGTGTTAGAGGTGTTTGGAGAAATGGTGAGAATGAATGTGTTTTAAGTTGATAACATGCTACTTACCAGAAGATGAGAAGATAATGTAGATGAGAGGTAGATGGAGGGACTTGTGAGTGAAAAAACAGTTATCACATTATGTTTAAGAATAAATTTGAGTCATTGAACTTTTATAAAATGAAGGGTCATGATGTGGTGTAACTTAATTCACTTACTCGTGGAGTAAGTGGATCTCTCCTACAGTTAGTAAGAATGCAGGACATAACACTACTAGCAAGCATTTCATTTTATTCCCTGTTTAACTAATGTGAATCATGTTGCAATTAGTACTATTTATTTACACAACATAGAGGTGAAAACTAAGTTCAACTTCAACTAAGGGTGAGCAGGACTTGACCCTACCTGCTCACTCGATATGACTTGATCATGGTCGGACCTAAATAGGGTCAGATGTCATCGGACCTAGGTTCGAGTTTAAAAATTAGATCTGATCAATATTTAGGATCTGGTAGGAAACAAGCAAGACCTGATCCATTTTGTCTCATTATCACTCACTCACCATGTTTGTATTTGTCTTTATTCAATTGTGTACAGAGTAATGATACTTCTTTAGTTGAAAGTATCATTGATTTTCTAAATTTTCATCATATATATGTGATTAACAATATATATACATATATTATTTTATATTCAAATTACATATCCATAATAATAAGTAATATTGAGAATACTTTATCTAAAATGAGAATCCATTATATTTAATCGACTTTAAAGTCGAATTTAGATTCAAAGGATAACCTGGTCGACATTTAGGGTCGGATTAACTTATTATTTAGGGTTGGGTTCGAGTTTAAAAAATGACCCACCAATATTTATGGTCAAGTAAAGGATAAGTCTCACTCAGTCCAACTCGATCCATGCTCACCCCTAACTTCAACATACAAAAGCAATATTTCAATTTGCTTTTAGTTAAATTCTTTAGCTTTTCTGAATTTTCATAAAACTTTAAAGTTTAAGTTTTGAAGAATTAATTATTCACAATATTTTAAGCTAAAATTCTTAGGTTTTGACTTTACATCCTCCTTAGAGATAATTTTTTAGGATCTTTGACAATTCAAGATAATCCTAGAGTATAGTCATGTACTTTAATAAAGATTTTGGTAAGTATCTTTTAGGAAGGAACATTTGGCCAATGTCTTGTAAGGACCGAAATTCTATCCTTGAATTTTTTTTTATTATCTTATTCATTATGCATTCATTTCCTCATAAATATTACCGCCAATTTCCAACAACCATATTTAACTCTTACTTTCCCATTCCTACTCATTTCATAATCCAATATGACATACATACTTATTCGACAGAAAATCATAATTCATTTCAATATGTCATGCAACAACCGCATACAACTAGATATAGGTTTCCAAAATACCCATAGCTACGAATATCCAGAGTTACAATAAATCATGTAAGTTATATATCCATAGTTACAAAATATTTCAACTAATCTAATAAGCACTCATGTACAAAATAGTGCAAATAAGTGAAACCAAAACATAAAGCTCCTAAAGCTTCCAAAAATGAGACCATCTCATGTCACCTGTTTATCTGCAATGGGATTATCAATGACAAAAGCACAAACACATAAAGGAGTAAGTCATTAATTCAATAAATGTCATTATAAGATAATCCACATTAGAAAATGTTAGTAAATCACTTTGAAATTCATTTTCCGTGCTACATTACTTGAGCCAAAGTCGCTACACCCCTTAGGGTAAGCTAAAAGCAATTTCTCATCTCTTTTATAAAGAAAACATGCCACATAAACTCGTGTCGAAGTGTTGCCACATAAACTCGGGCCGAAGTGTTGCCACATAAACTCGGGCCGAAGTGTTGCCACATAAACTCAGGTCGAAGTGTTACAACATAAACTCGGGCCGAAATATTGCCACATAAACTCGGGCCGAAGTGTTGCTACATAAACTCGAGCCGAAGTAATGCCACATAAACTCGGACCGAAGTGTTGCTACATAAACTCGAGCCGAAGTCGCTAACCATTTATGGTCGGCTAAAAATACATTTCCTTTTCATAGATTTCACTATCAATCATACCTGGTGAATCCACGAAATCCTTATTACAAACACACCCATATATGTTTATAATAAATTCGTGATTCACCAATTAATCATTGAACAACCAGAAAATACACACATTTTCCATTCAGAGTACAAATTAAAGACTTCTCCTTACCTTGGTGGGTGTTGGGTTGGGTTCTTGGTAACTGCACTAGTTCCACCGACACCGACGCCAACTCTAGGATCTTTCCCATTCCCACCATACAACACAATGTTAGTCATTTATTCCAAATATCACATAAACAACTCATATTGCATTATTTAACAACACAAGATATTTAACACATTTTCCATGTTGCTAAACTACTTTCATCAAAAGTTTACAACATCTAAAACATACATATTCATTTCATATTTCAACATTAGAAAGCTTATTCATCTTCTACCTCTAGCACTTTACCCATTTTCTTCTTTAACCACATTTTCACTTTAGGGTTTTGGGGTTTTCCTGAATCAACCCACAAACCCTCTCCTTTCTCAAAATACTAACTCTATAGCAAGAGTTTACAAGATAAATAACATAAAACGAATCATAACTAAAAAGGGTGAGTTTCCATGGTTTCTCTCATTTTGAGAAGAGGTCCAACATACCCAAAACAAGTTGCAAAGGGAAGAAGCGAGTTAGAATCAAGAGATTTACCTCTTCTCAAGCTTCTAAATGACTCACAAGCCTTCTTACTCTTGAAAATACTCATTTCTCTCACTTCTCTCTAGGTTAACCCTCATAAATGTGTTTGGGGTCCCCTATTTAATGTAACAGCGTCGGGTTCTCGCTTAAGCGTGCCCTTTCTCGCTCAAGCGAGAAAATCCCGCCTATTTTAAAAACTCAGATCTGATCCTCTCGCTCAAGCGAGAATCTTACAGCCTCGACAGGTCCAAAACATCACTATTCTCGCCTAGGCGCGCCAACCCTCGCTCAGGCGAGAGTCCTCCAGTATAGCTCAGGATTTCCCCTTCCTAGTTAAGCCTTCCTCGCCTAGGCGAGCCAACTCTCGCTCAGGCGAGACCACTCTTGCTCAAGCGAGCCAACCCTCGCTCAGGCGAGAATCCTTCAGTATAGTCCAGGATTTCACTCTCCCAGGTGAGCCTTTCTCGCCCAGGCGAAAATCCCTCGCTCAAGCGAGAATTCCAGGACTGATACTATAATTTTTAAAGACTTAATTTTAGGGTGTTACAATCCTCCCCCTCTTATAAGAATTTTCGTCCCCGAAAATTAAACATACCTCGATTCGAACAAGTGAGGGTAATCCTCCCTCATATCATGTTCCACCTCCCAAGTAGCATCTCCTTCATCTACTTGACTCCACAGTACTTTCACCAATGGAATCTCTTTGCCTCTTAGCCTCTTGAAACTGGTATCCATGATCCTCACGGGTAACGTTGAAAAAGTCAAGTTATCCTTCAACTCTATCCGATCAGACTCAACCACATGAGATGGGTCTCCAACATACTTCCTTAACTGAGACACATGAAACACATTGTAGAGATTCGATAACAACGGAGGCAAAGCAATCCGATATACTACCGGCCCAATCCTTTTCAATACTTGATATGGTCCAATAAATCTCGGAGTCAGCTTGCGAGACTTCAACACCCTACCAATTCCGGTAGTCGGGACTACTCTCATGAAAACATGATCTCCCTCATTAAACTCAAGAGGTTTCCTTCTCTTATCGTAATAGATTTTCTACCGACTCTGGGCGATCCTCATATTCTCCCAGATTTTCTTGATCTTACCCGTAGTCTCTTGGACCAGCTCGGGCCCCAATATCAAGTTCTCCCCAGTCTCAAACCAACTCACTGGAGTTCGGCACTTCCTACCATACAACGTCTCATAAGGTGCCATTCCAATACTCGAATGGAAGCTATTGTTGTAGGTAAATTCAATCAGAGGCAACATGCCATCCCCACTCCCTGGTTGTTCTAAGACACAAGCCCTCGGAAGATCCTCCAATGATTGTATTGTTCTTTTTGATTGACCGTCCGTTTGTGAATGATAAGCTGAACTTAACTTCAACTTAGTTCCCAATGCTGACTGCAAACTTGTCCAAAAGTTCGAATTGAAACGGGGGTCTCTATCCGATATAATGCTCGACGGTATCCCATGCAGACGAACTATTTCTCGGATGTACAGTTCCGCCAATCGTTCTAGGGAGTATCTCATGTTCATCGGCAAGAAATGAGCAGACTTAGTCAACCGATTCATTATTACCCATATCGAGTTGTACCCTTTCTGAGTCTTCGGAAAACCAGACACAAAATCCATGGAGATACTGTCCCACTTCCAAACGGGAATTTCTAGGGATTGTAACTCTCTCGCTGGTCGTTGATGCTCAATCTTGGCTTTCTGACATACCAAACAACTTGAGACATACAAAGCCACATCTCTCTTCAATCTAGACCACCAAAACAACTTCTTCAAATCTTGGTACATCTTGGTAGTTCCCAGGTGAAAACTCATCTTGCTCTTATGGGACACCTCTAAAATACTCTTTCGTAACTCCTCATTACGAGGCACACACATTCTCCCTTTATGACGCAACATTCCACTAGGGTCCGATGCGAAATCAGTTTCCTTACCACTTAGTATTAAATCCCATCTAGCCATTAGCTCATCATCCTCAACTTGCATTGCCCGGATTTGATCAAACAATTCATTTGTGACCTTAAGCATTCCTAAAATCATCCTATGAGGCCTTATCTGAACTTCCAAGTTCATATCTCTGAACTCTTCAATCAGTTTCCCTTCCCTAACCATCAAAGCCGACATGTGTAAAGATTTCCGACTTAGCACGTCGGCCACTACATTGGCCTTTCCCGGATGGTACTGCAACCCAAAATCATAATCCTTTAGGAATTCCATCCACCTTCTCTGCCTCATATTCAATTCCTTTTGATCGAACAGGTACTTCAAACTCTTGTGGTCGCTATACACCTCAAACCTTACGCCATAAAGATGGTGTCTCCAAATTTTTAAGGCGAAGACCACTGCAGCTAACTCTAGATCGTGGGTAGGGTAGTTTTGCTCATGCGTTCTCAACTGTCGAGAAGCATAGGAAACAACCTTCCCTTCTTGCATCAACACGCAACCCAAACCTTGCTTCGACGCATCATAGTATACACTGAAATCCCGATCAGTATAAGGAAGAACCAACACTGGCGCCGTAATCAATCTCCGTTTCAATTCATGAAAACTCTCTTCACAACAGATTGTCCACACATACGGTTCTCCTTTTCTGGTAAGTTTAGTCAGGGGTAAAGCCAACTTGGAAAACCCCTCTACGAATTTCCTGTAGTAACCAACTAAACCCAGGAAACTCCTGATCTCGGTGACTGACTTTGGCACCGCCCATTCCATAACCGCTTCAACCTTAGAAGGATCTACTGCCACTCCTTCCTTGGATATTACATGTCCAAGAAAGTTTATCGATTCCAACCAGAATTCGCATTTTGACAGCTTCGCATACAACCAATTCTTACTAAGAAGTTCCAGAACAATCCTCAGGTGCTCAGCATATTCCTCTCGACTTTTGGAGTAAACCAAAATGTCATCAATAAATACCACTACGAATGAATCCAAATACGTATGAAAAATTCGATTCATGTTGGTAAATATTGCTGGGGCATTCGTTACACCAAAAGGCATGACCAAATACTCGAAATGTCCATACCTCGTCCTAAAAGCAGTTTTAGGAATGTCTTCCGATTTCACACGAAGTTGGTGGTAACCCGACCAAAGATCGATCTTTGAAAACACTATTGCCCCTCTCAGCTGATCCATCAATTCATCAATCTGAAGCAATGGATATTTGTTCTTAATAGTAACTTTGTTCAACTGTCGGTAGTCAATACACAACCGCATACTACCATCCTTCTTCTTAACCAACAAGACCGGCGCACCCCACGGCGAGACACTAGGACGAATAAACTTCTTTGCCAATAAGTCCTCAACCTGCTTTTTTAACTCAGCCAATTCTAACGGTGCCATCCTATAAGGAGCTATAGATATGGGTCTCGTTCCAGGTACCAAATCAATAGAGAATTCAACTTCTCTCACTAGAGGTAACTCTAGAATATCACCAGGAAATACCTCCGGAAATTCACAAACTATCGGAATATCTTCCACTTTAGATTTCTCGTTACCCTCTAGGGATGCCAACAATATAAACACGGCTCCTCCCTCTTTACATGAAGTCCTGACTTCATTTGCCGATAACGGCTTCATGTTATTAACCTCATCAGAAATCTCATCTAGATTCCCGAATACCACGGTCTTATCAGCACAATTTAGCACCACATGATTCGTCGACAACCAGTCCATTCCCAGAATTAGATCTAACTGGGATAGCGGCAAGCAGATTAAATCCACGGTAAAGTTCCTACCGTTTACCACCACCGGACATTGAGGCACAACTGTCGACACCACCATAGGCACATTAGTTGGGGTGGATACGACCAAGTGAAAGGCAACGACTCAGTTTGCAATTTCAGTCTATCCACACATTCAATATATACAAAGGAGTGTGTCGCTCCCGAATCAAACAACACTAAAAGAGGAATATCTGCCACCATACAATTACCTTTGTTCCGCACTCACAGCATTCATACTCTGCCGTAATTTGGGACAATGCCTCTTAAGATGCTCACTCTCCTTGCAGAAAAAGCAGCTGAGTGTGGTTCCGGGGCACGAATCACCAAAATGTTTTTGGCCGCATTTGTTACACCAGGGTTGAGGGTTTTGCTGCGACCCCCCAGTATTGGCATGAGTTCTTGGCCCATGTAAGGACCCAAATTCTACCCTTGAAATTTTTTCTCATTTTAATTTAATTTCATGCCATCACTCATAACTCACACTACCAATTTAATATCATTTCTTCAAAATCTTATTTCCCTCCTCATACTCAATCCATGAATCACTAGCGACATACATAATCATTTTACTTAAAAAAATCCTCACAAGTTATTACTTGAATTAATCTTTTAACCTATTATATTATCATACAATTAATATTGCAGAAAAACATAATTCATTCATATCATTCTCTAGGAGTACTAAGACCTAAAAGGTTCTAATCCTCCCAAAATAACATTACGCATGGTTACAAATATCCAACTAATGGTTAGCTATGATTACAATCATTTAAATCCGCAAGTAGTCATTTCAGATACAAAACATAAATAGTGAATCCGAAGTCTAAAACTCCTAGAGCTCCCGACCTAGCATACTTCATTCATCTATTTCCCTGCAATGGAATTATCAATGACAAAAGTACAAAACACACAAAGGAGTAAGTCGTTAATTCAAGAATAACATTACATGGTAATCCATAATTTACATACTAATGCACATAGAGATATATCATAATCATAAACAGGTAAGCACAACATTGATATCTCCTTTCTTCCGTTTCCTTATTGGTCATATTCACCCCATAGAATATATATCCCATAATATATATCCTATAGCGTGCATATTACCTTCATCCGAACATTCTCACATTCATGTTATTCATATTCACCCTATAGTATATATATCCCATAATATATATTCTATAGCATGCATATTCGTTTATCTCAATTACTTTTGTCCCATCGATTACGCTCGACATCAGACTTACTCTTTACCACATCCGGTCGTTTACACTGATCAGAAAATCCACTACCACGTCGGGTAGATAATGTCTCAATGATCCACTACCACTTCGGGTAGGTAACTTCCCTTAATGATCCACTACCACTTCGGGTAGGTAATTTTCCTTAATGATCCACTACCACTTCGGGTAGGTAATTTCCCTTAATGATCCACTACTACTTCAGGTAGGTAATTTCCCTTAATGATCCACTACCACTTCGGGTAGGTAGTTTCCCTTAATGATCCACTACCACTTCGGGTAGGTACTTTCCCTTAATGATCCACTACCACTTCGGGTAGGTAATTTACCTTAATGATCCACTACCACTTCGGGTAGGTAATTTACCTTAATGATCCACTACCACTTCGGGTAGGTAATTTCCCTTAATGATCCACTACCACTTCGGATAGGTAATTTATCTTAATGATCCACTACCACTTCGGGTAGGTAATTTACCTTAATGATCCACTACCACTTCGGGTAGGTAATTTCCCTTAATGATCCACTACCACTTCGGATAGGTAATTTATCTTAATGATCCACTACCACTTCGGGTAGTTAATTTACCTTAATGATCCACTACCACTTCGGGTAGGTAATTTCCTCCCACAATCCACATTTAAGAGAGTTCTTAAGCCATTATAAATCCATTGCTGCTACATAACTTGAGACAAAGTCGCTAACCATTTCATGGTCGGCTAAAAATATGTTTTTCTTCTCATTGATACACCATCAATTTATCACCAGCAATTCCACGCATCCTTTATTACAAACATAACCACATATGTCTATAATAAACAAGCGACTTGCATCTTAAATCACTTTCTCAACCAGAAAATCCACACATTTTCCATTACGATGTACAATTAAAGACTTATCCTTACCTCGGTGAGTGTTGGGTTTGGTTCTTGGCAACTTCTCAAGTTCCACCGACACCGCCTCCAACTTTAGGATCTTTCCTCATCCCACCATATAACACAATGTTAGTCATTTATTCCAAATATTACATAAACAACTTATTTTGCATCATTTAATCATACAAAATATTCATCATCAATATTCAACCATCTAAAACATGCATAACATCTCATATTTCAATATTTGGGGTAAACTCATCTTCTACCTCTAACATTTTACTCATTCTCTCCTTTTACCACATTTTCACTTTTAGGGTTTTTGGGGTTTTCATGAATCAACCCACAACCCTTTCCATTCTTGAGATACTATCTCTAAACCAAGAGTTTACAAGATAAAAACAACATAAAACGAACCATAACTCTAACGGATGAGTTTCCATGATTTCTCATGTTATGAAAATAAATCCAACATACCCAAAACAAGTTAGAGAGGAAGAAGAAGAGTTAGGAACAAGAGGTTTACCTCTTCTCAAGCTCTAAGATGAGTCCTAAGGCTCCTTGCTCTTGAAAAGCTCTCCTCTCTCTCTTCTCTTCGAAGTTCTCCCCCTAAATTGTGTTTGGGTTTCTGTTTTAAAGAGGTGTCGTCGGGTTGTAATCGATTACCAACATGGTGTAATCGATTACAACGTGAAAAATACGCATATCTGATGCTTTTAATACGATGTAATCGATTACCAGGAGTGTGTAATCGATTACACTTTGTCAGATGCACATATCTGATGCTTTTAATACGATGTAATCGATTACCAGTAGTATGTAATCGATTGCCAGCAATGTGTAATCGATTACCAGCAATGTGTAATCGATTACCAGCAATGTGTAATCGATTACTAGCAATATGTAATCGATTACCAGCAATATGTAATCGATTACCAGAAATGTGTAATCGATTACACTGTGTCAGATGCACATATCTGATGCTTTTAATACGATGTAATCGATTACCAGCAGAGTGTAATCGATTACCATCAGTGTGTAATCGATTACCAGCAGAGTGTAATCGATTACACTGTATCAACAGCCCAAAATTGCCATTTCTAGCCCAGGATTTCACCCTCCCAGCTGATCCTTTTTCGCTCAGGCGAGAATCTCTCGATCAAGCGAGGCTTCCAGGACTGATACTATATTTTTAAAGATTAAAATTTGGGGTGTTACAGCCCATGCAGGGTATACCCTCGGTTACCCATAGGTGAAGAATAAGGCTTTCGTTCCTCCGGAGACGCCTTTCCTTTGCCCTTCCTGTGCACAAAATTCCTCTGAGGCCCAAATTTTTTGGGAGAAAGTGATCTTGACCCCATCACTTCATCCGCCTTCATATCATCCTCAACCATTCTACACTTGTTGACCAATGTAGAAAAACAAGTGATCTCTTGATGCCTAAGCATCGTTTTCAGCTTGGGCTTCAAACCCGATTCAAACTTCGAACATTTAGACCTTCCATCTACCTCCAATTCAGTATAAGGGAAAAATCGGGCCAACTCTTCAAACTTGGCCGCATATTCTCCCACCGACAGGTTTCCTTGTTCCAACCTCAAGAATTCCATTTCTTTCTGACTCCTCAGATCAGCAGGAAAATACTTTCGAAGGAATTTCTCCCTGAAATTACACCACAGAATTACTTGCCCTTCCACCTCCATTTGGCGCCGAGTGAATTCCCACCAGTTTTCGGCCTCCTTCTCTAACATATAGGTGGCATACGCCAACTTCTGAGCATCAGAACAGCTCATGGCCTTGAAAATCCTCTCCAATCTTTGAATCCACTCGATGGCTGCATCAGGAGCAAACCCACCATGAAACGGACTGGGGTTCGTCCTACATAACTCATCCAAACCTCGATAGTCAGCCGGACAGGGTGGAACCAAAGGTTGTGAACTCGGGCTTGGTGTCGCATTCTGATTCAGGTGTTGCAAGTTCTCGTTCATGTTTGTCAGCACTGCCGCAATTTGGGCCAAAAATTCATTCTAACCCGATCCCTTTCCTCGTCCTCTTCCAGACATTTTAGTGATGGGTACCTGCACTCATTCATTCATCAGTAAACCACGTTTAACCAGATAAATCATCACATAATCACACAACATTTCACCTAAATCACAGTTAAATCAACTAATGGTTACAAAGAAGCAAGTAAGGTCATACCCTAGGCCGCAGAATTAACTATGCTCTAATACCATATTGTAAGGACCGAAATTCTACACTTGAAAATTTTCTTCTTATCTTATTCATTATGCATTCATTTCCTCATAAATTTTACCAACAATTTCCAACAACCATATTTAACTCTTACTTTCCCATTCCTACTCATTTCATAATTCAATATGACATACATACTTATTCGACAGAAAATCATAATTCATTTCAATATGTCATGCAACAACCGCATACAACTAGCTATGGGTTTCCAAAATACCCATAGCTACGAACATCCAGAGTTATAATAAATCATGTAAGTTATATATCCATTGTTAGAAAATATTTCAACTAATCCAATAAGTACTCATGTACAATATAGTGCAAATAAGTGAAACCAAAACATAAAGCTCTTAAAGCTTCCAAAAATGAGACCACCTCATGTCACCTGTTTATCTACAATGGGATTATCAATGTCAAAAGCACAAACACATAAAGGAGTAAGTCATTAATTCAATAAACGTCATTATAAGATAATCCACATTAGAAAAGGTTAGTAAATCACTTTGAAATTCATTTTCCGTGCTACATTACTTGAGCCAAAGTCGCTACACCCCTTAGGGTTAGCTAAAAGCAATTTCTCAGCTCTTTTATAAAGAAAACATGCCACATAAACTCAGGCCGAAGTGTTGCCACATAAACTCGGGCCGAGGTGTTGCCACATAAACTCGGGCCGAGGTGTTGCCACATAAACTCGGGCCGAGGTGTTGCCACATAAACTCGGGCCGAGGTGTTGCCATATAAACTCGGGCCGAAGTGTTGCCACATAAAATTGAGCCGAAGTATTACCACATAAACTCGGGTCGAAGTGTTGCCACATAAACTCGAGCCGAAGTGTTGCTTCATAAACTCGAGCCGAAGTCGCTAACCATTTATGGTCGGCTAAAAATACATTTCCTTTTCATTGATTTCACTATGAATCATACCTGGTGAATCCACGAAATCCTTATTACAAACACACCCATATATGTTTATAATAAATTCGTAATTCACCAATTAATCATTGCACAACCAGAAAATACACACATTTTCCATTCAGAGTACAAATTAAAGACTTCTCCTTACCTTGGTGAGTGTTGGGTTGGGTTCTTGGTAACTGCACTAGTTCCACCGACACCACCGCCAACTCTAAGATCTTTCCCATTCCCACCATACAACACAATGTTAGTCATTTATTCCAAATATCACATAAACAACTCATATTGCATTATTTAACCACACAAGATATTTAACACATTTTCCATGTTGCTAAACTACTTTCATCAAAAGTTTACAACATCTAAAACATACATATTCATTTCATATTTCAACATTAGAAAGCGTATTCATCTTCTACCTCTAGCACTTTACCCATTTTCTTCTTTATCCACATTTTCACTTTAGGGTTTTGGGGTTTTCCTGAATCAACCCACAAACCCTCTCCTTTCTTGAAATATTAACTCTATACCAAGAGTTTACAAGATAAAATAACATAAAACGTACCATAATTCAAAAGGGTGAGTTTCCATGGTTTCTCTCATTTTGAGAAGAGATCCAACATACCCAAAACAAGTTGCAAAGGGAAGAAGCGAGTTAGAATCAAGAGATTTACCTCTTCTCAAGCTTCTAAATGACTCACAAGCCTTCTTGGTCTTGAAAATACTCCCTTCTCTAACTTCTCTATAGGTTAACCCTCATAAATGTGTTTGGGGTCCCCTATTTAATGTAACAGCGTCGGGTTCTCGCTTAAGCGAGCCCTTTCTCGCTCAAGCGAGAAAATCCCGCCTATTTTAAAAACTCATATCTGACCCTCTCGCTCAAGCGAGAATCTTACAGCCTCGACAGGTCCAAAACATCACTGTTCTCGCCTAGGCGAGCCAACCCTCGCTCAGGCGAGAATCCTCCAGTATAGCCCAGGATTTCCCCTTCTCAGTTAAGCCTTCCTCGCCCAAGCGAGCCAACTCTCGCTCAGGCGAGACCACTCTCGCTCAAGCGAGCCAACCCTCGCTCGGGCGAGAATCCTTCAGTATAGTCCAGGATTTCACTCTCTCAGGTGAGCCTTTCTCGCCCAGGCGAGAATCCCTCACTCAAGCGAGAATTCCAGGACTGATACTATAATTTTTAAAGACTTAATTTTAGGGTGTTACATGTCTCCATAAAATATTTAAGATGACTAGTTTTATGGTTTAATGGTTTTGGTGAAACCTATATGCGCAGGTATGTCAGTAGAAAAAACTTTGGGTCCTAAAGCTTAAGAAACTTCAAAAGACTTGTTGCACAAACATTCTGATATTCTTGGAATTTTTATGAGCCATTGAACCTTATAGGAATCCTAGCATTGATTTCTTGGTTTTTGAAGGTTTAAATTTCTTGAAACACGTGATTAAAGGATCAATTCTATTGAATTCTATTGTAAGTTCAACCAACTAATGTCATGCATGGTTTGCATGGAGGAAGGAGTTGGTTAAATGAGATTATTCTCATATGAGTGGTGGAGCCACATGTGTAACACCCTAAATTTGAGTCTTCAAGATTATAGTAACAGTCCTGGAAGCCTCGCTTGAGCGAGAGTTGTCTCGCCTGGGCGAGAAATGGCAATTTTGGGCTGTTGACAGAGTGTAATCGATTACACATTCCTGGTAATCGATTACATGCTGATAAACTAATCAGACTTGTGCATTTGACACAGTGTAATCGATTACACACTCCTGGTAATCGATTACATCGCATTAAAAGCATCAGATATGTACATCTGACACAGTGTAATCGATTACACACTTATGGTAATCGATTACACACTTATGGTAATCGATTACATCGTATTAAAAGCATCAGATATGTGCATCTGACATAGTGTAATCGATTACACACTCCTGGTAATCGATTACATACTCCTGGTAATCGATTACACACTCCTGGTAATCGATTACATCGTATTAAAAGCATCAGATATGCGCATTTTTCACGTTGTAATCGATTACACCATGTTGGTAATCGATTACAACCCGACGACACCTATTTAAAAATAGAAACCCAGGGTTAGAACTTTGAAGAGAAGAGAGAGAGGAGAGCTTTTCAAGAGCAAAGAGCCTTAGGACTCATCTTAGAGCTTGAGAAGAGGTAAACCTCTTGTTCCTAACTCTTCTTCTTCATCTCTAACTTGTTTTAGGTATGTTGGATTTATTTTCAAAACATGAGATTATACTCCTGGTTCGTTTTATGTTGTTTTTATCTTGTAAAATTTTGGTTTAGAGATACTATCTCAAAAATGGAAAGGGTTGTGGGTTGATTCATGAAAACCCCAAAAAACCCCTAAAAGTGAAAATGTGGTAAAAGGAGAGAATGAGTAAAATGCTAGAGGTAGAAGATGAGTTTACCCCCAAATATTGAAATATGAGATGTTATGCATGTTTTAGATGGTTGAATATTGATGATGAATATTTTGTATGATTAAATGATGCAAAATAAGTTGTTTATGTGATATTTGGAATAAATGACTAACATTGTTGTTATTGGTGGAAATGAGGAAAGATCCTAAGGTTGGAGGAAATCGCGGAGGAGACTTTTAAAGTTAATCGGAACCGATCCCCAACACTCACCAAGGTAAGGGATAAGTGGCTCTAAATCATACTTACTGATATGAATGAATGAGGTATGTGAAAGAGGTAATGGTTTAAAATGATACGTCTGTAATTTATGCATTATGTTGGAAAATGCGTGACTTTTCTGTTATAAAAATGAAAGTAACATTGTTGGGGGAGGCCCAATGAAAAGATGACTCCGATGAAAGTAACATTGTTGGGGGAGGTCCAATGAAAAGATGACTCGAATGAAAGTAACATTGTTGGGGGAGGCCCAATGAAAAGATGAATTCGATGAAAGTAACATTGTTGGGGGAGGCCCAATGAAAAGATGACTCAAATGAAAGTAACATTGTTGGGGGAGGCCCAATGAAAAGATGACTCCGATGAAAGTAACATTGTTGGGGGAGGCCCAATGAAAAGATGACTCAATTGAAAGTAACATTGTTGGGGGAGGCCCAATGAAAAGATGACTCGGAGTAATGAAAGTCATATGCATGTTATAGGATATATAGTATGGGATATATATTCTATAAGGTGAATATGAAGGATGAGAACTGAATGTCACAATGAAAGTCGTATGCATGCTATAGAGTATATAGTATGGGATATATATTCTATAGGGTGGATATGAATGATGAGAAGTAGGAGGTTTCGAAAGAACGTAGTAGGCGTGCTATAGAATATATATTATGGGATATATATATTATAGGACGAATATGAATAACGTGGAAATGAAAGAAAGAATATATGAACGTTTACATTTACTTATTTGTGGTTATGATTTATATCAATGCTTAATTGTATTTGAATGTGGTTTATCATGTGATGTTAGTTTTGAACTAATGACTTACTCCCTTTTGTTTTATGTGTTGTTTATGATAATCTCATTGTAGGTAAATGAAGGATTTTGAGAAGAAGCTCACTTAGGAAGCTTTTGTGTTTATAATCCTATTTGTCTTTATTTGCTACTTGACGTTGTAGTTAATTTGATAACATTATGGGATGATTGTAAATCCGTTTAAATTAATATTGATATGTGTAGTTATGGGCTTTATAACTTTGGGAGACCCATAACTGGTTGTATGTGGTAAATGCTATTTGAATGAATTATGTTTTTCCGCAACATAACCTTGTATGATAATATAATGGGGTAAAGAGTATTTTTAAAGAGTGATACTTGAGGGTTTTCAATGAAGGTGACGACTGTATGTAAGAAATGATTAAAATAAATGAAAAAATTTCAAGGGTAGAATTTGGGTCCTTACAACATGTCCATAAACACACCCTGAAAAAAAGTTATAAATAGTTAATACTTTTTAACATCTACTTATATAAAATTACATTGTCACTTTATTTACCATATTCTAATACATTTTGGATCATTCAATACAATTTGCATTCTTTTATCTAGATTATGGATCCGCTACCGTCTGATATCATATGGAGACTCATACAGGTCATAGTTATCAACTCGTCAAGATATAGAACTTGAATTCCTTGATTTTTTTAATGTGCCATAATTAAGGAAAGGGTATAAGTATGTAAGGACCTAAATTCTACCCTTGAAAATTTTTCATTTATTTTAATCCTCCCTTACATACATTCATCATCTTACTTAAAACTCTCATGAATCATTCATTGAAACTACTCTTTAAACCTATTATATTATCATACAATTCATGTTGCAGAAAAACATAATTCATTCAATTATTAATTACCACATACAACCAGTTATGGGTTTCCAAGAGTCATAATGTCCACAACTACATATCTCTAGTATTGTCCTAATCAGAATTACATTCATCTCAAAATATTATCTAGCCAACAACAATGTCAAAGTAACGCTAAAGGAATTCAAGTTAATAAACACATAAGATTGCTAAGTGAGCTTCCTCCTCAAATCCTTCATTTACCTACAATGGGATTATCATAAACAACACACAAAAACAAGGGAGTAAGTCATTAGTTCAAAACTAACATTACATGATAATCCACATTTTAAATATGATTAAGCATTAATATAAATTATAACCACAAATACGTAAAATGTAAACATTCATATCTTCTTTCTTTCATTTCCATGTTATTCATATTCATTCTATAGTATATATATCCCATAATATATATTCTATAGCATGCATATTACGTTCATTCTAAGCATCGTCATTCCCATTATTCATATCCACCCTATAGTACATATATCTCATAATATACATCCTATAGCATGTATATTACTTTCATTCTTAACATTTTCATTTTCATCATTCATATCTACCTTATAGTATATATATCCCATAATGTAACACCCCAAATTTTAATCTTTAAAAATATAGTATCAGTCCTGGAAGCCTCGCTTGATCGAGAGATTCTCGCCTGAGCGAAAAAGGATCAGCTGGGAGGGTGAAATCCTGGACTATACTGGAGGATTCTCGCCTGGGCGAGAAATGGCAATTTTGGGCTGTTGACACAGTGTAATCGATTACACTCTGATGGTAATCGATTACATCGTGTAAAAAGCATCAGATATGTGCATTTGACACAGTGTAATCGATTACACATTTCTGGTAATCGATTACACATTGCTGGTAATCGATTACACACTCCTGGTAATCGATTACATCGTATTAAAAGCATTAGATATGTGCATCTGACACAGTGTAATCGATTACACATTTCTGGTAATCGATTACACATTGCTGGTAATCGATTACACACTCGTGGTAATCGATTACATCCATCAGATATGCGCATTTTTCACGTTGTAATCGATTACACCATGTTGGTAATCGATTACAACCCGACGAGACCTCTTTAAAACAGAAACCCAAACACATTTTTGGGTTAGAACTTCGAAGAGAAGAGAGAAATGAGAGCTTTTCAAGAGCAAGGAGCCTTAGGACTCATCTTGGAGCTTGAGAAGAGGTAAACCTCTTGTTACTAACTCTTTTTCTTCCTCTCTAACTTGTTTTGGGTATGTTGTATTTATTTTCAAAACATGAGAAACCATGGAAACTCATCTTTTAGAGTTATGGTTCCTTTTATGTTGTTTTTATCTTGTAAACTCTTAGTTTAGAGTTGTTATTTGATGAATGGAAAGTTTTATGGGTTATTCATGAAAAACCCCCAAAAACCCCCCAAAATGAGAATACGAGTATAAAGAGAAAGAGATGAAATGTTAGATGTGGATAATGGCTTTGATGTTGTTATATGAGATGAACATGTATGCTTTGATATTTTGAAACTTGTATTGAAGTAGTTTTGGAAATATTGAAATATGAGATGTTATGCATGTTTTAGATGGTTGAATATTTTGTATGATTAAATGATGCAAAGTAAGTTGTTTATGTGATATTTGGAATAAATGACTAACATTGTTGTTATTGGTGGAAATGAGGAAAGATCCTAAGGTTGGAGGAAATCGCGGAGGAGACTTTTAAAGTTACTCGGAACCGATCCCCAACGCTCACCAAGGTAAGGGATAAGTGGCTCTAATTCATACTCACTTATGTGAATGAGGTATGTGAAAGAGGTAACGTGTTGGTAAGTTTATGGTTGTTACCCTACCCGAGGAGGTAGTGGTTTATCATTGTGTCCTACCCGGAGTGGTAGTGAACTATTTATCGTGTCCTACCCTGAGTGGTAGTGAACTGTTTATTGTGTCCTACCCGGAGTGGTAGCGGACTGTTATGGTGTCCTACCCGGAGTGGTAGTGGACTGTTATTGTTATCCTACTGGGAATGGTAGTGAAGTATTGTGTATGACTTGCCCTATGTGGTATTGTATATGACTTGCCCTATGTGGTATTGTATATGACTTGCCCTATGTGGTATTGCGTATGACTTGCCCTATGTGGTATTGTGTATGACTTGCCCTATGTGGTATTGTGTATGACTTGCCCTATGTGGTATTGTGTATGACTTGCCCTATGTGGTATTGTGTATGACTTGCCCTATGTGGTATTGTGTATGACTTGCCCTATGTGGTATTGCGTATGACTTGCCCTATGTGGTATTGTGTATGACTTGACCTATGTGGTATTGTGTATGACTTGCCCTATGTGGTATTGTATATGACCTACCCGAAGTGGTAGTGGATCATTAAGGGAAATTGCCAACCCGAAGTGGTAGTGGATCATTGAGAAATTACATACCCGATGTGGTAGAACCGGAGGAGGTAAAGAGTAAGCCTGATGGCGAGAATAAGCAATGAGACAAAAAGATTTGAGATAAACGAATATGCATGCTATAGGATATATAGTATGAGATATATATTCTATAGGGTGAATATGGATGATAAAGTGGAAGATGTGAACAATGAAAGTCATATGCATGTTATAGGATATATAGTATGGGATATATATTCTATAAGGTGAATATGAAGGATGAGAACTGAGAATGTCACAATGAAAGTCGTATGCATTCTATAGAGTATATTGTATGGGATATATATTCTATAGGGTGGATATGAATGATGAGAAGTATGAGGTTTCGAAGGAACGTAGTAGGCGTGCTATAGAATATATATTATGGGATATATATACTATAGGACGAATATGAATAACGTGGAAATGAAAGAAAGAATATATGAACGTTTACATTTATTTATTTGTGGTTATGATTTTTATATCAATGCTTAATTGTATTTGAAATGTGGATTATCGTGTGATGTTAGTTTTGAACTAATGACTTACTCCCTTTTGTTTTGTGTGTTGTTTATGATAATCCCATTGTAGGTAAATGAAGGATTTTGAGGATGAAGCTCAATTAGGAAGCTTTTGTGTTTATTTACTCGATTGTCTTTATTGCTATTTGATATTGTAGTTGATTTGATAGTATTTTGGGATAAATGTAATCTGATTAGGATAATATGGTGACATGCAGTTATGGACGTTATAACTCTGGAAAACCCATAACTGGACGTATGTGATAAAGGCTATCTGAATGAATTATGTTTTTCCGCAACATAAATTTGTATGATAATATAATAGGGTAAAGAGTATTTTCAAAGAAAGATACTTGAGAGTTTTTAATGAAGGTGACGACTGTATGTAAGAAAGGATTAAAATAAATGAAAAATTTTCAAGGGTAGAATTTGGGTCGTTGCACATAATATATATCCTATAGCATGCATATTACTTTCATTCTAAACATCCTCATTTCTCATCATTCATATTCACCCTATAGTATATATATCCCATAATATATATCCTATAGCATGCATATTACTTTTATTCTTAACATCCTCATTTTCATCATTCATATCCACCCTATATCGTATTCATCGAGTTCATTCTCCATACCACAACGGGAAGGTCGAGTTTATTCCTCATACCACAATGGGCAGGTCGAGTTTATTCCCCATACCACATCGGGCAGGTCGAGTTTATTCCCCATACCACATCGGGCAGGTCGAGTTTATTAGTCATACCACATCGGGCAGGTCGAGTTTATTCCCCATACCACATCGGGCAGGTCGAGTTTATTCCCCATACCACATCGGGCAGGTCGAGTTCATTATTTATTCCACATAACACACAACCACACCGGTTAGGACATCAACAATAGACCACTACCATTTCGGGTAGGGTAACAACAATAAACCACCACTACCTCGGGTAGAGTAACAATAATAATTCACTACCCCTTCGGGTAGGGTAACAACATTATTCTTACAAATACATTATCTCTTTCACATACATCATTCACATCAGCTAGTATGAGTTAGAGACACTTATCCCTTACCTTGGTGAGCGTTGGGGGTCGGTTCCGAGTAACTTTAAAAGTCCTCGGCAATTTCCTCCAACCTTAGGATCTTTCCTCATTCCCACCAATAACAACAATGTCAGTCATTTATTCAAAATAACACATCAACAACTCGTATTTCATCATCAAACATACAAGGGATTCACATATTTTCAAGATTTCCAAAATTATTTCAATACAAGTTTCCAACATCTAAACATGTTCATCTCATATATCAACATCAAAGCACAAACTCATCATCCATATTTAACATTTCATTCATTTCCCTTTTTACTGATATTCTCATTTTGGGGGGGTTTTGGGGTTTTCATGAATAACCCACAAAACCTTTCCATTCATCAAATACTAACTCTAAATCAAGATTTTACAAGAGAAAAACAACATAAAACGAACCATAACTCTAAAGGATGAGTTACCATGGTTTCTCATACTATGAGAAGAGGTCCAATATACCCAAAACAAGTTAGAGAGGAAGAAGAAGAATTAGAAGCAAGAGGTTTACCTCTTCTCAAGCTCTAAGATGATTCCTAAGGCTCTTTGCTCTTGAAAAGCTCTTCTCTCTCTCTTCTCTTCAAAGTTCTAACCCTAAAATGTGTTTGGGGTTTCTATTTTAAAGTGAAATCGTCAGGTTCTCGCTCAAGCGAGCCCATTCTCGCTCAGGCGAGAAAATCCCGCCTTTTTAAAATTTCAGATCTTACGCTCTCGCTCAAGTGAGGTTCCTCTCGCTCAGGCGAGAATCTCACAGCCTCGATAGGCTTCCTCTCACTCAAGCGACCCATTCCTCGCTTGGGCGAGACTCCCAGAATTTCCAATTTCAAAACACTGATCCTCTCGCTTGGGCGAGGTCCTCTCGCTCAAGCGAGAATCTGGTAGTATGCCTCATTCCTCAAGACTGTTACCTAATTTCAAGGAGGATAAATTTGGGGTGTTACAGAGTACATCATATCCATCGATCACATCATGTGATGTGGTTGCGATATTACGATTGCGGTAATCACGGCAACCGCATTCACACTTTAATTCTGATGACCACCGCAACTGTATCAAACCTCAATTACAGTGTGACATCAAATCACAATGATGTGGCCGCAAAACAGCTGTATCCAGCCATAGTACAACCGTATCATACCGTATTTGGGCCACATCTGACCATATTAGGCCGCATCGAATTCAAAAACATTTTTTAATTACAAAATAATTTATATCACAATGACACAATCACATCATAAAATATACCAACTTCCCTAATAATCCATAACTAGTGCATGCATCAAGTTCATGCCATTCCTTAAGGCTATGTTTAATAGCTATGAGGGAAAGGGAAGGAGAGATGAAGGGGCAAGGATGGGGGAGGAATGGAATGAGAAAGGAAAATAATTATCTCCCTTGTTTGGGAGTATGAAATTTAGATGGAAGAGGAGTAAAATAATCATAATGCAAGGAATTTTTTTTATTTTTCTTTAAAAACGTGACTAATAATAGGAAATTGACAATATAATTATATAATTTTACTAAAAGCATCTAAGTATTTTGACATTTTTTTTCTAGAAAAACCTTAGATTTGGGGAACTCCGAAAAAGTCACATGAAAGGTTTTAGACTCCCAAACATATCCCTTCAAAACATTTCTCTCTCTTTTATCCAACTCCCAAATAAGGGAGAGAATTTTAAAAGTCATATTTTCCCTTCACTTCACCTCCAAAATTAGATTCCCAAACATATCCTAAGTGTTCGAGTTTAAGTACTAGTTTACTATATTTTGTGAGTGCAACCTTTGTTATTATGATGTTTCCTATGAGTATGAACCTTGATATATGGCTTTAGCGGTTGTAGTGATATATGGCTTTAGCGGTGGTAGTGACAACTAACTGAATGAGGGTCTAGTTCTATATAGAGGGTCGGATGAGTCATAATTAACAGGGATTCAAATTTTTACATGTATAAATAATGTTATATCTATATAATAAGGTGAATGAATATATTTTTATCGAAAAAGAAGTGAGCCATATTCATGTGATAGGTAGGATTTAGACTATATATTGGATCTAATTATCCTCATTCGTAACTTTATCTACTTTGACTTTTACAAATTAATGTATTGATCCAAAGTATTGATATTGACTTAGCTTGTAAAAGGATCAATTATTGATCTTCTCTTGTATTGGGCGGCCCTTTGCTCTGCTTAATACAATGTTTCTTACTGGGGAAAAACAAGTATGTTACTGTTTTTATAAAAAGTTATGTTTTTGTTCAATAGTTTGTTAGTTGTAATGATGATTATTTTATATTAATTTATGTGTAATTAAAATATTAGTATATCCCGAAGTGAGAAAAATATGAGATTAATACTCATTAAGAAGAAGATCTCATATGAGTCGTCTTAAAATAACTTCAAAGCATTAAATATATATAGCCTTCCTAAAATACATGAGCTTTAGAAAATTACTAAAATTTATAATCTATATTTATATCTATATCTATATTTCTATATTATACTACTTATAAAGGGAAACATAAATTAACTACTCATAGTGTAATTTATGTTTTCCTATTTTACCTTTTACCATTTATAATGTATATTTCTATAAGTTTATGAGTATTTCAATGTAAATTCATGTTTGCTTTTTAACTTCCACAACATTTCTTCAAACTCTTTCTCATAACCTCTTCAACCTCTCTCTCATAACCACTCTCTCTAAATTAGCATGAATAGAAGAAAGAAGTTGTTCCTTTCTAATTACCTTTCACAATTTCTTATTTCCACAATTTTAATCTTTACTTACTCAATTCTTATTATTAACTTCTAACATATTTAGTTTTCCATTTTGCAGGTAAAAAGTGATGGGAAGCAATTTTACATTTTGAATATAGAAGTTGGCCTCCATAGTCGTCTCACATTTGCTCTACATTCATTTCTTCTTCATTCTCTCTTCCAACAAGTTTTACATATTATCATGTACGCACTAAATACTGTTTTAAGATGTATTTTCTCTGAAGTGTGTATAATTAACTTACATTTTCTTAAGTTTCATTCATAAATAATGTTATCATTATTTTCCTCTTCACTTATCATTGCTTATATGTTGTTCGAAGAAATGTCAATAGCCACACTTTTCTTTGGCGTGAATTGTCACATATATCTAACTTCACATTAATTTGGTCATATACTACATAATTGTTTTTTTCAAAGAATCATTTAAATTTAATAACAAATAAGTGGTCATATGACACATAATTGAAAAGTGAAAACTGCAACCCTATAGCCTATAGAGGATCAAACATATATGACCACTATATCTTTGTATGGTTGTATTGAAACAATTATTTGCTTCCTTGGTACATATTTTCAATTACATAGGAATTGACATTACTTGTTGTTCCTAATTTCTGTAATAAAATGTGTATTCTATCAAATTTTTGAACTCTCTTAGGATAACATACTGATTCTCTTCATATATAAATTTCATTTGTATCTATCATTATTAAACAAATACATATATGGATTAGAGATTGAGTGGAATTTCCTACAACCAAATTAGATTTTGTTTTTCAACTTTTAACCCATTTGCTCCTAAGGTTATAAATATAAACATTATTTATTTAAGTTTGCTACTACATAATTTTAGTGAAATATTCATTATATCATTATGAACATTTATAATATGTAAAATACATATTACAAACACACTAGTTACTAATAAAGCTAAAACCCAAGTTAACCACTCACCATGGTGTAATTTGTTGTTGCATATTTTGCTCTCTTTATTTTATAATTTCTACTAAAAAAACCATATATAACCCAATATTTCTCTACACCCAATGCATATTCTATGTTATTTTTAAACATTCCATCATTTTTATATAAATTATATATGTGTACTTATGATTTATTAATTCACACTATTTATTCATCACATATTATAAATTGGTAATCAAAATCGGAATAAATCATTACCTACAATAAAAGAGTAAAATAATATTATAAATTGGTAATCAAAATCAAAATAAATCATAACCAGCAATAAAAAGTAAAATAATAATACTATAATATTGGAGCCAAATATTTGTTGAAGTAGTTACAAAACAAAAGTTATAAAAAGGTAATATGGGACGTTAAGAATTACTTCAAAACCACCGAATTTATTTAATAGTGCTAAGATATAATTGAGTGGATTAACCACCCAATGTACATCTTGATTGCCATGAATTTTTCAATATTTTATCCTGCCCATTAAAGTAGTTTGAACGCAATTTATAACTGGCAAGAAATGATCATTTAAAACGGGATGTTATTTTCAACTGCAATTCAAACCGTTAATTGCAATACTAATCCACTAATCTATACTGCACATGAAATAGTAATGTGTAAGTAATACTGATTCAAAAATTAATGGGTAACAACACTCCAAAAATAATTTACTTTTACTCTATTTCAATGCAATTTCATTTTTGGAAGTTTTACACATTTTATGCACTTCAAGAACATGTTTATGCTCATTTTGGCTTAGAATTTGTTTCAATAGATCCAATAATTTCTTCCAACTTTCAAGTATTTCTCATCTCTTCCCTTTTTGTTCTTTTGTTTTTTCTCTCTTCTATAAACAAATTAAAATTAGAATTAGGGGTGGCAAAATTATCCACAATCCATAATTCATCCAAATTCATCCAAGTTAAATTCATCCATTAGAGCTAATGGATTTAAATAGATATAATCCAATGGATAGTGTTGATAATGGATGGATTCAAATCCATCCATTATATCCAATGGATATCCATGGATATATCTATTTGGATAGATACTCAATCCATCCAAAAAAATAAAAAAAATAAAAACATTTTTTTCTCAAAACACACATGCAAACTCCTTTTTAACAAAATGATTCATTCAAAAGTTGCATTACCCTTTCTAGCAAAAGCATTCATTCAACAAAAGTTAGTTTTCTTCATCTATGGAGGTTTCTTTTTCCAATATATTCATTCTTTTCACTTAACATTCACATAATTGCATTAAGTGTTTAACATTTTTTCCCAATTCTATTTCTCATGTATTCCCTTCATTAGATATTCCAATTATCTATCAATCATGTAATTTAACTTCGGTAAATATAATTTATGTTTGTAAGCAACTAAAAAAATGAAGAATAAGAGAAATAACAAAACGAATCTATGAATTTCATGATATACGTCAAATTTTTCTAACAACACTAACCTGAACCTCACTTGATTACCATTAAAAGGTTAAAAAAATAATTTTTAAGTTTATTACTCTTTTAAGTTTTTAGATAAAAACTTCAAAAGTTCACCTTTTTAAAAGTATTTAAAAAAAACATTTTTAAATTTTTTTTTTAAAGTACTTTTTAGAAATGTGAAGTCACAAATTGGATATTCATTCATCCAAATCCATGAAAATGGAGTCATGGATTGATTGGATAGATTATAATCCATTGGATATGAATGGATTGGATAATTTAAAATATGTTTTAAATGGATTTATATGGATTGATGGATGACTTTCCATCCATCCATTTTCATCCAAATCCATCCATTTGTCACCCTTAATTAAAATCTCTTAATAAGCAATAACTTACAAGAACTTATGTTTTTATTGTTTTGTTCATTCAAACTATATATTTGTGCATATCAATGCTATCGGGGACCGGCATGATATTATGATATTACTGCTACTACTACTCATCTTGGCAAGAAATTTGTTTCATTAGAACTAATAATTTATTGGGTCAACAAAATAATTTCTTCCAACTTTAAGGTATTACTCATCTCTTACTTTTATATATTTTATTTCTCTCTCTTCTTTTACCAATTTAAAATCTCTTATCACCATTAAGTTACAACAACACTAAAATTTCATTCTTATAATTGGATACATACATCTTACATTATGTAATGTTTTATTATGGAGAATGGAAAATTCACATAGGCATGAGTCACGAGAACAACGACGACACAAACTAAGGCAATATATTAGACACAGAAGGAACAACATGAACATAGAGCACAAAGACAACAAGAATTACAAAGGAGGCGTTTAACATGCTACGAACGAAAGCATGACAATGAAACACAATCAACTCAAAACAATATGCATGGTCACACTACGCCCAAGAAACTATAATGTCCATGACATGTGCACAATATTTTCCTCAAACAACATACAGCGGCCACTCTAATATAGGTATTACTGCATTTTTTTACATATCATGTTTCCTTAAATTAAAAAAACATTTCAAAAATTACCCATTTTAAAGTCGTAATTTTAATATAAAAATATTTTTTATTTAAATTTAATTTGTTGTAATTTTAGGTTCTATTCATAACCATTTTAAACATATTTCAACTACAATGAGATTGACATCGATACGTTAAATTGCTAGGTCATCCTTACGTAAACAATTTTTCAAAGGTAATTTGTTTTAATAGTTCTAACATATACTGTGAGCAAAAAAAATCATTTTGTTTTAGTTTATTTGTATTACTATAGTTAGTACATATCATATTTCACTACACTAAAAAACTATGATCAAACAAAGATATACCAACAAATATTGATGAATGAATTAATTTTAACCTAAAATCGTTGTGTTTTAAACTGTAATACTATAATATTTTTAATGCAAAGAGATATGATGATGTTTATCCATATATATTCTGCAATTCAAATGATGCTCAGAAACATGCACTATCATCTAATCTCTAAAAATGTTTTACAATTTTTACTGTTTTAATTTATGAAACAAGTTTAATGTTCTTATTTGTTTTGTAATTTGTTTTTATGGTTATCCGACTCTATAAATGACATATGTTATATTTGTCTGATGTCCAGATTTAAGGTTTTTGCCTAGGATTAAACTTAAAACATCAGACAATATGAGACTCCTTTTGTTCTTAACAGAAAGCAATCTCATGTGCGATTAAGTTTTGCACTTAGTATAAATAAGGCACAAGGATAGACCATTACCCATGTAGGTATTTATCTTCCTAAACATGTGTTTGGACATGACCAACTATATGTTGCTCTATCAAGAGGGATTTCATAATCTACCACGAAAATTCTTATTAAGGAATGAACAATTCCAGGGGAGGAGGGTGATTTTACAAAGAACATTGTTTTTAAAGATATTTTATTGTCTTAAGTTTGTGCTCAATCATACTTTATTAACAACCAAGGATTGTAAGGAACAACCCAACGGTTCTTAATAGTCACACGTCCGTTGAGAGTCATAAGTTCAACATGTCATATTTTGTACTCTACACAAGAGTCACTATTTCTTCCCTATTTGTTTTTCACTCACAAAGTTGTCATAAGGTGTAGTATCAAGAATAATGTCATCATTACTTTCATAATTTAATGTTTTTTTGCTTTTTCTTATCCAACTACTTTTGGTACTTGAATGGTAAATCATGTACACATTTCATATTTATTTTAACAGATTTCATTACACCGATCAAATTACCTATTCTATTATCCCAAAAAAATATAGCAATTTTAGTGTTCACTTTAATGGGACATTGTGGCTTCAAAATTGACTCGCGCAACACTCTAAAACAAATAATTGTTAGGTATTTCATCTTATCAAAGAAAATTCATTACTCGGTATATCATATATATTGATTTGTGCGATTATTATTACAAAATTAGGAATGCAGTTTACAAACATGGTGTAATTTGTGGCGACCTTAAATACTACATTAAAAATAATAGGAAATCAGGTTGACAAAGACATTAGTATTTTAATGCATCCCTTCATTAAACATTTCATTATTTCATGACGATTAGCCAAGCACCGTTGTAAATCTTCTATGGAATTATATTTCGATGTATAATTCTCTATCGTTTGTAGACTACACATTACAAATAATAGGAAAACGGGTTGACAGACACAATAGTATCTGTCAACACACGCTAGTCCTAATAGATAAAGAAGGATTGTCTTAATATTGTTACATTATTATTTTTAAGTGTATGAGAATAATATTACTTTGAAGTAATAAATTATACTTCTAATTTAAATATATATATATATATATATATATATATATATTTTGAGAAACTGTTCTATTTTAGTTGACTATAGTTTTAAGAGTAAATATTTATTTCAATCTCATTTTTCTAATTTGGTCCCTTAAAAATTGAAAAACCTAATGGTCCCCAAAAATTTTAAATGTGGGTCAAATTCTCATTTTAGTATGTTTTACAACATTTGATAGAGACTAATTTGATCCTAAAAAAGACTAGTTTATCCCACATTTGAAATTTTTAGGGACCATTTTGGGTTTTTCAAATTTTGAGGGACCAAACTGATAAAGTCGAAAAAGACGAGGGAGTAAGGTTTGTCTCTATTAGGTTGACAAACCTGCAATCTTTTCGGCTACACATGTGTTGTAGTTTGGTGCGAGTTTACTGAAATTTCTTCATAATTGCAACTCCACATACATCAATATTCTGACATCTTTCAATTATTTCTTGCAATCTTCTTGTGTTTCATCAGAGTAAGAACATCATTTCATATTCGGGAAGTATCACCGGCGCCATTAGCTCTATAGTAAAATCTTTTGGTGTGTAAAGTCTCTAAAAAAAATCAAATTTTTATATAGACGTAGAATGTGAATAATCTCACATAATGTTTTAGTAACATCATCATCCAACATAGTTTGATTTCTCCCATGTGAATAATGACACATGATTTTATTATATCCTAGATACAAGAAACCAAATTGTTTGACTTGTACGTGGTGAGCAATTCCCTATTTAGAATGATGTGGTGAGAGCAACAATGTCAAATATTCACCCATATATGCACTTTGACTTTGTAATTGAAATCACTTGTTTGTACAAATATATGCTAAGGTGGATGATACATATTTCACATTTTTTTGTTAGTGCATCATTCATTGGTACAAGTATCGATATGATGTTCGGTCTGTTTGCACTTAAATCATTGTAGTGGTAGTCTTCCTCTAGATTTTAATCATTTCCCCTCGACATGACACCCTCTAACTTGTTTCCTCTCACACTCTCGACCTCTGATTTGACCTTTTTCACCTGTATTATGTTTCCTTTAATTGTGTGACAGAAGTGTATTCACAATCAGATCCATTTAGATTGAATATTTACCATACATTGAGGTTGTCATAAAGTGTTAGTAAGAATATGGCAAAAAAACACAATAAGATTATTCCCTTGTCTTCAACATCCACTTTCACATCATGTTCCAGAAGATCATTAACTACTTGATTAAAAGTGTTTATGTGTTGATGGAAACCAAAAACCTCATGTATCTTCAGGTCATAATTTCTATATTTCAGATATAGCTTGTTCGTTAGAGACTTGGACATGAATCACTTCCCTAATGTCTACCATACCCTTGTCGGAGACGTCAAATTCATGATGTAATACATGACCTCCTCTAATAGACACGGTTGCATGGTTCATACACCCTTCTCCTTCAAATCCAACTGATCCATATTAGCTGGATTAGTATGACACAACACATTATCGTTTCAGACCCTTTATGGCAGCATTGTTCCTTTCTATGGGACTTTCAGGTGTCATTCCTATTCTTCATTCCCTATCCTAGCACTTGGATATGAGCTTTTGCTATGGCAATTCTAAATGCCACAAAAACTGTTTTTTATATTACTATGAGTGACTAGCCATGAAAATATACTTCAACAATTCAGATATAATTCAAAGACAATTTGTTAATGAAAATAAAAAATAGGATATAATCCAGCATTTTTACTTATGAACTTTGTTAGTCATTGTTTGGAAGAATCTTTTTCAAAATAGAAATTTGAACAAATTGGTGAATACACAGACAAAAGTTGCTGCTACAACTTGAAAAACATAACATAGGCCTGAAAAATGAGACCTTATTTTCAGTCACAAGGTGTCAAAGTATTATGAACTCAGAACTGCAATTCAATTTTTAACAAGGAAACAATATAGCAGAAAAAGATTAAAACAATTTAAAACACAGACAAATAGCTACTCAACAAAGCCTTCCATGGTCATGCTCGCGTTCCTAAAACAGGCTATGAACTTGAATCTCCTCACTCACTATTTCAGTATGTGCCAATTTGGGTAGGACATGAAACCAGTGCTGTAAAAGAAAGCTTATAATTCCTTAACTTGTAACCAAATCTTGTCAGCTTTTAAGGTCAAAGAACTCAGTCCAGTCAATCCCTGGCATCAAATTTGGGTAGCTATGAAACCTGTGCAGTTAAAGAAAGCAAACCATTACTTAACTTGTGACCTCAATTATATCAGCTTCATTGTCACTGTAATCTCCCCAACACTTGTTTGGCATATTTTCATCTGCTGCATCCTTGTCGGTTACTTTATCTTCTTCGATAGAATCAGCGGTGGTGCTGAGGTCTTCAGGCTTTTCTTCCATTTTAGGACAATTTTCATCGGTGGCAGATAGGTGATCTTGAGGATTTTGCTCAACCTGCTGTTTTTCAGAACTGACTTCTGATGAAGAAGTATCTTTATTTTCTTCATCCAGAGCTTGATTTTTGTTTTCAAGATTGGTTTCAATGTATACAACTTCTGCTGAAACTGTTAAACTGGTTGGAGAAGTTTCAGACCCATCTTGATTGACTTGGATATCATTTAGTGGAGCAGGATCTCCACCGGGAGATACTGGATTACCATCGGGAGATACAGGAGATAAGCTATTTGGAGAAACTATATATCCATTAGGTGGCACAGGATAGCCATTGGGAACCCATGTTTGGCCAGGTACAAACTCTGTGGCATGAGGGTTCATCATTCTTGGAGGGCTATTGGGATTACCATCAGTAAACTGTTCACCAGAGGGGAATATAGGTTTACTCCGTGGAACACGGTTTCCATATCTGTTATAGCCACCAGATATTCGAGGACCATATGGAACCCTAGTTGTTGCTGATGGATGAGGTGATCTTCGGGGATTGACTGCAAGCATAGGAGGAATATTTACTGGTGGGGGCAAAATTCCTCCATGATCTTTGAAACCTGGAACTGGAACTGGAACTGAGCCATAAACTGGAACTGTGGATGGATTAAATGGTGGTGCAGCTGCAGAAAGTTTCTTGGTTGTTTCCTTTACACTTTCTATATCATCTTGCTTTTCGCCTTCAGATGGTAGTGGCTTAGTATCTGTATTATCACTGGATAATTCATGTTGCTTCTCATCTCCCTCAATAACCTTTTTTGATACTAAGGCATCATTGTCAAGTGACTTTTTTTCATCTTCAGCTAAGATGTTAAGAGGATTTAAACCAGGCTCAGTTGCTTGGCAATTGTCTTGCACTTTTATATCTGATGCACCATCAGAAGCATTATTGCTGTCCGTAGCTGTGAGGATTCCAGCTTCAACTTTCTTTTCTATTACAGAATCATTGTTTACTTCCTTGAGTTTAACTTCGATAACCTCATGTTTGACATCATTACTTTTTGCTGTTTCTGTATTATCTGTCACCACCTCTGCAGCTTCCTTCTCTTTTTGTTCAGAATCTTCCGCAGCCTTTGTTTTTGCCACATTACTATGGTTATCCTTTTTTGCAACTATCTCTGGACTCACCTCAGGATTCTGTTGAACAATAGGATTTCCTTTTGGTGACTGTTCAGCCACAGCCTTCACAATTGTCCCAGGTGGGGCTAATGCGACTTCTTTGTATGAAAAAAGTTTGCCTGCTGACTGAACACTGATGCCATTGCTAGCAGGAGAAAATTTAGCAATTTGGTCACCTGGAGCTGGGCTGGGTGGAGCTGACTTTGAGTCAGCTAACTTCTCTGGTCCAGCAGCTGGAGCGTTCGGCTTATTCAGCTTCGGACCAAAGCTTGAACTCTTAGTGAACTTTTTTGTAACAGGAAGGGAGGGCCCTGAAATAGTCTCATTTAAGTTTGTTCTTGGAGATGGAAAATTTGTGGGTTTGCCTCGATATTTAGATGACTGGGAAACATTACTGAAGTTAGTATTCAGTTTTGCAAGTGTGGGCCTCCTTGCTGAGGATGATTTGCGGCCAGTGAATGAACGACCTTTGGGAATAGCCTCCTGCCATCCTTCATCTGAGCTTTCATCCGGTGCTGCGTTATTACTTTCGTTGAGCATTGTTTGTCCTAATTGAGTAGACTCCACTTTATCAATACTGTGTCCTTCAACTTGAGTGCCAGACGTATTTTCTTTATCACTTGCAGTCTCTTGAATTGAATAACCTTGAGACTTATCTTCCTCCTTGTGATTTTCATCTGAAGCTGTTTCTGAGTTTTGGTCTGGTTCAGGTTTTCCCTTTAACTGAAAGATAGACAATAATTTAGATTCCTTCAGCAACAGATAGGAAATAAAAGTTAGAAGCAATAAAATGTATGGGGTTATTAACAGGTATATCCTGAAAAAAAGAAGCTATATATTACCTTAGCTCGGGCCTTTTTTTGTGCTTCTCTTGCTTTCAGATCAGCATCTGGAGTTATGTAATCCAAGAGGTCCGACACGCTGATAAAAGGCATTTCTATAGTTATCAAATTTAATTGGAACTTGAACTATGATAAGAAGATAATTTTAATTTGAACTAAAAGTCTTGCAGAGCTTTTGATTTAACCAGTGGATAGTGGCTAAACTTTTTATAAAACCATTCCTCGGTGGGAGTAAGCTTTTGAGAAATTTGATCCTTGCGATTTTCCATGTAATAATAACATAGATTTTCAGCCAGAAGGAAGATGATTAAATTATAAGAATCAAGAATATTGACATACTCAAAATATAATGTAATTTAGTATTTCAATATAAAATGAATTCGCAATAAGCCATCAGAACACAACTTTGATGCATCTTTAATCATTTAAAGTCCAAAGAACTCTGTGCCTTCTATTTTCCTCTTTATACTTTTATTTTTGGTTTATTTTAAAATGATAAATAAACAGGTTGCTCTTGGTCCAGCAAACTTATTAACTTCTAGCTTTGGCTTGACAAGGATATTTAACTTCATACTAATATGTTTACATGCTAACTAAACCAGAAGTTTAAGGTTTAAATACATTTCTTAGAGCTTTTTGAAGAAAAAAAAACAATGTAAATACAGGGCTAACCAAGTCCAGAATCAGCAATGATATGAATGATTGAGTAAAAGTGTATCTAGAAAATGACAGTTAAAATGAGCTGATTCTATTTGTTAATAGTGGAAAAGCTATTAATTGAACCAGATGAACTCACATAAGCATAACATATTCTAATTGTAATACATCAACAACAACCAAGGCTTAACCCACTAGGTAGGATTGGCTACATGGATGGAATGACATCATAATACTCTATCATAAAACGTATTCTAATAGTAATGTTTACCTTAAATGGCCCTTGCTGGAGATTGAGGCATCTGGCTTAGGTGTGCCATTGCGTGCAGCCTCCTGTTGCTCCAGAGCCTTTGACTCAAAGTATTCTAGCCAAGCAGCTGCATCCTGTAACCGATTCACAGAAATAGCTATAAGGAACAAAGATCGCTGTTCATATATATGCCGATCTTCCATTAAAGCAATATGTAAGATTACCTGTGTCCTGAGATCGTCAGACCCAAGTTTGGCCTGCAGTATCTGGAGGGTAGTTTGTTCATGCTGAACACTTAGAGGGTATGCTTCCATCAAAGACAATGCAATAGCTATTGCATGATAGCTTGCAGCCGTCTGAATAAGCGAAGAATTTGTAAAGCAAGTTAAAATTCCAAAATATCCTTATGCAAATTCTTGAAACAGAATATGAACATGGCCTCCGTTGAGCATCATGCACCAATGATAATTTTGGCATGCCAATTCAAAAACTAGTATCACATGAAACAGTATTTCTTTGAAAGAAAACAACTAGTACAACCTTTTTAATGACTGAGATTCTGAGACTGACACAATGATTTATCAAAACATTTCAACCCAACATTTCTTTACCACGGTTGGGTAAATAAATACATTAGATTAATCTATAGGTCCATATAGTTCAAAATTTGAAACTTGAGTGCCTCTATTTTTAAAATTTTCTAATAGTGTGGACCCCACTGGTAGATATTTTGAAACTGCTACCCAATTATAAGTTCTAAACCATAGAAACTTGTTTGAAAATTCATAAAATGTATAAGGATCTATAGGTTTATTCAAATATTATGGTACAAAATGTTGGGTTTTCATGTTAACTTTTTGATACTAACTGCAGTTTAAATGACCCAGCTTATCAATATTCCCTAAAATAATTCCCAGATGTCCAATTCTGTGATCTGGTGGTTTTGTAAAACCACCACTCACTAGTTCAATTGACTAGTTCACATTGATCCAAAAAGATTTAAACCTAGAAATAGGTGATTGATGAACTGGACTGGTATCCCAGCAAGGTAATGGCTAAACTGGTCCACTAGGTTAGGTCTAGCTGGGTTTTGAAACTATGATTTCTTCCTAACAATCAATAATAAGTGAATAAAATTTCGATGTGTCAAGGCTCATGAGTCATGAACAAAGACAGGATGGTTCAGTGATTAGCTTGGATTCCCAATTTAACTCACCAAATGAGTTGAGTTCCTATTCTCTCCTTTTTAATCTAGTCAAACATCCTACTCACAAGTAGGACCAGCATTAGTTGTTGCATATAACTGATCATGTTGCCAAGATTTACAAATCTCAACTCCAAGTGTATAGCATTGTATCAAACATTCCACATAATATGAAGTCTCATGTGCAGCAACATGCAAGGTTTTTCACTCAAGGAATGAGAGGGAACCTGTATATGATCAGCTCCGAGTAATCTTTTGTTGCACTTTAAAGCCTCATGAAGATATCTGAGAGCAACATGGGCATTCCCCAGTCCTTCTTCCATCATTGCTACATTAATGTAGGTGGCAGCCGTGTTTGGATGTGAAGGTCCACAAGTTAGGTGCAAAAGATACAATGCACGATTGACATACCTAGACACATAACACAAAAGAAAAAAATTAGTGTAATTATTCACAATACTTTCCATTACAACGATATGGGTTGTCAAAAGAAAGACGTAACTAAATTTACATGAAATTATGTATTCAGTTCTCGAGGATTCATAGTGGGATTATGAAATTAGTGCGATTGGGACAGTAAATTATCCTCATATGAAGAACCTTGAAGGTCATTGTAAAGGTATAGCAAACAAACAAATTATACGAGAAAAGGATATACAGAAGCATACTTTAAAGCCAACTCTGTATGTTGGAGTCGATAGTAAAAAACAGCAAGGTCACCATAACTTTTCATAGTATCAGGATGGTCCAGCCCAAGCTCTCTTTCATTAATATCCAGTGCCTTTTGCTGATAGATAGTAGCCTAATAAAACCATAAATACTTAGTGATATAACTAGAAAAAAACCATCCAAGATAATATACAAAGGACAGTGAATTATATATTTTGCACTATTTCATAAACACTGTTGATCATGGATCACAATTGGTCGTTGATAACTAAGTAACTGATGTCTAAGCTAAAACATATTTGTCAATTGGTAATGGGATATATGTATTGACTATTGATATCCTTTACGGACATAATACAGTGGAGTCAGTCGCGCATGGCACGATGCTACATAGTTTCATCCTGGATACATAAGATATCATAGCAAAATATAGTTCTCTGAATATTCTAGATTTTTTATAGAATAGTATAAGCTAAAATATAGTTTATAGTTCATACTGCTTGTTTAAACCTCTTTCAATGGAGTTTTAGTTTTTTTGAAGATGGTACATGGATTTACTACTGCTCAGTTTAGTTTATAGTTCATACTGCTTGTTGAAATTATAGGGTTTTAAGTATAGAAGTAGAAAAAGGAATGCTCAAAATAAGAAAACCATATTGATACTATTGTGAATGGTGATATGAGTATGTGATACAAAAGACTTAATGTTAATCCTGTTTATACTAATGCTAGACTCCTAATAAAATAAGGAAACATAAAGATAAAATAAATATCAATCCTAAGAGATCTTTCTAAGATACTATAAATAAATCTAAGATATAATCATCATAAAACGATATATTCTCTCTATTTCTAAGTATAACTAGATACTCTCTATAATATAATTTAACATATTATGAGATGCTTTTATATATCCTAACACTGCTTTGTTGCAAACTTGCAATAAGTGCCCCTTCAGATATATAGCATACTAAGTTTAATTTTCACAGCATAAGTCACTAGTTGTGATGAATGAAAAAATAAGAACTGGAAGATGTTAATGCATACCTGATTGAAGTCTCCAGTATGGTACAGCACAACAGCCAAGAGACTATATGCTCCTGCTGTCATTCTATGGTAAGGTCCACAAACAGACACTAATTTTGATAGTGCCTTTAGAGTTAATGAAAAATAAAACGTTAGTATATGAACAAACAATATTTCATTCATGAATAAACTGTACCATAGATGGAGGGATTTATTCATACCTTAGTGCCATAATTGACAGCATCCTCCAATTTACCTTTATCCAGGGAAGTCTTAGATGATTCCAACAGTGTACGGCCATCAGCAGATGAGCACGCCACGTGCTGCAAGAGTAATTGGAATTGTAATTCAATCATTAAGGCTTGAGAAAAAGGTCAGTTTTCCTTGTCATGAAGTCAATTTGTCATGTATCTAACCTTATATATGGGGACCATGCTTAAAATATCTGAATTCCTGAAAGGAGATGCTGAACCCATGTCATAATCTCTCGCAACTAGCTCAAGCCCAACCTGTTAAAAGATTCTCGTAGTTGAAATAATAAGGGCAGAAAATGGCAATATTGAGATATTGCAGTCTATCTTTATTTTTACCTTATGGCACAGTCCACGAAGAACGGCGAACTTCCGTAATTCTTGACCACTCTCATGCTTCCATTTCCACCCAAACCTCTTCTGAAGAAAGATTTCTACCCATTTCCATTTCAGTTCATCACAACTAGTAATATCAGCATCATTAGATTCAGGTGATGGTGTTCCCAACAATATATTTAAGCATGATGCTATCAATGAAGCCAATTCAGAAACATTATCAACTGATGCAACAACAGCTTGCAAGATGTGCTTGTAAGCTCGAACGATCATCTCATGTATACATAGTGATTGCACATGAGGAAGCTTATCTGCTAACTCAACCTGGCAGACAGAATTTGAATAGAAGATATTACTGGTGTGTGGTGAAGTTGTCTATACATATTTAAAAAGCTTCAAAATGGTATTTAAAACACAATGCACAAATAAGAGAGCAAGAATATAGTTTGTGGTACAAACTGATGTAAAAAGAAGATAAGCAAGATCAAAATGCAGTTTTGATATATGCACAAAAATGCATTAACATGGTGTTTGGTAAAGAAACTTATTCCATTATGTTAAGAGTATAGAGAGTAAAGAGAAACATGTGATGAAATTCATCTGGTGAGTAAAATAAAGGAGGAGAAAAGGTTAAAAGATATATTACCACTCGTCCTAAGGAAGACATTTGCAAGCCCCTGGTATGCATGAAATCTGTCAATGTTCTTCCATCAACTGGTGAGAGTTCAAGAGACCCAAAATCTGCCACCTAAGAATTTGAAATCACTGTAAGTCAACATATTCCACAATAACTCAGGTGAAGAGCATATTCATCATTAAGAAACTAACCAGCTTTGGGAGTGCAGTATCAATATAATAATTATGTGCCATTTCCATCAATTCATCAGGTGACTGCAAAAATAAAGAATCAGCGAAGTACTTTGGCAAAGTATACAACAACAATCAAGCCTTAATCACACTATTGTGTCAAAGTATATCCATAATATTTCGTACATAGATCGGACAAATGAGCATGTTACAACAATACTAGTTAGAAATTAGAAAATTCTCAATACTCTTTTGGAGAATCGCAATAAAGCGAACATAGGATAAAAAGAGGAAGACATTAAATATATTACAGTGAAGGATCATTCATGTCAAAAAGCAGATGGGAACCTTCAGATGAAGACCAGTTTTAGATTCTTTAAGACGTGTATATGCAACATCAGGAAGCAGTTTTCTCCATATAGTTTCCTTTTCTTCATCTTGTCCCTCTAATTCTTGTTGAATGGCATCTGACTTGTTCAAGTCAATGCCATTACATTCGGAAATAGGCTTCCCTTGTTCAACTTTAGAGTTCTTTGTGTCAATCTTTTTCTTCAACTCCTTTAGTAACCCACCTTGCTTTCCAAGACCTTTTACAGCTGGTTCAGGTTTAGCTTCTTCTGCCTTTTTTGGCTCATTTTTTCCAGTAGCTTGATTTTGCAAATGTTGTACCCAACAAGCCCCTAGCTCCCACCTAATAGACTTGCTTTGTCTAGTGGATTCTTCCTTCAATTTCAAAAAACTTTGCTCTAGAACTTTCCTTACAATAGACAGAGAATAACTAGAATTTTCAAATTCTGTGCTCTGGATTCGTTGAATTGCATTAGATGATTGGGGTGTGGATGACTTATGCAACAGAGTCCTTAAGCTGAAGAGTAATTTGGAAATAAAATTGTATTAGGAACTTATAAAGCTGATTTACCCAAAATAAGAAGCAAAAGCATCCTCAAGCTAGAGCTGATTTGCTAAGAAGTGTCTATCAGAAACTTAAAATAAAACCAGGTATACCGATATGAATTACTAAACCAAATTGACACCATTGACCATTGCATTATAAGGTGCAAAGGCAGAATGTTTTCCTCCTTTGTGGCCAGTATACTTATTTCTTCATGAATTTTGTAGCATAAAAGTTAATCAAAAACCAAAAGCTAGAATTATGTTTGCATTAGGTACTAGTAATGGACCTTGACTACCAAAAATAAATCAAGCCAGTGATAGGTTAAATGACCTGTTAACATTTAATGCATTAGCACCTCCTTCAGGCTGGTCCTCGATATCAATTTCCAAGGAATTAAGGCTCCCCTCCAATTCCTTCTCCGTTGAAACCTTTACCACAGCAGTGTACCCACTATGTCTTATAACTACTGCACCTAAAGTAGGAGTATCCTACAAGAATAAAACATTTGGCACAATTTATAGAAAGAAAAACCATTTTAGAGCATTATAGCAGGTTCACAGCAATTCTTTCACTTACATGAACAGTTGCACTCTCATCTGCAGTTATGCCCTTGAGCAAGTTTCTCTGAGCAAGTTCTTCCTCTGACAACCCAAGAACCAGATTCCCATCATTTTTGCAGTCTAACTTCAAACTTGCATCAGATGCATCTCTTGTCACCTTAATAGTTAAATCTTCTGTTCTTTCTTCATAGCAAGTTGGAACTGCTGCATCAGCGGTAGAGCTTTGCTTACTGTCTTTAAGATGCTTTATCGCGGAAACTGCTTTGAAGACTGATACATCGACAAATAAACTATGAAGCAGAAAAGCTTTCCTGTCTCTGACTTGCCTCTCTTCTGCTGTTTGACACGGCATTGCAGCTAGAATGGCAAAATCTCTGGCCCACTGCCTCTTTTCATGTTTACCATCTCTGCCTTGGCCACCTCCATTTCCTCCCCATGCTTCATCTTCCATGGGAAGTGGGGGAAAGACAGAGGGATTGTCAGCAGCAACTGGAGGGACAACCCATGTGTTTGAACGAAAACCATAAGGAAGGTTGCCAAACTGAAATGATACCACTATAATTGTTAATACATCTTAGTCCAACTAGCATAGTAGTGTGAAAATTTATGATGACAAGTGCATACCTTGTTGTGTTCTGTGAAAGCTTTCATAAGAGCTCTATATGCCTGCATGAAAGATTATTATTTATCTATTATTATTAATATTTGATAAAAGAAAATCTTATCATTTAGCCCAATTCTACATACACTATTAAGTATTAACTAATAAGTTATGGTACATAGACACGCACAATATATATAAAATAACTGTTATTGTATTCACAGCCACTCTTTTTCAAAATGCTTCCTATTCTTTAAATTACTCAGATAAAAGATAAAACGGCGGCCCAGGAGACTACCACCTAGTGAGTAGAGACTAGGGAGGGGAGATATATGCAACCTTATCCTCACAAGCATAAAGGTTGTTTTCAAGATTTGAACTCTCAACTTTCAGGTCACAAGACCTACAACTTTATCGTTGCGTTGAGGCTTATCTTCCGCCCATATAAAAAGTAGGAATATAAATTTCTTTATGGAATCGATATAGCTTTTTATGTGAATTTGTTGTTTGTAGACACCTTTTCTGTACTATCTATCCATATATATATATATATATCAAAACCATTCAAATTAAAAGAAATCCTTAATTTGAAATTTTTATGAGTGAGTTTATCTCTTTAATTTGTAACACTCGCATTGTGTTATGAGTGATAAATCTAATATTTTAGTGTTAAGTCTTTTGTGGAAAGTAATGTAATAGTTTAGTTCAGCTTTTAACATTGTTTGACTTTATCTTAAATATATTACTTTTTGTAAAAAAAAACAGTTCTTTTAAAGAATGAGAAACAATATAATTAAATACAATGGGCTTAAACTTACAGCATCAAACACCCTGCTTATCTGCTGAAGAAGACCAACCAAAGTATGATTCATAAGAAGACGTTTTCCAGCAGGATAGAATCCTATTCTAGAAGCAACAATTGTAGTTGGTTTTCCACTGCAGACCCTAACCTGCACATGTTCCATATTCATAACAAACCCATACCAAAGACATGTTACTATTCTGCCAAAGCTCATTCAAGTGAAATATGCAAAGAAATTAGAATAGTGAGACATAAATCAATAAGACAATAACACTCACATCAATCTGAAAGAAATCATCTTCAGTCTTATCCTCAAGAAATGGACGACTTGATCTCCGAATGTCTGTGAGAAAGCAAAAAGAACGTTAAGATAATCGGGAATTCGGGTTTATTTCGCCATAAAACATATCCAATGTTTTATAGTATTTGAATAGGATTCAACTTAACAAACTAACATTTGCAGTCACACACCATTATATTCAAGAAAGAGGAAGCAAAATTAAAATTTCAATAAATAAAATATGTTTGGCAGGGAAGACAAAAACTACAATTCACTTGAGTTGTTGATTTTGTCCAAAAGATTTTCACAGAAGAACATGATTTCAACAAATTAGAGGATGATACTGAATCATAAAATCCTTACAATAACTGAACCTATAATATCAAGTAAGATAGGTAGAGTTTTCCCTTTTTGGCATTGCAATCTGCATGCATTTTCCACAAACATGTGCATTTTAAATCATAAAATGTTTAGGATTCTCAAGGAACTGTTTTCTAGCTTCAACAAAAAAGCTGAATTTCAAGTTTTTCTTCTTTTCAGATAAATGTTTTCAGTGAAGTCAAACTGAATAAACATATAACTAACAGAAGTGAAAAGGCTAAACCATAGAACCAGAAAACAAAAAGAAAAGTAAACAATAATAATGTAGCATTCAAGAATCCAGATGCATTAAGCATGGAATAATAAAAGTGTTAAAATTTCAAAAAAAAAAAGCTTCTTCATTCTTGAAAATAGCAATTTATCATTTTCAGAATTTCCAGAGATGAAACTTATGTTTTTTTTTAATAAACTTATATTTTTCCGAAAAGTAAACAACAAAACAAATATATTTTCACTCTCCTTTTCTGATTTTATTGAAAATGTAAATAGAAAATAAACACACCCTTTAACTTAGTTGCCTATAATCTTACTAATACCAAAATGACATTTTACTGAAACAAATTTGACACTTCCTTAGAAATAAAATCTCTCATGTAAAAACCAGATAAAATAGTTTCCACTCTCAAATAAATAAATAAATATTAATAAAAGGAGTTAGGATCTTCCCCCAAGTGTTTCAAAAAACAAAGGGAAATGCAACATTTAACAACACATTTGGGTTTGGATCCTCTCTCCATTACTGGAACATGAGACCCAAAAAATTTTGAACACTAAAAAAAACTTTAATAAAAAATAATTAAAATCTGCACCATTAATCTTTTATAAGTGATACATGTCACAATATCTGGCTATAATCCAAATTCGACACATCTATCAATTTGATTATAATAAAATTACATTTTTCACATTAAAAATAAAGAGAAAAATATGCACTTGTCTCTCAGTTAAGAGAGATACTAAAGTAAAAACTCACATTGAAACGGCGTGGTAACGTGTGAAAAGGAGAAGAAGTCATAGAACTGTCCAAGTCTGGGTGGTGGACAAAGAGAGATATCACCTTCCATGGAATCCACTGGTTTCTGTTTCGGGCTTGTTTCCGCTCCATTTTCTGAGCTAGGACTCTGCTGTGCCGGTTCACTATCGCCTGCACCGGAATCTTTGGGTCCGGTCGAGTCTTTGACGTTGGACCTGCCGCCGGTTGGTTTTCCGGTTGATGACGAAGAGCCGAAGGAGGCGGTGCAGGCAACGATGTCGAGGAGGCGGCGAATGTGAGCGACGGCGACATCTTCCGTGTAGTCCTCTGCAAATTAAAAGAGCTAATGAGACGGTGTTTTAAATTGCGGTTACTTATTGGGATTGTGATATGATCGATTTTTCGATTCGGAAATTGTGGTTGTGAAGTGTAATTTAAAATAGTAAGTCGAAAGGAATAAAATGTGAATTGAATTGAATTTGGTTGGGTTACCTTGGACTATTGAGAGGTGGCAAGGTTTCAGAGATACGATTTCCACTGAATCTTTCAGTCTACCTCCACGCACCTGTTTAATCACTTAGATTAATTAATATAAATATTTATATAAATTTAATATTAATAATTCATTTGTATTCACACATTTTTTAAGATTCATAAATACTTAAAAATTTATGATTAAAAATTCACTAATAATATATAAAACATTTATACTATCAACATATATATTTTTCTTTGTTTTGCTTTGTGTTATTATTTTTGGCCTAGAACTTTGCTTTAGTTGCCACTGAACTTGGGAATTCTATTTTATAAGGTTGAAAAATAAAATTTATATACATATTAATTTATTATTAGTTTCAATTACTAGAATTCATTATAAAATAATAATAAAATAGATAATATATAATTATAAAATGATAAAAAAATGTAATATATATAAATTATTTAATTAAAAAATATATTTATAAATATGCAGGTACTTACATATCATGATACTAGTTCACACTCACATGTTATCTCCCTACTTTCACATGTCACTTGACTTATATTAGACTTTTATATAGGTTTAGTTTTTAAAAGAGTTATTTAACTTATTGATTAGATTTTAAGTTATCTAAAAAGGTCTATTAAATCTAATGAGTTAATATATTTAATTATATTATATTAAACATTTATGTTTTACATTTTTAATAAAATTGAAAATGAAATATAAAAATAAAATAAAAAACCACTTCCCCATTGAACATTTGTGAGGATGAGGGTAAAGTAATAGGTAAAATAAATGATGAAAACATAAAGTAATAGTGAAATACGTGTGATGTGATATATCATATATAGAGGTACCATCATTAAAATGTTGTGACAAAGACTAATAAAATGCATAAACTATAACGTGGGACTATCAATTTGTTTCACCCACCCACGTCGGAATTTTGCATTTATTTTTTGGTGAATTAAACAAAATATAATTACAAATAAATATTGCTAAAGTGTAGTAGTACAATTTTAATTTATTCTTACTACTCGTGTCAACCCGCTTTTCTATTGAATGAATTATAATTTTGCATATTAAAAAATGAAAAGAATAAACTATCGTGTTCAAATATTGTCTTGATCCATGTGGAAAAACTGTCGTGTTCAAATTGAAAAACTGTAAAAGTTACATAAACAAACATGGAACATTAAATTATGAAATAGGTTATATGATTTTTTTGGTAGAAAATATAGATTAATAAGGGCAAAATAGGAAACAAAATTATACAATTGTTAGTGGTTATTTTGTGTTTTCCCTTTATATTAGTATAGATATAGATAAAATAGGAATTATTATGCGTTTTATGGACTTGTAATTTCTTTTATTTTAAAAATATTGAATTTTGTGCACACAATGATATATTATATTTAGAATAAAAGTAATTCAAATTTTTATACTGATATATCAGTGAATATATATTACATTATAAAGTATAAACCTATGATATTTATATTTAAAAAATGAATGTGTAGATCTTATAAGCTAGACATTGTAGGTGTTGGAAGTGATAAATAGAAAAGTACAGAAAAACATACCTCATGAGATAAAGAGAAGTTGGTCAAGTGACAAGTCTCCACGTGGACTGCTAAAAGCTTTCTCACATCTAAGATCCTGTCAGTAGATATACCCTGCCCCCCAAACACAATTAATTCTCACCACTAACAACTTATATTTCAAAATCAATTACAATATTCCATGCAACAACATATTAACAATACTATTACATCTCATTTAAATAATTAAGATTAGAACATATGAATAATAACTAATTTTTAATTTCAACTATTCATTATTTATTGTAAAGGTTAAATTTAAATTTTTTCATAATTTTAACATGATAATTTTTCTCATAAAAAACAACCCTGCTCACGTATATTTTAATCATTTCATATTTTTTTTAATGTTTAAGGATAATTTTAGAAATTATTAAATGATGTATAAATTTAATACAATTTGATTAAAGTAATTTCATTTAACATATATTAGAAAGGAGAATAATAAACATAACTATGGTTGATAGTAAAACATAAATATGTATCCATTTTCTAAAAATTAAAAGATTTAGAAGCAGATAAAACATACAAAATATATTAGACTAATAACTTCCACAAAACTCTAGTTTGAAGTTGTAAATACCGTTTGATATCATAAGTTGGAATTAAAATATAAATTTTGTAAACTCAATTTACAATCACAAAGTGGGAATTACCTACAAAGCATAAAAACATTAAAGAAAAACAAAATGATGTTGAATTAGGTACATGAACTTATATAAATCTGGTTTTTACTGGAATATATATAAAAATTAATTACACATTTACATTGTTTAATGGGTGGGATCAACATACTCCAAGAGTAAGTTTTTTAAACTCATTTTACATCTTAGCCATCAATTTTAGGGAAATTTAATGGTTTAAATCTATCAACTAATTCAAACCATTGGATTTCCCTAAAATTGATGTCTAAGATGTAGAGTAAATTTAAAAATTTTACTCTAGGAATAAATGATTGTTTAATATTTATCAAAATCCGTTTTGTTTGGGGGTTGAGAAGTTGGTTTAATTAATATTGACTTACAAACATGTTTTTGTACTATGTTTGGAATCATTTTGTGCATTTGTCGATATTGTTATTTTTAAATTGTATTTCTTTGTAATTTTAATAAATAAATGCAATTTTAATAATTTAGTAATTTTTAATATATATTTATATGTTTTTGAATGTTATATTATGAAATATTTAAAGACAATTTTTAAAATTCAGTTAGTTTTCATAAGAAAAGATAGAAAGGAAAACATGTAAAGTTTCATAAAATCATTATCATTAAAGATTAAATGATTCATTTAGTGTTTAAGAAGAAACATTATAAGACACTACATAAACCATTAAAAATTACAACTTTTTCTCAAAAATAAAATCATTAAAATTTCACTCATTTATTTATATTGTGAGAAAATTAAAATTTTAAACATTGTTATTAAAAATCCCATGAATTTTATTAAAAAATACATTCAGTTGTTGTTGAAATCAACCTACTTAACCGCATCATTCAAAATAAAATAATCACATTAAAAATTAAATTTGGCTCAAACCGATTTCTCAAGGGTGATTAAAAGAGTTAATATGGTTCAAAATTATTTCTGAAGTGGCCTAAACAAAGTGGATTTTGCTAAATATGAACAGAAAGGTATATTCTTTTTCTATTCAAATAAAAAAACCCTATATAACTCTTCAATTTATTTCAAAAACAAATTTTAAAAACAAAATTCATGGTTTACAACACTTAACAATGTTAAATGCAATTCATAATCACTTACTCGAATGAGTATAGGGTGCATGTACTCTCACAATGATTACTTTTACTTAGTCAACATCGAAAAAGGGTACTTAAAAATTAAAACTTGTGTCACAAAAACCGAAATCTCCATAAATAAATAAATATATTTATTAAAACTTTTTATATTTTATTATGCGAGAGGATTGGAGTAAGTGAAAAAAAAAGTTATTTCACTCATTTATTCTTTGAAAATTTAGTAGTTTAAATTTAATTACTACTTCAAACCATTAGATTTTTAAGAATGAATGATTACGATGTAAATTAAGTTTTTTTCAATTACTCTTGGAATAGGTGAATTAATTCCCTTTTATTAATATAAGTAAAAAATTATTTAGTTCAAAAGTTGAATTTCTATTAATAATAAAAAATTGAATCATAATTTGACCTTTAATTAGTAAACGATAAGAATAAACATACAAATATTCCACTCTAAGCAAAAAGACAAAGAAAAAACAAGTAATTACTACATGGTCCATACCTTAAGGGTAACTTGTGACTCTTCTGGTGTTTCAACTGTAATTTCAATTACGGTCGGCAAAACTATACAATAGATAAAATAAAATTCTGATTAGGAGAAATTTCCAAAAGATAAGGTCGAGAATTTCTAGAACCAATGAAATTTAAGATAGATATGAATACTGCATTTGGGTATAATATATAAAAAAGTAAACTAAGTTTTGAAGTTTCAATTTTCTAAATTGGTGTAATGCAAGGAAATAAATGAATAGAATGTGCATAAATTCATGACAAACTTGTTAATTTCCATGTTCAATTTAAACCCAAAAATTAAGTACAATTTATAGTTATAACTTATAAGTCATGTTAACAAGTTTTAACATAGAATTGATAAAAAAAAATGGTTTAGAATGAATAAGAGACTAAAGTGAGAAATTAATGAATATGTATAAGAAAAAGAGTGGATAGAATATGAACCTTTCTCTTCTTTTTTCTTCTTCTCTCCCTTGGCTTTGTGAGTTTTTGCCTTTCCATTTTTGGGAGCCATTGTCTTCAAAAACTTGGTTGAAATGGGTTATGTCTTTGAAGTTTATAGCTTCTACTTTGAAGGAAATAACTAAGAGAAAATAGTTAAACTCATGAATAAACAAAATTTCCCTCTAATGTGAAAGTGAAGTTTCTTTGAAAAAAATGTATGTTGAGTAGTTCTCTTTTTGTTTTTTTAATTATAATGGAAATAAAAGATGAGGATGAAGAGAATGAAATGGTGCAAAGGAAAATGAAGGGACCTAAGAGTTTATGAGGAACATGGTATAGTAAAAAATGAGAAGAGAAATGAATAAGAATAGTGGGTATGAAATGTTGAGGAGTAATAAGAACCAAAGGAAAGTGTAGTAAGCTATGAGGGGACACACACAAAAAGGTTGGGTTGAAGAGAATAGAGATTTTTAAGAGATAGAAAAAACACAAACGTAAGAAGAGAGTGTGGATAGGATAAGGTATAAGCTTAGCAAAAGGGTAAGCCAAGCCTAACTAGTTTTGTACACATGCACAAAGATAATGTAAGGCTAGAAATTTAAGGTCTCTCATTTTTTTTTTGGTTTGTAACCCTTATTTTTATTATACCTCATCTTCTTTCCCTCTCTTGGGAATAATCCTCTCAAGTAACGGAGAGAGAAGTTTTTTTCCCTTTGATTTTTAAGGGTAAAAGTGTAATCTCAATATAATTAACAATACAAGTGTCATTTCATTTTATGTTTTCTTTGTTTTTTCAAACAATTTATCTCTTCATTAATGGAGATAAATTTGACTACTCTTTCAATATTGAACTTAATTGGCACGTATATGGAGTTGATTAGAGGGTTTTTTGTTATCGTTTTGATTGATTGGATTGGGTTGCCACCGTTGAGGGACAACCTATGAGACCATGGCACATGAGAAATTAACTTCCAATTTATTAAGTTTAATATTTATGCATTTCTCAAGTGCAAGTTTTTTACATTATATCATTCATATATTAACCATTATTCATTAATGAGTGATGTATATGTCGTCTAAAAATTATCACATTTTTTGTACTACTAGGGGTATTTTTTACTCAATGGTAAGAACTAATATCTTTTTTGGTGTGTGGATATCTCTCCCAATATGTGTCACTCCCAGGAATCGAACCTTTAACTTTTGATTTTTTAGAGATCTAACAGAGTTTTAGACCACTATAAGAATGCCTTACACTTACATTACATAAATTAATCTCTTGATTTTATCTACCTTGTTGATTTTATGTAGTTTGTCCTTGATTCTAACTACAATTCCCAACATATGGAAATTGAATCTTGCACGTATGAATGAAAATTTGTTATTACTCATATATTATTACCCGACTTCACTTGGATTGGACAAAACATACATATGATTTATATTCTAACAATTAAAAAGTGACATATTTGATATTTCTAAAAATGAACACAAGATCACCACATTCAATAATGTTCGCATTTTTAAAGAATTTAATTAGAAATTATGGTTAAAGGGTGAGACACTTTGAAAATACTAAAAATATTGAACCTAAGAAATCAGAACATGATCCTAAGTATGTTTATAATCTACTCACAATAGTTGTATAGGCTCCTCTCAATGTAGTAATTTATGTTTATGGATAGCAATGAGTCTGGATGAGTTTGGGTACTGGATTATCCGGACCCGCCCCGTTGCTTCATTTTTGGACCTAGACCCACCTCAAACCCGTGCTAATATTCACTAGGTATACTACCTGCAGATCCTTGGGTACCCAGCAGATCAATGTGCACATAAATTCAAAAATATTAAAAGTAATTTATGTACTTGTATATTTGTTCCTACAATCTTATATGTTATTTAGATGATGAACAAAATAAAAAATTATAAAATTTATTTAAAATCTTAAACACAACTTAATTTGACTATTAAACACAACTCATTTAACCCAGACAAACATTAAAAACAACTTAAACATTAGGATAAAAAATTTATTTAGTAAAAACTCTTCAATTAACATAACATTATATCATACATATGAATTAACAACAAAATATCATCGCTTAACCATATAATATCATAATTTAACAACATAACAATCATATTTATGAATTAATATGATATTATGATTATTGATTAATATGATATTATAATATAAATTAACATGATATTACATTATGTTGCTATATATATATTTATTTATATAGATTTACAAAGAAATAGTGAGTCCGGGTACCCACAAGTCTGAGTATCTCATTAACCGGATCCAGACCCATCTAACAGTGAGTCTTAAAATCGTGGGTCTCAATTACCAACAAGTTCAAACATGGACCCAGATCTGACCCGTTGCAGGTATTATTTGCGGGTACTCGCATATCCGGGTACCTATTGTGATCCCTATTTATGTTAAGGTTTCATCTCAAAATCAATTGACAATGAGAGGAGTAACCTAATAGATATTTAAATCATTCTCGAGACAATGAGATAGGCGATTTGAGACTTACTTCCCAACATGTCTCCTCCACATAAGTCTATCTGACCAGACAAAATGTTACATTCTCAAGACAATGAGATAAACAATGTGAGACTTACTTCCCAACATGTCTCCTCCACATAAGTCTGTCTGACTAGACGAAATGTTACATTTGACCCATAAGTAAATGACATCTTTTGGTCCATGACATCCGGAAAGAAGTTGAGTTCTGACTCTGATATCATGTTAAAGTTTCATCTCAAAACCAATTGGCAATGAGAAGAGTAGCCCAACATGTTTTTAAAATTCCCGAGACAATGAGATAAGGAATGTGAGACTTACTTCCCAACAATTTAAAAGTAAATAAGTATAGAGAAGACTTACTTGGAGATATAACTATGTGGAGATAACCAATAAAAACTTGACAATATGTTAAAAGGTTTGCTAACATGGGGAATGTGTATTTTCAGTTAGGTACATGTTAGCAAAGTTTACCAAAAAATTTGGACAAAATTACCCTTAAAGTTTTGTGTAACATGTTTTAGTAAGTAGGGTACTTGTGTAATTTAACTTTATCTCACCCACCCCCAAGCCTCAACTCCCTCCTCATTCTAATATTTCTAACTTTCAAATCCCTAATTTTCTCTCCTTACAAAAATCATTCTTCTCCCCCTTCTTCTCCCTTCACTGCACTAAAGGGCAATGCCTCAACCGGCAAGAGGCGCTGTGCCTTTTGGCGCCTTTGATTACACTCGTGAACTCATTTTGAATCCATTTTGGCATGACACATAATGACTAGGGTAAATCAATTAAACCAAGACATGCGGAAAAATATCCAAGCCACTCAAACTTATGTACATTATGTAATATCCCTTCGTTTTCTTTTTGTTGTCTTGACAAAAAAGGGGTTTTTTGACAGTGAAGAAAAATATCATCACCACCCAGAGCTCACCATCAAACTAGCTTCCTCTTTCATTTCAGATATAATAATGCAAAAAAACTTCATAGCACTATAAAGTGAGAAGGTGAATGGAGAAGAAGAATGATAAAATGATTAGTTTCAGTTTTGTTTAAGAGGAGGGGATAGAAAATTAGGGATTTGAGAGTTAGGGGTGTGTGGGATAAAGAAAAATGATTAGTTTCAGTTTTGTTTAAGAGGATGATGAGAGAAAATTAGGGATTTGAAAGTTAGAAAGATTAAAATGAGGAGGGAGTCGAGGCTTGGGGGTGAGTGGGATAAAGTTAAATTACACAAGTACCTTACTTACTAAAATATGTTACACAAAACTTTAAGGGTAATTTTGTCCAAATTTTTTGGTACACTTTGCTAACATGTACCTAACTGAAAATACATTTTCCCCATGTTAGCAAACCCCTATGTTAAAATTTTAATTTTAATTAAAATATAATCTTAAATAACAACAAATAACATAAATACACTGATTAGTTTTTGTATAAATAAAACGTGTAAATATAAGTTTTACTCATCATCTATCCGTGCACCAAAGCTAGCTTTAGGTATTTTAGATTGTAATCCAAGTTAAGTGAACCATTTTTTAGGCAGTGAATTTGACTTGCCCCATACATGAAAGGTAATGGGTGAATCCAATGTGACACAAAAGTAGAATGAATTTGTATTACCTGTGTCCATTAAGCAAAAGAACAAGAAAGAAAAATATAAAAAACTACACCTTAACAAAAAAAACCTACTTTTTAACAAAATTAGCCATGAGAATACATAGATACTTGTGCGGGCTTGTCAAATAAGACCATCAATTCAATATGTCCATTTTTTTGTACTACCAATGATATCCTTACCTATTTGGATAATAAACTTATTCCTTTTGGGCATGTAATTGCCCCTTTCAACAAGTGTCGATCACATGAATCGAACCATTGACATTTTGATTATCGTGAGGATCTAGTGGAGTCTTACACCACTAGACTAACACATTGTTAGTTGAAGTTCACTAATTGAGTGTCTTTTTAGTAAAACTTGCAGCAGTGTTAGGAAGTAAGTCTCACATCGCCTACCTCACTGTTTCGAGAATGATTTAAATACTCGTTGGACTATTGCTCTCATTGTCAATTGGTTTTGAGATGAATCATTAACATGGTATTAGAGTCAAAGCCCAATTTCTTTCCGATTGTCATTAGCGAAAAGATGCCCTATTCGCCTGGTTCGACAGACTTATGTGGATGGAGCATGTTGGGAAGTAAGTCCCACATCGCCTACCTCATTGTCTTGGAATGATTTAAATAACTATTGGACTACTCTTTTCATTGACAAATCATTTTGAGATAAAACCTTAACAAAATCAACCAAAAAAATATATTTCAACACTCTGAATTGTTAATCCAATAAGGAGAAGTAGTAATTACAAATTGCTCAATATTCTTAATCATATAGCATTGATGCATTTCCCGCATTTATTTTGGTCAATCCCCATGTTGCCATCTATAGAAACACCCATGGAACCCAACTTAAAGTTGCAATGAGGTGAAACAGAAAATATGGTAGACAAAGGAAGATATAAACAACTAGTATGAAGGCTAATATATCTACAAGAACTAATGTATTGTTTGGTATGAGAGAAAGAGAAGAGAAAGAGAAAAGAAATAAATAGATATAAATCTTTAAATGACAAAAATATCCCTATAATAAATAGAGTATAAAGAAGTGTTTTAGTAGTAATTAAATAATTAATATTATAAAGTTAATTTAAATTAAATATTATAATGTAAAATATTAAATCAATTAATTTAATATTATAAAATATTAAAACTTGTTCTTTCTAACACAACTGTCACCACATTTTTCCATTAAATCAATTAATTTATTGGATAGTACTTTGTGTAAGAAAACAAGATAAGTGAGTGTATTTTTGTCATTGCCAAATATTTCTTTTCTCCTTTCTCATTTCTTTGCATACAAGGAAAAAGTGATTTTGGACATGGGTCCCACACAAATTTACTCTTTCTTCCCTATTTCTTTTGTAAACCAAAGGGGAGAAAAGTAGTAAGTCTCTCTTCTTTCTCTCTTCACAAACTCTTGCATTCCAAAGGAAGGCTAAAGGTTTATGATTCTACTCCAATAAAGCTATATTGTGACAACAAATCTGCAACATCTATTGCACACAATTGAGTCATACATAAGTACATAAGGGTGAAAACAGGCCAGGGCAGATCAGACTTTGCCTTAAATAGACTGAACCTATATAGCATATAAGAGTATGAGTCTGACCTGTTAGTCTATTTAAAAAAAATTCAAAGCCTAGATCTGATCCGTTTAAAAGTCTGGTCTGACATGTTAGTCTATTTAAAGGTCTATTAAGGTAAACAACTCAACACATTATCTACAAAACTAGAAAACATATTATAACTATAGCAATTAGTGTGAAATTTTTTTACATTGTTATCATAATTATTTTCATCACTTTCCAATGTTGCGTAATGTATTCGAAAAATTTGTGGTGCCTTTGAGGTTAGAATATACAAAACAATGTCTTTTAATATTATAATAAAATATGATATTGTTCTAATGTTTAACATAAGTCCAACTCATGTACTTAAGCCCAAGTCACAACAATTAAATATTCAATTATTAAATAGCATAATCTCTGAGTCATAGTGGATTTACATTATTTTTTATTTTTTTGTACATGTTATAAAAATAATTTATAAATATATAATAGCATTACATAGGCCGACATGTTAGACTTAATAAGCTTTTTAAAATGCATGGGTCTGACCTATTTCGGTTAAATAGGTTTTTAGAGAAACCTAAGCCTGACATGTTTACTAAAAATATCTGACCTATTATAGGCTAGATAATAAGCATCTAATAGGCGGCCTGACCTATTTTTACTCTTCGTCCTACACAATAAGACCAAGCATGTGGAAGTTGATTAACACTTCATCAAAGAGGAATCCATGTATAGGTTATGTATCAATATCTTCGATCTAATTTCAGGGAGGTGTTGATAAAGTGTAAAATGGAGCATATAAAGCTCTTATTTGGCATTGAATGATATGATTCGGGGAACTGTATATAATTATTTTGTTTATTGTTACATTTAGTGTATTTTAGGTAGGTTTTATTCTCAATCACCTATTACAATTCCCTCTATAAAAAAGAGGAATCTATGTATAGTTTATGCATCAATAATATTACCAAATACTTGAATTCTGCAATTTGGTGTCGCTTGGCTATAGGTTTTAAAGTTTTATTGTGAAAAACCACTGAATAAAGAAGTAATTTGTTTTGTACTTTTTTCATTTGTTGCAAGGGTGAAGTAGTGTTCTCCTGTTAGTGGCATAGGCTTCCCACTCCAAAGATAAACAAAAAGGCTTATAGTTATTCTATCCGATGTTATTAATACCGTACCGGTCATCAAACTGATAAGGATATGAGTATAGTGGTATAGTGATTTAACCGGTGGTTCACTAATTAAACCGCATATCGGTAAAGTTTGATATAGATGTATAATATATTAACATTAATGTTGAAAAATCAATAAAAAAACAATAATTATTTTATTTTCATTAAAAAATTAATTTTAAATAAATATCGACCAGTATGACCGGTACGGTTCAATTGAAAACGGCCGGTATGACTGGTTTTACCGGTTTTGACTGATTTTTACCGGTATAATTGCATGACCGGTATAATTATTGTATCGTACTGATATTGAGACCGGTTCAACCGGCCAGCACGAAATGGTTTTAATAACTATGATTCTATCACTTTAATTTACTACTATTTACTCGTATCTTTTACCAACAATGTATTAGTCTAGTGGTGTAAGGCTATACTAAATTTTAAAAAGATCAAAAAATCAAATGTTCAATTCTTGAGAGTGATACTTGTTGGGAGGGCCAACTGCGCACCCTAAAAATGATTATTTTTTTAATGAAAAAAAGGTGCTACCTTGATAGGTTGATGCTCATGTGAGAGCTTATAGAACAATGTGCAAATGCAAAGCTTTAAAAAAATTAACCTGTATTCACCATTAACAATATAAGAAATTTCATTGAAAGCTCATTAACAATTTTTATGTCGGAAGTGTAAGAAGGGACATGTGTAGCACTAATGTATTTTAATTTTGAGTTAATTTTTATGCATGGTAAGTGTAAAGATCTATATACATATAGTATATTATTCACCATTCATTTATATTACTTATATTTAAAAGTTAATGATAATTAAATATAAATGGTGATGATGTAATGATAGTGCAAAAAAATACTTTCAGTGTCACTGCATGTATATATATTATATATATGTTTCTTTAATTTTTCAATTTTTATGTAATTAAAAATAGAGCTTGTATATTACCTAGAGATTCAGCATCTTAGTTGGCTACATATAATATCAATTAAAATAAACATGTTATTAGTTGCATTTGCCTATATCATGGAATGAAAAAAATACCACACATTATATATCCATTAGCACTTTCAGGTTCAATCAGGTCTTCAACAGAGAGCTAATTCCCATTTCTTCATTAACTATATTTGTGGGTTATCCTGGTTAGAGTTTATTTCAAAATATAATATAAAGTGGGTTGTTCTTAATCATGCTATAATTCTCACATACACGTTATTGAATATTGAGTTTACAATATATTTTTTAAACATGTATTTTATACTAAATATCTTATTATTGATCAGTGAATAAATAGATAAATATTTTTTTCTGAAAGTTTTTTATTGCATAAATTTCGGGAGCGAAATATTTAGAGAATTAATTTGGCCATTTTTATACTTGTAGAGTTGTGGTTGATTGTTGATGATTAAAGCATTCGTTGTTTTCATGGGAGATTTTGGTTGTTTTCTTACGTTTGTTGTTAAATGACAAATTGAAATAGCATTTGGCAAATGGAAAAGAATTATACTTCTAATCTTCTATCTAAGTTTTATTATGGAAATGATGTGTAAATAAAATAAGAATTAATGAAGAGATAAATGTATGTTTTTCATTTGTTTTTAATAGCAAAAGTGTAATTTCATTATAATCAAGGTGATAAATGTGTCATTGAAAATTGTATTTCCATTTATTTCTTTAAGCATTTGTCTCTTCATTAATGGAGAGGATCCTAACTCGTGTAATTAAGAATTTATAATTTTCACATGATAAGAATGATTCTAGATTACTAACCTTTATCCATGGCGACACGATATTCCTTTACATGTTGTGTGTTGTTATTCGTCAATAGAGAAACTCTCATATCCCTTTCTCTTCCTTTCTATGCTATCCTTTTATTGATGGTAGATAAAGACAATCTTTCTAGCCAGATGTAGAGTCAATGTTTCAAGTCCTTCTCTGATGAGTATAATGCTTCATCAAACACTACATATAGACTCTTTCCCAAGAGTCTTACCATTTCATTTACAACTCTTCATTCAAGAGTTAGACCATTCAAAACAAAACAATATGTTCATTCATGTAACATGAGACATTTCTTACATTCTTCCACTTGGCTCATGTGCAATACAATTCAGGATTTGATAAACATCGATCAAATATAATGCACATAATCAGAGTATATTTTCCATATTCATTTCATTACAAATCATGATTAAGAATGAGAACTAATAAGAGTCATGACAGTTGTACATCATTTATCTCATATAGTCACTTCCATGTAATACTATATTAGTCTTATTCCTAACATGACACATTAATGGGAATCACAAAATAATATCATTTACAAAGAAAAATTTATTTTCAACATTATCATTCTCACATATGTACATAAGTATGAAAAAAAAATATTAATCATAAACTAAAATATTAATGAGCTCGGAGTGTGAAAAATAGAGATTGTAATAATAACAATAATGTTCTATCATTCACTAGTAGATATAATGCCCACATCTTTAACAAGACTAATAAATATGTTGGGCGATAACCCTTTCATCAAAAGGGTCTGCAATCATAAAGTTAGTGCTAATATGCTCAATTAACACTCTAGTTTCTGAACTTCTTCTTTAACGACAATGTATTTCAACTCTATATGTTTAGCACATTTCGAATACTTGTCATTTTTAGAAAAGAAGACTACTACAAAATTACCACAATAAATTTTCAGCGACTTGACAATACTATCGACTAGCCCAAGTCCTGAAATAAAGTTTCATAGCCACTTAGCATGAACCGTGGCCTCAAAGCATGCCACAAATTCAACTTACATAGTGGATGCATCAATAACAGTCTGCTTCACACTCTTCCATGAGATAGCTCCTCCAGCTAATAAATGTACATAACTGAAAGTTGACTTTCTTGTGTCTATGCATATGCCAAAGTCTGAATCTCAATATCAAATCACCTCAAAATGATTCGATACCCTATAAATAAGCATGCAATAATTTATACCCTATAAATATCTCAAATCTTCCTTTGCAGCTTTCCAGTGTTATATACTAGGATTATTCTAGTATCTTCCTAACATTCTAACTACAAAACTAATAGCTAGTCATATGTAAGTCTGAGTATACAATAATCTTTCAACTATAGATGCATGGAATTTATTCCATTTTCTTATGTTGCAAATCATTCTTTGAACATTGCATGATACTAAAGTTGTTTCCTTTCCGAATTGGAACAAGAGATGCTGAACTTTTATCCATTTTCAATCTCTCTAAAATTTTGTTAATATATGCTTTCTAAGACAAGACTAAAAATCCATGTGATCTGTCACGAAATATTTCTATTCTAATCACATAGTTTGCCTCACTTATATCTTTCATTTCAAAAATTTCTAGAGAGAAACACCTTTGTCTCATTTAAAAGAGTAAGATCATTAGTTGCAAGTAAGATGTCATCAACATATAGAACCAAGAAGATAAACTTATTCCCGATGATCTTTAGTTATATAAATGATCAACAATGTTTTCCTTAAATCCAAAGGATACAATAAGTATCATTAAACTTAAGATACCATTATCAAAGCTTGTTTAAGTCCATAAATTGATTTCTTAAGTTTATACACCATGTGTTCTTTTCCTTTCTCTATGAATCTCATTGGTTGATCTATATAAACATTTTTTGCTAAATTCCCATTTGTAAAGGCAATTTTCACATTCATTTGGTGTAACTCCAGATCAAAATGAGTCATCAATGTCATGATAATTCTAAGAGAGTATTTCTTAAAGACTGGTGAAAATGTCTTTTTATAGCCAATATCATTTTTATGAGTATAGCCTTTTGTAACAAGTTTGACCATATAAAGTTCTAAGTTACCATATGAATTCTATTTAAACATTCAAGAACATACTTTAAAACACCATTCAAGATCAAAATAAAATTAATGGGAAACTATAAGTTCTTAAACAGAATGCTCTAATACCACATGTAAGTTTTATCATGTAAACCATGTGTAAATGGATCTTAAGAATTTATAGCTTTCACATGATAAGAATGACTATAGATTACTAAGTTCTATCCATGGCGACACGATCCTCCTTTAGATGTTGTTTGTTGTTCTTCGTCAATAGAGAAATTGTTCTATATTTTTTCGTTTCTTTCTATGCTCTTCCTTTATTGATGGTAGATAGAGACAATTTTTCTAGGTAGAGATAAGGACAATGTTTCAAGTCCTTTTATGATGAATATAGTGCTTCAACCAAGCACTATATATAGACTCTTTCCCGAGAGTCTTACTATTTCAATTATTGATATAAATCATGTAATATCATTCATCATAGCTTGGTAAACAAGCAATATATACAAGGCAAAGTTAGTGGCTTGGAAAACAAGCAATCCAAAGTTAGTTAGTTAGTTAACTAACTAACGGCTATATTATAACTACATCATAACAAATACATCCCACTGAAATTTTTAGAAGATAACTAAGTAAAAGATGGAAAATAGAAGCACAAGGTGAAGTAGATGCAAATGAGCAGTTGTAAGAAATTCTGGTTCAGACACGGGTTGTGTGAGGTGGCCCAGCCTGGCCATGGAAAAGGCTGTGAGTTGACAAAATAAATAAATAAAAGGGCACGGTCGTGGCATAAGACACACAACCTACATCGTTTTTTTCAAGCACGGTCGTGTTCTGCGACACACAGTCCCTGTTGGGTTGTCTCGCATAATTGTAATCTCAATACCCCCTCAAGCTGGAGAGTAAATGTTAATTACTCCAAGCTTGAAAAAAAGATAACAAGAAGGTTGAGGATGAAGAGGTTTGGTTAGAATATGAACATATTGTTAAGTGAATTGGATTGATAGTAAATGGAAAATGTTATTTTGAAGTCTTTCTCTCACAACATGACAATCTATCTCAATATGTTTGGTTCTCTCATGAAAAATATTATTATTAGCAATATGACATGTAGAAGCATTACCACAGTAATGAAGGGCTGGTGTTTTGGACGTAACAAGAATGGATTCCATAAGGTAGGTGAGCCGTTGTAATCTGCATGATATAGAACCTAGTGCTCTGTACTTTGCTTCCGGTAATGATCTTCCCACAATTTGGTGCTTTTTAGATTTCCAGGATATGATGGAATTGCCAAGGAATACACAATAACTAGAGATTGATTTCATAGTGTCCATACAAGAACCCTAGTCAGAATCTGAGAAGACCTTGTACTGCATAGAAGAAGTAGATGGATAGAATAATCCTTGTACATGAGCAACTTTGATGTATCTTAATACTCTAGTTAAAGTTTTGTAATGTGTATCATTCAGAGAAGCCATGAATTGACTCAATTGTTGTACTGAAAAATTTAGACCAGGTCTGGAATTTGTGAGATAAAGAAGTCTGACCATAAGTCTTCTATACATGGTAGGATAATGAAACGGATTGTCATCTTGTTGATGTTATTTTGAAGTTCGGACCATAGATGTAGAGGCATGTTTTGATGAAAGAAAACATGTGTCTTCGAGGATGTCTAAAACATACTTTTTTTGGGGAAAGAGTAATCCCTTTGCTTGATCTTGATACTTCTTGTCCTAGAAAATACTTCAATAGACCATATATTTGATTATGAACAAATTATTGAGATGGTCTTTCACAAATTAAATTTCACCGTGATATGTGCCAACTAAGATTAAATCATCAACATAAATTAGTACTATAGTGAATTTTGAACTAGTAGATTTAGTGAATAGAGAATGATTATGTTGTGATTGTGTATAACCAAGAGAAAATAAAGTTGAGAATTGTTTTTGGTACCAATGTCGACTTGTCTATTTCAATCCATAAACGAACTTATGTAGTTTGCAAATTTGGTTGTTTTTGTGTCCAATTACTCCAAGAGGGATGGTCATGTAGACTTCTCCTTCAAGGTCTCCATGGAGTAAAGCATTATTGATATCTAGTCGATGTAGATTCCATTGTTGTGCAGAAACTATTGCAAGAATAAGCATCATAGTGGTTAATTTAACCATTGGATCAAAAGTATCAAAAAAAATCTAGGCCTTCTATTTGAGTATAGCCTTTGGCAACTAATCTAACCTTGTACATTTAAATGCTACCATTAGAGTTGTATTTGATCTTATAAACCCATTTGAAACTTATGGGAATTTTGTGTTTAGGAAGGTCAACTATGGTCGATGCGTTGTTAATTTCAAGAGCATTGGGTTGATGTTGTATTGCCTTAATCCAATGGGGAGATAGAATGACTTGTTTAAAAGTTCTAGGTTCAAAATCAATGGTGACAGATAAAGTATGGTGGAGGGCCCTAGGAGATAAAAAGTTGTAAGATAACACAATAGATAGAGAATGGTTGATTCTTTTGGATGAAGGGGGAGGGAAAGTAGAATGGGTGAGGATGTTGTGATGAAAGTCTCGTAGATAGTGTAACGACCCAATTTAATTTACTAGTCAACTTAGTTATTTGAATATAACACACATTTCTTTCATCTATAAAATTCCATTATAAAAATTATAATTCCAAAAATATAAACACATGTGAGCATATGAATAATTCTCCTTTACGATATATAGTCATCTTGTCAATAAATAACTCCCACATGCATCTAAGTTCTATTGCCAATAGATTAGTCACTATTACAAACCATTTAACAAAGGATCAAAGGTCAAATTAGTATGATACTCATCCTAAAAATTGTCAGAATTACACATCATGGTTTCGCAAAATATATTATAATCAGGCATGCAAAAGCTACAGCATACGACTACCATGATTTACTCCGCTCTTACTTTCCTGCAATCCAATTGTCACCAAACAAAAGAAACACAACTCAAAGGAATAAGACATTTGTACTTAAAAATAGTTAGAAAGACAATTGGATATTTATACTTACTACGAGAAAATATGATAGAAGAAATCATGGAAATAAACTGTTTAAGACACCATCTCATACTAACTCGATCGTCGTCTCTTTCATCCACATTCCCGATTACCAACCTTATTGCCATACTAACATTAATACTTTACATACAGTACTTTACCTTATCTTCCACAATACCACATTACATCATGTACATATATATATTTACAATACCACTTAGGGCAAGACATTCAATATAATACCACTTAGGGCAAGACATTCGATACAATACCACTTAGGGCAATACATTCAATACAATACCACTTAGGGCAAAAAATTCAATACAATACCACTTCAACATTTATAAATCTCAACACCTTCTTCTCATTGATTCATCCACATGTAAACACATAATCTATATTTCATTAATATTTAGTACAATTCTTATCCTTACCTTAGTGTGCTTTGGGGTTGGTGTTTGACAACTTTGCTAGTTTCTCCTTCTCCTCCTCCAACCTTAGGGTCTTCCCTTATTCACATAACATAACAACAACAACAATCAATAATTTATTCACATTATCACATAACAACTTCATACAACATGTTCATCCATAAAAGTAACTCATATTTCAATGGTTTCAAAACTATTCCCGTTAAGAATTTAAAGTATGTAAATCACAAATATTCACTTCCCACTCAACCTTAAAACCCATAAACCACATTTCTAACCCACATTTCACCCCATCCAACACTATTTCGTTTTAATTTTGGGGTTTCCAAAAAATTAACATCTTATCAACACTATTTCTAAAGACAAACTCTAAACTACGAGTTTTCAAGATAAAAGTTTGATAAAAAAGAACCACAACTCGAAAGAGAGGGTTAAGTGAGTTTTCATGCCAAGAGAAGAGACCCAAGTATGACAAATGAGTTATAGAACGAGATTGAATGTTAAAATCATGAGGTTTACCTCTTCTCTAGCTCCTCTTTGCTTCTACACGAGCTCTTGTCCACACAATCGCCTCTTCCTCTATTTTCTCCAAAAAATCCCCCCCTTTTCGTGTTTGGGGTTCTATTTTAGGGTTTAGGTTTTTATATTCTCGCTCAAGCGAGAATCCCTCGCTCAAGCGAGAAGTTCACGACTTTTTGAATTTCAAACACTGATGCTCTTGCTCAAGCGACGGAGCCTCGCCCAGGCGAGAATCAGACAGTCCTCTCAGCCACTCCCTCACTTGGGCGACATCATCCTCGCTCAGGCGAGAATCCTAGAAAAATCCTGGGAGAAAATCTAAGCTCCTTTCTTGGGCGAGACCCTCTCGCTCAAGCGGGAATTTCCCAGTACTTCTGAGTTTCACTACAGTTAGGAAAAATCAGAATTTAAGGTGTTACAATCCTCCCCCTAAAATAAGAATTTTCGTCTCCGGAAATTAAACATACCTCGATTCAAATAAGTGAGGGTAATCCTCCATCATGTCTCATTCTGCTTCCCAAGTTGCATCCCCCTCATCCACGCGACTCCAAAGTACTTTCACCAAAGGGATCTCTTTCTCTCTCAATTTCTTGATGCTCTTGTCCATGATCCTCACGGGTAAGGTCCTAAACGTCAAGTTATCCTTCAGCTCAATCTGATCAGGCTCAATAACATGTGATGGATCTCCGACATACTTTCTCAACTTAGATACATGGAAGACATTGTGGAGGTTCGACAACAATGGGGGTAAGGCCACTCTATAGGCTACGGGGCCAATTCTCTTCAAAATCTGATACGGTTGGATGAACCTAGGAGTAAGCTTTCGGGATTTCAAAACTCTACCAATCCCAGTAGTCGGAACGACTCTCATGAACACATGATCCCCTTCATTAAACTCAAGTGGCTTCCACCTCTTATCATAATAACTCTTTTGTCGAATTTGCACTATCTTCATGTTCTCCCATATTCTCTTAATTTTTTCAGTCGTTTCCCGGACCGCCTCTGGTCCCAACACTAAATTCTCTCCAGTTTTAAACTAGCTTATATGAGTTCTACATATTCTCCCATACAATGCTTCATATGGTGCCATTCTGATACTCGAGTGAAAATTGTTGTTGTATGTAAACTCAATTTGAGGTAACATGCTATCCTAGCTTCTTGCTTGTTCCAATACACAAGCCCTTAACAGATCCTCCAAAAATTGAATAGTTCTTTCAGATTGACCGTCCGTTTGCGGATGGTAAGCAGAGCTCAACTTTAACTTAGTCCCTAGAGTTGCTTGCAAACTGGTCCAAAAGTTCGAAGTGAAACGTGGGTCTCTCTCCGATATGATGCTTGCAGGAATACCATGCAGCCACTCCCTCACTTGGGTGACATCATCCTCGCTCAGGCGAGAATCCCAGAAAAATCCTTGGAGAAACTTTGAGCTCCTCGCTTGGGCGAGACCCTCTCGCTCAAGTGAGAATTGCCCAGTATTTTCCAGTACTTCTGAGTTTCACTGCACTTAGGAAAAATCAGAATTTAAGGTGTTACAGATAGGATGAGGGTTGTCTAGTTGTAGTTGATCTTCGAAGGTGAGGAGGTGATTGAGTTAAGGGACTAAGTGTTGGAGTAGGTGTGGTTTGATTGTTTGAACTAGTGTCATTTTGATATTGTGGTGATAAAGAATAGGTATGGTCATCATAAATTGGAATTAAAGGTTTGGCATATGGAAAGAGATGCTCATAGAATACAACATGCCTAGACAGAAAAATAGCCCTTGTATTTAGATCAAGAAGCAAAAATCCCTTTCTCCCAAATTTATAACATAGGAAAATGAATTTCATTGCTCTAGGGTCAATTTTTGTTTTATGGTTACTTAGAGTGTAATCAAAGCAAAAACTCCCAAACACTTTCAACTCTTTGATGTCAGGTTCTTTGTTATGTAAGAGGGTAAATGGTGACTTATTTTTCAAGACAAGACTAGGAAACCTATTGATTAGATGTGTTGAAAGTGTGCATGTCAAGAGGAACACTTTGGAAAGCTCTCTTTATGTGTCATGGTTTTGATGAGGACAACTTGTGTTAATAAGAGCTTGAAGATCATGAACAAATCAACGTGCTTAAGTCTTCTGATTGGTACTATGCTTAGACTAGAGTTTAGTTTAAGTTGAGTCTAAGGCTTAAGTCACCTAATACATGTCTCATATGCATAAATCTTTTAAATCATTTTCATCTTGAGATATGTCATTCATAATATGTTCATGCATCACATAAATACATGTATATGTGCATTCTAGGCATAAACTAAGTGTTAAACATGTATGAATTAAGTGCATAACGTATTTGAGAATTTTTACACATGAAAATATGCTGTTAATCGATTAAGGCATAGGTTAATCGATTAATCTAACTGTTTGCACAGTTTAATCGATTAAGGCAGTCGTTAATCGATTAACTGGGCAATAAAATTAATTCTTTATAAACTGCGTTTTTCAGAATTGATCTCATAAGTTGCATGTTGAATTTTTAGAGAGTTAGAGCATTTTTCGTGTTAATTGTTGCATCTAATTGTAAATGCATTTGTGAGTTTAGAAAAGAGAGAATTCTATGCTTTAGGATTGAGTGCATTACATGATACATTTCTCATCTTTTCATATCACATGTTCATGCATATTATTGATGTTTCTTGATTAGATGTTTACATTCTATGCATTCTGTTTTCAAACTAATACATTGTCATATTGCATGAGTTTGTATTAGGTGATTAGAGTAAAGTGTTGTCTTGTTAGATATAAGCTTTGTAATAGCTTAAGTTTACTCTATTTCGTTTTGATTGAAAAATTGTTGTAACATTGGGAATCTCGAGGTGTCGTATCGCCGAAGAGATTGAGTGTATCTTCACTGGGTTTAGACTTAGAGATAAGGAAAGAACAGAGGTTCTTGGCTGGGGCTACGCCGAAAGAAAGGTTTTCTTTGTCGGTAGGAAGGGAGTCAAACCATAGAATAGGAGTCTTTATTATCTTGTAATTGTCTAAGTGTTGTAATTGGATGATGTGTATGTAATAACATTGATTCAATTATAGTGAAGAAAAATCTCCCAAATCAGCCGGGAGGCCTGAATGTAATTTGCGGTGGACAAGCAAACGAACCAGGATAAAATTCGTGTTGCAGGATTTTTCTATCCCTCTCTCTTTATTGCATTTAATCGGTTAAATTGTATAGTGAATTGAATAGCTAATATGTTTCTGTACTATACTGTTAATACTCTGATAAATCTGTAAGCTCTGTATATTCGTTTTGTTATCGATTAATTGTCGCGCAAGTAATCGTATCTGCATAAGCTTACTGTCACTGTTTAATCGATTAAGTCAAGATTGTTAATCGATTACATTCATTCTGTTAATCGATTAAGTGGACTGTGTTGATTGTGTTAATCGATTACCCTATTCTGTTAATCGATTAATTAGGTGTATTTCAGCATTAAGTGTTGTTTTTCGAAAAGCGGATATTCTAACCGCTACACCTATTCAACCCCCCCTTCTAGGTGTATTGTAACCACTGATACCTAACATGTGTGACATGTCTAACAACTATTTTCAACTATATTGTTCACATTGGAAGTAACTTGTTTAGATGACTTTGAAATTACTTTGAGTATATACAAGCCATTCAATGCTTCAACATGTCCAACCATCTTTGACGTCACCTTAGGTTTTCATACCGTGTTAAGACATATCAAAACCTTATTCGTCAACTCACATTTGGCAAAAACTTTATCTAATGCAACTAGATGGTTAACAACATGAGTAAATCGCTTTTGCATATCACTAATATCACTAATAGATTCATTTTTAAATATGCAAAATAACTCGTATTTATGTTTTAATGTATTCAATCTAGCTCACTTGACCTCACTAGTGCGCTCATGGGTTACTTGTAAAGTATTCCACATTTCCTTTGCACTACTACTTTGTGAAACCCAAAAGAACTCGTCATAAGGGAGCAGTGCAGATGCATCAGTCCAAAAGCTCTTAGGATTTTCTTTGATTTCACCTTCCACTAGGTGTGGTAGAGTATAAGGGCCATTTTGTATAACATCCCAAATATCTGTATCAATAGCCTCGATGAAAATTCTCATTTTGACAATCCACTAGGCATACCCCTCGCCACTAAGCAATATATACAAGGAAAAGTAAGTTGCTTAGAAAACAAGTAATTCCATGTTAGTTAATTAACTAACTACCTAACTAACGGCTATGTTGTGACTACATCTTAACAAATACATTCCAATGGAACTTCCAGAAGATAACTAAATATAAGATAGAAATAACATCCTAAAGGTGAAGTATATGTGGATGAGTAGTTGTAAGAAATTATGGTCGAGAGGTGGCACGACTTGACCGTAGAGGTGTAATGGGTGAGTCCGACCGAGCCGGCCCGCCAAATCCCGAAAACTTACAGGGTTTGAGTATCATATTAAGTACTTTTCATTGAATCCGTACTTTTTAGCCCGGACCGACCAAACTATATTAAAAACGGGGTCAGGCTGGGCGTACCCAGGCGGGTTTGGACTTCCCGTTTTTCTTTCTTTATTTTTATTTTTTTCGGACCTTTGGCTTGGTAATTAGTCTTAAGTGAGAATTATTTTACAAAATAACTTATAATAAAAAATTGAGAATAAATATTATGTTATAAATTACAATTATTTAATAAAATTAAACATTATCATATTTTTATTATTTTATGTAGTATCCTTTTATGCATAATAACAAAATAATGTATCAAATCAAATGAGAATACATTAAACCATATAAATCTCACTTTTTATTTTTAAATTGTGTATTTAATTAGATTTAAATTCCACAAAAAAACATAATAAATAATATAACTTTTAAAACAAAACTAAAAGACAACATGATTGTTTATAATATAAAATTTCATACAACCAAATTTAACATAATAGTTCACATTGAAAGTGTTGAAAGAGCATACAAATGATCTTCTAACAAAAAGTAAAGCATAACGATCATATATTACGATGGTGGTTGTACTTTGACATATAGAGTTCATTCTGAACTTGAGTCTATACTACCATTACTGTAAATGAATCTTAAGAATTTACAACTTTCATATAATAAGAATGATCATAGAGTACTAACTTCTATCCATGGCGACATGATCCTCCTTTAGATGTTGTGTGTTGTTATTCGTCCATAGAGAAACTCTTCTATATTTTTCCTTTCTTTCTACGCTCCTCCTTTATTGATGATAGATCGAGACAATCTTTATGGACAAAGATAGAACAATGTTTCAAGTCTTTTTCTGATGAGTATAGCGCTTCCGTCAAGCACTATATATAGACTCTTCCTAAGAGTCTTACTATTGAAATTATTGAAATACATCATGTAATCTAATTCATCATAGCTTGGTAAACAAGCAATATATACAAGTCAAAGTCTGTTGCTTGGAAAACAAGCAATCCCAAGTTAGTTAATTAACTAACTATCTAACTAACAACTATATTGTAACTACATCTAACAAAGACATCATAATGAAATTTCTAGAAGATAACTAAGTAAAAGATGGAAAATAACAGCACAAAGGTGAAGTAGATGTGGATGAGCAGTTGTAAGAAATTTTGGTCGAGACATGGGCCATACCAGGTGGCATGGCCTAACCATGGAGCAGGTTGTGAGTTGACAAAATAAAGAAATAAAAGGGCACAAGCGTAGCATAAGACACACAACCCATGACAGTTTTTCAAGCACGATCATGTCCTATGCATAAGGCCCATGTTGGTTTGTTTGGCATAACTGTAATATCAATAGCCCCCTCAAGGTGGATTAGATTGGTAGTAAATGGAAAAGGTTATTGTGAAGTCTCTCTCACACAACATGACAATCTATCTTAATATTCTTGATTCTCTCATGAAAAACATTATTAGGGAATTGTCGAAGAATACACAATAACCAGAGATTGATTTCCTACTGTCCATATAAGAGCCCCAATTAGATTCAGAAGGCCTTGTACTGCATAGAAGAAGTAGATGGATAAAATAATCCTTGTTCAAGAGCAGATTTGATGTATCTTAATACTCAAGTTAAAGTTTTGTAATGTATATTAGTTAGAGAGGCCATGAATTGACTCAAATTTTGTACTGCAAAACTTAGACAAGGTTTGGAATTTGTGAGATTGAGAAGTTTGATCACAAGTCTTCTATACATGGCAGGATCATGAAATGGATTGCCATCTTATTGATATAGCTTGGATGTTCGGACCATGGGTGTAGAGGCTCGTTTTGTGAAAGAAAGCATGTTTTTTGTAAGATGTCTAATTCATACTTTCTTTGGGAAAGAATAATTCCTTTGCTTGATCTTGATACTTATTGTCCTAGAAAATACTTCAAGGTGAAATTGCAAGTACTAGTCAAATTGCAACATCTGTTTCTTGCCTGTGTTTCGATGAAGACAAAGCCGACCTGAAAAGCTTGAAGACTGGACGCATCAACATCCAACATGATCAAGACTCTAACTCTAGGAAGGATTTTTTAAATTTTTCTAGAAGTCCTAAGATGATTGCTTAGGTTTGAGTCTAGGTTAAGTAACCCAAAATGATGATCGTCTCACGCGCTCGTAAGATTGCCTAAAAATCTGTTTTCGAGAGTCATCATTCTTCATTTTAGTAGGTAGCATCAAAATTATATTTTTTATGAAAATCATGCATCATACTATGTACCTAACTATTTTGGAGGGTTACCTCTTAACCAAGAAAACTTATAGTTTCTGACTGCACAGACCCGTTAATCGATTAAGAGGTATTTTTAATCGACTAAATAGAGTTCTAGTAGCTCTGGGTTTTGATTCTTGGCAGTTACAATCCATTATGTCTTTTGTTAATCGATTATGTTCAATATAAAAATGTTAATTTTCAAACCATTAATCGATTAAGAAGTCATTTAATCGATTAAATCTGTTGAAACCAGAAAACTATAAATGAACATTTTTCTCTCACAATTGGAACAACTTACAAACTTTCAAAATTTTCATAACTTGATTTTGAGCTTTAATTTTTGAAATCCCAAGTTCCTTGTGTGATATTCACTTGTTCTTCATTGTTAAATCTTGAGAGAAAAACTCGTGCTTTGTAAGAAGCATTCTTGGTTTCTTGTTTAGCAAAAACAAAGCTTTTTCATATTTGTGCAAGTTTGAGTGCACCAATCCTTGTTTCAATCCTCTGATTTCTCATACCCTTGTGAGTGAGTGTGAGTCAATCATCTTTTGGGTTGTTAGTGGCTTGTGTAAGCCAAAGAACTCTTCTTTAAGATTTTCTTCCAAAAAGCTTGTTTTCTTGTAATCTTTGGTTGTAAGTCTCTAAGGTTTAGAGAAAGTTCTAATATCGGCTAGCTGTGGTTGGTTGGATATAATCTTCACTCGGTATCTTGTTTGGCGTATCAAGTAGCAAGATTGGCAACCATTTGCGAACGGAGGGAAGTCAAGGCTTGGCGAAATAGGGTTCGCATAGCAAGTAGGAAAGGCTCAATTTGGAAGTGTGTGTAAAGAACATTTTCAAATATAGTGAAGCAAATCTCCCAGATCAGAAGGGGAAGCCTGGATGTAGTTTGCCAGTGGACAGGCGAACGAACTAGGATAAAATTTCTTGATCTTCTTTCTTTTTCCCTTATCTTTTTACTATTTTCAAGCATATTATGTATCTTGCAATTCTTTATCTTGAAAGGTTGAATCTTTGTTAGTAAAGATTGAGTCTTTGATATCTGTATAATTGCTGTGTGCTATTTGTGATATCATAGTGTGAATTTGCATGATTCTTGGATAGCTTGTTTACATAGAAACCATATTTTTTACAAGCTGCTGTTTCTGGTTTTTCTGCTCCAGATAATCGATTATCAAAATCTTTTAATCGAATAAATTTTTCTCAAACAACCGATTGTATTTTCACTTAATCGATTATTACTAAATAATTATGTGTTTCTTGATTCTCTGCGCATAAATTCAAAAAGCGGACATAGTAACCGCTTACACCTATTCACCCCCCTCTAGGTGTTATACTCTGATTGACCGGTACACTAACAAGTGGTATCAGAGCTTGTATGTCTGTGCTAGTTTAACCACTTCGATCATTGATGTAAGGACCTAAATTCTACCTTTGAAATGTTTTCCTTATTTAATCCATTTATTCCTAAATCCTTCACTATACCTTAACTACTCAGTATTCATTACTCAAAACTCGGTTATCATACCATACTACAACACTTCTTTATATGACAGAAAAACATAATTCATATATTTCTTTCCCGTAATTACCGCATACTACTAGCTATGAGTTTCCAAAATATCCATAGCTATGAATATCCAGTATTACAAAAAATGTAGAAAGTCAATCAGTTAGGATTACAATCATCCAAGTAGCAATTTACATCACAAAAAGCAAAATAAGGAATCCAAGTTCTAAGCTCCTAAATGAAAGTGTGCATGTCAAGAGGAACACTTTGGAAAGCTCTCCTTATATGACTTGGTTTTGATGAGGACAACTTGTGCTAACATGAGCTTGAAGATCATCAACAAATCAACATGCTTAAGCCTTCCGATTGGTATCTTGCTTAGACTAGATTAGTTTAGGTTGAGTCCAAGGCTTAAGTCACCTAATACATATCTCAATTGCATAAATCTTTTAAATCTTTTTCATCTTGAGATATGTCATTCATAATATGTTCATGCATCATATAAATACATGTACATGTGCATTCTAGGCATAATCTAAGTATTAAACATGTATGAATTTAAGTGCATAACATATTTGAAGTTTTTACACATGAAAGTGTGCTGTTAATCGATTACCACTTGGCTTAATCGATTAATCTAACTGTTTGCACAGTGTAATCGATTACAACAAATGTCAATCGATTAATCTAACATTTTTGTGAAGCTTAATCGATTAAAGCTGTCGTTAATCGATTAACTGGGCTTTTATTTCAATTCTTTATAAACTGCTTTTTCAGAATTGATCTCATAAGTTGCATGTTAAATTTTTAGAGAGTTAGAGCATATTTTCGTGTTAATTGTTGCATCTAGTTGTAAATGCATTTGTGAGCTTAGAAAAGAGAGAATTCTATGCTTTAGGATTGAGTGCTTTTCATGATACATTTCTCATCTTTTCTTGTCACATGTTCTTGCATTTTTACATGATTCTTGATTAGATGTTTACACATTATGCATTCTGTTTTTCACTAATACATTTTTCATACTGCATGAGCTTGTATTAGGTGATTAGAGTAAAGCCTTATCTTGTTAGATATAAGTCTTGTTATAGCTTAAATTTACTCTGTATTGTTTTGTTTGAAAAAGTGTTGTAATTGTGGGAATCTCAAGGTGTCATATCACCAAGAGATTGAGTGTGTCTTCACTGAGTGTTAGACTTAGGGATAAGTAAAGAACAAGGTTCTTGGCTGGGGCTACGCCGAAAGAAAGGTTTTCTTTGTCGGTAGGAAGGGAGTCAAACCATAGAATAGGTTTCTTTTTATCTTGTAAGTGTCTAACTGTTGTAATTGGATAGTGTGTATGTAATTAACATTCATTCAATTATAGTGAAGAAAAATCTCCCAAATCAGCCGGGAGGCCTGGATGTAGTTTGCGGTGGACAAGCAAACGAACCAGGATAAAATTCTTGTTGCAGGACTTTTTCTATCTCTATCTCTTTATTGCATTTGATCGATTATTTTGTCAAGTAGATTTAATTGATAAGTAGTGTCTATACTGTTTTACTTGTACTCTGATAATATTCTGTAAGCCTGGTATAATCGTTTCATTATCAATTAATTGTCGAGCAAGAAACTGTACTTGCATTTGCTTTCTGTCTTGGTTTAATCGATTAAGTGTGGTGTGTTAATCGATTACTTTAATCTGTTAATCGATTACGTGGACTGTGTTGAAAGTGTTAATCGATTATCCTGTTCTGTTAATCGATTAATCAAGGTGTTTTTCAGCATTAAGTGTTGTTTTCGAAAAGCGGACACTCTAACCGCTACACCTATTCAACCCCCCCCTTCTAGGTGTATTGTAATCACTGATACCTAACAAGTGGTATCAGAGCTAGTGCGAAGTGCTAGCTCAACCGCGTATTCGTGATCCTTAGGGAAAAACGAATGGGTTCGTCAAACCCATTTGGTGGTGATGGTTCATCCATTAATCGACCACCTATATTCAGTGGTGAAGGGTATGCCTACTGGAAAGTCCGCATGCAAATTTTTATTGAAGCCATAGACTCGGATATTTGGGAATCCGTAGTCAACGGCCCTTTCGTTCCACAACATCTTGTGGACAATGAACCTAAAGACAAGCCTAAAAGTCTATGGACCGATGATGAGCGCAAAAAGGTGCAGCATAATCTACGCGCCAAAAATATCATCACATCGGCCCTATCCTATGATGAGTTCTTTAGAGTTTCGCAGTGCCAAAATGCAAAAGAAATGTGGGACACTTTACAAGTGACTCATGAAGGCACTAGCGAAGTCAAGCGCGCTAGATTAAATGCGCTTACCCATGAGTATGAGTTATTTCGCATGTTACCTAGTGAATCAATTTGTGATATGCAAAAGCGATTTACTCATATTATTAATCATTTAGTTGCTCTAGATAAATCTTTTGCCAGAGGTGAACTAACTAATAAAGTTTTGCGTTGTCTTGACAGGAAATGGCAACCAAAAGTAACTGCAATTGTTGAATCCAAAGATTTGGACTCTATGCCTCTAGCTACTCTATTTGGAAAACTTCAAGAGCACGAAATGGAATTGGGGCGCTTGACTATGCACGAAGATTCAGATCGGAAAAAGAAAAACATCACATTAAAGGCCTCGACCTCCAAATCAAAAGAAGATAAAGATGATGATGAATCTGACTCCGATCTAGATGATGAAACTATGAATCTCCTTGTTCGCAAATTTAGCAAATTCATCAAAAGAAAAGGAGGATTCAAGAAGTTTCAGAAGAAAGAAGCGAAAGAGTCAACCAACAAAGGCAAGAACAACAAAGATCGCTTCACTTGCCATGAGTGTGGAAAAGCCGGACATATGAGATTTCAATGTCCTACCTATCTGAAAAAGGTTGATTCAGAGAAGAGCACTCCCAGGGAATTCAAATCCAAGAAAGCTTACATTGTATGGGATGTACCTGAGGAGGAAACAACATCAAGCACTTCTAGTGAGGAGGAGTCAGCGAAGCTGTGTCTGATGGTCAGATCTGACAACAATGGCAACTCAGACTCACACAAGGATAATGATGAGGTATATTCCGACACCTCATCCACTTCGGATGACTTACCCTCTTATGAAGTTTTATATAATGCTTATGTTGAGTTACATGAGGAATTAAAGAAATTGGCTAGAGTTAATGTTGATCAGAAAAGGGAAATCCTTAGAAATGAAAAGAAACTAAGCCAATTACAAAAAGAATTAGATGAATTAAAATTAGAAAATGAAACCTTAGATCTCATCTATTCTTGTAACACATGTGACTGCTCTGCTGATAATTTATGTCTAAAGCCTGTATGTGAGACTTGCGAGATTTTGCAAGAAGACAATCTTAAACTAAAAGAAAAACTCGAACGTCTCACAAACAGTAAACAGCAATTAGACACTCTGCTCAGTCAAACAAGAAATGTTGGTGATCGTACTGGTCTAGGTTATACTCGCTCTGCTAAAAACAAGAGACCATATAGAAAACCTGTAGTTATTACTAAGGATAAAAATCGTAGGCGCTCTCCTACTTGCTTTTATTGTAATACGTATGGTCATACCTCTTACTCTTGTTACATTAGAAAATATGGTATACCTAGCGGGGCTTATGTATGGATAAAGAAGGGAGATAATTCCCTAATCACTAACAGAAAAGGACCCAACATAATTTGGGTACCTGAGAAAAGCAGGTGATCTATTTTGCAGGTATGTCTTCGAACACAAGGACAAAAATGGTACTTAGACAGTGGATGTTCGAGACATATGACAGGTGACAGATCAAATTTCCTGGATCTATCACTTAAAGGAAAAGGATACGTCACGTACGGAGACAACAATAAGGGAAAGATACTTGGTACCGGAACAGTTGGTAACTCATCTCATACTCAAATTGAAAATGTTCTGTATGTTGAAGGACTAGAACATAATCTTCTAAGTATAAGTCAACTCTGTGACAAAGGTAATCGAGTATCTTTTGATTCTGACTGTTGCATCATTCGTGACATTTTATCTAATAATGTTAAATTTGTTGGTCATCGTATAAATAACATTTACATGGTTAACTTGGATGATGTCACCACATTATTTTCAAAATGTTTCATTTCTAAAGAAGATGACATCTGGCTCTGGCACAGACGCGTTGCACACATCCATATAAAACATCTAGATAAATTGTCATCAAACCAACTAGTTGAAGGGCTACCAAAACTAAATTTCAAAACTAAAGAGATTTGTGACACTTGTCAAAAGTGTAAACAAACCAAAAATTCTTTTAAAAACAAAAATGTGATATCCACTTCAAGACCTTTGGAGTTACTCCATATGGACTTGTTTGGACCATCACAAATCATGAGTTTTGGTGGTAGCTACTATGCTTTAGTTATTGTTGATGATTTCTCTCGTTTTACATGGACATTATTTTTATCTGCTAAAAGCGACGCTTTCAAATCTTTTAAAAATCTTGCCAAGCAAATCCAAAACCAACTTAACCTGAAAATAGTATATATACGAAGTGATCACGGGGGAGAATTTGAGAACTTTCAGTTCGACAAATTCTGTGATAAGCACGGCATTATGCATCAGTTCTCTGCTCCTCGCACTCCACAACAAAATGGAGTTGTTGAAAGGAAAAATCGTGTGTTAGAAGAATTAGCGAGAACCATGCTTAATGAAAGTAATACCCCTAAATATTTCTGGGCAGATGCAGTTCATACTGCATGCTATGTTATAAATCGAGTATTGTTAAGGCCTAATTTGAATAAAACTCCTTATGAACTATTAAAAGGCCGTAAACCAAACATATCCCATCTTCACGCTTTCGGTTGCAAATGTTTTATATTAAATAATGGAAAGCGGGCTTTAGGAAAATTTGATTCAAAAGCCGATGAGGGAATATTTTTGGGATACTCGATTCATAGCAAAGCGTTCAGAATCTTTAATAAGTATTCTATGCAAGTTGAAGAGTCTATCCATGTACAGTTTGATGAATCTTCTCCAAAAGAGAAGAGAAAGGCTGTTTCTGATGATGTTGCAGGTGCTTTGGAAGAAGCATACTCAAAGAACATGGATAATGTAGAAGCAACCGATGAAGAACGTCAAAACAAATCTCAGGAGCATTCAGATATGCCAATTGTGTGGAAAACCAAGAAAGCTCACCCGATCGATAAAGTAATAGGTGACATATCTACGGGAGTGGTAACCCGTAGTTCCTTACGAAACTTCTGTAATTTCGTAGCCTTTGTATCTCAAATTGAGCCTAAGACCATTGATGAGGCCATTGAGGATGTACACTGGGGTATAGCTATGCAAGAAGAGCTAAACCAGTTCGAACGTAATAATGTTTGGGACTTGGTCCCTAAACCTAAAGATCATCCTGTGATTGGTACTCGATGGGTCTTCAGAAACAAGCTTGATGAATCAGGCTTGATCATTCGAAATAAAGCACGCTTGGTGGCCCAAGGCTACAACCAGGAGGAAGGTATCGATTATGACGAAACCTATGCTCCTGTAGCCAGATTAGAGGCCATCAGGATGCTACTTTCCTTTGCATCAATTATGAACTTCAAATTATTTCAGATGGACGTAAAAAGCGCCTTCTTGAATGGCTATATTCAAGAAGAAGTTTATGTTAACCAACCGCCTGGTTTTGAAAATTTTAAATATCCGAACCATGTTTATAAACTTAAAAAGGCACTCTATGGTCTCAAACAAGCTCCTAGAGCTTGGTATGATAGACTTAGTACCTTTCTTTTAGAAAAAGGGTTCGAAAGAGGCTTGGTTGACACAACGCTTTTTATTCGTAAATCAGAAAACTCTGTATTACTTGTGCAAATATATGTAGATGACATAATTTTTGGATCTACTAATGATATTTTGTGTAAGGATTTTTCTGAGATGATGCAGGGGGAGTTCGAAATGTCTATGATGGGAGAACTTACGTTCTTTCTAGGACTTCAGATAAAGCAACTAGAAAGTGGTATTTTCATCCATCAGACAAAGTATTGCAAAGAGCTGCTCAAGAAATTTGAGATGAACAATTGTAAGGAAGCTTCCACTCCTATGGCATCTGCTTGCTACCTAGATAAGGACGAAAAAGGAAAAACTATAGAGGTAACAAAGTATCGAGGAATTATTGGGTCTTTACTTTACTTAACTGCAAGTAGGCCTGATATCATGTTTAGTGTATGCATGTGTGCTAGATTTCAGTCATCTCCTAAAGAATCACATCTTACAACTGTTAAAAGAATCATGAGATACTTAAAAGGAACAACTAACATGGGATTATGGTATCCTCGGGATGCCTCATTATCCTTGGTAGGTTATTCCGATTCCGATTTCGCCGGATGTAAATTGGATCGGAAAAGCACTAGTGGTACTTGTCACTTGTTGGGGAGTTCATTAGTAGCATGGCACAGCAAAAAGCAAGCTTGTGTTGCTCTGTCCACCGCCGAAGCGGAATACATTGCCGCTGGTGTGTGTTGCGCTCAAATCCTCTGGATGAAGCAGCAACTCAAGGACTATGGTCTTAATATTGAAAAGATCCCTATTAAATGCGATAACACAAGTGCTATAAACCTTTCCAAGAATCCCGTCTTGCATTCTAGAACTAAGCATATAGAAATTAGACATCATTTTCTGCGTGATCATGTACAAAAAGGTGATTGCGTTCTTGAATTTGTTGAAACTTCTAAACAATTAGCTGATATTTTCACCAAGCCCCTTCCCAGGGATACTTTCTTTGTTCTAAGGAGAGAACTTGGAATTCTTGATGAACAATATCTTGATTAAAATTGTTTAGGTGTTTACATTATCGTCTAGTTTCTCTATGTCTTTGTTTCTTTAGCTGTTCGATATTTGTGTCTCTTGATTATTATTATTTTTTGTGATTCTGGATGTTTAAATAAATCTGTCACATTGCATGCCAAAGCCTTAAGAAGTTGAAACCATTTTTACTGCCTGAAAAATTCTCTTTTCTATGCATTAATCGATTACATTTTCACTTAATCGATTACCTGGGCATCAGTTGCTTGAAAATTCGAAATTATACTATAAGTAATCGATTACATTTTCACTTAATCGATTACCTGGGCATCAGTTCTTTCAAAAAAATTCGAAATTTCACACTGATTAATCGATTAACCCTGCCCGTTAATCGATTAAAACCAGTTTTATAAAGGCAAACAGTAGCTCGGTTTCACACTTTTTTTTTCTCTGGTTTTCTCTCTTTCTCCTTTCTGCTTTGAGATACTAAATCTATAACACAACTAATCCAAAGTGCATCAAAAGTAGAAACACCTATTCCTAACCCTCTTAAAACCATCAAGGAATCATCTCTTTGCATCCTCATCATATCCCATTTCCAAGGTTCCACTAAACATAACCTAGGTTAGGTTTGCCTACACTCATATTTGACCTCTCACTGCCATTTCGGTTTCTGCCACATTATGGAGCAAAGTCGTCCTAAAAGGGTCAAAACATCAGCCACTCGTGTACGAAGACGAGAGGTCGGTTCGCCTTCTGCTCGGGACCGTGGTGACCCCTACTATTCACTCATTCTGCAAGAGACTCGTATGGCGAAATTCCAAGGTCGGAAACCTACATATATACGGTATGTTGACTTAACTTGGTTATCGGAACAGAACTTTAGCTTCCCGCATGACATGGAAGCTCAGGGAACTATTCAGTTCATGGAATTAAAGGGACAAGTCTACCCTGCTCTCGTTAGGGAATTCTATGCTAACTTTAGATATAAGGATGGAAAATATTGGTCAATGATTTCTGGAAATTTGTTTGAACTCAACGATGAAATTTTCATGAATGTCGGTGGTTTATCGTCTTCTGGATATAGTATAGGAGATTGTTCCTGGGTAAAGGAAAATTTTGATCCTACAGAAGTCTACAAGTCTTTTCTAAGAGGCCCTCATTTATACATTCAGGGTCAACTGACCAAAGCTGGGTCACTTTCTGTTGAGAACAGGCTGCTACACTACATTATTGCTTACATCCTAGTACAGAGGAACACAAATCATGCACAGCCTACTGTGAATGATTTACGCTTCATGTATGCAGTGAAGAATAATGTGATGATTAATTGGCCTGAGGAGATCTTGAAAATTATGAACAGTGTATCTTTATCTCAGTCGAAGCTGCTTCCCTACAGTATCTTCATATCACGCATCGTTGACTATTTGCGCATTGACGTTTCCGATACTATCATTGTTGAATATACCGACAAGGATCATCTGGTTGGTGAAAGCCTCATACATAAGATGGGTATATACAAGTATGGTAGTACTTGGCAATACCAAGAGGACTACACCACTTTTGGTCTGGATTTATCTGATGATGATAATCAGGATGACACAGATAATCAGCATGCTACAGCTCAGGGGGAGCCTTCTGGATCAGCACCTCAGAAATCTGCTTTTGGATTCGATCAATTGGAAGCTATGGAGCAACGGCTTAACAACCGTATGGATCTTCACTTCCAAGGACTAAAAGACTCATACTTTGCTGGTATGGAACAGTATGAGGAGCGACAAACTGCGTATTCGGATAACCAATTTCGGGAGTTGAGGAGTCTGATTCAATCTACGGCTGAAGCTCAGAATGCCTTGTTTTGTTCAGAATTTCAGAAGCTATCTATGCTTATCAGGGGAGATCAGAACATTGTCACTTCTGTTGATCACACTGACGATCCTCATCCTCCACCTCAACCTTAGTTTAGAAGACTTTAGGCCTAGGATATCTTACCTTAGGTTTATTTCTTCTTTTTGGCACTCTTTGGATTTAGATACTGTTATGGATTCGAGTATTTCTGTTGCGTGCCTCTTTATGTTGTTAATTGACATTTTCTGGTTTATCTGGTTGCTAAACATTGTTACTCTTTCTGCTATTTTTTTAACTATGTCGAATAGCCTACTATGTTTATGTGTATGGTTCTTGATCGTATGAGATTTTCGGCCTTGATATGGTTCATCTCGTATGCTGTTCACTTTACTTGTTTGGCTATTTCTGTTGTATAAACTTGCGCACTTGTTTAATCCTCTTTAATGTAAAACAGGTTAATTGTTATATCCCAATATTAACTCATTAACTGTGTTTTATGCATTACTCATATCTCTGCCTCTATTTTGACCTGGGTTATCTTTTTGATAATGTCAAAAGGGGGAGAAAGGTTGTTTTGTTTGTTTTCTGATTGTGCAGGTTGATCGAAATAACAGCTTCCGATATTTGCGCATCATATCAACCTTGCCAACACAATCTTCAAGCTATTTACATTTGATGTGGAGTTTGTCATCATCAAAAAGGGGGAGATTGAAAGTGTGCATGTCAAGAGGAACACTTTGGAAAGCTCTCCTTATATGACTTGGTTTTGATGAGGACAACTTGTGCTAACATGAGCTTGAAGATCATCAACAAATCAACATGCTTAAGCCTTCCGATTGGTATCTTGCTTAGACTAGATTAGTTTAGGTTGAGTCCAAGGCTTAAGTCACCTAATACATATCTCAATTGCATAAATCTTTTAAATCTTTTTCATCTTGAGATATGTCATTCATAATATGTTCATGCATCATATAAATACATGTACATGTGCATTCTAGGCATAATCTAAGTATTAAACATGTATGAATTTAAGTGCATAACATATTTGAAGTTTTTACACATGAAAGTGTGCTGTTAATCGATTACCACTTGGCTTAATCGATTAATCTAACTGTTTGCACAGTGTAATCGATTACAACAAATGTCAATCGATTAATCTAACATTTTTGTGAAGCTTAATCGATTAAAGCTGTCGTTAATCGATTAACTGGGCTTTTATTTCAATTCTTTATAAACTGCTTTTTCAGAATTGATCTCATAAGTTGCATGTTAAATTTTTAGAGAGTTAGAGCATATTTTCGTGTTAATTGTTGCATCTAGTTGTAAATGCATTTGTGAGCTTAGAAAAGAGAGAATTCTATGCTTTAGGATTGAGTGCTTTTCATGATACATTTCTCATCTTTTCTTGTCACATGTTCTTGCATTTTTACATGATTCTTGATTAGATGTTTACACATTATGCATTCTGTTTTTCACTAATACATTTTTCATACTGCATGAGCTTGTATTAGGTGATTAGAGTAAAGCCTTATCTTGTTAGATATAAGTCTTGTTATAGCTTAAATTTACTCTGTATTGTTTTGTTTGAAAAAGTGTTGTAATTGTGGGAATCTCAAGGTGTCATATCACCAAGAGATTGAGTGTGTCTTCACTGAGTGTTAGACTTAGGGATAAGTAAAGAACAAGGTTCTTGGCTGGGGCTACGCCGAAAGAAAGGTTTTCTTTGTCGGTAGGAAGGGAGTCAAACCATAGAATAGGTTTCTTTTTATCTTGTAAGTGTCTAACTGTTGTAATTGGATAGTGTGTATGTAATTAACATTCATTCAATTATAGTGAAGAAAAATCTCCCAAATCAGCCGGGAGGCCTGGATGTAGTTTGCGGTGGACAAGCAAACGAACCAGGATAAAATTCTTGTTGCAGGACTTTTTCTATCTCTATCTCTTTATTGCATTTGATCGATTATTTTGTCAAGTAGATTTAATTGATAAGTAGTGTCTATACTGTTTTACTTGTACTCTGATAATATTCTGTAAGCCTGGTATAATCGTTTCATTATCAATTAATTGTCGAGCAAGAAACTGTACTTGCATTTGCTTTCTGTCTTGGTTTAATCGATTAAGTGTGGTGTGTTAATCGATTACTTTAATCTGTTAATCGATTACGTGGACTGTGTTGAAAGTGTTAATCGATTATCCTGTTCTGTTAATCGATTAATCAAGGTGTTTTTCAGCATTAAGTGTTGTTTTCGAAAAGCGGACACTCTAACCGCTACACCTATTCAACCCCCCCCTTCTAGGTGTATTGTAATCACTGATACCTAACACTAAAGCCTCGAACCAAGCATCCTCAACTATCCTGTTTACCTGCAATGGGAATATCAACGGCAAATACACACAACATACAAAGGAGTAAGTCATCAAGACAGTAAATACCATTATAAGATAATCCACATTTTGTAGGGGTTAGTAAACCGTTTTTTTAAAAATTCATTTTTGCTACAACACTTGAGCCAAAGTTTAGCTACATAACTTGAGCCAAAGTATCGCTACATAACTTGAGCGAAAGTATCGCTACATAACTTGAGCCAAAGTATCGCTACATAACTTGAGCCAAAGTCGCTAACCAATCATGGTCGGCTAAAAACGAGTTTTCTTTTCATTGACACTCCATCAAATCATAAACAGTAAATCCACGCCATTTTTATTATAAACATACCCATACATGTTTATAATAATAAGTGGTTCACAACTTGATTCATTATCCACAACCAGCATATCCACACATTTTCTAACACAATGCACAAGTTAAAGACTTATCCTTACCTTGGTGAGTGTTGGGTTTGGTTCTTGGTAACTTCACAAGTTCCACCGGCACCGCCGCCAACTTTAGGATCTTTCCTCATTCCCACCATATAACACAATGTTAGTCATTTATTCTAAATATAAAAAAAACAACTCATATTGCATTATTTAACCATACAAGATATTTAACATATTTTCAATGTTTCTAAACTACTTTCATTATAAGTTTACAAACATCTAAAACATACATATTCATCTCATATTTCAACCTTAGAGTGCATACTTATCTTCTACCTCTAGCGTTTTACCCATTCTCCTCTTTAACCAAATTTTCACTTTTAGGGTTTTTTGGTTTTCAGGAATCAACCCACAAACCCTTTCCATTCTTGCAATACCAACTCTAAATCAAGAGTTTACAAGAGGAAAACAACATAAAACGAACCATAACTCAAAAGGGCAAGTTTTCATGGTTTCTCATATTTTGAGAAGAGATCCAACATACCCAAAACAAGTTTCAAAGGGAAGAAGAGAGTTAGAATCAAGAGTTTTACCTATTCTCAAGCTTCTAGATGAGTATCAAAGCTCCTTGCCATTGGAAAAGCTCTTTTCTATCACCTCTCTTCAATTTCTAACCCTAAAATGTGTTTGGGGTTTCTCATTTAATGCAAACTCATCGGGTTCTCGCTTCAGCGAGCCCATTCTCGCTCAAGCGAGGAAATCCTGCCTATTTTAAAAACTCAAATCTGACCTTCTCGCTCAAGCGAGGGATTCTCGCTCAAGCGAGAATCTCACAGCCTCGACAGGTTCCAAATGTCACTTCTCGCCCAGGCGAGACAATTCTCGCTCAGGCGAGACCACTCTCGCTCAAGCGATACAACTCTCGCTCAAGTGAGAATCCTTGAGTATAGCCCATGATTTCACCCTCCCAAGTGAGCCTCTCTCGCTCAGGAGACAATTCTCTCGCTTAAGCGAGAATCTCATGACTGATACTATAATTTTAAAGACTTAAAATTGAGGGTGTCACAATCCTCCCCCTCTTATAAGAATTTTCGTCCCCGAAAATTAAACATACCTCGATTCAAACAATTGAGGGTAATCCTCCCTCATATCTCGCTCCACTTCCCAAGTAGCATCTCCTTCGTCTACTTGACTCCATAGTACCTTCACCAATGTAATCTCCTTGCCTCTCAACCTCTTGATACTAGTGTCCAAGATCCTTACCGGTAGGGTCGTGAAGGTTACATTATCTTTCAACTCTATTTGGTCCGACTCAACCACATGAGAAGGGTCCCCCACATACTTCCGCAATTGAGATACATGAAACACATTGTGGAGATTCGACAATAATGGAGGTAAAACAATCCGATATGCTACCAGTCCAATCCTCTTCAATATTTGATATGGTCCAGTAAATCTCGTAGTAAGCTTACGTGACTTCAACACTCTACCAATTCAAGTAGTCGAAACTACTCTCATGAATACATGATCTCCCTCTTTAAACTCAAGAGGTTTCCGCCTCTTATCGTAGTAGCTTTTCTGCCAACTCTGTGCTATTCTCATATTCTCTCGAATCTTTTTAATCTTCTCCATCGTTTCTCGGACCAACTCGGGACCCAATACTAAATTCTCCCAAGTTTCAGACCAACTCACCTGAGTTCGGTACTTCCTGCCATACTATGCTTCATAGGGGGCCATACCAATACTGTAATGGAAACTATTGTTGTAGGTAAATTCAATCAAAGGCAACATGCCATCCCAACTCCCTGGTTGTTCAAAAACACATACCCTCAAAAGATCCTCCAATGACTGAATAGTCCTTTCCGATTGATCGTTCGTTTGTGGATGATAAGCTGAACTCAATTTCAACTTAGTTCCCAAGGCGGACTGCAAACTCGCCCAAAAGTTTGAAGTGAAACGGGGATCCCTATCCGATACAATGCTCGACGATATCCAATGCAAATGAACTATTTCCCGGATATATAGTTCAGTCAATCGCTCCAAAGGCAGAAAGTGTACAGATTTAGTTAACCGATCCACTATCACCCATATCGAATCATATCCTTTCTGAGTCTTCGGGAAACCCGATACAAAATCCATGGAGATACTATCCCACTTATAAACGGGAATTTATAGGGATTATAACTCTCCCGCTGGCCGCTGATGCTAAATCTTGGCTTTCTGACAGACAAGACAACTCGAGACATACAAAGCCACATCCTTTTTCAACCCAGACCACTAAAACAACCTCTTCAAATCTTGGTACATCTTTGTAGTTCTCGGGTGAAAACTCATTTTACTATTGTTTGACTCCTCTAAAATACTCTTTCGCAATTCCACATCACGAGGCACACACACTCTCCCTTTGTAACGCAACATTCAACTTGGGTCCGATGCGAAATCAGTTTCCTTCCCACTCATCATCAGATCTCGTTTACCCATTAGCTCACTATTCTCAACTTGCATTACCCGAATTTGATCAAACAATTCATTTGTGACCTTAAGCATTCCTATCATCATACTATGAGGTCTTATATGAACTTCCAAGTTCATATCCCTGAACTCCTCGATCAGTTTCCCTTCTTTAACCATCAAAGCCGACATGTGTAAAGACTTCCGACTTAAAGCATCGGCCACCACATTGGTCTTTTCTGGATGGTACTGCAATCCAAAATCGTAGTCCTTAAGGAATTTCATCCACCATCTCTGTCTCATATTTAGTTGCTTTTGATCAAACAGATATTTCGAACTCTTGTGGTCGCTGTACACCTCAAACCTTACGCCATACAGATGGTGTCTCCAGATTTTTAAGGCAAAGACCACTGCAACTAATTCTAAATCATGCGTAGGATAGTTTTGCTCATGTGTTCTTAAATGTCGAGAAGCATAGGCAACAACTTTCCCCTCTTGCATCAGAACACAACCCAAACCTTGCTTAGAAGCATCACAATACACACTGAAATCACGACCAGTACAAGGAAGAACCAACACTTGCGCCGTAGTCAATCTCCGTTTCAACTCTTGAAAACTCTCTTCACAACAGATTGTCCACACATAAGGTTCCCCCTTTCTGGTAAGCTTAGTCAGAGGTAGTGCCAATTTCGAAAATCCTTCTATGAACTTCCGATAATAACCGGTCAATCCCAGAAAACTCCTAATCTCAGTAACTGACTTGGGTACTGCCCATTCCATAACCGCTTCTACCTTAGAAGGGTCTATTGGTACCCTTTCCTTGGATATTACATATCCAAGAAAGTTTACCGATTCCAACCAGAAATCACATTTGGACAATTTAGCATACAAACGATTCTTATTCAGAAGTTCTAGAACAATTCTTAGGTGCTCTGCATGTTCCTCTCGACTTTTGGAGTAAACCAGAATGTCATCAATAAATACCACTACGAATGAATCCAAATACATATGAAAAATCCGATTTATGTATTCGGTAAATATTGCTGTGGCATTCGTTACACCAAAAGGCATAACCAAATACTCGAAATGTTCATACCTTGTCCTAAAAGCAGTTTTAGGAATATCCTCCGATTTCACGCGAAGTTGGTGGTAACCTGATCGATGGTCAATTTTGAGAACACTAATGATCCCCTCAACTGATCTATCAAGTCACCAATCTTGGGCAACGGATATTTATTCTTGATAGTTACCTTGTTCAACTATCGGTAATTAGTGCACAACCTCATACTCCCATCTTTCTTCTTGACTAACAAGACCGGTGCACCCCACCGTGAAACACTAGGACGAATAAATTTCTTCGCCAACAAGTCTTCAACCTGCTTTTTCAATTCTGCCAGTTCCAATGGTGCCATCCTATAAGGATCTATAGAGATGGGTCCCGTTCCAGGTACCAAATCAATAGAGAACTCAACTTCTCGCACTGGAGGCAACTCCGGAATATCACAAGGAAATACCTCAGGAAATTCACGAACTACCGGAATATCTTCAACTTTGGGTTTCTCAGTACCCTCCAGGGATGCCAATAACAAAAACACGACTCCTCCCTCTTTATAGGAAGTCCTGACTTCCTTAGCCGACAACGGCTTCATATAACTAGCCTCATCATAAATCTCATCCGGACTTTCGAACACCATGGTCTTATCAGCACAATTAAGCACCACATGATTTGTCGACAACCACTCCATTCCCAGAATTAGATCTAACTGGGATAATGGTAAGCAGATTAAATCCACGGTAAATGTCCTACCATTTACCACTACCGGACATCGTGACACAACCGTCGACACCACCACAGGAAAATTAGTTGGGGTGGATACGACCAAGTCGAAAGGCAACGACTCAATTTGCAATTTTAGTCTATCCACACATTCAGTAGATACAAAGGAGTGTGTCGCTCCCAAGTCAAATAACACTAAAAGAGGAATACCTGCAACCATGCAATTACCATTTATCAGGCCATCTACACCCGATGTCTCTACACCACTCATAGTGAACACTCTGCCAATGGATCGAGGTCGCTCAGCCCTCACAACATTCACACTCTACTGTAACTTAGGACAATATCTTATGATATGCCCAACCTCCTTTCAGAGAAAGCAGCTAGGTGTCGTTCCGGGGCATAAGTCACCAACATGAGTCTTGCCGCACTTGTTGCAAAAGGACGGAAATTGAAACTGTGATCCTCCCGTCTTCGCGTGAGGCCTCGGCCCATGCGAACTATTTTCTCGATTTCCAGTAGGTGGGGAGTATGGTTTTCGTTCCTCTCAGAAGACCTTCCTCTTTCCCTTTCCATGTCCATAACTCCTTTGAGGCCCAAAGTGCCTCGGAGGATTGGTTCGAGGAATCACCACCTTATTTGTTGTCAGGTCGTCCTCAAACATCCTGCACTTGTTTACTAGTATAGCAAAATCCATAATTTCTTGATGCCCGAACATCCTTTTTAACTTGGGCTTCAGGCCCGATTCAAACTTAAAACATTTGGACCTCCCGTCCACTTCCTATTCTGCGTATGGATGAAATCGGACCAATTCCTCAAACTTGGCCGCATACTCTCCCACTGACATATTACCCTGCTCCAACCTCAGAAACTCCATTTCTTTCTTCCTCTTCAGGTCAGCAGGAAAACATTTATGAAGAAATTTCTCATTGAAGGCAATCTAGGTAATCACTCGCCCATCCGTTTCCATCTATCGTCGAGTAAATTCCCACCAAGTTTCAGCTTCCTTCACCAACATATAAGAAGCATAAGTCACTTTCTGAACGTCATTACAACCCATGGCTCGGAATATTCGTTCCAAGTCTTGTATCCATTCGTTCGCCGTATCAGGAGCGAACCCACCTTCGAACTGGCTAGGATTATGCTTGCAGAACTCATTCAACCCTCGGTACTCGGCCAGCCCTGGTGGAACTAACGGTTGCGAGCTAGGACTTTGTGCGGGGTTCTGATTCAGATTATGCAAGTTCTCGTTCATTTGTTGTAGTGCAGCCACCATCTGAGCCAACAAATCATTTGGAACATTCTGACTCATCCCTCTCCCTCTTCCTCTTCCAGCCATTTCTTAACCTGCAATCATTGATAGTCAGAACATAAATCTAACTCACATAAGTCATGTTATCACATAGTCTCATAGCACTTTTCATGTTACTACACCAAGGCTACATTGCTTTAAACATTCAATTCACATAATCTCAACCAGTTAAATCATAAACATGTTACAAAGAAGCAAGTAAGGCCATACCCTAGGCTGCAGAATTAACTATGCTCTGATACCATATTGTAAGGACCCAAATTCTACCCTTGAATTTTTTTCCTTATTTAATCCATTTATTCCTAAATCCTTCACTATACCTTAACTACTTAGTATTCATTACTCAAACCTCGGTTATAATACCATACAACAAAACTCCTTTATATGACAGAAAAAAATAATTCATATATTTCTTTTCCCGTAATTACCGCATACTACTAGCTATGGGTTTCCAAAATACCCATATCTATGAATATCCAATATTACAAAAAATGTAGAAAGTCAATTAGTTAGGATTACAATCATCCAAGTAGCAATTTACATCACAAAAAGCAAAATAAGGAATCCAATTTCTAAGCTCCTAAGGCCTCGAACCAAGCATCCTCAACTATCCTGTTTACCTGCAATGGGATTATCAATGGCAAATACACACAACATACAAAGGAGTAAGTCATCAAGACAGTAAATACCATTATAAGATAATCCACATTTTATATGGGTTAGTAAACCGTTTTTGTAAAAATTCATTTTTGCTACAAAGTATCGCTACATAACTTGATCCAAAGTATCGCTACATAACTGAGCCAAAGTATCGCTACATAACTTAAGCCAAAGTATCGCTACATAACTTGAGCCAAAGTCGCTAACCAATCATGCTCGACTAAAAACGAGTTTTATTTTCATTGACACTCCATCAATTCATAAACAGTAAATCCATGCTATTTTATTATAAACATACCCATACATGTTTATTATAAAAAAGTGGTTCACAACTTGATTCATTATCCACAACCAAAATATCTACGCATTTTCTAACACAATGCATAAGTTAAAGACTTATCCTTACCTTGGTGAGTGTTGGGTTTGGTTTTTGGTAACTTCGCAAGTTCCACCGACACCGCCGCCAACTTTAGGATCTTTCCTCATTCCCACCATATAACACAATGTTAGTCATTTATTCTAAATATCACATAAACAACTCATATTGCATTATTTAACCATACAAGATATTTAACATATTTTCAATGTTTCTAAACTACTTTCATTACAAGTTTACAAACATTTAAAACATACATATTCATCTCATATTTCAACCTTAGAGTGCATACTCATCTTCTACCTCTAACATTTTACTCATTTTCCTCTTTAACCAAATTTTCACTTTTAGGGTTTTGGGGTTTTCATGAATCAACCCACAAACCCTTTCCATTCTTGCAATACCAACTCTAAATCAAGAGTTTACAAGAGAAAAAACAACATAAAACGAACCATAACTCAAAAGGGCGAGTTTCCATGGTTTTTCATATTTTGAGATGAGATCCAACATACCCAAAACAAGTTTCAAAGGTAAGAAGAGAGTTAGAATCAAGAGTTTTACCTCTTCTCAAGCTTCTAGATGAGTATCAAAGCTCATTGCCCTTGGAAAAGCTCTCTTCTCTCACCTATCTTCAATTTCTAACCCTAAAATGTGTTTGGGGTTTCTCATTTAATGCAAACTCGTCAGGTTCTCGCTTAAGCAAGCCCATTCTCGCTCAAGCGAGGAAATCCCGCCTATTTTAAAAAATCAAATTTGTCCCTCTCGCTCAAGAGAGAATCTCACAGCTTCGACAGGTTCCAAATGTCACTTCTCTCCCAAGTGAGACAATTCTCGCTCAGGCGAGACCACTCTCGCTCAAGCGATACAACTCTCGCTCACGCGAGAATCCTTCAGTATATCCCTGGATTTCACCCTCCCAGGTGAGCCTCTCTCGCCCATGCGACAATTCTCTCGCTCAAGCGAGAATCCCAAGACTGAATCTATAATTTCAAAGACTTTAAATTGAGGGTGTCACAGTTGATCCTCGGGAAATCATACGATGGGCTCTACCAATCCGTTTGGCAGTGATGGTGCATCCATTAATCATCCACCGATTTTCAGTGGCGAGGGGTACGCCTACTAGAAAGTGAGGATGAGAATCTTCATAGAAGCCATTGATACGGACATTTGGGATACCGTTATGAATGGTCCTTAAACACCACTGTACTTAGTGGAAGGTGAGACGAAAGATAAACCTAAGAGCATGTGGACTGATGATGAGAAAAGAAATGTGCAACACAACTTGAAAGCTAAAAACATCTTCACGTCCGCACTATCTTACGATGAGTTCTTTCGAGTCTCACAATGTATTAGTGCCAAAGAAATGTGGGACACTTTACAAGTGACTCACGAAGGCACTAGTGAGGTCAAGCGCGCTAGATTGAATGCCTTAACTCATGAGTATGAATTGTTTCGCATGTTTCCAAATGAATATATTAGAGATATGCCAAAGCGTTTTACTCATATTGTAAATCATATAATTGTCTTAGATAAGACTTTCTCGAAAGGAGAATTAACTAACAAAGTCTTAAGATGCATTGACAGAAACTGGCAGCCAAAAGTGACTGCGATCATGGAGTCGAAGGATCTTGATTCGATGCCATTAGCAACTCTTTTCGGCAAGCTCCAAGAACACGAGATGGAGCTTGGTCGCTTGACTTTACACGAAGAATCAGACAAGCGTAAAAAGGGAATATCACTAAAAGCATCCACTTATCAGGACCAAGAAGACAAGGATGATGATGAGTTTGATTCAGAAATCAACACTGAAACCATGACGCTTCTCGTATGAAAATTCAACAAATTTATAAAGAAGAGAGGAAGCTCAAATAGGTTTCAAAAGAAAGAAACTCGCAACTCGACCTTCAAACACAAGAATTCAAAAAAGAAGTTCATGTGTCATGAATGCGACAAAGCTGGACATATGAAGTTTCAATGCCCAGTTTATCTAAAGATAGTCGATCGCGAGAAGAACACCTCTCAGGACTTCAAGTCCAAGAAAGCATATATTGTTTGGGATTTCCCTGAAGAGAGTTCAACAACAAGCACCTCTGAAGAAGAGGAAACCGCAAAGATCTGTCTAATGGTGAAGGACAATGAAGCTAGTACGTATACTAAGGATAACGAACTAGATGAGGTAAATTCCTACGACTCTAGTTCCTGCTCTAGCTTAAGTAACTTACCTACATATGATGAACTGTATAATGCTTTTGTTGAATTGCATGAAGAACTAATGATAGCAGCCAAAATAAATGTTGATCGCAAGAGAATTATTTTATTGCATGAAAAGAAAATTGCTAGCATGCAAAAAGATATGGATGAACTTAAACATGAAAATGAAACTCTTGATCTCATTTACTCTATTGCTTCATGTATGTGTTCTACTAAAGTTATTGAGACTCCTGTATGTGAAACTTGTTGTCAACTGAAAATGGAAAATGACGAACTGAAAAATAAAATAACAAATTTCACATACAGCAGTCAGAATCTTAACAGATTACTTGCTTCATCAAAGAACATAGGAAATAGAACCGGTCTCAGGTTCAAACATAAAAGTAAAAAGAGACCTTTTAGAAAGCATGTAGCTAGTAAATCTCACGTTATTAATCATAAACTGCCTACTTGTTTCTATTGTGGTGTTCATGGTCACACATTTGGCTCTTGCTATATTAAACGGCACGGAGTGCCAAGTGGCAAGTATGTGTGGATAGCCAAATGTGCACCGGGTTCTATTACTAACAAGAAAGGACCCAATATAACTTGGGTACCTAAAAGTAAGTAATTTGTGTCTTGCAGGTATGTCTATGAACACTCGGACAACACTGGTATCTCGACAGTGGGTGTTCTAGACATATGACGGGTGATAAGTCCAAATTCTTTGATCTTACACTCTGAGACAAAGGTTACGTCACTTACGGAGAAAACAATAAAGGAGAGATCCTTGGAATCGGAAGAGTGGGAAATGCCTCTCAGGTAATTGTTGAAAACATGCTACATGTTGAAGGCCTGGAGCACAACCTACTCAGTATCAGTCAACTATACGATATAGGTAACAAGGTATCTTTCAATTCTGATCTTTGTATTTTCCGTGATGGCGTAGTTGATAATGTTAAGTTCGTCGGTCACCGAACTAACAATATCTATATGGTTAATCTGGACAATATCACTTCTCTATTTTCAAAATGTCTTATTTCAAATGAGAATGATATTTGGACCTGACATAGAAGGTTAGCACATATCCATCTACTGTTGTGGAAAAGATAATGTCAAAAGGGCTTGTTGTAGGACTGCCAAAATTAAACTTCAAAACTAAAAATTAAACTTTCATCTGAAAATGTGATTTCCACTACAAGGCCATTAGAATTACTCCATATGGACTTGTTTGGACCCTCACAAATAATGAGTTTTGGAGGCAGTCATTATGCTCTAGTGGTAGTTGACGAATTTTCCCGGCTTACATGGACTTTGTTCTTATCTTTGAAAAGTGACGCTTTTAAAACCTTTAAGTCGCTTGCCAGAAAATTGAAAAATCAATTTAACCATAAGATAGTGTTTATTCGAAGTGATCATGGTGGTGAGTTCGAGAATCACCACTTTGCCAAATTCTGCGATAAACATGGCATACACCATCAATTCTCCATTCCTCGCACCCCTCAAGAAAATGGAGTTGTTGAGAGGAAAAATCGAGTGTTAGAGGAGTTAGCTCGTGCCATGTTGAATGACAGCAAAGTGCCCAAATATTTTTGTCCTGACGCAGTACATACAGCTTGCTATGTGATTAACCGTGTATTGATAAGACCTTCGCTTTCAAAAATCCTTACGAACTTTTAAAAGGTCGTAAGCCGAATATTTCACATCTGCATGTTTTTGGATGTAAATGTTTCATTTTAAACAATGGAAAAGAACTTCTGGATAAGTTCGACTTAAAAGCAGATGAAGGTATCTTTCTCGGTTATTCACCTAGTAGTAAAGCTTTTAGAGTCTATAATAAACGTACAATGCATGTTGAAGAATCTGTACACGTGCAAATTGATGAATCTTCTCCAAAAGAGAAGAGAAAGGATCTTGTTGAAAATGTTTCAGGTACACAAGAGGAACCATGTTCAAGCGAACCAGAACCTGAAAGTCCTACTCAAGAAAATCAAGAGGATGTAGAGAATTCTGATCTTCCAATTGCTTGGAAAACAAAGAAAGATCATCCCATTGATAACGTCATAAGTGACATATATTCAGGAGTGGTAACCCGAATATCTCTAAATAATATCTGTCATTTTGTTGCATTTGTTTCTCAAATTGAGCCAAAGAATGTTAATGAAGCCCTAGAAGATGAACACTGGGGTTTAGCTATGCAAGAAGAAGTAAACTAGTTCGAACGTAACAATGTCTGGGATTTAGTCTTGGCGCCTAAGGATCATTCGATCATAGGCACTAGGTGGGTCTTCCTTAACAAACTAGATGAATCTGGCTTAATTATTAGAAACAAAGGATGTTTGGTGGCACAAGGTTATAATCAAGAAGAAGGTATTGATCATGACGAAACCTACGCCCCTGTTGCTAGGTTGGAAGCCATTCGCATGTTATTATCCTTTGCATCTATAATGAACTTTAAGCTGTTTCAAATGGATGTGAAAAGTGCCTTCCTGAATGGTTACATTCAAGAAGAAGTTTATGTAAAATAACCTCCTGGATTTGAAAACTACAAATTCCCAAACCATGTGTTTAAACTCAAAAAGGAATTGTATGGCCTTAAACAAGCTCCTAGAGCTTGGTATGATAGGTTGAGTTCATTCTTATTGGATAAGGGATTTGTAAAAGGAAAGGTTGATACGACACTTTTCATATCCAAATTTGAAAACAATATTCTATTAGTACAAATTTATGTTGATGACATAATTTTTGGTGCTAATAATGACTCTCTATGTAAGGATTTTTCAGATCTTATGAAAGGCGAGTTCGAGATGTTAATGATGGGAGAATTAATGTTCTTCCTAGGACTGCAAATTAAGCAAATGACAAATGAGATTTTCGTTCACCAAGCCAAATATTGCAAGGAGCTATTGAAGAGATTTGATATGGACAAAGAAAAAGAAGTTTCAACTCCTATGTCATCCTCCTGCTATCTTGACAAAGACGAAAAATGAAAAGCAATTGAGGTAACTAAGTATCGGGGCATTATAGGATCTTTACTGTACTTAACTGCTAGTCGCTCTGATATTATGTTCAGTGTGTGTATGTGTGCTAGATACCAAGATGCTCCTAAAGAATCGCATTTCTCTATTGTAAAACGCATCATGAAATATCTGAGAGGACAATAAATACGGGGTTGTGATATTCTTGGAATGTCGCAATCTCTGATAGGGTACTCCGATGCCGACTTTGCTGGAGGCAAGTTGGATCGTAAGAGTACAAGTGGAACATGCCACTTGATTGGTAATTCACTTGTGTCGTGGCATAGTAAAAAGCAAGCTTGTGTTGCTTTATCCACCGCCGAAGCAGAATATATTGCTACGGGGGTGTGTTGCGCTCAAATCCTCTGGATGAAGCAGCAACTTCTAGACTACGGTCTAAATCTTGATCGGATTCCCATCAAGTGTGATAATACTAGTGCCATAAACCTATCGAAGAATCCCGTCTTGCATTCACAAACAAAGCATATAGAAATTAGACATCATTTCCTTCGGGATCATGTGCAAAAAGGTGATTGTGTGATTGAAATTGTTGAAACTTCCAAACAATTAGCTGATATTTTCACCAAACCCCTTCCAAGGGACACATTCTATAATCTAAGAATAGAGTTAGGAATACTTGATGAAAGTTATATAAACTAATTTGTTTTGGTTGCCTTTTTTAAAAACTTTCACCTTGCTTAATCTCAATATGTGCATATGTGATCATAATGATGTTAATGAAAATGTTCTTAATCTGCATTGTTTTTCATGTATGTTTAAGTGAATGTTTTTATTAACTTAGAAGTCAGCCAAGTCTATAGAGTGTCTAGTTGCCACACTATGTCACACACACAAAATGCTGAAGATGTCAAAATTATGTCTAAATAATCGATTAAGGCTTAATTTAATTGATTACCTGGGCCCAAACTCATTTTAGAAGTGCCTCTGTTTATGAAAATAATCGATTAAAACATTTACTTAATCGATTACATGGGTTTCAGTCTTCCAATTTTTTGAAAATTTAAACATCGTTAATCGATTAAACATTTCATTTAATCAATTATCGACGACAATATATAAGACAATTAGGCATTTTGAAACGTCAATGTTCATCATTCTCTCGTGAATTGGTGTTTCTGGACCAACAATCAGCCTTCTCTGGTGTCTCTGAGTGTATCCTGTATGTATCCCCTCCCTATGTCACTAGATTAAGCTTCTCTTTTGCATGCATTGTGTTTATCTCTAAAAACCACTTGACTTCATAAAAGACTACTCTTGACCTACTTTGACTATCAATTATGAGTGCTCTAAAACGTCAAAGAACTTCATCAAACAACTATATTGGTCTTGATAATTCATCTATAATATCCAATTCCCTATTTGGATTTCGTTATCCATACTATGCATCAGACCTCAAACTAGCAAGGTTAGCTAAGTTTACTGACAGAGGAATAACTCTTACTTGTTATACTAATCTGTCATGGATGACAGAGTCGGGATTCACCTTTCCTGAACTGCTTCAATATCAAGGTGTACAAGTATGTGTTGAATTGTATGGCAAAATGTACCCATCCTTGATTAGAGAATTTTACAGTAACTTTCAGTGCAAGAACAGGTTTATCATTCTGGATGAGGATCTAATAGCTGATGTTGGAGGGCTCGCCAGATTTGGACGACCCTATGGTATTTTTGCTGTAAACGCTTACAGGACAATGTTGCGCGACACGGAACACTCTGTGGCATCACAAAAACCATTTGCATATGCCTTAGCTGTCGAATATCGAATGATGTTCACTCTTTTGGCTTACTGTTTGGTTCCGCGACATACGAATCATACAGAACCAACCATAGATGATCTATTTCTCTTGTTTGCCATAAGGGAAAGACAGAGAGTTAATTGGCCAAAACTGATTTTGCTGTATATGTTGGAGTTCTCTATGACAACATTGGGTTCTTTGGGATATCCTTTGCTCATATCTCGGATTATTGAAGAAGCATTAATGGACGTCTCTGACACACCGTTCATCGTGACAGACATATCTTAACATCTTCTTCTTGGAACATGCATCTATCATCATCGGGATATTTGCAAAGTTGACGGAGCTTGGACATATTTTGAAGATATTAATGCTTCTCCACGTGGCACGGATCTTCCTAATCCAGTGGATGATTCAGATGAAGACACAGTCGTTCATCCTGTCTATTATCATGCTTTAGATGAAGTTGAGGATGTTGAAGATGATCCAGAAGAAGACTCAGACGGCGAATAAAACCCTTCACCTTCCACCAAACCTGTCTAGGATAGTTGACCATGTCGGGTTGGAGTCGTGTCTATCCTGGGTCTTTCGTGTTTGTTGATATTTTGTTTTGCACATTACATATTGTTACTAACTTTTTTGTAGGTTTCAAATGTATACTTACAACTACCTCTATAACTGCTCATTTGAACTGTTGTTGTCTTTCTATTTTTGCTATTAGCTTGCTTTATGTGACAATTTTGCTGATTTTATTAGTATATCTCTATATGTGTTGCGTAAAAATGTGCTATTATTGCTATATAGCACAAATATTGTAGGAAATTCTCCATTATTTTCTGTTATTGTGGATAAGTGATTAATTGCTGTCCTTAATCAACTGTTCACACATAGACTATGTGCACTTGTTTCATCTATATATACATCTATAAACTGTTATCTTTCCTACCATTGGCAAATCGGTCCGATTAATCACTTTTTTAATCATGCCAAAAGGGGGAGAAAGGCTGGTTGTTGTTATTTCTGATATGTTTGCAGGATTATTCTAAATGCTTCCGCAACTCAAAAAGAAATGGGGAGTTGATACTCATAAACCCAACTATCCTCATGCACAGAATGAGGGGGAGATTAAGTTGAGGGGGAGCTGTGCAAATTTTTCAAAATTTTTTGATTACTCTGATCGCTGCAATCATAACATCAAATCCATCATCAAGCTGTTTCTAAGCTCAACTGTTTCAAGGTTTGTCATCATCAAAAAGGGGGAGATTGAAATTGCAAGTACTAGTCAAATTGCAACATCTGTTTCTTGCATGCGTTTCGATGAAGACAAAGCCGACCTGAAAAGCTTGAAGACTAGACGCATTAACATCCAACATGACCAAGACTCTGACTCTAAGAAGGTTTTTTAATTTTTCTAGAAGTCCTAAGATGATTGTTTAGCTTTGAGTCTAGGTTAGGTAACCCAAAATGATGATCGTCTCACGCGCTCGTAAGATTGCCTAAAAATCTGTTTTTGAGAGTCATCATTCTTCATTTTAGTAGGTTGCATCAAAATTATATTTTCTATGAAAATCATGCATCATACTATGTACCTAACTATTTTGGAGGGTTACCTCTTAACCAAGAAAACTTATAGTTTCTGACTGCACAGACCCGTTAATCGATTAAGAGGTATTTTTAATCGATTAAATAGAGTTCAGTAGCTCTAGGTTTTGATTCTTGGCAGTTATAGTCGATTATGCCTTTTGTTAATCGATTATGTTCAATAGAAAAATGTTAATTTTCAAACCATTAATCGATTAAGAAGTCATTTAATCGATTAAATATGTTATTTTTCTCTCACAATTGGAACAACTTACAAACTTTCAAAATTTTCTTAACTTGATTTTGAGCTTTAATTTTCGAAATCCTAAGTTCCTTGTGTGATATTCACTTGTTATTCATTGTTAAATCTTGAGAGAAAAACCTTTGCTTTATAAGAAGCATTCTTGGTTTCTTGTTTAGCAAAAACAAAGCTTTTTCATATTTGTGCAAGTTTGAGTGCACCAATCCTTGTTTCAATCCTCTAATTTATCATACCCTTGTGAGTGATTGCGGTTCAATCATCTTTTGGGTTGTTAGTGGCTTGTGTAAGCCAAAGAACTCTTCTTTAAGAGTTTCTTTCAAAAAGCTTGTTTTCTTGTAATATTTGGTTGTATGACACCCTAAATTTAAAGTCATTAAATTATAGTATCAGTCCTGGAAATCTCGCTTGAGCGAGAAAGGTGTCGCCTGGGCGAGAGTGGCTCACCTGGGTGATGAAATACTGGGCTATACTGAAGGATTCTTGCTTGAGCGAGAGTGGTCTTGCCTGAGCGAGAGTTGTCTCGCTTGGGCGAGAAATGGCATTTTGGAACCTGTCGAGGCTATGAGATTCTCGCTTGAGCGAGAATCCCTCGCATGAGCAAGAGAGCCATATCTGAAATTTTAAAAAGGCGGGATTTTCTCGCTTGAGCGAGAACCCCACGATTTCACTTTAAAATAGAAACCCTCAAACACATTTAGGGTTAGAACTTGAGAGAGAAGAGAGGAGGAGGTGATTTTGGGAGCAAGGACTCGTGGGAATCATCTAGAAGCTTGAGAAGATGTAAATCTCTTGATTTTAACTCTCTTTCTCCCTTTCAAACTTGTTTTGGGATGTATGGGATCTCTTCTCAAAGTATGAGAAACCATGAAAACTCTTCCTTTTGAGTTGTGGTTCTTTTTATTTAGTTTTTCTCTTGTAAACTCTTGATTAGAGTTAGTAGTTGATGTAACACCCCGAATTTTAATCGTTAAAATTATAGTATCAGTCCTGGAAGTCTCGTCTGAGAGAGAGTTGTCTCGCCTGGGCGAGAAATGGCAATTTTGGGCACTCTGAAACAGTGTAATCGATTACACAATACTGGTAATCGATTAAATTCTGAAAAACTAATCAGATCTGTGTATTTTACATCATGTAATCGATTACACTATACTCGTAATCGATTACAACATATTAAAAGCATCAGATATGTGTATTTTTCACATTGTAATCGATTACAACATGTTTGGTAATCGATAACATCGAGTCGTTGAGTTTGTATTTTAAATTTTTAACTGATGTAGTCGATTAGACCATATGGTAATCGATTACACTCATCACTGTGACTATAAAAGTGAAAAAGGGGACCTAGAAACCCTTATCTTCATTTTCTTTCTTCCCCTTTCTCTCCCAACGGTGGCTCCACCCAAATGGACCATTTTCCCTCCACTAAGCCTCAAAACTCATCAAAACCTTCCTCTTGCTTCATGGTAACACATTTGGAAAAGCTTGGAGGTGAAAAAGCAACAATGGAGGTTGGAGGAGATGAAGGGAGATGTGGCTCTTTTGCGGAGCAACGGAGCTTACGCAACCTAAGGTGAGGGAGAAGACCATTGTGGTCTTAGAGTATTTCATTAGAGTCATCATCTTCGATTTCCCTCAAGAATCGGAGCATATTAACGGATAGAAACTCTCTTGGGAGTTTGTGGTCCATATGAGAGTCTTTATTTTACATGAGGATGTATTAGCCATAAAAGTGGAGATATATGTGTGGGGGAAAACCGTCTATTTAAGTAAATCTCTATATGCTCATTTATGGTAATACACCGTCATTAAAGATGATTCTAATGTTAATGTGTTTATGATGAAGAATATGTTATGTATGGCTTGTTTATGATAATGGTTATGTTGTGTGATGAGTTGTGAATGTGTTAAAATGGATATGAGTATGTTTATCAAAATGAGTATGTTGTGAGTGGTTGATTGTTATAAACATGTATGGGTGTGTTGTAACAATGAATGGATGATGAGTTGTGAATGCGTTAAAATGGGTATGAGTATGTTTATCAAAATGAGTATGTTGTGAGTGGTTGATTGTTATAAACATGTATAAGTGTGTTTAACAATGAATGAGTGATGAGTTGTGAATGCGTTAAAATGGGTATGAGTATGTTTATCAAAATGAGTATGTTGTGAGTGGTTAATTGTTATAAACATGTATAAGTGTGTTGTAACAATGAATGTGTGATGAGCTGTGAATGTGTTAAAATGGATAAAGGTATGTTTGTAACAATGAAGGTGTTGTATGTTATTTATGGTGATAAAATAATGAGATGCCTTGTATTGATTGTGTATGACATGGATGTGAGTGTAATGTGGAAACTCGACCTACCCGATGTGGTATGGGTATTACTCGACCTGCCCGATGTGGTATGTGGATTATTTGTACGATACAAAATTGTTGAATGAGATCAAGGGTAAATTATTACGGAATGTGAATGATGTGAAAAGTGTATACTCGGAATGAATAAGTATGCACACTATAGAACACATATAGTATGGGATATATGTATACTATAGGGTGAATATGGATAATATGGATAATGTGAATGATGTGTGTGGTTTTAATACTTTAATGTCATTACTCCATGTAAATCCACGCTACGGTCGCCGTAGTTGGTTCTTACTCCCTCTGTCTTTCCTTGTATGTGTTGTATATTTGGGTTCAGGTTTTGGAGGTAGCGCATTGGACGCTTGCGGAGAAGAGTACATGATAGAGTAGTGGATAATATGTAATTGATATGTTATATGATAAATATTTGTAATATGAAGCACATGTTAAAGTGAAATTCATGTATAAACAACTTTCTTGTAAGTGTATAATGAAGTGGGTCTAATGTTTGTATTCAAGGTAAATTTTGAGAAAGTGTAATTGTATAAAGGATGTATTTGAACGGAAGTGTAATGACATGCTTTTGAAATGAAGGGTGTTTGTAATATTTCCGCCTTGCAAATTTATAAACGTATTCACTCAAGTTTCCAAACTGTTCGAGTAATGTCTTTCAAAAGTAATCACTTCACTTTCACGAATAAGGATTTTAAAAGAGATTTTTCGAGTTATGAAAATCGGGTCCTTACAGTTGATGAATGGAAATGTTTTATGGGTTTATCCATGAAAATCCCAAAACCCCCAAAATGAGAATGTGAGTAAAAAGGGAAATGGGTGATATGTTAGATGTAGAAGATGAGTTTGTGCTCTAATGTTGGTATATGAGATGAATATTTATGTTTTAGATGTTTGGAAACTCTTAATGAAAGTGGTTTAGAAACATTGAAAATGTGTGAAATCTATTGTATGGTTTAAGTTGAAATATGAGTTATTATGTGTTACGTTGAATAAAATGACTAACATTGTTGTTATTGGTGGGGATGAGGAAAGATCCTAAGGTTGGAGGCGGTTTCTGAGGAACTTGCAAAGTTACCAAGAACCAGACCCAACTAGCACCAAGGTAAGGATAAGTCTTTAATTGCACATTGTAATGGAAAATGTGTGGTTTTTCTGGTTGAGAAAGTGATTAAGATGCAAGTCGCTTATTTATTATAGACATATATGAGTATGTTTGTAATAAAGGATGCTTGGAATTGCTAGTTATAAATTGATGGTGTATCAATGAGAAGAAAACATATTTTTAGTCGACCATGAATGGTTATCGACTTTGGCTCAAGTTATGTAGCGGTAATGAAATTACAATGGTTTACTAACTCCTTTAAAATGTGGATTTTTGTTGAATTACCTACCCGAAGTGGTAGTGGATCATTTGGAAATTACCTAGCCGAAGTAGTAGTGGACCATTGGGAAATTACCTACCCGAAGTGGTAGTGGATCATTTGGAAATTACCTAGCCGAAGTGGTAGTGGACCATTGGGAAATTACCTACCCGAAGTGGTAGTGGATCATTGGGAAATTACCTACCCGAAGTGGTAGTGGATCATTTGGAAATTACCTACCCGAAGTGGTAGTGGACCATTGGGAAATTATCTACCCGAAGTGGTAGTGGATCATTGGGAAATTACCTACCCAAAGTGGTAGTGGATCAGTGAGAAAATTACCTACCCGAAGTGGTAGTGGATCATTGGGAAATTTACCTATCCGAAGTGATAATGGATCATTGTTGAGTTGTGAACTTACCCGTAGTGGTAGCGAATTATCCGTGCAGCGTAAACGGCCGAATATGGTAAAGAGTGAGCTTAATGTTGATGGTAATTGATGAAACGAAAAGTATTTGAAATAAATGAGCATGCATGCTATAGAATATATATTATGGGATATATATGCTATAGGTCTATTATGGATAATATGGAATTATAAGACAGAAGATACGAACGCTTATATTCATGTAATTGTGAGACGTGTTGCACTTCAATGCTTATTTATATTTAAGAATGTGGATTATCTTATAATGATATTTATTGAATTAACGACTTACTCCTTTGTATATTTTGTGTATTTTTCATTGATAATCCCATTGCAGATAAACAGGTAAGTTGAGGATGATTGGTTGGAAGCTTTAGGAACCATAGACTCTGTATTCGTTGTTTGCGTTGTTGTACTATAGATGACTATATGCAGATTTACGTAATTGTACCCATGATTATTAGTATTTGAATAATAGTAATTATGTGTAACGCCCTTCTTGGAGGACTATAACTTCGGGTCCTTAGTACCCATGGAGAACTATCAGCATGAATTATGTTTTTCTGCATTATGAAAATGTGTTGTAATATGGCATGCAAATAAGGTTTGGGGAAATGATTGATGAGTGATCAAAGTATAATGATGAATGTATGTATGAATAGATCTAAATAAGGAAAAAATTTCAAGGGTAGAATTTTGGGTCCTTTCAGGTTGTAAGTCTCTAAGGTTTAGAGAAAGTTGTAATATCGGCTAGTTGCGGTTGGTTGGATGTAGTCTTCACTGGGTATCTTGTTTGGCGTATCAAGTAGCAAGATTGACAACCGTTTGCGAACGGATGGAAGTCAAGGCTTGGCGAAATAGGGTTCGCATAGCAAGTAGGAAAAGCTCAATTTGGAAGTGTGTGTGTAAAGAACATTTTCAAATATAGTGAAGCAAATCTCCCAGATCAGAAGGGGAGGCCTGGATGTAGTTTGCCATTGGACAGGAGACGAACCAGGATAAAATCTCTTGATCTTCTTTCTCTTTCCCTTATATTTTTACTGTTTTCAAGCATATTAAGTATCTTGCAATTCTTTATCTTGAAAGGTTGAATCTTTGTTAGTAAAGATTGAGTCTTTGATATATGTATAATTGATGTGTACTGTTTGTGATATCAAAGTGTGAATTTGCATTATTCTTGGATAGCTTGTTTACCTAGAAAGCATATTTTTTACAAGATGTTGTTTCTGGTTTTTCTGCTCCAGATAATCGATTATCAAAATCTTTTAATCTATTAAATTTGTCTCAGATAATCGATTGTATTTTCACTTAATCGATTATTACTGAATAATTCTGTGTTTCTTGATTCTCTACGCATAAATTCGAAAAGCGGACATAGTAACCACTTACACCTATTCACCCCCCCTCTAGGTGTTATACTCTGATTGACCGGTACCCTAACACAAGGGACCAAGATCTTTGATTATGTACAAATAATTGAGATGACTTTTAACAATTGAAATTCCACCTTGATCTGTGCCAGCTAAGATTAAATCATCAGCATAAATTAGTAGTATAGTGAATTTTGAACTAGTAGATTTAGTGAATGGAGAATGATCATTTTGTGATTGTGTGTAACTAAGAGAAAATCAAGTTGAGGATTGTTTTTGGTACCATTGTCGACTTGGCTGTTTTAATCCATAAATGGACTTATGTAGTTTGCAAATGTGGTTGTGTTTGTGTCCAATTACTCCAAGAGGGATGGTAATGTAGACTTCTTCATCAAGGTCTCCGTGGAGAAAAGCCTTATTAATATCTAGTCGATGTAGAGTCCATTGTTATGCATAAGCTATTTCTAGAATAAGTCTCAAAGTGGTTAATTTAACCGCTGAAGCAAAAGTATCAAAAAAAATCTAGGCCTTCTGTTTCAGTATAGCCTTTGGCAACTAACCTAGCCTTGTACATTTCAGTGCTATCGTTAGAGTTGAATTTGATCTTATAAACCATTTGGAATTTACAGGAATTTTGTGTTCAGGAAGGTCAACTAAGGTCCATGTGTTGTTAATTTCAAGAACATTGAGCTCATGTTACATTGCCTTAATCCAATGGGGAGATAGAATGGCTTGTTCATAAGTTTTGGGTTCAACATCAATGGTGATGGATAAAGTATGGTGGAGGACCCTAGGAGATAAAGAGTTGTAAGATAACACAATGGATAGAGGACGGTTGATTCTTTTGGATGAAGGGGAAGGGAAAGTAGAATGAGTGAGGATGTTGTGATGAAAGTCTTGTAGATTGGATGGGGGTTGTGTAGTTGTAATTGATCTTCGAAGGTAACTAGGCATGTGAGCTACTCTTGTTGATGTTTTGGTAGGCAAAGGGGGATTATATAAAGATATGGTATTATCAATAGGCAAAGTGGATGATGACTCAATAAGTTCAATATTAGCCACATGAGGTATAGGAAATGAATCATGAGGTAATAATGAAAATGACTGCAGAGATGGAAAAGTGGTTGAAAAAGGAGTTTTTGTAATTGAAGCAAAAGGATAGACATGCTCATAAAAAAATTACATTTCTAGAGACATATAACTCATTGGAGTTTAAATCATAGAGAATATAACCTTTGATACCCTCCTTATAACCTAGAAAAACAGATTTTCTTGCTCTAGGCTGAAATTTGGTTCTATTAGCTAAAATGGTTGATGTAAAAGAAAGACAACCAAAAACTTTGAGGTGATAAAGAGTAGGTAGTTTGATAAAAGGGATCTGATAAGGTGATTTGTGTCATAAAAGTGGTGAATGTATTCTATTTATCAAATGGACAACATGAGTGACAAAAAAATTCCAAAGATTAGGTGGCAAAGAGGCTTGGAAATATAAGGATCTTGCAACATTTAGAATATGTTGGTGTTTCCTCTCAACAACACCATTTTGTTGAGGGATTTCAATGCAAGTCCTTTGATGTAAAATTCCTTTGAAAATATAAAAATCATGCATATGGAACTCACCTCCATTATCACTTCTTATACACTTGAGTTTAGTATTAAATTGTGTTTCTATGTAAGCAATGAATTGAGTTAAATGTTGTCTAGTTTCAGATTTTGCTTTCATGAGAATCACCCAAGTAAACCTAGAAAAATCATCAACAAGTGTAAGGAAAAATCTATGGCCATGTATGGAGGGAACTGAATAAAGATCCCATTGTCAACATGCAACAAGTCAAAAATATTATTTGAATGTGAATCACTTTGACAGTAAGGAAGTTTCTTTTGTCTAGAGAGATGGCAAATATCACAAGGATGTATACTAGAAAATGGAATAAAATGAAACTGTTGAGTGACTACTTTAAACCTAGAAGTTGATATATAACCCAATCTTAAATTCCAAAGAATGGACTGATTTGATGTAGCCATAGCTGCACTTAAACTTGATTTTGCACCTTGTATCACATACAACTCATTGCAAAGTTCAGTTGTACCTATCATTCTCTTGGTAAATGTCTGCACAATAGAACACATTTTGTTATTGACAATAAGATGACACTATTGAGAACTAAGTAATTTAGTGACTGAAATCAAATTAACAGTAAAGGTAGGTACGAAGAGAACATGACTAAGTGTCAAAGTACAACTTAATGAGAGACTTCCTGCCATAGTTATAGTAACTAGGGTTCCATTAGGCAAATTTCCTATGTGAGCGCTATTAGGTTGTGTTGGATTTTTGACTACATCATCATCATGTTCAAGAGGAAAATTGGTGTAGGAAATAACATTGGCAATGGAAACTTTCTGTTGATTTCAAGGGGGAAGCCATGTTTAAAGAAACAAGTATTTATGGTGTGATTATTCTTTCCACAATTTGTGCAAATTCGACTAGCCATTTGATTTCTTCCATGACCTCTGCCCCTACCATGATAGCCTCTTGTTTTAGGCTGATTATAACCCGCATTCCTTGGTTGATCAGAAACAAAGTTGGATTGCACATTTCCACTATAATTACCAAACTGTGAATTCATATTAGCAAGAGCTCTTGAATCCAAAATAGATTCTATTGTGAGAGAATGTTGAAATTGTCGTTCTTGTTGAACTAATAAAGAAAAAGCCTTATAGATGGAAGGAAGTGGTTCCATAAGCATGACTTGAGATTTTACATGGGTAAATTTATCATTTAATCCTTTAAGGAAACGAATTACATAGTCTTGATCCCTGTACTTCTTCATGATTTCCATAGCACCACAAGAGCAAGGAATATTACACTTACATTGTGGCAGGGGTTTGAAATTCTCAAGTTCATCCCACAAACATTTCACGCATTGAAAGGTTGCCTTGCTAAAATTTGTAGAGATCTTCTTGAATCTCTGAGATGCAGAATATGTCCCCTTTAGAAAACCTACCATTGAGATCCTTTCACGCATCTGAAGCTTTGTCAATCTAAAGAATTGACTTTGCTATTGTTTCTGAAATTGATCGTTATATCCATGAAAGAACCGTAGTGTTGCAACACTGCCAAGCTCCATAAAGAGGTTTTGAACTTGCTGGAATTCTCAGTGTCCCATCGATAAATCCACTTTTATTCTTGGAGAGCAAAGTCAATCTCATTGTAACACCCCAAATTTATCCTCCATGAAATTAGGTAACAGTCCTGAGGAATGGGGCATACTGCTAGATTCTCGATTGAGCGAGAGGATCAGTGTTTTGAAATTGGAAATTATGGGAGTCTCGCCCAAGCGAGGAATGGGTCGCTTGAGCGAGAGAAATCCTGTTGAGACTGTGAGATTCTCGCCTGAGCGAGAATCCCTCGCTTGAGCGAGAGCGTCATATCTGAAATTTTAAAAATGCGGGATTTTCTCGCCTGAGCGAAAATGGGCTCGCTTGAGCGAGAACCCGACGACTCTTCTTTAAAATAGAAACCCCAAACACATTTTAGGGTTAGAACTTTGAAGAGAAGATAGAAAGGAGAGCTTTTCAAGAGCAAAGAGCCTTAGGAATCATCTTAGAGCTTGAGAAGAGGTAAACCTCTTGCTTCTAATTCTTCTTCTTCCTCTCTAACTTGTTTTGGGTATGTTGGACCTCTTCTCAAAGTACGAGAAACCATTGAAACTCATCCTTTAGAGTTATGGTTCGTTTTATGTTGTTTTTCTCTTGTAAAATCTTGATTTAGAGTTGGTATTTGATGAATGGAAATGTTTTGTGGGTTATTCATGAAAACCCCAAAAACCCCCAAAATGAGAATATGAGTAAAAAGGGAAATGAATGAAATGTTAAATGTGGATGATGAGTTTGTGCTTTGACGTTGATATATGAGATGAACATGTATGTTTAGATGTTGGAAACTTGTATTGAAGTAATTTTGGAAATCTTGAAAATATGTGAATCCCTTGTATGTTTGATGATAAAATACGAGTTGTTTATGTGTTATTATGAATAAATGACGGACATTTTTGTTATTGGTGGAAATGAGGAAAGATCCTAAGGTTGGAGGAAATCGCGGAGTAGACTTTTATAGTTACTCGGAACCGATCCCCAACACTCACCAATGTAAGGGATAAGTGTCTCTAAATCATACTCGTTGATGTGAATGAGGTATGTGAAAGAGGTAATGTGTTTGTAAGAATACTATTATTACCCTACCCGAAGAGGTGGTGGTTTATTGTTGATTTCCCTAACCGAAGAGGTAGTGGACTATTATTGTTGTCCTAACCGAAGAGGTAGTGGACTATTATTGTTGTCCTACCCGTAGAGGTAGTGGACTATTATTGTTGTCCTACCCGGAGAGGTAGTGGACTATTCTTATTGTCCTACCCGGAGAGGTAGGGGATTATTATTGTTGTCCTACCTAGAGTGGTAGTGGATTATTGTTGTTGTCCTACCCGGAGTGGTAGCGGATTATTGGGAACTAGACCTGCCCGATGTGGTATGGAGGACAAACTAGACCTGCCCAATGTGGTATGGATAATGAACTAGACCTGCCCGATGTGGTATGAAGGATGAACTATACCTACCCGATGTGGTATGGATAATGAACTAGACCTGCCCGATGTGGTATGGAGGATGAACTAGACCTGCCCGATGTGGTATGGAGGATGAACTAGACCTGTCCGATGTGGTATGAAGGATGAACTAGACCTGCCCGATGTGGTATGGATAATGAACTAGACCTGCCCAATGTGGTATGGATAATGAACTAAACCTGCCCGATATGGTATGGAGGATGAACTAGACCTGCCCGATGTGGTATGGATAATGAACTAGACCTGCCCGATGTGGTATGGAGAATGAACTAGACCTGCCCAATGTGGTATGGAGGATAAACTAGACCTGCCCGATGTGGTATGGGGAATGAACTAGACCTACCCGATGTGGTATGAGGGATAAACTAGACCTGCCCAACGTGGTATGCAGATGTAACTGGACCTACCCGATGTGGTAGAGGATTATCTTTGTGAAAGAACTCGGGGAATACGATTAAGGGTGAATACAACATATGAGAAACGAGGATGTTAAGAATGGAAGTCATATGCATGCTATAGGATATATATTATGGGATATATATACTATAGGGTGAATATGAACGCTGAAAATAAGTATGTTAAGAATGAAAGTAATATACATGCTATAGGACATATATTATGAGATATATGTTCTATAGGGTGGATATGAATAATGAGAAGAATGAGGCTTCCAATGAACGTAATATGCATGCTATAGAATATATATTATGGGATATATATGATATAGGATGAATATGTATAACGTGGAAATGAACGAAAGAAGATATGAATGTTTACATTTCCGTATTTGTGGTTATAATTTATATTAGTGTTTAATCGTATTTGAAATGTGGATTATCATGTAATGTTAGTTTTTGAACTAATGACTTACTCCCTTGTTTTGTGTGTTGTTTATGATAATCCCATTGTAGGTAAATGAAGGATTTGAGGAGGAAGCTCACCTAGGAAGCTTATGTGTTTATTATCTTGATTGTCTTTATTGCTGCTTTGACATTGTAGTTGATTTGGTAACATTTTGGGATGAATGTAAATCTGATTAGGACAATACTCAGACATGTAGTTATGGAGGTTATAACTTTTGGAAAACCCATAACTGTTGTGTGGGGTAATTACTCATTGAATGAATTATGTTTTTCTGCAATATAAATGGTATGATAATATGAAAGGCGTAAAGAGTATTTTCAAAGAATGATTCATGAGGGTTTTAAGTAAGATGATGAATGTATGTAAGGGAGGATTAAAATAAATGAAAAAATTTCAAGGGTAGAATTTGGGTCCTTACACTCATAGACCTTGACCATGAATGATAATTTTTCCCATCCAAATGGGGAGAAACAAGAACCAAGGAAGGATTTTCGTTTGGATGTAGATAAAAAGGATTTGCTGCATTGGTTAAGAAATCTGAGTAATCTTCCATGGTTATGAAGAGGAAAAGTTAATTAGGATCTGAATGTAGGAGAGGAAGAAGAAAAATAATTCAATTGAACCAGAGCTATAACCTCATATACCATCTAAGAAACCAGAGATGAAAATAATGGATTGAAATTGTATTTGGTTTTTTGCATTATCATAAGTGAGCTAAGCTCTAATAAATAGTTACAGACCTAAGCATAAAGAGAAAAATGAGGATGTTTGTTCCTAACTCCCTACCAAAACAGAATCATAGGTATCAATGCTATTAAAACAGAATCCTAAATATCAATAAATTAGCTATTAAAACAAAATCATAGCTATCAATAAATTAGATCCCCATATTTCAGCTAATTTACAACTCATGCATTATCTATTCTCATACTTTGTCCCAAATTTACAACCTAGTAAAATGCATTTCATTGCTCTAGGGTCAATTTTTGTTTTATGGTTACTTAGAGTGCAAGCAAAGAAAATAATCCTAAACAATTCCAACTCATTAATGTCAGGTTCTTTGTTATGTAAGAGGGTAAAAGGTGACTTATTTTCAATACAAGACTAGGCAACCTATTGATTAGATGTGTGGCATGTGTAACAACTATTTTCAATTATATTGTCCACATTGGAAGTAACTTGCTTAGATGACTTTGGATTTCTTTGAGTATGTACAAGCCATTCAATGCTTCAACATGTTCAACCATCTTTGACGTCACCTTAGGTTGTCATATCCTGTCAAGACATCTTAAAACCTTATTAGTCAATTCACCTTTGGCAAAAAAATTATCTAATGCAACTAGATGGTTAACAATGTGAGTAAATCGCTTTTGCATATCACTAATAGATTCATTTGGAAACATGCAAAATAACTCGTATTCATGTGTTAATGCATTCAATCTAGCTCGCTTGACCTCACTAGTGCCCTCATGGGTTACTTGTAAATTATTCCACATTTCCTTGGCACTACTACATTGTGAAACCCAAATTATGATGTACTTTTCGTTTCTCAGCATCCGTCCACAAGCTCTTAGGCTTTTCTTTGATTTCACCTTCCACTAGGTGTAGTGGAGTATAAGGGCCATTTTGTACGACATCCCAAATATTTGTATCAATAGCCTCGATGAAAATTCTCACTCTGGCTTTCCAGTAGGCGTACCCCTCGCCACTAAGCAATATATACAAGGAAAAGTCGGTTGCTTGAAAACAAGCAATTCCATGTTAGTTAATTAACTAACTACCTAACTAACGGCTATATGGCTATATTATAAATACATCTTAACAAATACATCCCAATGGAACTTCCATAAGATGACTACATAAAAGATATAAATAACAGCCTAAATGTGAAGTATATGTGGATGAGCAGTTGTAAGAAATTATGGTCGAGATGTGGCACGACCTGACGGTAGAGGTGTCAAAATGGGCGGACCCGACCAAGCCGGCCCGCCAAAGCCCAAAAATTTATAGGGCTTGAGTATCATATTAGGTACTTTTCATTGAATCTAAGCTTTTTAGCTCGGACCGTCCGAACTATATTAAAATCGGGCTCGGGCCGAGCTTACCCAGGCGGGTTCAGGCTACCTGTTTTTCCATATTTATTTTTATTTTTTTTGGACCTTTGGCTTGATAATTAGCCTTGAGTGAGAATTATTTTACAAAAATAACTCATAATAAAAAAATAGATAATATATATGATTAGGGGTGACAAAATTATCCACAATCTATAATGCATCAAAGTTAAATTCATCCAAATCCATCCGTTAGAGCTAATGGATTTAAATGGATATAATCCAATGGATAGTTTTGATAATGGATGGATTAAAATTCATCCATTATATCCAATGGATATCCATTTGGATGGATATCCAATCCATCCAAAAAAATAAAAATAAAAATATTTGTTTTCTCAAAAACACAAATGCAAACTCCTTTCTAACAAAATGATTACTTCAAAAGTTGCATTACCCTTTCAAACAAAAGCATTCATTCAACAAAAGTTAACTTTCTTCATCTATGGAAGTTTCCTTTTCCAATATCTTCATTTCTTCTCATCTTCATTAAATGTTTCATTTTCCCCAATGATTTATTTTAATTTTGATTTTCCTTCAAGATTGATTTATATATCTTTTGATTCTTTTCTATATTTAAAACCCTAACTTTTGTTTTTGGGAATTTAAAATATAGGTATTGGAATTCATGCATGAATGACATTTAAAAATATGCTTTAATTTTGATGAGAATATGGTTTAATTTTGTGGATTGGTGCTAGCTAGAAGTTTATTGGTCATTTGCTTTAGGCATAAAATCTATTTTTTACTTAGTCTTCACATAATTGCATTGAATGTTTAAGATTTCTTGTCAATTTTATTTTCTTTTGTATTCCCTTCAATTGAATATTTTAACTATCTATAAATCGTATAATTTAACTTTGGTAAATATAATTTATGTTTATAACCAACAAAAAAAACATGAATAATGAGATAAATAAAAAAATTAATCTATGAATTTCATGATATACGTCAAATTTTTCTAATAAAACTAACCTGAACTTCAATTGAAGGTTTTAAGACTATAAGTTTAAGCTTAACCACATGCTTTACCATTAAAAGCTTAAAAGTTAATTTTTAAGTTTATTAGTCCTTTAAGTTTTAGGAAAAAAACTTCAAAACTTCACTTTTTTAAAAGCACTTTTTAAAAATGTAAAGTCACATATTGGATATTCATCCATCCAAATCCATGAAAATGGAGTCATGGATGAATTAGATGGATTGTAATCCATTGGATATGAATGAATTGGATGACTAAAAATATAGTTTAAATAGATTTATATGGATTATTGAATGACTTTTCATCCATCCATTTTCATCCAAATCCAAACTCATCCAAATTCATCCATTTGTCACCCTTAGATATTATGTTATAAATTACAATTATTTTATTAAATTAAACATGATCATACTTTTCTTATTTTATATAGTATTATTTTAAGCACAATAACAAAATAATGTATCAAATCAAATAAGAAGATGTTAAACTATATAAATATAATTTTTCCTTTCTTAATTATGTATTTAATTAGATTTAACTTCTACAAAAAAAAATAACTTTTAAAAAAAACTAAAAGACAACATAATTGTTTACAATATAAAATTTAACACAACCAAATTTAACATAATAGTTCACAATGAAAGTGTTGAAAGAGATCCATTGAGTCTAACAAAAAGTAAAGAATAATGATCACATATTGTGACGGTGGTTGTACTTTGACATATAAAGTTCAATAAGAACTTGAGTCTATACTACCATTGAAAAGGGATTCATTGACTCTAAGAGTAAGTTTTTTAAACTTACTCCACATCTTAGCCATCAATTCTAGGGAAATCCAATGGTTGAATTAGTGGGTAGATCTAAAACATTAGATTTCCCTAGAATTTATGTCTAAGATTAGGAGTAAGTTTAAAAAACTTACTCTTGGAGTAAATGGATCTCCACCCACTACCATTACTATAAACCAAAATGATGTTATTCTTTATAGTGCCTAGAGATTTATATATTAAAATGAAGTTACAAATTATATTGTGATAGAGAGTGATAGTTGAATAGAAATAAAAGATTTAATAAATGAGTTATGTTAAAATTCACTTACATGGACTTGACATCAAATTTAACTCAAACACAAGATATTAGATCTTTAAGTTTGGTTGCATTAGGCATATCAAATGTGTTAGAAAGTTATACATTAATATACATAAATCATATCCAAACTTTTTAGCAGATTAGGCCGAACCTGATATGGGCTAGCACGAGATTGTCCAAGTAGCCTGTTTTGACAGCTCTATTTGGTCGTGGAGTATGCTGTGAGTTGACGAAATAAAGAAATAAAAGGGCATGGGCGTGGCATAAGACACATGACCCGTGTTGGGTTTTCAAGCATGATCATGTCATGCGACACATGACTCTATTAATGGAGAAGCAAGTACCACAAAAGTACAAAGGAAAAATAATATGATAATACATTTTTATCCTTTTTGTATATAATGGAATAACAATTTTGCAATTGAAAATACAAAAAAAATGTGGTATTTGCCTCTCCATTAATGGAGAGGACCCTTACTCATTTTTATATAGGCTAAACTTAGGTGCAATATCATAGGTACTAGTGGTACTATACCCAATCATATTTTAACAACTCATCATTCACCTACTAATTCATCTAATAGAGAGTGTTAACTTTACGTGTTATTCTCCATCCAATTAACTTTCTTTTTTACTACACTAATTAGTTTAAAAATTCTGTGTTTCTATTGCTCTACTTAACAGAACCGCATTATAACTTCATTACTCTTATTTAATCACTCTTACCAGAGACACAAACACAATTTAAAAAATAATAACAATTGAAGATTTAAATCCACATTCTAGAGAGAGAAACAACCATTTAAGTATGAATTGAAACCTTTCTTCTCCAACTTTCTCTCTCTAAAATGTCAAACCTGTATTTTCTCTCTCCGTGCTGGAGCATTTGAACGTGACGGTGAAAGAGTGCGCACATGTTTTAGATCGGAGATGGAAGAGTTTTTCGCAGCAGTGGAGCAGAGGAGATTGCGGTCACGCCATTGACGGTGTGGTTTAAAAAGGGAAGAGCTCGGTGTGGAGACGCGCGATGAGGCTGAGTTTGGATGCGGATGAGTTCATGAACTTGCTCCATGGTTCAAATCCGGTGAAGGTTAATTGGATGGAGAAGAACACATTGAATTAACACCCTTAAAACTATTTATTATGTAATTGGTAGATGTGAGTCAATAACACTGTTAGTGGTTATAAATAGCACAATGATCGGTAGATGTGAAAAAAGATCTAGCTACTCACTAATGCTTTTATAAAGAAATTAAGAATTTAATATTTATGCATTATTTATTTAGATGTGTATTATTTATTTAAGAATCAATAATGTTTAAAGTATGAATGATAAATAAGGCATTAGCAATACAACAAACTTTGCGAGTGAATAAGTACTAAACTCTTAAATTAAAATATATTTTTCTCCTATATATTGTTATATTAAATATGCCATAACAAAGGGACTCGATTAATAACATAACTTTTATAACATATTATCATTTAATATTCATAAATAAATGAAAAAGGTAAACTAATGAACATTCCCTCTACACATATGTGTAATATTTTACAGTCGTTAAAAAATAAAAGAAACGCAATGGATAAGATATTTTCAGAAAAAAAAATGAAAAAATGGATTTGGGCTCTGGGTGAGAGATTAAAAAGATTGAAACCACATTATTTCGACTATTGTTCTGGTTTATTAATGAGATTTAATCTGTTGATTATATACAAAGGGGTTGGGATTTTAAAATTCAATGAAATTTAATCTCATGACAGTATTTTAATGAGCTATGGACTGATTAATGCCATGGTACCCATTTTAGAATATGAATTTGAATTAACAAACTAACAATTCCTAATATTATTTGAATAAAATTACAACTAATAACTATATTTTGTAGGTTAAGGATAACATAATTAAGGAAATAAATAAATATGTACAAAATCTTTAAATTGTTATAAAATCTCCTAATTGATACCATCCTGCAAAATAATAATAGACAATAGGATCAAATTTTCTAATAATAAAATGAATATACTAATATTACAACATTCCCCTATCAAATTTTGGGCTCATTTCCTATGTGGAGAAAGACGTTAAAAACACATTTGTACCATTTAACCTAATGGAGAAGGTTCATATTAAAGGTTAGATTTGCCACTACGTCTTTGTTCACTGTTGGATTGGGTAGAAATTTGTGCAGCAGGTTCACAACATCCGATACTTAATTCTGCATAGTTGAATCAGTCATAAGTCATATGAGGTGGGAGAAATCGAACAATTACAGTAACTGATTTTATGGTTTTCCTACTAATCTTAGTTCTTTTTTTCTAGCTTGTTGATTTGTTGTTTACCCTATTGATCATAACTAAGCTTGATTGACTGACTTGTACATTTGCATTTTACTTTGTCATATTGGGAAGATTTCAACGTTAAAACCTTGGTGTGGCCTGTGTTACTATTCCTCACAAATTCTCGTAATTAAGTTGGGGAAACTATATCTGTTACATATACTCCTCCATGAAGTTTGTCATTATTATTGTACTGAATTTCCCATTACCCCGCAAGATGGTGAGTTGATATCTATCATCCACAACTTGCAAGTAAGATCTTGAAATCGCTCTATTGGAAGCTCCTTAATGAGTAAGTCTACCAATTGAAGTCACGTACTATGTGCAAATAAGATCACATTCTAGTTTCTGTTAAATAAAGTGTTTGTCTATTTCTATGTGCTTTGTTTTATCGCATTAGACTGGATTCTAAGCAATACTAATAGTAGACATATTATTACAGAAAAGTCATAGGAGTTTCATACTTTATTTTCAAATCTTCCATTATGATACTCATCCGTAATAGTTCATAAACCCCATAAGCAATAACTCTAAATTCTATACTTATCTTGCTAATACCTTCTACTTCTCACTCCTTATTAGAGAATGAAAAATAGAGTAGTAGTTGTAAACGTAACAACTATCACTTGTTGTTAGTTCCTTCACTTAGTTTGTTGGAATGAGTAATTTGTTGTGCACGTTACCTCATATTATAACTTCTTTAGCTAGCTTTATAAATGTAACACCTCAATTTTATTAGTCGTTAATATCTTGGTCTATACTAATATTTTATTAATTTACCTCTATGTCTAGTAGCCTATATTAATAAAATTAAGTTATATGAACCATTAAGCATTAAGTATACCTTTATATATGTCTAGTAGTCTATACCAACAAGTTTGAGAGTTATAAAATTACAAAATTAATTCCACATCTAGATATGAATAACGTAAAACACATGCAATCGCAAGTTGAAACTATTTTATGCCTATATAATATATCAATTGTTGAGTTATGCAAGTTCAGAATTAGGCAAATATGATATGAAGCATTCTATTCAACAATCATGTCATAAGATGATCAAACTTAAAGCAAACATTAAGCACATGCAAGAACACGAAATAATCAAAACTCCATGAATTTAATATAGATAAATCAATATGTATACATCAAGTTTGTATTACATTCAATCCCAATAAGGGAGTACTTACCTACTCATGTTCACACAATATAAGTAAGATATGTCTAATACACAAGTCATGGGATGTTGGATCCACTCACAAATGAGCATAAATTAACTCCTATAATGCTTATACTTAGTTCCCACGATGTAAGTGAGCTAAACTCCCTAAAAACTTTGGAAATAAATATTACAATTCGAGAATCTATCAAGTGTGTCCTCTTTGGTTCGAGTTGGTAGTTTTTAAATAGTGCCTTAATTTTGGCTTCGGCGCTTAGCACACCGCTTGTGCGTTGAGCACAAACCACCAGCTGGCTAGGCGTCACATTTCAATGCACTAACTTGTGCTGAGCGCCACTTCCACGCTGAGCACACCAGCCATTACGCTAAGTGCAACTCCGTGCGCTGAGTGTATGAGTTAAAGAGACTAAGCTTTTTATTTCTTCAATTCATGTGTTCGTCGCAGAAGTTGTGCTGAGCTTGGGTCTTCCTTTGTTGAGCATGTTCATGGCTTTGGTGCTGAGGGTGGAGTGAGCTCAGATGCTTTGCAATCCACTCACTGTGATCCTTGCGCTGAGCCTGACTGAGTTTTGCCCGAAAACCTAGCTTCTTTTTTATCATTCGTTCATACTAAGCCTATAAAATACTCCAGAGATGATATTTGGTCGTTTAAACAAATTTTAATCATGTATCAGTACAATATCATCCATTTGAATTGATTAAGTAGTTAAAGTGTTGTAAAAAGTGTATAATATATGATCAATTTAACATTTAACAATATGTACGAATACCCAATAAGTTTTAAGTATAAATATATATTTTTATATTTCGAAAAATCAATATATATATATATAATTATTATTAGGTGAATAATAAAATTTATGTAAAATTTAAATATATCATTATATTTTAATAAGTAAAATTCATGATAAAATAATAATAAGATAAATAATATAATTATAAAATATTAAAAAAATATAATATATATAAATATTTAATTAAGAAATAAATCATACCACAAGGTGTGTACCATAATATATGTTCTCATCCGTAATCTATTTTTGTGAGTACCTTTTGTGAGTATTTTTGCCATTCGTGGATGAAACTAATAGAACAACTGAAATAAAACAAATAGAGATATAGAAGAAGATCATCCACAAAAGAAGAAAGGGATGAAAATTCCTCCAACCTTTCTTGCATCTCCAAAGCAGAAGTAAAACCTAATTGTAATGTAAAACTAAACTATGTAAAAAGATGGTTAAGATGTAAAATGTTTCAAAATGAGGTTTTATGTATAAATATTAAAAATTAGATCTAATCCCATAAAAGAATAAAATTTGTTTCTGGAAATAGTTCCGAGGAAGTGTTGATAATTGGGAACGTGGTTGAGCCTTGTTTCTCTTGAATATATACTCTTTTTTATTAGTTTTTGGATTTCTTTTAAGCCCAATTTTACATCATCTCCTCTTTTAGTTTCATTTCTTTCTCTATTGGGCTTTTTATTGGTAAACCTGCAGAAAGTATCCACACTTAACTTGAACTAAGAATATATATAATAAAAATGGAATTATAATCCTAAATAAGCTAAGAACAACATGAAAAAGAAAAACTAAATATGCTACAAATTACAAACTCAACTTAGATACTGACTATGATGATAATGATTACCCAATTCCAATAAGTGGTTCAGAATACATGATATATGCTCATTAATGGCTGTTGTAAAATTTAATATGAATGGTTGTAATAAATATTTAAAATGTTTTTTAAGTTTATATTAGGGAGAGTCATTAGACTATGGATATAATGTTGTCATACAAAGTTATCTTAGAGGATGTTCTTATGGTATGGAGAGATATGGTCTGGATGGGTTGTGGTCGGGTATGAAGTCTCCTAAATGTTGTTTGAGATCTGCCTAGGAGCGTCTGGGAATGTACTTGAAAAGGTTCTCCAACCCTCCAGACAATATACGAGAGGTAAGAGAATAGAGAGAATATAGAACACAATAGTAAGTCAGAGAGATTTAGGATTAAGAGTATCTTCCTTATGTGGGGAGTCCCCTATTTATTATGGAGATGCATAGAATATTCCCTAGCATATGTTGTTCGTATAGCCAACCATCTGGTCCTGTCGGGCCTGTTCTAGACAAACATGGGTTGCTCTACCTCCGTTGGAAGGATCTAGCATATCCTTACTATGTGGATACTTGACTTACAGCCTATGATAGGTCGAGTAGTTGTATTATAGGTATGCTTCTATCGCCTAGCAGAAAGTGGGTGCAGTGTGCAGGTGGCATGCGACTTGTGGCAGAGGTCTGTGTTGTTCAGACGACATGACAATCCTATATAAGCAACATTGTAGATGGATGGCAGAAGTAGTCCATGTATTGTCGTTTGCATAATGTCCAATCAACGATGTATCTTATGGATTGCTCGGTTGTTCAGACAAGGACAAAAAAATGTTTGGAATTGACCTATCTTGTTTGATATTTAGCCAACACCTGGCGATTTGTTCTGGTCATGACATGTCTTCTAGATCGATATGGAACAGTTTCCCCCAATCTATTGGTCTGGTCAGAAGTCAGACATTCTAGTAATCATTATATTGAGGGATCTGTCGGGTCAGTAGTCGAACACTCTTGTGAAGTCTAAGAAGTGGGTTGGATGCCCTAATCTGGACAACAATCTGGGCATTGGATGATCTTCCATGGTAATTGTCGCTACCACATTTTCATGGGTACGACGGGAAATGTGCAAATAAATGCAATGGAGTCGCCATCAATGTTTTTTAGAGGGAAAACATGAAAAACCAATTTTTTTAAATAAAAAGGATTTGGTCTGCTCACACAGAAAAATTAAGTTCGGGAGTCGGTTATGGATGAGGAAGGTGTCAGGCACCTCATACCGCCCGTTATAAAAAAACGGTACCTAGATTAATCATGTGGATATTTATTCAAAACATTAATTTTACCCTCACATTATTAAGGAAAAAAAAGAAATACCAAAAAAAACATTTTTTTTATTTTTTGTGTGCCTGACAAGGAAAACCTGCTCCTACGTATCTCTAGCTACAATAGAGAAATCAAGGCTACGTAGTTCTTTCAGAAAAAAATTGATTGGTTGTTATATATATTTTTTTATATTTTTTTTAAACAAATAACAAGGTCGAGTAACGCGACAGGGCACGAGTCCCATAGTGCATCATCTTCTCTTGTCTTTATTAAATTATGTTTTGAAAATAATCAAATTGAGGTAACGCGACAGGGAACGAGTCTCATAGTGCACCATCTCTCCTTGATTTATTTAAGTTTAGAAAAAAAATATCAATTCGAGATAACGCGACAGGGAACGAGTCCCATAATGCATATCTCTCATTGATTTATTTATGTTTAGAAAAAATGTCAATTTGAGATAACGCGACAGGGAACGAGTCCCATAGTGCATATCTCTCGTTGATTTATTTATGTTTAGAAAAAAATATCAATTCGAGATAACGCGACAGGGAACGAGTCCCATAGTGCATATCTCTCCTTGATTTATTTATGTTTAGAAAAAATGTCAATTTGAGATAACGCGACAGGGAACGAGTCCCATAGTGCATATCTCTCCTTGATTTATTTAAGTTTAGAAAAAAAATATCAATTCGAGATAACGCGACAGGGAACGAGTCCCATAGTGCATATTTCTCCTTGATTTATTTATGTTTAGGAAAAAATATCAATTCGAGATAACGCGACAGGGAACGAGTCTCATAGTGCATATCTCTCCTTGATTTATTTATGTTTAGAAAAAATGTCAATTTGAGATAACGCGACAGGGAACGAGTCCCATAGTGCATATCTCTCGTTGATTTGTTTATGTTTAGAAAAAATATCAATTTAAGATAACGCGACAGGGAACGAGTCCCATAGTGCATATCTCTCCTTAATTTATTCAAAACATTCAATTGCAATTTTTATTTATTTATGGTTATTGTTGTTTCCATATTAATTTTTTTAATACAAAGGTTAGTAATAAAACATAAAACAAAATAAATAAATAAAAACAGCAAAAATAAAAATATTAAAAAAAACAGAAAAAATAAAAAAAAACAATAATAAAAAAACAGAATATAATAATAATAAAAATTAAATAAAAAAAAAAAGAAAATAAATAGAAAAGGATGGGGAATTGGTTTAGGGATTTTAGGGTAAAATTGATTTGGGGGTTTAGGTTAAAATTGATTTGGGGATTTAGGTTAAAATTGATTTGGGGTTTAAGGGTAAAATAGATTTAGGGTTTTAGAGTAAAATAAATTTAGGGTTTTTGGTTAAAATTGATTTGGGGGTTTAGGTTAAAACAAATTTAGGGTTTTAGAGTAAAATAAATTTAGGGTTTTTTTGTTAAAATTGATTTGGGGGTTTAGGTTAAAATAAATTTAGGGTTTTAGAGTAAAATAAATTTAGGGTTTTTAGTTAAAATTGATTTGGGGGTTTAAGTTAAAATAAATTTAGGTTGTGGTTGCCATGAGGCCACACTATTACTTTTGGCCGGAAAAAGTGGCGGTGACAACCATGGTAGCGGCGGCAGTGGCGGTAACACTCACAATTATAAATATCAAGTAAATGGAAATATATTTACATTCAACTCAGAAAACAACAACCACGTAACTATACAATAAAGAGAATAAACAAAGAAAGAAATAAAAATTAAGGAAAAAAAATGGAGAAGATGAACCTCTTGGTTTGAGAGAGATGAAGTGTAATGGTGATATCTCTTTACCTCCTTCTTCTTCTCCTCTTCCTTCTCCCTTTCTTTTTCTTTCTCTTTTTTTCTTTTTTTCCTTCTTTCTCCTCTTTCTTTCTTTTTCTCCTTCTTCTTTCCTTCTTTTTTTTCTTTTCTCTCTTCTCTGTCTTCGCTGCCTTCTCCCCCCTTTTTCTTTCTTCTAAGTCTTTATATATTTAGGGGTAGGAATGGGGTTAGGTTTAGGGTTTTAGGAAAAAGTTGATGGGCCATCCTAGGCCCAATTACCATATACCCAAAATCCTACACCCCAAACTTCTTAATTTTATTATTTTTATTACTTCTAAAAAAACTAAATTACCCCGGTCAAAATTGAGTGTTTACAGTTGCCCTTCTTTACTTGTTTCTTACTAGATAACAGAAGTAACGAAAGTTATTCAAGTTATCACAGTGAGAAAGAAGTGAAGATAAAAAAAAACTAAATTTTGATTGGGAAGTACACGAGGTTGAAGAACCTCTAACATACACCAAATGAACACGCTCGAACTTAATGGTAAACGAGTGTCACGTATGCTGCTTCTTGCTATTAATAATGAAACCACTAGAGGGTTAAAAATCGGACCAAATAGGTCGAGGGTGCAACAAGAGACCACTGGGGGTCCGGGTGCAATGAGGACCACGGGAACGCACGGATAGCGAGGAACTCTAGGTCAAAAGATTAAATAAGACCACGGAAGGGTCGAGGGCACAACACGAGACCACTAGGGGGTCTGGGTGCAAGTAGGACTACGGGAACGCACGAATAGCGAGGAACTCTAGGTCAAAAGATTAAATAAGACCACGGAAGGGTCGAGGGCACAACACGAGACCACTGGGGGGTTTGGGTGCAAGGAGAACCACGGGAACGCACGGATAGCGAGGAACTCTAGGTCAAAAGATTAAATAAGACCACGGAAGGGTCGAGGGCACAACACGAGACCACTGGAGGGTCTGGGTGCAAGGAGGACCACGGGAACGCACGGATAGCGAGGAACTCTAGGTCAAAAGATTAAATAAGACCACGGAAGGGTCGAGGGCACAACACGAGACCACTGGAGGGTCTGGGTGCAAGGAGGACCACGGGAACGCACGGATAGCGAGGAACTCTGGGTCAAAAGATTAAATAAGACCACGGAAGGGTCGAGGGCACAACACGAGACCACTGGGGGGTCTGGGTGCAAGGAGGACCACGGGAACGCACGGATAGCGAGGAACTCTGGATCAAAAGATTAAATAAGACCACGGAAGGGTCGAGGGCACAACACGAGACCACTGGGGGGTCTGGGTGCAAGGAGAACCACGGGAACGCACGGATAGCGAGGAACTCTGGGTCAAAAGATTAAATAAGACCACGGAAGGGTCGAGGGCACAACACGAGACCACTGGGGGTCTGGGTGCAAGGAGGACCACGGGAACGCACGGATAGCGAGGAACTCTGGGTCAAAAGATTAAATAAGACCACGGAAGGGTCGAGGGCACAACACGAGACCACTAGGGGGTCAAACTATGGCCATGCATGCATATGATGGCGTGAATGCAAATGATGCATGAATAATGCGAAGATGTTTGTGAAGATGCATGTATAATGTGTTACACATATGCAAAATACTTATTTATCATTGTGATGTTCGAAGAATATGAAACCATAGCACATCCTCGGCAGACAACTATTAATTCGGCCAAGATAAATCACATTTTCATTCTTCCCCTTTTTCTTTGAACCACATGATCTATCTAGGGTATTCTCCCTATTGTCTTAATATAACATTCATTCATTCGTCGACATACGCACCATGTTTAAGTCTTAATGAGTTTTATTTATCCTAAACCATTAATGAAACATATTATCATTAAAATCACGGATGCATGCTATATTTGTATAATTTTATTATCAACTAATAAAAACATATGAATCTCTCAAAGATTGAAAAAATAAAAAAATATAGGATAAAGTAGAAAACAAGACAAGAGAGCTTCTAGAAATTGAGCTACCTCTTTAACTTTAACTTTAACTTTAACTTGCATGAATATCTCTTACATTAAAATTGAAGTTAGAAGGTGGATCTATCATACAACTAATATGATACATTGGACTTTCTATCCAATTGATTAAATTTCATATTTGTGTTCAATTGAGACAACTTCTACTGCTAGTGTTGTGAAACCATAAACTCAACTAAACTCGTTACACTCATTCATTGACAATTCATTCATTTATTCATGAACACCTAAGAATAGGTCTAAAGTCTAATTATTATAATTTTAGCAGTCTTTCAATCTTTGAGTTCACCTCTCAGTTCTTCTTCATAGGTATCAATGAAGATGCAAGTAAATGATCATCAAACTGACATGAATAAACACATTAATAACTTAATCTTAAACTAAATGAAATAAAAAATGAAGACTCATTTATTTGTTGCCAAAGTGTATAATCCTATTCTAGAAACAAAAGGAACTACCCGATCTTGTTTAGAACACATGATCTATTTATGGAGAGATAGGGATGAGAAAGAAAATAAGCTAAAATCTATTTTATCTCTCTTTTATGAATTATGGCCAGAATAATTCTGTTGTGTACTCTCTTTATGCATTTTTATATTTTTCAATATCTAATCTTTGTAAAATTAGATCTCAGATTTATCTTTAATTTGTTAATATAATTTATCAAATTCGATCAGATTAAATCCAAATTAAATATCACATTATCTTCATTTTATTTTATTCTCTACCAAGCGGGTCACCATCATGAAATCATATTTTCATTATTGATTTTTATCTAAAATTATTTTAATTAAATATGAACAAAATAGAAAATAACTCACATTTAACATAAACTAAGTGCTAATGCAACAAAAATTAATTAAAATAATATTTTAGATATGAATTTGCATATAAAATAAAGACTGAATATAATATTTTCACATATATCATTCACCATTTAAACATAAATAATAAGAGAGTTACAGTGACATTGCCTAATTGTAACTAGTGATGAATACCTAATTTAACCGAAATAAAATTATTATTATTTTTATTTTTATTTGATATGTGACTTTTCAATTTTAATTAACAGTGAATCACAAGTCACTTTTACGTTTTAAAATTTGGTTAACAATCTCATTAGAAACAAAAGCTAATTGAACAAAACAAACCAGGTAAATTGCAATCTATTTCCCCAATTTAAGGTCTTGGAAGTTGTAACTTAATTGAGAGATTGTTTTAGGAGGGAGGTACAAAAATTAAATAAAATATGTGGGTCACAGTAAAATAAATTAAAAATTTATGATGTAATACTAAAAATGTATGATGGAATTTGTCTTCCCATAAGGTTTACCATATAACATGGTTAATATAATGTTAAAATGTATTGTTTCCCCTCAATCAAATGTAATTGCACAAAAATAAAATCTAACATTAGAAACATAATGTTAAAATGAATTATTCCCCTCAATCAAATCTAATCGCACAAAATAAATGCACAAGAAAAACATAAATTGTAAAAAAAACAAACAAAAACAAAATAGAGACATTTCTCTATCAATGAGGTCATAGTGCACAAGATTGTACGTTAATCTAGAAGTTATATTAGCAAGGGATTTAGTAATGCATCAAAATAAAATGCTGTAAAACTCATCCATAGGTATTAGTAACCATGAAATTAGTCGGTCACACAAATTGTGATGAAAATACTCATGTTAATAATAATGCATTTGATCATGTAAATAGTTATACAATTTGTCATGCAAGTTACATTGAAAACTTCAACAAAAATAAATGAAGAGAGGTTTAAAAAGGATAAGACTTAAGAGAAAAATTTCCCTAGAGACTAATACAAAACATCACTTTTAAAGACATCCAATAGAATATTGACGACTTATTAAAAACTAAATTAATTAAACGTTAGTATGAAATTAATAAATAAAAATTAATATTAATTATAATTCATGATGTTCTCCCCACTAACCTCTTCATTCTCTCTTAAAGTTTCCATTCTTTTGCATCTTCTTTATGCGGTTTCTTTTCTACAGTTTCAAAGAAATTGAGAGAAAAAGATGAAGAAATTCAAAGAATAGAAAAACTGAACATGACACTTCAAGAAAAAATGAAGAGTTTATGCGTAGAGAACCAAATTTGGAGAGAGTTGGCACAAACAAATGAAACAACAACCAACAACCTATGTAGAAATCTGGAACAAGTTCTAGCCCATGTCGGCATGGACCACCATGTGGTTACGGCGGTGGTGGATGATATGTTACTCATTCCTACTGCAGTTCATTTCCACTATTTCATTTATTCTCTTTCTCATCTCTATTTCTTCTATTGTATGCTTTTTTTTTATCATTTTCAATTTAAACACAATGAAATTTTTGGATTCCTCCCCTATATCCCATGGTTTAAGTTCATAAAGATAAAAGTTTATGTTCTTGATTGAGATTTTAATCTAAATCAGACTTTTTATTTTAATTTTTCAAATATTTGTTTTTGTAATGACACAATTATAATCAGTTGCGGGTGTGGGTGTTTGTTGGGTATTATTTAAGAGTTTGTCAAAGTGTTGGATTGTTGTTGTATCGTTGTTTGTGAGGTGGTGAATCTCTTTGAGGTTGGTGAAGATGGTGGTTTTTTTCGGTGTTTAAGGTTAGAGAAGATGGTGGTTTTTTCGGTGTTTAAGGTTAGAGAAGATGGCTATGGATTCTATTTGGTTAGATTGGTCTCTTGTAGTTTTATGGTTGGGTTCAGAGAAGAAGCAAATGTAAAATTGTGATGATCTAAGATGCCACCAATTTCAAAACCTGAACATATTGTACTAAAATGTTGATTACCATATATCATATTGTACAGATAACTTGATATCACAACATTAAAAAAATAAAGATTTCACTGTTTTTGGAAGAAGAAAAAATCATATTGGTTGGAAAAAATTTAAGTGTCTAAATTTAGAACTAGTCTGGTTATTGTATAGTATTTTTTTATAGCAAATGATAGGTATGACAAACCATATCAAGAAAATCATAAATTACAATAGACAACTTGAAAACCCAATATTCATTTAATGCTGCAATAGACTACTGTCAGTGTATTATGAGTATTGTTTTATGATTCTCCTTTTGAAACAAGATGGTCGAAACATATGGATAAATAATAAATTTAACAAGAAATGAAAAATGAAAAATAATGGATGAGAATAAAATGAAAAATAAAGTAAGAAGCATATTGAATACGGTTGCAATATACAAGGTCTCCATCAACCTCATTGCCCATTTCATAGTCTGACTCTCCGTTAACATAATATTTCATACTAATCACAAATTAGGACTACATGAACAAAATGCAATCACAATGAGCACAAATTTCCACCTAAATACAAATTTACAAACCATATCAACAAAATGTGGATGAAGTTGAGGGAGCAAATTACTTAAACTTGACACTTACCATCCAAAAGCATGTCAAATCAAACATTGAGGTCTAACAATGGCTATAAAAATTAAATCTTTTATACAATTTGACAAAAAAAATATCTTTGGGCTCATCATTTTTGAGTGATTGAGATTTATCATGCTCCATATTATACTTAAAGTTAGAAGAAAGAATAGATGTATGGATGAAGCAAAAATAAAAAAAGAAGAAAGAAGAAAATTTGAAATGATAACGGACGAGGGAGAAAAGAAATGAAAAAGGGGAAAGTCTACAAGAAATGAAGAAATGAGTGGGGAAAGGGAGAGGTTTATGAGATTAGAGAATAAATGGAGATGAGAAAAAGAAGAAATGTAGGAGAAGAAAAAAAACTGCAAAAAAGAAACCGAGAAAGAAGAGGCAAAAGAATGTAAACATTATGAAAGAAAATGAATAGGTAAGTGGGAGAACATCATAGATTATAATTAATATTTATTTTTATTTATGAATTTCATATTAAAATTTAATTAATTTAGTTTTTAATGAGTTATCATTATTCTATTGCATGTCTTTAAAAGTGATGTGTTCTATTAGTCTATAGGGAAGTTTTTCTCCTTAACACTTAATTCTCATTCCTAAACCCTAGGTCATGCGAATTAATTAGTAAAATTAAAAAAAATTATTGCCTAATTTAATGGTCCATAACTTGGAAATTTCTTCATCAATGAAAAGATTGACATATACAGTCTTTTCCAGTATAATTTAATAGTCGATAATCACCATGATTTTCTAAATCCATCACAATTTCATGATTCAACTTACTCTTATCCTTGTGGCACTTCACATGTTGGATCAGGAATGCCTTATCCCACTTCACCTAGACATGTGGGTTATTCATCTGCAATGCCTTCAACTTATCACTCTTTGTTAGGGTACCACAAGTCATAGTTAACACCTAGAGGGGGTGAATAGATGTGCATGGATAAGTATGTCTGCTTTTTCCAATGTGATGTGTGAGATAATGCAGAGACCAAATTTAATCGATTAAATCAATTAACAATCAATTAAAGACAACAAATACAACCAATTAAGAACATATATAATCGATTATATGAATTAGAAAAATCCAGAACATAACGATTCTCAAGTTTCTTGAACAGCACGCAATCACACGTTCAAGCGTATATCGTGAATTGCTATAACATGTAATAAGAAGATTCACATTGATAGTATGTAAACAACTATCAATTAAGCAAATTCGTGAATCAAATCGATATAAAAAAAATGCTTGAAATGTAAAAGTTAAGGGATGAGAGAAATTAAGATAGACGATTTTATCCTGGTTTGTTTGTTTGTCCACGTGCAAACTACATCCAGACATCCCCTTCTGATATTGGGAGATTTGCTTCACTAGAATTTAAAGAATGTTTTGATACAAGTACGTTTCCAATACAAGAGCCTTTCCTACATGATCCATGATCTAACTAGCCAAGCCTTGACAATTTCCTCCCCCATTACTATGGTCTACACTACACCAGAAAACGTCTTTAAAAGCGGTTCTTCAACAGCGCATCCTAGAACAGTGCTGTTAAATTTGAGGCGGATGAAAATAGACAGCACATCTTTAAGAAATCGCTATTAATATTGATAGACAAATATAACATCTACATCGCAACCGCGAATGTGTGCTATATAACAACGCTACTTTTTGCTGCGTTGTTAATAAGAATATATTTAACAGTGTTTATTTTTGTTTACGCTGTTGATGAAATATCTTCTACAGCGCAATCTTTAATATTTGCTGTTAATTTGTTATCTTATACAGTGCTTGCTACTATATGTGTTGTTGCTACTTTAACATTATCAAAACACATTCATTATAAAACTTGTAAAATAAAAAAGAAATAGTAAAAAAATGTTTTTTTTTAATTTTAGGGTGCACCTTTCTAATGTAGTGAGAAATTTTGGATAAAATGAATTTTTCTACCCCAAATGCATATATAATATGTCCAATTCTGATTAGTGATTCATAAGTTATGTAAACAATAGTGATACAACACCTTTAACAACGCTTATTTATGCAAGTGCTGTTGATATGACATCTTTAACAGTGTTTATTTACACTTTAACATTGTTTCTTTACACAAACGGTATTGATATGACAACAGCGCTTATTTATGCAATTGTTATTGATATGACACCTTTAACCGAGTTTATTTGAACAAGCAGTGTTAAAGATGTTATATCACTATTTTTGACATATTATATATGTATTTGGGGTAGAAAAATTCATTTTATCCAAAAAAATTCACCACATTAGAAAGGTGCACCCTGAAATTCCAAAAAAAAAACATTTTTTACTATTTCTTTTTTATTTTACAAGTTTTATATTGAATGTGTTTTGTTAATGTTATAGTAGCTGAAAAGTCACACATTTAACAACGTATTTTTAGAGAGTGCTGTTAAAAGTCATACATTTTTGTTTTAGTAGGCGTGAATCTTTGCAGATTTAAAAACAAAACCTTACACACAATAATACACACATCATTCAACTCTTACTCTTCTTCTCATAGTTTCTCTCTTTAAGCAAGTTATTAGCTCACATTTTCTCTATTCGAGCATACGGTGAATCAATCTCTTTGATTCACTTTTTCTCCTTGCATTTACATCTACATTAATTTCTTATTTTATATTAAATGAAATATCAAGGTTGAATCTACGTGAAGTTGTTATTGGTTTACCAAACTTGCAATCCTGATATGTATTTCTTGTATTTGGTTATTATTTTTTCATTCATATTTTCTATGTAATTTTTTATTTCACTTATTATATTGAATTTGACCGTATCTTTATGTCCTGCTATTTCATCGGTTAAGGGAGAGAAGAAAATCATGGATTTGTCCTCTACATCTTCATCACATTCGTCCTTTTCATTACTGCAAATGGTTAACAAAGACATGTTCACGAAATATGTAAATACCCAAACTTTACCCTTGAAAATTTTTCCTTGTTTTAATCTACTTTCATACACTTTTATATAAATTTACATTTGCCAATAAAATAACCTTACTTTAAAAATCCCACTTTCCCTTCATGTTCAATCCCTAAACCATTAACAACATGGACATTCGTTTGACAGAAAAAACATAATTCATATTAATGCCGCCCGGTAACTACTGCATACAACTAGCTATGAGTTTCCAAAACACCCATAGCTACAAATATCCCGAGTTACCATTGTAAAGACCCAAATTCTACCCTAAAAATTTAAACTTATTTTAACTCATGCAAACATTCAATTCGTTTATGTTTCATGATTAATACCTGAATATACGTTACATTATTTACCTTGATTATTTCCGGACTATTTATCATGCAATATCCATACATACATTCCTAATGCAGAAAAACATAATTCATATTAATGTAACTTAGTAACTACCGCATACAATTAGCTATGGGTTTCCAAAACACTCATAGCTACATATATCCCGAGTTACTAGTCTCCATGATCAATATCATGTACAGAATATAGCGTTCATAGTTACAATTAGTTACTTCAAGTACAACCAGTGAGGTTACAAAGAATGGTTAAAGAGACATCAAAATAAAGGTCTCTAATCTCCTAGTCAAAATCACCTGTTCTTCGCCCACCTACCTGCAATGGGATTAACATTGACCATACACAAACAACACAAAGGAGTAAGTCGTTAACTCAATAAACATCAATGTAAGTTAATCCACATTTAATAAGGTTATATAACGATCTAGATCAAATTCACTTAAAACCATTTTCGTCGTCGTTACTTTTGAAAAACCATGCTACATAACTTGAGCTAAGGTCGCTAACCCATTCGGGTCGACTAAAACGAGTTTTATTTCCATTGGCACTTCACTAATACATAAACAGTAAATCCACTCCTCATCACTACAAACATACCCATATATGCTTGTAGCGACTAAGTGATTTACAATTCATAGCTTTGTTCCGAGTTTTATTTTCATTGGCACTCCACCAATACATAGACAATAAATGCACCCGACATCATTACAACATATCGTATATGCTTGTAACTACAAAGTGACTTACAATTTATTGTTTTATTCCGAGTTTTATTTCCATTGGCACTCCACTAATACATAGACAATAAATGCACCCGACATCGTTACAACATATCGTATATGCTTGTAACTACAAAGTGACTTACAATTTATTGTTTTATTCCGAGTTTTATTTCCATTGGCACTCCACCAATACATAGACAATAAATGCACCCGACATCATTACAACATATCGTATGTGCTTGTTGTAACACCCCAAATTTTAAGTCTTTATAATTATAGTATCAGTCCTCGGATCCTCGCTTGAGCGAGAAAGGTTCACATGGGAGGGTGAAATCCTGGGCTATACTTGGCAATTTTGGGTAATATAATCAATTACACAGTCCCGGTAATCGATTACATGATGAAAAGCATCAGATATGTACATCTGACACAATGTAATCGATTACACCATGTTGGTAATCGATTACATCACGACAATGCCTCTGTAATTTACATTGTGTAATCGATTACACACTTCTGATAATCGATTACATCGTATTAATGTAATCGATTACACCATGTTGGTAATCGATTACATCGCGACGATGCCTCTGTAATTTACATTGTGTAATCGATTACACTATACTTGTAATCGATTACACTTATCGCTGTGTCTATAAAATCGAAACCCAAAACACATTTTAGGGTTAGAACTTTGAAGAGAAGAGAGAGAAGAGAGCTTTTCAAGAGCAAAGAGCCTTAGGACTCATCTTAGAGCTTGAGAAGAGGTAAACCTCTTGTTCCTAACTCTTCTTCTTCCTCTCTAACTTGTTTTGGGTATGTTGGATTCATTTTCAAAATAATGGAAACCATGGAAACTCATCTTTTCGAGTTATGGTTCGTTTTATGTTGTTTCTATCTTGTAAACTCTTAGTTTAGAGTTAGTATTTCAAGAAATGGAAAGGTTTGGTGGTTGATTCATGAAAACCCCAAAACCCTAAAGTGAAAATGAGGTTAAAGAGGAAAATGAGTAAAATGCTAGAGGTAGGAGATGAAATGTTAGATGTGGATAATGAGTTGTACTTTGATGTTGTTATATGAGATGAACATGTAAGTTTTGATATTTAGAAACTTGTATTGAAGTAGTTTTGAAAATATTGAAAATATGTGAATCCCTTGTGTGTTTGATGATGAAAAACGAGTTATTTATGTGTTATTTTGAATAAATGATTGACATGGTTGTTATTGGTGAAAATGAGGAAAGATCCTAAGGTTGGAGGAAATCGCGGAGGAGACTTTTAAAGTTACTCGGAACCGATCCCCAACACTCACCAAGGTAAGGGATAAGTGTCTCTAAATCATACTTGCTGATATGAATGAGGTATGTGAAGGAGGTAATGGTTTAATATGATGCGTCTGTAATTTATGCATTATGTTGGAAAATGCGTGACTTTTCTGTTATAGAAATGAAAGTAATATTATTGGGGGAGTACCAATGGAAATATGACTCAAGTGAATTCAATCTATTTGGGGGAGTACCAAAGGAAATATGACTCATAACGAATTCAATTTATTTGGGGGAGTACCAAAGGAAATATGACTCATAACGAATTCAATCTATATGGGGGAGTACCAAAGGAAATATGACTCATAACGAATTCAATCTATTTGGGGGAGTACCAAAGGAAATATGACTCATAATGAATTCAATCTATTTGGGGGAGTACCAAAGGAAATATGACTCATAACGAATTCAATCTATTTGGGGGAGTACCAAAGGAAATATGACTCATAACGAATTCAATCTATTTGGGGGAGTACCAAAGGAAATATGACTCATAACGAATTCAATCTATTTGGGGGAGTACCAAAGGAAATATGACTCATAACGAATTCAATCTATTTGGGGGAGTACCAAAGGAAATATGATTCATAACGAATTCAATCTATTTGGGGGAGTACCAAAGGAAATATGACTCATAACGAATTCAATCTATTTGGGGGAGTACCAAAGGAAATATGACTCATAACGAATTCAATCTATTTGGGGGAGTAATAAAGGAAATATGACTCATAACGAATTCAATCTATTTGGGGGAGTACCAAAGGAAAGATGACTCAATAAAAGTAACATTATTGGGGGAGTACCAATGGAAAGATGACTCAATAAAAGTAACATTATTGGGGGAGTACCAATGGAAAGATGACTCAATAAAAGTAACATTATTGGGGGAGTACCAATGGAAAGATGACTCAATGAAAGTAATATTATTGGGGGAGAACCAATGGAAAGATCACTCAAATGAAAGTAATATTATTGGGGGAGTACCAATGGAAATAAGACTCAAAATGAAAGTCATATGCATGCTATATGATATATAGTATGAGATATATATTCTATAGGGTGAATATGAATGATGAGAAATGTGAATGTCACATGAAAGTCATATGCATGCTATAGGGTATATAGTATGGGATATATATTCTATAGTGTGAATATGAATGACGAGAAATGTGAATGTCACATGAATGCCGTATGCATGTTATAGGATATATAGTATGGGATATATATTCTATAGGGTGAATATGAGCGATAAAAAGGAAGATGTTGAGAAGGAAAGTAATATACATGCTATAGGATATATATTATGGGATATATATGTTATAGGGTGGATATGAATAACGAGACCGATGATGTTTCGAACGAACGTAATATGCATACTATAGAATATATATTATGGGATATATATACTATAGGATGAATATGAGTAAAGTGGAAATTAAAGGAAGATGATTTGAATGTTTATAATTCAGTAGGTGTGTTTATGAATTACATCAAAGCTTGATTGTATTTGAATGTGGATTATCATGTGATGTTAGTTTTGAACTAATGACTTACTCCCTTTTGTTTTGCGTGTTGTTTATGATAATCTCATTGTAGGTAAATGAAGGATTTTGAGGATGAAGCTCAAATAGGAAGCTTTTGTGTCTATTTACTTGAGTGTCTTTATTGCTATTTGACATTGTAGTTGATTCGATAGCATTTTGGGATAAATGTAATCTGATTAGGATAATATGGTGACATGTAGTTATGGACGTTATAACCTTGGAAAACCCGTAACTGGATGTATGTGGTAAATGTTATCTAAATGAATTATGTTTTTCCGCAACATAAATTTGTATGATAATATAATAGGGTAAAGGGTATTTTCAAAGAGTGATACTTGAGAGTTTTCAATGAAGGTGACGACTGTATGTAAGAAAGGATTAAAATAAATGAAAAATTTTCAAGGGTAGAAAAACGGGTCGTTACACTTGTAACTACAAAGTGACTTACAATTTATTGTTTTATCCCGAGTTTTATTTCCATTGGCACTCCACCAATACATATACAATAAATGCACCCGACATCATTATCAACATACTCATATATGCTCATAATGACTAAGTGATTCACATTTCATTTCATTATCCACATCAGAAAATCCACGCGTTTTCTAACACTGTGCATAAGTTAAAGACTTATCCTTACCTCGGTGAGTGTTGGGTTTGGTTTTTGGCGACTTCGTAGGTTCCACCGACACCGCCTCCAACTTTAGGATCTTTCCTCATCCCACCATATAACACAATGTTAGTCATTTATTCCAAATATCATATAAACAACTTTTATTGCATTATTTAACCATATAAGATATTTAACACGTTTTCAATGTTTCTAAACTACTTTTATCATAAGTTTACCACATCTAAAACATACATATTCATCTCACATTTCACATTAGGAAGCTTATTCATCTTCTACCTCTAGCACTTTACCCATTTTCTTCTTTAACCACATTCTCACATTAGGGATTTGGGGTTTTTATGAATCAACCCACAAACCCTATCCTTTCTTGAAATACTAACTCTATACCAAGAGTTTACAAGATAAAAATATCATAAAACGAACCATAACTCAAAAGGGTGAGTTTCCATGGTTTCTCTCATTTTGAGAAGAGATCCATAATACCAAAAATGGGTTTTCAAGAGAAGAAGAGAGTTAGAATAGAGAGTTTTACCTCTTCTCAAGCTCTTGAACAAGAATCAAAGCTCCTAGACCTTGGGAATGCTCTCTTCTCCCACCTCTCTTCAATTCTTAACCTAAAAATGTATTTGGGGTTTCTCTCATTTAATGCTCTCGTCGGGTTCTCGCTCAAGCGAGAAAATCCCACCCATTTTTAAAACTCAGATCTGACCCTCTCGCTCAAGCGATGGATTCTCGCTCAAGCGAGAATCTCACAGTCTCAACAGCCCCAAAATGCCATTTCTCGCCCAGGCGAGACAATTTTCGCTCAGGCGAGAATCCTCCAGTATAGCCCAGGATTTCACTCTCCCAGGTGAGCCTTCCTCGCCCAGGCGAGAATCTCTCGCTCAAGCGAGAATCCTAGGACTGATACTATAATTTTAAAGACTTAAATTTAGGGTGTTACAACCATTATCCATGTACAAAAATCATGCCCATAGTTACAAATAATCAGTTTCAGAATACAATCAATTAGATTACAAAAAGAATGGACAAGATGGCTTCAAAAACAACAGCCTCTAAGTCCCTACTCAAAACATCTGTACTTCTCCCTCCTACCTGCAATGGGATTAACATTGACCATACACAGAAAACACAAAGGAGTAAGTCGTTAACGTAATAATTGTCAATATATATCAATCCACATTTTAATAAAGTTAAGTAATTAATTTAAAGTTAAATATGCTTAAAATCATTTCCATTGTTTATACTTTTGAAAATCATGCTACATAACTTGAGCCAAAGTTTGCTACATTGCTTGAGCCAAAGGCACACCCGTTAAGGTTAGCTAAAACCGATTTCTCTTTTCTTTTGAAAACGTGCTACATAACTTGAGCCAAAGTTTGCTACATCGCATGAGCCAAAGCTTGCTACATCGCTTGAGGCAAAGCTTGCTACATCCTTGAGCCAAAGCTTGCTACATCGCTTGAGCCAAAGCTTGCTACATTACTTGAGCCAAAGTCGCTAACCCATAATGGTAGGCTAAAAACGAGTTTTCTTTTCATTGACACTCCATCAATTCATTATTCCACAACCAGAAAAATCCACGCATTTTCTATCACAATGCATAAGTTAAGACTTATCCTTACCTCGGTGAGTGTTGGGTTTGGTTTTTGGCAACTTCGCAAGTTCCACCGACACCGCCTCCAACTTTAGGATCTTTCCTCATTCCCACCATATAACACAATATTAGTCATTTATTCCAAATATCACATAAACAACTTATATCACATTATTTAACCATACAAGATATTCATCATATTTTCAATGTTTCCAAACTACTTTCATCATAAGTTCACAACCATCTAAAACATACATATTCATCTCATATTTCAACATTAGAATGTAAACTCATCTTCTACCTCTAGCATTTTACCCATTTTCCACTTTAACCACATTTTCACTTTAGGGTTTTTGGGGCTTTCATGAATCAACCCACAAACCCTTTCCATTAGAGAAATACTAACTCTAAACCAAGAGTTTACAAGATAAAAATAACATAAACGAACCATAACTCAAAAGGGTGATTTTCCATGGTTTCCCATATTTTGAGAAGAGATCCAACATACCCAAAATGAGTTTCAAAGGGAAGAAGAGAGTTAGAATTGTGAAGATGGTGATCTTTCCCAACCTATGGCTAAGGTTTTGATGATGCTCACTATGTCATCAAATGCAAAAAGAAGACTAGCAAACCAAAAGTCAAAGAAGCTCATATGTGTAGTCTAAGTCTTCTAGGTAAAACGATACTTAATCTTAAAATCTCTTAACTATACGATAAAGGCTAAAATCTGAAAAACTCATGCATAAAACCAAGATCATTTGCACTAAAACATAAGTGTTCTGTTTTTAAACAGTGTAATCGATTACACTACTTTGGTAATCGATTACAGGTTGATAAACTCATCAGACTTGTGCATTTTCTATGATATAATTGATTACACCATACTCGTCTCTATTACAACATATTAAAAGTACCAGATATGTACGTTTTTCACATTGTAATCGATTACACCATGTTTGGTAATCGATTACATAAATCCGTTGAGTTTTGTATTTTAAATTTTTACATGATGTAATCGGTTACACTATACTTGTAATCGATTACAACATATTAAAAGCAGCAGATACGTGCATTTTTTCACATTGTAATCGATTACACAATGTTTGGTAATCGATTACATCAATCCGTTGAGTTTGTTTTTGAAATTTTTAACTGGTGTAATCGATTACACCATATGGTAATCGATTACACATACCAGAATAGTATATTGGTTCTGTTTTGAATGAACTGTTGTAGCTCTTAACTTTTCACAAACTCATACTGGTTCATATGCACGAATTAAACACTATAAATAGGTGTTTTATGACTTGTTTTAAACAACAATTCTGAATACAACTTTCATACTTACAAAGTCACAAAGTTCTCATAATTTCTCTCATTCATTCATAAGTGTTAAGACTTTGATATCAATTTTCATATCTTTCCAATTCTGGAAATTATTCAAAGTCTTAAGCACAAACAAAAGCCTTTATCCAAGTTATTTGATTCTAAATTAAGTGATCATTTAGTGAGTGATTCAATCAATGAAGTTTCAATTACTATTAGAGAGTCACTCATTCAAAAGCCTTATAAAAACCATCTTAAGAATACAAGTTAGAGTCTTGTAAACATTTCACCAAGTGTGGTGAAGTGCAGTATATTGTGAAGAACGGTGTTAGCCTAGTGCCTAGTGGAATAGGTGAGTAGTATTGGAAGAAGACGAAGAAGGTGTATCATTGGTTCTTGCAATAGTGGAAAAATCTTCTTGGTAACAAGAAGGACTGGACGTAGCCTTTAGATTGAAGGTGAACCAGTATACATCTTGGTGCGATCTTCTCTTCCTTAACTTTTTACATTTTGCAATTATCTTCTACTTCTATTCAAATACTCTGTTCATTACTTCCGCTCATAAACACTCTCTTTAACTTGCAAAGTTTTATAATAAAAGTAGAAAAATTCGGTTTAAGTCTCTACACCTAATTCACACCCCCCCCTCTTAGGTGGCCATATATCCTAACAAGAATCAAGAGTTTTACCTTTTCTCAAGCTCTTGGACGAGAATCAAATCTCCTTGCCCTTGGAAAAGCTCTCTTCTCTCACCTCTCTTCAAATCTTAACCCTAAGATGTGTTTCAGGTTTTCCTCATTTAATGCACTCGTCGGGTTCTCGCTTAAGCGAGCTCATTCTCGCTCAAGTGAGAAAATCCCGCCCATTTTAAAAACTCTGATTTGACCCTCTCACCCAGGCGAGGAAACTCTCGCCCATGCGAGGCATCTCTTGCTCAAGCGTGGGTCCTCTCGCTCAGGCGAGAATCTTACAACATCAATAGGTTCAAAATGTCACTTTTCTCGTCCAGGCGAGCCAACTCTCGCTCAGACGAGACCACTTTCGCTCAAGCGAGCTTACTCTCGCTCAGGCGAGAATCCTCCAGTATAGCCCATGATTTCACCCTCCCAGGTGAGCCTTTCTCGCTCAGGCGAATATCCCTCGATCAAGCGAGAATTTCAGGACTGATACTATAATTTTAAGGAGTGAAATTAAGGGTGTTACAAAATAGTTTGATTTCATTCTTATTATATTGAAGCTTCTTATGTGTTTGATAAAATGCCTGAAAGAGATTTTACCTTATTTAATATGAGTGCGGTTAAATAAGTGCTGTTAAAGGTGACATATCAACAGCGCTCATCATGAGTGCTGTTAAAAAACATGTACGTATATAACAACGCTTATTGGAGGTGGAGCTGTTGTATATATGAAATACAACAGTGCCCACATAAGCGCTGTTAAAATATACCATATACTACTGCACTCACATAGACAGTGCCCAGAAGCGCTGTTTTATCCCCGAAATTGTGCGCTGTTGATTTACATATCTGGCGTAGTGCTATCTACCAATAGATGCCAATCCTACTACTCGACTCGCTCTCAAGATACTCGCGTGAAGTCTATATCCGACTAACCGCAACTTGTTGATATTAAGCACCTTATCTCCAAACTTAGAGAACTCAACTATATAACCAAAGATACAAAATCTTGAAACATGAGTCTTTCTCACTGCTCATAAGAGCAACCGACAAACCTAAAGATTGAATATCCCACACAAACTAGAAAGATATGTATGGGTATGCAAAGGTTTGTGAAATTGTTTTGGATGCACTTTAATTGCACAAGTATAACTTTTTCTCTCAAAAATAATGCAAGAAACTTTCACATATGCTTTTCAAACTAAATGCAATTTTCACTCAAAGAATATTTTTGGAATCTAAAATTTGGAAATCAAAGTTATGAGGTAAAATGCAGAAAAACAAATTTTATAGTTAATTATTTTCAACAGCACATGATCGATTAAATAAAAGCTTAATCGATTAAGAGATTTAAAAAGAACATCACACTATTGAATTTAATCGATTAATAAGATCCATAATCGATTAACGCCATCAAGAAACTCAAGATGGTAGCTACTGGAACTCTCATTAATCGATTAACCAAATTCTTAACCGATTAACGGATATACACAACTACTTAATCGATTAATGAACTACTTAATTAATTAACAGTTAAACTAGAAGTTTCTTGGTTAACAAGTAACCCTTTCCAAAAGAAGTAAGTTGACGCAATGAATGAGTTTTCATGAAAAACTACCATTTTAATGCAACCTACTCAAATATTGATGAATGATTAATTGTAGAGACAGTGAGAACATGGAGAGTTCTCGTAATTGATGTTTAAACACAATGAAACACAGTCGCAGAATATGCGAACAACAATTATAACAACAACATGGTTTAAACATCAATCACACAACATAAATTAGCAAACTAAAGTGCGAAATAAAACGAAATGTTAAAGCAGAAGTTATAGAGTTATTATAGAAAATGTAAACCAAATGTACCACAACAACAAAATAGAACAAGTCAAAGGACATAACGATCAACACATAACACCTAAACCTATAGAGAACTAGCCTAAGACATATGTCCAAACTAGGCTTGTCGGTAGGTGGTGGAGGGTGTGAAAAGCTAGACATTGTTTGCATAATGAAGGTGATGCAGTCAATTTCTATCTTGGCATGCTCGGTCTCTCTCTGAATGTCAGCAGCAACCTTGTCATACAAAGACATTAATCCAGAATCAATTATGTCATTGATTGCCTGAAATCCAACATCAATCTTGTTGTTCATTCGTTGCTCCATAGCATCCAAGTGAGCTAACCCAAATGGAGGCGCTTGTGAAGCCTCATCATGAGTAGCATCAAGGTGTTGCTCAGGTACAGCAGCAGGGTTCTCCTCATCCGACAAATCAAGATCCTCAGTCGTCCTATAGGCTTCTTGGTACATCCGTTGGCCAGTAATCCAATAGATTCCCATTTTGTGAATTAGATGCTCACCAACCAAGTGATCACGTGTGTTGGTAAGTTGAAACTCGACATCGGAGGTATCGATCTCTATGTGATCGATAATCCTCGATATGAAAATCCCGTAAGCAAGCAACCTTGATGATGAAGAAGTAATCCCAAACATTACATTTAAAATTTCAGTAGGCCACAATTACACCAAGCAAACATGAAATGCAATATACAACAAGAACTAAACATCCACAATTAATAGCATATAAGTGCATATAGTGGAAACATGGAAAGGTAATTTCAAAAGGTCACTCAAAGCAAATTAGTTTAGATATTTTTCATCAAGTATTCTTAACTCTCTTCTTAGAGTAAAGAATGTATCCCTAGGTAGCGGCTTGGTGACAATATCGGCTAATATCTTAGAGGTTTCAACAAAATCAATCACACAATCACCTTTTTGCACATGATCCCTAAGAAAATGATGTCTTATTTCTATATGCTTAGTTCGTCAATGCAAAACGAGATTCTTAGAAAGGTTGATGGTACTAGTGTTATCACACTTAATAGGAATCCTATCATGCTTTAGACCAAAGTCTAAAAGTTGCTGCTTGATCCAAAGGATTTGAGCGCAACACACCCCCTCAACACTATATTCTACTTCGATGGTGGATAAAGCAACACAAGCTTGCTTCTTACTATGCCATGACACAAGTGAACTACCCAACATATGGCATGTTTTACTCGTACTCTTATGATCTAACTTGCATCCTGCAAAGTCAGAATCGGAGTACACTATCAAAGATAGTGAGGCATACCTAGGATACCACAATCCCATATTTATAGTTCCTTTCAGATATTTCATGATGCGTTTAACAGCAGAATAATGCGATTCTTTAGGCAAAGCCTAATATCTAGCACACATACATACACTGAACATTATATCGGGTCTACTAGATATTAAGTACAATAAAGATCCTATTATACCCGATACTTGGTTACCTCAATCGATTTTCCTTTATCATATTTGTCAAGATAACAGGAAGATGCCATAGGAGTTGAAACGTCTTTGGATTTGTCCATTTCAAACTTCTTCAATAAGCTCTCCCATCATCGACATCTAAAATTCACATAAGTTTTATTTGCATTTGTTCTGCCATCATCGACATCTCGAATTCACATTTCATTAGTTCTGAAAACTCTTTACATAAAAGATCATTAGTAGCACCAAATATGATGTCATCAACATATATTTGAACTAATAGTATATCATTTTCAGATTTAGATATGAAAAGTGTAGTATCAACCTTACCCCTCTGAAACCCTTTTTCTAGTAAAAACGAGCTCAATCTATCATACCAAGCTCTTAGAGCTTGTTTTAGGGCATAAAGTGCCTTTTTGAGCATAAACACATGATTTGGGTATTTGTGATTTTCATAATCGGGTGGTTGTTTTACATATACTTATTCTTGAATATATCCATTCAAGAATACGCTTTTCACATCCATTTGAAAAATTTTAAAATTCATAATCGAAGCAAAAGCTAAAAGCATTCTAATGGCCTCTAACCTAGCAACATGGGATATGTTTCATCATAATCAATTCCTTCCTCTTGATTATAACCGTTAGCCACCAGACATGCTTTGTTTATAATAATCAAGCTTGTTTCATCCATTTTGTTGCGAAAGACCCATCTTGTGCCAATAATCGGATGATCTTTTGGCATAGGGACCAATAAACTCTAAATGCTTTGCTATGTGATGAATAACCAATAAAAATATCTTCATCGACTTTTGAGTCAAATTTACCTAAAAGTTCTTTTCCATTATTAAGAATAAAACATTTGCACCTAAAAACATGAAGATGAAATATATTAGGCTTACGACCTTTTAAAAGTTCATACGGTGTTTTCGAGAGAATAGGCCTAATAAGTACTCGGTTAATCACATAACAAGCAGTATGCACTACATCAGCCCAAAAATATTTAGGCACCTTGCTTTTGTTCAACATGGCTCATGCTAACTCCTCTAAGACAATATTTTTCCTCACAAGAACTCCATTTTGTTGAGGGGTTCGAGGAGCAGGATATTGATGGTGTATGCCATGTTTTTCGCAATAATTATCGAATTTGTGGTTCTCAAATTTGTGAAGAAGATCTTGCTCCTGACCTTGGCGCGGTTTTGATGAAGACACCAATATCACAAAAAGAAGAAAGGAAGAAGGCCGACAAAGACTATCGAAGATAAAGCTTCAAGATTTAGAGTCTGTCTTTAGGTACTTCTATCCTTACAACTCCTTTATTTACTTAGCTAATAATGTTCAAAATTGTTTTCAAGAAAATCAAGAAAAACTAAGTGTGAATAAAAAAACAACATGTAACAGGTTATCATACTTGAGTAACAAGTTACATGAGTGAGAAAAGAGTTTTCAAACCTCTAACAGCTATGAGTAATCCATTACAGACTTTGGAGTAACAAATTACCATTTTTAGAAAACAGGGTAATCGATCACTCAAAGTAGTGTAATCGATTACACTAAGGCAAATTCACAAAGCTGTCAAACAGTGTTGTTGAGTAATCGATTACTCAAATCCAGTAATCGATTACACTGTGTGAATTTTTAAAAAGCTGTTAACATGATTATTGGGTAATCGATTACCCATTTGCAGTAATCGATTACTGAGAGCTGTTGCATCAGTTTTTCAGATTTCAAGTGAAAGGGTTTCACTTCAAATTGATTGCTTTTCATTCCAAACGAAACCTACTCATGCCTTAGGGTATTATGGTTGATTGGAAGCCTATATAAAGGCATTGAAACACTCTCACAACAAACAACAACTCTCATAAGAAAATCACACAAAGCTCTTATACTTTTCTGAATTTTCTGCACTTTTCAAAGAAACATACTCTCAAACTTTCTAAGTATTTCTGAGTTGCTTCAAAGTGCTTTCCAAACATTTTCAAAGTTAAAAGAGTATTATTATCTCAAGTATACGAGTTGTTATTGGATTGCAAGTTCTAGAAATTGTCATATACACTTGTAAGGCAATCCAAGCCAAATTGTACATTCTTCACTTTTGCAAAGTTTACTTTCTTTCACAAGGGTGTGAAGAGAAAGGGTGAGAGACTTGGTATAGTGTTTCCCAAGGGTGTTACTTGGAATAGAGTTTTCCAAGGGGATTATATATAAGTGAGTGTGTAAGGTACAAGGAGATCTCGGGGTGAGATAATTGTAATTGAAACTCATTATATTTAATAAAGGAATCTCTTGCGCGTCAAGAGTACTGGACGTAGCCTTCGGTGGACAAGAAGGTGAACCAATATAAAACACCTGCGTACTCTCTTTCCCTTCTCTTTGTTGTTTATTTATCCTTCCTAAGTCATTATTTTTCTGCATATTATTTTCGCTGCACGTTAACTTTGATATTGCAGAAAAATTGGCCATACTTATTGCATCAACTAATTCACCCCCCCCCCCCCCCCCCCTCTTAGTTGCAATCTCAGTCTTACAATTGACACCAGAGATATTTTTGAGAAAGTTACTCTCAAAATATGATCCTACTACAACATGGCCTCAAGATCATTCCTAGGAGAAGGATCCAACATAAACAGACCTCCAAGCTTTGTTGGAGAGTGTTATGACTTCTGGAAAATCAGAATGAGGATTTTCATAGAGTCGCAAGACTTGGATATCTGGAATGCTATCGAGGAAGGACATATGTGCCATTTACCGTTGTCAACAGCATAAGAGAGACAAAGCCAAAATCTTCATAGAATGATGAAGATAAGAAGAAGGTGCAATATGATTTGAAAGCAAAGAACATCCTCACATCGGCACTTGGAATAGATGAGTTCTTTAGAGTGTTCAACTGCAAATCCGCTAAGGAAATGTGGGACACTTTGGAGACAACTCATGAAGGTACCGAAGAGGTAAAGAGATCGAGACTCAACACTTTATCCCAAGAATACAAAATGTTTCGTATGAGACATGGAGAGAAGATCTTGGATCTTCAAATGAGATTCACTCATCTCACCAACCACCTTATTGCACTTGGCAAAGTGCTGTCAAATAGTGACTTGAACTTAAAAGTTCTAAGGTCACTAACAAGAACATAGCAACCAAAGGTAACGGCTATTTCCGAAAAGAAAAGCCTTTCAAAAATGTCATTGGCTGCTTTGTTTGGTAAGTTGCAGGAACACGAACTCGAATTGAGTCAACTTGATCAACATGAAGAACTAGATAAGAAGAAGAAGAACATTTATCTCAAGGCAAAATCTGAGAAATATGATTCATCGGAGGATGAAGACGACAAGGAAGAGACTAACGACATGAGCCTCTTCGTCAAAAATTTCAGCACGTTCCTAAGAAGGAACAAAGGCGGAAGAACCGGGCAAATAAAGAAATTCTCCAAAAGCAATGAGGCATCCACTTCAAACCAGAATTTTACATGCTTTGAGTGTGGCAAACCTGGCCACATGAAGATGGACTGTCCAAACATCAAGAAGAGTTCTTTCAAATGACAGAATGAATTAAAGAATGGACGAAGAGCCTACGTCGCTTAGGAAGACAACGACACAAGTTCAGCCTCTGAACCAGAAAGCGAAGAACAGGCGCATCTCTCTCTCATGGCGGCTCATCACTCAGACGATGAAGAGGTTGATTTGAGCGCCGCCCGCAATTTATGGTACTTGGAGAGCGGTTGTTCAAATCATATGACAGACAATAAAAGTAAGTTCTATGTCCTTACTCCAAGGGACAAAGGCTATGTCACATATGGTGACAACAACAAAGGAAGAATTCTTGGAGTCGGTAGAATCAGCAAGCCACCTTCAACAACCATAGAAGGAGTGCTATATGTGGAAGGACTTAAGCACAATCTTCTAAGCATAAGTCAACTTTTTGACAAGGGCTTCCATGTATCATTCTACCCATATAAGTACATCATTGAAAGTAAGGAATTTCTAAACCCTAAACTTGTTGGTAAGAGAATTAATAACATTTACATGATAGATATAGATTCATCTCTTCCTATAACATGTTTAGTTGTAAATGACATTCATGATGCATGGCTTTGGCATAGGAAAATTTCTCACATACATATGGACCATTTGAATAAGCTAATCAAGAAAGATTTGGTTGTTGGTTTACCCAAGATTAAGTTTGTTAAAGACAAACTATGTGGTGCATGTCAAATGGGTAAACAAACGGAAACCTCTTTCAAGCCAAAGCATATGGTTTCTTCAGATAGACCATTGCAGTTACTACACATGGACTTATTTGGTCCTTCAAGGATAAACAGTCTTGGTGGTAACTACTATGCTCTTGTTATAGTAGATGATTTTTCACGCTACACTTGGACTCTATTCTTAGTACATAAGAATAAGACATTCAAAGCCTTTAGCACTTACGCTAAAAGAGTCCAAAATGAAAAGTCACTTAAAATCGCTGCTATAAGAAGTGATCGTGGGGGAGAGTTTCAAAATGCTTATTTTGAGGAATTTTGTGATGATCTTGGGATTAATCACAAATTTTCTGCTCCTAGAACACCGCAACAAAATGGTGTTCTAGAGAGAAAGAATTGGTCTTTGGAAGAACTCGCTAGAACAATGTCGAATGAAACTAACCTCCCAAAGTACTTTTGGGTTGATGCGGTAAGCACCGCTTGTTATGTTTCAAATAAAGTTCTAATAAGACCTATTGTAAAGAAAACCCCCTATGAACTCTTCAAAGGAAGAAAACCAAACATCTCACACTTGCATGTATTTGGTTGTAAATGTTTCATCTTGAATAATGGTAAAGAAAATTTAGGCAAGTTTGATGCAAAGGCAGATGAAGTAATCTTCCTAGGCTATTCTCTCACGAGTAAAGCTTATAGAGTATTTAACAAAAGAACTCTAGCCATGGAAGAATCTGTCAATGTCTCCTTTGATGAAACCAATCCTCTAATCAAGGAAAGGTTGACCATTGATGAAGAACATTTGCCTAACTTTACTTTTAATGAAAATGCTATTATTGAAACTACACCTAATATAGAGCATGTGGAAGTGGATGATAATCCTTCCATACAAGAAGAGCATATTCACTCTGATTTACCAAACTAGTGGAGAACTCATCGAGATCATCCTATAGACAACATTATTAGCGATATTAACAAAGGTGGTACCACTCGCTTAATGCTAGAAAATGTTTGTCTAAACATGGCCTTTGTTTCTCAAATAGAACCATCTAAGATTGATGAAGCAATCAATGATGAACACTGGATTCTTGTTATGCAAGAAGAACTCAACCAGTTTGAGAGAAACGAAGTTTGGGAACTTATTCCTAGACCTAATAATAGGCATGTAATAGGAACTCGCTAGGTATTTCGCAATAAATCAGATGAAAATGGTATAATCATTAGAAACAAGGCTAGACTAGTAGCTCAAGGATACAACCAAGAGGAAGGTATAGACTTTGATAAAACCTTCACTCCGGTTGCTAGACTTGAAGCAATTAGACTGCAACTTGCATATGCATGCTCTTTGAACTTTCAGCTTTACCAAATGAATGTAAAGAGTGCATTCCTTAACGGGTATATACAAGAGGAAGTATTTGTAGAACAACCTCCTGGTTTTGAGGACTACAAACATCCCTCTCATGTATACAAGTTAAAGAAAGTCCTCTATGGCTTATAGCAAGCTCCACATGCTTGGTATGACCGTCTAACCAACTTTTTAACAGAAAAAGGTTTTACAAAAGGCAAGGTCGATACTACACTATTTGTAATAAATAATGCGTGGATTTACTGTTTATGAATTGATGGTATATCAATGAAAAGAGAATACGTTTTTAGCCGACCATGATTGGTTAGCGACTTTGGCTCAAGTTATGTAGCGATACTTTGGCTCAAGTTATGTACCGATACTTTGGCTCAAGTTATGTAGCGATACTTTGGCTCAAGTTATGCAGCGATACTTTGGCTCAAGTTATGTAGCGATACTTTGGCTCAAGTTATGTAGCGATACTTTGGCTCAAGTTATGTAGCGATACTTTGACTCAAGTTATGTAGCGAAACTTTGGCTCAAGTGATTTAGCAAAAATGAATTTTAAAAAAAACGGTTTACTAACCCCTATAAAATGTGGATTATCTTATAATGGTATTTATTGTCTTGATGACTTACTCCTTTGCATGTTGTGTGTATTTTCCATTGATAATTCCATTGCAGGTAAACAGGATAGTTGAGGATGCTTGGTTCAAGGCCTTAGGAACTTAGAACATGGATTCCTTATTTTGCTTTTTGTGATGTAAATTTCTACTTGGATGATTGTAATCCTAACTTATTGACTTTCTACATTTTTGTAATATTGGATATTCATAGCTATGGGTATTTTGGAAACCCATAGCTAGTCGTATGCGGTAATTACCGGGAAAAGAAATATATGAATTATGTTTTACTGTCATATAAAGAAGTGTTGTGGTATGGTATGATAACCGAGTTTTAAGTAATGAATACTGAGTAGTTAAGGTATAGTGGAGGATGTAGGAATAAATGGATTAAATAAGGAAAAAATTTCAATGGTAGAATATAGGGTCCTTACATATAGACCTAGATTGCTTAAAAAATATTTCCAAATAATCACTTAAACACATCAAACAATAAGCAAGTAAAGATATGCAAAATAAAAAAGTAAAAAACTGAATTTAAAGAGATGAAGGAAAGAATAATGCGCAAAGAAACTTTTATCTTTGTTCGTTTGCGGGTCCACTTGCAAACTACATATAGACCTCCTCTTCTGATCTTGGGAAATTTTCGTCACTATTTGAACAATGTTAAACAAGCAATCTTTCAAATGAATACAAGATTTCTTTCTTGGATCTAGAGCCTCTAAGTTGGTTTGACCTATCACCCGCTTTTAATGGATACTAAACACCATTTCTAACGGCCTAGCCAAAATCACTTATCACCCACAAACAGGACTCTTGTATATATGAAGGATACACCAATTTCCTAACCCCAGCTAGAAATCTCTAACACTTTCTCTACACCTAGAGATAATTCCTTTCTTGGCAAAAATACAAGAATAGTTAAAAATGCACCGACCAATGTGTAGATCTAAATAAAAAAATCAACTACAATAAATATCTAAAACACCAAAGCACTTTTCTTTTTCTCAAAAGATATCAAGAAACTCTGAGACGTTTTCTACAAAAATTAAAGCTCAGAGAATACTTTTTAAGATGTGAAATTTTGAAATCTCAACTTATGAGCAAATGGGTAGAAAATCAGATTTTATAAGTAACTGTTTTCAAGAGATATTAACCGATTAACTCATTGTTTAATCGATTAACGGGTTTCAAAATAAATAGTCTTATGTTGAACTTAATCGATTAAAATGCTTCTTAATCAATTAACTATATAAAAAAATTCAAGATGTTAGATACTGGAACTCTATTGATTGATTAATACTATACTTAATTGATTAAAGGGTTTCCAAAACTATTTAATCGATTAATGCACAAAGTAATCAATTAACAGTTTAGCAAAAAAGAGTTTCTTTAATGCAATGTAAGCCTCCTATGTGATGTATCTTTATGCAATTCAAGATTTTGAAATCAATATCATTTTAATGCAACATAATCACATATGAATGGATGATATGTATCATTTTAGATAAAAACCATTTTTAAGCTTTTGTGAGAATTTCATCCTAAGGTTTACCTAACCAAGATTCAACTAAGCAATCATCTTAAGATTTCTGTAGAGTAGAAAACAATATTTCCTATGTTTAAGACAACCTTAAGCCTTGGTATGTTATTTGTAGACTTGCCTTCAACCTCAAGCTTTCCTTAGCACTTTTGTCTTCATCAAAACCAAATAAGAGTTGATTATCTTTACAACCATATACTTTGACTCCTCTTGCAATTTCATATGTTATCCTAATCCATCTTCTTCTTATACTATGATTGTGAATGCTGGTACTCAATCTTATCCTAATCCCAAGCTACCATGTGGTATCATGACTCAGGTGCAACCAATTACCTCACTTCTGATGCCTCTTTTCTTCATGAACCCAATGAGAATTTTGGTCCTAAACACATATAACACATATTTGGGTAATGGTGTTAAAGCATATGCTACCAATAGTAATATAATAACATCTATTTTGAGTCTTCCATTCAACCTAATGTCTCATCCTCTCTTAAAAATATTTTACTTGTTCCTACCATAACTAAGAACCTTATGAGTGTGTCTCAATTTGCTAAAGATAACTCAAGTTATTTTGTATTTTATCCTAAATTTTGACTTCTAAAATTACAGGGTTCTAATAACGTTTTGATGCAAGGATCTCTCACCTTAGAGGGTATCTACGCATTTCCCAACTTGATTTCTAGGCATGTATCAAGTTTGGCTACTTATAATATTGAAGTTTATACTTCCACTGTTTCTAAGCCCAATCTTACATCTTATTTACTATGGCATCGTAGGTTAGGCCATGCTCATGAGGCAGTAGCCAATAATGTACTTACTCAATGTAACATACACCATGATAATAAAAGTACTCTATATTTTTGTTCAGCATGTTGTTATGCAAAAGTTCACAAGCTTCACTATTCTGCATCTTCTAATGTGTATAATAATACCTTTGATTTACTTTATTTGGATCATTGGGGAATTGCTCCTGTTTACTCTACATGTACGTTTAGGTATTAATTGTCTATTGTTGACGCATATACTAGACACTTGGTTATATCTCCTTAAACAAAAATTTGACACCCTTAGTGTATTTCAACACTTTCTAACTACGGTTGACACACAATTTCATAAGAAGGTTCGCACTGTTCAAAATGATTAAGAGTGGGGAATTTAAAACTTTTACCTATTTCCTTACTTTGTTGGGTATAAACCATATAGTGCCTTGTCCCCACAATCATCATCAATAAGGAATTGCTGAAAGAAAATATAAACATATAGTAGAAATAGGTCTTGCCTTATTGGCACATGCATGCCTGTCTATGAATTTTTGGGAGTTTACTTTCACCAGTATTGTGTATCTTATTAATAGGTTATTTACCTCCTCATTAGGTAAATCATTCCCCTCATTATCTATTATTCAAACTCTACCTAATTATAACTTCCTTAAAGTGTTTGGGTGTACTTGTTTCCCATTGCTTAGACCATATAATACTCGTAAGTTGGAACTTAGTTCAGCATAATGTACTTTATTAGGATATTATGCTACATAAAAGTTATAAATGTCTCTCTAAGAAAGGAATAGTGTATATATCAAAAATGTTGTGTTTAATGAGTAAGCTACATCACTAACTCTCCCTTCTACTAGTATTATTCCTGTTACTAAATATGCACCTCACAATTACCATTCTACAACATTACATTATTCACCTACTCATTGTTACCCCACACCTTTAGGGTCATCGAATGTTCCATACATCTCACCTAGTTTCCCATCTAATTCTCGTTTACCAACCTTTCATCCCAATCCTACTACACCTACACATCCCTCTACTTCGCCTTTGTCTGACCAGGTTCCCTCTTCCATTTCCTCTGACTCTCTTCATAGTCAACCACTACAGTCCTCTCTATTGAGATATTTGATTATTATTATTTCCTATAATTTAGGGATTTTACATCTATAAATTAGATAAACAAATCAATTAGATTGATTTTTGATATAGTTTCATTACAGGGTATTCCTTAATACTATATATATGTATTTGTATTCTTTTACCAATGAAGCGAATAAGATATACATTTAAACATGGTATCAAGAGCCTGAAAATTCTAAAGCTTCTGCCATGGTGACTCGACGATCCAATCAAAACTGGTCTTCTAAAAAACGGCAAGACCAAACAAGGACCAACTATAATAAGCCTACTGATGGTTCCAATAAATCTACCTACAAATGTACTCAATGAAATCAATCTGGCCATACCAAAAATCGTTGTTTTGAAATTATTGGGTATCCAGACTGGTGGTGGGATCACAACCGAGACCCACGGAAGAGGAATTCCAAGAAAGCCCCTAATACTTAAGCATTGGTAGCAGCTGCAGGTAATAGTGGTAAGGTTTTTAATATTTCTACACCTGTTTCTAATAGTGCATGGATAATTGATTATGGTGTTATTGATCCTAATACATTTGATTCTAGGCAGGTCTTATCCCTTAAACCATATTCACAAAAAATTTCCACTGCCAATGGTGCCTCAACCCCTATTATTGGAGAATGATCTTTGCCCCTCGTTGATACTTTGAATTTAGATTTTGTTTTAGTTGTTCCATCCTTGGACTATAATCTTTTATCAATTTCCCAAATTACCACTACCTTATTTTGTATTGTAATTTTTTGACCTGCCTTTTGTGTTTTTAAGGACATCCAAACAAGGCAGACGATTGGTTATGGTACTAGGCGTGGAAAACTTTATTACTTGGACTTAGAGTCAAAGAGCTCGGACAAGTTGCGTCAAGCATTGATAGTGAATAATAATGAGGGGGAGAAGAAGAAATCTGACATTTGGTTGTGGCATCGACGTCTTGGACATGCCTCTTTTGGTTATCTTAAGAAATTATTTCCTAGTTTATTTGGAAACTTTGATGTTTCTAGCTTCCGCTGTGATGTTTGTGAACTTGCAAAAAGCCATCGTACGTTGTTTCCATTAATTTTGAATAAAAGTCATCTTCCCTTTATGGTTATACATTCTGATGTTTTGGGACCATCTAAGGTCACAACCCTTGGTGGATCACGTTGGTTTGTTACTTTTATCGATGATTATAATAGGATGACTTGGGTGCACTTGATGAAATCCAAAAGTGAAGCGTATTTTTTATTTAAAAAAATTCATAAAATGGTGTGCACTTAGTACAATGCACAAGTTCAGGTTCTTCGAAGTGACAATGGAGGTGAATATTTGAGTTCTGAATTTCAACAATATTTAGAAACACAAGGGATTGTTCATCAAACTACTTGTCTCAACCAATTCGACTATATTGTGACAATAAAGCAGCGTGTGACATAGCTCATAATCTGGTTCAATATGATCGTACAAAGCATGTAGAGGTAGACAAATTTTTCATTAAGGAGAAGCTGGATGAGAAAATTGTGGAGCTTCCTTAAATTCGATCAGAAGATCAGTTGACAAATATCCTTACGAAAGTAGTTTCAAGTCGAGTGTTCTTAAAGTTTTTAGACAAGTTGGGCACGTGTGACATCTATGCACCAACTTGAGTAAGGATGGCAATGAGTACCCGCAAAAAATATCCGCAACGGGTCGGGTCTGAGTTCATGTTTTGGACCCGTGGGTAATTGAGACCCTCGATTTTAAGACCCGCTGTTAGATGGGTCTGGGTCCGGGTAATAAGCTATCCAGACCCGTGACTACCCGGACCCACTATTTATATATATATATATATATATAGCAACATACTGTTAATCTATAATGTTAATCTATATATATATAATGTTAATCTATATTGTAATATCATATTAAACCATAATTATAATATCATAGTGTGATTGTTATGTTGTTAAACTGTGATGTTATGTTGTTAAGCAATATTATTATATTGTTAATTCATATGTATGATATAATATTATGTTAATTGAAGAATTTTTACTAAATGAATTTTTCATCACAATTTTGAACTTGTTTATAATATTTGTTTGAGTAAAATGAGTTGTGTTTAATATTCTAAATTGTGTTTAAATAGCATATAAGATCGTAATACACAAGTGTATAAATTATTTTTAATTATTTTAATATTTTTGAATTTATGGGTATCCATGGATCCGCTGGGTACCCAGAGATCTGCGGGTAGTATATCCGTTGGGTATTAGCACGGATCTGGGGCAGGTCTGAGTCCAAAAATGAAGCAACGAGACGAGTCTGGCTAATGCACTACCCACACTCATTGCCATCCCTAAACTTGAGGGAGAGTGTTGAGATATTTTGCTATTATTATTTCCTATAATTTAGGGATTTTACAACTGTAAATTAGATAAACAAATCAATTAGATTGACTTGTGATATAGTTTGATTATAGGATCTTCCTTTATATTATATATATGTATCTGTATTATTTTACCAGTAAGTGAATAAGATATACATTCAAACTTCATGTCCTTATTCCAAGGGACAAGAGATATGTCACATATGGTGACAAAAATAAATGAATAATTCTTGGAATTGGTAGAGACGAGAAGTCACTTTCTACTATAATAGAAGGAATTCTATATGTTGAGGGACTCAAACACAACCTACTTAACATAAGTCAACTTTGTGACAAAGGGTTCCATCTGACATTCAATTTTGTAATAAACTTAATATTAACTGCTTTCAAATGTTCTACAATTGATATCAATTTAATAAAAAATCAAAATAGGGGTGAGAAACACTATAAGAAAGTGAGAGTTAAGATATTGAATGAAATTGTAAAGGAAAGAATATTATTTTGTGAATGATTGTTTTCTGGATGGATTGGATATCCATCCAAATTGATATATTTGTGGATGTCCATTGGTATTTAATAGATAAATTCATATTCATTCATTACTAATTATTCATGGGATAATATTTATTAACTCTAATTCTAAATCGATTTATTTTTCTTGGATTTAGGTAGACTGTTGATAGTTTTGCCACTTCTAATTAATCTCCTTAAATTCAATGAAAGTTTATATCAAACGTGGTCTAAGAGTAGTTTAGGAGTATGAAATATTCTATAAATGTGGTCTAACAGTGATAATATGGTCTAATTGCTAATCTGATTTAGTTTTATGAAAGTTTTTCTCAATGAGTTTTTATCTATGAAAGACATACAAACCAAAATCTTATATGATTGTGATAATGTGGTCTAATTTTATATCTACTACTCAGGTTTAGTTTTGTGAAAGTTTCTATCAATGTGAAATTTTTTATCAATAAAAGACATGCAGAACTAAATAGAATCCATAATCTGAATAATTAAAATTCAGAACAAAATATGAGGGTCTTTGTGGCTCAGTAAAAGGCATGCAAAAGAAGTTGTGTTTTAAATTCAAAGAATTAGGCCATTGACTTTAAAACTTGTGCTACCCTTTACATGGAAGTAATAATCTTGAAGGTGAGATAACTTAAATGGCTAGATTTGAGTGAGGAGCTGCCAATTGAGATTTTTTCAAATTGGCCACAATTAAAATTAATCTGACTATCATATAATGAACTTATTAGGAATGATGATAGTGTTTTAAATTATTGTTGTGGTTAAGTTGTTGTTTTTGCTACAATTGCAAAAAATTGTAGGAAAATACAACTGATGTGGCCACAATTGTTGTTACCATGCTATTGTGAAGTGCAATTTAAAACAAAATATGATGAATTTGTCTAACTTTCAAGAACTCGAGTGGACAAAAACAATCTTGGAGGTAAGCTACACAGTGATTTAAATTGCGGACCATATTATTTAATGTGGTTGCAATATTGTGGTTGTGGTAACCACCACAACTGCATCACACCACAATTGCAATGTGACTCCGAATCATAATGATGCGGCTGCATCAAACCGCATTTACATCATATCAGGTTGCATCAGATTCAAAAATGTTGTTTTAATAAAAAAATAATTTACATCGCAACGGATTCAAAAATGTTGTTTTAATAACAAAATAATTCACATCGCAACGGCCGCAATCCGAATCACAATGACCGCAATCACTGTAGCCGCAATCGCAAGCGCAACCACAATTTAAAACACTAGAGGTACATGATAACATTGCTGATCTTCCTACCAGCTTGTTACAACTTCACCTAGAAGACATTCTGGTATATGGTTCTATACCCTCAAACCTTACACAACCTTTGTGTTTACTCCTTAAAAGTCCATTTTCCATATTCATTAGGCCAACTTTATATTGAAGAACTTGATGTGTCTTCAAATCAATTAACTTGGGCTAATCCTGAGTCCCTTCAATTGTTTTCCACTCTCAAGAGAATTAATTTATCTTTCAACAAAGTCTCAGGGAGTGTTTCAAACAAGGGACCATATGAAATACATGCATCATTTGGTTCTCTTATTGATCAGTGTTGATATTTAGCACAACCTTTATTTTTAACCATTGATGCACTTTTTGCTTTGATCCAACGTTATATATTTATGGCCCCACATTTTTTTTATCAGGTTATGGCCCCACATAAATTCCATTTTTAGGCACAATTACAACATTCTCATTTAATAATCTTCCCTGAAAGAAACAAATAACAAAATACAAATTAACAAATGGCATAAACCCTACCAGTATTTCAAATTACTGTTGCGGTCATGATTGCGGTAACAGTTGCAGTTGCTATGATTGTAGTTATTACAGTCATTGTGATGCGGATTTCAGCCATTGCGGTGTGAATTATTTTGTTATTAAAACAATGTTTTTAAATCCAATGTGACCTGATGCGGTCCGATGCAGCCTGATGCAGTCCAAATGCGGTCCGATGCGGTTGTGCTGCAGCTCGATGCGGCCGCATCATTATGATTCGGAGTCACACTATAATTGCGGTGCAATATGTTGCGGTGGTCACTGCAACCGCAAGATTGCGTCCGCATAAGGTGATGCGATCCGCAATTTAAATCATTGAACTAGTCTTATACACAATAGGAGGAGGATAGAGGAAATAACTTTTAAGGTAGGAAAATAATCATAATTTTGCCAAAAACTCAAACAATTTTATGTGTATTCACTTAGCCATTTCAGTCATTATGGACTATTCTGAATTTGCTAGGGTGGTTCAATTAAACTGCATTATATTTGTAATATGTCAAGATTTCCCAATCAATCAATCAAGCCAAATGCATGATATCTACTGAAATATCAGTAGTACTTAGATATAAGGCCATTCACACTTGTTATGTAGATTGATCTTTGTTCCAGCATAAAATTCCACTGATGTATTAGCATTAAAGAATTGAAGAGTGGTCTATGTAGACTTCACAGCAACTTTAGACTCATCAGCTAATACTTTTGCTGCAAAGGAAACTCAATACTTCATCAATTCTCACTTCATAGCATAATGAAAAGTAAGTTTATTTATGGCTAATCTTGGTAGCTAATTCTGCAACTCAATGAGGGTGAACAACACACCATATAGAAGCCATTTTGGAAAAAAACAAAGCGCTGTAATCTATTATGCTATGCGCAGTGTTTTAAATTACGGTTGCGGTCGCAATTGCAGTAACGGTTGCGTTTACTGCGATTGCGGTCATTGTGGCCGTCGCGGTGCAGATTGCGGCTGTTGCGATGTGAATTATTTTATGACTAAAACAATATTGTTGAATATGATGCAGCCTGATGCGGTCCAAATGCGTTCCGATGCGGCCGCATCATTGTGATTCGAAGTCACACCGCAATTGCGGTGTAATGCGGTTGCGGTTCCACTGCAACCACAATATTGCGGCCGCATCAGGTAATGCGGTCCTCAATTTAAATCACTGGGTATGCGTATCATAACTCAATCATTGGGACAGACACAGGAACCATATTTAAATCTACAAGAATTTAAAGTCACTTTCATAATTGTAGTTCCTTGTGTACATGTTATGGAAAAGGTATACATTTTTCAGTAACTAAAATCATATTAAAAGATTCATTTTACCTTCCTATACTCCACAAAATCTTCTTTGTAGACATAGCATATGTACATCATAACATTCCGTGAATCGACTGGTCGTCTAAGATGATCATTCTGTAGTTACTTGATCAAATCCAAAAGTGTAGCATTGCCTGTTCATAGAAATTTACTATCATAAGTTCTTATTTCAAATCTCAGAAAGAGCATAAACAATCCAATATTTCTATAAAAAACAGTCCTATCATATCCTCATGATCATCACATTTAAACTAAATACCAGGATGGAATTTTACCTCTTGAAGAGGAGCCAAAGGCACATTATCTTTGAGGGTTTTCCAGCTCTTCATCTCTGAAAGTATTAATGTTAGTTGACTTTGCATCGCCTTTAACAGCCTCAATAGCTCTTCGCCATCCCTTTTGCGGATAATCTCTTGCCTTCTACTAAGTCTCTCCTTTTCCAGCCGCTCAATTCTCTGATGCAGCGCTTGAAACTCAGCTTGAGCATTGGAATCCATATCCATCTCTTGTTTTTTCTGACCAGTTATAGTCATCATATCATTCGGGATAGGTATTTTTATTTCGCTATGTACTCTAAAGTTGCCATTTCGCTTTTCAGCGTCATGTTTAACCTGCGATGCTACCGTTCCCTCAGACATAGTTTTTTGTTTTCTTAATCTGTTCCCTGTTTCAGAATACCATTTCACAAGCCTTTTTCTCACATTTTCGCTGACTTTATGTTTTTCGCTAGTTTGCAGGACTTCAAATACATCATACCCATTAGCGATTTCTTTTCGATGCAGTGTATCTTCACCGTGATTTACTTTATCTAAATTAGTAGAGGGCAATCTGTCTATTTGGTCACAAGTTATCTTAGTGCTAGCTTGTGGAAGTATTGAATATGATCTCCCTCTTTTACTACACAAGCTTGCACCCTTTTTTCCTTCAGTACAATCTGAAACCACTTTCACTTTTTCGTCAAACCTTTTTATTTGTTCCAAGTATGAATCAACGGTTCCATATGCAACTGGAATAACTTCCTTGTTAGTGCTATCATCTACTGGACTTGGAAATGGAGTAGTTGAATTGTCCTCATTTCTAGCAACTCCTAAGAAATTATTGAATTGAAGAGGGGGCAATGAATGTAGCCTTCTTACAGTTCGACGATTTTCTCCATCTTGTTGATCACTTCTATTCAACAACAGATCATCCGGAAATTCAAACTCGCTGGCGTTGAGGTCACACCCCAACCTCAGAAGTTTGCGCTTATAAGCTTTTACTTGATACTCAAGCGACGCAATTTCCATTTCCTTCTGATACATAAGCTCTTCCAAGACTTCAAGGGTGGCCTCAGCATGGTCCATCTTCTCTTCGGCCATTATTTTATAGTGACTCGCTTCCATTTTCACCGCAGCCTTCTCGCCTTGCAGACGCAGTATCATGTCCAATGCTTCACTCGCTGCTGACGCCGAGGCTTCTCGTTCCTGATCCAATTCAATGCAGAGCTTTTGCAGAAGTTGTTGTTGGGCATGAAGTGTCTCCTTCATTGCTGCTACATCACCTTGAGTTTCAGCCATCACAGAACAAGTGCTGGTTCCTGCTATGCTATGACTACACTTCACTAAATGTTGAATTCAAGTAATAACTAACTCCTGAACACAGAACATAGAGATTTTACATCAGCTTTCACATTAAAATATTTTGTTTTCCTTGTTTGTGATTTTAAAAATAAGGTATACATTGGAACCAATTGTTTTAAATTGTGGTTGCGATCGCGACTGCAGTAACGGTTGTGTTTACTGTGATTGCGACCATAGCGATGCGGATTGCAGCTGTTGCGGTGTGAATTATTTTGTGATTAAAACAATATTTTTGAATCCGATGCAGCCTAATGCGGTCCGATGCAGTATAATACGGTCCAAATGCAGCGCCCATCATTGTGATTCGAAGTCACACCACAAATTGTGGTGTGCAGTCCTCAATTTAAATCACATACCCTTCTTTTTATTCCCCTCCAAACAAAGAGGTATGTGATGGTATGAATTTTTATTTTACTAATCCTTATCATTCCAACAATGAAAAACTATTCTTCCATTTCATCATACATTAACTATCCAAACAATGATACATAACATTTATTCCAATTCACATGAGGGTCAAGTCAAAAAAATTAGTGAAAGCTGCAAAGCAGGGAACAGATATTCAAAGTATAAATTTCATTGTTCTTCTCAAATAAAATATCAAATGAACATGTTGTCACTGAGGCATGTGAACATAGTAAATAACTAAATACACAAAAGCCATGAATATGACCTTTTTGAGACTCTAGTCCAATCAAATGAATGTCAGTCCAATTTCCAGAGGCCGAGCAAAAACTATAGATAAAACAGGTTAGACAAAATTTAGAGATAATGTTTTATCGATGGAGCATTAAGGCGCCCTCCGATATATGTACTGTACTCTACCCAGTGGAACTAAGGCTTGTTTGTTGCAAAATCGAGACCATTGAGAAAAGTACTTAAATTCAAAAATTTCTATAATATCAATTAGACAAATCTAAATGATTCATACATATATGATCATTAAAGAAGAAGAAGAGAGAAAATATCTACTTACCACTAAAAATCTAAACACAATTCAATTCAGAAAACCATTTGCCTTAAAGCTGGAAAAAATTTATATGTAGCCAACCACAAATCTTTGACTTTTGGGCTAAAAGAAAATATGAGAAAATAAATAAGAAAATAATGGTTTGATTCACAGGGGAATGAAAAATACTAACTATATAAAGATTAACGCGTTTTATTAAAAGGTAAAAATATTAATGAAATTAATATTCATGCACTTCAAAGATTTTTACAGGTCAAATTAATATTAATTTTATTCATGCACCACATGACAGTTGTTTAACACTGTATAAAACGTGTGCGTATAAATATTATATATATAAAGGAAAAGGCAACAAGAAAAAATCATAGTCTAGATGATTGAAAAAGAATTAGAAAATAATATTTTGTCGATGAAAATGGTTTATGAAAAGTATATAATGTCGATCGATTTATGTAACTGACTTATCTGGTATGATGCAAAGAGTTTGATGTGTGTTAGAGGTCAATGAATTAACAAATAAGAAAAAAGAAGAGGGAACTTTGTTCTGTGTTAGTTGATGAAAATGAATTAACAAAGAAGAAAAGTAGAATGAAAAGAAGAAGAGATAGTGGCTTTGGGAATTTTATTAACTTCCCATTCGGTGTCAATGTGTCACTGGTTGGTCACTAGTTGAATATGGTTGCTCGTTGGATTAACTGTTTTACCTTAAAAGTTTATAATATTAAATTGAAAAACATAGTTATTTAATTGAACACTTACATGATAATAAACTATCAAGATTTTAATATAATAAAAACTACCGTGTTCAGTAGCATTGTTGTGTCTAGGAATGACAATGAGTCTAGATGGGTTCGGGTAGTGCATTATCCAGACCCGACCCATTGTTTTATTTTTGGACTCAGACCTGTCCTAGATTCATGCTAATACTCGTTAGATAAACTACATGTGGGTCCTTGAGTACCCAACGGATCCATGAGTACCCATGAATTTAAAATATTAAAAATAAGAAAGTAATTTATGGATTTGTGTATTTGTTTCATATGATCTTATATGTTATTTAAACAATTAACAAGAGAAAAAATTATAAAACTTAATTTAAAGTTTTGAAAACAATGTAATTTGACTATTAAACACAACTCATTTTACTCTAACGAACATTTAAAACAATTTCAACATTATGATGAAAAACTCATTTAGTATGAACTTTTCGATTAACATAACATTACATCGTACATATGAATTAACAACATAATATTATTGCTTAACAACATAACAATCACTTTTATGAATTAATATGATATTATAATTATGGATTAATATGATATTATAATTATGGATTAATATGATATTACAAATTAGATTAACATAATATCACAATTATGTTATTATATATATATATGAAGAAATAGCGAGTACGGGTACCCACAGGTCTAGGTACTTTATTACCCAGACTCAGACTCATCTAACAGCGGGTCTTAAAATTGCGAGTCTCAATTACCCACGGGTCCAAAGCATGGACTCAGACCCGACCCGTTGCGGGTATTTTTTGTGGGTACCTGCGGATCCGGGTACCCATTGTCATCCTTAGTTTTGTCTGCCAACTCACTTTACTATTGTTTGTAATGTGTAGTATATATGCAATAAATATCTAATATAATAAATTGTGTTAAATATTGTAATTTGCATCATGAAGTGCATAGGAGACTATTATTTCTTCAACACCTTATTTTATCAAAATAATCATGTCTTGGAAACATATAATATAGGTTGATCCATGCATGATAAGAGGTTAATTTTACCGGCCTGATGTTTTTAAGACTTTTGTTCTTAAAAACTTTGAGCAAGTATAGTTGTCTCTATTAGAATTTGAGTGACTGATTTTAAAGACATGAATGATAATTGAAAATATAATAGTAAAAAAATACTTAAAATGCATGAAAACGTATAACTAAAAAGAAAATATTTATATAGATTTCATTTTTCAAGAGAAGCTAGAAAATGAACTTTTGTGAAACACCTAAAATACATGAATTGAGCAAAATGTTACCAAGATAAAGAAAAGAATGTCATATACAAAGAAAAGAAGAAGGTTAAAAAGTACCTAATTGCAAACGTTTACTATTAATAAGGGGAGGGATCCACTTAACAATCAATCTTCAACTTTAACCTATGTTATGTTTCAACTTACTACTATACACCTAAACAAAGCCTATATACATACTCCACCAAGATTCCAATTTAACTTATTGCAGAGCTTATCTCTCCAAATATTTGAGAACACTACTAATCAGTTCATGAGAGTCAAAGGTAGAACCATTAGGAATATGGAGAAAGAATATCCTCCAAATTAAGCCACAAAAAACACAACAATAAGCACAACTCATTAAGCCATCTATATAATATGACATTAACAATAAACAGGGTACTTTATTTTGGGATGAGAATGACCATCAAAATGAAAAGTGGGAAATACAATTGAAAGAAAAAAGATTTATAGATGCATGTGAGAATATAACTCACTTTTGTATTTCATCCAACTTCTATTCTGCATGTTACTTTCTCTACATGGTGGAAGGTAGAATGTAAAAACTGAATTCATGTCTGATCGGTCACAAAGGGAAGTAATGTACATTTAAGACCTCTTTAACTGCAAATTAAATCATGGAAATAAGAAATTGTAAAAGGGAAAATTAGGGAAGAAAAACTTATACCACATTGGAAGTTAAAACATGTATTACCTTTATATATTAGTATAGATGAGTTAAGAATATTATCAAAACACTGTAATTTCTACACAAATCGTAACAAAACTAAATAAATAAATTTAAACCGCAATTAGAAAATAGGTTTCATTATAAGATAAGCAACTAAAAAAACAAATACAATTACAACATTGACAAACAAAAGCAAAATTCCCGTGAAAGACACCTCTTTTTACTTTTTTTATATAAAAATATGATTGAACCAATTGAATCAAATCGATCCAATCACTTGAGCTATTAGTTTTATACTTAAATCAATCAATTGAAACCGTTTATTTGATATGTGAGTGTTCAAATGAGCAATTCGAACCATTATGTATCTAGTTCCCACATTTGGACTAGTCGGAACAATCGGTCTGAGTTAAGTTTAACAGTTAAAGGCAAAACAAAATTGTTATTCCTTATCAAATTATTATGTTCTCTTATTGCATTAATGCTAGTAAGATTAAAAATCTATTTTTTTCCTAGCTAGGTTTTTTTAGTATAACAATTTTAATTTGGTTCCTAAAACTTTTAAAAACTCAAAATAGTCTTCAAATATATTAAAAATGAGTCAATTTTCCTTTTTTATCATTTTTTTATATGAATCATTTTGAGGCATATTCATGATCTTTCAAGTTCTAGTTTTTTTGTACTTTTATTTTTATTCAAACTAATAATAATAACAAGTAACATTAGTGGTTAGATGCATGTATTATAAGATGCTCAAATATTTTATTTTGTTATCGATTAGGTAATTTATGGGTTATATTTTAAATTAATTATCCTATGTTTTAACTTATATTGTTGAATTCGTGAATATCACGAAGAAAAAAGTTGAACATGCATGTTAATGAGCGTGTTTATTTGATGAATAAAACAATGTGATAAAAATTAGCATATTTATGATAATATATTTTCAACTTGGTGATACTTTATATGATAATCATCTTACTCATAAGAAAAAGACATATGTCACAAGGTGTGAACATATAATATAAGGTTATAACATTAATAAGTAATACGTGTCACTTTCTTATGGATAAGAAGATTAGTATGAACATATAATATGAGGTTATAATATTACTCTTTCAACATTACACATGATTGCGTTTCTTTTACTTTATGAATTAAAGTTTTCTCTATTAAGGCTACGTTTGGGGTGAAAAGGGAATCAATGAAAAAAAGAAGGAAAATAATCTTTTCCATTCCTTATTTGCTTTGAATAGATTGAAGGGAAGGAGGGAACGAAAGGTAAGACTCACACCGTTTTATTTTCTCTCCAATATTAAGAGGAAAACTCATTTAGAGAAGATTAGTGACAGATTTTCTCGTCGCTAACTCCCTATACACTTAAAAAATCGTATCATGTTAACCACATTTATAAACAACCCTAATTTCATAAAATTCCAAATAAAAAACAAAATATAATGTTGTTAATATCATTATTAAAAATAACTATAATCTATTCTCTCTACTTTTTTCCCATTTTCTTTTACAAAAAAACTACAAAATCATCACTTTTTTTACTCATTACATCTTCTCAACTTTTCTTTCCTTAACTTTTCTCTTATGAACTAAACATGGTGTAAGCGTTTAATAGGGATGACAATGGGTATCCGGACTCGTGGAAACTCACGAATAATACTCCCAACCAATGGGTCTAAGTTTGTGTTTTTGGACCTACGGGTAATTGGAACCCAATATTTTAAAACCTGCTCCTATATGAGTATGAGTCCAGGTAATGAAGTATTCAGACTCACAGATACCTGAACAATTATTACTTCCTTCCTATATATATATATATATATATTTGTAATATCATATTTATCATAACTAAAATGTTATATTCTCAATTCATAATTATAATATCACGTTATTATATAAATGTGATTGATATATTCTTTAAACAAATATTTTTTATTGTTAGTTCATATGTGTGATGTAATGTTATGTTGGTTAAAGAGTTCTTACGACTAAATAAAGTTTTCATCATAGTGTTGAAGTAGTGACTTTGTTTTTGATGTTTATTTAAGTAAAATGAGTTCTCTTTTATAGTCAATTTTGTAATGACCCAAATTCTACCCTTGAATATTTTTCAAATAGCATTTACCACATACAACCAGTTATGGATCTCCCAGGGTTATAAAGTCCATAACTACACATATCCGTATTAATCTAAACGGATTAACAGTCATCCCATAATGTTATCAAATTAACTACAATGTCAAGTAGCAAATAAAGACAAATAAGTTAAAAAACACAAAAACTTCCTAAGTGAGCTTCCTTCTCAAAATCTTTCATTTACCTACAATGAGATTATCATAAACAACACACAAAACAAAAGGGAGTAAGTCATTAGTTCAAAAACTAACATCACATGATAATCCACATTTCAAATACGATTAATCTTTAATATAATTCGTAAACACACATGCGTAATTGTAAACATTCATATCCACCCTATAATATATATATCCCATAATATATATCCTATAATATGTATATTACTTTCATTCTCAACATCTTCCTTTTTATTCACTCATATTGACTCTATAGAATATATATCCCATACTATATATCCTATAGCATAAATATGACACTCTTTGTGACATTCCCTTTTCTCATCATTCATATTCACCCTATAGAATATATATCCCATACTATATATCCTATAGCATGCATACGACATTCATTGTGACATTCACATTTCTCATCATTCATATTCACCCTACAGAATATATATCCCATACTATATATCCTATAGCATGCATATGACATTCATTGTAACATTCACATTTCTCATCATTCATATTCACCCTATACAATATATATCCCATACTATATATCCTATAGCATGCATACGACATTCATTGTAGCATTCACATTTCTCATCATTCATATTCACCCTATAGAATATATATCCCATACTATATATCCTATAGCATGCATACGATATTCATTGTGACATTCACATTTCTCATCTTTCATATTCACCAATTTCATTTCCCATACCACATCGGGCAGGCCGAGTTATTATTACCCCAAACCACATCGGGCAGGTCGAGTTATTATTACCCCATACCACATCGGGCAGGTCGAGTTATTATTACCCCATACCACATCGGGCAGGTCGAGTTATTATTACCCCATACCACATCGGGCAGGTCGAGTTCACAATAATCACTACCATTCCCGATAGGACACAATTACAGTACACTACCACTCCAGGTAGGACACAATAACAGTGCGCTACCACTCCAGGTAGGACACAATAACAGTCCGCTACCACTCCAGGTAGGACACAGTAACAGTCCGCTACCACTCCGGGTAGGGTACCAAAAATAAACCACTACCTCTTCAGGTAGGGTAACAATAATAAACCACTACCTCTTCGGGTAGGGTAACAACAATAAAACTTGCCAACACATTACCTCTTTCACATACCTCATTCACATTAGTGAGTATGAATTAGAGACACTTATCGCTTACCTTGGTGAGCGTTGGGGATCGGTTCCGAGTAACTTTAAAAGTCTCCTCCGCGATTTCCTCCAACCTTAGGATCTTTCCTCATTTTCACCAATAACAACAATGTCAGTCATTTATTCAAAATAATACATAAATAACTCGTATTTCATCATCAAATACACAAGGGATTCATATATATTCAAGATTTCCAAAACTTCTTCAATACAAGTTTCCAAACATCTAAACATACATGTTTATCTCATATATCAACATCAAAACACAAACTCATCATCCACATTTAACATTTCATCCATTTCTCTTTTTACTCATATTCTCATTTTGGGGGTTTTTGGGGTTTTCATGAATAACCCACAAAACCTTCCTATTCATCAAATATCAACTCTAAACCAAGAGTTTACAAGAGAAAAACAACATAAAATGAACCATAACTATAAAGAATGAGTTTCCATGGTTTCTCATGTTTTGAAAATAGATCCAACATACCCTAAACAAGTTAGAGAGGAAGAAGAAGAGTTAGAAACAAGAGGTTTACCTCTTCTCAAGCTCTAAGATGAGTCCTAAGGCTCTTTGTTCTTGAAAAACTCTATTCTCTCTCTTCTCTTCAAAGTTCTAACCCGAAAATGTGTTTGGGGTTTCTATTTTAAAGAGTAGTCGTCAGGTTCTCGCTCAAGCGAGCCCATTCTCGCTCAGGCGAGAAAATCCCGCCTTTTTAAAATTTCAGATTTGACGCTCTCCCTCAAGCGAGGGATTCTCGCTCAAGCGAGGGATTCTCGCTCAAGCGAGAATCTCACAGTGTCAACAGCCCCAGTTTGCCATTTCTCGCCCAGGCGAGACAACTCTCGCTCAAGCGAGAATCCTCCAGTATAGCCCAGGATTTCACCCTCCCAGGGGATCCTTTCTCGCTTAGGCGAGAATCTCTCGCTCAAGCGAGACTTCCAGGACTGATACTATAATTTTAAAGACTCAAAATTTAGGGTGTTACAATCCTCCCCTCTTATAAGAATTTTCGTCCCCGAAAATTAAACATACCTCAAAAACTAATATCATCACCTAGACCTTAGGCACTACAATACTCTACCAAAATCATAATCGATCCTCTAATCCATTAAGATTACTTAAACGGTCACTAAGGGCATACACCACTAAACCGTGATATCACCAAACTCATTCGTGAACTAACTCATCACTGTCCAACTATTAAGATCTCAGCCTCTTATAACTCGAATGCCATGAAAACTAAACCGTAATTCAGACTAAAGATCTTTCCTATATTCGTCAAGAACCATAGGTATTTAGGACTGATCCAGCTAAGAATCCTCATCTATGTTAAGAATCCCTATAACACTTTCGCAATTCAGCGAATGAGAAACTCCTTATCCTCATCCACTCCAATGCCTCATTTAACATTCATCATACTCTAGCTAGTTTCATCTCCACTCAATCATCTAGCACGATTTCATTTTACTCAATCAACAAAATGCTTACACGATAAGACTCTTAGTGCCTTATCCATTGTACACAATCAAACTATCCAGTAATTGTCCAATTACATCAAATATTTCCGTCATCAAATCTTATCGTCAAAAAGAATTACCGATTCCTAGCCTCAACTGAAACTATAAAACCATTGATTCACACCAAAACTAGGTACTCTGTTACCAATCGGCAAGCACAAGTCGACCAACACTCAAACCTACAACTTGCGTTCGGTTTGGTCACCCCAATTCCGTTAGCAAATATAAACTTATTAACCCACTCGCATTATGTCCAGAAATACATGGGCGTCTCATATCACTAAACTTTTAACAACCTCATACTTATTCCGATATGGTTGCTAAAATTTCAGAATTCTCCCACATGATACTAAATCATTATTTAGCCACAAGCTATGTTTCACCCAAATATAGTTTTCGAAAGCGTTTTGAATCCACGACTCATGGCAACCACGTCGTGAAACACAATTCGCATACTCATTTCAACCCAAAACTCCTTCTCTCATATAGTTACACCACACCCATACACCGCAATTACTGACGTTCACAAAACAGCCACAACTTTTGCCGGTACAACATTCAACGCAGACAATTGAGGTACACCACCACTATTTCGTGCATTGCCAATGTCCTACCGCAAAAGAACCGATCATTCGAGACCAAAAATTTCACGTCTAATTAAATGTATTCATCACATCGACAGGGTAAGTAACTTGACTAGCCTCTTTCCTCGACCATCAGTATAAGTCTTACCCCCTTAGCATACACATACATATCAATGCATACTAAATTTTAAATCTTCACCTCAACAATTACACACAGTTAAACATAACACGATTTGCTGACCGCTAGTCCACTTCCAGGATTTAATCCAACTGGGACATCATTGCGCATATCAACACTATGGTAAAGGTTTTACCATTTACCCCAACCATACACTGAGACATCCACACCGACATCCACCACCGATACACGGGGTTGGTGGGTATAACTAAGTCGAAAACAACAACTTGGTGTACAATCTCAGTCGGTTCACACATTCGGCAAATATAGGGAGTGAGTCGCTCCCGAATTGGGCAACACTAAAAGGGATACCTTTTACCATGCGTTTTACCTCTCGCCGGATCATCAACACCTGATGTCCCTGCGCCACTCGGGGTAACACTTCGACCGTGGTTCCTTGTCTCCTCGGCATGAATGACATTCAGTCTCCGATCCAGCTTGGGACAAAACCTTTTGATATGCCCAAGCTCCTTGCAGTGGAAACATCCATTTCCTTTCCCCGGGCACGTACTTCCATAATGAAGTCTACCGCACTTGATGCACATGGGAGTAGAAACCTCATCGGTAGGAACGGTAGGTGGGCTAGACCTTTGGAAACTCCGGTCACGATGTCTAGTAGTTACCGCATAAGGTTTTTGGTCATCTTCCACCACCCCTTTACCTCTCGCCCGCATACGGTTGCGTTGAGGTCCATAGTTCCGGGGAGAAATTATTTCGGGAGTCACCAACTCATCCACCTTCAGATCATCCTCGTACATCCGACATTTGTTGACCAAAGTAGCGAAGTCGACAATCTCTTGATGTCTGAACATCCTTTTCAGCTTGGACCTTAAGCCCGATTCGAATTTTGAGCACTTGGATCGTCCGTCCACCTCCAACTCAGAGTAGGGACAAAACCGGGCCAATTCCTCGAATTTAGCCGCATATTCCGCGACCGACATATTGCCTTGTTGCAACTTCAAGAACTCCATTTCTTTCTGCCTTTTCAGATCAGCAGGGAAGTATTTGTGAAGGAATTTCGCCTTGAAAGTACTCCAGGAAATCAATTGCCCCTCAGTCTCCATTTGACGTCTAGTGAACTCCTACTAGTTCTCGGCCTCCGTCCCTAGCATGTAAGTTGCATAGGCCAATTTCTGAGTCTCTGAACAGTTCATGGCCTGGAAGATCCGCTCTATTCCCTGAATCCACTCGAGGGCAGCATCCAGAGCAAATCCTCCCTGAAACTGACCGGAGTTCCTCTTGCAATACTCATCCAGACCTTGGTACTCTGCCGGTCCAGGTGGGACTAGGTTTTGCAAACTCGGACCTGATGCGGGGTTCTGATACAGACAACGCAAGTTCTCGTTCATCTGTTGTTGTGTAGCCACCATCTGAACCAACAAATCATTCTGAACGTTCTGACTCGTTCTTCTTCCAGCCACATTTTAACCTGCGCTCACGGATAGTCAGTACACAATTTTAACATCACGCAAATCAGGTCATCACATAGTCTCATAGCACATTACATGTTACTATACCAAAATCACATGCTTTAAACATTCAATACACACAATCTCAACTAGTCAAATCATAAAGATGTTACAAAGAAGCAAATAAGGCCATACCCTAGGCCGCAGAATTAACTATGCTATGATACCATATTGTAACGACCCAAATTCTACCATTGAAAATTTTTCATTTATTTTAATCCTTTCTTACATACAGTCGTCACCTTCATTAAAAACTCTCAAGTATCACTCTTAGAAAATACTCTTTACCCTATTATATTATCATACAAATTTATGTTGCGGAAAAACATAATTCATTCAAATAGCATTTACCACACACAACCAGTTATGGATCTCCCAGGGTTATAAAGTCCAAAACTACACATATCCGTATTAATCTAAACGGATTAACAGTCATCCCATAATGTTATCAAATTAACTACAATGTCAAGTAGCAAATAAAGACAAATAGGTTAAAAAACACAAAAGCTTCCTAAGTGAGCTTCCTTCTCAAAATCTTTCATTTACCTACAATGGGATTATCATAAACAACACACAAAACAAAAGGGAGTAAGTCATTAGTTCAAAAACTAACATCACATGATAATCCACATTTCAAATACGATTAATCTTTAATATAATTCGTAAACACACATGCGTAATTGTAAACATTCATATCCACCCTATAGTATATATATCCCATAATATATATCTTATAGTATGTATATTACTTTCATTCTCAACATCTTCCTTTTTATTCACTCATATTGACTCTATAGAATATATATCCCAAACTATATATCCTATAGCATAAAGATGACTCTCTTTGTGACATTCCCTTTTCTCATCATTCATATTCACCCTATAGAATATATATCTCATACTATATATCCTATAGCATGCATACGACATTCATTGTGACATTCACTTTCTCATCATTCATATTCACCCTATAGAATATATATCCCATACTATATATCCTATAGCATGCATACGACATTCATTGTAACATTCACATTTCTCATCATTCATATTCACCCTATACAATATATATCCCATACTATATATCCTATAGCATGCATACGACATTCATTGTAGCATTCACATTTCTCATCATTCATATTCACCCTATAGAATATATATCCCATACTATATATCCTATAGCATGCATACGATATTCATTGTGACATTCACATTTCTTATCTTTCATATTAACCAATTTAATTTCCCATACCACATCGGGCAGGCCGAATTATTATTACCCCAAATCACATCGGGCAGGTCGAGTTATTATTACCCCATACCACATCGGGCAGGTCGAGTTATTATTACCCCATACCACATCGGGCAGGTCGAGTTATTATTACCCCATACCACATCGGGCAAGTCAAGTTATTATTACCCCATACCACATCGGGCAGGTCGAGTTATTATTACCCCATACCACATCGGGTAGGTCGAGTTATTATTACCCCATACCACATCGGGCAGGTCGAGTTCACAATAATCACTACCATTCCCGATAGGACACAATAACAGTACGCTACCACTCCAGGTAGGACACAATAACAGTCCGCTACCACTCCGGGTAGGACACAATAACAGTCCGCTACCACTCTGGGAAGGACACAATAACAGTCTGCTACCACTCCAGGTAGGACACAGTAACAGTCCGCTACCACTCCGGGTAGGGTACCAACAATAAACCACTACCTCTTCAGGTAGGGTAACAATAATAAACCACTACCTCTTCGGGTAGGGTAACAACAATAAAACTTGCCAACACATTACCTCATTCACATACCTCATTCACATCAGTGAGTATGAATTAGAGACACTTATCGCTTACCTTGGTGAGCGTTGGGGATCGGTTCCGAGTAACTTTAAAAGTCTCCTCTGCGATTTCCTCCAACCTTAGGATCTTTCCTCATTTTCACCAATAACAACAATGTCAGTCATTTATTCAAAATAACACATAAATAACTTGTATTTCATCATCAAATACACAAGGGATTCATATATATTCAAGATTTCCAAAACTACTTCAATACAAGTTTCCAAACATCTAAACATACATGTTTATCTCATATATCAATATCAAAACACAAACTCATCATCCGCATTTAACATTTCATCCATTTCTCTTTTTACTCATATTCTCATTTTGGGGGTTTTTGGGGTTTTCATGAATAACCACAAAACCTTCCCATTCATCAAATATCAACTCTAAACCAAGAGTTTACAAGAGAAAAACAACATAAAACGAACCATAACTCTAAAGAATGAGTTTCCATGGTTTCTCATGTTTTGAAAATAGATCCAACATACCCAAAACAAGTTAGAGAGGAAGAAGAAGAGTTAGAAACAAAAGGTTTACCTCTTCTCAAGCTCTAAGATGAGTCCTAAGGCTCTTTGCTCTTGAAAAGCTCTCTTCTCTCTCTTCTCTTCAAAGTTCTAACCCTAAAATGTGTTTGGGGTTTCTATTTTAAAGAGCAGTCGTCGGGTTCTCGCTCAAGCGAGCCCATTCTCGCTCAGGCGAGAAAATCCCGCCTTTTTAAAATTTCAGATCTGACGCTCTCCCTCAAGCGAGGGATTCTCGCTCAAGCGAGAATCTCACAGTGTCAACAACCCCCGTTTGCCATTTCTCGCCCAGGCGAGAATCCTCCAGTATAGCACAGGATTTCACCATCCTAGGGGATCCTTTCTCGCTCAGGCGAGAATCTCTCGCTCAAGTGAGACTTCCAGGACTGATACTATAATTTTAAAGACTCAAAATTTAGGGTGTTACAAATTTAAATTGTGTTTAAATTTTTTTTTTCGATTGTCTAAATAACATATACGATTATAAGAAATAATCACGCAATTGTATAAATTACTCACAATTATTTTTAATATTTTCTAAATTTATGGGTACCCATGGTCCATTGGGTAGTTAAGAACTCGCGAGTAGCAAATCCAACAAATATCTTTACAAACGTGGGTGGGTCCTGCTCAAGCAACGAGTGAGAAACTAGGACGAATAAATTTCTTTGCCAACAAGTCCTCAACCTGCTTTTTCAACTCAGCTAACTCTAACAGTGCCATTCTATAAGGAGCTATAGAGATGGGTCCCGTCCCAGGTACCAAGTCAATGGAGAATTCAACCTCTCTAACTGGAGGCAATTCAGGTATATCACTAGGAAATACTTCAGGAAACTCACAAACTATCGGAATGTCCTCCACTCTGGGTTTCTAACACTTTCCAGGGATGCCAACAAAACAAACACGACTCCTCCCTCCTTAAAGGAAGTTATGGCTCCTATAGCTGACAACGGCTTCATCAAACAAACCTCGTCAGAAATCTCACTCAGATCTCCAAACACAACGGTTTTATCAGCACAATTAAGCATTACATGATTTGCCGATAACTAGTCCATCCCCAAAATTAGATCCAGCTGGGACAGTGGTAAGCAGATTAAATCCATGATAAATGTTCTACCGTTTACCACTACTGGACATCGAGACACAACCGTCGACACCACCACAGGTACACTAGTTGGGGTGGATACAACTAAGTCGTAAGGCAACGACTCAGTTTGCAATTTCAGTCTATCCACTCATTCAACATATACAAAGGAGTGTGTCGCTCCCGAATCAAACAACACTAAAAGAGGAATACATGCCACCATGAAATTACCTTTTATCAAGCCATCCACATCCGAGGCCTCTGCACCGCTCATGGTAAACACTCGACCAATGGATCTAGGCCGTTCAGCCCTCACAACATTCACACCCTGCCACAACTTAGGACAATACCTCTTGATATGCCCAACCTCCTTGCAGTGGAAGCAGCTAAGTGTCGTCCCGGGGCACACATCACCAGCTTGAAGTCGGCCACATTTGTCGCATAAAGTTGGAGAGTTTAACTGTGACCCTCCTACATTCACATGAGTCCTCGGCCCGTGTGAAGTATACCCTCGGCTACCAGTTGGTGGAGAGTAAGGTTTTCGTTCCTCTTGGAACACCTTGCCCTTCCCTTTCCCGTGCGAGAAATTCCGTTGGGGTCCAAAGTGCTTGGGAGGAACCACTTTAAGCGTTGTCGCCTCATCGGCTGCCAGGTCATCCTCATACATCCTACACTTGTTCATCAAGGTAGGAAAATCAGCAATTTCTTGGTGCCCAAAAATGCTCTTCAACTTGAGCTTCAAACTCGATTCAAACTTAGAATACTTGGACCTCCCGTCCACTTCCAATTCGGAGTATGGACAAAACCGGGCCAATTCTTCAAACTTGGTCGCATAATCCCCTACCGACATGTTTCCCAGCTCCAACTTCAAAAATTTCATTTCCTTCTTCCCCTTCAGATTAGCAGGAAAGTACTTATGAAGGAATTTCTCATTGAATGTACCCCAGGAGATCAAATGTCCTTCCGCTTCCATTTGGTGCCGAGTAAATTCCTACCAGTTTTCGAACTCCTTCACCAACATATAAGTGGCATATGCCAACTTCTAAGCCTTCGAATAGCTCATGGCTCTGAAGATCCGCTCCGCTCCTTGGATCCACTCAATGGCAGCATCAGGAACAAATCCCCCGTGGAACTTATTGGGGTTCCTCCTACAGAATTCATCTAAACCTCGGTACTTTGCCGGTCCGGGTGGAACTAGTGGTTGTGAACTCGGACTTGGTGCCGGATTCTGGTTCAGGTTATGCAAGTTCTCATTGACTTGTTGTAATGCCGCCACCATCTGAGCCAACAGATCATTCGGAACATTCTGACTCGCTCCTCTCCCTCTTCTTGCCATGTGTACCCGTACTCACTCACTTGTCAGTAATCAAATTTTGTTTAAACAAGGATCACATAACCACTTAACAATTAGTACAAATTAAACAATTCAAGCACATAAAGGTCATAAAGAAGCATGCAAGGCCATATCCTAGGCCGCATGATTAACTATGCTCTGATACCATATTGTAAGGACCCAAATTCTACCCTTGAAATTTTTTCCTTATTTTTTTTCCTTTTTCATGCATTTCCCTATAACTTTTTAAATACAACTCTCAACAACCTTATTTTAAATCTCACTTTCCTATTCGTACTCATTTCATAAATAAAAAACGACATACACATTCGTTTAACAGAAACTCATAAGTCATTCATGCATCCCGATAACTACCGCTTACAACTAGCTATGGGATTCCAAAATACCCATAGCTACAAATATCCAGAGTTACAATTAATCAAGACTACCAACTTGTACACAATATCGTGTACATGATTACAAATATTTAGTTCCAAACACAATCAGTTAGATTACAAAACAATGAAGATAAGGACTCCAAAAACTAAAAGCCTCCAAGCTCCTAATCAAGACATCCTCAAATCTTCCACCTACCTGCAATGGGATTAACATTGACAATTTACAGAAAAAAAAGGAGTAAGTCGTTAACTCAAATAAATGTCAATTTACATTAATCCACATTTTAATAAAGCGAAGTAAACAATTTAGAGTTAAATATACTTAAAATCGCTTCCAATCTTTTATACTTTTAAAAACCATGCTACATAACTTGAACCAAAGTTTGCTACATCGCTTGAGCCAAAGCATGCTACATTGCTTGAGCCAAAGCTTGCTACATCGCTTGAGCCAAAGCTTGCTACATAACTTGAGCCAAAGTTTGCTACATCGCTTGAGCCAAAGCTTGCTACATAACTTGAGCCAAAGTTTGCTACATAACTTGAGCCAAAGTGTGCTACATCGCTTGAGCCAAAGCTTGCTACATAACTTGAGCCAAATTTTGCTACATCGCTTGAGCCAAAGCTTGCTACATAACTTGAGCCAAAGTCGCTAACCAATCATGGTCGGCTAAAAACAAGTTTTCTTTTCATTGATACACCATCAATTCATAAACAGTAAATTCACACAATGCTCATTACAAACATACCCATATATGTTTATAATAAATAAGTGGTTCACAACTTGATCATTATGCACAACCAGAAAATCCACACATTTTCTATCACAATGCACAAGTTAAAGACTTATCCTTACCTTGGTGAGTGTTGGGTTTGGTTCTTGGTAACTTCGCAAGTTCCATCGACATCGCCTCCAACTTTAGGATCTTTCCTCATTTCCACCATGTAACACAATGTTAGTCATTTATTCCAAATAATCCATAAACAACTCATATTGCATCTTTAACCATACAAGAGATTCAACACATTTTCAATGTTTCAAACTACTTTCATTATAAGTTTACAAACACCTAAAACATACATATTCATCTCATATTTCAACATTGAAATGCATATTCATCTTCTACATCTAACATTTTACCCATTTCCCCCTTCAACACATTTTAATTTTAGGGTTTTGGGGTTTTCATGAATAAAATCACAAACCCTTTCCATTCTTGAAATACCAACTCTAAACCAAGAGTTTACAAGAGAAAAACAACATAAAACAAACCATAACTAAAAAGGATGAGTTTCCATGGTTTCTCACATTTTGAGAAGAGATCCAACATACCCAAAACAAGTTTCAAAGAGAAGAAGAGAGTTAGAATCAAGAGTTTTACCTCTCCTAAGCTCTTAGATGATTTCAAAGACTCCTTGCTCTTGAAAAGTCTCGCTTCCTTCACTTCTCTCTAGGTTATCCCCCAAAAATGTGTTTGGGGTTCCTAATAAATGCAACAGCGTCGGGTTCTTGCTCAAGCGAGAAAATCCCGCCCATTTTAAAAATTCAGATATGACCCACTCGCTCAAGCGAGGGATTCTCGCCCAAGCGAGAATCTCACAGCCTCGAGAGGCCCAGAATGCCATTTCTCGCCCAGACGAGACAACTCTCGCTCAAGCGAGGCGACTCTCGCTCAAGCGAGGCGACTCTCGCTCAAGCGAGACTACTCTCGCTCAAGCGAGAATCCTTCAGTATAGCCCAGGATATCACTCACCTCTCTCGCTCAAGCGAGGCTTTTCTCGCTCAAGCGAGACTCCCAGGACTGAGACTATAATTTAATGACTTCAAATTTAGGGTGTCACAGATGTAACAGCTCTCATGAACCAATTACTTTAAAGGGTAACTGATTACCCAAAGTTTCTTCACAATTGAGTAATCAGTTACTCCCATGAGTAGTCATTTACCGTGTAAAATATGTGTGGTAACCTGTTGTTCATTTTGGGTAATCAGTTACTCAATCCTAGTAACCCATTACTCATGTCTAGTAACACATTACTTAGTTCGAGTAACATGTTATTCAGTTTTTTGAAAGTTAAGTTCATTTTAATCCAAGTTAAAATACTTATTCCAAAACATGTTCCTATGAGTATTTGGTTAAATTTAATAAAAAGACTTAAGGGATAGAAGTACCTAACTTAGATGACTATAATAGATCTTGAATTTGAGAGTAGTTTTCTTCTAAGTCTTTAAGGTCTTCATCCTTGTACTTCTTTTTTGTGATATTGGTGTCTTCATCAAATTCACACCGAGTTAAGGAGCAAGATCTTATTACCAATCTCCTCCTTTTGATGATGACAAACCAAGATCTTCTTGACATTTGAATTTTCTGATTTTGCATACAATATCTTGATATAAACAATGTAGTCATGTGTATGATCCCTCTATCTTGTATGCTCCCCCTTTGTGTACAACATGTGTCTTGGAAATAAAAATTCAGAAAACACAAACTCCAACTTTTCTTCCTTTTTTCAGTTCATCAAGAAGAAGAAAAAGCCAAGTTTTCCATAGCCACAATAATATATAACATAAAGGGTACAAGATATATGACTTTTAGTAAGCCAAGGTTAGATCTTATGAACAATAATCACATATACGAATAAGATATGATATCACATGTAGGAAAATAAAAAAGTACCACTAAAGCATTATTTTTTCGTAGAAACCATAAAATTGTTGAAATATTACAACCAACTACTGAAAAAGGCTTATACATAGAAAGCTAGAAAAAATAACAACAACAACAAAAAATAAACAGCCACAACCCTAAACTAATATTTTGGATCATCTTCATCATCGATGTCCATGAAATCCTAATGATTAGATAATTGTTTGAGTTCAACCTGAACTTGTTGGTTCTGAACATCAAGAGCATCCATCCTTATGATGATGTAGCTTCAAAGTGATACCAACTCATCAATGATCATCTGATTGGTAGGCATGTCTGACGATTAAGAGGAATTGATTTGAGATTGGGAGGTTTGAGAGTCAGGTTGAGCAGAGGTAGGAACATTCGAAGGAGTAGCCGATTGATCATTACGATGCTTGAAAAGTAGATCAATTGGATCTTGATAGAAGCCCATTTTATGGATCACGTTTAAATCAATCTTGATATCTCTTGCATCTAGCTCTATCTTGGATTCTCTAGTAGTAGATATACCAAAGTGCTTAAGTATGTAAGTTATGATTACATCATGAGGTAATGAATTGTGTTTCCCTCTAAATGACCACATATGTCACATTATCATCATAACCCAATTTATGGAAATATTATTTTTGATAGCATACATCAATTTTAGTTCCATATGACTGATTTGAGAATGATTAGAAAGGTTTAGGACTACAACATGGCTAAGAAAATAATGCAATAGTCGATCATCTAAAGTGAGATTTCCAATAGAGAGGATATCTCGAATTTTCACATACTCAACCATTATCCTATTTTTTTTACTTTAAATACCCCTTTGATAAAATCAACATAAAGAATAGTAGAATTTCATCCAATAGAATTCCTAACATGGACAATGACGTCCAAAGTCGACTTTAGCTCCTAGTTGTGGTATTTTGAGGCAAACTGAACTGAAGGTTTTCAAGTCCATGATAATTTTTTGTCCTTTGATAGATGAAAATAACTTATTTTTCTCACGTCCAGATTACAATAAAATACCCTCACTAATTCGGGCTAATAGGCATGTTGTTCCACACATAATTCATTGAGATTTTGTCGCATAAGGAATTCAGGGAAATGATAGTTTTCAAATTCAAATGAATCAAACCTTCCATGCTTAGGCGCTATCAATGACCGTCCAAGGAAGTATTCCTGGAACACTGAATGTTGCTCATCATTTGATAGAATCCCCAATAAATCCAGCAGATTAGTTTTAGAAGTAGTTGGTTGACTCATTTGAGTAGCATTGGAGTGTTGCTTCTTGATTCTAGAAGTGGAAACCATGAAAATGGAGTTTTCAAAATTCTAGGTTTCGAAGGATTATGAGATTCGGGTTTCTTGATTTAGATCAAAAACACTAAAAAATTATGGTGAGAATGTCTTTAGAATTTATTAATAAAATTATTTTACCATTGTTAATGATTCTTGGTGTCTAATTGACTTTATTTGGAATGGTTTAGTGTTTTAGGCTTTATTGGGCTATTATTCTTAAAATGAGTTAATTTGGGATTATTTAGCCTAATTAAATATAATTCTATTTCCAGGTCATAATTGGCACCGAAGACATTTTGGGCATTACAAGTGGAGGATGTGTGCTAAAGTGAAGATTGTAATTTGTAACAGCTTTTTAATTTCGTTTTAGGTTTTGGGCCCATTGTTTAGGGCCCATTTCGGTTTTACCTCTTTATAACCTCAGAATTCGTTTTTAACAAGATACTTTTACATTACACATTTTACTTTTCAACTTTAGAGAGATATTCGTTTTCCTCCTTTTGGGGTTCTTTTAGGTTTTCAGTTTTCTTCTTCTTCCTTCTCCATTTTCGGTTTTGCTTCTTCCTCCATGGAAGGCTAGAGGTTTAGTGTTAAATTCCTTTGATAATGAATCACACTATTGAGGTTTAGTTCTTAATGCATTTCGGTTCTTTATGTTTTAATCTTCCATCCTATTTCAAAATGTGGTTTGCTTAATTCCATGGTTGTGTTGTAGGTTTGTGAACTGATTTTCGCTTAGTCAATTAGTTCTCTAGCACATAATTGCTTAGTTTATGTGAATCTATAAATGCTCTATGTTTATGTTGATTTCACTTAGTTTGAAGCTTAGACATTAGAGTTGTGAACAAATTAGGAATTAAATGTGTAGAATCTGAAATTGATGTTTCGATTCGTGTGACTTTGTTAACTGTTTGTTGCTTATGCCAATTTCGCTTAGTTAGAGGTTTAGCAATTTAACTGTGAGTTGATCATCGCTTAGTTAATCGACTCTCAACAAAGGAACACTGAGAATCTGATTTTGATATATTGAAACCGAGGATTGAGTTGTGAACAAATAAACCAAAGGGATTTAGCCTCTTTACTGTTTTGTTCTTTTTTAGTTTTAGATTCATACCATAACAACCATAAAACCCCCATTGTGCGTGTGCGTGTAAGGTGTTTGAACTAATGCGTGAAAGATAATCTTTGGAAAACGACCTAGGAGTCACTTCCTAGTACTATACTTAATTCTTTTATTATTTGCATCGGGTATGACCTCGATCACTCGTGCAAAGCAATCAATTACTCTAATTGTGAGAACCTAGTTTTCGAGAAATTCAAGCTAGGTAATTGGTTACTCTCTAGAGTAATTCTTTACCCAATCTCTCTAAATCCACCAGTAATTGGTTACTCATTAGAGTAATCAGTTATTGTCCTCAGACATTAAATTCTTCATGTATCTCAATACGTGGTAGTATTTTACTCTACTAGGTAATCGATTACAGATTCAAAAAATATTTTAAAAATGTAGAAATAAACACATACAAGATCAAGAAGGCAAGATATAATCATCATGAAACAAACATAAAATCATATAAACACATTTTTAGGATATGTCAGCTTAATCTAAAATGTAACGACCCGAAATTCAACCCATGAAATTTTTTCCTTATTTATTTCAATTTCATACATTTAACAGTCAATCATAAATTACCGAGTGATTAAATTTACTTTAAAAGTCTCGCTTCTCACTCACACCCTATCTTTAAACCATAAGTAACATACAACATTCGATAGCAGAAAAACATAATTCATTAATGTAACCTAGTAACCCCGCATACAATTAGCTTTGGGTTTCCAAAACACCCATAGCTACATATATCCCGAGTTACTAGTACCCATGATCAATATCATGTACAAAAATAATAATCATAGTATCATAAGTTACTTCAATTACAATAAATTAAAATTACAAAAGAATGGATAAAGAGACGTTAAAACAAAAGTCCCTAATCCCCTACTCAAAATCATCCTTCTCCGTCCACCTACCTGCAATGGGATTAACATTTACCATGCACAAACAACACAAAGGAATAAGCCATTAATTCAATAAAACTCAATGTCAGTTAATCCACATTTAAATAGGTTTCAATAGTAATATGATTTAAAAACTCTAAAAACCTTTTTCATCATCTATACTTTTGAAAAACCATGCTACATAACTCGAGCTAGAGTTGCTAACCCATTCTGGTCGGCTAAAACGAGTTTTATTTTTATTGGCACTCCACTAATACATAAACCATAAATACACCCATCTTCACTACAAACATACTCATATATCTTTATAGTGACTAAGTGATTTATCATTTATGTCATTATAATTCGAGTCTTATTTCCATTGGTACTCCCCCAATAAGTTTCGAGTCTTATTTCCATTGGTACTCCCCCAATAATATTTATTTCATTTGAGTCATATTTCCATTGGTACTCCCCCAATAATATTTAATTCATTTGAGTCATATTTCCATTGGTACTCCCCCAATAAATATTCAATTCATTTGAGTCATATTTCCATTGGTACTCCCCCAATAAATATTTAATTCATTTGAGTTATATTTCCGTTGGTACTCCTCCAATAATATTTAATTCATTTGAGTCATATTTCCATTGGTACTCCCCCAATACTGTTTAATTCATTTGAGTCATATTTCCATTGGTACTCCCCCAATAATGTTTAATTCATTTGAGTCATATTTCCATTGGTACTCCCCCAATAATGTTTAATTCATTTGAGTCATATTTCCATTGGTACTCCCCCAATAATATTTAATTCATTTGAGTCATACAGAAAGTCCACACATTTTCCACATAATGCATAAATTAAAGACTTATCCTTATCTCGGTGAGTGTTGGGTTTGGGTTTTGGTGACTTCGCAAGTTCAACCGGCACCACCTCCAAACTTAGGATCTTTCCTCATTCCCACCACATAACACAATGTTAGTCATTCATTCCAAATAAAAAATAAATAACTTATATTACATCATTTAAACGTACAAGATATTTATCATGTTCACAATGGTCCTATACTACTTTCATTAAGAGTTTTCAACCATCTAACACATACATATCATCTCATATTTTAACATTGTAAAGCAACTCATCTTCTACCTCAAGCATTTCACCCATCTTTCCTCACTAACCTCATTTTCTCTCTCTAGGGTTTTGGGTTTCCATGAGCCAACCCACAAACCCCTTTCCATTCTTGGAATACTAACTCAAAACCAAGAGTTTATGAGGTACAAACGACATAAAATGAACCATAACTCGAAAGAGAGAGTCTTCATGGTTTTACACATTTTGAGAAGAGATCTATAATACCAAAAATGGGTTATTAAGGGAAGAAGAGAGTTAGGATAGAGAGTATTACCTCTTCTCAAGCTCTTGAACAAGAATCAAAGCTCCTAGACCTTGGGAATGCTCTCTTCTCTCACCTCTCTTCAATTCTTAACCTAAAATGTGTTTGGGGTTTTCCCCCATTTAATGTTCTCGTCGGGTTCTCGCTTAAGCGAGCTTTCTCTCGCTCGAGCGAGAAAATCCCGCCCATTTTAAAAACTCAACTCTGACCCTCTCGCTCAAGCGAGAATCTCACAGTGTCAACAGGTTCCCTCTCGCTCGAGCGAGGTATTCTCGCTCAAGCGAGAATCTCACAGTCTCAACAGACCTAGTTTGCCATTTCTCGCCCAAGCGAGGCAACGCTCGCTCAGGCGAGAATCTTCCAGTATAGTCCAAGATTTCACCCTCCCAGGTGATCCTTTCTCGCTCAGGCGAGAATATCTCGCTCAAGCGAGGATCCGAGGACTGATACTATAATTTTAAAGACTTAAAAATTTGGGGTGTTACAATCCTCCCCCTCTTAAAAGAATTTTCATCCCCGAAAATCAAACATACCTCGATTCGAACAAATGAGGGTAATCCTCCCTCATCTCTTGCTCAACTTCCCAAGTAGCGTCTCCTTCGTCCACTTGGCTCCACAACACCTTTACCAGGGCAATCTCCTTGCCTCTCAATCTCTTTATACTGGTATCCATGATTATCACGGGCAACGTCGCAAAAGTCAAATTATCCTTCAACTCTATCTGATCAGACTCAACCAGATGAGATTGATCTCCAACATATTTCCTCAACTGAGACACATGAAATACATTATGAAGATTGGACAACAACGGAGGTAAAGCAATACGATAGGCTACCGGACCAATTCTCTTCAATATCTGATAAGGCCCAATAAATCGAGGAGTCAGCTTACGGGATTTCAAAACTCTACCGATACCGGTAGTCGGAACAACCCTCATGAAAACATGATCTCCCTCGTTAAATTCAAGAGGTTTCCGTCTCTTATCATAATAGCTCTTCTGTTGACTTTGGGCGATTCTCATATGCTCCCAGATTTTCTTGATCGCATCCGTCGTCTCCTGGACCACTTCGGGTCCCAATATCAAGTTCTCCTCAGTTTCAAACCAACTCACTGGAGTTCGGCACTTTCTACCATACAACGCCTCATAAGGTGCCATCCTGATACTCGAATGAAAGCTATTGTTGTAGGTAAATTCGATCAAAGGTAACATGCTATCCCAACTCCCTGGTTGTTCTAAGACACAGGCTCTTAAAAGGTCTTCCAATGACTGTATCGTCCTTTCTGATTGACCGTCCGTTTGTGGATGATAAGCTGAACTCAGCTTCAACTTAGTCCCCAAAGCGGTTTGCAAACTAGTCCAAAAGTTCGAAGTGAAACGGGGGTCCCTATCCGACACAATGCTTGACGGTATTCCATGCAAGCGAACAATTTCCCGGATATACAGTTCTGCTAACCTCTCCAAAGAGTACCTCATATTCATAGGCAGAAAGTGAGCAGATTTAGTTAACCGATCCACGATCACCCATATCGAATCATATCCCTTCTGATTCTTCGGAAAACCAGACACAAAATCCATGGATATACTATCCCACTTTCAAACGGGAATTTCTAGGGTTTATAACTCTCCCGCCGGTCGTTGATGCTCAATTTTTGCTTTCTGGCATATTAGACAACTCGAAACATATGACGCCACATCCCTCTTCAATCTAGACCACCAAAACAATTTCTTCAAGTCTTGGTACATTTTCGTTGTCCCTAGGTGAAAGCTCATCCTACTATTATGGGACTCCTCCAAAATACTATTCCGTAGCCCTTCATCACGAGGCACACACACTTTCCCCTTGTAACGCATCAACCCACTGGAGTCTGTTACAAAGTCGGTTTCCTTTCCACTCATCATCAACTCTCGTTTGTCCATCGACTCAATATCTCCCACTTGCAGTATTCGGATCTGATCAAATAGTTCATTCGTGACCGTCAACATACCCAATATCATACTTTGAGGTCTCATCTGGACGTCTAGGTTCATATCCCTGAACTCTTCTATCAGCCTCCCTTCCCTAATCATCAAAGCTGACATGTGCAAAGATTTCCGACTGAGTGCATTAGCTACTACATTAGCCTTCCCTGGGTGGTACTACAATCCAAAATCGTAGTCCTTTAAAAATTCCATCCATCTCCTTTGCCTCATATTTAGCTCTTTTTGATCAAACAGATATTTCAAACTCTTGTGGTCGCTGTACACCTAAAATCTTATACCATACAGATGGTGCCTCCAAATTTTCAAAGCGAAGACCACTACTGCCAATTCTAAATCATGCGTAGGGTAGTTCTGCTCGTGTGTTCTCAACTGACGAGAAGCATAGGCAACCACCTTTCCCTCTTGCATCAGTACACAACCCAAACCCTGCTTGGAAGCATCATAATACACACTGAAATCCTTATCCGTACACGGAAGAACCAATACGGGCGCCGTAGTCAACCTTCGTTTGAACTCATGAAAGCTTTCTTCGCAACGAAGTGTCCACACAAACGGTTCTCCTTTCCTAGTGTGCTTAGTCAATGGTAGTGCCAACTTTGAAAATCCCTCCATGAATTTCCGATAATAGCCTGCCAAACCCAGGAAGCTACGAATTTCAGTAACCGACTTGGGCACGGCCCATTCCGTAACCGCTTCTACCTTTGAAGGATCCACAGCTACCCCTTCCTTGGTTATCACTTACCCAAGAAAATTCACCGACTCCAACCAGAAATCACACTTAGACAATTTCGCATACAGTGGTTCTTACTCAGGAGTTCTAGAACAATCCTCAGGTGCTCCGCATGTTCCTTTCGGCTTTTGGAGTAAACCAAAATGTCATCAATAAATACCACTACAAATGAATCCAAATACGGATGGAAAATCCTATTCATGTAGTCGGTAAATATTGCTGGAGCATTTGTTATGCCAAAAGGCATGACCAAATACTCAAAATGTTCATACCTTGTCCTAAAAGCAGTCTTTGGAATGTCATCGGTTTTCACCCGAAGTTGATGGTAGCCCGACTGAAGATCAATCTTACAAAACACTATCGCCCCTCTCAACTGATCCATTAAGTCATCAATCCGAGGCAATGTGTACTTGTTCTTGATCGTAATCTTGTTCAACTGCCTGTAGTCGGTACACAATCGCATACTACCGTCCTTTTTCTTAACTAGCAAAATAGGTGCGCCCCACGGTGAGACACTTGGGCGAATAAATTTCTTAGCCAACAATTCCTCAACCTACTTTTTCAGCTCAGTTAACTCCAACGGAGCCATTCTATAAGGGGCTATAGAGATGGGTCCCGTTCCGACACTAAATCAATGGAGAATTCAACTTATCTCACGGGAGGTAATTCCGGAATATCACCAGGAAAGACTTCCGGAAACTCACGAACTATGGGAATGTCCTCAATCTTGGACTTCTCAATACCTTCCAGGGACGCCAACAACATGGACACCATCCCTCCCTCCTTACAGGAAGTCCTGACTTCTTTTGCCGACATCGGTCCCATACAACTGACCCCCTCCGAAATCCCTCATGGATTTCCAAACGTCACGGTCTTATCGGCACAATTAAGCACCACATGATTTTCTGACAACTAGTCCATCCACAAAATCAAATCTAACTAGGATAGTGGTAAGCAGATTAAATCCACGGTAAAATCCCTACCGTTTACCACCACCGGACACCGAGACACAACTGTCGACACCACCACAGGCACATCAGTTGGAGTGGCTACGATCAAGTCGTAAGGCAACGACTCAGTTTGTAAATTCAGTCGGTCCATGCAGTCAATGGATACAAAGGAGTGTGTCGCTCCCGAATCAAACAACACTAAAAGAGGAATACCTGACACCATGCAATTACCTTTAATCAGGCCATCAACGCCAGATGTCTTTGCCCCACTCATGGTGAACACTCTACCTGTGGATCGAGGTCGTTCAACCCTCACAATATTCACGCTCTGCGGTAGCTTAGGACAATTTCTTCAAACATATCCCACTTCCTTGCAATGAAAACAAGTGAGCACCATTCCGGGGCATGAGTCGCCAACATGCACTCGGCCACATTTGTTGCACAGAGAGGGAGCGTTCAACCGGGACCCTCCAGTAGTGACATGAGTCCTCGACCCGTGCGAATGATAACTCCAAGTACTCGTCGGAGGAAAATAAGGCTTCCTCTCTTCATGAAACGCCTTCCCCTTCCCTTTTCCGTGAGGGAAGTTTCGTTGAGGTCCAAAGTGTTTGTGAGGAACCACCTTAGACGTCGCCGCTTCATCAGCTGCCAAATAATCTTCGTACACCCTACACTTGTTCACCAGGGTAGGGAAATCAGCAATCTCTTGATGCCCAAACATACTTTTCAACTTGGGCCTCAAGCCCGATTCGAACTTGGCGCATTTGGACCTTCCGTCCATTTCCAACTCGGCGTAGGGGCAAAACCGGGCCAACTCTTCAAACTTGGCCGCATAGTCTCCTACGGACATTTTCCCCTGTTCTAGTTTCAGGAATTCCATCTCCTTCTTCCTTTTTAAATCAGCGGGAAAGTACTTGTGTAGGAACTTCTCCTTGAAGGTACCCCAGGAGATCAGTCAACCTTCGGCTTCCATCTGTCGCCAAGTATACTCCCACCAATTCTCAGCCTCGGTCATCAGCATGTAAGTAGCATAGGTGATTTTATGAGCCTCAGTGCAGTTCATGGCTCTGAAGATCCGCTCTAACCCTTGGATCCACTCGATGGCAGCTTCAGGAGCAAATCCCCCTTGGAACTGAGTGGGGTTCCTCCTGCAGAACTCATCTAAGCCCCGATATTCCGCCGGTCCTGGTGGAACTAGTGGATGTGAACTCGGACTTGGTGTCAGGTTCTGGTTCAGATTGTGCAAGTTCGCATTGACCTGCTGTAGCGCCGCCACCATCTGAGCTAACAAATCATTCGGGACGTTGTAACTCGCCCCTCTTCCTCTTCCTCTTCCTGCCATGATCACCTGTACTCACTCAATTGTTAGTAAGCGAATTGTATAAATATAGTGCACACAACACTTAACATTTAGCATCATTCAAACAACTGCAACACATAAGGACACCAAGAAGCATGCAAGGCCATACCATAGGTCGCAGGACTAACTATGCTATGATAACATAATGTAAAGACCCGCAATTCTACCCTTAAAAATTTTCCTTATTTATTTCAATTTCATACATTTAACAGTCAATCATAAATTACCGAGTGATTAAATTTACTTTAAAAGTCTCGCTTCTCACTCACACCCTATCTTTAAACCATAAGTAACATACAACATTCGATAGCAGAAAAACATAATTCATTAATGTAACCTAGTAACCCCCGCATACAATTAGCTTTGGGTTCCCAAAACACCCATAGCTACATATTTCCCGAGTTACTAGTACCCATGATCAATATCATGTACAAAAATAATAATCATAGTATCATAAGTTACTTCAATTACAATAAATTAAAATTACAAAAGAATGGATAAAGAGACGTCAAAACAAAAGTCCCTAATCCCCTACTCAAAATCATCCTTCTCCGTCCACCTACCTGCAATGGGATTAACATTTACCATGCACAAACAACACAAAGGAATAAGTCATTAATTCAATAAAACTCAATGTCAGTTAATCCACATTTAAATAGGTTTCAATAGTAATATGATTTAAAAACTCTAAAAACCTTTTTCATCATCTATACTTTTGAAAAACCATGCTACATAACTCGAGCTAGAGTTGCTAACCGATTCTGGTCGGCTAAAACGAGTTTTATTTTCATTGGCACTCCACCAATACATAAACCATAAATACACCCATCATCACTAGAAACATACCCATATATCTTTATAGTGAGTAAGTGATTTATCATTTATGTCATTATAATTCGAGTCTTATTTCCATTGGTACTCCCCAAATAGGTTTCGAGTCTTATTTCCATTGGTACTCCCCCAATAATATTTAATTCATTTGAGTCATATTTCCATTGGTACTCCCCCAATAAATATTTAATTCATTTGAGTCATATTTCCATTGGTACTCCCCCAATAAATATTTAATTCATTTGAGTCATATTTCCATTGGTACTCCCCCAATAATATTTAATTCATTTGAGTCATATTTCCATTGGTACTCCCCCAATACTGTTTAATTCATTTGAGTCATATTTCCATTGGTACTCCCCCAATAATGTTTAATTCATTTGAGTCATATTTCCATTGGTACTCCCCCAATAATATTTAATTCATTTGAGTCATACATAAAGTCCACACATTTTCCACATAATGCATAAATTAAAGACTTATCCTTACCTCGGTGAGTGTTGGGTTTGGTTTTTGGTGACTTCGCAAGTTCCACCGGCACCACCTCCAAACTTAGGATCTTTCCTCATTCCCACCACATAACACAATGTTAGTCATTCATTCCAAATAACAAATAAATAACTTATATTGCATCATTTAAACGTACAAGATATTTATCATGTTCACAATGGTCCTATACTACTTTCATTAAGAGTTTTCAACCATCTAACACATACATATCATCTCATATTTTAACATTGTAAAGCAACTCATCTTCTACCTCTAGCATTTCAACCATCTTTCCTCTCTAACCTCATTTTCTCTCTCTAGGGTTTTGGGTTTTCATGAGCCAACCCACAAACCCCTTTCCATTCTTGGAATACTAACTCACAACCAAGAGTTTACGAGGTACAAACGACATAAAATGAACCATAACTCGAAAGAGAGAGTCTTCATGGTTTTACACATTTTGAGAAGAGATCTATAATACCAAAAATGGGTTATCAAGGGAAGAAGTGAGTTAGGATAGAGAGTTTTACCTCTTCTCAAGCTCTTGAACAAGAATCAAAGCTCCTAGACCTTTGGAATGCTCTCTTCTCTCACCTCTCTTCAATTCTTAACCTAAAATGTGTTTGGGGTTTTCCCCCATTTAATGTTCTCGTCGGGTTCTCGCTTAAGCGAGCTTTCTCTCGCTCGAGCGAGAAAATCCCTCCCATTTTAAAAACTCAACTCTAACCCTCTCGCTCAAGCGAGAATCTCATAGTGTCAACAGGTTCCCTCTCGCTCGAGCGAGGTATTCTTGCTCAAACGAGAATCTCACAGTGTCAACAGCACCTTTTCTCGCCCAGGCGAGAATCTTTCAGTATAGTCCAAGATTTCACCCTCCCAGGTGATCCTTTCCCGCTCAGGCGAAAATCTCTCGCTCAAGCGAGGATCTGAGGACTAATACTATAATTTTAAAGACTTAAAAATTTGGGGTGTTACATAAAATGCCTAGTTCACTTCTATATAAACACATTCTTATGATCGTGAGTATTGTAACGACCCAAATTCTACCCTTGAAAATTTTCGTTTATTTTAATCCTTCCTCTCATACAGTTGTCACTTTAATTAAAAAATCTCAAGACCCACTCTGTGAAAATACTCTTTACCCTATCATATTGTCATACAAATTTATGTTGCGGAAAAACATAATTCATTCATATAGCATTTACCACATATATCCAGTTATGGGTTTTTCAGAGTTATAACGTCCATAACTACATGTCACCATATTATCCTAATCATATTACATTTATCCCAAAATAATATCAAATCAACTACAATGTCAAATAGCAATAAAGACAATCGAGTAAATAAACACAAAAGCTTCCTAATTAAGCTTCATCCTCAAAATCCTTCGTTTACCTACAATGGGATTATCATAAACAACATACAAAACAAAAGGGAGTAAGTCATTAGTTCAAAACTAACATCACATGATAATCCACATTTTAAATACGATTAAGCTTTAATATAATTTATAAACACAATTACGTAAATGCAAACATTCATATCTTCTTTCGTTCATTTCAACGTTATCTATATTCATCCTATAGAGTATATATCCCATAATATATATTCTATAGCATGCATATTGTATTCATTCGAAGCATCATTCTTCTCGTTATTCATAACCACACTATAGTATATATCCCATACTATATATCCTATAGCATGTATATTACTTTTATTCTTAACGTCTTCATTTTCAGCATTCATATTCACCCTATAGTATATATATTCCATAATATATATCCTATAGCATGCATATGACTTTCGCTCTTAACGTCCTCGTTTCTCATATGTCGTATTCATCCTTAATCGTATTCACGAGTCCTTTCACAAATATAATCCCCTACCACATCGGGTAGGTCCAATTACATCTCCATACCACATCGGGCAGGTCTAGTTATCATCCATACCACATCGGGCAGATCTAGTTATCATCCATACCACATCGAGAAGGTCTAGTTATCATCCTTACCACATCGGGCAGGTCTAGTTATCATCCTTACCACATCGGGCAGGTCTAGTTATCATCCATACCACATCGGGCATGTCTAGTTATCATCCAGACCACATCGGGCAGGTCTAGTTATCATCCATACCACATCGGGCAGGTCTAGTTATCATCCATACCACATCGGGGAGGTCTAGTTATCATCCATACCACATCGGGCAGGTCTAGTTATCATCCATACCACATCGGGGAGGTCTAGTTATCATCCATACCACATCGGGCAGGTCTAGTTATCATCCATACCACATCGGGCAGGTCTAGTTATCATCCATACCACATCGGGCAGGTCTAGTTATCATCCATACCACATCCAGCAGGTCTAGTTATCATCCATACCACATCGGGCAGGTCTAGTTATCATCCATACCACATCGGGCAGGTCTAGTTATCATCCATACCACATCGGGCAGGTCTAGTTATCATCCATACCACATCGGGTAGGTCTAGTTCACAATACTTCACTACCATTCCCAGTAGGATAACAATAACAGTCCACTACCACTCCAGGTAGGACACAATAACAGTCCGCTACCACTCAGGGTAGGACACGATAACAGTCCGCTACCACTCCGAGTAGGACACAGTAACAGTCTACTACCACTCCGGGTAGGACACAATAAACAGTTCACTACCACTCCGGGTAGGGCACAATAAACAGTTCACTACCACTATGGGTAGGGTATCAACAATAAACCACTACCTCTTCGGGTAGGGTAACAACAATAAACTTACCAACACGTTACCTCTCTCACATACCTCATTCACATCAGTGAGTATGAATTAGAGCCACTTATCCCTTACCTTGGTGAGCATTGGGGATCGGTTCCGAGTAACTTTAAAAGTCTCCTCCGCGATTTCCTCCAACCTTAGGATCTTTCCTCATTTTCACCAATAACAACAATGTCAGTCATTTATTCAAAATAACACATAAATAACTCGTATTTCATCATCAAATACACAAGGGATTCATATATATTCAAGATTTCCAAACATCTAAACATACATGTTTATCTCATATATCAACATCAAAGCACAAACTCATCATCCACATCTAACATTTCTTCTCTTTCTCTTTATACTCATATTCTCATTTTGGGGGTTTTTGGGGTTTTCATGAATAACCCACAAAACCTTTCCATTCATCAAATATCAACTCTAAACCAAGAGTTTACAAGAGAAAAACAACATAAAACGAACCATAACTCTAAAGAATGAGTTTCCATGGTTTCTCATGTTTTGAAAATAGATCCAACATACCCAAAACAAGTTAGAGAGGAAGAAGAAGAGTTAGAAACAAGAGGTTTACCTCTTCTCAAGCTCTAAGATGGGTCCTAAGGCTCTTTGCTCTTGAAAAGCTCTCTTCTCTCTCTTCTCTTCAAAGTTCTAATCCTAAAATGTGTTTGGGGTTTCTATTTAAAAGAGCAGCTGTCGGGTTCTCGCTCAAGCGAGCCCATTCTCGCTTAGGCGAGAAAATCCCGCCTATTTTAAAATTTCAGATCTGACGCTCTCGCTCAAGCGAGGGATTCTCGCTCAAGCGAGAATCTCACAGTGTCCAAAGCCCCAAAATACCATTTCTCGCCCAAGCGAGACAATTCTCGCTCAGGCGAGAATCCTCCAGTATAGCCCATGATTTCACCCTCCCAGGGGATCCTTTCTCGCTCAGGAGAGAATCTCTCGCTCAAGCGAGACTTCCAGGACTGATACTATAATTTTAAAGACACAAAATTAGGATGTTACAAGTATCAACAAACTCTAAATGCACATCTTTCTTTTGGACATGGTCTCTTAGGAATTGATGTCTTATATCTATGTGCTTGGTTCGAGAATGCAAAAGTGGATTTTTTGTAAGGTTTATAGAAGTAGTGCTATCACACTTCAATGGAATACACCTTCAATCTAACCCATAATCACCTAATTGTTGTTTGAGCCAGAACACTTGTGCATAACAACCACCAATTGCTATATACTTTTACTTCATAGTAGTTAAAGCATCACAAGTAGTTATATGACCAAGAAGCCAAGGCATTTTCTAGGATGTGACAATATCACTAGCACTTTTTGTCTCAGTTTTGCAACCAGGAAAATCTGAATAACCAATCAAGTTAAACACATTTCCCTTACGATACCATAGTCAAACATCTGTTGTCTCTTTTAAATATTTCATGATTTTTTATAGCAACAATATGTGACTATTTAGGTTTTGGTTGATATCCTGCACACATACAGACACTAAACATAATGGCAGATCTACTAGCGGTAAGATAAAGAAGGGAACCGATCATACCTCGATACTTGGTTATATCAATGCATTTACCAACCTCATCAGTATCGACATATGTATTTGATCCCATAGGAGTGGCAATAGCTTTGCACTCATCCATCTCAAATATTTTCATTACATCCTTGCAGTATTTGGACTGATTGACAAAGATGTCATCCTTCATCTATTTGATCTGAAGTCCAAGAAAATGACTCAACTTTTCCATCATGGACATTTCAAATTCTCCTTGCATCATCTTACCAAACTCACTACGCAAGTCATCATTAGTAGAACCAAAAATAATATCATCTACATAAATTTGAACAAGTAAAGTGTGATGATTAATTTTCTTTATAAAAAGTACAGTGTCGACCTTTCCTTTAACAAAACACTTTTCAATTAGAAAATTGGTTAACTCTTCATACTAGACCATAAGAGCTTGCTTTAGACCATGGAGCACTTTCCAAAATTTATATACATAAGAGAGATGTTTATAATCTTCAAAACCCGGAGGTTGTTCAACATACACCTCTTCTTGTATATAACATTCAAAAAGACACTCTTTACATCCATTTGATATAATAGAAAATTTAATGAACATGCATAAGCAATAAAAGTCTAATAGCCTCAAATCTAACCATGACAGCGTATGTTTCATCAAAATCAATTTTCTCCTCTTGTTTATAGCCTTGTACTAACCGTGGAGGTTCCCTTCTTGCAAGTGAACGTTCCTTCCTCTTGGTTATAGCTTTGGCACACCTTCTTGCAATTGAAGAGCAAAGAACCTTGTTATTAGAGAATTTTCTAGGGAGACCAATATTCACTCCTAAGTATATTAAGTTACACTCTTTTGAGTCTAATGTTTTCCATTTCCCCACCCTTCTATGGCAACACAATTTGTTTATGTTATGTGAGGAACAATGTACCTACTACCTTGAAATTGTATGGGTATTCTATTGCAACCTAAACTTAAGGAAAAATAAATTAACTTCCTCAGTCAAAGGAAAAGACATAGTAGTACATTTGAGGACTTTCAGTTCAGTGTGACGTAATATACCATGCACATGTGTCATAGTGGGTTTTGTTATTAAATGTGATTGGGATACATATGATTGAAAAGAATTCTACTACTCTATGTAGATTTCTAAGAGGAAAATAGAAATGTGTAAGCAAAGGGATTTAGGTGAAACTATTAAGAGTAGATATATCCTTTCTGTCGGGAATCTCAATCTAGAAGATTGTTTGCTACATTACCTTATAAGCTATATCATAGTTCCTAAATATTCAAATCATTCAAAAATTAGAGATATGGGACTACAACAGATGTATGTTATTAAGCATAACATTTCGATAAGTTGGGCTTTGATTGTAATGCGACAAATATGGCCTTTTAGAGATACTCAGAGCCCTTTACCTTATGCTATAATCATCACTGCCATAATTCAACATTTTGGTATTTCCATTGTTGGAGAATCCAAGATCGAACTAGATATTAGGGATAGCAAGATCGATGTGGATGTGATCCATAATATGAGATTCTTTTGAGACCCTAATGATCTACTTTACAAGCATCAAGGTGATCAGCATACTGCTCCTATGGAAATTCCTTCTTCTGGCCCTCTTGCACTGTAGCCCTCTACATTCAATGTTGAGTCATCCTCATCTGCTGCCATGCCTACCAATCAGATGGTCATGGATGAGTTATTCTCACTTTAAGGCTACATCACTACACGAATGGATGCCCTTGTTGCTTAGAATAAAAAAGTCCAAGTTGAACTTAGAAGATTATCTAATCAATTGATTTACATGGATCTTAATGATGATAGTGACGAGTCGGAGTCGTAGGGTTGTAGTTTAGGTCGAATTGCCAGTTGCTATTTGATGAATTGAGATATTGAACTTGTTGATTTTTTTATTGGCTTTGTAATTTTTTTCTTAACTTTTGTTTACATTTTATCTGTAAGAACCTATTTTCCTTTAATGATTACATGTTATCTTACGTAAGCTAATTATATCATATTATAGCATTTATATTATATGGTTCATAAAATTTATTGTAACATTAACTTAGAAATAGGTAAAAATAAATATATTGTACCATTTTTGTTGTATCTATATATGCATATTGCGTTGGAAACATGACTTTTCCTTCTTTTTGATGAAGTCGAAAGGGAGAGAAAAGTTGGAGTTGTGTTTTCTATTTAAAGTAGTTTTTGCCACATATTTAAAAACAAAGGGGAGCATACAAGATTGGGGGCATACTCAAGAATGTCATGTCAATATCTATGAAGTATGAAGGTCAGAAAACTCAAAACTTTTAAAGAAGATTTTGGTTTGTCATCATCAAAAATGAGAAGATTGTAAACAAGATCTTGCTCCAGACCATAACATGATTTTGATGAAGACACCAAGGTCACAAAAAAGAAGCAAAAGGAAGAAGAACTTGAAGACATAAAAGTCCAAGCTTTATGAACAAGATTTTTATAAATCTTCTTAGGTATTTCTATCCTTAATCATTTATATATTTAGTAGCAATGTGCAACGTGGAGAAAGTATTGAAATATATTATTACATTAGTCCTACATCATCTAGTATTGGAATAGAGTAGAGTAACCAATGTTATATATTGGACTCATGTCTCTTGTTGTAATGTGCACCAGATATAAGCACCAAATAGAAACACCTCATGGGCAATTGGGCCCATGGGTGTGTTAAAGTTTTTAATCCCTATTCTCTAATAATATCTTGGTAGCCGTTCAACGCTCTTAGGGACGTAGACACAATTGGTAGATGTAAGGACCCAAATTCTACCCTTGAAATTTTTTTTCCTTATTTTATTCTTTTCACATACATTTTCCTATAACTTATAATCACAAATGCAACAACTTTATTTTAAAATCTCAATTTCCTATCCATACTCATTCCATAACGCAATATTCTCATACTCGTTCATTTAGCAGAAAATCATAATTCATTGTTAATGTATCCCAATAACTACCGCATACAACTAGCTATGGATTTTCAAAATACCCATAGCTACAAATATCCAGAGTTACAATTATTGAAAAAAAAAATATAAGGATCATAGTTACAATTACTTAAATCCGCAAATATTCAATCATGATACAAAAAGATGCAAAATAAAGGAATCCAAATTTAAAAGCTCCTACAGCTCCAAATTAAATGTCCTTAACTCAACCAATTACCTATAATGGGATTATCAAATGGCAACACACAAAACGTACAAAGGAGTAAGTCATTTTATTCAATAAATATCATTTGTTATAATCCACATTTAAACAGAGTTAGATAAACAATTTAAGCGTTCCAACATAAAGTCATTACGTTTCGTTTTACATCTTACTACATCATACGACCATTCTTACTTCCACTTTCTTCCATGTCAAACCTTGTTAATCTCTTCTTCATTTCGGTGTTACATAGCCACTTTCCACTTACCCGTACTTCCACAATACCATATAGGGCAAGACATTCGATTCACTACCACTTGGGCAAGACATTCAATTCAATACCACTTTGGGCAAGACATTCAATTCAATACCACTTGGGCAAGACATTCAATTCAATACCACTTTGGGCAAGACATTCAATTCAATACCACTTGGGCAAGACATTCAATTCAATACCACTTTGGGCAAGACATTCAATTCAATACCACTAAGGCAAGACATACAATTCAATACCACTAAGGCAAGACATTCAATTCAATATCACTAAGGCAAGACATACAATTCAATACCACTAAGGCAAGACATACAACTCAATACCACTAAGGCAAGACATACAACTCAATACCACTTGGGGCAAGACATACAACTCAATACCACAGAGGGCAAGACATTCAACTCGTTGATATATCCCACATCTTATTCTTTTCGAGTCAACCACATATAACTGCATTTCTTATAATGCATATCTCGAAATAAAATGTTTATCACCTTGGTGAGTGTTGGGTTTTTTCCTCGGTAACCTTGCAAGTTCCACCGACACCGCCTCCGACCTTAGGATCTTTCCTCGTTCCCACCACAAAACAACAATGTTAGTCATGCATTCAAAATAACACATAACAACTCATATTTCATCTTTAACCATACAAGAGATTCATACATTTTCAATGTTTCCAAAACTACTTTCACTAAGAGTTTTCAACATCTAAAATATACATATTCATCTTATATTCAACATTAGAACATATACTCATCTTCTACCTCTAACATTTCACCCATTTTCCTCTCTTGATACATTTTCATTTTGGGGTTTTGGGGTTTTCATGAGTTAACCCACAAACCCTCTCCATTTTTTGAATACCAACTCTAAACCAAAAGTTTATTAGAGAGAAACTAAATAAAACGAACCACAACTCAAAAGGATGGGTTTCCATGGTTTCTCACATTTTGAGAAGAGATCCCATACACCCCAAAACGAGTTTGAAAAGGAGAAAGAGAGTTAGAATCAAGAGATTTACCTCTTCTCAAGCTTCTTGACGATTCCCACGAGTTCTTGCTCTCAAAATCACCTTCTTATCTCTTATCTCTCAATTTATAACCCTAAAAGTGTTTGAGGGTTTCTATTTTAAAGTGAAATCGTCGGTTTCTCGCTCAAGCGAGCCCATTCTCGCTCAAGCGAGAAAATCTCGCCTTTTTAAAATTTCAGATCTGACGCTCTCGCTCAAGCGAGGGATTCTCGCTCAAACGAGGGATTCTCGCTCAAGCGAGGATCCTTTAGTGTCAACACACTCTCCCTCGCCCAGGCGAGCCAACTATCGCTCAAGCGAGCATTCTATCGCTCAGGCGAGCCACATCTCGCCCAGGCGAGAATCCCAGGAAATCCTGGGAGCAGATACTGGACCTCTCGCTTGGACGAGGCCCTCTCGCTCAAGTGAGAATCACCCAATATATCCCAGAATTTCACTATACATAGGCAAATAAAATTAGGGTGTCACAGTAAAACCCCGTTACTAAATTCTTTGTTTCATCTCTCCTATTTATTCTATGCATTATTTGATTGCTTGTGACAAACGTTGCGCAACAATCACTTCCGCTACACCAACAATATAAGGACTCAGGTGTTGAGTTTGGCCCTATGATAGGTGCTGAAAATATCTCTCTAGATATTGAGACAATGATCTCATTTGAGATGAGAAGTGGAATATCTTAATGGCGTATCTGAGACGTCATAATGGAAGATATTAATTGTTAGTAGATCCACCAAAGCGCAGAGGCGCTGGTTGACTTTGATGTAGGGTGTAACATGGGCATTGGCTATGATGCAAGGTGTAACACATGCATTGGTAGAGATGCAGGTTGTGACATGGGTATTGGCTTGGATGCAATGGTGTGACACGGGCATTGGTTAGCATTATGCAAGGTGTGTGCTGTGGGTATACTCCTTATGGTGGAGTATGATAGTTCTTTTGAACTATGATTGTCGGGCTAGACAATGGTTGTAGTGGTTGAGGCTTTCCAAGGAAACTCCAAAGTTCAGCTTGACTGAGTGTTGAAGAGGACGATTATTGGTGAATTTTTGTGTAGATGTTCCATATATCGAAAGACTTCCTAGCAATAGATGACTAGGCGACGTGTTCCATTAGATAGCGGTACGGGAAGCTGCACTACAAGTTTTGGGAGCTAGGCTCTTGGTAACATCGTCAAGGATACTCAGAAGGTTTATGCTGAAGGGGAGCAATTTATTAAAGGGAATTATGCATTGAGCAAGGTGGAGTCAGATATTCGCTAAGGTGGATAATCTTGTGTAGATTTCCTAAGGAGCGAGATATTCGTATATTTCAATCAAGGTGGAGATTGTTGTGAATTCTTGAAATATGTTATTACATTAGTCCCACATCATATAGTATTAGAATAGAGTAGAGTAACAAATGTTATATATTGGACTCGGGTCCCTTATTGTAATGTGCACTAGATATAAGCACCAAATAGAAACACTTCATGGGCACTTGGGCCTATGGGTGTACTAGGGTTTGTAATCCTTATTCTCTAATAATATCTTGTTAGCCGCTCAGCGCTCCTGGGGACGTAGACACAATTGGCCGAACCCCGTTACCAAATTCTTTGTTTCTTCTCTTCTATTTATTCTATGCATTTTATTTGATTTCTTGTGACCAACGCTGTGCAATGATCTCTTCCGCTGCACCAACAATATATATATATTTAGTAGCAATGCCCAACGTGGAGAAAGTATTTTTAAAATCAATTGGAAACTTAGAGTTAAAAGAATTCAATTTTCAAAATGTTAAGTAACATGTTACTTGACTTGAGTAGCATGTTACTGGACCTGAGTAACAGGTTACTTGAAATATTTGATAATGAGTAACAAGTTACTGGAACTAACTAACAGGTTACCAAACTGAGTAATGAGTTACCCAACAAAAATAACATAGAGTAACTGACTATTCTAAGGAGTAACCGATTACTCAGTTGGACGGAATGTTTCGGTATTCGATTACTGCCTATTGTAATCAATTACACAGAGCTGTTGGACCAGATTTTTAAATCCAAACTGAACATTTTCATACAAAACGATTGGGTATCATTCCAAGTGGCCATGAGACACACATTTCGTGACACACTTTTAAAAGGCCATGAGACACACATTTCGTGACACACTTCTTACACAACTATCATTTACAATTTTCTGTACTTTGTTCATACAACTTGAGTTTTCACTTTCAGATTTTTCTGAAGTTGCATATAAGTGTTTTGTCTAAATTTTTCCTTACTTAGACACTAGAGAGCATTGTGTCCTAATTATAGAAAGAATCTAAGGATTGCATGTTATAGAACTGTTTTATTTTGTAAGACAATTTTTTCCTAGTCAAATTCTTCAATAATCTTGTATTTACATTTCACCATAAGGTCTTGTAAAGGGGAAGAGCGTTTGCTTGGAAATGCTTATCTTCTAAGTGGTGAGATATAGGTGAGTGTGTGATGTGATTATAATCTCGGGGAGAGATTTGTAATTACAACTCAATATATTAGTGGAAAAATCTCTTTTGTTGCAAGATGTTTGAATGTAGCCTTAGGTGGACAAGAAGGTGAACCAGTATAAAATTGTTGTTGTATCTCTTCTCTTCTCCCTACTCTCTTTATTTTATTATTATGTAATTGGTTATTTTTCTGCAACATACTCTAACATTTTATAGCAGAAAAGTTTAACCTTGACGAGAAAACTAATTCACCCCCTATTAGTTGTCATCTTATATTTACATAATTTTCTTTAGATTGAGAATAACCAGATAGAGTCCAAACTAAAATAAGTTTGATATCCCATTGTGTGCTTGCTTGTTTTAATACATAAAAGGATCTTTCCGACTTAAAAACAAAGGATTGAATGGGTATTACAATCCAAGGATGAGATATCATATAAACCTCTTCAATTATATCACCATGTAAGAATGATATATTGATATCCAATTATTGAAAGTGTCATCCTCTTATAAAAGCTAATGTCAATATAACTCTAATAATTGCCATTTTTACGACCAGACTAAAAGTGTCAAGATAATCATTCCCTGCTGTTTGAGTGTATCCTTTTCCACAAGTCTAGCCTTGTGCATTTCTATACTTACATTTGCATTGTGTTTTACTTTAAAGACACTTTTGCAGCTAATGGCTCCTTTTCTTTTAGGAAGTTTAGTAAGCCATGTGTGGTTCCTGAGCTTGTAATTCAGCATTGATAGCATCAATCCAATGTTAATGTTTAATAGCCCCAATATAGGAATCAGGTTCCAAACTCGAGGTTATTAATGTTTAATGCCTTTGTCTAGGAGAAAGTCTTTCATAGGATAAAATTGAGCATTGGTGGTATGAGAACAAGAATTATCTATCCCTAGAGAGCAGTGATAATCTTCTTACATTCACATCATGAGCATTGGAGGTATAAGAATGGGAATTATCATTGTTGGGTGGATTAGAATAAGAAATGGTGTTTGGAGAAGAAACATAGTGCAAGTTATGTTCTATCCTAATGGGAGAATTGAATGTGAGATTATACTTGTGGTCAAGATAATGATCTTTTGAACTTATAAGAGATGTAGGCAAGGATAAATCAGTGTTATTTTCGGTCAAGCTTCCAGAATTGGCAATGGGGAAAATCTTTTCATAAAAACTTACATTTTTGAAAAAAAACAATCAAACATCACATATCCTTTTGTCCCATTTGAACCCAAGGAACACTTATCTGCTCATGGATCAAGCTTCTTTATATTATTAACCAAATTGGATGCAAAATAAAGGCATCCAAGAACTTTTGAGATTTAGAAGGTTAGGATTTGTTGTTAGACTTTAAAATACTTTAATTAGGACCTTGGCATTATGACATTCATATGTGATAATGAAGAGATTGAAGAATATCTGGTTCCATTGCGATATCTCTTCTACTACACTTTCTGAATTAGTTGTTGTAAGAGTATGGTCACTTTTTCAGCAAAATTAGAAGTTTAAGTGCAGCGGAAATTTATGCATAAAAATAATGACTTTAAAAGTAGAAAGATAAGGAGAAGAGAGTATACAGGTGTTTTATACTGGTTCACCTTCTTGTCCACCGAAGGCTACGTCCAGTACTCTTGCAGCGCAAGAGATTCCTTTATTAAATATTATGAGTTGCAATTACAATATCTCACCCCGAGATCTCTATATACCTTACACACTCACTAATATTAAAACTTCATCATTTTGAGTGAAACCTTTGGCGACAAGTCTAGCCTTATATCTTTCAATGTTGCCTTTTGAGTCACGCTTGGTCTTAAAGATCCATTTACAGCCAACTCATTTTTAACCTTCAGGCAACTCAACTAGATCCCAAACTTTGTTATCGTCCATTGATTTCAACTCTTCTATCATAGCATTGAGTCACTTTTCAGAATTTTCACTTTTCATGGCTTGTATGAATGAGTCTGGATCCTTATCAATGCTTAAGTCACATTCACGTTCAAGTGAATATACAATATAATCGTTACAAATTGTTGGTCTTCTTTGCCTTCCAGACCTTCTTAACGCTATTTCTCGTAGTTCTTCCATCACTTGATCATTAATGACTTCTTTAATTGGTTCACTAACTATTTGTTCATCCTATGGGTATTGAATATTATCTTGTTGTCTCTGTGAGTTATTTGATGGTAATATAACCAGAGGAGCAACAACCTGAGGAGACATCTTCAGTGAAGAAGATTTATCTGAAGTCTCTATAATATTCACCTTTTGTGATTTATCACTCCCACTAGTTTGACTATTCTCAATCAACTTAGCATTTCCAGACGCAACTATTCTTGTACTATGGTTAGGACAATAAAATATGTACCCTTTTTGTAACACCTTAATTTTAAGCCTTTAAAATTATAGTAGCAGTCCTGGGATACTCGCTTGAGCGAGGGATTTTCGCCTGGACGAGAAAGGTTCACTTGGGAGGGTGAAATCCTGGGCTATACTGGAGGATTCTTGCCTGAGCGAGAGTTGTCTCGCTTGAGCGAGAGTGGTCTCGCTTGAGCGAGAGTGGTCTCGCTTGAGCGAGAGTTGGCTCGCCTAGGCGAGAAAGGTTCACCTGGGAGGGTGAAATCCTGGGCTATACGGAAGAATTCTCGCCTGAGCGAGAGTTGGCTTGCCTGGGCGAGAAATGGGACATTTTGGACCTGTCGAGGCTGTAAGATCCTCGCTTGAGCGAGAGATGCTTCGCCTGTGCGAGAATTCCCTCGCCTGGGCGAGAGGGTTAGATATGAGTTTTTAAAATGGGCGGAATTTTCTCCCTTGAGCAAGAACGAGCTCGCTTAAGCGAGAGCCCGACGAGTGCATTAAATGAGGAAAACCCCAAACACATTTTAGGGTTAAGATTTGAAGAGGGGTGAGATAAGAGAGCATTTCCAAGGTCTAGGAGCTTTGATTCTCATCTAAGAGCTTGAGAAGAGATCCTAAAGTTAGCGGCGGTGTCGGTGGAACTTGTGAAGTTACCAGGAACCAAACCCAACACTCACCTAGGTAAGGATAAGTCTTTAACTTATGCACTGTGATAGAAACTATGTGTGTTTTCTGCTTGTGCAATGATTAAGTTGTGAATCACGTACTTAGTATGAACATATATGGGTGTGTTTATACTAAGGATGACGTGGGTTTACGGAAAATGATTTATGACGAAATCAATGAAAAGAAAATCTGTTTTAGCCAACCATGAATGGTTAGCGACTCTGGCTTGAGTATATAAGCGAAACTCTGGCTTGAGTATATAAGCGAGACTCTGGCTTGAGTATATAAGCGAAACTATGGCTTTAGTATATAAGCGAAACTCTGGCTTGAGTATATAAGCGAGACTCTGGCTTGAGTATATAAGTGAAACTCTGGCTTGAGTATATAAGTGAGACTCTGGCTTGAGTAATATAAGCGAAACTCTGGCTTGAGTATATGAGCGATACTCTAGCTTGAGTATATAAGCGAAACTCTGGCTTGAGTATATAAGCGAAAACTCTGACGTGATTATACAAACAATGAAAATGGTTAAGTACATTAGATTTTAAATTGTTTATCTAACGTTATTAAAATGTGGATTAACGGATATTTGACTTTTATTGAGTTAACGACTTACTTCTTTGTGTTTTCTGTGTATGGTCAATGCTAATCCCATTGCAGGTAGGCGGAAGATGTAAAGATGGTTTGGCTAGGATCTTAGCGGCTTTTGCTTTTTGAAGTCTTCTTGCCTATTCTTTTTGTAAACTATTGATAGTATTTGAAACTGAATACTTGTAACTATGAGTATAATTTTTTGTACATGAAGATAACTCTGGATATTTGTAGCTATTGGTGTTTTGGAAACCCAGAGCTAATTGTATGCGGTAGTTATCGAATTACATCAATATGAATTATGTTTTTCTGCATTTGGGAATGTATGTCTGAATACCGCATGATAAATGGTCAGGAAAAAAATCAAAGTAAATAATGTAACGTATTTTCGGTTACAAATCCTAAAGTATGAATAAAATGAATGTTTTCATGGGCTATAATAAGAAAAATTTTCAAGAGTGAGATTTTGGGTCCTTACACTTTTGACTTTTACGGATAGCCAATAAAGAAACCATTAATGGTTCTTGCATCAACCTTCTTTTCATGTGGGTTGTACACCTTTACTTCTGATGAACAACCCCAAACATGGAGATGTCTCAAATTGGGTTTCCTTCCAGTCCATAACTCATAGGGAGTTTTAGGAACTGCCTTACTAGGAACCCTAATTAGCAGTTACGCAGCGGTCCTTAATGTGTATATCCACAACGATAAAGGTACATCACAATGATTCAACATTGATCTAACCATTTCCATTAAAGTGTGATTCCGCCTTTCAGCCACACCATTCTATTGCGGTGTGTAAGGCATAGTGTATTGAGCACATATGCCTCGACTTTCAAGAAACTTTGCAAATGGTCCTGGACACTGTCCATTCTTATTATACTTTCCATAATATTCACCTCCTCTATGAGACCTCACAACCTTCTTTTCAAGTTGCCTTTCAACCTCATCAATGAATACCATTAGTACATCCAATGATTGAGATTTTTCATGCAACAAATATAGGTAACAATAATGTGAGTAATCGTCTATAAAAGTGATGAAATACTTTTCACCACCCCAAGATGAAACATCAAAAGGACCACAAATATTTGTTTGTATCAATTCAAGAAGTTTTCTACTTCTTGTGGCTGAGTTCTTAGATATGTGTTTAGTTTGCTTTCCTTTAATGCAATCTAAACAAACATCCCAATCGCCAAAATCCAAAAGAGGTAAAATCTCATTTTTGGTTAACCTCATTATCCTTTCTTTGGATAAATGGCCTAATCTTTTATGCCACAAGTAAGCAGAATTCTTATCAAAATCTTTAAGCTTGCTACTAACTTCATGTTCAACATTAAATAAAGATTCCTTAAATTTAAAATCAAGATTGAAGCAATATAAATCATTCATTAATGTACCAGAACCGAAATAGTACGAATGTTTATACAAATTAAAACTAGAATGCTCAATCTTAAAATTAAATCATATACAATCCAACCTAGCAATAGAAACCAAGTTCCTGGCACATTCAGGAACATAAAGACACTTTTCTAGATCTAAATAGTTTCCACTATCTAGGATCAATCTGTATGTTCCAATTCCATGAACTCGTGCCTTCATTCTGTTCCCCGTGTAGAGAAACTTCTCAGTTTCCTGGGTTCGGATTGAAAGGAATCCCTGCACAATATGTGACACATGAGTTGTTGCACCATAGTCTAACCACCAAGTATTATTAGAAACCTCAGTAAGAAATGATTCATCTATAACGGAAACAAAATGTTTACCTTTCTTTTCGAACCATTTCTTCATTTTAGGTCAATCCTTCTTGTAGTGCCCATTCTTCTTACAGAAGAAGCATTTCATCTCTTTATGGATTTTCCCATCTTTAATGGGGATCTTTTTCCTCCCCTTTCCTTTGTTCCTATTATTTGGCTTGAATCTTCTAGTGCTATCTGGCTCCTGAATGGATAAGTGAATGGAGTCATTCTTCATTTTCTTTAACCTCCCCTCCTTCTGAACAAGCATGGCCTTTACTTCCTGAAAATTCCATTTCTCATTTATGGTGTTATAGTTCACCTGGAATTGGCCAAACTCAACAGGAAGGGAGCTAATGATGAAATGTACTAAGAATGCTTCTGTCACCTCCATTCCCATGCCTTTCATTTTCGCAGCCATATTTGCCATGCTAGTTACATGATCATGAATGGGTTGCGACCAATCAAACTTCTTGGTCGTCAGCTCTATCATGAGATTTCCCACCACAGACTTATCAGTAATTTCTGATTTGGAGTACTCCTTGATCATTCTCATAAATTCCCTTGCATTATCCGTCTTAAGCATAGACGGTTTGACATTGTCAAAGATTGACATTTTCATCAAGCTAAGGCTCAACCTGTTTGACCGCTCCCAAGCCTCATATAGAGTCTTGTCTGCCTCTGAGCTGATCTCAGTTATGGTTGGAACATTATCCATAATGATGGTCAAGTCCAACTCCATTACACCTAGTGAGAACTGGATCTATTCAGACCAATCAACATAATTCAGTCCGTTGAACTTGACACATCCATTGCCTAAGGCGAATGCATTGAATGAAGCTGAAATAAGACATGCTCACACTTTAATGCTTTGAATAAACTTTATGGATTCAAACTAAACTTTTATCAATGCACTTAATTTATCTTTGGATAAAATTTAAATGTATTAAACTTTACTAATGATGCCTCATATTATTCTTTAATGGGTAATTAATCATACTTTCTAAACATGCATGTTATCTTTGGATAAACAAGCACAAACAAATATGTTTAAAACTTAAATGTCATTAAATACATGCACTAATCCACATTTGGGTGATCACGATATGCGTTATAATTTAATGAACAGACCCAATTTATTATCCTTATGGCATCATAATCTTAATTACATGCAATGATCTACCTTTGAGTGATCATAATATGCATCATAATTAAAATAAACACAATTTATTATCATAATGACATCAAAGTCTTAGTTACATGCAATGATCTACCTTTGGGTGATCATGATATGCAACATAATTAATTGTAGTGTTATAGCAAAAGACCAAGTTATATTGCAAATTGCTTTTAACAGTAACTTTTCATATTGTTTTCTTATATGATAACACGAAATTCAAATTACTACTTTAAATGTCTTTTAAAAGAATGTCATTCATATATGTTAATCAACATATGATTCAATTTCATAAACACAAGGAATGTCATGATGTCACTAACCTGATGTTCTAATACCAATTGTTAGACTTTAAAATACTTTTAATGAGCATTTAATGGTTCATAAGAACCATTTAATTAAGAAATTGACATTATGACATTCACATGTGATAATGAAGAGATTGAAGAATATCTGGTTCCATTGCGGTATCTCTTCTACTGCACTTTCTGGTAGTCTTTCTGGTTGTCTTTCGGATTGCCTTTGTTCTCACCTCTGTGCCTTCCCTTTATCGTTCCTTGATGATTAGGAACTCAATTTCCTTCCTTCTCTATATGACACTGCACTTTCCTTATTCAGCCACTAATGCTTCTATAATTCTCACTTTGTGTTTCTGGTTATGAGATAGCAAAAATAACATGGCTTCTACAATGCACAAGTACCTCTATTTATAGAAGGAGATTAGGAGGAGTTACAACTCCTCCTCTATAATTGAAACTACCCATGAAGTGAGAGGGGAGGGAGTTACCAATAACCCCCACTAGATTGATCTATCAATTGCCAACCATCATCATATTAGGCATTTTCATTCAAACTAGTAACTTCCAAATACATGGACCACTTGATTGTTGAATTAATCTAACATTTGTTGCTAAGATAGATGGAAGGTTATCTATTGATGAGATATACTGCATGAGCAGCTGTATAATTCCAGAAACATTTGGCAAGGAGGATTGTACATTAATGCTCTAGTTATGCCAAGGATATGTTTACGTTTCCTCTCAATAATCTCATTTTGTTGAGGGGTTTGAACACAATTTGTTTGATGTATAATCCCTTTTGAATTACTAAATTCATTGATCTTGAATTCAAGTTGTTGATGGTTCCTCTCAACAATCCCATTTTTTTGAGGGATTTCAAAACAACTTTTTTTTTGTATAATCCTTTTGAATTACAAAAGTCATTGATCTTGAAGTCAAGGCCATTATCAGATCAAATGCATTTAACTTTTTCATCAAATTCTGTTTCTACAAGATTAACAAAGGATTCCTTGTACATCAATCATCCTCAATGTGGACTCCTCGTGCATCACACATTTGGTATTGGTGAAAGTTAACTTACAATTAAGGGCATAGTTAACTTGGATACCGAGATGAGATTAAATGTAAACATAGGTATATATAGGACATTGGCTAACTATAAGTCCTTGGAGAAATCACATTGCTAGAGATTCTGCTTATAATTTCATTTCCACTCGGCAAACTAATAAGAATCGGGTTAATCTTCTTAAAAGATTGAAATTCTAAGGAGAAACAAAGGTCTATTGTTCCTGTATCTAAAATCCAATCTTTTTGTCTACTAAGACAACTCATAACTTGTGGATTACATGCACTTGAAGAATCAATAGTCATAATTTGGTTAGTGGTGTGTTAAAGCTGCCAGTGGGTTCTTTAAGCATGGCTAAAATGGCCTTATGTTGATCAGGGGTGAAGCCTACAAGGTTTTCCTTTGTGTCTTGATCCATATCATCATTGGATCCTAAAATGTTGTTAACACTATTGTTCTTCTTGTAGTGAGGGAGGAGCCATGTTTCTTATAACAATTGTCCATAATATGTCCTATTTTATCGCATAAGGAACACATTTTCAAATTAGACGAACATTTTTCTCTTCCATTGCCAAAAGCAAATTCCATTCATGTCCCATTGTTATTAGAGCCTCTAAAACCTCTTCCCCTAAACCTTCCTCTTGCTGGTGCATCATCAATGGTACTAGCAAGGATTTTTGCCTCATCAATAGGTAGAGACAAATTCATTTGCCTCTCATGTTGCATCAATAGGGAGAAGACCTTATTCAAGATGGTTAATGGGCCCATAAGCATAATTTGGGACCTAGCAACGGAATATTGCTCATTGAGGCCTTTAAGGAATCTAATCACATAGTCATTCTCCCTATAGGATCTAACAATAGTAATAAGATTACAATTGCATTGAGTAGCACAAGAACATGAAGGTATAGGCCTAAAGTTGTCCAATTGTTGCCATAAACCTTTTAGATGAGTAAAGTAAGAAATTATAGATTGATTACCTTGCCTTGCACCATAAATTTCTTCTTGCAAATCACGGATTCAAAATACTGTTAAAATAGTTGTGTATTCTACTTTTGTATATAATCGATTAACTATATGATTAATTGATTATCTATATAATTCTGTAAGAGTTAATCGATTATCTGGTAGTCGCTTTTAGTTGATTAGTTGTTTGTTAAGCAATATAGTATATAAAGGGGCATACCCTTACTTTGTAATTCATTCATTCATTTTTCTTCATTGTATTCAATAATGAGAAGTTCATTCATTTCAATGAAGTCTTGATTCTCCATTATTTCTTGAAGCTTTTCTTTCTCATTCATGCATGGCTTCTACCATTCTTTAACATGATATCATAGCATAATTATTTCCTTTCATCGCTTCCGCTTATGGCTCCATCATTTCAAGATTCAACAAAGAATCATTTCAAATATGCGAGGTAGAAGTTTCAGATAAGTGGTGATGAAGATAAGCCATGTTCTTGCATGAAGCCTATTATTTCTTTCTCTCATTGTAAAGATTTTTCACATGTTGCTATGCTAGAGATTGGCTATGATATTCCAGGTTGTGGCAATAATAGTATTTTTCTTGTTATCCATTGCACATTATGCCTTCTACGCTCCTCTTTTAGGAAATGACATATATGAATATGTTGATTTTGGTGATTATTCCTTACTGGCTTTCTCTGTTTTCCTTCTAATATGGGAGTGTTTGATGATCATGTCTAAGACATCTAAAAATAGATAAAAACTTGGTGAAGAGTTTTCAAAACCCAAGATGGGATTAAAGGGTGAAGGAATTAGTATTTTTGTCTTGATCCTCTAGTTGTTTTGCCTAAAGTTGATGTCAAAGGCCAGAACAAAGATCTTGCAGCTCAATATGGTGTTTAAGGCATTCCCAACAATCAAGATTCTAAGAAATGGGAAAAGCATGATCAAATATACAAAGGCCCTCATGAAGCTTATGATATTGTGGACTATTTGAAGAAACAAAGTGGTCCTCCAAAGATGGTTTATATCACTGGAAACTCTTGTTTCTTGGATTCACCATTTTGTTTTTGTTGGGGGTAATTGGCACTATGTTTCTTTGCCTTTGCTGGAAAGTGTTTTGGTCTAGTTGTTACCATATGGTGTATGTACAAGCTGCCAACAGAAAATTTATCACAATTATAGGCAGAAATGGATATTAAATCCACAACTACATATACATATGAGATTCTTTGAGTTTTCTTATCAAACATATTACATACAACATTATTTTCTTTTCTTATCCATTACATCAATCACCCTCAATTGTCTCTTTTCTTTACTACTCTATCTTTTTTTACCTCTCTCTCATTAAACATACAACATTATTATGGTGTGTATTCCTTTTATCATTGAAGGAACATTTTAGGATCAAGATAAAGATTCAGTTTTCTCTTTCTTTCATCCATTATAGTTGGTTTGGTTGGTTAAGCTTCTGTCCAAGTAGATGGTTAAGCTTTGGATGAAGTTGATTCTGCCTATGGTGGTTAAGCATGGTTGTTGCTTCACATTCAGATTTCAAGACTGAAGATGAAGATTCACTCACCAGCAAGAGGAGGTATTAGAGCATATCATCGTGTTCAACATCATTTCAAGCTTGGAATATTTGATACATTCCAGCTTGTGGGGCATGTTAAAATAGTTGTGTATTCTGCTTTTGTATATAATCGATTAACTATATGATTAATCGATTATTTGTGTAATTCTGTAAGAGTTAATCGATTAACAATATAGTTAATCGATTATATGGTAGTTGCTTTTAGTTGATTAATTGTTTGTTAAGCAATATAGTATATAAACGGGCATACCCCTTACTTTGTAATTCATTCATTCATTTTTCTTCATTGCATTCAATAATGAGAGGTTGATAGGGTGACAAACATCCTATCAGAAGCTCATTCATTTCAATGGAGTCTTGATTCTCCATTATTTCTTGAAGCTTTTCTTTCTCATTCATGCATGGCTCCTACCGTTCTTTAACAAATACATCACCTTGGTAATACCTTTCTTAGAGATATTGCCACCCTCCAAGAGATGTTACAATCCAGAAATGCTTTGCACAACTGATTGATCTATAGAATGATTTATCAATGAAAGAACCAGGGTATTGCACTTGTCCCACGCTCCAAATGAAGGATCAATGTAGATTACTTTTGGATTAAAGAGCCAACATCATTGCCCTGGAAGAGGAATTAATTCATGTAATATGGACTATAAGCGCCATGTAATATGGATTGTTAGGGTCATATATTATTTCTTTCTTACTTTTCCTTCTCTATGGCTTTGCTTATTATTACTATTATTTCAATCTTTTCAGATTATGTTGTATCTGATTTTAAGCTGTGTACAGATTTACTGAATAAAAAGGATCTACTTTGTGAATAATTTTGGACAAGTTGATTAAGGACACATGATTGGTTAATTGCCAAGGGTGCTAAATTTGTTGAGTTCTAAGAAAGTTTATATCAATGTGGTCTAATTGGGATAGACTATAGAGTGGATGGATGTATATGAATCGAAGAGAGTATTAGGGAAACATAGAACTGTGGAGACTCCATGATCAAGAGCACCATTGGCTTCGTAAGAAATAAAAAATGCAGCAACCATCAAAACAAAGAGTTGTAGAACAAGGGAAGTTAATTCTAGGTATAAGTCACCTACCCTGGCCATTCCATCTAGTCCTAGGAGGTGTCCTTCAACAAACCTTACAAGAACAACAACACTTCATCTACATTATCATCCTCCCCGTTGTTATTGTGAGATATTTCCAAAATATCTGAATTTAAATAATGAGTATATAAATATTATGAATATGAATCATATATGATATGATATATCAGATGATCCGGTGGTTGTAATTCTTGGGGTACGTGTTTGAAGTTGTTAGTTTGAATCATGTGTTAAACATTTTTGTTCAGATTTTTGAATATTGAATGGTCATTATACATAACCATTCGGATTAACTAATTCAAAATCCCAAGAAATTTCATTTCATCAAGTGACATGAATGTCTCTATAAATAGAGACACTTGTAGGCTGAACGAAAACAGACGAAAAACAAAAATTTCAAGTCAAAAAATCATCCTTCATTTCTCTAATGCATGAGAGAATTGTGGGAAACATAAATTTGTAAACTACTATTGAGAGATAAGTTTGTTGTGCTTGTGCAAATCACATCAAGGTTTTCCAAAGTATCCTCAAGGGGATTCGCTGTTCATCCCATTTGCATCCAATATACTTAAATTGGTGGGGCGAATCGAACTTAAAGGTTAGTGTGGTAACACACGCTTTGGAGGTTTCGACGTGCATATCCATCAACATCTTCTTTGTCGAAGTGGTGTAGCATCTTCCCCAACAATTCAAGATTCCCAACAGTTATTGCCTAAGAGGGCTCTCTCTGCTTAAAGGAAAAGATATTCGTGTTGGGAACAAGTGAGCAGTCAAATATTAAAAGAGAATAAGGGGGAGATAAAAACACAAGATATTTGATAACGAAGTTCAGCCAAATATGCATATGTCACCGGGAGCGTTGAGAGATTACCATTATGTACTAGAGAATAAAGATTTATGTTTGTGGCTGTTGTTCTTCTTGTACATTAGGTTTGCATGACACAAATATATAATCCTCTACAACAACCTCTTTACACCATTTCAAGTCTATAACTTGTATTGTTATTATATGGAGAAAAGATCTGGTCCATTGAAATATGAATCATTGCACAACAATATCCACTTTGGCGAATATCATCAATCTTCATCTTAGGTTGGGATCGCTCCATAGCTAGCATTAGTTAATGTTCAGCAAGTTCGGGCAATGTGTGAACTTTTCAACGATAATCGTCTTGGTTAACATATCAAGTACATTTTATGATGTGTGAACCTTCTGCAATTGTGAAATCTCACATCAATATGTTTGATCCTAGCATGATACATCAATATGAAATCTCACTCTAGCTGTCACAATGTAGTGGAGCACCACCTTGCTCAAATGCCTAATTCATTTATTAGCCCCATAAGCCACAGGGCTTCCTTAGAAGCTTCAGTATGTCATGTACTCTTCTTCAGTTATGGACATAGCAACAACTGACTCAACTAATAATCTCCACATAATTGGCGCGCCTATAAGGGTGAAGACAAACCATATTGTATACCTTCTATCATCCATAGTCCGAATCAACATAACAAACAATTGAAGCCTTACTTTGTTAGCTGCCAAGCATAATACCGAGACTTGTAGTCCCCTTCAAATATCTTAAAATCTATTTCATTGCTTCCCATTGTTGCTTCCCTGGTTTCGACATGTATATGCATACATGACTAACTGCTTGTGTCAAGTCTGATATATTACAAACCATATCATACACCAAGCAGCCCACTGCATTGATCTAAGGAAAGATTGAAGTAATTTGTCAACTGAATGCTCACTTCTTTAGCATTGCTCATATCAAATTTGTCTAACATTTTTTTCAAAATAGCTTTATTTGGAGAGCCATAGTTTCCTAACTCCCCTAACCTAGAGAATCTTCATCCCAAAAATCTTCATAGCATCCCCTAAATCTTTCATGTCAAACTCATTGCCTAACATGACTTTCAGCTCATTGATATAACTCAAATGATTAGTAGCAATCAACATATCATCCACATAAAGTAACATAAAAATAAAGGAGTCATCATCAAGGCTTTTCACATAAACACAACAATCATATTCAAATCACTTGTAACAAAAGTTTTAACATATAAGTATCAAATCGTTTTTAACACTATTTGGGAGTCTACTCCAACCCATATAGAGACTTCTTCAACTTACAAACCAAGTAACTCTATCCACCTTCACATCCATTTATTCTCGGCTGGCTACCTTGGCAAGCACTGCACTGCTCGAAGTGTGTCTCACCACTAGGGAGAAAATCTCATTGTAGTTGATCCCTTTCTATTATGAATAACATTTTGCTACAAGACGAGCCATGAACTTTTACTCATCTTCTTTTAACATTGTTGACTTCCTCTTATACACCCACTTGCACCTAACTGCACGCTTATTTGGAGCAATGAGACAAGCTCCTAAATTTGGTTCTTGTGCAAACACACCATCATGGCACTAATCCATTTTCTTTCTCCTAGTGTTTATAGGGAGTTGAAAGCTGCATGGATCTACTGAACTGATATGGAGAGCAACTAAAGGTATATTCTCAAATCTGCATCTGTCTGGAGGTTTGATAAGACGTTCGTCCTTGTCTTTGGCAAGCAGATACTCCTAAATAGGACAACCAAATATGCATGGTTCCTTGCCTTTCTTCACTTGAACCATATTATTGCTTAGTGGAATCATATTTGATCCCAAAGGATTTCCATTTGGCTTGGGCACATATGTCAAAATTGATTGTTACATCATTAAATCTTTATCAAACACTGCATATCTTCTAAACACCATTTTTATTGAAAATAGATCACAGAACTTCAACCCTTTCACCCATTTAGTATATCCAATGAATATAAACCTCTTTAAGATTAGATTGTTCATCACTAGGTACATGTCCATAAATAGGACAACCAAATATGCACAAAATATTGTAATTTAATGGGTTACATGTTCGTACATCCTTTACAACTTTACCATCCAATGAATCATGTGGTAATTTATTGATGACATAAAATCCCATACTAAGTGCTTATGTCCAAAAACCTTTGAAAAGTCTATCATTCAGTCTCAGTCATTTGGCCCTATCTGTAAGAATCTTGTTCATCCTCTCTATAACATCATTTTATTGATGAGTCTTCTTTATTAAAAAGTGCCTCTAAATGCCATGTTCCTCAACAAATTTCTGAAATTGTGAGTCCTTATACTTCATACCATTATATGTCCTCGGGTATTTGATTTTTCTATCAGTCTAGTTCTCTACCTATGCCTACCAAACCATGAATTTGGCAAAGATTTCTGACTTATGCTTCAGAAAATATACTTAGACCTTGTGAGAAAAGTCACCAACGAAGGTAAAATAATACCTAGAACCTCCTAAGGATGGTTCTTGGGTGGGTCCCAATACATCAATGTCGACATATCCAAGAATACTCCGACTCCTATGTTGGACAGGTTTGAAACTAACTCGTGTCTCTTTCTAAGCACACAATACTTACACAAATCTAGCTTGCATTTGCTAATCACTACTTGAGTAGTGATTAATAATGAACGTTTACAAATGAAAGTTAATCAGTGCTTAATAAATGATAATTGTAACACCCCGAATTTTAGTCTTTAAAAATTATAGTATCAGTCCTGGAAGTCTCGCTTGAACGAGAGATTCTCGCCTGAGCAAGAAAGGATCACCTGGGAGGGTGAAATCCTGGGCTATACTGGAAGATTCTCGCCTAAGCGAGAGTCGCCTCGCCTGGGCGAGAAATGGCAAAATGGGGTTGTTGACACTGTGAGATTCTCGCCTGAGCGAGAATCCCTCGCTTGAGCGAGAGGAAGCATGTTGGGACTGTGAGATTCTCGCTTGAGCGAGAATCCCTCGCTTGAGCGAGAGCATCATATCTGAAATTTTAAAAAGGCGGGATTTTCTCGCCTGAGCGAGAATGGGCTCGCTTGAGCTAGAACCCGACGACTGCTCTTTAAAATAGAAACCCCAAACACATTTTAGGGTTAGAACTTTGAAGAGAAGAGAGCTTTTCAAGAGCAAAGAGCCTTAAGACTCATCTTAGAGCTTGAGAAGAGGTAAACCTCTTGTTTCTAACTCTTCTTATTCCTCTCTAACTTGTTTTGGGTGTGTTGGATCTATTTTCAAAACATGAGAAACCATGGAAACTCATTCTTTAGAGTTATGGTTCGTTTTATGTTGTTTTCCTCTTGGAAACTCTTGGGTTAGAGTTGATATTTGATGAATGGAAAGGTTTTGTGGGTTATTCATGAAAACCCCAAAAACCCCCAAAATGAGAATATGAGTATAAAGAGAAAGAGATGAAATGTTAGATATGGATGATGAGTTTGTGCTTTGATGTTGATATATGAGATAAACATGTATGTTTAGATGTTCGGAAACTTGTATTGAAGTAGTTTTGGAAATCTAGAATATATGTGAGTCCCTTGTATGTTTGATGATGAAATACGAGTTATTTATGTGTTATTTTAAATAAATGACTGACATTGTTGTATTGGTGGAAATGAGGAAAGATCCTAAGGTTGGAGGAAATCGTGGAGGAGACTTTTAAAGTTACTCGGAACCGATCCCCAACGCTCACCAAGTTAAGGGATAATTGACTCTAATTCATACTCACTGATATGAATGAGGTATGTGAAAGAGGTAATGTGTTGTAAGTTTGATTGTTGTTACCCTACCCGAATAGGCAGTGATTTATTGTTGTTACCCTACCCGGAGTGGTATTAAATTGTTTGTTGTGTCCTACTCAAAGTGGTAGTAGACTGTTAGTGTGTCCTACCTGAAATGGTAGCGGACTGTTATTGTGTCCTACCTGAAATGGTAGCGGACTGTTATCGTGTCCTGTCTGGGCTGTTATTGTTATCCTACCAGGAATGGTAGTGAAGTATTGTGAACTAGACCTACCCGATGTGGTATGGAGTATAACTAGACCTACCCGATGTGGTATGGAGTTTAACACTAGACCTACCCGATGTGGTATGGAGTATAACACTAGATCTACCCGATATGGTATGGAGTATAACACTAGACCTACCCGATGTGGTATGGAGTATAACTAGACCTACCCGATGTGGTATGGAGTATAACAGTAGACCTATCCGATGTGGTATGGAGTATTACAGTAGACCTACCCGATGTGGTATGGATGATAACTAGACCTGCCTGATGTGGTATGGATAATAAATAGACCTGCCCGATGTGGTATGGAGTGTGACTAGACCTGCCCGATGTGATATGGAGTATAACTAGACCTGCCCGATGTGGTATGGATGATAACTAGACCTGCCCGATGTGGTATGGAGTATAACTAGACCTGCCCGATGTGGTATGGATAATAACTAGACTTGCCCGATGTGGTATGGAGTGTGACTAAACCTGCCCGATGTGGTGTGGAGTATAACTAGACCTTCCCGATGTGGTATGGATGATAACTAGACCTGCCCGATGTGGTATGGATAATAACTAGACCTGCTCGATGTGGTATAGAGTATGACTAGACCTGCCCGATGTGGTATGGAGATGTAATTGGACCTACCCGATGTGGTAGGGGATTATATTTGTGAAAGAACTCGGTGAATACGATTAAGGATGAATACGACATATGAGAAACGAGGACGTTAAGAGCGAAAGTCATATGCATGCTATAGGATATATATTATGGGATATATATACCATAGGGTGAATATGAATGCTGAAAATGAAGACGTTAAGAATAAAAGTAATATACATGCTATAGGATATATAGTATGGGATATATATACTATAGTGTGGATATGAATAATGAGAATAACGATGCTTCGAATGAACGTAATATGCATGCTATAGAATATATATTATGGGATATATATTCTATAAGATGAATATGGATAACGTGGAAATGAACGAAAGGAGATATGAATGTTTGCATTTACGTAATCGTGTTTATAAATTATATTAAAGCTTAATCGTATTTGAAATGTGGATTATCATGTCATGTTAGTTTTGAACTAATGACTTACTCCCTTTTGTTTTGTGTGTTGTTTATGATAATCCCATTGTAGGTAAAAGAAAGATTTTGAGGATGAAGCTCAATTAGGAAGCTTTTGTGTTTATTTACTCGATTGTCTTTATTGCTATTTGACATTGTAGTTGATTTGATAGTATTTAGGGATAAATGTAATCTGATTAGGATGATATGGTGACATGTAGTTATGGATGTTATAACTCTGGAAAACCCATAACTGGATGTATGTGGTGGATGCTATCTGAATGAATTATGTTTTCCCGCAACATAAATTTGTATGATAATATCATAGGGTAAAGAGTATTTTCAAAGAGTGGGTCTTGAGAGTTTTTATTAAAGTAACGACTGTATGCAAGGAAGGGATAAAATAAATGAAAAATTTTCAATGGTAGAAAATTGGGTCGTTACAACATGGTATCAGAGCATAGTTAATTCTGCGGCCTAGGGCATGGCCTTATTTGCTTCTTTGTAACATGTTTATGATTTGATTGGTTGATATTGTGTGAATTGAATGTTTAAAGCTTGTAGCTTTGGTATAGTAACATGTAATATACTATGAGACTAGGTGATAACCTGACTTGTGTGAACTAAAATTGTGTACTGACTATACATGAGTGCAGGTTGAAACATGGCTGAAAGAGGAACGAGTCAGAACGTTCCAAATGATTTGTTGGTTCAGATGGTAGCTGCACTACACCAGATGAACGAGAGCTTGCATAATCTGCATCAGAACCCTGCACCGAGTCTGAGTTCGCAACCCCTAATCCTACCCGAGTCGGCTGAGTACCGGGGGCTGGATGAGTTTTGCAAGAGGAACCCCAGTCAGTTCCACGGGGGATTTGCTCCTGATGCTGCCCTTGAGTGGATTCAAGGAATGGATCGGATCTTTCGGGAAATGAATTGTTCGGAGGCTCAGAAGTTGGCTTACGCCACATATATGCTAGTGGAGGAGGCCAAGAACTGGTGGGAGTTTACTCGACGCCAAATGGAGACAGAAGGATAATTGATTTCCTGGGGTACATTCAAGGAGAAGTTTCTTCATAAATACTTCCCAGTTGATCTGAAGCGGAAGAAGGAAATGGAGTTCTTGAAGTTGGAACAGGGAAATATGTCGGTGGGGGAATATGCGACTAAGTTCGAGGAATTGGCACGGTTTTGTCCCTACTCGGAGTTGGAAGTAGATGGACGATCTAAATGCTCTAAATTTGAATCGGGTTTAAGGCCCAAGTTGAAAATAATGTTCGGACATTAGGAGATTGCCGATTTCGCTACCTTGGTCAACAAGTGTAGAATGTACGAAGACAACCTGAAGTCGGTTAAGTTGGCTACACCCGAAACAATTGCTCCACGGGACTATGGGCCTCAACGCAACCATATGCGGGAGAGGGGTAAAGAGAGGGTGGAAGATGATCGGAAGCCTTATGCAGCAACTACTATACATCGAGACCGAAATTTCCAAAGGTCTAGACCATTTACCGTTCCTACCGAAGGGGTTTCTACTCCCATGTGCAACAAATGTGGTAGACGCCATCTTGGGAGTAAATGCACAGGGTCGGGAAACAGATGTTTCCATTGCAAGGAGTTCGGGCACATTAAAAGGTTTTGTCCCAAGCTAGATCGGAGACCTAATGTCATTCCTGTTGAGGAGACAAGGAACCATGGTCGAAGGTTTACCCCGAGTGGCACAAAGACATCAGGTGTGGATGATCCGGCGAGAGGTAAATCGCATGGTGACAGGTATTCCTTTTAGTGTTGTTTAGTTCGGGAGCGACACACTCCCTATATTTGCTGAATGTGTGAACCGACTGAGATTGTGCACTAAGTTGTTGTTGCCGACTTAGTTGTACCCACCAACCAGTGTACCGTTGGTGGATGTCGATGTGGGTGTCTCAGTATACGGTTGGGGTAAATGGCAGAACCTTTACCATAGTGTTGATATGCGCAATGATGTCCCAGTGGATTAAATCCTGGAAATGGACTAGCAGTCAGCAAATCGTGTTATGCTTAACTGTGTGTAATTGTTGAAGTGAATATTTAAAATCTTGTTGCAGTAATACGTATGTGTATGCTAAGGGGTAAGACTTATACTGATAGTCGAGGAAAGAGACTAGTTAAGTTACTTCCCTGTCGATGTGATGGATACGTTTTATTAGACGTGAAACTTTTGGTCTCGAATGACCTGTTCTTTTGCGGTAGGACATTGGCAATGCATGAAATAGTGGTGGTGTACCTCAATTGTCTGCGTTGAATGTTGTACCGGCAAGAGTTGTTGTTGTTTCGTGAACGTCAGTAATTGCGATGTATGGGTGTGGTGTAACCATAGTAGAGAAGAAGTTTTGGGTTGGGTTGAAATGAGTATGCGAACCTTGTTTCACGACGTGGTTGCCATGACTCGTGGGTTCAACCGTTTTCGAAAATCCTTTTTCGGCAAAACATAGCTTATGGCTAAGTAATGATTTAGTATCCTGTCGGAGGATTCTGAAATTTTAGCAACCACATCGGAACAAGTATGAGGTTGTTAAAAGTTTAGTGATATAAGACGTCCATGTATATCTGGACATAATCCGAGTGGGTTAACAAATTTATCTTTGCTAACAGAATTGGGACGACCAAACCGAACGCAAGTTGTAGATTTGAGTGTTGGTCGACTTGTGCAAGCCAAATGGTAACAGAATCCCTAGTTTTGGTGTGAACCACTAGTTTTATGGTTCAGTTGAGGCTAGGAATCGGTAATTCTTTTCGACGATAAAATTTGATGACGGACATATTTGATGTAATTTGACAATTAATGGATAGTCTGAGTGTGTACAATGGATGAGATACTAAGAGTCTTATTATGTAAATATTTTGTTGATTGAGTGAAATGAAATTATGCTAGATTCTTGAGTGGTGATGAAACTAGCTAGTGTATGATGGATGTTAAATGAGACATTGGAATGGATGAGGGATAAGGAGTTCCCCATTCGCTAAATGGCGAGAATGTTATAGGGATTCTTAACATAGATAAGGATTGTTAGCTGGATCAATCCTAGAGACTTATGGTTCTTAACGAATACAGAGACAAATCTTTAGTTTGATTTCGGTTTAGTTCTCCTGGTATTCGAGTTATTAGAGGCTGAGGCCTTAAATGTTGGACAGTGATGAGTTAGATCATGAATTGGTTGGGTGATATCACGGTTTAATGGTGTATGTCCTTAGCGACCGACTAAGTAATATTAATGGATTAGAGAATCGATTATGATTTTGGTGGAGTATCGTTGTGCCTAAGGTCTAGGTGATGATATTATTTTCCGAGGTATGTTTAATTTTCGGGGACGAAAATTCTTATAAGAGGGGGAGGATTGTAACACCCCGAATTTTAGTCTTTAAAAATTATAGTATCAGTCCTGGAAGTCTCGCTTGAGCGAGAGATTCTCGCCTGAGCGAGAAAGGATCACCTGGGAGGGTGAAATCCTGGGCTATACTGGAAGATTCTCGCCTAAGCGAGAGTCGCCTCGCCTGGGCGAGAAATGGCAAAATGGGGCTGTTGACACTGTGAGATTCTCGCCTGAGCGAGAATCCCCGCTTGAGCGAGAGGAAGCCTGTTGGGACTGTGAGATTCTCGCTTGAGCGAGAATCCCTCGCTTGAGCGAGAGCGTCAGATCTGAAATTTTAAAAAGGCGGGATTTTCTCGCCTGAGCGAGAATGGACTCGCTTGAGCGAGAACCCGACGACTGCTCTTTAAAATAGAAACCCCAAACACATTTTAGGGTTAGAACTTTGAAGAGAAGAGAGAGAAGAGAGCTTTTCAAGAGCAAAGAGCCTTAGGACTCATCTTAGAGCTTGAGAAGAGGTAAACCTCTTGTTTCTAACTCTTCTTCTTCCTCTCTAACTTGTTTTGGGTGTGTTGGATCTATTTTCAAAACATGAGAAACCATGGAAACTCATTCTTTAGAGTTATGGTTCGTTTTATGTTGTTTTCCTCTTGGAAACTCTTGGGTTAGAGTTGATATTTGATGAATGGAAAGGTTTTGTGGGTTATTCATGAAAACCCCAAAAACCCCCAAAATGAGAATATGAGTATAAAGAGAAAGAGATGAAATGTTAGATATGGATGATGAGTTTGTGCTTTGATGTTGATATATGAGATAAACATGTATGTTTAGATGTTCGGAAACTTTTATTGAAGTAGTTTTGGAAATCTAGAATATATGTGAGTCCCTTGTATGTTTGATGATGAAATACGAGTTATTTATGTGTTATTTTGAATAAATGACTGGCATTGTTGTATTGGTGGAAATGAGGAAAGATCCTAAGGTTGGAGGAAATCGCAGAGGAGACTTTTAAAGTTATTCGGAACCGATCCCCAACGCTCACCAAGGTAAGGGATAAGTGACTCTAATTCATACTCACTGATATGAATGAGGTATGTGAAAGAGGTAATGTGTTGTAAGTTTGATTGTTGTTGTAACGACCCGATTTTCTACCCTTGAAAATTTTTCATTTATTTTAATCATTTCTTACATACAGTCGTCACTTTCATTGAAAACTCTCAAGTATCATTTTCGAAAATACTCTTTGCCCTATTATCTTATCATACAAATTTATGTTGCGGAAAAACATAATTCATTCAAATAACATTTACCACATACAACCAGTTATGGGTCTCCCAAAGTTATAAAGTCCATAACTACACATATTTGTATTAATCTAAATGGATTTACAGTCATCCCATAATACTATTAAATCAACTACAACGGCAATTAGCAATAAAGACAAGCGAATAATTAAATACAAAAGTTTCCTAATTGAGCTTCATCCTCAAAATCCTTCATTTATCTACAATGGGTTTATCATAAACAACACACAAAACAAAAGGGAGTAAGTCATTAGTTTAAAAACTAACATCACAAGATAATCCACATTTCAAATACGATTAAACTTTAATATAAAATATAAACGCAATTACGTAAATGCAAACATTCATCTCTTCTTTCATTCATTTCCACGTTATCCATATTCATCCTATAGAATACATATCTCATAATATATATTCTATAGCATGCATATTATGTTCATTCGAAGCATCGTTCTTCTCATTTTTCATATCACTCATATTCCTATAGCATGTATATTACTTTTATACTTAACCATCTTCCTTTCTATCACTCATATTCACCCTATAGAATATATATCCCATACTATATATTCTATAGCATGCATATGACTTTCATTGCAACCTTCTCATTTCCCATCATTCATATTCCAATTGCACGTTTACCTTTCCATTACCACTTGGGGCAAGTCATACACAATACCACATAGGACAAGTCGTACACAATACCACATAGGGCAAGTCGTACACAATACCACATAGGTCAAGTCGTACCCAATACCACATAAGGCAAGTCGTACGCAATACCACATAGGGCAAGTCGTACGCAATCCCACATAGGGCAAGTCATTCACAATACCACATAGGGCAAGTCATTCACAATACCACATAGGGAAAGTCATTCACAATACCACATAGGGCAAGTCATTCACAATACCACATATCAAATTATAACCAGTTTACTCTATTATCATAACAATAATGCAAATACATTTACCTTTTCCATCAAATCATTAACTATGGAAACACGTCTCCCTTACAAACCTTTTACCTCTTTCACATACCTCGTTCATATCAGTGAGTATGAATTAGAGCCACTTATCCCTTACCTTGGTGAGTGTTGGGGATCAGTTCCGAGTAACTTTAAAAGTCTCCTCCGCGATTTCCTCCAACCTTAGGATCTTTCCTCATTTCCACCAATAACAACAATGTTAGTCATTTATTCCAAATATCACATAAACAACTTATTTTGCATCATTTAATCATACAAAATATTCATCATCAATATTCAACCATCTAAAACATGCATAACATCTCATATTTCAATATTTCCAAAACTACTTCAATACAAGTTTCTAAATATCAAAGCATACATGTTCATCTCATATAACAACATCAAAGCACTACTCATTATCCACATCTAACATTTCATCTCTTTCTCTTTATACTCATATTCTCATTTTGGGGGTTTTTGGGGGTTTTTCATGAATAACCCATAAAACTTTCCATTCATCAAATACCAACTCTAAACCAAGAGTTTACAAGATAAAAACAACATAAAACGAACCATAACTCTAAAGGATGAGTTTCCATGGTTTCTCATGTTTTGAAAATGAATCCAACATACCAAAAACAAGTTAGAGAGGAAGAAGAAGAGTTAGGAACAAGAGGTTTACCTCTTCTCAAGCTCTAAGATGAGTCCTAAGGCTCTTTGCTCTTGAAAAGCTATCTTCTCTCTCTTCTCTTCAAAGTTCTAACCCTAAAATGTGTTTTGGGTTTCTACAGCGATAAGTGTAATCGATTACAAGTATAGTGTAATCGATTACACAGTGTAAATTACAGAGGCATCGTCGCGATGTAATCGATTACCAACATGGTGTAATCGATTACATTAATACGATGTAATCGATTACCAGAAGTGTGTAATCGATTACACAGTGTAAATTACAGAGGCATCGTCGCGATGTAATCGATTACCAACATGGTGTAATCGATTACATTGTGTCAGATGTACATATCTGATGCTTTTAATCATCATGTAATCGATTACCAGGACTGTGTAATCGATTACATTACCCAAAATTGCCAAGTATAACCCAGGATTTCACCCTCCCAGGTGAACCTTTCTCGCTCAAGCGAGTACCTCTCGCTCAAGCGAGGATCAGAGGACTGATACTATAATTTTAAAGACTTAAAATTTAGGGTGTTACAGTTGTTACCCTACCCGAATAGGTAGTGATTTATTGTTGTTACCCTACCCGGAGTGGTATTAAACTGTTTGTTGTGTCCTACTCGAAGTGGTAGTAGACTGTTAGTGTGTCCTACCTGAAATGGTAGCGGACTGTTATTTTGTCCTACCTGAAATGGTAGCGGACTGTTATCGTGTCCTGTCTGAAATGGTAGCGGGCTGTTATTGTTATCCTACCAGGAATGGTAGTGAAGTATTGTGAACTAGACCTACCCGATGTGGTATGGAGTATAACTAGACCTACCCGATGTGGTATGGAGTTTAACACTAGACCTACTCGATGTGGTATGGAGTATAGCACTAGATCTACCCGATGTGGTATGGAGTATAACACTAGACCTACCTGATGTGGTATGGAGTATAACTAGACCTACCCGATGTGGTATGGAGTATAATAGTAGACCTATCCGATGTGGTATGGAGTATTACAGTAGACCTACCCGATGTGGTATGGATGATAACTAGACCTGCCTGATGTGGTATGGATAATAAATAGACCTGCCCGATGTGGTATGGAGTGTGACTAGACCTGCCCGATGTGGTATGGAGTATAACTAGACCTGCCTGATGTGGTATGGATGATAACTAGACCTGCCCGATGTGGTATGGAGTATAACTAGACCTGCCCGATGTGGTATGGATAATAACTAGACCTGCCCGATGTGGTATGAAGTGTGACTAGACCTGCCCGATGTGGTATGGAGTATAACTAGACCTTCTCGATGTGGTATGGATGATAACTAGACCTGCCCGATGTGGTATGGATAATAACTAGACCTGCCCGATGTGGTATGGAGTATGACTAGACCTGCCCGATGTGGTATGGAGATGTAATTGGACCTACCCGAAGTGGTAGGGGATTATATTTGTGAAAGAACTCGGTGAATACGATTAAGGATGAATACGACATATGAGAAACGAGGACGTTAAGAGTGAAAGTCATATGCATGCTATAGGATATATTATGGGATATATATACCATAGGGTGAATATGAATGCTGAAAATGAAGACTTTAAGAATAAAAGTAATATACATGTTATAGGATATATAGTATGGGATATATATACTATAGTGTGGATATGAATAATGAGAATAACGATGCTTCGAATGAACGTAATATGCATGCTATAGAATATATATTATGGGATATATATTCTATAAGATGAATATGGATAACATGGAAATGAACGAAAGGAGATATGAATGTTTGCATTTACGTAATTGTGTTTATAAATTATATTAAAGCTTAATCGTATTTGAAATGTGGATTATCATGTCATGTTAGTTTTGAACTAATGACTTACTCCCTTTTGTTTTGTGTGTTGTTTATGATAATCCCATTATAGGTAAAAGAAGGATTTTGAGGATGAAGCTCAATTAGGAAGCTTTTGTGTTTATTTACTCGATTGTCTTTATTGCTATTTGACATTGTAGTTGATTTGATAGTATTTAGGGATAAATGTAATCTGATTAGGATGATATGGTGACATGTAGTTATGGATGTTATAACTCTGGAAAACCCATAACTGGATGTATGTGGTGGATGTTATCTGAATGAATTATGTTTTCCCGCAACATAAATTTGTATGATAATATCATAGGGTAAAGAGTATTTTCAAAGAGTGGGTCTTGAGAGTTTTTATTAAAGTAACGACTGTATGCAAGGAAGGGATAAAATAAACGAAAAATTTTCAAGGGTAGAAAATTGGTCGTTACAATAATTAAGCTAATTGGGAACAAGCGGGCAATCAAATAGTAAAAAGGAATAGGGATAAGAGAATAACACAAGGAATTTGGTAACGAGAGGCTACCACTATGTATTTAGAGAATTAAGATTTGTGTTTAGCTATTGTTCTCCTTCTGACATTAGGTTATATAAAATAGATATATAGCCTTCTAACCCAACCTCTTTATATCATCCCAAGCCCATATCTTGTATTGTGTTATCTAGAGAAAAGGTTCGGTCCATTGAAATATGAGTCATTGCACAACAATCTCCACATTGGCGAATATCATTAATCTCCATCTTCTGCCATTGGGTTGGGGGCGATCCATAGTCCATTATTAGTGAATGTTTAGCAAGCTCAAGCAATGCATGAACTTGTCTATGGTAATTGGCTTGGTTAACATATCATCTGTATTTTTTGAAGTGTCAACTTTCTTCATAGTATTTGTCCATAAGCAACCAACTCTCTGATCTTGTGAAATCTCACACCAATGTGCTTGGTCCTAACATGATACACTTGGTTCTTTTCAAGAGGATAGCACTCTGACTGTCACAATGCAACAGAGCTCCACCTTACTAAATGTCTAATTCATTTAACAACCCCATAAGCCAAAAGCCTTCCTTAGAAGCTTCACGAGTTGCCATGTACTTTGCTTCAATTATGGACATATCAACAACAGACTGAAATGATAATCTCCACATAATGTGCCCACCTGCAAGGGTGAAGATAAACTATGTTGCGGACCTTCTATCATCCAAGTCTCTCATATAGTCTGAATCAACATAACCAACAACCGAAAGCTTACTAAGTTGGCTGCCAAACATGATACCGAAATATGTAGTCCCCTTTAAATATATGAAAATCCATTTGATTGTTTTCCAATGTTGTTTCCCTGGTTTTGACATGTACTTGTATACTTGGGCATACAATTTCTCTTCATATGGAACCTTTGTAATGTACTTATTCTCTTTATCTATCTTTGGACACTGATCTAAGGAAAGCTTGAATTGATTTGCCAATAAAGTTTTCACTACTTTAGCATTGCTCATATCAAATCTCTCTCATATCTTTTCAATATAGATTTGTTGGGAGAGCCATAGTTTTTTACCTCCCCAATCCATTTGAATCTCCATCGCAAGAATATTCCTAGCAGCCCCTAAATCTTTCATGTCAAACTCCTTACCTAGCATGGTTTTCAACTCACTTATATCATTCAAATGATTAGTTACAATCAACATATAACCAAAATAAAGTAGTAGGAAAATAAAAGAGTCATCATCAAGGCTACTCAGATACACACAACAATCATACTCAAAGTGCTTTTAACCAAGCTTCAATATGTAAGTGTCGAACCGCTTGTACCACTGTCAGAGAGACTGCTTCAACCCATATAGAGACTTCTTCAACTTGAAAACTAAGTGACTCTGTCTAGCTGCACTAAACCTTTTGGTTGTGTCATGTTAATTTTCTCATCTAATTCACCATCAAGAAAGGCAGTCTTCACATCCCTATGTTCTAAGTACATATCTCGACTGGCTACCAAGGCAAGCACTACCATGATAGAAGTGTGTCTCAACACTGTGGAGAAAATCTCATTGTAGTCAATCCCCTTCTGTTGTGAATACCTTTCTGCTACAAGACAAACCTTGAAATTTTCCCCTACTTTTTCTGATTCTGTTGCCTTTCCTCTTGCACACCCACTTACACCCAAATGCACACTTGTATGGGGGCAATGAGACAAGCTCCAAAGTTCGGTTTTTGTGTAAAGACTCCATCTCCTATATCATGATACCCATCTATTGTTCTAGGGGTGAGCGTGGGCCGGGTTGGACGGGTTAAGGCTTGTCCTTACCCGACCCTAAATGTTGTTTGGACCATTTTTCTGAACCCGGACCCAACCATAGACTCGAAGTTAACCAGACCCTAAATATTCACAGGGTCAACCTTTAAACCCGGACCCGACCCTAGACCCGATTAAATATAATGTATACTCATTTTACATAAAGTCTTCTAAATATTATTTATTATTATGAATATGTAATTTGACATATAAAATAATATATGTGTATATATATTATTAAACATGTATATATGATGAAAAACATAGATAATCAATGACATTTTCGACCAAAAAAGTATCATTACTCTGTATATATTTGAACAAAGACACATACAAACATCATGAGAAAGTGAAAATGGGACGAGTCGAGATGGGTCCTATTTGGTCCCTACCCGGCCCTAAATATTGATTGGGTCCAATTTTTAAACCCGAACCCGACCCTAAACCCGATGAGACCCGACCATTTTCAGGCCCGACCACGATTGGGCCATACCAGGTGAGCGGGTAGGGTCGGGTCCTGCTCACCCCTATATTGTTCTTTCTCCTGGATGTTTATAGCATCTTGAAAGCTACATGGATCTCCTGAACTGATATGGAGAATAACTAAAGCCATATCATCAAAGTCATATCTTTTTGGAGGTTTGATATGACGCCTATCTCTATCTCTAGAAAGTAGATACTCTTGCACACCTGAACTCTCCGCCTGAGAGTCGTCATGTCTTTAACTTAAACTAGTGCATGGTTCATTGCCTTTATTCACTAAAAAATATCATTGCTTACTAGAATCATATTTGATCTCAAAGTCTATCCATTTAACATATGCACCTCTATAAAAATTGTTTTTTTCGACATGAAATCTTCATCAAAACACTGCATCTCTGCTCAATACCACTTTTCTGGAAACTATATCCTACAACTTGAACTCATTCATACCTTTGGTACATCCTATGAAGATAGACCTCTGTCAAAATTGTTTTTTTCAACATGAAATCTTCATCAAACACTGCATCTCTGCTCAACACCACTTTTATGGAAACTATATCCTACAACTTGAACTCGTTCATCACTAGGTACATATACATAAGGAGGACAACCAAATATGTATAGCATATTATAACTGATTGGTTTACCTGTCTGTACTTCTTCTACAATTTTACCATCCAATGAAGCATGTGGTGATCTATTTATGATACAGCATGTCATACTAAGCGTCTCTGCCTAAAATCATTTGGAAAGTCCAACATTTAGTCTCATACATCTAACCCTCTTTGTAAGAGTTATATTCATCATCTTTGCAACACCATTCTGCTGAGCAGTTTTCTTTACTGAAAAATACCTTTAAATGTCATGTTCCTCACAGAATTTCTGAAAATGTGAGTCTTTGTGCTCCATACCATTTTCTAATCTCATGTTTCTACAAATCTAGTTATCTACCTCTATATTTCAAACCTTGAACTTGACAAAGACTTCGAACTTAAGCTTAAAAAAGATGCCTAGATCTTGCAAGAAAAGTCATCAAAGAAGATAAAAAAAATACCTAGAACCTCTTTGGGATGGTTCTTGAGTGGGTCCCCATACATCGGTGTGCATATAGTCTAGAATGGCTTGAGTCCTGTGTTGGCCAACCTTGAAAGTAACTCGTGTCTATTTCCCAAGCATACAATATTTGCTCAAATCTAGCTTGCATTTGCTGGCTCCCCTCATGAGTCCTTTTTTGCATAGTTCTGTCATGCCATACACACTAATATGACCCAAATGCATATGCCATAATTTTGTAGCATCATGGTCTGAATCTACTGAAATCTCTTCAACCACTCCAACAACTCCACCTACAATTTTACTCCCTAACAACTTGTAAGTGTTCCCAACAGTTCTCTTACCCTTTATCACAGTCAGAGAACATTTGCATACTCGAAGAATGTCACTTTCCCCATCAGATCTATAGCTAAATCCTTTGGCCTCTAATTTCCCCCAAAGAAATCAAATTCTTCTTCAAATATGATATGTGTCTAACCTCACATAATGTCTTCACTACACCATCATCCATCACAATTATGATTTCTCGCATGCCAATAATTGCACATATTTTATTATTTCAGAGATATACAAATCCAAAATTGCATGCCTTGTATATAGTGAACCATTATCTATTTGGCATCATGTGGTGGGAAGAACTAGTGTCAAGTATCCACCCATCTCCACTATGATTTAATGATATAGATAGTAGATAACTTTCACTGTTTTAACCATAGTCATCTTTTTGTGCAACATTTACAAATGTAGATACTCCATCTTTCCTCATCGGCTTGCTAGGACTTCATTCATTGGGATAATCCTTTTGTAATGCCCAATATGTTTGCACCTAAAGCATTCTACTGGTGTACTGCCCCTGAAATTTGTTATTTTCCCTTTGGCAGGACCTCATTGTCTTGTCTCCTCCCACACGTTTGGTTCCCTTTCACATACACACCATCACCATCGGACCCTTTCCCTAAATTTTGTCTTCTTTAAGTGTGTGGCATAAGTGAAGATGTTATCTCATCCAATTGATTGATCTATCTCATACATCAATGTTGTCACCAAGTGTTCATAGGAATTTGGTAAAAAAAAACACAGTTATATTATTGCTTTATCATCATCAACAACCTTCACATTAAGTTTCTACAAGTCATTAATCACTTGATTAAAAGTATTGAGATGTTGTTTAAAAAAATTACTCTCCTACATCTTCAGGCCACAAAGTCTCTATTTCAAATACAACTTGTTTGTTAGAGACTTGGACATGAATCGCTTCTCTAATGTCTTCCATACCTCTGTTGGTGACGACAAATCCATAACATGACACATCACATCATGTGATAGACAGATTCGTATGGTTCCTGCAGCCTTCCCCTTCAACTCTTTCCAATCCACTTGATGCATGTCATGTGGTTTATTCTCATAGAGCGTCTTGGATAGACCTTATTGAGCCAACATATCCTTAACCCTCATTTGTCACAATCCAAAATTACAAGTTCCATCGAACTTCCCCACTTCGAATTTGGCACATGGTTTAAGAGTCATCTGATACCAATTGTTGGGAACAAGTGAACAATCAAATAGTAAAAAGAATAGGGATAAGAGAATAACATACATAATTTGGTAACGAGGTTCAGGCAATTGTGTCTATATCCCCGAGAACATTGAGATGCTACTACTATGTATTAGAGAATTAAGATTTTTGTTTAGCTGTTGTTCTCCTTCATACATTAGGTTACATAACATAAATATATAGATCTCTACCACAACCCCTTTATATTATCCCAAACCCATAACTTGTATTGCTGCTATCTAGAGAAAAGGCTCGACCCTTTGGAATATGAGTCATTGCACAACAAAACTAAAAATTAAGTTATTTGTTTGTAATTAAGTTCAAACAAGTGAATGTTTACAAATAGATAATTTGTTTGGATTATGTCAAGCTTAGTGCACAAACACTCAATTGAATTTAAGAAAAGTAAGTTGTTTAGATATAAACTCAGAAGATAGACAATAAAAAATAAGGGTGTGAACACAAATTTTTTATCCCGACTCAACCTAAGTATGGGAGATGTATCAATATTTTACTTTAACTTATTACATCATGAATTTAAAACTTAACATAGCCTCTTCAAGCATCCAAATATTCTTTTCAACTTAGCATCCCAAGTTTCTCATCATGAGTATTATTATTTTTTATCAAGCCTCTCGAGTCTTAAATAAGTTAACAAGGTCTCTTAATGCACACACAAATATTCTTTGTTAATCGAGTTTCTCCAGGCTCATTATTGTCTTAGCCTCTAGAGGCTTCTCATAAACTAATATGAAGTTAATGTAACTATTATAAGTTTAAAATAACTTGAATCTTCCATATGCATTAGTGAAAGTGTAATTTAAGCTTAAGCCTGAGAAAGATTGAATCTTCAACAACTTTAACTTAAGGTCAACAACTTTAACTTAAGTGAAAGATACAAACAAAAGGCATTATTCCACAAACCTTTAAAGTAGTTTTTTTTAGGTAGCTTTAGCTTTTTGAGTTACTCAAAATGCTATTAGAGGTGTGTGGTAAACAAAATTTGAACGAAACTTGTAGTTTTTAATAAAAGAGTTTGTAGCGTTTGAAAGCTACTTCAGAAAGCTATTTCAAGTAGCATTTAGAAAGTGAAAATAGCTTTCAATAATTCATTTTCCAAATTTTCCCTTCAATATTTTAACAAAATACATTATATGTCCTCAATTAAAAAAAAAACTTATTAACATAATATATCACTCATACCTTTCCTCCATTTACGTTTCCTTCACAAAGAAAAAACTAGCAGTCCCCTTCCATTCGTGAAGTTTCCCATTGATTATCACTTCAGGTATGTTACACAATTTATAGGGTTTTATATGGGACAAAACACCCTATTGGTTTTGTATTTTTTTTTTATTTTAATTTTCTCACATGGTTATATGTAACAGAGACCCAATGGCTAAATTATTTTCCATTTTTTTTTTGTGTGGTGCATACATTATTCTTGCATTTGATTATTAGATGAATGTATGAAATATTTTTCTTATTATATCTTTTAACGATATATAGTGTCAATGATGAAAGAATATTATAAACTTATGTAACTTAATTTTATTTTTGAAAAAAATTGTAAACATAAAACATTTAAAATAAAAATATTACCTATCCAATTATAACTAAAATATAAAAAAAAATTATTTTATATTATATATGTATTTAATTAATCCAATTAATAAATAATGTATTTCTTTTTTAGTCATTTTTAAATTTCAGTCAATAATAAAACTCGTTTTGCTGAACAACTCTAGTTTAAACTACATTCACAACTATAAATTTACAACTACCTTCACAACTATAAAGTACAAGCTCACAACTAAAAGCTAGTTTTCCCGAATAGAGCCAATAGTAAGGCACCTATGCAAATGCTAATCTATTTACTATTTAACAAAAAAAACTCTAAACACATAAGCTAGGGACACATATCATCACCTAAGCACATAAGTTAGGGACACATGTCATCACCTCCTACAAAATGTTCCATCTAAAAGCTCCAAACCTCTTGGTGTCCACCCTCACATAGAAGGTGAAAACCTTCTTTTACAATTTGTTTCAATTTGAAAATAATAACTCATTAATAACCTATTAACAATTTTTTTCTTTTTTCAGTTTCGTTTCTACCCCTACATATCCCCTACCTCTTGGTGTCCACCCTCACATAGAAGATCAAAACCTTCTTTTACAATTTGTTTCAATTTGAACATAATAATAACTCATTAATAACCTATTAACAATTTTTTCTTTTTTCATTTTCGTTTCTACCCCTACATATTCCCTACATCTTCATCTCTCTCATACTTACAATGAGTCGTTTCATTCATCGGATTTACTTTGCAGTCATCACAAAACAGGTATATTTCTGTTTCTCTACCAACAATCTTCTTTTTCTCTTGTTTCATTTCATTATGTCTACTCATTATCGTTTTTTTCTTTCTCTACCAATAATCTTCTTTACAGTGCATTTTTCGTTGATTTTTATTTATTTATTTTGTAGATCTATTCTTATTTTGTATATCTCATATTTAAAGTGTATTTTTTATTCATTTTATATATATGTTCTTATTTTGTGATTTTATTCTTATTTTATCATTGATTCTCGTTTATTTTTCATTGATTTCCTTATTTTATAATGTAATCTAACTAATTTCATTATTTTGTAGATATGTTCTTCTTACAGTTTTCTTCGTTAACTTTTGATAAGCAAGGATATCATTCTCAGGGACCATCAAACCTTCCAAATATATGGTTGTTGGTTGTTTATTTATTTTTGTTATTAATCTATTTATCTCCTCATCATATCTCGCCATTATCATTTTCTCTTATCATTTGCAGTTTGTTTCTCCATTTAAGCATCTCTACAGGTTAGTTTTCTCTCTCTTAATCTCTAATTTTATTTATATATATTTTATTCAAAGATTCACTATGTAAGGACCCAAATTCTACCATTGAATTTTTTTTCATTTTATTTAAAATCTTTCCTTACATACATTCATTATTTTACTGAAAAACCTTCATGAATAATTCATTGACACTAATCTTTTAACCTATTACGTTATCATGCAATTCATGTTGCTGAAAAACATAATTCATGCATTTAATAATTATCACATACGACCAGTATGGGTTTCTAAGAGTTATAACCTCCATAACTACATATCTCAGTATTGTCCTAATCAGATTTGCATTCATCCCAAAATGTTATCAAATCAACTACAATGTCAAAGCAGCAATAAAGATAATAAAGATAATAAACACATAAGCTTCCTAATTGAGCTTCCTCCTCAAATTCTTCATTTACCTACAATGGGATTACCATAAACAACACACAAAACAAGGGAGTAAGTCATTAGTTCAAAAACTAACATTACATGATAATCCACATTTTCAATACGATTAAGCTTTAATATAATTCGTAAACACACATGCGTAATTGTAAACATTCATATCATCTTCCTTTAATTTCCACTTTACTCATATTCATCCTATAGTATATATATCCCATAATATATATTCTATAGTATGCATATTACGTTCTTTCGAAACATCGTCCTTCTCATTATTCATTTCTGTAACACCCTAAATTTTAAGCCTTTAAACTTATAGTATCAGTCCTGGGATCCTCGCTTGAGCAAGAGATTCTCGCTTGGGCGAGAGAGGTTCACCTGGGAGGGTGAAATCCTGGGCTATAGTGGAGGATTCTCGCCTGAGCGAGAGTTGTCTCGCCTGTGCGAGAAATGGCATTTTGGGACTGTTGAGACTGTGAGATTCTCGCTTGAGCGAGAATCCCTCGCTTGAGCGAGAGGGTCAGTTCTGAGTTTTTAAAATGGACGGGATTTTCTCGCTTGAGCGAGTATAAGCTCGCTTAAGCGAGAACCCGACGAGAGCATTAAATGAGGGAAACCACAAATACATTTTTAGGTTAAGAATTGAAGAAAGGTGAGAGAAGAGAGCATTCCCAAGGTGTAGGAGCTTTGATTCTTGTTCAAGAGCTTGAGAGGTAAAAATCTCTATCCTAACTCTCTTCTTCTCTTGAAAACCCATTTTTGGTATTATGGATCTCTTCTCAAGAATGAGGGGAACCATGGAAACTCACCCTTTTGAGTTATGGTTCGTTTTATGTGACTTTTCTCTCGTAAACTCTTGGTTTAAAGTTAGTATGTCGAAGATGGAAAGAGTTTGTGGGTTGGTTCATGAAAACCCCAAAACCCTAAAGAGAAAATGGGGTTAAAATGGAAAATGGTTAAAATGCTAGAGGTAGAAGATGAGTTTACTTTCTAATGTTGAAAATATGATGAATATCTTGTATGGTTAAATAATGCAATATAAGTTGTTTATGTGATATTTGGTATAAGTGACTAACCTTGTGTTATATGGTGGGATGAGAAAAGATCCTAAGGTTGGAAGCGGTGTCGGTGGAACTTGAGGAGTTGCCAAGAACCCAAACCCAACACTCACCGAGGTAAGGATAAGTCTTTAACTTATGCACTGTGGTAGAAAATGTGTGGATTTTCTGATATGGATGACGAAATGAAGCGTAAATCACTTAGTTGTTATAAACATATATGGGTATGTTTGTAACAACGAAGATTGGATTTACCGTATATGTATTGGTGGAGTACCAATGGAAATAATACTCGGAATAATACAATGAAGCGTAAATCACTTAGTTGTTATAAACATGTATGGGTATGTTTGTAACAACGAGGAGTGGATTTACCGTATATGTATTGGTGGAGTGCCAATGGAAATAAAACTCGGAATAATGAAATGATTTGTAAATCACTTTGTAGTTATAAGCATATATGTATATGTTTGTAATGAGGTCGGGTGCATTTACTGTTTTTGTATTGGTGGAGTGCCAATGAAAATAAAACTCGTAAAAATGTATTGGTGGAGTGCCAATGGAAATAAAACTCATTTTTAGCCGACCATGATTGGTTAACGACTTTGGCTCAAGTAATGTAGCAAGCTTTGGCTCAAGCAATGTAGCAAACTTTGGCTCAAGTAATGTAGCAAGCTTTGGCTCAAGCAATGTATCAAACTTTGGCTCAAGTAATGTAGCAAACTTTGGCTCAAGTAATGTAGCAAGCTTTGGCTCAAGCAATGTAGCAAACTTTGGCTCAAGTTATGTAGCATGGTTTTCAAAAGTATGAACGTTGAAATTGGCTTTTAAGTAAACTTGATTTTAAACTGTTTATTTAACCTTATTAAATGTGGATTAACTTACATTGATATTTAATGAGTTAATGACTTATTCCTTTGTGTTTTCTTGGTGTATTGTCAATGTTAATCCCATTGCAGGTAGGTGGAAGGAGTATGGGTGTTTTTGATTAGGAGCTTAGAGACTTTTATTTTGATGTCTCTTATCCATTCTTTTGTAACCTTGTTGGTTGTACTTGAACTAATTATTTTGTAATTATAAACCTGATTGTTGTACATGGCGTTAATCATGGAAACTAGTAACTCGGGATATATGTAGCTATGGGCATTTGTAAACCCATAGCTAATTGTATGCGGACGTTACTAAGTTACATTAATACGAATTATATTTTCCTGCAATCTAAATTGGTATGTTACTTTTGGTTCATAGATCGGGTGTGAGCAAGAAGTGAGATCTTTTAAATAAGTTTATTCACTCGGTAATTATGATTTATCCTTAAATGCATAGAATTGGATTAAATAAGGAAAAAATTTCAAGGGTAAAATTTGGGTCCTTACAATATGGTATCAGAGCATAGTTAATCCTGCGACCTAGGGTTTGGTCTTACATGCTTCTTTGAAAACTTTATGTGTTGAGATTGTTGAATTGTGCAAAGTGTTAAGTGGTTACGTGCACGGTTATTATACAAATTCGATTACTGACCAGTGAGTGAGTACAGGTACCCATGGCTGGAAGAGGAAGAGGAAGAGGGACAAGTCCGAATGTTCCGAATGATTTATTGGCACAAATGGTGGCGGCTTTGCAACAAGTCAATGAGAACTTGCACAATCTGAACCAGAACCCGGCGCCAAGTCCGAGTTCACACCCACTAGTTCCACCTGGGCCAACAGAATACTGAGGGCTGGATGAGTTCTGCAGGAGGAATCCTAGTCAGTTCTCTGGGGGATTTGCTCCTGAAGCTGCCATCGAGTGGATCCAAGGGGTGGAGCGGATCTTCAGAGCCATGAACTGTACGGAGGCTCAGAAGTTGGCTTATGCCTCCTACATGTTAGTGACAGAGGCCGAGAATTGGTAGGAGTTCACTCGACGCCAAATGGAGGCGGAGGGACAACTGATTTCCTGGGATACCTTCAAGGTGAAATTCCTCCATAAATATTTTCCTGTTGATTTAAGGAGGCAGAAAGAGATGAAGTTTCTAAGGTTGGAGCAGGGTGCTTGTCGGTGGGAGCATATGCGGCCAAATTTGAAGAATTGGCCCGGTTTTGCCCTTACTCGGAGTTGGAGGTGGACGGAAGGTCCAAGTGCTCGAAATTTGAATCGGGTTTGAAGCCCAAACTGAAGATGATGCTTAGGCATCAAGAGATCTCCGACTTTGCTACCTTGGTCAACAAGTGCAGAATGATGGAGGATGACATGAGGGCCGATGAAGTGCTGACGCCAAAACTACTTCCCCCTAAACACTCTTGACCTCAAAGAAATTTCTCTCATGAGAAAGGGAAGGGCAAGGTGTTCCAAGAGGCACGAAAACCTTACTCTAATACAACTAGTAGTCGAGGTTACTCTTCGCATGGGCCGAGGACCTATGCCAATGCGGGAGGGTCACGGTTGAACTCTCCTCCTATGTGCAGTAAATGTGGTCGAGCTCATGTTGGTGACTCGTGCCCCGGAATGGCACTAACCTGTTTTCATTGCAAGGAGGTTGGGCATGTCCGAAGACACTAGCCAAATCTACCGCAGAGTATGAATGCAGTGAGAGCTGAACGTCCTCGGTCCGCTGGCAGAGTGTTCACCATGAGTGGTGTAGAGGTATCGGGTGTAGATGGCCTGATAAAAGGTAATTTCATGGTGGCAGGTATTCCCCTTTTAGTGTTGTTTGATTCGGGAGCAACACACTCCTTTGTATCTATTGCATGCGTGGATAGACTGAATTTGCAAACTTAGTCATTGCCTTTCGACTTGGTCGTATCCACCCCAACTGATGTACCTCTGGTGGTGTCGACAGTTGTGTCTCGATGTCCGGTGGTGATGAATGGTAAGACCTTTACCGTGGATTTAATCTGCTTACCATTATCCCAGTTATATATAATTCTGGGGATGGACTGGTTGTCGGCAAATCGCGTGGTGCTTAATTGTGCTGATAAGACCGTGGTATTCGGGAATCTAGATGAGATTTCTGATGAGGTTATTAACATGAAGCCGTTATCGGCAAAGGAAGTCAGGACTTCCTGTAAGGAGGGAGGGGCCGTGTTTATGTTGCTGGCATCCCTGGAGGGTATTGAGAAACCCAAGATTGAGGACATTCCGATAGTTCGTGAGTTTCCTGAGGTATTTCCTGGTGATATTCCGGAGTTGCCTCTAGTGAGAGAAGTTGAATTCTCTATCGATTTGGTACCTGGAAAGGGACCCATCTCTATAGCTCCTTATAGGATGGCACCGTTAGAATTGGCCGAGTTGAAGAAGCAGGTCGAGGACTTATTGGCCAAGTGGTTTATTCGTCCTAGTGTCTCGCCGTGGGGTGCGCCTGTTTTGTTGGTTAAGAAGAAAGATGGTAGTATGCGGTTGTGTACCGACTATAGGCAATTGAACAAGGTTACTATCAAGAATAAATATTCGTTACCTCGAATTGATGACTTGATGGATCAATGGAGAGGAGCAGTGGTGTTTTCAAAAATTGACCTTCGGTCGGGTTACCACCAACTTCGTGTGAAGACGGAAGACATTCCTAAAACTGCTTTTAGGACAAGGTATGGACATTTTGAATATTTGGTCATACCTTTTGGTGTAACAAATGCCCCAGCAATATTTACTGACTACATGAACCGGATTTTTCATCCGTATTTGGATTCATTCGTAGTGGTATTTATTGATGACATTTTGGTTTACTCCAAAAGCCGAGAGGAGCATGCTGAGCACTTGAAGGTGGTGCTAGAACTTCTCAATAAGAATCGGTTCTATGCAAAGCTGTCAAAATGTGAGTTCTGGTTGGAATCGGTAAACTTTCTTGGACATGTGATCTCCAAGGAAGGAGTGGCATTAGATCCTTCAAAGGTCGAAGCGGTTATGGAATGGGCGGTGCCCAAGTCAGTCACTAAGATTAGGAGCTTTCTGGGTTTGGCGGGGTATTATCGGAAATTCATTAAAGGATTTTCGAAGTTGGCACTACCATTGACTAAGCTCACTCGGAAAGGAGAACCGTATGTGTGGACACTTCGTTGTGAAGAAAGCTTTCAGGAGTTGAAACGAAGACTGACTACGACACCAGTGTTGGTTCTTCCTTGTACCGATAAGAATTTCAGTGTTTATTGTGATGCTTCCAAGCAAGGTTTGGGTTGTGTCCTGATGCATGAAGGGAAAGTTGTTGCCTATACTTTTCGTCAGTTAAGAATGCACGAACAAAACTACCCTACTCATGATTTAGAACTGGTTGTAGTGGTCTTTGCTTTAAAAATCTGGAGACATCATCTCTATGGCGTGAGATTTGAGGTATTCAGTAACCACAAGAGTTTTAAGTACCTATTTGATGGCGTGAGATTTGGCTCAAGTTATGTAGCATGGTTTTCAAAAGTATGAACGTTGAAATTGGCTTTTAAGTAAACTTGATTTTAAACTGTTTATTTAACCTTATTAAATGTGGATTAACTTACATTGATATTTAATGAGTTAATGACTTATTCCTTTGTGTTTTCTTGGTGTATTGTCAATGTTAATCCCATTGCAGGTAGGTGGAAGGAGTATCGGTGTTTTTGATTAGGAGCTTAGAGACTTTTATTTTGATGTCTCTTATCCATTCTTTTTGTAACCTTGTTGGTTGTACTTGAACTAATTATTTTGTAATTATAAACCTGATTGTTGTACATGGCGTTAATCATGGAAACTAGTAACTCGGGATATATGTAGCTTTGGGCGTTTGTAAACCCATAGCTAATTGTATGTGGACGTTACTAAGTTACATTAATACGAATTATATTTTCCTACTATCTGAATTGGTATGTTACTTTTGGTTCATAGATCGGGTGTGAACAAGAAGTGAGATCTTTTAAATAAGTTTATTCACTCGGTAATTATGATTTATCGTTAAATGCATGGAATTGGATTAAATAAGGAAAAAATTTCAAGGGTAGAATTTGGGTCCTTACAATTTCCACCCAATAGTATATATCCCATAATATATATCCCATAATATATATCCTATAGCATGTATATTACTTTCATTCTCAACATCTTCAATTTCCATCCTTCATATTCACCCTATAGTATATATATCCCGTAATATATATCCTATGGCATGAATATTACTTTTATCATTCACATCCTCATTGTCATCATTCATATTTACCCTATAGTATATATATCCCATAGTATATATTCTATAGCATAAATATCACTTTTATCATTCACATCCTCATTTTCATCCTTCATATTCACCCTATAGTATATATATCTCATAATATATATTCTATAGCATAAATATTACTTTTATCATTCACATCCTCATTTTCATCCTTCATATTTCCCTTAATCGTATTCATCGATTTCATTTCCCATACCACATCGGGCAGGTCGAGTTAATCCCCATACCACATCGGGCAGGACGAGTTATTCCACATACCACATCGGGCAGGTCGAGTTATTATCCATACCATATCGGGCAGGTCGAGTTATTATCCATACCACATCGGGCAGGTCGAGTTATTATCCATACCACATCGGGCAGGTAGAGTTATCCTTCATACCACATCGGGCAGGTCGAGTTAATCCCCATACCACATCGGGCAGGTCGAGTTATCCTCCCTACCACATCGGGCAGGTCAAATTATCCTCAATACCACATCGGGCATGTCGAGTTATTATCCATACCACATCGGGCAGGTCGAGTTATTATCCATACCACATCGGGCAGGTCGAGTTATTATCCATACCACATCGAGCAGGTCGAGTTATTATCCATACCACATCGGGCAGGTCGAGTTATCCTCCATACCACATCGGGCAGGTCGAGTTCACAATAATCAACTACCACTCCGGGTAGGACAACCACAATAATCCACTACCACTCCGGGTAGGACAACCACAATAATCCACTACCACTCCGGGTAGGACAACCACAATACTCCACTACCACTCCGGGTAGGATAACAACAATAATCCGCTACCACTTCGGGTAGGGTATCAACCATAAACCACTACCTCTTCGGGTAGGATATCAATAATAAACCACTACCTCTTCGGGTAGGGTATCAACAATAAACCACTACCTCTTCGGGTAGGGTATCAACAGTATTCTTACAGACACATTACCTCTTTCACATACCTCATTCACATCAGCGAGTATGAATTAGAAACACTTGTCCCTTACCTCGGTGAGTGTTGGGGATCGGTTCCAAGTAACTTTAAAAATCTCCTCCGTGATTTCCTTCAACCTTAGGATTTTTCCTCATTTCCACCAATAACAACAATATCAGTCATTTATTCAAAATAACACATAAACAACTCGTATTTCATCATCAAAGATACAAGGGATTCACATATTTTCAAGATTTCCAAAACTACTTCAACACAAGTTTCCAAACATCTAAACATACATGTTTATCTCATATATCAACATTAAAGCACAAACTCATCATCCACATTTAACATTTCATCCATTTCTCTTTTTACTCATATTCTCATTTTGGGGGTTTTTGGGGTTTTCATGAATAACCCACAAAACCATTTATATTCATCAAATATCAACTCTAAACCAATAGTTTACAAGAGAAAAATAACATAAAACGAACCATAACTCTAAAGGATGAGTTTCCATGGTTTCTCATATTTTGAAAAGAGATCCAACATACCCAAAACAAGTTAGAGGGGAAGAAGAAGAGTTAGAAACAAGAGGTTTACCTCTTCTCAAGCTCTATGATGAGTCCTAAGGCTCTTTGCTCTTGAAAAACTCTCCTCTCTCTCTTCTCTTCAAAGTTCTAACCCTAAAATGTGTTTGGGGTTTCTATTTTAAATAGGAGTCGTCGGGTTCTCGCTCAAGCGAGCCCATTCTCGCTTAGGCGAGAAAATCCCGCCTTTTTAAAATTTCAGATCTGACGCTCTCGCTCAAGCGAGGGATTCTCACTCAAGCGAGATTCTCACAGTCTCAACATCCCCAAAATGCCATTTCTCGCCCAGGCGAGACAACTCTCGCTCAAGCGAGAATCCTCCAGTATAGCCCAGGATTTCACCCTCCCAGGTGAGCCTTTCTCGCTCAGGCGAGAATCTCTCGCTCAAGCGAGACTTCCAGGACTGATACTATAATTTTAAAGACTTAAATTTAGGGTGTTACACACTACTTTTCTACAACATATTTATCTCCTAATCATATCTTAACATAATCATTTTCTCTTTTCATTTTCGTTTTGGTTATCCATTCAAAGCATTTGCGCATAATATTCATTTTTTGTTTTGCATATTTTCAGAAACACCTGGAGTTTATCATCCCTTAAAATTTCTTTTGATTTAAGTTTCATCCTCAAATATGATATTTGATTATGTGTCTTGCAATAATTCAACTGTCAATATTGAATTAGTATTTGATTATGTGAAACTGTTTGTTAACCTAATCATATTCTTTTATCTTTGAGTTCATGTTATGGTAAAATCAACACTTTAATGTTATCTAATCAAAATGTACCATGTGTAAGGACCCAAATTCAACCATTGAATTTTTTTCATTTATTTTAATTCTCCCTTACATACATTCATCATCTTACTTAAAACAATCATGAATCATTCCTTGAAACTACCATTTTAACCTATTATATTATCATACAATTCATATTGCAGAAAAAACATAATTCATTCAATTAGTAATTACCACATACAACCAGGTATGGGTTTACAAGAGTCATAATGTCCATAACTACATATCCCTAGTATTATCCTAATCAGAATTACATTCATCCCAAAATATTATCTGGCCAACTACAATGTCAAAGTAACGATAAAGACAATCAAGTTAATAAACACATAAAATTCCTATGTGAGCTTCCTCCTCAAATCCTTCATTTACCAACAATGGGATTATCATAAACAACACACAAAAATAAGGGAGTAAATCATTAGTTCAAAACTAACATTACATGATAATCCATATTTCAAATACGATTAAGCATTGATATAAATTATAACCACAAATACGTAAATGTAAACATTCATATCTTCTTTTTTTTCATTTCCACGTTATTCATATTCATTCTATAGTATATATATCCCATAATATATATTCTATACCATGCATATTACGTTCATTCTAAACATCATCATTCGCATCATTCATATCCACCCTATATTACATATATCCCATAATATATATCCTATAGCATGCATATTACTTTCATTCTCAACATTCTCATTTTCATCATTCATATTCACCCTATAGTATATATATCCCATAATATATATCCTATAGCATGAATATTACTTTTATTCTTAACATCCTCATTTATCATTAGTCGTATTCACCCTTAATCGTATTCATCGAGTTCATTCCCCATACCACATCGGGCAGGTCGAGTTTATGCCCCATACCACATCGGGCAGGTCGAGTTCATTCCCCATACCACATCGGGCAGGTCGAGTTTATCCCCCATACCACATCGAGTAGGTCGAGTTTATTCCCCATACCACATTGGGCAGGTCGAGTTCATTCCCCATACCAAATCGGGCAGGTTGAGTTCATCCCCCATACCATGTAAGGACCAAAATTCAACCTTTGAAAAAAATTTCTTATTTAATCCAATTTCATACATTTAACGATAATTATAATTACAGAGTGAATGAACTTATTTTAAAAGATCTCACTTCTCTCCTTAAACCCAATCTATAACCGAAAGTAACATACCAAATTAGATAGCAGAAAAACATAATTCGTATTAATGTAACTTAGTAACGGCCACATACAATTAGCTATGGGTTTCCAAAACACCCATAGCTACATATATCCCGAGTTACTAGTTTCCATGATTAATGCCATGTACAACAATCAGGTTTATAATTACAAAATAATTAGTTCAAGTACAACCAACGAGGTTACAAAAGAATGGATAAGAGACATCAAAATAAAGGTCTCTAAGCTCCTAATCAAAAACACTCATACTCCTTCCACCTACCTGCAATGGGATTAACATTGACAATACACCAAGAAACACAAAGGAATAACTCGTTAACTCAACAAAATGAATGTAAGTTAATCCACATTTAATACGGTTAAATAAACGGTTTAAAATTAAGTTTACTTTAAAAGCCAATTTCAACGTTCATACTTTTGAAAACCATGCTACATAACTTGAGCCAAAGTTTGCTACATTGCTTGAGCCAAAACTTGCTACATTTCTTGAGCCAAAGTTTGCTACATTGCTTGAGCCAAAGCTTGCTACATTGCTTGAGCCAAAGCTTGCTACATTGCTTGAGCCAAAGCTTGCTACATTGCTTGAGCCAAAGCTTGCTACATTACTTGAGCCAAAGTCGCTAACCAATCATGGTCGGCTAAAAACGAGTTTTATTTCCATTGGCACTCCACCAATACATTTTTCCGAGTTTTATTTTCATTGGCATTCCACCAATACCAAAAATACTAAATGCACCCGACATCATTACAAACATATACATATATGCTTATAACTACAAAGTGATTTACGAATCATTTTATTACTCCGAGTTTTATTTCCATTGGCATTCCACCAATACATTTTTTCGAGTTTTATTTTCATTGGCACTCCACCAATACAAAAACAGTAAATGCACCCGACATCATTACAAACATATACATATATGCTTATAACTATAAAGTGAATTATGAATCATTTTATTACTCCGAGTTTTATTTCCATTGGCACTCCACCAATACATAAACGGTAAATCCACTCCTCGTTGTAACAAACATACCCATATATGTTTATAACAACTAAGTGATTTACGCTACATTGCATTATTCCGAGTATTATTTCCATTGGCACTCCACCAATACATAAACGGTAAATTCACTCATCGTTGTTACAAACATACCCATATATGTTTATAACAACTAAGTGATTCACGCTTCATTTCGTCATCCATATCAGAAAATCCACACATTTTCGATCATAGTGCATAAGTTAAAGACTTATCCTTACCTCGGTGAGTGTTGGGTTAGGGTTCTTGGCAACTCCTCAAGTTCCACCGACACCGCCTCCAACCTTAGGATCTTTTCTCATCCCACCATATAACACAAGGTTAGTCACTTATACCAAATATCACATAAACAACTTATATTGCATTATTTAACCGTACAAGATATTCATCATATCATCAACATTAGAAAGTAAACTCATCTTCTACCTCTAACATTTTACCCATATTCCATCTTAACCCCATTTTCACTTTAGGGTTTTGGGGTTTTCATGAACCAACCCACAAACTCTTTCCATTTTCGACATACTAACTCTAAACCAAGAGTTTACAAGAGAAAAATCATATAAAATGAACCATAACTCAAAAGGGTGAGTTTCCATGGTTTCCCTCATTTTTGAGAAGAGATCCATAATACCAAAAATGGGTTTTCAAGAGAAGAAGAGAGTTAGAATAGAGAGTTTTACCTCTTCTCAAGCTCTTGAACAAGAATCAAAGCTCCTTGACCTTGGGAATGCTCTCTTCTCTTACATGTCTTCAATTCTTAACCTAAAAATGTATTTGGGGTTTTCCTCATTTAATGCTCTCGTCGGGTTCTCGCTTAAGCGAGCTAATTCTCACTCAAGCGAGAAAATCCCGCCCATTTTAAAAACTCAGATCTGACCCTCTCGCTCAAGCGAGGGATTCTCGCTCAAGCAAGAATCTCACAGTCTCAACAGTCCCAAAATGCCATTTCTCGCTCAGGCGAGAATCCTCCAGTATAGTCCAGGATTTCACCCTCCCAGGTGAACCTCTCTCGCCTAAGCGAGAATCTCTCGCTTAAGCGAGGATCCCAGGACTAATACTATAATTTTAAAGACTTAAAATTTAGGGTGTTACAATCCTCCCCCTCTTATAAGAATTTTCGTCCCCGAAAATTAAACATACCTCGATTCAAACAAATAAGGGTAATCCTCCCTCATTTCTTGCTCAACTTCCCAAGTAGCATCTCCTTCGTCCACTTGACTCCACAACACCTTCATCAAGGCAATCTCCTTTCCTCTCAATCTCTTGACACTAGTATCCATGATCCTCACGGGCAACGTCGAAAAAGTCAAATTATCCTTCAACTCTATCTGATCAGACTCTATCACATGAGATGGATCCCCAACATATTTCCTTAATTGAGACACATGAAACACATTGTGGAAGTTTGACAATAGTGGAGGTAATGCAATTCGATATGCCACAAGCCCAATTCTCTTCAATATCTGATACGGCCCAATAAATCGAGGAGTCAGCTTACGAGACTTCAACACCTTACCGATGCCGGTAGTCGGAACAACTCTCATAAAAACATGATCTCCCTCGTTAAACTCGAGAGGTTTCCGCCTCTTATCATAATAGCTTTTCTGCCGACTCTGGGCGATCTTCATGTTCTCCCGGATTTTCTTGATCTTAGTTGCAGTCTCTTGGACCAGCTCGGGCCCCAATATCAAGTTCTCCCCAGTCTCAAACCAACTCACTGGAGTTCGGCACTTCCTACAATACAAGGCCTCATAGGGTGCCATCCCAATACTCATTCTCCTTTCCGGGTGAGCTTAGTCAATGGTAGTGCCAACTTCGAAAATCCTTCAATGAATTTTCGATAATACCCAGCCAAACCCAGAAAGCTCCGGATCTTAGTGACTGACTTGGGCACCGCCCATTCCATAACCGCTTCAACCTTTGAAGGATCTACTGTCACTCCTTCCTTGGATATCACATGTCCAAGAAAGTTTACCGATTCCAACCATAAATCACATTTTGACAACTTTGCATACAACCGATTCCTACTAAGAAGTTCTAGAACCACTCTCAAGTGCTCAGCATGCTCCTCTCGGCTTTTGGAGTAAACCAAAATGTCATCAATAAATACCACTACGAATGAATCCAAATATGGATGAAAAATCCGATTCATGTAGTCGGTAAATATTGTTGGGGCATTAGTTACGCCAAAATGCATGACCAAATACTCAAAATGCCCATACCTTGTCCTAAAAGCAGTTTTAGGAATGTCTTCCGACTTCACCCGAAGTTGGTGGTAACCCGACCGAAGGTCAATCTTTGAAAACAACATCGCTCCTCTCAACTGATCCATTAAGTCATCAATTCTAGGCAACGGATACTTATTCTTGATTGTAACCTTGTTCAATTGCCGGTAGTCAGTACACAACCGCATACTACCATCTTTCTTTTTGACCAACAAAACAGGCGCACCCCACGGCGAGACACTAGGACGAATAAACTTCTTTTCCAATAAGTCCCCAACCTGCTTTTTCAACTCAGCCAATTCTAACGGTGCCATCCTATAAGGAGCTATAGAGATGGGTCCCGTTCCAGGCACCAAATCGATAGAGAATTCAACTTCTCTCAGTGGAGGCAATTCTGGAATATCGCCAGGAAATACCTCAGGAAACTCACGAACTATCGGAATGTCCTCAATCTTGGGTCTCTCAATACCCTCCAGGGATGCCAACAACATAAACACGGCCCCTCCCTCCTTAAAGGAAGTCCTGACTTCCTTTGCCGATAACGGCCTCATGTTAATAACCTCATCAGAAATCTCATCTAGATTCCCGAATACCACGGTCTTATCAACACAATTAAGCACCACACGATTTGCCGACAACCAGTCCATCCCCAGAATTATATCTAACTGGGATAGTGGTAAGTAGATTAAATCCACGGTAAAAGTCCTACCATTCACCACCACCGAACATCGAGACACAACTGTCGACACCACCACAGGTACATCAGTTGGGGTGGATACGACCAAGTCGAAAGGCAACGACTCATTTTGCAATTTCAGTCTATCCACGCATTCAATAGATACAAAGGAGTGTGTCGCTCCCGAATTAAACAACACTAAAAGGGGAATACCTGCCACCATGCAATTACCTTTAATCAGGCCATCTGCACCCGATACCTCTACACTACTCATGGTGAACACTCTACCAGTGGATCGAGGACGTTCAGCCCTCACCGCATTCACACTCTGCGGTAGATTTGGATAGTGTCTTCGGACATGCCCAACCTCCTTGCAATGAAAACAGGTTAGTGCCATTCCGAGGCACGAGTCACCAACTTGAGCTCGACCACATTTACTACACATAGGAGGAGAGTTCAACTGTGACCCTCCGGCATTGGCATGGGTCCTCGGCCCATGCGAAGAGTAACCTCGACTACCCGTTGGATGAGAGTGAGGTTTTCGTGCCTCTTGGAACACCTTGCCCTTCCCTTTCTCATGCGAGAAATTTCTTTGAGGTCCAGAGTGTTTGGGGGAAAGAGTTTTAGCGTCAGCACTTCATCCGCCTTCATGTCATCCTCCACCATTCTGCACTCGTTGACCAAGGTAGAAAATTCGGAGATCTCTTGATGTCTAAGTATCGTCTTCAGTTTGGGCTTCAAACCCGATTCAAATTTTGAGCACATGGACCTTCCGTCCACCTCCAACTCCGAGTAAGGGAAAAATCGGGCCAATTCTTCAAATTTGGCCGCATATGCCCCGACCGACAAGTCACCCTGCTCCAATCTTAGAAACTGCATCTCTTTTTGCCTCCTCAAGTCAACAGGAAAATATTTATGGAGGAATTTCACCTTAAATGTACCCATGAAATCAGTTGTCCATCCGCCTCCATTTGGCGTCGAGTGAACTCCCACCAATTCTCGGCCTCCATCACTAACATGTAGGTGGCATAAGCCAACTTCTGAGCCTCCGCATAGTTCATGGCTCTGAAGATCCGCTCCACCCATTGGATCCACTCGATGGCAGCTTCAAGAGCAAATCCCTCAGGAAACTGACTGGGATTCCTCCTGCAGAACTCATCCAGCCCTCGGTATTCTGTTGGCCCAGGTGGAACTATTGGGTGTGAATTCGGAGTTGGCGCCAGATTCTGATTCAGATTGTGCAAGTTCTGATTGACTTGTTGCAATGCCGCCACCATTTGCACCAATAAATCATTCGGGACATTCTGACTTGTCCATCTTCCTCTTCCTCTACCAGCCATGGGTATCTATACTAACTCATTTGTTAGCAATCGAATTGTATAATAACAGTGGACATAATCACTTAACAATTTGCACAAATCTCAACACATAAAGTTTTCAAAGAAGCACGTAAGGCCATATCCTTGGTCGCAGGATTAACTATGCTCTGATACCATATTGTAAGGACCCAAATTCTACCCTTGAAATTTTTTCCTTATTTAATCCAATTTCATACATTTAACGATAATTATAATTACAGAGTGAATGAACTTATTTTAAAAGATCTCACTTCCCTCCTCAAACCCAATCTATAACCGAAAGTAACATATCAAATTAGATAGCAGAAAAACATAATTCGTATTAATGTAACTTAGTAACGGCCGCATACAATTAGCTATGGGTTTCCAAAACACCCATAGCTACATATATCACGAGTTACTAGTTTCCATGATTAATGTCATGTAAAACAATCAGGTTTATAATTACAAAATAATTAGTTCAAGTACAACCAACGAGGTTACAAAAGAATGGATAAGAGACATCAAAATAAAGGTCTCTAAGCTCCTAATCAAAAACACACATACTCCTTCCACCTACCTGCAATGGGATTAACATTGACAATATACCAAGAAACACAAAGGAATAAGTCGTTAACTCAACAAATATCAATGTAAGTTAATCCACATTTAATACGGTTAAATAAACGGTTTAAAATTAAGTTTACTTTAAAAGCCAATTTCAACGTTCATACTTTTGAAAACCATGCTACATAACTTGAGCCAAAGTTTGCTACATTGCTTGAGCCAAAGCTTGCTACATTACTTGAGCCAAAGTTTGCTACATTGCTTGAGCCAAAGCTTGCTACATTGCTTGAGCCAAAGCTTGCTACATTGCTTGAGCCAAAGCTTGCTACATTACTTGAGCCAAAGTCGCTAACAAACATGGTCGGCTAAAAACGAGTTTTATTTCCATTGGCACTCCACCAATACATTTTTCCGAGTTTTATTTCTATTGGCACTCCACCAATACAAAAAACAGTAAATGCACCCGACATCATTACAAACACATACATATATGCTTATAACTACAAAGTGATTTACGAATCATTTTATTACTCCGAGTTTTATTTCCATTGGCACTCCACTAATACATTTTTCCGAGTTTTATTTTCATTGGCACTCCACCAATACAAAAACAGTAAATGCACCTGACATCATTACAAACATATACATATATGCATATAACTACAAAGTGATTTACGAATCATTTTATTACTCCAAGTTTTATTTCCATTGGCACTCCACCAATACATAAACGGTAAATCCACTCCTCGTTGTTACAAACATACCCATATATGTTTATAACAACTAAGTGATTTACGCTACATTGCATTATTCCGAGTATTATTTCCATTGGTACTCCACCAATACATAAACGGTAAATCCACTCCTCGTTGTTACAAACATACTCATATATGTTTATAACAACTAAGTGATTCACGCTTCATTTCGTCATCCATATCAGAAAATCCACACATTTTCGATCACAATGCATAAGTTAAAGACTTATCCTTACCTCGGTGAATGTTGGGTTAGGGTTCTTGGCAACTCCTCAAGTTCCACCGACATCGCCTCCAACTTTAGGATCTTTCCTAATCCCACCATATAACACAAAGTTAGTCATTTATACCAAATATCACATAAACAACTTATATTGCATTATTTAACCGTACAAGATATTCATCATATCATCAACATTAGAAAGTAAACTCATCTTCTACCTCTAACATTTTACCCATTTTCCATCTTAACCCCATTTTCACTTTAGGATTTTGGGGTTTTCATGAACCAACCCACAAACTCTTTCCATTTTCGACATACTAACTCTAAACCAAGAGTTTACAAGAGAAAAATCATATAAAACGAACCATAACTCAAAACGGTGAGTTTCCATGGTTTTCCTCATTTTTTAGAAGAGATCCATAATACCAAAAATGGGTTTTCAAGAGAAGAAGAGAGTTAGAATAGAGAGTTTTACCTCTTCTCAAGCTCTTGAATAAGAATCAAAGCTCGTAGAACTTGGGAATGCTCTCTTCTCTCACCTCTCTTCAATTCTTAACCTAAAAATGTATTTGGGGTTTCTCTCATTTAATACTCTCGTCGGGTTCTCGCTTAAGCGAGCTAATTCTCGCTCAAGCGAGAAAATCCCGCCCATTTTAAAAACTCAGATCTGACCCTCTCGCTCAAGCGAGGGATTCTCGCTCAAACGAGAATCTCATAGTCTCAACAGTCCCAAAATGCCATTTCTCGCCCAGGCGAGACAACTCTCGCTCAGGCGAGAATCCTCCAGTATAGTCCAGGATTTCACCCTCTCAAGTGAACCTCTCTCGCCCAAGCGAGAATCTCTCGCTCAAGCGAGGATCCCATGACTGATACTATAATTTTAAAGACTTAAAATTTAGGGTGTTACATACCACATCGGGCAGGTCGAGTTCATTCCCCATACCACATCGGGCAGGTCGAGTTTATCCCCCATACCACATCGGGAAGGTCGAGTTTATTCCCCATACCACATTGGGCAGGTCGAGTTCATTCTACATACCACATCGGGCAGGTCGAGTTCATTCCCCATACCACATCGGACAGGTCGAGTTTATCCTCCATACCACATCGGGCAGGTCGAGTTCATTATTCATTCCACATAACACACAACCACTCCGGTTAGGACATCAACAATAGACCACTACCATTTCGGGTAGGGTAACAACAGTATTCTTACAACTACATTACCTCTTTCACATACCTCTTTCACATCAGCTAGTATGAGTTAAAGACACTTATCCCTTACCTTGGTGAGCGTTGGGGGTCGGTTCCGAGTAACTTTAAAAGTCTACTCCGCGATTTCCTCCAACCTTAGGATCTTTCCTCATTCCCACCAATAACAACAATGTCAGACATTTATTTAAAATAACACATAAACAACTCGTATTTCATCATCAAACATACAAGGGATTCACATAATTTCAAGATTTCCAAAACTATTTCAATACAAGTTTCCAAACATCTAAACATACATGTTCATCTCATATATCAACATCAAAGCACAAACTATCATCCACATTTAACATTTCATTCATTTCCCTTTTTACTCATATTCTCATTTTGGGGGTTTTTGGGGTTTTCATGAATAACCCACAAAACCTTTCCATTCATCAAATATCAACTCTAAACCAAGAGTTTACAAGAGAAAAACAACATAAAATGAACCATAACTCAAAAGGAAGAGTTTCCATGGTGTCTCATACGTTGAGAAGAGATTCATATACCCACAAACGAGTTTGAAAGGGAGAAAGAGAGTTAGAGTCACGAGATTTACCTCTTCTCAAGCTTCGAGATGATTTCCACGAGTTCTTGCTCTCAAAATCACCTTCTCCTCTCTTCTCTCTCAATTTCTAACCCTAAAATGTGTTTGGGGTTTCTATTTTAAAGTGAAATCGTCGGGTTCTCGCTCAATCGAGCCCATTCTCGCTCAAGCGAGAAAATGCCGCCTTTTTTATAATTTCATATCTGACGCTCTCGCTCAAGCGAGGCAATTCTCGCTCAGGTGAGGCATCTCTCTCTCAAGCGAGGATCCTCTCGCTCAGGCGAGAATCTCACAGCCTCGACAGGTCCTGAATGCCAGTTTTCTCACCCAGGCGAGACCACCCTCGCTCAAGCGAGAATCCTTCAGTATAGCCCAGGATTTCACTCTCCCAGGTGAGCCTCTCTCGCCCAGGCGACAATTCTCTCGTTCAAGCGAGACTCCCAGGACTGATACTATAATTTAATGACTTTAAAATCTAGGGTGTCACACCATGAGTACAATTTTTCTTCATCTTATTCTTTCATTGAATTTATTTACCATTACATATGTTATATGTTTATTAAAAAATGACACCATTATTTTTTTACTTCCTTCTTAAATGTATAGTATAAGTTAATAATACCTAAAAAATACTAATGTTTGGATTTTCAATGAACAAATTTCCATGTCATAGGTGCATTTTATTAATTGTTAACATGACTTTTGAATTGTTGCTTATGTTATCGCAATCACTTGTGTGCATTGAGAATAATAGAACCAATAAATCAAATGATATTCTATCTACTTTTGCAGTTTGGTTATGCTTGACAATTTTTTGAATCATTTTGTATGATATAATTAAAGATAATAAAATGTCATAAATTCTAACATTTTGTTTTCTTTTCTTTTCTTTTCTTTTCTTGTACTAAAATGATCATTTATATAAATTGTGGATAATTATGAAATAATATTGGTTGGAGAGAATTACTCGATATTTAAGAGTAATTGATGTGAATAATGAAAGATAAAAATTCATATAAAAAATACATAGTAGAATGATAATAAATGAAAATTCATAAGGGAATATAAACTGTATAGGTGAATAATGACAATAAAGTTTTTTTATATTGTTGTAATTTGTAATCAAATAAGTAAATAAATATCGACAGCTTTGAATAAATATCGCTGATCACTTGCAAACTAATAACTAATAATTACTTTGAATAAATATCGTCAATCATTAGGAGAGAAATAAAACTGATGAACATGTATTTTTATTCCCATTGGGAGAGAAATAGTTACAATGACATTAGTATGCACATTAGTATGTCTCTTTTATTTTCAAAAATATCCAAAAATTTAATTACAATGTTCTCATTTCCAATTATTAATATTGTCCATGCATTTCCATTATTATCTTTAAAATATTTTAGCAGTTTTAATCCTAAATAATAAATAATTAAGATCTCCATTATTTTGAAAAAGAATCGAATTATGTAATTACGACTTTCCTATTTTAATGGCTATTTATTACTAAAATTTCATTTATATCTATTAAAATATTATTTCCGAAGTTGCGATACTAAATGATTAAACCCATATTTAATTTGAAAAAATCTAAGTAATTAATTATAATGTCTCATTCTAATAAACTACATTCATAACTATAACCTTCCAACTACCTTCACAACTATAAATTACAAGCTCACAACTACAAGTTAGTGTTCCCGAATAGAGCAAATTTTAAGGCACCTATGCGAATGCTAATTATTATAAAGAGAATATTATAAATGGAATTAATAATAAAAGGAATATTATAATTATAATTACTATTCAGACAACATAATTTTGTCTTATTCTATTTTTACCCTTATTAAGAATTTATATTTAAATCTTATCTCATATTTTATTATCTCTATAATTAAATATTAGTATGATTAATAATAAATTTTATATACGTATTTTTAGAACTTTTAGTAAATATTTATATAACTTTTATTGATATCATTATTAATCTCTGATAATAAATTGATTAAGTTAAAAAATATATTAACAAGCATGAGTCAAACCACTAGTGTGTATATAATATATTTACGGACATACTTTCTACAGTATATATTAGATTTTAGAATTATCAACTATTTAATTAATCACCTTATTTGACTAAATATTATATAATTTAATCAAGATTCTCCTTTCAAATTTCAACTTAGTTAGGTAATCAAACTTTTGAGCTCAAACCTTTCAAAAAAGAGTTTTGATCTTTGGCTAATTGACCAATACTGCCCAAAAACAATAGTTGAGTGTGATACCGATGTCATTGTCAAATACACCTCTCATGTTAACAATCCATCAAATCAACAAATAACAAACCTAATATGGAATCAACTCCTCTTAGATATTAGAATATAATGTATTTTTTTAATTTATTTTATTAAAAAATAATTTAAATTCAGGACCTATGGGTGGTAACGTGACATGGTGGGCACATGTACTGTATACCCGTACTATTTGTGGATACCCGTGTGGGTAGTATGTATCCGTGGATATCTGACGAATTTTCAATTTCAATTATATTTTATGTATTTTACAATAATTAATATATAAAAACAATTATTACTTGATTAATATGATAATAGTCTATTCACTACATTTTATTATGAAATAATAATAAAATAGACGAATATAAATATAATGTTAAAATAATAATAATTAAGTATAAAATATTTAATTAAAATATATATGCGGGTATTCACGGAGCGGATATCATGATAACTATTCACACTCATAAGCTATGTTTGCGGTTACTCATTGTAGATATTTTGTGAGCATATTTTGGCAGCTCACAGCTATGTGATATAATTATACTTACACTCTCGAGTTTTAGTGAAATTACATAAACCACTCATCTTAATTACACTATGGGGGATATTAACTTAATTACACTTTGTAGATATTAACTTAATTACACTCACATATTCTTTCTTTAAAATATTACATTTTTATAGCATTTCAGTTAGTTAGTATAATATATATACAAAACTATGGGTGATTCGTGTAATAATAAAAAACATTCGAGTAGTATATATAACTTGGGTTGGGATCCTCTCCAGTACTGGATGGTCCAGTACTGGAATGTGAGGCCCAGATTGCTTTCAAAGCTAAAAAATATATTTTAATTAAAAATAGCTTAAAATCTGCACCGTTAAAAAATATGAAATGCCACATGTCATCATACCTAACCTGTACTGGACCCTCCAGTACAGGAGAGGATCCGTGTTCATGTAACTTAGGGGAATGTAATTTTGATGTTCCATTCTCCCTAATAACTTATTATGATGAATAAGATAGACTCTCATACGCAACAATAAAATGTCATCTATTGTCTCATCCTTAGCCACTTCATCATCTACATCATTTTTCACTTCTTCTTCTCTCTTTCTCATCAAATTCAAGTCCACTTCACCTTTCTCTCTTCCTTTCTCTAATTTCCCAACACGCAAGTTTATGTCTCATTCTCACATTCTTGCACGTGCCACTCTCGGCCTCACTCACCCTTCCAATGTACAACCTCCAAAGGTTGTTGTTGGATTCTAAAATCTTCTGTTTCACAATTTTTTCTTAAATTATTTCAGGCATTGACATAACTAACATTTCTCTGATTTTTTAATTCGAAGATTGCTTTCGCGGCGAAGGAGGTTGATGTGGCTGAATGGAAGGGAGACATATTGGCGATCGGAGTAACTGAAAAGGATTTGCTGAGAAATGATAAATTGAATTTCGAGAACCCGATTTTGAGCAAAGTGGACTCGAAGTTGGGCGGTTTGTTGGCAGAAGCTTCGTTGGAAGAAGATTTTAGTGGGAAAGTTGGTCAGTCAACCGTTCTGCGGGTTGCGACCGGACTTGGATTTGGATCTAAGAGGGTTGGATTGTTTGGTCTCGGACATTCCACGCCTTTTAAAGGCTTTGGTGAGGCTGTTGCAGCCGCTGCAAAATCGGCTCAGGCGAGCAATGTTGCTGTTATTGTTGCCTCTGCTGATGGACTATCTGCTGAATCGAAGCTTAACATTGCTTCTGAAATTGTGACTGGTAATTGTTTTAAGACACACCTGAGGTTTTTCGTGTAATACTAGTTAGAGATTGAAGATTTGATTTGAGAAAATGATTGATTGAACATCTCAAAATTCGATAGTTTAATAGTTAATAACGGTGTCTTGAGAAGTTGTCTGAGTTAGTTGTTCAAATGATACTACTTCGAATTGAAAATGTGAATTGAACAATTGATTTCGGGAATTTCTTGCAACACCTTATCGTTAATGAACAAATTTGTTCTAATCAGATATTCAAATAATACTGAGTTGTGATTGAAAATGTGATTTGAACAACTCTTGGACAAACATGGGGAGTTGTCTGAATGAGTTGTTCAAATCATACTGTTTAAAGAAGATACTTTCATACCTAAAACTTTAACACTATTGTTTTAGTTTTTAATTGTATGTCATATATTTGAACAAGGTGTATCATTTAGTTGATGCACTAATAACATTTGAAAACTTTGTGACATGTTAAAACTGTTAACCTATCAATACTAAGTTAACCGGTAGAATTACGGTATGCTGTGTAATTAGTCGTGTGTAAATGGCGGCACTGCTTATTTCACAAGTTCTTATATATGTCATATATTTAGTCTGCTGATCAAATTATATATACCTGAATAGATGAAATTTTGTAGATCGGTGTAAAAATGATGTAGATAGAATGAGGTGCAAAGAAAATATTTGTTGTTTTATTTTATATGTGTGTGTGTTAGCTTGTTATATTTAAAAAACAATTGTGGTGTGTGCTTGAACTGTGTTAGGGACTACGCTGGGAACGTTTGAGGATAATAGGTACAAGTCCGAGTCAAAGAAATCGGCTCTCGAGTCTGTTGAGATTATTGGTCTTGGAACAGGACCTGAATTGGACAAGAAACTGAAGTATGCAGGAGACGTTTCTTCTGGAATCATTTTAGGAAGGGAGCTTGTAAATTCTCCACCTAACGTGCTCACGCCAGGTTCATAAAATCTTTTGTTTATTTCCTATGTCAATATCATTGTATTTCTGCCTCAATATATCTGTGAAATACTTGTACAGTTTTACATTTCTGAGAATTTAATCTGTCCTTGATGAATTATTTTCCTCAGGGGTTTTGGCAGAAGAGGCTTCTAACATTGCTTCAACATATAGTGATGTTTTTACTGCAAAAATATTGGACGTGGAGCAGTGTAAGGAATTGAAAATGGGGTCCTATCTGGCTGTTGCTGCAGCCTCAGAAAATCCTCCTCATTTTATCCATCTGGTTTATAAGCCACCAAGTGGACCTGTTAATGTCAAGTTGGCCTTAGTGGGAAAAGGTTTGACTTTTGATAGGTAATTAACTTAACTATGCATCTTTCTGTTTTAGGTAAAACTGAAAAATAGAGTGATCAAAACGAAATGAGATTTATCCATTGTGTTGATGTTTAGAATATAACTTTACTTGGTTATGAAGTTAAAGATTAATGACTTTGTTGGTAGAGATTGTTGATATGAGTTGCTAAGTAGACTGCTTTGTCATTTTTTGGCACATTGTTTCATCGTTTTCTTTCTATACAAAATGGCCAACATGATAAAAAAACGTATATTTTGTTTTTTTATACTGTTGTGAAACATTATGGGTTAGGAATGTTTTTTGATTTCGGAAATTGCGCATAGCCCAATTATCATATTCTAACCTATCCATCTTGAATCATCCCATTACCCATAGTCCCCCTTATTCAAATGACACATAAAACTGTTGCTCATGACGTATCCGACTTATTATCCTTAATGCGGGAGTTATTGTCGATGCAGAGTTTGTAATTCTAATTGTTTTTCCTATCAAAGGAGTCACATGAGATCATATGATGGTTGTTTCTCTTACAGTTTATGGACAATTTGACAGTTAGGGGGCTATTGGTAATAGGGTGATAGATCAAGGTGGAATGTTCTGAAATTGGTAGTTTAAGGGAAAGTTCTATTGGAGTGATAAGTCAGGGTGGACAAATGAAAGTTACCCTTTTTCTGCTGCTGTGCTAATATAATGATACTTATAACAGCTTATAATTTTTCTTTGTTCTTATTTTTCTTTTGTATTTACGTGTTATTAGTGGCGGCTACAACATCAAGACAGGACCTGCTTCTTCGATTGAACTCATGAAATTTGATATGGGTGGTTCTGCTGCAGTTTTTGGAGCTGCAAAAGCTCTTGGTCAAATCAAACCTCTTGGTGTGGAGGTCAGTCATTTATGTCATTGCTCATGACTTTTTCTTTTAAAGGAATAACATTTGAATTGATGGATTTGTGTATAATTTTTATTTCCCTACCAACTTTCGAAGTTATGTTAATGGGAGGAAGTTTTGTTTTTTAAATTTATATGTCTCATAATTGAACTGTTGAAAATGATTTTGTTAGCTACTGTCCTTTTGGATAATTTGTTTGGTGTTCTTGTAACGATCTCTCTGCTTGCGAGGGCAAAGTTGTGTATATCTACCCTCCATAACCCCACTATGTGGGAGCCCGTGCATTTGACATTTTTGCTGCTCTTTTTTAGTTCTTGAAGCATTTTGACAAGCATAGTCAAAAAAACATGATTTATGATAGAGCATTATGGCGTCGTTTGATCTATGTAGCCGACCCTACCTAGTGGGAGTAAATCTTGTAAGAATATGATGTCCGAAATTTAGAGGCAGTGAATAGTAAGTAGTTTATGAAGTGTTGTATTGGGTTTAGTGGAATGCATGTGCTTTATTAATGGATGCTTTAGGAGGTCTATGTTTCTGATTTGCCAATGGATTGGGCAGCTTCATTACAACTTTTGAGACTTCCTCTCTCTCTCTTGGAAGATATCTTATCCTTTTCCTACTCCTAATTCCTATTCTCTGTTCTTCCAAATATAGTTCCTCTTTTTGACACGATAAAAAGCATTTCTTCATAGTTCATACCCAAGCTTAAAAGTGCTCTACGTGCAGGTTCATTTTATAGTTGCAGCTTGTGAGAATATGATAAGTGGAACAGGTATGAGGCCTGGAGACATTGTCACAGCTTCAAATGGAAAAACTATTGAGGTGAGGATTTATGAAGTCCTTGATTTTTAGTTTGTACTTGTAAATTTCACTTATTAGAGGGTGATTTGGCACAACGGTAAAGGTTGTTGCTTAGCGACCATGACGTCATGAGTTCAAATCCTGGAAACAACCTCTCCGCTTACTGGGGTAAGGCTGTGTACGTCTACCTTCCCCAGACCCCATTAAGTGGAGCTCGTACACTGGGCCGTCCTTTTTTATAATTTCACTTCTTGTATATGGTATTGACTTGGTGTATAACACATGTTTTCATATTAACTGGTCCAAATTGTGTTATCAGTGTGTGCTGGGTTTATTAAGTTGAAAAGACAGATATTTCAGTTGTTTTTTTGTCAAACAACATTTATATATTGTCTCAAGATAAATATATTTTAGTTGACTAATTTGAAATTGCCTATAGTTACTGTTTTGTTATAGTTTTTGTCAAATATATATAATTTGAAATCTATGCTAGCCATATCTGCCACAACTGAAAGTCAATGACAGAAGTATCATACTCAGCCTTTTTATTTGGTAGGTAGATAATTATGACATTGGCTAAACTTCTGTGTAGGTTAACAACACAGATGCTGAGGGAAGGCTTACCCTTGCAGATGCTCTTGTATATGCTTGTAACCAAGGTGTTGAAAAGGTATGCAATTAATGCATCCAAAGCTTTCTAATATTCCAGATCAGTTTTTAAATGGTGAGCCTCATCGGATCTAGGGCTGGATTCGGGTTCAAAAATTAGACTCATACAATATTTAGGGTTGGGTAGGGACCAAGCATGACCCGTCCCATGGTCACCCACTTCATGATGTTTATATGTGTCTCTATTTAAATGGTACAGAGTAATGATACCTTTTTGGTTGAAAATATAATTGATTCTCTAATTTTTTCATCATATATACATGTTTAATAATATATATACATATATTATTTTATATATCAAATTATATATTCACACTAATAAATAACATTTAGAACACTTTATCTAAAATGAGTATACATTATATTTAATCGGGTCTAGGGTTGGGTTTGGGTTTAAAGGATGACCCTGTGAATATTTATGGTCGGTTCCGGGTTCAAAAAATGATCTGACAAACATTTAGGTCCGGGTAAGGACAAGCCTTAACCCGTCCCAACCAGACCCACGCTCACCCCTGCTCCCCAACCACAATTGAGGCCGCAATATTGCGGTTTTGGGAGTCTACACAACAGCATAGTGATCTCTTTTGATGCCGCAATTTTAGGTGCTTGCAGCAAATCCAATGCAACAACAACTGCAATTTAGAATATTGTTCCCAATAATTACAATAGATTAGCTTAACATTTAATAGTGTTGATGGATTTGGTCATTAATCTTTTCCTTTATAATGAGGTAGAGAAAATATTAGAACCATTGGAAATTCTGTCAAAATATTAGAACCATTAAAAATTGTTCTGCTAAAGTAAAATTTAATTATTTGATTTATATATATAATTTTCATTGTTACCATACCTGTGAAGTTCCGGTATGTTCCAGTTCTATTCTGTATAAAAATATTTGTTGGGATTTTAATGTTTACCAAAATTCCCTCAATTATCTTTATTATCCAAATGCGGGTCCGATCCGGTTGCGTTGCGGTTTGATGCAGCGACATCATTGTGATTCGGAGTCACACCGCAACTGCGGTGTGATGTGGTTGTGGTGGCCACTGCAACCGCAATATTGCAGCCGCATGAGGGGATGCGGTCCGCAATTTAAATCAATGAACACCGCTAACATGTAGGTACTTTATTTTTCAGATAGTTGACTTGGCAACATTAACTGGGGCCTGTGTAGTGGCTCTTGGACCTTCAGTTGCAGGTAATATTATGAACTCAAAATTTCAGTATCATGGATTTGAATTACTATGTACCCATTGTTTTTATTAACTTATGTACCAATATTCTAAAAAAAAGTGGCCACTATATATAACTGAAAAACCGGTATGTTTTCGGCAAAAAGAAGAGCTAAGCTCTGGGAAAGGCAGGATCTGGAAGAGACATATATGTGGAAGTTTCCATATTATGGTGGCTTTTCCACAAATGCATTCACTTTCTAAATAACTTCTGAGCTTGTACAATCATTTATTCATTATCAACATAGAAAAAAACTTGGTTGGAGACAACCCAAACACATCACGTTTGCAGACACCCAATCACAGTTTGACACATCATTAAATTGTGGGTCCCACTACAAACGTGACGTGTTAGGATTGTAACAAGTTTTTCTCATCAACTGATTACAATGCGAGCTATGGTTTTTACAGGTGTGTTTACACCCAGTGATGACCTGGCGAAAGAAATTTTCGAAGCTTCTGAAGCGAGTGGGGAGAAACTATGGAGGCTGCCGATGGAAGATAGTTACTGGGAGTACATGAAATCCGGAGTAGCTGATATGTTGAACACCGGTGGTCGACAAGGTGGTGCTATTATGGCTGCTCTTTTTTTGAAGCAGGTATATGCTTGATAGGTCTATTTGCTTTTTCTCCTGAACTTAATGGCACTTTGATCTCAAGGAGCTGTAATAATATCTGAATTTCATATCAATGTTGTGAAACCCGAGCCAGACATCAAGCTGGAAGAAGTTCCGTATTAGATTTAATCGCTTTAAACAGTTAAACTATCCCGTCGGACCGGGTGATTTTAAATATAATTAATAATTTTTATTTATAAATATATAATTATATATAAATGTAAAATTTTATATAATTAAGAATTTTATATAACTATATTGCAGTAATATCTCTCCATCTTTTTTAGACCGGAGTAAAACAATAGAGTAATGTTCAATTTTTTAAAATTTTAAATGAACCTTCCGGTTCACTTCCCGGGTTATTCCGGTTTAATCGAGTTTAGCACGGTCGAACCAGAATTTCTCCGGTTCAAAGCGGTTCAACCACTCATTCGGTTAAGACTACAAACCAGAGCCGTTTCAAGTCCGGTCAGCGATCAAACTGGTTGGATCGTCTGGTTCGGTCTGGTTATCACAATATTGTTTCATACCTTTTTCATACACATATACATGTAAGGATTTTCTAAAAGAATTGTGGTTTTGCAGTTTGTTGTTGAAAAGGTTCAATGGATGCATATTGACTTGGCTGGTCCAGTGTGGAATTACAAGAAAAATGGTGCAACAGGATATGGTGTTGCAACTTTAGTTGAATGGGTTCTGAGAAACTCTTCTTAGATACAAATTGAAATCATGAAATGTTGTTACACCATGAGTGAATCATAGAGGATGAGATTAATGCTTCTATTGGTGTTTCTTGTTGGATAATGTCAGTTGTTATGAATAAGTTATTTGAATTAATAGAATGAGCTTTGTGGCATATTTCTGCATGTCTATCTTTTTTAAATAGTTATATCGGTCACCGCACCGCATGTATGATTACTTGTGATTTGTTAAAAAAAATATTTAATTATTAAAATTTTAATTTAAATATATTTTTTAATCAAATATAAATAATGATATATGAAGTGATACATTTTTTGAGATATCAGATGTGATTCCTATCTTAATAGTTTCTTATCTCTTTATCTATAAAAATCTGATTCCAATGACATTATAGATTGAGATGAATAATAGTTACATAATTTATATTAATCAAAACCTTAATAACAAACTCTCTTAAAATTCATTGAAGATTGGTTGACCCAATAAGTAAGATGTTCTAACAAAATAAGATAGCTAACATATCTACAAATAACCATAAGATAAACAAACATGATTAAAAGCTAATTTATTATATTTTAAATTCTATTTTTTTCAACTCTATGAGTGACTTTTAATGTGGATTAAACTATATCCAAATTCAAGGTTTTTCAACCATTATCCACCTTGACTTGAATTTCCTCAAATCATGATAGGTTAAGAACCACCCTTCTACTAGCTTGACTTGACTTGAATTCACAGATATTGAGGCACACTTTAGTGAGAGCACATCTTCTATCCTACAATATATATAATGTCATGAGTTGTGACTAGTTTAAGAAAGCAAATTTAAATTAAAAATATAATTATTAATTATTTTTCGACCAATTACAGCAACATGAAGTGACATATTGTGGGATAGAAGATGTGGTCTCGCCCCATAAATATACATTTCATTTTCATACACTCAAGTATACCACCACCAATATGAGAATAATCAGAGATAGATAGAATTGTTGATGGAGTTATATTATAGGATAAAATATTGTGGGGAAATAACTTTTCTTCTTAAATCAATTAGGAAATTGACACATGTCTACTCATTTTAAATTTTTTTATTTTATTTCTTATTTTTAATATTTTGTATTTTTCTCTAAAAAACACTCATCTTCTCCCTTCTCTAACTAGAAACAGAAACAAGGGTTTGACATAATCTAAATCAACTTTTGCTACATCTTTGATAAAAATCTCAAGGATAAACTAGATCATAGCAACAAACTGATTCAAATATTATCATCTATAATATATAAAATTCAACATTTGCATATGGAAACAAATAGCTAATTGAACCTGTTTTTTTTCCAATACGAAGATAGTTGTCAGGGGTGGTTGGAGAAGAGAGAAGAAGACGAGTGTTTAGAAAATACAAAATATTAAAAATGAGAAAGAAAATAAAAGAAATATTAAAATGATTAGACATGTGTCATTGTCTAACTGACATAAGGAGTGAAGTTTATCCCCTCACACTAGGAGATACTTTGTCAATTATGGTTTAAATTCCAACGGTTCTTGTAAACCAAATATAAATAGTCACATTTAATTTAAGTACATTTAGGACTACACACTCATGGATACCAATATCTAGTACCAAATAACTCCTCAACTAAACTTCCCACAATTATAAAGAAACAAAAAAATAAAGGCCAGTAAAGCATTTCGTACAAAGTAGGTAATTTGGTTGTATCTTAATATTATAATCTAAAACTAAAATGAGATCTACCTTTGAAACTGTAGGATCCAATCTCCACTACCTATTATCATTCACTATATAATATATGTCTAACAAGTAACATTTTTCATTATACATAACAATCAAGTCTTTATTCTACTAGGTGTGGTTGGTTACATGAATCGGATGTCATGTCTATTATAAATCATTATTGGATAACACTAATGATGACCCAATACAAGAAATCCAGGCCCAAACCAAGAAACGAAAAAGTTCAATGAAGAAGATAGCTTTGGCGGGAAAATCTGTTAATTATGTTAAATTTGTTTATTAGTTATTCCTTCTTTCCTTTTTCTGTTTCAGTTTTTGGGTCTCTGACCTATATAAGCATAAGACCTCTTTTTAGCTGAATTCAATTAACTTCCTCTCTCTTACTTCAATACAATTCATTCTTTACTTTCGCTCATAAATTCAATCAATAATCATAGAGGTTTATTTCATCTTCTTCTTGCTTCTTTTGTTTCTTGCTTTCGGTTCAAACATGAGTAGCACCATTTCTTGCATGGTATTAGAGCACCTTCATTGAAGGTGTCTCTGCCACGCTTGACTTCCACTGTTGCACGATCTCCTCCTCTTCTTCTTCTTCTCAACAAAATCCTTCTTTAGTCTTTTTCGTTTACAAGATAGCAAAAGAATGGCCAATCAGATGACTACTCAGAATCCAACTTCAGATCCAATGAGCCCTTACTTCATTCATCCTATTGAGAATCCAGGATCAAAGATAGTTTCCACATCTCTCAATGGTGATAACTATCATGATTGGGCAAGAGCAATGAGCATGGCGTTGGAATCAAAGAACAAGATGGAGTTTGTTGATGGATCTATTATCAAACCACTCAAAGATGATACCCTTTTTCCCTATTGGAATAGATGCAATAAGCTTATTGTTTCTTGGTTCAATCAACCAAACAGTTGATCCTTCAATCATTCAAAGCATCTTGTGGATGGAAACATCCCAAGAAATATGGAGTGATCTAAGGGAAAGATACTACCAAGGGGATATGTATAGAATTTCTGAATTAATAGGAGAAATTCATTCAATTAAGCAAGGCAATCTAAGCATTAGTGCCTACTTCACTCAGATTAAAGGGTTGTGGCAACAACTTGATACATTCACACCTATTCCTTCTTGCATGTCTGATGTTAAATGCACATGTATTCTTGTGCCTACCATCAAGACCTATAGAGAGAATGAACATGTGATATGCATCTTGAGGGGCTTGAATAAACAATATTCAGTTGCTAAGTCTCAAATAATGTTGATAAAAACTCTTCCTACTATCAATAGAGTTTACTCTCTACTTGCTCAACAAGAAAGAGATATGCACTTTCTGCTTGAAGACAACAGATTAATTGGAAATGTGTCAAATGACAACACCTTCAATGGATCAAGACATAGGGGAAGATGATTCAGTGGTCAGATAAGAGGAAGGGGGCAAGGCCAATTCAGAAATCAGAGTGGTGGAAGAGGAAACAGAAACACCAAAATATGCACTTATTACAACAAGAAGGGACATACCATAGACATTTGCTATAGGAAGCATGGGTTTCCCCCAAACTATTTCACAAATTCAAATAGTACCAGTAGCATTGTCAACAGCTATATGACTCAAGAATCAGTGGGCAATGATTCTTTTAATAACAAGAATAGTGAATCTTCATCAAAGGATGCAGGTGAGAATACAATCTTGGGACTCACTCATGATCAACACAAGGCATTGGTTTCACTACTTGAACAAAATAACACTGCTCCACAACAACACAATGCAAATCACATAATGACAACTACATTACAAAGTGATCCCAACACCTCAGGTATGATCAATTTTCAATCCACAATTGGGCTATCTAAGAACTGGATTTTTGACACAGGAGTCACTGATCATGTGTGTCATTCCTTGTCAAGATTTCAATCCTTTAAGAGAATCAAACCAATATCAATCAGATTGCCCAATGGAGATAATTTAGTTGCACACTACTCTGGTACAATAGTGATATCACCTAGTCTTTATCTAAATGATGTTTTATATTTGCCAAAATTTCAGTTTAATCTGATATCAGTTTCTAAACTCACTGATTCTCTATCTTGCAAGTTGATTTTTTCTATTGCTCATTGCCACATTCAGGATCTCCAATCCTTGAAGATGATTGGTGTAGCTAGCATGAAGAATGGTCTATATGGGATGATGCATCACAATGAAGACATCCCTTCTATTCACACTTTTAATTCTTTCTCTAGTTATAATGACAACAATCTATGGCATAATAGACTAGGACATTTATCTCATTCAAAAATGCTTGTTATGCAATCTATGGCATAATAGACTAGGACATTTATCTCATTCAAAACTGCTTGTTATGCAATCTGTTTTTCCTTTTATACAATGTAATAAAATTGTTGATCCTTGTGAAATTTATCATCTTGCTAAACAGAAGAGACTTTCCTATCCTAATAGTGTATCTAGATCTAGTAAACCTTTTGATCTCTGTTCCATCCACACATGGGTACATATACTTTCTCACAAATGTGGATGACCACACGTTTTACTTGACTGCTCTTTATGAGAACTAAAGATGAAGCCAATAAACACATAAAAGCCTTTGTTCTGTATGTTGCTACTCAATTCGAGACTAGGCTAAAGTCCATTAGGAGTGACAATGGGAAGGAGTTCTTCCTCACTAAGTTTTATGCTCAGCATGGAATAGAGCATCAAATTACTTGTGTTGAATCACTTCAGCAAAATGGCATTGCTGAGAGAAAACACTAACACATTTTAGGTGTTGCCAACTCCCTTATTTTTCAATCTAACCTTCCCACACACTTCTGGAAATATGCAATTTCTCATTCCATTTACCTTATCAATAGACAACCCACTAAATACCTTACAAATAGGTCCCCTTTTGAAGTTCTTCACAAGGTTTTACCTGATTTGGCTAGTCTTAGAAGTTTTGGCAGCTTATGCTATGCATCAACTCTCACTGCTAAGAGACACAAATTTCACCCTAGATCAAGAAAATGTGTTTTCTTGGGCTATAGGCAAGGGGTGAAAGGTTATGTTGTGTTAGATTGCCACAACAGACAAATATTCCTATCAAGGAATGTTGTTTTATTTGAGCATGTGTATCCTTTTCAAACACAAACCTCTACTACTCATTCTGCTCAGCCAATTTTGCCCATTGTTTCTCTAGATTCTCTGTTTTCCTATGCTGATAGTGTTGAGTACATTCCTCAACAATCTAAAATTACTCAACCTGCATCATCTACTAATCATGAGAGCTCTAATACTCCTACTAGACAGTCTACTAGGATCAGCAGACCACCTTCTTATCTTAGTGATTACCACTGCAATTTACTAATAGAGAGCATACCACATAAGTCTTCTCAGACAAAGATTGCATTTCCTATGACTCTCTCTCACATGGCCACAAATGTTATTCTCTAGCTATTTCTTCTACTTTTACTCCCAACACTTACCAAGAGGCTATCATTCACAAACCTTGGGAGCAAGCCATTAAATCTGAACTTTTTGCTCTTGAAGCCAACAAAACCTGGACCATCACCAAACTGCCCTCACACAAGAAAGTCATTGGTTGTAAATGGGTTTTTAAGGTTAAGCATAAACCAAATTAATCCATAGAAAGATTTAAAGCCATATTGGTTACAAAAGGCTATACCCAAAGAGAGGGAGCGGATTACTTAGACACTTTTAATCCATATGTGAAAATGACCACCATTAGTGTGTTATTATCCTTAATTGCCACTCACAACTGATTTTTGCATCAACTTGATGTAACCACAGCTTTCCTTCATGGTGACCTCAATGAGAATGTTTACATGAAACTCCCTTTTGGCCATAGCAATGTTGATAATTCATTGGTTTGCAAACTTCACAAATCTTTCTATGGATTAAAATAGGCCAGTAGGCAATGGCATGAGAAGCTAACCAAAGTTCTTCTCACACATGGCTTTCATAAGGCACATTCTGATCATTCTCTGCTCATTAAGTTAGAGGGATCACAATTCACTACCATTTTACTATATATTGATGATCTTGTTCTAACCGGAAATAATTTCTCAGAAATCCAGTCCATCAAACAGATTCTTCATTCCACATTCAGCATTAAAGACTTAGGAAACCTCAAGTTCTTCCTTGGGATGGAGATTGCTAGAACTTCAAAAGGGATTGCTCTTTATCAATGAAAATATGTGTTAGATTTGCTTTCTGAAACGGGGATGCTTGCCTCTAAACCATGCACTACACCAATGGATTACAACACAAAGCTACACTCAACTTCTAGTTCTCCTTTATCTGATCCTGCCACCTATAGAAGATTGCTTGGAAAGCTGCTCTACCTAACCAATTTGAGGCCAGACATAAGCTATGCAGTGAGTCATCTCAGCCAATTCAGTTCCTCACCAACATATCAACACCTAAATGCTGCCAACAGAGTTCTAAGATATCTCAAATTCACCCCTACACTCAGCTTGTTCTTTTCTACCCATAATACCTCTACCATTAAAGGATTCTCATACTCAGATTGGGCTGCATGCTTGGACACAAGAAATTCTGTTACTGGTTGGTGTTTCTTCCTAGGTTCATCCATCATCTCTTGGAAAAGTAAGAAGCAAACCACGGTTTCAAAATCTTATGCTGAAGCCGAATATACAAGTTGGAATTTGATTAGCTAAGAACACGAAGACATGATTTTTTTTAGACATGGTATCTTTCTTCACCATAGTGACCATTACTTATCTGTCATTGGTTTGAATTTTTTGACTTCATTTTAGACGATAGTTGACAAAACAATGAAGAGAAGCATTTTATAACATTTGTGGTTAAGTATCAGAGAGATCTAGTGATAGAGATGTCAAGGATTGTAGGCTTTGAGGTTAATACAAATCTTTTCCTTCTTGAGTTTATACAATGTTATAAAAATCGTACTGTACCGGTCGGTTCAACCGGAAAACCAGTGAATCGGACATCTAACCAGTACGGTACATATATTATACTACATATGCAATAGAATCGGTCAAAACCGGTAGAAAACCGGTGAACTGGTTAAAACCGGCCAGTTTGTACATTATATTTTTTTTTAAATTTCATCCCTGAAAAGTGAAAATACACGGTCTCACATTTCAAATTTTCAATTCTTCACCAATTCTTCAACTTCAAAGATTGATACTTGTGTCATTTATTTGTATTTTGCATTTATTAAGTGATAATTTTGGATTGATATATGTTTTGCACTTTAGACTTTGATTTTGTTAAAGACTTAATGTTGTTTGTTTGTGTGAATTTGGAGTGAATTATGAATATGAATTATAAATCTGAATACCTACTTATTTGAATTTTTTTGTTATAGGTTTACATATATATATATATAAGGAGGTATATCCGGTTTAACCGGCATGCAGTTTAATTACTGAACCACTATACCACTATACCAGTACCTTGACCAGTTTGATAACCGGTAAGATTTTAATAACATTGAGTTTATATTAATTTTTTGATATAATTTTATTATTAATAATACTTTTAAGTTGAAATTAATTCTAAGAATACAATGTTAAGTTCTGATCCACATACAAGAGTGATGGTCTTAGGCTAAAAACCTCCTAAAGAGGTTGAAGAGAAGAAGGAAATTATTTTTACTTATGATTAGGGATGGAAATAGGTAAGGTCATGCCAGACTTTGTTTTAAATAGACTGAGCCTATATAACATATAGAAGCCTGGGCCTGACCTGTTAACCTGTTTAAAAAAAAATTAAAAGTCTAGGTCTGGTCTGTTTAAAAGTCTGGCCTGACCTGTTAGCCTATTTAAAGGTCTGCTAAGGTAAAAAAATGTAAAAAATTATGTACAAACTAGAATTTTTTTTTATAATTATAACAATTAGTGTGAATTTTTTTACATTGTTATCATAATTATTTTCATCACCTTCTAAACAATGTATTTTAATATCATAGTAAAATATGATATTGTTATAATATTTAACATGAGTTGAGTTTTGTACTTAAGCCCAAGTCTCAACAATTAAATATCCAATTAATAAATAGTCTAATCTCTAAGTCCTAGTGAATTATTTATATAAATTTTTTTATTTTGTTTTTTTGTATATGTTATAAAAATAATTTATAAATATATAATAACATTAAATAAGTCGGCCTGTTAGACTTAATAGGCTTTTTAAAAGGTCTGGGTCTGACCTATTTTGATTAGATAGGCTTTTGGAGAAGCCTAAGTCTGGCCTGTTTACTAAAAAGGTCAGGTCAGACCAGACCTGTTATAGGTCAGGTAATAGACACCTGATAGGCGGTTTGGCCTGTTTCTACCTTACGTATGATGTTGAGTTTCATATTAGTTACCAACTTACCATCATAATTTAGGGTAAAATGAATTAGTAAAAGAAAAAAAATTCGTGACGAATACAACATGTCATACTTAGAGACAATTGTATTTATATTTTTTATTTTATCATTTATGACTAGATTTTAATTAAAATATAAATTTTAATATGTTGTCAAGATTTTATTGATTATCTCTGTATACATATGTCTCCACACAAGTCTTTTTGTTATTAATAAGTGCATCTCAGAATTGAGTTTTGATATTGATTTCATTTTTTTGGGTTGTACCCTTATACTTGCGAGTACATTTATTGTCAGATAAAATGATTGGTTAATAAAATACTTAAATACATTTTTAATCAATTACATCAAATGATATACAGATTGTCACACATTTTGGGACAGTATATGTGTTCCCTTTACACTTAAGATTATTTATGTTTTTTCTCTTGTTCATGCTAACTGAATATTGCATTAAAACAAGCCAAGGACAGGGTGGTTGGAAAAAGAAAGCAAAGAAGCAATAAATATATCTTAATATTACAAATTCAGCTTAGGATGGCATAAATTTTAGTGGATATTTAGTTCAAATTAAATTAAAATAATCTGTCTTTCAAAATCTCTATTAATATGCTAATACAAAAACAATGAGGGGTTAGTGAAATTAATAGAGAAGTAAACATGTTTGAACCATATAGGTAACATCACCTCTGTGATTTCCAGTTAATATCAATTTTATGTCAAGTGTCTAAAATGGTTTCAATCAGTGTTTTAAATTGTGGTTGCGGCAACAATTGCGTTTATTGCGGTTGCAGTTATTGCAGTCGTCGCAATGCAGATTGCGACTATTGCGGTGTAAATTATTTTATGATTAAAACTATTTTTGAATCTGATACACCTTGGTGCGGCCTGATGCAATCCAAATGTAGTCCGATGCGGTTGCGTTGCGGTTCGATATGGCCCGCATCATTGTGATTCGGAGTCACACCACAAGTGCGGTGTAATGCCGTTGCGATGACCACTGCAATCGCAATATTGTAACCGCATCAAGTGACACGCTCCACAATTTAAATCACAGGTTCCAATCATAAAAATCACAAGCATGTTAATAACTTCAATTACATATCTGCCAACAATTGAACTCAACAATAAAATTGTGAACAATTCTGAGAACAACTCTATGGCAGGCCTAACATCACAGTTACTTGGCTTACTGTTTAATTTACAAAGCAGAGGCAGAGAACAACTGCAACTGGAATAATAATTGTATAAATTTTAAACTTTCACTTAAAGTTTGATTAAAATATAGTCATTAATACAAACATGTATTTTAAGAGAGTAGTTAAACATGCCGATTTAGTCAGCCTCATCTGCGGTGAAGTCGGGCTCAGGTGGCTTCTGTAGTTTCACTAACTCCCTTGCAGTCTTAGCATTCCGATTGCGATGCACACCACGAAGAGCATTAGCTGCAAATCTTGAGGCCAAGAAGGTGGCACCTATACTGTATGAGCCACCACTCCCATTGTTGCGAGTTCCTTTTGACTCCTCGGGTTCTTCCTTTCGATGAAGTTCCATGGTTTTTCTTTTGGAATAACGACGCCATGCTGCTTGGATAAAACATGCAGCCCATGTCCTCCATTGTTGGGAGTAAAAGCGGAAGGTGTGTTGAACCTGTCTACTGTGAAGGCGCCTAAACTGACTGGCAACAAATTTTAACTCTTCTGCAATTAAAGCAAATGCCTCGACCTCTGTTAAAGCCTTAACGGTTCGAGTAGAAGATGGGAGGTTAGACCCAGATTTGGGATCCAATGCCCAGGTTAAAAGCTCCTCACCGCAGAAGTCGGCCTCTTTCAAAAAACTGCGATTGAAAAATCCACTCCTTCCACCATCTGTGGTAACACTCTCAAGACGACCGCGTATGATGAAAAGCATCTCATCAACTGGATCTCCTTCCCGGACAATGTAAGTCTTCTCTGTAAATAGACATGGCTTCAGTCTCTCACATATGGCATCAAGCAATCTTTCATCCATACTCTCAAACAATGGAACCTACGAATCAAAGAAAAGCAATTAATACATAAACAAATTCGAAAACTCAGCACCGATTTGGTGAGCTAATCTAAGAGTGGGAACAACTTTGACAGGAATAGAAGACATTGCATGATTGGAACATTTCCTCTGATTCGGAGTTTATTGGGAGACACAAAAGGTACCACAGGCTAGACATTCCTACTCTTAGATTAGCATAAACTTCAGATCATTTAATAAAAACTTTGTAGAAGTTCATGTATGACCCAGGAAAAGATCATGAGCTGTTACATGAAGAGGGGAACAGAAAAAGGACCAAACAACTAGTTCATGCAACAGGACCATTGATTTCATTACATAGTTGCAATATAAGCATGTAACAAAAAAACTAATTAACCACATCTGAATTCTTTATACATAACTCTTTTGGTCCCCTCTTAATTTAGACCCTTTTTAGTTTCAAATTTGAGTTAGAGGGCATTTTTTGGTGTTTTGCTAATTTTCAAATGTTCGACATCATACCCTTCTCACTAAAGCTAGACAGAGGTGACGCTTAATGTCTCTTCGAAGATCCTTTGGTAGACTCTGAACCAAACTTTCTTCATCTACACCACGTGTGGCTAACCACTTATATTGATCATATCGTCTCACACGCTCTCTAAGCTCTTGTGGGAGCAAGCGATGATGCATCCACTGTTCTGAATCACGCCTTTTGACTCTCATCTCCTCAAGCCTAATGGTAAGAGACTGAAGATACGTCTGTAATCATATAAAAAGAACCGCAGTATCAGTTAGAAATAATCTGCTCTTCATGCTTGTGAACATAAACTTCGAAAGCTGTTTAAAAGCCAGTCTATAATAAGAAGAAACAATATTTAGAAAACTAGCAAAATAACATTCAATACTCTTTCCTCAGTATGTGCACATGTGAATGTATATTTATTTTAAAATCCTTCATGGAGAACCATCTTAGACCTTTCTTAGTATGAATACTTCAATTCTGAAAATAGGGCACAGAAAATCTAGCGACAATGCCATTCATCTTAAACTATACATGTTTTAGCCAATGAAAAAGATAAAGATTAATCTTTCCTCGATGTAATATGTAGCAGATCATATGTCAACTCCAGCTGCTCAGACAAATAATTCTAGATAACTGTTCGGAGGCTAATACACCATTTAATATCCTTTAATCCGACTCACCTACCTCATTCACAAGTTAAACTAATTGATCTTATGTATACCTGCATGTTACCAATCAGAAGCGCAAAGAGGATAAGGCCAGATATGGCTAGTGCTATTGAAAATATGACCTCCCCGGGATAGGTACTAGTGTCAAGCCCCTGGCCAAGTGTACTGCAGTGAAGTAAATGAACAAAAGTAAGTGTTGGTGTATGACTAACCTTAGTAATCTACGCAAATGGAAAAGAAAATGAAACATGGGAACATATGATATCATCAACGCTAAATCATTGAAAAAGCACACACTTTCGGTGAATTCCCTACTATTTGAAAACAGCCTCTCTGAAAGATACAAACCATTCAAGAAAGTATTCATCTAAACAATTTAGGTCACAGAATGTTTGCACTTTAACAGATAATCATATATTCTATATATATACATATAATTATATAAATATCCAAGGATTTATGGAACCATGCTGAGTTTACAGAAGAAATTATCAATTTTTAGAGAGAAATCTTGAAAACAAGCACAAAAATTGTGAGATAGAACTCAATTTCATTAAGAGTAATATTATATTGTTGATATCATCAGTAAATTTTATATCTTCAACTTTGTAGTTTCAAAGGAAGAACAAGGCACCTAGATGTCAAACCCCATAAAAACTAATGGGCATTCTTCAAACACCATAAAAACTATTGATTGTATTTAATGACTGGAATAACTAACCTACTCTTAGATATTCATTTTTTTTAGGGCTCACTCGGTAGTTACCCTCCAAAACATTACTCTAATCTTTATTTCACAATAGAAAATAAATTTAAAAAATAGATATTTAGGAAGAATACAACTAGGCGTAGGAAAAAATATCTAAAACAGCAGTCTTATAATTAGGTTTCGAGAGATTTTAGAACCAATACCTCGTAAACATGATATAGCATGTAATTAAAATAAAAAGAATTCACTTTCCATGCAATTTATTTGCAGAAACCTTATCCAACCATATAGGACAACGGTCCGTAGTACCCCATAATGCCACAAGAACGTATAATTCTTCTGACGCTTCAGACTGACTTAACTTTTCTTTCCACTAAGCTTTTCAAACCTACTCAGTGACATTAATGAGAAATTTTGGCAAGTAAAAAATCCTTGCATCTAATTCTCCGATTTATTCAGAGATAGCATATTTACGTAAGGAACATTCAAAAGGAACAAAGCAACCTAAGTAGAATTTAAGCTACCGACCATGTTAGTAAACCATAACAACCACAGTTTTTCAATCCAATTTGATTAAACATTGTGCCTACCTCGCCTAGTGAGATTAAGGCTTGGTTGTTGTTGAATAATTATTGTATTTTGTTCTGTTAAAAACAAATCTTTAGAATGACCATTAAAACTCCACAATTGTTTCCCTTAGAGAGGTCTTCCACTTTCTCAAATTAGTCGGCTGAATAATTCATACTGGAATGGAGTTGTACATCTAATTTGATTAATCCCAAAACATACTCAAAAAAATTATAATTAATCCAAAAATGTGCATGCTTCTGCAGAAACACTTAATATGCCAGTACTCAGCTCAGACAAAATATGCATGTTATTTGTTTGATTAATCCTAAGGAAACGAAATTAATTACCTCAAGTTCTGGAGCCCCCACCATAAACAGTAACAGTACTTCGAGAAGAACTGCTTAGATGAAACAATACCAGATGACAATGCTTGACTGAAAATTCCATAATCAAAAGGTGCATCATCGCCTGTAGAGCACTCAGAATTGAGAATATCTTTACTTTTATTCTGCCAGGCACTATAACCATTCATGTATTGGTTGCCACAATACAAGAAGTTTTTATTACAATGGATGTCAATAGATTCTCTACAAGCCTTCTGCCAGCATGAGTCATTGCGTTCAACAGCTAACAAGTACCAAAATGACCCAACTATCTGCAAAGAACCATTGATTGAAAAAAAAAACGATAAATTCCTGGGAAAACTGATGCACTATAAAGCTAGATAGCAAGAACAATTGCATTACTAATGAACATGTATACTCAAATAGAAAAAGGAAGCGAAGATTAACAGAATTGAACACACAAAAACTTACATGGCTGGCAAGCATGAATAAGAGCAAATAATATGCGGCACCTGCCCATGCAGTTTCAGCAAAGACACCAGCTGTTCTCTTAAGTTCTGAAGTCAATGGTACCATCCGGAGGAATCTGGGAATGTACTGAAGCAAGATAATGAACAGCAAGGCCTGCTTTGTTGCTAGTACATCGGAACCTTTTGACCTCTGAAGAAATCTCCAAACCACAATCTGAATACATGAATGGAGAAGGGGGAGTAAAAGAAAGGAAAACAAAAGAGTTGAGTATTTTGATCCTAGTGAAAATTAAAATTGTAATAAGGACAACTTACTAGTGATAAAAGACCTCAATTACATATCATCAGAGTTTTCAAAGGAATGATAGCTACATGGATCCCACTAGGTAGGGTTGGCTACATAAATCAACTGACACCATAATGTTTTATCATAAATCGTCTCCAGACAAACAATGTACAGCTAATCATTTTTAGTGGTTTCACTTATAGTTTTTCTTGGTCTTCCTCTGCCTATAACTACTAGGCTACCCTCCATATGATATACTCTCCTTATCGGGGCTTCTAAAAGTTTGCTCTACACATGCCCAAACCACCTAAGGCTAGCTTCTACCATATTTTCTACATCAAGTGCTATCTCAAATTTCTCTCTAATAAATTCATTCCTAAAAATGATGTAATAATACAACAACAACAACCAAGCCTTCATCTCACTAGGTGAGGTAAAAAAATTAAAGAAAGCATATATGCAAAAGGACTTAAGAGCTTCATTGTGTAGACAACATTGTTATTACTGTACTTAATGTTTCTTCTTTGGGACTTTGCTAAGGAGAATATCTTGTTCTCTACTTTTAGTGTACTCTTTCTTGCTTCATTCTTTTTCAGTCATGCCACCTAGTCCTATAAGAAAGGATGATAAGGCTTCTATAAAGTGAGCTTGAGTGTAAAGTGAGAAAGTAAGGATGTAACCACCCTTGATCACTCTAGCTAATCGAAGGAGGATACACTTTTACTTGCTCACTTTGCACTATAGCTCACTTTAGAGGAACCTTACCTAGTAAGAAGAGACTTCCATCAAGCATCCCAGGTAAACCCCAAAAACCAACCCGCAACTTGAATACAAGAAGCAAAGAGCAGATGGTGGTCAAAATATTCTGGCAACCCATAGTGAAAGGTGAGAGTTGTGAACAGTGGTGAAAAGTGACACAAAAACCGAAGATAATAATAATGTAATATTAACGAAAACAGAATGACTGAAAGTTAAAATCTATCTTCTTGACCTGTGGTAAGGGCAACACTGATAGGAAATCAATAATGAAATATCGGCGCAAGTATCGCTTGGCTATCTGTGCTGGATCTATCACAAGCTCACCCCGTCCAAAAACACGAGATGATGGAGCAATATAAGCAGTGCGAAATTGGAGAGCCATGTGTATAAGATAGAAAGCATCGATAACAGTCCTCAAGGTGGTAACTATAATTGCCAACTTTTGGTCTATACCAAGACACTTCAGTGAATCATTGATGACAGGGAGATAAAAAAACAGCGGATCAACAGATACAGACAGAATGCATGAGATAACAAAAAGCTTATTCCACAACAGCAAAAATTTGTCTTGAGGGTCAAATATCTTCTTTTCTGAAACTTTAAGATCTTCTGGGAACACTGCGTTGGGTACCCCAAATCCAAGTGATCGACCAATAGACTTCAGGCCTTCAGATCCCTTTTTCATTCCCCTTTTAAAAGACCTAGAGGTAGTTGCACTGCTTCCATGGCCACCATGGCTTAATTTATCAATACTGAATCCATGTGTTCTGGTTCCAGAATTAGAAGGTGAAGATAGTCTAGAATCCAAGTCATCCAACCTAGAAAAAAATGAAAAGAGACCACTAAAAGATATCACATTCCATTGCTCTTCTTATACCGTCGGAAAATAATTAGATCTTCATAACAGTAAAATAAATATCCAAACTAAATCAGGCACATGGAGAAGAAATGGAGGAATGTTTATCTGGTATCGTATGTATATATTAAGATATAAACTTTTATGAGTCATACCAAAAAGTTAACTCAATTTAAAAAAAAAACTATATTCACAATATTTATGCAAAGCACCTTAAAGTGTCAGAAACTAGTATTTGTGGTTTTTTTTAATCTTGAGATAGACAAAAATCCTGGAATTTTCGAAAATAGCAGGTTCTCTAAGTTCTAATTCTAACAATATTGCAAATGAATGGCACTTGTCAATTGCCTATATATCTGCCTTAGTGATAACTACCCTGCAAGTGTATATCATATCGTGTTTATCACTGTAATGATTTTTAGAAGATAATAAATCATAGTTAATTGCCATAAACATCAAGGTCATAGATAGTAAACTAAATTTAATTACTCTTCTACTTCATCCACGAGTTCATCCTAAATGAAAGACTGAAAATAATTGTAGGGTGAACAATTCTAAGGAATGGTGATAATAAATGAAATCTGAATTGCATGTAAAGTTTAAAGACGATATAATAATTGAAATTTTCCTGAAAACATGATTGTAATCTTAATTAAAGTTGCAGTATCCATGAGAAAAGCATTACTATGTTGCAACTACAGGAATGACTGATCTAGTTCAACTAATATTTAAACAAGTAATAAAATATAGCCAAAGAACATACATATAAATATTACTAACTCTCTTCTCCTTCATATCTCAACAACTGTAACCTTGCAATGAACTATAGTGGATACCTCACAAACTTTTCCCGCTGGCCACCAACGTATTTTGAGTTGTAACCGCAGTCAAACATCTTTCAAACAATGATCAGATAGACATATGCATAGCCTGCAGCCGAACAAAATAAAATTTAAAGCAACCAGTGATAGTATTAAGATTACCCTTCAACATAATAAGTTTTATGCTAGATAGAGGTTGGTGTAATTTTTAACTCAAATCGGGAAGAAAAAAAATATGGTTTCTAGAATAACATCATGTCATATTATATCATACACATTTAGAAACATATGCTCATACTGATTCTCTTCAGATCTTACAACAATACAACCTAAATAGATATCCACTCTACAATACAGATCGATCGCATCATCATCACCACCACTAAACAACATCCCTTCCACTCTAAGTGAAATCGACTACAAGGAATTTTTTTCTGGACAGAAATATGATCTAGGCCCAACATGAGCAAACCACTAGTAAAGGGCCATTATACTAACTACAGGATAAGACATCCAGGCATGCAATAAAATTCTTGTCACAATCACTCACACATTGAGTATTTTACCGACTTGACTGTACACAGACCCTCTCAAGCCGACTTGCATGGAGAAAGCCACCCCCGACTACTACTCCAGATCGGGCCGAGGATGCTCACCGCCTCTCCCAAAGACCAGGTAAGAACGAGATCATTATGTTTCGTCATAACCATGTCTTCAAACAAGCAATTTAGATTACTCCCCGTTTAATATTCCCGCCTATAGTTTTTCTTGTTCTCCCAAATCAACATTAACTTTTGGACTATCCTTCATCTATAAAAGTGAAGCTAAAGTTGCAACCGGTGATTTAAATTGCGGACTGCATCACCTGATGCGGCCGCAATATTGCAGTTGTGGTGACTGCCGCAATATTGCGGTTGTGGTGACTGCCGCAACCGCATCACACCGCAATTGCGGTGACTTCGAATCACAATAGCTGCAACTGTTACCATGGCCGCATTCGCAGTAGCTGCAACCGTGACCTCAATCGTGACCGCAATCGCAATTTAAAACATTGGTTGCAACTTTTTACATCAGATATTTTTGCATCTCTTAAATTAAACTTTTGCTTATTCTAACGCTCCCTTGCAGTGGCAAATTCATGGGTGCACGACCACCTATATATAAATTTTATATATATATATATGATTACATGATGAATTATTATGAAATCGTTCGATCTATGTAGCTGATCCATCACTAGCAAGAAAAACAAAAATATTTTTTCATTCTTCACTGGTAAGATTAAAGCTTAGTTATTGGTATATTTGACTTTTGACCATTTTTTTCTTCATATTTTCTGAATCCATCCCTTTTAATAGAATCTAAATAAACTCCAAAATAATGTTTTCATTTTTTTTTTAGTAACATCATTATTTTTCTAGTTATAGATGTTCAATTTTACCATCAATCAACTCTTCAGTAACAAGAATATCGATTAAAATATTAAATTAAAATTCCTCCTTAAGTTCAAATTAATTTTTGAACTCCTTTTGATTTCAATAACTGTTAGAGTGAAGTTGAAATTGAACATAAAACAAGTAAAATTGAGTAATAGTATAAGATAGAAATGAAAGAGAAGATAAAGTGAATCTAAAGATTAGATTTTGAATGAAAAATGAAAAGTGGAACAAAAAAAGAAAGGACCTTGTTGGGAGAGGGAAACTGGTTGTTCCGGTGATTAGGATTGAATGGAAAGGGAGGAGGAAGCGTCTGAAGTTGGTAGATTGAACCGGAATATCCGGTGAAGGAGAGAGAGATGATAAGAAGCAAGTTTTGAAATGAAGGGGAAATTATGGAGAAAGTGAGAAGAGAGAGAAAAATGGAGACAAGTCAAGTAAACGGACAAGTTGTATTATTACCAACTTGTTTTCAATTCACGCCATAATTATTTAGCAAAGGGTTTCTCATTATTAAAATTGTTTCGTGTCGGTACAGTTGGAGCAGTTTTAATATCAGTACGATACAATAATTATACTGGTTATATAATTATATCGGTAAAAATTTGTAAAAATTGGTCATGCCGGTTTTGAATTGAATTGTATCGTCATACCGTTTGATTTTTATTTAAAATTAATTTTTTAATGAAAATAAAAATAATTATTGTTTTTTATTGATTTTTCAACATGTTAATATATCATATATGAAGTTTGCTAACATGAGTAACATTATTTTCTAGTTAGGTACATGTCAGCAGTGTGTACTAAAAAAATTAGTCAAAAATATCCTTCATTGTTTAATTAACAAAAGTATAATGTTAAGGTTAGTTTAGTAAATACATTATAATGTTCTCATCCTCTCACCCAAACCCTCCAAACTCTATTCCTTTGAGCTTTTCTTTGAGGAATAATTCAAATGTTAACTTGGGACTACAAATTAAACTAAGTGGTTAAATTTACAACAGATAAAATCCAAATTATATATGAATTTGGTGTGCCCTTCTATTTGTGAATATTGTGTGTGGTGTTCCCTTCTATTACATCATTAACTTGGTACTACAAATCAAATGATTTTCTGGTATGGTGGCTCTGTGTGGATGGCCATTATTTTCTAAGGAAGATTTTGCCAGGAGAGAAATTAGCAAATGAATTGAATTTGGAGGGTTTCGGTGAAGAGGATGGAAAATTATAATCTATTTACTAAACTAACCTTAACCTTAACATTATATTTTAGTTAAATTAAACAATGAATGATATTTTTGACTAATTTTTTTGGTACACACTTCTAACATGTACCTAACTAAAAAACAAGGTTACTCATGTTAGCAAACCCCGTTATATATATAAATATATATCTAACTTTACCGGTATACGGTTTAATTAGTGAACCACTGATTAAAACGTTATACCACTGTACCAGTACTCATATCGATTTGATGACCGGTACAGTATTAATAACACCGGAGTGTCTAACTTAATCATGGTTTTTTTGATGTCAAACCTAATTGAATGTGAAAATATCATCAAATAACATAAAAGGTTAAAATTTCAATTTATTTGATCGACATTGGTTAGAAGTTATATTGATAAATTACTAACTTAGTCAGTTACTCATAATTAATGATACCCTTGGATATACAAAAGAAATGGAAAACATAAGAGTATTATTTCATCTCTCCTAAATTCTTATATGTAAAGAGTAACTACTAACAAGACGTTAGTCTAGTAGTGTAAAATTTTCCTAGATTCTTGGGTGACCAAAATATCAAGGGTTCAATTCATGAGAGTGACACTTGTTGGGAAGGACAGTCACACATCCCAAAATATATTAGTTTCTTACCTTAATCATAAGGTGATAAGATATCATTGATAGTACCTGAAAAATAAGTAAAAAGTAACTGAATAAAAAAATTATAAAACATTTGAGGAACATAAATATTTTTAAGGACCTTACTATTAAAAAAGAGAAGACTAAAATAGAATGTATTCTTCTGTTTAGAGTGAAATAATAAAATCTTGTGGATAAAGGAAACTAAAAAAACAAATAATGACAAAGGAAAATTTAAGACATGTAACATATTTTAAACGTGTTCCGTTAAAAAATGAATTGATGTAAGAAACCAACAAATATTCTTCATGTATGGTTCAATTTGGTTCCAATGATAAAAAAACAATATAAACTAAACTAAATCATCCCTATTTTGGATTTGGCTTACCTCAAAAATTGGACTAATTACGACCATTACAACCTTAGCCATCACAAATTTATTTTGAAAAAAAAATGTATATACTAATATTGTAGAAGTTTTATACACTGTCAGTCTTTCATCTACAATTCATTTAATACAAATAAATGATAGATAATGTATTGACTGTGTACAAATTTTCACATTGACAATACATAAATTTTATACTCTTTTATTTTTAAGTGGGTTGGTAATGATAAAACGTAGGTTCAACCCCATTTACTCTATGTCCATAAAATGTTTGTAAATCAAAATTAAGTATGGGCATGCTTGTTTATCTTTTAATTGATAAATTCTCATATTGCTTGTTTTAAAATGAGTTATTGGATCGCCACAAACATTGATAAACAAGAAAACCGGAGCCTACGGTGTTGCATCATTAACCTGAGTCAGGGTGTCGCTACATAAACCGGAGCCTACGGTGTTGCATCATTAACCCGAGCCAAGGTGTCGCTACATAAATCGGAGCCTACGGTGTTGCATCATTAACCCGAGCCAATGTGTCGCTACATAACCCGGAGCCTACGATGTTGCATCATTAACCCGAGCCAAGGTGTCGCTACATAAACCGGAGCCTACGATGTTGCATCATTAACCCGAGCCAAGGTGTAGCTACATAAACCGGAGCCTACGGTGTTGCATCATTAACCCGAGCCAAGGTGTCGCTACATAAACCGGAGCCTACGGTGTTGCATCATTAACCGGAGCCAAGGTGTCGCTACATAAACTGGAGCCAAGGTGTTACATCATTAACCCGAACCAAGGTGTCGCTACATAAACCGGAGCCTACGGGGCTAACCATTCATGGTCGGCTAAAATATGTTTTCTTTTCATTGATTCAACCTCAACTCATAAACAGTAAATCCACGCAACCATTATTATAAACACACTCATATATGTTTATAATAACTAAGCGTCTCACAACTTCATCGTTTTCATAAACATCACATTCACGCCACCATTATTACAAACACACCCATATATGTTTATAATAACTAAGCGTCTTGTGACTTCATCATTTTCATAAACAACAATTCTCCGCATCCTTTATTATAAACACACCCATATATGTTTATAATAAATAAGCGGCTTACTTCTTAATCACTTCCACAACTAGAAAATACACACATTTTCCTTTTCGAAGTGTAATTAACGACTTATCCTTACTTCACATCTCACCATAATATCCACAACCACAACCATGTCATAATATTTACATTCATCCAATTCTTTACTTCATATCACCAACTCACAACACAATCATTGTTACAAACACACCCATATATGGTTATAACAAATCAACCACCAATAACACATCATTATCATAAACAAACAACACACAATATATTCTTCATCATAAAACACATTAACGTTAGAACCATTTTTCATGACGGTGTATTACCATAAATGAGCATATTGCGTTTTACTTAAATAAACGGTTTTCCCGCACATATATCTCCACTTTTATGGTTAATACATCCTCATATAAAATAAAGACTCTAACATGGACCACAAACACCCAAGAGAGTTTCTATCGTTAACATGCTCCGATTCTTGAGGGAAATCGGAGAAGATGACTCTAATGAAATACTCTAAGACCACGATGGTCTTATCCATCACCTTAGGTTGCGTAAGCTTCGTTGCTCCGCAAAAGAGCCACATCCCCCTCCATCTTCTCCAAATCTCCATTGTTCCATTTTTCACCTCCAAGATTTCCCAAATGTACCACCAAGAAGTAATAGGAAGAGATTTTGATGAGTTTTGATGTTTAGTGTAGGGGAGAATGGTCCATTTGGGTGGAGCCGCCGTTGTGAGAGAAATGAGAGAAAAGAAAATGAAGATTAGGGTTTTTGAAACCCCTCTTTTACTTTTATAGCTGCGCAGCCTCGCCCGGGCGAGAATGGCTCGCTTGGGCGAGATTTTCGCAATTTTTCAGCTTTTCAACTCTGACGCTCTCGCCTGGGCGCGGATTTCTCGCTCAGGCGAGAATTGGGCAGTATGCTAAGGCTCCCATCTAGTGTAACACCCCAAATTTTAAGTCTTTTAAATTATAGTATCAGTCCTGGGATCCTCGCTTGAGCGAGAGATTTTCGCTTGGGCGAGAGAGGTTCACCTGGGAGGGTGAAATCCTAGGCTATACTGGAGGATTCTCGCCTAAGCGAGAGTTGTCTGGCCTGGGCGAGAAATGACATTTTGGGACTGTTGAGACTGTGAGATTCTCGCTTGAGCGAGAGGGTCAGTTCTGAGTTTTTAAAATGAGCGGGATTTTCTCGCTTGAGCGAGAATAAGCTCGCTTAAGCGAGAACCCGATGAGAGCATTAAATGAGGGAAACCCCAAATACATTTTTAGGTTAAGAATTGAAAAGAGGTGAGAGAAGAGAGCATTCCCAAGGTATAGGAGCTTTGATTCTTGTTCAAGAGCTTGAGAAGGGGTAAAACTCTCTATCCTAACTCTCTTCTTCTCTTGAAAACCCATTTTTGGTATTATGGATCTCTTCTCAAAAATGAGGGAAACCATGGAAACTCAACCTTTTGAGTTATGATTCGTTTCATATGACTTTTCTAAACTCTTGGTTTAAAGTTAGTATGTCGAAGATGGAAAGAGTTTGTAGGTTGGTTCTTGAAAACCCCAAAACCCTAAAGAGAAAATGGGGTTAAAATGGAAAATGGTTAAAATGCTAGAGGTAGAAGATGAGTTTACTTTCTAATGTTGAAAATATGATGAATATCTTGTATGGTTAAATAATGCAATATAAGTTGTTTATGTGATATTTGGTATAAGTGACTAACCTTGTGTTATATGGTGGGATGAGAAAAGATTCTAAGGTTGGAGGTGGTGTCGGTGGAACTTGAGGAGTTACCAAGAACCCAAACCCAACACTCACCGAGGTAAGGATAAGTCTTTAACTTATGCACTGTGATAGAAAATGTGTGGATTTTATGATGTGGATGACGAAATGAAGCGTAAATCACTTAGTTGTTATAAACATATATGGGTATGTTTGTAACAACGAGGAGTGAATTTACCGTATATGTATTGGTGGAGTACCAATGGAAATAATACTCGGAATAATGCAATGAAGCGTAAATCACTTAGTTGTTATAAACATATATGAGTATGTTTGTAACAACGATGAGTGGATTTACCGTATATGTATTGGTGGAGTACCAATGGAAATAATACTCGGAATAATGCAATGAAACGTAAATCACTTAGTTGTTATAAACATATATGGATATGTTTGTAACAACGAGGAGTGGATTTACCGTATATGTATTGGTGGAGTGTCAATGGAAATAAAACTCGGAATAATAAAATGATTTGTAAATCACTTTGTAGTTATAAGCATATGTGTATATGTTTGTAATGATGTGGATTTACTGTTTTTGTATTGATGGAGTGCCAATGAAAATAAAACTCGTGAAAATGTATTGGTGGAGTGCCAATGGAAATAAAACTCGTTTTTAGCCGACCATGATTGGTTAGCGACTTTGGCTCAAGTAATGTAGCAAGTTTTGGCTCAAGCAATGTAGCAAGCTTTGGCTCAAGCAATGTAGCAAGCTTTGACTCAAGCAATGTAGCAAACTTTGGCTCAAGTAATGTAGCAAGCTTTGGCTCAAGCAATGTAGCAAACTTTGGCTCAAGTAATGTAGCAAGCTTTGGCTCAAGCAATGTAGCAAACTTTGGCTCAAGTTATGTAACATGGTTTTCAAAAGTATGAACGTTGAAATTGGCTTTTAAGTAAACTTAATTTTAAACCGTTTATTTAACCTTATTAAATGTGGATTATCTTACATTGATATTTAATGAGTTAACGACTTATTCCTTTGTGTTTTCTTGGTGTATTGTCAATGTTAATCCCATTGCAGGTAGGTGGAAGGAGTATGGGTGTTTTTGATTAGGAGCTTAGAGACTTTTATTTTGATGTCTCTTATCCATTCTTTTGTAACCTTATTGGTTGTACCTGAACTAATTATTTTGTAATTATAAACCTGAATGTCGTACATGGCATTAATCATGGAAACTAGTAACTCGGGATATATGTAGCTATGGGTGTTTTGGAAACCCATAGCTAATTGTATGCGGCTGTTACTAGGTTATATTAATATGAATTATGTTTTTCTGCTATCGGATTTTGTATGTTACTTTTGGTTCATAGATCGGACGTGAGGAAGAAGTGAGATCTTTTAAATAAATTTATTCACTCGGTAATTATGATTTATTGTTAAATGCATGGAATTGGATTAAATAAGGAAAAAATTTCAAGGGTAGAATTTGGGTCTTTACAATATGGTATCATAGTATAGTTAATCCTACGACCTAGGGTATGGTCTTACATGCTTCTTTAAAAACTTTATGTGTTGAGATTGTTGACTTGTGCAAATTGTTAAGTGGTTACGTGCACGGTTATTATACAAATTCGATTACTAACCAGTGAGTGAGTACAAGTACCCATGGCTGGAAGAGGAAGAGGAAGAGGGGCAAGTCAAAATGTCCCGAATGATTTACTGGCGCAAATGGTGGCGGCATTGCAACAAGTCAATGAGAACTTGCACAATCTGAACCAGAACCCAGCGCCAAGTTCGAGTTCTCACCCACTAGTTCCACCTGGGCCAGCAGAATACCGAGGACTGGATGAGTTCTGCAGGAGGAATCCCAGTCAGTTCTTTGGGGGGTTTGCTCCTAAAGCTGCCATCGAGTGGATCCAAGGGGTGGAGCAGATCTTCAGAGCCATGAACTGTACAGAGGCTCAGAAGTTGGGTTATGCCACCTACATGTTAGTGAAAGAGGCCGAGAATTGGTGGGAGTTCACTCGACGCCAAATGGAGGCGGAGGGACAACTGATTTCCTGGGATACCTTCAAGGTGAAATTCCTCCACAAATATTTTCCTACTGATTTGAGGAGGCAGAAAGAGATGGAGTTTCTAAGGTTTGAGAAGGGTGACCTGTCGGTGGGAGCATATGCGGCCAAATTTGAATAGTTGGCCCGGTTTTGCCCTTACTCAGAGTTGGAGGTGGGCGGAAGGTCCAAGTGCTCGAAATTTGAATCGGGCTTGAAGCCCAAACTGAAGACGATGCTTAGGCATCAAGAGATCTCCGACTTTGCTACCTTGGTCAACAAGTGCAGAATGGTGGAGGATGACATGAGGGCGGATGAAGTGCTGACGCCAAAACTGCTTCCCCCAAACACTCTGGACCTCAAAGAAATTTCTCTCATGAGAAAGGGAAGGGCAAGGTGTTCCAAGAGGCACGAAAACCTTACTCTAATCCGACGGGTAGTCGAGGTTACTCTTCACATGGGTCGAGGGCTCATGGCAATGCTGGAGGATCACGGTTGAACTCTCATTCTATGTGCAGTAAATGTGGTCGAGCTCATGTTGGTGACTCGTGCCCCAGAATGGCACTAACCTGTTTTCATTGCAAGGAGGTTGGGCATGTCCGAAGACAGTGTCCTTGAAAGTGTGCATGTCAAGAGGAACACTTTGGAAAGCTCTATTTATGTGTCATGGTTTTGATGAGGACAACTTGTGCGTATAAGAGCTTGAAGATCATCAACAAATCAACGTGCTTAAGTCTTCTTATTGGTACTAAGCTTAGACTAGAGTTTAGTTTAAGTTGAGTCTAAGGCTTAAGTCACCTAATACATGTCTCATATGCATAAATCTTTTAAATCATTTTCATCTTGAGATATGTCATTCATAATATGTTCATGCATCACATAAATACATGTATATGTGCATTCTAGGCATAAACTAAGTGTTAAACATGTGTGAATTAAGTGCATAACGTATTTGAGTTTTTTTTTACACATGAAAATATGCTGTTAATCGATTAAGGCATAGGTTAATCGATTAATCTAACTGTTTGCACAGTTTAATCGATTAAGGCATTCGTTAATCGATTAACTAGGCTTCAGAATTAATTCTTTATAAACTGCGTTTTTCAGAATTGATCTCATAAGTTGCATGTTGCATTTTTAGAGAGTTAGAGCATTTTTCGTGTTAATTGTTGCATCTAATTGTAAATGCATTTGTGAGTTTAGAAAAGAGAGAATTCTATGCTTTAGGATTGGGTGCATTACATGATATATTTCTCATCTTTTCATATCACATGTTCATGCATATTATTGATGCTTCTTGATTAGATTTTTACATTCTATGCATTCTGTTTTCAAACTAATACATTTTCATATTGCATGAGTTTGTATTAGGTGATTAGAGTAAAGTGTTTCTTGTTAGATATAAGCTTTGTAATAGCTTAAGTTTACTCTATTTTCTTTTTGATTGAGAAATTGTTGTAACATTGGGAATCTCGAGGTGTCGTATCGCCGAAGAGATTGAGTGTATCTTCATTGTGTTTAGACTGAAAGATAAGGAAAGAACAGAGGTTCTTGGCTGGGGCTACGCCGAAAGAAAGGTTTTCTTTGTCGGTAGGAAGGGAGTCAAACCATAGAATAGGAGTCTTTATTATCTTGTATTGTCTAAGTGTTGTAATTGGATGATGTGTATGTAATAACATTGATTCGATTATAGTGAAGAAAAATCTCCCAAATCAGCCGGGAGGCCTGGATGTAGTTTGCGGTGGACAAGCAAACGAACCAGGATAAAATTCGTGTAGCAGGATTTCTCTCTCTCTCTCTCTCTCTCTCTTTATTGCATTTAATCGATTAACTTGTATAGTGGATTTAATAGCTAATATGTTTATGTGCTATACTGTTAATACTCTGATAAATCTGTAAGCTCTGTTAATTCGTTTTGTTATCGATTAATTGTCGTGCAAGTAATCGTATCTGCCTAAGCTTACTGATTCTATTTGATCGATTAAGTCAAGTTTGTTAATCGATTATATTCATTCGTTAATCGATTAAGTCGATTGTGTTGATTGTGTTAATCGATTATCCATGTTCTGTTAATCGATTAATTAGGTGTATTTCAGCATTAAGTGTTGTTTTTCGGAAAGCGGATATTCTAACCGCTACACCTATTCAACCCCCCCCCCCTTCTAGGTGTATTGTAACCACTGATACCTAACAAGTGGTATCAGAGCTAGTGCGAAGTGCTAGCTCAACCGCGTATTCGTGATCCTAAGGGAAAAAGGAATGGGTTCGTCAAACCCATTTGGTGGTGATGGTTCATCCATTAATTGACCACCTATATTCAGTGGTGAAGGGTATGCCTACTGGAAAGTCCGCATGCAAATTTTTATTGAAGCCATAGACTCGGATATTTGGGAATCCGTAGTCAACGGCCCTTTCGTTCCACAACATCTTGTGGGCAATGAACCTAAAGACAAGCCTAAAAGTCTATGGACCGATGATGAGCGCAAAAAGGTCCAGCTTAACCTACGCGCCAAAAATATCATCACATCGGCCCTATCATATGATGAGTTCTTTAGAGTCTCGCAGTGCCAAAATGCAAAAGAAATGTGGGACACTTTACAAGTGACTCACGAAGGCACTAGCGAAGTCAAGCGCGCTAGATTAAATGCGCTGACCCACGAATATGAGTTATTTCGCATGTTACCTAGTGAATCAATCAGTGATATGCAAAAGCGATTTACTCATATTGTTAATCATTTAGTTGCTCTAGATAAATCATTTGCCATAGGTGAACTAACTAATAAAGTTTTGCGTTGTCTTGACAGAAAATGGCAACCAAAGGTAACTGCAATTGTTGAATCCAAAGACTTGGACTCTATGCCTCTAGCTACACTATTTGGAAAGCTTCAAGAGCATGAAATGGAATTGGGTCGCTTGACTATGCACGAAGATTCAGACCGGAAGAAGAAAAACATCACATTAAAGGCCACAACCTCCAAATCAAAAGAAGAAAAAGATGATGATGAATCTGACTCCGATCTAGATGATGAAACTATGAGTCTCCTTGTTCGAAAATTTAGCAAATTCATTAAAAGAAAAGGTGGATTCAAAAAGTTTCAAAAGAAAGAAGCAAGAGAATCAACCAACAAAGGCAAGAACAACAAAGACCGCTTCACTTGCCATGAGTGTGGAAAAGCAGGACACATGAGATTTCAATGTCCTACCTATCTGAAAAAGGTTGATTCAGAGAAGAGCACTCCCAGGGAATTCAAGTACAAGAAAGCTTACATTGTATGGGATGTACTTGAGGAGGAAACAACATCAAGCACCTCTAGTGAGGAGGAGTCAGCGAAGCTATGTCTGATGGTTAGATCTGACAACGATGGGAACTCAGACTCACACGAGGATAATAATGAGGTATGTCTTCGAACACAAGGACAAAAATGGTATTTAGACAGTGGATGTTCGAGACATATGACAGGTGATAGATCAAATTTTATGGATCTCTCACTTAAAGGAAAAGGATACGCCACGTACGGAGACAACAACAAGGGAAAGATACTTGGCACTGGAACGGTTGGTAACTTATCTCAAACTCAAATTGAAAATTTCCTTTATGTTGAAGGACTAGAACATAATCTTTTGAGTATAAGCCAACTCTGTGACAAAGGTAATCGTGTATCTTTCGATTATGACTGTTGCATCATTCGTGACATTTTATCTAATAATGTTAAATTTGTTGGTCATCATATAAATAATATTTACATGGTTAACTTGGATGATGTCACCACATTACTTTCAAAATGTTTTATTTTTAAAGAAAATGACAGTTGGCTTTGGCACAGACGCGTTGCACATATCCATATAAAACATCTAGATAAATTGTCATCAAACGAACTAGTTGAGGGGCTACCAAAACTAAATTTTAAAACTAAAGAGATTTGTGACACTTGTCAAAAGTGTAAACAAACCAAAAACTCTTTTTAAAACAAAAATGTGATATCCACTTCAAGACCTTTGGAGTTACTCCATATGGACTTGTTTGGACCATCACAAATCATGAGTTTTGGTGATAGCTACTATGCTCTAGTTATTGTTGATGATTTCTCTCGATTTACATGGACATTATTTTTATCTGCGAAAAGCGACGCCTTCAAGTCTTTTAAAAATCTTGCCAAGCAAATCCAAAACCAACTTAACCTGAAAATAGTATATATACGAAGTGATCACGGGGGAGAATTTGAGAACTTTCAGTTCAATAAATTCTGTGATAAACATGGCATTTTGCATCAGTTCTCTGCTCCTCGCACTCCACAACAAAATGGAGTTGTTGAGAGGAAAAATCGCGTGTTAGAAGAATTAGCGAGAACCATGCTTAATGAAAGTAATACCCCCAAATACTTCTAGGCAGATGCAGTTCATACTGCATGTTATGTTATAAATCGAGTACTTTTAAGGCCTAATTTGAATAAAACTCCTTATGAACTATTAAAAGGCCGTAAACCAAACATATCCCATCTTCACGCTTTCGGTTGCAAATGTTTTATATTAAATAATGGAAAGCGGGCTTTAGGAAAATTCGATTCAAAAGCCGATGAGGGAATATTTTTGGGATACTCGATTCATAGCAAAGCGTTCAGAATTTTTTAATAAATATTCAATGCAAGTTGAAGAGTCTATCCATGTACAATTTGACGAATCTTCTCCAAAAGAGAAGAGAAATGTCGTATCTGATGATGTTGCAGGTGCTTTGGAAGAAGCATACTCAAAGAACATGGATAATGAAGAAGCAACTAATGAAGAATGTCAAACCAAATCTCAAGAGCATTCAGATATGCCAGTTGTGTGGAAAACCAAGAAAGCTCACCCGATCGACAAAATAATAGGTGACATATCTACGGGAGTGGTAACCCGTAGTTTCTTACAAAACTTTTGTAATTTTGTAGCTTTTGTATCTCAAATTGAGCCTAAGACCATTGATGAGGCCATTGAGGATGTGCAGTGGGGTATAGCTATGCAAGAAGAGCTGAACCAGTTCGAGCGTAATAATGTTTGGGACTTGGTCCCTAAACCTAAAGATCATCCCGTGATTGGTACTCGATGGGTCTTCAGAAATAAGCTTGACGAATCAAGCTTAATCATTCGAAATAAGGCACGCTTGGTGGGCAAAGGCTACAACCAGGAGGATGGTATCGATTATGACGAAACCTATGCCCTTGTAGCCAGATTAGAGGCCATCAGGATGCTACTTTCCTTTGCATCTATTATGAACTTCAAACTATTTCAAATGGACGTAAAAAGCGCCTTCCTGAATGGCTACATTCAAGAAGAAGTTTATGTTGACCAACCGCCTGGTTTTGAAAATTTTAAATATCTGAACCACGTTTATAAACTTAAAAAGGCACTCTATGGTCTCAAACAAGCTCCTAGAGCTTGGTATGATAGACTTAGTACCTTTCTTTTAGAAAAAGGGTTCGAAAGAGGCTTGGTTGACACAACGCTTTTTATTCGAAAATCAGAAAATCATGTATTACTTGTACAAATCTATGTGGATGACATAATATTTGGATCTACTAATGATTTTTTGTGTGAAGAATTTTCTGAGATGATGTAGGGGGAGTTCGAAATGTCTATGATGGGAGAACTCACATTCTTTCTAGGATTTCAGATAAAGCAACTAGAAAGTGGGATATTCATCCATCAGGCAAAATATTGCAAAGAGCTGCTCAAGAAATTTGAAATGGACAATTGTAAGGAAGCTTCCACTCCTATGGCATCTGCTTGCTACCTAGATAAGGACGAAAAAGGAAAAGCAATAGAGGTAACAAAGTATCGAGGAATAATTGGGTCATTACTTTACTTAACTGCAAGTCGACCTGATTTCATGTTTAGTGTATGTATGTGTGCGAGATTTCAATCATCACCTAGAGAATCACATCTTAAAACTGTTAAAAGAATCATAAGATATTTAAAAGGAACAACTAACATGGGATTATGGTATCCTCGGGATGCCTCACTATCCTTGGTAGGTTATTCCGATTCCGATTTCGCCGGATGTAAATTGGATCGGAAAAGCACTAGTGGTACTTGTCACTTGTTGGGCAGTTCATTAGTAGCATGGCACAACAAAAAGCAAGCCTGTGTTGCTTTGTCCACCGCTGAAGCGGAATACATTGCCGCTGGTGTGTGTTGCGCTCAAATCCTTTGGATGAAGCAGCAACTCAAGGACTATGGTGTTAAACTTGAAAAGATCCCTATTAAATGCGATAATACAAGTGCCATAAACCTATCCAAGAATCCCGTTTTGCATTCTAGAACTAAGCATATAGAAATTAGACATCATTTTTTGCGTGATCATGTACAAAAAGGTGACTGCGTTCTAGAATTTGTTGAAACTTCTAAACAGTTAGCTGATATTTTCACCAAGCCCCTTCCCAGGGATACTTTCTTTGTTCTAAGGAGAGAACTTGGAATCCTTGATGAACAATATCTCGATTGAAATTGTTTAGTTGTTTGCATTATCGTCTTGCCTCTATATGCCTATGTGTCTTTTACTTAAATGATATATGTTAAAATACAAAAATATATCTCTTGATTAACTCTTTCTGTGATTATGAATGTCTCGATTAATCCGTCACAATGCATGCATGAGCCCTAAAAAGTTGAAACCATTCTAATGCCTAAAAATCAATTTTTACTATGATTAATCGATTACACACTTGATGTTAATCGATTACCTAGGCATCAGTTTTAGAAAATTCAAATTTTACATTGGTTTAATCGATTAAACCTTCCCGTTAATCGATTAAAACCAGCATTTTAAAGGCAGACAGCAATTCGGTTTTACACTTTTTTGGCATTTTCTCAACCTCTCTTATACTTTGAGTTTCTGAATCAGTAGCACAACTAATCCAAGTGCACTAAAGTAGAAAAACCTCATCCTAACCCTCTCAAACCATCAAGAAATCACACTTTCACATCCTCATTTCACCCCATTTCCAATTTTCCACCAAACAAAACCCTAGGTTAGGTTTGCCTAAATCCTTCTCTGCTCATTCAACTTTATTTCGGGTTCAACTATATAATGGAGCAAGGTCGCACAAAAAGGGTCAAGACCTCAGCTACTCGTGTACGAATAAGGGAAGTCGGTTCACCTTCCACTCGGGACCGCAGTGACCCCTATTGCTCACTTATCTTGTAAGAAACCTGTTTGGCAAAATTTCAAGGTCGCAAACCCACGTACATAAGGTATGTTGATTTAACCTAGTTGGCGGAACAAAATTTTAGTTTCCCACATGATATGGAAGCTCAGGGAACCGTTCAATTTTTGGAATTAAAGGGACAAGTTTACCCTGCTCTAGTTAGGGAATTTTATGCAAATTTTAGATACAAGGATGGAAAGTACTGGTCTATGATTTCTGGTAATCTGTTTGAACTTAATGATGATATTTTTATGAATGTCGGTGGTTTATCATCTTCTGGTTATGGAATAGGAGATTGTTCCTGGGTTAAGGAGAACTTTGATCCTACTGAGGTTTATAAGTCATTTCTTAGAGGCCTTCACTTATACATTCAGGGTCAACTGACCAAAGCTGGGTCATTATCTGTTGAGAACAGACTGTTGCATTATATTATTGCTTACATTTTGGTGCAGAGGAACACGAATCACGCACAGCCTACTGTGAATGATTTGCGTTTCATGTATGATGTAAAGAATAATGTAATGATCAACTGGCCTGAGGAGATTTTGAAAATAATGAACAGTGTGTCTCTGTCTCAGTCGAAGCTGCTTCCCTATAGTATTTTCATTTCACGCATTGTTGATTATCTGCACATTGATGTTTCTGATACCATCATTGTTGAGTACACTGATAAGGATCATCTGGTTGGTGAAAGCCTCATTCATAAAATGGGTATATACAAGTATGGTACTGCTTGGCAATACCAAGAAGACTACACTACTATTGGTCTGGATTTGTCCGATGATGATAATCAAGGTGGCATGGGTGATCAGCATGATACAACTCAGAGGGAGCCTTCTAGAACAGCACCTCAGAACTATGCTTTTGGTTTAGATCAGTTGGAAGCCATGGAGCAACGGCTTAACAACCGTATGGATCTTCACTTCCAAGGATTGAAAGACTCATACTTTGCAGGTATGGAACAGTATGAAGAGCGTCAAACTGCTTATTCAGACAACCAATTTCAGGAGTTGAGGAATATGATTCAATCTACTGCTGAAGCTCAGAATGCTATATTTTGTTCAGAATTTCAGAAGTTATCTGTGCTTAGCAGGGGAGATCAGAACATTGTCATTCCTGCTGCTCACATTGACGATCCTCCACCTCCACCTCAACCATAGCTTAGAAGAATTTAGACCTAGGATATCTCACCATTAGGTTTATTTCTTCTTTATGGCACTTTCTGGATTCAGTTGATGTTATGGATTCAAGTTTTTCTTGTATGTGCCTCTTTTATGTTCTTGATTGACATTTTGTGGTTTGTATGATTGCTGAATACTGTTACTCTTTATGCTATTGTTATTTTGATTATGTCGAATAGCTTATTTTGATTACGTGAATGGTTCTTGATCATATGAGATTTTCTGCTTATTGTGATTTGATATGGTAAATCTTGTATGCCGTTCATTTTACCAAATTGGCTATTTCTTTTGTATAAACTAGCGCATTTGTTTAATTTTCTACAAAATAAAACAGGTTAATTGTTAAATCCCAAATTAACTCATTGACTTTGTTTTATGCATAACTCATACCTCTGCCTTAGTTTTGACCTGGGTTATCTTTTTGATAATGTCAAAATGGGGAGAAAGGTTGTTTTGATGTTTTCTGATTGTGCAGGTTGATCGTAACAACAGCTTCCGATATATTTGCGCATCATATCAACCATGCCAACACAATCTTCAAGCTATTTCATCACAGTTGATATATTTGATGTAGTGTTTGTCATCATCAAAAAGGGGGAGATTGAAAGTGTGCATGTCAAGAGGAACACTTTAGAAAGCTCTCTTTATGTGTCATGGTTTTGATGAGGACAACTTGTGCGTATAAGAGCTTGAAGATCATCAACAAATCAACGTGCTTAAGTCTTCTGATTGGTACTAAGCTTAGACTAGAGTTTAGTTTAAGTTGAGTCTAAGGCTTAAGTCACCTAATACATGTCTCATATGCATAAATCTTTTAAATCATTTTCATCTTGAGATATGTCATTCATAATATGTTCATGCATCACATAAATACATGTATATGTGCATTCTAGGCATAAACTAAGTGTTAAACATGTGTGAATTAAGTGCATAACGTATTTGAGTTTTTTTTTTACACATGAAAATATGCTGTTAATCGATTAAGGCATAGGTTAATCGATTAATCTAACTGTTTGCACAGTTTAATCGATTAAGGCATTCGTTAATCGATTAACTGGGCTTCAGAATTAATTCTTTATAAACTGCGTTTTTCAGAATTGATCTCATAAGTTGCATGTTGCATTTTTAGAGAGTTAGAGCATTTTTCGTGTTAATTGTTGCATCTAATTGTAAATGCATTTGTGAGTTTAGAAAAGAGAGAATTCTATGCTTTAGGATTGAGTGCATTACATGATATATTTCTCATCTTTTCATATCACATGTTCATGCATATTATTGATGCTTCTTGATTAGATTTTTACATTCTATGCATTCTGTTTTCAAACTAATACATTTTCATATTGCATGAGTTTGTATTAGGTGATTAGAGTAAAGTGTTTCTTGTTAGATATAAGCTTTGTAATAGCTTAAGTTTACTCTATTTTCTTTTTGATTGAGAAATTGTTGTAACATTGGGAATCTCGAGGTGTCGTATCGCCGAAGAGATTGAGTGTATCTTCATTGTGTTTAGACTGAAAGATAAGGAAAGAACAGAGGTTCTTGACTGGGGCTACGCCGAAAGAAAGGTTTTCTTTGTCGGTAGGAAGGGAGTCAAACCATAGAATAGGAGTCTTTATTATCTTGTATTGTCTAAGTGTTGTAATTGGATGATGTGTATGTAATAACATTGATTCGATTATAGTGAAGAAAAATCTCCCAAATCAGCCGGGAGGCCTGGATGTAGTTTGCGGTGGACAAGCAAACGAACTAGGATAAAATTCATGTTGCAGGATTTTTTCTCTCTCTCTCTCTTTATTGCATTTAATCGATTAACTTGTATAGTGGATTTAATAGCTAATATGTTTCTGTGCTATACTGTTAATACTCTGATAAATCTGTAAGCTCTGCTAATTCGTTTTGTTATCGATTAATTGTCGTGCAAGTAATCGTATCTGCCTAAGCTTACTGATTCTGTTTAATCGATTAAGTCAAGTTTGTTAATCGATTATATTCATTCGTTAATCGATTAAGTCGATTGTGTTGATTGTGTTAATCGATTATCCCTGTTCTATTAATCGATTAATTAGGTGTATTTCAGCATTAAGTGTTGTTTTTCGAAAAGCGGATATTCTAACCGCTACACCTATTCAACCCCCCCCCCCCCCTTCTAGGTGTATTGTAATCACTGATACCTAACAGTCCTAATCTACTGCAGAGTGTGAATGCAGTGAGGGCTGAACGTCCTCGATCCGCTGGCAGAGTGTTCCCCATGAGTGGTGCAGAGGTATCGGGTGCAAATGGCCTGATAAAAGGTAATTGCATGGTGGCGAGGTCTCCGGGAAACTCATATTATAACATCGAGTCTCTCTCTCGAGCGAGGTCCTCTCTCTCAAACGAGGATTGCCCAATATATACTCCAACACTCTACTTTTTCCAATCATTCCGAAAACGAAATTTGAGGTGTTACATCGCTCAAGCGAGAAACCCACAAAAAGTTTAGTCTTCGACCTTGGGTTTCTCGCTTGAGTGCTAGCATCTTGCTCAGATGAGAGGCTCGTCTTGTTTAGGGTATGGTGACATCATTTAAGAAAATAATTGGGACTGTTTTGTGACTTTATTTTTCAAAGACAAAATTATCCCATGAAATAAATTTTAAAGCCTATTATTTTAGACTTTATGTTAAGAACCAAAGTTGGCCATGCAAAAACTTTGAGGGACCAATTTTGTATTAGTCTTATTTTATAGAGTTTGCTAACATGAGTCCAGCCTATTTCATGAAGGAACATGTTACCGATATGTAGTCAATTATTTGGACAAAAATATCCTTATTTTGTTAAGTTAGTTAAGTCTCCTAGTAAGACTATTTTAATAAATAGCTTAAAATTAGGTTATCCTTTCACCCTAACCCATTGAAGTTGTGTGTCATCCTCGTGCAGTGTCGTCTCTCATTGGTAGCGCTTCTATCGTAGTCATTGTTGTCATCAAATCACTTGAGATGGTTGTATGGTGAAAATTGTTGAATTTTTTTTACAAGATTCACCATGTAAACGAGAACAAGATGACATTTTTTTCTCATTATCTTCAGAAAGTTTGTATAAAATATGAAGTAAGATTCTAAATTTCATTAGATTTGTGTAGGCACGCTTATTCTTTGTTAAAACTATAAATTTTATTTTGTTGGCAATTCAGTGTTGTGTAAATTATAAAGATAAATGACTAATATTAGCGATTTCAAATCTGTTACAGTTTTCTATAGCTGTGTATACATATACAGATTATCTATTAATTCTAGTTAGTTTGCGTGTGACATATAGCCTATATATATTGGCATCCAAAAGTGTGAATAATGTAATATTTATGTATTGTCAATGTAAAATTTTATACACAATAATACATTATTCACAATTCATTTGTATTACTTATATTTAAGAGAGTTGATGATGATTAGATAAGAATGGTAAATAATACAATAACGGTATAAAAAAATTCTTATACCAACATAGCATACACTTTTTTAAAGCAGGAAATCCAATGACAAACATTTTGAATATGTAATACAACTTTCAAGTAAAAATGCATAACTCATTATTTTCTTTCTTTTCTTTGAGTATGTCTTATCCTCTTATCTTCTACTTAACTTATATCCTATAATGAAAAGGAAACCTGAGTGAGGAATGATGATTTAGGGAAGAAGAAAAGTACCATAAGTATATTTTATTACTCTCAATTCTTCAAAATGACTCAAATGAACCTATAAAAAACTATATCATACATTATTACATTCAATCCAAATATTAAGTTTAAATTAAATAACATAACTTTCCTTGCATTTCAAATTCCTTTGATTTTTAACACAAAAGAAATCATTCTTTCTCTCCAATGCAAAATTACACATTATCACTTATAGAACTTGGTTTAACAAATGTACAATTCAACAGGCTTTACTTTAAAGCAAAATAGTATTGTTTTTCAGGGTATTGTCATAGAAATCCATATGTGTGATTCCATTGCCCTTGGCCATTACAAATTAGTTTAACAAATGTAAGGAAAATTTGTATGCATGGTTCAAAGTTAATCCAATTTCAATACATTAGTACATTACCCTACAATGTTAATAGATTTTCAAGAGACACTTAGAAACACTTAGAGATAGGTGTTAACAACCGAACAACAAAATCAAATATACTAAAGTGACAAATTTACTTAACAACATGTCTCTTTCACTTGGTATATTTTGAATATTGTTAGCTCTAGTGAGAACAAAAATAGCACACACATAGTAAAGTGGTAAATTTAGTGAACAAGAGGACAAAGAAGACTTTAGTATAAAAGACCTTCTCATTTTAAAATGTCAATTTAATGAGTAGATCAATTTTGAATATTCAACATAAATACTTCATAGCCTATACAAATCTAATGAAATTTAGAATCTCACTTCACAACCTATACAAATTTTCCAAGATAGTGAGGAAAAACATGTCATTTTTTTCTGGTTTACATGATGACATATTGTAAATACTTTTATTGTAAATACATATTGTAAATACTTTTATCTTCTAGGAATAAAGTCAATTCCATTTCAAAATAGTTTAAAATGCTTTCACCAGCCTTCTTTGACACTTACCACCATACAACCGAAATAAAGAATAAAATCCCTTTATATAATGATTTCATGACTATATCAATCATGTGTTTAATATGCAATCCCTATAATTAAGTCATTAGTATAATTATGCTATATCATGTAATCGATAGCATTTGCAATTGTAATTATTACAGGATTATTGTCATGATGACTAGCATGATTATAGGATCAGAATCAATAGTCATTGTTGTATTTATACTCATGTATTCATCTATGAAAATAAACACCTGATTATATTTTATAACTACGACAACAATGACTATGCTGGCAACTCTATCAATGGGAGGCAACATTGCACGGGGATGACGCACGAGACTTGACGGTAATCTGGAACGGTGTGGATGGTTTGAGACTTGAAGGTGGAAGAAGTTGCTGATGACCACGAACTGTGTAGGAGGATGTAGAGGAAGAGATAAATTTCATGATGAGATGGGTTTGTAGGGGGAAAACTCCTCTCCATGAGAGACAAGATATGATTTTTGTGTGTGCCTTGAAGGAAAATAATGTCATATTATTATATTTAAAGGGATAATAAAGTCATATAAAAATGACTTTTCCTTTTCTTTTTGAAGTACTCTCTTCAATACTGGAGAGGATACCCACCAGGTTTGGAGGGGTTAGGGTGAAAGGATAACCTTATTTTAAGTTATTTACTAAAATAACCTCTTTTTTTGCTACGAAGCTTAACTTGACTTAACTAAGTAAGAATATTTTTGTCCAAATATTTGGCTACACACTCCTAATATATTCCTTGATGAAATACGCTGGACTCATGTTAAGCTATAAGATATTAGGGATAGCAATTTATACTAGTGTTTTGGAAGTCTCATTGTTTCATTTTTTAGTCTAATGGATTGAGACTTTTTCGTATTGATGGAAATATGGGAGAAAATATCTCAAATACAATTTAATGACATGGACAAATATCATATCCAAGAATTATATCAAAATCTTTACATATATTATATGGGTGGGTATATTTTTTGCATTTCAATTTTCTTTGCTAATATTTGAGTTTCCTTTTCATCAGTTCAACTTGAAATACTTAAGTTTGTAAATTTGTTAGAAAAGTTTGACCTTTATATTTAAGACTTATTTATATTTATAATATCCTCAAATATCTCATTTCCCTATTATTCTTTCTCAACTTGTCCAAACCAAAACCAATTTATTAGGAGAGTTTCAAGACTTTGTTCGTTTTAGTATGACTTCTATAAAAAAAAATTGAGGTAATAAACATATGTTTTGGTTTTGAAGAATGAAGGAGTGGGAAAATGTAGAAATGGCTGTTGAGTGGTGAGAAAAAACCGTGGCAAAAATTTGGTGGAGTACATGAAAAGTATTGGTATCATTGAAGGGTCATTGTATAGCGTTGATCACAAACAATAAAATAAAGAGCTCGTAATAAATAGAAGAAAAGAAGAAAAAATAATATGTTAACATGATTCAACTAATTGTGCCTACATTCTTCCCTAGGTACGTTGATGAACAACTACCAATATATTATTAGAAAATAAGGACTATAAACTCTAGCAGACCTATGGACTCAAGGTTCATGTAGTGGATCTAATTGGTGCAAGTTGTTACAAGAAACTTGAGCATAATATATAGTCTTGATCTTATGCAATGTGAGACTTCATTTAATAATATATCTCAATCATCCCCAATAACATTCACTTTGATTGAAATAGACAAATATTGCACTATTTAGGAAGTCTATGCAACAATTCCACCTTAGTTAATAATTGGCTCCACCTTAGCTTAATGTTTAATGCTTAACCGACAATTAGGAGTATAAAAACGTCCTATAGTGTTGCAATCAAGTATAAAGGGTAAGTGATTATCATATTCATAAGGACTTTTTAAACCTAGTCTTTTAATAATCAAATTACTATTCTAAGCTGGTTTTCAAATGGTTTTCAATGTTGTTAGTTTAGATGTAAAATTACAATAGTAAGCAATGTGGAATTAGATGTTGGATTGACTTAATATTCATTTCAGTAATATTGGTAAACAATCAAGCAGACAAAACAAGTATGATTCTACATAATGTTGGACCTCAAAAATCACTAAAAGCTAATAATTTGGTCGATTTAGCAACTCATGAAATAAAGATAAAAACCTTACACACGAGATGAATAATTATGACTCACATACACACATTTATTTCTAGCAATCTATGCATGTGAATTGTGTTTAGTGCACAACTCAATTGTGTTAGTCGCCAATGTCTTGGTCTATACTAACACTTTACTAAAAAGAGCTCTATGTCTAGCAACTACAGTGATAAATTAAAGTTATATAAACCGTCAAACACACATCTATGTCTAGTAACACATGTCATCTAGTTTGAGAGTTACAATGCTTATATGAATCTATCACTAGCAATCATATGAACATAACCACACATTGTTGACAATTAAGCATGAAAACTACATCTAGTGTTATGCAAAAAGGATGAATTACATGCATTGGACTATTGAATCGAAATTTCTTCACTAAGTTCGTTTCCTAAACATACTAAGCAATAATGTTAATAAATTTTATTTCATTCATAATCGAATTTCAAATTACATAGACGAATAATAAAACCAATCCCAACAAGAAAGTAACCTCGCTAAGCATTTCCATACATAACATGGTACAAGAGAAATTCAGAAATCATAAGCAATGGAGACATGTCAGCTTCTCCTTGAACATACAACAACCTCATTATTCCTGTTTTCTAGCTTTTACATCATATTTACAACTTCATAAATCTAAAAACTACGGAAAAATGAAATCATCCTAAGAGGTATCTCAAATTCAGTCCACAACTCCCTAGCTATTGAAAATGGGATTTAGTATATCTATTTTGGCATTTTAGATCTCTTCATGTAATTTTGTGTTTTGGCTCGTGTGCTGAGCGCACCTCCTTGTCTGGTCCGACATTTCGCATGGCTTTTTCCGTGTTGGGCGTATCTTCCACGCTCAGCACAGCTTACGCTGAGCTCAACTTACTTGTGACTTTTACATGCTTGTGCCATTTGGCTCATTTTGCCTTTTTTCAGTCATGAAACATCTTGGAAACTTGAATAATAGGATTAGTACAATTTATTATAAAAATTCCAATTATGACTACATAATGAAAGTAGTTATAATTAAAAATGTGTTAAATTATCCTTATGAATTAAAGTAATTTTCACACCTAACATTTAACTATCCATAACAAATCTTCCACGTAAGAGCATGATCTCCTTCACCATAAGCTTTTTTTAGTATCATTAATAATGTTACTGTTGGAACTTGTGTTGTTGGATGCCATTAGTGAGGACTTTTGGATGTGAAATTGAAAAACTCAAAAGCCCCACATTATTGGAAGATTTTGGAAAAATCTCACAAGTCCCACATTGGAAGATTTTGAAAAATCTCACAAGTCCCACATATGAGGATGCGGGAATTTTAAAAAAAAATCTCATGCTATAAATAGAAACCTCATCCTTTCATATTTTTTTTGCACCAAGTTGAGTACATTTTTACTCAATTTTTTCTTTCTCCCTCATATTTTCTGTGGACGCATTTCTGGCAAACTTTTCCCTCTTTCTTTATGTGGCACTAAGAATTGACACGGACAGTCATATTGTGGGAAATTTGGAAACTGACATTGGTAGTCAGATTGTGGGAGAAGAATTGGCACAGGTAGCCAAATTGCGGGAATTTCGAGAACTGACATTGGTAGTTAGTTTGCGGGAGAATAATTGGCACAAGTAGCCAAATTGCGTGAATTTCGAGAACTGACACTAATAGTCAGATTGTGGGAAAATAATTGGCATTGGTAGCCATACTGTGGGAATTTCGAGAATTGGCATTGATAGCCATATTGTGGTGGTTGTATTCAAGATCGGTTCGTACAGTGCAGTAAAAATTCGATAATAAAGAACTGAGTTGTTTTATCCTGAGGACAGCGTGGTTGATAGTCTGCTTGCACATTTTGGACAGTACCACAAAACGTCTTAAACAGAGCGACATGGTTGTGACTCAGCTAGTAAGTATTATTTTGTGTCATTTAGAATTGTTGTAAGTTACGGTAACAACAATTTTAAGACGTTTGCTACTGCAATGACATTCATAGATAATATTACTAGATCGAACAACTTGGACCTTAACAAACCGCTTCAGTTTGATGGGACTAATTTCAAACGGTAGCAAAACAAGATGGAATATTTTCTCACCATGAGAAAAGTTGTCCACGTTTTTGAAAATTGATGTCCCAATGATGTCGGAACAAGCTGAAAAAGAGGAAGGGGATAAACTTGCTATTGATATAGCTCTATGGAATGAAATGATTACTTATGTAAGAATTTCATTCAGAATGGGTTGTCACATGATCTCTATGATTACTACAGCTCATACAAGTCTGTCAAATTAGTTTGGTATGCACTTAAAATGATACTAAGGAAGTTGAGACTAAAATGTATGATGTTAGCCGTTACCTCAAGTATCAGATGACTGATGATAAATCAGTAGAGTCTCAGTCCCACAAGATATAGAAAATTTCTCAAGTGATCATTTCTGAGGGTATGCCCCTAGATGAGCAATTTCAAGTGGCTATCATTACTGACAAAGTGCCATTTAGCTAGAAGGAATTCAAAAACGTTCTGAGGCACAAAACCAAAGAATTCTCTTTGGAATCTCTGATCACTCATCTTCGCATTGAAGAATAAGCTCATAGACAAGATCAGATGGATGATGTGCTGATTGTCTCCAACAATAACACTAAAAAGAAATTATCAGGTGTGGTTTTGAAGCCTATGCGCATTAACTTTAAGAATTAGAACAACAATGAGAATAAGACTAAGAACACTAGTCGCAACACGAATTGGAACCCCATAAGGTCCAATATGTTAAGCCACCTGCTAAAATGACTTCGACAACCTATTTATTTGCTTCAAATGTGGGAATTCAAGTCATATGGCACGCAAGTACAAAAACAAACCAATGGAGCATCCTTCATAAGCCAATATGATTGATGAGCCATTAATGGCAGTGTTTTATGAGGTTACTATAGTTGGAGAAACTAATGGGTGGTGGGTAGATACTGGTGCCTCCCGTCATATTTGCTATGATCGTGCTATGTTCGAAACATACACAAATGATGATGACAAGAAAATGTTGTTGGGAGATTCTCACACCACTATTGTTGCTGGAACTGGTGATGTAGAGCTGAAGTTTACATCTGGGAAGACTCTGATTCTCAAAGATGTGATGCACACTCTAGAGATGAGGAATAATTTAGTTTCCAGTTTTCTTCTTCATAAAGCTGGTTTTATCTAGACTAAAAGCAAAAGGCTTGTATATTCTTACTAGGAATGAGGTAGTTAAGGGAAGGGGTGAAATTTTATTGAATATTTGTTATATGCTAAACAGAGTCCCCAAGGCTAAAAGCAAAATATCCCCATACGGAATTTTTTAAGAATAAAAAACCAAACTTGTCTTAATTGAGAACTTGGGGTTATCTGGCTTATATCCGGATATCAGATCCCAAGAGAGTTAATCTTGCAAGTAGAGCCTATGAATGTGTATTCATTGGGTATGATGTGGACAGCAAGGTGTACAGGTTTTATGACCTTAAGGCTAAAGTGATCATTAAGTCTAACGATGTTGACTTCAACAAAATAAATTTCCTTTTAAATTGAGGAATAGTGGGGGCAGATCAACTAATCACATACATGTGATTAGAGATTGTGATGATGGGTTAGAAATAGAACCTAGAAGAAGTAAGAGAGGAAGAACTGCTAAAGAGTATGGATCTGATTATATGGTCTATACATTGGAGGAAGATCCATCAACTATCCAAGAAGCTTTGACTTCTTTGGATGCTGACTTGATGCAAGAGGCTATAAATGATGAGATGGATTCTCTAGAGTCTAACAAGACCTAACACTTGACTGACTTTCCAGTTGGTTGCAAACCGATTGGTTGTAAGTGAGTTTTGAAAAAGAAACTGAAACTTGATGGCACAATGGAGAAATACAAGGCTTGCCTTGTAGCCAAAGGTTTCAGACAAAGAAAGAATGTAGATTTCTTCGATACATTTTCACCTGTTACTAGAATAACATCCATTAGAGTACTAATATCGCTCGTTGCGATACATGATTTAGTAGTACATTAAAGGGATGTTAAGACCGCTTTTTTAAATGGTGATTTGGAAGAAGAAATCAACATGAAACAACCTGAAGGTTTTGTAATCCATAGGCAAGAAAATAAGGTCTGCAAGTTAGATAAGTCGTTGTATGGTCTTAAGCAATCACCTAAACAATGATATGAAAAGTTTGACAACTTAATTGTATCGAATGAGTTTAAGGTGAATTTAAGTGACAAATGTATTTATTACAAATCAGAAAATGACATTTACAATATCATATGTCTCTAAGTAGATGACCTACTCATATTTGGTTCCAACATTCATGTTGTGAACAATATGAAATCACTGTTGTGTAACAACTTTGATATGAAAGACCTTGGAAAGGTAAGTGTAATCCTTGGTATAAATATTACTAGGACAAAAGAAGGAATTTCTTTGGATCAATCTCACCATGTGAAAAAAATCCTAAAGAGATATAAATATTTTGACTGTAAACATGCTAGCATCCTTCGGTATGCCACTGATTGCACTAGACCCGACATTGCATATTTTGTGGGACTATTGTATAGGTTTACCAGTAGACCTAGTATGGAGCATTGTCATGTTATAGAAAGAGTAATGAGCTACCTTAAGAAAACAATAAACATTGGATTACATTATCGAAGGTTTCCAGTTGTCCTAGAAGGATTAAGCGATGCTGATTGGGACACTCTTTCAGATGATTTCAAAGCAACTAGTGGCTATATATTTAGCATAGCTGGTGGGGTTATTTCTTGGAAGTCAAAGAAACATACAATTTTGGCTCAATCCACTATAGAAGCTAGATGATAGCACTAGCAACAACTAGTGAAGAAGCAAGTTGGTTGAGAAGCCTGCTTGTAGAGATTCCCCTATGAGAAAAAACAATATCAGTTGTGATGATCCATTGTGACAGTACCGCGACTATTGCAAAGATTGAGAATCGTTTTTATAACGATAAAAAACGACAAATACGTCGTAAGCACAACACCATTAGAGAGTTACTCTCTGCAAGAGCTGTTAGAGTGAATCATGTACGCACTGAGAATAATTTAACAGATCCTTTAATTAAAGGACTAACTAGAGAGAAAGTCCATAATACTTCTACGATTATGGGACTATTGCCCTTAGAACGAAGATCACTCATGATGGTAATTCGTCCTAACTGACTAAAGATCCCAAGAAATAGGTTCAATGGGTAATAACAAGCTGTGAAGTGATATAAGAACGAACATGCTATGAAATTATGAGAAATATGATTCCTGCAGTATATGTAAGGATGAGTTAAAATCTTAATAAGATCTATACTCCAATTGGAGTGGAGTACCTAGACTACATGAGTACTATTGATAGACTCACCTATGTGAATGTGGAAGTGGGGGTCGCTTTCTATAAAATTTAGGGACATAAATTTCTAGAGCGTTCACTAAACTGGGATAAACGTGCATGGCCTTTAACGCATGGGCATTACTGAATGCACCTTTGAAAAGGTTGTGTGTGGTTCGATGTCAGAGATAGAGTTCAAGAATATGAGTCACTCTAGTAAAATCTGGATCTTATACACTATGCAAAGGTTGAAATTGCATGACACCTTTGTTTATGCACAATCTTATTGAGACCACAAAAATTTCCAGAAATCGTTTTTTAATTTCAATTGGAGGATTGTTGGAACTTGTGTTGTTGGATGCCATTAGTGTGGACTTTTGGGTGTGAAATTGAAAAACTCACAAGTCCCATATTGGAAGATTTTGGAAAAATCTCACAAGTCCCACATAGGAAGATTTTGAAAAATCTCACAAGTCCCACATATGAGGATGCAAGAATTTTAAAAAAAAAATCTCATGCTATAAATAGAAGCATCCTCCCTTCATATATTTTTGCACCAAGTTGAGTATTTTATTTCTCCCTCATATTTTCCGCCGACGCATTTCCGATAATTTTCTCCCCCTTTCTTTCCGTGGCACTAAGAATTGGCATAGACAGCCATATTTAAGGATGGCAATGGGTACTCGGATCCGCGGGTACCCACAAATAATACCAGCAAAGGGTCGGGTATGGGTCCATATTTTGCACCCATGGGTAATTGAGACCCGCAATTTTAAGACCCTATATTATATGGGTCTAAGTCCTGGTAATGAGGTACCTAGACCCGTGTATACCCGGACCCGCTATTTCTTCCTAAATCTATATGTATATCTATACTATATATAAAGCCAAACATGAAATAACTACCATCATGATATAATTTCTATTTTCCTATTTTGCCCTTACATTTTGTTATTTCTACACCAAAAAAAACCGTATAATCCTAAGTAAGTACCATTATCACATTAACCATCAATCTCACCTTAAATTGAATTATAATAAGTACATTTTTTAACATAAAAATATGAATGCGTATCGGCAGACACGAAATGTCTATTGACACACTAGTAGCAATAATTGTAATATAATGTTAATCTATATTATAATATCATTTTAATCCATAATTATACTATCATATTAATTCATAAACATGATTGTTATGTTGTTAAACTGTGACTTAATGTTGTTAAACAATGATATTATGTTGTTAATTCATACGTATGATATAACATTATGGTAATTGAAGAATTCTTACAACATGTATTTTTCATCCTAATGTTGAAGTTGTTTTTAATGTTTGTTTGAGTAAAATGAGTTGTGTTTAATAGTCAAATTAAGTTGTGTTTAAAATTTTAAATTAAGTTTTATAATTTTTTATCTTGTTAATTGTCTAAATAATATATAAGATTATAAGAAATAAATATACAAGTGCATAAATTACTTGCAATTAATTTTAATATTTTTGAATTTATGGGTACCCATGGATCCACTAGGTACACAAGGACTCGTGGGTAGTATACCCAACGGGTATTAACATGGATCTAGGGCGGGTCTGGATCCAAAAAAAGAAGCAATGGGGTGGGTCCGGGTAATGCACTACCCAGACCCATACAGACCCATTGACATCCTTATCCATATTGTGGGAAGTTCGAAAACTAATACTGGTAGTCAGATTATGGGAGAAGAATTGGCATAGGTAACCAAATTGTGGGAATTTCAAGAACTAACATTGGTAGTCAGTATGCTAGAGAATAATTGGCACATGTAGCCAAATTGCGAGAATTTCGAGAACTAACACTAGTAGTCAGATTGTGGGAAAATAATTTGCACTGGTAGCCATATTGTGGGAATTTCGAGAATTGGCACTGGTAGCCATATTGTGGTGGGTGTATTTAAGAGATTCTTACAGTGCAGTAAGAATTTTGTAACACCTTGAATTTACCTTTTCATAATTGTGAAGAAACTCAGAGAATTGGAGTAATATTGGGTGTTTCTCGATTAAGCGAAAGGATCTCACCCAAGCGAGGGACTAAGAGTTTCTCCCAGGATTTTTTTGGGATTTTTGGGATTCTCGTCTGAGCGAGGGTGTATTCGCTCAAGCGAGAGATGGCTAAGTGACTGGATGATTCTCTCCTGGGTGAGGGTGTTGTCGCCCAAGCGAGGGAAAGGCTGAGAAATCTGGACAATTCTCGCTTGAGCGAGGCTCCGTCGCTTGAGCGGGAGCAATAGAGTTTGAAATATGAAAAGTCGTGGACTCCTTTCTTGAGCGAGAAATCTTCGCTTGAGCGAGAGTCTAAAACCTGAAACCTAAAATAGAACCCCAAATGTGAAAATGGGATAGAACTTTGGGAGAAAAGAGAGGAGAAGGCGATTTTCTTGGTCTTAGCTCATATAAAAGCGAAGAGAAGCTTGAGAAGAGGTAAACCTCTTGATTTTAACACTCAATCCCGTTTGAAACCCATTATTGTATAAATGGATCTCTTATCTTGAATATGAAAAACCCTATAACCTCTCCTTTTTGGGGTGTGGTTCGTTTCCTTTGGTTTTTCTCTTGAAACTCGTGGTTTAGAGTTTATTTCTGAAAGTGATGATGGTAAGATGTTGATTTCTTGGAAATAGTGGGTAAAATGAGATGTTTATGAATAGGGATGAATGATGTGGTAGAAATGGGTTTGAGGGTTTGTAATGTTTCTTGAGATAGGAAGTATATCTCATTTGAATGATTTAGACCCCAAATAGTTAGAGTTTGTGAATCGTTGAAATAGGAACTTATATCGTTCATGAATGACAAGTGTTTATATGAATTTGTTTATTGGTATTACATGAATAATGATTGGTTATTATTGGTTGTGTCATGTAAATGAGGAAATATCCTAAGGTTGGAGGAGGCAAAGAAAAGTCCAACGAAGTTGAAGGATTAAAACGCTAACTCCTATTCAAGTACGGGAGAAGCATTATACTTGTATTAGCGTTAATATATAATGGTGAATTATCTGGATGTTTATTGACGGGGAATGAAGTAATGAGAAAAAAAGGTTGTTTAACATATTATTGGCTCCCCTATGTGGTGAAGCATATTATTGGATCCCCTATTTGGTGAAGCATATTATTGGCTCCCCTATGTGGTGAAGCATATTATTAGCTCCCCTATGTGGTGAAACATACTATTGACTACCTTATGTGGTGTAGCATATTTTGGCTCTCCTAAGTGGTGTAGCATATGGGATACTTGAGATATGGTAAGTTTCAGTGATGGTTACTAAATAACGGGATGTATTATAAATCAAGTTTGGGCTTGGTAAGGTTCGTGGTACGATGTGGGAGATATTAAATGTTGAGGTAGTAATGGTAATAACTCATAAATGTTTATTTAAATATATTTGCATGTTTACTTGCATAATCTTATGTTTAATGTGAATTGTATAATATTGGGTATCTTGAAGTTTAAGGTCTTACCCTTTGTATTTCCTTTGTATTTCCTGTGTCTTGTCTATGATAATATCATTGCAGGTAAAATGACGGATTAGCGGATTGCAATGCCTAGATGATTTAGGGATTCTTAATGACTGTAATTGTAGTATTTTAATGATTATGAAATGTCAAACTGATGTTGGATTTTATTTGTGATTGGGATTATTTCTAACTATGTAATCCTTAAACTATCGTAGGATGAGACCTTATAATAGTATGGATATGCATTTCTGGTTTTCTGCAATTATATGAAGTAAATGTATGAAAGTTAAGGGAAAATGAATAGATTGTATTTAGGATGGATAGAAATGGACAAGCGAACTGTTTATAATTACGATGGAATCATTGCATGCTTTTAAAAAAAAAGATATAGGACCAAAAACTGTAAAATTATTGTAATATAAATTGGGTCGTTACAATTATGGCATTAGAACGTAAGTTAATCTCGCGGCCTAGGGTATGTCCTTACAGGTTTATTTGTGTGACATGTGTGGATTATTGGTGTGTGACTATGTGATAATCTGAGTTGGTGTGAATTCTGTGTACTAATGATGAATGAGTACAGATTGAGAAATGGTTCGACGCGGTAGATGACAGAGTCAGAATGAACTGTTGGCTCAGATGGCAGCCATGCTACAAAACATGAACGAGAATCTGCAAAACCTGAATCAGAATGCTATGCCGAATCCGAATCAGGACCCTTTGGCACCTCAAGGACCGGCTGAGTACTGAGGACTGGATGAGTTCTGCAGGCGTAATCCGAATCAATTCTAAGGAGGATTTGCTCCTGATGAGGCAAATGAGTGGATCTAGAACTTGGAGAAGATATTCAGGGTCATGGGATGTAGTGATGCCCAAAGAGTGACCTATGCTTTCTACATGCTGGTTAAGGAAGTAGAAAATTAGTGGGAATGAGGAATCATTAAAAGGAATTTTTTTCCAGAAATACTTTCCTGCTGATTTGAAGATGAAGAAGAAGATAGAGTTCTTGCGGTTAGAGCAATGAGGTATGTCAGTGGGGGAGTGTGCGGCCAAGTTCGAGGAATTAGCCATGTATTGCCCTTACTATGAGCTAGAAGTAGACGGGAGGTCCAAGTGTGCCAAATTTGAAGTTGACTTAAAACTCGAGTTGAAAATGATGTTTGATCACCAGAAGATTAACGATTTCCCTACGCTTGTCAACAAGTGTAGAATGTATGAAGATGATATGAAGGCAAGAGATGTTGCGGTAAACAAGGCGAACCCGCCTAGGAATTTTGTACCTTAAAGGAATTATGTACAAGGGAAGGGCAAAGGAAAACTGCCCTATGAAGACCGGAAACCATACACCCCACCCGCTGACCATAAGAGGCATAATTCACAAGGGTTTAGACCCTCTACTATTGGAGGGCCACGACGAAGCTTTTCATCTGTATACAACAAATGTGGCCAAAGCCATTTTGGGAATGTTTGTCTCGGGATAGGCGACAGTTGTTTCCACTATAAGGAGCCCGGACACGTGAAGAGGTATTGTCTAAAGCTGCGTCAGAGTGTGAATAATGTGAGAGCCAAGAAGCCTCGAACTACTGGCAGAATATTTACCATGAGTGGTGCAGAGGCGGCGGATGTGGATGGTTTAATCCAAGGTAACTGTATGGTAAAAGGTATACCGCTTGCTGTATTATTTGATTCGGGAGCAACACACTCCTTTGTGTCTTTATTTTGTGTGGAGCAGCTGATCTTACAAACTGAGTTGTTACCCTTCGACTTAGTCGTGTCCACCCCTACTAATGCACCTGTGGTGGTATCGACGTTTGTTTCTCAGTGTTCGGTAGTGGTAAATAATATAACCGTTACCATAGACTTGATATGCTTGCCGTTGTCCCAATTAGACATAATTCTAGGGATGGACTAGCTGTCAGAACATCGTGTGCTGCTAAACAGTTTTGACAAGACGATGGTGTTTGGAGATTTCAGCGAAGCCTCCGATCCATCTAGAGGTCTAGAACCAGTGTCTGCTAAGGGGATAAATACTTCCCTTAAGGAATGGGCGCCAATGTTTATGTTGTTAGCTTCTCTAGAAGGGGTTGAGAAACCAAGGATTGAGGACCTACTTGTTGTGTGTGAGTTCCATGAGGTATTTCCTGGTGATATTCTGGAGTTGCCTCTGGTGCGAGAAATTGAATTCTCCATTGATCCAATGTTGGGAACGGGACCCATCTCTATAGCTCCTTATAGAATGGCACCCTTAGAGTTGGCTGAATTGAAGAAGAAGATTGAGGACTTGTTGGGTAAAAGATTCATTCGCCCTAGTGTTTCACCGTGGGGTGCACCAGTATTGCTAGTGAAGAAGAAATATGGTAATATGAGATTGTGCACTGATTTTAGACAACTGAACAAGGTCACAATTAAGAACAAGTATCCATTACCTAGAATCAATGATTTGATGGATCAGTTAAGAGGAGTTGTGGTATTCTCTAAGATCGATATCCGATCAGGTTATCACCAACTTAGAGTGAAAATAGAAGATATCCCTAAGACTGCCTTCAGGACGAGGTATGGACATTTTGAATACCTGGTAATGCTATTTGGTGTGACGAATGGCCCGACCATATTTACGTACTAAATGAATCAGATTTTTCATCTGTTTTTAGACTCTTCTGTAGTAGTGTTTATTGACGACATCTTAGTATACTCTAAGAGTCGGGAGGAACATGTGGAACACTTGACAATTGTTTTGGGAGTTCTTAAGGATAATCACCTCTATGCGAAACTGTCAAACTGTGGCAGATTTTGGCTGGAATCCGTGAAATTCCTTGGACATGTAATATCCAGGGAAGGGGTGGCAGTGGACCCTTCTAAGGTTGAGGCAGTGATGGAATGGGTGGTACCGAAATTAGAATTTTTCTCGGATTGGCTGGTTATTACAGGAAATTCATTGATGGATTCTCGAAGTTAGCTTTACCACTAACTAAGTTGAATCGAAAAGGAGAATCGTATGTTTGGACAACCCGTTGTGAAGATAGCTTCCAAGAGCTAAAACGGAGATTGACTACGACACTCGTGTTGATTCTTCCTTGTACAGATCGTGATCTTAATGTATACTGCTATGCTTCCAAACAGGGCTTGGGATGTGTATTGATGCAGGATGGGAAGGTCGTTGCGTATGCCTCGAGACAATTAAGACCACATGAACAAAACTACCCGACCCACGATTTGGAATTAGCCGCTGTGGTTTTTGCTTTGAAGATTTGGAGGCACCATCTTTATGGTGTGAGGTTTGAGGTCTTCAGTGATCACAAGAGTTTGAAATATTTGTTCGATCAAAAGGAACTGAAAATGAGGCCAAGAAGGTGGATGGAGTTTCTAAAAGATTATGACTTTGGTCTTCAATACCATCCCGGAAAGGCCAATGTAGCATATTGTAGTACTTTAATGATTGTAAAATGTCAAACTGATGTTGGATGTTATTTGTGATTGAGATTATTTCGAACTATGTAATCCTTAAACTATCGTAGGATGAGACCTTATAATAGTATGGATGTGCATTTTTGGTTTTCTGCGATTATATGAAGTAAATGTATGAAAGTTAAGGGAAAACGAATAGATTGTATTTAGGATGGATAAAAATGGACAAGCGAACTGTTTATAATAACAACGGAGTCATTGCATGCTTTTAAAAAAAGATATAGGACCAAAAACTATAAAATATTGTAATATAAATTGGGTTGTTACAAATTCGATAACAGAGAACTGAGCTGTTTTATCTTGGGGAGGGCGTGGTTGATAGTCTGCTTGTATATTTTGGGAAGTACCACGAAACGTCTTAAAGAGTGTGACATGGTCGTGACTCAGCCAATAAGCATTATTTCGTGCCATTTAGAATTGCTGCAAGTTACGGTAACAACAGTTACCAAGAACCTAATTCTCTAAACTTGTAGTGTAGCTTCCTAGCCTGCCGTCCAGCAAAACCCGCTGCCTAACTCTCTATTACTAGGAAGTCTTTTGATATTATGAAACTATTACACCAAAGTTCATCGAAGCCCAGCTGAACCATGAAGCTTACTTGGAAAGTCTCGACCACTACCATCACTGCCTACTCTATCAATCATATTTCAAAAGACCTATCGTACTCCACCATAAGGAGTATATCAGAGCACACAACTTGTGTTAATATCAACCAATGCTTGTGTTACACTCTTGCATCCAAGCCAATGCTTGTGTCACAGCTTCCATCTCTACCAATGTTTGTTTTACACCATGCATCCAAACTAGTTCACGTGTTACACCTACCAATATATTATTAAAAAATAAGGATTACAAGCTCTACCCTATCATGGGTACAAGGGTTGTGGGATGTTTCTAATCGGTGCAAGTTGTAACAATATACTTTTGCTAAATATAGTATTGGTCTATCACCTCCATTATAATCCTGGACATTATAATACTTCATGTAATAATACATTGCAAGCATCCCCAACAGAAATATAGGAGAAATGAGAGAAGGAGAGAAAATATTACATTACTACAATTTAATAAAAGTTTCAACTTAAGAATTAATAATGTTAGTGTTTGACAACTTGGGGTCAATTTTGACATGAATAAAGATTATAAAGCCTAGTTGAAAATTAAAATACAATTATGATAAAGAGAGTGCCACTGAAGTTGAGATGAACACTTTCTTCCCTCACCTCATTCAAACTGACGCTCATGATCTCTCCAACAATCTTCCGGATCATTGAAGTCACACTTACAGACTGATTGAGTAGTTTCCTTAGTGACTTCCCATTGTTGGATCATCCAAGAAAAACAAGTATACCGATGTAGTACTTTCTCTAGTCACTTCTCATTATTGGATCATCAAAACACATACCAACTAAGTAGTCCCCCTGATCACTTCTCACCGTTGGATCATCCAAGTGACACATGCATACTCACAACGTAGTCTCCCTGGTCACTTCCCACTGTTAGATCATTCAAGTCAACAAGCATATCGACTCAGTTGTCAAACCGATCACTTTCCATTGTTCAATCATCCAAGTGACACATACATAATGACATAGTATCCTCCCAGTCACTACTCATTGTTAGATCATCCAAGACACATAAGCATACCAATCTAAAAGTCTCTCTGATCATTTCCCACACTCTGATCATCCAAGTGACACAAGCATACCAACTCAGTAGTATCATTGATCACTTCCCACATTTGGATCTTCCAAGTCACACACATATATATTGGTGGAGTAGTCTCCCTAGTCACACATAAATATTGGTCGAGTAATCTCCCTAGTCACTTCCCATTGTTGGATCATCCAAGATACACAAGTATACCCATAAAATAGTCTCAGATGTCACTTTCCACCATTCAATCATCCAAGTGATACATAGCGATGAAATAGTCTTCTGAGTCACTTCTCGTTGTCGGATTATCCAAGTCACATATAAATATGGGTGAATTAGTCTCCTCCCTCACTTTCCATGGTTAGATCATCCAAGTTATACATACCAAAAAAATATTATAGCTTAAATTTTATATATATAAATTTGAAGAAAAAAAATACTTAAATATAATATTGTTTTTCAAAAATAGTATCTTGTGTTTTTTTGATGGGTGTGGTAATAACTTATTTCACCATAAAAGACCTTATTAAATGTCAATTTACTAATATATAAGAATAAGATCATATAACATGCATAAACAATAAATGTAATGGTAAGTGTTTGTTTTGTAACATTAATTAATCAAAGCCAATTCGATAGGCCATTAACATAATCAATCCATTTATTCTCGTTAATAAGATTTATGGATTTACTTCCTCCCGTTTTTCTGAAAAAGTTGACAATTTCAAATAATTGAGTTTACCATTTCAATTTTCTTCATACGAGCATCATTTTTGCAAATAGTTGCAACCAATTACTTTTTCTTCCGGTTACTCCCTTAAACTTTAGCTATTGGTGAAATTGGCCTATGCAAAAAGATAAGGTTAAATTAAAAGCATTCAAAAATGTTAACATGTACATTTTTTATTCTCGACTATTAATTTTATTTTATTTTTTATATATAACAATATTACTGTATTAATCACTTTTAACTCTATAATTTACTTATTTTCTTCTTGTTAATCAATTTTATATTTTGATGGTGAATTCCTACGAATATCAACATTGACTAACATGCATTGTTGCATTGGTAAAGTAAGGAATACGTACTAGTTCACAATGAATACGTTGATAATGAGCATACAAAGGATGCTCATATAAAAAGTAAGGAATGCTGATCATATATTACGATGATGATTATATTTTGAAATATAGAGTTCATTCTAAACTTAAGTTTATATTACCCTTATTATAAATTAAGATATTATTATTTTTTATAGTGTCCAACGATTTATATATTAAAGTGAAGTTATAAATTATATTGTGTTAGGAATTGAAAGTCTAATAGGAATGAAATGTTTAATAAATGAGTTATGTGAAAAATCATATAAGTGAATTTGATATCACATCTTTAACTCAAACATAACACATTAGACGTATGAGTTTGGTTGAGTTGAACATTTCAAGTGTGTTAAAAATGTTATACATTAATCTCAAATAATATAAATTTTTTAAAAATAGATTAAATAAGTTCAAATTTAAATAAATATTTTTAATATTATACGTGTCGACCTGCCACAATCCGCAATTCATTTAATAACTTATATTTAGACTTTTTAGCCCATATCGGTTTAGCCTGAAGAACCTATGCGGACTAACCTAAACCTATCTAGATAGTCTATTTTGACAACTTTAAGTGTAAATTTAACGAACACTGTTTATATATTAATTACAAAATTTTTAAATAAAATAATACAAAAATGATAATGTATTATTATTAAATACCAACAAGACGTTGATACCTGCTAGATCGATCCATAGAAAGATCAAAATGTCGAGAATTTAACTTCTGATAGCAACATTTTTTTGGAGAGATGACTACACACCTAAAAGATATTATTTCTTTACCCATTGAGGCATTGAGCAAGAGATAACATTAGTAGCAGTGTTGTTTGGACCGGACCGGACCGGCCGGTCCAACCGTCACCCGCTTGAGTAAACGGTCCTGTACATATAGAAAACCGGAATTAGTTTCCAGCCGTTTTGAGCCGTGGAAAATCCGGTCCAATCGGGTTAGACCGGGTAAAACCGGAATAACCCGGTTGGTTAAACCGGCCGGGTTGGTAAAATTAAAAAAAAATGTAAAAAATGCACATATCTGATGCTTTTAATATGCTGTAATCGATTACGAGTATATTGTAATCGATTACATCATGTAAAATGCACATGTCTGATTAGTTTATCAGCATGTAATCGATTACCAGGATTGTGTAATCGATTACACTGTTTAAAAATGCAAATGATCTTAGTTTCATGCATGAGTTTTTCAAAGATCAGTATTATACATATCTTCTAATTATTATACATATTAATCTAACGTATATTCTAATTTGTAGGTATGGTTGAAGGACAAAATATTACTATTGATGGAGGACTTAATTTAGACTCTTTTCCTCAAGAAGATGTAGATAGTTACACTCAAATTACATCTTTAACCAACAATGTAAGCTTAGGATCTAACCAAGACAATGATACATGGATGAATTAGAATGTTTACTCTTTAAATGAGATGTGTTTTGATTTATTGCTCTAATTATGTAAGACTTAAACTTTGATGCACTTTTATTTTGATTTATGTGTAAGCTTTGTGCAAAGTTATTCACTTATTTTAATTAATTATATAATATATGTATATATATATAATTATATATGATATTATATTGTCGTCCGGTCCGACCGGACGGCTTAACCGGTTAAACCGGTTAGAACCTATACAAGACCTCCTCCGGGTTGACGTTCGGCTCGGGTTTCACAACATTGATTAGTAGTACAAAAAAAATATTAAATATTTTCTTTTTACACTACTTACATTTCATGAATATTAAATATTTTAATAAAAATTAAATAACTAAACTAAAATATTCACAAATCCACAAACCAAACAAGCCTTAAACCCAATCTGCATAATAAAACAACAACGAAGGGTTAATTGATCGGTGAAGATCAACAATGGTGGCGACGAATGTGAAAGCTGAAACCATATCTCTTATGGAGAAACGAACTTTCATTGAATCTGAGATGAACGCTATCATCTCTCGCCTCACTCACCCCGGTGCTCCTGGTCTCTCCGGCAATCTCCTTGATTTCCAGGTTCTCTCTCTCTCTCTCAACTATTTTGATATTTCTTCACATAATTTCTTGCTACGAGTTTTAATTATATTTTTATTTTATTTAATAATTAATTAAATTTGATGATATTATTGTTGATAATTTTTTTCTAGGGTTTTCCTCGTACGGATATTGACATTCCAGCTATTCGAGCTGAACGACGTCGTCTTACAGGTATAGTGTTTCCTTTACTCATTATTACTTGGTTTAAGGCCATTTAAAATTTTACTGTTATTTACTAAGTTAATATTTTTGCTTTATATTTATATTATACCAATTTTAAATCTTTATAGTCGTCGTGTCTGGAGGGTTAGTCTCGTTGCAACAGTAAAGTTGTTTGCCTTATGACTTGGATGTCACGAGTTCAAATTTTGGAAACAGCCTCGAGCTTACGACTGTGTACATCTAGCTTTCCCAGACCTTACTAGGTGTAATGCTCGTATAGTGGGTCGTCCATAATCATGCCTGTTTCATCTTTTTGAAATGTCATATTCCCATGTTTGTGTCATGTTGTATCCATGCTTCCGAGGTAGGTTATGTTTAGTTACTCTTTTATGGTTTCTAGGTATGTGGCAGTGTTTTTCACCTTTGTGCTTTTTTGTATTATCTTTATTCTAGGAAATTTAAGGATATGGAATACGCAGAAAACAAGGAGAGAGTGAGAGAAGCTAGTGGTAATTATGCACCGTGAAAAACAGAATTGCAGGTGTAGGAATGGTGTTTACTTGAACAAGTGCTACTTTTCTATCTCATAATTTTTGTTTTCTGTGCAGAGCTGCGTAATGACCACAAGGAGATAACTGAGAAAATAGATCAAAACATACAAATTTTGCATTCAGCAAGGCTTGGAAATAGATCATTACCCTTCAAGAATTCAGGTACAAGAAAAGAATCAGTGTTATTTATATCGTTTTCCTAGATTAACTTTTGCTTTGAACTGATATTATATCGTGGTAAGTTTGCTCTTGAAGACAAGTTGTTCTTCATCACATATCCATAATACAAGACAACTCATAAGATGGATTCTATCTTGAGTAGCAGCCATATCGTGTTTAGTCATTTCACTTTTGTTTGTGAGGGGAAGATATTGACTCGGGGAAATTTATATCACATGGGCTATACAAGAAAAGTACAGCATATAGCTTGTTCGAAATTAATACTGAGAAAGGAATTTGTTTTATGTTGCTTACATATTTACAGTCACTAAAATGAATTAGATTGTGTTGAACTCATTTTTTCAATCCTTTCAGATTGTCTATTTCTGGACGAATTTTTTGTAAGGAACTTAGATGCCAATTGTTTGTCAGTAAGTGCTGTAACTGTTGTCTTTCTCACCTCTTCCCACCAAATTCTGGTTATGCCCTTTCTGTTTCTATGTCTTTCTTTCAATGCCATGGGTATTACTAGCACTCTAGCAGTTCTTATTCCTTACGGTAGCATTATGGTTCTGGTTCTAACCTTGTACCTCTGTTAGTATGGTCTATTCTTTTAGTATAGTTGTGTATTCCCTTTCTTCCTCGCCTACTTGTTTGTTCACTAAATGCACCGGTGAATTGAGATTAGGAACAACGTTGTCGTGGAACAATCTTCTACTCCTTTAAGTCACATATGGGATCCTCCCTCTCCCCACCCTTCTTCCCCGCCCTACGTATTTTGCTGATGCTGCAACTTGTTATGTCATACATTATTATTCTGACACTTTATCAATTATTTCTTCATCATTAGCGTAATGGACATAGTCAAAGTAGTTGTGCTTGTGCAAGCTATTTTGAAGAGATTCTTAAATCTAAACATTGGTGAAGTCTTTTTTTGTGTTGAACCTGATCAACATGACAATTTTTACTCCACATATGATCTTCTAGTTTTGTGTTATATATCTTAAAAAAGTTTTGGCATTGCATTGCACTTTTTCCTTTTGGGCAAAATAATGTGGAAAGAAAGTACATATTATGTTAACAAAAGTTCCTTTTAAAACAAACCAGAAAACAAGGGATGCCACCATCAGAGAGAGCCTACAAAGCCCTTTTTAAATCCATAATCATAAACTTACTAACCTCCCTCCCCATGTGTCCTCCCTTATCTGTATCAGGACCGTGGCATTAGTTGATATCACTAAACAGGCCCCACATAGAACCTTTAAAGCATTCCCATTTCCAAAATCAAAAGATCCTAGAAATCCTCCTCAACCAAAGCCTCTAAAATGGATTGACTTAAAATTTCGAACTTCCAAAGAAGCCGAACATAGCCACTGCTCTTAAATGATGCAAAAAATCAGATTGCAGAGCTATCATGCAGCCTTGCAATAATACAATGTAAGAAAATACGATTGTTTGTAATTACATTTTGTAGCTGAAATCACTAATTTTCAGTTTTTGTAAGGATTTTTTTATTTGTGGACATCTGGTATTAGCTTTTTTCCTTTCTTTTGTAGCTGAAATCGCTAATTTTCAAAATATTTTCTGCTTAGGTAATGATGATGGATCAGATACTCAAACCTCTTCAACTGTAGATGCTGTTGCATCAACACTATCACAAAATGTTGTTCTGAGGCATTCCCCCAACTCGATGGATGTTGATGTGTTAGTTAGTCGACCCTTTGCAATGGTTGATGAGATTGCAGATGCATCACCAGCAGCAGCGGATGGTTTACAACTTGGAGATCAAATTCTGAAATTTGGCAATGTTGAAGCAGGTGATAATTTGCTCCAGAGGCTTTCTTCTGAGGCTCAGTCAAACCAAGGTCATACAGTGCCTGTTGTTATCATGAGGCAAGGCACAGTCATCAACTTAACTGTTACACCTAGAACTTGGCAAGGCAGAGGCCTACTGGGGTATGCCTGTTGTCCCTATTATTTTGTTCTGCATTACTCCCTTGTTCCCTATTATTTGTCTCTTGGAGAAAAGAATTTGTTTATATTTACTTGTCTATTTAGAAGTTCAAGAAAACACTACTAGCTACTTTTCCAATTATGCCATTGACATTAATTTATAGTTTTATAGTAAGAGAGATAGTTAATGGAGTAATATTAATGATAGTTAATGGAGAGGTAAAGGGTCAGTATGAAAAACAAAAACAAAATTTATGGGAATTAGCTATATTGTTATGTGTGCTTTTGTCCTAAGAGACATATAATAGGGAATAAGATATTTATTAGTGTGCTTTGCCTTTTAGCATTACCAGTTTTGTCTTAGAAGTAGGTGAACATAAATAAGCATAAAATGCCATTCCTCATACTTTTGGTTGCTTTCTTAAAGTTTAATGCCCTAATGAACCATTTCTACTTCTTTGAGATCTTAACTAAATTCATGTTTATATTGGTATGTTGTCAAAGCTAATTCAATAAATTACTATAGTCTTCATAGGGATTGGAGATATTTGACATATTGGACTTTTTTATATACCTTGAAGGTTATTATTTTTATGTAAATTTCTAGAGGATGTTTATCTTACATCTTAACTTTGCTCTCACCTGAAATTCTACCTTCTGTCTAATGGTCTTCTTGAGCTGCTTGGGTTGGAGATATTTGATTTCCTTGTTCCTATCTTTTTATTTTATTTATTTTGGCCAACGGGAATGGTAGGCTTAAAGCAACTTGGCTTAGATACGATCACAAGATCAAGGAGCTCCAAAATGTGTCCCTATCATATGACATCTGTGTCTTTTGTCATTGTAATGTTTTATAGGATAACATTCTACACATGACATATGGTCATCATGTTTCATCAGTATTATTAATCTCATCCTCTGTATTGCTTTTGGGCTGATATATATAGCTCTTGTAGTGCTTTCGGTTAGCATTGTTCTCAATCACGAATCACTTTGTTTAAGCTACCATGCAATATTTTTGCTTCAAATCATTGCTGGTTACTCATTCTGGCAGGAAAATGTCATATATGATCAATCTACCAATCAATCTAGTATAAGTCATTGGTTGTGGGAATGGCTACATTGTTATATTTGAAAGGCTATAGATCCTTGAAATAAACTTAAATGTTCTTGCCGAGTTCTGCACTTCTGGTAATAGCAAACAGACAATATAGAAATCTTATTCCTACATCCAATTTTGTACACCTTCACTCTATCTCTCCCTTTTATTGGATAATAGAGAAAATTCACTTATTTCGTCTCTCCTTTTCCCCCATAAAAGGATTGTAGGAGGAACATTGTTGTAGAAAAGTATTCTTTTACCATACCTAGTTTTTTGACAGACAACAATTACTTAGGTTCATTCATGTCTATTTCCACTTGGTAAAAAAAGGCTTTTGTACTTGTATCACTAAACTAATTAGTACTGTAATGTATACATTTATTGCTAACATTCTTTTCGGTTGAATACTTGTAGGTGTCATTTTAGGATCTTGTAGGTGGTGCTATGATGTGTTCATCTCATGATGCTGGTGGTGGTGATGTTTGGTTTCTTGTTTGTTTCTGTTGTTCTATTTCTCTATACAGTGAGTGTTCTTTACCTTTTGTTATGTCTTCTTGCTAAGAACCTATCTGTGTGATGTTATAAGATAATAACACTAACCTTTGATTATGGTACTCTTGTTGATTCAAGTAATACACTATCCTTTTTCAGAAAATCCCTCGTTTTAATAATGTAAAGTAATTAATTATAGCTTGTCATAATTGCAAATACAAATCAACATCCCTTACATTTTAGACTTGAGTATTCATATGTTTTTGCATGTCTTAGAGACAAAAAAATGTCATTATCTGCACTATGGATAATTTTGCCACCTCTAACTTGTACCAGATTATACATGTGAAGAGAAATCGCAAAATTGTCCTTATCATTGAAGATTAAAGTTCAATGATATTAATTTTCTTCAAATATATTACTCATGGGTGATTAATTGATTATTAAATCGATTTAACAGAATATATAACATGTATCAAATCCTTGCTGTATTTTGTTTCTAAAATAATGGGTTATTATATTAAAGAAATAAAGAAAGTAAGTGTTGTTAGAAAATGATGTATCTAATATATTGAAATGCCATAGTTGTAGTTTTTCAATGAAACATTTTTTGTTTCTTTTTTTTTCCTAGTGCCCTTAAGTCAGTTGTATTCTTTGTTTCTGACATTTTTGTCATTGGAAGTGTTTCTGAATACATTTTTTAATCTATATGAATTTTTGGCTACTTATATCTCATTTTCTAATACTTTTTATTCTTTAATTTTTTTATTCTGATCATACATGATCTCGTTACATTGTGTTTTGATGCATTTCTGAACGTATATGTTCTGATAATTTTTGTTGTTGTCTCTCTTTCGATAAATGGAATATGTATTTAATACATTAAAGGTGGTTTTAGAATAATATTTTGAGAAAGGGTGAAGATTCTAGGGAACAAGCGGAGGAGAGAGTACAGTGAATAATATTTTTGAAACAACATTGATAATAGGTTTTAACCGATCTCGTAAAACAAGAGTCGGACATCAAACCGAAAGAAGTTCCATACTATGTTTAAAAGGTTAAATCATCTAGTCGGACTGAATGATTTTAAATATAATTAATAATTTTTATTTATAAATATATAATTATGTATATTTATATAATTAATAGTAATGTATAATTATATTGAAGTAATATCACTCCATCTTTTTTGGACTGAAGTAAAATAAAACATTAGAGTAATGTTACATTTTTTAAATTTTAAGTGAACCGTCAGGTTTGCTTTCCGTGTTATTACGGTTTAACCGGGTTTGATATGATCATATCAAAAAAATTCTAGTTCAAAGGAGTCTAATCACTCATTCGATTAAGACGGTAAACCAAAACCATTTTCAAATCTGGTCGGATTTCAAAATAGTGGTTTTAATCAATCCAAATCAAATCATTGAGATGATAAAATGTCTCAATATAATCCCTAAAATGAAAGTAACCAAAATTTATCCACAATTTTGATATTTACAAATACTAGTTATTTCATATTAGTTGGAATTCTTGTGTGAGTTCCAATTTTAGATGAATTAACCTTATTTTCCTACTAACAACATACATAATGTGAGTTGCATGTCTTCTACCCCGTGTCATTATTTATCTTTTTTGTTTTACCCTTATTTCTTATCATTATTTAACCAGTTACATGTATTTCCATAATGTCATTGTTGATTGTATTTTGTGCTAGTTACTTTCAATGACTTTTTTATTTTTCTGAACCATCAGGTGCACATCCTAAACTCACATCTCTCCTTCTATGCTTCTTATGTGATAGGTTTTGAATTTTAATTCTCAGTGATCCAAAACTCTTCACCATTAATTGAGTTAATGGCATGAATAAATGATAATGAAAGCATCAATTGTTAGCCATTGATGCATAATCTCTTCCACTTTCATTGTTGAATGCAATTACTGCAATAACATGTTCAAAAGGCAACCCAATGAGTTGACATTTTTTGACATGTGTAAGTTTGGTTTGTCAAACTAACATCCAACTTGATTGACTATGTTTTATGTCAATGTTTGACAGTCAATATTTCTAGTCCATACTGGTGTTTACTTAAAACTTTCAATTTTTATTTTCTCCAATCTTCTTTTTTTGAACAAATAGTAACTTCCCTTCCCAATTCATCATAGTGATATTGTGTTGTCCCATCATCCTCATAATGTAGCATCTTAGCTTCTCCAACATTGTTAAAATAGGCTTGTCACAATATTGAATTATTTTGGCATTCTATACTTCACACATATTGATTGTGATGTTATCAACTTTGGGCCAATGACTTTAATATGCCTTCTACCATAAGCTAGATCAATATTATTAAGATAATTTTATTTGATTAGACTTTCTCTTTCAATTTTGCCATACCAATGTTAAACTCATCAACTGTGGTGGATTTGGCTAATTCATTACAACATCTCTAAGTTTTCTGTCCTTAAAACACTTGATGAAATTCTTCTAAATATGCGATAAACAATTTCTATGGTGAGCATGTGTCATAACCCCATTAATTGCAGATTCCAAAATGTTTTGTTGGTCTGACACAAAGTTCCAACCATACATGTCTTAAGAACCTAAACCATGTTCAAGATGTCCTAAAAAGTATTTTCAATTATTCTTTTTCTCCTAATCTACCACATCATAAACAATGACATGAAATTGATTATTAGTATCCTGTCCAAAAAGAGAAAATATGTTCATCATAGTATCCTTTCAAAAAACACACATCCAATACAATCATAGGTCTATATCCATTCTTGAAACCTTCATTAAGGCACATTAAGGCATATAAACAATTTGTTAAACAAAGGTGGTGAATTAGGAATAAGCTGGATTTCGATTCTAAGAATTGATTCAGGGATACTCTTATGTACTTCTTCGAAGTAATCGCACAGTTGACCATATTGTTTCTTCTTTGATCATTCAATAGCCTCTCCAACCAGCTTCAAGGTCCTCATGACCTTTTGTGTGTGTAAATGAACCATTAAGTCTTTCTTCCTCAAACTTATTGCTTGCTTCCTCTTTAAATCATGTTGTGTGACCACCCTTGCCTTTATTTTTTTGCAACCCAAATCATGTTATTAGTATCTTTATCCATTTCTATTGACATTAAACTAGTTTCCATATAAGAATATTTGGAGTTAAGCCAATAGATAGCTTTATGGTTATGATACCTGTACTGAATGAACAATGTCTTCACATTCTTGCTGTTCACAAAGTTCATTTCCATAGTTAGCTACTAGCGGTGGAAAAACTATCCACAATCCAATATAATTAAACCCATTCATTAAAGTTAATGGATTAAAATGGATATAACACAACAAATAATTTTAATAATTGATAGATTCAAATCCATCTATTATATTCAATGTATATCCATGAATATATTTATTTAGATGGATATCCAATTTATAAAAAAAAAACCAAGTTTTTCCCTAACACCACACATGCATATTCATTTTTAATACAAAAACATTCCTTCAACAAAATGTTTTTTTTTCTCTGGAGGTTTCTTTTTCTAATATCTTCATTCATTCTCATGTTTATTGAAGGTTTCTTTTTCCTCAACTTTGATGTTAGTTTATGGTGATTATTTCCTTAATATTTTATTTTATTTTTTATGTTCCTTCAAGATTGATTGATATATCTTTTAGGTTATTTTTTCTCATTAAAACCCCAACTTTTGTTTTTAATTTTTTTCTTATGCATTTTTGCCATGTTGATGAATATCTTGATATAAAATAAGATAACAAAATTGACAAATTTGTTAATTATTTGGAAAACCATTGATTGTACCATAACAATTAGTCATACATATTTGCTACCCTTTGTTGACCAACATAGAAGGCAATTGTAGCATAAGCCATAAGCGAATTTTCTATTTCAGATTATTAATATAATTAATAAAATATGGGTCAACAAGCAATGTTTTTCTATTTCATAGTATTCTAAAATGCTTTTATTGTCACTTATTTATGTATTCTATGCCATTAGAATACATAAATAAGGAATGCCACTTAGTAGAAATTGTGTTCCTTTGGAATAACAAAAGAAGTTCTCTTGTCCAAACCTGAAAACAATAGATAATAGACATTATAAGTAAACTAAATATTGAACACTAAAAGATTGGTAGAGTTAATATATACGTGTTAAGGTTCCATCTCAAAATCAATTCGTTATGAGAGGAGTAATCTAAAAGATATTTAAATCATTTCCGAGAAATGAGGTAGGCGATGTGAGACTTACTTTCCAACATATCCCCTCCACATAAGCCTATCGGACCACGCGAATGGTTACCTTTGACCTATAACTAAATGACATCTTTTGGCCAATGACAACTGAAAAGAAGTTGAGCTCTAACTCTGATACTATCTTAACGTTACATGTCAAAACCAATTGGTCATGAGAGGAGTGACGTATTTTAAACCATTTCAGCAATAAGTCAGAAGGAATGTCACTAAGTAAAGTGCAACATTAATTAATATTTAACTTCACAATTATTGCTTATTAGGCATGTAAACCTTATTGCTTATCAGACATGGAAAATAAGTTATAGCCAATCTTTTAAGTTTTAACCCATACACATAATTAACTGCATTGTTTTAGTTATCTTATTTTTTCTTGCATTGTAAATTGACAATTTTTATAGTTTATTAGTTACAGGAATCACTTTGGTGTTGAACTTTGAGAGAGTTTATTAGTTGCATTGGGTTCTAGTTTTGATTTCACATGAATATGTTTATTATGAATTAAATTGGATGAGCTTGTTGACTTACATAATTTGCAAAAGTTGATCCCTTGTTAATTGTTATAATTTTTGTTATATATTTTTACCTCTCTCAACACCACAATTATCTTTATCTTATATTTGTTTCACATGAAACAATTTCTTAATTAAAATATGTAGAATAAATATCACTTGCACTCCATTCCATTAGATATTTCAAATATATATCAATCATGTAATTTAACTTTAATAAATATGATTTACCTTTGTAACCATGATATACGTCATATTTTTCTAACAATAATAGTCTATGACTCACTTAAAGGTTTTAAGACTATAAGTTTAAATTTAACCACAAGATTTAACATTAGAAGCTTGAAAATTACTCTTTTAACTTTATTACTCTTTTAAAATTTGGTTAAAAAATTTAAAAATCACATTTTTAAAAATGTAATTTTTAAATTTTTTTATTAAAATATTGATTTTTAAAAGGGTTATTTTTTCAAATAATGCTTTATTAAAACTGCTTTTAGTTTAAATTAAAATAAATAAATGAATCTGATATTCATCTATATTTTCAATAAAATGGATTTATGGGTGAATTTATATCCATCCATTAAGTTTGGATATTTATGAATTATATAATTTAAAAATATAATTTAATGGATTTATAAGGATTGATGGATGAGTTTTTATTCATCCATTAGGATTTAAATCCAATTCTATCCATTTTCCAAACCTATTGATCCTTTCATGCTTACATTGGACGTTTTCATTATTGTTTCTTATAAATCGACTACCAAGATAAATTAGTATTATATATTGAGACATTTGCATGAATATAAACAATTGTTATACATATTTAATGTTTATAAAGTATGCGTATAACAATACCACACAAAGTGGATACAAAATACAAGATAAACTAATATTGTGCAAAAAACAATATCACCAAAACCAGACAAAAAAGACCACATCAACAAGGAAAGTATATAAAAATAGAAAGTGCATTACATCAACACATCGTGCACAATCATATATCAATGAACAATCTAATAAAAAACTGAAAATGATATTTGGGACCAAATATATATAAGTGAACAAAGAAAATATGTCACAGTTTTGGAACCACTTTTTCACTTTTTTTTTTCAAATTTAGGATTAGGGCTAGAATGTCAACCAAAATAATCTGAAATTGTAGAAGAATGTCGACCAAAATAGATTAAGGCTTTCTGGTAGAAAAACACTATTTTTTTTACAAAATGTTGTCGTTTTGTGGCTATATATTTTGTAAAAAGTTCATACAAAACGGCGTTATTTTCTATTAAAAATTCGGAAAAAAATAATTTGAACGATGTTGTTTTCTTGTTTTCATACAAAACGACGTTGTTTTCTATTAACAATTGGGAAAAAAAAAACTAATTTGAACAACATCATATTACTAACGTGTAACAAATTCCAGCAATGATTCTCCACGTATGACCATGTATGCCGTTAATGTTCCACATAAGTGATTTTATTAATGTTAACATTCACATCATAAGAGACACCAAGTTGGTCAATATTTTAAAAGTTGAGGATTAAAATGGTAATTTAAATTTATTAGGGACTAATTTATTTCTCACGAAAAAATTGAAGATATCAAAATGAGTGTTTACCAAATATATATTTTTCATTGATGAATTGATTGGTCTAATCACCATTAGCAATATGGATATATAAAATTAGTTCTTTTGTTGAGTCTCAAATTTAAACTAGCGCAAATGTAGACTAGTGATATTTTCGAACTACTCTAAAAATAAACTTATCTTTAAGTTTGATTGTTCATAAATTTGGTCATTAGAATTATTTATTAAGCTTAAAGGAATATTTACTTTCTTTTCATTAGAATTATTAGTTATTTCACTTATTAGGTTTTCTATTTCAAACAATTTAATATTATCATAGTTGATCTATATCAAATCATGAAAACGAGGATCTACATCATAAATGTATTCCAAACAATGAGGCCTTAACAATTTTAATGGAAGAAAATATAGAACCATTTTTTTATTATAAAAGTGCCTATGTGATATAGATAAAGGAATCAAATTTGAAAAGAAGAAACTTCAGACATCTCCACTTGGCCCATGTCATTTATGTAAATTTAAAATCTTCAAGTTAAATTTGCATTAATCCTTATTTTTATTTTTTCTTCAAGTTTAAAAAAAATTCATTTCTATCAATTTTGGTTAGGAACAAAAACATCTTTCCCCCCCCCCCATTAACTTGAATGGAGATCACCTGTCCTAATATTTGGTGTTCCATTATGTCTCAATCCAATAAAAAAATGTCAACTAATTAAGAAAAAAAAATCATAAAACAGAAAATAGTTTGTTCTTATTATTTGGCATAATATGATTAGTTTAAGACATTATAACAGAAAATTTTTGGGACATATATAATCTTTGTTCCATTAAGTTGACCAACATGTTTTATTGATTGCCACCACTATTGTCTTGAAGCTTTTGAGTGAATTGAACAATAATGCTATTCTCACTCTCTGAGAATAAAATGACACTAATCAATTCTATATTCACTCTACTACTACAAACTGTTTCAGACAAGTTGAAATTTTACAAGCAAATATACACTGATGCACTAAGAGAAAAAATCATCAAACAAAAAAGAAAATGACATGCAACTAAGATAATGAGACCTTACAATAATTTCATATTAGATACAATTGTATGTGTTCTGAAATACACATTCAGCAAGGTTTAATTTCAAAACCAATGCTCAGAAGAGTTTGAGCAGACTCTATTGCTTTCTCACCACCAAGGTCCAAGGCTTCCCCTTTTAATTCTCCATCCGTGTCCACCGACCATCGAGTAGAAGTTCTCTCATTTTGCAGCGAGTCCGTTCTTGTGGAATTCAAATTGTTCGATGAAGAAGGTGTTGCAGCAGCCACGAGCGGCGCAGTTGGGGGGCCGTGTCGTTTCTTGGGCACAGGCATATCATGGTCATGTACTCCGTTGTATGTTATGATGGCTGCATTTGTGTTATCCTTAGCAGTTTCGATGTGCTTTCGGACAGGACATCCAGCAGAAGTGCATCTGTAGTAGTTTCTGAAAATTCAAGCCATTGATAAGAAGGAAATGAGGATATTTAGAAAGAATAGGGCATTTAAACCTTTTGAAAACATAAATTGTTGGGAAATAAGTAACGCATTGTCTGCCTCATTCTCTTAGGCATGATTTAAATACCTTTTGGACATTGTCAATTGGTTTTGAGATGAAACCTTAACATGGTATGAGAGCCTAACTTCTCTACGGTTATCATGGGTCAAAAGATGCATTTTAATCACGGGTCAAAGGTAACCCTTTGCCTGGTCCGGAAGACTTCTGTGGAGGGGGCATGTTGGGAAATAAGTCTTACATCGCCTGCCTCATTCTCTTAAACATGGTTTAAATATCTACTAGACTACTCCTCTTATTGTCAATTGGTTTTTAGATGAAACCTTAACATAAATTTTAGAGAATTGCTGCTTCATCACTTAGCATCTGTCCCCAACCCTTTACTCATTGGAACCAGCTCTTCCTAGTGAAGCACAGAAGAAAAGGACTACACCACCAACAATAATAGTTTATAATCCTCCTTGTTTTGGAAGGGATCAACTACTTATCATTTCATAAAAAGCAACCACTTATTATGAAGGGTGGATCAATTAAATAGGGTGAGCCTCAAAGCAACGATAAGGTTGCTTGCCTTGTAACATACTCAACCTCTACTGGTCCAATGACAACATCATGAAGGGTGGATCAATTAAATAGGTTGAGCCTCAGCGCAACGATAAGGTTGTTTACCTTGTAGCCTGAATGTCATGAGTTCAAGTTCTGAAAACAGTCTAGTTTATTCGCTCATTCATTGGGATGCCATTTTTTTACATGCATTAAATCTAAATACAACTCAAATTTCAACATTTTCATCCAAAGGTCCTGATTTGTAAGTCAAAAGTAACAAAAATGAAATGAAAAAAGGTAGAATTATATAGGCATGCACCTGGGATGTGGATTCCCCTTCACCATTTTTTGTCCATATTTGCGCCATCGGTATCCATCTCCCGATATCCCCACATCCCCTGCCGCATGTACAACAAGCTTGGGTTTCTTTCCAGGTTTTACCGGTGACTCCAAGCTTGTTAAATCGTCCTTCTTCATTCTGGTTATCAAATTAAAGAAAAGAAAATTAAACCATTAGATCCTGCCACAATTAGAAGGAAAAGTGCTTATTGTATAACTTTTTTCCTGAAAAAAGGAAGTGAACTGAATTCATACACAAAATTGCTTCTTTTCAGCTCAGGCTCATTAGCATCCTCCTCCTTCAAAATAACTTTACAATTGTCATTGTTAGACGAGTTTTGTTGTTTCTTATCAGCACTAGCACCGCAAGGTACTTCTTGTTCACGTTCTCTTGAAGAAGAGGATGGCCTGGAATCATTTACAACTTCGATACGCTGCTCCGGAACACTGATTTCTACAATAGGTTTATTAGAAGGCACGGACTTACTTTCCCTACTGGAATTAATCTTCTGTGAGGGATCATGACTATGTTGACTTCTATAAACAATCTCTATCACCTGACCTGAATGGTCACAGAATTCAATCTTCTTTGCAGAACAATCCGAATTGGTACACCGGTAATAGCTTCTAGAACCCATCGGACTCTTCACTTGCTTCTGACCATACTTCCTCCAGTTGTATCCATCAGGTGCACAAGTCCTTGCAGCTGAAACAGAAGGTGAGGCTTTGCCACCTTTATGAGTTTTACTTTCTACTTCTGCCATATGTGGACTATTAACCTTCGGCGGTAACAGCCTCTGTTCTTGTAAAGTTCGACTCGGAGCAACAAAAGTTGGTGATAGTTCAGACAATGGACTTGAACACGCAACGATCTGAAGTCGATTTTCTGTCCCGATTTGAGGCACATCAACTTCTTTTACAATAATTTGCTTATCACTAGGTCCAACTGGCTGCTGAGCATGAAATAGAGTACTTCAGTGCTAACTGAATCAAATATATGTAGCATGTGTCGCTTTCCTAAGCTTAATTTGCAGCGACAAATATTAATTACGCTAAGCATTGTTCATCAAGAAGCGAACACGTGACTCGTAACTAATTGCTTCATACAACTTGAGTTCTAAACTTGTACATCTCCAATCAAGAACCCGTAAGTACCACAATCATCTCATTCTTTATGAGGGTTACATTCAAAAACCCAAAACAAGTTCTAGGATCTTTTTGGTAGCTTTTGGTAGATGTTCTAAAATGGATGACATGTTTTATAAATAGAACAAAACAAGAGGGTTAAAAAGTGAGACATTTTAGTTTCATATGGAAGTTATTTTTTGTCCCTTTATCAACTACTCCATTTTAATTGTCACTTCAACATTTTTCACTTTTTACATATTATCTCTCACTTTAGGAAATTAAGAAATATTTAGTGTTTTTTCATGTTTTCCCAGTTGTTTATATTGTCATACATTAATTCCTCATACTACTTCTCTTGAAATTAGAAATAATGTTGAGAATTCTAATAAAAATTATTATGGATATCTTAGTCATTATGCATCATTTTACATTCTAGTTAACACCTTCCATGGTTATCTTAATTTGTGTCTTTGTAGTATTAACTCAAACTATATTCCAATTTCTATCATAAATAGTGGCTGAAGGAGAAAAAAAAATTGGAAAAAAAAATGCATCAACTCTCGATATGTTAAATACATTAGTTTCCAAGACAAAAACACACAAAATTCACTCAGCCAAACAAGGTTTCACATTCATCACTCAATAAATAATAGTAATAGTAACAATATCAATAACAATAAAAATAAAAATAAGAGAAAAAATATATACACTGACAATATATGAGTTTTATACATTGTCAATGCATCATCCATAATTCACATTTAATCATTATTGATTATTTAGAAAAAATAATTCAAATAAATGGTGGTTGACGTAGTTATTGTCCATGAATCTTTACATTGATAATGCATAGATATTACACTCTAACAATAAATATCATTTTTCCTATCAGATGCCTAAAGTAAAATTTTTGGGATGTTAACAAACATCCTAATAACATTATTTTCGGAAGAAAAAAATGAAAGTTTTGTTTTGTAAATTGATATTTTAATATATCCTTAAGTGTTAGACTTAATTTTCAAGTGATTTTTTTTTGTTTCCTATTAATAATGTCATGCAAAACTCCTAACCCAACCCTAACACCTTTTTTCAATAAAAAATATTTTTAAATAAAATAAAGCACTGGCCACAAAACCATTAATTATAGTAAATTATACTATACCTTGAGTTTCGGTCAAATTATAAAACTACACGATTACAATAGTCACCCTATTTATATTCATAAATTACACTAAGATTACACAAGTCCAAATAGTCCAAGTAATATATATTCAATTCTTCGTTATTTTTGTATTGTTACAAAATACATCAATCAATTTTAAGGAAATATTTTTTAAACCAATCTTATACTATATATTGTAAGAAACAAAAATAATGAAGAAATATTGTAAGAAATGAGAACAATTAATATGCATTTGACTTTTAAATTAGAAGATATATGCACGTGACTATCACATGACCAATAACCAACTTTCAATTCTAATTGGTCGGAAGTCCCAGATTTGTTCTTCTCACAGATTTTATATGAAAATTGTTCTAACCCGAATCATCCACACATATATATATATATATATATATATATATATATATATGAATTAGGGGTTTGTGTACAGGTAGAAAATGGAAGAGTGATTTGCTGTAAATTTAGTCTAAATAATAATTAACAAATAATAATAGTAATAAATTCACTAACCTTACTTTCGGCAGTGTGATCGAGCAGGAGCGAAGAGGGAAGAACTAGGGTTTGTAAATTAGGTTCCGCTTCATCGGAACTATTTAACTCGGCATGATGAGACTCAGTGGTAGAAGGTGAGTCGCTAACTCGTTTATGTATCTCTCCTTCTATTTCCTTTTCATTTTCCTTCAAACAGTGTTGGTGATCAGCCATAGATAGAAGAAGAGTGAAAGAGTGATGAAGTGGAAGAGAGAAAGAGTAAAGTTTCGTAACTGATTTTATTCGTGTCAAAATATGACAGGTTTTATTGGGATTTCAACTTTCACAAGATTGTACCACTTTTCATTTTCTTCTGCTTTTTTATTAATGTTGTCTTCTGTTCTGTTTCGGATATATGTTTTTCCATTAATGATAAATATTAATGAAAAACAAAATAAGTTCTTTCTGAGTGTCAATTAAGTATTTAATTTTATATATGATGTTTTTTTTGTAAAAATAAATAATGTTAATGGTAAAAGAGGAAAGTAAAAATCACAAGATCTTTAACTTTTATATATATTAGCGTGTTGATAATCATTGTTGTGTCTGTCAACTCATTATTCTATCGTTTGTAATGTGTAGTCTATATAAATAAATGTCTAATGTAATTAATTGTGTTAGATATTATAATTTGCATTTGAATATATTTGATTGAATTAATTGTTCAAGGGATGCACATACAATTGTGTTACTATGAAAGGTCATAATAGGGAAATGCAAATTATTCATTGTTGGTGATTACAATTGAAAGTTAGTTTTGGGTTATAAAAATATAGTTAATATGAATGGCAATATAGGCAAATACAAATTATTCCATGTTGGTGGTTAAAACATGTTTTCCCTTTATATATTAGTATAGATATAGATTATATATATTATGGGGAGGGATCCACTTATTCCAAGGGTAAGTGGAAAAAACCTACTCCACATCATAATCACTCATTCTTGGGAAATCCAATGGTTTGAATTGATGAGTACATATAAACCATTGGATTTTTCAAGATTGGATGACTAAGATAAATCTTTTTCCACTTACTCTTGAAGTAAGTAGATCTCTCTCCATATATATATTATATGGGGAGGGATCCACTTACTCTAAGAGTAAGTGGAAAAACACTTACTTCACATCATGACCATTCATTCTTGGGAAATCCAATGGTTTGAATTGATGAGTACATCTAAGCCATTGAATTTTTCAAGATTGGATGGCTAAGATGAAGAGTAAGTGTTTTTTGGAGTAAGTGGATCACTCCCCATATTATATATATATAGGGGAAATGGGTTTTTTAGTTGGTGCAGGTTAGCATTGTGCACCAAAAGTTTTGGACAAAATTAACTATCCTATTTTAATTATAATAAAGTTAGCAATAAGGATAGTTTTATAATTTCCATTAACTCACTCATCCCTAACCTTCCCCCTCCCCCATTAACTCACTCATCCCAAAACACCAAAACCATTCACCACCACTAAACATCCCCACACCACCGCCACAACACGCCTCCACACTGCCGCAACACACCGCCACAACAAACTGCTGCATCGCCGCAACACACCGCCGCATCGCCGCAACACACCGCGCATCGCTGCAACACCACAGCTGGACATAACCTATATAATCTTGTCTAATATGTATGCAACTTTAGGTCAGTGGGATGAAGTGGCCAGAGTAAGGAAATTAATGAGGGACCGAGGGGTTAAGAAGGAACCTGGCTGCAGTTGGGTTGAGGTTGAAAACATGATCCACGTGTTTTTGGTTGATGATGCTGTACACCCTGAGGTGCAAGAAGTGTACATGTATCTGGAGCAACTGGTAATTGAAATGAGGAGATTAGGGTATGTTCCTGATACAAAGTTTGTGATGCAGATATGGAATCTGAACATAAAGAGCATGCCTTGTCCACCCATGCCATGTGTTGCGGCGATGTGGTGGTGTGCGGCGGCGGCGGTGTGCTGCGGCGGTGTGTTGCGGCAGTGCAGCGGTGTGTTGCGGCAGTGTATTGCGGCAGTGCGGCATTGTGTTGTGGCGATGGTGCGGTGGTGTGGGGAGGTTTAGTGGTGGTGCGGTGGTGTGGGGAGGTTTAATGGTGGTGAATGGTTTTGGTGTTTTGGGATGAGTGAGTTAATGGGGGAGGGGAAAGGTTAGGGATGAGTGAGTTAATGGAAATTATAAAACTATCCTTATTGCTAACTTTATTATAATTAAAATAGGAGGGTTAATTTTGTTCAAAACTTTTGGTGCACAATGCTAACCTACACCAACTAAAAAACTCATTTCCCTAGGTTAGCAAAACCCATATATATATAGGGGAGGGATCCACTTACTCCAAGAGTAAGTGAAAAAACACTTACTCTACATCATGACCATTCATTCTTGGGAAATCCAATTGTTTGAATTGGTGAGTACATCTAAGCCATTGAATTTTTCAAGATTGGATGGCTAAGATGAAGAGTAAGTGTTTTTTGGAGTAAGTGGATCTCTCCCCATATATATATATATATATATATATGTTATTTGATGAAAACATTTGAAAATTTGTTAGACTTTTTTTAATAGAAATTATTCTTTTAAATGAAATGATTATTTCTATTTGATCACAAAGGCAACCATCATATTAATAGATACTAGCAAATAACCTGTGCATTTGCATAGGGTAATATTTTTGCCGTAGGATTAAAAACACACATTACATGTGCATTCATATGGTTAAGAACATACATGTTATTCGTGCATTCAGATGGTTAAACACACATGTTACATGTACATTCATATTGTTAAGAACACATGTGATCAGTGCAATCACATGGTTAAAAACACACATGTTATCCATACATTCGCACGGCTAAGAACATACATGTTACCCGTATATTTTTGTACTTTTTTTATTGATTTTCATATTCTATAATCTATATATTTGGGTAACTAATAAATAAAATAAAAACTTATATTGCTAATTCTTAATATTCACGTACATATGGAGAACTTGTTTAATTTTATGATATTATTGTTATTATTTCTTAATGTAACTTGTTTATAATTTCTTTTATTTCTAGGATATTATTTTTTATTACTTGTGTAATTGGTTTATTATTTAGTATTTTTTTAAAGTATACAAAATGGGACATTGTAATTATTACTTAGTTTTTTTTTTAAATAAATATGGGTTTAACCATTTAGTATGAAAACTTCGAAAATAATATTTTAATATATAAAAATGGAATTTTAGTAATAAATGATAATTGAAATATGATAGTTGTAATTACTTAGTTCGATTCTTTAAAAAAATATTAGAGACCTAATTATTTAGGATTAAAACTGCTAAAATATTTTAAAGATAGTAATAGAAATGTGTGTAAAATATTAATAAATGAAAATGAGAATAATTTAATAAAAATTTTAGATTTTTTTTAAATAAAGCATACATACTAATTTGCAGGTAGTGATTACTATACATTATTTGCCAACTTGAAAAGCATCACCGATCTCACCAATAAGTACCACATTAAATGACAATATCTGTTTTTATTCTCTTAGACATGTTTATCAGTTTTATTTCTATCCTAATGATCGGCAATATTTATTCAAAGTAATTATTAATTATTAGTTTGCAACTGATCAGCAATTAAAGTAGTAATAAATGAAATTAAAATGTATGAACGTTAAAAAGTAATAGTAATAAATGATCAACAATCAGCGCTATTTAAATGCATGAACAATTGTAATAAATGAAATTAAAATAAGAATATTGTAATTAAATGTTTAGATTTTTTTTAAAAATAAAGTAGACATTACTTTTTTTTGGATTACAACCACTAAAATAATATATTAATTGATATCACACATTATTTACCACTATTTAGGCCTTAATTTTTCAAAATAAAGGTTGTCTCTAATGTGATATGCATTCACTTATATTAAGAATTACGATCAATTGTAATAATATAAGGAAATTATATCTGAAAACAAAATATCTTTTTTTTGTTACATTTATGTATAAAAATGGAGAAATTTGTTTAATTAGTTAACTAAATACTTCATGAGCATTTGACTACACATTTGCTATACATGAAACGTAAAAATGAAATGTTCAAATTTATAATTATTTTAGTACATGTAAATGTAAAAAGAAAAAGAAAAGTTAGAATTTATGACATATTATTATTTTTAATTATATCATACAAAAAATCTAAAAAATTGTCAAAGCTAACCAAAATGCCAAAGAAGAGAGAAGACCATTGAATCCATTGGTTCTACCATTCTCAATGAATCCAAATGACTGCGGTAACATAAACAACAAATATATTTTAAACAATAGATTTTTAAAATCATTGAATAAAAAAATAAAATAAAATCCAAAACCGTAAATAACTAACCATGATTCTTACCTTATTTCATAATAGAATATACTTCAGGTGTTTCTGAAACATGCAAAACTAAATTAAATTAGTGATTCTATGTATAAAAAAGTGTATAAATAAAATAAGATTAAGAGAGATAAAACTAAAGTGCAGAGGTGCTAGAAGGGAGAACCAAACTACAAATGAAAAGAGAAAATGTTAAGAACGAAATAAATATATCAATAATAAAAACAAACAAATGGAATATTGCAACTGAATGTATATATATATAATGAGATTGAGTACAAACCACATGTTTTGAAGGTTTGGTCATCCTTTAGGATGATACCCTTGCTTATCAAACGCTAACGGAGAGAACGGTTGGAAAAACAGATCTAAAAAATAATGAAATCACTAAGAACACTAATAAAAAATAAAGAAATCAATGAAAAAGTAAACCAAAAAAAATAGTTGGAAGAGAAAGATTGTTGAAGAGAAATGTTGTTTGAAGAGAAAGAGAAAAACATATATTTTGTGATGATGACAAAGTAAATCCTGTGAACAAATTGTAGCAGTATGAGAGAAATGAAGAGGTAGGAGATAGATAAAGGGGTCCATCTGTACTTGAGTACTATAATACGTATAACCCTTTTTCACATAACAAAACATAAGATCAAACATTAATTAACATTTAAATTGTTAAAATATAAAATGTAGAAAAAGTGAGGATGTAGTGTGGGAAAATACATAGTAGTAGTATAGAACACTTTAGGAGGGAAAATAATTGATGAGAAGATGACATGTGCCAAGAAGAACCTTATTTTCTTATATAGTATATAGATGTTATAAGGTTCTGCTTGTAATATATTTTTAGATCCTTGAGAATAATATTTGTTTCAAGTGTGAAAATGATTAGTTACTCTTAATTATACTAAAAAGAATATTAATACATGGAAGTAATATTTATATATTGTCAGTGTTAAATTTATACATTATTATTATATTATTCACCAGTTAATAATAATTAAATATGAATGATTAATGACTTAATTGATCTCTAAACTATATTGACTCCCATAGACATATATGTTTAAGCTACTCCAAATGTTTTAATGTGGGTATTCACGTCCAAAAACAAAGTAGCATGTTGATCTAAGAAAATTACAAGCTGATAATTTTTTTTTTATCTGAATATTAAAATTCAAATATTACTTTTATAAAGAATGGATTAGATCAAATTCCAAATTCATTTATTTAGTAGAATATAACCAATTCAAAATCTATATATCACATTTTATATATTTAATATATTATATAATTAGAGCTTTGCTTTTAGTTATGATCTTTTATACATTTATTCTTTTTTTAATGACATATATGTCATCCTTTTAATTTTTTATTGTTTAATCAAGACTATTTTTTTCTTCAAAGTATCAATCTTATACTTGAAATGTTTTATATAACTCAAATATGAGAATGAAACTTTTTCATACATCACTTTCCCAAATAATTTGCTTAAAAGTATTTTTTCAACTAAAAGTCACAATAGATGAAGTTCAACTCCATCCATTATTAAATGAGGAGTAGTTACATATTGTATATTTTAGAGAAAGACTCAACTTAAAGGAATCTTGTTTCTTTCTTTATTTCCAATAGCATAATCTAACCCAATAGGCAAGAGTCACACCTCTTAGGTTAAGGTGATGTCCTTAAATTGAGATCCTTCTAAAGAATATGTTTTTTCATACATATGAGTTCAAGGATAAGTATGAGGCCTAATACTAAAAGGACACAAGTCCATTCACTTGAACCAATGAACATTGATTTTTTCCCTTTATTCTTAGCTATTAAGTGTTTTGTCCCTTAAATAAGTAAACTGTTTCCCTTTAGAAAAAGATTCCAATTTTAAGTCCCCAAAATTATTAGTTAATTATGTATGTTAGTTGAAGGCTTCAAAATATTTTGAGGGTTCTAATTATTAGCAAACAAGGTTATTCCTCATATTTCAACATGGTCCATGAACACCAATTTTGTCATCGTGACAACATAAAAAGTCTCATAACCTATGAAACATCTGAAAATATTAATTGTTATAAGAAATGAGAGTAAAATTATGACCTTCAAAAAACTTTTTGAAGGATGGACCAACTTTTAAGACTCAAACAATCATACTAATTTATCAAAGAAATTATTAAATTATTTATTTGTTTGAACCTAATCAGATTAGCTGATCTTAACCCGTTTCAAGAATGACCTCACCAATAAGGCATCGATGTAGTGATATAAGACATCATTAGATCCCAAAATGACTAAAATGTCAAAAGTTTGATTTATGAGAGCGACACTTATTGGGAGAGACAAGCACACACTCCTAAAAAGGATCAGTTCTTTGTCTGAAAGGTGGGAGGAAAGACCTTCTACAAAAAAAGAAAAAATGACTTCAATAGTTTTACTCGTCAACAAATGTTAGTATTTGTTGTGGGTGAAACTCTCACCCTCAACCTCAACCTCCGCCACTTCACCCCTCCTCTTTAATCATCAAATCACCTTATAACTTCATTTTTTATTTCTTTTTAAATTTGTTGTGGGTGAGAATCGAACCCACAACTAAGGATGACAATGGGTCTGGATGGGTCCGGGTAGTACACTACCTGGACCTGCCCATTCTTTCATTTTGGGACCCAGACCTGCCCCAAACCCAGGCAGATACCCGTCGGGTCTGCTACCCGCGGGTCCATGGGTATCAAGCGGATCTTTAGGGGTATCCAAAAATTCACGTAATATTTAAAAAATTGCAAAAAAGTTATAAATTGTAAAAAAAATTATAATTTGACACGTGAGAATAAAAAAAGAAGCAAATGATAAAAAAAAATTATAAAATATAATTAAAACATAAATCACAACTCTAAATTGTACTTAAATACAATTTTTTTACTAAAAGCATAATTTAAAATAAGACAATAACACATCAAATGTCCAAGATCCCTCCATCAACAACACATGGAACAATTGATTCCTGCAAAATAAAAACATACAATTTAAAGATATAGCAATTAACTTTATAGATAAGAACATCAATAAATTTACTAACATCACAATCATCGATATCTTCTAGTATAGTATTTTTAATAAAATTGAAGTCCTCTCTTGATTTGGAAGATCCTAAAAACAAAAGAATATGTGTATCAAAATATAGTTTTATAATTTATGGATAATTAAATTAATAAATTACATTACCTTTGACATCAGTCCATAGTCAATCTTGAAGGCATCGACCACTAGTACTGACTGAATGCAGACTCCGAAGCAACAATAGAGATAGGAATTGCAAGCAAGTCCTTAGCAATCATTTGCAAGGTAGGATATTTTGCCCAATTTTCCTTCCACCAATTTAAGATGTCAAATTCACATTATGTTCTAGGCAATAGTGATTCCTCTAAGTAGCGGTCTAACTTTGACTTGCAATTTGATGAATTGTAATTTTTAATAACATATTTATCAAAATCCGCATCATCATCTATTATAGAGTTAGGGTTATCAATTAGAAAAATAAGGAAATTATGATTTAGGGAGGAAGAGTAGGCGTTAAGGTTAGAAATTAGAAAATTAGGAAATTAGGAAATTGAGTTATATATATATATATATATATATATATATACGAGGAGAATAAAGAAAATAAGGGAATTATGATTTAGGGAGGAAAAATAGCTTTTAGAGTTAGAAATTATAAAATAAGGAAAGTTGGTTATGTATATATATATATATATAAGAACGGGTCTGGGTACCACATTACTCAGACCCGCCCCATTCAACAGCGGGTCTGCAAAATACCTACATGTCCAAAATAAAGACTCATACCTTACCCGTTGCAGGTATTTTTTTCGGTACCCACGAATCTGGGTACCCATTGCCATCTTTACCCACAACCTCCTCACTCCTTTCCTTAAACATTTCATCTTAACCATCAAATTACCTTATAACTCTTGAACGACTTCAACATTTTAGCATATATATAATAGATTATCTATGGTCTTGGAATCTTGTTTTAGAGGGGAGAGAAGAGAAATTGTGACTCTAAAAAGAGTCTCCATTGTTTGGGAGTTGGAAAAAAATGGAAAGACTATGAAGGTTTTTTGGAGCCATCTAAAACCTTTTACATGCTCATTTTCATAGTTCCCACAATTTGAGGTTTATATAGAGACAAAAATGTAAAAATACCTAAATGCTTTTAGTAAATTTTTATAATTATTTATTTATACATTTCTCATTGCTAATTAGATTTTAAAGGAAGTCCATTATAATGACTTTAGTTTCGTGCCATCTAATTTCGAGTTGGGATCCTCTCCGTTAATAGAGAGAAATACTGATTTACTATTAATTTTAAGGATAAAAATATTATTACAAGTTAAATAAAATGATATAATAGTCATTTTTTTTTGTCTTATTTTGCATAATACTTTCTTTAGAGTACTCGAGAGGAATCTAACTCTCTAATTTCATACTCCCAAACAAAAGATGTTTTGTCTTCCTTTCTTATTCCCTTCCTCTCTCATTCTTGCCCCCTTGATTCCTCTCATTCTATTTCCCTCATAACTCCCAACTATATTTTTTTAACGAGATTAGGATAGAGAAAATCACACAAACAAATTATCTTAATTTACTTCCCAGCTAGAAAGTCAGGTAGAGTCTCTAGTATCGCCGTTGAGTTTTTTTCTACTATACACAAATAGATTACACCTTCATTTTTCTTTGAACTCCTTGACTTTTTTTATTCTTTTCCTTAGCCTCACTAGGCATTGCATCCAATATTCTTAATACTATCCTTAGGAATCTTTACAATAAGTATTATTTATCTTAACATCTACACGCTCTTACAACTTGAATATTATATTTATAGACTTCAGGTGATGACTATTGCTTGAATTAATGTATTGCTTCATCATTGGTGTCACGTTTTGTCCTTGTTGTGACCCAATTTTCCATTGAATAACAATTCTGCCATCCTAGAAGATTTTAATTCGCCATGCAGTTAAAATCTAGAAAAATCTATTTAAAGTTCAAATTGGATAATATAATCTTTGAATAAGAGTTTTGAGCTCTAGAGTCGATTACATATTATGGAATTTACTATTACTCATTCGTCTATAATAAAATTGTAACCTCACTAAGTGTGTGAACTTTCAAATCCTTAACTTCTTTGGCTAAAAGTTTAATAATTAGAACAAAATATTTTATTTTTATTTTTGTATTTGTGTTTGAAAAGAGCTCATATTTTTTTTTGGGTACTACCAAGGGTGTTCACTCATCATTTGGATAAGAAGCTAATATCTTTTGGGTGCATAGTTGTCCCTTCCAACAAATGCCGCTCTCAGGAATCGAATCCTTGAGATTTAGATCATCATGACGATCTAGCATGACCTTATACCACTAGACCAATGCCTTGACAAGAACTTATATATATCTCTAAATACAGTAGGGAAATCAAGACCAAGTAGCTATGTGTTTAAAAATGTTAATAGTGACATTTAATTTATATTTTTATTATACCTATTTTTAATAGTGACATTTATAGCATTGTATTAGAGGATTAGACAACTAATACAATGCACAAAGAGTAGCTCAAACTACAACTAATTCTACAATCACAGCAGGTTGTGACTTAGTACATAAGACACTACTTGATGAAATGGAACCTTTGAGCTTAGAGAAGGCTTTTAATATAATGGTTTTTCTGTTAATAAATGTGGTAAGGTTACAAGTCATGAAACATATATATCCTCTTAGACTCACATGTGTGTCACTTTTCACTATTTGTTTTTAATAAATTTTTAGGTGTCCTTCTTGTTGTTATGTATTCTCTAAATTCTGTTCTATCCCTTGTTGCATGTGTTCTTTGTTGTTGTTCTCAAACATTATCTTATGCTCCTAAATCATGTCATAAACGCAGTGTGGTTCCTGCATTCATGTCTTCTGTTGAGGGGCTTTGAATAACAGTAGTATTAGTTGTTGAAGTTGTTTCACTTTGGTTGTAAATTGAAGTTGTTTATTTGTTGCCATGATTTTTGTTAGGTCAATTGAACTAAAAATAGGATAGTAGATCTTACAAAATGTATTATGAATATCAATATAAATGTTGTAAATGGCTACTATGATATTTATCAATTTTTGGATTTTATTCCATAATATAATATGTATCATATCTTCATTCTTATCCGTGAACTATGGTAGTCATGGATCACAAAAAAGAACTAGTTGCATGAGCTTGGTAGATGCATAATTTACTTATGAATATATGTTTGAAAATTGAAATCCCCTAATTAAAAAGACATACAAATAACATTTGAAAAAGAAAAAAGATAGCCTACAAGTTACATCTACCCCTACAAACCATCTTATACTAACCAAAACAAAGTCTTTATATTTGTATGAACATTCATATAACATAGAAGTTAAAATTCACCCCTACGATCATAACATTATAATGTCAAGGAGAGTTGAGTGTCTTGTTGACCTTGATGAGTGTCTTGTTGACCTTGATGAGTGTCTTGTTGATTCATGCTTTGACGATTGTCTTGCCAAACTACACCAGATAATTATGCCTATAAATAAAAATATTCTTTATATCAATATTAAGAAAATAATGCATATAGACTCCGAATAAATGAAAAAAAAACGAGTAGAATCATATTACCTGCAATAGTTTTGTCACGCTTATATTACTATTTGACTCCTTATAAGTATTATTATGTGCAATATAGGTGGGTAACTGTCACAAATTTTATTTATAAAGTTATCATCATTTATAGATTAAAACAAACATTGAATCTAGAAGACAAGTTCAAAATATAAAAAAAAAAGAGATTCATTGACTCCAAGAGTAAGTTTCTTAAATTTACTCCACATCTTAGCCATTAATTCTAGGGAAATCCAATGATTTGAATTAGTTGGTAGATCTAAACCATTGGATGTCCCTAGAATTGATGGCAAAAATGTGGTTAAAAAGCTTACTCTCTTACAATCTCAACATTAAATGACAAAGACACACTTCTTTGAGTTGCTTTAAAATTTGCCTTTAACTGCTGATATCGACGATCATCAACCAACCTCTCAAAGTGGTGAAAAAGGTATTACAATATATGATAGTATTTTAAAATATCTTAAAAGAATATATCATATTATGATCATATCTTAGATTTGTTTAGAGTATCTTAGAATATTTCTTAGGAAACAAATTATTTTATTATGTTTTGTTATTTATTTAATTAGGAGTATGATATTAGTATAAATATGAGTTAGTTGTAAGCCTTTTAAGTGAATCAAAAAACACAATATCATCGTTCCTACTACAATACAATTTACTATTTTGAGCATTTTATTTTTTCCTTCTATACCTCAACCCCATAATTTCAACATGGTATCAGAGCCATGATATCCTCCTTGAGGAAAGTTTAGGCTTGTGATCACAAGTTGGATTCATATGATGTATATGCTCCAACTTCAGGGGAATTGTTTTATATAGAATTTTTTTTGAAGTGATTCACAGAACAATGCTGTTGCGCTACGAAGAAAGTTGAAATTTGCACCAAAAGCTCAACCGCTTAGGAAGCCAAAGCCATAAGTTAAAACTGAAGTGGTTGATAATGATGATTAAGTCCAAGCTAGATATTTGTTGCACCTTTTCAATGAGAACTCGATGAAGGCAAAGCCCAAGGTTGAGAAAAACAGTGTCAACTTCACAAATTGCTTTTGGTGACGGGGTGAAGCAATTTCCTTCACATCATATGGTTTTCCCAAGGGTGGAAGTTATATCAATGGAAGTCAGATTTCAACATCTAATGTTTTGAGAGAGAAAGAGTACAAAGAACATTGGGACTATTATAGTTATTATCCTACAACTCTTCCCCATTGCCAATTCTGGAAGCTTGACCGAAAATAACACTGATTTATCCTTGCCTACATCTCTTATAAGTTCAAAAGATCATTATCTTGACCACAAGTATAATCTCACATTCAATTCTCCCATTAGGATAGAACAAAACTTGCACTCTGTTTCTTATCCAAACACCATTTCTTATTCTAGTCCACCTAACAATGATAATTCCCATTCTTATACCTCCAATGCTCATGATGTGAATGTCAGAAGATTATCACTGCTCTCTACGGATAGATAATTTTTGTTCTCATACCACCAATGCTCAATTTTATCCTATGAAAGACTTTCTCCTAGACAAAGGCATTAAACATTAATAACCTCATGTTATTTCCTACAATTCTTTGATCTCTTCTACTCCAAGAAATGCTTGTTGTCTAAGTCCTTAAACATGTTTGATGAAATGCTTCAAAGAGGTATACACCCTGTTGTTTGGAGTTATAATATATTGATGAATTGTTTGTTCAAGCATGGAAAACTAGATGAAGCGAATCATATTTTTATGGATATAGTGCTTGGGGAATTTCATCCTAGTCCGGCTACGTATAACGTCATGATTAACGGGTTGTGCAAGAATGGGTATTTAAATTGCCTTCGGTTATTGAAATTGCCTTCGAGTATTGAAATTGCCTTCGGGTATTATATTGCCTTCGGGTATTGAAATTGCCTTCGGATATTGAAATTGCCTTCGAGTATTGAAATTGCCTTCGGGTATTGAAATTGCATTCAGGTATTGAATTGCCTTCGAGTATTGAATTGTCTTCAGGTATTGAATTGCCTTCGGGTATTAAAATTGCCTTCGGGTATTGTGTAACACCCTAAATTTGAGTCTTTAAAATTATAGTATCAGTCCTGGAAGTCTCGCTTGAGCGAGAGATTCTCGCCTGAGCAAGAAAGGATCACCTGAGAGGGTGAAATCCTGGGATATACTGGAGGATTCTCGCCTGGGCGAGAAATAGTATTTTGGGGCTGTTGACACTGTGAGATTCTCGCTTGAGTGAGAATCCATCGCTTGAGCGAGAGCGTCAGATCTGAAATTTTAAAAAGGCGGGATTTTCTCGCCTGAGCGAGAATGAGCTCGCTTGAGCGAGAACCCGACGACTGCTCTTTAAAATAGAAACCTCAAACACATTTTAGGGTTAGAACTTTGAAGAGAAGAGAGAGAGGAGAGCTTTTCAGGAGCAAAGAGCCTTAGGACTCATCTTAGAGCTTGAGAAGAGGTAAACCTCTTGTTCCTAACTCTTCTTTTTCCTCTCTAACTTGTTTTAGGTATGTTGGATCTATTTTCAAAATATGAGAAACCATGGAAACTCATCCTTTAGAGTTATGGTTCGTTTTATGTTGTTTTTCTCTTGTAAACTCTTGGTTTAGAGTTGATATTTGATGAATGGAAAGGTTTTGTGGGTTGTACATGAAAACCCCAAAAAAACCCCAAAATGAGAATATGAGTAAAAAGAGAAATAGATGAAATGTTAGATGTGAATGATGAGTTTGTGATTTAATGTTGACATATGAGATAAACATATGTGTTTAGATGTTTGGAAATTTGTATTGAAGTAGTTTTGGGGATCTTGAAAATATGTGAATTTCTTGTATGTTAGGATGATGAAATATGAGTCATTATGTATTATTTTGAATAAATAACTGACATTGTTGTTATTGGTGGGGATGAGGAAAGATCCTAAGGTTGGAGGAGATCGTGGAGGAAATTGGTAAAGTTACTCACAAAGCGAACCCCAATACTCACCGAGGTAAGGATAAGTCTTTAATGTTGCATTTCAAATAGAAAATGTGTATTTTCTCGTTATGCAAAGACTAAGTTGTAAATTACGCATTTAGTATAAACATATATGGGTGTGTTTATATTAAAGAAGGCGTAGATTTACGGAAAAGGAAAATGTGGGTATTTTCTGGTTATGAAATGATTGAGTTGTGAATTACGCATTTAGTATGAACATATATGAGTGTGTTTAAACTAAAGTAGGCGTAGATTTACGGAAGATGGAAAAGGTGTGTGTTTTCTGGCCATGCAACAATTATATTGTAAATCACGTATTTAGTATAAACATATATGGGTGTGTTTATATTAAAGATGGCGTGGATTTACGGGAAATGATTGATGGTGAATTCGATGAAAAGAAAATATATTTTTAGCCGACCATGAATGGTTAGCGACTCTGGCTTGAGTATATAAGCAAAACTCTGGCTTGAGTATATAAGCAAAACTCTGGCTTGAGTATATAAGCAAAACTCTGGCTTGAGTATATAAGCAAAACTCTGGCTTGAGTATATAAGCAAAACTCTGGCTTGAGTATATAAGCAAAAATCTGGCTTGAGTATATAAGCGCGATTTGTTTTAAGAAAAATGAGAATCTGCTTTTAGCTAACCCTAAGGGGTGTAGCGACTTTGGCTCAAGTTATGCAGCAGGAAAAAATGAATTTCGAAAATGGTTTACTAACCCTTTTTCTAATGTGGATTATCTTATAATGACGTTTATTGAATTAACGACTTACTCCTTTATGTGTTTGTGTTTCATCATTGATAATCCCTTTACAGATAAACAGGTAACCTGAGGTGGTCTTATTTTTGGAAGCTTAGGAGCTTTATATTTTTGGATTTCAATTATTAGCAATATTTTGTACATGAGTGCTGATTGAATTACTTGGAATATTTTGTAAGTATGGATATATGACTTATACGAATGATTGTAATTCTGCATATACGTAGTTATGGGTATTTTGGAAACTCATAGCTAGTTGTATGCAGTAGACATTAGGGTTTAATTGAATGAATTATGTTTTTCCGCAATATAAATCGTATAGTAATATCTTATGTTAAAAATTGTTTAAGGAGTGATAATTGAGAAACCAAAGTAGTATGATGACGGTATGCATGAAAGGATTAAAATAAAAGAAAAATTTTCAAGGGTAGAATTTGGGTCCTTACATATTGAGTTGCCTTCAAGTATTGAATTGTCTTCAGTGTGATGATCGTCGAGCCATATATATTGAAGTTTCCCTAAGATGCCAGAATTTAAGGCTTGTGTATGATTGTCCAACAGAGGGTTGTCAAGGGGTGGGTAATTCCACTCAGACGTGTAGGGCATGCACTCTTTGCATACCTAGGTGCAGTCAGTGTGGCTGTTGCGTCAATGATAGTGAATATGAGGAGACATTTTGTCTGGAAATACTTTGCTCTATACAGCTAGTAAAATGTTCTGAAATGAGGGAGAAAAAGTTTGGCCGAACCAAATCTGTTGTTCTCCTAAAAGAAATTTAAGACTTGTGTCTTGTGGAGTATCTTTTGGAGATCCTTACGAGGATTAAGTCTTACGAACTTTGAAAACTGTTGAAGTTGGTTTACTTCTATCCATGGTGTTTAAGCTTTGAGATAGCTTTTGCCATGGATGATTAAGTGTTGTTGTCTTCATATTCTTCAATTCTTTTTCTGAGAGCTTGAAAAGCTCATCATTGATCATTGACCAATTCATTTCAGATTTCATCAACAATTGCAACCATTTGAAGTTATGTTTGGGGAAGTTCAAGTAATTATTATGCTTACTTTCATTTTTAAATAGACTATTTGTAACAAGCTTAAAGCTTAGTAAGCTTTAGCTTGAGGGGGAGTATTACAATATATGATAGTATCTTAGAATATCTTAAGAGAATATATCATATTATGATCATATCTTAGATTTGTTTAGAGTATATTAGAAGATCTCTTAGGATACAAATTATTTTATTATGATTTGTTTGTTATTTAATTAGGGGTATGATATTAGTATAAACATGAGTTAGTTGTAAGCATTTTAAGTGAATCAAATAAACACAATATTATCATTCCTACTTCTATACAATTTATTATTTTGAGCATTTTATCTTCTCCTTCTATACCTCAACCCTATAATTTCAACAAAAATCTTAACATATCATGCTTATAACTCACATATTTCTTTATTACGTTGTTCATGCTCTTATTACATTGTTCATGCTCTCATTACGTTGTGTGGTCATCATATCAACACAAAATTTTTTCGACCATAAACTGAAGCCCATTTCCCTTTCAAAGCAAATGATTTATTCATCCATATATTACCACGAAGACCATAGTTGTCTAGCAAATCATCCCAAACTTTAATAAACTCGCCTTCTTCTTCATACTCATATATGCATTTGCTGAAGTTCTTGTTGAAGTATTGAAACTCTCCAAATACAACACTAAGATTCTTCGAAGCATTCTGGTATAAGTGCCAAATACAAAGGCGGTGGAATGTCTTTGGTCATGTCAAGATTAGAGCCTTCGCCATTGCTGCATCTCGGTCACTAAGTATAGTTTCTGGCTTTATTCCTGACATTGGTGTAGCTAAAGTTTTGAACAACCAAACAAATGTTTATGCAGTTTCATCATATAACAATGTTGCACCAAAGATAGTGATAAGTTTATGATGACCCACTCCAATAAACACGACAAATAGACAACCTTCTTTATTTTTCTATATGTGGTATCAAAATAAACAACATCACCAAAATATTAATAATCAACCATCATTTTTGCATCACTCCAAAATATATTGGTTATTAAATCATCCTTATCAACTTGTTTGGCGTAGAAAAAATTAGGATCTTCTACTTTCATTTGTTATAAATACTCAAGCAAACCACCTATATCTCATAATCTCATTTGAATTGTTCGCTTAGAGCGTAAATAATTTTTATAGTCATCATGAATTAATCTCAAGTTTTCACGTCCTCCAACTCTTCTTGCCATTAATTCACAACTTTCTTTTGGAGCAATACCATAACTTTCAACTAAGTCAATCTCAGATACTAGAGAGAGTGGTATTTTCCTATGAGATATATGAAGATGAGTCTTGCTAGGGCTAGAATTCTCATGCTTATGTTAAGCAATAAATTGAACAATACGAAACTTTCTTGTTGAACGACAATCTACTTTCATTCTTGCCAAACATTCAAACCTTGATTGAGCACGAGGATTATTCACACTAGTGCTTCGTTTATCCTTCTCACGATAACCTTCACATGAACAACAAAATACTCTATCGATTATGTGACCATCGACATTGTTGTGTGCTTTACTTTTCCTCAAGCTAAAACCAACTCTATAAGCATAAGAGTTATAAAAATCATAAGCCGCATCTTCAATATCAAATTCCAACCCAAGTTGTGGTATAATTTCATTTGGAAGTCTATTGTGTATCTCAATAATTTTATTTTTCACTAATTCATCACTACTACCATTCGTAATTGGTTGATGATTTTGTGTCATAGCCTCTCTATTCGACATCACCTTCAATTTAAATAAAACTCAATTTAACAAAAATTATCTTCAATCCACATCAGATGTTACATGTCTTTCTTTTTTATTTTTATAAATAAGACTTGCTTAAAAAAATAAAGCCAAGTTTAAATAGATGCTTAGTTTATGAATTGAAAAAAAAAACATTCAAATTATTTTGCTTACTCCAACCATTTCATTTTTCAATCTGTCTCCCATGCTCACTCAAAAAAAACATACTTAGTTTATATCGAACAAGGATTTTCTATACGAAGGATTTTCCTAAGCTTCAAAATGTGAAAAGTGGTGTAAAAATTGAAGATTCAAAACGTAAGTTATGAATAAAAAGAATGATTCAGGTCAAACAACATACATGTTTACCTCCATGTGTCATTAAATTGAAAAAAATGAAACACAAATGTGAACGAGTATTACATTAAAACTAAAATAAAAGAAAGAAAATATTACTTATATTTGTCATGTGGAGATAATGAAGAGAGAAGCAAAACGAACACGGTCCAAAAGGAGAAGAAGTTTGTTTTTCCTTATATCTTATTTGAAACTGTTATTGTGATGAAGAGAAGAGAAATAGAACTTGGCGAGAGAAAGAAATGCAAGAGGAAAAAGTAGAAATGTTCACATTGTCTCTGTTAGAAATGATTGGCTTTGTGAAGAGGAAAGGTCTTGCGAGAGAAAGAGATGAACATTATGGGAAAGGAAATGAAAAGTCACATGAAATAAAATGAGGAATATTTTTTTGAGTGGAAAGTGATGTGAAGAAAATCTTGCTCCTGACTTTGGCACGATTTTGATGAAGACACCAATATCACAAAAAGAAGAAAGAAATAAGACCTACGAAGATTATCGAAGATAAAGCTTCAAGATTTAGAGTCTAAGTCTTTAGATACTTCTATCCTTACAACTCATTTATTTACTTAGATAAAAATGCTCAAAATTGTTTTCAAGAAAATCAGAATAATCTAAGTGTGAATAAAAATAATTTTCAAAACAAACATGTAACGGGTTACCATACTTGAGTAACAAGTTACATGAGTGATAAAAGAGTTTTCAAACCTCTAACAACTATGAGTAATCCATTACAGAATTTGGAGTAATAGATTACCATTTTTAGAAAACAGTGTAATCGATTACTCTAAGGCAAATTCACAAAGTTGTTAAACAATGTTGTTGAGTAATCGATTACTCAAATCCAGTAATCGATTACACTGTGTGAATTTTCAAAAAGTTGTTAACAGGATTGTTGGGTAATCGATTACCCATTTGCAGTAATCGATTACTGAGAGCTGTTGCATCAGTTTTCAGATTTCAAGTGAAGATGTTTCACTCCAAACTGATTGCTTTTCATTCCAAATGAAACCTACTCATATCTAAGGGTATTATGGTTGATTGGAAGCCTATATAAATGCATTGAAACACTCTCACAACAACACAACAACTTTCATAATAAAATCACACAAAGCTCTTACACTTTTCTGAATTTTCTGCACTTTTCAAAGCAACATATTCTCAAACTTTCTAAGTATTTCTGAGTTGCTTCAAAGTGCTTTCCAAACATTTTCAAAGTTAAAAGAACATTATTATCTCAAGTATAAAGAGTTGTTATTGGATTGCAAGTTCTAGAAATTGTCATATACACTTGTAAGGCAATCCAAGCCAAATTGTACATTCTTCACTTTTGCAAAGTTTACTTTCTTTCACAAGGGTGTGAAGAGAAAGGGTGAGTGACTTGGTATAGTGTTTACCAATGGTGTTACTTAGAATAGGTTTTCCAAGGGGATTAGATATAAGTGAGTGTGTAAGGTACAAGGAGATCTCAGGGTGAGATATTTGTAATTGCAACTCATTATATTTAATAAATGAATCTCTTGTGCGTCAAGAGTAATGGACGTAGCCTTCAGTGGACAATAAGGTGAACCAGTATAAAACACATGTGTACTCTCTTTCACTTCTCTTTGTTATTTCTCTATCTTTCATAGTCAATATTTTTCTGCATAATATTTCCGCTGCACATTAACTTTGATATTGCTTAAAAATTGGTTATACTTATTGCAACAACTAATTCACCTTCTCTTAGTTGCAATCTCAATCTTACAAGTGATGTGAATTTTCTAAATGAAATGACGATATCTAATTGGTCGGGACATGATTTTGGATACCATCATAGGACAGGTGATCCCCATCACATTTTCATATCCTTTTCAAAATGAATTAATATAGTCACTTTCTTTAATTTTGTAGTGAATTTTTTTAGCTCAGAAAATTCAAACTTTAAAAGATATGTTATTGACTTTACAATGGTGAGAAATCATCTCAAATTAATTTCTCCTCCCAATTTTCTTTATCTTTTAAAATAAAAAATATTTTAAGTATTTTAATGTTAAATAATGACAATATATCATTTTAAATTAATTTTCCCTCTTAATTTTGATTTTTTAAATAAAAATAAAATAAAATCACTTCAATAACTTAAAAGGGCATTAGTATACTAATTAATGGGGAAGCTCATTAATGTTGAAAAACATGTTCCAATTATTCAAATTCAACTAATTCATTGTGAACTCATTAATGTGGATTCTCTCTCAAGGAACATAGATAAAAGACAAGAGATAAATTTGTGTTGCTTATCTCCTTCTTTCTAATGTGAGATTGACGTCCCAAGATTCTTTTCATTATCTATTTTAACTTGTTTATTTATTTTCGTCTCTTTAATAATAATATATTTTATTATTATATAATTCGATATTTATTAATATAATAATTTTTGTTTTTAATAAATAATAATAAATATTTTATTTTCATATAAATAAATAGTTACTATCGCGCCCGGATTTTCAGCCACGCGACCTCTTGAGGAGTCGCCACCACGTTTTTTGCGGTTAAAACATGGAAAACTCGAATTATGCCCAAATTGGATAAAATTGGCCTTTATGTTAGAGTTATGAATTCGGGAGTCGATTACGGATTGGGGAAGGTATTAGCACCCCGTCCGCCCGTTATTAAACAGTACCCTAACTAATTGCATGCTTTTAATTTACCCTTACTTTATTAAAATCAAATTGTTTAAAAAAATATGTTTATTTTTTATTTTTGTGTCTGACAAGAGTTTATCTTCCTCCTACGTATCCATTGGTGCAATAGGGAAATGAAGACTACGTAGTTCTTTAAGAAAATCGTTTGTTGGTTTGATTAAAAATTGGTTTGATCGAGAGTTACTAAAAATTAGTTTAAGTTTAAACGAAATGGGATTAATAGACGACGAGTCAACATTGACTGCTTACCCTCTTCTCACTTCGATAAATAGCATAAGCAGTATAAGTGACCGCGACCGATTCTCGACTCGAAGTGAGAAGAAAGATGCAATACGAGTTGTAACCTCGCTATTGAATCCCAAAAACATTTTTATTTTAAAATAACTTAAATATTTTTGGAGAGAAGATTAATAAGTGAAGGGGTTGCATTAATTATTAATTATTTTCTTATTTCGACCGGTTCTCGACTCAAAGTAAGAATTAAAATACCACACTAGTAATAAATTTACTATTAAAATAAAAAAAAGGTATGATTTATTTGGGTATTCACTATTGAGTGAAAGAAGAGTTTTATTTATAAATGGATAAATACATTATTGTACATATATGGTAGTCCCTTTAAATAGAGTTATTGAAACATAATTTTAAATAAGTAAATGCTGAAAATAATACAACAACAAGGTCCAAAGCCCATTCTACAAATCTGAAAACGAGAGAAGGAGATTAGGTTTTAATTGGAATTAGGGGTTCTAAAGAAAGGGAGAAGATGAAGGGGAGGGATCCCTCCACTTACTCCACGTCATGACCATTCATTCTTGGAAATCCAATTGTTTGAATTGGTGAGGACAAAATTGGATGGCTAAGATGAAGAGTAAGTGTTTTTTGGAGTAAGTAGATCCCTCCCCGAAAATGAATGCCTTAGCTGCACCTCCTCCATGAACCGCTGTTGGGGGGAAACGACATTGTGAAGACGTCGGAGCCGCCGCATGAGCCTGCTCGTGGCAGACCCCGGAACCCGTTACGGAGATGAGCGGCGGCAGTACCCCTGAGTTCAAAACCCATGGATTCACATCTGCGTGTTTAAAGGTCCTAACATGGTTCTTTATTCTGTTATTTGGCTTTGGAATTTTTATTTTTGATTTGCTTTTTTAGTAAAGGTAATCCTAACTAAAGCCTTTGATGTCTTGCTTGTTACTTTAGATATTTTGTTGGTTGTGTTAATGTTTTTATTGGGACTTATGTAGAAAACGCAAGAACAAGAAAGAAAAGAAAAATGATACAATTTCAAAGTGGATGAGAATGAAGAATGTGGCAATCCTTCATGCATGGATGTTCATAACAAGAGTATTTAGTGCCAGTACTATGTCCCAAAAGGGATCTCCCTGTATCATGTATTATGGTTTACATAAAAATAAGATGATGCTTATGATTGTTCTTGATTATATGAATAAATAGTGAAGGAAAAGGAGTTATTTTATTTTGCTTTGAGAGATTCTAAGTAAAAAAAAAGTCATATTGATATTGTTTGGTTTCATATAATTATACATATTTATGCTTCATATAAAGAAGGTAAGACACACAAAATACTTCCATTCATACTTTTGTTATCAACATAGTATCCATAAATCAATGATGATATCAAGCTATTTGAGTATAATAGACTTATAAACATTGACCTTTTAAGCTTCTTACTATTGTTCCTCTCAGCACTCCTTTATGATGCTTTCTCCAAAACTGAAAAGAAAGAAACTGTGCTTCTTTCTTTTTATTCAATGTATCCTTTTGTTCTTGTGTGTTCACTGTTCTGTGTTCAATGTATTTTCTTCGTGTGTCTTTTTTTGTGTGTTCAGAGTCCCCTCTATTTAATAAATGCAGCACTACCACTCTTCCTAGAAAATTTGTTTTTTCACTATTTTTATTATTTTCGAAATAAATAAAAGTATATATATTTTAGATACATTAAAATGGAAAATAAAACTGGTTTGGACCCATTTTTATGGGTCGGGTAAAAAATGGTATTCACAGCTACTCATTAATAAAGCTTGTTTTTTTATAAATAATTCTAAGTATTCTCTTCCATTAAAATATTTAGCACAAAGTTAAAAAAAAATATTATTTTCCTCAATTAATTCAAAAATATTATATGGATTCATGAAATGATAAAAACTAAAATCATATTTGTTACTCTTTAAGTTAAGATACTGTATGGGACATAGGACTTGAAATTGGCAAGTAAATAATGAGAAGTTTTTAACCATTTATTTAAATCTTATAATAAAAACACTTTAAATATTAAAAAACTAAATAGAATATTAATTATGCCTTCACACTCCTTATATTGAGACGCAAAATAAATATCACTCAACCAATAAACACTTTTCTAATTAAGAATTATGTAGTCTTGATTTCCTATTATTTATGGAGATACGTAGAAGAATATATAATCTTGCGAGACACAAAAATAAAAAAATAATTTTTTCCTTAATAAATAAATGAATAAAATAATCAAACAACCATTAGTATAAAATAGTTCATGTGATTAGTGAGGGTATCGTCTAGTACGGTGGATAAGGTGCTAATATATTTTATATATGACCCATATAATCAACTCGAGAACCCATATTTCTAAATTGATGACCAATGCATTCCAACAATGAGCAAAAATAGGGTTTTCTTTATTTTGAACGTAAAAAGATACAACTCCAACATGTCATATATATTATTTTCAACCGAAAATAAGGTCATGACAACTTGCGACTCTATTGAAACATTTTTTAAGAGAGTCAGACCCATGTGAACCTAATATCCTTTCATCTTGTTTGATTTTTTAATTAATATAATTGTATCTATTCCTTCCTATATATTTACTTGTTATTATTAAAAATACAGATTGCACGCCTCCAACACATAACACAATACAATTGCATTGTGCACACACTTGTCCTATACCCGACATAGATATATTTTAGGATAGGAGGGACATATGCTTTGGTAGTGTTGTGAGCAATTATTATAAATTAGACACTTGGGATAAAGACTCCTTGTTTCTAACCTATGATATATAGGTTTCCTTTCTTCATGGTTGAATTTAGTCTGGGGACCTCATACTCACGTGACTTTTAGATGTTACCCCATTTTAGACACAAGAACCATATATTCATTTGTATCCCTAAAGAAAACCTCATCATAAATGGGGACTCTTGTCCCTTAAATAAATTAATTAGTGTCATCTCAACCTAATGGTATAGGATATCATTCCATATTGGTATCTCTACACCATAGATGCATCTAAACCTGGATCCTTTGTCCTAAGTATCCTTCATCACAAGAAATAATAAGTGATTCTCACATCTCTTTTTTTATTCACATGCATAGACTTTTTCAAACTCCTCTCTGTCTGAAGCAGCATATATGGATTAGGCATTGTTTTGTCATGTGCTCTTCTGATCAAAGTTCATGTTTGCTTTGGGCACTTTAAATCCCCTCTCATGTTTTTGAATTTAAGGACCATTTTCACTAATGTGTCATAAATCAGATTTGAGGTCTTAACATGAAGAAGATGAACAATGCGTGTGTTTCTTTTCTTTACATCCTTCCAAAACCAGTTGCATTGCCACGAGTTTTCACCCTTAACTTTCTGTCACTTGATTTATTTAATATTGTTTCGCATTCGTTAAATGAAGAATATTTACTAGTTCGATCTTTACAAAGATTGCTTCAGTTGTAAATTAATGTTTCATTGATGTTATTTATAATTACATACAAAAAATTGGAATTCATTCATAAAACCAATTATTCGAATAACACCCTAACAGAGACCAATATCAGTTACACCAGATATATAAATCAACAACATGCATTTTCGGGATATAATAACACTTCCGGACGTTGTCTATGTCAGCACAGTTTTATATGATATGCTTTAACAGCACTTATGCAGATACTGTTGTATGTCAACTTTTAACAGCGCCACATCCAACAAGCGTCGTTATATATGTACATGACTTTTAACAGCGTCTCTTTACAATGAGAACTATTAATATATCATATTTAACGACACTCATATTAAATAATTAAGTCATACAATACTAAGTCATGTACATATGGCCATGTATGTAGATTAACAAGCATACAATACAAAGTCAAAACAATATATAAAAGCTCTTATCATAATTGTCCATAGAAAACAACTAAAGCAAACCTAGTTGCCATTTATTTGAATAAAACCAAATAACAAGGCTTTTCAACTCCACAATATTTGCATTCAACTACAGGAACCAAAGCTCTTCTGATATTCACTTTTATTAGGATTATTAAGTTTGCTTCAACTTCAACATCATGTGATTGAGTTTGCTTTAATAGGATTAAGCTTGTGCCTCATTAGGATGGTGAGGAGAATTAGAATCTAGTATATTATTTTCCCCTTCCTGTTGCTGAATTTTGTGAGGGCTAACATCACTGCCGCCGCCGCCGCCGCTGCCGCCACCACTTTCAAACTTACCAACAGTATCCAATGGTTGAGCCTCCAATAAAGGTTGTTGTTGATCATCCTGAATCACTAACTGATCATGTGATTTTACCATAGACACTGATGATGATGCCTCCATGTTGATGTTTCCATTAACTTTTGATGAAGAAAAGTTTCCATCATGATATATATTTGGTATAACCATCCCAATCGGTGGAACCAAACTAGGGTTTTGAACCATTTCTTCTAGGGTTTTCATAGCTTGAGGCCCAAGATAAGTAGAGATTTCTTCCATTGTGTTGTTAATATTAGTCTTGATTTGATTCAACCTATCATGCAATTCAGAAATAAAACCTATGCAACCATTCACAGGATCACGAAGACGAGCCTCAGCTTGGTATACAAGAGATTTCACAACATCTTCACGTTGACAAGGGTTGAGTTCACGTAAAATCTTTGAGACATTGTTGGAGCCAAAGACTTTGTGAACTTGTTCGAAGCGTTGAAGATTTTCTGGTGGGAAATATGGTGCAAATAAACATTGTGGTGTACATTTTCTCTTCATATGCTTGCATGCTGCACATGGTGGTGCATTTGATGATGACATTGTTGATGAAAATATGCTATTTTCTTTTTTGGATTCATGGTCATCAAAACAAAACAAATAAAAGATATCAATATTGTTACTAATATCTTCATTAAAATAAGCGATTGCATTGAAGATTTTTCTATAGGAGGAATCAATGAATGAATTGAATTAATAAGAAACAAGCTGAGATAAATTGTGTCTACTAAACCCTTTTGTAATAAATGGACACAACCATAAAGATCTAGCTTACGCTTAAGACAATACACACACTTGTTTGCACAACTTTTGAAGCTTTCTTTTTGAAGGGTGTGTTTGGATGTTGAATTTTGAAGGGGAGGAAGGAAGATAGGAGGGTTTGTGAGCCATGAAATATACTAGTGAGATGATTCTGATAATTTCTTTAATTATTTGCTCTTCATATCTCAACTCACAAATAGACCCTAAGGCTTTGTTTGGGAGTGTGATTTTGGAGGAGAATGGAAGGGGAAGAATGACGTCTTTAGAAAGTCTCCCTCTTGTTTAAGAGTTTGATGAAGGAGAGGGGAAGGTTTTTGGAGGGTTTCTCACACCCTAAAACCTTTCGTGTGTCTATTTTTATAGTTCCCCCAATTTAGGGGTTTTCTAGAGACAAAATGTAAAAATATCTAAATAATTTTAGTAAAACTATATAATTATATATTATTGCTAATTTCTCATTGTTAATTACATTTTTAAAGGAAAAATAAAAAATATTAACATTATCATTAGTTTATTCTCTCCATCTAAATTTCATACTCTCAAACAAGAGAGATGATTCCATTCTTTTCCCATTCCCTTCCCCCTTTCCTACCCCTTTGATTCATCTGCTTCCATTCCTCTCATTACTCCCAAACATAGGTTAAGGCTATGTTTCAGAGAATGGTTTTGGAGAGGAAGGGAATAGAATAAGTGACTTTGCAAAGTCTCTCCCTTGTTTGAGTTGGATGAAGAAGTGAATGTTTTGAAGGGTTTCTGGAATCCTCGAAAAACTTTCATGTATTTGTTTTTTAGTTTCTCCAATTTGGGGTTTTCTAGAGACAGAATGTCAAAATATCTATATGCTTTTAGTACTATCATGTAATTACATTATTGTTCATTTCCTATTGTTAATTATATTTTTAAAGGAAAAATAAAAATAAATATTATCACATTATAATTATTTTACTCTCCTCTCATCTAAATTTCATATTATCAAACAAAATAGAATTTTAACTTAATTTGTCTTTATTCCTCCTTTTGATCCCTTTCTCCCTCTTCCTAGTTGTTTGATTCATCTCATTCCCCTTTCCTCATAACTATGAAATAAAGCCTGAGGTTCTATTGTTTTTTAGGTAAAGAAAAGACTTGAGATTCATGAAATAAACTTATGTGATGATTCTAGCTTTTATTTTCTATTAATTCACCTCCAAAACTAAACCGGTAACAAATCATTCTATTTACAAGTTGAGTTTTGGAAGGGGGAAAAAGAAACGAGAAGACTAGAAAGCCCTCTCACATGCATATTCCATGGTTCCTAAGTCTTCCCCTAATGTTTTCTCATAATTACACTACCCTAATGAATCTGCACAGGGAAACACGTGGTGCACCAAAAGTAGAGTAAGCATTTACAAATAGAAGAATCAATCAATGGTTCCCGAAGGAAATTCATATAATTCAACACCAAAAAAAAAATAGATAGAGAACTTACAGTGGTGTTTAATTTCCACAGCAATCATCATATGTTGAGGCTCAAAATTCAGGGTGAAATTATAGAGGCACAAAAGTTTTTTTCTGCATTTTTTGTTCAGAACTACTGGCTTAAAGCCCTTCATATTCTATAATTTTAATTCGTATATATGTTAAGAAAATAAAAAGTAGAAGGTACTAAATGAAAAATGTGAAATTGCAATTAAAGATATTCCTTTAAATATTTAAAGAATATTTATTATTTTAAAAATAATTAGCATGGAAAGTATTTAAACAAAATCTTTTTTTATGTAAGAATAAAAATGTGTACATAAGTAAAGAAATTTTAAATAGAAATTAGTAAAGAAAATATTGCTATTTAAATAGTACTTGAGAAAAAAATTAAATATTATTTAATACTCTGAATTAATTATCATGAATTAGAATATAAAAAATTAGTTTAATACTTTTAAAAAATATTAATATTTAGAATTATTAGAAATTAAATTATGTATATAAATTTATATCTATACTTCTATACTATATAAAGTCAAAACATGGTGTAACTACTATCATGGTATAAAATAAGTTTCCTATTTTACCCTTAATGTTTTTTAATTTCTATAGAAAAACTGTATAATCGCAAGTAACAATCAATAAAACATTACTTACAATATAAAATACAAAAAATAGATTCTAATTATACAAAATGAAATATATAAAAATTGAATATTTAGAATCATAAATAAATATTTTCATTTAAATGTTATTCAGATAAAAATTAGCATTTTAAATTAATTAGGAAGGATGTGCTGTATGTTTCAAAATATACTTTTTTTTCCACTAAAATATTCCTTTTTATGTTTTTTTATAAAAATAATATTTTTTATTAAAATTGGTGGAATCGTGTATTCTACTTAAGTAGTAATACTTTTAAAATTTACTAGTAAATTTGGTATGAATTATGTTTTTAGTTTATAAAATGTGATAGTATAATATTTTAAGATTATTATCTAATTATATTTGGATACCTTAGCTGGAAACTAAATATAAACTAATCTGTTTTGTTTGGGTAAGGTAGAAATATTATTTTTACGTAGTAAATTAAAAAAACGGTATGAGGTTATTTGTTTATGTTAGGATTATTTTGGTTTTTTTTTGCACTATGTTTTAAATATACATTTTTTAATATTTACCACTATATATTTTTACTATATTTTTAATATTGCATAACAAATGTTTACAAAAATATATTAAACTAAAATACAATATAAAAACTAATATCAATATTAAAAACAACATGACACATAAATAAATATAAGTTGTTAAACTTGAATTACACAATTAACAAAATAAATAATACACAATTGTTAAGTTTTATACAAATGTTTTAATAATCTCATAAATGAGGTAAAATGGGAAGTGAAAAATTTGAAAAAAATAAGCTAATAAAAATAAACCAATCCATGATTTTGGAGCTTACACTTTTGGCGTATTTTAAAAAAAATTGAGTTTATAATTTCATTTAGTTGTCAAACATAAATTCAATGTCTATTTTTTTTATTTGCATGACTTGGAATAGAGATTTATTATCTCAAATTTGAATATGCCACTTAAAATATATAATGTCAATTTAAATTTTTTAATATTCATTACTTTTTATTTTTACTTCATTGTCATTGATATGGAGTAGAATTTGAGACATAGTTTGGACAACAAATATTTGTTTTATGATTCGACTTGCAGAGTATATTTATCCAAATTAATGTTTTTTTTCTTCAATAAGTTGTATTAAAAGCAATATAAGAGATGCTAACCCAACTCAAGAGAAGGATTATTCATTGATCCTATTAGAAATACTAGAAATACAATATTCAGGTCATTACACCGATTAGCAAAAACTAACGAAGTTTGAGTTTTTTTGTTGTTGCTAAAATCCAAGTCCACGATCTAGTGTAAATCAGATCCTATATCTACACAAAACTCATTGGTTTATCTTGGAAGACTAGATTGTTCCTCATGATCCAGATAGACCACACAACAGTAAATTACAACATCCTCCAGTACCACTTAGCTCCTTCAATCCCAAGACTAATAGCATCATGCAAATTCAACAAGTAAACTCCTATGCAAATAGAAGATAGAAAAAGGTGATGTATAGATTCATCATGATTTTTGCAAATGAATATTATGCCTTTTGAAAATTTCAACCATTGATGGGACATAATTAATCCAAGATTTCAATAAAGTGTTACTTATAGGAGAAATACTTGGATCAATTTTCACCACATAACTCCCAGATGCATGTTAGCCCCATCTCCACTTGTCACCAATATCCTTCTTGTAACACCCCGAATTTTAGTCTTTAAAAATTAGAGTATCAGTCCTGGAAGCCTCGCTTGATCGAGAGATTCTCGCTTGAGCGAGAGAGGTGCATCTGGGAGGGTGAAATCTTGGGCTATACTGGAGGATTCTCGCTTGAGCGAGAGTTGTATCGCCTGGGCGAGAAATGGCAATTTTGGGCAGTGTAATCGATTACACAATCCATGTAATCGATTACATGCTGATAAAAGCATCAGATATGTGCATTTTACATGATGTAATCGATTACACAATCCATGTAATCGATTACATGCTGATAAAAGCATCAGATATGTGCATTTTACACGATGATCACTGTGAGATTCTCGCTTGAGCGAGAATGGGCTCGCTTGAGCGAGAATCCGACGACTGCTCTTTAAAAATAGAAACCCCAAACACATTTTAGGGTTAGAACTTGAAGAGAAGAGAGAGAATGAAAATTTTCAAGAGCAAGGAGCCTTAGGACTCATCTTAGAGCTTGAGAAGAGGTAAACCTCTTGTTTCTAACTCTTCTTCTTCCTCTCTAACTTGTTTTGGGTATGTTGGATCTATTTTCAAAACATGAGAAACCATGGAAACTCATCCTTTAGAGTTATGGTTCGTTTTATGTTGTTTTTATCTTGTAAACTCTTGGTTTAGAGTTGGTATTTGATGAATGGAAAGTTTTTATGGGTTATTCATGAAAAACCCCCCAAAAACCCCCAAAATGAGAATATGAGTATAAAGAGAAAGAGATGAAATGTTAGACGTGGATAATGAGTTGTGCTTTGATGTTGTTATATGAGATGAACATGTACGTTTTGATATTTAGAAACTTGTATTGAAGTAGTTTTGGAAATATTGAAAATATGTGAGTCCCTTGTGTGTTTGATGATGAAAGACGAGTTATTTATGTGTTATTTTGAATAAATGATTGACATGGTTGTTATTGGTGAAAATGAAGAGAGATCCTAAGGTTGGAGGAAATCGCGGAGGAGACTTTTAAAGTTACTCGGAACCGATCCCCAACACTCACTGAGGTAAGGGATAAGTGTCTCTAAATCATACTTGCTGATATGAATGAGATATGTGAAAGAGGTAATGGTTTAATATGATGCGTCTGTAATTTATGCATTATGTTGGAAAATGCGGGACTTTTCTGTTATAGAAATGAAATTAATATTATTGGGGGAGTACCAATGGAAATATGACTCAAATGAAATTAATATTATTGGGGGAGTACCAATGGAAATATGACTCAAATGAAATTAATATTATTGGGGGAGTACCAATGGAAATATGACTCAAATGAAATTAATATTATTGGGGGAGTACCAATGGAAATATGACTCAAATGAGATTAATATTATTGGGGAGTACCAATGGAAATATGACTCAAATGAAAGTAATATTATTGGGGGAGTACCAATGGAAATATGATTAAAGTGAATTCAATCTATTTGGGGGAGTACCAAAGGAAATATGACTCATAACGAATTCAATCTATTTGGGGGAGTACCAAAGGAAATATGACTCATAACGAATTCAATCTATTTGGGGGAGTACCAAAGGAAATATGACTCATAACGAATTCAATCTATTTGGGGGAGTACCAAAGGAAAGATGACTCAATAAAAGTAACATTATTGGGGGAGTACCAATGGAAAGAAGACTCAATGAAAGTAATATTATTGGGGGAGAACCAATGGAAAGATGACTCAAATGAAAGTAATATTATTGGGGGAGTACCAATGGAAATAAGACTCAAAATGAAAGTCATATGCATGCTATAGGATATATAGTATGAGATATATATTCTATAGGGTGAATATGAATGATGAGAAACGTGAATGTCACATGAAAGTCATATGCATGCTATAGGGTACATAGTATGTGATATATATTCTATAGTGTGAATATGAATGACGAGAAATGTGAATGTCATATGAATGCCGTATGCATATTATAGGATATATAGTATGGGATATATATTCTATAGGGTGAATATGAGCGATAAAAAGGAAGATGTTGAGAAAGAAAGTAATATACATGCTATAGGATATATATTATGAGATATATATGTTATAGGGTGGATATGAAGAACGAGACCGATGATGTTTCGAACGAACGTAATATGCATACTATAGAATATATATTATGGGATATATATACTATAGGATGAATATGAGTAAAGTGGAAATTAAAGGAAGATGATTTGAATGTTTATAATTCCGTATGTGTGTTTATGAATTACATCAAAGCTTGATTGTATTTGAATGTGGATTATCATGTGATGTTAGTTTGAACTATGACTTACTCCCTTTTGTTTTGCATGTTGTTTATGATAATCTCATTGTAGGTAAATGAATGATTTTGAGGATGAAGCTCAAATAGGAAGCCTTTGTGTCTATTTACTTGAGTGTCTTTATTGCTATTTGACATTATAGTTGATTCGATAGCATTTTGGGATAAATGTAATCTGATTAGGATAATATGGTGACATGTAGTTATGGACGTTATAACCTTGGAAAACCCGTAACTGGATGTATGTGGTAAATGTTATCTAAATGAATTATGTTTTTCCGCAACATAAATTTGTATGATAATATAATAGGGTAAAGGGTATTTTCAAAGAGTGATACTTGAGAGTTTTCAATGAAGGTGATGACTGTATGTAAGAAAGGATTAAAATAAATGAAAAATTTTCAAGGGTAGAAAATCGGGTCGTTACACTTCTAGCAAGAAGATGAATTACTTCGTACAAATTTCTGGCCACAATGATTCTTTATCCAAACATGAAGCTACAATTGTAGGAAAAATCTATAATATACTTTAATATGGTGGGAGACTTTATATATACTTAAGATAAATAATACATAATAAAGATGATGAACAATATTATCATCATATATATAGACAAGATCTTTCATGACAAATCATCAAGAATAAATGTATAAAACTAGAACTTGAACGGAAGCATACCTTAATGTATTCATTAAGAATATGATGGATTAACTTTAGTTGTTCTTAGTCTTGCATGCAAATACATGTTCATAGTAGAACATGTAAGTTTTTTGGCCTTCCAATTATAGATCACCCTTGGCCTTAATTTCTCCTCTAATGGGATGAAGAGAATAAAGATTTTTTTGTTTGTTGTGGTTCATCTTATCGTCTGGTGTAGTCTTCAATTGGGGGCCATAACCCCTATTTATAAGAAGTGCATACCCTTCCATGAAGGGTGATGCCACTTGATTTTCTTATTTCCAATTTTTCCCATCATAAAATATAAATAAGACTTTAGGTATCTACACAATAATTTCCATGATAATTATGTCTATATCCATGAACCTTAATTGAAGTAGATCATTTTAATTGGGTTACTTATAATAATGACTCTAAAAACATTTAAACATTACATGTGTGACCCAAAATTTCTTACAATCTCCCACTAGTCACATATGTAATTTTACAAAATTGTGTTAGACCTTATGAACATAGAAATATGTCATTATAAACCTTAGACATATTCTTATCTCGTCCATTAATTATATCAATATATTGAACCAAAGTAGCTTTCGTTATATCAATCATAACTAAACCAATTAATGATCACAAATATTGACACAACTAAATGACATAGATCAATCATGAAATGTGCAGCATGAAAATCACATGAAGGTGATCTATACATGTTGATTTTCAACTGGTCATTCTTTACTTTAGTAAGATCCCGTAAATAAATTTCAGAGTGAAACTGAACCATAAACCTTATTCTGCAGAAAATATATATCATATCCATAGACATGTCTATATACAGAGAACATCCAAATACAAAATCTCACTGAACCAAAATATCTTCAAGTAATTCAATACTTCTGAAAGACCTTAGATGATAAACATTTGGTGAGCAGATATGCAACTTGGAGTTTGTGTCAATATGCTCTATAGACATTTGACCACTCTAAAATGTTTCTTTAAATGAGATATACCAATGTTAACCTTTTGTCACATTATAACTTTAATGGTCTTTCAATCTATCCAAATCAACACTCAGGTGACAATTGTATAGTCATATCCCATAATTAGATGTCTGATAATAAGTTATGAAAATCACTACTATAATAGATGAAGCTATAAGTGTTTTATGAAATAGCTCATCATTCACCTAATAGGCAGATATAGCCTTACATGGATTTTCAACTGTACTGACATCTAATAAGACTAGATAGCAATACTAATGATCTCTAACTGAATGACTTTATGTATGTGATAACACAATTTCTTTGTTCTTTGTAAATATTTTATCACTAATTGGTTGTCATCCAATTATTTCTCATTGAATTACTTAAATATATGCATTCTAACAAAGTACACAATATCCTGGTGTGCATAGCTTTATATATACTTTAGACTTACTTAACCAATGCATAAGGAAACTGCTATATATCTTTAATTTTAAAATTTCTTCCTAAAACATTGTACACATGAATGTTCCTCGAATTGCCTACATAATGAACATAAAACTCATGTTATTTTAATATTCTCATTCCTCGTAGTTCCCTAAAATTAATGAGTTGTTCCTTTCTAAAGTGCAAGGTCTAGATCCATGCATTCGAGAAAAAACACAATGTTCTGCCCTTAATTCTTAAAGTTAGTGCAATTTAGGAAGATCGTAGAATACATATTTTCATATATTATATGAGCAGAGAAGTTAATAGAACAAAGAGCAAAATAAATTACAATAATTCTTGCAATTAAACTCACAATCAATTTAAACCCTTAAATTCAAATAATGGTGGGGCACATCACGAGTAACCTAGCACAACATTATTATTCAGTCTTAGGACAAATACTAACTTGTAAGTGGTACACTCAATGTAGTAATTAAATATTGATAATCAGTTCTGTCAAATAATAAACATTTCTTTGGATCGACTTACTGTTCACAAAGAAACCATATGATTATCACATATTTATTACACAAGTATGTTCGTAATTTTGACCAAATAACAATCTTCTTTTGGGCAAATTACTATTCGCATAAAATGCAAACATACAATTGGCTTGATATTCTATTTCAATTGCCAATTAATAGTAGTCTTGTGTAATGGTCAAACATTGATAATAATGCATGTCAAATAATAAATCTTTTTTTAGACTGATTTATCATTCACATATAAAATCTTGTAATTATCACATGTTTATCATCACATATGTGCATGTAGTCCGACCAAATATTAATTTTCCTTTGGGCCAATCAATATTCGCATGAATATATACACATACTAACATTCAACATTTATCATAAACAATCTACAACAAGAGAGGTCACTTTGGCAACTTCTTGTTTTAATTGAATCACTTAAAATGTTAAATAACTTTATGTCTAAAAAATATCCAAAATTTTATGTCTAAATGTATGGGCAAACAGTCTTCTGAATAGATCTGTCTCGCTTGAGCGACAGGCTCTCGCTCAGACGACGGCCTCTCGCTCAGGCGAGAAACCCACAAAAAGTGTGATTTTCTATCTTGGATTTCTCGCCTGGGGCTACTATAATTAACTCATGAAGTTAAGCTACAAAATTTGCAGTGAGAGTTCAAATTTGTCTGTTTACCTTGTATTTTATTTATATGCCATTATGTCCTCCATACCCTATTTCTTTCTGCATTCTTATTTAGCATCCATGTAAAACTTTTACTTTTCAGGTTTTCACTCATAGTTGTGTATGACAGATGCTGAATCTTTTGTAGTTAACAAAGTATAACACTAGTTTTTCTCATGTCATACGTTAAGTGCTTTGACAACAAACTTTTATTGTTTTGTAGGGCTTTCATAATTTCCAAGAAACCTTCTGCCCCAATTGATGATAAATTTAATTGTCATAGGTTTATAAAGCAATCTTTATATACCTATTTCTAACAAAATAACCTCACCTGTTTGGATAACAAGGTTAGTTTATAAAAATATTATAAACCAAGTAAAAGAATAAAAAATATTTTTAAGTTTGATGGGTTGATTTATTTTCAGTTTACGATCTTCTGTTTATAATCATAAAAAAATCTACACAAAACACATGCATCTCAATACGATAACAAACTAAGAATAAAGGTGCACAATTTGATAATGAAAGATGGCTAAATCTACCAGTATTGTACCTTGCAGTGTAAGTGTGTAACACTGCATATATATTGCCAACCCATGCGACACTTATTATATTTATAACCCATGAATATAGTAAACATATTGACATATTTCATTCCCAAATTCAAAGGACATCACCTCTTTTAGTAAAAAAAGACAACTGATGCACCTTTTGAATTGAGATATCACCTTTTGTAGTGAAACATTTTTTCATGTAAACAATGAAAATGAAATCAAATGGTGAAAAATATATTTCAATGTACTCATTACATGAAATGAAATGAAAATAGTGAAATGAAATGAGGTACAAATCAGTAAACAAAATAGTGAAATAAAATGAAACACTATGTACCGTGAAACAGAATAGTAACATTGAGATGAAACAGAATAGTAACATTGAGATGAAACAGGATAGTGAAACAAAACAGAACATTGACTAGAAGTAGAATTTTAAATAGATTAGTTGTAAGCATTTTTTAATACAATCAAATAAATACAATATCATCATTCCTACTATTATACAATTTACTATTTTAAGCATTTTATTTACTCCTTTTATACCTCAACCCTATAATTTCAACATGGTATCAGAGCCATGGTATCCGCCTTGAGGAAAGTTTAGGCTTGTGATCACAAGTTGGATTCATATGATGTATATGCTTCAACTTGAGGGAAATTGTTTTATATAGAATTTTTGAAGTGGTTCACGTCTTTTGTGGTTCAAATCTATCATGACCTATTCAGATCCGATCATGATCGGGTCCTATTCGCCCCTATCTAGTATTGTAGTTACAACTCTGGAAGGAGGGGATGTGAAGTGACAACTCTTAAGAAAATGAAGACTCTCATGGAACCTTAGCATGTTATGAACATGTTCACCCGGATACTAACGAAAGCATCACAACAAAAATGCTTTCTCATTTACACCTTCTCCCTCTACCAAAACCCCGATTTCCGCTGCCAATTTGATTCACCTTCAATAAAATGGCATTGCAAGACTTCTCCTTAATTGCTTTCTCCACGCGCTTTGGGTTGGTGACAAGGAGATCATCACCAACAATCCGCACTTGCTGGCCAATTTCAGCTGTTAACTTTGAATAGTGCTCCCAGTCATCCTAATCAAATGGATCTTCAATGGACACAATTGGATAATCTCTCACAAATGATTTGTATAAATTCTTCAAGTTGTATCCTGAGATTTTCTCTGATCCATCATTATTCTCCTCCTTCAAATTCAAGTCATATGTTTTGTCATTGTTATAATAAAATTCAGAAGCAGCAACATCCATTCCAATTACAACCTTTCCAGTATAACCAGCTTTTGCAATTGCAGTCTGAAGCTTTTATGTATTTGAAAGAGAGCTTCTCATCATTGTTGTTGGAATTGCTGGAGACGTTCACATTAGTGGATGATGACATAAGCCAACCGTTGATCAGGAAGAGCATCTTAAAGGCCACTCAGCGAGCTGTTGTTGATGGTCTCATTAGTATTGGATATACAAATGAAGCCATGAAACTTAAGTCTAAAATTCAAATAGTTCGATTGTTACATTGATTACGTGACAAATGCTTTTTGGATTTCTGGATATGTATTGATCATTGGAGGAACCTTTGTTGGCCTAAAAAAAGGATGAAACTTGGGTTCATAACCCCGTAATTTGATCTTCATAACTGTCATACAATGGAAGACTATAATTATTATGCTCCAACACATTTGGTAGTTTAATGACTCATTAGTCTACCTTTTCTATGTTGTTTGGTGTTGCTTCTTACGCGACAATCATTCTTGAAATTGCCTTCGGGTATTGAAATTGCTTTCGGGTATTGAAATTGCCTTCGGGTATTGAATTGCCTTCGAGTATTGAATTGCCTTCAGTGTGATGATCGTCGAGCCATAGATATTGAAGTTTGCCCAAGATGCCAAAATTTAAGACTTGTGTTGCTGTGAAGTATCTTTTGGAGATCCTTATGAGGATTAAGTCCTATGAACTATGAAATATGTTGAAGTTGGTTTGCTTCTATCCATTGTGGTTAAGCTTTGAGATAGCTTCTGTCATGGATGGTTAAGTGTTGTCTTCATATTCTTCAATTCTTTTTTTGAGAGCATGAAAAACTCATCATTGATCAATTCATTTAAGATTTCATCAACATTTGCAACAATTTGAAGTTATGTTTGGGAAAGTTCAAGTAATTATTATGTTTAATTTCATTTTTAAATAGATTAGTTGTAAGCCTTTTTTAAGACAATCAAATAAACACAATATCATCATTCCTATTACTATACAATTTACTATTTTAAGCATTTTATTTTCTCCTTTTATATCTCAACCCTATAATTTCAACATATTTTACTGTACTCATTACATGAAATGAAAATAGTGAAATGAAATGAGGTACAAATCAGTAAACAAAATAGTGAAATAAAATGAAACACTATGTACCATGAAACAGAATAGTAACATTGAGATGAAACATAACACTGAAACAAAACAAAACACTCACTATAAGTAGAATTTTCTATACATCAATATTAGAAGTAGAATTTTGCCACTATTTTTCGTTTATGCATATTTTACGAGTACAACAGATTCATACCCTCATGAAAACGATACTAAAATAACCAACTAGAATATATTTAATCTTAACATAATATCTTTATAATACAATGAATTTTCTAAAGTAAATTAAACCATTCTTTTAAAAGTATTATGCTGAAAATCATATTTCCCAATGATATGACATGAAAATGGCTCTTATACCACTTGTAGGAAAAATCTAAAATATACTTTAATATGGTGGGAGACTTTATATATACTTAAGATACATAATACATAATAAAGATGATGAACAATATTATCATCATATATATAGCCAAAATCTTTCATGTCAAATCATCAAGAAAAAATGTATAAAACTAGAACTTGAGCGGAAACGTACCTTAATGTATTCATTGAGAATATGATGGATGAACTTTAATTATCCTTAGTCTTGCATGCAAATACATGTTCATAGTAGAACATGTAGGTTCTTTTGCCTTCCAATTGTAAACCACCATTAGCCTTAATTTCTCATCTAATGGGATGAAGAGAATAAAGATTTTGTTGTTTGTTTTGGTTCATCTTACCGTCTAGTGTGGTCTTCAATTGGGGACCATAACCCCTATTTATAAGAAGTGCATACCCTTCCATGAAGGGTGATGCCACTTGATTTTCTTATTTCCAATTTTGCTCATCATAAAATATAAATAAGACTTTAGGTATCTACTCAATAATTTCCATGATAATTATGTTTATAGCCATGAACCTTACTTGAAGTAGATCACTTTAATTTGGCTACTTATAATAATGACTCTAAGTACATTTAAACATACATGTGTGGGCCAAAATTTCTTACAATGATCCCCTAGGAGAGAACCAACTTTACACGATTCTTTCTACCATGCAGAAGACGAACTACTAGCAGAAAAAGGTGGATCAACCCTATATTTTGAGTCAACCATCTTCACCTAAATTGCGTCCAGTCCTTTTCTTGTAATTTGTGCCATCTCCATTGCCAAGTAATGAATCATTAAAACAAGATAAATCTCTAACACCCAAACCACCAAGGGACTTGGGTTTACATATTTCCTTCTAGGAAACCTAAGTAATGTCTTTACCACCTAGGGATGGCAAAAAAAACCCATACCCGCGGGAAAAATCCGCACGGGCACGGGCATGGGCACGGGTCAAAACGGGTACCCATGGGTTTTTTGGACGGGTTTTTAAAAATACTCGTCGTAGTGCCAATGGACGGGCACAGGTATTGTGGTACCCGTACCCGCGGGTACCTGCTATATATGTAATTACAAAATTATCCTTCCCCCAAAACTCTTTAATTCTTATTTCCATTCCCCTTAAAATCCCTAATCTCTTCCCTTCCCCTTAAAATCCCTAATCCATTTCTCATTCCCATTCACATTCCCTTTCTCATTCCTTCCATTTTCCCTTTCTCATTCCCTTCCATAATCCCTCACCCCAACAACATCTCATTCTCAACCCATAACGAAATTCATTTCTTGCTGCAACATTCTCACCCTTCTTCTCACCATCCTCAACTTTGTTTTTTTTTTGTGAAAGGTAACTGTTTTTCTTCAACTTGTTTGTATCTCTTGAATGACATTGTTTTTGTTTTGTGAAATGTAACTTTCTCCTCAACTTGTAATGCAAAAGTTTCAGATAAGTTTTTATTTTGAAAGATGTTGGATGTAATATTGATAGATTGAATAGTATGTAGTTGTTGTTTGTTATAGTTATGTGAGGTAATTTGGATCAAGTTTAAGTTATAAGTTAGAACCCTTCCCAAAAGGTGGTTAGCTTTAGCTTGTTTCATCTATGGTTTCAGCTAATGGGTTATTTGTATTCACCTAAAAAAAGATTGCAAAGTGTATCAGTGCAGAGTGTAGTAGATTGCATTTTTTGCTTTGCTAGTGTATCAGTGTAGTAGATTGCATTTTTTGCTTTGCTAGTGTATCAGTGCATAGTGCAATATGCATTTTTGGATGTTATTATAGAATGCATTTTTGTAATTATAGTGCAGATTGCAGAGTTTTATTATGAATTTTCACTTTATATTTAAGCATGAAAGTTGTGTGACTATTGATGTGATCAAATCCTTTTTTGGAAGAAGATATGTAATTGTCTTTTGCTCCTTTTTGAAATTCATCTTTGCTAATAAGTGTTGACCTTTGGGGTTAGAGTTTCATTCTCTTTAATGTAGGTTAAATCGTCAAGATTAATTATAATGTTAAAAATTCAATCATAATTAAAATACCTGTGGGTACCCGCTGTATCCACGGGTACCCAGAAAAACCGGCAAAATACCCCCTCACAGGTATCCGCGCGTGTATGGGCGGGCACGGATATCATTCCCATATTTCAGAACAGGTAGCGGGTAATTATTACTCGTGTCCGTTGCCATCCCTATTACCACCTCTCTTATTCCCCCTAGGAAATTCCTTTGCAAGCCGACAATCTTTGATTGTAGATTTTATGGTTCTTGCCACTAAAATCTACAATCATAGATATTGACATTAAATATTTATAAGATATTTACATTAAAATGAATAGTTTGTGGAATATTAAATATTTTTTATTTTTGAATAAACATATTTTATTTTTGACATATTTTATTGGTCAAATAGAAATGGACCTTAACCGAAATAAACTTTACCTACTTGGCAGAGGTTTTAATCCCTTGTAAAGTTTTAGATATAATTTTAACCCATACTATACCAAATTAATCATTAGTATAAGTTTTTAATTATGCTCTTGTGCAGCATTGAAAAATATTGACTATCACAACTTCATAAAACACACGATTTTAGTAATGGTTTTGCTGTTTATTTGTTATAAGTATAATGATCACTAAATCCAAAAAGAAAATAGTCAAACTACCAATTCAGAAGAAATGAGCAGGGGAACTCAGATTTGGTCAGTTATGGAAATTCGAATAAGAATCATTCAAGATCGAGGAGAATGATACTTTGAGGGTGATTGGTACAACTAGGATATTAAATGGACTCTATGTGCTTAAGACAAAAAAGTACATCTATCCTTTTAACCTTTAATTAGTAAGGACCATCTATGTTATACTTTGAGGGTGATTGGCACATGCATCATATGCTTGTATGGATGCAATTAAGAGAAGATTTCCTTTTGTTACTTGTAATAAGGACCATCTATGTGATATTAGTCATTTATCCAAATAGAAAAGACTTAGCTTCCCATTGAGCCAAATTCATTATAGGCAATGCTTTGACATGATAAATATAGATACTTGGGGTCCCTCTTCAATAACATCAGTACTAGTACTTGGACATAAGTATTTCTTAATATTGGTTGATGACCACTCTAGATATACATGGATTTTTCTCATGAAGAGTAAGCCTCTGAACTCTTGCAATAGTTCATTACCATGATTGAGACTCAACTCAACACCAAAGTTAAAGTGGATAGGTCTGATAATGGAATAGAGTTCTCAAGGATTCCTTCTTACTCAACAAAGGGTATTTTGCTTCAAACATCTTGTATATATGCCCCATAGCATAATAGTATTGTCGAAAGAAAACACCAACACATATTGAATGTAGCAAAAGCTCTCTACTCATTCAAAGCAAAAGACCAAACGTGTATTTGTCTTATGCAATAACACATGCAGTGTACATCATAACTTGCATACCCTATTTTAAAACAAAAATCTCCTAATGAGATGTTGAATCAAAGAAAACCCGATCTTCAGCATGTAAGAGTCTTTGGTTCAGTATGTTATGCTAGCACTGCCCATCAACATAACCAAATTCGATTAAATAGAAAGCAAGTCTTTGTTCTTAGGATATAAAGATGGAACTAAAGGCTAAATAGTACTTAACCTTCTAAATAGAAGTAAGTAGAAATGTGATATTTTATGAGTCAATTTTTCCTTATAAAGGAATGCATTCTATGACACCAACCCATGATGAGTTAAGCCTCTCAAAACAACTAAATGTGCCACACATAACCCTTATCCATTACGAAGATATTTTTCCCTTATCTAGTTCCCTAACCCAACCAATGTCACCCATAACCCCTGAACCCACCTGTTAAACACAATCTCCCAATAGCATTGATCATCAATCACCTCATATCCCAAAACAAACATCCACCAAGAGTAACAAATTAACTATCCTAGGAGAAGTCATAGAGTGTGTAATTCCCCAATATATCTCTAGGATTACCATTGTGCTTTACTAAATAGTTCATATGTTTAATCCACACTACCTTATCCCATCTCATATTATCTCTCCTACTATCAATTATCCCCAAGTTATAGGAATGTCATTCTATCCATGTCAACCCATAGAGCCAAGAACCTATGCCTAGGCAATTGAGTCAAAACATTGGAGACGGTCTATTCACAAAGAGCTCAAATCGCTTAAGTAAAATAAGAATTGGAGGATTACTGATTTACCATATTAAAGTACCCATTGGATGCAAATGGGTCTTTAAGATCAAATACAAAGTAGATGGGAATGTGGAAAGATATAAGGCATGGTTGTTTTCAAGGGGATACACTTAGACAAAAGGAGCAAACTCTATGGACACGTTCTCACCAGTAGCCAAGATAGCCATAGTCTGGGTGGTCCTTGCTCTTGCTTCCATTCATAAATGGTATATAAAGCAGTTGGATGTAAACAATGTTTTTCTTCATGGAGATTTGACAGAAGAAGTCTACATGGTCTTACCCCTAGGCTTAACGAGGAAATCCTCCAACCAAGTCTGTAAACTTGAGAAGTCACTTTATGGCCTTAAGCAAGCAAGTAGACAGTGGTTTGTTAATCTCTCTTGTTTTCTAATTATATACGGATACACCAAGTCTAGAAGTGATCATTCCTTATTTGTTAAGTATTCTTCCAAGAATTCCATCACTATAGTATTAGTATATGTTAACGACATTATCCTATGTGGAAATGACTTAAGAGAACTCAAACATATCAGGGAGACCCTAGATAAAGCTTTTAAGATCAAAGACCTAATAGATCTTTTTTTTTTCTAGGATTTGAGATGGCTATGAGACAACCAGTAATCTCCATGAACCAAAGAAAGTATCCTAGCTAGAACCCATTTATATCAATATTCAAGCAATGCATATGTTGATCAAGCAGCATACAAAAGACTAGTAGATGGACTCATTTATTTCACAAATACAAGACCTGACTTGGCATTTTCATTACATCAGCTAGCACAATTAAAATTAGTTAAGCATATTAAAGGTGCTCCTGCTATGGGTCTTTTATTCCCTTCATCCTCCTTAAAACAACTAAAGGCATATGATGATGGTGATTGGGAAGCTTGTCCAAATAAAAGAAGATTAATCACAAGATATTGCATATACTTAGGGAATTCTCTTCAACTAGCAAAGAATTTAACTCAGTTCATCTTAAGTTGGGACTCCTCAACATTTGTAGTCCAACTTATGGGGGTATTGTACATTTATCAAGATATGGTAAGTCAAGGCTAGCACCAAATGATAAGGAGTAGCATGCGCCAAAACATACCAAACAGAGCATCTGGAACAGGCCATGTATCAAACTGACCGAGGCCTCTGGTCAAGGCATTGGTGCACCAAGAACGTGCCCTGACCGAGACACACTTGGAGCAACTGATGTGACAATTCAGGATTCTGAACAAGTCATAGATTCGCCAAGGATGGCATATGACTAAGGCATGTACGTGCCAAGACATCAAACTAGACATCGGTCATGCACAGGCCAGATTCCACATGGCATGGGACAAAGCATGAGTCAAGGAAGCCTTGGCACGAGACGAAGCACGAGCCAAACATGTCATATAAGTCAAAGCTTGGCACGGTCAGACCAAGGCTTGGCACGGTTAGACTGAGGTGCATACCAGCATTTGATGCCTAGCCAAGACCAAATCCACGATACAAAGCCAAATTGTTTATGATGTAAGCAACCTTTGTAATTAAATATTAATCATTAATTACTTGTATTTAGGTGATTAAATATTAACCATTGAATTAAAAGGTAGTTATTTTCAGTTAATTGAAGGTTTGTGTAAACATTCATATTCAATCTCAATTCCTTTGAGGTATTATTCGCAATCTTCTTCTCTTTCATTCTAAGTCTCTTAGAGCTTATTAAGCACATTCTTGATCAATGATGAAGAGTTTTCTTATAATCCTTTTGATGCATCATGATAAAAGAACATTTGGTTGTGAATTATATGATTGAATGGGGTTTGCTTTTTGTAAACTGTATGAACTTATAGAAATTATAATTTGACATTGATGGTTCAATTCAAGGCACTAAAATGCACTACACTCAAATCTTGATATCTTTAATCTTCATAAAATATGCCAATTATATGTCATTTAAGTGTATAAACTTTCTTTTGGTTTTTCAGACTATTACTTAATGCAAAATGTTAATTGTAATATGATTCATATTACATAAGTGCATTGTCTTATGTTTGAAACTTACTATAGATTTGTTAATCATATTACATAAGTGCATTGTCTTATGTTTGAAACTTACTATAGATTTGTTAATATGGAAAATGGTAAAGTCTTTGTTTATTTAATTCCAAATTGTCTGTTTATATTTCATTTACTCGTTATTAAATAATACTATAAATGATATAATAATTATTAATTTATGAGTAAATTGAAATTCATAATTATAAAATAATTAAATAAATATATATATAGGGGTTTGTTAATACGGGAAAAATATTTTTTCAGTTAGGTACATATTAGTAAGGTATGCCAAAAAATTTGGACAAAAAAACTCTTAATGTTTTAGTCTAACAAGTTTTAATCATGTGAGTGTTTATGTAATTTAACTTTGTATCATCTCACACCCCTAAACTTCACTTCTCCTCCTCATTTCACTACTTCTCAAATTTCAAATCCATAACTTTCTCTCCACTGATTCCAAACTCTTTTATATAAAACATAAATTATTATTAAAACTTTCACAAATAAAAAAGAAAAGTAATATTAGAAGTGCAGAAAACAAAGAAGATATTGAACCCTAAAATGATTATAAAGATAATAATAAGATATATATAGTTATAAACTTGAGAGGGGATAATAAAAGAGAGAGTAGAGACAAATTGAGCATTGTGCCAAGCAAGATAAATGGTAAATGGTGGCGCATCCGAGCGTCATTGTGAATGCCTTAAACGCATAATCCCCAACTTTACTCATTATTCTCATCTCCAACAATATATCAGAGGAGGAAGAGAGAAAGTTAGATATTTGAAATTTGAGAAAAAGTGAGATGAGAATGAGGATTGAAGTTTAGGAGTGTAAAGTGAAACAAAATTAAATTACATAAACACTCATATCATTAAAACTTGTTACAACAAAACATTAAAGTTTTTTGTCCAAATATTTTGGTGCACCTTGCTAATATATATCTAACTGAAGATAGCAAACGAATCTAGTAAATGCATGTATTATTTCCAAATTGTGTAAATTTTATTATTATATTTATGTGTGATATAGTGATGGATTGTCAAAATGTTGAAATTAATATGCATTTATTAAGTGTTATTTCAAATTTTATTGATTGCAACTTTTAGTGGATTTAACTTCTTTGAATAAAGTGAGCATGTGTGATTTTACCTTGGGATGATGTATTTAGATTTATCACTTATAGAAGATAAGTCAAGTGTTGTTATTTATACAAGCATCAAAGAAAAGAAAGCTCGTTATAAAAAATTGACAAATATTGTTGCGCCCCGATTTTTTGGTACGTGACCTTTTAAGGAGTCTCCACCACATCTTTTGCGGTTAAAACGTGGAAAGGTATTAGAGTCGTGAGTTCGGGAATCGATTACAGATCAGGAAAGGTATTAGCACCCCCTCCGCCTGTAATTAAACAACACCCTACCTAATTGCATGGATTAATTGCCCTTAACTTATTAAAATTAAATTCTTTAAACAAAATATTCATTTTTTATTTTTGTGTCTCACAAGAGTTCATCTCGCTCCTACGTATCCTCAGGTGCAATATGAAAATCAAGTTCTGGTTGGAAATTGGTAAATTTGGTTAGGTTAAAAACTATTAGAAGTTTGTTTGAAACTGGGGAGAACTTGGTATTGGGACCTGAGTTGATCCAAGAAACGACGGAAAAAATCAAGAAGATCCGGGAGAATCTGAAAATAGCACAAAGTCGACAGAAAAGCTATTACGATAGGAGGCGGAAACCTCTTGAATTTAGTGAGGGAGATCATATGTTCATGAGAGTGGTTCCGACTATTGGGATTGGTAGAGTGTTGAAATCCCATAAGCTTACTGCGAGATTCATTGGACCATATCAGATATTGAAGATGGTTGGACCGGGAGCGTATCGGGTTGCTTTACCTCCTTTGTTGTCGAATCTCCACAATGTGTTTCATGTGTCTCAGTTGCAGAAATATGTTGGAGATCCATCTCATGTGGTTAAGTCCGATCACATAGAACTGAAGGATAATTTAACATTTGCGACCATGCCCGTGAGGATCATAGATATCAGTCTCAAGAAGTTGAGAGGAAAAGACATTCCCTTGGTGAAGGTATTATGGAGCCAAGTGGATGAAGGAGACGCGACTTGGGAAGTGGAGCGAGACATGAGGAAGGATTACCTCATTTGTTTGAATCGAGGTATGTTTAATTTTTGGGGACGAAAATTCTTATTAGAGGGGGGGATTGTAACACCCTGAATTTATCCTTCTTAAAATGTGGTAACAGTCCTGAGGACTAGGGCATACTGTCAGATTCTCACTTGAGCGAGAGGATCAGAGTTGCTCCCAGGATTTTACTTGAGAGTCTCGCCTAAGCGAGAGTTGGCTCTCCTGGGTGAGAGCATTAGTGCTTGAACTTTAAAAGGTGGGATTTTCTCGCTTGAGCGAAAGAAGGCTCGCTTGAGCGAAAACCCGACGAGTTGAATCTTAAAATAGAACCCCAAACACTTTTAGGGTTAGAACTTTGGAGAGAAAAGAGAGAAGGAAGCGATTTCAAGAGCAAGGATTCGTGTGAATCAAATAGAAGCTTGAGAATAGGTTAACTTTCATTCTCCCTTTGAAACTTGTTTTGGGTTTATGAGATCTTTTCTCTTAACATAAAAAACCATGGAAACTCTCTATTTGGAGTTGTGGTTCGTTTTATTGAGTTTTTCTCTTGTAAACTCTTGGTTTAAAGTTGGTATTCGAAAATGGAGATGATTTGTGGGTTGATTCATGAAAGTCCCAAAACCCCCAAAACGAAAATGAGGTTAAGGAGGGAAATGGGCGAAATGTTAGATGTAGAAGGTGAATATGCGTTTTAGTGTTGAATAGAATATGAATATGTAGGTTTTAGATGTTTGGAAACTCCTAATGAAGGTAGTTTTGGAAACATTGAAAATGTGTGAATCTCTTGTATGGTTAAAGATGAAATATGAGTTGTTTATATGTTATTGTGAATAAATGACTGATTTTGTTGTTATGTTGTGGGAATGGGAAAAGATCTTAAGGTTGGAGGCGGTATCGGAGGAACTTGTCAAGTTACCAAGGACCAAACCCAACACTCACCAAGGTAAGGAATAAGTATTTCCATTAAATATAAGATGATATGGCATAACTAAATGTATGATTTATCATGAGGATAATGAGATATGTATTATAGATTATGACTGTATTGTATCGCCTTTGTGGTGTAGACTTGCCCTATGTGGTATTGTATCGCCTTTGTGGTGTAGACTTACCATATGTGGTATTGTATTGCCTTTGTGGTGTACACTTGCCCTATGTGGTATTATATCACCTTTGTGGTGTAGACTTACCATATGTGGTATTGTATCGCCTTTATGGTGTAGAGTTGCCCTACGTGGTATTGTATCGCCTTTGTGGTGTAGACTTGCCCTACGTGGTATTGTATCGCCTTTGTGGTGTAGACTTGCTCTACAAGGTATTATATCGCCTTTGTGGTGTAGACTTACCCTACGTGGTATTGAATAGTCTTTGTGGTGTAGACTTACCCTATGTGGTATTGAATAATTTAATGTCAAGTGTTGTTGATGAATTAAATAAGGATTAGGTAAAGAAATTAATATGTACTCTATGGTAATATGTATAGACATGATATATGGTATATAGTGTGAGTAAAGGAAAAAGGTGTACCGGTAAGAAGGAAAAGAAGAATGAGTTTATGTATGTATTTTACGAATTATGATTTATTTCAATGCTTAATTGTATTACTAATGTGGATTATCATATAATGCTAATGTTGAACTAATGACTTACTCCCTTGTATTTTGTGTATCGTTTATGATAATCTCATTGCAGGTAAGAGGATGTTTTAGGGAAGCTTTGATTAGGAGCTTTATGAGTTTATTGACCAAGGGCTTTATATCGCAAACTTTTGTACACTAATTGATCAAGTGTAAACTGTCGAATGTATTTGTGGGTGTTTTGATGTGTAAACCCATAAGTAAACGTATATTGATATTCCTAGATGTATAAATATATATTATGATTTTCTGCATATGTGAAGTGGTGTATGTAGGCGGTAGACGATGTATGATTAAAATTTTGATAAATGGACGAAATTTATGAAGTTGACTTTTGGGATCAATGATATAGGTTACGGATACGAATATTTAATATACTCGTATTAAAATAAACGAAAAATTTTAAAATGGTATAATTTGGGTCCTTACATCTATGACTAGTACACAATGGTGTCAACGGGAAATAGGCAATGTGAAGCTTAATGTAGATGAAAGTTGCAATATTCATGATTAAAGTATCAACGGAGGATGTGTTATCCGGAATCATAATGGTTCTTGGTGTGTAGGATTCTCATGAAAATTTGGCACAGAGTCTCCTATTCTAGCAGAGCTTCTTGCTATAGAGCATGGTCTTCAGTTGGCTTATAACCAAGGTCATCGTTCGATTGTTTTGGAGAGTGATTGTCTTGAGGCTATCTATATCATTATTGATAGGTTGCAGATTCGTCTTCACTTCCTAACTCAAGTTCTTTAGAACATTGGTGTTTTACTTAAAAGAAATTAAGATTTTCGTGTCCAACATATCTTCAAAAAGGAAAACAGGATAACAGATTTTATGGCCAAACTGAGTGTCGAGCATCATAATAATTTCCGTTGTGATACTCGACCAGCTGATGGCCTGAGCATCTGAGAGTTGAGCTATCCCCTTTGCTTTAGTTTCTTTTCTTTCTAGCTTTGCAATGTACCAAACATAAAAACTGTTACATATCAAATTCATGAATGTGGTACAAGAATTACCTAAAAATTTGAGAATCTATAGAAATGGATAAAGTTAAAACATTATAACTACCTCCATAATATAATTTTCACTTACCTATTTTGTCCTTATAATTGATTATTATTTACAATTTTTTTATACACACCGGATGAAAAAATATACATTAATATCAAACCACCGGTGCATTATTTAATGACATTTTTTTAATAAATATTATAATTTATTTTCATATTTTTTTATCGCAAAATTTATAATATCAATACAAATATATGAAATATATATAATTAAATATTCAATATGAGAAAATATTAATAATAATGTAAAAGGTATAAAGTTACATAATTAAATTATCTGTGTGTATTTGTACTGCAATTTAAACAATTGCAATTCACCTTTGACTCTTCGAAATGTTTGGCAGTGAATGAAACAAAAACAAAACAAAAATGACTTCTTTTTTTTTTTTTTTTTTGTAGAAGATCATTAGTTGATAAAATGAAATTAAGAATTGCAACCTAAGAAGATATTTCAAATAAAACCATGTCATTGTTATTTAATCTCTATTGTTAATAGAATGTTACTGTAACATTGTTATCCAATCAACTTACCAGTAATCTGAACAAGAACACTTGCCACCAGTGAAATGGTGAAACCGGTATGCGTCCCTTAATACGATTTTCCTACCAACAATTTCACTAACCAACTTGAAAACAGAGTGACAATCGCCGCAAACTCGGAGATTCTTGAAAATTCTAAGAGGCGAGCCTTCTGCGGTATTGATCAACCCAAATGCAAGGGCAATTCTCTCACTGTGGTTCCAAAGATTATGCTCCTTCTGTTCTTCATCTGTATCTTGTAATGAATAGCTTGTATCAGGCATATACCCTGTCTCTTTAATCATCTTTCTAAGCTCTTCCAACTTTGCATATATTTGTGCTCCTTGTGGATGAAACTTTTCACCCATTCCGAAAGTTGCAACCTTGTTTTTCAGCTTGATCCAACTACACGCGGGTTTCTTTTTTATATTATGTGATTCCATTTGCTTTCTAACATTCTCTACATCTTCCCATCTTCTCGTAGATGCGCATACATTTGAATAAAGAACATAGGCCGAATCATCTAACGAGTCCATCTCGAAAAGATGTTCAGCAGCTTTCCTCCCAAGCTCCAAATTGCCATGTGTTTTACAAGCAGCCAACAAGCTACGCCAAACGAGGTCAGTTGGTGGAATTGGCATCTTGTTAATAAATACTTCAGCTTCGGCAAGCCTTCCGGATCGCCCAAGAAGATCAATTATGCACACACAATGCTCTATTCCTATGGGGACACCATATTCAGTAGTCATTGAAGAGAAATATGCAAGACCCTCATCCACCAAACCCCCATGGCTGCATGCAGACAGAAGTGAAACAAAAGTGACATGGTCCGGTCTTAGTCCGAGATCAAGCATCTCACGAAAGGCTTCCCTACCCTGTTGGAAACATCCATGTCTGGCTAATGCTGATATTAAGATGTTCCAAGACCTCAGCGACCTGCTTCTCGGTTGCGGGAGAATTTTAAACACATCATCAATTTCCCCACATTTTCCATACATATCCATGATAGCATTTAAAATATATTCATTAGACTCAAGCCCGCGTTTAATAATTAAGCTATGGAGTTGCTGACCTTCATCCAGTACAGTTAAGTTACCAATAATAGAGAGAGCAACAGAGAAGCTAAACTGATCTAAATCGACCCCACTATGTCTCATCTTCACAGCAAGTTTTAGTGCCTCCTCACCAGGCCCATGATGAGCATTGGCAGAAAGAATCGCATTCCAAGTACTGGAATTCTTATTAGCTAATACATCAAAAATGTAGTTACTAGTATTAAGATCACCGCATTGAGCGTACATTGTAATAAGGGAGCTCTGGACGTATGTATCTAATTCAAAACCTGCCACGACTATATGTGCATGGATGGGCATTCCATGTTCCGAAAGATCATCAGGAGATAAACAAGCACTAAGAAGATTAACAATAGTTATGTAGTTTACAGGTAAACCTTCTTCTCTTAGTAAGTTGAAAGCTTTGATTGCTGCATTTGGTTCTTTGTTATCAGCATGTCCACCTATAAGTGCATTCCAAGTTACTTCATCTCTCTTAGGCATAATTTTGCACACTTTTTGTGCTTCGGCCATGAAACCAAACTTCCCATACATGGTGACCAATGCATTACCTATGATCGAATTGTGATGGAAACCAAAAAGAATGGCAAGTGCATGAACCATCTTCGTTTTTTCTAAATTATAACAGGCAGATAATGCGGTGGTGAAAGTTATAAAGGTCATTGTCTTTCTTGTTTGTAGCATCTCAAGAAAAAGTTGTACGGCACGTGGATGCTTTCCTTCCTCAACATAACTTGCCATCATGGAATTCCAAGAAATTAAATCCCTCTCTGGCATTGTATGAAATATAAACTCTGAATCCTCATACTTTCCAGCCTGAGAGTACATACTTAAAAGGCTATTGCATAGACAAACGTTTGATTCCAGTCCAGATTTCACTACTAGACCATGAAGTCCTTTCCCCCACCTCAAATTTTGCGAAGAGCCACATACCGGTAACAAGGTTGATATAGTAATATAATTTGTTTCTGTGTGAGTATGACGCATCCGGAAAAAGTGACCAAGAGATTCTTCACATTGACCATTATGTACACATGCAGCAATGATTGAATTCCATGAAATAGTGTCACGGTCCATCATGTTATCAAACACACAAGATGCCTCCTCTATGCTGTCACAGTTGCCAAACATGGATATAAGGGAGTTTGCCACAGAGATACTTGTGTCCAATCCAGATTTGATCACATTTCCAAGGATCTGATAACCCAATGTCTTATCCCCAAGAACCCCACAAGACCGAATAACTGTAGCCATTGTATTTTGATTAAAAAATAACCCATTGCATCGTAAATGCTGATAAATATTTATTACCTCCTCGATATAGCCATTATCTGCATAGCCAACCATCAAAGAAGTCCAAGAAACCACATTCGGTTCATCAATCTCTTCAAAGAGCTTCTTAGCCTCAGAAAGATGGCCATGTGTACAATAAAAGTGCAGCAGACAAGTGCCGACAAACACATCAGACAATAAACCACATTTGGCAACATAACCATGAATCTGAAGTGCCCCTTCAGCCATGCACCCGGACCTATCACAGGCAGTCACCAAACTAGCAACCACATAACTGCTTGGCCTGATACCATATTCACACATATGACGAAAGAATCGCATCGCGTCATGATACAAACCCACTCGAACAAACCCCGACATCATGTTATTCCAAGAAGCTTCATTTCTATCGAACATTCTATCAAACACGCATTGCGCATATTTAATGTTACCAAGCTTAGAGTACATGTTAATCAAGGTATTTGTAGAGAATGTGCCAGGATGAACAACACCTTTAACGCAAAACGCGTGCAACGCTTTCCCAACAATTTCTTCAGTAACTTCTGAAAAACCCTTTTGAGGAAAGCATGAAACTTGGGTGTTAGGGTGGTCTATGAGGTGCCCCAAATGGATGCCAAAGCTGAAGGGTTCTTTTCCTTTTATGCATGTTTTCAAATGGTTTTCGCAGTTAAAAACCGAAAAATTGGTAGTATGCACAAGATTAAGAGTAGAAAACTTTCTACAATGCCTAGCCAGCTCTGATAATTGAATAAAACCTTGCACAAAAGATAATGAATATTCAAAATTTGTGAAGAACAACTTCAAAGGGCTTATTAAGATTTTTGTTCTAATCATACCATGTTCCCAATAGTATCATAAAATTATGAAACAAGAGATGCAAAGGCTAAGAGACCAACATAAGTAGAAATCAATAGTCAACAGCAGTGAACCAGAATTGAATAAATATTGAACAAAAAAGACGGCTCAGTGCACAAGTCTCATCGACAGAGAGATGTATGCAGTCTTACCCTGTCAGCAGAGAAGATGTATACAGCCTTATCCGTAAGCGGAAAGATTGTTTCCTATATTTGAATCAATAACATTATAGGTCATTAAGCAACAACCTTAATATGGCATGAAGATCTTACTCAAACACAAGCAAATTTTCAGAAATATTGAACCAGTAACAAAGTTTGAGAAGCACTTATGTTAAAGTTTAATAGAAAAAAACAGCAATTGATCTCACTCTCTGCCCCCAAATCTCTTTCTCCCGCTTTTCCTATTATTTGTTTAGCTCGAGTTGGGATTAATTAAATTTTACTAAATGTTTCACTCAACTTAAATTAGTTAATTTAAAAAACTCAAATAATTAATTTTTAAAAAAAATAATAGACACAGTTATATAATATATATATAAAGGGTGATTTCATTTACTCCAAGAGTAAGTTTAAATGTAATGGGGATTTATTCACTCTAAGTGTAAGTTTTTTAAATTTACTCTACATCTTAGCCAATCAATTTTAGGGAAATACAATGGTTTAGATCTACTCACTACTTTAAATAATTGAATTTCCCTAGAACTAATGACTAAGATGTATGGTAGATCCCTCCCAAGATTAAAATATTAAACTACATTTATAGGTTGCTACTTTGAGCAAACACAGGTTAAAAGTCACCACTATCATTTAAATTCAATCTCCTTGTTTAAATAGATTTTATTCATTATAAACAAAAACAAATGTTCTATTTATTTAAATGATATGCGGTAGTACTCAAATAATCTCAATCTATATCACTATATAAAAACATCTAAATCAAGTGATTGAATCAAACAATGTTTAGTTATTGTCATTTTAATTACATTTTCGAACTCCATTCACTTGAACTCTTAAATTCATTAGATGTAGAGTCATATTGATTAGGTTAAATGAATGAGGTCAAATTCATTAGAAATTTCGTTTTGATACAATGGAAGGAAAAGAAAACACTAAAACATAAGGGAACTATCCATTTGCAAGATATGGATCACTAGCAGGTTAGGACTAAATGTAGTCATATTATCATCCATCGTATTTCCCTCACCGAAGACATGTTGTAGTTGAACATTCCAGTTTTTAGCAAGCAAACCATGGAACTTGTGAACAATTTTAGATATACAATGAATGTGAATCTTCAGCCTATCCAAAATGATGTTGATCACCTTAAGATATTCACTTTCCAATATCATCTTTTGATGACCAAAAATTCATGCTAATGTTAGTCCCTATTCCAAGGCCGGTAATTCCGATTGAATGTGAGATCCAATTCCATATTTTCTAGAGAATCTCGATATCCAGTGGCCTTCTTTATTATGAATGATACATCCTCCTTCGATTGTTTTATCTCTCAAATTACACCTACCATCCACATTAAGTTTCACCTTTCTAATTTATGGTGTACACCAATGGACAATAGGCAGTGAAGATTCATTAGAAAATATATCTACGATGCACCAATCTTTGAAATTATGGTGGACATATCTTACGATATAACTAATATTCTAATATATATTATTGAAGATCATATTGTTCCACCACCTCCAAGCTCTTCAAACAACCGCCAAAAATAACTGCCCATGAGCAAGCCTTGAGTTCACCTCGGTAAAAAAATTTGTGATATGTTGTAATTTATTCAAGTTTATATAACATATGAAGTTTTTCTTTAATTTGTTCTCATCAACTTTTTTGTTTTGTTTAATTTCTTGTTTTTTTATTATTATTTTTTACTTTTCTATTACTATCAATATGTTAATCCGTTTCAAAATGAGTGTGACATAAAAATTTGATTAAAAATAGCAAATAATCATATTCTCATCGACTTTTAGTTTACAGGCACGTGCTAAACAGAACAACTATTTTGCCATTACTAATATTTACTATCACCCATGTCGTCTCCAATACCATCAATGTATGCAATACCAGCAGTGACTAGGTAGGGATACTATAGGGGATGTCAATTTGTTTTAGGGAAATCCAATGGTTTGAATTAGTGTGTAGATCTAAATCATTTGATTTCCTTAGAATTTATGACTAAGATGTTGAGTATGTTTAAAAAACTTACTCTTGGAGTAAGTGGATCCTCACCCTTAAAAAAATTTAATTGTATCTTGAGGTGATTTTTGACAAAAAAAAATAGTTTTATTGTATAATTGATTCTTATTAAACTTGAATTTAAAGTAAAATAATTTGTTTGTGTTATCCAATTACTCAAATTCAATGGACCAGACTTTTTTTTCCTCATAATACAAATACAAATTATGATAGGTTTGGATTGATATAAAGGGGTTGAGGTAGATGACTATATATATTTATGTTACGTAAACATAATTTAACAAAGAGAAGAATATCTAAACATGAATCTTTATTCTCTAATATATAGCAGGAGCCTCTTAACGCTCTCAGGGACGTAGACACAATTGGTCGAATCTCGTTACCAAATTCCTTATGTTACTCTCTTCTCTTCTCTTTTACTATTTGATTGCTCGCTTATTCCCGACCGTTTAATTTTTTTTATCTCAATACAAAAGCTATTAACTCTCATTTGTGATCAAAACCATAGTTTTGATGTACTAACTAGCAAGTAACCCGTGCATTTGCACGAGACAGTATTTTTTGTCGGATGATTAAGAACACACATTACATGTGCATTCATATGGTTAAGAACACATACATTATTCGTGCATTTGCATGGTTAAGAACACACAATGCTAAGAACACACATGTTACTCATACACTTTTATACTTTTTGATTGATTTTATTATTTTATAATATATATATTTGGTTAATTAATAAATGCAATAAAAACTTATATTACTCATTCTTAATATACACATACATTTGGAGAACTTGTTTAATTTTATTATATTATTGTGATTATTTCTTAATGTATCCTGATTATAATTTTTTTATTTCTAGAATATTATTTCTTATTAGTTGTTAGTATAATTGATTTATTATTTCCTTTTTTTTTAAAAGTATACAAAAGGGGACATTGTAATTAATTACTTAGTTTTTTTTCAAATTAAATATCGGTTTAGTCATTTAGTATGGCAAATTCGAAAATAATACTTTAATAGATATAAATGAAATTTTAGTAATAAATGGTCATTGAAATATGAAAGTTGTAATTTTTCCAAAATAATGGATGTCTTAATTATTTAGGATTAAAACTGCTAAAATATTTTAAGAGTAATGTTATATCATCCTACTAAATCTTCCTACTAATCATCCTACCCACAAAAATGTGACATATGTCACAAAGTGATACTTTATTTATTAGTGATTGGTTGACAAGTGACAATGTCACTTTCTTGTGGGTAGGAAGATTTAGTAGAAGGATATATCATTTTCCATATTTTAAAGATAGTAATGGAAATGAATGGACAATATTAATAAATGAAAATGAGAACATTGTAATTAAATTTTTTACATTTTGTTGAAAATAAAGCATACATACTAATTTCCATATTAATTTGACAATATGTGTTTCTATTTTCTTAGATGTGTTCATCAGTTTTATTTCTCTCCTAATGATTGGCGGTATTTATTCAAAGTAATTATTAATTATTAGTTTGTAATTGATCATCGATATTTATTCAACATTGTCGATATTTATTTACTTATTCGATTACAAATTAGTGAAATTAAAATAGTATAAAAAACTTTATTGTCATTTTTCATCTATGTAGTTTATCTTCCCTTATGAGTTTTCATTTATTGTCATTCTACTATGTATTTTTTATATGAATTTTATCTTTCATTATTCACATCAGTTACTCTTAAATCTCGAGAGTACTTATCTCCAATCGTTATTATTCCATAATTATCCAGAATTCATATAAATGACCATTTTAGTACTTGAAAAGTTTGTGTAGATGTAAAAAGAAAAAAAACAAAATGTTAGAATTTATGACATTTTATTATCTTTAATTATATCATACAAAATGATTCAAAAAAACTATCAATCATAACCAAACTGCAAAAGCAGAGATAATATCGGTCGATTTATTGGTTCTACCATTTTCAAAGGTTCTACCATTCTCAATGCACCCAAGTGACTGCGATCACATAAGCAAGAATTCAAAAGTCATGTTAATAATTAATAAAATGCACCCCTATGACATGAAAATTTGTCCATTGAAGATTCAAACATTAGTGCTTTTGAAGAATTATTAACTTATACGATACATTTGAGAGAGAAATAAAAAAAACATGGTGTCATTTTTTAATAAATATATAACAATGTACTAGTTAATAAATTCAATGAAAGTATAAGATGAAGAAAAATTGTATTCATAGTATATTTTGATTAGATAACATTAAAATGTTGATTTTACCATAACATGGACTCAAAGGTAAAAGAATATGATTAAGTTAAGTTCAGTGTTATTAATATCATAGCAGTCATCAAACTGGTAAGGGTACTGATACAGTGTTATAGTGGTTTAACTAGTGGTTCACTAATTAAACCACATACTGGTAAAGTTAGATATACATATATAATATATTAACATTAATGTCGAAAAATGAATAAAAACAATAATTATTTTTACTTTCATTAAAAAATTAATTTTAAATAAAAATCGGCTGGTATGACCGGTTTTTTACCGATTTTGACCAGTTTTTACCAGTATAATTACATGACCGGTATAATTATTGTATCGTACCGATATTGGGACCGATTTACTGGTTCAACCGGCCGACACGAAACAGTTTTAATAACTATGAGGTTAACATTCATGAATAGTTGTACATCTCTTTTTAGAACAATGAAGAAACTTTATATTCTTGACACTTGAATTATTGTAACACACATAATCAAATATCATATTTGAGACTGAGACTGAAACTTAAATCAAAAGAAATTTAAGATGATGATAAACTACAAGTGTTTCTGAAAACATGCAAAATAAAAAATGAAAATAATGATTATTTGAATAAAAAAATGTATAAAATAAAATAAGAGGTGAAGATGGAGAAAACTAACATGCGGAAATGATTTGAAGAGATATGAAAATGAAAAGAATAATTTGAAGATATATAAATAATTATGGTAAGATCAAATGATGAGATAAATAATTATGGTAAGATCTGAGGAGATAAATAATTTGTTATAGAAAAGTAGTGAATCTTTGAATAAAAGATAGGGGAGTGATCCACTTACTCCAAGAGTAAGTGAAAAGATTTACTCGTTATCTTAGTCATTCAATCTCAAAAAATTCAATGGTTTAGTTGTACTCACCAATTCAAACCATTGGATTTCCAAAAAATGAATGATCATGAGTTTGAGTAGGATTTTTCCACTTACTCTTGGAGTAAGGGATCCCTCCCCTAAAAGATATATAAATAAAATTAGATATTGAGAGAGAAAATTAATCTACAGAGATGCTTAAAGAGATAACTAAACTGCAAATGATTAGAGAAAATGATAATTGTGAGATATGATGAGGAGATGAATAGATTAATAACAAAAAAAAAAAACAACTAACGACCATAAATTTTGAAGGTTTGATAGTCCGTGAGGATGATACCATTGCTTATCAGAAGCTAATGAAGATAACCGTTAAAAGAATAGATCTACAAAATAATGAAATTGGTTAGAACAGATGTACAAAATAAGGAAATCAATAAAAAATAAACAAAAATAAATGATAAAATAAGATTAAAATCACAAAATAAGAAAATATATACAAAATGAACAAAAAAATGCACTTTAAATATGAGATATATTAAATAAGAATAGATCTACAGAAAAAATAAAAAATCAATGAAAAATGCACTGTAAATATGATTGTTGGTAGAGAAAAAACAATAATGAACAGATATAATGAAATGAAACAGGAGAGAAAGAAGATTGTTAGGAGAGAAACAAAAATACACCTATTTTTGTGATGGCGACAAAGTAATTTCGATAAATGAAACGACTCATTGTAAGTATGGAAGAGATAAAAAGGTAGAGTCTCCAGCAGTAGAAATAGTGTGGTCATACCATACATTGTACCAGTAATTCTCACTTTTTATGTTATTATTAAAAAAAATTATTTATGATAGAAGTGGTACTTAATATGTGGTACGAAGAACTCAATATGCAAAACATGGGGTAAAAGAGGGAACTGTGCAAGTATGTTCAACGTACACATATAAATGATTATGAATGCCACGAGCACGCCACTGTCATGTATCATCTGTATAAACAATAACAAAGTTAAAACTTAAAACTAGTGATTTAAGTTGGGATCAATATCACGTGATGCGGCCGTAATATTGTGGTTGCGGTGGCTATCGCATCACACTATAATTGCGGTGTCACTCCAAATCACAATGATGTGGTCAAAAATATTGTTTGTCACAAAGTAATTCCCACAGCAACAATTACATTCCAACCGCAATTATGACCGCAACTGTGATTTAAAACACTGCTTAAAACGAACTTATTAGGGTAAGATATGGGGAATCATTACACACCAGTTTATGTTCTCGAACTTTAAATATCTATATTTTTTAAGCATTCAACAAATTTGTCAAAAGAAGCAAATAATAATTGATGGTGGCATTTACTTATTCCTTTCTATCCTTTTTCCTATGTTTGTGGTTCACAAATTAGATGTAAAACTTACATAGTTGTACATTCTATAATACCAAGCTCTTATATCCCGAAGTAGTGGTGTGAGAGAGAAAATATTATATTATATTTTTGTAATTGTTTACTTTCTTCTCTTCCCTCTTCAATTTCTTTTCAATCATAGAGAGAAATTTTTGACATGAAACCCACAATTTTTAGTCTCTCTTCCCTCTTTCTCTCCTCAACCAAAATGGAGAAAACCATTAACTTCCTCTTCTTTCACTCTTCAGAATTTATTTCCTTACTAATTCTTGTAACGCTAAGTGAATATAAACAGTAGGGCGATGCTGCCTAGATTCCATTACTACATCAATGTTATATTGGCTGCATTTGTCACAATCTATAACCACTATTAACTTTATCCTTTAATCAACTTTGCACAACAAATTGTAAGAAAACAACATAGAGCCCAATACCCTATACTTGCATGATTCCTGATTCTAATTACAATGCTAGGAAGCTTGTCTAATATGCTTCATCATTTTTTACATTATTATTACAAAAACTTCTTTTATATAAGATTTCATTTTTTGCCTCATAATATATGTCACTCTATGTGTTATGAACTGTTATTGGTCAGAAAAATAATTCATAATTATATTTCTAATTTTATAGGTAGTATGTAGAACACCTAACCCAATACTCAATACAAATGATTGTTATCATTCAACACAATCTTCAAAACATCATCACTGTCACTATCCTAATCATCACCTTTACCATTAGGGGTGAAAATAGGTCAGACTAGACCATACTTTACCTTAAATAGGTCGAACCTATATAGCATATAGGAGTCTGTGCCTGACCTATTAGTCTGTTTAATTTTTTTTTCAAAGCCTAGGTCTGTCTGTTTAAAAGTCTGGTCTGGTCTGTTAGCTTGTTTAAAGGTCTGCTAAGGTAAAAAATTTAAAAAATTATGTACAAACTAGAAAAAAATATTATAATTATAGTAATTAGTGTAATTTTTTTTACATTGTTATCATAATTATTTTTATTACATTCCAATATTGTGTAATGTATTCGAAATATTTGTGGTGTTTTTGAGGTTATAATATACAAAACAATATATTTTAATATCATAATAAAATATGATATTGTTCTAATATTTAACATGAGTTGGGTTATGTACTTAAATCAAAGTCTCAACAATTAAATATCTAATTATTAAATAGCCTAATCTCTAAGTCCTAGTGAATTATTTACATTTTTTTTATTTTTTGTACATGTTATAAAAATAATTTATAAATATATAATAACATTACATAGGTCGGTCTATTAGACTTAATAGGCTTTTTAAAAAGCCTGAGTCTGACCTATTTTAGTAAAAAGGTCTAGCCTGATATGATCTGTTATAAGCCAGCCACCACGACCAGAAACCCTTGGAATAACCACTTCCAAACCTAAATCATTGATTCCATCATCATCGCCAATTCCACCGCGCCACCATCACCACCGTCCTCGATATCAAATTCCAATTCCACCTCTTTAACAATGAAATCAACACCATTGGCATCAATGGTGGAAACAGGTTCATTATTCAAATCTCGCAAATCTCTATCTCCTGAATACGAATGGATGCAACCGCCATCAACTGATTCATCTTCTTTATAGAGCAACTGTTAAAACATGCTGCAATTTTCTAGAAAGATCTAGAATGATGGTAATGCCACAATTCTCTAGAAACATCTTGAAGGTTGAAGAAGAGGAATTGCATCTCTTGAATATTCTACAAAGTTGTAGTAAATACTATAAGGCAATAGATTTAAAATAACAAGTAGTATAGTTCTAGAATTATCTAGAAACATTGAGACAATGTAGGGTAGAAATGTATGGAATTTTCTAGTCCTTCTTAGGTGTTGTAGAAAGCCTATAAATAGGCATTCACCCTTCATTTGAAATGCAACGCATGAATTGTAGCCAAAACCTCCAAGCTATCTAAATCAATTCTAAAACCTTGTTAATATCACTATATCTACTATCTTTTATCAAATACTATCAGTGGCATCAGAGCTACGTTTCGGTCATACACTGGGCGTAGAATATCACATTATACCTATTGAGCTATGGCTAGCACTATTCAATAATCATCAATTCCTATTCCAATTTTCTCTAGAGAAAACTATGATTTTTGGAGCACAAAAATGACTACTTTCTTCCGGTCTCAAGATTTATGGGACATTGTAGAAGAAGGATTCACTACTCCAGAGACTACTTTAACTCTTACTGCGGCTCAGAAAAAGGAGTTGAAGGAGAATGTGCAAAAAGACGCAAATGCATTATTTATTCTACAACAAGCCTTGGCGGAGACTATCTTTCCAAGAATAATGGGAGCTACAAGTGCCAAAGAAGCATGGGATACACTAAAGGAGGAGTTTCATGGCAGTGAAAAGGTACGAACCATTAAACTTCAAACTCTTAGACGTATGTTTGAATTACTTAAAATGAGAGAGTCTGAGACTATAAAAGACTATTACTCTAAAATAAAAGGAATAGTCAAATGAAAGCTTATGGGGAAAATATTCTTGACAAAAGAACTGTTGAGAAAATTCTAATTTCTATTCCCCAAAAATATGACTCAATAGTTACTGCAATTGAGCAAACCAAAGATATGTCTAGTCTATCGGTGACAGAGTTAATGGGTTCACTAGAAGCTTATGAGCAAAGATTGAGTAGGCATGATGAAAGTTCACTAGAAAATGCTTTTCAATCAAAGCTCCGGCTAAGGTCTCAGAATAAAGATTATGAAAGAATAAATAATAATGGTGCAGAACATTCTAGAAACAAAGATATTTCTAGAAATTTCTTTAGAAGTAAGGAGTTTTCTAAAGATCTCTCTAAAAACAATCAAAATAAATATCCTCCATGCGGAATTTGCAAGAGATCAGACCATTCAGAAAAATATTGTTGGCATCGAGGAAAGACACAATGCCAATATTGCAAAAGATTCGGGCACTCAGAGCAAAACTGTCGCAACAAAAATAATCATCAGGCCAATTTCACTGAAGAGTGTGAACATGACCAACAACTATTCTATGCCAACCAAGTCTCTAGTCGTGATAAAGAAGAAAATTGGTATCTGGATAGTGGTTGTAGTAACCACATGGCTAAGGACGGGAGCATTTTCAGAGATATTGATGAGTCTGTCAAGGTACAAGTTCGATTGGGGAATGACACCATTGTGGAGTCCAAAGGCAAAGGTACTGTCATGGTGGAGACACAGTCAGGTACGCGACTTATCAAAGATGTCTTATTAGTTCCCAATCTTAAAGAGAATCTCTTGAGTACTGGCCAAATGATTGAGAAAGGCTACTCTCTCCACTTTGAGGGAGATACATGCAATATATATGACAACAATAGAAAGCTTGAAATAGCTCAAGTTAAAATGGAGAAAAGAAATAGAAGTTTTCCAATAACTTGGAAATATGCTACTAATATTGCCATGAAGGTGCAAGTTGATGAATCATGGCTATGGCATCGAAGATTTGGCCATCTAAACAATCAAGCCTTAAAGCTATTATATCAGAAAAGAATGATGAGAGATCTTCCATGCATCCAAGATAATGAAGGAGCATGTGAAGGATGTCTACTAGGGAAGCAACACAGACTACCATTTTCAAGTGGGAAATCTTGGAGAGCAAAACGCTTGTTGGAGCTTATACACACTGATGTATGTGGACCAATGAGGACGCCATCACACACTAACAACAGGTACTTCATCCTTTTCATTGATGATTTCTCTAGAATGACGTGGGTCTACTTTATGAAAGAAAAATCAGATGTGTTTGGAATATTCAAGAAGTTCAAGGCCTTCGTTGAGAAGCAAAGCGGGAAACATATAAAAGTACTCAGAAGTGATCGTGGCAAAGAGTACAACTCCCGTGAGTTTGATAAATTTTGTGAGGATGAAGGCATAGAGCGTCAACTCACAGTCGCATACACTCCACAACAAAATGGGGTGTCTGAAAGGAAAAACCGCACAGTCATGGAGATGGCTAAATCGATGCTCAAGGAGAAAAGTTTGCCAAATACTTTTTTGGGCTGAAGCAGTTTACACTGCTGTCTATATAATGAACAGGTGTCCAACAAAGGCAGTCGAAGGTAAAACTCCTATAGAAGCTTGGAGCGGTAGAAAGCCATCAGCTAAACATCTAAGAGTATTTAGATCCATCTGTTACATACATGTCCCAAAAGAAAAGAGACACAAACTAGAAGACAAGACGATAAGAGGCATCTTCTTGGGATATAGCACACAGTCAAAAGGCTATCGGATATACAATATAGAAACGAAGAAACTTATCATCAGTCGAGATGTTCAAGTAGATGAAAGTACATCTTGGAACTGGAATGAAGGAAAGGTTGAGCGACACAACATATCCATACTCACACAACAACCACAAGTAACAAGAGAAGTAGAAGAAGCAGAAGAAGATCCAGGTACGCCGACTACACTCCCAAATAAACTATCTTCACCAGAATCTTCTCCTAGACGAGTAAGATCTTTGGTAGATATATATGAGACATGCAACTTGGCCATAGTTGAACCTGGAAGCTTTGAAGAAGCATCAAGGGAAGAAGTATGGGTCAAGGCAATGAAAGAAGAGATAAAAATGATCGAGAAAAACAACACGTGGGAACTAGTAGACTGTCCAAAAGATAAGGACGTCATTGGAGTAAAATGGGTCTATAAAATAAAGCTCAATCCATATGGCAATATACAAAAGCACAAAGCAAGACTAGTAGCTAAGGGCTACACTCAACAACCAGGAATTGACTATAATGAGACATTTGCACCAGTTGCTCGTCTAGACACTATAAGAACTCTAATAGCTCTTGCAGCAGAAAAAGGATGGAGCATTTACCAGCTAGATGTCAAGTCTGCATTCCTCAATGGAGTACTTCAAGAAGAGATCTATGTGGAGCAGCCACAGGGATTCATGAGCAAGGGCAATGAAAGCAAAGTGTTACGGCTGAAGAAGGCTCTATACGGCTTGAAACAAGCTCCTCGAGCATGGTACAGTAGAATTGATCAGTACTTCATCGACAAAGGTTTCAGGAGGAGTAAGAGTGAACCTACACTATACATTAAAACCCAAGACTTAGGCTTAATGTACTACTTCCTCGGAATTGAGGTAAATCAAACAAAAGAAGGGATATTCATCTCACAGAAGAAATACACAGAAGAACTACTAAAGAAGTTCAAGATGTCTGAATGCAAACCAGTTGCTACTCCGCTCGTGACTAATGAGAAGCTGCAAAAGGACGATGGATCTCCACAGGCAGATGCATCTCTCTACAGGAGTTTGATTGGGAGTCTTCTATATCTCACTACTACTCGACCTGATATCATGTATGCTACAAGTTTGCTATCAAGATTCATGCAAAGCCCAAGTCAAATCCACTTTGGAGTTGGAAAAAGAATACTCAGGTACTTGCAAGGAACAAAAGAGTTCGGTATATGGTATAAATCCAACACCAACTCAACATTGCACGGCTACACTGATAGTGATTGGGTCGGTTCAATGGATGACACGAAAAGCACATCAGGTTATGCCTTCTCACTTGGATCGGGAATATTCTCTTGGGCATCTAAGAAGCAAGCAATTATTGCACAATCAACAACAGAAGCTGAGTATGTAGCAGCTGCAGAGACCACCAACCAAGCTATATGGCTTAGACGAATAGTCAATGATATGGGAGACCAAGAGACAGAGCCTACGACAATCTATTGTGACAACAAATCGGCGATAGCGATTGCAAAGAATCCAGTCCATCATAACAGGACAAAACATATCGCAATTAAATATCATGTTGTCAGAGAAGCAAGTGAGAATAAAGAAATAAGGCTCGAGTACTGCAAGACCGAAGATCAAATTGCAGATATATTTACTAAGGCATTACCAAGACCGAAGTTCGAGCAACTACGATCGTTGCTAGGAGTCACAAAAAATTGCATCAAGGAGGAGTGTTAAAACATGCTGCAATTTTCTATAAAGATCTAGAATGATGGTAATGCCACAATTCTCTAGAAACATCTTGAAGGTTGAAGAAGAGGAATTGCATCTCTAGAATATTCTACAAAGTTGTAGTAAATACTATAAGGCAATAGATTTAAAATAACAAGTAGTATAGTTCTAGAATTATCTAGAAACATTGAGACAATGTAGGGTAGAAATGTATGGAATTTTCTAGTCCTTCTTAGGTGTTGTAGAAAACCTATAAATAGACATTCACCCTTCATTTGAAATGCAACGCATGAATTGTAGCCAAAACCTCCAAGCTATCTAAATCAATTCTAAAACCTTTTTAATATCACTATATCTACTATCTTTTATCAAATACTATCAGCAACGACATTTCGAGAGGGGTGGTATGATTGGATGAGGGATGGTGTACATTGGAAATAGGGTGGGGCGTGGTGTAGGGATATAGTAATCTTCCTACTAATCCTCATAACCACGAAAAAGAATAGAGTTTTACTTATTTAGTAAGAGTATATATCATTTTACTTATTTAAATTACGTAACTCGTCTTAGTTGTCTTCCATTAGAAGAAGAGAGTTTTTGTTTAAGTGCCAAAAAACACAAAAATAATACAAACTTCGTGGAAGTAAATATTCAATTTATTTTTAGTTATAAAATTGAAAATAAAGAAGTGTGGGAGAAATATTTATTTTTTAATATTAAATGTTTTTTGATATTTAGATTAAATTATATTGACATAATTTGAGTTTTAGTTAAATTATATAGATCATCCCTCCATTTTTAATACTTACAGAATCTCTAATTTATAACCTTACGTACTGACCACATCTGCATGAGAAAAAAATGTGATTTTTGTAAACAAAAAATATATGATAAATGTAATTAAGTTAAACAAAATATGATATAATGTGGAAACAAGTCCAAATAATATACAATTTTTATTATTTTTTGTTCATTGTAATATAGCATAAGAGTGACTTAAATAATATCTTCTTAGAATTATTGATTCATTTTGTAATGAACCAAAAATAATGAAAAATGTATTAACACATATACTATTTTGATTTGTCTTTATAATATATAATATTTTGTTTAACTTCATTACATTTATCATCTTTTTTATGTAAAAAATCAAAATTATTTCACATGTAGGGATAGTCCGTATAATATATGTATATAAATCAGAAATTTCTTATAAGGGTAAAAAAATGGAAATGTAATTTATATAATTCATTAAAATTTAGGGGTGTGACTTTAATTCATTAATTCTAATATTTGTGATTGAGTTTACAACTTTTCAGTTGTTTTTTGATGTGAGGGAAAGGAGTACATGTCCTTAAATGGGGTTTTGGGATTAGGTATCTAATTTATTATCTATTAGGCAGGAGGTATTGGATATTTTAGTATTGAATGTATATAAGAATTTTTTTTATGGAATTCTCACGCAACATTTCAGGATAAACAAAAGATCAATGTTTGATTCTCATGAGTGATACAAACATTTCTTTTATTTATCACAAACTTTGAATCTTTTTGTTTTTGATCATCAACCTAACTTTAATAGTTTGTCGAGCACAAGCACAGATATAAGAAATTATGAAAACCTTTAATCTTTCTGATTGGGGATATTTTTATTTATTTTTAGATGGTTTTTTATTTCTAATTAGGGATTTTATTCAATTTGGTATTTTATTATTGTGATTATCAAGCCTATTTAATAATTATGATTTATTTAGTCAATAAATATGTATGGTTGAAAAATCTAAATATGTTTTAATCATCAATAAAATTATTCAGTCTAAACATCTTTTACTTTTGCTTTATCTAAAACTATTGTGTTGTGTATGTCAATTTGTTTTCCTATTGTTTGTAATATATAGTCTATATGCAATAAAGAATTGGAATGCAAAACTCTATTCCTGGTGAACACAATTGTACATGTATTCATTCATTAAGATTGAACAATTATCTCAATCGAATATATTCAAATGCAATTTATAATTCAAAGATGATTTTGGATTATAGAGGTGTAATTACTATGGAGGGTCAAATATGGAAATGCAAATTATTCCTAGTTGGTGGTTACAATTGAAAATATAGGCAAATGTCAATTATTTCATGTTGTTAGTTAAAACATGTTTTCCCTTTATATATTAATTAATATAAAAATATATATATAGATAAATATAAAAATGTCATTAATTTTATTTTTTTAATGTACTTTCCTCTTAGGTCTATCCTCACCTATGATTAGATTGGGGAGTACATGTACCAATGGGAACGTACCTTTTATTCTACATCAATTGATATCAAAGCCTAGTGCTGTTCTTATTCCATTGATTATATGTGTACGGTGTAAAACATTTTTACACTATTGTTGTACCATTCAACCTTCATATTTTAACATTATTAATTATAGAATAAAATTAATACAAGTAAGTATTGAATAATATATTAATTATATATAAATCTTTACACCGTCAATCAATGCATAGATTTTACCTTGTTTTTTATTCAGACCATAAATCCTTATGCTTCCTTAGTTCTAAAAACTGTTTAAATCCAAAACATGTTGTTTGGGTAAAGTTTCTACAACAACTTGCTTTTGTTATCAAAATAAGTTTATGGGAGAGCTAGGGTCATTGATTCTCTTATTGCTAGATATACCAATTTGCTATTTATGTAGAAAATAAAAGTGCATACAAGAAATGTGTTCCATAGAATGTATGTATCAAAGCATTTTATTTATTTATATAGTATAAAAGAAAATCTGATGCAGAAATGAAAGAAGAAAAAAAAATGATATTTAGATATACTCATCAATTCAAACCATTGAATTTCTCAAGAATCATGATGTGAAGTAGATTGGTCCCTTCCCTTTAATTAATATAACAAACATCACATAAGAGTATCAGAATGATAAAAATATTTCTAACTCATTTTAATCTTTATTGCCTAATGAATAGTATAATAAAAAACCCAATAACAGTTTTTGAGTCATGCTTGTCAACAAATTCTCAAGAATTTTATAGAATTGAGTTGAAACCAATTGCAGTCCATTTTTGCCTGTTATATTTTTATATCAAAGAATGTGAAATGATTTTTATAGTAAAATCTGCACCTAATCTAATCTAATAAGCATATATGGGAAATAAATAACACAAGTAAGAAATACATTCACATTTCAATTATTGTATCATAATGAAACAAGAAAATGTTTGTCAAAAGAAAAGAAAAAAGAGAAAAAATTTGGTAGCAGAAAAAAATATCATAAGTAAATCAAAGAGAAACTACACAATGAAACATTATCCAAGTTAGTGAAATTACACAATTTTTATGCTGAAGCAGAAATAAATCAGATACATGATAGGCATCAAATCCAAGTTCTCCATCCATCAATGTCAAATCATATTTTTTTGTACTATCAAGGACAGTGTTTTAAATTGCGATTGCGATTGCAATAACGGTTGTAGTTATTGTCAGTTACTCCGACTGTTGCGATGCGGATTGCAGTTGTTGCGGTGTGAATTATTTTGCGACTAAAACAATATTTTTGAATTCGGTGCGGCGTGATGCAGTCTGATGCAATCCGACGCGGCCTGATGTGGTCCGACAAGTGTCGCTCCCAATAATAAATAGCCTAACGCCCTTGTTGGTCATGTCAAATCATGTTGCTCCTGCATTAGAAACACTCTTTTCATGAAATGATGAAAATAAACACCATGTATTTTCTTTCATTGCATATCAAAAGTAAAACCAAATTATATAGCCATGTAATTATTTGCAAACAAATATATATATACAACAAAAGCCATACCTTAGTCCTACTAGGTGGAGTTAGATACATGGCTGAACGACGCCATAATACTCCATCATAAATCTTGTCCATAGACAAAGCATTGAACTACTCCATTCAACCACGACAATGAATCTACCACATCCACAAATGAGAGCAATGAACTTAATACATTAGTGAAGCTTCCAATTCCTTGTTCAGGCTTCATAAACTATATTGCATAGTTCATCATTTCATAGCTATAACACTTTACCCCCTTATACATTTGTAAACACCCAATTTTGACTGGGGTAAAGTGGGGTAGCGACAACATTCAACTTTCCTTTTAAATAAGAAAATACTTATTTTGGTTCTTAATTTCAACTCATTTTTAAATTACTGAAACACTCTTAGTTTATACAACCTTCTATACAAATTAAAATACAAAGACAACAATGTTCCATGTAAATGTAACTTGTTAGAAGGTTTAGACAAATATGAAGGAGAAATGTAATTTACTGTTTTTGAAATGAAAAAGCATTTATAACTGCAGAATTTGTCTATAGTTGGCAACATTTATTTCTAACCATTTGCTTAGTTTGCCATGAAATGTTTTGCAAACTGAAATCATTCGCCTTAACTTTGCGTGATTCGCATCATTAAATCACAATCCTATAGCAGCAAAAGCTTAAAAATGAAAGGATTGGCACAACTAAATTTCCTTCTTTCACAAGTAAGAGGTAGAGAAAAAAATATGGAATCGGTGCCCGCAATGCTTAAAATCTCAAACCACTTACACAAGCATCAAAAAGCAACAACCAATACTCAAAAAGTGATTAGCTTGCATTATAAGCATCTAAAAGCAGTGCAATTCAGTTGTTTCATGATACCATTTGCACAAAAACATTTAAAGGGGAAGGGAGATAAAACTTGCTAATTTCTTCTTAAGAATGGAAGTATGGAACAAACAGAAGTAGGTTATCTAATCATACCCTTTTGACCATTGCACCCATTATCTCATCCAAGGTCGCTTGCTCCGAAATGTAGGCATCGTTTGACTTGAGTCTTGTGTCCAAAGAAAGTTTCTTATCTTCATTGCACTGGGGCATTGATTGGGAAGCCCTATTCACTTGGCCAAGAAAAGATGCATCAATCCTATTGCTACATATTGTATTACTTCGGTTTAAACCGTGTCCCGAAGAAGTCACTCCACTAGGAAAAGCCTGTGAATTTACTGCATCGAAGGGACGACTGGTGTTTTGGTTATAGTCCAGTCTATGTTCTTCCCGTCTTTGTCGTGGTGTGTAACTTGGAGGCCGTAAAATATTCCCATCCAATAGTTCTTGACATTGCAGCTCACTTCTAGAATCTTCCAAAGGGTCAGAAAGTGCAATTCTGGATGAGAAATTGACTGGACTGTTACGAATAAGAGTTTTTGAGTTCGAAACATTTATGTCAGTGGGAGAAAGTTGGTCATTATTAAAAGTATCATACATTTGCAAGTAATTCGCCGGAAAGTTAGACAACCGAGCAATCTGCCAATTTTCATTACACTGATTATAGTTCAGGATATCAGAAGAACCACACATGCTGACATCAAAAGATTCTGTGCTCAAAGGAGCTGCTCTAACAAAAGACTGATTTCTAAATGCTCCTGAATCGGTTTGTTGTGAGTTCCCATGTAACATTGAATGATTGCTTGCGACACAAGGTAGAGAATTATTTACACTATCAACAATAACCCTACTGTCTGGCAAGCCAGAAGAGATAGCAAATCCTCTTGGATCAACTTGACTTAACTGTGTTATACCAGTTGCACGGTTGCTTTGTTTAGACGGTGCAAGCTCAAGTGATGTTGAAATCCCATGCAATAAACTTGAGCTTTGATTTGAAGGAAAATCGGACGGCCGAATGCTTCCAACTGTGTTTAATGAGCTGTTAGTATTTTGAGGCTGAACGGGACTTACTAGCGAAGAAGGACTAATTCCTCTCCTGTTTAAGCCAGTTGGGGAATTCAGCCTACCGAAAATTCCACTTGATGGTAATGTAGTGGTTGAAATCCTTCCCGATCTCGACGAGGCACAAAAATCTCCATGTCCATCTATTGAACCCGTCCGGATGTGAGAATCACTACCACCAACGACAGCAATCGTACTTGCTTGTTGGGTTGCTTTTTGAAGATACTGTCTATATTTCTGCAATACAAAATGGCAGTGAGCTTATGTATAATCATAACAACACTAGAATGTATATTTTGTTATGAAAATGAAGAGCTATCCGAGAAACTTAAGATGGGAAATATGCAAATTAACAAACTACTGCAGGAGTAAAGATGCACATTCGGCATGAATAAACAGATGATAGTTAGAGACTCAAAGTCGATCGAGCTTATCAACATATGATAGGCGGTGGGAGTTGAAACTGTGTTAAAAAACTAATATGTCTCGTCGGTAACAACCCATTTTTTCGAATGTGATCTATCATCTATCCTTCATTTCGATGTGAAGTTCTAACCCTTTGATAATACTATACACTTCCACTTAGTTGTTAATTCATTATACAAACTTTCATTTCATACATAATCACTAAACAATATTTAAGAATCATCAGACTAAGATTCTAAGATTTCCGTTCCATGATTTGTCGAAGGACAAAATAGAACGATTAACATATCTACCTGCAGATGACTTGCCACACTTGCCCGAGTAATCCCTTTAACATTCATAAGGTCGAGTATTTTTTTTGGAACAGCCTCTGCAATAACACATGGACATAATAATTTGAGATATGAATTCTTAAGGCAAACAAAACGAAAAAGTTATATCTTCAACAACAAATTTTCAATTCAACTCACTTTCATGGCCAAGTTGATTAACTGCATTAACAAAATTTTTATGCAGCTCAATTGTCCAAACCAAACGAGGCCTCTTCTGTGCTGAGGGGTCCTCAATCTTTTCTTCATCCCCTTCGAGATCTTCTTCTTCATCCTCACCTTGGTCCTTCCTTCTCCTACCGAGATCTTTGGAAGGCTTAACCTCACCAACAAATTGTTTTCTTCGCACGACGTGTTGCCATATGTTCTTGAGCTCCTCAATTCGAACAGGTTTCAGCAAATAGCCACACGCACCGTGTGCAACACCCTTCATTATCAACGTTGTATCACTGTGTGCCGACAACACTAAAACATAACGAAAAATAAGATACTTTAGATCAAATAATTTTCTGAGACAACCAATATAAACAAGATGAATTGTAATTCGGAATGCCCTCATCGGTTACAAAACTGAAACTTCGGAATGAGAAGTAAAGCTCGGGTCAAAGACTTGTCAAGAGAAAAGTGTATAAACTTACTGATAACAGGTAAGTCCATTTCAAGCCCCACCAATTCAAGGAGCTTAAATCCATCAATGTCTGGCATATTCACATCACTAATGACAAGGTCAAATTTATTTCTGTTTTCCCTCAACACTCTAAGTGCCTCAATTGCCTTATTAGTTGTAGTAACTGCAACAAAAGCCAAAAATCATATATGAGAATGGTGCATAATTGAGAATTCTACAGTAATGCAACAACCAAAAAACAAAATCATTAAAAAATAATCTAAACTTTGAACTTTTCGTAATCGATGAGCCTCCAACCACTAGGGAGTTCTTTATTTGTTACCGGGACATGGGAAGAGTGAAGAGTCACAATAGTTTCATGAGTCTTTTACCCTATTTTATTCAATGTGAGACTTCACGCTTAATAAACCGAACAAGAACCAAAACCTTTAACTTTAGTGAAATTAAGCACTCTCACCCTTGCAAAGAAAGAATCTTTGAATTAAAATCTTCAAGATATTGCAAAGAATAATTTATATAACTCATGTGAAGCACACTGAAATAAGAAAAAAACATGAAGTAACTAACCTTGATAGTGGCATTTGTGAAGAAGGGTCTCTAAAACTCTTAGGCAAATTGGGTCATTATCCACAGCAAGGACACGCATACCTACAGGAAAAGAGTCACTGACCTCTTCTTCATCAACCACATGACCCCTTTTATTCTCCATAGCCATATTGAACAATCACAGAAGAAACAAAATACCCAGATGAGAAAACCCAGATATTACAGTTCAAAGAGGCCAAAAGATCAAACTTTGATAAAAAAGAAACTCAGTTCTAACTCCCAAGAGGCTTCTGAAGTACTACAGAGAGAGAAAGAGGGAATCATAAGAGAAAGAGAGAGAGAGGACAAAGAAAGAAAGAAAGAGAATGTGGAACTGAACTAAACCTGTAACAAACAAATAATGACAATGATGGATTGAAGCCAAGAAAAACAAAGCAGAAATCTTTTAGTATTTTAGTGGAAGTTCTCTGGGATACAGATCAGTTGTCTTCATCCCAAACTCTGTCCCGGACTAATCACAATGCTATTATATGATTAAAATATAAAATTTAAAACTAAAAAGTAACAAAAATCAGTATTGTGATTGACCCGAGACAGGGAGTGAGACGGGTGATCTTTATCTCAGGCACTTTTTCTACCACTTGAAAAAGATTGGAAAAAAAACATTTGACTTCAATTATTTATAAACATTATAATTATTGATCGTTTATTTGTATTACTTTTTTTGAAAATTCGATAATAATAAAAAATAAATAGAAAATGATCGAGTGATAATGTATAAAACTCTTACACTACCGCTCGTTAGATACATTTTTTCTCATTTAATAATAATTTTAGGAGCTACAATCATACTCCCAAACGGGATCATTTGGATAACTATGGGAAGATACTACATTTGGTCATACAAAAAATACACAATAATTTATTAGTGATCAATATTGCATTATAGATGAAAATATTTTGGAGTCCGGCTCCTCTCTGGTATCAGAGAGACCAATATTGAGTTCATATCCTAACATGTAATATCTAAAAAAAATTAATGATGCAGATTTAATTTTAATTTTAAATTAAATAAAATTAGAAACATATCAATACCCTCACATTCATCATAATCATGCTTATGATGAATGTGTCTTTTTTTATATATATCTTTTGTTACAAGGTTTAACTTTTGTGTGTGTGTGTGGTGAATACAAGGTTTATCTTTTCGGGTTAATTAAGGTTTAATAATGGAGCTTAGGTTTTACTTGAAGAAGTTGTACGAAATTATGGAAAGTATGTGACTTATGGTTCAAAATGAAAAATCTGGTGGAGAATCTTGGCATGATTATGTTCATGTCACATTACATGCTTTGATATTTAAGTTGTGTACACAGAATATTAAAAGCTTATATAAGATAAAATGATAAATTAGTTTACATCCAAATTAAATTACACTAATTATATTAAATCTTATTCATTTACATTTTAAGAATCCAACGGATCATACGCGTAAAACATAAAATTCATATAATCTTTCTCTATGATCACCTCTCTTTTACTCACCTATATGGTTTGTTGAATTAAAAAATGAATGATTGAGTATAGCTACTATAATTTAATTTAGGTATAAACTGATTATTTTTTATAAAGAAAAAAATATACTCATTATATGTAGGGATGACAATGAAAACCGAACTCGTGAGTACCCGCCTGAACTCAATCCGAATTTAATGGGGAAAACCCGATATGATTGGGTTCGGGTTTAGTATTAACAATATCAAACCCGAACTCATCCTGAACCCTATTAATATATGTAAAACTATAAAATTACATATAAATATAAATATATATCTATATTTCAAATATATATATATATATATATATATAAATTTCACACATATATATAAATTATATATAAAAATATATGTTTTTTCGGGTTCGGGTTACCTGAAATCCGACAGGTTTGAAGATGATATCATTGTTTCTAACCCCTCTTAATTCGGGTTCGGGTTTTAAATGGTTTCAGAGTTGGGTAAGCACAAACCCGACCCGACCTATCCATTGTCATTCCTAATTAAATGAGTAAGAGCTTTTGTGGTAGTATCCCTGCATTATCTGAAATGCATATGTAATCATAATTTAACATTGATATAATTAATATGGTCAAAGCAGAAAGTCAATTAACGAACTAATGTGATCTATTTAGTATTATTTCTCTTTCAATTAAAGTAAGGTATATAATGTAATTAGGATAACGTAACTTTATAAGGTCAGTCTTGGTGTAATGGTTGGAGCTTCGTGTATCATGCGTATGATTAATACTGAATTCAAATCTGTTGTCTCAAAATTGTTTCTCATATCCTATCTCCGTCCAATAAAATTGTGACATCCATTAAAAAAATTTGAATAATAGGAAACATAATTAAAATATTATTATTTTTTATTATGTGTCACAATTTTATTGGATAAGACATGTTTTGGAACACACTTTTAGGACATGTGATTTGGTCAACGGTCTCCAACAAATGGAGAAATGCAAAGATGTTTTGATACTCTGAAATCCCATTTGTATACATCTATATTAAGTGTTTCCCCTTCCAAATTAACTTAGAATCTCATACCCAAAATACAAAAAAAAAAACAAGATGCTTTACTTAAGTAGAAATAGATCAGTGCTAAATATTTGTTAAACATCTTTTATTCCATTAGTATCTTTTTCATTTGGGCGAAGAGAAAAAAATGTATGCATCATAGTATATGAGTTCTATACACTATTATTGTATCATTCATCATTCATATTTAATTATCATTAATTCTTTAAAAAAGTAATTTAAATAAATTGTAGAATGAATTTATATAAATGTTTACACTCATAATATATATATATATATATTACAAAGGTGGAGACCTAGCCTAGTTTCAATATGAGTAGAACACAACCAACATACTAAAAAGCATAAATCATAATGGGAGAAGAATGTGTAAAAGGAACATTTATGATCCCTATTGAAGTAACAAAATGAAAGTAGGTATAAATCTATATAGTGAATCATTGACAAAAGCATAATGGGAGAAGAATGCGTAAAAGGAACATTTATGATCCCTATCGAAGTAACAAAATGAAAGTAAGTATAGTATAAATCTATATAGTGAATCATTGTCAATGAATATTAGTCACCATTGACCTTAGCATCTTATTGGAGTATTAACCTTCCTAAATTCCTATGAACATACACATCATATTGAACACATACATGTTTTAGAAATATGGAACAGTCTTCTTGAGAATTCTATCAACAAAAATAATTTGTAACTTGTACCTAGACTTTTATATGAACAAAAATAATTTCAAAACATAAAAGTTGTTGGCACTTTCTAGAAGGAATATACATCTTCTCTCTCAAAAGTGTGTCCCAAACCATAACCACAATTGTATTAGTATTCAGGAATATTGTAGTTTCGAGAGTTTTTATAACAACATCGTGACCACAACCGTGGTCACATCAATCACAACTATGGCCACATCAAGTCATCAACCATATTTTCTCATTATTGCAATAAATACAACTATAACCACAAATGAACTGATAATGACGGTGTATACTAGAACATCATCAATGTGAAGAAGACTCATTTAGCCAAAACTTACTTTGAATATGTCAAACCAAAATGTCAGCTCGATAGGGTACAAGACCCTTAACCGTAAGAGGATATCACTATGAATAACAACAACTCTCAAATTCTGTAACTTTGTAGACAAGTCAATAGTGGGCCCACTCCCAACCGATTGGCCATATAAAATTATGTCTCCTTGCTTAAACTCATATTCATTCTTCAAACATTCAAACACAACCTCTATATCATAATTTGTATCCCTCTATGTGTTATCACTTATGATTAATAATAAAAATGTATTTAAATTAAAAAATTAATTATTAAGTATTTCTGACCAATCATAGTTGATGACATATGAAGTGATATAAATTAGAGATGACAAAATACTTGACCCGTAGGCACCCATCAAACTACCAGCAATGGGTACACAAAAATAACTAGACAAGGCCACTTTCCATCTCCATACGTTGAGCATTTACAAAACACCGATCCCGATGTTTGGGTCATGTTGTTGCTCCTCCATAGTTCTTCGGCTATGGGCTCCAAGCGAGTATTTTGTACTTGTTGGACTAGAAGCCTTTGTCTCCTTGTCTGTCTGTTGCTCTTTGGATCTCCGAATCAAATCACAATTGATCATTCAAAGTTTTACCTCGCATATAAGATACACCAGTCTTGCAAGGGCACTAAAAAGAAAGGGAAAGCAAAAAATAGTAAACAAATGCTATGCTACTAATTTAGACGTAATTCCCCGGCAACGATGCCATTTTTGCTAACTGGCAAATAAGAGTAAAATTATTGCTTTCGATGTCACAAACAAGTATAGGAAAATAAGTTTTATCATTTCTACAGTGAATTGCTAAAATTATAGCTTTTAATTTATGTTCATTGTTTTCAGCTCAAATATACTTTGGGTTGTTTGTTTTTGACACAAACATTTCGAATGTAATTTATAATTAGAAAACGTAGTCGGGATTGAATTTCACACTCACTCCTAGTTCACACTTTATTCTTTGCTTCTTACCATTTAGAACGATTAATCCATGAAAACACTTCAATATGACTAATTGCTAATGTCTTAGTAGTTAGTCACTTATGCAAGAAAGTCATATGTCTAACAACTTTGATAGATAAGAATAAGAAATATGACTTACAAAATCATGCTCCTATGTTTAGTGGTTCATGCGCACAAGTTGAGTAAAAATACAACACCTCAAATGTGTTAGCCGTCAATGTCTTGGTCTCTACTAACACTTTATCAAAAGTAGATCTATGTTAGTAACTACAATGATAAATTCAGATTTATGAACCTTCAAGCACATCTCTATGTCTAGTAACACATGCTATTTAGTTTGAGAGTTATAAAATTATAATATTAGTTCTATGTCTAGATACCAAAAAGTGAAATGTATGCAATGACAAATAATACAAGTCTATGTCTAGCAAACGCACTATTTGTTGAGTAGTGTAAGTTCAAAGTAATGCAAAAAGTATCTTAAGCAAATATTCTAAAATCATCCAAAAAGTTGATCAAACTAAATGCGAGCAATAAGTAAAGACAAAAATCAAATGGAATCGAAACTTCATAGATTAATATTGAATCAAGTGTTTACATCAAGATTGTATTACATTCAACCCCAACTAAGAATTGGTTAGCTACTCATATCCACACAATGTAAGTATGATAGAGACAATACACTCATGGGGTGGTAGAACCATGCATAATTGAGTAACGATTATCACCTACGATGCTTACACCTAGTTTCAATGAACAAAATGCTAAACTCTCTAAAATTTAGCTAAAAGAATATTACAATTCGAAGAAGAAGTAAGTGTGTCGAATGAAGTGATCTAGAAGCTTTTAAATATGTTTATGATAATGGCTTTTGTCCTCAGTGCACCGTCTGTGCACCGAGCATGGGATCTAGATGGTTGTGCGCGACTCTTGGACGCACCAAGTTGTGTTGAGTATGGCTTCTTCTGTTGAGTGCACAACCCATTATGTTGAGCGCAGGATTCGCGTTGAGCATAATCTAGACAGTGAGCAACGATCAAATTATTTGAATTTAGACGCTCAACACATGATGTGCACTGAGTGTGGCTTCTCTTCCGCATATAGATATCAGAGCTTGCAAATGAATGACTTGTTACATGAGAAACATGGCGTTAATGGTGTTGATGAATGTGTCTTACTATGAGCAACATTTTGTGATAGAAGTCAAAATGGTGAAGAGATGTTAGGTACAGTGAGAAGTGGGGTTGAGACTTGAGATTGAGAATGAGAGATAGAAAAAAAATAGAGTTAGTGACGTCAAACTTAATTCTAATGTTAAGTTGGAAAAATAATTCATATACCTTATTATGATGACTATCAATACTAATAATATTTAAGATATTGTACCTAAGCTAAATAAGATTAACATAAGGTTTAAGTTTTTGAGTTCGTTAGTATTTGGTTCAGCAGATACATTCACGTAATACATTTACTTCTACTTAAAAGCAAGTAATTAGGTTCCTATCTTATATGTAGTATTCATAAAATGCATTTTAAAATGTCTACTTAAATTTGGATGGGTATTGAGAAGCTCGTTTCAGAAAAATACATGATATATTGTTAATCATGAACTACTCCTGTGTTGGTTTTAAGGTTTGTCCTCTTTCTCTTTCTCTATTTACACATTAATGTACAATTTAAATGTTGATACTTAATCATGCAAATACTTTTCCAGAGTTCAGGTTTGATTTTGCTAAGTTTTTGGATGTATTTGAACAAGTATTAACGTTTGTATGTAACCCATGCATCAATCTTATGGGCACCATAAATAGATATCCATAAAAATAACTTATAGTTTGGGATGAGTATTATAATACTCGATTCATGAATACCCACATATTTATATTTATTTTTTAATTAAATATTTATATGCATTATACTTTTTAATTATTTTATAATTATATGTTATCTATTTTATAATTAATTTTAGTAACTGAAAAATAATGATAAATTTAATATATACATAAATTTTAATATTCATGTAATAATTATTTTATATATATTGATTATTACAAAATATTTAAATATATACTTATGCTTACAAATTTGTTCAGTAATTGTATATCTGCTACCCATATGGTTAGCCGCAAATTGTAAGGGTATAAACATGGATAAACATTATCTATGCGTGCCTACCCTCTAGCCATTGAGCACACATATTCATAAATTTAATTTTTAATTAAATATTTTATATATGAATTTTTTTATTACTTTAATGTTTTACATAATTTATTTTATTATAATACATGATGAATTTTGACAATTGAACTACAATGTTAGCTTTATTTTATATATATATATATATATATATATATATATATATATATATATATATATATATATATATATATATATATATATATATATATATATATATGAGATTTGCTAACATGTGGAATGTACCATAAATATTTGGACAAAAATAACATTTTTACTTTGCAGAGAAAACACATTAGATAAGGGCATTTTAGTAATATCAATCTTAAAATAAAAAATAATAATTTATCTTTCATCTCACTCTCACCCAAACTTCATCCTCTTCCATCATTTTCAAAAACAAAACCCACAAAGCCATAACCCTCCACATTCTTCTCCATATTCTTCCATGTAACAAGTATCACCATTCATTAAATCAACATTCTTCACCCACATTGTTTCATTTTTCCCGTAACACGATCAAAAGAAATTATAAGGCTACACAATTTCCTTTAAAATTAACCTTGTTTCTAAAAATTAAAAAGAAAATCGGAGTTTTAGGTTATGAGTTTTATTTGTCAGATGAGGGATACATGGAAGAATATGGAGGAGAATGTGGAGGGTTGTGGCCTTGTGGGTTTCGTTTTTTCAAAATGAGGGAAGAAGATGAAGTTTGGGTGGGGTAAGAGGAGAGATAAAAGTTTGGGTGGGAGTGAGAGGAGAGATATATGAATATCTACAAATAGGTACAAGTATATATGGATAAGCACCACATGCATCCCACACATATCCTAGCCCACTCTAATGTTTTTATTGTTAAAATGGGTGAGCCTAATCGGGTAGCCCATCAAAATCCGAAAACTTATGGGTTCAAGTATTATATTAGATACTTTTCATTGAATCTTGATTATTTTCGGATCCTATCAAACTATATTATAATTGGGTTTAGATGGGCGTACCCAAGTGGGTTCACTAGTTTTTTATATGATATTTGACCTGATAATAAGCCATAGGTGAATATTATTTATGTTATATTACCATTACAATAAACTAACTTGATATTACTTTGATAATGTCTAAATATTTATACATTAAAATAAAGTTAAAAATTATATCGTGTTAAGAAGTGATAGTGGAGCCGATAAATAAAAGTGATAGTGGAGTAGAAATAAGAAATCATGGACCACTAACCCAATGATTTTGATGAGTAAGACTCATCTCCATTAATGTAGATGCAAGTACCCAAAAAAATCAAAGAAAGTGGAAGATACAATGTCACTTTTATCATTTTTATTTAAAAGATAATTACATCTTTATCCTTATAATACACATAAAAAACTCACTTGTTGCATCTCCATTATCTCCATTAATGGAGATGAGTCCTACACGGTTTTAATGGGCCATAAGCAAAGTAGTCAGATTTCAACCCAATGACAGTCCTGACTTGTGTTAAAGGTTTTATATCTATCAAAATCTCTCTCACTAACTAACTAACTAACTAGGGTTTCATTTTGCTGATTCTTCTTCTTCGTGTATCTATAATCTTGGTGAAAATGGTAACATTGAATCTCCATTTACCTTCTATGTTATTTCTACCTTATTATTATTATCAGATTAAAACATCATTTGAATCATTTTTCTTATTTTTATTTATTTTGTTAATTTTGTGCAGCCTTCACACAAGACCTTCAGGATTAAGAAGAAGCTTGCAAAGAAGATAAGACAGAACAGACCTATCCCTTACTGGATCCGTATGAGGACCGACAACACTATCAGGTTTAACTAACTTTTTCTAACCGTTCTATGTATTTTTTTTAATGTTGTTTTGTCTATGAAAAGAAAACTACTACGCTTTTTTTGTTGCACATGATACTATTGGTTTAATGAGGTTTTGAGTTGCGGTCCGTAATTGCAATTGCTGTCAAAATCGCCATATTGTTGCAATGATACAACAGCATTGGATTGCAACACAACCGCATCGGACCACATCTGGATTGCATTAGGCCGCATCGGACCGTATCAGACTGCATCACATTCAAAAATATTGTTTTAATCAAAATATAATTCACACCACAACGACCGTAATCGACATTGCAACGGCTGCAGTGACCACAATCTTAGTAACCGTTACCGCAAATGTAACCGCAATTTAAAACATTGGTCACAATATTGTGGTTTTGGCAGTGTCCAAATCATATTGCCATTATTAATTGTGGTCAATGTTTTAAGTTACATCCCGCAACTGCACCACCCGTAATGTTCCGGTTTCAGGACATGGCACCCTGGCCAGCCAACCACAATTGTTCCCGATGCGCTTACATTATCCATAACATTTTGCAATTGTGGTTAAATCAATGAAACTATAATTGTGATTGCAATTTAAAACACTGCTTGTGGTTCCATTTTTCCACTATTGTATGCAGTATTGTGGAATCTGCAACTGCATTTTAGAAACTTATATTAGAATCTCCTTACAAAAAGCTCATTTGAAAATAAATCTATTGTTGTCTTATTAAATTTTGGGATTTTTATGTGATTTGTGATCAGGTACAATGCAAAGCGCAGACACTGGCGCCGCACCAAACTTGGATTTTAAGATGGATGAACCTGCTATTCGAGGTTTTAAGTGCTTTTTATTTTATTTTATAGAATGTTACCTGAGATGGAAAGGTTTTAGCTTTGTTGAAATGTTTACACATGTAGATCCTTTCTATATCTTGTTGTTTTGATATTGATATGAGAATGACTTGTGACTTACTGTTTAGCTTTGATGAAGTGTTTATAGATAAGGGTAAGCAATTATGTAACTAGGAAAAATCTTTTTCACACACATTTTTTAAGTTAAAAATCTAATTGTTATGTAAGAGTTAGCTTGTGCAATCGCATAGCCTTGCAGAAATGTGAGGGTGTAGGTTCTATCTAGATAACAGGACATAGTTTTTTTCTTCACATATTTCTATCTTATTATTAGGACTCTTGGTATACTATATTTACTCATTTGCGTTCATTACTATTTAGTGAGTATTTATAAGATATCTTTACTCGTAATGAACGCAAATGAGTAAATATAGTATACCAAGAGTCCTAATAATAAGATAGAAATATGTGAAGAAAAAAACTATGTCCTGTTATCTAGATAGAACCTGCACCCTCACATTTCTGCAAGGCTATGCGATTGCACAAGCTAACTCTTACATAACAATTAGATTTTTAACTTAAAAAATGTGTGTGAAAAAGATTATTCCTAGTTACATAATTGCTTATTTTTTTCACACAAGTTTCATTAATAAGCTATGTTAAACATAAAGTAAAGGAATACAAACTCAAACTAATAAAATACCCTTATCTATAAACACTTCATCAAAGCTAAACAGTAAGTCACAAGTCATTCTCATATCAATATCAAAACAACAAGATATAGAAAGGATCTACATGTGTAAACATTTCAACAAAGCTAAAACCTTTCCATCTCAGGTAACATTCTATAAAATAAAATAAAAAGCACTTAAAACCTCGAATAGCAGGTTCATCCATCTTAAAATCCAAGTTTGGTGCGGCGCCAGTGTCTGCGCTTTGCATTGTACCTGATCACAAATCACATAAAAATCCCAAAATTTAATAAGACAACAATAGATTTATTTTCAAATGAGTTTGTGAATAAGTTAGATTTTTTTGGTGTTGTTAATTTATAGGTTTGAGATCTTGTAATTCCTTTATGGATTCTCTTCTTTATAATATGAATATGTGGGTGTAGTTGCACCTTTGCTTTAAAAAAATCATTCTATTTAACCTTCGAAAATAAGTATAAGATATTTTTAGAAATCATTCTGCATATAGTTAGTGTGGCCCTCAGCTTTCACAATTGAGAAGCATTAATATATAGCAATGTGTACTTAAAAAGTCACGAGAGACAAAATAAAAAGGGCATGTCCATTGAAAGAAAAATTGTGGTTGTTCTTAACATACACAGCGGAATAAAATAGATCTGTTTGTGTTTAAAACTATATATAATCGAAACTGCATATAAAATGCGTACCCGGTTGTAGTTCTCCCGAATGTTTATAGTTGTTCTTCAATATTGTGAAGATTCTACGCGTGTATCCACACCGAGACTAACCTTTGCTATCAACTATTTGATCAATGGAGGAGAAATATAACACTCTAATTATATGTATTTGTGTAGCAAATAAGGAAGAGAAAAAGGGTGACACAAAACAACACAATTTTGTTTTTCCCTTTCTGTAACAAAACAAAAACTCTTTGTCTCACGTTTTGGTTTATTTCAAATAACCTACAAAAACTGCCTTTCTTTGTTTCTTTCTGTCACAACACTCATTTTGCATGGTCACATACATATATATATATATATATATATATATATATGTATATATATGGATGCAAACATGTTTCCGTTGAAACAATTTGCCTACCGAAAAGGCATATCTTTATATTATATGAAGTGATACCTATTGGTTGAAATATTACAAACCAATTATCACATATTATTTTATGAAATAATACAATAATTATTCCTTTATTTTTAGCTACACATTAATATTTAGAATGTGCTCTATTATTTAAATTCTTGGTGCTAGCAAAGAATTAAAATAACATTCCATAAAACTATTTATTTGATCAAATTAAATTCTCTAATTTAATTATCAAATAATATAATTTATTTAGCAAAGATTAGAACACTCGTTAGTGTGTGACCCCGTAGGTTCAATATCAAGCTGGTAGTAAATTAAATAAATAATTTACTAATCAAGGTTGGCGTCTAGCAACACTCCTTAACGACCAGTTAATATGAAGCAATATATATATATATATATATATATTTCACTTTCAAGAACCACTAGAAGATCAATTAAAATACTTCCTTCCATCTTTACAACTCTGACTAACTTTAAAGTATGGTACAATTGTCAAACTTAATAAGTTGTCATGATAACTCAAAGAAACTCATTTCTTTATTAATTGTAATACCTTGGCCAATGTTTTATTTATAGAGCTCAAACTCATTACCAAGAGTTGATGGATCCCTTCTTGATTAATCATTAATTCTACATGCATTTAATCATACCCAATATTCATTCAAATAATATCCTAAGATATTATGTGTCCGAAATCAAAGTATCATAAATAACATGTTAATTACTATGTTAATCTCAGGTCAAAGGAAACTATTTCATTTCTTCTTGAGAATTTCCTATTGACAATTTAAGGTAATATTAACCATTAGGAGTTCTCAGTTGAGTCAGTTCAATGATCATATTCACATATGCATCATCTATATGTGCTACTTAATAAATGGGATCTATTAATATTTATCCAATAAATATTATAACACATATATTGATCTATCTAAGTCATTGATGTCCTATTCTCAATGATTCTACGATCAAGAACGATTTAGACAAAATTATAAAAGACATGTTTCTCATTTATTATAATCTCTATTATAATAACAAGTCTTTAATTTTTAATCAAGGACTTTATCATATAATTTATTTAATTAGATAACAAATATGATAAAATAAATAAATGCAATTACTTTAATTGTATTTAATGACAGATTGGGTCTTGGGCATATATATAGAAGTATAAATACATTTCCAACAATCTCCCACTTGCACTAGAGCCAATCAGTCATGTATCTCATTCCCATTTCCCACTTGTGTTTATCAAACTCCTTTAACCCAAGTGCCTTGGTGAATGGATCCGCAACATTATCCTTTCCAACTACCTTCAGGATCTTGACATCTCCTCGTTCAATTATTTCTCTAATCAGATGATACCTTCGCAAAATATGTTTAGACTTTTGATGTGATCTCGGCTCCTTTGCTTGTGCAATAGCTCCATTGTTGTCACACAATAATGGAACCGATTCTTCTATTGAGGGAACCACACCAAGTTCAGAGATGAATTTCTTCATCCAAACAGCCTCTTTTGCAGCTTCACTTGCTGCTATATATTCTGCTTCAGTTGTTGAATTTGCTACTGTAGCTTGCTTGGAACTTTTCCAACTCACCGCACCACCATTTAAGGTGAACACGTAACCAGAGATAGATTTGCTATCATCTTTATCTGATGCAAAACTTGCATCGGTATACCCCTTTAATTTAAGTTCACAATCTCCATAAATGAGAAATTGATCCTTAGTTTTTCTTAAGTATTTAAGAACAGTCTTCACCGCTTTCCGATGTTCCTCACCAGGGTTTGCCTGATATCGACTAATTACATCAAGTGCATAAGCAATATCAGGACGTGTGCAAGTCATGGTGTACATGATAGCTCCCACTGCACTAGCATATGGTACTCTATTCATGCGTTCTCTATCTTCAAGAGTCTTCGCAGAATCCTCTCTACTAAGAGAAATCCCAGTTCCTATTGGCAAATAGCCCCTTTTAGAGTTTTCCATGTTGTACATTTTTAAGATAGAGTTTTCCATGCTTATACACAGATTGGGAGAGTCCTAGCAACCTTTTAGATCTATTTCTATAAATCTTTATTCCTAGAATATAGGCTGCTTCTCCTAAATCTTTCATGGAGAATTGTTTAGATAACCAAATCTTTGTACCTTGTAATGCAGGTACATCATTTCCAATAAGTAATATGTCATCTACATATAACAATAGGAAAATAATTGTGCTCCCACTAATCTTTTTGTAAACACAAGGTTCTTCTTCACATCTAACAAAATTGAACTTTTCAATTGTTTGATTAAAGCGAATGTTCCAACTTCTAGAAGCTTGTTTTAATCCATAAATGGATCGTTGTAGCTTGCAAACTTTATTAGGATCAGACATGGATGTGAATCCTTCAGGTTGTGTCATGTACACATCCTCTTTTATCTCTCCATTAAGAAAAGCTGTCTTCACATCCATTTGCCATATTTCATAATCATAGTATGCTGTTATAGTAAGTAGAATCCGAATTGATTTGAGCATTGCCACGGGAGAAAAAGTTTCTTCATAATCTATTCCTTCCTTTTGACGATATCCTTTGGCAACAAGGCGAGCTTTATAAGTCTCTACCTTTCCATCTGCCCCAACTTTTTTCTTATAAACCCATTTACATCCTATTGGTTTAATATCCTTTGAAGCTTCAACCAAAGTCCATACTTTGTTGATCTTCATTGATTCCATTTCGGATTCCATGGCTTCTTGCCATTTCTTGTGGTTTGAACATCTCATGGCCTCATCATAGTTTATGGGATCATCATCATTATGATCAACCTCATTTGATGTAACATCTTGAACCATTAAGTTTAATCTATTAGGTGCATGACGTACTCTACTAGATCTTCTAATAGGCTCATGCATATCAGATTCACCATGTTCAGCTTGATCTAAGACTGGTTCATTAACTTGTCTTTCAGTTATAATCGATTCTTGAGTTTCATCTACTCTTCGATTTAATTTTAAAACATCCAAGAATGGTTGCTCAATTTCTTTGTCATGTTCTTGAGCAATTATTGTTCCATTACATTCTTGGGTTTCATCAAGCTCTACTTCTTTACCATGATTACCATCTATGAGAAATTCCCTTTCAAGAAAAATTCCTCCTCTAGCCACAAACACTTTGTGCTCAGATGGTTGGTAGAAATAATATCCAATTGTTTCTTTAGGATAGCCAATGAATCTACATTTATCAGACCTTGCTTCAAGTTTATCCGTTTGCAATCTCTTAACATAAGCAGGGCATCCCCATACCTTGATATGTTTAAAACTTGGTTTTCGTCCTTTCCATATCTCATATGGCGTTGTAGAAACTGTTTTTGTGGGAACTTTATTTAGCAAATATGCGGTTGTTTCTAATGCATATCCCCATAAATTTATTGGGAGGTCAGTGAAGCCCATCATGGACCTTATCATATCCCATAAGGTTCTATTTCTTCTTTCTGACACGCCATTATGTTGGGGTGTCCTGGAGGTGTCCATTGAGAGATAATCCCATTCTCTTTTAGATAATCAAGAAAATCACCATTTAGGTATTCTCCTCCTCTATCTGATCTAATCACTTTGATACTCTTACCAGTTTGTTTTTCTAACTCAACACGAAATCTTTTGAACATTTCAAATGATTCGGATTTATGTCTCATGAGATATAAGAACTCATATCGAGACATATCATCAGTGAAAGTGATGAAATAAGAGTATCCTCCTTTGGCTTGAATTTTCATAGGCCCACATACATCTGTATGTATTAGTCCTAATAATTCAGAAGCTCTTTCTCCATTTCCCAAAAATGGAGAATTAGTCATTTTTGCTTTAAGACAAGATTCACAAGTTGTATATGATTCGTAATCATAGTAATCAAGGTAACCTTCCTTGTGTAACTTGCTAATTCTTTTTTCTCCAATATGACCAAGTCTACAATGCCAAATATATGTTTTATTCAATAGACTATCTCTTTTCCTCTTAGAAACATGCATAACTGGATTGAAGTTCACATTTGATAAGACATAAATGTTATGTTGGAGATACCCACTTGCATATAAATCATCATTATGATAAATAGAGCAAATATTATTATTTAAAATAATATGAAATCCTCGTTTGTCCAACATTGAAATTGAAATTATATTTGAAACAAATTTTGGAACATAATAACAACAATCTAATACTAGAACTTTTCCAGTTGACATTTTTAAAGAAACTGATCCTACGGCTAAAGCAGCAACAGTTTCCCCATTCCCAACTTGGAGACTGACTTCTCCTTTCTTCAACCATCTAATGATTTGTAGTCCCTGCAACGTATTGCAGATGTTAAAACTACTTCCAGTATCTAATACCCATATTGAAGAATCAGTTACAGATAAAGAAAACATGAAAACATTTTTCATTAAAGTCTCACCTTGCTTCTCATGTTTCAGAGAATCAAGATATTTCTTGCAATTTCTTTTCCAATGACCTTTCTCCTTGCAGAAGAAACACTCGATATTGCTTTGATCAGTTTTGCCTCTCTTGTAAGGTTTGGTCACACCATCCCTAGGAGCAAGCTTCTTCTTTGGTTTGAAATTTTTCTTCCCCTTCCATTTAGAGGAGTTTCCGACCACCATGACAGTTCCAGTCTTATGTTCAGAGACAATTTGATTTTGATAATCAATCAACATATTAAGCATCTCATGCAAATCACAATTCATTTTGTTCATATTGAAATTAACAATAAATTGTGAAAATGATTCAGGAAGTGATTGAAGGATCAAATCTTGAGAAAGCTCTTTCCCAATTTTGCATTCTAACTTCTCAAGTTGTTCAATAAGATCAATCATTTTCAACACATGAGGTCCAACTTGATCCTTTGCAGGCATTGAGGACCTAAACAACCTTTTGGATAACTGGTACCTCGCAGTCCTGCTTTGACCACCGTACATCTTCTTAAGATGCTCAATGATAGCAGTTGGATCCATATCCTGATGTTGCCTTTGAAGTTCAGAACTCATGGATGCTAAGATAATGCATTTAGCATTCAAACAATCTTCTTTGTATTTCTCATATACTTTGGTTGCTTCAGCATTATACGGGTCCGCTGGAGCAGTCATAGCCCATCAATGGTGTTAAGGAGTTTTTCATGCATGAGAACTATTCTCAGGTTACGATACCAATCATCATAATTGGCTCCAACCATTTTTGAGGTTTCAAGTATGGAGCGCAATGATATAGTAGACATTTTGGAAATCTAAAGCCAAAAAACATTTATATATATGTGAGAGACAAATTTTAATAATAAAAGAAAACATTATTTCATCTAATTGAAATAATAAATTCTTTTAAAAAATATGAAAGAGCCACTTGGTTGTCAAGTCGTTTCTCATACATACTTTTAAAGTAATCAAATGTATCATATACAATAAAAAACAAAATCATACAAATAGTCCCCTGTGAGTCAGGTCGTTCCTATTAGTATATTTGTTGATTAATTTAATTTACAAGTCCCCTGTATTCAGGTCGTTCCTTGTTATTAAATTATTAATAAAAATAACATTATGAAATATAATAATATAACACATCATCACATAATGTTAAAAATAAAAAAATAAAAGAGCACATTAAATAATAATATTGTACAGAGAGAAGTTTCTCTCTATAAAGAAACTGTACAATAGAGGCAATGATGTATATATATATATATATTTCCTTTATGTAAAATAAACAAAGATTTTTCTCTCTTACATATATACATATATATTAGCAGGTCATATATATATATGTATATTAGGCAAAACAGTATATTAATATATACGTATAGTTATCTAACAGCATATTACCAGCATATTAATATATACATATCGTTATTTAAAAATATATATGTATAGTTATGCAGGTCTGAATATATAGTTTTGCAAAAACAGACAAACATACACTTAAGAAACTCATGCACATAGGAACACATAGATTTAAGACTATTCATTATATATTTATATTTGTTTCACATGCATACATGGGCTGTTTTTATATATGAATGCATATATTGGAGAAGCACAGTATGCATATTATGTCATTAACGTAAAACAGAGGCACAAATGCATGTTATATAATGCACAGTACGTACATACAGTCCATAGTAACACACAGTCATTATATATAAAATAAACACAAAAACCTGGCTCTGATACCAATTGAAAGAAAAATTGTGGTTGTTCTTAACATACCCAGCGGAATAAAATAGATCTGTTTGTGTTTAAAACTATATATAATCGAAACTGCATATAAAATGCGTACCCGGTTGTAGTTCTCCCAAATGTTTATAGTTGTTCTTCAATATTGTGAAGATTCTACGCGTGTATCCACACCGAGACTAACCTTTGCTATCAACTATTTGATCAATGGAGGAGAAATATAACACTCTAATTATATGTATTTGTGTAGCAAATAAGGAAGAGAAAAAGGGTGACACAAAACAACACAATTTTGTTTTTCCCTTTCTGTAACAAAACAAAAACTCTCTGTCTCACGTTTTGGTTTATTTCAAATAACCTACAAAAACTGCCTTTCTTTGTTTCTTTCTGTCACAACACTCATTTTGCATGGTCACATACATATATATATATATATATGGATGCAAACATGTTTCCGTTGAAACAATTTGCCTACCGAAAAGACATATCTTTATATTATATGAAGTGATACCTATTGGTTGAAATATTACAAACCAATTATCACATATTATTTTATGAAATAATACAATAATTATTCCTTTATTTTTAGCTACACATTAATATTTAGAATGTGCTCTATTATTTAAATTCGTGGTGCTAGCAAAGAATTAAAATAATATTCCATAAAACTATTTATTTGATCAAATTAAATTCTCTAATTTAATTATCAAATAATATAATTTATTTAGCAAAGATTAGAACACTCGTTAGTGTGTGACCCCATAGGTTCAATATCAAGCTGGTAGTAAATTAAATAAATAATTTACTAATCAAGGTTGGCGTCTAGCAACACTCCTTAACGACCAGTTAATATGAAGCAATATATATATATATATATATATTTCACTTTCAAGAACCACTAGAAGATCAATTAAAATACTTCCTTCCATCTTTACAGCTCTGACTAACTTTAAAGTATGGTACAATTGTCAAACTTAATAAGTTGTCATGATAACTCAAAGAAACTCATTTCTTTATTAATTGTAATACCTTGACCAAGGTTTTATTTATAGAGCTCAAACTCATTACCAAGAGTTGATGGATCCCTTCTTGATTAATCATTAATTCTACATGCATTTAATCATACCCAATATTCATTCAAATAATATCCTAAGATATTATGTGTCCGAAATCAAAGTATCATAAATAACATGTTAATTACTATGTTAATCTCAGGTCAAAGGAAACTATTTCATTTCTTCTTGAGAATTTCCTATTGACAATTTAAGGTAATATTAACCATTAGGAGTTCTCAGTTGAGTCAGTTCAATGATCATATTCACATATGCATCATCTATATGTGCTACTTAATAAATGGGATCTATTAATATTTATCCAATAAATATTATAACACATATATTGATCTATCTAAGTCATTGATGTCCTATTCTCAATGATTCTACGATCAAGAACGATTTAGACAAAATTATAAAAGACATGTTTCTCATTTATTATAATCTCTATTATAATAACAAGTCTTTAATTTTTAATCAAGGACTTTATCATATAATTTATTTAATTAGATAACAAATATGATAAAATAAATAAATGCAATTACTTTAATTGTATTTAATGACAGATTGGGTCTTGGGCATATATATAGAAGTATAAATACATTTCCAACAATCTCCCACTTGCACTAGAGCCAATCAGTCATGTATCTCATTCCCATTTCCCACTTGTGTTTATCAAACTCCTTTAACCCAAGTGCCTTGGTGAATGGATCCGCAACATTATCCTTTCCAACTACCTTCAGGATCTTGACATCTCCTCGTTCAATTATTTCTCTAATCAGATGATACCTTCGCAAAATATGTTTAGACTTTTGATGTGATCTCGGCTCCTTTGCTTGTGCAATAGCTCCATTGTTGTCACACAATAATGGAACCGATTCTTCTATTGAGGGAACCACACCAAGTTCAGAGATGAATTTCTTCATCCAAACAGCCTCTTTTGCAGCTTCACTTGCTGCTATATATTCTGCTTCAGTTGTTGAATTTGCTACTGTAGCTTGCTTGGAACTTTTCCAACTCACCGCACCACCATTTAAGGTGAACACGTAACCAGAGATAGATTTGCTATCATCTTTATCTGATGCAAAACTTGCATCGGTATACCCCTTTAATTTAAGTTCACAATCTCCATAAATGAGAAATTGATCCTTAGTTTTTCTTAAGTATTTAAGAACAGTCTTCACCGCTTTCCGATGTTCCTCACCAGGGTTTGCCTGATATCGACTAATTACATCAAGTGCATAAGCAATATCAGGACGTGTGCAAGTCATGGTGTACATGATAGCTCCCACTGCACTAGCATATGGTACTCTATTCATGCGTTCTCTATCTTCAAGAGTCTTCGCAGAATCCTCTCTACTAAGAGAAATCCCAGTTCCTATTGGCAAATAGCCCCTTTAGAGTTTTCCATGTTGTACATTTTTAAGATAGAGTTTTCCATGCTTATACACAGATTGGGAGAGTCCTAGCAACCTTTTAGATCTATTTCTATAAATCTTTATTCCTAGAATATAGGCTGCTTCTCCTAAATCTTTCATGGAGAATTGTTTAGATAACCAAATCTTTGTACCTTGTAATGCAGGTACATCATTTCCAATAAGTAATATGTCATCTACATATAACAATAGGAAAATAATTGTGCTCCCACTAATCTTTTTGTAAACACAAGGTTCTTCTTCACATCTAACAAAATTGAACTTTTCAATTGTTTGATTAAAGCGAATGTTCCAACTTCTAGAAGCTTGTTTTAATCCATAAATGGATCGTTGTAGCTTGCAAACTTTATTAGGATCAGACATGGATGTGAATCCTTCAGGTTGTGTCATGTACACATCCTCTTTTATCTCTCCATTAAGAAAAGCTGTCTTCACATCCATTTGCCATATTTCATAATCATAGTATGCTGTTATAGTAAGTAGAATCCGAATTGATTTGAGCATTGCCACGGGAGAAAAAGTTTCTTCATAATCTATTCCTTCCTTTTGACGATATCCTTTGGCAACAAGGCGAGCTTTATAAGTCTCTACCTTTCCATCTGCCCCAACTTTTTTCTTATAAACCCATTTACATCCTATTGGTTTAATATCCTTTGAAGCTTCAACCAAAGTCCATACTTTGTTGATCTTCATTGATTCCATTTCGGATTCCATGGCTTCTTGCCATTTCTTGTGGTTTGAACATCTCATGGCCTCATCATAGTTTATGGGATCATCATCATTATGATCAACCTCATTTGATGTAACATCTTGAACCATTAAGTTTAATCTATTAGGTGCATGACGTACTCTACTAGATCTTCTAATAGGCTCATGCATATCAGATTCACCATGTTCAGCTTGATCTAAGACTGGTTCATTAACTTGTCTTTCAGTTATAATCGATTCTTGAGTTTCATCTACTCTTCGATTTAATTTTAAAACATCCAAGAATGGTTGCTCAATTTCTTTGTCATGTTCTTGAGCAATTATTGTTCCATTACATTCTTGGGTTTCATCAAGCTCTACTTCTTTACCATGATTACCATCTATGAGAAATTCCCTTTCAAGAAAAATTCCTCCTCTAGCCACAAACACTTTGTGCTCAGATGGTTGGTAGAAATAATATCCAATTGTTTCTTTAGGATAGCCAATGAATCTACATTTATCAGACCTTGCTTCAAGTTTATCCGTTTGCAATCTCTTAACATAAGCAGGGCATCCCCATACCTTGATATGTTTAAAACTTGGTTTTCGTCCTTTCCATATCTCATATGGCGTTGTAGAAACTGTTTTTGTGGGAACTTTATTTAGCAAATATGCGGTTGTTTCTAATGCATATCCCCATAAATTTATTGGGAGGTCAGTGAAGCCCATCATGGACCTTATCATATCCCATAAGGTTCTATTTCTTCTTTCTGACACGCCATTATGTTGGGGTGTCCTGGAGGTGTCCATTGAGAGATAATCCCATTCTCTTTTAGATAATCAAGAAAATCACCATTTAGGTATTCTCCTCCTCTATCTGATCTAATCACTTTGATACTCTTACCAGTTTGTTTTTCTACCTCAACACGAAATCTTTTGAACATTTCAAATGATTCGGATTTATGTCTCATGAGATATAAGAACTCATATCGAGACATATCATCAGTGAAAGTGATGAAATAAGAGTATCCTCCTTTGGCTTGAATTTTCATAGGCCCACATACATCTGTATGTATTAGTCCTAATAATTCAGAAGCTCTTTCTCCATTTCCCAAAAATGGAGAATTAGTCATTTTTGCTTTAAGACAAGATTCACAAGTTGTATATGATTCGTAATCATAGTAATCAAGGTAACCTTCCTTGTGTAACTTGCTAATTCTTTTTTCTCCAATATGACCAAGTCTACAATGCCAAATATATGTTTTATTCAATAGACTATCTCTTTTCCTCTTAGAAACATGCATAACTGGATTGAAGTTCACATTTGATAAGACATAAATGTTATGTTGGAGATACCCACTTGCATATAAATCATCATTATGATAAATAGAGCAAATATTATTATTTAAAATAATATGAAATCCTCGTTTGTCCAACATTGAAATTGAAATTATATTTGAAACAAATTTTGGAACATAATAACAACAATCTAATACTAGAACTTTTCCAGTTGACATTTTTAAAGAAACTGATCCTACGGCTAAAGCAGCAACAGTTTCCCCATTCCCAACTTGGAGACTGACTTCTCCTTTCTTCAACCATCTAATGATTTGTAGTCCCTGCAACGTATTGCAGATGTTAAAACTACTTCCAGTATCTAATACCCATATTGAAGAATCAGTTACAGATAAAGAAAACATGAAAACATTTTTCATTAAAGTCTCACCTTGCTTCTCATGTTTCAGAGAATCAAGATATTTCTTGCAATTTCTTTTCCAATGACCTTTCTCCTTGCAGAAGAAACACTCGATATTGCTTTGATCAGTTTTGCCTCTCTTGTAAGGTTTGGTCACACCATCCCTAGGAGCAAGCTTCTTCTTTGGTTTGAAATTTTTCTTCCCCTTCCATTTAGAGGAGTTTCCGACCACCATGACAGTTCCAGTCTTATGTTCAGAGACAATTTGATTTTGATAATCAATCAACATATTAAGCATCTCATGCAAATCACAATTCATTTTGTTCATATTGAAATTAACAATAAATTGTGAAAATGATTCAGGAAGTGATTGAAGGATCAAATCTTGAGAAAGCTCTTTCCCAATTTTGCATTCTAACTTCTCAAGTTGTTCAATAAGATCAATCATTTTCAACACATGAGGTCCAACTTGATCCTTTGCAGGCATTGAGGACCTAAACAACCTTTTGGATAACTGGTACCTCGCAGTCCTGCTTTGACCACCGTACATCTTCTTAAGATGCTCAATGATAGCAGTTGGATCCATATCCTGATGTTGCCTTTGAAGTTCAGAACTCATGGATGCTAAGATAATGCATTTAGCATTCAAACAATCTTCTTTGTATTTCTCATATACTTTGGTTGCTTCAGCATTATACGGGTCCGCTGGAGCAGTCATAGCCCATCAATGGTGTTAAGGAGTTTTTCATGCATGAGAACTATTCTCAGGTTACGATACCAATCATCATAATTGGCTCCAACCATTTTTGAGGTTTCAAGTATGGAGCGCAATGATATAGTAGACATTTTGGAAATCTAAAGCCAAAAAACATTTATATATATGTGAGAGACAAATTTTAATAATAAAAGAAAACATTATTTCATCTAATTGAAATAATAAATTCTTTTAAAAAATATGAAAGAGCCACTTGGTTGTCAAGTCGTTTCTCATACATACTTTTAAAGTAATCAAATGTATCATATACAATAAAAAACAAAATCATACAAATAGTCCCCTGTGAGTCAGGTCGTTCCTATTAGTATATTTGTTGATTAATTTAATTTACAAGTCCCCTGTATTCAGGTCGTTCCTTGTTATTAAATTATTAATAAAAATAACATTATGAAATATAATAATATAACACATCATCACATAATGTTAAAAATAAAAAAATAAAAGAGCACATTAAATAATAATATTGTACAGAGAGAAGTTTCTCTCTATAAAGAAACTGTACAATAGAGGCAATGATGTATATATATATATATTTCCTTTATGTAAAATAAACAAAGATTTTTCTCTCTTACATATATACATATATATTAGCAGGTCATATATATATATGTATATTAGGCAAAACAGTATATTAATATATACGTATAGTTATCTAACAGCATATTACCAGCATATTAATATATACATATCGTTATTTAAAAATATATATGTATAGTTATGCAGGTCTGAATATATAGTTTTGCAAAAACAGACAAACATACACTTAAGAAACTCATGCACATAGGAACACATAGATTTAAGACTATTCATTATATATTTATATTTGTTTCACATGCATACATGGGCTGTTTTTATATATGAATGCATATATTGGAGAAGCACAGTATGCATATTATGTCATTAACGTAAAACAGAGGCACAAATGCATGTTATATAATGCACAGTACGTACATACAGTCCATAGTAACACACAGTCATTATATATAAAATAAACACAAAAACCTGGCTCTGATACCAATTGAAAGAAAAATTGTGGTTGTTCTTAACATACCCAGCGGAATAAAATAGATCTGTTTGTGTTTAAAACTATATATAATCGAAACTGCATATAAAATGCGTACCCGGTTGTAGTTCTCCCAAATGTTTATAGTTGTTCTTCAATATTGTGAAGATTCTACGCGTGTATCCACACCGAGACTAACCTTTGCTATCAACTATTTGATCAATGGAGGAGAAATATAACACTCTAATTATATGTATTTGTGTAGCAAATAAGGAAGAGAAAAAGGGTGACACAAAACAACACAATTTTGTTTTTCCCTTTCTGTAACAAAACAAAAACTCTCTGTCTCACGTTTTGGTTTATTTCAAATAACCTACAAAAACTGCCTTTCTTTGTTTCTTTCTGTCACAACACTCATTTTGCATGGTCACATACATATATATATATATATATGGATGCAAACATGTTTCCGTTGAAACAATTTGCCTACCGAAAAGACATATCTTTATATTATATGAAGTGATACCTATTGGTTGAAATATTACAAACCAATTATCACATATTATTTTATGAAATAATACAATAATTATTCCTTTATTTTTAGCTACACATTAATATTTAGAATGTGCTCTATTATTTAAATTCGTGGTGCTAGCAAAGAATTAAAATAATATTCCATAAAACTATTTATTTGATCAAATTAAATTCTCTAATTTAATTATCAAATAATATAATTTATTTAGCAAAGATTAGAACACTCGTTAGTGTGTGACCCCATAGGTTCAATATCAAGCTGGTAGTAAATTAAATAAATAATTTACTAATCAAGGTTGGCGTCTAGCAACACTCCTTAACGACCAGTTAATATGAAGCAATATATATATATATATATATTTCACTTTCAAGAACCACTAGAAGATCAATTAAAATACTTCCTTCCATCTTTACAGCTCTGACTAACTTTAAAGTATGGTACAATTGTCAAACTTAATAAGTTGTCATGATAACTCAAAGAAACTCATTTCTTTATTAATTGTAATACCTTGACCAAGGTTTTATTTATAGAGCTCAAACTCATTACCAAGAGTTGATGGATCCCTTCTTGATTAATCATTAATTCTACATGCATTTAATCATACCCAATATTCATTCAAATAATATCCTAAGATATTATGTGTCCGAAATCAAAGTATCATAAATAACATGTTAATTACTATGTTAATCTCATGTCAAAGGAAACTATTTCATTTCTTCTTGAGAATTTCCTATTGACAATTTAAGGTAATATTAACCATTATGAGTTCTCAGTTGAGTCAGTTCAATGATCATATTCACATATGCATCATCTATATGTGCTACTTAATAAATGAGATCTATTAATATTTATCCAATAAATATTATAACACATATATTGATCTATCTAAGTCATTGATGTCCTATTCTCAATGATTTTACGATCAAGAACGATTTAGACAAAATTATAAAAGACATGTTTCTCATTTATTATAATCTCTATTATAATAACAAGTCTTTAATTTTTAATCAAGGACTTTATCATATAATTTATTTAATTAGATAACAAATATGATAAAATAAATAAATACAATTACTTTAATTGTATTTAATGACAGATTGGGTCTTGGGCATATATAGAAGTATAAATACATTTCCAACACATGTCCATGGCCGCACTTGTCTCTTCACACGTACAAACTAAGGGCTAAGCATTCTAAAAGAATGGCCAACAATGAACACATAAACCAACGAGTTTAAATGGATACTGAGACACAAACAGATAAAATAATTAAGTTTTTGCAGATACACCACGATTCTAATGTAACAATTTTTCAGTGGATCACATATGCAGAATGTTTTAAAGGACGATTATGTGTGTTTTTTTGGGTCAATGTGTTACTAATTAAAAACGTATTTGCTTTGAAATAATAAACGCAAGAAATCAAGTATGGTGTAGCTAGTTCCCTACGTCAAGTTGTGTATGTAAAATCACATGCAACGTATGAAGTAAGCTCACATAACCATGGGGAGCACAAGAAATCTAGCAGAATCAGAATAGGCCCAAAATTAGCATAAAGTAAACACCTGAGAGAGTATTCAATTAGGAAATTAGCAATAGGGGTGTCTTGAATTATAGGAGAGAGAAAAAAAAGAGAGAGCGGGAGAAAGATTTACTATTCTTTCTACTCCAATCATTGCTCTTACAGTGTTAGCTACTAAAATATTCTTTAAGCAAACGGCAAACAAGTTCTAATCTAAAAATTCCAAAATTAGGGTTTTTGTAATGCTTCCAGGAGTTTTCATACTATAAATGGCATCTCTATCTCCATATTCATCAACTTTTGTAAAATTCTAATTACCCTATTTAATCACAAGGGGTTCCAATTTCCCAATTCTATATTATATAGCTGATCTCTTTCTGCTACCCCATGATCCTACAATAATGGATGCAATTCTAATGTATTCTATTTAAGTTTTTAGTTTACTTTAAAATTCTAGCAATCAAAGGGTTGAAGCTAATTGTATGAATAAAAGTATAAAGCAAAAATTATTGGCACTATATATTAATTATACGAAAATTTTACCATAATAAATATCTTCTCAAGAAGCGGATTGCTTGAAAACTTTTGCACTTTGATTTGGTCCCTTAATTTGGTTTCTCTTCTTTTTCTTCTTCTTGTATGGAATCCCTCTTGCCTTCCCTTGGCACTCCTTCACCTCACGCAGGTACGATGGAATGACTCCGCCTCCAAAGGGATTAGTTTCTGATGATCCGCCGTGCTCCTCATAGGCGGCTCGAAGCCGTCCGATGAGGGCATCGAGACTGCCCCAAGCCTGCCTAAGAGGACACGTGCAGGGAGCAGGAGGTGCCGGTTGACCAAAGAAGATGCAACTTTGCAAGTGGACCTTTGTCTTCCCAAATTGATCAAGGTACCTAAGAAACTCTAGCACATGGTTGAAGTTGCACTGAGAGAGTGGAACTGGAGGGCTATGATTGTTTAGGTACTGGCCGAAGGTGTTCCAATCTCGCTTCTTTTGAGATTCATACCTGCTCAGTGGTTGTGGTTGCGGTTCTTGCTGGTGATGTTGTTGATTGGAGGGAGGTTGTGATGAAGATGAGGAGCCATGAGTAGGAGTATTTTGAATTTGGTTAGACATGGTAACTTTTAATGCATTCACTAACTATTCTTGTAACTATATTAGTTTAATCATTTCAGTAATTAACTACCTCTACCAATAAGTTAATTGAATTTCAACTTACAATATGTTTGCCACGTAAGTAACTATCGGGAGTTTAATGCAAAAGTTGAAAAGTGAAAAAATTAACCGATATAAATTTATTTTTAAGGAATTAAAATCTCGTAAAAAAAAGAACTGAAGTTTAATAACAAATTTTAATTTTGTGTGTATTTTTTACTATTTTTATAGAGATTTAGTTTTCGTATGGAAAAAAGTACACTGTATCTACATTTACTTAAATTCGAAAAGGAGAAAGATTTAAAATATCATTTTATATGAATCAGTCATGTACTATTAATTTGGTCAAATAAAATTAATTATTATAACCCATTACTTAAAGTTTATTTTCGTTCAAATGATACATTAATATATTATTAGAATGTATTGAATAATGTCCAAAAAAAATACTAACAATATATGAATCTACTAAAAGACCTCCTTGTTAAGATCTCACTTGTGTGAAATATATGGAAAATGTTAAGACTTTAGTTATTTAAAAACATTCACAATTTTAGATCTTTTATAGTTTTGATTATTTCAAATAGATCAATCATGATAATCTTGAATTGTTTGAACTTTTTAATTTGTCTACGTGTACAATGAATTGTTGAATGTGATAAGTTTGAACACCCAATTCTATTTGATCCAAAAAAAAACTCAACAAAAATGAATTTAACAAAAAAATTCATAATGATAAAAAATGAAAATATATAATAAATACAAATCAATGTGAAAAAATGTTTTAATCGGATTTGATTCTAAAATATAACAGTAGAGAAAAAATAATGTCAATTTTTTTACTCATATAAATATGGAGGTTTAAATTTCTTAATGAACATTTATCAAACTAGATACAACTTCAAAGTCAACTTTTATGCCAATTTTTTATTTCGTTCAAAAATAAAAAAAAATGTTATTTAAAGATCACTTTATTGACTCAATTTTCTCTCCACTAATTTTTTGTTTTTGTTTTAAATATCTCTTTTAAATATACATATGTTATTTTCCTTTTGTTTCCATTTATAAAAAAAAATCATGAGTAAATTATACTGATACTCATCGAGCTTTAGTAAATTACATAAATCAACTCTCCATTTTGTACAAAAAAACCCTAATTTATATACATAAATTACACTCACTATCCCCGTATGAAAAATAATTGTGATTTTTTAAATGATAAAAGATGATAAATGTAACAAAGTTAAACAAAACAGTATATAAGTTAATATTGCGAAGATAAGTGCAAATAGTATATGAGTCAATATAATTTCATTATTTTTGGTTAATTATAAAATGCATTAATAATTATAAGGAAATATTATTTAAATTACTCTTATAGGATATTATAATGAACATAAAATAATGAAAATGTATTGACTTTTGTTTCCTCAATATACTATATTTTGTTTAACTTAATTATATTTATCACTCTTTTTTGTTTAAAAGATAACATTTTTTTCTAATGCATAGGTGATCATTTTTTTCTAATGCATGAGAGTGATCAGTGTAATGTATGTTTATAAATTATATAATTTTTTGTAGGTTAAAAAATGAATGTGTGATTTGTGTAACTCCACTAAAACTCAGGGATGTCATTGCAATTTACTCAAAATTTATTCTAATCATTTTTGTGACTTTATAACAATCAAATAATCATTTTTACTTACAAGTAACTAATGCAATAGTTTTTTTAAATTTTTATAAAATCACCATAAAATTTATACCAAAAAGAGCATTTAAGGTATTTTTAATTTTAAAGTTGAATCAATATGAGTATGACAACAATATTCCACTTTTAAAAAAATTGAAGAGATTTTTTTAGATAATCAAGAGTTGATTCTGAAAAAATAAACATATTTTAATTAATCGATTAAATATATTAATGAGAGATAATCCCTTTTGTTTTCGACTTTTGTCAAACTTCTCTTATAAATAGTGATTTTGAGCACATGACAAAAAGAACTAGAAATAAACTAGAAAATATAAGAGAAAGTCGTAAAGATGACCAAAAGGAGAGAGACAAAAAAACTGAAAAGACAAATAATTGGAAATATATGAAATTTGGTAATGAGTATAATGCAATCTAAACATATTGTATTAAACTTCTTTACAATGAGTGAGTGTTGAACCTTGAACCTTTATCTTACCATGTGAAACAATAACAACTAGACTAGTGAGTATATTTGTAATTAATGTACAATGCAAATCATGTTTAAGGTACATCACTTCAAAAAATAATATAAAAAATTAAAATAGTGAAAAATGTCCACGAGTTTTAAGAAATTAACAAATTCGTATATGTCAGTCACGACATATACGAATACACGTTTTATATGTACATTCATATAGTTAAAACATACATGCTACTTGTGTATTTTTATGAACAAAAATGCATATGTTACCCGTGCATTCGTATTGTTAAGAAGACACATGTTACTTGTGTATTCGCATGATTAAAAACACATGTTACTCATGCATTCGTATTGCTAAGAACACATATGTGACTCGTATATTTTAATGGTTAAAAACAAACATGTTACTCGTACATTCGTATTGCTAAAAACACATATGTTTGTCGTGCATTCGTATAGTTAAAACACACATGTTATCCGTACATTGACATTTTTAAAAATACACATGTGTTATTCGCATTCGTATAGTTAATGCAAACATGTACTATATTTGCATTCATATAATTAAAAATACACGTGTTACTTGTGTATTCACATGATTAAAAACACATATGTTACTCTTGCATTCCTATTGTTAAGAGTACATGTGTGACTCGTACATTTTAATGACTAAAAACAAACATGTTACCCATAAATTTGCACGAGACGTTATTTTTTTGTCATATAATTAAGAACACACATTACATTACATCCATATGTTTAAGAACACACATGTTATTCGTGTACATCCATATGGTAGTTGATGGTTATTAGTATTGAATATTGTAAATGAAAATTCAATTCTTGAGTTATAAGAATTGATTTAAGGAAATTAATTGTTGGATATAATTTTAAAATATATATTTGGTGATTAATAGAAATTAATATAAATGAATATATAAAAAATGTGGATAATAATAAGATAATAGGATTGCTAATCAGAGTATGAAATATTAATATAATTGTTTTCACAATATTATAAGGAATGTACATAATAGGATAATATGATTGCCAATCAGGATATGAATTTAGGGAAAATTAAGTCATATAAGAGTTGATTTAGGGAAATAAAGGAAGATTTTTGGACGGAAAAAGAATATGAGAATAAATGTGTATAATAATATTTTTATGAAATCATGAATGACCATTAAGTATAATAATTATATTCATTCTAATTGAATTATTCATGAATATTGCGGTATGATAATGATGATGAATGGTGATTAATTATAGAGTATAATTTTAAAGATATGTACCTGGTGATTAATATAAATTAATATATAATTAATGTACATAATAATAAGATAATATGATTGTTAATCAGAGTATGAGACATTAATAGGATTGCTTTCACAATATTATAAGAATTTAAAGCTCTACTTATAAGAATTGATTTTGGGAAAATGAAGAAAGATAATAATTGATATAGGGAGGAATATATAAGGAATGTGTATAATAGAATAATAGGATTGTTATTCAGAATATGAGATATCAATAAGATTGCTTTCACAGTATTATAAGAATTTAAAGATCCATTTATAATAAGAATTGATTTAGGGAAATTAATTGTTGGGTATAATTTTAAACATATATAGTTGATGATTAATAGAAATTAATATAAATAAAAATATATATGGAATGTGTATAATAATATTGATAAGAATTGATTTATGGGGAAATATATAAGAAATGTGTATAATATGATTGCTAATCAGAGTATGAAATATTAATAGGATTGCTTTCAGAATATTATACGAATTTAAAGTCTAACTTATAAGAATTGATTTAGGAGAAATATATAATGAATTTGCATAATAGGATAATAGAATTGCTAATGAGATTATGAGATATCAATAAAATGTGCACAATATTATAAGAATGGATAAATATAAGAATTGATTTAGGGAAATAAAGAAAAAAAATTGGTGGGAAAAAGAATATAAAAATAATTGTGTATAATGATTTTTTATGAATTCATGAATGATCATTAAGTATAATAATTATATTCATTCTAATTGAATTATTCATGAATATTCGAGAATGATAATGATGATAAATGTTGATTTTAAACATATGTACATGGTGATTAATAGGAATTAATATATAAGAAATGTGCATAATAATAAGATAATAGAATTGATAATCAGAGTATGAGATATTTATAAAATTGCTTTCACACCTCATCATAACACACACGAATATTTTACAATTATTATCAACATTTTTTGCTTACAATCTCATGATTCTTTTTCTTCTTCTTAGGTAACATTACATTATACTTTAATTTTCTTCATTTCTCATTCAAAGCTTTTCATTATTCTGACTTTGTGATTTTTGTTACAGATAGTTCATCATTTTCGGGATAATGTGAATGAGAATTTAAAGAATTATTTTTGTTTTTACATAATCAAACAGCATAATAGGATAAGAATTATTTTTTCTCTAAACTCATATATCTTTAATATAAATTAATATGAGAATATTATAATGAATGTGCATAATAATATAATAGAATTGCTAATCAGAATATGATTTTAGGGAAAATGAAGAAATATAAGAATTGATTTAATGAAAATGAAGAAAGATTAATATAAGAATTGATGATATTTAATTTTCTTATATAGTATATAGATGACATTAACAAATATCTTCCTTCGTTTAGCAGTTCAAGTGTTGCACCATTATGTGTGGTTTTGTGTTGGATTCTTACTACTTCATATAGTGGTTGGATTCAAACCTAATGATGTGTGATTAAATGTTCAATCAAAATTCAAATAAATGTGTATCTTTTGGATTATAAATTGTTTATCATTTTAGTGAACCAATTATGCAAGAATTTAGCAAAGTGATATTTTTTGTGTAAATTGTTCATAAAAAATGTTGAATGTTAATGTGTGTACGTATTCATATAAGTTTTAATCGTTTCAAATGAGGATTAATCTTTGGCTGGATTATATGTACTATCATTAGATTTTCCATGTGAATAGTAAGTCAATTTAAAAGAAGGCTTATTGTTCGATAGAATTGATCATCAATATTTGATTATTAGGTTAAAAGGTACTTTCCAATAATTTATAAGGTAAATTGTAATTTCACATATATAACAACAGTTCAGTTAGAGATCATCAAATTCAAATATTATTATTTCGTTTTTGTTAAATGTCAATACAATTCAAAATCTATGTAAGGTTATATCTAAGAATTTGGTGGAGGGAGAGCTATTTTAGAAAGTGTTAAACATAGACTTATATTTTTTTTATCAAGATAGTGATTTTAATAGTTTGTTATAAGATATCTAATTATGAAATATGCCTATAAAATTGTTACATGGATATATTAATTTGAATATATTGAAAGACCACTAAATTTATCTTATCACAAAATGTTAGCATTACTATGTCCCACTTAAATAAATAGTTCAGAGTGGTCAAATGTCTATGTATAAAGAGCACATTGAGACAAATTTCGTAGTTGTAGGTCTTTCATGTGAAGAAAGGTCTTTCATGTGAAGAAAGGTCTTTCATTGACCTTGACTAGATTTTGATGAAGACACTAACATCAGTGAAATAAGAAAAAAGGTTAAAGGCTTTGAAGAGTGGAAAACAAAATGTCATAAATAAGATTCTATTTGATTTGTAGTTTGATATCACATAAAAGTCTTGAAAAATATTTTACAAAGTTTTAAAGGGATAAAAAATAGTTACAAGGTTCTAACAAGAAGTTTTTAGAAATCAAGTATTTTGTTATTTGAAAGAGTGTAACAAGTTATATGATTAGGAAGAATGGTCGATTACTATGTACAGTAAACTATTACTCTGTTGGACACAAAAATCCATTAATCGATTACAACATGACAATAACCGATTACTGTGTAGTGGAAGTGTTGTTTTGAATATGAAACTCAAGCAATACATACCCAAACAAACCATATATTTCCAAATATCTTGTACTTCCTCGAGTGGAACTTGGAACTATTCTAAACTCTATAAATATCATCATAAACATTTGAAAATGAATCACACTTTTACACAACACTTTCATACATTTTTGGAAATTAATCGTTCTAAGTTTTTCAGGAAAAAGTCTAGAAAAATATTGTACACTTTCAATGTTTTTGAAAAACAAGAGGTAAGTGTGATATTGGGTTAAAGTGTTTTTCAAAAGGATTTATATATCAAATAGACCGAATGTAGTGATCCTATGTTTTTTGGAAAAATATTCTTTTATTTTATAAAATCAAATACTGGTAAATGTTTATATAACAAGAAAAGAGTGTGCTTTCTTGAGGATAGCCTCATTGATAAACATTAGTCCAATAACTAAATAACCACTGCCACTTACCTCTATCCAAAATTTGTTATGAACATTATCACTTAATTTTTCAAATATAAAACTTCATAATTATCTTCTCAACCTTATATAAATCTAATTTCCATTTTTTATTTAATATAATTTTAATGTATGTTTGTAACCAATAATAATTTACCAATAAAATTAGATTTTGGCCAATAATAATTTATTTTATATTTAATTTTGAAAATAAATTTTATTAGTAAAAGAAGAACGTAACCAACTGATAACCACATTTACTTGGTGTTTATTCACTTAGTTATACAGTTCTTAAAAAAACAATGGATACGTATAAATTTTCCCTCTTAATCTTCAAAAAAAAAAAACAACAACCTAGAAAGCTTCTATTTTTATTTATTTATTTTTTGAAATAATTTAATATTAAATAATAAAATGATGCAACAAATTGATAAACACTTTTATCTAGTGTTTATCCTATTAGTTTTCTTAAAAAAAATAAATGGATAAGCATCAAATTTTCCCTCTCAATTAAAAAACTAGAAGCTTTCTTTTTCATTTATTTATTTTTATTTTTGAAATAATTAAATGAATCATTTTTTATTTTTCAAATTTTTTTGTTTTGATAAAAACACTTTTGCGCTTTTGTTGGCCAGACAAAGTCGAGTATTCACAAGTACTAAAGTCATATATCTTAAGATATACACTAATAAGGTGTGGTGACCAAGCCACAAATGTACCTATAGCACCCCTTAGTGTAATTGTATCCTCAATTAGTATTGGCACCAATGCATCACCATCTACTGCAATGTTAATTCCAACCTTCATATAATTGGCGGGGAGATGTGCATTATGTAACATACTGTTTGGAAAGTTGTGCACTTTACTAATACCAACTAAGCGCCTCGATGGGATATCCAAATATAATTGTCAAGTGTTGACACCCTAAAATATTAGTCCAAACATATTAGTTGTTTTACAATATAAGTTTAAGGGGGTAATTACAAGTTCAAACATAAGAAAGTTGGTCAATAACTTTCCTCTGGAATGCTATAAATAGCAAGTGTCAAACTAACTTTGATACTAGAATCGATGTGTTTGTCCCTCAGTTGCCTTTTCTTGATTGTTAATTTGTAAAACACTAACCATATTGAGAAAGACCTTTAACATGTAACACATCTTTTACATCTCAGCCAAGTCGGCTCTTGTTGCACGCTTTTGGGGGTAAGTAGTCTCTTTAGCATATCCCAAATCATATGCTCCGGATATGCTTAATGTTGTTAAGCATATTTAATGCTTTACCAAGTACCTCCAGACTATCTTGGCTTTGTATCTTACCCTTCGATGCACACTTTTCTCTTAGGGCAACCTGCCATAATAAAAAGAAAAATCACATTTAAAACCCCCTAATATATCATAAAGTTGTAAATAGTTTTAAATATGCACTCACACAATGGTTTGTCATTTCTTGAACATTTGCATTGTCAATGAAACCTTCCTTCCTTGTTATTACGAGCATCAAAACATTTATTATATCAATATATGTATTTGTATCATATATATATATATATTGGAGCAGCAATAACATTTGCATATTTTATTGGAGGTATAAGATTATTGTTTCCTTCAGCATGCATTTGTGACATACTTTCCAATATGAGTTCTAAATTATCTATGACTCTTGCCGACATTTTTAAGTATATTACATCATTCCAAATAATTCCAATTTAAAGTTAGTTACTATTATATTAGTAAGTAAAAAGATACGAAATGTGAATAAGCTATAGGTTAAAGTTATCTAGTGTTATATGATTCCAAATGATATTCTTCACACTACTAAAATTTTTATCATTCGAGTGGATAAAAGATATTGGCACAACATGCCTAACAATAACTCAAATGTAGCTTATCAATGTATTGCCACAATTCTTATTTCATGGTTGGCATTTCATGTGTCATTCTAGTGTTAACTTCTAATTTTTACTTCTTCATCAATAACTTTTTTCATTGTGGTCATCAAACATGCACTCTTTTTTTTACTCGTAATAGTATCATCACTACTATGAGAATCCATTTTTTATCCACAACAAACCAATTTAACCTAAATGATCATTCAAAGGAAAAAAACCATTTCTCAACTCACATAGATGATAATAACAAACACAGAATAGATATTTAAGCTAAATGTTCATGCAAAGAGAGAAAAAAAATGAAAAACTAACTTTTTTAATGTCATGGAAAGGTGATTGCTTAGTGTCGTGGAATGGAGTTGAGTTGAAAGTTGTGGGAGTTGAACTATTGAAGATCAATATAGTTGTTAAATGTTAGTATGCTAAACGTTTTCTTTAGTTTAGAGATAATAAATGAGCTGAAAGTGTCGAAACATGTGTGAGGTTAGTACACTTTCAACTAAATTCACTTTAGTGAGTGCTACTGAATCTTATCTTTCAATAACGTTTATTACAATAAGCATTGTTGAATGTTTAAAACACTTGATTCAACAATGTTCACCATACAAAGTCTTGTTGAATATGTGATATTCAACCAACAACATTCTATTCACTGAGCATGGTTGAATCTCTACGTCATAAAATGAACAACACATGTTTCATTTGACGTTCTTAATTTAATTTGTGTCTATCACATTTAATAATGCTTGGTTCATCGAGTTGAATGAGTGTTAATAGTGTTCAACACAAGTGCGATGTTGAATGAGTGTTGTTAAATGCAAACTTTGATGTAATGATCCCACCATCATTAGAATGAATTGACTTTATAGTTATTAAGAGAATCGTGCATAATGACTTGAAAAACTAAATAACATACATTTTCTGCCATGGACATGCATTTGAAGATAAGACTAAGGACATGTAAGTTCATTAATCATATTCTATGTGAACATATTAAGATACGCTTCCGATCTATAGTAATTCTTAATGACTAAACATGAAAGATTTTGGCTATATAATGACAATGTTCATAACTTTAATACTCATTCTCTTTTAATTAAATTCTACCATGATTAATGTTTTTCAAACAAATTATATCTTAGCGTTTAAGTTTAACTAGATATCGAACTCGACTTAAGTAGATTGCATTATCTTTTGTGCACTTTATTAAGAAAATTGGAAAATGAAAAAAATTAAGAGATAATGTATGTAAAAAATAATAAAATAAAGTACAAGGTATCAATATTATTTTAAGGAAACATATGTGTAAAATTGTGCATCCATTTTTAATGTAAAACTAACCCAAAATATCAAATCAGACAACTACCAATGGAGTGAACTTAATGTGCCACAATGTTCCAGTGTGCCAGCCAAGGCAAGATCATGACACGCCAAGGCCGCATCATTATGCGCCAAGTGATGTGCCAAGGCCTTGTCATGATGCACCAAAGTCAATTTATGTTAGGCTAGTGTTTGTGCTATCTAGGCCGGTGACCGTGCTGGTTCCTTATCCCAAGACAACAAACCAAGGCCACATGAACCAAGGACCACAAAACCAACTTGCCAAGGTCATGAGACCAGTGTGCCAAGGGCCACCACCAACTTGTCAGATAACACGTGTAATGTTTAAATATGTTTAGGGTCTTAATTATAAGTAACCAAATTAAAGTGATCTAATTTAAGTAAAATGTTTATGACTATAAATATAATTGTCATGGAAAAAATTGTGTAGATACCAAAAGCCTTATTCCTATTTTTTATGATGAACAAAATTGTAAATAAGAAAAACAAGTAGCATCACCCTTCATGGAATGGTATGTATGCACTTCTTATAAATAATGGGTTATGATCTCCAATTGTGGACCACAACATGACACAAGATGTAACATCCAAAACATAAAAAAAAACCAAATTATTCTCTTGATCTCATTAGAGGAAAAACAAAGGCTAATGGTGATCTACAATTGGAAGGACAAAACACCTACATGTTCTACTATGAATATGTATTTGCATATAAGACAAAGGACATGAAGTTGGTGGATACTTGACAAACAATGATATAAAGTTTATTCATCATATTCTATATGAATATATTAAGGTACACTTCAGCTCAAGTTCTTGTTCTATATTTCTTCTTGATGATTTGACATGAAAGATTTTGACTATTAATGATGATATTATTATTCATTATCTTTAGTATGTATTATGTATCTTTAAATATATAAAGTCTTCCCACCATAAAGTCTATCTTAAATTTATTTTTTACAAGTGGTATGAGAGCCACTGTCATATCATGTTATTGGGAAATAAGGTTATTGTTAAGGTTACATATCAAAACCAATTGACAATGAGAGGAGTAGTCCAACATGTATTTAAATCATTCCTGAGACAATGAGGTAGATGATGTAGGACTTACTTCCAACATGCCCCCTCCACATAAGCATGTCGGACCAGACGAAGAGTAATTTTTGATCCATAACTAAAGGGCATCTTTGGCCCATGACAATCGGAAAAGAGTTGGGTTCTAGCTCTGATACTATGTTAAGGTTCCATCTCAAAAAATAATTGACAATGGGAGAAGTAGTCCAACAAGTATTTAAACTATTCTCGAGACAATGAGGTAAGCGATGAAGGACTTACTTCCCAATAGTTATCATGTAATCATATTTTAAGAATATGATTGATTTGCTTTTCTAGAAATCATTGTTTTATAAAGATATCATGTTAAGATTAAACATGTTCTAGTTGCTTGTTAAAATCTTTATTTTATATCATGAAAACATGTTTTATTTGTTTGATATATTATTGTTTTCATGAGAGCATGAATATTGGTCTTGATTGAAGTTGACACAAAAGATTATTGTTGACTATGATAGACAATTTCATGAAAATAAACTATTTTTTATGTGCATTTTTTAAAATGCTACTATGAATTAACATTAGGAATATTGGGTTTTAGTGTGTCATAACACTTCTCGTGTTCAACACCCATTTTTGGAAATTAAACCTTTTGAAATGTTTAAAGATATTTTGGGTTAGGTGTTCGTGGTTGTAACACACAGACTATGTGTTGATTGTGTTCTACACCCACCAGGTGCATTGTTTTTTTAGGAATTAAACATTTTCAAACGCTTAAATCCATTTTAGTTGACAAAACATTGAAACTGTTGGACATTAGTTGTACTGGTTGGGTGTTAATGATGCATATGGATTATTTTGGGTTTATGCATTCATATTGCATCACTCCATGGAAGGTTATGTATTCGATTCCTATTGCTTCATACTTTATGTATGATGAAGCATTGCACCACAGTGGAAGATTCTATGTTCATTTCACATTGCTTTATATTGTCTCTGATTTTAAATTTTTCCTTTAAAATAACAATACATAAAGACTATGTTTAAACTAATCTTCATAGAATTATTTTTATATTCCAGCAATAAATAATATTTTGGATTAAGTGTCTGATCATAATAATTCAAGGAATGGGTTTTCACTTGGATTATAAAATTGTTTAACATTTTAACTGAACCAATTAAAGTAAGAAGATACTAAAGTAACTTCTCTTATGTAGATTGTTCATAATAAATGTTGAATGTTGATCTGCATATATATCTGTACGAGTATTAATCGGCTCAAAAGAAAATTTACACTTGGTTGAATATATGCCCATATATGATGATAAACATGTGATAATGACAAAGTTTCATATGTGAATGTTAAATCAGTCAAAAATGATTTATTATTTGACATTCATTATTATCAATGTTTGATCATTACAACAAGACTACTATTAATTGACAATAAAAATAGAATATCAAGCCAATTATATGTTTGCATTTTATGTGAATAGTAATTTGCCCAAAGGAAGATTGCTATTTGACCAAAAGTACAAACATACTTGTGTAATAAATATGTGATAATCATATGTTTTTCTATGTGAAAAGTAAGTTGGTCCAAAGAAAGTCTTATTGTTTGACAATACTGATTATCAATATTTAATTAATACGTTGAGTGTACCACTTACAAGTTAGTATTTTTGTCCAAAGACTGAATATTAATATTGTGCTAGGTAACTCGTGATGTGCCCCACCATTATTTGAACTTAAGGGTTTAAGTTGATTGTGAATTTAATTGCAAGAATGATTGTAGTTTATTTTGTTCTTTGTTCTATCATGGAGAAGAAGACTTTTGAAAAAATATGAGATATTTTCCATAGATTTTGAATGAATGATACAAAGAGTAACTACCTACTATTTATAGTAGTTAGTTAAATACCAAACCAAACAACTTGCTAAATAAGGAAACTTGAAGCTTAAGGCTACGTAACTTTACAAGTGTGATTAACTTAAGTTAAACTAGCTTATGCTTAAGAGGAGTATTCCTATACTTAGAACCAAACACCAAAACCAAGCTTATGTAACACTATAAAACCAACAGCCCCCTCAAGGTGGGTGGTGCAAGGAACACAAACCCAACTTGGAAACAAATGAAAGGAATGAAGAAGGATGTAATGGCTTGGTGAAGGCATCAGAAAGCTGATCAGAGGAAGCAATAGGGAGAAGATGAATGAGACCTTGCTGAATCTTCTCTCTAACTACATGACAATCCACTTCAATGTATTTAGATCTTTCATGGAAAACATAATTGTGAGCCAAATAAATTGCAGATCTATTGTTACAAAAGACATAAGCAAGATTCAACAAAGGAACATGAAGATCTGCAATTAAGTAGTTCAACCATTGCACCTCACAAGCAAGGCTGCCAAGTGCTCTATATCCAGCCTCAGAAGAAGATCTGCTAACATTGGATTACTTCTTGGACTTCCATGAAATGAGAGAGGAACCAATGAATATGCAAAAACCAGTGATTAATTTCCTAGTATCCAAGCAACAAGCCCAGTCTGAGTCATAGAAACCAACAAGTTTCAGTGAAGAAAAAGAAGAAAAGAAAAGTCCTTGAGCAGGGGAGGACTTTAAATAATAAAGCACATGAAGGTCTGCCTTATAGTGCACATCCATGAGTTTGCACATAAAGAGGCTAAGTTGCTGCACTACATAAGCAATGTTTGGTCTGGAAATGGTGAGATAAAGAAGCCTGCCTACAAGCCTCCTATAACTCAGAACATATGCTAAAGGAGTCCCCTGATCAAGCTACAACTTTAAGGAAAGATCAAAAAGGACCTTAGAAGGCTTAACAGCCAAAGAACCAGAGTCTTCAAGTATGGACAAGGTGTAACCTCTCTGATTTAGATGAATCCCATCAGGACTTCGAGCTATTTCAAGCCCAAGGAAGAATCTGAGAGTGCCTAAATCCTTAATCTTGAAAGTCTAATCAAGGAAGTGCTTAACCACTTGGATTTCATCATGATTATCACTAGGGATGGAAAAAATACCCGTACCCGTGGGTAAAATCTGCACGGGCACGGGCACGAGTCACAAACGGGTACCCATGGGTTTTTTGGACGGATTTTAAAAAATACCCGTAGTGCCAACGGGCGGGCACAGGTATTGTGATATTCGTACCCGCTATATATGTAATTAAAAAATTATCCTTCCCCCAAACTCTTTAATTCTTATTTCCCTCCCCCTTAAAATCCCTAATCCCTTCCCTTCCCCTTAAAATCCTTAATCCCTTTTCCCTTTCTCATTCCTTCCATTTTCCCTTTCTCATTCCCTTCCCTAATTCCTTACCCCAACAACATCCCATTCTCAACCCATAACGAAATTCATTTCTTGCTGCAGCATTCTCACCCTTATTCTCACCATCCTCAACTTTGTTTTTTTTTATTTTATGTGAAAGGTAACTTTTTTTTCTTCAACTTGTTTGTATCTCTTGAATGACATTGTTTTTGTTTTGTGAAATTTAACTTTCTCCTCAACTTGTAATGCAAAAGTTTCAGATAAGTTTTTATTTTTAAAGATATTGGATGTAATAATTATAGATTGAATATTATGTAGTTGTTGTTTGTTATAGTTCTGTAAGGTAGTTTGGGTCAAGTTTAAGTTAGAAGTTAGAACCCTTCCCAAAAGGTGGTTAGCTTTAGCTTGGTTCATCTATGGTTTAAGCTAATGGGTTTTTGTATTCACCTAAAAAAAGATTGCAAAGTGTATTAGTGCAAAGTGTAGTAGATTGCATTTTTTGCTTTGCAAGTGTATCAGTGCAGAGTGCAGTATGCATTTTTGGATGTTATTATAGAATGCATTTTTGTTATAATAGTGCAGAGTGCAAAGTTTCATTATGCATTTTCACTTTGTATTTAAGCATGAAATTTGTGTGACTACTGGTGTGATCAAATCCTTTTTTGGAAGAAGATTTGTAATTGTATGTTGCTGCTTTTTGAAATTCATCTTTGCTAATAAGTGTTGACCTCTGATGTTGGAGTTTCATTCTCTTTAATGTAGGTTAAATCGTCAAGATTAATTATAATGTAAGATACCCATGGGTACCCGCTGTATCCGCGGGTACCTAGAAAAACCCGTAAAATACCTGCTCACAGGTACCCGCACGGGTATTGTCGGGCACATGTATCATTCTCATATTTCAGAACGTGTAACGGGTAGTTACTACCCGTGCCCGCTCGTGCCCGTTGCCATCCCTAATTATCACCAGCCAAGACCATGTCATCCACATAAACCAATAGAGCAGTAAAGCTTGTAGAAGTAGACTTGGTAAAAAGTGCTTGATCTGCTTGGGAGTGAGAATATCCCAAAAAAAATAAAGGCAGAAGACAAGGTGGTGTGCCACTCCCTGCTTGCTTGCTTCAAACCATAGAGGGACTTATGAAACTTGCACACTTCAAATCCAAGAGGAGGGCTCATGTAAACTTCTTCATGCAGATCCCCATGGAGAAAAGCATTGTTCACATCAAGTTGTTCTAAGAACCAAGACTTGATTGAAGCCAAAGCCAACACAGTCCTAACAGTGGTAATCTTGACCACAGGAGAAAAAGTGTTAAAGAAGTCAACCCCTTCTAATTGAGTGTAACCCTTTGCCACTAATCTGGTTTTATATCTCTCAAGAGTGCCATCAACATGAACTTTGGTCTTATATACCCACTTGCAGCCTATAAAAACCTTGTCAGGTGGAAGTGAAACAAGTGACCAAGTTTGGTTTTGAGCCAAGGCTTTCAACTCATCATTCATAACCTATTGCCAATGGCTCAACTTGACAGCTTGTTTTTAAGTAGTAGGATCAGTATTCCTAGAAATTGTGAGGCAATAATTTTTGTAACCAGGTGAGCAATGAGAGTAATCCAACACAGATGATAAAGGACAAGCAGCCTTAGAAAATGATGTGTTTGAAATGTTAGAACTTTGAGCAAGATGGCAATGATAGTCTTGCAAATGAGTAGGAGCCTTTCTTGGTCTAGTAGAATGTCTTATAGTAGGTGCTGTAGATGAAACAGGAGAAGGTATAGTAGACTCAGTTGAGGATGTCTAAGAAGGTGTGTATGATGGAGACAAAGGAATGATGCTTGTGTTTGACTCTTGTGGATGAGAATGAGAAAATGTGTTTGACTCAACACTAGAAAGCAGAGGAGTAGAAGAGACGAGTGAAGAATCTTGTGAAGGAGATGAGCATGTAGAGAAAGTAGGAGAAAAAAGAAACAAATGTTCATAGAACACAACATCTGTAGACAAAAAAATCTCATGGGACACCAAGTCATACATAACAAACCCCTTGGTACCATCTTTGAAGCCTAGGAAGACACATTTCGTGCCCTTGGGTCAAGCTTAACCCTCCATGCAACAAGATTGCTTGCATAAGCTAGACATCCAAAAACTTTTAAGGACTCTAGAGTAGGAATAGTCTCATAAAGTGACTCATATGGTGTAGAATTATGGAGCAAGGGACTAGGCAACCTATTGATAACGTGAACAACATGCTGAATTGCAAAATTCCAGAGAGTGGAAGATAAGTGTGATTGAAAGAAAACAGCCCTTGCTACACTAAGAATGTGTTGGTGTTTTCTCTCAACCACATCATTTTGTTGTGGTGTGGCCACACAAGACCGTTGATGCAAGATTCCTTTAGAAGAATAAAAATCATGCATAAAAAAATCAGGTCCATTATCACTTCTAATGGACTACAACTTGGTATTGAACTGAGTTTCAATGAGATTAACAAAATTAATGATATGTTGTCTAGTTTCTCCATTGTTTTTCATTAACACTACCCAAGTGAACCTTGTAAAGTCATCAACAAAAGTAAGGAAATAGTTGTGACCAAAAGCAGAAGTAATAGAATAGGGACCCCAAATATCAAGATGTAGCAACTGAAAACATCTATTAGATTGAGTATTGCTATTACAAAAGGGTAGTCTTTTTTATCTAGAACTATGGCATACATTACAAGGTACAAGTGTTTTATTACAAGAAGGAATAAAAGTGTATTGACTAGACAACAACTTCATCATTGTTGGTGGAGCATGGCCAAGTCTCAAGTGCCAAAGAAAATACTCATTTGTAGGACTACAAGATGACTGGAAAACAGAGATATAAGAGTGTGGCTTGTGTGGAAGATTGATGAAAAATAGACCTTGTTTCAAGCTAGCTATACCAATCACTTTGTTGGTGGTACTCTGCACAATGGTACAAGAGGTGAGATTAAAGGTTAGATGACATTCTAGAGACGAATCAACTTATGAACAAAGACTAGATTGACATGGAAATGAGGAACATATAAGACATTATGCAAAACAAGAGAATCAGTCAATGCAACAGTTTCACAGAGAGAGGTGGTAACTCTATTTCCATTTGGCAAACTAATTAAAACAGGTGAGATAGTTATTTGAGAACTTAGGCTACTTAGATCATAGGTTATATGATCTGTAGCTCCAGTATCAACTAGCGAATCCTCACATTTTATACACGTTGGAGCAGGCAAGGTTGTGTTTATAGTTCCTGCATCCTCATGCTTGTAGAAGCTGCATTAATCTTGCTAAGCTTATTCTTATTTTTGTCAAGCAACTCTAGAATGCATTTCACCTGATCATCAGTGAAGCCTTGACCAATACTCCCTTTATTAGTCACATAATGCTCCTGAATTTGGTATTCTGCAACATCCTGTCCACTACCAATCTCTATAGGAAAAGTATTAGCAACATTAGCTGTTCTTTCACCTTTGTTATATTGATAACTAGGTGGATAACCATGCTTAAGGAAGCAATTATCCACTGTGTGATTTGTTCTCTCACAATGAGTACAAAATCTAGCATTATTGGCTTTGTTATAAGAGGTCATCCTACCTCTTCCCCTAAAGGAACCAGTTGGTCTTCCTCTATTTCCATTAAACTGCCTATTCTGAGAGTTTCCTTGAAATTGAAATGCTAAGGCCTTTAAGTCAGAGAGTATAGGCACCTTAAATTTCCTTTCTTGTTGAATCAACATTGAAAACACCTTAATAATATTAGGAATAGGCTCTATAAGCATGATCAGAGATCTCACTTGAGAATATTGATCATTTAAGCCTTTAAGGAACCTAATCACATAATATTTTTCTTTGTGCCTCTTAACTAGGTCTGTTACTCCACAATCACATGGAGTAGCACATTTACAATGACCTATCACTTTATAGTTCTAAATTTCCTCCCATAGAATCTTCAATTGAGTGAAATAATCAGAAATAGCGTGATTACCTTGAGTCATTCTGTAAAATTCTTCCTGAAGCTCAGCTATTCTAAACACATCTCCTTGTGAATACCTGTCATGAAGATTTCTCCATGCTTCAGTAACTTCATCAATCTAGAGAATGATTTGCAATTGACTCATCAATAGAGTGTTGTAGCCACGACAACCACGACAACACCATAGTATTGCACCTTATCCATTGCTCATAGAGAGGATGAAGCAGTGGTGGTTGAGTCAAAGACTTGTCTATGAATTTCAACTTGTTCTTCGATTGAAGAGCTAATTTCATAGCTCTAGACCAGGAGTAATAGTTCTTTCCATTGAGAGGAGGAGAAACCAAAATCAAAGCTGGATTCTCGTTAGAATGAAGAAAGTATGGATTAGAAGGATTAATGTTGTAATCTTCAGAACCCTGATTCGCAATTTCAGAAGATGAGAAAGAGGAATTACAACAATTTGATAGTTTCAAGGAAGAAGAGAATCAATGAAGTGGAAAAGAAGCTTGATTCCACCAATACGAGAGGAAATCGCGATAGTGAGAAGAAGAGGAGAAAAATCGAAGGTGAGAAGTGAGAAGAATGAAACTGCAATGTAGTGTGAAGCTTTGAGAAGAGGAATGACGAATCAAAACATTTACCATCTTAGAATTCATGGAGAAGAAAACTTTTGAAAAAATATGAGATATTTTCCATAGATTTTGAATGAATGACACAAAGAGTAACTATCTACTATTTATAGTAGTTAGTTAAATACCAAACCAAACAGATTGCTAAATAAGGAAACTTGAAGCTTAAGGCTATGTAACTTTACAAGTGTGATTAACTTAAGTTAAACTAGCTTATGCTTAAGAGGGGTATTCCTATATTTAGAACCAAACACCAAAGCCAAGCTTATGCAACACTATAAAACCAACAATTTGCAATTAAAGTAGAATATCAAGGCAATTATATGTTTTCATTTTATATGAATAATAATTTGCTCAAAGGAAGATTGCTATTTGACCAAAAGTACAAACATACTTGTGTAATAAATATGTGACAATCATATGTTTTTCTATGTGAAAAGTAAGTTGCTCCAAAGAAAGTCTTATTGTTTGACAAGACTGATTATCAATATTTAATTACTACATTGAGTGTACCACTTACAAGTTAGTATTTTTGTCCAAAGACTGAATATTAATTTTGTGCTAGGTAACTCGTGATGTGCCCCACCATTATTTGAACTTAAGGGTTTAAATTGATTGTGAGTTTAATTGCAAGAATGATTGTAGTTTATTTTGTTCTATATTCTATTGATTTCTCTAATTTTACAATGTCTGTAAATATATATTCTACAATCTTCCTAAATTGCACTAACTTTAAGAATTAAGGTGAGAACATTATGTCGGTTTTCGAATGCATGGATCTAGACCTTGCACTTTAGAAAGGAACAAATCATCAATTTTAAGGAAGTTCCATTAAGTTTAATTTTAAGTTCCATTAGGTATATAATTCAAGGAACATTCATCGGTCCAATGTTTTAGGGATGATATAGTACATTCCTCATGCGTTGGCTAAATACAAAATTGTGCACATCAGGAAATTGTGAACTTTGTTAGAATGCAAATATTTAAATAATCCAGTGACAAATAATTGGAAGACAACCAATTAGTTATAAAATACTTACAAAGAACAAATAAATTATGTTCTCACATACATAAAGTGATTCAGTTGGAGATCATTAGGTATTCTTATTTAGTATTGTTAGATGTCAATATAGTTGAAAATCCATGTAAGTTTATATTTTCTTATTAGGTGGATGAGGAACTATTTCGGAAAGTGCTAAGCAACCACTTAGCTTTATCTAATATGATAGTAATTTTCATAACTTATTATGAGACATCTAATTATGGGATATGACAATATAATTGTTACTTGGCTGCTAATTTTGATATATTGAAAGACCATTAATGTTATATTGTGACAAAAGGTTAGCATTGCTATACCCCTTTAAGGAAATAGTTTAGAGTGGTCAAATGTCTATAGAGCATATTGACACAAACTCCAAGTTGTAGATCTGCTCACTAAAGGTTTATCATTTAAGGTCTTTCAGAAGTAAATTGCTCATATAAGTATTGTATCACTTGAGAATTTTTTGGTTCATTGAGATGTATTTGAATGTTCTCTATATATAGACATGTCTATGATATATATATTTTTTTGCATAATAAGGTTTATGATTCAGTTTCACTATGAAATTTATTTATGGGATCTAACTAAAGTAAACGAGGACTAGTTGAAAATCAATATGTATAGATCACCTTCATATGATTTCATGCTGCACATTTCATAATTGATCTAATGTCATTAGTTGTGTTAATATTAGTGAATATTGATTGATTTAGTTATGATTGATATAACGAAAGTTGCTTTGATTCTATATATTGATATAATTAAAGGACGAGATAAGGATGTGTCTAAGATTTATAATGACGTATATTTGAGCTCATAAAGTCTAACACAATTTGTAAGATTACATATATGACCAGTGGAAGATTATAAGAAATTTTGAGCGCACATGTAATGTTTAAATGTGTTTAAGGTCATAATTATAAGTAGCCAAATTAAGGTGATCTAATTCAAGTGAAATATATGGCTATAGACATAATTGTCATGGAAATAATTGTGTAGATACCAAAAATTTTGTTTCTATTTTCTATGATGGGCAAAATTGGAAATAAAAAAATCAAATTGCATCACCTTCATGGAAGGGTATGCATATGATATAAATAATGGGTTACAGTCCCCAATTGTAGACCACAACATGACACAAGATTTGACATTCAAAACATAAACAAAAATCAAGTTATTCTCTTCATCCCATTAGAGGAGAAACAAAAGGTAAAGGTGATATACAATGGGAAGGCCAAAGAACCTACATGTTCTACTATGAAAATGTATTTGCATACAAGATAAAGGACATTGAGTTGGTGGACACTTGACAAACAATGATATAAAGTTCACTCACCATATTTTATATAAATATATTAAGTTACGTTTCCGCTCAAGTTCTAGTTTTATATTTTTTTTAATGATTTAACATGAAAGATCTTAACTATATATGATGATAGCAGTGTTCATCATCTTTAGTATGTATTATATATTTTTAAGTATAAAAAGTCTTTCCAATATTATAAAGTCTATCTTAAATTTATTTCTTATACCAAGAACCTCGGCCAGGGCCTCAAGCTTAACCAGAAACAAGGCAACATAACCATTGCAATTCTTCCTAATTGTGACACATGTAAAATGTGTTAGTTAGTTAGGAGTTTGATTTTTGTGTTTTGTACAAAAAATCCTTTGTGTAACATATCATAATGCAATTCAATAATAAGAAATAAATTCATATAAAAGTAATTCGGTAAGGTCAAAGTTGACCAATAATTGTGCTAGCTTAATTTTATAATTAGATATTCGAATAATGGAGAAATTGAATTCAAGGGTGCTTTTGTGGGATACCCATCTAAAAAACTACATAAATTGTAATAATAATTTAAAAATATTACTAACAATAATTGTTTTCTCTTAAAAAGAGGTTATGATAAATAAAAAACTGAAGAGTTAGTTAAAACAAATATTATTTTTTATTTTAAGAGCTAAAAATGTTTTAAATAGATTAAATTGAAAATCATTTAACAAATGGGTCATTAGTTTAGGGGGTACATGTTTACTTCCCTTAAGAAAAAATTAGAGTTCTAAGTCTTATGTATAAAAAACTCATTAAAAGAACTAGTTTCACAATGTTATAAATATTCGCACTTTTCAAAACAACAATGCTTTTCGTGAGAACATTCATAATCTAGGGAAAATTTTGCATGCATTTAATTTTTAATAGTAGTACAAAATATTAACAGAATTGATAAAGTACTCAAAATATAAGTCAATTTACATGCACACATAAATGTGCATGAAAACAAAAATAGGTTAACAGAATTGATTCTGCACATTTACTTCCTAAAATTGGTGCCTAATGTTTTTCTTCAAAATAGTTACTTATACTAATTTAAAAAAACTTACTAATTAAAACATTTTCAGATAACACGAATAAAATAAAACTATAAATACACTTTTTATCTGTTTAAAACTTTAAATTCTTATAAATAAAATGAGATTGTTAGATACAATAGCTTGCATCATTGGTTAAGTTTTGTTGCATAAGATGGCAATCTTATGTTTGAATATCGAAAAGATTGGTTAGCCACAAAACACATGCAAAATTGTAACAAACAAGTCCTAGGAACACGAATTTGCATGCAAGTGTCCAAAAACACTCCAACATTCTAAAAAGTTACCTCTTTTATCTCCAACATTCCCATTATAAAATAAAAGGGAAACTTGACCCATGATTTTTGTCTCATCTTTGTGTTGAGATAAATACTACATACTTGTTTTTTTTATTTCGTTTGCTTCTTTTGTTCTGCCTGCCTATGTGGGGAGGTAGAAGCATAGAGAGCATAGAAAGAAAAGAAGAAAAAAATATAAAAAAAGAAACAAGGAAAAATCAAATACCGTACCTTTGATAGTTTCTTCTTTATAATATGGCTTCTGATATTTCATTCGAGGATCTCAAGAATGAGAATGTTGATCTAGTAAGTAAATCCTTTGTTTGAATATCAAATTTTGTTAGGGTGGTATCCTATGGTTAAGAATCAAAGGCATGATATTGTGATGAAGAGACCTTACCAATTATGTTGGATTTTGTTGATTTTTAAGATCATATTGAGACTATATTTATTTTACATTGATTTCATGTATATAATTGTGCAGGAAAACATTCCAATTGAGGAGGTCTTTGAGAATCTAAAATGTACCAAAGAGGGTTTGTCATCCGAGGAAGGGCAGAAGAGGCTCCAGATTTTTGGCCCCAACAAGCTAGAGGAGAAAACAGAGAGCAAGTTCTTAAAATTCTTGGGTTTTATGTGGAATCCTCTATCATGGGTCATGGAAGCAGCAGCTATCATGGCCATTGTATTAGCCAATGGAGGGGTACTTACAAACCTTTCATTCTTATCTCTCTATGTTGAATTATAGTTTTAGACAATCACATACAAAACCATACTTGGATTAATATGTTGCTTTGTTGTTATCTAACAATAACTTCTGAATACGTCAGGGCAAACCACCGGATTGGCAAGATTTCACTGGCATTGTGGTTCTTCTTATTATTAACTCAACCATTAGTTTCATTGAGGAAAATAATGCAGGAAATGCCGCAGCTGCTTTGATGGCTGGTCTTGCACCAAAAACCAAGGTAAGAAATTCTGGCAATATTATGAGAGTCTAACATTTTTTATATAGCTTTCATATTCACCATCTAACAAAAGGAAACAAATTTGTAGGTTTTGAGAGATGGAAAATGGGGTGAAGAAGAGGCTTGTATTTTGGTACCAGGAGATTTGATCAGCATCAAGTTGGGAGATATTGTTCCAGCCGATGCTCGTCTCTTAGAGGGAGATCCTTTAAAGATTGATCAATCTGCACTCACTGGTGAGTCCTTGCCAGTCACAAGGCACCCTGGTGATCAGGTCTTCTCTGGTTCCACCTGCAAACAAGGTGAGATTGAGGCTGTTGTCATTGCCACTGGTGTCCACACCTTCTTTGGTAAGGCTGCACACCTTGTAGATAGTACAAACAATGTTGGCCACTTCCAAAAGGTATCATTTATAATTAATTGATTTAGATTTAAGATTGAGTTGTCATTTTGGTATGATCTAACTTTGGATATTTTGATTAACTTATATTAGGTGTTGACATCCATCGGTAACTTTTGTATCTGTTCAATCGCTATTGGGATGATAGTTGAGATCATTGTCATGTACCCCATCCAACACAGGTCTTATAGAGATGGTATTGACAATTTGTTGGTACTTCTCATTGGAGGTATCCCAATTGCCATGCCAACTGTCTTGTCTGTCACCATGGCTATTGGATCTCACCGCCTCTCTCAGCAAGGAGCCATCACCAAGAGGATGACAGCCATTGAAGAAATGGCTGGAATGGATGTCCTTTGCAGTGACAAGACTGGAACTCTCACCCTTAACAAGCTTACTGTGGACAAGACCTTGATTGAGGTTAGTGACCAATTTACAAATTTGAGGATTGTTATTCAAATAACTAGTTTGGATATTAGATACAAGAGTGGCTCATACAATGTTCTATGAAACAATCATGTTCTACGAAAAATACACTTATACAATGTTCTTTACATACATGAGTTTAAGTAAAACTTTATTTCTATCCATAAGCTTACAAATTCTCTCCATTGTAAGATAATTTCTGGTAAAACTTGTTGCCTTATAGCAAATATGACTATCTTTAGAATGCTTGGTCATGTAGAGGATCAAAATAATATATACATCATAACCAAGCCATTTCAGCCAAAAAGCATTTTAATTTATAATGTCTATCCTTTAAAAATATTGCACCCTTCTTTGATCTTATGAAGTGTTTAATTTATGTCACTTACCCAAACAATTAAAATTGTCATTTTCTACTAGTACTCTTAAGACAATTACTCTTTTGAACTTGTTCCTATACATATTTAGGGACTTTTAGCCATCCATTCTATTCATGGTCGTAATTGTTTTTAATAGTAGTTGATGATTTAACAAGACAAATTATGTCATTTCTTATGAAATCTAAAGTTGAAACTAGAGATCTCATTCGTAATTTATGATTTTGAAGTATTATGCTAGCTTGGGGTATTTCATTAAATCTCGTGTGTATATTCCATAAAAAAACTCATTTGTTGAAAAAAAACAAAGCAAGGCTTGTTATCGAAGACTTTAAACAAATTGAGGGCTTGGATTTCTTTGACTCTTTTGCACTAATTTCTTCATTTACTTATTTCTTATCCAAGTTGGAGTAATTAATATCCATTCTCTAGGTTATGGGTGGGTAATGAAGAAAGTTGCTGAGAAGGGAATTATTGTAGTTAGCCTAGTTGTAACTTATTATAAATAGGAGGAGTTTGTTAAGTTAGTTCATTAGCTCCATTAGTGTCCAATTTACTCATCTAACTATCATTATATATAAACTCAATCTAGTTACTTGAATCAATGAGCAATAGAGAGTATTGAATACACAATTATTATTAGAGTGTGAAAATGCATTTGATTACACAACCAACAAAAAAAGTATGAAAATGCATTTTCCCAAGAAGCTGCCATATATCTAGTCATGGGTTGTTTGTGAATGTAGGTGTTCCCAAGTGGCATGGACAACGACACCCTTGTCTTATATTCTGCCAGGGCTTCAAGGACTGAAAATCAGGATGCCATTGATGCATCAATCGTTGGAATGTTGGGCGACCCCAAGGAGGTATTATGAAACACATTCTTTTATTAAACATAGTTTGTTTAGCATTAAATGAAGTATGCAAAATGGCTTAACTTTGTGAAATGGATTTGGTATTTCATATCAGGCAAGAGCAGGAATCACTGAGGTGCATTTCTTGCCCTTCAATCCTGTGGATAAGCGCACTGCTATTACTTTTATTGACAACAATGGCAATTGGTACAGAAGCAGCAAAGGTGCTCCTGAGCAAGTAAGACATTTACTCATATTTCGATTAATATAACATGAGCTACAATGAAATATTTATTCTTCAATAAAACAATATTATCACAATATTTAACTACCCATTAATATGCATCAGATTATTGAACTTTGTGACCTCAAGGGAGAGGTTTTGAAAAAGGCTCACAAAACAATTGATTCATATGCCGAACGTGGTCTGCGTTCCTTAGGTGTTGCCCGCCAGGTGAGTAAGGCTCTAATATTAAGAGGCCATGAATTCATTGTTAGGAAGAAAAATTAGAACATTAAGTGACAAATGTACACATTATCCATTTTTCGACAGAGTGTTCCAGAGAAGACCAAGGAGAGTGCAGGAGATCCATGGGAATTCTTGGGTCTCTTGCCCCTCTTTGACCCTCCAAGGCATGATAGTGCTGAGACTATTCGTCGTGCTCTTGAGCTTGGTGTCAATGTTAAGATGATTACAGGTGATCAACTTGCCATTGGCAAAGAAACCGGTCGTAGGCTTGGAATGGGCACCAACATGTACCCTTCCTCCTCCCTTCTTGGTAATAGCAAGGATTCTGCTATTGCATCAATCCCAGTTGATGAACTCATTGAGAAGGCTGATGGATTTGCAGGAGTTTTCCCTGGTAACTTGATTACTCTTAAATCATGTTTGAAGATGAATAATTTTTATAGAATAATCACTTATTTTGTGAAAGATCTCATGATGATTTTGATTATAAGTTGCTTCGAATACAAAGATGTTAGTCCAAATACAAACTTGTTTATATTGAACTCAAATACCTTACGATAAGAAACATAATTGTATAAGGCCATAAAATTGAGTTTTGATCATGTTGTATGCAGAGCACAAATATGAAATTGTGAAGAGGTTGCAAGATAGGAAGCACATTGTTGGAATGACTGGAGATGGTGTGAATGATGCACCAGCACTTAAGAAAGCTGATATAGGTATTGCAGTGGATGATGCAACTGATGCAGCCAGAAGTGCTTCAGACATTGTTTTGACCGAACCAGGACTTAGCGTGATTGTGAGTGCTGTATTGACAAGTAGAGCCATCTTCCAGAGGATGAAGAACTACACAATCTATGCAGTTTCCATCACAATCCGTATCGTGCTTGGATTCCTACTCATTGCTCTAATCTGGAAATTTGACTTCTCACCTTTCATGGTTCTTATCATTGCCATCTTAAATGATGGAACCATTATGACAATCTCCAAAGATAGGGTTAAGCCTTCTCCTCTTCCTGACTCATGGAAGCTTAATGAAATCTTTGCCACCGGAGTTGTTCTTGGGACATACATGGCCATCATGTCCGCGGTCTTTTTCTATGTTGTTCATGACACTGATTTCTTCTCTGTAAGTAATTTAGGCCAAATTCCTACCTATAGAAAAGCAAGTTACAAAAATATAACATGAAACAATGTCTTGTCTCCCTTTCAGAAATTTTTTGGTGTCAAGTCAATTGCAGATAGTGAGGAGCATCTCAACTCAGCTCTCTACCTTCAAGTCAGTATCATTAGTCAAGCACTCATCTTTGTGACTCGATCAAGGAGTTGGTCATATTTTGAACGCCCTGGTGCCATGCTTTGTATAGCCTTTCTTGCTGCACAACTGGTTAGTTTTCATCCTTACAAGGGTTTTTTGCAATTTTATCTTAAATATGGATTAAACAACTAATTTGGAAAACTATTCATGACACTTAGTTTTATGCACAATAAGTCTTGACCATAATGTTTAAAATTTCTAGTTTACCACAGAATAACCTGTATTAACAAACAATTTATAATCTTTAACTTTAATAAAAAAGCTGGTGTAAAAATGTTTTTATTCAATTATATCTTGTTTTAACTTGGAAAAGTGTCCAAACTTAGGTTGCTACTATCATTGCTGTGTATGCACATTGGGACTTTGCCAGAATCAATGGAGTTGGATGGAAATGGGCTGGAGTAATCTGGATCTACAGTATTGTTACCTATATCCCTCTTGATATCTTGAAGTTTTTTATTCGCATGGGACTCACAGGTAGTGCTTGGGACAACATGCTCCAAAACAAGGTATAGAACAAGTATCTAACAATGTGCAATGTAAAATCTTATTGTTTTTGTTTGTAGCAGTGTTATAAATTGCGGGCAGCATCACCTGATGCGGCCGTAATATTGTGGTTGCGGTGACCGTTGTAACTGCATCACACCACAATTTTGGTGTGACTCCAAATCACAATAATGTGGCCCAACGCAACCGCAATTTAAAACACTGGACTTTGTAGAGATGTTTTGTTGAAGTATCATTTCTCACTACAATCATTGTTTGTTTTGATGTAGACTGCATTCACAACAAAGAAAGACTATGGAAAAGGAGAGAGGGAAGCTCAATGGGCTGTGGCTCAACGCACATTACATGGTCTTCAAGTTCCTGAAACCCACTTTAACAACAACCATGAGCACTCTGAAATAGCCGAGCAAGCTAAGAAGCGTGCCGAGGCTGCTAGGTAAAAATGTCCTCAACTTGCCTTCAAACCCATGCGTATATATTGTTATCATAGTTACCTGGTAAGAGTACGAATATATATGGTTTACGTGGGTATGAGGTTCTTCACTTTTTATATTAATTCTGCCAGACATTCTTTATGATGAATCTGATACTATACTTAACTATGATTAATATTGTTGAGTTTATTCAAGTGTGAAGCCACATTGAATATGCGGGAAGAGTAAAAGAGTGTATAAGTAGAAAAGACTCATGAAACTAATGTTTTAAGGTTTTGGTTCAAGACATGGTGCATTCACTTGGGACTCTCCACTCTTCCCATACCCCGGTAACAATGAAACTCCTCAGTGGTTGGAGGCTCTCCGGTCGCAGTCTGGTCCAACAAGTGGTATTAGAGCTGATGGTTCGATTGGGACATTGTGGACTTAAGGGGGAGTGGACCGGAAAATGTATGGTACCCATACTTGAGGGGGAGATTGTTGGGTTTATTCAAGTGTGAAGCCCAAATTGGATATGCGGGAATGAGTAAAAGAGTTTATAAGTAGAAAAAGCTCATGGAACTAATGCCTTAAGGTTTTGGTTCAAGACGTGATGCATCACTTGTGACTCTCCACTCTTCCCACACCCCGGTAATAATGGAACTCCCCAGTTGTTGGAGGCTTCCCGGTCGTAGTCTGATCCAATAAATAAGATTACAAATATGTAGTGTAGTTAAATCCAATACAATATCTCTTACATGTTGTTATGGAAATTTGCAGGCTAAGAGAGCTCCACACACTCAAGGGACATGTCGAGTCAGTGGTGAAGTTGAAGGGTCTTGACATTGACACCATCCAACAACACTACACAGTCTAACATTATGTTGATTCATAGATGATGTGAAAAAAGCTAAATAGGCCATTCATGAAGTTGTAATCAGAGGCCATTCTTTAAATTGTTTAATCACCTCACAATTTATTATGTTCAATTAGTTATTAAAATTGGAGGGAACATGATAGATACATGTTTTGTACACAATTTAATCACTTTCAGGAAACCTGCAATTAAAAACTTATTTATCCAACTAATTTACAAAAATAATGAGGTTGAGTATATAAATGTAGCACAATCAGATTAAACAATGTGGAACTCCAGTCTAATATAACATGTGCTTTATGACACAGGAATCCTCATTCCTTGTCTAGTCTTACTACATCTTATATATTTGCATATGCTAAGCAATTAAGGTTTATTTGTCATGTAAAGAAGTATTTTGACCATTTATTTTTAAGGGAAGAAACTCATTATTCAAAAGAGTGAGGGAATTAAAATATTTTCCTTGTAATTTAACCTTGGTTTGGTTTGGTTTGAACACCTTAAACCAAGCATATCAATAATGATAGTTTATAGTCTAATAGTCTTTTCAATTTTCTCCTCACATTAGGTAAGTCATTGTCTCGTGTATCCTCCTTTTATGAGAGCTTACATAGTCAAGCCCAACTATAATAAGCAACCTCATTTGATTCTTATATAAGTTAGTTTTACCAAAACCATTGGACATTTAACTACATATATGATATACGCCCCATTAAGAGCAAAACCTCACCTTTTTCCTTTATGTCCTTATGGTTTCTATGCGTCAATTATTTGCAATCATTCTCATAATATGCTTTGGCCTATTGAACTTGAGACATGATGCTACTAAAGTGCGAGTCAGGTTTCCTCCATTATTGATCATGTAGATATGGGTTTCAATCCCATCCTTGATGATATTTTCAACACTATATCCTATCCCTCACGAGTCCTTCCATCAAAGGATCTTCAAGATTCCCCTATATTTTCACACAAATACTATGGACGTTACTTCATTTCTAATCAAATCTTTTACACAACTATATCTTAGTCAATGTACCTGTACATTCCGTTATATATATAGCTATATATGTTTTTGATAATGTTGACTAACTATAGTGTATGTTTTTCTCTGTCATTGCGCTTTTTTGGCTAAATGGGTATCACATACAACTAATTTCTAAGTCATTCGACTACTTTGCATCATATTGTCAATGCTATGAATTATGCAACTATGGTTGAGCGATATCAATGCAAGTTTGTTGAAGCATGGTCTTCTATATAGATCACTCAATTAGCATATGTGTAACCTTCTAATACTCAAAGGTCTTCATTATAGTTCAAGCTATGGTATATGGGTAGGGATCCACTTACTCTTGAACACTTACTCCACATCATGATCATTCATTCTTAGGAAATCCAATGGTTTGAATTCGTGAGTACATCTAAACCATTGGATTTTTCAAGATTGAATGGCTAAGATGAATAGTAAGTGTTTTTTGGAGTAAGTGGATCCCTCCCCATGGTATATTATCCTTTTTAGGTATTTTAATACTCCTTGTGCTATGAGACACCCTTTATTATGTATTTAAATTAGTCTTATTGTGAACACTCAATTTTGTCCTACCCTATTTAGTCATTCCCATATGTTAAAAAGACAAGGGGAAGACCTCACGTTACCAACTTTTTTGTAAGAAAAATGAATGAGGAAAATTCGGTTTACCTTTGTTGTGAGTTAATAAGTGGATGAATAATTTTGGACTACCTTTTTCATGAGTTTATTCAAATGGCATTAAAAAAAAAGGCAAGTACCATGACTATTAATCCTATTTCATACTGTTTATAAATCACCATAAGGCAAATTAGCTTCAACAACAAGGCTGCATAACTAAAAGATTCACGTTCATAACTTCTCTGCAATAATAATCATATTACAATAGCAATTGCAGCATTTCCTTATAGTAATCTATAATGCTGATAAACACGGTGTAATTAGATAAAGTAGAAAGGAAATTATGGCATTGGGTTGGCATTTAGCAAGGAGATATACTACGAACTAGCTTGATACAACAACACCACACATACAGTAAAACATTTATCCGCACTGTTTTCGCCGCACCAAACAACTCAAAGCAAACCCAACTTGTGCATACTCATATTCTTTGCTCTTACTTGGGTTTTGGATAAAGCACTATCTTTTTTGATTCAGTAGCATCCTCTATGTTTGTGCTAATGTCCAAACTTTCACAAGGAATCCTTCACAACCCCACTGATAGTACAAAAGTTTGCATAGACAACTATTTGTGGTGATGGGGAACCAATAACAAAGGTTATCCTCTTCCACCTGAGAACATAGAGCAATACACATTAAGCCAGAAAACACATACAGATGCAAATGGGAAAATTGAAAAGATAGCAGTTAGCAAGTATCCACCAAAGTCAATAAGAACCATTAAGCAACATTAGTGGACAAACTTGAATGCAGTAGTCAGAAGGGCAAGGAGTCATGTGTGACAAACAACTAAAAGAAAGAGGGTATTATTTCCAGTTACAGATTTAGCAGGAATAGCAACAATTATGTGCAGTCATAAAGTTGATTAACCAAAACCCTTTCAGTACACACTCATAAGTAATGGACAGTTTTTAAAATGGAGCAATCAAAGTCAGGATAAGATACAAGCTAGCAAGTTAATGACCCTAATTGCAATCATAACAGTCACCATAATTGATAGTAGTCTCTGAACAGTTGGCAACTGAAAGGATTTCACAGTAGAGTCCTAACTCTATAAGAAGACCAAGCTACAAATACATAAGGGGACAGGTCCATGATTCCGAAAAATTAGTAGCAAAAGACATACAACCAGATACTTTTTACAGACATCCTGCATAATCACCACACCACATATACTCATATCACAGACACATACCCATAATCTTTTTTTCCAGAAAAAGCCTTATTACTTCCGTTCAGGATACGCAGATTCCTAACTCTTTAGATCGGCAATCCACACCTCCCAATTCCTACACACGAAAAAGCAAGCGGACTCACCATATCTACCTATCACAGACATTGGCCATAGATAAAGCAACCGAAAGGGGAGTTCCACTCAGGTTAAAGCCGGATAAAAGTGTGGTTCGTGCATTCGAAAGGTAAATCACAGGTAAAGCAATCACACAGTCGCGTAAAAAAAACTTATACTGAAGCATGTCCATGAATCATAAATCACCTTTTTGTTTTGGTTTCAATTTGTTAACAAAGTAGATAGGTAAAATAGAGGGTTGAGAGATCACCCCTTACTCAAATCGGGGTTCTGTGTAGAACCCACGTCGGCACCCTTCGAATTATTACCTCCAATGGCGGTTCTGGATGGAAAAGGGTGGCTATGGTGAGTCACTATCACTTTCACGGTTTAGGGAAGAAAAATAGAAAAGAGAACAATGGTGAATAAGGTTAGGCATACCTTTCGAAGCATAAACCGAGGTAGAAGAAAACCGAATGGAGAAGAGGAGCCACCACCGTGGATGGCGGCTCATTGAAAGGAGGACGACCTTACCCCTTACCAGTCACCGCAAACCGCCTCCGCCACTGTCGGAGGAAAACGGGAGAGGAATCACGATTTGCTCCTCGGCTCCGTCTTCTCACCTTCGCCGCCTCCATTCTCTCGTCTTCTCACTTCTCCTCTCCCATGCCATCCAAGTCTCAGAATGACAAACCTAAATCTAACCCCTCCCCCTTCAATCCGTTTTCTTAGCTGGGCCTAACCCGAGCCCAGTAAACAAATTGTTTTTTTTTTTGTTCTGTCTATGTTTTCCTTTGTATTATTTATTTGTTTTTTTTATTATACCAAATGAGTAATCTTATTTAATCCAAAGAGGTTCTATTAAATTCTAATAATTATATGTTTATTAGACAAATCAGTTTATAGCACAATAACATATTTTTAAACTATTTCAAATCTCTTTAAGATATGATGCGGCGCGGGCATTAGTCTTGCTACTTCATCTATCTTAAAGGTGAATAATTTTAATAACATATTTTTAAACTATTTCAAATCTCTTTAAGATATGATGCGGCGCGGGCATTAGTCTTGCTACTTCATCTATCTTAAAGGTGAATAATTTTAATAACATATTTTTAAACTATTTCAAATCTCTTTAAGATATGATGCGGCGCGAGCATTAGTCTTGCTACTTCATCTATCTTAAAGGTGAATAATTTTAATAACATATTTTTAAACTATTTCAAATCTCTGTAAGATATGATGCGGCGCGGGCATTAGTCTTGCTACTTCATCTATCTTAAAGGTGAATAATTTTAATAACATATTTTTAAACTATTTCAAATCTCTTTAAGATATGATGCGGCGCGGGCGTTAGTCTTGCTACTTCATCTATCTTAAAAATAAATAAATTTCAAACAATTCATTTCAATTATTTCAAAAAAATAATATATATCTTAAAGATAAATAAATTTCAACACAATAGTTTAATTACTTTCAAAATCTCTTTAAGATTTGATATGGTGCGGACATTAGTTTCAGCTGCTTCATCTATTCTTAAAGAGAATACAATTTACATCAACTTTTCAAACAAACTAAACCAACACCAATTAATTTTCAAACCAGAACTACGTAGCCTTGATTTCCCTTTTGCACCTAGGGATACGTAGGAGCAAGATGAACTCTTGTCAGGCACAACAATAAAAAATAAAAATATTTCGCTTTAAGTAATTCAATTTTAATAGATTATTTTAAGGGTATAAAAGTCCATGTTATTAGCAAGGGTACCATTTTAATACGGGCGGACGGGGTGCTAACACCTTCCCCGATTCGTAATCGACTCCCGAGCTCAGAATCTCTGTTAAATGACCAAATTATCCTAATCGGGCGTAATGTAGAGTTTTCTACGTTTTAACCGCAAAAAACGTAGTGGCGACTCCAAAATAATTGGAAGAGGTAGAAATCGAGTTCACCTCTCCCTAAGTCGCATGACCGGTCTTCCAACCGAAAATCGGGTCGCGACAGCTGGCGACTCCACTGGGGACAACCCATAAGAGAGTCAGGCCCAGAGCCGCTAATTACATGGACTAGAATACCCTTTTTTTTCTCTTTTTTTTTTTTGGTCTTATTTTTTAGAATAATATGTTGTTATATGTTTTACTTTCAATTTAATTATCCATGAGCTTGTATTTAACCTTCTTTGCAGCTTTGGGATGAGAGTTAATTCTTTGTACGAAAGGTTTGTCGCTTCCTCACACACCAACACGTTTCACTTGAGTTTTGCACACACATATGCCCTAGACCCGGGTGTTAGAGAGTAAGTTTGCAATAAGGGGAACATCCGCTCTGCCTGGTGTTAGATTCTATCTCACTAGCATTAGCATGATGGACCACCCAGATTGTTACCAAATGTTGTGAGTTATACGCTTGAGGGGCTAGACTTCTCCTGTTTATAACCTGCAATATTTTGGGTTTCCTTTCTTTCGGGATTGGATGCAATCTGGTAACCTAGAAGTCTAAAACTTTTTTTTCTCGAGTTCACTTTAATGAAATCTAGTTCCTCGCTCTAAAGCTGTCATCTCTAGAAATTCCGAAAACCTTGTAGGAATTACCAACGTAAGACACGGGAAGCGGAACATTTATTATTGTTTCATATTTCGAAATTAATCATCTTTAATTTAGAAAAGCATACCATTCATGTATAAGCGACACAAAGATCTCTTCACACTTTGATGTCCTTATCATCCCAAATAAGGTTACGACCTAAGGGACATTCATCATGCATATCATTCATACATATCGTCCAAACATTTAACATTTTCATGTTTTTTTTATTATTATATTTTTTCAGGTTACTTGATTCAGAGAGGTTATTGGTATAGTAAGACACGATGACTAGTTCTCAAGTTACAGATCATAACAATACTCCAACCATGAAAAACAAAGTGAAGTTTGAGTTGCAAATGATTGATGTGAGTTATTTGGTGGAGCTTGTCCCCAAGATTCCGAAGGAAGTCAAAGATCAGTTTGCAAAAGAGTATGGAAAATTGTTAGACCTTATCCTCGTCCCCATCGATGCTGATGCCTTAAGGGTTATGGGAGCAATGGCAAAATATTGGAGCCCAATCTTGCGAATTTTCGAGTTCCCAAATGTAGATGCCTCTCCCACTATCGAGGAATATGAAGTCCTTCTAGACATTCCTTTGTCCAACCAATTGAGAGTATACTTATTCACAGGCACCCAAGATGCAAATGAAGATATCATCAAAGAGCTAATAGGTGTGGCCCCGGCACCCTCCAATATAATCAAGCAAGGACCCTATTATGGATTAAAGTGGAGTTTCCTGAGAAAACATCTCGATCAGGTAGCGAAACAGGGAGATTGGGAAATGTTTAAGCCAGCACTAGCATTAGCCATATACGGTAAAACTCTGTTCCCTTTTGTTAATGATATGGTGGATCAGGGGTGCCATTGATGTTCTGCATAAGTTCAGAAAGTTTGGAGTGAATCCAGTCCCAGCCATATTATCGGATACTCTCCTTGCATTTCAGAAAAGCCATGAAAAGAGTATTCCCAAGATCCGATGTTGTGTACAACTGCTATATGTGTGGATGATGACCATGTTCAAGCATCACCAATACCCAGATTGGAGCCAAAACCCACTTCGCAGGTTCCGGAATACCTTTGTCAAACCAATGATGTTGTCTGAATGGGAAAAGTTGTTTAGGGAGGTTACCCCTAAGAACTTCGGTACTAAATGCAACATGTATGACAAACATGATATTATAATGTACTCATGTGGGGATTACTCCAACATGGTCCTAATGGGTCCTAGGGGATGCCTTACTTTCACTCCTGCTTTAGTACTTGGCCAAATGAAGTGGGGTATGACCCCAGTCCGTGAAGAACAGTTACAAGGGTTTGTGATATGGTACAAAGACAGGGAAGCGACTGACAAAACATTAGATGCAGTGAGGTATTCATTGAAGCGCATTCATATCTCCGGGATACATGAGTTGGGGGAGCGCAAGGCTTTCTATACTGATGAATACAAATATTGGCAGAATGAGAGGAGAAAAGGAAAAACAATCCCTGATGCTGACATTCCACCAAAACCGGCCGGTCCATCTGAAACTGAACTATTACTGACCGGGCAGATCAAAGTATTAGGAGCCAAGCTGGAAGAGACTCGGGATCAGAAAGAAAAGCATGAGCTGACTATCGAGAAACTCTACAAGATTATAGATGCTCAGAAAAAAGAAGAAATCAGTCTTAAGAGGGACTATGCCAACATGTGCTCTACATCTGAAAAGTATAGCCTACTTCGAGCTGTGAAGAATAAAGATGAAAAGATAGCTAAGCTGATCAGTGCTAATGAAGAGAAAGATAAGCAAATATCTGATCTGAACCATCAATTGAAGATCCGAAGTCGAGCCTTGCATACGGCGCAAATGGATATCCAGGTTTTGGAAGCAAAAGCTGAAAGGCTACAAGCCATTACTCAGGACGCCAAGAATGAAGAGAACCATGCATGGGCCACCATGAAGGAATATCAGGCAGCTCTAGATAAAACACTCGAGAGGGAAAATCAGTTAAAGGCCATAATGGAAGAAATGGAGAAGGCACACCACCAAGCATTGGCTGAGGCTAATGATCATAAAGTATACCTCTCAGAACAACTGACCCTCCTTGAAGCTACCCACAAAGAGTTGGTAACCAGACAACAGGAATGGTCGCACAACTGGGATAATATGCTCCAAGAGTGCAAATGGGATAAGGACAGATGGGAAGAAAGGTGCCGAAAAATAATTGATGGTTTTGGGGATTTTGCGGATGGCTGGTTGAGAACTTTCGAAGAGGCCCGGGGAAAACTACACATGTATCCGGAAACAGAGCTACGCCCGACAATGAAAACATTCTATGAAACATGTGATGGGTTGGCCTGGAAGCTGAGGAAATGGAGAATTGCTGCAACTGGGGACTTTTGATATTTCATGTAAAAAAAAAAAAAAAAAAAAAAAAAAAAATCAAAGAAATAATAAGCATGAGTAGAATCTCGATGTAATCTCCAATGAATATCAATAAAAGTTTCATTTTCCCTCAAGTATCTCCATGATTTCCTTCATTATATAAACTCACCAATCAATACACCATAAAGCCTTGATAAATGAGAAGCCCTCGCATTTAGATATGGTCTTGGTCGAGAACCCAGGGTTCCTTCTAAAGATTATTATCAACTGTAGATGGCCTTGTGGAGCACGCTCCCAAGTCACTAGATACAGGGCAAGGGGTTCAATGTTCATAATCTGCAACAAGAGAACAAATTTAGATGCGATCAAGGTCTAAAGCCTAGTGTTTCGTCTAAAGATTGGCATCAACGCAAGAGAAACTAATGGGACACGCCTCATAGTCATCACATGCGGGTCAAGATGTCTTACTATACCAAGCTTCTCCAGAAACAAGGAATTTTCTTTTTATTTTATTTTTTGTCAAAATTTACAAAACTTTACAACTGTTTTTATTTAAAAATCGTATACAGGTGTAGTAATCATTGCTAAAAGACATCATTACAACACGAGGTCGCAATCCAGAACCATGGCCGGTCAAGAAACCCCCACAAATATGGAAGGAAAGTCAGAAATGACCGAGTTAAAGGAGCAAATGGTAGAAATGATGAAGATGATGATGAAAATGCAACAGGAGAATACTACTGGAAATTTTTCTAAAACTAGCCCTGAGGCTAAAACCACTCTTCCACCTCGCCAAAGCTCCTCCTCAAAACAAACCACAAAAGAGGGAAAAGGAAAGGGGTCTGAAACAAAAGAGCAGCAACATGATGGTCAAAATGACAACATGAGTCAGACTGAAGAAACCGATGATGAGAACACTGAACAACCCACTGACGAGACTAACCCCAACGATGACATGAATTACCGTCTTCCCAAGGATGACAAACAACCTACAGGACCACAAACAGGAAAGGAAACCCACGGTAATAAAAAGAAGGAAAAGGATGATGAAATGTGGGATATGCTCAATGCGAGACTCAAGGCTGTAGAAGGGAATAATTGCCTGGATTTGAAAAATGCCTTTGAGATGTGCCTGGTCCCAGATGTCGTGCTTCCCCCGAAGTTCAAAGTGCCCGACTTTGAGAAATATGACGGGACGACATGCCCGAAGAGTCACCTCCATATGTATGCCCGAAAGATGTCGGCATACCATCACGATGATAAACTGTTAATTCACTGCTTCCAAGATAGCCTTGTGGGAATTGCCGCTTCGTGGTACATCCGCCTCGAGCGCAAGAATATAAGAACCTTTCTGGACTTGTCCAACGCTTTCATAAAGCAGTACAAGTTCAACGAAGACTCGGCGCCGGATCGGGCCGAGCTTCAGGGTATGACAAAGAAGGTCGCTGAGTCCTTTAAAGAATATGCTCAAAGATGGAGAGGGATAGCATCACAAGTCTTGCCTCGTTTAGAGGAAGATGAACAAATTACTATCTTCATCAATACTCTGCCGAATCCTTTCTTTGAAAAGATGATCGGGAACAATACATCCGACTTCAATTCCTTAATAAAAGTCGGAGATCGGATTGAGCAAAGCATAAAAGCTGGAAAAATTGCTGCTGAACAGACTGTGGAGTCTAAAAAACCCAATTATGCGAAGAAAAAAGAAGCGGAAGCCCATTACGTGTCTGGAGAATCTCACAAACCCCCCAACAAAAACAACCATAACCCGCGACCATACACACCTCGTCCTCACTACAACCAAACACAATATCAACCTAACCAACAAACCCCATACCAACCCATAGCATACATTAACCACAACCGCCCACCAACCCAACACAACCCTACACCCCACTACAACCAGCCTCGTCCCAACCAATACCCTGTCCAACAAAATAGACCTCCTAACAACTATCAAACCAGTCCATACCAAAATTTCAACCGCAACCAACCTAGACCCTTCCAACCCCAAAGAACTTTTGACCCAATCCCGGTCACGTATGCCGAACTGTTCGCGCATCTTCAAACAGAGAGAATATTGGCCCCAATAGCAGGACAGACACCAAATACCACAACACCTTGGTACGACCCAAACGCCAACTGCGATTACCATTCCGGAATAATCGGGCATTCCACGGAGACCTGTAGGGCACTGAAGCACAGGATCCAAGATTTGATCGACTCTAAGTGGCTAGAGTTCAAGGACACCGTTCCCACCATCACAGGCAACCCTCTACCCAACCACGGGAATCAGGGAATAAACGTTCTAGAGCAGGACGATGATATGGCTCTGGTAGAGAAAGTGGAAGATATGAAGACTCCCTTTAAAGTTATATTGAAGGTATTGTGCCAGCAAGGTCTGGTGGAAATGGTGGGAGAGGGTGCATATGAAGATGATGTATGTTTGATGCATGGGATATTAAACCATACTGTAGAGACATGTACTGAGTTTAAAGCCTTAGTACAAAGGTTGTTGGACTCTCGATTACTGGTGATCGAGAAAAAAGTAAAAGGTTCTGATATTTTTATCCTGGAAAGAGACCAGAAGATCCAAGACAGAATAATCACGAGGAAGTTTGTGCCAGTACTGAACATACCCGCTGGAACCCCTTCATATACCGCTCCGCCCCGATGGGTACCCCGTTTATATATAGAGTCAGGGGCAACGAGGCATCCGGGCCCTTTCCCTTACAAGTCTGACAAGGCCATCCCATGGAAGTATCAGGGGAAATCGGTGGCGAAATCTAAACAAACGGAGGAAGTTGTGAACCTAGTTGGGGTTGGCAACATGACCAGGAGTGGCAGGGTTTATAGCCCTGTCGATTTATCAAAAAAGATCATCAATGCCTCAAAGGGCAAAGAAAAAATTGTTGAAACATCGGAAGATAGACCAGAGCCAGAGGTTACCGAGCTGTTTCCGGAGAAAATGGAGAGAGAAGTTTCTGAGGAGGAAGCATGTGAGTTCCTCCGGTTTATAAAACAAAGTGAGTACCAAGTGATTGATCAACTGAGCCGCACTCCGGCCAAAGTGTCGTTGTTATCATTGCTGATGAACTCAGAGGCTCACAGAGAAGTCCTCTTCAAAGTCCTAAATCGGGCACACGTCAATCACGATATTTCAACTGATAAGCTCGGTGGAATCATCAACAACATCATGATTGACAACTTTATCTCCTTCAGTGATCAGGAGGTCCCAATAGAGGGCAGAGGGCATACTCGTCCTCTACACATATCCGTCATGTGTAAGGATTTTGTGATAGGGCGAGTGCTGATTGATAACGGAGCCTCACTGAATGTGATGACCAAGAGGACCCTATCCAAATTGCCAGTAGGAGATGCAATTCTTGGACCTAGTTCGACAGTCGTCAAAGCCTTTGATGGAGCAAGACGTGATGTACTGGAGAAATAGAACTGCCGATAAAAATCGGACCCTGTATCTTCAAAGTTCTCTTCCAAGTGATGGATATCAACCCCTCGTTCAGCTGCCTATTGGGAAGACCATGGATACACTCGGCTGGTGCCATACCGTCGTCGCTTCACCAGAAAGTCAAGTTCATTACGGGCGGTAGACTTATAACAGTTATGGGGGAGGAGGACACACTAGTGTCTCAACTGAGCGATGCCCCATACGTGGAAGCTGATAGTGAAGCCTTGGAAGCCTCTTTCAGAGCGCTGGAGATTGCAAATGCTTCCTCTATCGAGAAAGGACACCCAATGCTTAATCCTCTACCATCTAATGCATCAATCATGATGGCAAAATTTATGTTGAGGAAAGGATTCCAACCTGGAAAGGGTTTGGGGAAGTATGGACAAGGGATGGAGAACACATTAGTCCTCCCGTCCAATAGTGGTCGAGCTGGGCTAGGTTACAGTCCTAGTAACTATCGAGAGGGGGCTTCAGAAGATAAAAAAGATGGAGTGGCCCAGTTAGGTACATTCATGTATAAAGGCAGAAAAGTACCCATTCCTCATATTAGTCAAAGCTTCATAAGTACATGTTTCATCAAACCAGACACAATCGCCATGGTAGAATATGGTCAACTAGAAAGCGATTTGGGGCCTGTGTATCAATGCATCCCAGGCACAGGATTAAGCAATTGGACGTTGGAAGACGTTGCTAGTGATGTTTATTATGCAATGTAATTACGAAACGTTTTAAGTCGTCACATGTCCAGCCCTGGGCATGTGGTTCTTTTGTTTATAAGGGCATGTTTTTAGTTCATCAGTATAATTTCAATAAAAACTAAGTATTGCATTTCATCCAATATCTTTCATTTTATTTTTACAGTCTCCAACCAACCAAAAACAAATCAACCTAATACAAACCACTAACCATAATGCAGATCTGACAATGAATCTATAACTAATGACAACTTTAATAATCACATGCCGGATTTTGATCACCCAATAAATCAAGCAGAGGAGGATAACGATGAAGAATGGGAAGCGTCCCCGGAATTTCTAAGACTAGTCGAGCAAGAAAGCAAAGAGATCCAGCCCCATGAAGAACTGGTTGAATTGATAAATCTAGGTTCCGAAGAAGATAAGAAGGAGATTCGGGTAGGCACTATCATGGATACCTCCGAAAGAATGAAACTCATCGAGCTTCTGCATGAATACAAGGATGTATTCGCATGGTCATATGAAGAGATGCCAGGCCTAGATCGGAATTTAGTGGAACACAAACTACCACTAAAGCTAGATTCTAAACCAGTAAAACAAAAGTTGCGAAGAATGAAGCCAGAAATCTCCCTAAGGGTTAAAGAAGAGGTATAGAAGTGGTTGGAGGCAAAGTTCATAACAGTGTCTACCTATCCTGAATGGGTTGCAAACATAGTGGCAGTCCCAAAGAAAGGAGGAAAGCTTCGCATATGTGTCGACTACAGAGATCTTAACAAAGCCAGTCCAAAAGATGATTTTTCGGTACCTCACATCGATGCTTTAGTCGATAGTACAGCAGACCATGCCTTGTTCTCATTTATGGATGGGTATTCAGGATACCATCAGATCAAGATGGCTCCAGAAGATATAGACAAAACAACCTTTATTACCCCTTGGGGAACATTCCGATATCAAGTGATGCCATTCGGGTTAAAAAACGCCATGGCCACATACCAGAGGGCTATGGTAGCTATTTTTCACGATATGATGCATAAAGAGGTTGAGATCTATGTAGATGATATAATTTGCAAATCCAAAACGGAGGGGGAGCACGTCGCCAACTTGCAAAAACTCTTTGAAAGGGTACGGAAGTATCAACTCAAATTGAATCCAAGCAAATGCAGTTTTGGAGTAAAATCTGGGAAAGTCCTTGGATTCATCGTCAGCCAGAAAGGCATAGAAGTAGACCCCGAAAAGGTCAAAGCAATCATGGAAATGCCAATTCCTAAAACTGAGAAACAAGTCAGAGGATTTTTGGGTCGACTAAACTATATCTCTCGTTTCATCTCTCAACTGACTGCAACCTGTGAACCCATCTTCAAGTTGCTGAGGAAGAATCAGGTCGTGAAGTGGAACGAAGATTGCCAGTCAGCCTTTGACAAGATCAAGCAATACCTGACAAAACCCCCGGTCTTGATGCCTCCTATGCCAAGTCGGCCATTAATAATGTACCTAACTGTGTTAGATGAGTCCATGGGTTGCGTCCTAGGGCAACATGATGAATCAGGCAAAAAAGAGCATATCATATATTATTTGAGCAAGAAGTTTACTGAGTGTGAAATAAGATATACATTACTGGAGCGTACTTGTTGCGCCTTGGCTTGGGCAGCCCGTCGATTGAGGCAGTACATGTTGAGCCACACCGTCTGGTTGATATCCAAGATGGACCCAATCAAGTATATCTTTGAGAAGCCTATTCTGACAGGAAGAATTGCTAGATGGCAAGTATTACTATCTGAATATGACATCGTATATGTCTCTCAGAAGGCCATAAAGGGAAGCATCATTGCCGATTATCTGGCCAACCAACCGGTAGCTAAAGAGGACTCGATGAAGGAAGAATCTCCCGATGAAGGAATTATGGTGGTATCTCCGGATAATGAAAGACGGGATAATGGATGGACACTAGTATTTGATGGGGCTTCAAATATACTGGGTCATGGCATAGGAGCGGTATTAATATCTCCGGAAGGCAAGTTCATACCCTTCACCGCCAGGTTGTGCTTTGATTGTACAAACAACATGGCGGAATATGAAGCATGTGCATTGGGTCTGGAAGCAGCACTAGAAACAAAAATCAAATCTTTGGAAGTGTTCGGGGATTCAGCTCTAGTGGTTCACCAGATTAAGGGAGAATGGGAGACTAGAGATAACAAGCTGATACCCTATAGAGACTATATCCAACAACTGGTTGAGCAGTTTGAGCGGATAGATTTCTACCACATCCCGAGGGAAGATAATAAGTTGGCAGATGCTTTGGCCACTTTGTCATCCATGTTCCAGATAGAGGGAGATAGCGTACCGGTTATCCGGATAGCTAGTAAAGATCAGCCAGCATACTGTTGTGCAATAGAATCAGAGTCAGATGGAAATCCCTAGTATCATGACATAATGACATACTTAAAAAGCAAGGAGTATCCTCCCGGAGCAACAGATAATGACAAGAGAACTCTGCGGAGACTAGCTATGGGTTTCTTTCTTAGTGAGAATATCCTATACAAAAAGAACCACGACATGGTATTGTTGAGGTGTGTAGACGCCAAAGAGGCAGAGCAGATCATTGAGGAAATACATGAGGGTATGTTTGGGACTCATGCTAATGGGCGTGCGATGGCTCGAAAAATCCTAAGAGCGGGTTATTTTTGGTTAACGATGGAGGGGGATTGCTGGGATCACGTCCGTAAATGCCACAAGTGCCAGATATATGCCGACAACATCAATGCACCCCCCAACCTGCTCAACGTATTATCAGCACCGTGGCCTTTTTCAATGTGGGGAATGGATGTTATTGGGCCCATTGAACCCAAAGCTTATAATGGACATCGATTCATCCTTGTTGCTATCGATTATTTCACCAAATGGGTTGAGGCGAATTCATATGCAAGTGTGACTCGCAAGGTAGTGCTCCGGTTTGTGAAGAAGGAATTGATCTGTCGTTATGGGTTACCCCAGAAAATCATCACAGACAATGCCACCAACCTCAATAACAAAATGATGACGGAGATGTGTGAAGAGTTCAAGATCAATCATCACACTTCTTCACCATATAGACCCAAGATGAATGGAGCGGTGGAAGCAGCCAATAAGAATATAAAAAAGATAGTTCAGAAAATGGTGGTAACCAATAGAGATTGGCACGAGATGTGGCCATTCGCACTACATGGGTATCGAACTTCGGTCTGCACATCAACTGGGGCAACACCCTACTCGTTGGTCTATGGGATGGAAGCAGTTCTACCGATAGAGGTTGAGATTCCCTCATTGAGGGTACTGGATGAAGCCGAGCTAGAAGAAGCAGAATGGGTCCAAGCCCGACATGACCAGTTGAATTTAATCGAAGGGAAAAGGTTGGCGGCTATATGTCATGGCCAACTATACCAAAGGAGGATCATGAGGGCTCATGCCAAAAAAGTACGTCCTCGAGAGTTCAAGGAAGGTGACCTGGTGCTTAAGAAGATATTGTCAATACAGAAAGATCACCGAGGGAAATGGACTCCTAACTATGAAGGCCCGTATGTGGTAAAAAAGGCCTTCTCAGGTGGTGCTCTCATACTAACCAACATGGATGGAGAAGACCTTCGTCTTTCAGTAAATTCTGATGCAGTGAAGAAATACTATGCCTAAGGCAGCTTCCTAAAAAAAAAAAAAAAAAAAAAAAAAAAAAACCTGTTCCTTAGAAATTTCGATGTAATGGTCATAATCACCATTTTTCATGCATGTTTTAAAATTAAAATGGAGAATGATGTAGGAAAATTCCCACAAAGTGTGAACCCCAAATGACTATTTCCAATGATATAAGGCTTCTTTGTAATCCCCAAACACCATGGAAGATATCCCTAGTTACCCATTTCGAGCCTAGACGTCAAGAAAGGAGATCCATTCTAAATGAACCCGTAAAAATATCTGTAACCAGGGAAGGGTAGCTTTCCAATATTCCTCAAAAAGCTCAAAATGTAGCTACAGACTAAAAGAGTGAGAGCCTAGGAATTCCGTGAATGAAAGAAAGTCCCAAAGAAAAATTCCGCTAAGGCTCATGATGTACCTTAGGCAAAAGTTAGGACGAAGACATATCAGACTCTCACTCACAATGAAAAAAGCAAAACGGTAAAAGTCAAAGAGAGGAATAATTGGATGTAGGATATTGGAGAAAATGAGATGAAGGGGGAAGGGAAACACATTTTGAGCCTTTATACCTATTTTATTGAAAAAACTATTCCGCCAGGCCACAATTCAAGCCAGAAAAGTCCTTGTTGAGGAATAGATCGTTTGGGATCACACTAGGGTAAAAAAGCAAACTGACTCCAAAAAACACAAATTTCTAAATGCATTCTTACTATCAAACCAACACTAAGTGATCATTACATCGAAATTCCTAACGAATAATGAAAAAAATGAAGAAAATATGACCCGTTAGGTCGAAAATCCGGAAGGGCGGCCTAAGCAAAAGTTAGGGAATATAAAGAAGGAAGTCACCCCAATCAGAAAAGGCGATGCATATGCATCACTAGAAATATGGGTTTTCAAAACAGGATACTGGGGCAAAAATTATTGGATGGAACACTCTCCTCCAATAAATTCTTAGCAATGATCTTAAAATCTTTTGAGCATAAGACCAGAGCTTCAACGTGGGCGAGCAAGATACTGGGGCAGTTTATTGGACAGTTATTCTTTAAACTCTTGGGCCGAAAACTCAGTGGTGTCATCAATCAGTAGTAACTTTGGAGAAATACTGGGGCAAATTTTTTGTAGGAATCAGAAATTCGGTTGAAAATCAACGAATGAAAATTAGTGTTGTCATTCTTGTATAGATAATTGAAAGAGATGTCATATACACTTTCCCGAAATTTTTCCACTCCTCCATCATACCTCATTCCCTCCATGCATGACTATGTTTATGTAAATTATACTGATGAACAATAAAACAACCTTTTATGATAGTCGACTAAAAAACAAAGTAATGGCACACGCTAGCGACTTATAGATCCTCGCCCGAAATTGCAGCTATTCATTCCAAAATGTAAAGGTGTCTTAAACCAAATGCAATGATTGCGACACTTAATAAAGCGAGAAAGTAAAGTTTTGTAAAATGAATCTCATAGGAGAGTACCCAAATTGACACGCATCCCATACACATAGTCCAACAGTTTATTTCATTCATAACATGCATTCATTCATAACATATATTCATAGAAAAAAAACAAACAAACTTTAGACCTTAGTGGGTAAAAGGGTAAACCAGTTAGAATCAACCGTCATGGTCCCTTAGCCTAATGTCGGCTAAATAGGCTGTATTTTCATATTGTATCGAGCCACTGAGAGCTCGCAATTTATTTTCCGCATCGAGCCACTGAGAGCTCACAATTTATTTTACTGTCTCGGGCTACTGAAAGCTCGCAAATTTATTTTACTGTCTCGAGCCACTGAGAGCTCGCATATTTATTTTATGTCTCGAGCCACTAAGAGCTCGTAAATTTATTTTATGTCTCGAGCCACTGAGAGCTCGCAAATTTATTTTTATGTCTCAAGCCACTGAGAGCTCGCAATTTATTTTTATGTCTCGAGCCACTGAGAGCTCACAATTTATTTTTCTGTCTCGAGCCACTGAGAGCTCGCAATATATTTTTATGTCTCGAGCCACTGAGAGCTCGCAATTTTGTTTTTCCGTCCCGAGCTAGTGAGAGCTTTTAATTTATTTTATTGTCCCGAGCCACTGAGAGCTCGCAAATTTATTTTTCCGTCTCGAGCCACTGAGAGCTCGCAAATTTATTTTTATGTCTCGAGCCACTGAGAGCTCGCAATTTATTTTTATGTCTCGAGCCACTAAGAGCTCGCAATTTATTTTTCTGTCTCGAGCCACTGAGAGCTCGCAAATTTATTTTTCCGTCCCGAGCCACTGAGAGCTCGCAATTTATTTTTCCGTCTCGAGCCACTGAGAGCTCGCAATTTATTTTTCCGTCTCGAGCCACTAAGAGCTCGCAAATTTATTTTTCCGTCCCGAGCCACTGAGAGCTCGCAATTTTATTTTTCCGTCCCGAGCTAGTGAGAGCTCGCAATTTATTTTTATGTCCCGAGCTAGTGAGAGCTCTTAATTTATTTTTCCGTCCCGAGCTAGTGAGAGCTCGCAATTTATTTTTCCGTCTCGAGCCACAGAGAGCTCGCAAATTTATTTAATGTCTCGAGCCACTGAGAGCTCGCAATTTACTTTAATTTCTCGAGCCACTGAGAGCTCGCATATTTATTTTACTATCTTGAGCCACTGAGAGCTCTTAATTTATTTTACTATCTCGAGTCAGTGAGATTTCGCGTATTTACTTTATTGTCTCAAGCCACTAAGAGCTCGCAAATTTATTTTTATTGTCTCAAGCCACTAAGAGCTCGCAAATTTATTTTTCTGTCTCAAGCCACTAAGAGCTCGCAAATTTATTTTTCTGTCTCGAGCAACCGAGAGCTCACAATTTATTTTATTTTCCTTGAGCCTTATATGTCCATTGACTAGGCCATGACAAAATTCATGTTCATTTCTTTACTAGTTACTTACAATGATAGCATGCAAACTTTAGTTTACTTGCTTTCAAGGTCAGCAACAAGTAAAGAGGGGCAGCTGTGAACACTCAATTTTGTCCTACCCTATTTAGTCATTCTCATATGTTAAAAAGACAAGGGGAAGACCTCACGTTACCAACTTTTTTGTAAGAAAAATGAATGAGGAAAATTAGGTTTACCTTTGTTGTGAGTTAATAAGTGGATGAATAATTTTGGACTACCTTTTTCATGAGTTTATTCAAATGGCATTAAAAAAAAAGGCAAGTACCATGACTATTAATCCTATTTCATACTGTTTATAAATCACCATAAGGCAAATTAGCTTCAACAACAAGGCTGCATAACTAAAAGATTCACGTTCATAACTTCTCTGCAATAATAATCATATTACAATAGCAATTGCAGCATTTCCTTATAGTAATCTATAATGCTGATAAACACGGTGTAATTAGATAAAGTAGAAAGGAAATTATGGCATTGGGTTGGCATTTAGCAAGGAGATATACTACGAACTAGCTTGATACAACAACACCACACATACAGTAAAACATTTATCCGCACTGCTTTCGCCGCACCAAACAACTCAAAGCAAACCCAACTTGTGCATACTCATATTCTTTGCTCTTACTTGGGTTTTGGATAAAGCACTATCTTTTTTGATTCAGTAGCATCCTCTATGTTTGTGCTAATGTCCAAACTTTCACAAGGAATCCTTCACAACCCCACTGATAGTACAAAAGTTTGCATAGACAACTATTTGTGGTGATGGGGAACCAATAACAAAGGTTATCCTCTTCCACCTGAGAACATAGAGCAATACACATTAAGCCAGAAAACACATACAGATGCAAATGGGAAAATTGAAAAGATAGCAGTTAGCAAGTATCCACCAAAGTCAATAAGAACCATTAAGCAACATTAGTGGACAAACTTGAATGCAGTAGTCAGAAGGGCAAGGAGTCATGTGTGACAAACAACTAAAAGAAAGAGGGTATTATTTCCAGTTACAGATTTAGCAGGAATAACAACAATTATGTGCAGTCATAAAGTTGATTAACCAAAACCCTTTCAGTACACACTCATAAGTAATGGACAGTTTTTAAAATGGAGCAATCAAAGTCAGGATAAGGTACAAGCTAGCAAGTTAATGACCCTAATTGCAATCATAACAGTCACCATAATTGATAGTAGTCTCTGAACAGTTGGCAACTGAAAGGATTTCACAGTAGAGTCCTAACTCTATAAGAAGACCAAGCTACAAATACATAAGGGGACAGGTCCATGATTCCGAAAAATTAGTAGCAAAAGACATACAACCAGATACTTTTTACAGACATCCTGCATAATCACCACACCACATATACGCATATCACAGACACATACCCATAATCTTTTTTTTCAGAAAAAGCCTTATTACTTCCGTTCAGGATACGCAGATTCCTAACTCTTTAGATCGGCAATCCACACCTCCCAATTCCTACACACGAAAAACAAGCGGACTCACCATATCTACCTATCACAGACATTGGCCATAGATAAAGCAACCGAAAGGGGAGTTCCACTCAGGTTAAAGCCGGATAAAAGTGTGGTTCGTGCATTCGAAAGGTAAATCACAGGTAAAGCAATCACACAGTCGCGTAAAAAAAACTTATACTGAAGCATGTCCATGAATCATAAATCACCTTTTTGTTTTGGTTTCAATTTGTTAACAAAGTAGATAGGTAAAATAGAGGGTTGAGAGATCACCCCTTACTCAAATCGGGGTTCTGTGTAGAACCCACGTCGGCACCCTTCGAATTATTACCTCCAATGGCGGTTCTGGATGGAAAAGGGTGGCTATGGTGAGTCACTATCACTTTCACGGTTTAGGGAAGAAAAATAGAAAAGAGAACAATGGTGAATAAGGTTAGGCATACCTTTCGAAGCATAAACCGAGGTAGAAGAAAACCGAATGGAGAAGAGGAGCCACCACCGTGGATGGCGGCTCATTGAAAGGAGGACGACCTTACCCCTTACCAGTCACCGCAAACCGCCTCCGCCACTGTCGGAGGAAAACGGGAGAGGAATCGTGATTTGCTCCTCGGCTCCGTCTTCTCACCTTCGCCGCCTCCATTCTCTCGTCTTCTCACTTCTCCTCTCCCATGCCATCCAAGTCTCAGAATGACAAACCTAAATCTAACCCCTCCCCCTTCAATCCGTTTTCTTAGCTGGGCCTAACCCGAGCCCAGTAAACAAATTGTTTTTTTTTTTTTGTTCTGTCTATGTTTTCCTTTGTATTATTTATTTGTTTTTTTTATTATACCAAATGAGTAATCTTATTTAATCCAAAGAGGTTCTATTAAATTCTAATAATTATATGTTTATTAGACAAATCAGTTTATAGCACAATAACATATTTTTAAACTATTTCAAATCTCTTTAAGATATGATGCGGCGCGGGCATTAGTCTTGCTACTTCATCTATCTTAAAGGTGAATAATTTTAATAACATATTTTTAAACTATTTCAAATCTCTTTAAGATATGATGCGGCGCGGGCATTAGTCTTGCTACTTCATCTATCTTAAAGGTGAATAATTTTAATAACATATTTTTAAACTATTTCAAATCTCTTTAAGATATGATGCGGCGCGAGCATTAGTCTTGCTACTTCATCTATCTTAAAGGTGAATAATTTTAATAACATATTTTTAAACTATTTCAAATCTCTGTAAGATATGATGCGGCGCGGGCATTAGTCTTGCTACTTCATCTATCTTAAAGGTGAATAATTTTAATAACATATTTTTAAACTATTTCAAATCTCTTTAAGATATGATGCGGCGCGGACGTTAGTCTTGCTACTTCATCTATCTTAAAAATAAATAAATTTCAAACAATTCATTTCAATTATTTCAAAAAAATAATATATATCTTAAAGATAAATAAATTTCAACACAATAGTTTAATTACTTTCAAAATCTCTTTAAGATTTGATATGGTGCGGACATTAGTTTCAGCTGCTTCATCTATTCTTAAAGAGAATACAATTTACATCAACTTTTCAAACAAACTAAACCAACACCAATTAATTTTCAAACCAGAACTACGTAGCCTTGATTTCCCTTTTGCACCTAGGGATACGTAGGAGCAAGATGAACTCTTGTCAGGCACAACAATAAAAAATAAAAATATTTCGCTTTAAGTAATTCAATTTTAATAGATTATTTTAAGGGTATAAAAGTCCATGTTATTAGCAAGGGTACCGTTTTAATACGGGCGGACGGGGTGCTAACACCTTCCCCGATTCGTAATCGACTCCCGAGCTCAGAATCTCTGTTAAATGACCAAATTATCCTAATCGGGCGTAATGTAGAGTTTTCTACGTTTTAACCGCAAAAAACGTAGTGGCGACTCCAAAATAATTGGAAGAGGTAGAAATCGAGTTCACCTCTCCCTAAGTCGCATGACCGGTCTTCCAACCGAAAATCGGGTCGCGACACTTATGATCAAAGGGTTTAACAATAGATTGACAATCGATGTGAACAAAGTTATTTAACAACTTTTCTATGTTGTGAGATTGAGGCAAACATTTATTCTCACCATCTCTTAACATTATAATTCCTAGTATCACATTAGCTTCTCCTCAGTTTTTCATATTAAAATTACTAGAGAGAAAACTCTTAGGTTTTCACCTTATCTAGATCAATATTAAAAATTAACAAATTGTCAACATATGAACAAATCAAGAAACCCATTCATCATGAAAATTACTGTAAATGTACTTGTTAGATTCAATTATTTTATATCTGTTAGCTAGAAATTTTTGATCCAACTTATGATGCCACTCCTTTAGGAACTTTTTTTTAGTTTAAAAATGATTTATTTAATTTTTTCTTGACCACAAACCCTTTAACTTGTGTCATAAACACATCTTCATCTAATTTCCCCATTAAGAAATGTCATTTTTACATCCATTTGAAAAATAAAAAACTTGTAGATGGATAGTAATGTCAATAACATTCTAATTGAGGCAATTCTTGCCATAGGTGCATATGTATGAAAATGGTCAATCCCATATTTTGTGTAAAAAACTTACCAATAATGAACCTAACCTTAAACTTACATACAGTTCTATCTATCTTCATATTTTTTGAAAATTCATTTACAATCCATTGGTTTGGAATCAGATGGGGAATATACTAATTCTAATGTTGTATTCCACATTATTGATTCCATTTCCTCTTGTAGCTTCTTTCAGAAAGTGACATCTTCAGACTTTATTGCTTGTTCAAAAGTTTCTAGATCACTCACTCTATTATAACTCATTGGTATGTAATTGTTTATAGACTTTCTTGTTCCTATAACAAGGAACGTGAAATGTTTGGTCTATAAGTTTTCTTTTTCCTAGATATTCGACTTCTTTTAAGTTCTATATTTCCTAAGCTATCATTATTGAATACACAAGTTCCTACATTATGTGCATTAGTATAAACACTATTATTATGACTTCTAAATTAGTTAAATCCATTTTCTTCAAAGATGATATTCCTAGCCTCAATTACTCTATTAACAAGATATAAGTCGTCATATTCTATATTTGTCAATCAATATGCTTTGTTACTTTTTGTTAGGCTAGACTACGATTGGGGAGCCTCTAACTATCGTGAAGTTCCATTATTACCAGAATATAGGAAGGGTGGATAGTCATAAATGAGAGATCACGTCTTGAACGAAAACCTCAAGGCATTAGTTCTATGAGTCTTTTTCACTTATAAACTCTTTCACTCCTCCCCTCATATCCAATGTGAGACTTCACACTTTAATAAACTCAATAATCTCCCCCTCAAGTGTGGGTACCTCATACTTAATGGTTTGCTCCTCCTTAAGTCCACCATGTCCCAGTCGAACCATCGGCTCTGATACCGCTTGTTGGACTAGACTACGACTAGGGAGCCTCCAACCACCTGGGAATTCCATTGTTACAAGGGTATGTGAAGAGTGGAGAGCCACAAGTGAGAGACCATGTCTTGAACCAAAACCTTAAGAGATTAGTTCTATGAGTCTTTTTCAGTTATAAACTCTTTCACTCCTCCCCTCATATCCAATGTCAGACTAATACAATAACATATTTCAAGCATCCCAACATTCTCCACATTGATTGAAATAGACGAATATTTCATTCCTTAGGAGATTTATACAAGAGTCTTCACCTTAGCGAATATTCCGCTCAACCTTGCTCAATGTCCAATTGTATTTAGCAACTCCTTCATGTAAGAGTCTACTCCTTGATGATGTTACCAAAAGTCTATCTCTCCAAAATTGCAATGCAGCTTCCCGTACCGCCATCTGATGGAAGATGTTGCCTAACCATCTATTGTTAGGAAATCATTCGATATTATGGAACGTCTACAATAAAGTTTGCCACCAATTATCCCCTTCAATACTCAGTCACACTGAACCTTGGAGCTTCCTTGGAAAGCCTCAACCATTACCATCATTGTCTACTCTGATAATTATAGTTCAAAAGAACTATCATAGTCCACCATAAGGAGTATATCCATAACACACACCTTGCGTCAATGCCAACCAATGCTCATGTCACACCTTTGTATCTAAGCTAATGCCCATGACACACCTTGTATCTCTATTAGTGTGTATGTTACACCTTGCATCCAAGTCAATACCTATGTTACACCCTGCATCAAAGTCACCCAACGTCTTTGTGCTTTTCTGGATCTGCTAAAATTAATATCATTTACTATGACGTCGTAGACACATCATTAGGATGTTCAACTTCTCATCTAAAATAAGATCATTCTCTCAACATATAGAGAGATATTGACAGCATCTGACTCAATATCTTTATCTTTGTCTCTGCCTTGACCTCAATCCAATACATTGACTTATGGAGTTATGGATCCAACATGGTCCCACCATATTCATGTTATGTTTCCTTCTCCTTCAACTCATATACTTTATCCTCGCGCAGTACCTTTGATAAACCTTGTCCAACCAACATGCATTCACCATCTTTAGCTATAATCTGACATATGGGTTAAGAGTCATCTACCAATTGACTCTGATACCAATTGTTGGTATAGTGGAAGCGATCGTTGCATAATGTTAGCCACAAGCAATCAAATAAAGTGTATAGAATAAATAGAATAGAAGAAGACAAAAGAAATTGTTAACGAAATTCAACCAACTGTGCTTACATCCCCGGGAGCACTGATTGGATACCATGATATTATTAGAGAATAAAGATTGCAAGCTCTAGCATACCCATGAGCCCAAGTGCACATGGGTATTTCTATTTGATGCACAGTATAACAATGGATTTGAGTTCAATATATAACATTGGTCGGTCTATTTTATTCCAATACTAGGAAATGTGAGATTAATATAATAACATATTTCAAGCATTTCCAACACTTTTAGCAAAACCTAGGAACACACGTCCAATTTCCATTTGACCTAATTTCTTTCTGTTGGTTCAAGAAATTTTTCTATTGCCCTATAACCCCAAACTTTGAAATAGACAAGGTTGAGATTTCTATTTTTCCAAGGCTCAAGGAGATATAATAAGTCAATCAACAAGGCTTCCCCCAATAACTCTTTGCTAGACTAAAGTATGATAACATTGTACTTACCACTTCTTCTAATACCTTGTTTTCCCTTCACCTATATCATTTTTTATGGGAAATGAGGTGTGATTGTTTGGTGAATTATTCCAATAGAATCAAACTAACTTAATTTATAGAACTATCCTTTATCACTCCTAGAACATTTCATAAATATATCATGTTGAAGTTCTACTTCTATTTTAAATTTATTTTAAATTTATGTAGCACTTCATCCTTTGAATGTATTAAATATATATAACGATATCTCGTACAATCATCTATGAATGTCACAGATTTTTTACCACCTATGGTAGACCAACAATGTAAATCGCAAACATCATAATGAATTAAATCTAATACTTTAGAACTTCTTTCAACCATATAAAAAGGAAGTGTATTTATCTTAGTGAGAATCAAGATGTACATTCCTCTAAAAATTCTACTTGATTTAGAAATTAAACATGAATTCACCATTCCATCCATTTTCCTAATATAACATGTCCTAAACATTTTACTACCATAAATTATAAGTGTCCCTTTCTTACAAAGTTTCCTCCTTTGGAGAAAATAAACTCGTTGCCCTCAAAATAGATTTAAAATCATACTTATTAATTAATTAATTAATGGCTAAAATATAAAATTCTAAGAGTTACTAATTTTCCTTAAGTGAATTCTAGTTATGTGGTCCCTTTTTCTTTAACTTGGAAAGTTGATGCATTTCATGTATAATATTTTCATCTTCTCCATTAATTGTATTGAAGAGATCCTTCTTCATACACACAAGGAAAATGGTATTAGAATCAAACACACCATGATCCAACATCATATTTCATGTTGATTTTTGAAAGGACTACAACAAGGTTGTCCTTTGTTGCATTATATTCTTTCTGATTTTTCTTCTTTAAGGAATATATCTGCTAGCCCCCTCTGAATCTCTAAATTCTTTAAGGAATCATTAGTCATTTGATGAATCGGAACTCTTTTAGAGTGTCCTCCAGCTCAGAGTGTTTGTCTTGTTGTGGTGGTTGACAGGGTGGTGGTTTAGTGGTTCACCGGTTAGTCATAGTTTGTAATTGTATGAACTCATCTATAGTGTCTTCCAATTTGGGGCTTGTGTCCTCATATTGTGGTTGGTAAGGTGGTCGTAGGCGGGGTAACCATGTATCTTGCCTCCATGATTGGTTGTATGTCTGGTTGAACCCCAATTGTTGTTCTGATAATAATCATGTTGCCATTGTCTTTGTTGAACTCCCATGTACTGTAGCAATACACATCACAGCTCATCATTTATGGGTCAGGAGGACAGTTGTTAAGTTGTTGATGAATACTGACTATTTGTTTAGTGAATAAATCCAACTACTGAGAAAGCAACATGCTTTGGGCTAGAAGTGCAGCAGGGTGTCCAAGTTGTGGTTCAACATCATATCACCCATGGTTCACTCTGAACCTTACCCTACATAAACAACTTAAACAAAACTATCACTACATATTAATTCGGTTAGAGAGAATAAAACAAAAAAATTAAAAATAGAAAATTAAAAACATAAAACAATAATTTTTTGTTTTAATGCTAAGTATCTGGACGCAAGTCTCGACAATGATATCATTTTGCTAACCGACAAATTGATCAACAAAATTACCAAATTCGGTTGTCTCAAACAAGTATAAAAGATTGTTGAATCCACAAGGACTTGTTTGATACTAATCGTTCAACTAAAAATTGTTATTCTAAGTTTCACTACGCCAGATACGTAAAGCAACATCGCTCATTTTGGGCATATAACAATGTTTATGTGCGCTGTCTGTTTGATCACAGTAGTATATGATATACTTTAATAGCGCTTATGCGGATGTTGTTGTATGTAATCTATACCACATTGCACATTATAAGTAAAGGAGCATTGGTGTATGTAATCTATACCACAACGAAAAATAAAAGGAGCGCTTGTTACAAATGTGTTGTTGAAATGACCTATTCAACAGCGCACCTTCAAAGAAGCGTTGTTGAATAGATATGAGTTAAAAGTGTAACTTCAAACAAGCAATGTTGAATAGGTATAAGTTAAAAACGTGAGTTGTTACACCTACAATTGTCACCATGGCTACTCTTAGACTTACGGCACATTCAATCACCTAAACATAACAATAAATTTATATTAAAACTTAGATATTTTAAAATTACATAAACATAATCACTTAGATATTTTAAAATTACATAAACATAATCACTTATATATAAGATTACTTAAACATAATCACTTAGAAATAAAAATACTTAAACAATTTGCTTAGATATAAAATTACTTAAACATAATAACTTAAATATAAAATTACTTCAACATAATCACTCAGATATAAAATTACTTTTCACTTTATTATATTAAAATAAGATAAGAGCAACATCTTCAACATCACTCCTTTAATAGTGTGTTGTTGCATATTCATGTATTTTCATCTTCAATAGCTCTCCTTTAACGGTGCATTGTGTTGGATTTATGCAGAAGATGAATTCTGCAACTTGCAGAGAAGAGAGGAAGAAAAATCGAGAGAGAAGGAAGAAGAAGAAGCTTTTAAAGGTAAATCTGGAAACTTTCTTTATTTGCAATGTCTCAACTACTTTTCAAATAAAAACCTACTATTTATAGTAAGTTCCAACTAATCATCTAATGAACAACAATTAACCCAACTAAACCACCCAATTACAAAGCTCATTAACACTAAAGCTATGAATTACATTTTAACATTCTCCCTTAATTCATACTTTCTAGGCTTAGAACTCCAATTTGCCTTCTTTGCTTTTCGAAGCTCTCCTTCTTCAACGGCTTAGTTAGTAAATCATCTTGTTGATTTGCAGAGCTGCAAAACTCAAGCTTTAAGTTCCCTTTCTCCACTTGGTTCCTCAAGAAGTGATACTTGGTATCAATATGCTTGCTACGACCATGTGAGACTGGATTTTTGGCTAAATTGATTGAAAATTTGTTGTCTATGTATAGCACCATCTGCTCACTGCAAAATACACCCAATTCATCAAGCAGTGACTTCAACCATAGTCTTTGACATCCACCCAAGCAAGCTGCAATGTATTCAGCTTCACATGATGAAAGAGCTACCACCTTTTGCTTCTTTGAACTCCAGCTTATATGTGCATCACCAAGCTTTAACAAGTAGCATGATGTGCTTTTACTTTCATCTTTGTCTCCACTCCAATATGAGTCTGTGTAACCATGCATTGCTCTTGGTTTGTCATCTGAGTTGCTAGGGAATAAAACATCAAAATCCATGCTTCCCTTTAGATATCTCAAGATTCTCTTTAGTGCCACCATGTGAGATTGCCTAGGATCTTCCATATACCTGCTTACTAGGCCAACACCATAGGTTATATCAGGCCTGAAGTTGCATATGTATCTAAGTGACCCTGTCATTTGCCTATAGAGAGTGGAATCCACAACTTGATCACTTGAGTTGCCTTTGCATATAGTGTTTCCAGTCTCTGTTGGTGTGCTTGATGGATTGCAGCCAAACATTTCAAACATTTTCAATACATCAGTGATGTATTTCCTCTGATGCATCAAGATACCTCTGCCTCTTCTCTTGAATTCTATCCCAAGGAAGTAGGATAAAAAGCCTAAGTCAGACATTTCAAATTATGACTTCAATTTTCTTTTGATTGAGTCTATTTCTTCACCACAAAACCCTGTTATCAAAAGGTCATCAACATATAAGCATATGATCATTGATGCTTCTGTAGGTGTGTCTTTGACATAGATCTCATGTTCATTGATGCATCTGTTCAGGCCTTGTTGCACTAAGAATCCATCTATCCTTTTATTCCATGCCCTGGGTGTTTGTTTCAATCCATAAAGTGCCTTGTGAAGTTTATAAACTTTCTACTCTTGACCAGGAACCTCAAAACCAAGTGGTTGTTTCACAAACACTTCTCTATCAAATGGTCCTTTCAGAAAGGCTGATTTGACATCCATTTGACTTAGACTCCAATCCTTTGAGCTTGCCATGGCTATCACAAGTCTCACAGTCTCCATTCTAGCTATTGGAGCAAAAACTTCATCAAAATCCAAGCCAGGCTTTTGTAGGAAGCCTTTAGCTACCAATCTTGCTTTGTACTTAGCCACTGTTCCATCTGGTTTCAGCTTCACCTTGTACACCCATTTAACTGAAATTGTTTCCTTTCCTTTTGGCAGTGATGCTAGTTCCCATGTGTTGTTCTTTTCAATTGAACCAATTTCCTCTTTCATAGCTTCAATCCAAAGCACTTCCTTAGCAGCTTCTTCAAAAGTGATTGGTTCCATCTTAGCTAATAGTGCCATATGCACCAAATCTCCATCTGTTGTGATTAAAGTATCAGAGAAGACCTCATAATCTCTTAGTCTTGATGGCATGCTTCTTTGTCTTTGTGGTCTTTCAGTAACATCAGAAGTTGGCTCAGAAGCAGGCTCACTTGCTACACATTCTTCAACTGGTTTGAGATTAGTAGCTATGTGCATTTGACTTGCCTTCTCTATGGGAGCATTGCTTGAATCTCAGGTCCATGATTGAGTCTCATCAAATATAAGGTCTCTGCTATATGTGATTGAGTTAGCATCACGGATGTAGACCTTGTATGCTCCTGTTGAATGATATCCTAGGAAGATCAATCTTTCACCTTTATCATCCAACTTCCTTCTCTTGTTGTCTGGGATGTGTCTGAAGCAGATTGACCCAAACACTTTGAATTTTTTCACACTTGGCTTGACACTAGACTAGGCTTCTTCAGGAGCCATGAGCTTCAACCTCTTTGTTGGACATATATTGACTATGTAACTTGCAGTCATCACAGCTTCTCCCCAAAATCTTTTAGGCAAGTTCTTTGTCTTTAGCATGCTTCTTGCCATGTTAAGGACAATTTTGTTGACCCTTTCAGTAGCTCCATTGTGTTGTGGAGTGTAAGGAGCAACTACTTCATGTGTTATGCCTTCTTCATCACAAAAACTCTGAAACTCATGGCTTGTGTATTCTCCACCTCCATCACTTCTCACTAGTTTCAGTTTGTTGTCACACTGCTTCTCAACAAGTGCTTTGAAGCTCTTGAACTTGCTGAAAACTTCACTCTTTATTTTCAGCAGATAGATCCAAAGCTTCTTTGTGTAGTCATCCTTGAAGGTCACAAAGTAGTTGTTACCTCCAAGTGACTCAACCTCTAAAGGTCCACACATATCAGTATACACCACTTTCAATGGTTTGGTTGTCTTTGATGCTACAACTGACTTGAATGAGTGCCTTGATTGCTTGCTTGTAACACATTCTTCACAAATCTCAGCTGGAATCTTCATAGCAGGCAAGCCATTCACCATTTTCTCTTTGCTTAGCAGCTCTAAGCTCTTGAAGTTCAAGTGACCCAGCCTTTGATGCCAAGTCCATGTGCTTTCAGCTATAGTCTCTAAGCACTTGTTGTCACTTAGTTGAATACCAATCATGAAAGTTCTATTGTGTGAGAGAAGAGATTTCAAGATTAGTATTCCTCTTTTGTTGAAAACCTTCAACATTTTGTCATCCATCCTCATGGTATAGCCTTTTTCAAGCAATTGACCCAAGCTAATCAAGTTGTTCTTCATTCTTGGCACATATAGAACACTTGAGATGTATGAAGTTGATCCATCTCTCTTCTGAATCATAATCCTTCCAATTCCTTCTGCAGTGATGAAACTCTCATCTGCAAACTTCACCCTTGTCTTCACTGAATCATCAAAGGTTGTAAATCATTCCCTATTACCATTCATGTGATTTGAGCATCCAGTGTCTAAGTACCAATTGTTGGAAGGATTGTGTTGGTCTTGAGTTGCAGACACCAATAGAGCCTCTTCAACTGAGCCACTTTCTTGCAAACTAAGGGGTTCAGTCTCTACCATAAGCAAGACTTCCTCATCTGAGTTTTCTTCTTTGGCTAATCTTGCTTGTGCATCATTGCCTTTCATCTTGCTCTTGCATTCATATGCAAAGTGGCCAAACTTTCTGCAATTGTAACATTGGATCTTGCTTTTGTCTCTTTTCTTCTTTGCATCATACTTAAAATTGCCTTTCTTGCCAATTCTTGACTCAACATCACTGTTGAAATCAGTTGAGCCACTTGGATTCTTTCTTCCATAGTGACTCATCCTTTTATCTTCATACCTCTTTCCAGAATTCCATTTGCCTTTATCTCTAATGCTCTTCTCACCTTGCTCATAGTTTTTCTTCTTGTTCTTGAATTGAGCACTAAGAGCATGATGAGATTGCCTGTCTGTTTGCCTCTCCCTGAATCTTTGTTCATGGGTTTCTAGTGACCCTTGCAGCTCATCAAGCTTGAGGATTTCCAAGTCTTTTGCTTCCTCAATTGCAACTACTATATGGTCAAACTTAGGGGATAGTGTTCTGAGAATCTTCTCCACTATTCCCTGCTCAGACATGTTTTCACCACAACTCCTCATGGTGTTGATTAAGGCACAAATTCTTGAAAAGTAATCTACTACATACTCTTGATCTTCCATCTACAAAAGCTCAAATTGCCTTCTTAACATTTGCAATCTCACTTTCTTCACCTTTGATCCACCTGAGGAGCACTTGTCTAGGATTTCCCATGCTTCTTTCGAAGATGTTGCAGCAGAGATCTTTTCAAAGTTAAATGGATTCACACATTGATGGATCAAGAAGATTGCCTTGCAATCCCTTTTCTTGGCTTCTTTGAAAGCTTCTTTCTCTGCATCAGTGGAGTTCTCATCAACTTGATGAACTCCTTGTTGCACCACATCTAAGCAATCTTGAAACCTCAAAATTGCTTTCATTTGTATGCTCTAGTGATCAAAGTTCTTCCCATCAAGAATGGGAAGATTCATTGTAAATCAATTGGAAGTTGCCATGTTCTTGAATGATTCTTGTTTTTCCTTCTTGGACACCACCACACAAGTTCCCTTTGATTATATGGCTCTTGATACTACTGTTGGATTTATGCAGAAGATGAATTCTGCAACTTGCAGAGAAGAGAGGAAGAAAAATCGAGAGAGAAGGAAGAAGAAGAAGAAGCTTTTAAAGGTAAATCTGAAAACTTTCTTTATTTGCAATGTCTCAACTAATTTTCAAATACAAACCTACTATTTATAGTAAGTTCTAACTAATCATCTAATGAACAACAATTAACCCAACTAAACCACCCAATTACAAAGCCCATTAACACTAAATCTATGAATTATATTTTAACACATTGTTGCATAGTCATGTGTTTTCATCTTCAAAAACACTCATTTAACTGTGTGTTGTTACATATACATGTGTTTCCATATTCAACAGTGCACCGTCAAAGAAGCATTGTAATGTACACGGTTACACATGCCAATTGCATTCATGGCTACTCTTAGTCTTACGACACATCCAATCACTTAAACATAAGAACATATATATATTGAACATTGAACAAAAGTGCTAAATATTAACAGAACAAACACCAAAAACATATTAAACAAAAGATCTAAACGTTAATTGAAAATTGTACTATTGTATATATTGAACATTAATTAAACATTATATTTTATATATGTTACATTGAACATTAACATTACATTGAACAAAAGAACTAATTAAAATATATACATGTGCTACAATCTATACATTTAAATCATTAAACAACTCTCTAACATCAAACTTGACTGGAGTTGGACAATGTTGAATGATTACCTGCATATATACAATAGAATTTGTCAAATAGATAATGTTCATTTCCAAATAGAATGTACATTGCACAATAGAAATTAACAGCAAAAAAGACAATTAAACAACAAAAAGAAATTAACATCAACAATTGTTCAATTGGAGAAATCATCTTTGTCCAAAATAGAATTAAGATATTCCACATAATTTGGGTCATCGTCCCTGTAGCCATTAATAATTTCTTGTAAGAATATTCATAAGATTTAATTTGATTACAAAAAATGAATATTGGCTATAGATGAATAATATAATATGAATAATGAAACCAAAAAAAAATGAATCACTTCCACAATAGGGTCCCATCTTGAAGCATTAACTTGTAAGGATAGTTACAAAATCGAGATTCCCCATCATTGAGAACAACATCAAAGTTTTCAGCAATATAGTAAAAATCATCTTTAAGTTTATTTTTCAATTGTGAAATATAAATATCCTTCACAACAACCTCAATAAGGAATAAAGAATGCGCAATGAAAATCATATTATGTAAAATATTAAATAAAGAAATAAAACACCTTCAGATCAATAAAAATCATCAAAAAAGAAGGATCTCCACATATTTCAGCCAGCAAAAGAGTTGAAATTTTTCAAAGAATTTTCATGACTAAATATATAGTTTCAAAGAATTTTGGGGAAGTGATATCGTCATCCTTGGTAGATGTGTGAAACTCACATCATGAAGCAAAAGAATTATGGGGAACGAACACACTTTAATACATGAAAGAATGTTATTTAGAAATTGTTAATTTTTAACATTCTATCAAATCAACAGCGCACATTTAAGAAAACACTGTATACGATATCCAATCAACATTGCTCATTTAAGAATGCGTTGTGCAATATATCTCATCAACAGCGTACACAACAAAAGACATTGAATAGATTCCAATTAATAGCGTAGTAAAAAAGAAGCGTTGTTAAATACAACTAATTCAAGTTAGCGCTTATTCAACAACACTCACTCACGGATACATTGTTGATGTTATATCTGCTTATTAATATTAACTGCATTCGCTTAAGCGAACGTTGTTTATTTTCCTCCGCCTCGTATTTAACAGCGTAGTTCTATGAAGCGTTGTTGAATGCCCGTTGTTAAATGCGATTTTTGGCGCAGTATTTGTCTTAGAAAGAATTTTGGTTGTTTTGTTTGATTAACTAATTGATTAAACTATTTGGACTAAAGGTGTTAGGATTTAGTTTTACTACTCACTATCAATAAACACTTACTCGAAAACACTAACTCGTTTAGCAATGATTATTTCACACAAAGGACCTCAATGGTACTAAAAGCTAATATATTAATCAATTTCGTAGCCCATGAAATAAATCTATGTCTAGCAACTTTATACACAAGATAAAAAATTAAGACCCACAAAACATACATATATGTCTAGTAGTTTATGTAAAAAAATATAATAAAAAAAACCATTGAAGGTGGTGTCCGTGTATCCTTAGTCAATTTGCAATTTCATTAGTGTATCCTTACTACTCACTCATGTCTCAACTCCCACTCTTGTACGCGCTTCTCACTCTCCCTCACTCTTGTGACAACGGCGGCCACCACCTTCGAGATAAGGCACAAAATACATTAGCATCGATGAGATTCCAAACTAAGGATACACGGACACCAAAATACCAAAGAAGAAAGACAAGATTTTACTTCAAAATATAAAATATAAAAAAACCATTGAAGGTGGTGCCGCCAATTTGGAATCTCATAGATGCTGATGAATTCATGTATCATCGTGTTGATTGTCATTGTGCCTCGTCCCAATGATGGTAGTTGTTAGCGTCATGAGAGTGAGGGAGAATGAGAAATATGTATGAGAGAGTAAGAGTTGAGACATGAACAAAAATTGGAAAAACAGTTTGTGAATATTTTTGTGTGTGAATAAATTGGATATTCATTGAGTGATATTTATTGGATATTCATCCAATGATATTCATTGAATATGATTGATAAATTTAAATTCATACATTATTAAAAAAATTCATTGTATTATATCTATTTAAATCCATAACTTAAATGGATGAGATGTATTTAATTTATTTTGAATACATTTATATAGATAGATATTTTTTGTCATTAATTTCATCTTTTATTTATTCAAACGAGCTTGTCACCTAAGAATTAATGTGATCAAGGTAAGAATGTTTTTTGAGTTTGCATATGTGATATATGTCTTGGTGGAACAACTATATTCTTTGTACAATTAAGATTAGTATTCATATGTACATTGATACTTACCTATTAATATTTGACTACGTACTCATACTCACATGAATCTACAGTATTCTTGAGAAATGGCCATTATAGTCCAAAACTCCACATACAGATGAGACATTAAACATTACGGGTGGTTAAAATTGTAATTGCAGTCGTGATTGCGGTAACGGTTGTGGTTATTGTGATTGCGGTTATTGCGGTAACGATGCAGATTGCGGTTGTTGCGGTGTGACTTATTTTGCGATTAAAACAATATTTCTGAATCTGGTGTGGTTGCGTTGCGGTCTGATGCGGCCGTATCATTGTGATTCAGAGTTACACCGCAATTGCGGTGTGATGCGGTTGCAGTGCGCAACCATAATATTATGGTCACATAAGGTAATGTGATCCACAATTTAAATTACTAAACATTACTTATCTCCAATTTGATGTGTATAATAATTAGTTAATAGTATTCTTTCGAATTGTGTATCACATCGTGACTGTAATATTGCAGGATCGCCACAATTACAATGTGATATTGAATCACAAATATTTGGCCATAGTGGGCCGCAACAAAATGTCATTTGGGCTATATTGGATCGCATCAAATTTAAAAATATTTTTTTGAATTATAAAATAATCACATTACTAAGTAATCAAGTATATCATCCATACATTATTTGTCAAACGATAGTTAACATGAATGAAGGGTCAATACATTTGATTCTTACAATTTTAAGGACTAATATAATAATTTACTAAAGTCACATATTCTTCGGATCGGTTCTTACATTTTCAGCAACTAAAATAAGTATTTACTCGAATGCACTTCTGAGTTTTATACATCTCCCCAACTATGTTGATTACATCTATGAGGCATGTAATTAAGTACCACAAACCTATATATAGTAGTTGTTAAGTATCAACATTTGTCTAAGGCAATAATATCCTTTTCCAAAACCAATGCCTTTTCCACATAAATGACATTTCTTCAATGGGAATTCCCTTGGTTTCAGGTAAGAAGAGAATAACATATATTGTCATAATGGTAATCCAAGCAGAAAAGAAGAGAAATATTCCAAACTTGAATGAACAAAGAAGAGCAAGGAAGGCTTGAGCAATTATGAAAGTGAATAAAAGGTTTACAGCAACTGTGATACTTTGCCCTGCTGATCTGATTTCTAATGGAAATATCTCACTTGGTACTGTCCACCCAAGTGGGCCCCATGACCATCCAAAAGCTAGAACAAATAAGCAAATAAAAGCCACTACCAGTGCTGAATAGCCTTTGGACAATTCTTCATTTTCTCCAAATTTTATTCCTAAAATTATAGCTACTATAACCTGCTCATGTCAAAAAAAAAATAATTGCTTTTATTTGCATCCCAACAACTATAACCATTTTTGCAAGAGTCTTTCAAATTATTTCGGGAGTGGAGGCGATATGAGACTTACTTCCCAACATGCCCCCTCCATATAAGTCTGCCAAATCAGGCAAATGGTTACCCTTGACCTATAACTAAATGGCATCTTTTGGCCCATGACAGACGGAAAAAAGTTGGGTTTTGGCTCTGATATCATGTTAAGGTTTCATCTCAAAACCAATTGGTAATGAGAGTAGTAGCCTAACAAGTATTTAAACTATTCTCGAGATAATGAGGTAGGCGATGTGGGACTTACTTCTCAACATGCCCCCTCCACATAAGTCTGTCGGACCAGCCATGCAAATGGTTACCTTTGACTCATAACTAAAGGGCATCGTTTGGCCCATGACAACCGGAAAGAAGTTGGGTTCCGACTCTGATAGCATGTTAAAGTTCAATCTCAAAACCAATTGGCAGTGAGAGAATTAGCTCAACATGTATTTAAATCATTCCCAAGATAATAAGGTAGGCGATATGGGACTTACTTCCCAACCTCTCCTAATTTAGTCACTAAGAAATGAAAAACTCCAACTTAATTCTTAAGAATCTCAAATCCGGTCAAAGTAGTTTATGACATGGACTAACATGTCCCTAAAAGTTGTCCGGAAAATGATTAATTTGTCCAGCTTTTGAGATTTTTAGGAATCAAGTTGATATTTTTAATTAATCTCTAAAGGGCTAACTTTGATTTTTTGCATATATCTAGATATTGTAATATCAACCCTAAATTTCATATTGAACTATCCTAGGATATCTATTATTTGTTATGAAACTGAACCATTAACATGAGTTCTGAAGTTATGCATCATACAAATTGAATGATGTATTTTCACAGCATCTAGTATTATTTCCTAAGTTCACAATTTTTTTAAGCATAACTAGAACTTTGCATGAAAAGTAGGCTTTTTCTTACCTGGCATGTAAGCATTTGCATTCCACCACTGATAAGCAGAACTCTCCTACCCAATCTATCTACTGTTGCAATGGAAATGAATGTCGAAAATGCAAGAACACCGCCGGTCAAAGCTGAGGAGTAAAGTGATGCATCACCAGCAAAACCCATGCTTTGAAACAGCACTGGAGCATAGAATAGAATGGAATTTATGCCAGTCAGGATCTGGAATGTAGGCATAAAGATAGCCATGACCAACTCTGGCCTATACCTCTTTTCGAGTATGTTTCGAAATGGGTGTTTTATAGAGTTTGCTAACTCGCTTGCATCGACCATATCTTGAAACTCGGCGTCGACCTCACTTGTTCCTCTGATTTTTTCTAGGAGCTTCCTTCCTTTTTCTGTCAATCCTCGTTCGATTAAACTATTCGGAGTCTCGGGAAGAAATATCCCTCCTACTGTCATCAAAAGAGCTGGTACTGCAGCCAAGCCTAGGGACAGCCTCCAGCCCCATGGTTTAATCTTTTGTGTTCCGAAATTTATCATATTGGCCGTAAAAATCCCGAAAGTGGTTGCTACTTGAAACATCATGTTTAGGCCTCCTCGGAGGTGGGTCGGTGCCATCTCTGACAGATAAACTGGAATAGCCTTCAAAGCAACCATCAGGAGAAGTAGCTCAAGTAAATTTTCAACTTTAAGGTATAATTTGAATATCTTCTAACTCAAATATGTACTGTTTGTATCACATTACTACTGTTATTTTCATTTAAACTTCTAATGAAATCATGTTAACATCTAATGAATTCATGTTAACATTCACCTTATTATTGTTGAACACACCCTTCAAAACCATTTGATAACAGCATGGTTTTACATTGTTTCTGTGATCACATAAGTTGCAGCTATGCTAAATTTATTGCAAATGCGGACAATTATGTAAAAATACAGCCACATCAATCACAATCGCAATCACAACGTAGTTGCAAAAGATATCATAATTGTAATATTGCGGTTGTAATTTAAAACCATGGGGTAATATAGACTCTAGAGCTAGGCTTTAAACAGGGGAAATTGTTGGTTGCTCCATTTTATATAAATATACCTATGCATTAGAAAAAAAAGGAAAATAGATAGCATCTGCATAGTAACTGATCACGGGTTAGAGAGAAATGCGACTACCTGATTTCCGAATCCAATGCCTATACCGAGCATAACCCGGCCTAAGATCAACATTGCCAGGTTAACAGCAGAAGCATTCAGTGCCGATCCGATAAGAAAGCTGATTCCACCGCCTATGATACTCGCCCGACGTCCATAATTCCTTGTAACCGGTGATGCGATAAGGGATGCAACTAAACCAGCAATGTATAGAGAAGAGGTAAATGCTGCAAGGCCCTGATTGTCATATTTGCAGTAGTTGTTTTCATGTGCATGCATTTTTTGTTTGTATACTGCAGGGAAGAAATCTTGAAGAAAATCATCCATGGAAGTAACTCCACCTGTTAACCGTAAACCATAAAGCATTAGAAAATTTTCTGAAGACAAGGAAACATCTTTCCAAATTTCACAAGCACACCATTAAGTAAGGCTGGGTTATATAAATGTGCCTTTTCTTTTTGATTCAATTGCATATTTCTCATAGTTTTTTTTGTGATTTTTAATGTAAAGTTGCTAGTTCAATGATTTAGATAATGAGATTGTAAATGATTCCCATTTTGTCCATAACATGTTTGTATAACTTGTTTTCTATCATGATTGCATGCTTGGTTCAGTATATGACTGTAATTTTCTCTGTTCATAAATTATGACCATTTTATCCTATGTAGTCCACCGCATCGTGTGGAAAAGTCTTGGTTATTGTTGATTAGGAATCTACCCGAAGGCGTAAGCGATGTGATGAATATGAACGGCATGGACAAAGAACATTGAGCCAACTCTTAGACCCACTATCTTGGAGCCTTGTGCACTCGTTCGGTCTATGTTTTTTTTTTAGAAAATATAAATTATTTAACTTTGGCAACCATAAATAAAGTACTGTTGTTCTTTGATTTTTCCAATGAAAATCTTTACCTCCACCCCAATGGTATTGGGGTCACAATTGTGTTTTCAGACTAGTGTTTTAAATTACTCAACCCAATGGTTTTTTTTTAATAAGCAAAAATACTAAAATGTACTAGTGGTGTCAACCCAATTACAACTTGGAATACAGACCCATACAAGTAATAGGATCAACGCAATGGTATTGGCATCACATTTTCATACTAGTGTTTTAAATTACTCAACCCAATGGCATTGTGATCACAATTATCACCATAATTTTCCATAATGATTTGCGACCGCAATTTAAAACACTGATTCAAATTACAAATTATGATTGAACTTGAACATGAAGAAGAAAAATATAATAACAACAACAATCAAACCTTAATCCCGTTAGATGGAATCGGCTACAACATCAAAAACAGAAATTGATGAAAATTTGATTGAGAGTATGAAAGAACCTGAAATCCCAATATCATAGCCAAATAGAGAACCTCCAGTGGCAGCAACAATGCAAGCTATGATAACATAAGCAGTAACTCTTCCCTTATATTGTTCTGCTCTCTCATTAGCAACAGCACTTGTATTGAAAGACCCACCTGCCATTTCCTCAATTCTACTTTCTCAGAACAACAATGCTTTTCTCAAATCTTATAGATAGAGTCATGCCAAGTGCCAAACTATTTTCACAACAAAATATAGAAAGAGAATAAAGTGTGTTCTCACGCTCCGACATAATTTATCTCATTAAATTCACTCCTACAAACAATGAATGAATTTAAGGAGATAAATTATCTTCTGGTACGATGAATTAGTTTATTTTTATATAATGATAGTGTGAATACTTCAATTGTTGTCATAAATGTTGTATTTAATGTTTTTGACTGCATGTGCAAGTGCAAAGGTGGCATACTTTGATAAAATCCAAATTATGAGAGCTTTGATATTTGCTAAGCTACTTTGTACTTTACAATAAATATAACATCATAAATTCAAAAAATGATACATTTTTTGTATATATGAATGAAGTTTTGTTACACTCCAAACCCAAACCTTACGAAATCTGCAATGCAATAATGCATTCCTACTGATACCCTAACAACCATGAATTTAGCTTAGGAATTAGGTTAGATACCTAATTTGGTAGGTGGCTTAGTTGTGTAAGATATTTTATGTGAATTATATTCTCAATATATCATTTATTATTTATATACTAATTATCATGAGAGAAAAGTTAGTCTATTGATATTGAAAGTGTATGAGTTTTTTATATTGAAACTATATTATTCGTCATTCACATTTAATTTTTATTGACTTTTAAATTTAATAAAAATGAAAATGAATAGTAGAATATATATTGAATGTGTATAAATTTTTACACTGATATTACACTTTATTATTATTACCGCTTTAATAAAAATAGAGAATAAAGTATCTTATCATATTATGATATAAGTTATTTCCTAATGCCACTAAAATCATGACATTTGTCCTATTTTTTAGTTTTTAGAAATACAATACATGTCATAATTTTAGTAGTCGTGTGAAATATTATCTAAAAAATATATAAATCATTGATAATTTACAAACCATATATATATATAAAAAAAAAAATGAGAAAAAAGATGTGTATTAATCGTGCATGAATTTTATACATTATCAACATTTTATGTTTAATCATCATTGATTTTTCAACAAAAATAATATTAATGAATTGTGGTTATTAAACACGTATAAATACATATTAAACTCAAATAATATTTCCCTTGTGAGGTCTATGTTGGTTTTTCCACCCTTTTGGTCCTCTTATAATTAATAGTGATTATTATTCTTGTTGCTTTTGGCATCTTGAATACAATCTCATAATTATAATTACTAGTTTTTTAACTTAAATACATTATTTTTCAACAAATTATAAATATGAAGTGGTATATTTTTGTGGGACAACATATTTATTTTCCTTGAAAAAAGAGAGGAGAAAAAACATTTATAGATAATTGTAGAACATTTAATAACGTAAATAAATAAATAACTACTTTAGGGTGAGTTTTATACGTAATGTTAATTGCATGGTCTCACATCATGTGATTCAAAATAATATTTGCAGCATAGGGTGGAGTGAATGCGTGTATTACTCAATTTGAGGAAAGTTTTATTAATTACTCCTTTTATTTTTTTATAAGTTTGATTTAAACTAGCGATATTTATCGGAATAGACAATCAAATATCTTATCTATTAATTCATTACATGAGAGATATTCTTCGTTATACAAAAAATATTAACTACTTCTTTATAAAGTGTAGCCTTACCCTCTTAGCCTTGTCATTATAAATTGGAATAAATTATTTGTTAAAAATATAAAATTGTAATAAATTTTTAGTTTGCTTAAAAATCTTGGACGATATTTGTAAAGAAAGCAATAGAATACTTGCATTCTGTTTCATTGTCTTTTAATGATATTTAAGATCATAATTGACTTGCAATTAATATCTTGCTTTAGAGAATCTTATGTCATCTTTTTTTGTACATATATAAGGTTATAGAAAGTGCACTATAAATAGTTGTTACCTCTTAGTAATACCATTGATACTTTGATATTATGAACTTTAGGTGGTAATACAATTTTGACTAACTCCCAAAAATCATAATATTAGTGGTAGTCCAATTTTGACTAACTCCCAAAAATCATATTATACTTTTGTTATTTAGAATTTTGTTTTTTTTTATTGTAAAACTATTACTTTGCAATTTTTTGGTGTGATAATATTGTTTTTTTTCTTTCAATTCTATCTAATGTTATTAATATTATATCAATCATAAAATCGGCCAAAAGATTAATATATTGGTACTGTGGTTCAATCATCAATAATTAAACCACATATTGATGAAGTTAAATATATATCATATTAGTATTAATGTTCAACAATTAATAAAGAATATTATAAATAATTTCTTTTGCACCGTTTGTTAAAATAAAATGTGTAAATATTATGTTTTAGAATATGAACAAAAAAATGTGATAATTGTATTTTTTATTATTCATAATAACATTTTGGTAAGAAATAAGAATCATTTAAGTGGTGTTGATACAAAATGAATTGTTCTCCAAGATCATCAAAGTATTGGAAGAAAAACTCATGGTATATATGGGTGGGAACATATATTTTGATATTCGCCTTAGAGATATCTATTAAAATACCGGTAATAGATATGCACAAAAATAACATATGGGTGACAACGAATATTTTGATATCCGTCATACGGGTGCTCGTGTATTTATAAATATTTTTTAAATTAAGTTACATAAAAAACAAGATTAGAAATCATTTCTTCTAATAAATAAGTATCAAAATAAAATGTTCTTCTTAATTAATAATTACAAATTTAACTCTATATCTAGCAACTAAGTCAATAAAATTACAATCTATAAACCATCAAGCATGTTTTTATGTCTAACAATACCTACCATCAAGTTTGAGAGTTTTCAATATAATTATAAATCTATGTCTAGCAAACATATGAATAAAGACATATGTTGTGACAATTAAATGCCTAGTTTTATGCATAAAGGATGAATTATTTGCTTCGGACTATTGAAACATAATTCTTCTCAAGGTTATTTTCCTACAATTAGACTATGCATTTCGTCAAACACATAATAAGTATTAAAAAGTGCAACAATAATAATTCATAAAAATCACATCATTTCATTCATAAATCAAGTTCAAAATACATCAATGAATAATTAAATCAATCACAGCTAAGAAGCAATCTAATTAAGTATTTTCGTACATATCTCGATAAAAATGGAATTCGAAGATTGAGTTCATGGAGAAGTGTCAACTTCTCCATGAACATAAAAAATCCTCAATATTCGTACTTCCTAACTGTTACGTCAAGTTTTCAACTACATAAAACTACAAACTAAGGAGACTAGAAACCATTCTAATAAAATGCAGTGTAAAAATTCGGTTCCTAACTCCCTAGGTAAAAAATATGATAAGATATATATTCTAGTATCTCCAAATGGTATCTTAGGTCTCTTTTTATGTTTATGAATATTGACTCATACGCTCAACACAACAACGATGCGCTCATCGTACCTCCTTTCGCATCAGACCCTTCACATGGCTTCTTCCACGCTTAGTGTGGCTTCCCATGCTCGACGCCACTATGCTGAGCTTAACTCCTGAGCTGAGCGCAGGTGAGCTGATTTGAGACTTTTGTATGCTTAGCCATTTTTGGCTCATTCTCGCCCAAATTTGTCCCTTTTCAGCCTGAAACACAAATAGAAGCTTGGAAAATGGGATTAGTACAATTTATCATCAAAGTCTTAACTATGATTACATAAAGTAAGTATTTAAAGTTAAAAAGTGTTAGATTAACCTTATGAATTAAGGTAATTTTGGCACTTAATAAGAATCCAAATCTCAAAAGAGAAATCCTGAGAAAGTAAAGAAAAGAGAGATAGACGTCCTATCCATGGTTGGACTAGAGAGAAATGTTGGAAATATGATTGTGGAGAATATGGAGAAAGGGGATGAGAAACATATTCTTTGAACCTTATATCCATTCTTTCTTAACCACTAGCCAGGTCACGTTACAAGCCCAAAAAGTCCTTATTGAAATTCAAAATATTTTTGATACACGTCAGAGTATAAAATAAATTGTCTCCAAATGAATTCCAACTTATTCTTTGAATTTTGTTTGCATGAGCCTGTTAGGCTTAAAACCCGAAAAGGCGACCGAAGCAAAAATTAGGGACACATAGAGCAAAGATGAAAAAGAGAAGTACCTCTCGAAACATGACACCTAAGCAATTTGGAAATTTGGAAGTTGCTATAAAGTTGGGGAAATTTTGGATGGTTCAAAAAAGTGGGGCTTTTTTTTTAATGATTGATAAGGTGAGCATTAGAATAAAAAACTAGGGCAATTTTTGTGTGGAGAATTTAATAAACTGAGACGATTTTTTATGGAGAATTTACTAAATTGGGGCAATTTTGAGTTAGTTGTCAGGTTTAGGTCAGAGCATTGCTTTGGCAAGCTCATAGGATTTTCATTTTTCAATGTCCAAAGGAAATGTTGAATAAATTTGGCTTTATGTATATTCTCTTATCTTTTTGCATACAAATCTTTTTCAAAGAAGAAACATAAGAAAGTTTTTACAAAAGATTGATTAGAAGTTTTAACATTAATCACCGGAAATAATAAATAATTTATGATGCATCACAAATTAAATAATATAAGGAGAGGCACAAACGTCAGCTAGGGCGAGGCCTCGATGTCTTCATGGTTTGAAAATTTTCAAAATTTTGCTTAATACATTCAATACTCTATAACCGACTTTTAAATCTGAGCATCAAAATTCAAAGCTCAATCTGATTGGCTAAAAGATTTTTCTACTTTTTTTATCATAAAAATGTAGTGGCGACAATAAGAAAATCATTCAGCCAAAGTTACTTCCCAAAACACCATATACTCCCGAGGTTATAACATATAAGCAAAATTTGAATATTTCAATGTTATTAAAGATAAGTAAATAGAAAATAAAATATCTCATCATACTAGGAGATAAGTTATTTCCTATAATCACTATAATCATGACATGTGTCATATTTTTTCAGTGTTTAGTCATATTTTTATAGAAAATGGTTAAATAAGACATATATCATGATTGTATTGGTTAAGATACTTTATTCTCAAGTAAATATAAGAAGAGTAAAATATATATGTATTGTCAGTATAAAGATTTATACGCAATCAATATATCATCCTTATTCATTTGTATAACTTTTTTTAAAGAGTCATGATAATAAAACATTAATAATGGATAATATATCAACACTATAAAAAACTCATACACAATTAATACACACATTTTTTTCTCATATACATCATTGTAAGACTATGTAGTCCATCTAGTTTCCAAGTGACATTTTTTATACAACTTTTGTGCAATAAATATCAATGTACTTTAATAATTGTAATGTTATTATATTTTACTACATTCAGATGATTTGAACGATTTTCTTATAAAGTATGTATAACCATCTTCTGTATATATACAAAGACAGAGGGAGTAGAAAGCAATTTGGGTGCATTAAATTGTGCAGTTAACACATTCAAAAGTTATACACAAGAAAATAATACTAGCTTAAAATTAGTTACAGCAAAGCATGTGAAAATAGATGTGTATTCAATAATATATAACTGATTAACATTATAGGTAATTGATTATCTAGATATTGTATTGTTATAATTCTGTTTGTATTAATTGATTAGGTTAATCGATTATCTTGTTATTTTTGTTAAAATGAACTTGGTATTCGATAATCGATTGTTGATAATCGATTATCTAGTTAACTTTTGTGTTTTTTGGTTTAGTGTAGAATTTGTATATAAAGGGACATACTCTTAATCTTTTTAATACAATCAATTCATTCAGTCACAATGAGAAAAATGTTTTCACTAATGAGAAGTTCATTCATTTCAATGGAGTTTTGATTCTTCATTCTTTCTTTAGTTTTCTTTAAGTTTCATTTCATTTTCTTATTCATGTCTTTCTAATATTTCTTGTTATTCAATAAAGTTTCTTTCGTGTCTCATACCAAATTATTTAAAATGTCAATAAAATTGTTATAATTTGAACCCAATGGGCCATGATATATATAAAGTTTATAGATAAAGTTCTTCCACCATGTCTCTAAAACCCAGCTAGGCAGAAAATTAAGGGATTATTTATATAATATGAGAATTTCTTGTACTTTTCACAATGCACCACCACCAAGTAGTACTGCAACCTCTGACTTTTAAACTATCCTACAATCAATCAGCCAGGTGTCACAATTCATAATTAATATTACGGCGAAATTACACGACTTCGCGTACGATTTGCCTTAATTACACTGACACCTCTTTTGTTTCAGAAATTGTCATAACTTCCTGTGAAGTTTATGTTTTCATTACATTGACCTCTCCCGAATGGCTATATTTGAAACTACGCTGCACAGCACTCTCCTTAAATGGAAAATGAGTGTAACTTTTGAAACAAGAGGAAGGAGGGTGTCGAGTGTGATTAAGTCAAATCTCAAGGAATGTCTCAACATGATGTAATTTCGTCCGATTTTCTATCTTGCGCATAATCAATGTACGATACGCACTACTTTCCGCGCTTTTCAAAATATGCCACTCAAGAAGCCCCTACAGAAGAGATACATGCATCAATATACAAAAAAGACAGTTCACAGAACTTACTAAAGAACTAATATAAAGAACAAATATGAGAGTAAGGATACACATTACTAACCAAATCCCGGAAGCTTTCCGAGTTTCGTTACTGCAGAGAAAAGTATAATTCAATCAAATGCGGTTATGTCATGCTTAAATCTTACATAAGAAAGATAAAAACAAGGAATGGTTTCAAAACATTTAGCATGTAAAAATAAATTACACATCTATTACCTTGGTTTTCCTTCAAAAGCATCATTGGTTTCATCAATGGAAGGCCTATGAGGAAATGTTGACAAAATAACATACTTCTCCTTCCCAGATGGCTCATCTACCCTCTTGTAAAGCTCATAACAGTATGGAGAAGACATCCTAAATCAAAAGAAGTGCAGTTACAATACCGCGCTTCGTGATTACTACACGCCGAGATAGATAACCAGTATTTGTATCTTTTTGTTTTAAGCATATCAAACAATTAATGAACTTGATAAGTCATTTTAAATGATCGATCGAAGAAACTTAAATTGATTTTAGTCTTTGCTAATTATACGATCTCGTTACGAGTTTTTGATGCAACGCAACACAGATAATTTTACCAGCTAACCTTATAGCTCCCATTATAGGATACTGAGTTCCTGCGTAATAAAGAAGCCGAAAGAAATAACAACTTTCGAATGAAGCTGCATACTTGAGTCTCTCGTCCCGCCCCATTGTCTAGTGAGGATAAGAAGGCACAGTTAGAACCTTTTTCAAGAATAAATTGTTTTCATCAACTTGTTGGTTTAGTACTTACTTGCATAATACCACTAGAAGCAGGTAAGTCCTGAATTCAAAGAAACCCAGAAATGTCAGTTTTGTAGATTAGACAACAATGTAAAGTAGTAATTAAAAAGGCGGTTGCACATCGCAATATAAGGTAAACATAATATGGCCCAGAAAAAGACGGTATTCGATTATTCTATGTTGACTAAATATGTTATATAACCCTAAGATTTCCTTTCCAAACTAAGGTTAGTGTAATTGCTGCTTTTACCACTTATAGTGTAATTTTAACTCTTAGCATTGAGTTCATCAGGTTCAAATTATCACCATCTTTCTACATCAAGACAATATGAAACACATTGTAAATTATACAACTATTTCATGAAGTAAATTTGAACTATAATATAGGAACCGGGAGCAGAACCTTAAGCTTGGGATTGATTAGGATAACTGGTCTGTGTTCAGCAGCATTGGTCATGGCTCTTAGATCCTGTATATCCAACCTCAAAGATATTAAAGAGGAGAGAGAGGTTCTGGAGGAGTTCGGAAAAAGCACGTCAAAATCCATCATGACAAAGAAATAAGTAAATACATAAAGGCGGCCTAATGCATGAGGCTCCCGTCGATTAGAGTCTGCAGAGGGTAGATGTATGCAACATTACCCTCGCAAGCGAAGAGGCTAAATAATTAAATATATGAACTGCAAAAAAAAGGTTCAGAAGATGATATCGGTAGAATTGTCCGTAAAACTCCCACTCTGGCCTCTTACATCGATAATGCAATTCCCAACAGCATTTTGAGGAGCAACCAAGATATACATGTCATCTTGCTCATCAACTTCTGCAGCACCTGCGGCGATCGAAGTTCAATAGTTAATACCAGCCCTATGCATTAGTACATCACAACCACAATGAAAATTGTATCATGTGTAGCAAAAAGTAAAAGTCCATATAGATATTCCCAATATGAAGGTAGAAAGCAAACAAAACATGAAGCATAAATGGTAAGCAGATAATTTTTATATACGAAATAAGCATTTATCATGTCAATTATTTATCATGTCAATTATTTATCATATTACTAAAATGTTAACTATCTTGAGGTAGCAACTAAGTGTGGTCAAATGTACGAATTTGCTCGATTTTGAATTCAATAATATTGGATGAATAAAATTAAAATATTAATCCAATATAGATCTTAAACTCTTCTGGATATAATGGTTGTCTTTAATAAATAAACTAAGCATAGACAAAGAGAAGCCAGGTCCCATTGCTATAAAAAGAATGACATATTAAGCTACATGTAACAAGATCCGGAATCGATTAATGTAGTACCGAAATTTAACTCAACTTACATCATTCCAGAAGCATAACAGAATTTAGAAAAAGAGAGTCTAAACTAAAAACTATTGTCGATTTCCTCGAACATTATTCACTACCAAATAAATAGAGAAGATACTGCCTACCAAAATCTAAAGGTGTGTAATAACTAACAAGAAAAAGTTCAGGTGAATTAACTAAAAATCTGTACACAAGATACTGTTTGTTTATACCTATAGAACCGATATTGATGAAGTTTCCTTTTGCACCATAATCACCCCAATCCATGAACTCTAAAATCTTTCGAGTTCCTGCCAGCTGCAATGGCATTCCAGCAAGAGCACCTTCTCCCATTGACCCTTGCACACAAACCTGCATGATGAAGTTTAAGATAGTTTAAACGACAAGAAACATGTTTAACGTTAACAAATAGTAGTACTATTTTTTTCTTTAGGCAATGAAAATGTTTCATGTTAAACAAAAGGAGCAAAGATACCTTAACCCGTTTTCCATCATCAGCGAATGAAAGGGCAAGAGCTCGAACAAGTTCCATCAAGGTACCTATTCGATAAACATCCTGTATACCAATATATATAGTCAAATTGAGACATTTAGGGGAATAAAAGAAAAAAGAAGTCCATACCATTTCTGGGTTCAGTTCAGGAATGTTGATGTCTACCTGTTTTGTTTGGAATGACAAACAAAGCAGATCTCAGCTTAGACCCAACAGGCATTAAAAGTAATAACAGTCGAGGTAAAAGCTTAACTTTTTCTTCACGACCTTCCGAACTTTCATTTACCTTAGTGATCAGTTATGGTAAAATTCACACTAACATATAATTATAAAGAATACTCTGTATGCAAAAAGAACTTCGATTCTTAAATTTGTACTTTTTGCAGTTAGAGGTAGGAAATTTGTTAAGGATAAGAATGCTATGGTCAAATGCATTGCATGGACCTAAACTCACTCAAATAATAGGAATAATTGACAAGGTCATAGAGTACATGTAATTAGTATAATACTGTCATACCCTCAAACGAGTTTTTCCATCAACGATAGCCCTCTGTGTAGCTTGTAGCACATCATTGTAGAAATATTTCCTGATTTCTCGAGAATGCGGAATGTTATTTAATCTAGTAGGAATTCCTCTCCATTGATCCTGTATCAAGCTAAAGCAAAATAAGAAATGGTATACAAACGAGGCTTCCATAGCACTTAGGAGGAAAAACATTCTAAATAAAGAAATCGGTGCCTTTTAATAAGCACAATCATCTACCTGACTCGAAGATGTCTGCCCCTTCTTCGTATCAAGCATTGGTTTCTCTAAATACAAAGCAGAAAGTAAATGATCTTAAAAAATATTAAGTGTTTGTGCTTTGCACATCGACCCCACGTCACACCCCCTGATTGTAATTAGCATCTCATTCAGATAGTAATGTGCATTCTCATATCACTTCAAAACTGGATAACAGAAGGAAGTAGTTTGCTACATAAAGCAACAAAATCGACTTATCAACAACAATGACAAGATTGAGAATCTTGAACACACTTTGGCATAAGTTGATGAATGATAAGCCTCCGGAATATAAATTTGCAATTTCCTACTGATATATTAGGTGTGAAGTTTGACATATGCAAGTAAATACTGTAGAAACTTCATACCTTCTGATTTTATTATTTTCACTTTTTCCTGTTGCAATTGTGAGAGCAAAGTTTCAATTTCTTTGAAAACTACTTCTTTTGAATGGCTGCCATCAATCTGTACGTATGCCAAAAGACCAAAAGTAAGAGAATTTCCCACTGGTAAACATCATTAAGATAGAACAGATAAGAATGTTAATGATCTCCAATGACCTTATTTGTTATCTTTGAGTAAGTGGAAGATACCGCTTCTGCATTTTGCTTATATATTTGTAGGCGTGATTTAACCTGAAAACAATCGCTTAAGTATCAAGCATGCATAAGGTACTTCAGACGCGTGCCATAATCAGCTAATGGTTAATAGTAAAATGTAATAATTTTTTGTTGTTGAAGGAAAATGTAATTTTAAACAACAATGCAACAGAAAGCTCAAAAATCCTGTTCTTTCTTTAAGTTGAACTTAACGAGTTCATTTTCTGCTTCTAAAAGCTAAATATTGAAAGTAAAATTGGTAACCTAATGTCACATAGTAGAAATGAAGCACAAACGTGCACAATGAAAAAAATCAAAATAAGCGCCGGAGGTGATCTCCTAAAAAATCTAGATGCTTGGATCATGACATTGAAGGCAGGCACGAACGACATTTAGGTGTCTTTAAAAAACTACATGCACCCCCTTTAGAATTCCTTCAATTTTCTACTGCCAATGATAATTCACCTGTTTGTATAACTAAAAATTGTGAGGGGAAATGAACATTTGGCATTTTCCATTATTGGATTTGTTCAATACCTAATATTGTTCAGCATTAACGTTTTATCTTATCTTGTTCGCAATGTAGTAACCTAAGATACAACTTCGGAATCTTTCTAGCGATCTATCATAAATTCAAAGTGACAAGCCAGCTTATTATAATGCAACAAAGTAGGACACAAATTTCAAACATTGAAAAATAGGCAAATATAACAATGCATTCAATATTGAAGACACTGTGTGCCAAATAAATTTAGTATAAAGAATATAGTAGAAAAATTATTAATTGCATTTTGAGAAAAGGGCGTAAAGAGAATATCAACATACTCTTGGAGGCAGAAACTTAGGATTGCTTGAAAAAAGAAAGAAAGTTTAGACCTTGAATGCTACTACTACAGAGTAGAGAAGAAAATCTAGTAATGAAAATGGTTTTCTACTATATATTGAAAGAAAGAAACAAAATCTCTCAGAGTTGAATTTAAGGTAAATGCAGCAAGCATTGAGCAGTTCATGCATATGAATAACATCCTTATAATTCGATATGATTTCTCAGTTTGGTTGAAAATACCATCTATAAATATGACAGCTAAGATCTTTCTTTTAAGGGATCATGCCATGCTGAGTCGCTTAACTTTGTTGGTTGCCACACAAGTACACATACTAAATAATTTCAGATGATACACTCGATGTAATTATAATGTCGGACAGCCGGAAAAAGAAGAAGAAGAGAGAGTACAATTTATCATACTTTCTCTTCAGTGTCATCGGGACGAGTGGTCAGCCTTGCTTTGATTTCTTCGGTCTCTGGTGGGAAAAACTTTAGATGATATATTTTCCCTTCCACTGGGTCTAGCCTTCTACCAACACATCTGTCGATCAGAATTTCATCAGGAACCTGATATTCAAAAGCTTAATAACTCAGCGAGGACGATGAAGCTGTTCATTTCTGAATAACATCTATATAATGAAGGCATAGCTAGAAAGTTAAATTACATGAACATGTAAATAGCTCAATTCCACCACATTTTAGTGTCGTAAATAATAAAGCAAATTATTAAAACAAAAGCAATTTATTACAACATTTACATACATTTAATACAATGTACAAATCAGGTCTTATCTGCATTTTTTCCAAACTCTCGGCTTGGGCCAAACTTCGAGGGTACCCATCAAGAAGCCACCCCCTTTGTTTTACATCGTCACGAGCTAATCGTGCTGCCACCATCTACAATACAGAAAAGAAAAAAATGTATTTCAGCATATCAAAATGGAGTAAGAATGAACTCCAAAGACTGCAAAATTTGATAATACATTTGTCACGATTTCATCAGGAACCAAGCGACCAGCATTCATGAACTCTTTTGCTTTACTTCCGATTTCTGTCCCGGCTGCTACTTCTGCTCTTAGAAGATCCCCAGTTGATATGTGCACCAGACCAAACTGCAGAACAAACACATCATGATCAAATCAATAGTATATATTTCAATGAATGAACATCTTGAGTTGCTGCCGTAACCTTATGAGTACTGCCCCAGAATGAGTTGTTAAACATGAGTGGTTATACAATAATATAACCAACAACCAATACACTTTTAACAACTTACCTCGGTATATGAAAAAAAGATCGATACCAAACCAATGTTATCTCCATGAACACACCACTGATTACAAACCCAGAAATACACAGACAGTAATGGATAGATAGAAATATAGAATACGAAATGCCGGTGGCATAAAGACAGATGCAGAAAGGGGTTAGTGGAAGCCCTTCCCCCACCACTGACTCAAATTTAAGCTGCAATGTTTAAAAGATCATGTCTAGTACAGGTTTAACTTTCTCAAATTCTTACATAGGTGGTTATTTCGTACGAGCGAAACACGTTACGTGGACAACTAAAATCGACATTCGGGTAAAACCCACAATGACATTTGCTTATGGAATCTCTACTCCACCTCAAAATACAAGATACCTTGATGCCCCCACACTCACATGTGGTATCAACATGGGTATCTTATTTCAGGTGTTACATATTTTTCTTCCTTTTTGCTATATATACAAAAGAGAATAGTGCATACAATCATTAATAGCATGACAATATATAGAGAAAAGTAATGATGCAGCCTAATATACATTCAGAGATTAATTCAACAATTCATAAATGAAAGTGATATTTTGTATGAGAGAGTTGTATATATAACACTATTTCATTAACAAAATTGTGATTCATAGATTCTAAACTTCTAACTAAATACAATTTAAATTCTTATACATAAAATCTATGGTCATGGATCACTCTATATTAAGCTAACTCGTATTCAACATAAACTATATTTGACCATTAACTCTTAAGAAAATGCTATCATCATTTCAAAGGATGAGGCTATTAGCACTCTCAATAACAAACCTTATGGACAATCAATTCACATTGAGTTCCCTTTCCTGATGCAGGTGCACCCGATATCATCACCTTCAATGGCTCACTGGTGGAACAATTCACTTTGAGTGCCTACTCAAAACAAAACAAAGCATGTGTAAGCACCACCATTGAAACACAATCCTCTCAAATTGATAGAGAACTGTGAATCGGTTCTTGCATACCAATTCGTGGTTCTTTTACGAATTGATTCCCTATAAAGAACGAACCATGTTTTCACCTAAAGTTTAAGTTAAAGAAAGATTAAAGAAAAGGAGATTAATAGGTGAGTGCACTCACCTACATGAATGAGTTACAATAAATAAGAAATAATTTTATCCTGATATTTAACAGTGTAACGTATCGCATACTGCGTACCCGTACCAAAGAGAACCACATAACAGATGACTATGAGCACACCATCTAATAAATCCACTCCAATATTTTTCTTTCTTCTTACTTTTTTTTCACATAATCATAACGAGAGACGACAACAATCAAGCTTTTACCTCATCAGGTGAGAATATCATAGAAATTCGACAAAGTTTTACTCAACTACCTAACACAACCTTAACATTTTATCTGGACTTAAGATTAACTATCTATAACATCAAGCACACATGAAGAGACACACATGCAAGGAGTAGAATAAAAAAAATTAATTTTGTTGGAACTAAAACAAAAAAAACATAATTAACTTAATTAAACAAATCTTATAGTTATTAGTGAACTCAATCATTATCTTTGATACTTACTATTTTATAATTTCTAATTCTAAATTCACTTCACTACGAAACAAGTAAAGTAAGCAAACTCAATTCTTCACACATCATTGCCCTGTATAAGAAATAAAGAGAATTGAAAAAGAAAAAACAAACCTTGGGTCTTAAAGGAAAATGGGTATTGGCATGAATATTGTAATAGTGAAAAGGTTGAGAGTGGAATGAGAAATGGGAGAGAGGTAGAAAATTATGAAGAGGAGAAAGAAGAGAAAGAGAAGGAGAAGGAGAAAGGGTAGTGGAGTGAAAAGAGGAAGAGAGTGTAGAATGCAACATTCTTTGTTTTTGGTTTGATTGAATGAAATGAAACAGAGATACAGTGAAGTTGGTGCCTTTGTTGTGTTGAGTGGCTCACATAACAAGTAACAGAGACCACTGCTTCTTTCATCCATATATTCACTCTTTTAAATTATGCTAATAGAACAACAAGCCATTGGCCTAATACTATATGCATTGGTGTGATAATCGGACCGGATCGGATGGTTCAACTGGTCTCTTCGCTGATCGGACTTAAAATTGGCTCTGGTGTATAATCTTAATCGAATGATTGGTTGGATTGTTTTGAACCGGAGAATTCTGGTTCGACCGTACTAAATCCGATTAAACTAGAATAATCCGGGAATTGATCGAGACGGTTTACTTTAGATTAAAAAAAATGAAACAATATTATGATGTTTTGTTTTACTTCGGTCCAAAAAACCAAATAGAGAGATGTTAGTTAAATATAATTATATAAAATTATTATTTATATAAAATTTTGCATTTATATACAATTATACATAAAATTATTAATTATATTTAAAATCATATGGTCTGACCATATAATTTAAATGTTTAAACCAGTTAAACTTAATACGAAATATCTTTCAACTTGATGTCCAACTTAGATTTCACTTGGTATATATCGCTATTTTGAGATGCAGCCACATTGCTAATTTTTATAATTAAAAAGATAATTTTGATTTAATGTGGTCCAATATTGTGGTGTGATTATGATTGAGTATCTACGGTCGGTCATAACATATATGAGATCATGTGGGTGCTAAAAAAATTTTAAAAAATTAATAGATAGTTATTCACATGAATTTGATAAATTGTGACTACAAGTTCTCATATTTTATATGTCAGTTTTATTAATAAAATTGTTTTTTAGACTATATAAAATAACACCAAAAGTTGAATGAAATTCAATTTATAAATTTCAAATTTTAATGCACCTTAAAATTTTAATTATGTTGTTTTTAATGTGAGATATGTGGTTAATGTGCTAATGATAGTTGCTTATGATTATATGATTTTTTTGTAGAAATTAAAAAATTTAAGGCAAAATAGGAAAATAGAAATTACACTATGACAGTAGTTATTTCATGTTGTTTTATATATAGTATAGATATTTATTGAGTGAACTTAAAATAGAATCATGACATGTACTAAGATCATTGCATGATTTATAAAAATAAACATCTTAGTAAAATAAAAAATAAAATAAATTAATGAAAATTATTATTTTTCTGAAATGGACCCTTATTAGAAAAAATATATGTATTGAAAATGTATGAGTTATATATATTGTCATTATATCATCTACCATTAATATTTAATCATTATTAACTCCAAAAAAAGTAATCTAAATATATATAAATCTTTATAGTGCATAATATTACACTCTTTGAATTATTCAAAAGATGGTAAGAACTGTATCTACCATCCTTACATTTTAGTGAGAAAAATGTATGTACGAGTATATGAATTTTATACACTATTATTGTATCATTCATATTTAATATAATCAGATGATTCCTCAAAAAGAAATACATGAATGATAAATAATATTATAAATGTGTTAAATTTTTAATCTGATAGTACATAAATAATATATTCTAATTTTTATTAGGTGGGAGTTTCTAAATTTTTAATCTGTTAAACATATCATATTTGTGAAATACTTCTATTATTAATTTAGAAGAATGAATTAACTCTTAACTACTTGATTATAGAATTAAGATAAATAAGTGATTTTATGTCATCTAACGATTTCTACTCCCTCATAGACTCATATTATTTATATGATTTGAATTTTAAATACTCCAAAGATGAAAAAGTATTAGTGTCATACATGTATATTAATATGCATACCTCTTTCATTTTTTATTTAATACATTTTAGATACTTCTTTGATCCGATAGAAGATAATTTTGACTCTTTTTTTTTTTTTAAATATGATTCTCTCCTTATGTACAATATTAACATTATACAATAACTTAGCAATGGTGCTTTTAAATTGTCCACTATCCTAGGACTTCTTTAGACCTTTTAGTTAGTTAACCATAAATTTGTTGTCCAGATATTCTCTCATATGATGTTACGAGTCAATAATAATATTAATGAATGTTTAAAACTTTTAATCATCATATCATATTTTTATTAATCCAGAACAATATATGAGACATGATATAAGATAACATGTGTTTGTTCCTTTTAGTTAACGATATGGCATGGAGGAATATAATATTTTAATGTTAGAAATGGTGGAAAGTGATAAGGAGTATTTTTTTTGTATAATCAAATATATCTCATTGCCCAATGGGTAAGTGTTCTCCTACATGGTGATAGGAGGTTGAGTCGGGCAGTAGTCGAAATTGGGGTCTTCTCGTCGAGGCTAGGTCAGGTGGTAGTCGGGTTGGATCTCCTCAGAGTTGATTGGATTGAACTTGGACCCGCCAATGGAGGTACCTAAAAAGATGTTCTGACGATCAAGTTAGTATGTGACTGAGGCAAGTGATCAAATTGCAAGGGTAATAGCTCAAGATATAGCGATATGAGATATATAATATGAAGATCAAGATTAGATTGCTTCCTTATGGATGGGGGCTATTTATAGTGAATGTGAATGAAATATTCTATGATTAATTATGTTGACAAAGCCGACCGTTTGATCTTGTCAGTCTGTCTTTGCTGATCAGGAGGTTATTTTATCCATGTCGAGCGACTTGGCCAAGTCGTACTCTGAGTATAGTTGACTTATAGCGTGGGATAAGATTTGTAGCCATAATCTAGGCTTCTCCTTGCCGTAGAGCAGGAGGTTAGGTGAGAGTTGCAGGCGACATGCAACATGTGTTGCCAGCGTGACAGAGGGGTGGCAGAGGTGTGGTCCCAATACTGGCTCGTAGAGCTATGTCCGGAAGTCGATGCATCTTCTAGTGTAGCCTAGTCGGTCGGCCTTTATCGTGAGTCATTGTTTTATAAGTCCTTGTTAGGTGTTCGACCTATTGCTTGAGTATCAAGCCTTGTCAAGGCGAGACCCGTTTGATCAGGGGTAGAAGAGTAAGAAACTAATCATTTTCGGAGTGTGTGACTGTCCCTCTCAACAAATATTGCTTTCAAGAACCGAACATTCGATCTTTTGGTCGATCTAAAGATCTAATTGGACCCCACAAGCATTTGAGTATATCAATATAAATTTTTAGTAGACTTATGATGACCTATCTTAATTTAAATTTCAGAAATCCCTTCTATCTATGTTGCATCATAAATTTATTGTACTAAAGGTATTTTAGACTTCATATCTTTCATGTTACACTTATGTCTTTAGTTTTTTTTCGATCTCCTCGGTTCTATAAGTGTTAGGAGCCTTGTTTATAAATTTTTTATTTTCATATTCTTGACCAAATATAGTTATATATGTTAACAATAGAATGAAGCAGATGATATGTGTTTTCTTCCTTATTCATTGATAAAGCAAACAACCTATAATAGGATAATACAACCGAAATCATCATGACAATAATAACAATATAACGTGCAAATTAAAACCTATAAACTATGAAACATAATTGTAATGCAACGAAAACAAACATTATTGACGCTCATACATACTATGACATAAAACGTCCATATTATTAATTTTCTCAACAATCTATCCCTTAAACTGATGTTCCAGACACACATCCAGTTTAATAAGAGCTAATCAACACCAAACTCCTGCTTGTAGCCCTTAGCTACCAAGCATGCCTTGTATTTGTCAACCTCACCATTTTCATTCAGCTTTGTCTTGTAAACCCACTTTACACCAATTGTTTTGTGCCATTTTGGAAGATCAATAGCTTTCATGTGTCATTTCTTTCAATTGCTGTAATTTCAGCATCTATAGCCTTTCTCCATTTTGGTTCTTTAACAGCAACTTCAAACATGGTAGGATCACAATCTGAAAATATAGCAAAATGTATAATTGAGTCATCACCTTGGTCAGCTCCACTTACTTCATAATCAATCATCCATGTTGGTCTTCTTCGAACACGTTGAGGCCTTTGTGATTTAGCTGTAATTGGGTGACTTCATCTTCTTCCTCATTTTCTACACGTTGCTGCCTTTTCTCCTCATCATCAAAATCTGTTGGAATACTTTCTTTAACATCATTTTGATTACATGACTAGTTGCATTTTTCATCAAATACTACATCACGACTGATGACAATTTTCATGGTGCTAGGATTGTACAATTTATAAGCTTTTGACTTATTGCTAACACCAAGAAAAATATATTTTCTCCCTTGTTGTCTAGCCTCCTCCTCCTCTGATCTAGAATATGGGCATAGGCAATACACCCAAAAATCCGGAAATAATCTACAGCAGGTTTCCTTCCACTTCATGCTTCATCTGGTGTCATATTTTGAACAGCAAATGTAGGACTTATGTTCAATATATGAGTGCTCCAATTAACTACTTCAGGCCTAAAACTTTTTGGAACACCACTTGTTGTCAAAAGGCTTCGCACCATATTCATAATAGTGTGATTCTTCCTCTCACATACACCCTTTTGTTGGGGTGTATAAGCTACTCTAAGCTGTCTCTTGATTCCATGGTTCTCACAAAAATTTGCAAATTCATGTGAGTTATATTCTCCACCACGATCTATGTGAAGAACTTTTATTGGGTTGCCAACTTCTTTCTCAACAAGCGCTTTATAGCTTTTAAAAGCTACAAAGACTGCAACTTTTTCTTCCAAAAAATAAACCCAAATTTTCCGACTATAATCGTCAATGAAGGTAATTAAATATCTTTTATCTCCATTAGAATGTGGTGTTATTGACCCACAAATGTCGGAATGAACAAGTTCCAATGCTTTCTTCGCTCTCCAAGATTTTCCTTTTGGGAATTGATTACGATGTTGTTTGTTAACAACACATTCTTCACAAACTTGAGAAGAAACTGTAATTTTAGGAAGCTCTGTCACCATGTTTTTTTGCTGTAATGTTTTCAATCCGTCAAAATTCAGATGTTCATAACGAAAGTGTCATAGCCATGCCTCATCTTCTAATTTTTCCGAGAAGCAAGAATTAGCTGTGTTATTGATATAAAGTGGGAACATACAATTTGCCGTCATGTTAACTTGAGCAATTAAGCCCAAATTTGCATCATGAATTTTACATACTCCATTTTTTATAAAAATCTCATATCCCTTTTCTTGTAACTGACTCACACTAAGCAAGTTGGTTTTTAAATCAGACACAAAAAGAACATTAGCAATAGTGTGAGTAAAATTTTCTTTTGTTTGAATTGTTACCTTTCCTTTTCCCATAACAGAAATTTTGGAGTTGTCACCAAACTTAACAGTGCTACGAAAGGATTCATCCAAGTCAGAAAATGTCTTTTTTTCTCCACACATGTGGTTGTTGCAGTCAATGTCTAAATACTACATGTTTTTTTGAGTTTCTTCCTTCACGTGACACACCATCAAAAGAGACAATTCTTCTTCATTTTCTACAAAGTTACTTTGATCTCCACTTTGTTTATTAAAATCAGTTTGACATTCTGATTTATAATGACCATACCTATGACATCTGAAACATTCAACATTTAACTTGTTTGCTGACTTTGATCTATAGGTTGTTGAGTGATGGCCTCCATGTCCTCTGACTCTTCCTTGAAATTGATTCTCTTGATGATGATTTTGTTGTTGGTTCCCATGAAAATTGTTGTTTCTGACTCCTCTATGTTCACTTCTACCTCTTCCTCTCCATGAGCATGCTCGAATGGTAATAGTGACCATCAAATCGTGGAAGGGCTGGTTGCACAAAACTTTCGGAAGCCATAATTTTCACCTTTTGTTTCTCTCCTTTGAACTCAACACAGCTCTGGTACCACTGTTAACAATAGAATGAAGTAAAAGATATATGTTTTCTTCCTTATTCATTGATAAAGCAAACAACCTATAAATAAGATAATACATAACTGAAATCATCATGACAATAATAACAATATAACGTGCAAATTAAAACCTATTAACTATGAAACATAACTGTAATGCAACAGAAACAAACATTATTGACGTTCCTAAATACTATGACATAAAACGTCCATATTATTAATTTTCTCAACAATATATATATAAATTTAATGCACAAAAATATTCAATAAAGGTCATTCACATAAAAATTAAATTTATGATATTCGAAAATAATATTCAAAATTAAAATAAGTGAAATGAGTAAAATAATTTGGATGGGATGAAATAATAGAAAAAATAGTTTACAATATGACAACAATGCACTGAAAAAATAAATTGGAACGAATGAAACAATAAAGGCATTAATTTACAATATGAAAACAATAAATTGAACTTGAAAAGTCTGAAGAGTATAAATTTTGATATAATATTAATGCTTAAAATTAGATAAAGTTTGAGAAATGTGGATACCTAAGGTGACAAGCAATCCTCCAATATTACAATAAGGAATAAAATAATAATAGAAAGGTATATATAAATAAAAATTGGATGAATGTAATTGTTAACTTTTAGATTATGGAGTGTGTTGATGGGTTGGTTTCCTCTTATGTATATTATATTAATATGTAAGTAAACAATTGAAATTGTTATATTTAAGAGTTCAGACAAAACTAAACAAACTTTGACCCCTCCCTTTTCCATATACACAAACACCCTAGATTATATATTGAGAATAAAATATGTCTTTAGTATAAGAAGATAAATTATCTTCTTCAGCTACTAAAATCGTGACATGTGTACCATTTAATCACTTTCTAAAAAGACATTTCTAAAACTAAACAAAACAATACACATGTCATTCTTTTACCAGCTGTAGGAGATAAGTTATCTCCTGATATGAGGAGATATTTTATTCTCTTATATATTTATATACATATATTATATTGATTACTCTTCCGAAGAGAAAAGTGTAATATTTTAAATAAAAAAGTGAGATAAGTATAATTAAGTTAAGTAAAAAATGTTATATTGTGAAGACATGTCCAAATAGTATAGAAATTAATAAATCTTACTCTTCAGAATTATTGATGCATTTCATAACGAACTAAAAATGATAAAGAGACATTGACTCTTATACTATTTAGAGTTGTTTCCATAATATACCATATTTTATTTAACGTAATTACATTTATAACTTTTTTTGTTTAAAAAATCACCTTTATTTCCCATGCAAGAATAATTAATATAATATATGTATATAAGGATGATTCGTGTAAATACAAAAAAAGAGATACGTAATTTGTGTAATTTCACTATAAATCAGGAGTGTCACTGTACAATTATATATAATTATTCAACCTGCAGCTTTGGAAGCCTATCTTCTTGGTGCAGCTGAAACGACCGTTGTACAACATTAGCCACAAATAATTAGATAGAGCACATATGATAAATAGAAGGAAATAAAACAAAATAATTTGTTAATGAAGTTCAACTAATTATATCTACATCTCTAGAGCCTTAAATGATTAACAATATATTATATATGAGAATAATAATTATAAACTCTAATATATATATATATATATAAGTTAAATGATATTTCTAATTCGTGCAACTTGAACCCAATATATCTCTTACTTTCGTGTGTGACATTTTATGTGTCACTTTATATTTAAGTGAGTTAAAACTTGTAAATATATTTTTCAATGAAACAGATAGAGTGACACACTTTTTGATGAGGAAAGATCATCTCTATTAATATAGAGACAAGTGAGGTTATTATACTTAGTTTTAAGGACAAAAAAGTCGTTACAAGTGTAATAGAATGATTGTCTTTTCATTTTTTATTTTACATTGTTTTACATCTCATTTGCCTATCAATTAATGGAGAGGATCCTACTACGTTACCATGTTTCGGTAGATCAAAACTAGAATCTAAATCCAAAAACACGTTATATAGTGTTTGTTGCATACCAAGTCTTGGGAGTGACCCATAAGACACGGCTTTCACAGCGCCTTGAACCCCGCATGTGTTAGTTATTGGTTATTAGTCATTAGTTGTTACTTGTTACTCTCTCCTCTTTTCTTTGCCTTATGTTTCCACTATTTAATAACCAATACCTAACATTATATAAATACCCACCATTGTTCTTCAACGTCTCTTATATTACTTTATATAAAGGTGGGTGCACATTGTTACCATTCTTTAACCTATTGTTAGGAACTTAACAATTCTTGATAATTGGCATGGACGCCGCGGATGGGTTTTTCAGGCCAATCTACGATGGTTGTTTATCCGGCTTCGACCATTGCGTCGAGCGGCGGCCTTATCATCGCAATTGTAGTTGTGCATTGCATAGCAAGTCGAGAAATTTATGTGCACATAAGTTGCTAGGTAACAATGTGAAATATCCCATGAGGCGGGCATGGAGTGAAGGCAGTTTATTGGTATTGGCTGCTTCTAATTATTCATCACCTTCTACTTCTCCGGCTCCTAATGAAGTTATTAAACCTCAAATTTGTTTGGTAGATCGAGAAAAAGAGGAGGATCATGATTCAATTGGTGGTTTTATTTGAAGTTCGAAGAAGAATTTTTTTGATAAAACACTTTTTTGATTTTGTTCCTACTTTTTTTTTCTTCTTTTTATCGATTTGGATTATTTGGGTAAGGTTGAGGTCTTGTTTAACAAAAATATTTAGTAATAAGTAATTGATTTATTAAGATATGGGTTTGTATTGATGTGTTACACCATTTTGATTCAGGGACCAAGGTTTTTTGGAATCTGATAAATTTGGTTGATTCTTTTATTAGGAAAACCCATTTCTTGTAATGATGACAATTGAATTTCTTTAGTATAAATTAATATTTTAGTGTATAATTTTCTTCTGTGGATTGGTTAAGGTTCAGAATTTTGATAGATATTATTTTTTCTTTATTATTCTTCAATTGAATACCATGATGCAATTAAGAACTAGGGCAAATGTTCACTTGAATCAATGTCACTTTGATTTGGATTTCATCATCAAAAGTTTAAAACTGTATCTTAAATAATGATTACAGAACCGAAACATGTTCTGGGTCCTTAAGATATTGTTATTATTTAATTAAATAAATAATCAATTCTCAAGCTATTAAATTATATAGTTGTTGATCGTGTTATAAATAAGTTCAAGGTTCAAATTTTTATTATCTTATGTCGGTAAGAATAAAACATTTCATACACAATAATGTTCTATTCAATTACACGTTTAATATTTATATCAATATAGTATGAATACAGTTTACCAGTTTTTCGATTAAACCGAAGGAAGTTGTATGGATAAGTTTGCTCAAAATAGAGCCAAGCAAACCAGTGTTGGTAAGAAAGGGGAAGACTTTTATTCTATAGTAACTTATAAATTAAATTATCTTTCTCTATTCCTTTTCTCAGTTCAATTTTTAATACACAAATATACCATAAGAAATGGTAGTAATATATTCTTTCAATCTGGTTTTGGAAAACTAATCTCTTACAAAAGATAAGCATAAAGAAGTTAATGATATTGGGTCAATCGCCAAAGCATTTTTCACCAATGGGTTGTAGTAGCCACCGTGATCGCATCACTCCGAATCAGAATGATGTAGCCACAACGGACTACAACGCAACCGCATTGGGGTATGTGAGGCTTATATAGATTGGGTGATACTTTAATTTTTGTAAAAGCATGTCATAGCCAAGTTGCATTTTGTGAGTGCATATATGATGCATTTGAATAAGAAAAACAAAGTGGGGCAGAAAATGTAGTAATTAATTTGGATTTGATCTCAACCAGACAAGGGAGACAATGCAATATTTTGAGCTGAGTTTGCTAAGAAAGGTACTTGAGTTTTCTCCACTAATGTCATGTCATTCAAATGTAGTTTTGTTGGACTTCAAAATACATCCAACAAACCAAACATATTTCCCAGCAGGAAGCTTCAGAGGCTAGAAGCTTTTTGTGATGCATGAGTAATGCTATATCCTCCTACTAATTCTCCTATCCACAAAAAAGTAACATATTATATGTATATCAGTATCACACTTCGGTCATTTTATGTATTTTATATTTATCTTTCTTATTTTCCCTTTTTCCCCCTTAATTTCACACGCATTTTCTGATATGTGCGTGAAAGATAACGAGTCGTATGTGCGTCTGATATGAATAAGAGACGTTCCCACTCAGAGAGAACAACGGACACCCAAGCTAGGGTAGAATCACACTGAATTCAGATTTAAAGATTACACCTAGACAATATTTAGGATCAGATACAAGATTGAAATAATTCGGTCCGACACGTTTCATGGTCATGGTTTATCATATTTGTCTTTATCTTTATTCAATTCTGAATAAAGTAATGATTATCTTTGGTTGAAAGTAATATTTATTTTCTAAATCTTTCATCATATATACATGAAAACATATAAAATTTGATATGTGAAATTACATATGCATAATAATAATAAGTAAAATATTGAAAATATTTTATTTAAAAGAGGTATACATTATATTGAATAAGATTTAGGGTCAAATTTGAGTTCAAAGGTTATCAGAATCCATATTTGGGATCGGATTAATTTCGTGTCGGATTTAAAAAAATAGGTCTAGCAATATTTAAGGACGGGCAAGTGAAAAGCTCTACCCGACCCATGCTCACCTAGGGGTGGCAACGGGCACGGGTAGTGCATACCTGGGCCTAAACCCGCACTATTTGCGGGTACCCGTGCGGGTATCCAACGAGTTTCTAATTCTAATTAAATTTTTATATATTTTACAATAATTAATTTATAAAAATAATTTTTACTTAAATAATATGACATGTATATGATAGTTTTATGATTATAGTTTTATTACTAAATTTTATTATGAAGTAATAATAAAATAAACAAATATAATGTTAAATTAATAATAACTAAGTATAAAAAATTTAATTAAAATATATATGCTGGTACCCGCGGGGCGGGTATCATGATACCCGTTCCCACCCATGAGCTATTTTTGTGGGTATCCGTTGCGGGTATTTTGACGGGTACCCATGAGTCCGGGTATTTTTGCCATCCCTATGCTCACCCATAGCCCAAACTTTTTAATTTTTATTTAATAATTTTTTATTAGTAATATTTTAAAATTTTGAATATAATACTATATCTATACTACTTATAAAGGGAAAACATAAATTAACCACTCATGGTGTAATTTATGTTTTCCTATTTTACCCTTTACCATTTATAATGTATATTTCTATAAGTTTATGAGTGTAAATTCATGTTTGCTTTTTAACTTCCACAACATTTCTTCAACCCCTCATTCAAACCTCTTCAACCTCTCTCATAACCACTCTCTAAATTAGCATGAATAGAGGAAACAAGTTGTTCCTTTCAAATTACCTTTCACAATTTCTTATTTCCACAATTTTAATCTATACTTACTCAATTCTTATTGTTAGCTTCTAACATATTTAGTTTTCCATTTTGCAGGTAAAAAGTTATGGGAAACAATTTTACATTTTGAATATAGAAGTTGACATCCATAGTCATCCCACATCTGCTCTACATTCATTTCTCATTCATTCTCTCTTCCGACAAGTTTTACATATTATCAGGTATGCACTAAATATTGTTTTAAGATGTATTCTCCCTGAAATGTTTATAATTAACTTACATTTTCTTAAGTTTCATTCATAAATAATGTTATCATTATTTTCCCCTTCGCTTATCATTGCTTATATGTTGTCCGAAGAAATGTCAATAGCCACATTTTTCTTTGGCGTGAATTGTTACATGTATCTAATTTCACATTAATTTGGTCATATACTACGAAATTGTTTTTTTAAAGAATCATTTAAATTTAATAACAAAGAAGTGGTCATATGACACAGAATTGAAAAGTGAAAACTGCAAACCTACAGAGGATCAAACATATATGACCATTATATCTTTGTATGGTTATATTGAAACAATTATTTGCTTCCTTGGTACATATTTTCAATTACACAGGAATTGACATTACGTGTTGTTCCTAATTTCTGTAATAAAATGTGTACTCTATCAAATATTTGAACTCTCTTAGGATGGTATATTGATTCTCTTCATATATAAATTTCATTTGTATCTATCATTATTAAACAAATACCTATATGGATAGATTGAGTAGAATTTCCTACAACCAAATTAGATTTTGTTTTTCAACTTTTAACCCATTTGCTCCTAAGGTTATAAATATAAACATTCTTTATTTAAGTTTGCTACTACATAATTTTAGTGAAATATTCATTATATCATTAAGAACATTTATAAGATTTAAAATACATATTACAAACAATAGGAAAGCGGGTTGACAGGCACGGGAGTGCTTGTCAACACGCTAGTTTGTATAATAGAGAAAAAAATGTATATACAATATTATAGCAAATTACATTCAAATTATATTATCTTTCATTTATATTTAGTTATTATTATCTTGAATATAAGTAATACGAGTATGAATGATGTATCAGTTGTGTATAAATTTTTATATGCATAACTATTACACTCAATGTAATACGTTTATAAATTTAATTAGGGTACGTTTTTAATATTATCAACTTATTTAAAAGTGAACTGAATCTTGGTTATTTATTGAGTTTACATTCTAGTGTGTTTCAAAATATCATTGGACTAGACTATTAAACACTTAAACACACAAATTTGTCTATACATATTCCTAATAAGTAGGGGTGAACATGGGTTAGACCCTAAAATGTTGGTAAAGTCATTTTTCTGAACTCGGATCTAGACCTGAATATAATCTGACCCCAAATATCGATTGAGACATCATTTGAACTCAAACCCGACCATAGACATAATTAAATATAATGCATATCTCTTTTACATAAAATATTATCAATATTTTAATTATTATTATGAATATGTAATTTGATATATAAAATAATATATTTTTGGTACTACCAAATGTAATCCCCTCACCCTATGAGTAAGGAACTAACAAGTGTGACCCACAAATAATCGAACTCTTGACATTTTGGTTATCCTAAAAATCGAAAGAGGTTTTACACCATTACACCAACGCCTTATTGATATACGAAATTATATATATATATATTAATCATGCATACATGATAAAAAAATTAGAGAATAAATTATACTTTCAATAAAATAGATGTCATTATTCTATATACAATTAAATAGAAAGAAACAAATATGACCAGTGAGTGACAATGGGACGGGTCAAGTCATATTTATCCCATATCTGATCCTAAATATTATATGTGTCTAATTTTTAACCTGAATTCAGTCATACACCCGATGAGACCTGACTCTATTTGGTTTGATCATTATTTGGCCAAACCGGAGGAACGAGTATAACCGTTCCTATTCACCCTTATTAATAAGTCAAATTAATGTGATCCAATTAAGATAAGTCCTGTAACGACCCGATTTTATAACCCAAAATTTTTAAAACTTTATTCATGAAAGTGAAGTGATTGCTTATGGAAAGGTACCCCTTAGCCAATTTGGAAAAACCTTATTGAATTTAAATATTAGTTAAGTTTCCCAATTCAAAACGCGGAAATAATCAATAATACATTTTCATCAAAAACATGGCATCACATTCTATTTTAATCCATAATTCATACAATTATCCTTTGTTTCAATTACAACACGGGTTAAGGTATTCATGCTAATCTTATTGCATCTTTCGAACGAAATCATTTATAAAACATAGTTACTTCAACATATTTCTCATATTACATACATTATACAAATACAATTTCGGAATACAAAAATGACTACTCCAGTCTACACTCCCATCAGTAAACATCCACGACGCAACAGCAACATCCTGAACTCACATACAACACATAGACAAGGAAAGCAGAAGGAGTAAGAACCAACTACTGCGACCGTAGCGTGGAATTACGTGGAGTAATATCATTAAAGTATAACAACCTATACAATCATCTAAAATCAATCATAGTAAACATATACCATTTATATACCAATCAATACCTTAAATCACATAATGTTCACATATTCGATTAGTATAATCATCACATTTCACTTAGACAATTCAACACATCAGTACAACAAACATAGAATATTTACTTCTTCAATTAACATCCGTTACAATTTACTTACACATTTTATCCAATTCCATCTTCATCAATATTCCTATTACCATAATTACTCACAAATACCCAATGATACTCCCATACCCGAAGGCGGTACACTAATGTCAAAGCAATACAATACTTCCAAAACAATACGATACTCCTACGACAACCCAATATCACAAAGGACCAATCAAATCCATACCAAAAAAAAAAAAGGCAGGTCACATCCATACCACGAAGGCAGGTCAAATCCATACCACGAAGGCATGTCAAAATCCATACCACGAAGGCAGGTCAAAATCCATACCACGAAGGCAAGTCAAAATCCATACCACGAAGGCATGTCAAAATCCATACCACGAAGGCAGGTCAAAATCCATACCACGAAGGCAGGTCAAAATACATACCACGAAGGCACGTCAAAATACATACCACGAAGGCAAGTCAAAATCCATACCACAAAGGCAGGTCAAAATACATACAACAACATCACTCACAATATAATATTTCCACTGCATTATTCTAACATCGCAACTTCATCATAACACAAGATACCACATCAATGTCATAAGCACAATGTATCTCATATCCTACCACAATAAAACCACTCACAACATCATCATCACATTATCACCAACAAGCCGCTCATCACAAAATCATTATTACAAACATACCCATATATGTTTATAACAAATAAGCGACTCACAACTTAGTCATTTTCATAAACATACTCATCTCCACGTTTAACAAATCAACAACTCATCACACAATCATTGATACATACACACCCATATATGTTTATAACAATCAACCATCCATAACATACCATTATCATAAATAAACCACACACAACATATTTTTCATCGTATAACACATTAACGTTAGAACCATCTTTCATGACGGTGTATTACCATGAATGAGCATATAGCGTTTTATTTAAATAAACGGTTTTCCCGCACATATATCCCCACTTTTATGGCTAATAGATCCTCGTGTAAAATAAAGACTCTCACATTGGCCATAAGCACCCAAAAGAGTTTCTATCTGTTAACATGTTCCGATTCTTGAGGGAAATCGGAGAAGATGACTCTAATGAAATACTCTAAGACCACAATGGTCTTCTCCCTCACCTTAGGTTGCGTAAGCTCCATGGATCCGCAAAGAGCTCCATCTACCTCCATCTCCTTCTCCATTGCTCCTTTTTCCAACTCCAAGTTCACCAATGTGTCACTAAGAAGTAAGAGGAAATGGTTTTGATGAGTCTCTGAGGTTTGGTAGAGGAGAGAGTCGAAATCTATGGGGAGTCGCCGTTAGGAGTGAAAAGGGAGAAAAAAATGAAGATTAGGGTTTGGGAAAACCTTTCTTTACTTTTATAGCTGGGTACTCTCGTCTGGGCGAGAAGCACACGACATTTTAAATTTCAAAACACGGACTATCTCGCTCAAGCGAGAATCTCACAGCCTACTCAGGCTTCTCTCGCTCAAGCGACCACTTTCTCGCTTGGGAGAGACCCTCTCAATCAAGCGAGAATCTGACAGTATGCCCCATTCTTCAGGACTGTTACCCATTTTAAGGAGGGTAAATTTGGGGTGTTACAAATCCGATTCCTTTAGGTGGATCCAAAAATCAAATGGACCGGATAATTTTTAAAAAATCAATCTTATCTATCACATTTGATTTTTGTGATTTTATATTATTCTAAACTATTTTTAATTTTATTTTGAATTAGTTTGAATTTAAACTTGCCCAACTCTTCAACCTTTTACAAAATTATTTTGGGAATACCCGTTAACAAATCCTAGCTTCCATCATCTAAAATTATAAATATAACAGAGCCATTCTTTTCTCAGATAAAAGTAAAAAATGTTTTCCTGTTAGAAATTCTGTACTGATAATAAATTAAAATTACACTCTAGAAAATAGATATATAGTCTATCTCATGTAATTATGAGTAAAGCAAATTGGTTGATAATAGGACAAGACATAAGTTTGTAATATTGAACATCAGAAAAAGCATGTATGTATTTTCATGATAGAAGTAATGATTCAATATAACACGAGAGCATGTTGTCAAAGGAAACAAACAAAAAGGTTGGGTTCATTCTGAATGAAATCACATGTCCCCAACTTTATCCTCAACCATGTCCCAAACTAATCATATTTCAGTAAATAAGATAAATATGTTATTTTTTATTTTCATTTTACTTATGTGGCAATTTCTAATTGGCTGAGACAGAAAATAGGACAAACTTTGGGACAGTAGATCCCCATTCGGGTCCATTCCACAAATGAAAATGGTTAACGATCACTTTCACTTTTCAGCTCTTAAGTCCCCACCACCATCTTCTCTCTTACACTATACACATTCTTGACACTCAGGCCCAAACAACTGTAACATGAGAATAAGGTAACAAGAAATTAACTCTTGGCAATAAGAGAACAACCAAATCAAATAGTAAAAAGGAATAAGGAGAATAAAAAAATAACACTAGGAATCTGGTAATGAGATTGATTAATTTATGCATATGTCCCAATAGAGATTACCAATACATTCAAGAATAAAGATTTGTGTTTTTGATCATCTCATTCTCTATATACCCTTTATATCTGGTCAGTAAAATGTAAGTCATTATACAATAATATCACCTGTCCCAAAATGGTGTTCCAATCCCTGTCCCGACCAATTAGAAAAAGAGAAGAAAAAAAAGAAATGCAAGTGATGTTGATTTTTTAAAGGAGATGACGATATCACCGAGACAGGGATGTGGGCACCATTTTGGAACAAGTAATCCCCATCCAATCTTAACATTGACAAATATCATCAATTTTGGATTGGGGGCCCTTCATAATCTAGCATGAGTAAATGTTCACTAAGCTTAGGGCAATACAACCAGTTTGTTAACACAACTAGACTTTCATCATGCCACATTGATTGAAAGATCAAAGGGAAATCATTACACACCCTTTGATGGAAATCTCTCACATTAATTAATGAGTCAGTGGCAGAATCAATATATAGATGTGCAGAAATTAGGAATATGATGAGCTCAACAAGTTGGTTGCAAAAAAATGAAAGGGAAAAGGAAAAGCATTATTAGCACTGATGAAGCTTAGCTATGATGAAATGATGAATATACCATGTTTGCTGGACAAAAGGGCAAATTTACTCTGACAGTGTAGTTTGACTACATATTTATTCAATTGGTGTAGGTTTTTAAAATATTACCCGATTAGTGTAAATTTTATGAATGTCGTATCTGACATCCACGACATTCAAATCTCGTGGCTTTGGAATGTGTCACACTGGTCGTAAGTCATGCACCTCAGGCACGACATTAGTAAGACGTGCACTACATGCACGAGATTCGTACATTGCGACGCTATCACGATTGTCGTTTATGCAGTACATGACTTTCCTTTAATAGTATCTCGTGTGTGCAACACACGAGATACAACCCTATATATTACCTCCCTCATTCGGGGGAAAAATTAACCGAAAGGAAGAGTAGTAAAACCAGAACCAAGATAAAAGGCAAGATATATTTAAGGTAATATTTTATATTGTTAATGAATGCAGTTAATATATTTATTATGTTGTTTATTTATATTGTTAATAAATGTAATTAATATATTTATTATGGTGTTTATTTTCTAATTGTTTATTTATATTTACATGTAGATGATCATTATTGGAGATATTGTCAGCTATTTTAGTGATGAGGAGGACATTGAATTATGTTGTGATAGTGATGAAGATGTTGAGATTGCTTCTAGTGAACCGGTTAGCATAACATATGCTACTCCTTCATCTTTTTTCGTTACCATTGATTCTCAAGCAGGACAAGATATTCATAATAGTAGAAGTAATTTAAACAATTATTTTGATGATGATCTTTTTATTGGTATGCAATTTGAATCAAAAGAAGCAACAGTAAATGCTATAAAACAATTTCGTATTAAGAATTATGTTGATTACACTGTTGTAGAGTCCAGACCTGATAGATATGTTGGACAATGTAAACATTTTGGTGTTGGATGTCATTGGAGAATTCGAACATCAATTAATGCAAAACGTAATTTGTGGGAGATTAGAAAAATTAGTGGAACACACACTTGTGTATCCGCTAATATTTCCCAAGATCACACGAAATTGAACTCATATTCATTGCAAGTTGTATTATCCAGATAGTATCTGAAGATCTTGGTATACTAGTAAAAGCACTAGTAAAAGAAGTAGTTGTTAAGAATAGACTATCCTCATGCCAATAACCAAGAAGATTCTTCTCTTAAGCCTTCTTGATTTCTTGTTTCTATGCCAATAACCAAGAAGATTCTTCTCTTAAGCCTTCTTGGTATACTAGTAAAAGCACTAGTAAAAGAAGTAATGAAGTTGTATGAAAAGTTCATTTTACACAAATCAATAACAGAGAGATATTTTTCATATTGGTTTAGTTTCTCTTCTAGCTTATGCTCTTCTCTGTTTCTCTTGAAACTTTAGTGATGACCATGATGCAAGTTTTACATGGTATCAGAGCACCCTTGTGAGGGTGTCTCTGCTACCGCTGCGCTTCAACAACTAGTTCTTTCCTATTTTTTTTTCTTCTTTTGTTTGTTTCATTCATAAAGATTGCACTCATCCATGGCAAATCATCCTATTAATCCGGTTCTGGATCCATCAAGTCCATACTTCATGAATCCCAATGAGAACCCAGGTACTGTTTTAGTTTCTTCTCTTCTCAATGGAGAAAATTATCAGCAATGGTCTCGTGCTATGTTGATGGCACTTGAGACCAAGAATAAATTGGAATTTGTTGACGGAACCTTCAATAGACCCCTTCCTCATGACTTAGCCTTTAGTGCTTGGAAGAGGTGCAACAATCTTGTTGTATCTTGGCTCACTCAATCCATTGAGCCATCAATTGTTCAAAGCATATTATGGATGGATAGTGCAAAAGAGATGTGGGATGATTTAAAAGAAAGATATCACCAAGCTGACATTTTCCAGATTTTTGACTTGATTGGGCAAGTGCACACCATCAAGCAAGGTAACCAATCCGTTAGTAAATTTTTCACTTGTGTAAAGGGATTATGGCAACAAATAGAGAACTATATACCCATCCCTCCTTGCTGCTGTGAAATCAAATGTAGCTGCACTTTGATTCCCAACATAAAGAACTATAGAGAAAGAGAGTATGTGATTTGTTTCTTAAGAGGTTTGAATGAGCAATTTTCATCAGTTAGATCTCAGATCATGATGATAGATCCTCTCCCACCTATAAACAAGGTTTTCAACACTGTAATTCAACAAGAGAGGCAAATGTTGTTAGAAGATCCAAGCTTTTCTGCCAACATCACAAGCAACTACGAGCCCAGGCAAAGAATGAGAGGAAGAGGTTTCAGAGGTGCAAACAGCAACAGGTTCAATCCAGGCAGATCAAATTTTTCAAGCAGAGGAAGAAGTCAAAAATCTTGTACTTTCTGCCAAAGACTTGGACACACAATTGACTCATGTTATAAGAAACATGGTTTTCCCCCTGCTTATCAAGAAAACACTAGGAACATCAACAATTTTGCTGGACAAAGAGACATAGATCATTCACACAATGAAACATATATGATGGATCCTGCCCCTAAAGAAAGCAAGCAGGAAACAGACTTAGCTTTCTCATCAGCTCAACACAATGCCTTGAGATCTTTAATTCAACAATCAATGACTCAACATTCTTTGAATGCAAATCAGATAACATCCAACTTTAATTCCATTCAAATGCAGCAAGATTCACAAAATTCAGGTAATCCTTGTATGTTCTCAAATAATATATCAGGATGCTATTCTTGGATTCTTGACAGTGGAGCCACAGACCATGTCTGTCACTCCCTATCTGCATATAGAAATTATAAGAGGATCAATCCTCTTTCTATTACCTTACCTAATGGTAATCAAGTCACTGCAAATTATGCTGGAACCATCATCTTTAGTGACCTCTTATACCTTGATAATGTCTTATATGTGCCTATGTTCAATTTTAATCTCATATCAATTTCAAGGCTTACCACCTCTTTAAGCTGCACCTTAAATTTTTCCACCAATCATTGTCATATTCAGGACCTACACTCCTTCAAGATGATTGGTGCAGCTGAACAGCGAGGAGGATTGTATGTCTTGAAGAACCAATACAAGAATTACAACAATCATCACACAATAAACATAAACTTCTGCAATACTTGTAACAATGATTCAAATATATGGCATTATAGATTAGGACACTTGTCTAATGACAAGTTTATTACTATGCAAACTCAATTTCCTTTTATGAAGTGTAATAAAGCCATAGATCATTGTACCACTTGCCAACTGGCCAAGCAGAAAAGACTGCCATATTCTGCTAGTAATACTACTTCTATTAATAAATTTGATTTGATTCATGTTGACATATGGGGTCCCTTCTTTATCCCTTCTACTTTTGGACATAGATATTTCCTCACCATTGTTGAGGACAAGACTAGATTTACTTGGCTTTATTTTATGAAACAAAAGTCAGAAGCCAATCAACTTCTTAGGCAATTTATTACTTACATAGAAACTCAATTTCATCTAACTGTTAAAACTGTTAGGACTGACAATGGTAAAGAGTTTATCATGCCTAACTATTATGCTTCAAAAGGCATTAATCATGAAACATCATGTGTTGAAACACCACAACAAAATGGTGTTGTGGAAAGAAAACATCAACATATTCTTGCCATAACTAGAGCTCTTATATTTGAATCCAATATGCCTAAATGTTTTTGGAACTATGTTGTTTCACATTCTATACATTTGATCAATAGGCAACCTAGTTCTTTTTTAAAAAACAAGTCTCCTCATGAGACCCTTTTTAACACTCTGCCTGATTTAACCAATTTGAAAATCTTTGGTAGCCTATGTTTTGCTTCAACTATTGTATCGCAGAGAAAGAAATTGGATCATAGGTCCAAGAAATGTGCATTCCTTGGATTCAAACAAGGAACCAAAGGTTATATCTTACTTGATCTTAATACTAATGAAGTTTTCTTGTCAAGAAATGTCAAGTTCTTTGAGCATATCCTTCCTTTTCTCCACTACAATTCACACAAAGTTCAATCCTCTCAACAAGATGATCCTATCCTACCTACTAATCACACTGAGATTTCTTCTTTTCCTATTCATGAAATCACTACTCCTACACCTAGCAATAACCCTCTACAAACTGATGTTCCTGCTCCTGAGCCTATATCCACTAGACAATCCCATAGACTTAGAAGACCACCCACTTATTTAGATGATTACCATTGCAATTTAATCTCTCACACTCAACCATCACATTCCCACACCAAATATCCTATTTCCCATACATTGACCTATAACCATCTGTCTTCTAAGTTTAGACATTATTCTCTATCCATTTCCATCCCTCATACACCTTCCAAATACTCAGAAGCCATTCAACATGTTCATTGGCAACAAGCCATCCAAACAGAACTTTCAGCCCTCACCAAGAACAATACATGGATCCTAACCAAACTACCCCCAGATAAGAGAGCCATTGGATGCAAATGGATGTTCAAAATCAAACATAACCCTAATGGATCCATAAAGAGGTATAAAGCTAGGTTAGTGGCAAAAGGGTACACTCAAGCTGAAGGAATTGACTACTTGGACACTTTCAGTCCAGTAGGAAAAATGACTACTATTAGGATGATCCTATCTCTTGTTGCCATCAATAATTGGCACCTACAACAACTTGACATCAACACTGCTTTCCTTCATGGAGATTTAAAGGAAGAAGTATACATGAAGATTCCTCAAGGATTACATGTTAATGACCCTACTGTTGTCTGCAAATTGGAAAAATCCATTTATGGCTTGAAACAGGCAAGTCGACAATGGCATGATAAGCTTTCTAACACCTTGACTGATCTTGGTTATACTAAATGTTTTTCTGATTATTCTCTTTTTGTAAAAGTCTCTGACAGCAGCTTCACTACCATCCTAGTATATGTAGATGATTTAGTTTTGGCAGGTAATGATCTAAATCAAATCAAGCACACCAAGATGATTCTGCATGACAAATTCAGTATAAAAGACCTTGGTGATTTAAAGTATTTTTTAGGCATGGAGATTGCAAGATCCAAGAAAGGCATAGCATTATATCAAAGGAAATACACACTAGACTTATTGGAAGATTCTGGTTTTCTTGCATCAAAACCAACCTCAACGCCTATGGAATACAACTCCAAAGTTCACTCAAACTCAGGAACTCCACTTGTTGACCCTACTAGCTATAGAAGACTCATGGGAAAACTCTTATATCTCACTCACACAAGACCAGATATTTGCTTTGCTGTGGGATGCTTAAGTCAATTCCTTTCCTCTCCAACCAGTGCACATTATTAAGCTGCAACCCGAATTCTTAGATATCTAAAGAACTCTCCTGGTCAGGGTTTATTCTTCTCTAGCACCAACACCACCATTATCAAAGGATACTCAGATTCTGACTGGGCTGCTTGCTTGGATACCCGAAGATCAGTAACTGGATGGTGTTTTTTTTCTTGGCAATGCATTAATCTCTTGGAAAAGCAAAAGACAACAAACTGTTTCCAAGTCTTCTTCAGAAGCAGAATATAGAGCTCTTGCAATGGCTGCTTGTGAGGCACAATGGTTGCTATCTCTTCTTAAGGATCTCAACATATCTCATTCTTCTCCTATAAGCTTGTTCTGTGACAAAAAATCGGCCTTACACATTGCAGCCAATCCCGTTTTTCATGAACGAACCAAGCACATCGAGATAGATTGCCACGTGGTTCGTGAAAGAGTTCAAAACAACATCATTCATCTACTACCTATCTCTACTTCTTTTCAGATTGCCGACATCTTCACAAAGTCCCTTAATCCTTCACCTTTTCGAAAATTTGTTTCCAAGCTTGGCTTACTCAACATCCATATGCCAGCTTGTGGGGGGATGTTAAGAATAGACTATCCTCATGCCAATAACCAAGAAGATTCTTCTCTTAAGCCTTCTTGATTTCTTATTTTTGTTTTCACATTCTTTCTATTTTTAATTAGCTTTCTATCTTAGTTAGTTTTAACAGTTTTCTGTTCTAGGAAAGCTTCTTTTTTTTTTTCTGTTTTAGTTCTTCTTTCTTTCTTTTCTTTTAGTTTATAAGTAAGCTTTGTTTTTTCTCTTTTAGTAATGAAGTTGTATGAAAAGTTCATTTTACACAAATCAATAACAGAGAGATATTTTTCATATTGGTTTAGTTTCTCTTCTAGCTTATGCTCTTCTCTGTTTCTCTTGAAACTTTAGTGATGACCATGATGCAAGTTTTACAGTAGTAACTCGATTTGGTTATACAATAACATATAGGAAGGCATGGACTTCTAAACAAATAGCAATGTCCCAAATTTATGGTGATTTGGAGGGATCGTACAGGGAGTTACCTCGTTGGTTGAATGCTGTTGAGTGTTATTCATCTGATACAATTGTTAGATATGCAGCTTCTCGGCATGAAGATGATAATACTTTAATTCTTGATAGAGTATTTTGGGCTTTCAAGCCTTGCATTGAAGGATTTCGATTTTGCAAACCAATCCTTCAAGTTGATGGTACATTCCTTACTGGAAAATATAGTGGTACATTGCTAATTGCCAGTTCTCAAGATGGTAATAGACGTGTACTTCCAGTTGCTTTTGCCATTGTCGAAGGTGAGACTAAAGAAGCCTGAGAGTGGGTTTTCTACAATATTCGGACATATGTTACTTCCCAGCCAAATATATGTATAATATCATATAGGGGAACTGGTTTATTGGGTGCACCACGTACTGAGTTGCCGCAATGGTGTAATGCACAATCAGTTTTCTGTATTCGTCACGTAGCTAGCAATTTCAATAAGGAGTTCAAAGATAATGATCTTAAATAAAAAGTCGTCAATATGGGTAAATATTAAATTACTCATTGCTTAATAATTCATAATGTTGAACTTTAATTTATAATGACATTCATGTACATGTTGTAGGTTATGAGTTAATGCGACCATGTTTTGAGCAGATGTTTGGTGCTTTGCGTCAAAAAAATCCAAGAGCAGCAGCTTGGTTAGACAACATACCAAAATAAAAATGGACGCAATCATATGACGAAGGGAGACGTTACGGTCACATGACGATCAACCTAGCCGAATGTGTTAATGGTGTTTTGAAAGGTTCAGGAGCTTTGCCTATCACTGCCCCTGTGAAAGCAACATGCCACATGCTGAATTCATGGTAGACCTACTTTGACCCTAGAAAGTCGTGGACCCAGTCCACAACTTTCCACCATCCCAACCTCTATAAAAACCCACCCTCACATCTCCATTTTCACACACTCAAATTCCTACAACCTTTCTTATATTCCCTCAACCCCGAATTTTCTGTACTTATTTTCCCTCAACCTTTCTCTACTTAGTTTCTTTGAAAAAAATGAATCACATTGGCCCCAGTCCGTTCAACCCTTCCCTTCTTAATCTTCAAAATGATCATGTGTCTATAAATATTTGGAATGGCGGAGAAGTTACATTCCGAGCAAGGTATAACTTCTGGCAACATCTACCCGCAGAACCAGTGTTAGAAGTAATTCATAACATCGCTTTTGCTAATATTTTGACCATTGGAGCTACGAAAATCAACAACCATCTTGTCACCGCATTAGTTGAGCGTTGGAGGCCTGAAACTCACACTTTCCATTTACCCAATGGAAAGTGTATTGTTACGCTTGAAGATGTTGCTTATCAATTGGGATTACCAATTGATGGAGATGTTGTGACGGGTCCAACTAGTTTGGATTGGGAAATGATATGTCTCAATCTACTAGTGGCTATCCCAACTGATAAACAAATTATTGGTCAAAAGATTCAAATGAGTTAGTTGGACTCAACCTTTTAACAACTGCCCAATGACGCAGATGATATTGTCATTCAACAACACGCAAGAGCTTTCATTCTGAGAATGATTGGCGGTTTCCTTATGCTAGATACATTTGGATCAAGAGTGCACCTCATAATATGCCCTTACTAGAAGACTTATCGGAAACTTTTAACTATAGTTGGGGATCCGCTGTTTTAGCTTGTCTTTATCGAGGCTTGTATCGTACGGCATTGATAAGTCGACAAATTGAAATTGGTGGATGCTTACTACTTCTACAATCTTGGGTGTACGACCGAATTCCAATTCTCGCTCCAAGATTACACGACAGCATTGTACAATTATTTCCTTTAGTGATAAGGTAAAAATTTAATATTTAATATTTAATATTTAATTATTATCATTATTTATAAGTTTATTTACTTATTTGTTTATTTAATTATTTAACTACTTATTTATTTATTTACTTATTAATATATAGGTGGTCGCAACACTTGATCACCACAAACATCCCTGGTCATGCAACTAACATCATACGATCAATGTTAGATCGTTTGCGAATTGATCAGGTAATGTTTTTGTTATTATTTATTTATTTACTTATTATTTGTACTACTTTATTGATTATTATTTTTTACTCTTACTAACTTTATTTTATATATTAGTTTGTCTGGACCCCATATAAGAATATGAATTTTATGGGTCAGATACCAGACTTGACTCGAGCACGTGTGCCACTTATCTGTTTTGCACTAGTTGAGTGGCATGTTAGTGACCGGGTTATGAGGCAGTTTGGTTTACAATAACAAATCCCACAAGATCCAGTCAACCTAGAGAAACAACACAAGATGGATCTACGTGGAAAAAACGACTACAATTGGCCACAAAAGCATGACCAGTTTATTCAAATTTGGAATAACCGAGAGAACTACGTGGTTAATGGTTCTCTCGATGTGCAACCTTTGTATCACTACTCGCAATATATGTAGTGGTACTTACAAAGGACGAGAAAATACATCTCCCCTGACAGAGCATACTCATCTCGATCAGCAACACTCTAACTTTTATTATAATTTTAACATACATGTGTATTATTTTTATTCTTATTTTTTCAGTATAATTTTATTAAGACTATTCGAGATCAATGTGCTCCTACAAATAGTTTCCACAACCCAATGCAAACACTAAATGCCGACTACTTACAATGTAATGAGATGATGAACGCATTTGCACAACTTCTTCCAACTGCCTTCTCAACCAACAATTATCAAGCTCCTCCAACTCACACATTTGACATGCATATTGCTCCTGAGTTTCAACAACAATATGATAGTCAAACTCAAACCGCCACTCATCCAGATGACTATACTCAAACACCCATTCCTCAACAACAACACCAACAACAACAACAACAACAATTTCAATATGGTGGTTTTGGAGGAATGAGTGATTATTCCATACATCATCAATTTGCATCTTCATCACAATTCCAAGGAACGTTACCATCTATCTTTGGAACTACTACAACAACACTATTGTCGGCATATAACTCTCAACAATACTATCAACCTACAATGCCAGCACAAGGTAACATTTTCGATGATGAAGATGACGAAGATGATGAAGATGATGATGAGGAAGATGAGGAGGAGCCACAACTGGTTAGAGGTGGTACCGGGCAACCAAGACAGCGCCAACAACAACAACAATAACTAAGAGTCCAACCACGTCGAACGAGAAAGGCACCGACTTGTGGCACATCATCTCATAAACGTTATTAGGAAATGCATTTGTTATTTTTGTAATTTTTATGTTTTTTGGCTAATGTAATGTTGACAATCATCTAATTTTATGTTTTATTTTTCTAATTTTTTTTTCATATTTTTAATTTCCATTACAATAAAAAGCCCTAAACAATAAAAAACTTAAAACTTTAAAACCTAAATTAAACCCTAAAACCTATAGTTTAAACACAAAACCTAAACTTAATCCTAAACACTAAAAAAATTAAACTTTAAAACCTAAAACATAAACTAAATCCTAAATTTAAACTTAATCATTAAAACCCTATAATATAAATTTTCTAAAACCTAAACTTTAAAACACAAAAAAAACCCTAACTACGTGCATGGTAAAAATCATATGTAGTAACATAATAGAGTCTCGTGCATAGGTTGCACGAGATATTTATATCAATGAATCTCGTGCCTGGGGTGCACGACTTACGTGCAGTCTGACGCATTCCTGGGCCACGAGATTGGAATGTCGTGGATGCCACATACGACATTCCTAAAAAGTACATTAGTTTGGTAATATTTTAAAAACGTATACCATTTGAATGATAGTGTAGTTTGACTACACTATCAGGGTAAATTTGCAGGACAAAAGACATAAAATGACTTCTTTAGTTTTCTTTTGCTAAACCGATATTTTGAAACTGTAAAAGCAATTAGCTTCTAATATGAAGGAAACGTTAACCAGGTTGTTTTTGCATTTTTAATTATTGCTTATATATATAGGTACCCAACACTTTTATAGTTTCAGTTTCTCATACTCCAATGTCCGGCGAGCTGGACCCGTCTCTAACAACTCATCCAGTTTAACCCGATCATAATATCGAGTCCAAATATGGTTGGCTTCATCATATTTAGAGTTGGGTTCTTATTCAAAAATTAGACCCGACCAATACTTATGGCTTAGTATGGAACAATCATCCAGAACTTGCCATGGTAGCAAAGGATGTTCTTATTGTTCTAACATCCACGATGGCTTATCAGTTTCTATTTGCATTTGGCATAAGAGAACCTTTGTAGGCTGTATCTGTATGTATATAGAAGCACCATTGACCTGGGTATACTTTCATGAAACTTTTACTAAGAGCAACACTTTCTAATTGAAGAACTCAGAGCAACACTTACTAAGAGCAAACACAAATATGAGCAACACTTTCTAATTGAAGAACTCAGATAGCTTTGTGGATTAACATAAAATAACAGTGCTTTTGAGGAAAGTAGATGTGCTTTCGTTAGAGGTCCATAATATTAAAGCAAAAAATAGTGTTAATAATTATATTTCAACTTGAAGTAATAAAAGTTGATGAAGGTATATAACTCACACTAAAAAGAAAAGGGTAATAAGGGTTAGGAAAGTAGATGTGCATATACAGCACCTAAAATGGCACGCATACAGCAAAAAAGTTATTCTTTCTTATATATTGTGCCTAATTCTCGATTTTGAAACCCAATGTTATTAAAACCGTACCGGTTATCAAACCGGTTAGGGTACTGGTATAGTGGTACAGTGGTTCAACCATTGGTTCAGTAATTAAACTGCATGCCGGTTAAACCGGACATACTTGCTTATATATATATATATATATATATATGTAAACCTATAACAAAAAATTTCAAATAAGTAGATATTCATATTTATAATCCATATTCATAATTTACTTCAAATTCACACAAACAAATAACATTAAGTCTTTAATAAAATCAAAGTCTAATGTACAAAACATATATTTATCCAAAATTATCACTTAACAAACGCAAAATACAAATAAATGACCCAAGTATCAATCATTGAAGTTGAAGAATTGGTGAAGAATTGAAAATTTGAAATTAAAAAAAAGAAAAATTAATGTACAAACCAACCGGTTTACCGGTTTTGACCGGTTTTCAACCGGTTTTGACCGGTTCTATTGCATATGCGGTATAACATACGTACCGTACCGGTTAGGGATCCGGTTAACCGGTTGAATGTACGGCACGGTTTTTAAAACTATGTTCAAACCTGCTTGTAGCAGCATATATATGGGCACTTCATATATAAAATCCCTCGGAATGAACCTGAACCTGGGCACTAGATACGCCAAAATATGCGACAACATGCACGAGTTTGTAACAAAAAAACAAAAGTACAGTGTTAAACTAGAATGCAACACCCGTCTCTTTGTTACTCTTCCTTATTTTAATCTTTCAAACTTTCCTACAAAAAGGACAAAGAAAAAGACAAATATCCACTACAACAAACAAGCTCATATGTATATATTTATTATGGCATTAATGGGCAGCTCATAATATCCATCAACACCGTTCAGGATTCTGAGTCACAAGGTTGTCTGTCATCAGAAATATTTGCAGCAACATAATGATTACTAAGGAGGAAATTTGGAAAGTGCAAAGAATAGCTTCTTTCATATCCACATATATTTTATACAAATTGACCCATGTGTCGTCAAAATTGTTGTTATCAACAATTTAATGACTTGGAACTAACACAAGCTCTCATGAATCCACATTAACAAATGAGAATACACAAAACGAGATGGTATTCTAGCAAGGAACACAAATTATTTACATAAACCTGAGTATGCATGCATGCATGCATGTATATGGAAACCACAAGAAGATTAAATTGTTGAAATATGAGTCATGTTTTTTTTATGTATTGATATATATAACTCTCGAGAGCAGCCTCTCTCATTGTGAGTAAGACTGCATACATGTCACTATCCACTATCCAGTGTTTTAAATTGCGGTAGCGATTGCTATAATGGTTGCGGTGTGAATTATTTTGTGATTAAAACAATATTTTTGAATCTGATGCGGTCCAAATGCGGATGCAGTTGCGTTGCGGTCCAATACAGCTATATTATTATGATTTGAAATCACACCACAATTGCGGTGTGATGCGATTGCGACGGTCACCACAATCGCAATATTGCAGCTGCATCAGGTGATGCAGCCCGCAATTTATAACACTGCACTATCCACTCTACCTTAAGGGGATAAGGTGAATGCAATGAAATATAATACATCATTGTAGTGACAATACTAGACTGCCTTCATATACTAAAGATGCTGCTAATAAACAATGATACAAGAATGCCTTCTGTGTGCTTTTTCATTCCAACATTCTTCAACCAACCTGCTATGGAGTAATTAAATTTCATGAATGCAAAACTTTTTTCGTTTTATCCTTATTCTATCTTGGCCCCACACATAGAGTTCTTAAATGAGTCTTTCAAACTCACTTCAATAAGGTTTTTCTTATAATCGCTTCTACGGTTTAAACACAAATGCTCATATTTAATGTCCATAATTGTACCTATATCATATGAGTACTCATAAAAATCTTATTCATGTTTATAAAATATTCTATAAGAGTTATGAAACATAAAGTGTGAATACCAAATTTCAAACATCAACAAATGCAAAAAGATTTCCATTCTAATTCACCATGAAAAATTTGGCAATAGAAAATGGTTATTTTTTAAATTTTTTAGTTAGATGAGAACATATAATCTATATGAGTTTGGCTCTTCTCCAGTAACGGAGACGCCAGTGAGACATGAAATTACTACACGTGTGTAATAAAAAATGGAGGGTTCAGATTAAAAATTGTATTAATTTAATTTAAAAAAAAAAATAGAAAATGAGGGCTTCTTTATCTCCATCTTCACTATGAACCACCCAGAAACACATCACCATTAACCCTCTCTTTCTCTCTACCGATTCCTTCACCTTCAAATCTCTCCAATTTCCGCTTCTCCCATTCTTCCCCAATCCAATTTTCCGTTACTCTTCAAATTTCACCCATTTAAAAATCACGGAATCGGAACTTTCCTGAATCGATTAGAGTTTGTGCTTCACAATTTCGGTGATCTCCAATTATAAATCGTGTATTGGAACTTGAACAAGAAGAGGAAGGTACGTGGTGGTCCCTCTGTTTCAAACTTATACTTCTTCTATTAATACCCTTACTTATTTTATTTTATATTTTAATATGTAGATGATAACGAAGGATAAAAAAATTTGTTTACTTGTGTTTTATACTAAAGATGGAGATGAAGAAGCCACGAGAGAGGAGTGAGACCTTAAGAAACCCTGGTTCTCTATTTCTTTTTTAAATTAGACTAATACAATTTTAAATCTGAGTCATTCATTCTTTTATTACATGTGTCGCAATCTCATGCCTCACGGTCTCTCCATTAGCAAAACTCAATCTATATCTACCTAGTCTTATTTATGTATAACAATTTTTACTTTACCATTATATTTTAATATTTTATAACTGACAATATTGTCTCAAACCATGTATCAAATCAATAATATTAAAACAAAAATATAAAAAATAATAATTATTTAATTAACGTATATATAATTTGGGACACTATTTTAAACATGAAGGAAAGAGTAGTACATAGCTGAAATCATAACATGTGTTAAAAATAAATTTTTAATAGTTCAGATTTTAACATTTTTTTTAAATTATTTTTTTTTAAATTATCTTCACTCATATTTTCAGTACTGGACTCTCCAGGAGGAATCCGATTCATAAAAAAATGGGTTGATTGGGCCGACGAGGAAGCAGGTCCATCAATATATAAATAACCTCTTCTTCATTTGCACAGCCTTCCACCGTCGACTCCTTTCTTGAGGTACCACACTCTGTCACTCATGCTATACACACATAATCTTGCACTTATTAGCATCACTCGCATATTCAATTCACAATGTTTTCTCTTCACTTTCACTCAATGTTATTAAAACCGTACCGGTTATCAAACCGGTCAGGGTACTGGTATAGTGGACCAATGGTTCAGTAATTAAACCGCATGCCGGTTAAACGGGACATACTTGCTTATATATATATAAACCTATAAAAAAAAATTTCAAATAAATAGATATTCATATTTATAATCCATATTCATAATTTACTTCAAATTTACACAAACGAACAACATTAAGTCTTTAATAAAATCAAAGTTTAAAGTGCAAAACATATATTAATCCAAAATTATCACTTAACAAATGCAAAATACAAATAAATGACCCAAATATCAATCATTGAAGTTGAAGAATTGAAAATTTGAAATTTAAAAAAAAAAAAATTAATGTACAAATCGACCGGTTTTGACCGGTTCTATTGCATATGCGGTATAATATACGTCCACTTCACCGGTTTTCCGGTTGAACCGGCCGGTACGGCACAGTTTTTAAAACATTGCTTTCACTAATCCAATTCACAATTCATTTTCTTTCTTTAGTTATTACTCATCTCTACCACTACAATTTTTTTAAAATTGCATTTTTATTCCTTTATACTATTTCTTCGCTATTCATTTTGGTTCATTTTTTACCCAAAAAAAACAATAGATGTAAAATTATTCTTATTGTGTTGCGTTTGAAAGATATGGAACCGAGTTTGTGATGATGATGATGTTATTATAAGTATATTAATTTTTAGGAAGAAATTAAGTTTGTGTGTAATAAAAAAGTGAGCATGTCTAGTGTGTTCATGCAAGAGTGACTCTCAATGCAATTCTAAGATTGATGCCACCTAGGACATGGTTAAACAATCTTTCCACCTAAGGTTGCTAAGTTTAATTATATCAGCCCTGCTTTTCTATGCAATATCTATCCTAATATATATCTATAAATAGAAATTCGAGAATTCTAACAAAAACATGTTATAATAATTGTAATTTTTAATTTCTCATATTGCTCTTGCTAATAACTATACATCAATAATAAAAAATATTTATTTCATTTATCAACTCCATAATTGAAATTTATCTCATTATTGCACGTAGACTATACATAAATGATAGGAAAGCGGGTTTACAGTGCATATCAACACGCTAATGGGGTTATGAGTTATAGATATCGTTATTATCTAACTAATAAGTAGAAAACAAAAGCAAAAAACATCCTTTTTCATGTCCTTTCCCACTTTATCTATGTACCTTAACTACTCTTTGCTGCAATTTGAACTTAATAAACTAGAGCCTTTTTAGTTCCAGATTATTATAGAGGTCCTTCACTGGGAAAGCATTTGTACTGGTTATTAGGTACTTTCTTTGTTTTATTGCAGCAGGTCATGTATTGTGAATAAAAGAAGTTTAAACATGGATTTGATTTCTTCATCGTATGCAACAAAAGTTTTACCCAATATGGCAACTGAAAATTCAAATGTTTCAAAGGCTGAAGAATTCAAGCTCCTTGCTAATAAAGCATTCGGTGGTAATTAATGCTTAAATCATTTCTTTATGAATCTATCACGAGCAGCAGGGTACCTCATTCTGTTCATCTCTTTCAAGTTTCACTTTATCTTATTCTATGACTCTTTTTTAAAAGTTATATTTAGAACGTAAATTTGACAAAAATAGCTAACAATCTTTATGTCTTATCACAAACTGCGTATTTTGACTGAAACTTTATGTCTAATGAAAACTTTCATGTTCTAAGTTTCACCAATGTTGCAGAAAACGAATTGAGTTAAGTGGAGATGTTTTATCTGAGTAGAATTGAGCACACATTGCCTTTGCCTCCATCTCTTCTTACTCTTCCCATTCGAGAAGCATTGCATGGACAAGGTTATCTTTTCTACCATTTTCACTTTCCTCTCTTACCCATATTTCTCTACTTTATTTACTACCCTTCATTTTGGGTTTCTGTTACCATCTCAGGTTATTGCAAACTTGGGTCTTTGTATATATCTTCCCTGGTGATGGTGCTCCAACCTATACGGTATCAATTCATCACTTGTTTTCATCTTCAGGAAGGAAGGGAATGCTTTAGATCATGATTGTTGTTTGATCACAGAAATGATGTTCATATTTTGGTTATGATATTTCTGGCAGGTGGTGTTTAATTTGGTTATGTTTCGTCCATTTGTGGGGGAGGTTATTGCTGCAAAACTTCTTGCATCTAATGCTGATGGTTTACGCTGTATGTCTTATATTTGATGGAAATGTCACACAGCAACACAGCAACAAGAACAGCAAAACAGAGAAAGAGTGAGATTGCAGAGAAAATCTAGAGGTAGAAGAAGATGAATAGTAAACTTGCTATGGCAAAACTGAATTTTGAAACACATTAACAGCCTTCTATTTATAGAAGTTTCTCAAAGTAGCTAAAACACTAAGCCTAACTAATCTAGGCTTAAAACACTCTTAATCTAACTAGTTTGTAATTACATTTAACATTCCCCCATAATTCAAACTAGTTAAACTAACAATTCCAAGCTTGTCTCTTTGCCTTTCAAACTAAATCCTCTTCAATGGTTTTGTAAGCAAATCAGCTTGTTGCTCCATTGATGTGCAAAACTCAAGCTCTAAGTTCTTCTTCTCCACTTGGTCTCTCAAGAAATGGAACTTGGTTTCAATATGCTTGCTTCTACCATGGGAAATTGGATTCTTGGACAGATTGATTGTTGATTTGTTGTCCACGAAAATCAGCAATGAGCCTTGCATACACACTCCCATCTCCTTCAGCAATGCTTGCAGCCACAAGCCTTGACATCCTCCTAGGCAAGCTGCAATATATTCAGCTTCACAAGTAGAGAGAGCAACCACCTTTTGCTTCATAGAGCTCCAACTTATTAATGCATTTCCTAGCTTGAACAAGTACCACTAGTACTTTTCCTATCATTCTTATCTCCACACCAATCAGCATCTGTAAAGCCATGTATCACCCCTTGTTTCTGATCTTTTTTGTTAGGAAACAAGACTCCATAGTCAAGGCTGCCCTTTAGGTACCTAAGAATCCTCTTAGTAGCTTGAAGATGTGAGAATTTTGGATTCTCCATGAACCTGCTTACCACTCCCACTGCATATGCTATATCAGGTCTGGAATTGCAAATGTACCTTAAGCAACCAATCATTTGCCTAAATAGAGTTGTGTCAACTGCCTCATCTCCCTCTGCTTCACTAATTAGAGCAGTTCCAGCCTCAATAGGTGTGATTGAAGGATTGCATTCAAGCAGGTTGAACCTTTTAAGTACCTCTGTTGTGTACTTTTTCTGGTGCATCAAGATACCTTCAGTTGTTCTGATAAACTCTATTCCAAGGAAGTATGAAAGAGTCCCTAGATCAGACATCTCAAACTCTTGCTTCAATCTAATCTTTATGTCTTCTATCTCATGTTCATTGCAGCCTGTTATCAGCAAATCATCCACATACAGGCAGATTATGATTGAAGCTTCTCCACTTGCCTCTTTGATGTAGATGCCATGTTCATTCTTGCACCTTAGAAGACCTTGCTTCAAGAAGAAGCCATCTATTCTTTTGTTCCATGCTCTAGGGGCCTGCTTCAACCCATAGAGTGCCTTATGTAGCTTATAAACCTTCTCTGTTTCACCTGGAACCTCAAAACCTTGAGGTTGAGTCACATACACCTCTCTATCTAGAGGACCATTCAGGAAAGCAGACTTGACATCTAGTTGGCTTAGAGTCCAACTTCTTGAGCTAGCTAAGGCAATGACTAGCCTTACTGTCTCTATTCTTGCCACAGGTGCATAAACTTCATCAAAATCAAGTCCAGGCTTTTGTAGAAAGCCTTTTGCAACCAACCTAGCCTTGTGCTTGGATATTGTCCCATCTGGCTTAAGTTTTGTCTTGAATACCCACTTTACAGAGATAGGCTTCTTCCCTTTGGGCAAGGTTGTAAGCTCCCAGGTCTGATTTCTCTCTATGGACTTCAATTCCTCTTCCATAGCCTCAATCCAACAGTTCTGTTTAGAAGCTTGTTCAAAGTTTATTGGCTCCATCTCAGCTAACAAGGCCATGTGCACTAAATCACCCTCTGGAGTGACTGAATCATCAGTGAATACTTCATAGTCTCTCAACCTTGTAGGTAAGTGCCTTTGCCTTTGAGGTATGTCCATAACTGTGGCTTCTGTTGCAGCCTCTTGCTCAAGAACAATAGTTTCAGATTGTGACTTCTGACCTGCTTCAAGTATCACCTTCCCTGGTATGGATGTTGTTGCTTCAACTGTGGTGTTCCAGTCCCAGCCTTGAGACTCATCAATCCTTATGTCTCTACTATAGGAAATGGTGTTGGTTATAGGATCATAGAGTTTGTAGGAGCCTGCAGTATGATAGCCTAAGAGGATTAGTTTCTGACCTTTGTCATCTAGCTTTCTTCTCTTGCTATCTGGTATGTGTTTGAAGCAGATTGACCCAAAAACCCTCAGATGCTTCACACTAGGCTTGATCCCTGACCATGCTTCTTCAGGAGTCACTTCATGTAGCCTCTTTGTGGAGCTTCTGTTCAGGACATAAGCTGTAGTGGATACTGCTTCACCCCAAAACCTCTTGGGTAATCCCTTTGCCTTCAGCATGCTTCTCACCATATTAAGTAATGTCCTGTTAACTCTTTCTGCTACTCCATTGTGCTGAGGAGTGTAGGGTGCAGTCACTTCATGGGTGATGCCTTCCTTGGTGCAAAACTCATGAAACTCATGAGATACATACTCATCCCCTCCATCACTTCTCAGCAACACTAACTTCTCACCACATTGAACTTCTGCTGCTGCCTTAAATGCTTTGAATTTATCAAGCACTTCATTCTTTCTCTTGATCAGATAGACCCATAACCTTCTTGTGAAATCATCCTTGAAGGTAACAAAGTAATTGTTACCACCAAGTGATTGCACTTCAAATGGACCACACACATCTGAAAACATAACTTCAAGAGGTTTGCTTGACTTGGTTGGGATCTTATTGCAGAACTTGTTCCTTGTCTGCTTGCTAATGAGACATTCTTCACACCAATCACCCTCACCACTTATCTTGGGGAGACCAACCACCATTTCTAGCCTGCTCATCAATTCAAGACTTCTCAAGTTTAAATGACAGAATCTCTGGTGCCAAATCTTTGTCTCATCAATTAAGGATTTGAGACATTGTTGATTTTCAAGTTGAATACCAATCTTGAAGGTCCTATTGCTTGAGAGTGGAGCCTTCAAGATCAGTTTTCTTTTGTTGTTGAAGATCCTTAGTAGTTTGTCTTCCATGTTGATCTCATAGCCCAATTCAAGCAACTGGCCCAGACTAATCAGATTGCTCTTCATCCTTGGCACATACAATACATTAGAGATTGCAGATGATGTGTCATCCTTCTTTTGGATCTGAATTCTGCCAATCCCTTCTGCATTGATGAAGCTATCATCTGCAAATTTTACCTTAGTCTTCACTGAATCATCAAGTGAGGTAAACCATTCCTTGTGCCCAGTCATATGATTGGAGCACCCTGTATCCAGATACCAACATTCAGAGGCTGCTGCATTAGGCTTTGTTGACACCATCAATCCAGTTTCACTAGGATGTTGATCTTCTTGCACGAAGCAATGAGTGTGAGCTACCTTTTCACTTAGAATTTCACCTCTGCCAACAACAGGACATCATCTTCTGAATCTTCATCCTTGGCAAGCCTAGCTTCTACATCTTTGTGCTTTCTTTTAAGCTTGCACTCAGATGCATAATGTCCCCACTCCTTGCAGTTATAGCATTGAATCTTGCTTTTATCCTTTTTTTTCCTTAAACTAGGATTGCTTCTGTTTTTGGAGAATCTTGATACAGAGTCAAGGTTCTTGTGACTGTGATCAAGTTTTGAATGATGATCAAAGATATGCTTCTTGCCTTCAACACACTTCTCTTTTCTTTTGTTTTCTCTATCTTGATCCAAGAGACTCAGCTTTTTCTTGATTTGTGCACTCAAAGCATGTAGAGACTTTCTATCAACTGATCTTTCCAACATTCTCTGTTCATGAATTTGCAATGAACCTTGCAACTCTTCAAGCTTCATCAAGTCTAGATCCTTGGATTCTTCAATTGCCACAATGATATGATCAAACTTGGGTGTCAAGGTTCTTAGTACCTTCTCCACCACACCTTGTTCTACACCTTGATCACCACAAGATTTCATCTGATTCACCAACCCACGAATTCTTGAGATGTAATCAGATATTGTTTCATCTTCTTCCATCTGAAGCAACTCATACTGCCTACGCATCAGCTGCAGTTTCACTTTCTTCACTTTTACTCCACCTGAGTAACATTTATCAAGCACCTCCCAAGCATCTTTGGCACTTGTAGTTGCTGCAATTTTCTCAAAATTTGATTTATCCACACACTGATGGATGAGAAATGTAGCTTTGCAGTCCCTCTTCTTAGCTTCTTTAACCTCCAGCTTCTCGGCTTCTGATAGATTCTCACTCAATGAAGGAACTCCATCTAGCACAACATCATAGCAATCTTGAAAACCAAAGATTGCTTTCATCTGGATGCACCAGTGATCAAAGTTCTTGCCATCCAAGATGGGAAGATTCATAGCAATTCCATTTGAGTTTGCCATTCTTGAACCTTTCTTGCTTTTCTTCTTCTTCGATTCACCCACTGCCAAATCTTGACTTCAACTGGTCCCTATTATCGACGCAGCTCTGATACCACTGATGAAAATGTCACACAGCAACACAGCAACAAGAACAGCAAAACAGAGAAAGAGTGAGGTTGCAGAGAAAATCTAGAGGTAGAAGAAGATGAATAGTAAACTTGCTATATTTGGCAAAACTGAATTTTGAAACACATTAACAGCCTTCTATTTATAGAAGTTTCTCAAAGTAGCTAAAACACTAAGTCTAACTAATCTAGGCTTAAAACACTCTTAATCTAACTAGTTTGTAATTACATTTAACAATATTTTCTGCTACTTCCTTGATTATTGTATTTTTAGTACAAGATAATGCTGATGGTTTATGCTGTATGTCTTTCAAGTAAAAAGTTTAGGAAAGTAAGATTGTGATTAGTGCTTGGCCCTGTTGGAATATGAGAATTCCAACCTTGATAGGAGTCAATGGTAATGTTTTTTGGGTGAAAAGAGTCAATGTTAAGTTAATTAGACATGAAACTATGTCAAGACAAGATAAGGCAGTGATGTTACCCTGCATGTTGAATTGTGTAACACCATCCAATGTTTGCATCCTCTAAAAATTTAACTGATTGTTAAATGCTGAGATGTTTCTTGATAGCTCCTGCTTAGTAAGTTTGAGTTTGTGGAGGAGCAAGCCTGATTTCTGAACATGCTGCTTTATATTCCTCTGCTTTGAAAAGTATTTAATGGAATCATTGTGACATTGCCTTTGTTTTTATTTCTTTCTCCCGAATCTTGTGTACTTATCCTTGCATAAGAGGAAAGAGTAGGTATGTTTATATAAAATTGGTTCATGAATAAAAGCTACATATTATCTTTTTTCTTGGGTTATGACACTTTGGTTAGTTGTCAAATGTTTTAGTTATTGGTGTATAGTTAAGCAATAAATAATAAATAATTTGATCAAGACTTTAAGTGTAAAGTTACTTGCCTTGTGATCTAAATTTCATGAGTTTAAAATCCAGAAAATGTCTTTTCGTTTTCGTGGGTAATAAGAGTGCATCTATCGCCCTCTCTAGAATCCATTATGTAAGGACTATTGGACAGAAAATATATTCCTTGTAAGACTCCAATACTTATTTTCTCAGTACATAATACTCAAACCCAAAACTTCACTAAAAACTTTCTTCAACTAACTAACTAGACCACTATGCAAGTAAATTTTCCTAATTAAAATTAAAGCTACATCAATTTTCCTATTAAACTTTAACAACTTCACTATGCATGTAAATTAGACCCCACCCACGACTTCCAAAAAACTACACCAATCTCGTAATTAAAATTGAAGCTACACTATGTACGTAAATTTTCGTAAGACCAGCATATCATATGCACCCTTTGCATATCTTGCCAAATGGCAACCCAAAACCATAAAAAAGGGAATAAAGTCTCTTGTGTGAGCTTCCATACATAACAAATTCCATGAGAAAATGAATATGAATTCCAACCAATTTTTACATAAACTTTAAACAAAACCAGGTAAAGGGTTCAATATCACATCAAGATATTAAATTCTACCTTCAAATGTTTAAATACCATTTATTCTTAGATGCAACTTCAATTTTGCCAGCAACCAATGCAAAAAAAACTACCAGATAAGTAATTTTCTCCTTTCAAACTCAAATTCCAGAACATCCCTATCAAAGCTTCCTAGGTACTGAAAAATCTTGTTAGAGCTAAGTCTCCAAATAACTTGTTTTTGCATACCATTTTAGAGAGTTTAACAGTATCTTCTAAATTTTGCAACTCAACATTGTTTCCTTTGACAGCATCCTTGAGTGAGATGAGACTTGGAATATGAGGAAATACTTCAAAATTGGATTTACTCCCCCAAATCTTAAAATATTTCAACTTTTTAGATTCATAGTAGATAAAGCAATTGCAGGAATGATACAACAATACAACACCCTTAAAGAGTTTTACTGGCCAATATAAACCATAAGGTCAACAATCTTCACCAATATTATCAATGCTTATAACCTTGCTCCAAGATTCTTGATACCATATTTCTTCATCTAAGAAATTTTGGTCTATTTCGAGTAAGGTTTACGGCTATAGACATAATTATCATGAAAATTATTGTGACCAAATATCTTATTTCTATTTTTATGATAGGCAAAATAAGAAATAAGAAATGCAAAAGACATCACCTTCATGAAAGGGAATGCATGTCTTATAAATAGGGCATATGGTCCCCAATTGTGACCACTACAACACAACCCTCTATATGAATCCTATGAAGATCATTGCTGGGTTGTTGTTTCAATCACAGTTAATATGCAGCTAAGGCCAGAGAGGAAAAACCATAGTAATCTTTTTCCAAACGACCCCACTCTGTGCTTTTTCAATCAATTTTGTGCTGTCCGTCATGTACTGGAGTTTCACTAAGGTGATGGACATTACTAAAGTTTTCCCAACACTTGTTCACCAAATGATAAAAGTCAAAATAAATGTGCAACATTTGATTAGGGAAAGTGAATTTTAATTTTAATAATCTACAAAACCCAAAAAATAAACAGTTTATCAGTTACATTCATAGTGATTTAAATTGCGGACCGCATCACTAGATGTGACCGCAATATTGCAGTTGTGGTAGCCACCGTAATTACATCACACCACAATTATGGTGTGACTTCGAATCACAATGATTGGCTGCATTGGACTGCAACGCAACCAAATCAGTCTGCATTTGGACCGCATCAGGTTGCATCGGATCGCATCAGATTCAAAAATATTATTTTAATCACAAAATAATTAATATTGCAACAGCCACAATCCGTATCGCGACGACCACAATGACCGCAACTACAGTAAACGCAACCGTTACTGCAACTGCGACCGCAACTTAAAACACTTCCTAACACCAACAAACTCCTTAGGAACCTGTCTATCTTAATTGGATTTGATCAATTCAGTAATTGAATCAGGAAAGCTAAACATCATTAAAGCAAACAATTCATTCAAATCTCACTAATAATATAATCACAATACATAACTTACTATAACATAATCAGGAGCTATACAATAAAAATGAAGGCACATATGAAGAAAGAATATGCACAATACAAAATGTTCAATAGTATTCATAAATTGGAAAGGTCAGCCAAACAACACTTCAATATCCCCTAGCATTCCTTTCTCAACCTCTCTCTGACATGCAATTTTTCGTCATCTTAGCCTTTTGCCGAAACAGTCGGAGCCACGTGCACTAAGTTGCCTTGACCTTCTTAACCTTCAACGGTGGAGCTTCCCCTAATCAAGGGACCGTGACGGTGATCACGAACAATCACATCTTTGAGCCGAAATAAGGGGGCAAGAACCCTGCTCCTCACCTGAGTAAAGAAAACAGTTGGGTGTGTTAGAATCTTCTATAGTATGGCATCAAGTTTACACAAAGTAGTCTTCATTTGTAGTGATATGCTTCTTTCTCTACAGGAGAAGGAACTACAATGAAATAGCTCTTAGAAAACTACTACTCTGTTTTAAAATAAGGAAACTAAATATTATATTCTTTAAAACATTAATAATAGCATTCTTAATTTTTAATCTGGAATTATCAAAATTGCTACACAGGATTATTTTGTCTTAAGCTACCATTCATTCACTGTATCAACACCTATGAAGCACATATACAGATACGTGTTGGATATGATACAATACGCATTTTTTCTAAAATATAGGATACGACACGTTCAGGGATACGTGTATAAAATAGTAAAAAATATATAAAGTATGATAAAATTATAAATGTAAATCAAAATATCCAGTAGAAAGTATAATGAAAATTGTAAATCATTGTCATCCATTAGTGTTTGCCTTCATTAGTGTTTGCCTTCATTAGTGTTTGCCTTTAAATAAGTTGGTATTTTCCTTGATTATTGGGTGCTTCGATTAAAACGTATCATATCTATCCTAGTTTTTTATCGAAAACATTTCAGATATCTTATCTATTCTAGTTTTTTGTACAAAACGTTTCAGATACATATCTTAATATTTTTTTTATTTTTTTTGGATACTCTACGGTTACATATCCATGACGAATCGGAGCATATCCGTGTCGAATACGTGTGCGTCACCGACAAGTAAAGGAGTTTCACGTATTCGTGCTTCATAGATTAGCACTGCCAGATCCTTAGCCCATAATTGTTTAGTGACAAAGTTTACATAGTTGAAGGTGAGTATGCTGCATGCAATTAGAATCAATGACAAAAGAGTCTGAATAAATCTGCATAATCAAGCATCTTTGTGCATAACATTTAAAAGCAGTGCTACATCTCTTTTAAACTTTAGCTTTTACAAGCTGCTTAATGTTATAAATTAAAAACTCTTTTGACAATGTTATTACTTATTACATCATTAATCAAATGCATTACCCTTGGTAGTACCAAAATCATTAATCAAATGCATATATTTTGTGATCAGAGTAAATTAAAATATGACAAACACATAATAAATTGAATGAGAATCACTATACCTCGTCATTCACACTGATCTGCCACTTCAGTTTTAAAGCATGTTCCTGCTGCCAGCGTTGGCCGAGCATTACAAGGCCCATCAATGTAGCTGCAACGAAAATGGACCAGAATGCATTCGCCTCTTTCACATGAGCATAGAAAGATGCAGCTCGTCGTTTCCACCAAGCTCCACAAGGAAGATGAGAAGGGCTGTTATTATCATATTTGGAAGTACTCTTTGACTTTGATAAATCATGACAGACATTTGGCCCTTGCTCCGCTAATTCAAGTGTTTCAGACTCAACTACGCTTTCTCCATATGCTGTTACAACACCAATAGCTGTTTCACCGTGGAACGAAGTGTATTTTGCAGAGTCGTATATAGTTTCCTCTTTTTCGGTCAAACTAAAACCTGTTAGAGCTTCTTTACCTTCATCAAACTGTTTCCCATTAGCATTAAACTTGTTGGTCTTGTCGTCAAAATATTGTATACCTTCAAACTCCTCTGAAACATTAAATCCTGCAATTGACGAGTTTTCTTCATCCTTTTGACTAGGTCTATTACCATCTTCATTGGTCACTTCGAAAGCAACATCTCCGCCTCCGGATTCATCATAAATCTCATTATATTCAGGTTCCAATGGCAAGTTCTCATGCTTACCCGGTGGAAAGACAAAGTGACCAGACATGAACAAAGCACTTGATGTTTCGGCCTTACCCTGCAGATCTACCTTGTCATCACCTTTCAACTCAACTTCATCAGGACCAGGAGCAGCAGCATATGTTGAAGCCGTGAGAGATACAACCTCCCATTCATTTCCGCGAGAAGTATTTTCATTTCTATCTTCATTGTCTGCCATCTTTTGTCTTCATCGGAAAAATGATATCAGAATTGCTTTCTTCCAAGATTAAACTTGAACAGAAATAAATTCAAATTCATACATACATAACAAGCGTATACACTAAAAAATGGTGATTTAGTGAATGAGGCTCCCACCTAGTGGGGTATGGGTAAGATAGATGTACGCAACCTTACCCTCGCAAACAAATAAGTCGCAAGGATGTAGTATCGAACAACTTATAAACCAACACACAAGAACCAACTTTTAGGCATATTCAATTCTACCAAGGAGCAAAACAACCCAAAAAACTGTTTGATGCAACTTCTGCCATTATTTAGATTATGGAGACGTATACAACACGTCATATTTAGATACGAGTGCATTTATGTTGTTTGATGTTATCATTTAGGACTAAATTTTAATTAAAATTAAACTTTTAATATGTTGTGAAGATTTTATTAATTATATCTACATACATACGTCTCCACACACGTCTTTATCTACAGAAAAACACTAAAATCCCCCAAAATTCCTCATGTGCCATTTTCAATTCTCCCGGAAACTCATGAGAGGTCACGGTTCAGGTCCTGAAAACAGCCTCTGTACCTACAAGTATACGGCTGCATTCATCTACCCTCCCCATGCCATACCAGATCGCCTTTTTCTAGTAATAGAGTCATAAACACCATGAAATAAAACCACCAACTCTACCCTCTTTCTCCTTGTACAACACAAATTCCATATAATAATAAATATTCAAAATTTACTATAAATAAACTAAATCAAAACAAGCACAAGCTCCAATATATGTATCAATCCACTGAACTATATGCAGTTAATACAAATACAAACAATAAATATCAGAGTGTATTAAAATCCTACATAGAGAGTGGAAAAAGAAAAATAAAACCCTCAAAATAAAAATCATCATCACCCTTATCCACATCATGTGAGAGATTTCACAATCATCAATGAATTTTAAGTTTTTGTTATAAAAAATTCAAAGAAAAGAAGAAGACTCACAGAAGCTGAACCAGACACAACAGAGGTATAACGTTTATAATAAGGTTCCGCAGAGATTGAAACAGCAAATTGGGACCTTATATACTGGTTAATATTTTCGTGGAAATTACCGATATACCTATATCTATATTATTATTATTTTATTATAATCTCAAAATAACTATTCAAAATTAATCATTTCCTATTTTGTCATCACTATATTCTAATTTATACAAAAAATAATATAATTCAATGCAAATTATAATATATTAAACTACAATTATAATATATGTAATACAATTCATTTATTGCATTTAAAATACACGTTACAAATGAATGGGCTAACAGACACGGTAGTGTCGGACAACACGCTAGTGTATATAAAGATATATGCATGTATAAGTTTTATAAGATATCACTATTTTATTCAATATTCCTATTTAATTATTGACTTTTCTTCGTAAAAAATAATTCAAATGAATAATAAATAATATAATATTTATATATAAATATATATATATATATATAAATAAGTCATCTGTTATTATTCTGAGAAGCAAAAAGTACGAACCAACTAAAGGTATCCTGAATCTCCCAATGTTATATATATTTTTAATAAATTTATAAATATTATTGTTTGCAAATATAATTTAATTATTAAAATAATTGAATGGTGGATCATATGCTTAGAAGTGGGTGCGGTAGTTTTTCCATGAAGTGTGAAAGATGGTGGGTTAAGTTAGAGGAGGATTATATGATTATTTTGTACACTTTTGTTTAAATTGGTGGTTGTCACTAAGAAGATGTTTGCCTAGTAGTGTAAGATTTTACTAGATCCTCAGAATGACTAAAAGGTTGATTGATCGATTTATGAGAGTGATACTTGTTAGAAGGGATAATCATGCACTCCAAATAGATTAATTCCCGCCATTAACAAAAAATTTGTGGTTGACATGTTGAATTATATAATTAATTTGTTTAAATTAGTGGTGGAACAACTTCTAATGAATCATAAAAACAATCAATCCAAAATCAAGACAATAAATTGTATAATTCATTTTTGTTGCATGTTTTTTTGTTTTCATTATCTCTTGTATTTCATCAAGTATCATGTCCACCTTTTAATAAAGTTCACACGTCTTTAAGTCTTTTAACAAATAATAAATTAGGTTGATTATCTTGAAGATATTTTCAACATCCTCCAAAAAAGAATAACTATTTATTATTTCAGAAACTAAAGCCTCATTTTGTTGTATTCTCATCTTTTATTTTATCCATTATTTCCTGTTATTTAAGATAATAATGGTAACAAAAGTTCTCTACAATTTAGTAGCCTCTTCACAAAGTGAAATGTGAGGCAAATCTAGTTTTGTAACTCTTAACAATTCCAACTTTTGAATTTAATCGAAACATTGGTAGAGTGCGAAAGTGGTTAAGAAAATATTTAATAATAACTTTTACTTGTTCGTAAGCATTTATTTTTTATGTTATTATTTCCAATTATTTATTGATTCTTTCCAATCACTTGTTGATTGTTTTGAAGATAAAGAAGTTAAATTTTCAACTTTTTCTAATGCTTGTGTAGACCTTGTTCTCCTACCAGAAGTCATAGCCATTGTAAAAGACAAAAGTAAAACTAGAAAATCATAAAGTAAGAATAGAAGAATGCTAAAATGAAAGGTTTGTAAAATAAGGTAGAGGAAGAGTGTTGGACTTAAATACTCAAGAGATAATAATAAATTTAAGTTCACAAGTTTATATTTGTCTTATTTTCTGTGACTTGCATAGTTTATAAACTCTCCCACAAAGTTTACCATTTTTTAATTGTAACTTTTATATCTATTTATACTTATGAAATGCAAAATATAACTACCATTATAGTGTAATTTTCAATTTCCTGATTTTTCATTAATATTCTTTAAGTTTTACAAAAAAATTATATAATCATAGTAACCACCACCAATATATTAACTATCTCTCGCGATTTAAATTGAACATTATAATAAAGAGAAAAAATTATAATATAAAGTACACCCAATAAAAAATTACAAAGACATTTTAATTCTTCAAAATAAAATATATAAAACTTCAATGGATAATATCATAAAGTAGAAATACAGGCTGACAAACACGAAATGTCTGTCACCATGCTAGTATCAATAAAAATAATATTAATTATTTATGAATTTAATATTTATATATTAAACTCTTTAAAGTAATACTCTTTATTTCTATTTATAATAATGCTTTGATATAAGCCAATTTAGGATATGGACCAACTAAGTGTCTATCGACTAAGTGTTTTGAAGAGATATTGACTATGTATTCGAGTCAATGAAATGTATTTTGAAAATGAACATCTAAGATAATATATCCAAAGAGTGTATCTATAAGAAAAATATCTAACATGGAAACTAGTCTACAAAAATATGTTAAATTCTATATATATACTATATATCTATATCTATACTATATATAAAGCCAAAATATGAAATAACTACCACCATAGTGTAATTTCTATTTTCCTATTTTCCTACTTTGCCCTTACATTTTTTAATTTATACAAAAAAAAACCATATAATTTATCTATATATATACTATATATAAAGCAAAAACATGAAATAACTACTATGATGTAATTTCTATTTTTCTATTTTGCCCTTACATTTTTTAATTTATACAAAAAAACCATATAGTCCTAAGTAACTACCATTAACATATTAAATACCTCTCACCTTAAATTGAATTATAATAAATATAATTTTTAACATAAAGTACTCTTAATACCGGTAGCAAGATATTTCATATACGAGGAAATATCCATTTATACTAAATTAAATTATATCAATTCTTACATCATTAATAAAATTTTATAGGAAGTAAAATTATTTAAATCAACCATTCCTATCATATAAATCTCATATATCAAATTTTACAAAAGACATATACCATTGATTACTATATAAAAATCGAAAGATGATTATATGTCTTTTGATATTCAAAATTTCTAAAATTTGAAATATATGATATCAATGGTATATAGTTATTATTAAACGGATGCATTATTACAATTCACATTTTATAAAAAGTTAATAACAATACAATCGTTGATTAATTTTAACTTTATATAAACGAATACTCCTCTTTATCTGTATATAGTAACATCAACTTCATATATTATAATTTTTAGTACTTTATCTCGAATTAAGTTATTTCAGGAAATCAACCTCAATATTATAGTTTCAAGAAAGTCAAAGTGTTTTATTAAAACTCTCATAATCTAGAATAGATGATTTCATATATATATATATTTAACTTTAAACTATGACATATTTTATAAGTATCCATGTATATATATTATTTATCAATTGATTTTAATTATTTTAGAATTGAGCAGTGTTATTAAAACTGTACCGGTTATCAAACCGGTCCGGGTACTAGTATAGTGGTACAGTGGTTTAACCGATGGTTCAATAATTAAACTGCATATCGGTTAAACCGAACATACATGTTTATATTTACATATATGTAAACCTATAACATACATTTTTTCAAATATGTAGATATTCAAATAAGAGTTTAATATTTATGCATAATTAGTGTAAAATTTACATATATGTATTTTTTATAAGAGTTTAATATTTATGCATCGTTAGTGTAAAAATTTACACTACCAACACATCATTACATTTGTTTGAAAATCAACCATGCTTAACAGATATGTGATAGATAATTTAAGTAAAAATGCTTACATTATGTTATACCTATTAAATCATTTTTATAAACAAGGGTCCAAATAAAATATTGTTTTCCTAACTAAGCACCCTACCCTCCTTCCTCTCCCTATCCCTCCTTCTTCTCCCTATCTTCCCTGTAAGAAGAAAAAACACAGTAAGAAATCTCCAACTGCACAAAACAACCACAACCACCACCAACGACAATGACACGGTGGAGCAGCAGGTTCTTATGTGGACCCATCACAGATCCAACACAACAACCCGAACCCATTAAGGACCCTTCCCTTGTCCAAAAGAAGCTCCACAAACTCATCCGCAACGTTTCTGAAGTTGTTGCTTCACTTAAGAAGCTTCTATTTCATTTTCTTTCAATATCTTCTTCTTATTCTACGTTGACCTCTCTCTATATCTTAACTGCACTAGATTTGAACATAAAAAAAATGCATAAACCGGCCGATATTTAACGGTTCACCGGTTTTGGTCAAAACTGGCCGGTTCTAACCGATTTTCACAAGTTTTGTTACTTGGTTGGTATAACACCCATGCCGTACCAATTAGGGGTCCGGTTCGCCGGTTTTCCAGTCAAATCAGCCGGTACGATACGGTTTTCTCATCATTGGTATTGAGAGTTATATTTTTTAATGAAGCGATTATAAGTATTTGTTAAATGTTGTATAGGTAGACAAACGTTCAGGCACAACAAGTTATAAGTGAAATGCTCATTAAATTTTTTTGTAATAAGAGATTTATTTCCTTTTATATTATTATTTCGAAGAGTTGGAAGTACTTCATTGATCAATTTACTATTTATGCATCATCAACGTATTTTTTTTACACAAATTAGTATAACATCCATATAATTTTATTTAAGAATTAATTAATATTGACATATAAATGATAAATAATATATTGATAGCGTAAAAAAACTTACATTATTTGTACATACATATTAAATTCTTCCTATTATATATGTGCCTTTGCAAGCTCTTCTTCTACCAATATATTTTCCACTAATGATTAATTTTATTTAAAAATTAATAATTGTTAACACATGAATTTCATGATAAATAAAATTTAAAAACTATTACATCTTTACTACATAGATATTACATTGTTAACGCATTAATGATAAATAATACAGTAAAAATTATAGATATTAAACTCATCATACTAACTATATGCCTATGCAAGCTCCTCTCCTATTAGAGATATTTCATATATTCTAATTATAGTTATTAATATAATTTTAAATAATTATATTACATTCATTAAATTTTACAAATTTAATTTTGATAATTATATTTTAAATTATTTGTTTTTAACTTGCCTCATGTATATGGTGTTCTGGGTCAGTAGTAAAATGAAACTCATAAGCTTTAGTACTAACATTCTATATATTTATGTCACGGTTTCATATTAAAATTATACTCTTCTCGCTTCCTGATAATAATGAAACTCTCTAATAATTGGAGGCTTCCCGATCACAAACGAGTCAACAGATCGAAAAAATAGGGTGTTACAAGGAAGGCCTAAGAAACACTTGCCGATGTTCTTCATTTGGTTTGTCCGTAATTCACACCAAGCAACACTTATTTTCATATACACTACCTACAAGTACAACAAGGGGCCACAATGCTTAATATCACTTGATGGGTCGACTACATTATCGAACAATGACATAATATTATATCATAAATCAACTTTATTGACAAAACATTGATCTAATTCCTAATCTCCCTCTAGGAACAGAACATATCTTCTATCCCACAAATTGTGACACTTGATGTGATTGGTTCAAAACAAATATTTAAGCTAAAAATTTAATAATTTAATGTTTTTCTGACCAATCACATCAAATGACAGATTGAGTGACACACTTTGTGGAGAAAAGATGTGTTCCCCTCTAGGAATTAGACCAACCTTCATTTGATCTACTCTTAGTGGAGATTCTACCAGTCTCCTCCATACATGTGCAAACCACATAAGGTGCGATTCTACCATATTTTCTATATTCATAACTACTCTAACGTTCTCTCAACTACATTCATTTCAAATCCTTTAGTACATGTAACTTATATCCTATTGACATTTTGTCACTCAGAATAATGATAACCATAACATATACAGCTGATAACTGCTGAACTCTCTATATATCCATTTTTACAAGCACTATATGAACTATATGTTTTCTTTTTCGTTTCATTTTCTTACCTACAATGCCACAACACACAACACAATGTTCATTGTGGTTTGGGTAGAATATATGAATATGCAGTAATGCTAAAAAGTTTCACACTTGATAACAACCTGGAGTTACTACTTGAAGTAATAAACCTTACCTATGGCATTGCACAAAGCATTGATCTGCCAAGTGGATGCAAAACAAAAATCAGAACAAATCTCGTTCTTGTCCCATCTAGTTGTAGGAAATCATTTCTGCACTTGGCTCTGCAATGAAGCAGGTTGCTGCTGTTGATTTTGACCTTTGGGAGGGATCTTCGATGCCATGAAACGTAATTGATTGGCAATCTCAGTGAAGGTTGGTCTTTCTGATGGCTCTGATGACCAGCACCTCTCCATCAAAAATCTCCATTCAGGATCACAAGATTCTGGAACCGGAGGCCGCAACGTGTTAGTTACAATACCACCTGAATCATGTTTGGAAAAACCCACAGCTCAATACCCAAAAAAGCTAGTAAAGAAAAATCTGAAGTATGAATTCAATTCTTGGATTACCAATGATAGCCCCATAGTGCAAATCAGCATATGGCTCTTCTCCAGTGAGGAGTTCCCACATGACAATACCAAAAGAAAACACATCAACCTGAAACACCAAATATTAGAACACAAACTAGTTTAGAGAGCGAAAAAATATGAAAGAGGTATCCAAATACATTAATGGTTAAAATGAGAAAAAGCATAAACCTTTTCTGAAACAAGGCTACTGCTTCCGCTCAGCAGTTCTGGGGCCATCCAAGGTAGAGTTCCTCTAACACCACCAGATATCAATGTCTGACATTTCACTTTGGATAGACCCAAGTCACCAACCTGGTTTCAGAATCGGCGGTGTGAATAAACCAGCTATTAAACTCAATTGCTCCGTGCAACAGACCCTTATAGCAGTATATTATTATTTTGGAAAAAAGATGTTGCTTAATGTTAAGAGGTGGAGAAAGTTCCAAATCTAGGTGATCATAGTGCTAATTGCATTGCATATGTGACCAAGAAAACTAAGAATGAGATGTTGACAGATTTGAATAAGCAAGTATGGATGGACAGCACAGTAATTTGACACTACAAATATTCATATGGTCAAAGCTTAATGCAGAACGATGAAGCCACCCAAATATATAATGAGCATAAGTTGCCACAAGCCCACAACAGTTGAAGTAATATATATATTTGCATTACAAAAAGCACAAGGTGGAAAGCACAGGGAAGAGACAGAGAACATGGCGCAAGCATGGAAAAACCTAACTGCTTTAGCTTATTTGAAGATCTTGATTGGTGTCTATGAATAGAACTGGAGGAATAAAAAATGATTTAGTTTTTATTTTAAGAGTGTAATATCTATGCACTGTCATTGTAAAGATTTATAAACACTCCGTACATCATCCACCATTCATTTGTATCACTTTTTTGAAGAGTCAATGATGATAAAATGTGAATGGTGGATGATACAGTGACAATGTATAAAACTCATACACTGCCATTGCATACAGTTTTTCCCCTCTTACTTTAATACTACAACATGACCTCATCACCATCAAAAGCAACAATGTAAGGAGAGTAATCAATAAAAGCAAGATGTGAAGGCTCAAACACTGACAAATCCTATAAATTACAAAGTACCCTACTGACATAATGCTTCCAACAATGTACTGTTCCTCCCCTTTCCCAATATCCAAAATTGATGGTAGTAGCATCCTAGGAGAGAATGGTAGCACCGAACTAGTCAAAAGCCATACTCAACCAAAGCTAGCTAGCTAACAAGCCCTAGGCATGTGGTTTGACTGTCAACATCCTAGACAGAAGTGTGCAAAGAAACTCCAAATGCAGCATCATCATTCATTGAACTTTTGCCAACTGCAGTGTGTTCTGGTGTTCCAGACTTCAGCAAAATGAGTATTCAAGTTATAAATGTCTCCACACTTTTAATAACTCCTCTTTAATAGCAACATGGATTTCCAAATATTTCATACAAAAACAGAACAATGTAATGGGGAAAGATAACAAGATAACCACCTCGACAAAGGACTAATATATGGAAGTGTAATAATTTGTTTCCAACTAAAATGAGTCACAATGAGTGTCCAAGAACCATAACACAAATTGCAGGATGATGAAAGAAGACAGCTTAGCTGAAACTAATATTTTACTCTCCATGGTTATTTCTATGTTTCATGCTGATCCGCTCCCTCACTTTCACTCACAGAAACAGTAGATAAATCTGAATATGCGAAGTATTATTCGAGTTGATAATGGAAAAGGTAGAAAATGATCCTCACAAGATGAGAATTCACCCCTAGCCTAAGGCTTGACACAGGTACTCCTTTGTCACAAGGAAAAATCCTTCACTTACATCCCTTCCCCTAAAAGACTCCCCCTATATACCTCCTCACCTCACTTTCTCTCTCCATGTGGAACTAACCAACATTCTCTTTCATATGCTCTTCCCCCTTACCTTTCAGCCGAAACCCTCTACCATATTTTTTTCCTCACTATCCCATTAACTACTTGGGGTGTTGACAATTGATCTATTCGATGGTGTGGATTCTTAAAACACACAAATCAGAACCCACACAGTCAGAGATAACAGTTTATATTCCTGAGAATTTAGTGGGAATGTGGCAGCATCATCAAATCTAGGACTTGCACTATAACCTCAAATAAATGACCTACATTATTAGTTTTATATCACTCCTCTAGTCACTGTAGGGAAAATACTGCAGATCTGCAATGACAAATTGCTGCCAAACTACATTTCTATAAACAATCTTCCAATTATGATATTAATATATTACATTATTACTAACTCTTTTAAAATATACGGGTCATGCCTAGCTAGACCCCAAATACAGTTAATAAAATATAAAAGGGGGTGGGGGGTGTGTGTGGGGGGGGGGGGGGGGGGGGGGTCTGATTAAGTAAAATAAAGTGATGCATTTTTACTGCATATGGAAACAGCAGGGGCACAAATTCAAATATGACCAACATCAGTATCAAAAATTGTAACCTTGCATATCGGGCGGTGTGGATCTCGGAGATTCACAAGCAAGTTGTCACTTTTCAAGTCAAAATGTACTATGTTTTTCCCATGCAGGTACTCCATACCAAATGCTGCATCCATTGCAATCATATGACGCTTGCGCTTGTCACAATTCCTGATATGATCACACAAATATCAAATATTTATCATTATCGAAACAATTATATATTAAACACATGAACAAGCTACCTCTCATTCTTCTGCAACGCATTTCTTAGAGAACCATTAACCATATACTCTGTTACTGTTGCCACAGAACCTCCTGGGCCATCAAGCACAACACCATAGAAAGCTACCACATTTGGATGGTGCAAGTCAGCAAGCTTAATTGCCTCATTCCAAAAGTCAGTTCTCTGCTTGATGCATAAACCAAACAGAAAGACCAAGTTAGTTAGTTAGCAAAGAGAGAGGAGACAATAGACATTAATATCGAGATACAGAGTACAGACCAAGCGTTCTTGCTCTGAAGGCTTTCCAGCAAAACACCTATCATTAATCCGCTTAATTGCAACATCAGTACCCCTCCATTTTCCATGATATACAGTACCAAAGGTCCCAGAACCCAATTCTATAAGCTCTTCAAGGTCATAATTCTTTATAACCTAGCAAATTTCAACAGCAATATTTTAGATTAGCTGAGCTAGAACTATGAAAACACGGAAGGGGAAACATACTGCAGAAAACATTCAACCTGCAATGATCCAATATCTGATGCTGGAAAGCTGAAATTTGCCTTCTCTGGCAGCTTGGTCTTGACAACCTACAAGGTAAAAGGCAGCCATATTTGTAAGGATAACAATTATGATGATCGCACCCGAATGACAGAAGGATGGGGAGTGGCAAAAAAGTGTTTAATTTTGGGGAGTATTCCTTCACTTGCGAGACGAGAATATAAATATCGAGGAATGTGTAAACAAAGTTACCTGAGTTCTATCATTACATTGTATATCAATTAGATTAGTTTGAGAATCTCTATTATCAATGTCTTCATGATGGGACACATCTCTGGCATGCAAGTCAGGATTTGAAGGAGTGCTTGAGTGCAGAACAGAAGCAGCTACACCTTCAGCAACAGCTTGAAGCTGTTGGTTCTGTCGGTCTTCTGATGAACCTTTTAAAAGAGAAATCAAAACACAATGATCATGTGTTATGGGGCATCATCAATAAGGTAATCAAATATAGTATAACTTTAACAATTTACATACCCTTAGAGGATTGAACATCGTCTGAAGTTAAATTCTGTCTGAACATCTGGTAGAGGCCATCATCCAATTGAGATTCTAAATTTTGTTCTCCACCGTTGCCAGGATTCTCACCAAACTGATTGTTATAAGGATACATTTCTTTCTTCAATGCAATTTTTTTAGGTTTGGGTGGCGGAAAGTAGGTGCCATGTAGATTCCAGGGGTCCTGATTACTAAAAAGGGAGCTTGAAGAATCCTGCTCATTTCCGAATTTGACAGATGGTGAAATCAAAGAAGAAATTGAATCATCCGGGTGATGGTTTCCACTACTTGATTGAAGATTTGATCCAGGAACACCCCAAACAGGGGGTTGTGCAACCTCACTATGTTCAACAGGCATGCAATTATTTCCATATGAAATTTCCATAGTAGAACTAGGAAGCACATCCATCATCTGAATTTGATTTGCACCAACAGTCAATTTAGACCCGCCAAGGTTGTTATCCATAAACACCCCTTTCTTCTCTACAGCATGCTGAGTGTTATAATCAAGTTTATCATTATTTACATGAATTTCAGGATTACCTAAGTTGAGGATGCCCACCCTTCTATCAGCAGATTTGAGATGATCCTGTGTAATCCAATTCCCCACAGCATCTTCTTTTGAAACAATGCTAGCCAGTTCATTAGTATGTTCTTGAGGAGACTCCTGAACCACACACTGAGAAATTTCAACAGATGAGACACCGACTAAAGGTATAGCATTAGTAACATTTTTATTCACAAACATATCCTCTTTAGCGCAGTTTTCAACTGGCACCACATGCTGGTTGATGACATCGTAAGACAGTGGTGCTGTTCCCGTGAGCCCATGACTTGGTGACTGTTTTTCTACTGTTCTCCCAATTGCTTCCTGGATAATTGCATTCCTGGAATGATCAAAACCGTCTGGCTTTTGTATAAAATTCCTCTCACCTATAGGCTCCAGCTCAAGATTATGATTTAGAGCTGTTGTATCAGCACAAGGTACTCCATCCGATGATTCCAATATGTTAATGACCATGGGTCTGGACCTAACCACTTGTTCAACATTGCCTTCCTTCAATGGTGAAGTAACCAAAATCCTATTTGTTGCTTGAGCTTTTAAGTTGTCCTCCACAGGGACACTATGGTAACTTGGAATTGAGTCAGGAATCAGACCTGCAAAACTATTACGCTGATCCTGAATCACTGGATCTGAATGTGCATGAGGAAGTTTGTTCTGACACATATAACATTCCTCCACTCTTTGGACTTTCTCAGGGATCATTGCTGGTTGTTGAGGTAATAATGCATCAGTGAAAACAACATGCTCTGGTTGAGGAACTTGAACCCAGCGATAATTACCTCCAACTACGACAGAAGGGAATTGAACCGGGTAGGCGTTGTAGCTTTGTTCAGCTGGAAGATGGATAATCCTTGCCCCTGATGTATTTTCGTCATTATATTGGTCCAAACGATTTTGCTGTGGTTGAATCAATTGTTGCGGTTGAATGACATTTGGTCCTACACCAACATGAGAAGTTGGCCGAGTCGTCATTTGCACCGCAGGGCCAGGGATCACCTGACGAGACACTAAACCGGGAGTAGTATCATGAAACTGATGTTGAGAGTACAGAGACCCAGTATTACCTAAAAGTTGAGGATTTGGAAAGCCCATCTGGGGATGCATCTTGACATAATCTGCTTGACTCATAACTTCTTGGCGAGGATCGACTAAAGGCTGCAAATAAGGTGCAGGAAGTGGAATTTCCATTCCACCTCGCTGCAATCTAAGTTGCTGCTGGGTTACAGTAGCAGGTAAAGATTTTTCTAACTCAACCTCATTCTGGAAGGGTGAATTGCTAGTAGGACCAGAATTAGAAGCCAGCATGCACGATGAAACCGCAGAAGTGTCTGAGTAGATTGATATGGCAGGCTCAGAAACAACCAAATTTGCAATAGAATCTTGAGAAACATCAGCCACAATCCCCTCAGGCGATAAAACATCAGACCTAGGTGCCCCACTAACATCCACTTGACCAGCATTCGAACTATCACGAGCCTCTATACCACTCAAGTCCGAACTTTGGGTCGACGCTGCACTTGTAAAACTCTCTTTTCTTATGAGTTTGTCACTAATCCCATCTGTAATTCCATTCACAGCTTCGACATATTTCTGCCCACTATCCAGCAAGTCATCAAACTGTATCACACCAGAAGAATCCAGTTCGGAAGCAGAAAACAGAAACACCCTTAATTTAGCTGAACCATCAGGAGACCTCTCAACTAACCTTTCATACTCTTCAACCATATTCTCGAGATCATCGGTGCACGAAACCGAAACCAATGCATCAAGTTCCTCATCCGGGAGCTGATACTTGATAATTACAGGCTGGCCATAAGTATCAACCATCTTTTGCATCAATTCACTGAAACTCATATGTCTCTTTACACTTATGATCCTTGTCTGCCCTCCAACATATCTCAACATTCCATCACTAGGCCTAGGCAAAATCTTCCCACCATAACTACACATCAACTTCAATTTTTTCTCCGAAATCGAATCGTCCCCACCCTCATCACTAACCTGATGATCAACCCTTGTTGACACAACAACACCAATCTGATCACTAACATTATTACTAATCACTTTTTCCTTAACCTGAAGAGCATTATCCAAACCATTACCCACAACAAGATTAACCAAATTCATAGGATACCCACCTTCACTCGCCACGACACGACCCGAAACATCAACAACACCATTGCCACCAGCAATTGGATTGAGAAAACTATGACCATAGTTAAACCCAATACCAGGGTTCATAGTGGGATGGGCAACCGGCACAGCAGGTCGTACACACCAATTACCACCGGAAGAAGTCACATTTTTATGACCAATTCCAACCAAACCTGGAGGACTACCATAACATTCTCCGGTTCGAACCGGAGCGAAACAACCCTCTCCGGTTCGAACCGGAGCGAAACAACACTCTCCGGTTCGAACCGGAGCGAAACAACACTCTCCAGTTCGAACCGAGATCGTACTTGTCGGCAAAACGAGTGGCTCTTGTGCTATGGTTCGGTTCATATTGGGAATGGAATTTTGATCAAACGCCATTGGCAACTACGAGAACTGATAAAAGATTCCAAATCACATAGAAACAGTAAAAAAACACGAATCAAGAACAAATCACAAGGGAATGGTTCAGAAATGGAATGGTAAGTACATTGAAGTTTATCAAATAAAAAACCCTAAGCTAGATTGAGAAGAAAAAAAGGAGAGAGAAAGTAGCATAAGCTAAACGGTGCAGTGTGAGAGTGATAAGAAGAGAGAGAGAGAGAGAGAGAGAGAGAAAACGGTTGGTTTTGTTGAGTTCGGTGGAAACTCAGAATACGTAAAACGACAAAACAAATCGCGTTTTATTCCCAAAGAATCAGGGTTTTTCCTTTTTCTCTCATAGTTGGAACTCTCTTTGTCCTCGCAGTATTCACTTTCTCTTTACTACAAAGGAATCTTTTTAATTCCTTTTAAAAGATGAACTAATGCATGAAGCTATCCTTTAATGAAATTGAAAGAGTAGATATTTGCAACCGAAACAAGGGATGTATTTACTAGTCTTGGGATAATCCGACCGGGTTAAACGGTTTGACCGATTCTGTTGTTATCAGAGTTGAAAATGATTTTGGTTTGTAGTGATTAAACTGCTTTGAACTGGAGAAATTTATATTCGACCGTACTAAATCTGTTAAACTGGAATAATCTGGGAACTGAACTGCACGATTCACTCAAAACTTCAAAAAATGGAACATTACTCTAATGTTTTGTTTTACTTCGGTCCAAAAAAAGATAAAAAATATTACTTCAATATAGTTATATAAAATTTTACATTTATATATAATTAATATTTATAGGCAAAAATTATTAATCATATTTAAAATCATTTGGTCCAACCGAACGATTTAACTGTTTAAACCGGTTAAACCTAATATGAAATCTTTTTCGGCTTGATACCCGACTCAGGTTTCACAATATTGGTATTAATGGACCAATACATTAGTCTTTTTTAATTTGTTTTGAGAGTAATGAAATGGAAAAGGTATGGGGGTGGTATGTAACATTTTAATTGTCTATTAATGGGGCCTAATATCTCCCCCACCAAATCTTTTTCTTACCAAATAACCATTATCTCTCTAGATTTATTTCGAATAAGAACTAATTAATTTTAAGATAGGGATTTCTTAACTACAGGTTTGTAATACTATCTATCATTAAGAATTTAGTCTAAATTATGTTATGTTACTAAGTGAATATAAAAAGTTGTACTTTTTTTGGTACATGAGAGAGTTTTCTTACCAAGCTTAGCTCACAAACTAAACAAAAAGTTCCATTTTTCTAAAAAAAAATAGTGCTAGTTGTTTTTTCCTAAACAATTTTATTTTTAAATTCCACTTATTAAAACAAATTGTAAAATAAATTAATAATAAATTTAATAATATTAACAAATGTCCTTTTTATTATGCTAAATTTTCTACATCCTTATCTAATATCATTTTTTTACCAAATGTTATTATTGAGGATCGAACATAAGTCTTCAACATTATATACACTACGACAAATCTTATATTTAGCGGAGATTTTTTTCCGAAGGTTATTCAAACCTCCCCAAATAAATCAAAGGAGGTAGCGGGACAATCAACTAGATATTTAATGGAGGTTTTAATTTAATTTGCGGAGGTTTACAACCTCTATTATATTTTTTTCAATTTTGATAATAAATGACTAGAAATGAAACCCTAAAATGGTATGTCTTCAATAACAGATCTGTGTTGAATCAAGATCTCTTTTCAATATCAACATCATTCACTTATCTTCATCAATACAAAAACTTCAAACTCAAAATCACTGTCTTCTTTCAAATGTCTTCTGTGGTCTCACCGATGGGGTAACTTACATTTTCCATTCCTTTCTTTCTATTTCTTCTTACTTTTTCTTACACAACACCATTCTTGGAATATTTTTATCTTTTAATTCAACACATACATATTTATCTACAAATATTTCCTCAACCAAACCTGTAAACTAAAGTGATTTCGTTCTCCCTTTTAAAAGTGATTTCTTCACAAACCCTGCGGTTCACATTCCACATTCCACCACCGAAATTTCTTCTCCACCGCAGAATGTTCTTCTCCACCATCGAGAGTTCTTCTCCACCGCCGAGGGTTCTCCACCGCCGAAGGTTCATATTCCTTGACTTCTGATGCTTATGCCTTCATACTTTGAATGATTTTCCTCTTCTTTATTTTACTTCAATTAAATACTTTGACTTCTGATGCTTATGCCTTCATACTTTGAATGATTCTCCTTTTCTTTAAATACCTGGCATTTTGAGTAGCATTTTATTTACCAGGTTATAATTTATAAATATCTTGTTTAATACTTCGAACATTTAACATTTAGGATGGTTGATACTTCGAAGCATACCATGTGTTTGATAAAATATTCAAATGAGTGTATTTATAGTTGATACTTCGAAGTGCACCAGGTTATAATTTATAAATGAATGAAGCAATGTCGAATAGTGTTGGGAATCCTTTTCCGAAAAAATAGGATGTTCAAGTAATAGGATTCCCAAGTTTATATGTTATTTTCTTTCAAAATTAATATATTTTCATACACAGAAAACTAGCTCCAAGCAGAATTGATATTCTGTGGTTGTTAGTTTAGCACATACTTTTTGTTCAATTTTATCTTTGATTTTGTGACTACTATTAACCTCTCCCTATGAAAATAATGCAATCAAAATTGCACTGTAGGTATTTCATTTAGAATGAGGCAAGCAAGTATCATATCAAATAGAACATTGTAGGGCACACAAGCATGTGAATACATGAAATACATTTCTAAGAGAATCGGCGATGCACATACTTGCATCGTGCAGACTAGAAAATGCCATCGAGAACACTACACATGTATAGCTCTTTTCCTTATGTTTAAAGGATGTAGATACTGAGAGTGAGTGGAATAAACAAAGGTGGAAGTGGATATGGATAAAGCCAGAACAATAAGTTGCATTGATGCATAAAAATCTAATTATTGTTTTTCTTGGCTTATTTCTTCTGTCAAATAATAACTCATAGAGTGACTTACATTATAATCTGTATCTGGTTCCCTAGGACCTTCAAATATAGGTCAGTACATTTCCCACTATATGTTGGCACTTCAATGATAAGGGAGTGCCACAAGATCAATAGAAGAATATGTGTCCACCCAGATGGAAGGGGCTTCACTCTCTTAAAAATGTGGTTTTGGGTTCAATCCTAGGATTCATCTAAAAAAAGGCAGCCCAGTGACAAGGTTCCCACTAAGAATTCATGTGTATGAAATAAATTGTTTGGAGGGGTCCTGTGTACATTTATGGTAGTACTGAGGAGATTAGTCTTTCACCTATCTATAAGGTGAGAGGATAATGTGGGGAATAAAACATAAATTGTGCGGATATTAGTCTTTGGCAATGTTGGAACAAGTCCACTATACACCTTTAGCGTTATGTTCAGAAATGCCCCTATTAATGGAAATGAAGATATTCTTGGAGCATTATCACTTGTCTTATGCACTTTAATCTTGATTCCTTTACTGAAGTATGTCCTAGTTGTTCTATTGGCCAACGATGATGGTGAAGGTATATAAATTAGATGTTGTAAAGATAAATTGTTGTTATTATATTCTTTTCTCTCTTTTCCCCTTAATGATCATTCCTCAATATTGTAATTGTTTTAAAACCACTAAAGGTGGTACATTTGCCTTGTACTCCTTGATTTTCTCTCTTCTATTGTCTCTTGTGTTCATGGCTAACTTTTGTTTTCAATTACCATGTCTTCATATTAATTCTTACTTGAAATATTTTCTTCTGCAGTACTATCATCTGTTAATGGTTTGAAAGTTGAGGTAGATGCAATTAAGCAAGGTATTGTTTAACCTCTCATCTGTAATAGATGTTAATCATGTATTTGATGTTGATATCTAACCCATAGGCACATTGAAAGAGTTATCCTTCTTTGTTCCGCGATGTCAATTATTGCAGCCTCTGCTTTAATAAGAATTGCCATTGATGGCTTATTTTGGTGTAGTTGTCTGACCTATGCTTTGTTCTTTTTCTTCGGAGACTGGAATTTAATTTGTTTAACTGGAAAGGGAATGTTTTGATCTTGGATCCTACCATGTAGCAAATTAGTAGTCTGTTAATTGGTATACTGTTTATGTTGTGTAGTTTAATTTAGTGGTCACTTTTGCTGTTAAATTGATATTTTTTTTTTCTTTTTCCTTAACTTTGCAGATGAAGTGGTGATTATCTCCATTCCCTTCATTATTATTTTGTTTAGTCTACAAAAGTATGGAACAAGTAAAATGGGTTCTTTTTCCAGGACTCGCTTTGTTCATATGGTTTTGTTCTCTTGCGGGCGTTGAGATATACAATCCTATTTACATCTATTACTTCTTTGCAAGGAATTCAACTAAAGCATGACATTCTCTTGGGGGTTGTCTTCTGTATGCAACTGGTAAGCAAATATTTGCAGGACCATTATTATGGTGGATGCAATCATACAATAGTATATATGTTTGTCTTTGGTTGTGTGTTTGTAGATTTTATTTGATTCCACTTGTGTCTTTTTCTCTATTCATAAGCCAATGCATTGCTAGCAATTATCATGGCTAATGTTTCTTAAAATAATACTAGAAATCACCTCACATCTACATATATATATTTTTACCTGGTAATTATGATTGACACACACATTTCTTACACATTCTGAATGTTATGGCAATGTGCTTGCTGATGTACACAAATCAATATTCTAATTGTGATGTACACATTTCTTGTTTAGGTGTTGTGTAGGGATGGGTAGCACTTATAATGGGACTATTCTCTGGATCAATTCCTTAGTTTACATTGATGGCAATCTACAAGAGATCAAAGCTACTCCAAAAGGTTAATGACACAATGGAAATGTTCTATGGTGTATATTGCCTCTTTTATGGCCTACAAATGGGAATTGTCAAAATTGGCTTCAGGCAAATTAGAATCCAGTCACCTAGAATTTTGTTTGTAGTTGTGCTGGATCAAATATCCACAAGTTTGATATGTCTACTCATTAGATTTATACTTACACGAAAGATGTCAGAAGAGGATATGGAATTTAGTACTGTATAATATTATTTGAAATGAAATTTTATTATTGCTAAGAACATTTGTATTCAGTATTGTATATTTAAATAATAATTATAAATTATTTAGATTAAAGTTGTTGAAATTATGAAATTAAATTGAAGTTAAAATTCTATAGAAACATATAATACTTAATTTTTAGGTCTGCATATGTTATTTCGAGTAGTGGTACACTATAAAACATTCTCATATTGTGGAGGTTTACAACCTCCACGATAAATGATGCAAAAATCTCCTAAAAAATAGTGGAGGTTAAAAACCTCCTCAAATAGCAAAGGTTAAAATCCTTCTCACATAGCGGAGGTTAAAACCCTCCTCAAATAGCGGAGGTTAAAACCCTCCTCAAATAGCGGGGGTTAAAACCCTCCTCAAATAGCGGGGGTTAAAACCCTCCTCAAATAGCGGAGGTTAAAACCCTCCTCAAATAGTGGAGGTTAAAAATCTCCACTAATAAATCGCTACAAATTTGTCAATACCAGAGGTTTTCTAAAACCTCCACAAAACGGTTCTAGCCATCATAACTGTAGAGGTTTCTGAAACCTCCGCTATTTATATTGTGGAGGTTAAAAACCTCCACTAATCGCAAAAAAACCTCAACTAAATACAAAGTATGTTGTATGTAATCGCAAAAAAACCTCAACTAAATACAAAGTATGTTGTATGTAGTGATAATATTGTATTTCTAACTTTTTTCCACCACTACACTGTAATTCTCCTTTGCATTTTTCCACGAGTTTGATGCAATTTGAATTAATTTAGATTTTCTTTTAGTGTTTTTATTTTAGGAATTAATAAAGGAGAAAAAATATATGCAAAGGAAACCAAGTTTGAAGGAAAGGATTAAAGTTATGAAGATAAATCATAACATTTGGCTTCTCATTAGTTGTGATTTAGAAATTGGGTCTCTCTTGTCACACGCAAATCGTCCACTTTTATTGGCTTTTTGAAAGTCTACAATATGAAGCAAATTTCATAAATCTAGCGTCTTCTAAGTATTTCTCCTATTTTATATAAAGAGATGTGTATATTCCTAGTTCATGAGGGAGTATGGTTTTTCACTCATTGTATTTAGAGAAGTTGTAATACGTCATTCTTATTGAAAACCTTCTGGTTTTTTGTTCGTGGTTGTTTATCTCATTATCATATTTTGTTACTTTTTCCATGTTAAACATTTTGTGTCAGTTCCTATTTTCTCAATTCTTTTTTAGCTATCTGATAGTGTTTCCATAACTCTATTACCCAACAGTGGTATCAAAGCTATTGATTTGTAGTCACTACTCTGTTGCAATATTATTCACGGTTACTATTCATACATGTGGTTGTATACTTTTGTAGTGATTGTTAATGTATATTAGATTTATTCTAGTATAGTGTAATACATACAATACTGCTCACATATATTAACTATTCATAGTAAAATTGTGTAAACCGGTACCATTGAAAAACAAATATTTGTCAAAACTATGACAACAAAATATGAGTTAGAGAAGTTTAATGAGAGCAATTTCTCCTTATGAAAATTGAAGATAAAGGCAATCTTGAGGAAGGACAATTGTTTAGTAGCAATTGAAGACAGACCCACTAGGGTAACTGATGATAAGTGGAAGAAGATGGACGTAAATGTTATTGCCAATTTTTATCTAGCAATGAAAAATTCAATATTGTCGAGCATTTCATAAAAGAAGACCGCAAAAGGGGATATGGGATGTACACATTAAACTGTACGAGGTCATGTCACTTCACAACAGAGTATTCATAAAGAGAAGACTCTATACTCTTAGGATGAGTGAATCCACATCGATGATTGATCACAACAACAATCTGAATACAATATTTGCTCAACTTACATCGATATATTTCAAAGTAGCAGAAAAAGAACTATTAAAAAGGTCTTGCTCATCTTGGCTAGATTTTGATGAAGACATCAACATCAATAAAAAGAAGAAAAATGATTGAAGATATTAAAGACTTAGAAGCATGATCATCAAGTGAACAAGACCTTTAGGTTTCTAAGTTAGGTACTTCTATCATAAAATCTCTTTACTTAAAGTAATAGTTAAATACTATAAGGAAAGTTTTTCAAAAAGTTATCTTGTTTTGAAAATGATTTCCAAAAGTTGAAAACAAATTTTCAAAAAACTGAGTAAGAGGTTACTCAAACTTAGTAACATGTTATTGCGATAAAGTAACCGATTATCCAAGTAGAGTAACAAATTAATAGGTCAAAATAAGGTAGAGTAACTGATTGCTCAATCAAGTAACTAATTACTCATTGAACAAATGCTTTAGGTAACTGATGACAAGTAATCGATTACTCATAGTGAGAATGTAGTCATGCATCATCATATTGGGGAGATGAAAATGAAGCATGCATCATTATATTGCTTTGATGAAGACAAGTAGAAGACAAGGATAAGACATGGTTAAAGCAAAGTCGATAGGCTAGCTTGAAGTCACGTGCAAATTCAACAAACAACAAGGTCAAAACTCAATATCAATCACGTAGACTTAGACTAAGTTTTTGTATTTCTAGAGTCTTAAGATGATTGATTAGGTAGAGTCCAGGCTAAATGAACTTAGAATGGAAGTCTCACAAAGTCTAAAATGAATTAATCTAAAATTGAGACTTGCATACATTCATTCATGATTGACATGTTCATGCATTTATATATGATAACATGATTTTAGTGCATTAAACTGAGTTTATCATACATATCTTCAAAATCATGAATCATATATGTACACATTATGTAGAAGGTTCATCATGCATCAAAGAAAATATTTTTCAACACATTTAATCGATTACAACTTGTGTTAATCGATTAAATGAACATGAGAATCTGTTAATCGATTAAGTATGGGATTAATCGAATAAATGTAGTTGTAGTAGTTTAAATCTTGGATTTCTTGGGATCGTTAATCGATTAAGCTACATGTTAATCGATTAAGTCCAGCAGAAAACTGTTTTGTATAAAACCTGATTGTTTCCATGTGTTCATTAAGAAACAAGAAAAAAAAAAGACATAATTTTCACATACTTATCCGAACTTAAATTTCATATCATTGAGATTGAGAAAAGTTATCTAGTTTTCCTTAGTTCATAGAGAGAGATAGGATAATTGAGAATTATCCATTTATGCTTAAACTTTGACATTCAGTTTGGAAAACCAAGCATAATCACATATAACATATTTGTGTCTTTGTGAGATTTCTAGGCTGAGTTTTAGTGTTTTTACTTTTTGCATATTCGTACATTGAGGTGCAAGCAAATTTAATTTAGACGAGTTTCTTGAGATTATCTAGGTGTTTTTAGTATCACCTTGATAGGAAGAAATCCTAGTTGCGATTAGGTGATCGTTGTGTTCTTTCATATATACAAGTGTTTTGGTTGAGAGTGAGAAGTGGTTGGGGCTGGACCGTTAGAAGTGGTGTGGATTATCCATTAGAAGTGAGTAGAAGGTCAAACAATATTAGGGGATCTAGATCCAAGAAGAGAGTCATGTATTAATTTGAAACATTTTTTGTAAAACCTTATTCAAATAATGAAGAAAAATATCCCAAGATTAGAAGGGGAGGCCTGAATGTAGTTTTCAAGTGAACCCGCAAACGAACCAAGATAAAAGATCGTGGTCTTGATTTTCTCTATCCCTCATTTCTTTACTTTCAATCGATTTACGCTTTACATGTTTGTATTGATTTTATTGCATGTTCTAATTTTGTTAAATTTTTTGGTGTAACACCCTAAATTTAAGTCTTTAAAATTATAATATCAGTCCTGGGATTCTCGCCTGGGCGAGAAAGGCTCACCTGGGAGGGTGAAATCCTGGACTATACTGAAGGATTCTCGCCTGAGCGAGGGTTGGCTCGCTTGAGCGAGAGTTGGCTCGCCTGGGCGAGGAAGGCTCAATTGGGAGGGTGAAATCATGGGCTATACGGAAGGGTTCTCGCCTGAGCGAGAGTTGGCTCGCCTGGGCGAGAGTGGTCTTGCATGAGCGAGAGATTGGCTTGCCTGGGCGAGGAAATGTGATATTTTGGAGCTGTCGAGGCTGTAAGATCCTCGCTTGAACGAGAGGATTCTCGCTTGAGCGAGAGATGCCTCGCCTGGGCGAGAGGGTCAGATCTGAGTTTTTAAAATGGGCGGGATTTTCTCGCTTGAGCGATAATGAGCTCGCTTAAGCGAGGACCCGACGTTGTTACATTAAATAGGGAACCCTAAACACATTTATGAGGGTTAACCTAGAGAGAAATGAGAGAAGAGAGCTTTTTCAAGAGCAAGAAGGCTTGTGAGTCATTTAGAAGCTTGAGAAGAGGTAAAGCTCTTGATTCTAACTCTCTTCTTCCTTTTGAAACTTATTTTGGGTATGTTGGATCTCTTCTCAAAATGAGAGAAACCATGGAAACTCATCATTTCGAGTTATGGTTCGTTTTATGTTGTTTTTATCTTGTAAACTCTTGGTCTAGAGTTAGTATTTCAAGAATGGAAAGGGTTTGTGGGTTGATTCATAAAAACCCCAAAACCCTAAAGTGAAAATGTGGTTAAAGAGGAAAATGAGTAAAATGCTAGAGGTAGAAGATGAGTTTACTTTCTAATGTTGAAATATGATATGAATATGCATGTTTTAGATGGTTGTAAACCTATGATGAATATCTTGTATGGTTAAATAATGCAATATAAGTTGTGTATGTGATCTTTGAAATAAATGACTAACATTGTGTTATATGGTGAGAATGAGGAAAGATCCTAAAGTTGGAGGCGGTGTCGGTGGAACTTACGAAGTTGCCAAGAACCAACCCAACACTCACCGAGGTAAAGATAAGTCTTTAACTTATGCATTGTGATGGAAAATGCGTGGAGGTTTCTGGTTATGGATAATGAAATGAATTGTAACTCACTTAATTGTTATAAGCATATATGGGTATGTTTGTAATGATGATGGTGTGGATTTACTGTTTATGTATTGGTGGAGTGCCAATGGAAATAAAAATCGGAATAATGAAATGAACTGTAAATCACTTAAGTTATAAACATATATGGGTATGTTTGTAATGATGATGGTGTGGATTTACTGTTTATGTATTGGTGGAATGCCAATGGAAATAAAACTCGTTTTTAGCCGACCATGATTGGTTAGCGACTTTGGCTCAAGTAATGTAGCAAGCTTTGGCTCAAGCAATGTAGCAAGCTTTGGCTCAAGCAATGTAGCAAGCTTTGGCTCAAGCAATGTAGCAAACTTTAGCTCAAGTTATGTAGCATGTTTTAAGAAGTATAAACAAAGGAAATGGTTTTAAGTATATTTAATTATAGGTTTTTACTTAACTTTATTAAAATTTGGATTAACGTATATTGACATTATTTTACGTTAACGACTTACTCCTTTGTGTTTTCTGTGTTTGGTCAATGTTAATCCCACTGCAGGTAGGTGAAAGATGTAAGGACGTTTTGATTAGAAGCTTAGAGGCTTTTGACTTTTTGAAGTCCTTATATTCATTCTTTGTAATATGACTAACTGTATTTGACCATGAATATTGTAACTCTGAATATTCGTAGCTATGGGTATTTTGGAATCCCATAGCTAATTGTATGCGGTAGTTACCGGGATGCATGAATGAATTATGATTTTCTGCTATGCGAACATGTATGTTATTTTGAGATTATGAAATGGGTATGAGTAGGGAAATGAGACTTAATTTGAGTTGATGGAAATTTTATTTAAAAGATGTAGGAAAATGTATGAAGGATGAATAAAATAAGGAAAAAATTTCAAGGGTAGAATTTGGGTCCTTACATTTGGCATAAATTCATTGTGTAGATTGCATCTGATATTGATTGAAATCGCTATATCTTTTCGTGCAAGAAAACTGTTTTTCAAGAACGCAAGAATCAAGTTAATCGATTAAACGTGGTGTGAATTGATTAATAACAGCTTGGTTATTCGATTAAGAGTAGTAATAATCGATTACACAGTGAATTTTTCAGAATATCTCATTAGCCAGAAAAAGTGTTAATTTGTTTCCACTCGCACCTATTCACCCCCCTCTAGGTGTCATTTTTTGTGTGGCATACCCAACAAGTGGTATTAGAGCTAGTACGACACTGCTAGCTTAACCGCTTAGATTGTTGATCCTAGACATATATTACCATAGGCTCTAATAACCCTTTCGGTGGCAATGGCACATCCATCAACCGCCCTCCGTTTTCAGTGGCGAGGGGTATGCCTACTGGAACGTTAGAATGAGAATATTCATAGAGGTCATTTATACCAATATTTGGGATGCCATACAATATGGACCTTATATTCCACTATACTTGGTGAAAGGAGAAACCAATGAGAAACTAAGAAGTCTCTTAACCAATGAGGAAAGTAGAAAAGTGCAGCTTGATTTGAAAGCATAAAATATTATTACTTCTGCACTTTTATATGGTGAGTTCTTTAGGGTTTCTCAATGCATAAGAGCCAAGGAATGAGATATACTTTAAAAGTAACCCATGAAGGTGCTAGTGAGGTCAAGCGAGCTAAATTAAATGCATTATTACATGAGGATGAAGTGGATGAGGGATTCCTCATCAAATCCATGATTAGAACACCTCCACAATAATAACTTGTACTTCTCTCAAGCTTCGCCTAGTGTATTATTTGCACCTTCTTGGTATCCATGAACTTTGAACGTGAGAAGAATATTGCAAAGAAATTTTCCATCAGCTGGTTCCATTTGGCTATTGCTAGTTGGTGCTGATCCAATAACCACTCCTTAGCATTCCCATTCCTTGGCACTCCTCCTCCTCTCTTTCTAGTTGGTGCTGATCCAGTAGCCACTCTTTGGCATTCCCACTCCTTGGCACCCCTCCTCCTCCTTTATTTTTAGTTGGTGCTAATTGTAAGAATCCAAATTCTATCCTTGGAAAATTTCGTTTATTTAGTTTATTTTCAATTTACAAACATGCAATATATCGAAATTACTTCTTTCATGATATAACTATCCTGATCATACATTTTTGGTTTCATACATCCATTACCCTCTTTCGCAGAAAATCATAATACACATTTATAATAGAATAATTGTCATCATACGCCCAAGTTATTAGATTACAAACTTAAGGTGCCCATGAATAAATTAATGCCAACACTTAGTCTAAAGTCAAGTTAAGCAGGCATTCTGCCTAAGAATTATCCAGGTTACACTTCATAAATCCACAAAACATAATAAGACTGGGCAAACAATGTCTAAGCCATTCAGCTACCACTATTTACTCCGCGCTTACTTTACCTGCAATCCAATTGCCATCAACAGAGGAAACACAAACATAAAGGAGTAAGACATTTGTACTTAAATCGTTAGAACGACAATTGGATAATTATAATTTAAACAGGTAGATATAAAAGAAAGGATTGAAATAGATAAACAATATAAGTCACCATCTCATACCACATCGTCCATCAAATCTTTCTTCCACGTTCCCGAATATTAACCTTGTTACCATACTCACAGTAATATTCCACATATCGTACTTCACCTTAACTTCCACATAGTTACATTTTACACATAAACACATATTTACAATACCACTTAGGGCAAGACATTCAATACAATACCACATAGGATAAGACATTCATTACAATACCACTTAGGGCTAGACATTCAATACAATACCACTTAGGGCAAGACATTCAATACAATACCACGTAGGGCAAAACATTCAATATTTATAACTTTCCACATCTTATTCTCATTGAGTCATCCACATTAAACACATACCTTATGTTTCATGAATTGTAATACAATGCTTATTCTTACCTTGGTGGGTGTTAGGGTTGGTGTTTGGCAACTTTGCTAGTTCCTCCTTCACCTCCTCCAACCTTAAGGTCTTTCCCCATTTTCACCACACAACAACAATAATCAGCCATTTATTCACAATATCATATAATAACTCATATTTCATATTTTAACCACAAAAATAACTCATATTTCAATAGTTTTCAAAACCACCTCCATTAGGAACTTCAAGCATTGTAAATCATACATATTCACTCTTACCCAACATTTACACCCATAAACCACATTCATAACCTAACATTTCCCACTTTGAATACCATTTTCGTTTTGGGTTTTTTGGGGTTTTTCATGAATCAACCACCAATTATCCCCATTTCCGAATACAAACTCTAAACCACTAGTTTTCAAGGAAAAAGCTAGATAAAAACAAACCACAACCCAAAAGAGAGGGTTATGAGGTTTTTCATGCCAAGAGAAGAGACCCAAACATACCAAATGAGTTCCAAGACGAGAGTGAGTCTCAAAATCAAGAGGTTTACCTTTTCTCTAGCTTCTCTTTGCTTCTACAAGAGCTCTAGCCAATAAAATCGCATTTCCTTCTCTTTTCTCCCAAAAATCTATCCCTTTTTCGTGTTTGGGGTTCTATTTTAGGGTTCATACTTTTAGATTCTTGCCCAAGCGAGGATACGTCGCTCAGGTGAGAGTTTCACGCCTTTTTGAAATTCAAACTCTAATGCTCTCGCTCAAGCGAGGGATTCTCGCCCAAGCGAGATTCCTATAACCTCCACAACCTCTTTCTCGCTCAAGCGAGCCAACTCTCGCTCAGGCAAGAATTCCAGGGAAATCCTGAACTTATCGCTCAAGCGAGGCTCTCTCACCCAGGCGAGAGACATCCAACAACTCCCAGGCTTACTAAGTTTTACTATGCTTAAAAGAAGAGAAATTAGGGTGTTACACTAATCCAGTAGCCATTCCTTGGAATTCTCACTCCTCGACACTCCTCTTCCTCCTCTATTGTTAGTTGGTGTTGATCCAGTAGCCACTCCTCCCCCCCTCCTCCTCATCCTCCTCCTTTTGATAAACTTATGGAATAAAAGTGTTGTGATTAGATTTTACTATTCATTTATCCATACAAACTTGATTCAATAATACTTATTCGTCAAACTATGATTCTTTCACTAACAAGTTAAAACCTCAATGGTATTAACCACAAATTCCTTAGATGAATAATAGCTTATGAATAAAGCTCTATTCCTAGCAACTCTACTCACAAGATGAAGAATTATGATCCACAAGAAAGGCTCTATTCCTAGTAACTATGCTTGTAATATTGAGAATTTATTTAACACCTCAATGGTACTAAAGGCTAATTTCGTAGTCTAATTGGCAGCTTATCAATATATATCTATTCCTAACAACTATACTAACAAGATGATGATTTATGATTCATTAACGCAAATCTATTCCTAGCAACTTATATTAAACAATTTTAGAGTTATAAGTTATCAATATAGATCTATTCCTGGTAATTATACCAACAATATATAAAATGTAACATATTGATATAAATCTATTCCAAGCAACTATATACCAATAGGATGAGCTATTGCAAATCAGAAATAGAATGATTCATTTAGATTCACAATCTAAATAACAAACCAAAAGGGTTTCAACCTTAAGTAAGCATTAAGTACAAAAATAACTCATAAGAATCAAATAGTAAGAATAAGGATAAACCATAATCAATGTTTAAACATTAAGTACATATTACATCTAACCCTCATCAATGTTTAAACCATAATCAATGTTTAAACATTAAGTACATATTATCTCATCAAAGAGTATAAATCAATCCCTCTAATATTACCCCATTGGTTCTAAGAAATTGCCTAAGCAAACTAAGAATTTTGAGTACTAAGTGTTTCCCTCGAATGTTTGTCTAAAACCCTCAATCTGATCGCTTTTAAAAGAGCATGAAACCTTCCAATTTCACTCAGCACACTGGGGGCATTGAGCGTGGTGTTTCGCCTAACCTTGGCTGTCGTTTCACCTAACCAAATTGTGCTTAGCGCAACTATTGTATTGGGAAAAATTGGCTCGATGCGTTGGGCGAATTTGTAACAATGGGTGAAATTTGGACATGGCGCATTGATATTAAGTCACAAAACATATTTTTGATGTTTTGAATAATTCTTGAGTTAAAAAATGCTTGAAAGTTGGTCTATACTAGCACTTTATCAAAAGTAAATCTATGTGATAAAATTGTGTTTTATGAATCTTCAAACGTATATCTATATCTAGTAGTCTATATCATTCAGTTTGAGAGTTATAAAATTATAAATTTAGTTCTACGTCTAGATATTAATAAGTAACACGCATAAGATGGCAAGCTATACAAGTCTATGCTTAGAAAATATATCAATTGTTGAGTTATGCAAGTTCAGAATTATGCAAACATGATACTAACATTCTATTCTAAATTCATACAATAAGTTTATTAAAATTAAAGTAAGCATTATGCACATACAAGAAAGGATGAATTCCTTGAATTTAGACTCTCAATGCAAATTTTGTGCTGAGTGTAGCTTCTCTTCCGCTAATCGTGACTTTGACACTGATCACAGCTATCAAATGCTCTCAAATTTACTCTGTGTGATCTATGTAACACCTCAAATTTCGTTTTCGGAATGATTGAAAAAAGTAGAGTGTTGGAGTATATATTGGGTAATCCTCGTTTGAGAGAGAGGACCTCACCCGAGAGAGAGACTCGATGTTCTAATATGAGTTTCCCGGAGACCTCGCTTAAGCAAGGAAGTGGTCGCTTGAGTGAGAGTGAAATCTGGAAAAGCTGTCAAATTCTAGCTTGAGCTAGAATTTTCGCCCAGGCTAGAGAGGAGCCTTAACATACTGCCCGATTCTCGCCCGAGCGAGAAATACGCGCTTGGGCGAGAGCGTTAGAGTTGAAAAGCTGAAAAATTGCGAAAATCTCGCCCAAGCGAGCCATTCTCGCTCGGGCGAGGCTGCGCAGCTATAAAAGTAAAAGAGGGGTTTCAAAATCCCTAATATTCATTTTCTTGTCTCTCATTTCTCTCCCAACGGCGGCTTCACCCAAATGAACCATTCTCCTCTCCACTGAACATCAAAACTCATCAAAACCTCTTTCTATTACTTCTTGGTGGCACATTTGGGAAATCTTGGAGGTGAAAAATGGAACAATGGAGATTGGAGAAGATGAAGGGAGATGTGGCTCTTTTGCGGAGCAACGGAGCTTATGCAACCTAAGGTGAGGGAGAAGACCATCGTGGTCTTAGAGTTTTTCATTAGAGTCATCTTCTCCGATTTTCCTCAAGAATCGGAGCACGTTAATAGATAGAAACTCTCTTCGGTGTTTGTGGTCCATGTGAGAGTCTTTATTTTATATAAGGACGTATTAGCCATAAAAGTGGAGATATATGTGCTGGAAAACCATTTATTTAAGTAAAACGCAATATGTTCATTTAATATGATTGATGTTAGACGTTGTATATGTTTAATATTTTAATGTTATTACTCCATGTAATTCCACGCTATAGTCACCGTAGTTGGTTCTTACTCCTTCTGTCTCTTCTTGTATGTGTTGTGCATTTGAGTTCAGGTTGTGGCGGTAGCGCGTTGGACGCTTGTGGAGAAGAGAACATGGTAGAGCAGGATTTTATGTAATTGATATGTTATATGATAAATGTTTATAATATGAGAACTATGTTGGATTATCTATTTTGTAAAATAGAACTCCTCCTAAGTGTATAATGAAGTTGATTTAATGTTTGTATTAAAAGTGTTCCTTGAGAAAGGATAATGGTTTAGATTATGTATTTGAAAGGAACTGTAATGACATGCTTTTGAAGTGAGATGTATTTGAAATATTTTCGCCTTGTGATTTATAAATGGAACTAGTATTTGTATTAACTCAAGTTTCCAAACCGTTCAAGTAATGTCTTCCAAAAGTAATCACTTTACTTTCATGAACAAGGTTTTAAAAAGAATTTTTGGATTATGAAAATCGGGTCCTTACAATCTATGTGCTGAGCCCTACCCCATAAACTTGGATTTTCCTTCTGTTTTATCCAGTTTAAGCCTACAAAACCACTTGTGGGGTAACACTTAACCAATAACACAAATTTTTAATCATGTATGAGTATTTTTCCAACAATTTAAGTTAATTAAGTTGTAAAGTCCCATAAAATTATGTGTTTATTATAGATCAAATTGACATTTAATAGTTTCTCTAACTCACATGTCTCTAATTTTATGCTAAAAGCGGGAAGAAAATTTACGACCAATATCATTTATTCGCTATTAATTTTATTTAAAATTATTTATTTATTCTGAATTACCTAACATGTTTAAAATCATTTCTAAAATTATGGTTTGCGTCGTCTCCAACTTCCTGTTTAAAATGGAGAGCATGTTTATGACCAACACTATATTTTCGTTATTAACTCTATTAAATTGAAACAACAATATTTTAAATATATATTTAATAAATAAAAAAAAAAAAAATTAAATCAAACCAATCAATTAATTATTTTTTATAAGAACTATATTGTCTTAATTTCCTATTGCGCATAGGGATAATAACAACAATATAAACTCCTTGCCAGACACAAATATCAAACAATCTATTATTAGTTTTAGTAATCACATTTTTAATAAATACATTAAGGGTACAATTAATTCATGCAATTAGTAAGGATAACATTTTATTATGGATGGATGAGATGCAAATATATTTCTCGTTCCATAATCGACTCTCGAACTCAAATCTCTTTGTTTAAAATAATATCTTATCCAATTTAGGCATAAAAAGAGTGTTCTATATTTTAACCAAAAAAATGTAGTAATGACTCCAAAAAATTGCGTGGCCGAAATTGATGAACAACAATTGCATTCTCAACAACTAGTTGATAGTAAAAAAAAAACATTTATGGTTTAGGGTGAGGGAGTGAGATAGATAAAGATGTTAACAAAATTAAACAAGAGAAAACTAAATGTTTGTTAGAAATTATAAAAATAATCTTTAAAATCTTTTACATGATATCTTATAATAGGGATGAGATGAAGTTGATATTATACATTAATTAGCATTTTATTCACATTAATTATTATCACTTTCAAATTAGTTTATGAATTTATTTGGGTATAAATTAGTTACTGAATTTGTAAATCTATTAACTATATAACAAAAAAAACTCCTTCTACCTACATGTCATCTCCTCATCACTTTTTTCCATCATAAAGTGTTTTATACTACTACTATGTACATTCTCACTTTTTATACATTTTATATTTTAACAATTTAAATGATAATTAATCTATTAACTATATATATAACAAAAGGAACTTCTAGCTACATGTCATCTCCTCATTACTTTTTTCTCCTCCTATATTGTTCTATGTTACTACTATATACCTTCTCACATTACATCCTCACTTTTTATACATTTTATATTTTAACATTTTAAATGCTAATTAATCTATTAACTATATAACAAAAGAAACTTCTTATAGCCACATGTCATCTCTTCATCACTTATTTTCCCCTTTTCCCTTAATTTTTATACATTCTATATTTTAACAATTTAAATGTTAATTAATATTTGGTCCTTATGTTTTGTTGTGTGAAAAAATAACAACTATTGTAGCAAGCTTTGGCTCAAGCGATGTAGCAAACTTTGGATCAAATTATGTAGCACATTTTCCAAAGAAAAGAGAAATCGGTTTTAGCTAACCTTAAGGGGTGTAGCGGCTTTGGCTCAAGCAATGTAGCAAACTTTGGCTCAAGTTATGTAGCATGATTTTAAAAAGTATAAACAATGGAAATGGTTTTAAGCGTATTTAACTTTAAATTGATTACTTAACTTTATTAAAATGTGGATTGACATACATTGACAATTATTACGTTAACGACTTACTCCTTTGTGTTTTCTGTGCATGGTCAATGTTAATCCCATTGCAGGTAGGAGGGAGAAGTACAGATGTTTTGAGTAGGAACTTAGAGGCTGTTGTTTTTGAAGGCATCTTGTCCATTCTTTTTGTAATCTAATTGATTGTATTCTGAAACTGATTATTTGTAACTATGGGCATGATTTTTGTACATGGATAATGGTAACTCGGGATATTTGTAGCTATGGGTGTTTTGGAAACTCATAGCTAGTTGTATGCGGTAGTTACCGAGCGGCATTAATATGAATTATGTTTTTCTGTCAAACGAATATGCATATTGTTAATGGTTTAGGGATTGAATATGAAGGGAAAGTGGGATATTTAAAGTAAGGTTGTAACACCGAAAATTTATCCTCCTTGAAATTAGGTAACAATCTTGATGAAAGGGGCATACTGCCAGATTCTCGCTTGAGCGAGAGGACCTCGCCCAAGCGAGAGGATCAATGTTTTGAAATTAGAAATTTTGGGAGTCTCGCCCAAGCGAGGAATGGGTCGCTTGAGCGAGAGGAAGCCTGTCGAGACTGTGAGATTCTCGCCTGAGTGAGAGGAACCTCACTTGAGCGAAAGCGTCAGATCTGAAATTTTAAAAAGGCGGGATTTTCTCGCCTGAGTGAGAATGGGCTCGCTTGAGCGAGAACCCGACGATTTCACTTTAAAATAGAAACCCCAAACACATTTTAGGGTTAGAAATTGAGAGAAAAGAGAGGAGAAGGTGATTTTGAGAGCAAGAACTCGTGGGAATCATCTAAGAGCTTGAGAAGAGGTAAATCTCTTGATTCTAACTCTTCTTCTTCCTCTCTAACTTGTTTTGGGTATGTTGGATCTCTTCTCAAAGTATGAGAAACCATGGAAACTCATCCTTTAGAGTTATGGTTCGTTTTATGTTGTTTTTCTCTTGTAAACTCTTGATTTAGAGTTGGTATTTGATGAATGGAAAGGTTTTGTGGGTTATTCATGAAAACCCCAAAAACCCCCAAAATGAGAATATGAGTAAAAAGGGAAATGAATGAAATGTTAAATGTGGATGATGAGTTTGTGCTTTGATGTTGATATATGAGATGAACATGTATGTATAGATGTTTGGAAACTTGTATTGAAGTAGTTTTGGAAATCTTGAAAATATGTGAATCCCTTGTATGTTTGATGATGAAATACGAGTTGTTGATGTGTTATTTTGAATAAATGACTGGCATTGTTGTTATTGGTGGGAATTAGGAAAGATCATAAGGTTGGAGGAAATTGCTGAGGAGACTTTTAAAGTTACTCGGAACCGACCCCCAACGCTCACCAAGGTTAGGGATAAGTGTCTCTAACTCATACTAGCTGATGTGAATGAGGTATGTGAAAGAGGTAATGTATTTGCAAGAATACTGTTGTTACCCTACCCGAAGGGGTAGTGGATTATTATTGTTACTCTACCCGAGGTAGTGGTGGTTGATTGTGTTACCCTACCCGAAATGGTAGTGGTCTATTGTTGATGTCCTAACCGGAGTGGTTGTGTGTTATGTGGAATGAATAATGAACTCGACCTGTCCGATGTGGTATAGGAAATAAACTCGACCTGCCCGATGTGGTATGGGGAATAAACTCGACCTGCCCGATGTGGTATGGGGAATAAACTCGACCTGCCCGATGTGGTATGGGGAAATAAACTCGACCTGCCCGATGTGGTATGGAGAATAAACTCGACCTGCCCGATGTGGTATGGGGAATAAACTCGACATGCCCGATGTGGTATGGGGAATAAACTCGACTTGCCCGATGTGGTATGGGGAATAAACTCGACCTGCCCAATGTGGTATGGGGAATAAACTCGACCTGCCCGATGTGGTATGGGGGATAAACTCGACCTTCCCGTTGTGGTATGGGGAAGGAACTCGGTGAATGTGATTACTGGTGAATACGATTAATGGGGAATGAGTGTGTTGGAATGAAAGTAATATGCATGCTATATAATATATATTATGAGATATATATACTATAGGATGAATATGAATGATGAGAAATGAAGATGTTTGGAATGAAAGTAATATGCATGCTATAGAATATATATTATGAGATATATATACCATAGGGTGAATATGAATGATGAGAAATGAGGATGTTTGGAATGAAAGTAATATGCATGCTATATAATATATATTATGAGATATATATACTATAGTGTGAATATGAATGATGAGAAATGAGGATGTTTGGAATGAAAGTAATATGCATGCTATAGAATATATATTATGGGATATATATACTATAGGGTGAATATGAAATATGAGAAATGAGGATGTTTGAAATGAAAGTAATATGCATACTATAGAATATATATTATGGGATATATATACTATAGGATGAATATGAATAATATGAAAATGAAAGAAAGAAGATATGAATGTTTATTTTTACGGGTTTGTGGTTATAATTTATCTCCATGCTTAATTGTATTTGATATGTGGATTTTTAGGTAATGTTAGTTTTGAACTAATGACTTACTCTCTTGTTTTTGTGTGTTGTTTATGATAATCCCATTGTAGGTAAATGAAGGATTTGAGGAGGAACCTCACTTAGGAATCTTAAGCGTTTATTAACTTGGATGTCTTTATCTTTACTTTGACATTGTAGTTGACTAGATAATATTTTGAAATGAATGTAATTCTGATTAGGACAATACTAGAGATATGTAGTTGTGGACCTTATGACTCTTGGAAACCCATAACTGGTTGTATGTGGTAATTAATAATTGAATGAATTATGTTTTTCTACAATATGAATTGTATGATAATATAATATGTTTAAAGAGTAGTTTCAAGGAATGATTCATGAAGGTTTTAAGTAAGATGATGAATGTATATAAGGGAGGATTAAAATAAATGAAAAAATTTCAAGGGTAGAATTTGGGTCCTTACAAAGGTTATTTTATTGGCAAATGTAAATTCACATAAAAGTGTATGAAAGTAGATTAAAACAAGGAAAAAATTTCAATGGTAAAATTTGGGTCTTTACAGTTAGCCTTTAATAATACAAGAGCACCTTTCGATACTTTTAGAACTCCACCTCCAGTTGAATATCTGCACCCGAGAGACTCTAGGGTGCCAAGAGAAATTAAGTTCCGCTTCAAATCTGGAATATAGTGGACATTAGCCAAAGTTCTAACAACACCATCATGAGTCTTGATCTAAACTGTACCTATTCCTGCAACTATGCATTGGGTATCATTTCCCATTAAAACAACACCACATTCAACATGTTCAAAAATGGTGAATAAGTCCTTATAAGGACACATATGAAAAGTACATCCAGAATCAAGAATCCATTCTACTTTACTCCTCTTATTAGAAGAGACAATAGATAAAAGAACATCACCGTCAGAGTCAGCTTCAATATTAGCAGCTTCAGGGGATTGTTGAGATTTTCCTCTTTCTTGTTTTTCCTGTTTTTTTTCTAGGGTGAAACAATCAGGAATATCATGTCCAGGTTTCTTGCAATAGAGACATGTTTTGTTGGATTTTCGGCCTCTGGATTTAGATCTGAACTTTTTGTAACTGGTACTCCCCTTTTCTTGAGTTCTACCTCGAACACTCAAGTCCTCACCCTTGTCCACAAAATTAACTTCAAGATCAAACTTTTCTTTGGACAATAAATTAGATTTAACATCTTCAAAAGATAAAGTATCATTATTTCCATACAACATGATTTATTTGAAGTGTTTGTAGGTAGAAGGTAAAGAGACAACCAACAAAACAACTTTATCTTCATCTTCAATATTGATATCAATATTTTGTAGATCCATAATAATAGACTTAAAATCATCGAGATGAGTTTAAATAGGAGTACCTTCAACCATACGAAAGGTATATAACCTTTCTTCGAGACGAAACTTGTTTGTGAGACTCTTGGTCATGTGTAAGGTTTCTAACTTCAACCACAAAGCCGCAGCGGTTTCTTCATTGGCAACTTCTCGAAGAACCTCCTTAGATAAACAAAGTTGGTTTATTGAAAGTGTCTTTTCATCCAACTTCGTCCCATTGGTCATCGTTCATGGAAGTTGATTTCTTTGACTTCTCATCTAAAGATTTCTTTAATCCGCTCTGGATAAGAAAGACCCTCATTTGGATTCGCCAAATAGAAAAGCTAATCTTGCCATCAAACTTCTTAATGTCAAATTTAGAAATTTTGAAATTCTCAATTGAGTAAGAGCTTTGATGCCACTTGTTAGGAATAGAGCGCAATGCAGAAGCACAAGATCTGATCAATTGAGAACAAAAGAGAAGCAATAAAAATAAGACACAAGATTTAACGTGGAAAACCCTCTCTATGTGAGAGTTAAAAAACCACGGGTGCTCAAGAGCAAAATTTCACTATGTAAAAAGGGAGAGTACAATGAATCCTCTTATAGTAACTAGGATAAAGAACAATATATAATTTCACAAATACTCTATCAAATGGAACAAGAATTCTCATCCAAATACACTTGTGTAGGAAATCTAAAACTCTCTGTAATTTTGATGATATAATAATATGCCATAGCATTGTCCTTTTATAGGCAAGTGAATAAGAGAGAAAAATCTTATAATATTTAATAAGATTTAATATACATATGAGAGGCACAAATTTCTCAACAATGTAATCAAGAATCTTATTAAATAATATTTAATAAGATTTAATATATATGAGAGACACAAACTTCTCAACATATATATTTGCTGCTTATGTTACTTGGTAGAACTAGTATTCTTTGGGAGTTTGCTTATGTTTGACAATTTTTTGAATCCTTTTGTATTATATAAATAAAGATAATAATATGACATAAATTCTATTTTTTTTTCTTTTCTCTTTACATCTACACAAACCTACTAAAATAGTCATAAATTCAAACATTTCATTTTTTACGATATGTGTAGTCAAATGCTCATGAAGTATTTAATTAACTAATTAAACAAACTTTTTCATTTTTATATAAAAATGTAACAAATAAAAATATTTCATTTTCAAATATAATTTTCTTATATTATTACACTTGCTCGTGATCAATGACATAAAATTATATAGTTAAAGTTTTGTTGGAATTTGAACCATTCAATATGTTTAACAAATTAAAAAATAAATTGTTTATGAATAAAATTTTCATTAAAATTTAAAAACTTAAAAAAAAAAAGCATTGAATCACATTTTCTTTTGAAAAAACATTTTCACTAAAATTTAGTAACTCTAAAATAAATTATTTAAGCACGTTTTCTTTAAAATAGAATATCATGAGTCACTTCATTTGTATGTTAAGAAACTGATTATATTTCTCATCAATAACAATGATAACATTAGCATAGGTGAATGCACATCACATTAAAGAAAACTAATGACTAAATAATGGTAAATTATGTGTGATATGAGTTAATATATTATTTTAGTAGTAATCCAAAAAACTATTGTCTACTTTATTTTGAAAAAAAATCTAAACATTTAATTACAACGTTCTCATTTTATTTTCATTTATTACTATTATTCATACATTTCCATCGTTACATTTAAAATATTTTAGCAGCTTTAATCCTAAATAATTAAGGTCTCCATTATTTTGAAAAAAATCAAACTATTTAATGACAACGTTCCTATTTCAATGACCATTTATTACTAAAATTTCATTCATATCTATTAAATATTACTTTCAAATTTGTCATACTAAATGATTAAACCTATATTTATTTTTAAAAATCTAAGTGATATATTACAACGTCCCCTTTTGTATACTTTTTTTTTTAAAATGAAATAATAAACGAATTATATTAACGACTAATAAGAAATAATATATTATAAATAAAAGAAATTATAAACAAGTTACATTAATAAATAATCAGAAATAATATCACAAAATTAAAAAAGTTCTCTATGTGTACATTCATATTAAGAATGATCAACATAAATTTTTATTGTATTTATTAGTCAATCTCATATAAAGACTATAGAGTGATTAACATTTTGATAATTAATTATTTTCATCTCTAAATTTTTTTTTAATAATGTTCAAGCTCCCAAAGGTAAGAAATTAAAACATTTGTTGTTTTAATTATCATTTTTGAATTAAAATCATTATTAATTTAAATTTTAATTGTTCCAAATTTAAAAAATTATTTATTGTATAAATTATCACTAAAGACTTTTTGTTTTTCCTCATTGATTAAATGTTCAATTAATTGTTGCATAGATAATAACACTTTTCCATTTATTCTTTTATGTAGGTACACTTCTATGACATTTTTTCATTTTCCATTTAATGCTACTTTTCATAGCATTAGAATTTCTACGATCATTTAAGAAGTTTTCAAAGTAATACATGTATTACTTATCAATAGTGAGAAATCATTTAAATTGTCATTTAATATTTTCTCGTACTCTTCAATAGTTAGGGTATTCATTTGTGTTCTTAACCAAACGAATGTATGAGTAACATGTGTATTCTTAACCATGCGAATACATGAGTAACATGTGTGTTTTTAATCATGCAACAAAAATATTGCTCCGTGTGAATGCATAGATAACTTACTAGTTTTGTATAAACTTAGCTCCAACTATTTTTTATAATTATGTATAAAATGATAACCCAAGACTAATTTGATTTTAGGCATAGAGAACACAAAAATAAGTTTTAATTCTTAATCAAGTATTTGAATTTTATTTTAAGAAAATGAATTGTGAACTAATAGTATAGAGGTATCCTTCATATGGACAATCATGCTCGAGCTTGGTAAAACCACCATGGCAGTAGAGTGCCCCTTACATGGGTGCATTCTTAGAGACTCAAACTTAAAATTTGTGGTTAAGGTATAACAACTCCATACCAGTTGACTAATATATTTGGTGGATATATTTATTCCATACTTTCTTTGAGTTATATCTAAATAATATATAATTGTACTTTTTGCTTCGTCATAATTGTACTTTTTTCAATCCCGATTCTATGATACACCACGATCGGTCAAATCTGCACTGGTCATAGCCAAATGTCGAGCAAGTAAGATCTGACTCAAGTTGTTGCTAATCATGCCTGAATATCTAGCCTAGCCAGGTAAGGGCGATAATGAGAAGACAAGACCTGATCTGCAATATACAGGACGATAGACCTCTGCTACAAGACTGTCTCACTATTTGAACAAGAGTGTCACACCGCCTGAACATCACAAACTTCTGTTACATAGCTGAACACGTCATCTAAATCCTATACCACCCTCTAGAATGCGGCAAGGATAAGCCTAATATATGACTATGACAGTTGGGACAAGCGACAAAACGACTCACCTTTAGTAAAGCGCTATACCAGCTTGGGTACGAACATGTCAGGGCCGCTCCACACAGATAAAGCTATTCATACTTGTCTGGGGCATGCCAGATATGACATGACACTCTATTATGCCCACATCATCTAATAGAGAAAATTTCATGTCCATTTCCTCTACAAATGTAGGAGATTCTTCATAAGGAAATTAATACATAATACCCTCTCTTATACTCTTGCTTTTTATTTTATCTACACAGTTCTTCATATACTCATTTGAGAGTCAAAATTTCTTTTCAAGTACCCACCCAAGCCCTTCCAACCTTATCCTGCTTGGATTCTATAGTTTCAGCCCAACTTCATATGCATCAATTTATTATCTTTCATCAATTGACAATATTAAGAAATCTATCTATGTAAAGCTATTCAATAACTTTGAAGTTTAAAAATGTAGGAAAAAATGCCTTGACTTTTGCAATAAAGTTTTATTTATACCCCAAATCCACACCATGTTAGACACTGCATATTTATACCATTGGTATTGTATAATGAAAATGATAATAACTTGTCTTGTTGTTAACTTGTTATGGCCAGCACATGTATTCCTCTTCTTTTGCTTTTGACATAAAGAAAATAAACTATTTTTTTTGTAAGTGGAAAACTTTATGGGACAATATATGGATCCACTAATATCATTTCTTTTGGAGTGTCTCTTATACTAAATGAATATTTAAAAAATGTATGTGGTTGTAAGCTAGTATTAATATATCACATTATTTCTATATGGCAACTTTATTTTCTATTTTTTAGTCTATAGTTTCAATTGCAAAGACCCAAAAGTAGTATTTATCACATTTACAAAGCTCAAACATAATAAACACAGAAAATCACTTCACAACTCGGTTTAAATAACAAAGAAAATTTGAATCATTACATCTGAATCACACATTATACTCTAAATTGAAGACACACTATGGTGAATACACACCACAAAATTAAAGTAGCTCAATGATTAAACATTTGAAAACAAAATTTGAGTAAAACAAAATGTAGGGCAAAAATAGAAAGTTACCTCAACAATAGTAGATTCAGACTACGACATCTCTATGGTGACAACTTAATCCTTTGTTTCTTCTTTTACCGTTGTAGTTCTCCCTTTTCCTTTTCACTTCTTTATCTCTAAATAAAACGAAAATGTTAACATATAAGTTTATGGTATCCTTTAACCTTATATGTAAATCAACGGCGCACATTTCGGGCATAAAACAACTCTTTCGTGCGCTACTTATGTGATTACAGTAGTATATGGTATGTTTTAATAGCGCTTATGTGGTCGCTGTTGTATATCATACATATGACAACGCCACCTCCAATAAGCACTGTTATATTTTTGACAAATATAACAACGAAGACTAAATTGAGCGTTGTCGTATAATTCATATATAACAATGTCACTTAAAATGATGCCCTGTATGGATATAAAGGTTTAAATGCTCTCTTGCGGTTTTCATCACTTACTTTATGCAAAAATAAACAACATTAACATCAACAATCATATATATATATATATATACACAAAAGCATAAGATTAAAGTCAATACAAAGAAGATGATTTTACCAAGAAAGTGTCATCTTGTATGCGAGTAGTGACAAATGTCTTTCAATCCGCCTCATCAATGAGATTTGCATATTTGGTTGGAGGCTTGAGGTTGACATTGTCACCAGCATCTCTGATACACTTGCTGACATCGGTTCTGAATTGTCAGAGAGCCTTTCTGACAGATTTGATGATGTAATGCTTGTGCTCCTCACCAACATCAAAAGTTATCTAAAACAAATAAATAAAACACATAAAACATATATAAATTGCATTAAAGCATATATACATTGCATGAATACACAAAAAGACATATAAATTACATGAACACAAAAATACATATACATTGCATGAAAACACATATATATTTAATGAAAGCACATAAACACAAAGTTACTATTACATTGCATGGAAACTTAGTGCCATATCAGCCCAAATATGCTCCTTCACTGAGTTCAGCCTAACATCAGTTCAAGAACTGAATGTTATCGACACATTCTGCCTAACCACTACTCCAATGTAGCTTACTGAGGTGTTTCCACCTTTAGTATTTAATGGTTGACCCTTCGTGTTCCATCCAACGGGTAACTTGACATTCTTACTCCTTGGACGAATGACCTTCTTCATGGAAGTCATTCCACGTGGAGTAAGTTTCTGAGTGTTTGGGTTTCAGAAAGAAGTTCATTATCTGCATTTTGCGAAGCCATTGATGAAGGTTTGAGAGTGTACGAGATTTCAGAGGGTATGAGGTTTTAGAGTATATGAGGTTTGAGTGTATGATGTTGTGCTCCTTTGAAAAAGCGTTGTTGAAATTTCATATTCAATAGCGTTTTGTCGAACAAGCACTATTGAATAGGTATAAGTTAACAACACGTTTTTAAACGCACATTGTTAAACCTGTCAATTGTCATTATGACTACTCTTATACTTACGACACATCCAATCACTTAAAAATAAAAATAAAATTATATTTAAACTTAGTTATATTAAAATAAGATATACAATTACAGATATAAAATTACTTAACCATCCACTCACTTAGATATAAAATTACTTATTTAATTTATTATATTAAAATAAGATATACAATTACATATATTACGAAAGCGCAACATCTTCAACCAGACTCCTTTAAGAAAACATTATTGAATATGTGTACATTAATAACGCTTTCTATAACAAGCATTGTAGAATATGAACGTCATAACATATCAACAACGCACGGTTAAGAAAGCGTTCTTGAATAAATATATAATTAACAGCACATATAGATATGTTAGTAGACTTAGCTCTGTTGACTTAGATTTACGACACATCTAATCAAAACATAATAATAAAAACCAAAAACACATTGAACAAAAGATCAAAATGTTAACAATACAAACACCAAAAACACATTGAACAAAAGAGCTAAATGTTAATTGAAAATTGTATCATTGCATGTATATATATTGAAAATTAATTGAACATTACATACAACAAAACATTATATTACATTGAACAAAAGAGCTAATTAAAATATGTACATGTGCTACAATCTATATATTGCTAAAATCTATACATTTAATTTCTTAAACTACTCTTTAACCTTACATCAAACTTGACTGGAGCTGCACATTGCTGAACGATTACTTTCATATACAATAATCAACAACACATATATATTTTAAATTTTAAGATTACCATAAATTAAACACACCTATCAGTTGCTAAATTAAAATACAATGTTCAACGCTAAAAATAAATTAAATAGTTATAAATGTTAAGGAGTAATTTGCACAACCATCCAAAAGACAAACAACAAAAAAGAAATTAACATCAACAATTGTTCAATCGAAGAAATCATCTAAGTCCACAATAAAATGAAGATATTCCACATAGTCTGGGTCATCGTCCCTTATAGCCGATAATAATTCCCTGTAAGAATATTCATAAGATTTAATTTGGTTACAAGATGAATAATATATTATGAATAATGAAACTGAAAAAATGAATCACCTCCACAATACTATCCCGTCTAGAAATATGAGTTTGTAGGGATGGTTAATCGATATTGTCCACATTGAGAACAACATCAATTTTTTTCTTTAATATAGTTAAAACCATCTTTAAGTTTAGATTCCCATTGTGAAATATAAATATCCTTCGCAACAACTTCAATTTTATCCCCCTATTACATACACATATTATGTTCTAAATTAAGAAATTATAAAATAGGAAAAAAATTAAATTAAGAACTAAAGCACCTTCTCATCAATGAAAAACATCAAAAAGGAAGGAGCTCCACATATTTCAACCGGCAAAAGAGTTGAAATTTTTACTTTAAGCTTACAGGCATCCTTAGAGGCATTAATATCTTTAATGAAATTCAATCCTTCCATGACTAATTGTAAAAGTAGACAATGAAAACAACAAATATATAGATTCAAATTGAAAGAGAAGTGATACCGCCATCCTTGGCAGATGTGAAACTCACATCACGAAGAAAAAGAATTATGGGGAACGAAAACACTTTAATACATGAGAGAATGTCGTTCAGAAATCATTATTTGTTATGATAATTAAACATCGTATCAAATCAACAGCGCACATTTAAGAAAGTATTGTACATGATATTTCATCAACAATACTCATTGAAGAAAGCGTTGTAGAAGATATCTAATCAACGGCGTTCACTACAAAAGACGCTGTTGAATAGATTCCAATTGATAGCGATTGCTTACAGAAGCGTTGTTACAAAGGACTAATTAAAGCAAAAGAATTTTGGGGAACGAACATACTTTAATACATGAGAGAATGTCGTTTAGAAATCGTTATAATGGTTATGATATTTAAACATCGTATCCAATTCACATCGCTCTTTGAAGAAACACAGTAGTATATATCCAATAAACAACGTTCGTTTACTAAAGTGCTATTGAATAGATTCCAATTGACAGCGCCTTCTGATCCCAACAGTGGTAACAGAGCTCTCAGGTTCATTCGGGGAGCTTAGCCTGTGTAATCCAAGATAGAAGGAGTCGCTAATGTCTCATTTGATGGAGACATGTTCAAGTTGACAGCTGACAACTTTTCTTATTGGAAACCCATGATGGAGGATCATTTATACTGTAAAGATATGCATGAGCCTATTTCATGCAAAGACAAGCCTGAAGGTAAGGATGACAAAGATTGGGAGCTTTCCAATCGAAAAATGTTGCAATTATTCGAAAGTATATTGATATAAGTTTGTTCGAGCACTTGTCCACATACACAAATGCTTATGAATTGTGGTCGAAACTTGAATCTATGATTCAAAAGAAAACTCCTAGAAATAAAGCATCTCTTGTCAAAAGACTGGTGAAACTCAACTATAGAGATGGGAAGAACATGATAGAGCACTTGAATTCATTCAAGGGTCTTGTCAATCAATCGACAAAGATAAATATGTAGATTGATGATGAGCTTCAGGCACTTCTGCTACTGAGTTCGTTGCTTGAGAGTTGGGATACATTGGTGGTCACGCTCAACAACTCTGTCCCATATGGGAAGGTCTCAATTGACATTGTTTCAGATAGTCTATTGAATGAAGAATCCAGAAGGAAAAAATGGAGTATATCCTTCCATTCTGAAACAAATGTTATGGAGAGACGTGGAAGAAGTGAAACTCATGGGAAGAATGGATCTCGTGGAAGAAGCAAAAGCAGATTCAGAGGTCACTCTCAATCTCGCATGAGGTCAATGATATGCTACTATTGTAGTAAAGAAGGGCATAAGAGATCTGAATATAGATCCCTGAAGAGAGACCAGAAAGCTGGAAATGTTCATAAAGACTTAGTTGATCCAAGGAAAAATGGTCATAAGCCTACCACAACCATCGCTGTAGACGATGATGTTCTCCTCATTGGAGAAGACAATTACCTGAATGTTGAATATGGTGATTGTTCTTGGATCGTTGATTCTGGTGCCTCTTTCCATGTAAGTCCACATGAAGGTTTTTTCTCAAACTACAAGAAAGGTGATTATGGTACCGTGAAAATGGGAACCCATGTTACAAGCAAGATTGCGGGAATTGGTGATATTGTATTGCAAACAGACACATGAGGCAAGCTTGTATTGAAGGAGGTGAGACATGTCCCAGATATGCGTCTCAACCTTATCTCAACGGGTAAATTGGATGATGCTAGTTTTTCAAGTCATTTTGGTGCTGGAAAGTGGAAACTAGCAAAAGGCAACCTAATCATTGCTAGAGGCTCAAAGGAAGGATCTGTATACATTATGCAACGAGGAATTTGTTCTGGGGAAGCAAATGTTGCTACCAACTCCAAATATCTTTGGCATAGACGATTGGGGCATATGAGTGAGAAGGCACTTCAAATGCTCGCGAAAGACCACCTTCCAGGTATAAAAGATCAAATTTTACACTTATGTATTGATTTTCTTTATGGTAAACAACATAGAGTCAGTTTTCAAAGATCTGACATTCCCTCACGGAGAGATGAAGTACTTGAATTGATGCATTCAGATGTTTGCGCACCATCAGAAAGATCTCTTGGAGGAGCCTATTATTTTGTCACATTCATAGATGATCACTCGAGAAGAGTATGGGTGTACTTGTTAAAAAGCAAAGATCAAGTACTATCTGCATTCAAAGAGTTCCATTCACTAGTGAAACGTGAGACTGGAAAGAACTTGAAGAGTCTTAAAGCAGACAATGGTGGAGAGTATCGTGGTCCATGTGAAGTCTATTGCAAGGCTTATGGTATCATACTAAAGAAGACACCACCAAAGACTCCTTAGTTGAATGGTGTAGCTGAGAGGATGAACCGCACAATTGAAGAGAATATCAGATGCATGTTGCAAGATGCCAATCTCCCCAAGTCTTTCTGGGGTGAAGTAGTGAAGACTACAATAGATCTCATAAATCGAACACCTTCAAGACCCCTGAACGGAGAAATTCCAGAGGAAGTGTGGTACAAGAAGAAGGCATCCTACAACCACCTAAGAGTATTTGAGTGCAGAGCCTTCATTCACTTTCCAAAAGATAAGAGAAAGAAGCTGGATGTTAAGACCAAGGAGTGCATTTACCTTGGGTCTCCAAATGATGAATTTGGGTACATACTGTGGGATCCGATAAACAAGAAAGTTGTAAGAAGTAGAGATGTTGTGCTCTTAGAGGAACAGACTATCAAAGATGTTCAAAAGAAAAATTAGTGCATGACCAAAGATCGCATTGATTCAATGGGAGAGATTACTCAAGATACAGATCCTAATCATCAGATTAATCTAGAACAGATTGGCCAACAGGCAGATCCTAATCACATAGAACCTGACCAAATTAATGAAGAGTCAGATCAAGATGACGTGGTGGTAGACACACAAATGCATCAAGAATACGATAAAGTAGAGCATCCGATGTAAGTTGAATTAAGGCGCTCTGGAAGAGGCAGGATACCTTCTTCAAAGTATCTCGAAGAAGATTATATCACATTGGCAAACAATGGTGAACCTCAAGATTTCTCAGAAGCTATGCAGACGAATGAGAAAGTAGAGTGGATTAAAGCCATGGAAGAGTAGATGAACTCATTACATGAGAACAAAACCTATGATTTGGTGGAGTTGCCCAAAGGAAGAAAAGCCTTGAAAAACAAATGGGTGTATAGGCTTAAAGTTGAAGAAGGAAATTCAAGACCAAGGTACAGAGCTCAGATTGTTGTAAAAGGATGCAAACAGAAGAAATGAGTTGATTTTGATGAGATATTCTCACCGGTGGTGAAGTATTCCTCCATAAGAGTAGCATTGGGTCTAGTAGCTAGCCTAGACTTAGAAGTTAAGCAACTTGATGTTAAAACAACTTTCTTACATGGAGACATCAAAGAAGAAATCTATATGGAGCAACCAGAATGTTATGAAGAACCAGGCGAGGAGCACTTAGTGTGTCGTTTGAAGAAGAGTTTATATGGTCTAAAGCAAGCCCCCAGATAGTGGTACAAGAAGTTTGAATCCTTCATGACCAAACACAGTTTCAAGAAGACAATTGGTGATCATTGTGTATTCATCAAAAGGTATGAAGATGGAAACTTTATTATCCTCCTCTTATATGTTGATGATATGTTAATTATTGGGCATGACAAGACCAAGATTGCTGATGTGAAGAATGCTTTAAGCAAGTCCTTTTCTATGAAAGACCTGGTCCAACAAAGAAGATCCTTGGAATAAGGATAATAAGAGATCGTTCCAAGAAGTTGTTATGGATATCACAAGAGAAGTATATTGAGAAAGTTCTCAAGAGATTCAACATGGATAAGGCAATGCCTGTTAGTGCTCCACTTGCTGCACATTTCAAGTTAACAACACTGCAATGTCCAACCAACTAGTGATGAAGAAAGGAAATAAATGAGCAGAATGTCTTATTCCTCTGTGGTAGAAAGCCTAATGTATGCCATGATTTGTACAAGATCAGATATTGCCCATGCAGTTGGAGTTGTGAGTCGGTTCTTGTCCAAACCCGACAAAGAGCATTGGAATGCAGTGAAGTGGATATTGAGTTGAGGGGAAGTACCAAAAGATCCTATGTTTTGGTAATGAAGATCCTATGTTGGTAGGATATATAGATGCTGACATGGCTGGAGATGTAGATTCCAGAAAATCTACATCGGGTTATCTAACTACCTTTGCAGGGGAGCTGTATCTTGGCAATCCATGTTACAAAGATGTGTTGCTTTATCAACAACTGAAGCAGAGTACATTGCAGCATCCGAAGCTGGCAAGGAGATAAAATACATGAAAAACATCTTGCATGAGTTGGGTCATGTTCAAGAAAGCTATGTTTTGCACTGTGACAACCAAAGTACAATTTACCTAACTAAGAATCCTACATTTCATTCTCGGACAAAACACATTGATTATCGTTATCATTGGATACGAAATGCTTTGGAGGATGGCGAGTTACAGTTAGAGAAAATTCATACAGATGACAACTGGTTCGACGTGATGACCAAGGCAGTTTCACTCAAGAAGCTGACAGACTGTTGCAGAGGTGCAGGATTGGTGTTACCCCTCAATTAATTCAAGAAGAGGGAGATTTGTTGGGAATCCTTCATAATTGATGTGGAAGTATAATCAATGCAACTTGGTAGATGAACCATTGCATGATGACTCTTCCATGACTCTTGGAAAGTATGAAGCCTAACTTAGAAAGTGGGAGTAAGTCTGGGAATTACTCCTTGACTCTTGAGATTGAGTGTATCCTCTTTGTAAGAGAGAGTCAAATATTGTTATCCTACTTTTCTATAGTGAAGATATTTTCTGGACTAGGTCCCGTGGTTGTTTCCTTCTCATATTGAGGAGGTTTTTCCACGTTAAAATTATCGGTGTCATTCTTCTACTCTTCTCTATTTTCTTTATTCACTTGTCGTTTCCGCGAGTTCCCATTTTGCATCACATAAAGGAGGGGATTTGGTTCTGAAATTCCCAACAATATTACATTGAACAAAAGAGCTAATTAAAATGTATACATGTGCTACAATCTATACATTGCTAAAATCTATACATTTAATTCCTTAAACTACTCTTTAACCTTACATCAAACTTGACTGGAGCTGGACACTGCTGAACGATTACCATCATATACAATAATCAACAACACACATATATATTTTAAATTTTAAGATTACCATAAATTAAACACACTTGTCAGTTGCTAAATTAAAATACAATGTTCAATGCTAAAAATAAATTAAATAGTTATAAATGTTAAGGAGTAATTTGCACAACCATCCAAAAGACAAACATCAGAAAATAAATAAACATCAACAATTGTTCAATCGAAGAAATCATCTAAGTCCACAATAAAATGAAGATATTCCACATAGTCTCGGTCATCGTCCCTTATAGCCGATAATAATTCTTTGTAAGAATATTCATAAGATTAATTTGGTTACAAGATGAATAATATATTATGAATAATGAAAATAAAAAATGAATCACCTACCTCCACAATACTATTCCGTCTTGAAATATGAGCTTGTAAGGATGGTTACAAAATCGATATTTCCCACATTGAGAACAACATCAATTTTTTCATTAATATAGTTAAAACCATTTTAAGTTTAGATTCTCATTGTGAAATATAAATACCCTTCACAACAACTTCAATTTTATCCCCCTATTGCATACCCATATTATGATCTAAATTAAGGAATTATAAAATAGGACAAAAAATAAATAAAGAACTAAAGCACCTTCTCATCAATGAAAATCATCAAAAAGGAAGGAGCTCCACATATTTCAACCCGCAAAAGAGTTGAAATTTTTACTTTAAGCTTACAGGTATCCTTAGAGGCATTAATATCTTTAATGAAATTCAATCCTTCCATGACTAATTGTAAAAGTAGACAATGAAAACAACAAATATATAGATTCAAATGGAAAGAGAAGTGATATCGCCATCCTTGGCAGATGTGAAACTCACATCACGAAGCAAAAGAATTATGGGGAACAAAAACACATGAGAGAATGTCGTTCAGAAATCGTTATTTGTTATAATAATTAAACATCGTATCAAATCAACAGCGTATATTTAAGAAAGTATTGTACACGATATCTCATCAACAATACTCATTGAAGAAAGCGTTGTAGAAAATATCTAATCAACGACGTTCACTACAAAAGACGCTGTTGAATAGATTCCAATTGACAGCGATTGCTTACAGAAGCGTTGTTACAAAGGACTAATTAAAGCATAAGAATTTTGCGGAACGAACATACTTTAATACATGAGAGAACGTCGTTTAGAAATCGTTATAATGGTTATGATATTTAAACATCGTATCCAATCCATAACACTCTTTGAAGAAATCACTGTAGCATATATCCAATCAACAATGTTCGTTTACTAAAGTGCTATTGAATAGTTTCCAATTGACATCGCCTTCTTAAAGGAGCGGTGATAAATAGAACTAATTCAAGCTAGTGCTAATTCAACAACACTCATCCACGTCTGCATTGTTGATTTTATATCGACATATCCATTATAATAGAGTTTGCTTAAGCAGGCGCTGTTGATGTTCTTTCGCCTCATATTTAACATCATTTTTCTAGGAAGCGTTATTGAATGACCATTGTCAAATGCAAATTTTGACGTAATGCCTTGGTAAAGCACTATATCAGCTTGGGTACGAATATGTCAAGATCGCTCAACACAGGTAAAATAGTTCATGCTTGTCTAGGGCTAGCCTGTTATGACATGACAGTGTATTATGTTGGAATTTCTAACAATTTATGGGTCACAAATATAATTCTATAATTGTGTTATAGCCATTATGTATTTAGCCAATATATATAAAATGGTCTTATGGATTAATTTGGTGGCTAAGGGCATATGTGTCATGAAATATTATGAGTGTAGATACCTTCGGGCAATTTCTAGTTTGATGAAGGGACTGAATTAGAATATTGCAACTTAAGTGGTAACCGTTAATGTTACCTTTATGGGTTATGGTCCCCAGTTGCAGAGCAACGGGTTTTACTGAGTAACTGATGTTATAAGGATTGGTTTATGAGGATATGTGACTTATGTCACAAAACCAATATATAAAGAAAAGGGGAAAGGCATAAGGTAAGCGAAGAGCCTTTCATTCTCACTTTGACAAAAAGGAAAATCAGGAGCACTCTCGTTCTCTCTGGATTCCCCTCTAGCGGAGCGAACGGAAAACCATCAGGCTCTAGCAACCGGAACATCCTACAACCCACATACCTCGGAGCATTCGGAATGGCTAACCAAGGTATGCGTTTTCTTCTTCACTATGAAACCAATTGGGGTTTTCTTCGGTCTGGATTAGGATTGTTCCATTAGGGTTTATGTATGCGCATAAACATTTGGTTTCGGAACAATGTCCTAATCATTCTATTTCGGGTATACGATTAGGATTAATCGGAAATATCCAACAAGTGGTATCAGAGCCACCCGAATTTGGTTCATATGTGAAATTTGGGTTTTGTATGATGTTGTTCATGTTTTCCCCAAATTGGGTTTTGTTTTGCAAAATTGATGATTGCTATAACATTATTTTGAAACAATAGCAATCATAATGTATTTTTTGGCTGTTTTGGGGTGAATTTTGCGAAAAAACCCGATGGTGAACCTCCATCTTCGTCAAAACCCTCGGGTAGACGAAGGGTTCTCGCTCAAGCGAGATACCTGTCGCTCAAGCGACGTTGAGGCAGTAGCTACGACAAAAAACGTTTGGTTCTCGCTCAAGCGAGACTCCTCTCGCTCAAGCGACGTTGAGGCAGTAGCTACGACAAAAATGGTTGGGTTCTCGCTCAAGCGAGACCCCTGGCGCTCAAGCGAGACCCCTAGCGCTCAAGCGAGACCCCCTCGCTCAAGCGAGATTCAGGGACACTTTTGGGGTCTTTTTCAAGTAAATTTTGGGGCTTTGGTATCTTTATGCATTAAACATGGTTATGATATGGTTACCCGCTGAGTTGTTTGTTATTTCAAGTGAGCCAATTGAAGTGGAATGTCGCCCAAGTGACCTCTTTCATGGATATAACTCATAAGGAATATTAGATGTTGGTGTGTGTGGTTATTCATGCGGATATTAGCTGACTCTAAGGAAAGTTAATGTTTGGCCGAAGATCATGCACACTGGCGATGATAAACATGTGATAATTATTCAGTTTTATACATGTGACTGATGAATCAATCCAAAGAGGGGTTCGTCTGTTGACATGTCTTATTATCAATGTTGATCATTGCAACAAGAGTACCACTTGCAGTTAATATTACTGTCCAAAGACTTGATATTAATGGTGCGCTAGGTATCTTGATTGGGCATACCATTGTTTATAGCATATTGATGATTTTGAGTTGTGAGCATGTTTTAATATATTGTCTTTTGTTCTATTTAGCACCAACTATTGCTTCTATATCTGCAAATCTGAATTCGGTTCCGGTCCTCAATGGAACAAATTTTGAGGACTAGAAAGAGAACATGGAAATTGTTCTTGGCTGCATGGATCTGGACTATGCATTAAGGGTAGAGCAACCACCTCATCCTTTGGAATCCAGCACCTCTGAAGAGAGGAATGATTATGAGAAGTGGAAACGCTCCAATCGCATGTGTCTCATGATCATTAAGCGCAGTATTCCAGAAGTCTTTAGGGGTACTGTCTCTGATAAGACGACAAGTGCCAAATTTTTCCTTGCCGAGATAGAAAAGCGCTTTGCAAAAAGCGATAAGGCGGAAACAAGTACTCTGTTACAGAACATGATTTCCATGAGGTATCAAGGCAAGGGAAATATAAGGGAACATATTATGGGAATGTCCAACATTGTCTCAAAGCTGAATGCTCTTATGCTTGAGATGTCGGAAGACTTGCTCATCCATCTGGTTTTAATTTCTCTTCCTGCACAATTCAGTGAGTTTAAGATTTCTTATAACTGTCAAAAGGAGAAATGGTCTCTTAATGAGCTCATTTCATATTGTGTGCAAGAAGAGGAAAGGATGAAGCAAGAGAGGACATAAAGTGCCCATTTTGTTTGTACCTCTAAAGACAAGGGAAAAAGGAAAATAATTATGGAGCCCAAGAATGAAGCTACAAAGGGTCTAGTGCAAAAGAAGCAGAAAAGGTTATTGTTTGTTTCTTTTGCAAAGAATCTGGACATTTAAAGAAGAAATGTGAAAAGTATCACGCTTGGCGTGCTAAGAAAGGTACATTTCTTGCTTTGGTCTGTTCTGAGGTCAATTTAACTTCAGTACCTGGAAACACTTGGTAGTTAGATTCCGGTTCAACTTCTAACATCAGTGTTTCACTACAGGGTTGCTTGAACTACCGAAAGCCTAATTTTGTTGAAAGATACATATTCGTTGGCGATGGAAAATCGGTACAAGTTGAAGCTATAGGATATTTTAGGTTATTATTAAGTACTGGTTTATATTTGGATTTGAAAGACACCTTTGTTGTACCGTCTTTTAGACGGAACTTAATTTCTGTTTCTTATTTGGACAAATTTGGTTATTATTGTTCATTTGGAAACAATTCGGTTAAATTGTCTTTAAATTCAAATATTGTTGGAACTGATACTCTTATGATGAATGATAACCTTTATATGTTGAATACTATAGCTGATTATAGTGAAACCTTGAATGTGGAATCACGTGGTACTAAACGTAAAATTGATAATGATAATTCAGGTGCATTATGGCACAAGCGCCTAGGTCACATTTCTCAAAAGAGAATTGAGCGTCTTGTGTCAGATGGGATCTTGGATTCCATTGACTTCATAGACCATAAGGTTTGTGTTGAGTGCATAAAAGGTAAACATACCAAATAATCGAAAAATGGTGCATATAGAGCTTCGGACGTCTTAGAATTGATACATACGGACATATGTGGGCCATTCCCTACAGCTTCCTGGAATGGTCAACAGTATTTCATATCATTCATAGACGATTATTCTCGTTATGCATACATTTTTCTTATTCATGAAAAGTCCCAATCAGTGGACGTGTTCAAAACTTTTAAGGCTGAAGTTGAAAATCAACTCAGCAAAAGGATAAAGTGCGTCAGATCTGATCGTGGTGGTGAATACTATGGTAGATATGACGGTTCAGGTGAACAACGTCTAGGGCATTTTGCCAAATACCTAGAGGAATGTGGTATAGTCCCATAGTACACTATGTCAGGATCGCCTAGCATGAATGGTGTGTCTGAAAGACGAAACCGGACTCTTAAGGATATGGTAAGGAGTATGATTTGTCATTCTACCTTACCAGAGTCACTCTAGGGAGAGGCACTTAAGACTGCAGCTTATATTCTTAATAGAGTACCAACTAAAGCGGCTGCCAAAACACCTTATGAGCTTTGGACTGGGCGAAAGCCTAGTATTAAGCATTTTCATGTGTGGGGATGTCCAACTGAGGCAAGGCCTTATAGGCCTTATGAAAAGAAATTGGACTCCCGTACAGTGAGCAGCCTTTATTGGTTACTCTGAAAAATCAAGGGGCTATAAATTTTATGATCCAAATTTAATATCCATATTTGAGACGGGTACAACCACGTTCTTTGAGGATATTGAGTTTGAGGGGGAAGATAAGGTAAGAAACTTTGTCTTAGAGGAATAATCGGTATCAATTCCAGATCCGATTCATATAGTTGCTTCCGATGAAGCAAATTTGGAACCTCTTCAAGACACTCTCCCTACTCAAGATGAGTTAGTAATTCATGAAGGACAAACTCAAATTCCTCAAGAACATGGACAAGAGTTGCAAGAGCCTATAGCTTTGCGTAGATCCACTGGAGAAAGGAGGAATGCAATTCCAGATGATTAGATCTGCTTTCTCCTGGAACATGAGGGTGATGGCGTTATGGATAACGATCCTTCAAACGTTCGAGAAGCCATCCAAAGTTCCAATTCGGAAAAGTGGATTGAAGCAATGAAAGAGGAGTATAAATCCATGCAAGCAATAAAGTTTGGGAACTTGTCCCATTACCAGAAGGTAAGAAACCCATTGGTTGCAAATGGATTTTTAAGACCAAGCGGGATTCTAACGGTAATGTGGAAAGGTATAAGGCACGTCTTGTAGCTAAGGGTTTTACTCAAAAGGAAGGGATTGACTATAAAGAGACTTTCTCTCTGGTATCATCGAAAGACTCTCTTAGGACAATCCTCGCTCTTGTAGCTCATTATGATTTGGAGCTTCATCAGATGGATGTCAAAACAACTTTTCTCAATGGAAACATTGATGAAAAGATTTATATGGTGCAACCAGAAAACTTTGTGTCGGGAGACCCAAAGAATATGGTTTGCAGATTGACAAAATCTATCTATGGACTAAAACAGGCGTCTCGTCAGTGGTACCACAAATTTCATGAGGTGATTCTCTCATTTGGTTTTGAGATGAATTCAGTCAAGGATTGTGTGTATCACAAATTCAGTGGGAGCAAGCACATTTTCTTGCTCTTGTATGGGGATGACATACTGCTTGCCACTAATGATGTGGGTATCTTGTTGAAAACCAAGTCATTTCTCTCCAGTAATTTTGAAATGAAAGATCTTGGTGAAGCTTCTTTTGTATTAGGAATTCAGATACACCGAGACAGATCTCGAGGTATTCTTGGATTATCACAGAAGAGCTATATAGAAAAGGTACTTAAAAGATTTGGCATGCAGAATTGTAAACCAATGGATACTCCAATTACTAAGGGAGACAAATTTAGTCTCAATCAGTGCCCTAAAGGAAATCTGGAAATTCAGGAAATGCAAAAGATCCCTTATGCATCATCTGTAGGGAGTCTAATGTATGCTCAAGTATGTATGCGTCCGGATATAGCGTTCATAGTTGGGGTTTTAGGCAGATATATGAGTAATCTAGGAATGGATCACTGGAAATCAGCCAAAATGGTCATGAGGTACTTAAGGGGAACAAAAGACTATATGCTCACATATAGGAGATCAGACCAATTAGAGATCATTGGGTATTCTGACTCCGATTTTGCGGGATGCCAAGACAGTAGACGATCCACTTCGGGCTATGTATATCTGTTAGCATGTGGTGTAGTTTCTTGGCGCAGTGCCAAGCAAACTCTTGTGGCTTCATCCACAATGGCAGCAGAATATATAGCATGTTATGAGGCATCACATCAGGCGACATGGCTGAGAAATTTTGTCACTAGGCTGCGGATTGTGGAAGGAATTGAAAGACCACTAAGGATATACTGTGACAATAAGCCAGTCGTGTTGTTCTCCAATAACAATAGGAGTACAACAAAGTCGAAACACATCGACATAAAGTTCCTAGTTGTTAAGGAGAAAGTACAAAGCGGACAGCTTTTCATAGAACACTTAGGCACTAACTCCATGATTGCGGATCCTCTTACAAAATCTATCACACCCAAGGTCTTTCATGAGCATACTGCTCACATGGGTGTTCTACAGTGTGAGGATCATTTGGTTTAGTGGGAGTTAGAACGTGTGTACACTTTTATGTTTTGTGGAATTTCAGTATTATGTATGAATACTTTGTATTCAAACTTCAGTTGATTAATCATTCAGTTTGGTATTCTGTCATTATGCTTTGTTCAATAAGGTTTTATGTTATAATTAAGGATCTCACTAAAGTAAAGTAGGACCAGTTGAAAATTGACATGTAAAGACCATATTCATGTGATTTTCATGCTACACATTTCATGATGTATCTATGTCATTTGGTTGTGTCAAAGTTGGTGATCATTGTTGAATTAGTCATGATTGATATGACGAAATTCACTGTGGTTCGATACGGAGACGGGACTAATGGACGGGATAATTTGGGTATGCCTGTGACATAATGGTATATTAAGTGCGCAATAAGGATAACACGTATGGTGAATCATATATGTGACCAGTGGGAGATTGTTGGAATTTCTAACAATTTATGGGTCACAAATATAATTCTATAATTGTGTTATAGCCATTATGTATTTAGCCAATATATATAAAATGGTCTTATGGATTAATTTGGTGGCTAAGGGCATATGTGTCATGAAATATTATGAGTGTAGATACCTTCGGGCAATTTCTAGTTTGATGAAGGGACTGAATTAGAATATTGCAACTTAAGTGATAACCGTTAATGTTACCTTTATGGGTTATGGTCCCCAGTTGCAGAGCAACGGGTTTTACTGAGTAACTGATGTTATAAGGATTGGTTTATGAGGATATGTGACTTATGTCACAAAACCAATATATAAAGAAAATGGGAAAGGCATAAGGTAAGCGAAGAGCCTTTCATTCTCACTTTGACAAAAAGGAACATTAGGAGCACTCTCGTTCTCTCTGGATTCCCCTCTAGCGGAGCGAATGGAAAACCATCAGGCTCTAGCAACCGGACATCCTACAACCCACATACCTCGGAGCATTCGGAATGGCTAACCAAGGTATGTGTTTTCTTCTTCACTATGCAACCAATTGGGGTTTTCTTCGGTCTGGTTTCGGAACAATGTCCTAATCATTCTGTTTCGGGGATACGATTAGGATTAATCAGAAATATCCAACATATTATGCCCACATAATCTAATATTGAAATTTTCATCTCCATTTCCTCTACAAATATAGGAGATTCTTTATAAGGAAATTAATACCCAATACTCTCTTTTATACTCTTGTATTTTTTTTTTCTACACAGTTCTCCATATACTGACTTGAGCACTTACAACCTTATCCTGCTTGGATTCTATAGTTTCAACCCAGCTTCCTCCCCACCAAAGAACAACTTCATATGCATCAATTTATTATCTTTCATCAATTGACAATATTAAGAAATCTAACTATGTAAAGCTATTCAATAACTTTGAAGTTTAAAAATGCAAGGAAAAATGCCCTGACTTTTGCAATAAAGTTTTATTTATACCCCAAATCCACCCCATGTTAGACACAATATTTTTATACCATTGGTATTGTATAATGAAAATGGTAATAACTTGTCTTGTTGTTATGGCCAGCACATCATGTATTCCTCTTCTTTTGTTTTTGACATAAAGAAAATAAACTATTTTTTGTAAGTGGAAAAACTTTATCTGACAACAACTAAAGATAATATATGGGACAGTATATGGATCCACTAATATCATTTCTTTTGGAGGGTCTCCTATACTAAATGAATGTTTGAAAAATGTATATGTGGTTGTAAGCTAGTATTAATATATCACATTATTTCTATATGAAAACTTTATTTTCAAGTTTTTTACTCTATAGTTTCAATTGCAAAGACCCAAAAGTAGTATTTATCACATTTACAAAGCTCAAACATAATAAACACAGAAAATCACTTCACAACTCGGTTTAAATAACAAAGAAAATTTGAATCATTACATCTGAATCACACATTATACTCTAAATTGAAGACACAGTGAATACACACCACAAAAGTAGCTCAATGATTAGACATTTGAAAACAAAGTTTGAGTGAGACACAATGTAGGGCAAAAATAGAAAGGTACCTCAACAATAGTAGATTCAGACTAGGACATTTCTATTGTGACAACTTAATCCTTTGTTTCTTCTTTCCCTTCTACCGTTGTGGTTCTCCCCTTTCCTTTTCACTTCTTTATCTATATATATATATAAATAAAATGTTAACATATAAGTTTCATATATTTTAAAGTCATATATCACATTAATCTTTATGTAATTTTGAATTTTTTAGGAAATTTGTATTATGAGATTTATATGAAATTTGTTGTGAATTGGGTCACTGGTTGGATTAGCTAAATCAGTTTACGTAAAAAGTTCTAAAATTTTATAATACTAACTAATATTAATTAATAATTTTATACTTCAAATTAAAAAAAACATTAATATCACGCAAATACATAATTAAATAACTAACAAAAATGTTTTACTATAACAAAATGTCACAAATAAATTAAAAACATCATCAAATAAGATATGTTTTATGTTTTAATTATAATAAAGATAGACAAATAACTTTAAAACTTAATTAAATGGCTAAGGTTTTGTTAGAATATAAAATAAAAAATAAAACTCTAATGACAAACATAACTAAAATCAATATCAAAGCAAAAATTCATTTTCCTCCTAAGATGACATCGATTTGACCTTTTCTTAAAAATAAATTGATTGGTTTGGCCAATTCGACCAAGTCACTAGTTTTAGGTGTAAAATAGTGGAGACATTAGTTCATACTAATTATGGTTCATGACTAATTAGATGAGCGACTCAGATCGATTATATATCTATATTAGGCCAGACCGATCGATCTTAGCAAAGTTTAATAACACTACAATGTGACTTGCACCCTTTGTACTCTGGTCCTCATTCCACCACTAGGAGTTTCACTCCAGCGTTTAATTTGATAAAAATTATTAACGGTATAAGAGTTGATATAATTTAACTTGGTCTAAACAAATAGAAATCAACATGTTTGGCATACTGTTCTTTTATAAAAAGTAGCACTTACACACCCATTTACTCAAATTAGACTAGTTAAACAAAATTTACCAACATCCATCAATTTCCATTGGAATCAATGCATGAGAAGTCTAATAATAACACTATATTAATTAGGATTTTATGATAATTTTCAGTTGAATCAATGGGTATGGTATAACAGTCATGTTTGATATTTGGTGCAATTATCTGACCAAACAGAATATAAAGATATGGTTCAATTCACTTTAATTAACCGTAAATTTTGTTCTAAGAAATGAACCGCTCATGAATGATTGAGTTCGATTCCATGGTTTTCATGGTCTTTTTTTTTACAAAATTTCACATCAATTGAAAATTCAAAATGTATTATAAGAAACACAGTTTGTTCGTAAAAGAAAAAATATTACTATTATTATCATTAAAAAAATGAAACTCAAAATTACTTATTAGTACCATATATAACAATTATATATTTAGGGGGGAAAACGAATGACATATACAATATTAGAATGCACAATGTAGTTAGCTAGTAACAATGTAACATATATCTATTAGTTACATAAGTAACACTACAATTCCCTATTAGTAACATACATAATAATTTAGTAATATATATATCATAATATATATAATTGTAACATATATAATATTACATTTTACAATTAGTAACATATATAGCAATACATGTATAACAATACTATGAACATATATAACATATACAAACCACCAATACTATGAAAGTTAGAAGATATGTTATAAAATTATCATGACACCGAATAAGTCTCTCTCTCATATATATATATATATATAATAATTTCGTAAGTACTAACATATATAACATTAACATAATAACAATTTAGTAACATATATAACATTACAATTCATAAGCCAAAAAAATTGGTTGAAGAATTCTAACAACAATACAACATTATTCCCTAGTATATATTTCTTTAATATTCAGTTCGGTTCTGACGGTTCCTAAATTTCTAAAACCATGAACCGAACATAATTGGTTCATTAAAAAATAACCAATCTGAATCGTGAAACTGAATCAAACCATATTTTGTGACTTGGTTCGATTCAGTTCCATCGGTTTCGCAATTTAAACTATCGCACCCCGATTTTCGGCTGCACGACTTTGTTAGAGTCGCCACTACATTTTATTTTAAAAAAATGTAGAAAACTCTTTTAGAATTACATTGGGTTTTGGATTTTTGATATCTAGGTTCAGGAGTCGGTTACGGACTAGGGAATGTATTAGCACCCTATCCGCTTGCTTTAAATGGTACCCATCACTAAATTATATGACTTATTTTATAATTTATAAGATTATTTGAGTTATTTAATTAATTATTAAAAGGAGAATTTTTATTTATTTTTTTGTTGTATCTGACAAGATAAAATTTTGCTCCTACATATCACAATTACGGGAATCAAGACAATGTAGTTCTTTGGGTAGAAAAAGGTTTGTTGGTTGATTTAATTTTATTATTGTTTTTTATAGAAAGTAGAGGGTTATTAATTAATTCCCCTATTAATATAAGAGAAGTACAGTCCATGTGTCCAATACCGCGCCTCATATTAGGGATGATTAGTTAAGATCTTATCACATTTTCTTTAAAAGATTTTTAAGAAAGTGAAGTGCAACTCATATGTTTATCACCGCATCATATCTTAAAAATTATGATTAATTAAAATATTTTAGATATTAAAAAAAATGTTGCAACAATTATTCATAAATTTTAAGAAAGTGAAGTGGAGCTCATATGTCTGTCACCACATCATACCTTAAAAATTAGGATTATTTAAAAGGTTTTAGATTTATTAAAAAAATGTATTATAGCAATTATAACTAAATTTTAAGAAAGTGAAGTGCAACTCATATGTCTGTCACCACATCATACCTTAAAAATTAGGATAGTGGCTACTTTCATTATTATTAAATATTGTTGATTTTTAGTTATTGCTATTTATTCCAAAAAAGAAAGAAATTATTTTTTATTTTTGAGATTGGTCTCTGTTATAAATTATATAAAAAAATTTACATTTTTATTTGCTAAATGATGTTGGTTTTATTATATACAAATAGAAACATAATGCAAAAGAAAGGAAATAATAAACCTAGGAAGTGTTCTGATCTAGTGTGGATGAGCTTACATAAGCTTGTTGACATGTCGAAGCATGATTGGATCCAGAGTTCTGACATGGCATCAAGGTGGGGTAAGCGCCACATGTGCGCTCATGGTTCGCTGGACTGAGGAGGTGTAACACCCCAGTTCTGACATGCGACCATCTCAGTCCATGAATATATTGAGCGTGTTATCCAATAACTTAATTATCTCCTGCAGTATTTTATTCTCCACAAAAGGGGAGACTCCCGCAAATTGAACCCATGAGTCACTACCATTAAGCCAAGAAACTGCTCCATGATGGTCCACATACTCAGCACAAATTGTTGCAGTAAAATGCCAAATATGACACTTTTTATTTTGAATCCACTATTTACATTGAAACTAGATGACAAGATTTAAGAAAGATAAAGAAATGTGGGGGCAGAGAGGAATCCTGAAAACGGACTGAGTTTACCACGTAAGCACCTTAGATAGAGGTACGTAATGGACAACAATTAATATTGTTACTTGCCGTCCGTTTGCTTTTCCACTAGGATCTTGGCATTCAGGTATTATAATTGCCTTCGAGTATTGTAATTGCCTTTGGGTATTGTAATTGCCTTTGGGTATTGTAACTGCTTTCGGGTATTGTAATTGTCTTCAGGTATTGTAATTTTGTTGGAGATTGGTTGGTTGAATTGCATAAGCATTGCATGATAAATATATTAATGGAGGGTGTGAATATCCTATTGTATAAGACAATAACTTCATGCGTCATTTGCATATGTTTGTCATTGTTTGATTTTAAGTGTGATATAGGTTGTCTAACTTTAATATTATTTCTCTATATAATTCCACGTTGTGGTTGCCGTAGTTGGTTCTTACTCCCTTCTTTGTCTTTCTTTTGTCTATACTATGTTTATGCTCAGGTTGTTACTGTTGTACTTTGGATATCCATTGATGGAAGTATAGACTAGAAGAAGTTTGTTGGTGTATTAGTAAAGTATTTTGTCTATGTTAGGATCTTTGTCTCTGATTTAGGAATATCATTGGTCTTTTGAACTGATTTTTGTATAAGTCATCTTTTATGAAAAATATTTAGGAATGATTATTTTTGAACATATGATGTCTTTTATAATTATGTTGATAAGATTAGATTAATGCTTTTAGAAAGTTATATAATTCAAAGGGATAATTATATAAGTTATGGTTGGGTTTTGAGGTTGATGTTAATGCCTCGTCTTGAAGTTGAGATAATATAAAATACTTCCGCATTTTGAACTTGAGAGACGAAAGTTTTTGAATTTACACTATTTTTCTAATATGTCAAGTTTATTTTTCAGTATACATTATCTATAAGTCTTGAATAAAGTTTTAATTTCTTAGTTACAAAAACGGGGTGTTACATGACTTAATGGTAGCGGCTCATGGTAATAGTGACTATTTGTCCCTAAGGTCACGGGTTCGAGTCGGAAGAGGCTCCCCTTTGTGGGGAATAAAATACTACAGGGGATATTTATCCTGGTAGGATAACACGCTTAGTGTATTCATGGGCCGAGAGAGGAAGAGGTCGCATGTCAGGACTAAGGTGTTACATTAAAAAGACGCATTTTTTATGTATGATAGTTTAATAGTAGTGACTCATGGTAATAGTGATTATTTATCCATGAGGTCTCGGGTTCGAGTCGTGGGAGGCTCCCATTTGTGGGGAATAAAATACTACAAAGGGTATTTAAGCTGTTGGATAACACGCTTAGTGTATTCATGGGTCCTGGAGGGGGATGGTCGCATGTTAGGACTAGGGATGGCAATGAAAACCGAATCTGTGGGTACCCGCCCGATCCGAACCCGAATTTAACGGGTTAAACCCGTTGTTACTGAGTTCGGGTTACAAAAACGGGGTGTTACATGGCTTAATGGTAGCGACTCATGGTAATAGTGACTATTTGTCCCTGAGGTCACGGTTCGAGTCGGAGGAGACTCCCCTTTGTGGGGAATAAAATACTACAGGGGATATTTAAGCTGGTATGATAACACGCTCAGTGTATTCATGAGCCGGGAGAGAGAGATGTCGCATGTCAGGACTGCGGTGTTACATTAAAAAGACACATTTTTTATGTATGATAGTTTAATAGTAGTGACTCATGGTAATAATGATTATTTATCCATGAGGTCTCGGGTTCGAGTCGTGGGAGGCTCCCATTTGTGGGGAATAAAATACTACAGAGGGTATTTAAGCTGTTGGATAACACGCTCAGTGTATTCATGGGTCCGGGAGGGGATGGTCGCATGTCAAGACTAGGGATGGCAATGAAAACCGAATTTGTGGGTACCCGCCCGATCCAAACCCGAATTTAACGGGTTAAACCCGTTGTTACTGGGTTCGGGTTTTACCCGATATTAAATTTCGGGTTGGAGTGTGGTATATGTGGTACCCTACCCCGAACCCGCCTCGATTGAAAAATTAAATTAACTAATATATTTACTAAACCTCTAACCTAGTTTTCTATTTGGGAGCAGTCAAGAAATAGAAAGAACAAGAGTTTCATCTTCTCCATCTCCTTCTCAAAGAACAATGGTTCTTCTTCTCCGTTCAGTCTTCATCTTCTCTGGTTCTCCTTCTCAATTAGTAAGTACTCATCTTGTTTCTTTCTAATGAAATTTTATCTATTACTAAATCAATTCTTTCAATTTCTATAGCTTTTATCAATACCTATGATTGATATATGATAAAAAAAAAACCACATATAAATAAAGAAATAAGAGATAAAATTTAGAAAGTTAAGTCAATGGTGCTTCTAGGTTTATAAATCTCCCCTTCACACCCAATAATGAAGAACCTTACTCAAAAGTAAACAAGAGGTGAAGAAAGATTAAGGCATTTTCAATTTTGATTTTTAGCGGGAAGATCTTAAATATTAATTAAATTTGTTTGTTAAGATAAATTTTATGAATTGTGATGAAAAATGTTTATTTTTGTAGCAACTAAATTGTGGGTAAGACCATTGACCCTGTCAAGTGCATAGTAATACACCCCTTATATTGCACAGACATAGTTCAGCAATATTTGAGGGTTGAGTTTTTTATATGTTTTGGAATGCAGAGTCTTTTTTTTTAACAAAGTCACAAATGGAGTTATACAGAACATAAGATCCCTTAACTCTAAAGGGTTTCATGTATTTGTAACAAACTGTGCAAACATTAGACTCCGAAGACTTCATATCAGTGCACCAAGTACCAGCCCTAACACTGATGGCATTCATGTTAGCCACAAAGTTGATTTTAAAAATACTGAATTCTTGTGACTTTTAACATGAAAAACATTTTGTTCACTGAATTATTCTACAGATTATGTTGTAAATATTAGTGGTTATAATATAGATTAGAGTTGAAATCATATATGTTCTAATAGTATATTTTTAATTGTGTTGTGTTTCTTTTGTTAGGTAGAATGGATCTAGTGAATCCAACAAATATGGAAAGTACTTCTAATTCTACACCTGAGTCTCTCAATCTCATGTTGAATAAGATGAAAATACAGAATCAACAATACAACCAGCACCAAAGAAACATAGAAATGTGGTGTGGGAGCATTTTCAAAAGATTAAAGTGAATGAGGTTGACAAGGCTGAATGAAAATATTGTAAGAAACAACTCGGTGGAAGTTCAAGGAATGGGACAAAATACTTGCAAAACCATATGGAGTTATGTGTTCAAAAAAGAGGCCATGACAAAGGGCATTCATTTCTATTTCCTAAAGCCTCACAAGGTAAGCAAGAGTTGGGAGTTGGAACTTATGATGCGGAAAATATGAAAAAGGAGTCTGCGAATGCAATTATTATGCATGATTATCCGCTATCAATAGTGGATCATGTTGGTTTTAGGAGATACTCGGCTACCCTCTGTAACACCCTGAATTTATATTTCCTAACTGGTAGTAACAGTCTTGAAGAGTGGGGCGTACTGTTAGATTCTCGCTTGAGCGAGAGGGCCTCGCCCAAGCGAGAGGGTCAAAGTTTCTCCCAAGATTTTATCTGGAAATCTCGCTTGAGCGAGAAAGGGCTCGGCTGGGCGAGAGATCGCTCACCTGGGTGAGTGGAATACTGGGGTATACTGAAGGATTCTCACCTGAGCGAGATTTGGCTCGCTTGGGCGAGGGAGAGAGGTGTTGACACTAGAGGATCCTCGCTTGAGCGAGAATCCCTCACTTGAGCGAGAGCTCCAGATCTGAAATTTTAAAATGGGCGGGATTTTCTCGCTTGAGCGAGAAAAGGCTCGCTTGAGCGAGAACCCAACGATTTCACTTTAAAATAGAAACCCTCAAACACATTTAGGGTTAGAACTTGAGAGAGAATATAGAAGGAGGTGATTTTGAGAGCAAGGACTCGTGAGAATCATCTAGAGGCTTGCGAAGAGATAAATCTCTTGATTCTAACTCTCTTCTTCCCTTTCAAACTTGTTTTGGGTATATGGGATCTCTTCTCAAAATGTGAGAAACCATGGAAACTCTTCCTTTTGAGTTGTGGTTCATTTTATTTAGTTTCTCTCTTGTAAACTCTTGGTTTAGAGTTGATATTCGAAGAATAGGAAGGTTTTGTGGGTTGATTCATGGAAACCCAAAATCCCCAAAATGAAAATGTGGTTAAAGAGGAAAATAGGTGAAAAGGGTAGATGTAGAAGAGGAGAATGTGTTCTAATGTAAAATAGAAGATGAATATGTATGTTTTAATGTTGAAAACTTCTAATGAATGTGGTTTTGGAAACATTGGAAACGTATGAATCTTTTGTATGGTTAAAGATAAACTATGAGTTGTTTCTATGTTGTTGTCAATAAATTACTGACTTTTTGTTGTTGGTGGGGATGAGGAAAGATCCTAAGGTTGGAGGAGGTAGCGAAGAAGCTTGCATGGTAACAAAAAACTTACTCCGACACTCACCAAGGTAAGGAGAAGTGGTTAATTGTATATGATAATAGAAAATGCGTGGATTTTCTAATTATATATATGATTTGAGAATGACTTGTCCTACGTGGTATTGCGAATGACTACGTGGTATTGCGAATGACTTGCCCTATGTGGTATTGCGAATTACTTGCTCTACGTGGTATTGCGAATTACTTGCCCTACTTGGAATTGCGAATGACTTGCCCTACGTGGTATTGCGAATGACTTTCCCTACGTGGTATTGCAAATGACTTGCCCTACGTGGTAATGTGAATGTCTTGCCCTACGTGGTATTGAATTGAATGTCTTGCCCTACGTGGTAATGTAACGGTAACTATATATGTAGAATATAATTTTATGGTGTAGCAATGACGAGTAAGGTGACAAGGTTTGATGAAGAGGAATGCGTAAACAAGAGTGGTGGACGAAGTGAAATGAGCTAGAAATGTGATGTGTTGATTTTATAGTCGAATGTTAAATTGTTTACTTAACTCTCTTTAAAATGTGGATTATCGTATAATGATGTTTATCAAATTGATGACTTACTCATTTGTATGTTTTGTGTACTTGCCATTTGATAATCCCATTGTAGGTAATTGGATAAATTAAGGACGCTTGACTTGGAGCTTTAGGAGCTTTAATTCCGGATTCCTTTATTTGCATATTTTCTATCATAACTGACTATTTGGGGATTTGAATATTTGTAACCTTGGTGATTATATTTTGGATGTTTGTAACTTTGGGTATTATGATTTTGAAAACCCATAACTATCCCCATGTCCTAATGAAATGAGGGACATTAATATGAATTATGTTTTTCTGCCTTATGAATGTGTGTAAGAATACTGCATGATAAAATGATCAGAAAATAATCAAGGTAACTAATATAATGTACTTTGGGTTACCAATCATAAGATATAAGGAAAATAAATGTTTGCATGAGTTAAAATAAGAAAAGTTTTCAAGGGTAGAATTTGGGTCCTTACAATATGGTATGAGAACATAGTTAATCCTACGGTTGTAAGGACCCAAATTCTACCCTTGAAATTTTTTCCTTATTTAATCCAATTTCACGCATTTAACGATAAATTATAATTACCGAGTGAATGAACTTAGTTAAAATATCTCACTTCCTTCCTCACACCCAATCTATAAACCAAAAGTAACATACCAAATCAGATAGCAGAAAAACATAATTCATATTAATGTAACTTAGTAATGACCGCATACAATTAGCTATGGGTTTCCAAAACACCCATAGCTACATATATCCCGAGTTACTAGTTTCCATGATTAATACCATGTACAACAATCATGTTCATAGTTACAAAATAGTTAGTTCAAGTACAACCAATGAGGTTACAAAAGAATGGATAAGAGACATCAAAATAAAAGTCTCTAAGCTCCTAATCAAAAACACCCATACTCCTTCCACCTACCTGCAATGGGATTAACATTGACAATACACCAAGAAACACAAAGGAGTAAGTCGTTAACTCAACAAATATCAATGTAAGTTAATCCACATTTAATAAGGTTAAATAAACGGTTTAAAATCAAGTTTACTTAAAAGCCAATTTCAACGTTCATACTTTTGAAAACCATGCTACATAACTTGAGCCAAAGTTTGCTACATTGCTTGAGCCAAAGCTTGCTACATTACTTGAGCCAAAATTTGCTACATTGCTTGAGCCAAAGCTTGCTACATTACTTGAGTCAAAGTTTGCTACATTGCTTGAGCCAAAGCTTGCTACATTACTTGAGCCAAAGTCGCTAACCAATCATGGTCGGCTAAAAACGAGTTTTATTTCCATTGGCACTCCACCAATACATTTTCCGAGTTTTATTTTCATTAGCACTCCACCAATACGTTTTCCGAGTTTTATTTTCATTGGCAGTCCACCAATACAAAAAAAAAAGTAAATGCACCCGACATCATTACAAACATATACATATATGCTTATAACTACAAAGTGATTTACGATTTATTTCATTTCTCCGAGTTTTATTTCCATTGGCACTCCACCAATACATAAACGGTAAATTCACTTCTCCTTGTTACAAACATACCCATATATGCTTATATAACAACTAAGTAATTTACGCTTCATTGCATTATTTCGAGTATTATTTCCATTGGCACTCCACCAATACATAAATGGTAAATCCACTCCTCGTTGTTACAAACATACCCATATATGCTTATAACAACTAAGTGATTTACTATACAGTTCATTATCCACATCAGAAAATCCACACATTTTCTATCATAGTGCATAAGTTAAAGATTTATCCTTACCTCGGTGAGTGTTGGGTTTGGGTTCTGGGCAACTCCTCAAGTTCCACCGACACCGCCTCCAACTTTAGGATCTTTCCTCATCCCACCATATAACACAATGTTAGTCATTTATTCCAAATATCATATAAACAACTTATATTGCATTATTTAACCATACGAGATATCTATCATATTTTCGATATTAGAAAGTAAACTCATCTTCTACCTCTAGCATTTTACCCATTTTCCATTTTAACCACATTTTCTCTTGAGGGTCTTGGGGTTTTCATGACTCAACCCAAAAACCCTCTCCTTTCTTGAAATACTAACTCTATACCAAGAGTTTACAAGATAAAATAATCATAAAAATGAACCATAACTCAAAAGGGTGAGTTTCCATGGTTTCTCTCATTTTTTAGAAGAGATCCAACATACCCAAAATGAGTTCCAAAAAGAAGAAGAGAGTTAGAATCAAGAGTTTTACCTCTTCTCAAGCTCTTGGATGAGTATCAAAGCTCTTTGCCCTTAGAAAAGCTCTCTTCTCTCGCCTCTCTTCTTTTCTTAACCCTAAAATGTGTTTGGGGGGTTTCTCATTTAATGCAACTCGTCGGGTTCTCACTTAAGCGAGCTCATTCTCGCTCAAGCGAGAACATCCCGCCCATTTTAAAAATCAGATCTAATCCTCTCGCTCAAGCGAGGGATTCTCGCTCAAGCGAGAATCTCATAGTCTCAACAGCCCCAAAATGTCATTTCTCGCCCAGGCGAGCCAACTCTCGCTCAGGCGAGAATCCTCCAGTATAGCCCAAGATTTCACCCTATCAGGTGAGTCTTTCTCGCCCAGACGAGAATCTCTCGCTCAAGCGAGGATCCCAGAACTGATACTATTATTTTAAAGACTCAAATTTAGGGTGTTACAGCCTAGGGTATGGTCTTACGTGCTTCTTTGTGACCTTTATATGTTTAAATTACTTGGTTTGTACACATTGTTATGTGATTATGTGATTCTTGTTTGGTTAAAATTTGGTTTAATGACAAGTGAATGAGTACAGGTACACATGGCTGGAAGAGGAAGACCAACAAGTCAGAATGTTCCGAACGATCTTTTGGCTCAGATGGTGGCTGCACTGCAACATGTGAATGAGAATTTGCAGACTCTGAACCAGAACGCAGCACCAAGTCCTAGTTCGTAACCCTTTGTCCCACCTGGACCGGTGGAGTACCGAGGTCTGGATGAATTCTACAGGAGGAACCCTAGTTAGTTTCAAGGTGGATTCGCTCTTGATGCTGCCAGCAAATGAGTTTAAGGATTGGAAAGGATCTTCAGGGCCATAAGCTGCGCTGATACTCAGAAGGTGGCGTATGCCACCTATATGCTAGTAAAGGAGGCTGAAAACTGGTTAGAGATGGTTCGGAGGTAGTTGGAGACCGAGAGGAAAATCATCACTGGGGAAGCCTTAAAGAGTAAATTCCTTCAGAAGTATTTTCCTGTAAACTTTAAGAGGAAGAAAGAGATGGAATTCTTGTGGTTAGAGCAAGGGATCATGTTGGTGGGGGAGTATGCGACCAAGTTCAAGGAATTGGCCTAGTATTGCCCTTATGCTGAACTAGAGTTGGAGGGAAGGTCCAAATGTGCCAAGTTTGAAATGGGGTTGAGACCCGAGCTGAAGGTGATGTTTGGTCACCAGGAGATCCATGATTTCCCTACACTAGTGAATAAGTGCAGAATGTATGAAGATGATGTGCGAGTGAGGGACACTACTGCTAGTAAAGTGAAGGGAAGGGTAAGGAAAAGATGTGTGATGATCGACGACCTTATGCTCCACCCCACAACCATCACAATCATGGTCCTCAAAGGCCAACTGCGCCTACTACTACCAGAGGGTCATCTCAGAACTCCTACCCTTTGTGCAATAAGTGTACTCGAAGACACTATGGCAATATTTGTCCTGGATCAGGAAATGGGTGCTTCCACTATGGAGAGCAAGGGCATGTGAAGAGATTTTGTCCCAAACTTGACCAGCAGACAAATAGCGGGAGTGCAGGAAGGCCTAGAAACACGGGTAGGGTGTTTACCATGAATGGTGCAGAGGCATCTGAAGTTGATGGTCAGATCCAAGGTAAATGTATGGTGGCAGGTATTCCTCTTTTAGTGTTGTTTGATTCGAGAGCGACACACTCCTTTGTATCTGTTGAATGTGTGAACCGACTGAAATTGCAAATGGAGTTGTTGCCTTTCATCTTGGTCGTATCCACCCCAACTAGTATGCCGGTTGTGGTGTCGGCGTTTGTGTCTCAATGTCCGGTGGTGGTGAATGGTAGAATGTTTACCATGGATTTAATTTGCTTACCACTGTCCCAGTTAGATTTAATTCTGGGAATGGATTGGTTGTCAACAAATTATGTTATACTTAATTGTGCTGATAAGACGATGGTGTTTGGAGAACTGTGTGAGATTTCCGACCGGGCTAGTTGTATGGAGCCAGTGTCGGCTATAGGAGTCAGGACTTCCCTTAGGGAAGGGGATCAGTGTTTGTGCTGTTGGCATCACTGGAGGGTGTTTAGAAACCCCGCATCGATGATATTCCGATAGTTCGTGAGTTCCCCGAGGTATTTTCGGGTGATATTCCGAAATTGCCTCCAGTTATAGAAGTTGGATTCTCTATTGACTTGGTACTTGGAACGGGACCCATCTCTATAGCTCCTTATAGGATGACACCGTTAGAACTGGTTGAGTTGAAAAAGCAGGTTGAGGATTTACTGGCGAAGAAGTTAATTTGCCCTAGTGTCTCACCGTGGGGTGCACCAGTCTTGTTAGTTAAGAAGAAAGATGATAGTATGAGGCTGTGTACGGATTACAGGCAATTGAACAATGTCACTATCATGAACAAGTACCCATTGCCTAGAATTGATGACTTGATGGATCAGTTGAGAGGATTGGTTGTGTTTTCAAAGATTGACCTTCGGTCGAGTTATCACTACCTCCGGGTTAAGTCGGAGGATATTGCTAAAACTACTTTTAGGACGAGGTATTGGCATTTTGAGTACTTGGTAATGCCTTTTGGTGTGACGAATGCTCCAACAATATTTACCGACTACATGAATCGGATTTTTCATCCGTATTTGGATTCGTTCGTAGTGGTATTTATTGATGACATACTGGTTTACTCCAAAAGCCGATAGGAACATGTGAAGCATCTAAGAGTGGTTCTAGATCTTCTGAAGAGAAATCAGTTGTATGTGAAATTGTCTAAATATGATTTCTGGTTGGAATCTGTGAACTTCCTTGGACATTTGATATCTCGGGAAGGAGTGGCAGTGGACCCTTCTAAGGTCGAGGCATTGATGGAATGGGCGGTGCCCAAGTCAGTTACTGAGATAAGGAGTTTTCTGGGTTTGGCTGGTTATTCCCGGATGTTCATAGAGGGGTTTTCCAAGTTGGCATTACCCCTAACCAAACTTACCAGAAAAGCGAAACCGTATGTGTGAACGATCCGTTGTGAAGAAAGTTTTCAAGAGTTGAAGCGGAGGTTGACTACAGCAACAGTATTGGTTCTTCCTTGTACTGATCGGGATTTCAGTGCTTATCGTGATGCTTCCAAGCAAGGTTTGGGTTGTGTTTTGATGCAGGATGGGAAGGTTGTCGCTTATGCTTCGCGACGGTTGAGAACGCATGAGAAAAACTACCCTCACATGATTTGGAACTAGCTGTAGTGGTCTTTGCCTTGAAAATCTAGAGACACCATCTTTATGGCGTAATATTTGAGGTGTACAACGACCACAAGAGTTTGAAGTATATGTTTGATCAAAAGGAATTGAACATGAGACAGAGAAGGTGGATGGAGTTTCTTAAGGACTGTGATTTTGGATTGCAATACCATCCGGGAAAAGCCAATGTGGTGGTAGATGCTTTAAGTCGGAAATCCTTGCATATGTCGACTTTAATGGTGCATGAAGAGAAACTAATTGAAGAGTTCAGGGATATGAACTTGACAGTTCAAATGAGACCCCATAGTATGATTTTGGGAATGCTTAAGGTGACAAATGATTTGTTCGACCAAATCCGAATAATGCATGTTAAGGATAGGGAACTGAAGATCAAAACGAGATTTGATGACGAGTGGAAAAGAAACCGATTTTGAGTCGGATGCCAGTGGAATGTTTCGATACAAAGGAAGGGTGTGTGTGCCTCATGATGTAGAATTGCGAAAGAGTATTATGGAGGAGTCACACAAGAGTAAAATGAGCTTTCACCCGGGAACTACAAAAATGTACCAAGATATGAAAAAGTTGTTTTGGTGGTCTGGGTTGAAAAAGGATGTGGCTTTGTATGTCTCGAGTTGTCTCATCTGTCAGAAAGTGAAAATCGAACACCAAAGACCGGCGGGAGAATTACAGTCACTAGAGATTCCCGTTTGGAAGTGGGATAGTATCTCCATGGATTTTGTATCGGGTTTTCTGAAGACTCAAAGAGGGTATGACTCGATATGGGTAATAGTGGACAGTTTGACAAAGTCTGCTCATTTCTTCCCGATGAACATGAAATATTCCCTAGAGCGATTAGTTGAGTTGTATATCAAGGAAATCATTCGGTTTCATGGGATACCGTCGAGCATTGTGTCGGATAGGGATCCCCGTTTCACTTCAAACTTCTGGACCAATTTGCAGTCCGCTTTGGGAACTAAGTTGAAACTAATTTCGACTTATCATCCACAAACGGATGGTCAATCGGAAAGGACCATACAGTCATTAGAGGATCTTTTGAGGGCTTGCGTTTTGGAACAGCCTGGGGAGAACTTAGTATTGGGACCCGAGTTGATTCGAGAAATGACGAAAAAGATCAAGAAGATCCGGGAGAATATGAGAATAACACAGAGTCGGCAGAAAAGCTATTACGATAAGAGACGAAAACCTCTTGAGTTTAAGGAGGGAGACCATGTATTTGTGAGAGTAGTTCCGACTACTTGGATTGGTAGAGTGTTGAAGTCCCGTAAGCTTACTCCGAGATTTATTGGACCCTATCAAATATTGAAGAGGGTTGGACCGGTAGCATATCAGATTGCTTTGCCTCCATGGTTGTCGAATCTCCATAATGTGTTTCATGTATCTCAATTGCGGAAATACATTGGGGACCCATCTCATGTGGTTGAGTCCGATAAGATAGAATTAAAGGATAATCTGACTTTTGCGACCTTGCTTGTGAGGATTTTGGATACCAGTATCAAGAGGTTGAGAGGCAAAGAGATTGCCTTGGTGAAGGCATTGTGGAGCCAAGTGGATGAAGGAGACGCTACTTGGGAAGTGGAGCATGATATGAGGAAGGATTACCCTCATTGTTTGAATTGAGATATGACGAAAATTCTTATAAGAGGGGGAGGATTGTGACACCCTGGATCGGTTAACTAAATCCGCTCACTTTCTGCCTATGAACATGAGGTACTCTTTGGAGCGATTGGCAGAACTGTATATCTGGGAAATAGTTCGCTTGCATGGGATACCGTCGAGCATTGTATCGGATAGGGATCCCCGTTTTACTTCTAACTTTTGGACTAGTTTGCAGTCCACTTTGGGAACTAAGTTGAAATTGAGTTTGGCTTATCATCCGCAAACGGACGGTCAATCGGAAAGGACTATACAATCATTGGTGGATCTTTTGAGAGCTTGTGTCTTGGAACAATCGGGAAGTTGGGATGACATGTTGCCTTTGATCGAATTTACCTACAACAATAGCTTCCATTCGAGTATTGGAATGGCACTTTATGAGGCCTTGTATGGTAGGAAGTGCCGAACTCCAGTGAGTTGGTTTGAAACTAGGGAGAACTTGATATTAGGATCCGAGCTGGTCCAAGAGACGACGGAAAAGATCAAGAAGATCCGGGAAAATATGAGGATAGCCTAGAGTCGGCAGAAGAGCTATTACGATAAGAGGCAGAAACCTATTGAGTTTAATGAGGGAGATCATGTTTTCATGAGAGTAGTCCCGACTACCGGGATTGGTAGAGTGTTGATGTCTCGTAAGCTAACTCTGCGATTTATTGGGCCGTATCAAGTATTGAAGAGGATTGGGCCGGTAGCATATCGGATTGCTTTACCTTCGTTATTGTCGAATCTCCACAATGTGTTTCATTTGTCTCAGATGAGGAAATATGTTGGGGATCCATCTCATGTGGTTGAGTCTGATCAGATAGAGTTGAAGGATAATTTGACCTTTACGATTTTTCCAATGAGAATCATGGATACCAGTGTCAAAAGGCTAAGGGGCAAAGAGATTTCCTTGGTGAAAGTACTGTGGAGCCAAGTAGACGAAGGAGCTGCTACTCGGGAAGTGGGACGTGATATGAGAGAGGATTACCCTCATTTGTTCGAACCGAGGTATGTTTAATTTTCGGGGACGAAAATTCTTATAAGAGGGGAAGGATTGTGACACCCCTAATTTCATTCTTTAAAATTATAGTATCAGTCCTGGAATTCTCGCTTGAGCGAGGGATTCTCGCCTGGGCGAGAAAGGCTCACCTGGGAGGGTGAAATCCTGGGCTATATATTGAAGGATTCTCGCTTGAGCGAGAGTTAGCTCGCATAAGCGAGAGTGATCTCGCCTGAGCGAGAGTGATCTCGCCTGAGCGAGAGTTGGCTCGCTTGGGCGAGAAAAGTGACATTTTGGACCTGTCGAGGCTGTAAGATCCTCGCTTGAGTGAGAGATGCCTCGCTTGGGCGAGAGTTCCCTCGCCTGGGCGAGAGGGTCAGATCTGAGTTTTTAAAATGGACGGGATTTTCTCACTTGAGCGAGAATGGGCTCGCTTAAGCGAGAACCCGACGAGATAGCATTAAATGAGAAACCCCAAACACATTTTTAGGGTTAGAAATTCAAGAGATGTGAGAGAAAAGAGCTTTTCCAAGGGCAATGAGCTTTAATACTAATCCAAGAGCTTGAGAAGAGGTAAAACTCTTGATTCTAACTCTCTTCTTCCCTTTGAAACTCATTTTGGGTATGTTGGATCTCTTCTCAAAATGTGGGAAACCAAGGAAACTCACCCTTTTGAGTTATGGTTCGTTTTATGTTGTTTTTCTCTTGTAAACTCTTGGTTTTTAGAGTTAGTATTTCAAGAATGGAAAGGGTTTGTGGGTTGATTCATGAAAACCCCAAAACCCTAAAGTGAAAATGTGGTTAAAGTGGAAAATGGTTAAAATGCTAGAGGTAGAAGATGAGTATGCATTATAATGTTGAAATATGAGATGAATATGTATGTTTTGGATGGTTGTAAACTTATGATGAAAGTGGCTTAGAAACATTGAAAATATGATGAATATCTTGTATGGTGAAATAATGCAATATAAGTTGTTTATGTGATATTTGGAATAAATGACTAACATTGTATTGTATGGTGGGAATGAGGAAAGATCCTAAAGTTGGAGGCGGTGTCGGTGGAACTTGCGAAGTTGCCAAGAACCAAATCCAACACTCACTGAGGTAAGGATGAGTCTTTAACTTATGCATTGTGTTAGAAAATGCGTGGATTTGCTGGTTGTGGATAATGAATCAATTGTGAACCACTTAATTATTATAAACATATATGGTATGTTTGTAATAATGATGGTGTGGATTTACTGTTTATGAATTGATGGAGTGTCAATGAAAAGAAAACTCATTTTTAGCCGACCATGATTGGTTAGCGACTTTGGCTCAAGTAATGTAGCAAGCTTTGGCTCTAGCGATGTAGCAAGCTTTGGCTCAAGCGATGTAGCAAGCTTTGGCTCAAGCGATGTAGCAAGCTTTGGCTCAAGCGATGTAGCAAGCTTTGGCTCAAGCAATGTAGCAAGCTTTGGCTCAAGCGATGTAGCAAACTTTGGCTCAAGTTATGTAGGACGTTTTCAAAATAAAAAGGAAATCTGTTTTAGCTAACCTTAAGTGGCGTAGCGGCTTTGGCTCAAGCGATGTAGCAAACTTTAGCTCAAGTTATGTAGCATGATTTTCAAAAGTATAAATGATGGAAAAGGTTTTATGTGTATTTAACTTTAAATTGTTTACTTAATCTTATTAAAATGTGGATTAAGTACATTGACATTTATTACGTTAACGACTTAATCCTTTTTGTTTTCTGTGTATGGTCAATGTTAATCCCATTTTAGGTAGGTGGAAGATGTAAGGACGTTTTAATTAGGATCTTAGAGGCTTTTCATTTTTTGAAGTCCTTTTATTCATTCTTTTTTAATATGACAAATTGTATTTTGGACATGAATATTTGTAACTCTGGATATTCGTACCTATAGGTATTTTGGAATCCCATAGCTAATTGTATGCGGTAGTTACCGAGATGCATAAATGAATTATGATTTTCTGCTATGCGAATGTGTATGTTATTTTGGAATTATGAAATGGGTATGAGCAGGAAAATGAGACTTAACTTAAGTTGTTGATATTTTTATTTAAAAGTCGTAGGAAAATGTATAAAGGATGGATAAAATAAGGAAAAAATTTCAAGGGTAGAATTTGGGTCCTTACATCAATCCTCTACAATATTTGATATGGCCTAATAAATCTTGGAGTCAGCTTGCAAGACTTCAACTTGGGCTTCAAACCCGATTCAAACGTAGAACACTTGGACCTTCCGTCCACCTCCAACTCAGAGTAGGGACAAAACCGGGCCAATTCTTCAAACTTGGCCGCATAATCCCCCACCGACATGTCCCCATGCTCCAGCTTCAAAAACTCCATCTCTTTCTTCCTCTTCAAATCAGCAGGAAAGTACTTACGAAGGAATTTCTCCTTGAATGTACCCCAGGAGATCAGTTGTCCTTTCGCTTCCATTTGACGCCGAGTAAATTCCCACCAGTTCTCGGCTTCCGTCACTAGCATGTAAGTGGCATACGCCAACTTCTGAGCCTCCGAACAATTCATGGCTCTGAAAATCCGCTCCACTCCTTGAATCCATTCAATGGCAGCATCAGGAGCAAATCCCCCATTGAACTGACTAGGGTTCCTCCTGCAGAACTCATCTAAACCCCGATATTCTGCCGGTCCAGGTGGAACTAGTGGTTGTGAACTCGGACTTGGTGCCAGATTCTAGTTCAGGTTATGCAAGTTCTCATTGACCTGTTGCAATGCCGCCACCATCTGAGCCAACAAATCGTTTGGAACATTCTGACTCGCTCCTCTTCCTCTTCCTGCCATGGGTACCTGTACTCACTCAATTGTCAGTAATCGAATTTTGTCTAAACAAGGATCACATAATCACTTAGCAATTAGCATACTCAAACAATTTCAGCACATAAAGATCACAAAGAAGCATAAAAGGTCATATCTTAGGCCGCAGGATTAACCTGGCTCTGATACCATATTTTAAGTACCCAAATTCTACCCTTGAAATTTTTTCCTTATTTTATTCATCCTTTATGCATTTTCCTACGGCTTTTAAATATAAATACCAATAGCTTATATTAAATCCCAATTTCCTGCTCGTACCCATTACATAAGTCCAAAAATAACATACACATTCGCCTAGCAGAAAATCATAATTCATTCATGCATCCCGGTAACTACCGCATACAATTAGCTATGGGATTCCAAAATACCCATAGCTACGAATATCCAGAGTTACAAATATTCATGTTCAAAATACAATCAGTCATATTACAACAAAATGAAGGTAAGAACTTCCAAAAATTAAAAGCCTCTAAGCTCCTGAACAAAACGTCCTTACATCTTCCACCTACCTACAATGGGATTAACATTGACCATACACAGAAAACACAAAGGAGTAAATCGTTAACATAATAATTGTCAATGTACGTTAATCCACATTTTAATAAGGTTAAGTAAACAATTTAAAATCGAATATACTTAAAACCATTTTTATAGTTTACACTTTTGAAAACCATGCTACATAACTTGAGCCAAAGTTTGCTACATCGCTTGAGCCAAAGCTTGCTACATCGCTTGAGTCAAAGCTTGCTACATCGCTTAAGCCAAAGCTTGTTACATCGCTTGAGCCAAAGCTTGCTACATCGCTTGAGCCAAATCTTGCTACATCGCTTGAGCCAAAGCTTGCTACATCACTTGAGCCAAAGCTTGCTACATTACTTGATCCAAAGTTTGCTACATTACTTGAGCTAAAGTCGCTAACCACTCATGGTCGGCTAAAAACGAATTTTATTTTCATTGACACTACATCAATTCATAAACAGTAAATCCACGCCATCATTATTACAAACATACCCATATATATCTATAATAAATAAGTGGTTCACAACTTAATTCATTATCCACAACCAGAAAATCCACGCATTTTCTATCACAATGCATAAGTTAAAGACTTATCCTTACCTCGATGAGTGTTGGGTTTGGTTCTAACTTCACAAGTTCCACCGACACTGCCTCCAACTTCAGGATCTTTCCTCATTCCCACCATATAACACAATGTTAGTAATTTATTCCAAATAACACATAAATAACTCATTTTGCATTTTGAACCACATAAGAGATTTAACACATTTTCAATGTTTCTAAACTTCTTTCATTATAAGTTTACAAACATCTAAAACATACATATTCATCTCATATTTCAACATTAGAATGCATACTCATCTTCTACCTCTAGCATTTTATCCATTTTCCTCTTTAACCAAATTTTCCCTTTAGGGTTTTGAGGTTTTCATCAACCAACCCACAAACCCTTTCCATTCTTGAAATACTAACTCTAAACTAAGAGTTTACAAGAGAAAAACAACATAAAACGAATCATAACTCAAAAGGGTGAGTTTCCATGGTTTCTCACACTTTGAGAAGAGATCCACCATACCCAAAATGAGTTTTAAAGGGAAAAAAAGAGTTAGAATAAAGAGTTTTACCTCTTCTCAAACTCTTAGATGAGTATCAAAGCTCCTTGCCCTTGGAAAAGCTCTTTTCTCTCACATCTATTCAATTTCTAACCATAAAATGTGTTTGGGGTTTCTTATTTAATGCAGTCTCGTCGGGTTCTCGCTTAAGCGAGCCCATTCTCGCTCAAGCGAGAAAATTCCGCCCATTTTAAAAAAAACTCAGATCTGTCCCTCTCGCCTAGACGAGGATCCTCTCGCTCAAGCGAGGATCTTACAGCCTCGACAGGTCCAAAATGCCACTTTTCTCGCCCAGGCGAGACAACTCTCGCTCAGGCGAGATCACTCTCGTTCAAGCGAGGGAACTCTCGCTCAAGCGAGAATCCTTCAGTATAGCCCAAGATTTTACCCTCCCAAGTGAGCCTTTCTCGCCCAGGCAACAATCCCTCGCTCAAGCGAGAATCCTAGGACTGACACTATAATTTTAAAGACTTAAATTAAGGGTGTCACAATGTGGATTATCGTATAATGATGTTTATCAAATTGATGACTTACTCCTTTGTATGTTTTGTATACTTGCCATTTAATAATCCAATTGCAGGTAATTGGAGAAATTAAGGACGCTTGACTTGGAGCTTTAGGAGCTTTAATTCCATATTCCTTTATTTGCATTTTTTGTATCATAACTGACTATTTGCAGATTTAAATATTTGTAACCCTGATCATTATATTTTGGATGTTTGTAACCTTGGGTATTATGATTTTGGAAACCCATAACTATCCCCATGTCCTAAGGAAATGGGGGACATTAATATGAATTATGTTTTTCTGCCTTATGGATGTGCGTATGAATACTACATGATAAAATGATCAGAAAATAATGTAATGTACTTTGGGTTACCAATCATAAGATATAAGGAAAATATATGTTTACACCCTCCAACCATTGTTTCAAGTTCGTTCTCGAAACACTATCAAGAAGGAGATATTCAAAGTGTATGATTTTGAGAGAGAATGTGCAATGAAGATGTTGGATAGTCATGAAGGAAGAGTGGCTATTACCTCAGATATGTGGGCTTCAATTAATCAAATGAGGGGGGTATATGGCGGCCACATCTCACTATATTGATTGCTCTTGGACTTTACAAAGTCGATTATTGAGGTAATTATATTTTATAACTCAATATTGTGCAATATATAGTTATATTTTATCATTTATATTGAAGTTAATTATATTGAATGTGAGTATTATTATTTTAGGTACATTTATGTTCCTACCCCTCACACTAGTGATATATTTTCTCATGCGCTGGTTGAATGCTTTATGGATTGGAACATTGACACAAAAATATAAACTATTACTCTAGATAATTGTAGTACAAATGATGTCATGATTCCAAAAATCAAGGATAAGTTGCGAATGGGAAAATTGTTGAGGAATGGGTCTTTACTTCATATGCGTTGTTGTGCACATATCGTAAATTTAATAGTTAAAAATGGGTTAGAAGTTGTGAAAGATGGCAATTTGAAGAGGATGTTTGTGAGCGACTAAAATTGTTTATATTCATAACTGAGATGATTTCTGGTACTAAATATCCAACTGCCACCATATATTTTCCCAAGATTTTTCAAATTAAGTTAGTAATAAGTCAATGGATGAACTCCTCTAATGAATTCATTAAGAGGATGGCAAAGAATATGATGATTAGAGTGTCATTCATGATATTATGGGCGTTGCTACAGTCTTGGATTCTAGATATAAAATGACATTACTTAAATTTTATTTTGATAAGTTGTATGACCATGATGCATGTACGCAAGTTAGCAAAATCCGAGAGTTGTGTTATGATTTGATATCTGATTATCAACAAACTAAAATATCTAGTGGAAGCTCTCTGTTGATAAAATACTAATGATGAACCTTTGGATGAATATGATGTGTTTATCGAGAGGAGGAGAGAAACTAGAAGTTCAAGTGTTAAAACTAAGTTGGATCATTACTTGGAGGAGGATGTTATACAAATGGAATCATGTATCCAACACTTCAAGCAATTGCAAAAGATTTGTTAGCTATTCCTATTTCTACTGTAGCTTTTGAATCCGCATTCAGTACAAGTGGTCGAATATTGAGCCCTCATCGTAGTCGACTTAATTGGACTACATTAGAAGCTTTCGCTAGAAATTGGCTATGGTCTGCTGAGAATGCTGGTAAATTTTTAAGCTATTAAAGTGTTAATTCATGTAATCTGATTTAAGCTATTAAAGTTTCAAGCTATCATTTTTTTGTTTTGAATATTGCTAGGAAATTTGAATTCAAGTCTCACACAAGAATATGCTACTGTTTTGAATGAAATGGAATCCGATGATGAAGGTATTTCATACTTCATTTGCTTTAAATTCTTTATCATATGAGTATATTTAATTTTGGCTTAAATTTTAATACAGCTAAAGTGATAAACAATAATTTGAGTTATAATTTTGAAGATTAATAGTTGTTGTCTACTCACCTATTACCTCTCCAACTCTCAGAACAAGTAATGGAAGACTTGTTTACATCACACAAAGAATACTGAATTTTCCAACACATTCTCCACGCTTTCTATAATTTTTCAGTCTTCCATTCCAGCATCACTTTTGGCTCAGATAATTTGGGGTTCCTCTGTCACTGTACAAGTCACATGGTTTATTAATATGCCAAGATGAATTAACTATTTCTCTTATACATTATTGTATGATTAATTCTGAATAATATTTGCTATATTAAAATGTTATCAACTATTACATGCTCTACTATTTAATTTTTTCTATTCATAGGATTATCATTTTGGATTTGTAAAGAGTGAACCAATAATCCCCATTGCCACATGAATTTATATTTTTCGGATTGGGTTCGGGATTGGTATTAGCAGTTTAAACCCTGTTCAATTCGGGTTCGGGGTTGGGTAAGCACTAATCCGACCCGCACTGTTGTCATTCCAAGTCAAGACTAGGTTGTTACAAATGATGGCTTAATGGTAACGACTCATGATAATAGTGACTATTTGTCTCTGACGTCACGGATTCGAGTCGCGGAGGCTCCCCTTTGTTGGGAATAAAATACTGCAGGGGTATTTCTTAAAATATCATAATGAGTCCAAGTTGCCACACGAAGAAGATAAAGAAAGAAGCTAACTAAGAAGGAACTTTTATTCCTTCTTCTTTTTTGCTTTCTTCTATTGGCCCTGTTTTTGGATTTTTGGCCTTTTTGAGTTGTTAGTTTGTTAGTTCTCCTTTTAGTTTTAGAGTGGTTGAAATCTGTTAGTTTAACCACTTTCCTTCCTATATAAACAGCTATGTTCTTCTTTCTTAATCAATCAATAAAATTCTCTCGAGGTATTATTTTGAAGCTTGATTCTTGCCTTCTCTTTGTTCTTTGTCATGATGAGATACCATGTTTAACATGGTATCAGAGCTTCACTCTGGTCAAAGCTTCCATTTTTTATTCTTTCTTTCTGCCAATGGAGAATCAGGCTATTCAATTCATTAATCCCATTCAAGATTCATCTTCCCCCTTCTTCATTCATCCAAACGAAAACCTTGGGGCCACTCTTGTTTCCACACCCCTCAATGGTGATAACTATCATTCTTGGTCTCGTGCAATGTATAGATCACTCAAGACCAAAAATAAGCTGCAATTCATCGATGGATCTCTGCCAAAACCTTCCATTGATGATCCCACGTTTACTGCTTGGGACAAAAACAACACTCTGATTGTTTCGTGGTTGATTCAATCGATTGATAGTTCAACGGTACAAGGTGTGCTCTGGATGGAAACTGCAATGGAGATATGGCAAGATCTGCGAGAAATGTATTATCAAGGTGATATATTTCTAATATCTGAACTGTTCACTGAGATACACACATATAAACAAGGAAACCTAAGTGTAGGGGCTTATTATAACCATATAAAGGGATTGTGGCAAGAGTTAGACAATTTTAGGCCTATACCTTCTTGCTTATGCATTAAAAAATGCAGTTGTTATTTGATACCCACTTTGAAAGGGTATAGAGAAAATGACTATGTCATTTGCTTCCTTAAGGGTCTTAATGAACAATATGAAGGAGTTAAGTCCCAAATCATGTTGATGGATCCCCTTCCTTCCATAAACAAAGCTTTTTCTCTCTTAACTCAACAAGAAAGGAACATTGGCTCACACTACATTGAATCTAAGACCCTGATGAACACTTCTAACTCTGGATATAGCAGCAACAATAGTCAATATAGTGAAAGTTCTAGAGGAAGCAGGGGTAGATGAAGAAGTAAGCCTTACCAATTAGGAAGGAATTTAGGCAGAAATCAAAGTAACAGAGGCAGCAAGTTATGCAGTTTCTGTCACAAAGCAGGACATACCATGGATCAATGCTTCAAGAAGCATGGTTTCCCTCCTGGAAACTTCAAGAACTATGGCATCAACAACCTCACCACATCAGAAGAAGATTCCTACACTCCTGATTTGTCAAATGAGACCAGTGGACAAAGTAACAACAACAAAGATGGTGGACAAAGTTCAGTAGTTAGCTTCACTCCTCGATAGCATCAGACAATGCTCTCTATACTACAACAGTCCTCATCAAAAGGCCATCACAATGCAAATCAATTCAACACTCACAATAACAATTCAAATGAGAAAGGTACCATTAGAGTATTAAATTGTTCTACTAAAAATTTTGATTGGTATCTTGACCCAGGGTCTACAAACTATGTTTGCCACACACTTTCTCAATATCAGACTTATAAAAGGATCAACACTATCTATATTACCTTACCTAATGGCAGCCAAATATCCACCAATATTTCAGGGAGTATTATGTTTTCTTCAAACTTGCAATTAACTGATGTTTTATACATTCCTTCTTTTCATTACAATCTGATCTCTGTTTCAAAATTGGTTAATACCACATCTTGCCAACTGATATTTGCTAAAAATTATTGTCATATTCAGGATCCCTCATCATTGAAGATGATTGGTGTAGCTGAATTGAGGAATGGCTTGTTTGCAATGAAGGATTATGTGAGAGTTTTTCCCATGATTCTTGCACAACATCAACCTAGGAATGTTAATTCTTTCACCATGTATGATAATAATGTTTGGCATACTAGGTTAGGACACCTCTCTCATAATAAAATGAACATTATGCAAGGCTTGTATCCTAGTATTAAATGCAAAAATATTGTTGATCCTTGTCATGTGTGCCATTTGGCCAAACGGAGAAAATTACCTTACAATAAGAGCATCACTGAATTTGTTTTCTGTTTTGATTTAGTGCATATGGATATATGGGGTCCTTTCTCTGTTTCTAGCACACATGGACATAGATATTTTTTAACCATAGTGGATGACAAATCTAGATTTACTTGGTTATATTTTCTAAAACTCAAGTATGAGGTGCCTAATCTGATTAAAGAATTTGTTTCCCTAGTTAACACTCAATTTGGATTGAGAGTTAAATGCATAAGAAGTGACAATGGGAAAGAGTTTTCCCTTAACCACTACTATGCAGAACGGGGAATTGAACACCAAACAAGTTGTGTTGAGACACCCCAACAAAATGGGGTTGTTGAAAGGAAACACCAACACATCCTTGGTGTTGCTAGATCCTTGGTTTTTGAATCAAATTTGCCTCACTGTTTTTGGAATTATGCCATAAATCATGCTGTACATTTAATAAATACGCAGCCTAGCATGTAACACCCCAAATTTTAAGTCTTTAAAATTAAAGTATCAGTCTTGGGATCCTCACTTGAGCGAGAGATTCTCGCTTAAGCGAGAGAGGTTCACATGGGAGGGTGAAATCCTGGGCTATACTAGAGGATTCTCGCCTGAGCGAGAGTTGTCTCGCCTAGGCGAGAAATGGCATTTTGGAGCTGTTGACACTGTGAGATTCACGCTTGAGCGAGAATTTCTCGCTTAAGCGAGAGGGTCAGGGTTGAGTTTTTAAAATGGGCGGGATTTTCTCGCTTGAGCGAGAGAAAGCTCGCTTAAGCGAGAAACCGACGAGAACATTAAATGAGGGAAACCCCAAATACATTTTTAGGTTAAGACTTGAAGAGAGGTGAGAGAGGAGAGCATTCCCAAGGTCTAGGAGCTTTGATTCTTGTTCAAGAGCTTGAGAAGAGGTAAAACTCTCTATCCTAACTCTCTTCTTCTCTTGAGAACCCATTTTTGGGTATTATGGATCTCTTCTCAAAGGGTGTAAAACCATGGAAACTCTCTCTTTCGAGTTATGGTTCATTTTATGTCGCTTATACCTGGTAAACTCTTGGTTTTGAGTTAGTATTCCAAGAATGGAAAGAGTTTGTGGGTTGACTCATGAAAACCCCAAAACCCTAGAGAGAGAAAATTAGGTTAGAGAGGAAAGATGGGTAAAATGCTAGAGGTAGAAGATGAGTTACTTTATAATGTTAAAATATGAGAAGATATGTATGTTTTAGATGGTTGTAAAATCATAATGAAAGTAGTATAGAACCATTGAAAATATGATAAATATCTTGTATGTTTGAATAATGCAATATAAGTTATTTATTTGTTATTTGGAATGAATGACTAACATTGTGTTATGTGATGGGAATGAGGAAAGATCCTAAATTTGGAGGCGGTGCCGGTGGAACTTGAGAAGTCGCCAAAAACCCAACCCAACACTCACCGAGGTAAGGATAAGTCTTTATCTTATGCACTGTGATAGAAAATGTGTGGATTGTCTGATGTGATTGACGAAATGAAGCGTAAATCACTTAGTTGTTATAAACATATATGGGTATGTTTGTAACAACGAGGAGTGGATTTACCGTATATGTATTGGTGGAGTGCCAATGGAAATAAAACTCGGAATAATAAAATGATTCGTAAATCACTTTGTAGTTATAAGCATATGTGTATATGTTTGTAATGATGTCGGGTGTATTTACTGTTTTTTGTATTGGTGGAGTGCCAATGAAAATAAAACTCGTGAAAATGTATTGGTGGAGTGCCAATGGAAATAAAACTCGTTTTTAGCCGACCATTATTGGTTAGCGACTTTGGCTCAAGTAATGTAGCAAGCTTTGACTCAAGCAATGTAGCAAACTTTGGCTCAAGTAATGTAGCAAGCTTTGGCTCAAGCAATGTAGCAAACTTTGGCTCAAGTAATGTAGCAAGCTTTAGCTCAAGCAATGTAGCAAACTTTGGCTCAAGTTATGTAGCATGGTTTTCAAAAATATGAACGATGAAATTGGCTTTTAAACAAACTTGATTTTAAACCGTTTATTTAACCTTATTAAATGTGGATTATCTTACATTGATATTTAATGAGTTAACGACTTATTCCTTTGTGTTTTCCTGGTGTATTGTCAATGTTAATCCCATTGCAGGTAGGTGGAAGGAGTATGGGTGTTTTGATTTAGAGCGTAGAGACTTTTATTTTGATGTATCCTAACCATTCTTTTGTAACCATATTGGTTGTACTTGAACTAATTATTTTGTAATTATAAACATGATTGTCGTACATGGCCTTAAACATGGAACTAGTAACACGGGATATATGTAGCTATGGGTGTTTTGGAAACCCATAGCTAATTGTATGCGGCCGTTACTAGGTTATATTAATGAATTATGTTTTTCTGCTATCGAATGGTGTATGTTACTTTTGGTTCATAGATCGAGTGTGAAGGAAAAGTGAGATCTTTTAAATAAATTTATTCACTCGGTAATTATGATTTTTTGTTAAATGCATGAACTGGATTAAATAAGGAAAAAATTTCAAGGGTAGAATTCGGGTCGTTACATAGCAAATGTCTCTTAAATGATAGTCCTTTCAATGTTCTGTATGGAAAGCAACCCAACATTAGCCACCTTAAAGTTTTGGCTGCTTAATGCTATGCTGCCACTCTTACTTCTCACAGGAAGAAGCTGGATCACAGATCCAGAAAAGGGGTTTTCCTTGGGTTGAAAAGAGGAGTCAAGGGATATATTGTTTTAGATATAAAAACACATGAGATTTTTATGTCACGAAATACCCACTTTTATGAGCACATTTTTCCTTTTCAGGGATGCTCATCTACAGAAAGGGATCCTGACTTGAGTATTCCCACTAACACAATAGTTCCTATTATTGAAACTAATCCTTACCCACTTGACACTTCCATTTACAATGGTGAAGTATCCAATCCTCAAGGAATTATGCACCCTGAGACCAATACCACTAATCATAATGTGCATAACAGTAACCATGAGCCTAGAAGATCTTTAAGAGCCAAACACAAACCTCACTATTTACGAGATTACCATTGCACTTTAGCTGCTTCTATGTCAAATTCAGCTGCATCAGAATCTTCAGAAATAAGGTATCTTCTATCCAAAAGTTTATCTTATAATCAGTTGTCTACTGCTCATAAAAACTACTCCCTTAGCATATGATCTAGTATTGAGCCTAATAATTACATAGAGGCCATCAAACACCCTAGTTGGCAGAAAGCCATTCAAACAGAGCTTGATGATCTTCACAAAAACAAAACCTGGACTATAACTAAGCTTCCTAGTGATAAGAAAGCCATAGGATGCAAATGGGTTTTTAAATTGAAACACAATTCAGATGGCTCTATTGAAAGGCACAAGGCAAGACTTGTTGCTAAAGGTTTACCCAAACCGAGGGTATAGACTACATGGAAACCTTTAGTCTTGTGGTTAAAATGACTACTATTAGGGTTGTTTTATCTCTAGCCTCAAGAAACAATTGGTATATAAATCAATTAGATGTTAATACTGCTTTTCTTCATGGTGAATTAAATGAAGAAGTGTATATGAAAATCCCCCCTGGTCTTAATGCTCAACAGGGCTTGTTTGTAAACTGCAGAAGTCCTTATATGGACTCAAACAGGCCAGCAGGCAGTGGCATGCCAAGCTGACCAGTGTTCTTCTTAGGTTTGGTTACAAGAAATCTTTTGCAGACCATTCCCTTTTTATTAAATCCAATATATCTGGTTTTACTACTTTACTCATATATGTGGATGACATTGTCTTAACTGAAAATAGCCTAGCTGAAATTAGGCATGTAAAAGAATTACTTAACTCTCATTTTAGCATAAAAGACCTTGGTCCTTTGAAATATTTCCTGGGGATGGAAGTTTTCAGATCCAATAAAGGCATATTACTTTACCAAAGAAAATATGCTTTGGATCTATTGGAAGAAACATGAATGCTTGGTTGTAAGCCTTGTACTACTCCTATGGAATATTCCAAAAGGTTAATCAGCTCTACAACAGGCACTCCCCTTATTGATCTTACTCCCTATAGAAGACTTGTTGGTAAGCTTTTATACTTAACTCATACTAGGCCTGATCTCAGTTTTTCTGTTGGATACTTTAGCCAATTTTTGGCCAAGCCTGCTGATGAGCATTTTGAGGGAGCAATGAGAATTCTAAGATATCTCAAAAACTCCATCAGTGCTGGAATTTTTTTTCTCTATTGTTTCAGATTTAAAATTAAAAGGGTACACTAATTCAGATTGAGCAGGATTACCTGACTCTAGAAAATCTGTGTCTGGGTACTGCTTTTACCTTGGAGATTCTCTCATATCATGGAAAAGCAAGAAGCAGCAAGTAGTAGCAAGGTCATCCACAGAAGAAGAATACAGAGCTATGGCATTAGCAGCTTGTGAAGCACAATGGTTGATGTACTTGATGCATGATTTACAAATCACTCATACCCAACCAATAATGTTGTATTGTGATAACCAATCAGCACTCCATATAGCTGCTAATCCGGTATTCCATGAACGAACTAAGCACATCGAAGTTGACTGTCATTATCTAAGAGAAAAGGTTGAATCTGGTCTCTTTCATCTCCTTCACATACCAACAAGTTCTCAGATAGTAGACATCTTCACTAAGTCCCTATCTCCACAACTCTTTCAGAACCTTAATTCCAAGCTTGGAATGCTAGATATCCACATTCCAGCTTGTGGGGGGTTCTTGAAATATGATAATGAGTCCAAGTTGCCACACGAAGAAGATAAAGGAAAAAGCTAACTAAGAAGGAACTTCTATTCCTTCTGCTTTTTTGCTTTCTTCTATTGGCCCTGTTTTTGGATTTTTGGCCTTTTTGAGTTGTTAGTTTGTTAGTTCTCCTTTTAGTTTTATAGTGGTTGAAATCTGTTAGTTTAACCACTTCCCTTCCTATATAAACAACTATGTTCTTTTTTCTTAATCAATCAATAAAATTCTATCGAGGTATTATTTTGAAACTTGATTCTTGCCTTCTCTTTGTTCTTTGTCATGATGAGATACCATGTTTAATAATATTTAAGCTGGTAGGATAACACGCTCACTGTATTCATGGGCCCGAGATAGGGAGGGGTCGCATGTCAAGACTAAGGTGTTACAGGAGGCGCATGGAGTCACACGTGCTCTTGTTCGCAGGTGATCCCGCGCACACACAGGTTGAATAATCCGTGCACACAGAGACGCGTGCTCTGGTCAATTCTAAGACTGAAATAAGTATGCAGATCCAGCAGCTGTGGCTCCTTCTCTCGACGAACACACGGCTAGAACTCTGGACTTGCCCACACCTGTTGATTTCTTTTACTCTTTTTCCCTCTTCCACAGATGAGCTTTCCCACTCTCATTTTTCTTCTTCTTATTTTTCATAATTTTGTCTCCTTTTTTTTCAACTTTTCTCTATCTCTTTTCAAATTTTTTTTTTCTTCCTTTCACTCAACCTCTAATACCCTATTTATACTAAACTTAAATCCAAAATATAATAAACTGAAAATTAAAGTGGAAGATATTAAAGAATATTCTTAATATCTTTATTTTAATTAATTTAATAAATTCAAAAATAATTATAAAAAAATCATTAAAATATTTTTAATAATTTTTATTTATTTAATATTATAATTTTGAAAAAATTGAAATAAATAAAATAAAGTCACTTTATTATTTTGTGTTTTATGAAAGATGTATGAGTTTGTAGAAACCCATTTTCTATTTGATCTTTTTGCTTTTGAATACTTAAAAAATCATCTGTTTATTTTGAAAAACAAATACTTTTTTAAAAAAAGTTGAGTTTTTTGTGACCATATAAAAATGGGAGTTCACATAAACCATCTGACACGCCTTGAAATCGTCACCTTGTATCATGTCTACCTCATAAAGAGGGTTTCCATTCTCTCTGAATTATGAGCATTACTTTTCTCATTCATCTGTCACCAAAACACTATCATAAACAATACAAACCATAATATAATATAAAGAACCAACTCCATTTATTCCATTGCTAAATAACTCTAAGTTCTTCCTTAGAACTCTTACATAAACAATGGCTGGAATGATTCCAGGAGTTGAATCTGCTAGAAGAAGACGGTTCCATCATAGTGGAGGGTGCTTTGATTCACCTTCTATGTCTACCAATAATTCCACAAGACGTTCTTCTTTTAGTTTATATGCAACCAATCATGAATCCTTTATTTCCTCATCTTCTTCATTGGTTAGTACTCATGAATTCTCTTTTTTATGTTTCTATGGTTTGACATGTTATTCAATAATAATGGAAATTTTGGATCTTGAGAAAACAGCAAAGAAACATGTTTTATCAGACATACCCAGATGAAAATATGGTAGGAGCAGCAAGAGAAGCTAAAGAAAGATTGGATGAAAAGTTCAAACCACATATGAAATCAGAAAACAAAAGGTATATGCTAAAAAAGGTGTACAAAATATTAATTTATTATATCGTATAGTTTTATAGCTTCAACTTAGATCTGAATGAATCAACCTCAAACTAGAAGAATTAGTCATGTACTAGTTGAGATTTTCTTATCTCATTAACAACAAATCCATTTTTTTATTCAAATTAAAGAAAGTTCCTTCATCTATTTATTCGATTGCTACATTTCTACAAAAGGACAAATAAATATACAATTTTTATAGAATTTATTATGAACCTATTTCAGTCATGGAGAGGGATCTTATGGCATACTAGAGTGGATTGTGACAAATGACAAAATAGTTCTCTTTCATGATTTCATGTTATTTTTCATTATAATATAAATAAAAGTTTAAAAAAATTCATACTCGTATTCTAGTACTGACGTTTTCAATGACTATGATTTCATGTTATTTTTCAATAAAAATAAATGAAAAAAATTTCAGCATCAGCCGATCAAATTTTTTTTTCAGATACCTGATCTTACCTGATTTAGAAAGAAAGAATTTGTTTGGGTGTCTATATTTATTTTTAAATTTTTTAATTAATTTGTAGTGAAAACACCTTAAATTGTGTGGATGGAAGAAGGACAAACCAAAGAGAGTTGCACATTTATGGGTCAAAGAAGAGTGGATTAAGGAAATTCAGTTGGATCAAATTGAGTTGGAAGGCCACAGAACAAGAAGATTGTGTTGTGTGTTTGGAATCACTCAAAGATGGAGAGACATTGATTCATCTTTCTTGTCAACATAGGTTCCATTCTAGATGCTTGAAACCATGGTTAGATAAAAATTCTCATTGTCCATGTTGTAGAACTACCATTATTTCCACCTAGAATATTCTATATAATTAATTACCATTATGTGTAATTGTAGACTTTTTATGAATGTGAAGGATTTTGAGTGTGGGTTTCATTTTTTGAATTAATAGTGGCTTCCCATTAATTTCTTGGAGTTCCTCCACATTTGATGATTATATTTTTAAATATAATTTAATATTTTTGCATGTAGGTCAATTATTTAACTAGTAACTAGAGTGGAATGTTCATACATAATTTCTCGAGAAATATTTTGAATTTTGTTTAATGGGCATCTTCTATGTGTCCCATGGTGGTTTCATAGTATTTATTTATTCAATATAATAGATGTATAGTTTTGCTTATTGCATGCTTTTAAATCCATGTTATTAGTCCACTACAATTTCAAGGAAGTTCATTTCCGTTTTTCTATATTTTTTAATATTATCAAAGGTTACATCCTTATCCTATTCAAATGGGTAAGCAATTAAGGACTCTTTTATCGTTATGATATAGAATAAAGATATTAGTAGGATCAACTCGTATCTTGGCTTATATTTGGTGGGCACCCTAAAATGGTACCCTTGATATGATGGTGTTGATGGCGTTAGTAGTAGTGGTTCTTACACTTTCTTTGTTAGAGTGAGAAAAAAAAGAATGAGAATGAGATGCGAAAAATTGAAGAATATCGGAACAATAATATTAAAGTACAAATTAAAAATAATTAATATTGTAATTTTTTTTAATTAATATGAATGTTTATATTGATTTGGGACATGATTTGAAATATGATTTGTGACAAAAAATTTGTACAAGGAAAAGTGAGGAAACACAAAAACTTATTTATCTTACTTTTCTATACAACCAAACAACACTTAAATTCAATATATTTCTTATCTTTTTTTTTCTCTTTTTATTCTCTTACTTTTCTACACTATAGGATATGATATATCAACATGATAGTATTTAACTAATGATGATATCTCACCCAACTCTAGATTAAAAGAAAAAAGAGAGACTATCAAATCATGTCTCTGTTATCTTATCAAGTGTCAATCAAATGAGCCATAATGTTTTCCAAAATATATAACAAAAAAAGAATCACACATATCAATGCAATATTCCTTGTCGGTAGACCAATTAAATTATGTCATAACCACTGTTGAAATCCAAATATCTGCTGTATACAATTAATACAATGTCAGCTAGATATCTATGATTAGGCATTACAGTAAACTACTCTATTTTTTTATTAATGAAAATTATATAGACATTATTGATATTATATAGACATTATTGATATTAATCACATGATCTCATAACAAGTCACATGTCATCATATTAAAGTCACATGCTTTAAACATTCAATACACACAATCTCAATTAGTTAAATCATACACATGTTACAAAGAAGCAAGTAAGGTCATGCCCTAGGCCGCAGAATTAACTATGCTCTGATACCATATTGTAATGACCCAAATTCTACCATTGAAAAATTTTCATTTATTTTAATCATTTCTTACATACAGTCGTTGTAACACCCCGAATTTTAGTCTTTAAAAATTAGAGTATCAGTCCTGGAAGTCTCGCTTGAGCGAGAGATTCTCGCCTGAGCGAGAAAGGATCACCTGGGAGGGTGAAATCCTGGGCTATACTGGAGGATTCTCGCCTGAGCGAGAGTTGTCTCGCCTTGGAGAGAAATGGCAATTTTGGGCAGTGTAATCGATTACACAGTCCCAATAATCGATTACATGCTGATAAAAGCATCAGATATTTGTATTTTGCATGATGTAATCGATTACACAGTGATGGTAATCGATTACATGCTGATAAAAGGATCAGATATGTGTATTTTACATTATGTAATCGATTACACTACACTCGTAATCGATTACAACATATTAAAAGCATCAGATATGTACATCTGACACAATGTAATCGATTACACCGTGTTGGTAATCGATTACATCGCGACGATGCCTTTATAATTTACACTGTGTAATCGATTACAAAATGCCGGTAATCGATTACATCGTATTAATGTAATCGATTACACTATGTTGGTAATCGATTACATCGCGACGATGCATCTGTAATTTACACAGTGTAATCGATTACACTATACTTGTAATCGATTACACTTATCCTGTGTCTATAAAATAGAAACCCAAAACACATTTTAGGGGGAGAACTTCGAAGAGAAGAGAGAGAGGAGAGCTTTTCAAGAGCAAGGAGCCTTAGGACTCATCTTAGAGCTTGAGAAGAGGTAAACCTCTTGTTCCTAACTCTTCTTCTTCCTCTCTAACTTGTTTTGGGTATGTTGGATTTATTTTCAAAACATGAGAAACCATGGAAACTCATCCTTTAGAGTTATGGTTCGTTTTATGTTGTTTTTATCTTGCAAACTCTTGGTTTAGAGATAGTATCTCAAGAATGGAAAGGGGTGTGGGTTGATTCATGAAAACCCAAAAAAAACCCTAAAAGTGAAAATGTGGTAAAAGGAGAGAATGAGTAAAATGTTAGAGTTAGAAGATGAGTTTACCCCCAAATATTGAAATATGAGATGTTATGCATGTTTTAGATGGTTGAATATTGATGATGAATATTTTGTATGATTAAATGATGCAAAATAAGTTGTTTATGTAATATTTGGAATAAATGACTAACATTGTGTTATGTGGTGAGATGGGAAGAGATCCTAAGGTTGGAGGTGGTGTCGTAGAACTCGAGAAGTTGCCAAGAACCGAACCCCAATACTCACCAAGGTAAGGATAAGTCTTTAATTTTGCATTTGAAATAGAAAATGTGTATGTTCTGGTTATGCAAAGACTAAGTGTAACGACCCGATTTTCATAACTCGAAAATTTTGAAACTTTATTAAATGTAAATATTAGTTAAGTTTCCCAATTCAAAATGCGGAACTAATCAATAATACTTTTTCATCAAAAACATTACATCACATTCTATTCTAATCCATAATTCATACAATTATCATTTGTTTCTATTACAACACTGATAAAGGTATTCATGCTAATCTTATTGCATCTTTCGAAAAAGTTCATTTATACAACATAGTTACTTCAACATATTTCTCATATTACATACATTATACAAATATAATTTCGGAATACAAAAACGACTACTCCAGTCTATACTCCCATCAGCAAACATCCACGACGCCACAGCAACATCCTGAACTCATATATAACACATAGACAAGGAAAAGTAGAGGGAGTAAGAACCAACTATGGTGACCGTAGCGTGGAATTACATGGAGTAATATCATTAAAGTATAAACATCAATACAATCATCTCAAATCAATCATAGTAAACATATACCATTTATATACCAGTCAATACCTTAAACCACATAATGTGCACCTATTCAATCAGTATAATCATCACATTTCTTTTAGACATTTCAACGCATCAGTACAACACTTCTACAACAATACAATACAACTACGACCACCCAATATCACAAAGGGCCAATCAAATCAACATCACGAATGCAGGTCACATCCATACCACGAAGGCATATCAAAATTCCATACCACGAAGGCAGGTCAAACTCCATACCACGAGGGGCAGGTCAAACTCCATACCACGAGGGGCAGGTCAAACTCCGTACCACGAGGGGCAGGTCAAACTCCGTACCACGAGGGGCAGGTCAAACTCCGTACCACGAGGGGCAGGTCAAACTCCGTACCACGAGGGGCAGGTCAAACTCCGTACCACGAGGGGCAGGTCAAACTCCGTACCACGAGGGGCAGGTCAAACTCCGTACCACGAGGGGCAGGTCAAACTCCGTACCACGAGGGGCAGGTCAAACTCCGTACCACGAGGGGCAGGTCAAACTCCGTACCACGAGGGGCAGGTCAAACTCCGTACCACGAGGGGCAGGTCAAACTCCGTACCACGAGGGGCAGGTCAAACTCCGTACCACGAGGGGCAGGTCAAACTCCATACCACGAGGGGCAGGTCAAACTCCATACCACGAGGGGCAGGTCAAACTCCATACCACGAGGGGCAGGTCAAACTCCATACCACGAGGGGCAGGTCAAACTCCATACCACGAAGGGCAGGTCAAACTCCATACTACAACATCAATCACAATATAATATTTCCACTGCATTATTCTAACATTGCAACTTCCTCAAAACACAAGACACCACATCAATGTCATAAACATAATGTATCTCATATCCTACCACAACAAAACCACTCACAACATCATCATCACATAATATAATTATGTCCATTTATCACCAACAAGCGGTTCATCACAAAATCATTATTACAAATAAACCCACATATGTTTATAGCAATTAAGCGACTCACAACTTAATCATTTTCATAGACAAACTCGTCTCCACATTTAACAAATCAACAACTCATCACACATTCATTGATACAAACACACCCATATATGTTTATAGCAAATCAACCATCCATAACACAACATTATCATAAATAAACCACACACAACATATTCTTCATCATATAACACATTAACGTTAGAACCATCTTCTCACATGGGCCATAAACACCCAAAAGAGTTTCTATCCGTTAATATGCTCCGATTCTTGAGGGAAATCGGAGAATGATGACTCTAATGAATTACTCTAAGACCACAATGGTCTTCTCCCTCACCTTAGGTTGCGTAAGCTCCGTTGCTCCGCAAAAGAGCTCCATCTCCTTCAACCTCCATTGTTGCTTTTTCCTCTCCAAAGCACTCCAATGTTCCATTTAGAAGCAATAGGAAGAGGTTTGATGTGTTTTTGAGGTTTAGTGGAGGGAATGGTCGGAATCCATGAGGAGTCGCCGCTAGGAGTGAAAGGGGATCATGAAAAATTACACATGTAGTGTAATCGATTACATCATGAAAAATTACACATATCTGACATTTTTATACGATGTAATCGATTACATGAATAGTGTAATTGATTACATAATAAAAATTACACATGTCTGATCAGATATCAGCATGTAATCGATTACAAGGACCATGTAATCGATTACACTGTGTTAACAGCCCAAAATTGTCATTTCTCGCCCAGGCGAGACAACTCTCGCTCGGGCGAGAATCCTCCAGTATAGTTCAGGATTTCACCTTCCCAGGTGATCCTTTCTCGCTCAAGCGAGGCTTCCAGGACTGATACTATAATTTTAAAGACTCAAAAATCAGGATGTTACACTAAGTTGTACATTACGCATTTAATATAAACATATATGAGTGTGTTTATATTAAAGAAGGCGTAGATTTACGGAAAAGGAAAATGTGTGTGTTTACGGGTTATGCCATAATTATATTGTAAATCACGTGTTTAGCATAAACATATATGGGTGTGTTTATACTATAGATGGCTTGGATTTACAGGGAATGATTGATGGTGAATTCGATGGAAAGAAAATATATTTTTAGCCGACCATGAATGGTTAGCGACTTTGGCTCAAGTTATGAAGCAATACTTTGGCTCAAATTATGTAGCAATGCTTTGGCTCAAGCTATGTAGCAACACTTTGGCTCAAGTTATGAAGCAATACTTTGGCTCAAGTTATGTAGCAATGCTTTGGCTCAAGCTATGTAGCAACACTTTGGCTCAAGTTATGAAGCAATACTTTGGCTCAAGTTATGTAGCAATGTTTTGGCTCAAGCTATGTAGCAACACTTTGGCTCAAGTTATGAAGCAATACTTTGGCTCAAGTTATGTAGCAATGCTTTGGCTCAAGCTATGTAGCAACACTTTGGCTCAAGTTATGAAGCAATACTTTGGCTCAAGTTATGTAGCAATGCTTTGGCTCAAGCTATGTAGCAACACTTTGGCTCAAGTTATGAAGCAGGTTGGAGGAAATCGCGGAGGAGACTTTTAAAGTTACACGGAACCGATCCCCAACGCTCACCAAGGTAAGGGATAAGTGGCTCTAATTCATACTCACTGATGTGAATGAGGTATGTGAAATAGGTAATGTGTTGGTAAGTTATTGTTGTTACCCTACTCGATGAGGTAGTGGTTTATTGTTGTTACCCTACCCGAAGAGGTAGTGGTTTATTGTTGTTACCCTACCCGAAGAGGTAGTGGTTTATTGTGGATACCCTACCCGAAGAGGTAGTGGTTTATTGTGGATACCCTACCCGAAGAGGTAGTGGTTTATTGTATCCTACCTGGCGTGGTAGTGAACTGTTTATTGTGTCCTACCCGACGTGGTAGTGAACTGTGTATTGCATCCTACCCGGAGTGGTAGTGGACTATTATTGTGCCCTACTCGGAGTGGTAGCGGACTGTTATTGTGTCCTACCGGGAATGGTAGGGATTATTGTGAACTCGACATGCCCGATGTGGTATGGGGTAATAACTCGACCTGCCCGATGTGGTATGGGGTAATAACTCGACCTGCCCGATGTGGTATGGGGTAATAACTCGACCTGCCCGATGTGGTATGGGGTAATAAGTAATAACTCAACCTGCCCGATGTGGTATGGGGTAATAACTCGGCCTGCCCGATGTGGTATGGGGTAATAACTCGACCTGCCCGATGTTGTATGGGGTAATAAGTAATAACTCGATCTGCCCGATGTGGTATGGGAAATGAAATTGATGAATACGATTAAGGGTGAATATGGATGATGAGAAGTGTGGATGTCATAATGAATGTCATATGCATGCTATAGAATATATAGTATGGGATGTCTATTCTATAGGGTGAATATGAATGATGAGAAGTGTGGATGTCACAATGAATGTCATATGCATGCTATAGAATATATAGTATGGGATGTATATTCTATAGGGTGAATATGAATGACGAGAAATGAGAATGTCACAAAGAGAGTCATATGCATGCTATAGGATATATAGTATGGGATATATATCCGATAGGGTGACTATGAGCGATAAAAAGGAAGATGTTTCGAATGAACTTAATATGCATGCTATAGAACATATATTATGAGATATATATCCTATAGGATGAATATGGATAATGTGGAAATGAACGAAAGAAGATATGAATGTTTGTATTTACGTAATTGTGTTTATAAATTATATTAAAGCTTAATCGTATTTGAAATGTGAATTATCATGTGATGTTAGTTTTGGACTAATGACTTACTCTCTTTTGTTTCATGTGTTGTTTATGATAATCCCAATTGTAGGTAAATGAAGGATTTTGAGGATGAAGCTCAATTAGGAAGCTTTTGTGTTTAATTACTCGCTTGTCTTTATTGCTAATTGACGTAGTAGTTGATTTAATAATATTATGGGATGACTGTAAATCCTTTTAGATTAATACGGACATGTGCAGTTATGGGCTTTATAACTTTGGGAGACCCAAAACTAGTTGTATGTGGTAAATGCTATTTGAATGAATTATGTTTTTCCGCGACATAAATTTGTATGATAAGATAATAGGGTAAAGAGTATTTTCGAAAATGATACTTGAGCGTTTTCAATGAAGGTGACGACTTTATGTAAGAAAGGAATAAAATAAATGAAAAATTTTCAAGGGTACAAAATCGGGTGGTTACACTACCACTTCGGGTAGGGTATTCATTAATAAACCACTACCTCTTCGGGTAGGGTAACCACAGTATTCTTACAAACACCTTACCTCTTTCACATACCTCATTCACATCAGCGAGTATGATTTAGAGACACTTATCCCTTACCTTGGTGAGTGTTGGGGATCGGTTCCGGGTAACTTTAAAAGTCTCCTTCGCGATTTCCTCCAACCTTAGGATCTTTCCTCATTTCCACCAATAACAACAATGTCAGTCATTTATTTAAAATAACACATAAATAACTCGTATTTCATCATCAAACATACAAGGGATTCACATATATTCAAGATTTCCAAAACTACTTCAATATAAGTTTTCAAACATCTAAACATACATGTTCATCTCATATATCAACACCAAAGCATTTCATTTCTTTCTCTTTATACCCATATTCTCATTTTGGGGTTTTTGGGGTTTTCATGAATAACCCACATAACCTTTCCATTCATCAAATATCAACTCTAAGCCAAGAGTTTACAAGAGAAAAATAACATAAAACGAACCATAACTCTAAAGGGTGAGATTCCATGGTTTCTAATGTTTTGAAAATAGATCCAACATACCCAAAACAAGTTAGAGAGGAAGAAGAAGAGTTAGAAGCAAGAGGTTTACCTCTTCTCAAGCTCTAAGATGAGTCCTAAGGCTCCTTGCTCTTGAAAAGCTTTCTTCTCTCTCTTTTCTTCAAAGTTCTAACCCTAAAATGTGTTTGGGGTTTCTATTTTAAAGAGCAGTCGTCGGGTTCTCGCTCAAGCGAGCCCATTCTCGCTCAGGCGAGAAAATCCCGCCTATTTTAAAAACTCATATCTGACCCTCTCGCTCAAGCGAGAATCTCACAATGACAATAGCCCCAGTTTGCCATTTCTCGTCCAGGCGAGGCAACTCTCGCTCAGGCGAGAATCTTCCAGTATAGCCCAGGATTTCACCCTCCCAGGTGATCCTTTCTCGCTCAGGCGAGAATCTCTCGCTCAAGCAAGACTTCCAGGACTGATACTATAATTTTAAAGACTAAAATTCAGGGTGTTACAATCCTCCCCCTCTTATAAGAATTTTTGTCCCCGAAAATTAAACACACCTCGGAAAATAATATCATCACCTAGACCTTAGGCACAAGGATACTCCACCAAAATCATAATCGATTCTCTAATCCATTAAGATTACTTAGTCGGTCACTAAGGGCATACACCACTAAACCGTGATATCACCCAACCAATTCATGAACTAATTCATCATTGTCCAACTATTAAGATCTCAGCCTCTAATAACTCGAATGCCATGAGAACTAAACTGTAATTCAGACTAAAGATCTTTCCTATATTCGTCAAGAACCATAGGTATCTAGCACCTATCCATCTATCAATCCTAATATACGTTAAGAATCCCGATAACACTCTCGAACTTCAGCGAATGGGGAACTCCTTATCCCATATCTATCTAAATGCATCTTTTAACATCCATCATACACTAGCTAGTTTCATCTCCACTCGAGAATCTAGCACAATTTCATTTTACTCGATCCACAAAATACTTACACAATAGGACTCTTAGTGTCTCATCTATTGTACACAACTAAACTATCCAGTAATTGTCTAATTACATCAAATCTTATCGTCTAAAGAAATTACTGATTTCTAGCCTCCACTGAAACCATAAAACCATTGATTCACACCAAAACTAGGTATTTTGTTACCAATCGGCAAGCACAAGTCGACCAACACTCAAACCTACAACTTGCGTTCGGTTTGGTCATCCCAATTCTGTTAGCAAAGATAAGCTTATTAACCCACTCGAATTATGTCCAGAAATACATGGGCGTCTTATATCACTAAACTTTTAACAACCTCATACTTATTCCGATATGGTTGCTAAAATTTCAGAATTCTCCAACATAAGACTAAATCATTATTTAGCCACAAGTTATGTTTCACCCAAAATAGTTTTCGAAAGCGTTTTGAATCCACGACTCATGGCAACCACGTCGTGAAACATAGTTTGCATTATCATTTCAACATAACCCAAAACCCCTATGGTTACATTACAATCATGCACAACCATTATTAACGTTCACGAAACAGCAATAACCTTTGCCGGTACAACATTCAACGCAGACAATTGAGGTACACCACCTCTATTTCTTGCATTGCCAATGTCCCACCGCAAAAGAACCGATCATTCGCGACCAAAATTTTCACGTATAATAAAATGTATTCATCACATCGACAGGGTGAGTAACTTGACTAGCCTCTTTCCTCGACTATTAGTATACGTCTTACCCCCTTAGCATACACTTACATATCAATGCATACTAAATTTTAAATCTTCACCTCAACAATTACACACAGTTAAACATAACACTATTGGGAGGAATAGATGGCCAACTAAGAGGGGGGTGAATTAGTTGTTTTAAAAAATCACTAGGAACTTTTCAGCTTTTTCTACTTAAGTGCAAATTAACAGAGTTGTAGCGGAAGAAAGTTTAGTAGAAGAAGAAGTGCATATAACAAAAGTGTAAGGGTGAGAAAAATCACACCAGAAAATTATACTGGTTCACCTTCTACCACTGAAGGCTACGTCCAGTCCTCTTGAAAAACCACAAGAGATTTCCACTATTGAATGAGTTTAACTTACAAGCAAAGTCACACCTAGACTCCCCCTAAGTTGTATCACTCACTCACTTCAACAAGATAGTGCACCACTATCCTTGTTTTACAATGCCTCACCAAACCCTATGGCGATTACTTGAGTACAAGTATGAAGATAATAAATGGCTTAATTACAAACTCACAATGTATCTTAATGCCTTATGAAGTTTTCAGAATTCCAAATAATGTGAAAGTTTTTCTGAAAAACTTCAAAGTGTTCTTGAATAAAAACTAAGAAATTTGTATCAAGAACTTGGATTTTTGAGTATAAAAGTTATATTGTAATTCTGAGATCCTACAAGGTTTATACAGAGTTCCAAAAGGTGTTTAGAATCACTTTCAAAATGTATAAGTCGTTTGGGAAAAGTTGAACCAAGTTGGAACACAATGGTTCAATTTAGAAATCAGATTTTCGCAGTAACAGTACGTGGTAATCGATTACTTATCCGTGGTAATCGATTACCAATTGAAAAACAACTGATACTGACGATTTTTGCTTGTGGTAATCGATTACCAATATGAGGTAATCGATTACCAATATGAGGTAATCGATTACCAATATGAGGTAATCGATTACCTCAGTTGAAATTTCAAATCCAAAGTTGTTCAACGGCTAGTGGTAATCGATTACATCCATAGGGTAATCGATTACCCTAGTTGAAATTTCATTTCCCAGAAATGTCGAGAGTTATGGTAATCGATTACTTACCCTAGTAATCAATTACTGCAATTAAATTTTGGATTTAACTTTCAACAGTAAGTGGTAATCGATTACTACTACAGGGTAATCGATTACCCTAGTTATTTTTGCCTTTTTCCAACTTTTCAAAGATAACTTGGTTTTTCTTAGGAACTCTTATATTAACCTAGATTAAGATCTTTATTCTTAAGGCATTGTGATTTCTTATGAGTTTGAAATATATGCTACTAAAAGACTAAGACTCTTATAAAAATAAAATATACTTCAAGTTCTTTAAGTCTTGATCTTCAATATCTTTTCTTCTTTCTTTTGGTGATGTGCATTTGTCTTCATCAAAACCCAGCCTCGGTCAAGGAGCCAGATCATCTTCCCAACTATTTGCTGACCGCTAGTCCATTTCCATGATTAAATCTAACTGGGACATCATTGTGCATATCAACACTATGGTAAAGGTTTTACCATTTACCCCAACCGTACATTGAGACACCACATCGACATCCACCACCGATACACTGGGTTGGTAGGTACAACTAAGTCGAAAACAACAACTTGGTGTACAATCTCAGTCGGTTCACACATTCAGCAAATATAGGGAGTGTGTCGCTCCCGAATTAGACAACACTAAAAGGGATACCTGTTACCATGCGATTTACCTCTCACCGGATCATCAACACCCGATGTCCCTACGCTACTTGGGGTAACCATCCGACCGTGGTCCCTTGCCTCCTCAGCATGCATGACATTAGGTCTCCGATCCAGCTTGGGACAAAACCTTTTAATATGCCCAAACTCCTTGCAGTGGAAACATCCATTCCCTTTTCCCGGGCACGTACTTCCATAATGAATTCTACCGCACTTGTTGCACATGGGAGTAGAAACCCCTTCGGTAGGAATGGTAGGTGGTCTAGACCTTTGGAAACTTCAGTCACGATGTCTTGTAGTTGCCACATAAGGTTTCCAGTCATCTTCCACTTTCCCTTTACCTCTCTCCCGCATATGGTTGCGTTGAGGTCCATAGTCCTAGGGAGAAATTGTTTCGGGTGTAGCCAACTTAACCGACTTCAGGTTGTCCTCGTACATTCTACACTTGTTGACCAAGGTAGCGAAATCGGCAATCTCCTGATGTCCGAACATTATTTTCAACTTGGGCCTTAAACCTGATTCAAATTTAGAACATTTGGATCGTCCATCCACTTCCAACTCCGAGTAGGGACAAAACCATGCCAATTCCTCGAACTTAGCCGCATATTCCCCCACCGACATATTTCCCTGTTACAACTTCAAGAACTCCATTTCCTTCTTCCGCTTTAGATCAGCTGGGAAGTATTTATGAAGAAACTTCTCCTTGAATGTACCCCAGGAAATCAATTGTCCTTCTGTCTCCATTTGGCGTCGAGTAAACTCCCACCAGTTCTCGGCCACCTTCACTAGCATATACGTGGCGTAAGCCAACTTCTGAGCCTCCGAACAATTCATTTCTTGAAAGATCCGATCCATTCCCTGAATCCACTCAAGGGCAGCATCAGGAGCAAATCCCCCGTGGAACTGACTGGGGTTCCTCTTGCAAAACTCATCCAGCCCCCGGTACTCTGCCGGTTCGGGTGGGACTAGGGGTTGTGGGCTCGGACTTGGTGCAGGGTTCTGATTCAGATTATGCAAGCTCTCGTTCATCTAGTGTAGTGCAGCTACCATCTGAACCAACAAATCATTTGGAACGTTCTGACTCGTTCCTCTTTCAGTCATGTTTCAACCTGCGCTCATGGACAGTCAGTACACAAATTTAACTCACTCAACTCAGGTAATCACATGATCTCATAACAAGTCACATGTCATCATACCAAAGCCACATGCTTTAAACATTCAATACACACAATCTCAACTAGTCAAATCATACACATGTTACAAAGAAGCAAGTAAGGCCATGCCCTAGGCCGCAGAATTAACTATGCTCTGATACCATATTGTAACGACCCAAATTCTACCATTGAAATATTTTTATTTATTTTAATCCTTTCTTACATACAGTCGTCACCTTCATTAAAAACTCTCAAGTATCTCTCTTTGAAAATACTATTTACCCTATTATATTATCATACAAATTTATGTTGCGGAAAAACATAATTCATTCAAATAGCATTTACCATATACAATCAGTTATGGGTTTCCTAGAGTTATAAAGTCCATAACTACTCATATCCGTATTAATCTAAACGGATTTACAGTCATCCCATAATGTTATCAAATTAACTACAACGTCAAGTAGCAAATAAAGACAAATAGGTTAATAAACACAAAAGCTTCCTAAGTGAGCTTCCTTCTCAAAATCCTTCATTTACCTACAATGGGATTATCATAAACAACACACAAAACAAAGGGAGTAAGTCATTATTTCAAGACTAACATCACATGATAATCCACATTCAAATACGATTAAGCTTTAATATAATTTATAAACACAAATACGCAAATGCAAGCATTTATATCTTCTCTCTTTCTTTTCCACTTCATTCATATTCGTCCTATAGCATATATATATCCCATAATATATATTCTATAGCACGCATATTACATTCTTTCGAAATATCGTACTCCTCATTATTCATATCCACCCTATAGGACCTATATCCCATAATATATTCCTATAGCATGTATATTACTCTCATTCTTAACGTCTTCCCTTTTATCACTCATATCCACCCTATAGAACATATATCCCACACTATATATCCTATAGCATGCATATGACTCTCTTGGTGACATTCTCATTTCTCATCATTCATATTCACCCTATAGAATATATATCCCATACTATATATCCTATAGCATGCATATGACTCTCTTTGTGACATCCACATTTCTCATTGTTCGAATTCACACTCAATCGTATTCATCAATTTCATTTTCCATACCACATCGGGCAGGCCCAGTTACCATCCATACCACACCGGGCAGGTCGAGTTATTATCCATACCACATGGGGCAGGTCGAGTTTTTATCAATACCATATCGGGCAGGTCGAGTTATTAGCCATACCACATAGGGCAGGTCGAGTTATTATCCATACCACATCGAGCAGGTCCAGTTACCATCCATACCACATAGGGCAGGTCGAGTTATTATCCATACCACATCAGGCAGGTCGAGTTATTATCCATACCACATCGGGCAGGTCGAGTTACCATCCATACCACATCGGGCAGGTCGAGTTACCATCCATACCACATCGGGCAGGTCGAGTTATTATCAATACCACATCGGGCAGGTCGAGTTACCATCCATACCACATCGGGAAGGTCGAGTTATTATCCATACCACATCGGGCAGGTCGAGTTACCATCCATACCACATCGGTCAGGTCGAGTTATTATCCATACCACATCGGGCAGATCGAGTTACCATCCATACCACATCGGACAGGTCGAGTTACCAATTATCCACTACCATTTCAGGAAGGACAACCACTACAGTCCACTACCACTCCGGGTAGGACACAATAACGGTTCACTACCACTGCGGGTAGGACGCAATAACAGTTCACTACCACTCCGGGTAGGACGCAATAACAGTTCACTACCACTCCGGGTAGGACGCAATTACAGTTCACTACCACTCCGGGTAGGACGCAATAACAGTTCACTACCACTCCGGGTAGGACGCAATAACAGTTCACTACCACTTCAAGTAGGACACAATAACAGTTCACCACCACTCCGGGTAGGACACAATAACAAACCGCTACCACTTCGGGTAGGGTATTCATTAATAAACCACTACCTCTTCGGGTAGGGTAACCACAATATTCTTACAAACACCTTACCTCTTTCACATACCTCATTCACATCAGCGAGTATGATTTAGAGACACTTATCCCTTACCTTGGTGAGTGTTGGGGATCGGTTCCGGGTAACTTTAAAAGTCTCCTCCGCGATTTCCTCCAACCTTTGGATCTTTCCTCATTTCCACCAATAACAACAATGTCAGTCATTTATTTAAAATAACACATAAATAACTCGTATTTCATCATCAAACATACAAGGGATTCACATATATTCAAGATTTCCAAAACTACTTCAATATAAGTTTTCAAACATCTAATCATACATGTTCATCTCATATATAAACACCAAATCATTTCATCTCTTTCTCTTTATACCCATATTCTCATTTTGGGGGTTTTTGGGGTTTTCATGAATAACCCACATAACCTTTCCATTCATCAAATACCAACTCTAAGCCAAGAGTTTACAAGAGAAAAATAACATAAAACGAACCATAACTCTAAAGGGTGAGTTTCCATGGTTTCTCATGTTTTGAAAATAGATCCAACATACCCAAAACAAGTTAGAGAGGAAGAAGAAGAGTTAGAAGCAAGAGGTTTACCTCTTCTCAAGCTCTAAGATGAGTCCTAAGGCTCCTTGCTCTTGAAAAGCTATATTCTCTCTCTTCTCTTCAAAGTTCTAACCCTAAAATGTGTTTGAGGTTTCTATTTTAAAGAGCAGTCGTCGGGTTCTCGCTCAAGCGAACCCATTCTCGCTCAGGCGAGAAAATCCCGCCTATTTTAAAAACTCAGATCTGACCCTCTCGCTCAAGCGAGGGATTCTCGCTCAAGCGAGAATCTCACAGTGACAACAGCCCCAGTTTGCCATTTCTCGCCCAGGCGAGGCAACTCTCGCTCAGGCGAGAATCTTCTAGTATAGCCCAGGATTTCACCCTCCCAGGTGATCCTTTCTCGCTCAGGCGAGAATCTCTCGCTCAAGCGACACTTTCAGGACTGATACTATAATTTTAAAGACTAAAATTCAGGGTGTTACAATGAGTACCCCACAGGTTCAACTTTCATTGTCATTCCTAATCTTGGTAGCTGCTTTACACTCCTGAGGACGTATGCATAATTGGCTGAACCTTGTTACCAAATTATCTAGTCTTTTTCTCTTCTATTTATTCCTATACCCTTTATTTGATTGCTAGTTGCTTAAGTTGTGCAACAATTTCTTCTGTTGCACCAGCAATTGGTACAAGAGCCAATTGATAGATGACTTTTAGCCCATAGATTAGATTATGACAAAGGAGAATGAATGACATGTTTTGTTGAACATTCAATGATGCTGGACTATAGAGCGCCTTCAACCTAACAATAAGGATGGAGATTGATGATATTCGTCAATGTGAAGATTGTTGTAGAATGAGTCATATTCAAGTGGAACAAACTTTTTTCCCCATAAAATAATAATACAAGTTATAGGCTTTGGTTGACGTAAAAGGATTGGGAAACATGGTTATATATTTATGTGTTATGAAAACCAAATGAGACGAACAATAATAGCCACAAACAAAAAAATCTTATTCTCTAATAACATTTTAATAGTCATTTCGTGCTCCTAGGGACGTATGCACAATTGGCTAAACCTCGTTAACAAATTATTTTGTCTTCTTCTCTTCAATTTATTCGCATGACCTTCATTCGATTGCTTGTAGATAACATTATGCAACAATCGCTTATGCATCACCAACAATTGATATATTGTTGGATCCCACTGCGACCGAAGATCCTACAACCATCGAGAAGTTCCATTGTTACCGGGACATGATAAAAGTGAAGATGCACAAGTGAGACATCAGATATTGAACCAAAACATTAATGCAGTAGTTACATAGACTTTTTCATATATAAACTCTTCCATTTTCTCCCTCATATCTAATGTGAGACTGCACAATTGAATCGACACAATTGAATCAATCTACTCTCTTTAAGTGAATCATGTCTAAGTCGAACCATCGGCTTTGATACCACTTGTTGGACCCGGCCGCGACTTGGAGAACCTCTAACCACCAGAGAGTACTGAGGCATGAGAAGAGTGAAGATTCACAAATTAGACACCAAAAGTTGAATCAAAATCCATAAAATTTAGACTGTTGAAGTGCATTTGCTTTGATTTGTTCAGAAGATAACTTTGTACTATTCTAAGAGGATGTTTTGTCCACTACTAAAATCTAGTAACACATTAAACAAGGAAAAATATATTTGTCATATATTCATTGAATTTAAAACTCATCACTCATAAAACTTTCACAAAGAATTACATCTACATTCTCATCTTAAGATTATTTTTCATTTCAATAAATTATTGTTACATAATATTTCCCAGAACATGATTTTTTTATTAGACTAATATTTATAAATTTTTATTTTTATTTCTAAATATCATTTTTTGTATCTGATTTCTAATCATAAATTCAACTTTTTATTTTAGAAAACCTATATTTATACTCGGAAAATATTTATAACTAAGATTTTTGTATTCCATAAACAGCACTTTCACAAATAGTATTTAAATGTTTCAATTGTGTATAATTTAATATTAAACCATTATTTATTTTCTATTTTTATTATTTTTATTTGCCACTTTTTTCTTCATTTTTTACAATTATGTGACAATTTTGGGATATTATAATTATGGTACAACTATTACATATTTTTTACAATACTGATGTAACACAGATAGTATGTAAGTTAAAAGATAGTTATGTATCTTTGTCAATAAAAAAACTTAAAACTCTTATATGATTTTAATAATTGATTCTTATAAAAAAAAAGATGATTATATGATTTCCCATAAGGCTCTCATAACCACAAGACTCTAGTGTGGTTACCCTTTGTTAGATCAAGAAGTGTGTCCTTTAAGACAAATGACTAGTTTATCCTTTTGATAACCAAGTTTTCATTGTTTTAGAGTAAGTGATTACTGTTGCACCAACAATCACTATCTATCACTATCAACAACTTCTGTCTTTACATATTACTAGTGTCGATACATACATCGTGTCTGCCGACCCGTATTTTTATTTTATTATATTAAGTATTCAATTTTTATATATTTTATTTTATACAATTAGAATGTTTTTGTATTAAAAGTATTTTATGTTAAAAATGTATTTATTATAATTTAATTTAAAGTGAGATAGATGGTTAATGTGCTAATGGTAGTTACTTAGGATTATATGGTTTTTTTTGTAGAAATTAAAAAATGTAAGGGCAAAATAGGAAAATGAAAATTATACCATAGTGGTAGTTATTTCATGTTTTGCCTTTATATATAGTATATATATATAGTATAGATATATATCCACTAATTTGCACTGTTTGCTTTATTAGAAATGAATGACAACTGCATCATTTTTAAAAATCTGATAACTTTTTTAATAAAATTTAATTTAATTTTAATAAGATGAGTGTTTATAATCAATGGAATTGCTTCATTTGTTAGTGGATTTGATTAATTTCTAATTAATGGAATGATAACAAAGAAAGTGGGACATATTAATTATAATAGAAAATCTCTATTATTACTCTATGGCCTATTTTCTTTTACATTCTCATTTACATTTTTTTTTCCTTTTCATATTATATCAGTTATGTTTATTTTCGTCTGTTCTATTTTCACTACACCTCTTACACATAAACAAAGAAGTGTGAGAGTATCATTTTACTTAACCATCAAATTCATGAGTATATTTCATATAATATATACTTATTTTTAACATTCATATATTTGTTTTACATATTTTTCTAATAAATACATGAAAAAATTATTTGGAATAATATGCGGTTCAAATTTATTCACTGATTATTAACCTTATACATATAACAAGGCACACCCGCAACTATAAATAAAATCATATTATCGAATATCATATATAGATAACATTACTAAAGTTGTAATATTTTTCCACCCCTTTTGGTTGTATATGTTTAGATTTTATTTTTATAGGTTTATGTTTTTTATTTTTAAATTTATATTTTCCTATTTTCTTTTTCTTTTTTACATAATAAAACTCACACAAAAATGAGATTGGAGCATAAAAATGAAAATAAGAAATAGAATGGTTTGAGGTTATTCTATTTCTTTTCATATTTCCTTTTACTCTCCCTCTCATATGAATTATATGTCAAATATGGATTAGAATAACAATATGATATTTTATTACTCGATTTTAATAAATCATTTTCCTCCTTTATTCATTTAGTTGTTAAAAAACTAAAAAAACATTTATAATTATATATCCGAGTAGCTAGTAGTTCAACTAAAATTTATTTCTTGATTATCATCTTTATTCGATCAAACTTACATAATATTTCATGTTAATATAGCTATATGTAGTAGTGCTCATTAAGTTGACTTACATATACATTATTTTATTTGAATAAAAATGAAAGTTAATTTTGTGAAGACTTATTTATTTGTTTTTGAATTGATTATTTATCTGTTTTAGAATTAGTGTTAGTTATAACCAATGTTATGAGATCTGGATCGGATCAGGCGGTTTGGTTGCTGACCGAACTTGAAAACGATTCTGATTTTAAGTCTTAACTCTTTGAGAAGTTAGACCGCTTTGAACAGAGAAAATTTTCGTTCGATCATGTCAAACTCGGTTAAACCGCAATAGCCCGAAAAGTAAACCTAATGTTTCACAATTTTTTTTAAAAATGCGGAATACTACTCTAATATTTTATTTTACTTCAGTACGAAAAAAATGGAGAGATGTTAGTTTAATATAATTACTAATATTTATATATTATAGATAATTACGAATTATATATAAAATCACTCAATTTGGCTAAATGGTTTAACTGTTTAAACCTAATATGAGACATTTCCATTTTAATGTGAGGCTCATGTTTCAGAATATTGGTTATAACACTTATGATTTAAGGTTCAGGCTTTAGTTGTTTAGTGAATATATAAATTTTCGGAGTTTTTGTTAATAGTGGTTGTTTTTTTATATGTTGTAATGCCTATTTAAAAGGCATATCTTTATGAATAAATAATAAAACAGTGTTACAAATAACTAATAAGTACATAGAAAGATTGTCGGATCCACAATGATTTTGATGAATATTAGACTTTCAATCAACAATTGGTAAGCTAAGTTACTTTCAAAAGGTTTTGGATTGATAATTATACTAGAAGTGACAAAGGGCTTACAATACTTTGATAAAAAATGTTAGGATTGAATTTCCTACTCACTATCAATATTCACATAACTCAACAACACTAATACACTTGGCAACGATCTTCCATACAAATGATCTCAAATGTACTAAAAGTTAATGTCTTAGTTAATTTAGTACATCTATCGTAGAAAACGTCTTTAAAAGCGGTTATTCAACAACGCATCCTATAATAATGTTTTTAAATTCAAGGCGGAGGAAAATAGACAGCGCATATTTAACAAATCACTGTTAATATTGATAAGCGGATACAACATGAACAGTGCAACCGCGAATTTGCGCTCTTTAACAATGCTCTTTTTTTGTTGCGCTATTAATAGGAATATATTTAAAAGCACCTGTTTTTGTTTACGCTGTTGATGAGTTATCTTCTACAGCGCATTCTTCAATATTCACTGTTGATTTGTTATATTATACAATGCTTGCTAAAATATGCGCTCTTGATTAGATAGGATTTTAAAAATTTACAATTTTTGAACAACATTTTCTCATGTATTAAATTATTTTCGTTCCCCATAATTATTTTGCTTCTTGATATGAGTTTCGCACACCTGCCAAGGATTTCAATAAAGATATCATTTCCCCATAATTCTTTGAGTCTGTATATTTAAAAGTCATACATTTAACAATGTTTAAATGTGTTTCAAGGTGTACCTTTCTGACGTAGTGAGAAAATTTGGATAAAATGAATTTTTCTACGCCAAAAGCATATATAATATGTCCAGTTCTGATTAGTGGTTCAAAAATTATGTAAAAATTAATGATATAACACATTTAACAAGGCTTATTTATGAAAGCGTTGTTGATATGACATCTTTAACAACGCTTATTTACACTTTAGCAACGCTTATTTACTCTTTAGCAAACGCTTATTTACACAAGCGCTTTTGATATGACACCTTTAACAACGCTTCTTTACACAAACGGTGTTGATATGACACCTTTAACAACGCTTATTTACGCAAATGTTGTTGATATGATACATTTAACAACACTTATTTGAACAAGCGCTGTTAAAGATGCTATATCACTATTTTTGACGTAATTTTTGAATCATTAATCAGAATTGGACATATTATATATCTATTTGGGGTAAAAAAATCATTATATCCAAATGTTTTCACTACATTAGAAATGTGCAGCCTGAAATTACAAAACAAACTTTTTTTACTATTTCTTTTTTATTTTACAAGTTTTATAGTGAATGTGTTTTTATAATGTTAGTGTAGGTGGAAAGTCACATATTTAACAACGTTTTTTTAGAGAGCGTTGCTAAAAGTCATATTTTTCTATTTTAGTAGGCGCGAATCTTTGAAGATTTAAAAACAAAATCTCATGCACAATAATACACATATCATTCAGCTCTTACTCTTCTTCTCTTAGTTTCTCCCTTTAAGCAAGTTATTAGCTTTTGTTTTCTCTATTCGAGCATAAGGTTAATCATTATCTTTGATTCACTCTTTCTCCTTGCATTTACATCTACATTAACTGCTTATTTTATATTACATGAAATGTCAATGTTGAATCTACTGAAGTTTTTGTTGGTTTACCATACTTGAAATCTCTGTATATATTTCTTGTATTTGGTTATTATTTTTTCATCCATATTTTCTATTTAATTTTTTATTTCATTCTTATTATATTGAATCTGATTGTATCTTTATGTCCTCTTATTTCTTCGGGTAAGGGAAAGAAGAAAATCATGGATATGTCATCTACATCTTCATCACAATCGTCCTTTTCATTACTACATATGGTTAACAGAAACAAGTTTACGCAATTGTTTGATATCATTCTTATTATATTGAAGCTTCTTATGTGTTTGATAAAATGTCTGAAAGAGATTTTGCCTTATTTAATATGAGTGTGGTTAAATGAGTGTTGTTAAAGGTGACATATCAACAGCACTCGTGATGGCACTGTTAAAAGTCATGTACATATATAACAGCGCTTGTTGGAGGTGGCGATGTTGTATATATGATATACAATGGCGCCCACATAAGCGTTGTTAAAGCATGCTATATACTACTACACCCACATAGACAGCGCCCAGAAAGCGTTGTTTTATCCCCGAAATGCGCGTTGTTGATTGACATATCTGGCATAGTGTACCATGTGCAATAAAACTCTATGTCTAGTAACTTTACACACAAGATGAAGAATAATGACTCACAAAAATCATATCTCTAAGTCTAATAGTCTATGCATGTGAAATTCATTAAAATGCAACACCTCAATTATATTAATCGCTAATGTCTTGGTCATGTTAATAACTTATCTAATTAGGTTTATGTCTAGTAACTAAATTAACAATATGAAGATATATGAAATGTTTAACATACATCTATGTCTAGCGTCTATGTTAAAATTTATTATGTTATTGAATTAGCTCTATGTCTAACAACTAATAGAATAATATGCATCAACTGACAACTTGATATAAATCTATGTCTAGTAGTTATACCAATTGATGCGTTAAATAAAGTCAGAATTATAACAATGATTTTTCTGAGAATTTCATTAACAATTCATACATTAAGATGATCAAACTCAAAGTAAACATTAAGTACATACATAACTAAAAATAATGAAAACATAATGAATTAACATTAAACCGAATCAATGTGCATACATCAAGCTCATGTCACATTCTATCCTAATGATAAAGAACTTATCTACTCATGGTAAGTAAATGCAAGCAAAAGTAAAAGAGAATACAACTCATGATGATAAATTATCACTCCAATGAGCATGAACTGTTAGAAATTCATAATTTCTAATTAAGGTGGTCATCATATATTTATACAATTATATCGGCTATTTATTTTTGGGGTTATAAAACAAGTGACCTAATTACTGACAACCCTTGTGACTTCTAAAAATAAACTGATAATGGATATGCATTTAATGAGTGGATACCCAGAGTATTTGTGACACCCTAAATTTAAATTCATTAAATTATAGTATCAGTTCCAAGAGTCTCGTTTGAGCGAGAAAGGTGTCGCCTGGGCGAGAGTGGCTCACTTGAGTGAGTGAAATATTGGACTATACTGAAGGATTCTCGCTTGAGCGAGAGGATCCTCGCCTAGGCGAGAAATGGCATTCTGAAACTGTAGAGGTTGTGAGATTCTCGCTTGAGCGAGAGGACCCTCGCTTGAGCGAGAGCGTCCAATCTTAAATTTTAAAAACGCGGGATTTTCTCGCTTGAGCAAGAACCCGATGAGTTTACTTTATAATAGAAACCCCAAACACATTTTAGGGTTAGAAATTGAGAGAAGAGAGAAGAAGGTGATTTTGAGAGCAAGAACTCGTGGGAATCATCTAGAAGCTTGAGAAGAGGTAAATCTCTTGATTCCAACTCTATTTCCCCCTTTCAAACTCGTTTTGGGTGTATGGGATATCTTCTCAAAATGTGGGAAACCATGGAAACTCATCATTTAGAGTTATGGTTCGTTTTATTTTTTCTCTTGAAAACTCTTGGTTTAGAGTTGGTATTGGATAAATGGAAAGATTTGGTGGGTTGGTTTATGAAAACCCCAAAACCCTCAAAAATGGAAATGTGGTAAAAGGGGAAATGAGTGAAATGTTAGACATAGAAGGTGAGTATGTGTTCTAATTTAAAATAGAAGATCAATATGTATGTTTTAATGTTGAAAACTTCTCATGAGAGTGGTTTTGGAAACATTGAAAATGTATGAAACTTTTGTATGGTTAAAGATGATCTACGAGTTGTTTATATGTTATTGTGAATAAATTACTGACTTGGTTGTTGTTTGGTGGGGATGAGGAAAGATCCTAAGGTTGGAGGAGGTAGCAAAGGAACTTGCAAAGTTACCTAAAACCGACCCCGACACACACCAAGGTAAGGAGAAGTGGTTAATTGCATATGATAATAGAAAATGTGTGGATTTTCTGATTATGTATATGATTTGAGAATGACTTGCCCTATGTGGTATTGCGAATGACTTGCCCTACATGGTATTGCGAATGACTTGCCCTACGTGGTATTGCGAATGACTTGCCCTACGTGGTAATGAGAATGACTTGCCCTACGTGGTATTGTGAATGACTTGCCCTACGTGGTAATGAGAATGACTTACCCTACGTGGTATTGAATTGAATGTCTTGCCCCATGTGGTAGTGTAAAGGTAAATATATATGTGGAATGTAATTGTGTGGTGTAGTAATGATGAGTAAAGTGACAAGGTTTGGTAAGGAAGAATGTATATACTAAAGTGATGAATGAGGTGGTATGAGATGAGAAATATGATATGTTGATTTTATATTCGAATGTCAAATCGTTTATTTAAATCTCTTTAAAATGTGGATTATCGTTTAATGATATTTATTGAATTAACAACTTACTCCTTTATATGTTTTGTGTATTTGCCATTGATAATCCCATTGCAGGTAAACAAGTAAATTGAGGAGGCTTGGTTTGATGCCTTAGGAGCTTAAAACCTGGAATCCTTTATTTGCACCTTTTTGTATAATGATTGAATATTTGCGGATTTAATTATTTGTAACTATGATCATTATAATTTTTGGATAATTTTAACTCTGGATATTTGTAGCTATGGGTATTTTAGAAACCCATAGCTAGTTGTATACGGTAGTTACCCGAATACATTAATCTGAATTATGATTTTCTACTAAATGAACATGTATGTGGATATTGTGTTAGGGAAAGAATATGATTGGGGAAGTGGGCTTGAAATGAGGTTTGTTGCACTTATGAATCTAAGTTATAGGGAAAAATGTATGTGAAAAGAATAAAATAAGGAAAAAATTTCAAGGATAAAATTTGAATCCTTATAATAGTTAACCCATAGGGAATAATGGGAACCCTATAAGTTAACACATCAGGAAGGTTATGGTCCATAATACACCAAATCAAACATATTTTTCATCTCTTCTCATCAGAGAGAAAACGAAGGTCCCAAGAGGAATCAATGATTTGGTTGAGGAAGATCGTCATACCAAAACCTCTCTACGAATGCATACGCAAAGGAACAGATCTGAGAACATGGATTCAGGTATGACTTTGTATCCTTGTTTTACATAATGTGTGAGAATCATAAGATTTAAGATCCTAGTATTGGTAGTTTACCAATCAAAGGAAATTGAAACAATTCTAACAAGTGGATTCAGAGCCTAGGTTCTGAATTTTATGATTCTCCATTAAGGGTGTCTTTCCAATTTTTGTATGAACCCTAATTTTGATTTGAGAATTTTATGCTTCGGCCATCATGTTATAAAATTGGAATTTTTTTTGAAACAACTCAATATTTGAGTTATAATTGCCCAAATCATATGAGATTGAAACTGCTGATGTTATAACATTACGTTATGTTTAGCATATCAATTAATGTCTCTTCGTGTTACGCTACCTTGTGTATACCAATTTCAATAATTTTAAATTTATGGAAGTATATGTAAGTATTTGGTTATATATACCATTTGTACATTCCATGTGAATTAATTTTTTGATGTTGTGTTTTTCCGGCATCAAATTTGTTTAGCCTTAAGTTACATAATATATCTAACATTGTTGTTGAAGTTATATGTGTTCATTGTATGCTAAATTCACAGTGCACTGCATATGGTCTTCTTATATATGTGTTTGTGTCATATATATTGAGTTTGAAACAATATATATATATATATATATAATATATATATGTTACATTGGTATATTATGCAATCTGAATATGTGCATATATGTTATATAAATAATTATGATTTGATTAAATATAAATTGTATATGTTTAAGATATGCATGAGCATATTTGATTTGAAATTATATTATGTTATTAGATTTGTTACTGATAAAAGATATCAAATCTGAAAGTTTTAATTCCAAGATTGTATTTTTTTTATAATGGACCCATATTGCTTTGTTTTGTCTGGTAATTATGTGGAATCAATTGATGCAATATGTTGCTAAAGTAACCTCTATTGTGGAATTTGATTAAAATAATACAAATGAGTATGAGATTATTTATGCGAATTGTGTTCGGCCCAAAGGAAGACACAATTTGGCCAAATAATAACATACATGTGATGATAAATGTGTAACAATTATGAAGATTTTTCATGTGAATAATAGTCGGTCCAAAGAAAGGCTATTGTTTGATAGAACTAATTGTTAATATTTGATCATTGCACTGAGAGTATCACTTGCAAATTGATTTTCTCTGTCCAAAGACTAGAAATTGATGTTGTGCTAGGTATCTTGTGATGAGTCTATTATGTGAATGTCTTATTTTATATATTACATGACTATCTTTTTTTGGATTATAAGATAGTTTGATTTTTTAAGTGAACCTATAGAAATAAGACGTCACCAAAGTGACATCTTTTGTGTAAATTGTTCATAATAAATGTCAAATGCAAGTGCGTATATATATTCATGCGAGTATTAATTGACCCAAAGGAAGATTATTATTTGGCCGGATTATATACACACATGTGATGGTAAACATGTGATAATTATAAGGTTGCAAATGTGAATGATAAATCAGTCCAAAGAATGTTTTATTTTTTTACATGCATTAGGATCAATGTTTTGCCCATTACAACAAGAATTCCATTATCAATGAATATGGAATATCAAGCTAATTGTATGTTTGCATTTTTTATGCGAATAATGATATACCCAAAGGAAGACTGCTATTTGGCCAAAATTATAAACATACTTGTGGTAATAAATATGTGATAATCATATAGCTTCCCACGTGAATAGTAAGTCGGTCCAAAGAAAGGTTTATTGTTTTACATAAGTGATTATCAATATTTGATTACTACATTGAGTGTATCACTTACAAGTTAATATTTTTTGTCCAAAGACTGAATATTAATATTGTACTAGGTAACTCGTGATGTATCCCATTGGATTTTAAGAGTTAAACTTGATGTGAGTTTATTGCAAGAATGATTGCAATTTATTTTGTTCTTTGTTCTATTGAATTCAGTGTCTTTTACCAATACTGTAAATATTTATGCTCAAATTAATGACATCTCATTGCTAGATGGGACAAACTTTGAGGTAGGGAAGTCATAGAGATTATTCTCGGTTGTATACATTTGGATCTGACACTTTGTATGGAGAAATCCATTTCTACTCCGGAAAACCTCGATGAGGTTAAAATTGAGAAATCAGAATGCTCTTATCGAATGTGTCTAATGATCATGAAACGCTTTATTCTAGAAGTGTTTCGGGGCTGTATTTCTGAGAGTCAAAATGCAAGGAAATTCCTTGAATAAATAGAATAATACTTTGCTGAAAAAAGGCGGAGACGAGTAACCTTTTGGCTAAACTCATCTCCATAAGGTATGAAGCAAAGGGAAAATAAGGGAGTACATTATGGAGATGTCTAATTTCGCATTGAAACTCAAGTCACTAAAGTTAGAGTTTGGTGAAGACTTGCTCGTGCACTTGGTTTTGATCTCGCTTCCTGCACGCTTTGGGAAATTCAAAGTGAGCTATAACACTCAAGAGGGAGAGAGGCTGCAGAGAGATAAGATTGAAAGTGCTCATTTGGTTATGACCTCTCTGAATAAGAAAAGAAAGAATAATAAGGATGTTGTGAATTAACTATTTGCATTTTTTTCCTAAGAGAAAATGGAATTGTTCTGCAATACACTATGCTAGACAAACCTATCATGGATGGTGTTGCTGAGTGACTAAAATGAACTCTTAAGGATATAGTGAGAAGTATGATTAAACATTCTTCCTTACCAGAGTCTGTTTAGGGGAAACTTTAAAGATCACAGTTTACATTCTTAATAGGGTGTCAAGTAAAGCAGTTAACAAAACTCCATCTAAGCTTTGGACTTTTAAAATACCAAGCTTAAAACACTTGTACATTTGGGGTTGTCCAATTGAGGCGCGACCTTATAGGTCACACGCAAGAAAATTGGACTTAAGAACAGTTAGCTCTTACTTTTTTGGCTATGCTGAATGTTCACGGGGCTATACATTTTATGATCCTACAACAAGACTTTTTTTTGAGACGGGAAATGTGAGATTTCTTGAGGAAGTTGATTTTGGGAAGGAAGAGAACATAAGGAATGTTGTCTTTGAGGAAGAACCTGTCACTAATGGTGAACAAGTTCTTGTGCCTATTACCATTCAAGGAACAACTTCGGTAGTAAAAGAAAATGTTCAGTATATTGTTCCTGGAAATATTCCAGAGCAAGACAACAATGAGGTTCTCGCTGAAGTGCCTTCGGAGCAAATTTAACAACCTTAAGAAGTAGAAGTGCCATTAAGGAGATCCACTAAAGAGAGGAGAAATGCAATTTCAGATGATTATATTTTATTTCTTCAAGAACATGAGGATGACATCATGTTAACAAAGGATGATCCATTGAACCTATGTCAAGCCATGAAAGGTTCTAACTCTCAAAAGTGGATTGATGCCATGAAGGTTGAGATAAAGTCTATGCGTGATAATGACGTTTGGGATCTTGTCGATATACCTGAAGGTGCGAAACCTATTGGTTGCAAATGGATATTTAAAACTAAGAGGGATTCAAAAGGTAATATTGACAGATATAAAGCGTGTCTAGTTGCTAAAGGCTACACTCATAAAGAAGACATTGATTATAAAGAAACATTCTCTCTAGTATCTTCGAATGATTCTTTTAGAATAATATTGACACTAGTAGCTTATTTTAATTTAGAGCTACATCAGATGGATGTTAAGACTGCATTTCTAAATGGTGACATTAAAGAAACAATATATATGCTGCAACCAGAAAACTTTGAATCAATTGGCTCAAAATCTACGGTGTGCAAATTAAAGAAATCCATCTATGGCCTTAAATAAGCCTCTCGTCTACTAGAATCACAAGTTTCATCAAGTTATTACCTCGTATGGTTTTGAGGAAAATAAAGTTGTAGATTGTGTGTACCACAAGTTCGGTGGGAGTAAATTTATATTCCTAGTATTATATGTTGATGATATACTGCTTTCGAGCAGTGATATGAGACTATTGTATGAGACCAAGAGATTTCTAAGAATTTCGAAATGAAAGATCTTGGGGAAGCTTCTTTTGTATTAAGCATTCAGATACTAAGAGATCGCTCTCAAGGTATCCTAAGGTTGTCATAAGAAAGCTATATTGATAAAGTCGTAGATAGGTTTGGCATGAAAGATAGTAAATCAGGAGATACCCTTATAGTTAAGAGAGACAAGTTTAGTCTCGAACAGTGCCCAACAAAAAAAATTTGACCTTGAGAGATACGAAATGCAGAAGACTCCTTATGCATCGGCAGTAGGAAGTCTAATGTATGCTCAAGTTTGCACATGCCCCGACGTAGCATTTGTCGTGGGAGTTTTGGGAAGATATATGAGAAATCCTGGAATGCTTCACTAGAAGGAAGTAAAATGTGTTATGCGTTACTTGAACAGAACAAAGGAATACATGCTAACTTATCGGAGGTCTGAGAATTTAGAGATCATTGGGTATTCGGACTCCGATTTTGATGGATGTCAAGACAGCAGACGCTCCACCTCTGGATATGTGTTTGTATTGGCTGGAGGTGCTATCTCTTGGAAGTCTGCTAAACAGACACTCAAAGATCCTTCAACCATGGCTTTGGATTTTATGGCTTGTTTGAGACCTCAAACCATGGCATATGGTTGCGGAATTTTGTCATTGGCTTACGCGTGGTCGATGGTGTTAGGTATCAGTGGTTACAATACACCTAGAAGGGGGGGGGGTTGAATAGGTGTAGCGGTTAGAATATCCGCTTTTCGAAAAACAACACTTAATGCTGAAATACACCTAATTAATCGATTAACAGAACAGGGATAATCGATTAACACAATCAACACAATCGACTTAATCGATTAACAGAATGAGTATAATCGATTAACAAACTTGACTTAATCGATCAAACAGAATCAGTAAGCTTAGGCAGATACGATTACTTGCACGACAATTAATCGATAACAAAACGAATTAACAGAGCTTACAGATTTATCAGAGTATTAATAGTATAACACATAAACATATTAGCTATTAAATCCACTATACAAGTTAATCGATTAAATGCAATAAAGAGAGAGAGAGAGAGAAATCCTGCAACACGAATTTTATCCTGGTTCGTTTGCTTGTCCACCGCAAACTACATCCAGGCCTCCCGGCTGATTTGGGAGATTTTTCTTCACTATAATCGAATCAATGTTATTACATACACATCATCCAATTACAACACTTAGACAATACAAGATAAAAAAGACTCCTATTCTATGGTTTGACTCCCTTCCTACCGACAAAGAAAACCTTTCTTTCGGCGTAGCCCCAGCCAAGAACCTCTGTTCTTTCCTTATCTTTCAGTCTAAACACAATGAAGATACACTCAATCTCTTCGGCGATACGACACCTCGAGATTCCCAATGTTACAACAATTTCTCAATCAAAAAGAAAATAGAGTAAACTTAAGCTATTACAAAGCTTATATCTAACAAGAAACACTTTACTCTAATCACCTAATACAAACTCATGCAATATGAAAATGTATTAGTTTGAAAACAGAATGCATAGAATGTAAAAATCTAATCAAGAAGCATCAATAATATGCATGAACATGTGATATGAAAAGATGAGAAATATATCATGTAATGCACCCAATCCTAAAGCATAGAATTCTCTCTTTTCTAAACTCACAAATGCATTTACAATTAGATGCAACAATTAACACGAAAAATGTTCTAACTCTCTAAAAATGCAACATGCAACTTATGAGATCAATTCTGAAAAACGCAGTTTATAAAGAATTAATTCTGAAGCCCAGTTAATCGATTAACGAATGCCTTAATCGATTAAACTGTGCAAACAGTTAGATTAATCGATTAACCTATGCCTTAATCGATTAACAGCATATTTTCATGTGTAAAAAACTCAAATACGTTATGCACTTAATTCATACATGTTTAACACTTAGTTTATGCCTAGAATGCACATATACATGTATTTATGTGATGCATGAACATATTATGAATGACATATCTCAAGATGAAAATGATTTAAACGATTTATGCATATGAGACATGTATTAGGTGACTTAAGCCTTAGACTCAACTTAAACTAATCTCTAGTCTAAGCTTAGTACCAATCAGAAGACTTAAGCACGTTGATTTGTTGATGATCTTCAAGCTCTTATTCGCACAAGTTGTCCTCATCAAAACCATGACACATAAAGAGAGCTTTCCAAAGTGTTCCTCTTGACATGCACACTTTCATATGGTATTGAAAGACCACTGAGGATTTATTGTGACAACAAGTCCGCAGTTCTTTACTCCAATAATAATAGGACAAATTTATTGACATCCAATTTCTAGTTGTTAAAGAAAGTATTCAAAATGGACAAATTTCCACTGATTAAGGGTCTAGTACCTAAAGTCTTTCACGAGCATGTTGCTCATATGGATGTTGTTCCTTAAGATACCTTAGTTCAGTGGGAGTCTATATGTTTTATGATTTACTTTCGTTGTTATATACATTTTTTATGCATAATAAAGTTGATGGTTTGTTGTTCCATTTTGAATGTGTTTATTGTAACTATTGTGTTGCAATTAAAGACTTTTGGATTGATCTCACTAAAGATTAAAAAAGGATCAGTTGGAAATAGACATGTTTGAGATCACATTGCATGAAATTTTCCATGTTACTCATCCATGTTTGATCTATGTCATTAAGTATATTAATGTGGTGATCATCGTGGTCGAGTCACGCTTATATGTGATGAACATTGCGGTGGTTTCATAATTGATATATAAGATGTATCAGATTGTATTAAGCAGAAGTCTAAATATAAATAGCATATGGAAGCGCGCCTAAAGAATATGTGATATATTTGGTTCAAGAAAATATGAAGCCCAAGTGGGAGATTGTTAGAAATTCATAATTTCTAATTAAGGTGGACATCATATATTTATATAATTATATCGACTATTTATTTTCGGGGTTATAAAACAAGTGACCTAATTACTGACAATCCTTGTGACTTCTAAAAATAAATTAATAATGGATATGAGCTTAATGAGTGGATACCCAGAGTAGTTAACCCATAGGGAATAATGGGAACCCTATAAGTTAACACATCAGGAAGGTTATGGTCCCCAATACACCAAATCAAACACACTTTTCATCTCTCCCCATCAGAGAGAAAAAGAAGGTCCCAAGAGGAATCAAGGATTTGGTTGAGAAAGATCATCATACCAAAACATCTCTACGAAGGCATACGCAAAGGAACAGATCTGAGAACATGGATTCAGGTATGACTTTGTATCCTTGTTTTACATAATGTGTGAGAATTATAAGATTCAAGATTCTAGGATTGATATTTCACCAATTAATAGAGAACTCTAACATGAACTAGTTCCTTTAGTGCTTACACCTTGCTTTCACACCTCTAAGGGAGCCAAAATCGCCTAAAAACTAAGAATATAATTTATTACAAGTGAGTTCTCGAAGTGTGTATAATAAACCCAAGTTAAACCCCTTAAATGCTTAGCACACCACCTTGCGCTGAGGGCATCGCTTCGCCTAACCAAGCTCGACCTTTCAGTGCATCACTTTGTGTCGGGCTTACGTCTTGTGCGGAGAGCACCTCCATTTTCCACTTGGCGTAGGCTGGTCGCTTGGTATATCCGAGGTAGAGACTAATGTTGAATTACACAATTAAATTCCCCTAGTGTAGAATTGCGCTAGGTGCAAGTCCTTTTATCGCTAAGCGTATCTTGTGGCGTCAAGCGCCGATACCGACCTGGTTCCTGCGGTGAGCCTAGGTGAACTTTGTCCAAAAATTTAGCTTTTTCTATCATTCTTTTGATTTAAGCCTACACAAGCACTTCAAAGGTGATATTTAGTCAATTAAAAAGTTTTAATTACTTAAGAGCATAAAACCAACAATTTGAGTTAATTAAAGAATTAAAGTATCATCACTATGCGAGAATTGTCATTTTACAACGCTCATTCATCAACACTCGTGTATTGAACACTATTAAATATAAGGGGAAGATAATCAATAATGCTCGGTGAAGTAAGCGCTCCTAAATATGATACGTGTATTTACATTCAACAACATTTGCTTTAATGATCGTTATTGAATGTATGAGTCAAAGATTTACTAGCGCTCAATGAATCGAGCGTTATTGTTTATCACACATTCAACAACACTTGCTTTAGTTAACACAGTTAAAAATCATACATTCACACATTTAACAGTATTTGCTTCGATGAGCATTGTTAAAACTTTTTTATTTTATTTTCATTTTCAATTATAGAAAAAAAAGAATAGTAGAAATAGTATTAATGTAAATAATAAAATAATAATATCTGATATTAATAATAGTTATGTTGATTAAATAATTATTATATATTTTATTATTAATAATTAATAAAAGACAATGAGAAGTATTATTTTTATAATTTTTATTAAAAATATCTTTTTAATAATAAATAATAAAATATTATCATTATCATACCTCATGGTTAATCATAATAAATATGAAAGAAATCTTATGATCGGGTCATTTTTGGATGGTCATAACTTGTCACTTCTATTTATTAAAATTTAATTTCCAATAAAACAAAAACTAATTTATAATTAAAAATATTTTAGTAAATAGTTAACTATAATAATAATAATAATAGAAAAGGCATGTATATTTTTTTTGTTTTTTACTTTATATTTAAATAATAATAAATAATTAAATTTTTATGATAATTGGAATAGCCCGATTAAGGATCGTGTTGTCTTTTCCTTTGTGCCTCAACTGGAAAGTCGATCAACCATCAATTTCGTTTTTTTGTTTTTTATTCCATTTATTTTAAAAAAAAATGTTAAAAATGATGTTTTTATCACCTAATTAATTTATGGAATTTGAATAGTTTTCTTGTGGCCTGCGTCTTCTCTTGCTTTCTGCTTAGAGCGGAAATTCATTCTATGACTAGTGTTGTCTCTTTAATATTGATTCCATTTATTTAATAAAAGATTATGATTTTTTAAAACAAATAATTTTATTTGGTCTATATAAAAGATAGAAAAACATGAAAGACAAGAATCAAACTTTTTTTTTTGTTTTTATAAGTAAAATGATTATTTTTATCCAAATTGTGGGTATCATATAATTTCTATTATTTTTAAGGACATTGAGTTATTCCCAATCAAAATATACTTTTAGAGAAAATAATAGCATTTTGATAATTTATAAATTAAAAATGAACAAAAATTCATTCTATTTGAGGCTAGAAATTTATTAAATAAATAAATCATGTCGAATAATAAATATTGTTAGTCTATTTTTATAATAAATAAATCATATTGTATAATAAAAATTGTTGATGTATTTTGTAAAGAAATGAATGAACCAAGTAAAAAAATTTATTAATCTTTTTAAATTATAATTCAGACCACACAATCAATTTTGCAAATAAAGGATAAGAATGTTACCGATTGTTATTAAAATTTTGAAATTAGGAAAATAAATTAATCGATATGTTCATTCAAAAATTCATACTCTATATCACAAAACCTTTTAATTCCAACTATAAATAGATCTCAAGACTATTAGTTGAAAACACATTAGAAAACATGAAAGAAACTAAATTTCTACGTGTACATCTATCATTCAGGACCACCGATATAATTCTCTCTAAAAGTTGTCTAGCCAATTCCCACTAGAAAAAAAATAAAAGCTTCATAGTCATCCATATCTAACCTCACATTGGTTAGTAGATTTCTATCATTCTCATGTTCTATTAGGCAATATTGTAAAAACTGTACCGTACCGGCCGGTTCAACCGGAAAACCGGTGAACCAGACCCCTAACCGGTACGGTACATATGTTATACCGCATATGCAATAGAACCGGTCAAAACCAGTGAACCGGTTTAAATCGGCCGGTTTGTACATTAAATTTTTTTTTTTAAATTTCAAATTTTCAATTCTTCAACTTCAATGATTGATGTTTGTGTCATTTATTTGTATTTTACGTTTATTAAGTGATAATTTTGGATTAATATATGTTTTGCACTTTAGACTTTGATTTTGTTAAAGGCTTAATGTTGTTTGTTTGTGTGACTTTGGAGTAGATTATGAATATGAATTATAAATCTGAATACCTACTTATTTGAAATTTTTTTGTTATAGGTTTACATATATATATATATATAAGCAAGTATGTCCGGTTTAACCGGCATGCAGTTTAATTACTGAACCACTATATTAGTACCCTAACAGTTTGATAACTAGTACGGTTTTAATAACATGGCTCATATCTCTAGGTGTATGTCAATCCAAGCTTTTCAGTGTGTTAATACAGGTATTATTCTTTTCACTTTTGTTTTATTATTTATTTATTACATTAGATATTTGTATTATTCATTAGTGAATACTAATTTATTTTATTTTTGTTTTTAATAATAATAATAATAAATAGTATAAATAATATTAATGTAGATAATATATTATTTTAATAATAATTATGTTGATTAAATAATTATTGTATGGTTTACTATTAAATAATTAATAAAAGACAATGTAAAGTATTATTTTAATATTTTTCATCAAATTATCTTTTTAATAATAAATAATAAAAATAATATTTTTATCATTCCTAATGATTAATCATTCAAAATAAGTCATAATAAATATGAAGGAAAGGTCGGGACTTAACTTTTTTTCATTATGTCATCTTTGAATGGTCGTAACATATTACTTCTATTCATTAAAATTTAATTTTCAATAAATAAAAAATACAATAATAAGTAAGAATCTTCTAATAAATAGTTAACTATAATAACAATAATAATAATAAATATTTTCTTTAATGATAAATAGTAAATTCAAAATTAAATTAACATAAATATATTTTTTAATTTGTTTTATAAATATAAAATGCAAAAAATATTTATCATATTAAGGATAAATGATGGGTCTTCAATATTCACTTCTTTTTCTCCATTTATAATTTGAGCAGTCGCGATACATCACTTTTTTTCCTTAAAATAATCTAACATGCACTACAAATCAATTTTTTACCAAGAAACAGGTAAGTATTCCCTATTTTCATATGAGGATTCATAGGAGCAAGATAAATTTTTATTACTCCTAAAAAAATTGTGCTGTCTTTTATAAATAAATATAGGTAAAATTACATTTACCATGACCAAAACTATAAAAGACAAAAATATATTTGTGTAGCAATAATTTATTTCATACATACTTCTTAGTAGAAAATATTTGATTGGTCTGATATATTTTAATTGTTTTAAAAAATATAAGTGGCATATTACCAATATTTAAATGATGAGTTGAAGAAAAAGAAGTGAATATTCATGAGACTTCTTTCATACTTAATATAATTATAACTTTTTTTATTTTTTATAATTTTAGATTTAATTAAGAAAATATTCATGTTTATTTAATTCTATGTTCATTATTTATCTATAAAGGAAATATTTATTGTTATTATTATCATTATTTCAATTACCAATTTATTAAAAGATTTGTATTTATTATTTACTTTTTTGTTTATTGAAAATTAAATTTCAATGATTAGAAATAATGTATCACGACCATTGAAAGATTATTTGTCGAATAAAATTAAAGTTACAATGTTTTCTCCATCTTTGTTATAATTTAGTTTGAATGATTAGTGTAAGGACCCGATTTTCGTAATCCAATTTTTTTTAAAACCTTATTCATGAAAGCGAATTGATTACTTTTAAAAGACATTACTCGAACGATTTGGAAAAACTGATTGAATATATATATAAGTTCAATTCATCTTTCAGGTGCGAAAACAATCAATCGTTCACTTCATTAAAACATGTCATTGCACTTCCTTTTAATTACACAATTTAGATACAATTATCCATTCTCAATAATACTTCCATTTATACATCATCTAATATCCTAACTATACATTTAGGAGAAAGTCACTCATACATAAATCCCATTTAACATACTCTTCATATTACATGCATTACTCAATTACAACATTGAGAACATAAAGCAACTACTCAAACATGTACTCTCCTCCGCAAGCATCCGATGCGCTACCACCACGACCTGAACTCAAATACATAACACATACAAGGAAAGACAGAGGGAGTAAGAACCAACTATGGCGACCATAGCGTGAATTTACATGGAGTAATAAGATCAAAGTATTAAAATCACACACATCTAACATCAATCATGATAAGCATATACCAATCAACACATATTATCCATATTCACCCTATAGTACATATATACCCCATAATATATATGTTCTATAGTGTGCATATTTATTCATCTCATATTATCCATATTCATCCTATAGTATATACATCCCATGATATATATTCTATAGCATGCATATTTATTTCATTTCAAACATACTCATTTCCCATTAATGATATTCACCCTTTGACCACATCCGACATGTCTCTCCACAAAGATAATCCTCTACCGCATCAGTAACTCTAGTTAATTTCCCATACCACATCGGGTAGGTCGAGTTATTATTCTACCACATGGGGTAGATTGAATTGTTCCATTACCACATAGGATAGGTCTATAATTCACATTATCCTCACATCTCATGTTCGTCATAGCACAAATTATCAACTCAATGTAATACACCCAATAAACACAAGACATCACATTGTTCCATCATCATGAACTAACACACAACACCTTCATTGTCACAAACATACTCTTATCCATTTTAACACCTTAACAGGTCATCACACATTCAGTGTTACGTGCACACCCATATAGGTTTATAACAAATCAACGACTCACAACATACTCATTTTGATAAACATACTCATATCCATTTTAACACATTAATAGCTCATCACATATTCATTGTTACAAACACACCCATACATGTTTATAACAATCAACCACTCACAACATACTCATTTTGATAAACATACTCATATCCATTTTAACACATTAACATCTCATCACACATTCATTGTTACAAACACACCCATACATGTTTATAACAATCAACCACTCACAACATACTCATTTTGATAAACATACTCATATCCATTTTAACACATTAACACCTCATCACACATTCATTGTTACAAAACACCCATACATGTTTATAACAATCAACCACTCACAACATACTCATTTATGTTTATGACCATAAATAACTCACACACCATCATTATCACACAACATAACCATTATAATAAACAAACCACGCATAACATATCATTCATCATATACACATTAACGTTAGAACCATCTTTATTGACGGTGTATTACCATAAATGAGCATATTGCGTTTTACTTAGATAAACGGTTTTCCCCACACATATATCTCCACTTTTATGGCTAATACATCCTCATGTAAAATAAAGACTCTCACATGGACCACAAACTCTCAAGAGAGTTTCTATCCGTTAATATGCTCCGATTCTTGAGGGAAATCGGAGATGATGACTCTAATGAAATATTCTAAGACCACAATGGTCTTCTCCCTCACCTTAGGTTGCGTAAGCTCCATGGATCCGCAAAGAGCTCCATCTACCTCCATCTACCTTCATCTCCTTCAACCTCCATTGTTGCTTTTTCACCTACAAAGCTATCCAATGTTCCATTAAGAAGCAAGATGAAGAGGTTTTGATGTGTTTTTGAGGTTTAGTGGAGGAAAGAGTCGGAATCCATGGGGAGTCGCCGTTGGGAGTGAAATGGGAGAAAAGAAAATGAAGATTAGGGTTTGTGAAACCCTCTCTTTACTTTTATAGTTGGGCACTCTCGACCGGGTGAGAATATCTCGCTTGGGCGAGAAGCCCACGATATTTTAAGTTTCTAAACACGGACCCTCTCGCCTGGGCGAGATTCTCTAACTCAAGCGAGAATCTCAGAGCCTGCCCAGGCTTTCTCTCGCTCAAGCGACCCATTCCTCGCTTGGGCGAGACTCCCAGAATTTCCAATTTCAAAACATTGATCCTGTCGCTTGGGCGAGGTCCTCTCTAGATCTATCTGATCTATCACTACAATCATCATTTCAAAACGATTACAAAAGCAGTGAGATTCACAACGACCCTTCAAAGTGGGACTCTATACCCATCCGTTACCAAGATGTACTAGCTCGCACCCAAAATGCAATAGCTAGATCGACATCCACTCGATGGAAACAAAGTCATTTCATTTCACACGTGCAAATACCCACGATTTACTCAAAAGATTTCACTAGCATGTCAATTTATACTCGCTACAACACATAAACATGATATTCATTCAAGTAGCATTTAGACAAACAAGATTTTTGGAGTCTTTCACATACGAAATAAAATCATCAAGTCAATTACCCAATTCAATCTAACATTTTCTACCACAAACGAATGCGGTAGAAAAAGATTTGCTAGTTCACAGTCTCATCTAAGCATATACGGTCGTAGACCCACTCAAATCACAAACTTTGTTACCATTCATTTTTGTCATTTACAAACATTCAATCCAATAACATGAGTTTTATATAGACACCCAAAATACAATGATGGACATGCATTTCGTGCTCCAGTCTATATTATATCTAGAAACGCATGGTCATATTTACATCACAAGATTTTTAACAACATCACACTCATCCAAGATGCGGTTGTTAAACATTCGGATTTTCAGAAATAGTACACTTCATTCAAAAATGATTTTCGAAAATAGATTAGATGTAAGTTTCATGATAATCATCTTGTGGAGGCAAGATTTTTCATAATTGTTTCAAAATAACTTAAAACCCTTTTTCTCATTCGACATTGAATGCCCAAATCCAAATTTTCAAAAGCTAGTTAGTTCTGGAGTTACATTTTATCCAGGACATGAGAGTCCTCACAGTACACTTACAAAAACATGCTTATACCATAACATTTCAATTATGCATAACAATTACTGACGCACATGAATTAGAAACAAGTTTTGTAAGCACAATATAAAAGTAGTTAATTTGAGTTCATTACCACTATATCGTGCATTGCAAATATTCAACTACAAAATGTCAATCATTATAGACCAAAAGTTTCATGTACAAGAGATAATCCACTACCTCTTCGGGTAGGCAATATAACGATAATCCACTATCACCCTAGGTAGGCAATTCAAATATGCAAAAAAATGATTAATTTTTGGGTTCCGGGACATCTAAGAGAAATACATTTTTACTCAAAGAATAGTCCAATAATTTTTATAAAGACAAACAATTATTGTGATGTCCAAAAGTTATTATAACATAATTATTTGACCCTTTTTAAGATAGTAGTAGTTGGAAACCTCTTGTTGGGGTTGAAAGTTATGTAGTGATTCTACAAAATCCCAAAATTATTACATTACCTATGACTAGGTAAAATTTAATCATTTGACTTTTATAAAATCATAAAAGAGATATTTTGAGCATTTTTATTTTAAAATTAATTGGAAAACGAAAGTTAAAGAATTTTGGAATATGATTTTTTAAAATTGGAATCATTCAATATTTTAAAATCGAATATCTGAATATTTAAAATTGACACAATTGATATCGTTTGTATATTTTTTAATAAATCTCTAAAGATTCGACTTTTTCTTTGTCATTATGAAAAACATTTTTTTTGTCAAGAATATTTTTAAGAAATGTGTTTTTTTTTTCGGACAAAATTGAGTGTTCACAGGAATTACTTAGAATATATCCCCCCTTATGAGTAAAGAACATATTCCTTTCGGGATGTTTGCTTGTCATTCTAAACAAGTATCGCTCTCATGAATTAAACTCTTGACCTATTGGTCTTTCTGAAGATTTAATAAAATTTTACACCAATAGACCAGCTCTTTTATGGTCTTTTATGGTCTTTCTATTCACTTGTGTCTTTATTTTGTCGCCATGATGGATATTTCTATTGACACGAACAGGTACTTGGTAAGTATACCCCACCACTCATAAATAATGAATGATGCCATAATTGACTTGCTCATATAAGGTTTGTCACATAAGAATCAACATAAATTGAGTTTTTCTTGTTGTTTTTTTTATCCGAAAATGAGCTTTCAAATGCACTGGCTGCCCCACTAGGATTCCAAGAAGGACAATAATTTTCTTTCATCAGTCTTATATGGTCAAGCCACTAAGAAAAAGCTTGTTATTTCTCTCTATAAAGTTCTAAAAAACTATAGCTTTGCATTTGGCATAGGAATCTTTGTAGTGACTTTGTTGAACAAAATAAAATTAGGTGTTGGACTCTATTTCACGTGGGACGATGGTCTTCAATGAAAATTTGTGTCTACAAATTTGGCATTAGTGGGGAAGGATTTATATACAATTTGTGTCTCTTCATTCAGTTTTGGTTCTCATTTGATGTAAGATATTTTCAATATTGAAAATGACCAAGATCATGTTGAAATTGAGATTGAAGCTATCTGGGTGGTTTTGGTTTCATTCACTAAACAAAAGAATAGGAGTTGTCCTTTATTATAATTACTCTCGAATTTTTTAAGATTCAATTGTAATATAGTATTGTAGTATGTCAATCCCACACGGAATTGGAATAGAAATATATGTCTTACTATAGTTTTAGGTCAATAACAATAGAAATTCATTCATGAGTTGGTTTTGGTGTTTTCTTCAACTTTAAGTAAAGTGAAAGTAAAAATAAACTAACTATGTACAATTTAAGAGAAGAATAGTTGCTGGAAAGTAAATTCTTTAACATTTCAATATCAATATGACCCAATATGCAAATTAGAGTATAAAACTAAGCATTTTATTCACTAATCATGCAATAAGATGATCAAACTTGAAGCATGCATTATGCAAATTGTAAGGACCCAAATTCTACCCTTGAAAACTTTTCCTTATTTTAAACCATGTTTACATACATTTATCATTACACTTTGATCACTAATTAATCATTACTTAAAACTCTTTTAACATACCATACTACACACTCTTCATATGACAGAAAAACATAATTCATTTTAATATATCCCGATAACTACCGCATATAACTAGCTATGGGTTTCCAAAATACCCATAGCTACAAATATCCAGAGTTACAATTATCCATGGTTACAAATATTCAATTCAAAACATAATCAGTTAGATTACAAAATAATGAAGATAAGGACTTCGAAAATTAAAAGCCTCTGAGCTCCTAATCAAGACATCCTTAAATTTTTCCACCTACCTGCAATGGGATTAACATTGACCATACACAGAAAAACACAAAGGAGTAAGTCGTTAACTCAATAAATACCAATGTACGTTAATCCACATTTTATTAAAGTTAAGTAAACAATATAAAATTATATATACTTCAAACCATTTTTCCATCGTTTATACTTTTGAAAAATCATGCTACATAACTTGAACCAAAGTTTGCTACATCGCTTGAGCCAAAACTTGTTACATTGCTTGAGCCAAAACTTGCTACATCGCTTGAGCCAAAACTTGCTACATCGCTTGAGTCAAAGCTTGATACATCGCTTGAGCCAAAGCTTGCTACATCGCTTGAGCCAAAGTTTGTTACATCGCTTGAGCCAAAGCTTGCTACATCGCTTGAGCCAAAGCTTGCTACATCGCTTGAGCCAAATTTTGTTACATCACTTGAGCCAAAGCTTGCTACATCGCTTGAGCCAAAGCTTGCTACATAACTTGAGCCAAAGTCGCTAACCAATCTTGGTCGGCTAAAAAGTGATTCCTCTTCATTGATACACCATCAATTCATACACAATAAATCCACGCAACCATTATTACAAACATACCCATATATGTTTATAATAAATAAGTGGTTCACAACTTGATCATTATCCACAACCAGAAAATCCACACATTTTCTATTACAATGCACAAGTTAAAGACTTATCCTTACCTTGGTGAGTGTTGGGTTTGGTTCTTGGTAACTTTGCAAGTTCCACCGACACCGCCTCCAACTTTAGGATCTCTTCTCAAGCTCTTAGATGATTCCCAAGACTCATTGCTCTTGAAAAGTCTCTCTTCCTTCACTTCTCTCTAGGTTATCCCCCAAAAATGTGTTTGGGGGTCCCTAATAAATGCAACAGCGTCGGGTTCTCGCTCAAGCGAAAAAATTCCGCCAATTTTAAAAACTCAGATCTGACCCTCTCGCTCAAGCGAGGGATTCTCGCTCAAGCGAGAATCTCACAGCCTCGACAGGTTCCAAAATGACATTTCTCGCCTAGGCGAGACAACTCTCGCTCAGGCGAGACCACTCTCGCTCAAGCGAGACAATTCTCGCTCAGGCGAGAATCCTTCAGAATAGCCCAGGATTTCACTCTCCCAAGTGAGCCTCTCTCGCCCAAGCGACACTTTCTCGCTCAAGCGAGACTCCCAAGACTGATACTATAATTTTAATGATTTTGAAATCTAGGGTGTCACACAAATATGATGATTAAACTTGAAGCATTCATTATGAAAATACAATAACTCAAATATAATAAAGAATTTATGAATTAATAGATGAATCAGTGTGTATACGTCAAACTTGTGTTACATTCAATCCCAACACTATGCCAGATACGAAAATTAACAATGTTAATTCAACTGCGCTTCCTAGAAAAACGTTGTTAAAATCAAGGTGGAAGATCATCAACAACGCATGCTTGAGTGAGTGTTGTTAATTTGGATAGGCGGATATAACATCAACAGCACAGGCGTGAATGAGCGATATTGAATTAGGAATGACTTGAATGACTTCTATTTAACAGCACTCCTTTATGCAAGCGCTGTTCATTTTATTAAACATTGTTGTATATATTACATACAACAACGCTCCTTACAACGAGTGTTGTATGTAATATATACTATAACACTCCTTACAACGAGCGTTGTTATATATATTACATACAAGATCACTCATTTTATTCAACACTGTCGTATATGATTAATACAACAACGTTCCTTACAACGTGCGTTGTTGTATAGAATTCATTTAACGACGCTCATTTTAAGCAGTACTGTTATATATGAATAATACAACAACGCTCCATGTAGTTGGCTCTGTTATATTGTCAAATATATAACAACACTTGTTGGAGGTGGTGTTGTTGTTTGTATGATATACAACAGCGCCCATATAAGTGTTGTTAAAACATACCATATTCTACTACGCTCACATAAACAACGCCCAGAAGCGCCGTTATATCCCTGAAATGCTTGTTGTTGAACTACATCCCTGACGTAGTGCAGCAAGGGAATACTTAGTTACTCATGTCCACACAATGTAAGAAAGATAAGGATAATACAAAACTCACATGGTAGTAGAACCACTCATAAAAGAGCATAGATTAACTTATATAGTGCTTACACTTAGTTTTTATGACATAAGTGAGCTAAACTCTCTAAAACTTAGGAAAATAAGTATTACAATTCAAATGTATCAAGTGTGTCATTTTTGGCTCGAGTTGGAAGAATTTAAATAGTTTTTGCATGATGGTTTTGGCGCTCAGTGCACAGCCTATGCGCTGAGCGCAACCTCCAGCTGGCTAGGCGTGACCTTTTAGCGCACCAGCTTGCGTTGGGCGCAACATCCACGTTGGGTAAACCACCAACTATTCTAAGCATAATTCCATCTACTCAACGTATAATTTTGAGAGGCTAAACTTATAATTCTTTTAATTCAGGCGCTCGGCGTAGAAGTTGCGCTTAGCAATGTTCTTGCTCTGTTAGGCATGGCTCTGGCACTAAGCGTGGATCTCAGATGTTGTTTGATCCGCTTAGTGTGATCCTTGCATTGATTTTGGTCGAGTTTTGTTTGCAAACTTAGCTTTTTTCGATCATTCCTAGGGATTAAATATGCAAAATACTTAAAGAATGATATTTAGCCATTTAAACAACTTTTAGTCATGTATTAGTATAATTTCATCCATTTGAATTGATTAAGTAGTTAAAGTATCGTAGAAAGAATGTATAATATGTGATCAATGACACTTAACAAACTACCCCCAACTTAGAGCATTGTTTGTCTTCAAACAAGAGTCCAAGCTGGAGTTTTTCAAAATATGCTTGGGTTTTTCAAGTAGAACTTACACATCAATTATCATGGCAAACAATCGAAGAACGTGTTTTTGACACAATTAAACAAATGCACTAAAGAATTTCAAACTCAAATCAAAGTATGATATCTAATTCATGTAAGTCATTCTTAGCTACATAATCCATTTAAAACTTCATTATTTGAACAATTCATATGCCAATAAAAAAGGAAATGTGAACTCTTAAGTGTTAGATAGTGTTTGGTAGTGTATGTCTCTCATAAGCTTGCAATAAACATGCAACAAAGTTAATTTTAGTATTATTTCATGATTAATCAAGAATGATATAGAACATGAATCACTAAAATTTGTCATGGATTGTAATGTGCATGAGTTACAAATGACATGATTTTTCCAGATACAAAGAGGATCTAATAAGCTAAGAGAGCAAATTTTAACTTCATCTACCACTTCTACTTGTACTTTAAGCTAATTTTATTTTCCCATTTTTTCCATTATTCCACCATTCATCTTTTTATTTTACTCTTTTGTAGAGTTTTTCTTTTTGATTCATAAGATGAGTTGTAACGCCTCGAAAAATACACCTAAATTTTAATGCGGAAAAATGGGTAAAAAAATTTTTTTTTTTGAATTGGTGATGTACAAATATTGTTTCCTTTTTAAAATGTTTGCTTTTCGGGACATCACCTTAAGTAACATACTATGCGGAAATCACTAACTGTTACCTAACGGTAACTGGAATGATACAATACTTCCCTGGAATTTACTTCATCATTAAATAATTAGTATTTATACAAAATATCTATTCATGGTGGAACATACACATCGCCCAACTAACATATCAAAATGCTATACTGCACAGCACCCCAAAACATGCACAACAAAAAGAACAGCAAACCCAGAGCTCAACGGCTAGATACCGCACTGTTAGGAGTGCTAGAACACTCATTGGGATCCTCCTCTGTGCCAGAGTCGGATGAGAGTTCTATCACCTCGATGGAACTCTCTATGTTCACCAGCTCTATCACTCCATCCTCGCCAGCATCCGCCTCAGCCTCTATCTCAGTTGACTCATCCTCCATCGGCTCCGACGAGGAGCTTGGAGAGTCGGGAAGGGTTTTCCGTATACGCGTAGAGTTCCCGTCCATCTGTCCAAATTATAAACAAGTACAAGGATAGACAAGTAGAGAGAGTAAGACATCTAATGAACAAAATTCATTGACGGCGTGGACTTACTCTGAATAGGACACTCAGAAAAAAAAATATTTTTCATAACATGCAATTCAATCATCTGACAAATCACATAATAATATACAGTCATCGTACAATATAAATATATCGTCGTAATCAATATATCATGGATCTCACATGCACAATACTAAAGAGGAATAATGATTATATCTCAAGTATAAAAATAAACGTTTGTGCAATGCAATGTATGAATGCTATGTCATTTCATCCACCTTACACCATTATCCACCCAAATAGCCTATTCGGAAACAACCGAGAGTACAGGTCCCATACCAAGCCGATTGTACGCACCAAAATAAAATAACATCCACGCAAGGATGAATGATCGATCTGTTCCAAAGGAACTGTCCATAACAGGACGGTGTCGTAGCAACGCTTTCTGGGCATCCCTATCATCGATCATGATTGCAAATCGAGGGGTCGTCAGAGATTGTCTAGAGTGCGCTGTGAGAACTGTCCGATCCAACAGGATATCCTCTCCTAGGAATACAAGGGACTCGTCTCACCTAGACTCTCCCTCAAGGCTTTGTTGACGAACCACCGTCAAGCAAAGTCGCCCTCCTTGCATCTCATTGCTCATACGTCATTCTGTAATGTTTCCTCTCCACTACTTCGTTATTCATAATGCATATGCTCTCCAATCGAAGTTAGCAAAATCCGAACTCTTAATCATTCTTTTATATAATCGTCCCATCTTAAGACATCTCCTAAAGGATGTCCGTTCCAAAAGGAACGCTTCTTATGGGACCCGATTTTTGCTCTATCATTCAATAAGGATTCACACTCCTACCACTATGATCCGTCGCTGAATATCCTGGACGGTCACCCGACCAAGCCTCTTATGGTCAGACGACCTCGCTGTATAATAGCAGGTGTTCCTTGATAGGCCTTGCCCCAAGTCACAACGCCATGGTCGGAAACTTGTCCTTAACAAGGTACAAGTACATTCATAATTATATCATCACCACTACGACCGTTGTTGAATCCCGGAGCCGCCATATGGCTTTATCTCAACGGGTCAACAACCTCGCTACATGGCATCATCGGATTTCCTTGACACAACTCCCATTCCATTCCAATAATCTCAGAATAATCCAATACATTCATAGCAAGTAATTCAATCCATCTTATAACAATCGATAAGAACATAGTAAGTAATCCAATCGGACTCTAACCACGACATTTGGTTTTTTGCAGTTGCGTGGCTCCTTACTTTGAGTCACAATCTTGTTTATATATAAAAACATATCATACATTCAATTAGGATCAATGTGTAAGCCATAAAACACTCAAAAACAACGCAAAACATTGCCTAGATCGCGCCCAAGCACGGAACCGTCGCTCAAGCGCCCAACGCAGGAAACACTGGGCATCCTGGTGCTGTGTAGCTCGCCCAGGCAAGGGGGAGCTTGCCCCGGGCGAGGCCAATCTCGCTCAAGCAAGCCTGGGACGCCCAGACGAGGATGGTCCAGAACCGGGACCATCCTAGCCTCTTCCGGGCTTCCGAAACGCGATTGTTTTGCCATTTTTCGATCCCTGCACCTAGAAAATTGCCACACAACATTCTAATATCAATTTTTATATTATCACACACTATATCACATCAATATACATCATCATATTGAGATCTATGATCATTCAATACGAAAAATCGCTTAGTTTTACGGGTTTCTTAAAACCCAAGATAACTCCAAACTTTTGCGATAGTTTGGAGATTCGGGTACCATATTCGGACACCACTATGTCGCGATGTGTTCTCTCTAACCTGAGTGTGTCGGGTCGTTAGGTTCTCTGTTTGCAGGTGAGCTTACTTGATCCGTTCTCCTCTCGAACTCTTCATTATGCCAAAATAACGTTAATTAGTTAAATGACGATAATTATTATACTTACGAAATAAATTTTTACGCGAAGATAAAACTTCCGATTTAAAATGAATTTAATTGTTTTCGTCCATCCAATTCAAGGTTGAATATCCTTGAATCATCATTTGTCATCGAAAGTCTTACAATCAAATAATACTTTTTAAAGTAAAATTTTCAATAAAACTTATACCGAAATTATGTCGTAATCCGTGGATATACACCAGGCTAGTTCCCAGGAAAGAGAGGTGGGTCATAAAGACACCCTTAAATACCAAGTCTTTCCTTAGATAGAACATTTCTAGACATGTATTCCCACTTCATTGCATTTTTCCGATAATTCATAAATCTTATTTTTTTGTAAGTAAAACATTTTTACTAAAACTAACCTTTTTAAAATAAGATCATTAATCTAGACTTATCCTTTTTAAAGTAAGTCAATTTAAACAAAATCAATATTTTTAAATCAATACTTTTTAAGTAAATCTTACCATTTTAAAGTAAGTTCACTTAACTAAGATTCAACATTTTTAAATCATTTTACCATCTAAGACTTCATAACACTTTAAGTTTATAAAGTCAAGACTTTTAGGTAACTCTCACTATTTCAAGTATACTACTAAAACAAATTTTCATGAACATCTTAACACCTCCTAATTTTTTAGGAAAAAACCTCAAGGTTTAGTAAGTGTTATAGTCATGAAAATAAATCCTAAGGTAAGACTTTCTACTACTTTAATATCTAAAACTTCATAACGCTTTAAGTTTATGAAGTCAAGACTTTAATAAATCATCTTTTATCCCAAATCATTATTTTAACTTGGGAATCGAAGAGTAAAATATGTTAAACCACTTTTAAAACATAATACTTTCTAAAAATGAAATATTTTCAACAACTCATCAACATCATAAACTTTCAAGAATAAAATACAAACTTTTTCCTAAACACATTAAAGGTTCATTTGATGTTAAAATCATCACCTTTAAACATATTCAAATACTAACAATAATTTCTAATATTTCCAAATAAATAACTCATCTAACCTTGTCCAAAGATATAGTCTTTTCCATCTAAGAACAAGGAAGAAATTTCAAGATTTACAAAAGTCAAAAACTACATAAAGGTTCATATGATTTTATTATCATCCCCTTTAGTTATGCTTTCATAAAATACTTAAAGAACAAATATAAACTCTACTTTATGAACAAAATAATAAAAGCTCATAACTTTCTATGAAGTATGAGAAGAAGATGAAGAAGATAAAATAAAATACTACATTAGTTTGTATAAGAAATTTAGTGTAAAAATGAGAGAATGGGGTGAGGTATTTATAGGAGAGCCTCACCCTTATCAAATCAGAAAATTTAATGCAAAGTAAGTAGTTTTAGATTAGCATGGGTGATGTGTCTAATGGTGGTGGAGTGAGAGGATTTGTTGAGTGATTTAGGGGTTTTTGGAAGTTTTTTCATTATTTGTGTAACAAGTAAGTGGCTCATGAAATGATGACTTCCAACTTTATTGATATGATGTAATTTCCCAATAAACGTCGTGTCCGAACATCTTCGGATAATTTCATCCAGAAATATACAATCTCCCGATTTTGGTTTACGTTTAGAACTTCGAAACACAAAATTTGGAGTGAAAATATTTAGAAATGTGTTCTGAATGAACTTGATGTCTATCTTGACTCGAAATAATATTTCGAAGCCAATGGCGCAATCGGAATTCGATTCCGAGTTACGGAACTCAAAAACACGTTATTGGGCCGAATTCGGACTATTTGGGCCCGACGACGGTTCAAAAATATTTCGTCACATAAAATTACGAAAATTTACCAAAAAATAGGAAATCACAAAACAAGATATTCAACTATGGCTTAGCCTAAATCTACACTTATTAATTTCTACAATTAATCGTTGATAAAATGAATAATTAATAAAAACTCCTAAAAATTCATAATTCCAAATCAGAAAATTCGTGGTGTTACATGAGTGGTGGTCAAACCACTTCGTTTTCCACTTTTTCATACATTGCTTTTCCCTCTCCCCATCTTGATTACAATGGTAGCACTTAGCTCTCTTATCCTACTAGAACTAGGATTAGATAATCATTTTCATTTCTAGCTCAAGGTTTCAATCAACAAACAATTAGGATTAAAGGGGATAAGGAATAATAATGACATTGGGAATCTGTTTAGGCCAAATGAGTTCAATCAAAAAATGCCTTGATTTTATCCATATTCTTTTATCAGCTTAGAATGATAATAGACGCAAACAAATTCAAAAGTGCAAGTCATTACAGTTTTTCAAAATTTTCATGCATTTTGTATTAAGCTCAATAACTCATATCACTCAACTTACTCATACAACCTCTTGATTTAAGGCAAATTCATGTTATCATTTTAAAGTTCATAAGACTATACCGATGAAGTGTGACTTGTCACGTTTAGAGTACTCAGACATTTTAAATAAAAATGTTATTCCTTAAGCACTTAACTATTAATGCAATATAAAAATCAAATCATGGAGTCAATCACATTTAGAAGCAAAAAATTTAATAAAACAACCCACACATTATTAATTAACAACAAATAAAATGAAAAGGAATACTATACAGATTTAGCAACTTTCCAATTTGGCCAAATTCATCTCCTCTGTGGAGTTTGGACTATCCTCAGTCCAACAAAAGTAAGATCCCAATATGCACGATAACACATATCAAAGTACAAAAAATACAAAAAACAAAAATAGAAGTAAAAGGAGAAAAATATATTGGGTTGCCTTTCAAGAAGCGTTCGTTAACATCATTAGTTTGACGTATGATTACTTAAGGCTCACTCAAGTCAGTAATAATGATGGGATTTTGGATATCATCACCCATATATGGCTTGATGTGCTGCCCATTCACTACCTATGATTTTTGAGTGGTCTTGTCCAACAACTCAATAGCCCCATAGGGCATAACCTCTTTGATCACAAAAGGTCTCATCCAGTTAGACTTAAGCTGGAGCTTCCTTGGGAACAATCTCAACCTCGAGTTAAATGATAGGAATTGCTGGCCTACATGAAACTCTCACTTGAGAAGCTTGTTGTCATGATATTTCTTGGCGCGCTCCTTATGTAACTCAGATGCATTATAGGCTCTTTGTAAACTTTAGATTCAATTCTTTAAATATTTTTTGGTTATTGATCTCGATGCACATCACGGATCATCTGTATCAATTCCTTGATTACAAAATCCTTAGATAATTCCTCAAATCCCAATCCCTTGGTTATTTGACAAATTATCTAGTGTTAAACCCGATGTATAAGCAATTCATGCATCATTGTCTATTCTTATATCAATGGTGCATCAAGAAAAATTATCCGATTTCAACACACGTTTCACTTCCCAATTAAACATGGATACAAGATCAAGACTCTAGTAGCTAAATAGAATCAAGCATTAAACAAAGAATAAAATTTCCAAAATCAAATAACTGAATATAAATTGAATTGAATCCAAGAATACAAGAGTTAGAAGATTACATTCAATCCCAACACTGAGAAATTAGCCGCTCATTCTACACATTACAACAGTGAAAATGCGTAAAACTACAAGAATCCAGGTTTAGGGTCGTTCCCATGACTTTTCCCTTTCTCCTTTGTGCTTCTCTCTCTATAAAACTCTTGAAAAACTCTGTAATGGCAAAAGGTAACGTCCATAACTGATGGAAACTGCCTAAGTATGTTTCAGACTTTTGGTCTCTCGCTTAAGCGAGAATCCTTCAGTATGTGTGGTTTGTGGCAACTATCTCTCGCTTGGGCGAGAATTCATCAGTGGGTTGCCTTTTTGCACTTGTTCTCAATTTCTTCCACTTTTCACCTTTTCCAATCACCATTAACCTGCAATTGAAAATAATTGTGTAAGTTTACTAGAGCAAGCTAAGTATGCACGATTCTTAAGTGTTTGGTTAATATTTTCATCAAAGTTCACAATTAAGTGCCCCAAATCATATGCAATTTACTCATCATAATGCACTTAACAAACTCGCCCAAACCTAGAATCTTGCTTGTCCTCAAGCAAAATATTGGGATTCAATTCAATTTCTACACCTGTCAACCAATCATGTCAATCACCTATAATTATCTACAAATGTTGAAAAGAGATGTTTATTGATCGATCAAAGTGAACCAAATTCCAATTGAAATCATGATATGTGTGCACTTCAATTTCAAAATGAATAGCAGGAATAACTATTGAGTTCAACCAAAGGAACTCTCATATGCTTACCAGGCAAGTGTTTCGCTCAAATATTTACTAGAAGTATACAATTTGACTTTGCCATTCATTTCAATTATGCCAAATAAACATGTTCAACAAAAGATCCTAAGGACTTAACTTTGGGTTGTAATGAGGCCTGGCTACAAAGAAATATGGTTTTTCTGGATACACAAAGAGAGTTAGAACACTAGTGCATATTCATACTTCCTTCATTTTTTCACTTTATAAATCAAACCACATCTCATACCCTCAACTATTTGTTTCTCATTCTTTTTCACTTGACCCTTTGTTTTGGGTCCTTTTAATATGATTCATATTTTCACTAACATTTGAATACCTCATGCTCATCAATTACACACTTAAGAATGAGATGTTGAGTTCTTTTTTCCTATGCAAATTTATGCATCACATTCAAGTCATTGCCCAATATCACACTTACAACCATGTGCACTAATGCTCTTTCTCCATAGGAATGAGATTGATATTTTTCATTTTGGCTCGGGTGCATGATGTTGAAAACATTAGTTCAGCTCAAAAGGGCTAAAAAGAATTGGATCATTATACATAAGGGTTGGCTTTTTGGCTGTGGCTTTAATCTCCTAAACTAGGCCTTAGTCATTTCTACATATCCCATATTTAATTGGCAACACAAAAATCAGGCAAAGTTAATTGATAGTATCCAGCAAAATCATTAAAATGTGTTTAGATGCTCTCCCTCACTAGGTTTAAGGTTTTTCTCTCTGTTTATTTTTCTTTTGATTAGACTGCTCATTATTCAACCTATTCAATCTGTGTCTACTTCATGCATCCACATATTGAAATCAATTAAACTCAGAACCCTAATCTATTTCATTCACAACTCTACACACATTTTTTTAGATTCAAGACACAATTGGATTTTCAGGTGCATTTTATTGAATGAAATAAACACACTTCCTAATTAAACACACAATGCAGAATTTAAATACACAGTTGTAGACATGTTCACAATGCAGAATTAAACAGCTGGAAGCAAAAATAACATAAACGACAAAACCAGTTTTTGTATGCCTCCCCATGATAGCTCCTCGTCATATGTTCCACTCTCCATCGGTTGCTGTATCCTCATCATCAAAACCAGATGGTCCAGCAGTGCCTGCCCCCCCCCCCCACGAAAATGTAGGGCTGACCCCAGGCCATGGAAAACGAGCAGTGAATTCATCAGGGCTCAGCCAAAATTGATTGTTGGGGTAGTTATGCTGGTAAGCGGCATAAAAACTCTACTACTGGTTCATCTGACCCTGTCGAAGCATGTTATTCTGGAGATCTACATGCTCCATGTGAAGAGTGAGTCAGTCTATTATTTTCTCAATGGTAAAATGTTGTTGTTGTTGGTGCTGTTGTTGCGGCTCCTATGGTGGTTGTTGTCCCTGAGGCTCAACATTATCCTCCTTGCAGTTTTGCTTGATGTACTGCTTGGTAATGGGTTTTTTTATTGGCTCTGTGGGGGTGACTTGGACTCCTTGTCTCGCACACAATGATGGATCAAGGACGGGAAACCCATAGTCCCTTTCTTGCCTCCTTTTACTGCAATTTTATAAATTTCAGTAGTCATTAGCCGCACAACGTCAATCTCGACCCCCGCCAATATACAGTAAAGTAGATAGTAGTTAGAAAAGGGTAAGGATGAGACGTGACTATTGGGAATGATGTTGTGCAAACAGAAGATCATCCAAATTTGAGCTAACGTGGTCGTGTCTTTTCGATTGATCATCTTGGGCCGACCATCAACGTTAGCAGAAACGGTTCTCCCCGGAATGCATAGTTGCTCAGCAGTTTCATCTATGTTAAACTCATGAGTCATTATGCGGGATTTTTCCATCATGATATGATAACCATCCATATGACCATCTTTCACTTCATATGGGTTGTTCAGCATCATGTTGAGATAGTCTCGGTCATACCGGATGACTTTACCCCTGACCTAGGATTTGTTCTAAAAAATATCCCCACCCTCCTCTGATGGGTAAGCATTAGCATAAAATTCTCGCACCACTTCGGGTTCAAATTTATCATGTGGTGATGCTATTGCCCCCCACTTCAACTCGTCCAATTATTCCAAAAAATCAGTGCACTCATTATGTTGCAGTTCAACCCTTCTCTCCGGTATGAATGCCCATTGAAGGAGAGTGGTGTACCACTCCTCCCTTTCTAATGAGGTAAATTTGTTCCGGTTGAAGGAGGGTGCGACTTGGCCACTGGTACCGGATTTATGCTTCTTGGATGGAGGGTGGTTCTTGTCAACGACCTTTTTTATCTTCCTGCACATAAACAAACAAAGTTCATTAGTCCCTGAACAGCACACCAACAAAAATCTTAACACACTCTTTCACAACTTTTTTACTCAACAAAACTTTTTCACTCAACACACTTTTTAAACGAAAATGTCACTATCACTACCATATCATTGCACTTGGTTAACACATTTTTAACAAGAACACTAGAAGAACTCTAACTCAAGATATGAGCTTTTACACCCACATTTAGAAACACTAGGTTTTCAATGTAATACCCCTCATAGTGTCCCTAAGCTAAAACAATGATAGTATAGCATGCAAGTGAAGCCTAGTAACACTCTAATCTACCGTTAATGTGCCTAAATCATATATAAACTAGACACATACACATTAGAGACGACGGTGAGCACAACTGTAATGAAATGAGAAAGCACAAAACACTTACAATGGGCGGCTCATGTTGGTAGAGTAAGTGTGTGTGAAGATGAATGATTGCAAAAAGCCTTGAAATGCTTGATATGCTTGAAGAAATGAGAGAAACCGTGATTTTAGCTCTTGGGGCTCTTTTTTTAAAAGAGGAAATGAAGGGTTTCAAAACTGATTTCGTGCCCTCTCGCTTGAGCGAGATTTTCTCGCCTGGGCGAGAATCAACCAGTGTGCTTAGGCACATCTCGCTTGGGCGAGATTTTCTCGCCTGGGCGAGAATCAACTAGTATGCTCAAGCACGTCTCGCTTGAGCGAGATTTTCTCGCCTTAGCGAGAATCCCAGATTTTATGGCCTGATATTCTCACTTAAGCTAGAGATTCTCACCTGGGCGAGAATTAACCAGTATGTTGGCTTTCAAATGAGTATAGCCTCGCTTGAGCGAATTTTTCTCGCATGGACGAGAATTGGGCAGTGAGCATTTTTTTTATTTTTTTTTCAAACCAAGACAGTAACATTAAAAAAAAATTCACACAAACAATAAAAGCTGGATTGCCTTCCAGTTAGCGCTTGTTTAACGTCATTAGCTCGACGCCTGATTTTTATGTCTTCTTAGGGTCTTCTAGATGGATGCTTGTGGTAAGTCTTTCAACTTCACCACCCAGATAAGGTTTGAGTCTTTGGCCATTTACTATCCAACTCCTTTGTGAGGCGGGATCCTCTAATTCAATTGCTCCATGTGACTTCACTTGTTTTACCAAGAATGGTCCCGAGCACTTGGATCTTAGTTTTCCCAGAAATAACTTCATCCGAGAGTTGAATAGCAACACCGATTGACCTAGTTGGAAGTCTTTCCGTTGGATCTTCTTATCATGATACAACTTGACCTTCTCCTTATACAACTTTGACGATTCATAGGCACCAAGCCTCATCTCTTCCAATTGGTGTAGTTGTAAGTTCCTTTTGTCACCAGCAGCCTTTGGGTCCATATTAAAATACTTCAAAGCCCAGAATGCTTTGTGTTCATGCTCAACTGGAAGATGACATGCCTTTCCGTAGACTAGTTGATAAGGAGATAAGCTTGTTGGAGCTTTATATGTTGTTCTGTATGCCCATAGTGCATCATCAAGCTTGAGAGACCAATCTTTTCTTGATGTGGAGATTGTCTTCTCCAAGATTCTTTTAATCTCTCTATTGGACACTTCTGCTTGTCCATTTGTTTGCGGATGATAAGGATATGCGACTTTGTGTCGGACTCCGTAATGCTGAAGGACCTTGTGAAGTTGTGCATTGCAAAAGTGTGATCCTCCATCACTAATTAGAACTCATGCTGTGCCAAATTTGTTGAATATGTTTATCTTCAAAAATTTCACCACAATGTTGCCATCATCTTTTAATGCAGCTATGGCTTCCACCCACTTGGATACATAGTCCACCGCTACAAGTATGTACATGTGTGAATGCGACGGTGGAAATGGTCCCATGAAGTCAATCCCCTAACAGTCAAAGACCTCAATCTCTTGAATATTAGACAGCGGCATTTCATTTCTTTTGGAGATTTCGCCCGTTCACTGACATTTATCACACTACTGAGCATATTGAAGAGCAACATTGAAAAAAGAAGCCCGGTAGAAACCTGATTGAAGGGCCTTACTGTAACACCATAGATTTTAAAGTCATTAAATTATAGTATCAGTCCTGGGAGTCTCGCTTGAGCGAGAGAATCATCGCCTGGGCGAGAGAGGCTCACATGGGAGGGTGAAATCATGGGCTATACTGAAGGATTCTCGCTTGAGCGAGAGTGGTCTCGCCTGAGCGAGAGTGGTCTCGCCTTAGCGAGAGTTGTCTCGCCTGGGCTAGAAAAGTGGCATTCAGGACCTGTCGAGGCTGTAAGATCCTCTCTTGAGCGAAAGGATTCTCGCTTGAGCGAGAGCTAACTCACCTGAGCGAGAGGGTCAGATCTGAGTTTTTAAAATGGGCGGGATTTTCTCGCTTGAGCGAGAATGGGCTCGCTTGAGCGAGAACCCGACGAGGTCACTTTAAAATAGAAACCCCAAACACATTTTAGGGTTAGAACTTTGGAGAGAAGAGAGAGAGGAGAGCTTTTCAAGAGAAAAGAGCCTTAGGAATCATCTTAGAGCTTGAGAAGAGGTAAACCTCTTGTTTTTAACTCTTCTTCTTCCTTTCTAACTTGTTTTGGGGATATGGATCTCTTCTAAAAAATATGACAAACCATGGAAACTCTTTCGTTTGAGTTGTAGTTCGTTTTATTTAGTTTCTCTCTTGTACACTCTTGGTTTAGAGTTAATATTCAAAGAATGGAAAGGGTTTGTGAGTTGGTTTATGAAAACCCCAAAACCCCCAAAATGAAAATGTGGTCATAAGAGAAAAGGTGTTAAGTGTTATATGATGAAGAATATGTTGTGTGTGGTTTGTTTATAATGAAGATGTGTTATGAGTTGTTGATTTGTTATAAGAGGTGAATGTTATTATGATGAACATATATGAAAATGATTATGTTATGAGTATGTGCTCTAATGTTGAATACAAGGTGAATATGTATGTCTTGAATGATTGGGAACTCCTGATGAAGTAGTTTTAGAAACATTGAACATGTATGAAACTTTTGTGTGTTTGACGATGAAATATGAGTCGTTTATGTGTTATTTTGAATAAGTGACTGACATTTTTGTTATTGGTGGGAATGAGGAAAGATCCTAAGGTTGGAGGAGATCATGGAGGAAACTGGTAAAGTTACTCAAAAACTGACCCCAACACTCACCGAAGTAAGGATAAGTCTTTAACTTATGCATTGTGATGGAAAATGCGTGGATTTTCTGGTTATGGATAATGAAATGAATTGTGAATCACTTAACTTTTATAAGCATATATGGGTATGTTTGTAATGATGATGGTATGGATTTACTGTTTATGTATTGGTGGAGTACCAATGGAAATAAAACTCGGAATAATGAAATGAATTGTGAATCACTTAATTATTATAAGCATATATGGGTATGTTTGTAATGATGATGGTGTGGATTTACTGTTTATGTATTGATGGAGTGCCAATGGAAATAAAACTCGAAATGATGAAATGAATAGTGAATCACTTAATTGTTACAAGCATATATGGGTATGTTTGTAATGATGATGGTGAGGATTCACTGTTGGTGTATTGGTGGAGTGCCAATGAAAATAAAACTCGTTTTTAGCTGACCATGATTGGTTAGCGACTTTGGCTCAAGTAATGTAGCAAGCTTTGGCTAAAGCAATGTAGCAAGCTTTGGCTCAAGCAATGTTGAAAGCTTTGGCTCAAGCAATGTAGCAAACTTTGGCTCAAGCAATGTAGCAAACTTTGGCTCAAGCAATGTAGCAAACTTTGGCTCAAGTTATGCAGCATGTTTTCAAAAGTATAAACAAAGGAAATGGTTTTAAGTATATTTAATTCTAAGTTTTTACTTAACTTTATTAAAATGCGGATTAACGTATAGTGACATTATTTTACGTTAACGACTTACTCCTTTGTGTTTTTGTGTATGGTCAATGTTAATCCCATTGCAGGTAGGTGAAAGATGTAAGGCCGTTTTTGGTTAGGAGCTTAAATGCTTTTAATTTTTGGAAGTCCTTATATTCATTCTTTTGTAATATGACTACTTGTATTTTGAACATGAATATTTGTAACTCTGGATATTCATAGCTATGGGTATTTTGGAATCTCATAGCTAATTGTATGCGTTAGTTACCGGGATGCATGAATGAATTATGATTTTCTGCTATGCGAACATGTATGTTATTTTGAGATTATGAAATGGACATGAGTAGGGAGATGAGACTTAATTTTGAGTTGTTGGTATTTTTATTTAAAAGTCATAGGAAAATGTATGAAGGATCTCAAATGTACTATATGTATAACAACTACAATACTAAGATGAATATTTATGAACTATTAACAAATATTTATGTCTAACAATTATGTTAACAAATTTGAGAGTTACTAATAATTGAATTATCTCTATGTCTTTCAACTAAAACAACAATATGCATAATGTGACTAATTGATATAAATCTATGTGTAGGAATTATATCAATATGATGAGTTGACCAATCAGAATTTATAATGAGGATTTCTCAGTGCATTTTCATTCACAAAATCATAAACAAAAATTGTCAATCTTTAAAGTAAGCATTAATCACAAAACTAACTCATACGAATCAAAGCATAATTAAATAGTATAAATCTGAATCAAAGGGTATACGTCAAGGTCATATTATAATCAAACAAGGAATAAATTTAGCTACTCATAGACATTATAGCTAAACAAAGGTTGAAAAGAGAAATACAACACGTTGATAAGAAATTACCACTCCAATGAGCTAGGATTAGCACATCTAGCCTTTCCTACTTGCTTCTATACCTTAAATGGAGCTAAACTAGCCTAAGAACTAAGAATATTTCGAGTAGAAAATGTTATGCTCGAATGTATATCTAACAAGTCCAATTTGATCTCCTTTTAAAGAGTCTGAATCATGTCATTTTTGCTCATTGGAAGGATTTTTTTTATAGGCTCAATTTCACCCGGTGTCGGAATTTCGCTAGGCAAAAATCAAACAGTTTTTCGCCAAAATTTGTCTTGTATTTTTTCCAACGCAGAGATTGCATTTGGTGTGGGTTTGCAGGCTACTATTTTTGCTGAATGAAGGAATTGCATTGGGCGTGACTTCCTAGGTCTATCTGGTCTGTTTGGCGTGACTTTTGCGTTGGGACTAAGTTATTCTTGTCCAAAAACTTGGATTTTTGCACTAACTCCTACGGTTTTGGCCTGCACAAAGACTCTAAATCTAATATTCGATAATTCTCAACATATATTAAGCTTTTGGCATCAGTTTTCCAAAAATTAGATTTAATTATGTGTTAAAGTGCCATAAAATGATAGTTATATTATAATATTTTGGCACTTAAGAAGTAACAACAAAGAACTCAAGAATTAAGGCAATGGATGGTGCCCATAATAACCAATATAACTTATCATCACTAAACAATTCATATGTAGTTAAATCAGGAAGTACATTTTTCTCATAGTGTGTGTCTCAATCTCCCAAGTATTGTATGTCTCTTATTAGCATGCATTGAACAAACAACAAAATCAATTTTGGTATTGTCTCATAATCATCAAGAATAGTATGCAATATGGATTACTAATGTCTTCATTATAATTGTAATTATAATGAATAGTATGCAATATGGATTACTAAGGTCTTCATTAATAAGGTATTGTCCCACAATAGGTTGAGCCTAGCCTAGACATATATTATAATTGAATTTTAAAAGGGATTTAATAGTTAATATAGTAAATGAATTTTTATAAATGTGCCTGATAGAATGTTTAATGCTTTGGATTTTTTTGAATTGTCTGAAATTCTGCATTATCTTGGATTGTTCAAGTCACATGAAAAGATGAGTTTTCTTAGTGAATGATTGACTTTTTGAAATTGTGTGGATGTACTAATAATTGATATTGTCATGTTTAGCCACTATAATCATGTAGACTTTTGAAAGACTTTGTTCCCGTGAATTTTGGACTGACCTCGGTCCAAGGAAGCATGCAATAAAAATTCCACCAATTGATTCCAATATGCAAAAGAAATAAACATCAATGTACAAACGAATTGAAAAACAAAAATAATAATAATAACATGTGGTTGCCTCCGAGCAAATGCTTCTTTAACGTCAATAGTTTGACATGTGATGAGTCACAACTCACTCAAGTGAGTAATAGTGACAAGTTTTTGGGTTTCATCATCTATATAAAGCTTTATGTGTTACCTGTTTACTACCCAAGATTTTTGTGTGGTAGGGTCCGTTAATAACCTCAATCTAGAGTTGAACAATAGGATATGTTTTCTTACATGAAAGTCTCGCTTGATGAGCTTGTTGTCATGACATTTCTTTATGCGTTCATTGTATACTCGAATGACTTATAGGCTTGCAGCCAAAATACTTCTAATTGGTGCATCTAAGTTAACCTTTTTCACCAGCCAAGCTCTCTTCAAAGTTGAGAAACTTCATTGCCCAATATTCCTTATGGGCCAGCTCGATGGGTAAATGGCATGATTTCCCGTAGATGAGATGAAAAGGAGTGAATCCAATAGGTGTTTTAGAAATTGTCTGGTATGCCCAAAGTGCATCGTCGAGCTTTAGGTGTCAATCCTTCTTATCAGTTTGGGGTTGATAAGGTGAAGCCACCTTATGTTTCATCGCATAGTGTGTGTTAGAGCTTTGGCAAGTTGAACATTACAAAAGTGAGAGCCTCCAACACTAATGATAACTCGAGGTGCACCAAAATGGTTAAAAATATTTCTTTTAAGAAATTTGATCATCTTCTTGCCATCAACGATAGGAGAGGAAATTCTTTCTACCCATTTAGAGACAAATTCCATCCCACAATAAATAAATCAGTAATCCATTTCCTTTATGGTCACCTCATTATTGATCAACGTAGAGAAGTGATCAACAACAAAATTTTATTTTTCGTTTATGTCTTGAATGTCGAATTCAAACTCTTTTAGCAACAAGACTCATGAGATTAATCGCGATTTGGAGTCTAACTTACTCAGCAAATATTTGATTATGGCATGATCATTACAAGTAATGACCTTTGAGTCGATGAGGTAGCTCCGGAATTTTACTAGTGTAAACAGTATGGTCAGCAACTATTTTTCATTAGTTGCATAATTAACATGTTAAAACCTTAATGTCATAATGTATGAAGTGGAAATTTTTATCTTTCCGTTGGCCTAACACAACTCCGATGGCATAATCACTCACATCACATATAAGTTCAAAATCACATTTCCAATCAGGTTGTGATTATCGGAGCGATAACTAGGTTTCGGTTGAGCTCCTCAAAAGCTCTTAGGAAAGACTCGTCAAAGTGGAAGAGAGAGTATTTGTTCAGAAAATTGCTTAGGGGCCTCACAATTTTTGAGAAGTCCATGATAAAGCGTTGGTAGAACATAGCATATCTAAATAACTCTGAATTCTCTTGACATTTTCCGGAACTAACAACTTCTCAGTGACTTTTACTTTGGATTTATCAACCTCAAGGTATTTAGAAGAAAACTTATGGCCTAAAAGAATCCCTTCCGAAATCATAAAATAGCATTTCTCCCAACTTGGTGCGAGTTGGGTCTGATTCTTGATAACTTTGCAAGTTCCTCGGAAACCGCCTCCAACCTTAGGATCTTTCCTCATCCCTACCAATAACAACAATCTTAGTCATTTTATTCAACATAACACATAACAACCTATATTTCAACTTTAACCATACAAGAGATTCACACATTTTCAATGTTTCTAAAATACTTTCATTAAGAGTTTTCAAACATCTAAAACATACATATTCATCTCATATATCAACATTAGAGCACAAACTCATCTTCTACATCTAACATTTCACTCATTTCCCTTTTTACTCACATTCTCATTTTGGGGGTTTTGGGGTTTTCATGGATAAACCCACAAAACCTTTCCATTCATCAAATACTAACTCTAAATCAAGAGTTTACAAGAGAGAAACTAAATAAAAAGAACCACAACTCAAAAGGGAGAGTTTTCATGGTTTCTCATACTTTGAGAAGAGATCCGATACATCCCAAAACAAGTTTGAAAGGGAGAAAGAGAGTTAGAATCAAGAGATTTATCTCTTCTCAAGCTTCTAGATGATTCCCACGAGTTCTTGCTCTCAAAATCACCTTATCCTCTCTTCTCTCTCAATTTCTAACCCTAAAATGTGTTTGGGGTTTCTATTATAAAGCAAACTCGTCGGGTTCTCGCTCAAGCGAGCCCATATCTCTCAAGCGAGAAAATCTCTCCTTTTTAAATTTTAAGATCTGGCTCTCTCGCTCAAGCGAGAATCTCACAGCCTCAACAGGTTCCAAAATGCCATTTCTCGCTCAGATGAGACAACTCTCGCTCAGGCGAGACCACTCTCGCTCAAGCGAGACAACAATCGCTCAAGTGAGAATCCTTCAGTATAGCACAGGATTTCACCCTCCTAGGTGAGCATCTCTCGCCTAGGTGACACCTTTCTCGCTCAAGTGAGATCCCCAGGACTGATACTATAATTTAATGACTTTAAATTTAGGGTGTCACAATCCTTTCCCCCTAAAAGAAATTTCGTCCCCGAAATTTTATTATGTTACTCTCAGGAGTACTTTATCATCGCCTCGACACTAGGTATAAGCTAAATTCAATCAAATCCATATTCAATCATCTAATCCATTAAGATTACATAAACTACCACCAAGGGCACACACCACTAAACTGTGATATCACAAAACCAATTCATGGACTAACTCAACAATGTCCAAATCTTAAGGTCCCACTCTCGAACAACTCGAACAACTAAGAGAACGAAACCGTACCCGTAATAAAGATTCCCCGACATTCATCTAAACAATAGCTCCCTCCAACCTATCTAGCTACAATCGTTCAATACGATCATCACATACAGTGAGCATCACAATAACATCCCACATGCAATAGCTAGTTCAACCTTCACTCAAGGGAATAGCATCAATTTATTCCACTCATGAAACATAACCACTCTCTCCTCAAAATTTACCTTAGCATTCCAAACATTGTATTCCCTACCACATAGCAGCAAGGTGGTCATTCAACAAAAACATTCGTACAAATAAGACTTTTAGAGTCTCTCCCAATGTACACAATCAAACTATCCAATAATTATCCAATTACATTCAATATTTCTACCACCCTACAATACAGTAGAAGGGAATTACCAATCCTTAGCCTCAATTGGACACACGAAACCATTGATTCACCCAAAATTAGATATTCCTTTACAAATCGACAAGTGCAGTCTTACAAACGTTCAGTCCAACTATCTACGTTAGATTTGGATACCCCAATTACACTTGCAAATATACATTTAGTACTCAACATGCAACAAGAATCGAGTCACATGGTCGTAATCGTAGCACCAAGTTTTGAACAACATCGTATTTATCAAGATACGGTTGTTAAAATCATTGGATTCTCCAACATGACACTAAATCAATGTTTAGTCACATGCTACGTCTTAGACAAGAATGATCTTCAAAATGGATTGAACAGCGATTCATGGCAACCATGTTGTGAAAACAAGGTTTACATAATCGCTTCAACATAAATTTTAAAACAAAACTTTTTCTCATGCGATTACGTTACAATCATGTCTAGCAATTTCTGATGCACACGAAACAGAAACAAGTTTTGTTAGTACAACATTTACGGCAGATAATTGGTGTACATCACCACTATATCGTGCATTGCCAATGTTGTACTACAAAAGGATCGATCATCATGGACCAAAAGTTTCTCAATTATCCCGCTAAAGCTTTAACCACACCACCTCCCCTTGCATCATCAAAACCTAGATTTATGCACTTATAAGGCATCATTCACATTATTATTCAAGTCATCGCCGAGACAGTATAACTTTTGCTTCTACAATTCTCACGTCACGAAACCACTTACCGGATATTAACAACTAATCTCAAAGAGATATTTCATCCTATAGCATATATATCCCATAATATATATTCTATGGCATGAAATACTCATTCATTCCAAGACATTTTATTTCCTCAATGACGATCAACATTAAATTTACTCTTGACTGCATCTTGTAACACCCCAAATTTATCCTCCTTGTAATTAGGTAACAGTCCTGAAGAATGGGGCATACTTCCAGATTCTCGCTTGAGCGAGAGGATCTCGCCCAAGCGAGAGGATCAGTGTTTTGAATTTGGAAATACTAACTCTAAATCAAGAATTTACAAGAGAGAAACTAAATAAAACGAACCACAAATCAAAAGAAAGAGTTTCCATGGTTTCTCTTACTTTGAGAAGATATCTCATACATCCCAAAATAAGTTTGAAAGGGAGAAAGAGAGTTAGAATCAAGAGATTTACCTCTTCTCAAGCTTCTAGATGATTTCCACGAGTTCTTGCTCTCAAAATCACCTTCTCCTCTCTTCTCTCTCAATTTCTAACCCTAAAATGTGTTTGGGGTTTCTATTATAAAGCAAACTCGTCGGGTTCTAGCTCAAGCGAGAAAATCCCGCCTTTTTAAATTTTCATATATGGCTCTCTCGCTCAAGCGAGAATCTCACAGCCTCGACAGGTTCCAAAATGCCATTTCTCGCCCAGGCGAGACAACTCTCGCTCAGGCGAGACCACTCTCGCTTAAGCGAGAAAACTCTTGCTCAAGCGAAAATCCTTCAGTATAGCCCAGGATTTCACCCTCCCAGGTGAGCCTCTCTCGCCCAAGCGACACCTTTCTCGCTCAAACAAGATCCCCAAGACTGATACTATAATTTAATGACTTTAAATTTAGGGTGTCACACTTTCAACAATAACTCATATAAGTCTTTTGTTTTGTATCAATTCAAGTCGCCACATCTGGGGTGTTCACAAAAAAAAAACAAAATGAAAAAATAAAAACAAAAACAAAAAAATAGAAAGAAAAAAAGTGCTAGGTTGAAAACTCACCTGAGCAACCTAGGAAAAGGAGAGTGGTTCTAAGTCAAAAACCCACAAAGGCAACTTAGAATCATAATAAAATAAGAGAATTCCCGACAGACGCCGACAACAGGTATTGTGGGCAAAATTAGGAAAATCAAATGAAGACACTCAAGGTTAAGCTGCTACTCCACATCTTCAATCGCCCAAATTGGGGCAACCTTATGAACAAATAACCATCTGGATGAGGACAAGAGTTCAGAATAGGTATACTGGGGCAATTTTGTTGTCGCAAAAACATCAACACTTTGGAAAGAATTCCTGAGACATCCTACACTAGAGGCAAAATAGCTGAGTTAATTCATTATCCTCAATATTACATTGGGATAGTTTATGGACCAGCTTAAGAGAAAAGCTTTTTCAATTGAACTGGATTGTGGTTTGATGGATTAAAAGTTATAGTATCAATGAACAACAAACAACAAATGTCACTTCAGTTGAGTCCATAAAAATTGATAAGTTCCCTCCAAGCAATAAACCATCAATGATACATTAGAACATTTCTATTTCATTCAAACAAACATATAATACTTATATCATACATGACATACGTAAATCAGAAGATATTCATATTCAAATTAATTCTTTTTTAGATTAATCATAATATCATCAATTTGTGTTACATGCATCATAAACATCACTTTGCATCACCATAAAAATCAATGCATAATAACATTCATGCATCAATCATTATAACCATAATCAACATGAACATTCATAATATTGCATACACATGCATTCAGACAACGACATCCCTAACTATAATTTTCTTACATTAAACATTAACATGCATACTCATACCACTCAATACATAGTCGAATTTGTACAATACAATCATCAACATGAACTTCATGTACCGCATATCTCATTGCACCATTCACCAAAAAAGTTTTAAATTTTAAATTTCAAGGACACCGTGCTTGACGACCTCAAAATTAAAGGATTGAAGACCCCGTGTTTGACGACCTCAATCTGTGCCTTCGAGGACCCCCTACTTGATGACCTCGAAGTCATTCTTTTCAGGTTCCGTGCCTGACTATTTTATAAAATCCATAATTTTGAGGGGCACGTGTTTGACGACCTCAAAATTATAAGATTGAGGACCTCCGTGCTTGACGACCTCAATCTGTGCCTTCGAGGAACCCGTGCTTGACGACCTCAAAGTCATTATTCCATACCTAGTGCCATAATATTTTATAAAATCCATAATTTTGAGGGGCCCGTGTTTGATGACCTCAATTTCTTCCTTCGAGGACCCCGTGCTTGACGACCTCGAAGTCATTATTTCCAGACCCAATGCTTGACTATTTTATAAAATCCATAATTTTGAGGGTCTCGTGCTTGACAACCTCAAAATTATAAGATTGAGGACATATGTGTTTGATGACCTCGAAGTCATTCTTTTCAGGCTCTGTGTCTAAGTGTTTTATTAAAACCGTAATTTTGAGGGCCTCGTGCTTGAAGACCTCAAAATTATAGGATTGAGAACCTCGTGCTTGACGACATCAAAGTCATTCTTTCGAGGCTTTGTGCCTGACTATTTTATTAAACCATAATTTTGAGGGTCTCGTGCTTGATGACCTCAAAATTATAGGATTGAGGAACCCATGATTGACGACCTCAATCTGTGTCTTCGAGTCTCCCGTGCTTGACGACCTCGGAGTCATTCTTTTTAGGCTCTGTGTTTGACTGTTTCATTAAAACCATAATTTTGAGGGGTTCGTGCTTGACAGCCTTAAAATTATAGGATTGAGGACCCCGTGCTTGACGACCTCAATCCATGCATTCGAGGACCCCGTGCTTGACGACCTCGAAGTCATTATTTCTAGGCTCCGTACCTGACTATTTTATTAAAACCATAATTTTGAGGGGGCCGTGCTTGACGACCACAAAATTATAGGATTGAGAACCCCGTGCTTGACGACCTCAATTCGTGCTATCGAGGACCCCGTGCTTGACAACTTCGAAGTCATTCTTTCTGGACTCCGTACCTGACTGTTTTATTAAAACCATAATTTTGAGGGGGTCGTGCTTGACGACCTCAAAATTATAGGATTGAGGACCTCGTGCTTGACAACCTCAATCCGTTCCTTCGAGGACCCCATGCTTGACGACCTCGAAGTCATTCTTTCCAGTCTTCGTGCCTGACTGTTTTATTAAACCATAATTTTGAGGCCCCCGTGCTTGACAACCTCAACATTATAGGATTTAGGACTTCATGTTTGACGACCTCAATCCGTGCCTTCGAGGACCCCGTGCTTGATGACCTCGCAGTCATTCTCTCCAGGCTTTGTGCCTGGCTGTTTTATAAAAACCATAATTTTGAGGGGCCGTGTTCGACGACCTCAAAATTATATGATTGAGGACCCGTGCTTGACGACCTCAATCCGTGCCTTCGAGGACTATGTGCTTGACGAACTCAAAGTCAATCCCTCTAAGCTCCGTGCCCAACATTTTATTTAAAATTAAAAATTAAAAAATCTAAAGGCCCCGTGCTCGATGGCTTTGAGGAGAAAATATTTTTGGGACCTCGACAAAATTAGCGTTCATTTTCTTTACTAGTTACTTATCATGTCAACACTCAAACATCAGTTTGTATGCTATCCGATAATAACAAGTAAAGAGGGGCAGCTGTGAACATCCAATTTTGTCCGGCCCAAATTAACTTCTAGTGATAAAAATAAAATAATAAACATGCTTCAAAGATTAAAATAAAGATGTGTCAAAATGCATCATAAATAATTATTGGACCAATAATGGCCAAATATTACCTTTTTATATTATTATTTTTTAGAAACAAATTCTAAATGAGTATTAATGACTTGATAAACACTTACTGTGAAAATATTACATTTCGAAATAAAACATATGTCAATTTTCCAATAATTTTATTTTCCACATTTAAATTAAAATAAAATGGGTGTTTGAAATACTATTTGGGATTCTATGGAAAATCTAATAATTATTATTATCTATTTAAAGGTAATGTAATAATTTTAATTTTATAAAGTCATTGTGGTGTTTCTGCCTAAAATTGATTTTTTAATACCATTATATTTTTAAGGTCAAATAATTATTTTTTACTCACTCTTGAGCATTAGAATAATTTTGTAGCACTATAAAAATTGTTGTGACATCATTATATTAAAAAGAGATATTTCTCAAGTACATGCGAACCAGAAATTGCCTAATCGAAATTTTTATATTAAAAGTAATAAATAAATTCAAATTTCAAATTAATAAGAGGTATTAAATTTTTAAAATTAAAATTTCAAATCATAATGGTATAAATTAAATTTTTCATTATAAATTTAGGACACATTTAATTTTTTTTCCTTAATATCCTCCAAAGAATTAATTAGGAGATTATCTCCAAATATTGCATGTGCTAATTTATACCTCCTATAAATATGAAGAAGAAAGTTGAACCAGTGTGGTCGAATCCACAAAAGGCTCCATGCAACAGTCCTTATCTCCATTGGTTTGGCATACTTTTCCATCTCTGACATTGACTTCAGTGCCAACCAATCACGCTTCAACACGAAGGCCAGTTTCGTTGCACCGCGTTGCACTAAATAGGCGCTCCCTCACTTAGCACGTGATCCCATGCGTTCGTGCTCACCCTATTTGGGCTCAAATTGAGTTTTCCATGTTTTAACTGCAAAAGACATGGTGGCGACCCCGAAAGAGGTCGTGTAGCCGAAAATCTGGGCACGACAGTTGTGCGGTAAAACTTCCCCCTTAAAAGACTAAAAAAATAGAGTAAACTTAAATCCTTTGGAAAGACAAGTCCAAAGTGCATCTTTTTGAAAGACAAGTCCAATCTTTTTGAAAGATAAGTCCAACCAAACTCTATAACTCATCTTTTAGGTTGATTGTATATGTGGTCATAACCTTGTGGTCACTAGTAGCCATGGCTTCTATGATTACAATTTACTCTTTGAAACTTTTTATTATCAAGGAACCACCAACGGTTGCCTTCAAGTATAACTTCAATTGTCATTGAAGTCCATTACATAAGATACGAATCTACGTTAGTTCTTCAAATCCATTGTCAGGGAATCTCATCAATAATATTTTTAATCTCTCGCATGTTTCACATAGAGCTTCATTTTCTCATTGAGAGAAAATAGAGATTTCTAGTTTAGCCTCCAAAAATTTGGAATGTGAGAAAATTGATTCAAAAATTTATCCTCCAACTTGTTCTAATCGGTCTTCACTTGTGATGGTGGGTCCAATAACCACTCCTTAACATTTATAGTCAAGGAGAATGAAAACAACCTCAGAATCAATGAATCTTTATCTTCTTTCGCGACTTCAACTGTTCCACATAGCTTATATAACTTAACTAGAGAAGAATAACGATTCTCGTGGTCTAGTCTAGCAAGTGGTTTGACATATAGAAGTTGAGTAAGTCTTGTTTTCATTTCACATGCTTTGCATTCTTTAGGAGTATAGTGAGACTTGTGAGGTGCCTTGATTGTTGTGTCTGGTTGTTGTTTCCTTCAGACATAACTTGTTAGTGTAGGAGATGAATGAAATAATAAAACAAGTATAAAGAGTTATTGCATCCGTACGGACATAAACGATATTAAGTCGTTCCACAATAACTACTGTCTTAAATTAAGAAGTTTATCAAAAGTGATTTTGATTTTATAGTTAAATAACTAAAACTAAATTAAAATTATTTTTTATCAAAGAGTTGAGTGTAGATTTCGTTACTCAACCTTTCAATATCTTAGTGATTTAACTCATAAAAATCATCTATACTTTGATTTCCTCGACGTTGTTTCTATCAAACATCATTAGTGACCTAATGGGATAAGATCAACAACTCATTTCCCTAACCATCAATTCTTTTAGACATTAATAAAGTAAATTCTAATAAGCTTATGCGTTATCTTGACTAATCAATCTTAAAAAACAATATTTCCCATTGAGCGACACGAGGCACGCTGAGCTAGTCCTAGCACTCTAGAATGCAAAATCATGTGTTTCATTCTCGTTGAGCGACATTATGCTCGTTAAGCGAGACCTTTTTTCTCGTTGAAAGAGAATTTGCTCGCTGAGCGAGATTTTGCTCATAGAACAAGATAGTTTGCCTATTTTTGAAGTCTTTCACACTCTCTTCTCTAACTAATTGACCTACAATTGATACATCAGTAAATAAATATTTCCTAGTTGCACAAACAATTTATACACATTTACACAATAAAATTGTAATAGGTTAAGCAATTTTAACTGAAAAATATATTCAAAGTTAGTAAAGAATAGGTAACTTGAACACTTATCAAAGCTTTGGAGAAATAAAAGTAAGAAAAGAAAGATAATATCTGGAAGTTGTTATAAAGTTGATAATATATAAATAATATAAATATAAACAATATGATACTTGATGTGTAGTTAGGAATAAAATATCAAAATGTGATAATATCATCTAATATATTTTGTCATAAATATTACGATAGTTATAATTACTTAAAAGTAAAAAATAAAATTGTAGATAATATTATATAATAAAAAAATATAATGGTATTGTTTGGCAAAGCAAGCTTATAGCATTTTAAGTAACTTGTAGCTTTTTGACGAAAGCTACTAGAGTTGTTCAGACATTCATTAAACAAAAATTGAAGATAGCTTGTAAAATGAGCTTAAATTGTTTATCTAATTTTCATAAAACTACTTCAAGTAGTGTATAAAAAGTGAAAGTAACTTTCAATAATTCGCTTATCAATGTTGTCCTTCAATATTTAAAAAAAGTGCATTAGATGTCCTCAATTGAATCCTTATTTGTGGCTTATCTCTTTCCTCCATTTACATTTTGTTCATATAGAAAAAACAAACACCCCACCATTCTTGTAGCTTCTCAATCAGTATCACTTTAGATATGTTACACAACTTACATGGATTTATACGGCACAACCAAATAAAAAATATTATATATTTCAATTATAACTAAAATATTAAATAAATGATTATTTTAAATAATCTCTTTATTTAATTACTCTAATTAATAAATAACTAAATAAATAATATATGTCCCTTTTAGACATTTTTATGATTCTAGCTAGTTACAGTTTTAGTGAATAACTCTAGTTTAATAAGCTACATGTACAACTATAAGCTTCTAGCTACATTCTTAACTACAAGCTACAAACTCACACCTAAAAGTTAGGTTTCCCAAACACAACCAATATTATTAAATATTAATCAATAATTATTTACAAATAGTCATAAATGGTATTGTTGTAAATTAAAGTCCTTCTTACAATTTCCAAAATTAATTTAATTCAACAAAATAATAAATTAATATTTATCTTTGAATAATATTTTTCATGCAAGGTTCAACTATAGAAAGATATTGATTTATTTGGCTATGAGTACTAATGGAAGACAAAGAGATATGAATATAGATAGTGTTAACATTCATTTTTATCAGGCGCTCAAAACTATTTTATTTAAAAAGGAAAAATAATTGATTTCTCAAAGTAATAATAAATAACCATTTTTATTGGTCAGTCCTATTGCAACATGTCTCACGTCCCAAATCTGCTCCCACGCTTGCCAATAGACATGCGACATATAGGATCCTAGCTCTATCATATCTAAAGAACAATAATAAAACTTTACCTTTTTATATCTAAAGAACTATGTAGCACTCATCCCTTATCAATCATAAAGATACGTAGGAGCAAAGTTTCACTTTGTGAGACACAATAAAAAATAAATAAAATTTTATCTCTTCTTAATATTTAATTAAATAACCAAACAATTTTAAAGTATAAATTCAACCATACAATTTAGTGAGAGGTGTCATTTAAATAAACGGATAGAGTGTTAATATCTTTCATACTCCATAATCGACTCCCGAATCTGGATATAAAAAATACAAAGCCGAATATAATTGGACTAAAATATTTTTTTACATTTTTTATCATTAAATATATTGGAGACTCTAATAAAGTTGTGTATATGAAAATCCGGGTGTGAGAGATAGATTGTAACCACACATGGATGAAAAAGAAGTTGTTTTTGCTTTGCCAGTATAAGGTGGAAGACAACTAAACATCGTCGTTAATATTAACAAAACAATGTCATTTTGTTTTAAATTTTCGTCTAGAGGCATGTTCAACATATTAGTGGTGAATGACTAATTTGTTCTACGTTGTAAAATATGAAAATGATAATTTAAAATTGTTTAAAAGGTTACACTAATCTCTCTTGCATAGGCACATTGTAATGTATGTATAAAAATCAGGGGTTTGTATTACATTGATACCCTATTTAGAGTATGTTACATTGTAATGTAATGTATGAAAATGATAATTTAAAATTGTTTATAACTTATGTAATTTTACTTAAATTCATAGGGTATCAATGTGACATACTCTAAATATTAATTATATATGATATCATCTGGTTTAACTATACAATTTTACCGATTAAACCTAATACTACATCTTCTTCAGATTTGATGTGCAGCTTGAAATTTCATTACATTGATTGTGAGTAGCCTAACCAACCTTAACTCTACCCCACAACCACAAAAGTCTAAAACCAAATTTAATTTCCATCACAATAGTTGAAAAGAGATTCTCTATTCTAAAAGTATCATGTTTTTCTGTCCCTATACAATAAAATTGTATCCAATAATATAAAATATTACATTTTGATTTTATAACATTTTTTTTTAATTAAATGATATATTTTGATTGATGTGGGACACAATTAGGAATACAAGTAGAGATATAAGATCTACATCAAGTAGTCACAAGCAAAAATCAAAATTTGCTGCCTAACCACACTTTCATTTTCTTTCTTCTAACTTTTACTTCCTTGGATTATTAATAGTACGATGCAAGAAAAACGGATTGCTGAATATAATTTTAAATGTTATTATTTTAAACTTATTTTGATTTCACTTACATATTATAAATATTATTAAACTGTTTTTAGAAAATAAATTTTCTATGGTAATATATTAATAAATACATATCTCAATAAAAATATGTGGATCACAGATTCATAGAGAACCTACATTAGCTTAAAACACTATGGAGAACACAAAATTACACATATTGATTTTTTTGGGGAACAATATTATGCCAAAATATTTTGTATTTTTTAAAAAGCATTGTTTCAATATTTTTGCCATAGTGATTTATTAAGTATATACAATACCGTTTTTTTATACTAAGGTAAAGAACTAATCATTTTTGAAGTACATGGTTGTATATTCCGACACATGTCACTCATAGGAATTGAACATTTAATATTTTAATCGTTCTGGAGATTTAGCTGGACCTTACACCACTAAATCAATTAGTACATATAATACATTATTAGAACAAAAAAGTCTTCCTCAAAACTTATTCCAAAATGAAAAAAAAATTAATTTAGCCCATTTTATAAAGACTCGCCTTTTTTCTGTAGGTGTAGGTAGTAGGGATGGCAAAAAGACCGGGCGGACACGGATAATGTATATATGTGCCCATACCCGCATATACATTATTACATAAATAATATGATATGAATATGGTAATTTTATGATTATAGTCCCACCAAAAAAATTATTATGAAATAATAATAACATAAAATATAATGTTAAATTAATAATAATTAATTAATAAAATATTTAATTATATATATTCGGTACCTACAGGGCGGGTGTCATGACATTCGCTCCGACCCATGAGCTATTTATGCAACTACCTGATGAAGATATTTTAATTAGGGATGACAAAAATATCTGGAGTCGTGGGTACCCCTCAAAATATCTGCAATTGGTACTCGCAAAAATAACTCTTACGTGGAAACGAGTATCATGATATATGTCCCGCAACTACTCGCGTATATATTTTAATTAAATATTTTATACTTAATTATTATTAATTTAATTTTATATTTGTTTGTTTTATTATTTTTCATAATGAAATTTAGTTATGAGACTATAATCATAAAATTATCATATATATATATATATCATATTATTTAAGTAATAATTATTTTTATATATTGATTATTATAAAATATATAAAAATATAATTAAAATTGAAACCTCATTAGGTACCCTAGATACCCACTACCCACAAAGGTACCCGACAATAGTGTTGGTATGAGCACAGATATGCATTACATGTGTCCACCCGATCCCGTTGTCATCCCTTATTTTAACGGGTAATCACGGGTCGGGTATTTTTGTCATTCATAGTACCTAGACACTAAATCTCATTGTATGGTTGTATATTGCTACATTTTAGCATATTTTATTTTAATTTAATTATCTCTATTTTCAAAGATTTGAAAATAATATATTGTAATTACAATTTAATTAAGAAAGGGAAACTTCGGATTAAATTCCTTAAATATCTAGCTGAAATATGGAAGAAAATAAAATAAAATGAACAAACATACTTTGATTGAATACGACAAATCTTCATATTAAATTCCTTAATTAGAATTGTTTTGTTTTATTTTGAATATTATAAAATGGAATATAGTGATCCAAATTGACGTCATTAACACAATCTTATTTCATTAATTTGTAATTAGTGATTTGGTGATCCATATTGAATTTTATTTCTAAATCAAATAGTCCTCATAAGAATCTTTATGATTTATTACTTATAATAAAATATATTTTCATGGTCCTATTTTTCTTACTATTTTGATGAGAGATCCATTTAATCCAAGAGTAAGTTTTTTAAATTTATTTTACATCTTAGTCATCAATTCTAGAGAAATCCAATGGTTTAGATCTGTCCATTAATTCAAACCATTGGATTTCCCTAAAATTGATGTTTAAGATGTGGAGCAAGTTCAAAAAACTTGGATCCCCTCCCTACTCCTTTAAGTATTTTTTCTTTCTTTCTTTATTTGTATTTTTTACTGTGGAAAGAGATTCACCTACTTTAATAGTTTAAATATTTTCTATCTTAACCATTAATTCTAGGGAAATTCTATAATTTAAATTAGTAGTTAGATTTAAACCATTTGATTTCCCTAGAATTAATGACTAAGATATAGAGTAAATTTAAAAAATAACTCTTAGAATAAATAAATCTCTTATCTTCTACTATTCTAAATACATTTATTTTTCACTTAGATTCAACCATACTATTCTAAATACATTTATTTTTCACTTAGATTCAACCATAAAACCAATTGTCCAGTAGTGGTCACAAATCACATCATCAAAATTTTCTGACTAGCCACCCTTTTATTCTCTTTCCCTTCTTTCTATTACGTGATCTAAGGTAAATCAATGTTCATCTCTTTTTTCTTCTACTTTTTTTTCTTCCTTAGATTACATCATATTTGTCCTCTTTATTTGATTTTTATGTACCTATGTTTCCTATTTCACTTGTTACAATTTTATATTTGTATTTCAATGTCCACAATATTTGATAAAAGTGTTTTAAGGGAGGTTCTATCACACCGAGTCACATCCATTGTTCTAAGGCTTATATTATCTTTTATTTCTCATTCATTAAGAAAAGTAAAATATAACTTTAATATATATTAACTTTATATTTTCTGACAAATGGGAATAAAGGAATACATGAAATGAGGATGATTTCGAAAGATTAGAGTTTTAAAAATTAAGGTTTACTGTAATTCTTGAACTGAAATCTCACATTCTTTTGAATAAATAATATTATTTTTTATTTAAATCAATAACTTTTTTATATTTTTAAATTGACATGATTTGTTTTTAGGGTTCATCCCTTCTTTCTTCCACCTTTTTAGGGTTCATCCCTTCTTTCTTCCACCTTTTTCTTCCTTAGATTACATCATGTGTGTCTCTTTTATTGGATTTCATGTACCCATATTTTCTACATCCCATGTTCTTTCATTTGTTACAATTTTCTACTTGTTGATTGTAGTTATTGTCCTCAATCTTTTTTACCATAAATAACGGAATGTAATTATTACCCACATTCTTTATCATAAATAATAGGATCTTTTTTACTTAAATAAACCATTTTGATATTTTCAAATTTATATTATTTGTTTGGAAATATATTATAAATATATCCCAATCTTAGGAATTCATGCTTTTGTAATTCATAGGTATAGTATTAAAATAATAGATCATGTAAGATATAGGTTAAATATCATTAATTGGATCATGATCAAATAGCTTTCATATATAACCAAAAGTCCCTATCAAAATATTGGGTCAAAATTTATTATCACCAGATTCTATGTGGGTCAGAAGGGATTGTTTTGTTTTCTATGTTTAATTTATTAGGACATATTTGGTAAATGTTTCAGATGTTTGTTGAAATTGAATCTATTTAATGAAATAAAATTTGAATGAATGCTGATATTCTATTAAGGTTAGAGATTTTTATATATTTGGTAAATTTTGTTTATATTACTTAGAGTCCACACCATGCTTTAATTTAATGGTATAAGTGGCCATAACAAAGTTTTTAATACATATTTTTAAGTTTTAATTATACAATATTTTATTGGAAAATATCTTATAAATGTGTTTATATTTTATAATATAATTTCATTTGCATTGTCCAAGGTTAATATATTACCTCATCATGCCCTTCACAAAATTTAACAATAAAGAATAGAACTATTGAAAGATGATTTGATGATGTTATAAACCTATTTTTATAAATATTTTAATATTTCATTCATAATCATTATCCAATATCATTTATAATTGTTGGAGCGACAAGGAGCCTCCAACCACCGGGAAATTTCATTGTTACTGGGGTATGAGAAAAATGTAGAGTTACAAATGAGATATTATAAAGTCTTGTACTCATCTCCGCATATTCAGTGTGAAACTTCACACTTGAATAAACCCAACAGTCCCCTCAAGTGTGAGTACCACACACTTTCTGGTCCGCTCCCCTTAAGTCCATCATGTCCCAGTGGAACCATCGACTCTGATACCACTTGTTGGTACAGCAGAAGCGATCGTTGCGCAGCGTTGATCACAAGTAATCAAATAAAGTGCATAGAATAAATAGACGAGAAAAAACAAAGAATTTAATAACGAGATTAAGCCAATTATACCTACGTCACCGAGAACACTGAGCCACTATCAATATATTATTAGATAATAAGGAGCTCACTACTAGTCTCTAGCAGTGGAGAGGAGGTCATCCCAAAAATAATTAGTTGCTAGGGTTATTACCCCTTGTGTATAGAAAAAAACATTGGAAGAGCATATATAGATTTTGGGAAATAATATCATGTAAAAACTTGTTTTTGTATTTCTCTATTTCAAAATAGCATTATTTCAATATTTCACCTTAGAATGATTTCTCAAGTACATCTAGTAAATAAATATCATATAGTTGTATAGTTTGGCATTATTATTAAAATGTAAATTTGGTTTGTGTAGTTAGAAATGGAAAGAAGAGTGGGTATCATTGGTGCTGGATTGAGTGGTCTTCTTGCATGCAAATACATTCTAGAAAAGGGTTTTAATCCAATTGTGTTTGAAGCTGAAGATGATATTGGAGGACTTTGGAGACATACTATTGCATCTACAAAGCTTCAAAGTGATAAAGCATCATGGGAATTTTCTGATTTTCCATGGCCTTCTTCAGTAACTGAAGAAAATCCAGATAATGTGCAAGTTTTTAATTATCTTAACTCATATGCTAAACATTTTGGCATTATTCCTTGTATTAAGTTCAATTCTAAAGTCTTAGATATTGATTATGTTGGAGAGTGTAATGAAGAAATTACATCATGGGATTTATGGGGTGGTGCTGGTACCCCTTTTGGCTCTAAGGGAAAGTGGCATCTTACAATACAAGATACCAATGATTTATCCACACGGGTATGTCTTATATTTGGATACAATTGAAGAATTCACTTAATTGAAATGCGGCGTGGTTGCGACAATCACCACAACTACAATATTACTATCGCATCACGTGCAGTCAAGTGATCCCTAATACTATATATGAATGAATAGACCTAAATTAAGTTGTATATATTATATGAACAGGTGCATGAAGTTGAGTTTGTGATTCTATGCCTTGGGAAATACAGTGGTATTCCTAAGATTCCTGAGTTCCCTGAAGGACATGGTCCAGAAGTTTTCAAAGGAAAGGTTTTGCATTCAATGGATTACTCTAATTTGGATAATAATGCTGCTGCTGAATTGATCAAAGGAAAAAGAGTTACCATTATAGGCTCTCAGAAATCTGCTATAGATATAGCAGTTGAATGTGCAAATACAAATGGTGAGATTTCAAAATTTTCAACAACTTCAAATATTTCACTTTTAATTCAAATGGTGACAGTTGCGTTTAAAGTAACTGCGTCCGTTGCATTGTGGATTGCGATAGTTGCGGTGTGAATTATTTTTGTGATTAAAAAAATATATTTGAACTTGATGCGGTCTGATTGGGCCTGATACGGTCCAAATGCGGTTCGGCGTGACATTTCACTTGCAGTGTGATATGATTGCGCAACCGCAACCACAATATTAAGGTCACATCAAGTAATGTTGTCCACAATTTGCATGTGCAAATACAAATGGTGATTTTCAACAACTTCAAAAGATTTCACTTTTAATCCCAATTTTAGACTGTAACTGTGGTTATATTGCATTTAACACTATCTCCACAATCCTTGTCTTGATATAGTTACAGAAACTACCTGAACCACAATATGGTGTCAGTCATGTTTTAAATTGTGGTTGTAGTCATGATTGTGGTGATGGTTGCGGTTGCAATTGTGGTCGTTGTGATACGGATTGCGGCTGTTGTGGTGTGAATTATTTTGTAATTAAAGAAATGAGAAGGAATCCACTTACTCCAAGACTAAGTTTACCTGACTTCACATCTTATCCATCAATTATACGAAAATCTTACATCTATTCACTAATTCAAACCATTGGATTTCCCTATGATTGATATCTAAGATATGGACAAAACTTACTCTTGGAGTAAGTAGATCCCCTCTCTGTAAAAAAATATATTTGAATCTGATGCGGACCGATTGTGCCTGATACAATCCAAATAATGTGGTTTGATGCATTACACATGCGTATTCAGCCCGATACATAGTATCACGTGATTCGGAGAATTGCAGTGTGTTGTGCAACCGCAACCACAATATTATGACCGAATTAGGTGATGTCCGCAATTTACGTATGGATGAGACCCCAATTGGTGTTGACTGCAACTATTAACAACTTTTTATGTATTCTCTTTCTAATAAATAGCGATTTATTTTCTATGACTTGATAACCTTTATAGGAGCAAAGTATCCATGCACACTGGTCCAAAGAACCTCGCATTGGTTTCTTCCACATTTGTATGCTTGGGGTATCAGTCTTGGATATTTGTACACCAACCGTTTTGCTGAGCTTTTGATTCATAAGCCTCAAGAATCCTCTCTACACAGTCTTCTCGCCACTCTACTTTCTCCAGTGGTAACAATCACTAACAACTTTTCTCATATATATCATATACTTTTATCCCCTCTTTTAAATTGCGGTCGCAGTTGCATTTATTATTATTATGGTTATTGCGATGTGGATTGTAACTGTTGCGATATGAATTATTTTGTGATTAAAAAAATATCTTTAATATTGATGCGGTTGCGTTGCGGCCCGATGCAGTTGCATAGTGACATGATAGGACCCAAATACAGTCTGATACAGTTGCGAAGGCAATATTGCGGTCCGCAATTTTATGTTGATGGTTCCTTAACTTTGAAAGATGGACGATTTCTAAAGTTACTGAATCATATCTAAAGACTGATTCAAATTGCGATTGTCATATATATCATATAGTTTCATTCAATGTTTTAAATTGCGGTTGTGATCGCGTTTTCGCTTACTGCGATTGTGGTCATTGCGACGTGTATTGCAACGGTTGCATTATGAATTATTTTTTGAGTAAAAAAACATTGTTGATATCAATGCGGTTGCGTTGCGACCCGATGCGGTTGCGTTGCGGTCCGATACGGTTATGTTGCGGCTGATGCAGCCCAAATGCAGTCCGATGCAGTTGCGAGCGCAATATTGCACCCCAAATGCAGTCCGATACAGGTGTGAGCGCAATATTGTGGCCCAAATGCAGTCCGATGTAGTTGCGAACACAATATTGCGATCACATCACCTAATGCGGTCTGCAATTTGAAACACCGAGAAAAACATTATGTATTGATGGTTGCATTCTTTAACTTTCAGAGATGGACAATTTCTAAATTTGTTGAATCATATCTAAAATGGGCATTGCCAATGAAGAAGTTTGGATTGATACCAGAACAGAGCTTTCATCAAGACATATCTTCATGTGAGATTGCTATGCTTCCTGAGAAATATTATGATAAACTTGAAGAAGGATCCGTCACAGTAAAGAAAGCACAACAAGGCTTTAGATTCTGCAAAGAAGGTGTAATCATTAATGGAGATTCTGCACCAATAGAATCAGATCTAGTAATATTTGCAACAGGATACAAAGGTGAGGAAAAACTCAAAAGCATATTCAAATCACCAATATATCAGAATTACATCAATGACCAGCCAGCACCCACAATTCCCCTCTACAGGTCAGTGTTTGTTTCATTATATTCAAATAAAATGCTTAATTTTAGTATTGGGAATTTGTTTACAAGAGGGTTTGCTTCGAGGTAAGCGCTGATATTGTTGTCTTGTGATCTAAAAGTCATGATTTCAAATATTAAAAACGAAATTTTCGTTTCTCTTATAAGGTTGTGTCTATCCCTCCCACCTCACTAGGATTATATCTAGATAAGTGTATGTTTTATCTTTGTTTTTAATGACAAAAGTCGTATTGTAGTCAAGAGTATATATGTGTCATTGAATGTTATATCCGTCTCTCCGTCATCAAATGAGAGTATCTACAGCAAAAATATATTTCTCACTAGCATTCAATCATTCATTGTATGTGACTAATTAATTATAAAAATATTTACAGCATAATAATTACCTTGACAAAAATTATCTCTCCCTCAATAGTCATTTTAGTCCTTAATTTTTTTTACGTGTATCAATTTGATCTTGAAAAAATAAAAATTCCAAGTTAGTATTCAGTGAGAGTGAATGTAATTTAAAATAGTTTATATCAGGTATCATAAAATATGCTAAAAATAACTAATTTCATCCACATTTGATATTTTTGGACCATTTTGAGTCTTTTTCAATTTTTGAGTAACCAAACTGATACACGTGAAATTTCGAGCGAACAAGTTTTACTCTTAAAATAAACTAAAATCTATATGCCAATGATGCTTTATTCTTGAGTATGTGATGCTTTATTATTCTTTGACCATTTCAGGCAAATAATTCCCCCAAAAATCCCACAACTGGCAGTGATAGGATATGCTGAGACACTATCAAATCTATATGCCAATGAAATTAGAAGCAAGTGGCTAGCACATTTCTTGGATGGAAACATTAAATTGCCTAGCATTAAAAAAATGGGAGAGGAAATTCAAGCATGGAGAGATTATATGAAGCTATATTCTGGTAAATATTATTGGAAGACATGCATTTTTACTTGTGCCATTTGGTACAATGATCATTTATGCAAAGATATGGGTTGTAACCCCAAAAGGAAGAAGGGTTTTTTTGCAGAGTTGTTTCAACCATATGGACCAGGTGATTATGCTACACTTCGTCCATAAATGACTATTTTTTACTACATTTTTACTATGTTTTGGAGTATTCATTGACATTTTTGAATTGAAGTATAATAATGGCAGTTGAATTGCTAATAAAACAAATAATTCATGTCTCTTATTATTAATATTATTTTGCTTAATGTTCCCTTTTGGGTTTACTATTAATTGAAACACCTTCATTAGAGCTCATCTCCTTAGATCTCTTAATAGCAATTATGCTAAGACCTAAGTTTAGTTTTGATGTCACTTGTTCTCGAAAGGACTTCACTCACACTTCGAGAGGGTGAATAGGTGAGACTAATTCACCACCTAATTCACCAAAAAAAATTGATTTTCAAACAAAAACATTGACTTAATTGCAGCTATAATAGATCAGAAAGAGACTGATATTAATTGTGTTCACTTAATCAATCGATAATTGACTAATCATCGATGATTCTTAGTTAATTGATAGATAATCGATTATGGATAGGTTAATATCAATATCATAAAATCAATTGAATAAAATATGAAGCTTTAAATGCAAGATTCAAAGTTTAGCATTTAGAGAATTTGATATGTATATTTTATCCTAGTTCACCCAATTCAAAGACAAAAGTACTAGAATTTGTTACAGTATTAACAACTGCAGAGCGTTGAGAAAATGAAACAAATTTCTAGATGCACATAAACTGAAAATTTACAATTTCTTTAAACAATAGGAAAGAAGATAATACAAATTGAGACAACTACTTAATATCCAACAAGATAATAGCAAGCTTTGATGAATGCTTATAATTGCTATTAGAAACATCAAAACTATAAATGATATCAACATTGCTGGATATGCATATAGTTTCCTACCATGTCATAACCATTGCTGCCTAGAACATCCTAAATTTGAATGTCTTCAGACACCACAAAAAAGAACCTTACAAAGACAAATGTTTGAAATGATGCCAAAAACAGTGAGCCTCCATTACTACCATACAAAATACAATGGCGTTGCATGCATGTTATCCATGATTACATCATCTACCACCAGATATTTTATTGTGAGATTGAGATTTGTCTTTTTTGCCTGACTGAAGAAATAAAACAATCTTATAAAAACATAAATTTATAGAACAAAATATACTCATGCAAGAATCGAGAAGGCGATGGAGAATGAACACAATTGAAGTACATTACCGCTTAACTATTCAATCAGTTCATTTAGATTATCTGGGTGGCTGCATAGTTTTAGGGCTAAGTATAGAAAAGGGGATATAGTGCATGTGAACCAACAAATCAGGTTGAGGGATAGTGTGTATATATGTGTGTGTGTGAAAATTAAGGATTCTCATGTTTACAAGTACTTTGGATAATAGTGTGTAATTAACATATGCCACTTAAAAATTAACTTCGGCACACAAATAGAAAACAATGGTTTGCATAATATGATTAAAATCTTACTTGTTTTTGCTCCACTTCTTTGATGAATTTATTAGGAAACTCCACATACTCATAACACTCCTCTTTCAAAGTGGCAGCTAACTCTTGTTCTCCAATCCTTTCAAGGTTCCTTATCAATATCATAAATGTCAACCTATCAGGTGAACAGCCTGAGGCCTTCATTGATCTATATATCTCGATAGCCTTTTCCATCTGACCAGCTCGTATATATGCTCCGATCATTTCAGTGTACATCCTGGTATCAGGTTTCAACCCTTTGCCCGTGGCATCAGAAAAGAGCTCTTCAGCCATGTCAATGTTCTTGTTTCTTCCATGTAACAATATCATGTCAGAGTATAATGATAGAAGTGTATTATACCCTGGTTCCTCACGAATGAAGTTGAAAACCTATAGTTCAATTCAACCCATGTTTCATTTTAAAACAGAATGTTCAAACAACAAGAAAAAAGTGATAAAAGCTACTTTGTTCCAAAAGTTAATGAAGCCGTCATGGTTCATAATTTTTTTCCTGTTTTGTGTCACTTAAGATTATATTTTAATTGGTTTTTTAGTTTACGATAATTTGGAAGGAATGATGAAAACAAAAAGGGCACAGCTAAAGTATGGCTGGCAGTGAGCCGAGCTTGGCTCAATCATGGCTTAAACAATTTTCTTAGCTCGCTCAATAAGTAAACAAACTCGTTTTGTTTCTCGTTATGAGCTCCATGGGCAGCTCAAGTTGACAAGCTATGCTCAAAACCTCCATCAACAGACCATAATTTAATAATCATCCTGAAATATAAAAGCAGCCATATCCGGCAATAACAAAATGAACTCTCACAAGTTCCAGCCAAGCAACCACCAACTACTCAACTATGCATTCTAACACAAAGAAATCACATCTTAAAGAGTTGCGAGTAACCAATCCCTAACAAACTTTAATTTATCAACAACAAAATCATGTTATCATAATAATAGCAATAAATCAAGCTACTCGCATGCTAATAAATCCAAATATCGAACTCAAGCTCTTGTTTAGCAACTGCGCCTTGCAGAGTTCGCAAGCCGATTTCACTGATCGGCAGCGCTAGGCCAGAATATATAATATATATAAAAAAGAATGAGTACCTTGAGGCATAAATGGGAATTTTTTTGTCTCTGCAACTCAGCCAATAAGTCTAAAACATCCACCTTCAAAAGCCTAGTGAGGCTGGAATTAAGAACTTGGTCAAGCTTTTCGTCTGACTTGGCTAGTTTGAGGGAATGAATCACTTGAATGGCCTCTTTGGACAAAACCCTTGAAGGTGGCTTCTTTGCATAGCTTTTACGGAGCCCACACACTATCACTTTTCTATTACTATTACTCTTACTCTTAATATTGATGCTTGAGAAATGGGGTACAGACTTCACATTATCTATACCGGGATGTCGGTAATTTTGAGAAATCTGGAAACTCCATAGACTTGGTACTAATTTCAATATCATGTTCACTCCCTTTGCTCTTCTTAGGATTCAATTTTCAGTGACAAACTCACAGGAATCCAATTTTCTCTGTTGGACAAATTAGTATGATATTTACTATAGTAAATCTTATTTTCAATTCCTCGAAAACATAGTCACCTGATACGTGGTTAACCGAGGCTCGTAGTTCCTCACTTTTTACGAGACCTTCTTTATGACGAACCGGTATGCTGTACAGTAAATTCGATACAATATATGAATGATAAGTGAAATAACTATATAACTATGCATCAAACAGGAAAAATAATCTTTAAGGTGGCTACTTATTGAAAACCCTAATTAAATGAGCAATTTCAATATGATAAAATAATTAGATAGAAATGAATAGTTAACAGAGAGAAAACTGAAAAGAGTTGAAAAGGAAATGGTGTACCTGAATGAGGTTAATCACAATGTTATTGGTCGATTCCAATGAAGGTTGAAGAGATAAGGTGAATATGAGAATCTCTGTGTGTTTCTCGGTTAGCGATGTTTGGTTTGGAGGTTGAAGGAGGCGGAGATGGCGACGGAGGAAGGAACCACAGCGGCGGAGAAGGGATTTGGAGGATTAGCCAGAGAGAGTGTTTTTTTATCAAAGGAAAATAATTATCCAAAGAAGTTTAATAATGTATAGTGTTTTTTCTTCTATCATTATATTACTAAATATCGTTAATTATCATTTGTTCACTATTGATTAACATATGACTAAGTAAGAGGGTTTGTGGTCCGTTTGTATTGGTTTTTAGGTTAAAAAAATTTATCCGATCTAAACACGTAATTAATATATGGTCCGGGTTGGTTTATTCTGTTTATATTAGAATGTCTGATTCAATCCGATTCAAATATTATATGTGGTTTTGGTTCGGTTTGAATCGATTTTTTTTATAAAATAGTAACATTTTACATATATTCATAACTCATAAAATGACTAAATATTAGCCATAAAATACAAGAAAAAAGTGTTAAACAATACCAAAACAACATTAAAAAAGTTTCAAGCAAAAACATCAACAAATAGCAAAGACAACATCTATAAAAGCAAAAAATGACAACAACAATAATAACAAGATAGCAACAACTGAAATGTGATTTTAACAATTAGAAAGTGTTTTACCGACAACTAATAATAATAATACTTCTGCAACAATAAAATTGATAATAATGTAGCTAATAAGAGTCAACATCGAAATCATCTTCATTTCGTTGCGTGATTCGTTCAAGTTGTACAAAAATGTATCAAATATTTAATCAATATCATTTAAAAATAGCAACAAATAGATGTGTTATAGAATATAACAAATAAAATAGGGACACAATTTTGAAGTTGAGACTTAGGTTTAAGTCCAGAAGACACTTAAAAGTGTTACACACTTAAACTTTTTTAAATATTACTAGCAAGTTATCCGTATCAGTATTTTTTGGCGCATGATTAATAGCACATATTACATGGTTAAGAACATACATGTTATTTATACATTCAAATGTTTAAAAATACATATATTACATGTGCATTCGTATTGTTAAGAACAAACATGTGACTCATACATTTTAATGGTTAAAAATAAAAATATTACTCGTACATTCACATTTCTAAGAAGAGTACATGTTATCTATACATATGTTACTCGTACATTCTCATTACTCGTATAAATATGTGTCTTTTAAACCATACATTCAAATGATTAAAAATACACATGTTACATGTGCATTCGTATTGTTAAGAACAAACATGTGACCCGTACATTTTAATGGTTAAAAACATATATGCTACTAGTACATTCACATTGCTAAGAAAACACATGTTACTTATACATTCGCATAGTTAAAACACACATGTTGCCCATATATTTGCATTGTTAAGAACAATCATGTTACCCGTATTACCAATTCAAGAATAATTGTATAAAATGGTTATATTTTCGTCAATAAAACTATTCAATTCTATTATTATTATTATTATATCTTATTAAATAATATATTGAGTAATGAACAATGGGTAGATATATCTTTTTATCCTATGTAGGAGGTTGTACAAAGTGAGGTATCTTTATTGTGGGTGTTATTTTTATTATTATATGTTATTAAATAATATAATAGGTAATGAATTGATAGAATGTAATTTTATCTTGTGGCAGAGGTACATTAAGAAAATGGGGTGTTTTGGGAGGAAAATTTTTTGTTGAGGTTGTAACACTTGTCATGGGATGACATGAGAGAACTTTTTTTTTCTTATATATAGTATATAGATTTCGGTCTGCTTTGTATCGGTCTGGACCAAATAGGTGAAACCAAAAACCGGACGAACCCGACTAGTCTTTAAAAAATAAATTCAATACAATCCAAACACATCAAATTTTTGCAGTTTGGATCTATTTTGTATCGGTTTTCAGTTTTATTTTTGAATCGGTCTGAACTTTAACACCCCATATGAGTGATAGATAATAATGTCTTGTATAAATATTAAATCCTCATAAAAATGGGATAATGTATATGACAAAATGTAAAATTTGCCTTTATTTTCATCTACTACTCCATTTATTTTACATTTTATTTAAATGAAAATCAATTTTATTAAGAAGCAACAACTTCTTTTGATACAATAGTTGAAGAGGAGAAAATCAAGCTAGGTTCATGGCTAATCCGAAAGCCTATTGCTTTTTACAAAAGCATGTTTACCTAACTTGTCTTCTTCCTTAGACTTCATGCTAATATCAAAGTAAGATTGGTTTAGTGTTTTACCTATGCCAAACCTTTGGACTAGTTGCAAACATTATGAATATAAATAAGGAAAATGATCTACTTACTTCAAGAGTATGTGAAAAAAACTTATTCCACATCATAGTCATTCATTTTTGAGAAATCCAATGGTCTGAATTGATGAGTACATCTAAACCATTGGATTTTCCAAGAATGAATGGTTAAGGTATAGAATAGATTTTTTTCACTTACTCTATAATCCATACTTACCAATGTGTAGTTTGACAGGGGTTATGTCGCTCATTAGGGACTTATTATTTGACCGACAATAGACTAGATCAAGTTAAGTCACACTTTTGAATAGGCTAGACTTACGTCTTATATTTTTTTAAATCAAGTAAACAAGCTAGTCTTAAGCTATTATATATTATATAGGGCATGTCTCTTTTAAGTAAGTATGTATGTTTCTACCCCAAATAGACTCAAGGTAGTTTTAAAAATTCAATAGACCGACTAGTTAACATAAATCTTGTGTATATGATACATGATCAGTTCATAAATTCGGCTAGTATGATTACATAATTGATCTAAATGTTGTATCATATGTGTGATGTCTAATTTTTTAGTCGAATTGACCGATACAATACAATTTTATAAGTATCTTTCCTCCTCTCCTAATTTATTCTTAAAATTAGTTAGTATCATGTCTCAATTATTTTTTAAATTGCTTAGATCCACACTAAGAGAAGAGAGATCGTTTGAAGTAAAAAACCATGGTTCATTATGTTTATGTGACAACTAATTCTAAATTGATCAAGAAGAAGGGAAATTGTTTGTGAAAATGACATGATACAATGAATACATCATATATTTTGATAACAATCATTCTTAACTTTGTACTAACTTTCTCTTTTAAGTCAAAGTATGATATGTTTTTTACGCCAAATAGACTCAAGCTAGTTGTAGTATGTGATAGGAGGAGTTGTCATATATGCAAATCAGAGTATGAAAGAATGGTGGTTACACATATACCTCCCAATTGCGCAAATATATATGCAGAGTCAGTGCCTTAAATAGTGGAGCATTTATGTGTCCGCAATAGTGCGGTTTCGGTAATCGTCGCAATCGCAATTGCGGTGTGACACAGAACCATAATGATGTGATCGCAATAGGCTGCAACGCAATCGCATCGGATTGCATTTGGGCTGTATCAGGCCGCAACGCAACCGTATCAGGCCGCAACGCAACCGTATCAGGCCGCAACGCAACCGTATCGGACCGCATCAATATAAAAAATATTATTTTAATCACAAAATAATTTATACCATAACGGTCATAATCTGCATCGCAATTACCACAGTCAAAACAACCGCAACTACGACCATAATCACGACCTCAATTTAAAACATTTTGTAGAGTAGTACAGGTTGTTCATCATATTCAGGGTGATTAATCACAAACAATCCTGAAGAAAAAATATGTGAGATTTTTGACTCATTCATTCTAAAAGAAAGAAAAAATGAATTCATTCGCCTATCAATTTACTGGTCTAGTGGGCTAAAGTCTTGCTAGATCCCGAAGATGAGAAGAAGGTTAAGAGTTCGATTCATGCTAGCGACACTTGATAGGAGGGACATTCACGCACCAAAAAATGATTAGTTCGTTACTCAAAAAATATGTATTGTGAATAGATAACTTGTTTACTTAAATCAATTAAATGGTAAAATATATCTTCTTCCATTTTCTCATTTTAATATTTTTCATTTCCCCATTTCTCACTTAAATGTTGCACTTATTATTATTAAGAGAATAACCCGTGCATTTGCACGGGGTAATATTTTTGTCGTATGATTAAAAACACACATTACATGTGCATTCATATGGTTAAAAATATACATGTTATTCGTGCATTCGGATGGTTAAACACACATGTTACATGTGCATTCGTATTGTTAAGAACACATGTGATCAGTGAAATCACATGGTTAAAAACACACATGTTATCCATACATTCGTACTGCTAAGAACAATCATGTTACCCGTATATTTTTGTACTTTTTTTTATTGATTTTCATATTCTATAATTTAAATATTTGGGTAACTAATAAATAAAATAAAAACTTATATTGCTAATTCTTAATATACACGTACATATGGAGAACTTGTTTAATTTTATGATATTATTGTTATTATTTCTTAATGTAACTTATTTATAATTTCTTTTATTTCTAGGATATTATTTTTTATTACTTGTGTAATTTGTTTATTATTTAGTATTTTTTTAAAAGTATACAAAAGGGGACATTGTAATTATTACTTAGATTTTTTTTGAAATAAATATGGGTTTAACCATTTAGTATGAAAACTTCGAAAATAATATTTTAATATATAAAAATGAAATTTTAGTAATAAATGATAATTGAAATAGGATAGTTGTACTTAGTTCGATTATTTTTCAAAATATTAGAGAACTTAATTATTTAGGATTAAAACTCATAATTTTTTTTAAAGATAGTAATGTAAATGTGTGTACAATATTAATAAATGAAAATGAGAACAATTTAATTAAATTTTTAGATTTTTTTTAAATAAAGCATACATGCTAATTTGCAGGTAGTGATTACTATACATTATTTGCCAACTTGAATAGCATCACCGATCTCACTAATAAGCACCACGTTAAATGACAATATCTGTTTTTATTCCCTTAGACATGTTTATTAGTTTTATTTCTATACTAATGATCGACAATATTTATTCAAAGTAGTTATTAATTATTAATTATTACTTTGCAACTGATCAGCAATTAAAGTAGTAATAAATGAAATAAAATGTATGAACATTAAAAAGTAATAGTAATAAATGATCAGCAATCAGCGCTATTTAAATGCATGAACAATTGTAATATATGAAATTAAAATGAGAATATTGTATTAAATGTTTAGGTTTTTTTTCAAAATAAAGTAGACATTACTTTTTTGGATTACAACCACTAAAATAATATATTAATTGATATCACACATTATTTACCACTATTTAGGCCTTAATTTTTCAAAATAAAGGTTGTCTCTAATGTGATATGCATTCACCTATGTTAAGAATTACGAGCAATTGTAATAATATAAGGAAATTATATTTGAAAACAAAATATCTTTCTTTTTGTTACATTTATGTATAAAAATAGAGAAATTTGTTTAATTAGTTAGCTAAATACTTCATGAGCATTTGACCACACATTTGTTATACATGAAACGTAAAAATGAAATGTTCGAATTTATAACTATTTTAGTACATGTAGATGTAAAAAGAAAAAGAAAAATTAGAATTTATGACATATTATTATTTTTAATTATATCATACAAAACAATCCAAAAAATTGTCAAAGCTAACCAAAATGCCAAAGAAGAGAGAAGATCATTGAATCAATTGGTTCTACCATTCTCAATGAACTCAAATGACTTTGGTAACATAAGCAACAAATATATTTTAAACAATAGATTTTTAAAATCATCGAATAAAAAAATAAAATACAAAACCGTAAATAACTAACCATGATTCTTACTTTATTTCATAGTAGAATATACTTCTTATTTCATAGTAGAATATACTTCAGCTGTTTCTGAAACATGCAAAACAAAAAAATTAAATTAGTGATTCTATGTATAAAAAAGTGTATAAATAAAATAAGATTAAGAGAGATAAAACTAAAGTGTAGAGATGCTAGAAGGGAGAACCAAACTACAAATGAAAAGATAAAATGTTAACGAAATAAATATATTAATAATAAAAACAAACAAATGGAATATTGCAACTGAATGTATATATATAAAATGAGATTGAGTACATACCACATGTTTTGAAGGTTTGGTCGTCCTTTAGGATGATACCCTTGTTTATCAAACGCTAACGGAGAGAACGGTTGGAAGAATAGATCTAAAAAATAATGAAATCACTAAGAACACTAATAAAAAATAAAGAAATCAATGAAAAAGTAAACAAAAAAAATAGTTGGAAGAGAAAGATTGTTGAAGAGAAATGTTGTTTGAAGAGAAAGAGAAAAACATATATTTTGTGATGATGACAAAGTAAATCATGCGAACGAATTGTAGCATATGAGAGAAATGAAGAGGTAGGGGATAGATGAAGGGGTAAGGGTTGAAATGAAAGGAAATGAGAAACATAAAGAAAAAAAGGTTGGATGTGAAAAATGATTTCAATCAATAGTTGATACTTTTTCACAAAACAAAACATAAGACCAAACATTAATTAACATTTAAATTGTTAAAATATGAAATGTAGAAAAAGTGTGGATGTAGTGTGGGAAGATACATAGTAGTAGTATAGAACACTTTAGGAGGGAAAAGAATTGATGAGGAAATGACATGTGGCAAGAATGACCTTATTTTCTTATATAGTATATAGATAAATGGAAAGAGGCACATGTCAACATTTAATTTGTTTAAGGAGATCCTTTATTCTCAAGAAAAAATTATCATTTCACTCACCTATCAATATACTTATCAGGATAAAGTATTTTCTCGTATCATAAGATCAATTATCTCATCCAAACATTAAAATTATGAAATATATCATTTTTAATCATTTTTTACAAAAATATTTTTAAAAATTATACATATATTATAATTTTAGTGGCAAAAGGGCATAAGTTATCTATAGATATAAAATGAAGAAATATTTTATTCACTATATTTATTATATGTGAAAACTTTACTAGACTATTGCATATTATATTAAATATATCAAGAAGAAAAATACAACAAAAAAGTTGATCCACTAGTATATATGAAACTCCCTTGACTCTAGTTATTTATGTATATTGAGTTTTTTTTATAAAGAAAAATTGTATTAAAACAAGTACAAGGGGGTGCACACCCAATATAAGAGAGACTAAGAAGTCAACTTTGTAGAGCATAAAGTTAGATAAAGTTTAGTATTCATACACCAACTAGCAAAAGATTAAGACATGAGAAACAAAAGAAGAAAACCAAATCCAAGATTATTAGATTGAGTGAATGTATTAATTAGATTGAGTGAACGTATTAGTTTAAACAAAACTAAATTTGTTGTAATTCAGTTTTTAAGCATTTAGTTTGTAACAGAATTTGTTAAATTTAGTTTTAGATATTTTTAGTTGAAAGGGCATTTTTGTCTTTATGCCCTCACTATATAAATAGCTTTCAGCTATTCATAGTAGAATTCAATTTTTCATTTGATGAATAAACAGTTTTCCTAAAGCTTCTATCATATCTCTCTAGCTCTCTCTCTTTTTCTTTGCTTTCCTTCTTACTTTTACATGGTATCATCGTGCTATGGCGGCAACGACGAATACCACTACCGGTCCTTCTTTTTCTTCTCCTCTTTCACCTTCCGCTGCATCTCCGATAAAAGTTGTCTCATCTCCTTTGGTTCTACCTCTTCCTTCTGTCAAACTCACCGAGAAGAACTATCTTGTGTGGAAACACTTCATGCAAGCTATTCTTGTAAGGACCCAAATTCTACCCTTAAATTTTTTTTCTCTTTTTAATTCAATTCCATGCAATCACTCATAACTCACATTACCAGTTTAATATCCTTACTTCAAAACCTTATTTCCCTCCTCACACTCAACGCATGAATCAATAATGACATACATAATCATTTGACAGAAAAACATAATTCGTATTAATGCAGATTAGTAATCACCGCATATAACTAGCTATGGGTTTCCAAAATACTCATAGCTACGCATATCCAGAGTTACACCCTCATGTTAGTAAATATATATATATATATATCCACAATTACATAATGTTTTAACCATCAACTATGCACTCATATACAAAATAGTGCTAATGAATAAATCCAAAATATAAAGCTCCTTATGCTCCCAAAAATGAGTCCCCCCTCATGTCACATGTTTATCTGCAGTGAGATTATCAATGACAAGTACACAAACATACAAAGTAGTAAGTCGTTAATTCAATAAACATCATTATAAGATAATCCACATTAGAAAAGGTTAGTAAACCATTTTTGAAATTCATTTTACTTTGCTGCATAACTTGAGCCAAAGTAGCTACACCCCTCGGGGTTAGCTAAAAGTAGATTCTCATTTCTTTTAGATGAAAACATGCTACATATATTCGAGCCGGAGTTTTGCTTATATACTCAAGCCAGAGTTTTGCTTATATATTCAAGCCAGAGTTTCGCTTATATACTCAAGCCAGAGTTTCGCTTATATACTCAAGCCAGAGTTTTTGCTTATATACTCAAGCCAGAGTTTTTGCTTATATACTCAAGCCAGAGTTTTTGCTTATATACTCAAGCCAGAGTCGCTAACCCTTCATGGTCGGCTAAAAATATATTTTCTTTTCCTCGAATTCACCATCAATCATTTCCCATAAATTCACGTCATCTTTAGTATAAACACACCCATATATGTTTATACTAAATATGTGATTCACAATATGATTATTACATGACCAGAAAATACACACATTTCCATCTTCCGTAAATCTACGCCTACTTTAGTATAAACACACCCATATATGTTTATACTAAATGCGTAATTCACAACTCAATAATTGCATAGTCAGAAAATACACACATTTTCTATTCCAAATGCACAATTAAAGACTTATCCTTACCTTGGTGAGTGTTGGGTTTGGTTCTTGGCAACTTCACAAGTTCCACCGGCACCGCCGCCAACTCTAGGATCTTTCCTCATTCCCACCATATAACACAATGTTAGTCATTTATTCCAAATATCACATAAACAAGTTATATTGCATTATTTAACCATACAAGATATTCCATCATATTTTCAATGTCACTAAACTACTTTCACCATAAGTTTACAACCATTCAAAATATACATAATCCTCTCATATTTCATCATTAGAAAGTAAACTCATCTTCTACCTCTAGCATTTTACCCATTTTCCATTTTAACCACATTTTCTCTTTAGGGTTTTGGGGTTTTCATGACTCAACTCACAAACCCTCTCCTTCCTTGAAATACTAACTCCATACCAATAGTTTACAAGATAAAATAACATAAAATGAACCATAACTTAAAAGGGTGAGTTTCCAAGGTTTCCCTCATTCTTGAGAAGAGATCCAACATATCCAAAAAGAGTTCCAAAGAGAAGAAGAGAGTTAGAATCAAGAGTTTTACCTCTTCTCAAGCTCTTGAATGAGTATCAAAGCTTCTTGCCCTTGGAAAAGCTCTATTCTCTCACATCTCTTCTTTTCTTAACCCTAAAATGTGTTTGGGGTTTCTTATTTAATGCAACTCGTTGGGTTCTCGCTCAAGCGAGAAAATCCCGCCCATTTTAAAAACTCAGATCTGATCATCTCACTCAAGCGAGAATCTCACAGTCTCGACAGTCCCAAAATGCCAATTCTCGCCCAGGCGAGACAACTCTCGCTCAGGCGAGAATCCTCCAGTATAGCCCAGGATTTCACCCTCCTAAGTGAGCTTTTCTCGCCCAGGCGAGAATCTCTAGCTCAAGCGAGGATTCTAGGACTAATGCTATAATTTTAAAGACTCAAATTTAGGGTGTTACAACTTTCACTTCAAATCGTGCAAATAGATATGTGTTAGGTACCGACATTCCTCATCGGGTTCTCACCGATGATGATCGATTGATTAATCGTGTTAATCCGGCGTATTTGCGTTGGGAGGAGGTTGATCAAATGATTTTTTCGTGGATGATGAACTCACTCTCCGAGAGTCTTCAACCTCGCGTCTTTGGCTGCATGCATTCATGGCAGTTATGGGAAGAGCTAGACTCATACTGCAATTCACAAACAAAAGCTCGTAGTCATCAACTTAGGTCTCAACTTCGCTCAATTTCTCAAGATGCAAGTTCGATTTCGGAATAATTCAACAAAATCAAGAGTCTAGTTGATGCTCTAATATACATTAGAACTCCAATTTCAAGCTCTGAGAACATTGACTATATCCTAGACGGTCTCAATGAAGAATATCAACCTGTCATTACTTCGATTGAAACTCAGGTTGACACTCCATCGCTGCATAATCTCGAATCATTTTTGTTGACCTATGAATCTCGGCTTGAGAAGAACAAGCACAAGGCTCTCTCTGATGCCTTGTTGGTCAATGTCGTTTCAGATTCTACATCGAGGTCTTCACATCAGGTGAATTCTCAATCAAGACCTCCTTCAATGGTTCCTTCATCATTCTATGCACCTAGGACAGATTTTCAAGCACGTGGTTCTAACTTCACTGGCTTTGGTAATTCTGGTGGTTATCGTGGTGGAAACCGTGGTTGTCGTGGTCGTCAGAGAGGAGGAAGACAGTTTGGACGAAAAACGTCGTCATTTTGCGTCTATTGCAACCGTCATGGACATGACGTTGCAATGTGTCTATTGCATCTCAGTTTGGAGGTCAACTAACCTATGCTGGACCACCTGGACAAATTCAACCACCTCATCTTGCTGCTTATGTGGCACATCAATTTCTTCCACATCAGTCTAAGTCCACTTTTGGACCTTCCATCTATCCAGCTCAAATCTACTCACAATATCCTCAAGACTTCTACACAAGCCAACAAGCAGCATACTCTCCTCCTCCCTATGGAGACTCTCTGCTTGGGCCTGGCCCACACTCAACAAACAAATACATTCCTCCTCCTCATCAATCCTTTGTTATGAACAACAAGATGATCACAGAGAAGCAGAGGCACCTAAAGAGCCGAAGAATGTTATCTGGTATCCAAACTCTGGTGCTACGAATCATCTCACTACTGATCCTACTCTTGTTTATGAACCTACTGAGTCCTTCAATCACCAACAGATTTTCATGGGTAATGGTACTGGTATTGGTATACATTCAGTTGGACACTCTTCCATTGCCTCTCATTTTAATTCAAATATTAATCTCTCTCTGAATAATCTTCTCTTAGTTCCTTCAATTAAGAAAAATCTAATCAGTGTTTCACAATTTACAAAAGATAATTGTTGCTATTTTGAATTCCATTCTGATGTGTGTTTTGTCAAATCTCAGGTTACTAATGAAGTCTTACTCCAAGGTTATCTCACCAAGGAAGGACTCTATGCCTTTCATGGTGTTATGTCTGGGTCTAAGTCTTCTAATTGTCCTTTATCTTTACTCAAACTGCATTGTATCCTGGTTTGCAAACTTCTGGCTCTACTGCTTGTAATAAATCTAGTTTTCATACTTGTAATAATTCTAGTACAATCTCTTCATTTTCACTATGGCATTCTAGGTTAGGCTGTAACGCCCCGAAAATTACTTCAATAATCTTGCTCGAAAATGGGTAATTTTTTTTTTTTTTTTGAATAATGGAGCCATAAAAATTTATGTCATTATCTTCGTTTCATTTTCGGAACATCACTTAAGTAACATACAATGCGGAAAATCACAACCATTACTTAATGGTAACTAGAAAAACTCAATATAACTTTGAATCATACTTCATTAGGAAATGTTGGTACAGGTACAAGGCGGAATCCTAATCGTCGCCCAAATAAAAACTACTACAAAATAAATTCCCTACACAGGTACACTAATCAAAAGTACAAGGGCATGTGTAGGTATAACAGATTCTCTCAATCCTCCATGCCCCCTCCTAGGACATCGAAAAGTGGTAACTCTGAATCCCGATCGAACGATCCATCTGAATAAACGCGGATAGAAGACAAAAAGAAAGAAGAGAGGGAGTAAAACATCTAATGAAAAACTTATCATTGACGTCGTGGAATTACACAGAATAATACACCAAGACAACACATGAGTACATATCATGTGATTATACAAGCACATAAAAACAATGAATGAAATATAAAACTCGAGGATTTAGAAACAATATCGAAGAATATCATGTATGCAATGCGATGCATGAGTCCACCATCCTTACTCCTTTATCCTCCCAATAACTATTCGGAAATAACCGAGAGTACAGGTCCCATAACAAGCCGATTTGAACGCACCAAAATATTCATCGCAAGGATATATGATCGATCTGTTCCAAAGAACTGCCCATTTCAAGACGGTGTCGTATCAAACACTTTCTGGGCATCCCTCTCATCGATCCTGATTGCAAAGAGGGGTTGTCAGAGATCATCTAGTTTGCGCTGTGAGAACTGTCCGATCCAACAGAATACCTCATCCAGGAATACAAGGGACTCGTCTCACCTAGACTCACCCTCAAGACTTTGCTGACGAATCACCGCCATCGCCGTCCCTCTCAACATCTCGGGGCTCGTTCGTCTCCCGTAAATTTCCTCTCCACTACTTCATTATTCATAATGAGTATGCACACTAACCGAGGTTAGCCAATTAAATCTTTTAATTATTCTTTTAAATGATCGGCCCAACCTAAGACATTTCCCAAAGGAATGCTTCTAGTGGGTCCCGATCTAACACATATAACAAAAAGAGAGAATAATTTCGGCACCACTACGAACCATCACTGAATTATCCTGGACGGCTCCTCTAGCCAAGCCTCTTACGGTCAAATAATCTCGCTGCGTGGGCATAATATCACACCCTCGGCCTCGCCTTTAACAAAGCAATTCCTTACTTTTATTACTTTCGAGAATTTCATATAGTTGTTTACCTTTACAAATTCTTGATGGCAAACATGCCATTGGGCTCTCGTATATATGAGAGTTATCATTCTGACGACTTAAAAAAAAGTCATGTCTGTATGGAACCCGCTCGCTCAAGCGAGAGCTGTCTTGCTCAAGCAAAATGCTTCCATTTTTGAGGCATTTGTGGCTTAAGCGAGAGCTGTCTTGCTTAAGCGAGAAAACAATCAGTTCTCTTTGTGCCTATTTTAGCTCAAGCGAGAGCTGTCTCGCCTCGAGCTAAAACACTCGTTTTCTCTATACACTTCTCGCTCAATCGAGAGTTGTCTCGGTCAAGCGAGAAGAACCTCAATATTATTTTAATTACCTTTCTCAAGGAAAATATTTCTCATTTATATCAAATGTTTTTAAACCTTGAATTTCAAAATTATCACATACATATCATTCCCATAATAATCATTCAAACATTATAATTCAAGAGTAAACATGATATTTGCATATATAAACATAACATAAATCGGTATAAGAAATATTGCTGTACTTAATCCAAACAAACATGCAATTGATTAAGTACAAGCTTTCTTAATACCCAGGGCAACTCCAAACTTGTGAGGGAGTTTGGAGGTCCTGATGCATATTCGGACACCACTGTGTCACGATGTTTTCTCCCTCACCTGAGTGTGTCGGGTCGTTAGGTTCTCTGTTTGCAGGTGAGCTTACTTGATCCGTTCTCCTCTCGAACTCTTTATTATGCCAAAATAACGTTAATTAGTTAAATGACGATAATTATTATACTTACGAAATAACTTTTTACGCGAAGATAAAACTTCCGATTTAAAATGAATTTAATTGCTTTCGTCCATCCAATTCAAGGTTGAATATCCTTGAATCATCATTTGTCATCGAAAGTCTTACAATCAAATAATATTTTTTAAAGTAAAATTTTCAATAAAACTTACACCGAAATTATGTCGTAATCCGTGGATATACACCAGGCTAGTTCCCAGGAAAGAGAGGTGGGTCATAAAGACACCCTTAAATACCAAGTCTTTCCTTAGACAGAACCTTTCTAGACATGTATTCCCACTTCATTTATGTCGTAATCCGTGGATATACACCTGGCTAGTTCCCAGGAAAGACATGTGGGTCATAAAGACACCCTTAAATACCAAGTCTTTCCTTAGACAGAACCTTTCTAGACATGTATTCCCACTTCATTTATGTCGTAATCCGTGGATATACATCAGGCTAGTTCCCAGGAAAGAGAGGTGGGTCATAAAGACACCCTTAAATACCAAGTCTTTCCTTAGACAGAACCTTTCTAGACATGTATTCCCACTTCATTTATGTCGTAATCCGTGGATATACATCAGGCTAGTTCCCAGGAAAGAGAGGTGGGTCATAAAGACACCCTTAAATACAAAGTCTTTCCTTAGACAGAACCTTTCTAGACATGTATTCTCACTTCATTGCATTTTTCCGATAATTCATAAATCTTATTTTTTGTAAGTAAAACATTTTTACTAAAACTAACCTTTTTACTTTTTAAGTAAATCTTACCATTTTAAAGTAAGTTCACTTAACTAAGATTCAACATTTTTAAATCATTTTACCATCTAAGACTTCATAACACTTTAAGTTTATAAAGTCAAGACTTTTAGGTAACTCTCATTATTTCAAGTATACTACTAAAACAAATTTTCATGAACATCTTAACACCTCCTAATTTTTTAGGAAAAAACCTCAAGGGTTAGTAAGTGTTATTTTCATAGTCATGAGAAAGAATGGCTCTTAATTTAATATTTTACATTAAACATCTTTTAGTTATTCTTACCACTTTAAAGTAAGTCAACTAAAATAAATACAACAATTTTCTATGAACATCTTAACACCTCCTAATATTTTAGGAAAAACCTCAAGGGTTAGTAAGTGTTATTTTCATGGTCATGAAAATAAATCATAAGGTAAGACTTTCTACTACTTTAATATCTAAAACTTCATAACACTTTAAGTTTATGAAGTCAAGACTTTAATAAATCATCTTTTATCCCAAATCATTATTTTAACTTGGGAATCAAAGAGTAAAATATGTAAACCACTTTTAAAACATAATACTATCTAAAAAATGAAATATTTTCAACAACTCATCAACATCATAAACTTTCAAGAATAAAATACAAACTTTTTCCTAAACACATTAAAGGTTCCTTTGATGTTAAAATCATCACCTTTAAACATATTCAAATACTAACAATAATTTCTAATATTTCCAAATAAATAACTCATCTAACCTTGTCCAAAGATATAGTTTTTCCATCTAAGAACAAGGAAGAAATTTCAAGATTTACAAAAGTCAAAAACTACATAAAGGTTCATATGATTTTATTATCATCCCCTTTAGTTATGCTTTCATAAAATACTTAAAGAACAAATATAAACTCTACTTTATGAACAAAATAATAAAAGCTCATAACTTTCTATGAAGTATGAGAAGAAGATGAAGAAGATAAAATAAAAGACTACCTTAGTTTGTATAAGGAATTTAGTGTAAAAATGAGAGGATGGGGTGAGGTATTTATAGGAGAGCCTCACCCTCATCAAAACAGAAAATTTAATGCAAAGTAAGTAGCTTTAGACTAGCATAGGTGATGTGTCTAATGGTGGTGGAGTGAGAGGATTTGTTGAGTGTTTTAGGAGTTTTTGGAAGCTTTTGCATTACTTGTGTAACAAGTAAGTGGCTCATGCAATGATGACTTCCAACTTTATTGATATGATGTAATTTCCCAATAAATATTGTGTCCGAACATCTTCGGATAATTTCGTCCGAAAATATACAATCTCCCGATTTTGGTTTACGGTTAGAACTTCGAAACACAGAATTTGGAGTGAAAATATTTAGAAATGCGTTCTGAATGAACTTGATGTCTATCTTGACTCGAAATAATATTTCGAAGCCAATGGTGCAATCGGAATTCGATTCCGAGTTACGGAACTCAAAAACACGTTATTGGGCCGAATTCGGGATATTTGGGCCCGACGACAATTCAAAAATATTTCGTCACAGAAAATTACGAAAATTTAACATAAAATAAGAAATCACAAAAGAAGACTAATATTCAACTATGGCTTAGCCTAAATCCACACTGATTAATTTCTACAATTAATCGTTGATAAAATAAATAATTAATAAAAACTCATAAAAATTTATAATTCCAAATCAGAAAATTCGTGGTGTTACATAGGCCATCCTCATGAACATGTTAAAATTGTTCTTACTCAATGTAAGGTGTAACACCCCAAATTTTAATCTTTAAAATTATAGTATCAGTCCTAGAAGCCTCGCTTGATCGAGAGATTCTCGCCTGAGCGAGAAAGGATCACCTAGGAGGGTGAAATCCTGGACTATACTGGAGGATTCTCGCCTGAGCGAGAGTTGTCTCGCCTGGGCGAGAAATGGCAATTTTGGGCTGTTGACACAATGTAATCGATTACATACTCCTGGTAATCGATTACATGATGATAAACTAATCAGACCTGTGCATCTGACACAGTGTAATCGATTACACACTACTGGTAATCGATTACATGATGATAAACTAATCAGACCTGTGCATCTGACACAGTATAATCGATTACACACTTCTGGTAATCGATTACATCGTATTAGTGTAATCGATTACACACTTCTGGTAATCGATTACATCGTATTAATGTAATCGATTACACCATGTTGGTAATCGATTACATAGCGACGATGCCTCTGTAATTTACACAGTGTAATCGATTACACTTATCGCAGTGTCTATAAAATAGAAACTCAAAACACATTTTAGGGTTAGAACTTCGAAGAGAAGAGAGAGAGGAGAGCTTTTCAAGAGCAAGGAGCCTTAGGACTCATCTTGGAGCTTGAAAAGAGGTAAACCTCTTGTTACTAACTCTTCTTCTTCCTCTCTAACTTGTTTTGGGTATGTTGGATTCATTTTCAAAATAATGGAAACCATGGAAACTCATATTTTCGAGTTATGGTTCGTTTTATGTTGTTTCTATCTTGTAAACTCTTGATTTAGAGTTGATATTGTATGAATGGAAAGGTTTTATGGATTATTCATGAAAAACCCCAAAAACCCCCAAAATGAGAATATGAGTATAAAGAGAAAGAGATGAAATGTTAGATGTGGATAATGAGTTATGCTTTGATGTTGTTATATGAGATGAACATGTATGTTTTGATATTTAGAAACTTGAATTGAAGTAGTTTTGGAAATATTGAGAATACATGAATCCCTTGTATATTTGATGATGAAATATTTATGTGTTATTGTGGATACGAGTTATTTATGTGTTATTTTGAATAAATGACTGACATCATTGTTATTGGTGATAATGAGGAAATATCCTAAGGTTGGAGGAAATCGCGGAGTAGACTTTTAAAGTTACTCGGAACTGATCTCCAACGCTCACCGAGGTAAGGGATAAGTGTCTCTAAATCATACTTGTTGATATGAATGAGGTATGTGAAAGAGGTAATGGTTTAAAATAATATGTCTGTAATTTATGCATTATGTTGGAAAATGCGTGATTTTACTGTTATGGAAAAAGAAGGAAACATTTATTGGGGGAGTCCCAATGGAAATAAGACTCGGAAATATTATTGGGGGAGTCCCAATGGAAATAAGACTCGAATTCAATCTATTTGGGGGAGTACCAAAGGAAATAAGACTCAAAACGAATTCAATCTATTTGGGGGAGTACCAAAGGAAATAAGACTCAAAACGAATTCAATCTATTTGGGGGAGTACCAAAGGAAATAAGACTCAAAACGAATTCAATCTATTTGGGGGAGTACCAAAGGAAATAAGACTCAAAACGAATTCAATCTATTTGGGGGAGTACCAAAGGAAATAAGACTCAAAACGAATTCAATCTATTTGGGGGTGTACCAAAGGAAATAAGACTCAAAACGAATTCAATCTATTTGGGGGAGTACCAAAGGAAATAAGACTCAAAACGAATTCAATCTATTTGGGGGAGTACCAAAGGAAATAAGACTCAAAACAAATTCAATCTATTTGGGGGAGTACCAAAGGAAATAAGACTCAAAACGAATTCAATCTATTTGGGGGAGTACCAAAGGAAATAAGACTCAAAACAAATTCAATCTATTTGGGGGAGTACCAAAGGAAATAAGACTCAAAACGAATTCAATCTATTTGGGGGAGTACCAAAGGAAATAAGACTCAATACGAAAGTAATATTATTGGGGGAGTACCAATGGAAAAATGACTCAAAAGAAATGAATATTATTGGGGGAGTACCAATGGAAATATGACTCAAATGAATGTCGTATGCATGCTATAGGATATATAGTATGAGATATATATTCTATAGGGTGAATTTGAATGATGAGAAATGTGAATGTCACATGAATGTCGTATGCATGCTATAGGATAAATAGTATGGGATATATATTCTATAGGGTGAATATGAGCGATAAAAAGGAAGATGTTGAGAAAGAAAGTAATATACATGTTATAGGATATATATTATGGGATATATATGTTATAGGGTGGATATGAATAACGAGACCGATGATGTTTCGAATGAACGTAATATGCATACTATAGAATATATATTATGGGATATATATACTATAGGATGAATATGAGTAAAGTGGAAGTTAAAGGAACATGATTTGAATGTTTATAATTCCGTATGTGTGTTTATGAATTACATTAAAGCTTGATTGTATTTGAATGTGGATTATCATGTGATGTTAGTTTCGAACTAATGACTTACTCCCTGTGTTTTGTGTGTTGTTATGATAATCCCATTGTAGGTAAATGAAGGATTTTGAGGAGGAAGCTCACTTAGGGAGATTTTGTGTTTATCAATTTGTTCGTCTTTGTTGCTACTTGACATTGTAGTTGAATTGATGACATTTTGAGATAAATGTAATCTGATTAGGATAATACGGAGATTTGTAGTTATGGACTTTATAACTCCGAAAAACCCACAACTGGTTGTATGTGATAATTGCTAATTGAATGAACTATGTTTTTCCGCAACATAACTTTGTATGATAATACGATAGGGTAAAGAGTATTGTCAAAGAGAGATACTTGGCATGTTTTTAATGAAGGTGACGACTGTATGTAAGAAAGGATTAAATTAAACGAAAAATTTTCAAGGGTAGAAAATCGGGTCGTTACATAAGGTTCCCTATACTAATAAATCAACTTCTGATTTCTGTTCATCATGTTGTATGGGTAAAGCACATAGATTGTATGCCCCTAGTTCTACTACAATCTATGATACTCCTTTTTCTTTAGTCTATATTGACCTGTGGGGACCTGCACCTGTGCATTCAGCAACAGGTTTTAGGTACTATTTGTCCATTGTTGATGCCTATAGTAGACATACATGGATATTTTTGTTGAAATTGAAGTCTGAAACACTTCATGTGTTTCAATACTTTCTCAAGTATGTCAATACTCAATTCCATAACTCTGTTAAAGCTGTACAGAGTGACTTTGGGGTGGGGGGGGGGGGGGGAATTTAGACCTTTTAGTGAAGTCTTAAAAGGTCTTGGTATTGTTCATAGGATTTCATGTCCTCATACCCATCATCAACGGGGGACTGTAGAGAGGAAACATAGGCATATAGTTGAAACAGGGCTTACCTTGTTAAGTCATGCACATCTGGCCTATGAGTTTTTGGGATCATGCCTTTGTTATTGCTGTTTTTCTAATAAACAGACTTCCCTCTACATCCCTTAAGCATAAGTCACCTCATGAACTTCTTCTTGGTTCAAAGCCTGATTACACATCTTTAAAAGTGTTTGAGTGTGCTTGTTATCCTTTACTTAGAGCATTCAATAAACACAAATTAAGTCCTAGAAGTTCTGAGTGCATCTTTTTAGGTTACTCACCAAGTCACAAAGGTTATAAGTGTTTATCCAAGGATGGCAAAATATATATTTCTAAGGATGTTATCTTTAATGAACATCATTTTCCTTCTGTTTCTGAAACTTCCTCACCTAGTCAGTCTCTTGATAGTCATCTCTTGCCTATTGTCCCAACAATGATTTTCTCTCCACAGTCTAGTCCTATTGTGACTGAATCACATTCCCAAAATGTTCAAACTCCTCACGTGTCTCAAAACACACCTTTTAGTTTTAATCCTTCTCAATTTGAGTATTCTCCTACAATTCCTTCTTCCAGTACCTCTTTGTCTCCTTTAACAACTACACAGCCTTGTCATCCAATGCAAACAAGATCCAAGTCAGGAATTTTTCAGAATATTCTTCCTTAAGTTCATTCTGCTCAAATTGAACCTACCAGTGCCAAAACAGCTCTGCTTGAACCTGTGTGGCAGCAAGCCATGCAAGCTGAATATGATGCACTCATGGCTTTAGGGACATGGTCCCTTGTTCCTCTTCCAACTCAAAAAAGGGCAATTGGATGTAAGTGGGTTTTCAGAATCAAAGAAAATCCAGATGGAACAATAAATAAATATAAGGCCAGACTTGTGGCTAAAGGATTCCATCAAAAGTATGGTGTAGACTACAATAAAACCTTTTCTCCAGTTGTCAAACCTGTCACCATTAGAATCCTTCTTACTCTTGCAGTTTCTCATCAGTGGTCCATAGAGCAATTAGAAATTAACAATGCTTTTCTTAATGGCATTTTGGATGAGGAAGTCTATATGACTCAGCCAATTGGGTTCCAACATAATGATAAAACTCTAGTATGCAAGTTGCATAAAGCCATTTATGGCTTAAAGCAAGCACCAAGGTAGTGATTTGAAAGACTAAAGGGCTCTCTTGTCTCATTGGGTTTCAAAGTCAGCAAGTGTGACAACTCCTTGTTTATTCATGTTTCATCTAATCACAAATTGTATGTGCTAGTTTATGTTGATGACATAATAGTAACAGGATCATCCATTGCCCTTGTTCAAAAGCTGATAAGGGATCTTAGTCATACATTTTCACTCAAACAATTAGGTCCTTTGGATTATTTTTTGGGTGTTGAGGTTAAACACATGCAGAATGGTTCTCTTTTTCTGTCCCAATCAAAATACATCATAGATTTATTGGCCAAAGCCGATCTTTCTCAATCAAAGGCTAGAAGCACACTTATGGCTACAAACTGCAAACTTACTAAGCATGGTTCTGATGAATTTGAAGATCCTACATTCTATAGGTCAATAGTTGGTGCCCTGCAGTATGCAACAGTGACAAGACCAGATATCACATACTATGTGAATAAAGTCTGTCAATTTTTGTCCAGACCATTGAATTCTCATTGGACTGCTGTCAAGAGAATTCTGAAATACCTTCAAGGAACAAAGTCCTTAGGATTAACCATTTCTGCAGCCTCCATATCATCTAACATTCCTATTATTGCATATTGTGATGCAGACTGGGCATCTGATATAGATGATATAAGGTCTGTTTCTGGTGCAAGTTTTTATCTTGGACCTAACCTTGTCACTTGGTGGTCCAAGAAACAAAACACTATCTCCAGGTCCAGTATTGAGGCAGAATATAGAAGTTTGGCTTTAGCCTCTAAGGAGATCATGTGGATAGAGTCCCTGCTACAAGACACATTGAGCTTGATCTCTACTTTGTTAGTGATAAGATTCAAAGTAAAACTCTTCTGGTTCAACATATTCCTTCAGAGTTTCAAACTGCTGACATTCTCACCAAAGCTCTTCTTAAAAACCAATTCATCACTCTCAGAAATCAACTCCATGTGTTTGACATTCACTGATTTGCCTAGTCAAAGAACCCTCTAATTCAAGGGGTATATTAGATTGAGTGAATGTATTAATTAGATTGAGTGAATGTATTAGTTTAAACAAAAATAAATTTGTTGTAATCAGTTTTTAAGCATTTAGTTTGTAACAAAATTTGTTAAATTATGTTTTAGATATTTTTAGTTGCAAGGGCATTTTTGTCTTTATGCCCTCACTATATAAATAGCTTTCAGCTATTCATTGTAGAATTCAATTTTTCATTTGATGAATAAACAGTTTTTCTGAAGCTTCTATCATCTCTCTCTAGCTCTCTCTCTTTTTCTTTGCTTTCCTTCTTACTTTTACAAAGATATAGTTTGAATAAGATCAGGAAGGTGCACATAACTCGGAGTCTTAACTAAAAAATTTACTTATTTTCTCATAATCCATACAGCCCAAACCATCGTAAACCATAACATTATCCACAATTGTGCACAACTACCACCACCGAGGGATTCATGAAGACTAAGGGAATCCATAACTGTGGAATGAGTTATAACATGGATTTGAAGCCAAGAGTGAAAGTCTTTCCAAACACTTGAAGCAAAGTCACAAGAAGCAAATAAATGATCAATAGATTCAACATGATTATTGCTGAATGTTCACACCATCTCTTCTATCCTTACAATAGCATTCATTTTAAACAAAAACATCCTAATTAAAACTGAGATATTGTAATTAGTGTGTTATTGTATGATTTAAGGGATCCAGACAAAATAACAAATGTTCAAAGGAACACAGTTGGCGATTATTGTATGATTTAAGGGATCCTTTGACTTCAAGAGTAAGTTTTTTAAACTTACTCAACATCTTAGCCATCAATTCTAGGGAAATCCAATGGTTTAGATCTACTCACTAATTCAAATCATTGGATTTCCCTAGAATTGATGGCTAAAATGTGGAATAAATTTTAAAAATTTACTTTTAAAGTAAGTGGATCCTCACCCTTCTATTTTTGGTCATTTACTATTTTTGTTTAAACTAACAGTGAGGTTTGGAACTTGTTGCACATTAATCTTCTAAAACCATTTTTAAGTATATTTAATTTATTATTGCTTGTAGAAAGATAGGGGGTTCAAAAATTGTTCGTGATAAAAATGCTAAAAACATCCTAATTAAAACTGAGATATTGTAATTAGTGTGTTGATTATTATTTAATACAATGAATGTAAATGTAAATAGTTATCAGCTTATTTTGTAGAAATAAATCTAAATTTTGTTACTGAACTTTATCATTTTTTCAAATTAACATTGAATATAACATTATTTGTTATATGTAGAGAAAAGATAGTGTATATATTGATAGTCTAAAAGTTTTTTAAAAATTAGGTATCAACTTATTATTTAACATTCATGTGTTAATGATTATTGATTCTTAACATAAAACTAAGGGTTTTGCTAACATAAGTAAAGAAGTTTTTTAATTTGAGCAGGTTAGCATTGTGCACCAAGACTTTTGGATAAAATTAACCTCATATTTTAGTAAAAATACGCGTAATGGGGTATTCGTGAAAATAGCTTATGAGTGAGAATGAGTATCATGATATCCGCCTTGTGGGTACCCGCGTATATATTTTAATTAAATATTTTATATTTAATTATTATTATTTCATAATAAAATTTAGTTATGAGACTATAGTCATAAAATTATCATATACATATCATATTATTTAAGTAATAATTATTGTAAAATATATAAAAATATAATTAAAATTGAAAATTCGTTGGGTACCCATGGATAGCCATTGGCCGGACGAGTACCTACAAATAGTGTAGGTATGAGTACAGGTATGCACTATCCGTAAATGTCCGATCATGTTGTCATCCTGGCCTACTCACATGTAGGAATGACAATGGGACGGGTCGGGGTCAGATTTGTGCTTATCCAATCCCGAACACTAAATTCAAAACTCTAACCTGAATTAAGCGAGGTTCAAAACAAAAATATCATCCCGAACCCGATGAAAACCCGTCTGAAACATATATTTAAATATATTACGTCAAATTTATATATATATATATATATATATATATATATACACACACGATGTTTGCTAACATGATCTCACCCCATTTCATGAAGGATAATGTTAACAACATGTACCCTCATATTATGACAAAAATATTCTTACTCACTCAATTAAAAATAAGTATTCTCTGAGTGTTATTTTAGTAATCAACCTATATTAAAATTAAAAATTAACAAAATCCTTATCATTTCACCCGATCTTCATGATGGTGCAACTATTCTTCCTTTCTAACTACCACCATTACCATTACCATTATCGCTTCTCAAAACATCTCATACCATCATTTTCAAAACCTCAACGTGAAACAAACCATATGAAATCATACTCAAGCCTACCCAATTTCCCAAACAAAACTCGAGTAAGACTCATCTCCATTAATGGAGAGACAAGTATCAAAAAAATCAAAGAAAGTAGAAGATGCAATGTCACTTTTGCCCTCTTTATTTAAAAGGTGATTACACATTTACCCTTATAATACACATAAGAGATTCAATTGTCTCTCCATTAATGGAGAGGAGTCCTGCTCAAACAACCCCTACACAGCAAAATTGAAGAAAGATAAAAAAATAAACTCAAACGAAGGGATAAAATAAATAAAAAAACGACTTTAACATGAGTGAGACTAAGGCTTTTGTTGAATAACAAATTCTTGTGTTTATACAGACAAAGTTAGGATTCATTTGACACCAAGTGCCAAATTTTAATGTTAGACCCACATCTCACCCCTTCATTAAAAAGGAAAAATTTGGTTTTCTCGCACAACCTCCATTCACTTTCTTTGCCTTCCATTAACATATTGTATTACATGGTCAATTTTGAACTAGTTTTCCATGAAGGGCTTGGTTGGTGATGGACATGGAGAACACTGCCATAGGTGGAATTCCAGAGAAAAAGTTGAACATGAATACCTTCTGACATTAGATTTGGTATTTTCTCACTTTTTTTTACATACTATTTTTTGTCTACTTGTTCCTATTGTCTCTCACAGATTTCAATTTTATGTTGTGTTTTCCTATGACTTAGTAAAAAATGACATTGGTTCAAAATCGGAAAACCCACATTTGGAAAACTAGATATTGTGTAACTCAGTACCAGATTTATGTTGTTTAACCATATTGTTTTAAGTGCATGAAACAAAAAGTGAAAGGAGTAAGGAAAGACGATGAAGAACATATATGGGAGGGTCAGTGTTCCATAGGAGGTAACCCCTCCTCCGTCGCTTGAACGTCGCCGTCACGAGAGAACCAAATTACAAATCAAATGAATCTGGGATGAAGGGGATTAAAGAAAAATGTATTGAAGAAATTGAGAGAAAGATTCAATAAGATATGTTGAGTATATTAGTAGCAAAATTGTTAATGACATAGGTTTGGAGGGTGTGAGGTGAGAGGATAAGGATTTTGTTAATTTTTAATTTTAATAAAGGTTGTTTACTAAAATAACCGTGAGAGAATACTTATTTTTAATTGAGCGAGTAAGGACATGTTTGTCACAATATTATGGTACATATTGCTAACATGATCCTTCATGAAATTGGGTGAGATAATGTTAGAAAATCCGTATATATATATATATGTATATATATATAGCTTTTACATATGTTTTTATATGTAATTTTATAATTAAGGATGACAATGAGAACCCGGATTCGCAGGTAACCGCAAAAAATACTCGTAACGGGTCGAGTCTGGGTCCATGTTTTGGACCAGTAGTAATTGAGACCCACAATTTTAAGATCAGCTGTTAGATAGATCTAGATCAGAGTAATAAGGTATCCAAACCTGTGGGTTCCCGGACCCGCTATTTCTTCCTATATATAACAACTTAATTGTAATGTCATATTAATCATAATTATAATATTATATTAATTCATAAATGTGATTATTATGTTGTTAAGTCATATGTTTGATGTGATGTTATGTTAATCGAATAGTTCATACTAAATGAATTTTTCATCCTAATATTGAATTGTTTTTATGTTTGTTAGAGTAAAATGAGTTGAGTTTAATAGTCAAGTTACGTTGTTCTTAAAACTTTAAATTAAGTTTTATAATTGTTTTCTCTTGTTAATTATCTAGATAACATATAAGATTGTATGAAACAAATACACAAATGTATAAATTATTTGCAATTATTTTTAATATTTTTAAATTTATGGGTACTCATGGATCCGTTGGGTACCCAAAGATTTGTGGGTGTTAGCATGAGTCTGGGGCGGGTCTAGGTCCAAAAAACAAAGCAGTGGGCGGGTCTAGTTAATGCATTACCTGAACACATCCATACTCATTGTCATCCCTATTTATAATTTTACATATATTAACTAAGTTTGGGGTATGTATCAACTATACCGAACCCGAACTTGAAAATTGAACTCGGGTAAAACACGAACTCGAATACAATCATATCGAGTTTACCATTAAATTTTGGTTGGTTTCGGACGGGTACCCATAAGTTTGATTTTCATTATCATCCCTACTAACATAGTAAGATGCCCACTAAATCTAACTTTTCATAAATAAATACGGAAGATTGTGCTTCACCTAGATTGTTGACGTATTAAAAAAATTAATTAACGTTGTCGTTCAAAAATATTATGACGTCCCATATATGATAAGAAAAGATGATTTTATATTAATTGAGATATATGTTAAACATAATTTGAATCATGGGAAACCTGAATTTTTTTGTATAAGCTTGGTTACCCTAATTACTATGCTGCTTAATTGTCTGAGAGATTAATTGTAGAATATGAATATAAATACATTTGATTCTTCTAATACATTGTTGACGTATTTGAATATTAGGTGTTTGGAGGGATAACAACAGAGTCGGGCGGACACGGATATGCACCCCCACTATTTGTGAAAAGCTGTGTGGGTAGTGAGTAATCCGTGAGGACTTAACGAATTTTCATTTTTAATTATATTTTTTTATATTTTACAATAATTATTACTTGAATAATATAATATGTATACTATAATTGTATGATTATAGTCTCATCGATACGTTTTATTATTAAATAAAATAATAAAATACAAAAATATAATATTAAAATAATAATAATTAAATATAAAATATTTGATTAAAATATAGGCGGATATCAAGATATTCATGAACTATTTTTGCGGGTACTCGTTACGGGTATTTTGACAGTTACCTACAGGTCGGGTATTTTTGTCATTCCTACTGGTCTGATAGTTAGATTTAAAGATTTAAAAAATGAAATCAATAAATTTGTGAATTCAAATACCACCCAAAAAATACTAAGATTTGCTAATAATAAAATAAAATATGTCTTATTTTACTATTTCTTTATGTGAAAATGGTTAACGGTGAGAATTATCATTAACAATAAGGTAAGTAGTTAATTAATTTGATTCTCTTCAAACCTGTAAAATATGAATAAGGATCTTCTCCATTAATGGAGAGATAAGTAACATAAAAATATAAAGGAAATATAACATGAGAATACATTTTGTCCTTTTGTATATAATGAAATATCAATTTTGTCATTGAAAATTCAAAGGAAATGTGATATTTATCTCTCTGTTAATGGAGATGATCCTTACACATAAAATATTTATCAGTTACTTTGTTCAAGAATATAATGCTCATTCCTTTTTAACTTTATTCTCTTCAATTTTTACTTATATTTTGTTGGGTGATAAAAGATCGATATTAATATGATTATTATAACTTATTCATTTTTTATCGATGTGAAAATAGTATCTTTTAATTAAAAAGTTGGCATAAGTTTTAATTATCATAATTATGAATATTATAACTGAGTGAACATAAAGACGTGGCAAATTGTCATTTGGTATAAAAGCTGATTTTAAAAATTCTTAATTTCTATTGATTGGTATCAATTCGTTTTCATTTTATCTTTAATTGATACACATTTATAACATTTAATTTATAATTATAATATAATCACTTAGGTTCGTAAGTGGATTAAATTTTTGGACGAGAATAAGGGAAACTAAAAACTTCTGAGTAATTAAATAGTTTCTGAATGTTTACAATATGAATAGAAACATATCTGATTCTTCTTATTTTATTTTTAGTTAGAAATTATTAATTTTTGCAGGACATGCTTTATTTTAATTTACTGTATTTGAAAATATTTCACGATCAGAATTATCATTAATAAGAATCTTACTCAGTTAATTTGATTCGATTTTATAGGGACGTTAATTCAAAAATTGGTATCAGTTTTAATTATCATAATTATGAATAATAGAACTGAATGATGATTTTATTTTTGCATGGCGTAATTCAAATATTAAATAAAAAATAAGCATATTTATAATGATTACATAAATTTTTATAAAAATATTGATCAAAAAAAATTTTATTGGGAGAGGTGTTATCCATTTTAGTGATATATGATGACATTAAAAGACATAAATCTTTGACTATAAGACAGCATTAAAGCACATAATTAGGAAAGGTAGAAATATTTAAATTTCATTAATTTTATTATTTTTCCTAATAACTTGTATACATATTTTTTAATATAATAAATTTTATTATAGATTACTATAGATTATTAATATTTTTTAGTATGCTCATAGAATAAATAAGTAGGATTTATAAAATAATATATTATAAAACCAAATGGCTATGTAATAATAATAGTAATAATAATAATAATAATAAAACGATGAAAGATAACATTAAAGTAGAAAACTAATTTATTTACTATAAAATAAAATAGTAACTCCCTGAAACAATGCTAAATAATATGTGATGTAACTGAGAGGGAATCTAATATACAAATAAATAAAATTAAATTAAGTCAAAAAGAGATTATTTAAATTAATATTAAAATCAGAGTGAAATAAAATGTTAGATAAAACAGAAGCGCCTAAATGTTTATACATAATTTATTCCTAACAAAATAAAAATTCAAAAGTTAATAAATAAGAGAAACCTTCAACTTGATTTGAGTTGAGACTTGCGAGAATAAAAAGTTGATATGATAAATACTTATTACTTATTCTATTTTAAATATCATATCAGTATTATATTAGTCAAAATATTCCTATATTAATTCAATCAATGATTCATTAATTAAATTATATATAAGTTAAATTATATAATATTATAATATACATAGTAGAGTGTAAATATTATTATTTAAAATATATAACTTAATTACTAAAAGTGTACTATTACTATATTGGAAACAACTATCAAGATGAAAATTTCCGTTTGGATTGTATTATTGTTAAAAGATATTAAAAAATCATATATAAATTAGTTTTGACTAGTATGTTTCTATTTGACCAATATTTTTCAATATTGACTGATTTAATTTCTTGACCGGTATATTGTGATATTATATCGATATGGTAATCGGTTCATAAATTGAAACAACAGATACTAACCGGTTTTTTGCAACTATGAAGTTTCAATCTAAATCAAACAGAGTCAAAATGAATAGGAGTAGAGAATGGTTATATGAAACTAAGATATTGAAGCTATTCAATATATGAGAAATGAGAATTACAATTTCATGGCTTCAATGGTTCATAGAATGTTTACTTTTTCACTTTGCTTTAGAAACTAAAAGCCATGTGCTTATAGGAAAATCTATCTTATTCATCCTTAATAATTAGTATATTCTTATTTCAATACGAAAATCTTCTCGGATTTTATATTTCTTTAAACTTTTACCTTATGTCTTAAATGTTATCTATGGTCGATTCTAAACACATATAATAAAATGAAAGTCATGTTAAATATTTGATATTTCACAGTCAACCTAAAACTTTGTCAAATCGAAAAGAATTAATGTTTTAATAAATAAATATAAAAATATTGATTGTGTTTGACACTGCATTTATGTTGAACATATATATGGAAGGGAATCCATTTTTTTAAACATAATCCATATCTTAGCAACTAATTTTAGGGAAATCCAAAATTAGTTAGTCGATCTAAAACATTCGATCGATTTCCTAAAATTGATGGATAAGATATGAAGTAAGTTTAAAAAACTTACCATTAGAGTAATTTCATCCCTTCTTATATATATTAGTTTTATTTGAGTCTGCAGTAAAGAAAATAAGTTCCACCTTCCACTTCCATATTCTGAAAATGGGTTCAGGGATCAAGGTTCAGGGTATATTGTTTTGGGTGTTGTACTTAGCAAGTTTGAGTTTGATTGTTGTGAAAACAGTGAATGGTGAAAGCAAAGGTGTAACAGTGAAAGGGATAGTTGTAATTAATGAGAGTACTGTGATTGGGAATATTGATAATGATTTTGTATGTGCAACTCTTGATTGGTGGCCCCCAGAGAAATGTGACTATGGAAGATGCAGTTGGGGTCATGCATCACTTTTCAATTTGGTATTCTTTTTTTCATTTTCTTCAAATGCTAATGTTTTTTTTAATATTTGTTGCAATTTATTAATACCGCACCGGTTATCAAACTAGTCAGATGCTAATATAAAGTTCAATATGTGGTTTGTTAACTAAACTACTTACCGTTGAATGAAATTAAATATACATATATAATATATTAACATTAATATTGAAAAATCAATAAAAAAATTATTTTCATTAAAAATTAATTTTAAATAAAAAACGAGGTATGACCGATACGATTCAATTGAAAACCGGTCAATATGATCAATTTTAATCGATATAATTGTATGACCGATATAATTGTTATATCGTACAGGTATGAGACCGGTTTACCGATTGAACCGGTCGGCACAAACCCTTTTTTACAATACTGAATTTAAGGTTGTTTTTTTTTTAAGAATGTCTAGCTTCTGTAAATTATTCTAAGATACCTAGAAGTTGTTTTTTATTGTTTGTTAATTTCATCTTTCATTTTATATTCAATGACACTTTCTGTTTAATGATTCTTTACTCAGCTGCAAAATAATTCATGTAAAAATAATTTTTATATTTTATTTTATTGTTTTCTTAAGAATAATATGCACGATTGTAAAAACCATTTTGTGCCTACTGGTAAATTGGTCATAATATCACTACAGTATAACAATTATATCAGCTATACAATAATATCGGTCAAAATTGGTCATACTGGTCTTTTTTCAATTGAACCGTACCGGTCATACCGGCCGGTTTTTATTTAAAATTAATTTAATTTTTAATGAATTTTTTTATTTTATTATTATTTATTGATTTTTCAATACAATGTTACTATATCATATATGTATATATAATTTCATTGGTATCCGATTTAATTAGTAAATCATGAATTGAATCGCTATATCAATATAACAGTACTATAACCGATTTGATCACCGATACAATATTAATAACAGTGATAATATGTGATGATGTACTCATGATGAGAGGCCAAGTTGGAAACTTTTTCACCACACAATGATGAGATAATAGACTATTTTAACTTATATTTGCGATCTTTGAATACTAATTTAGATTTACCCGGAAATTTATAAAGAGTTAATGAGAGAACTAACATGTTATAATTATTATCTCATGCAGGACCTGAACAACAAAACTTTTTTGAATGCAGTGAAAGGTAAGAGAAAACTATGCAACTGTATAATTATCATTAACAATTTACTATTTTTCATTGATTTTATTTAGACAAATGCTTTGTGAGATTACCAAGTTGTATCACTAATTGCTTCTGAATGTGTTTGCAGCATTTTCACCTTTGAAAATTAGATTAGGTGGAACTTTGCAAGATAAGCTTATATATGGAACTGAAGATAATAAACAACCTTGTACTCCTTTCTTTGCTAACAAATCTGAAATGTTTGGTTTCACAAAAGGGTGTCTCCCTATGAAGAGATGGGATGAACTTAACAAATTTTTTGCAAATGCTGGGTAATATTATGTTCTTCTTATCAATGTTTGGGTTGGCGACCGGTATAGATACCTATATGTTAAGATTTTGGGAATTACAGAAATTGGTGTTTTAAATTGCTGTTACGGTCGATATTGTGGTTACTGTGATAGCAGTCATTGCAGCAGTTGCAATACGGATTGCGATCATTGTTGTGTGAATTATTCTATGATTAAAAATATATATTTGAATTTGATGCGGTCTGTTGCGGCATGATGTGGTTGCGTTACAGCCGTATCACTATTATTCGGAGTCACACCACAATGAAGTTGTGACGCGGTTGCAGCGGTTACTACAACTGCAATATTGTGGCCGCGTTAGATAATGTGGTTCGCAATTTAAATCACTGACATAAACCATATGGTGACCGCAATTGTGGCCCGTAATGTCCACAATTGTCTGAGATGTTAAGTTTTTCGAAGTTTCTGAAACCGCTAGCCGTTATTTAAAACCTTGCCCCTTATTTTGTATGTATGTTTGTAAATGGATTACATATAAGCCTGGTTTGGCTTGTAAACTATGTTGTTAATAAGTTATCATTATTAAACAATGTATTTCAGGGCTAAGATTATCTTTGGATTAAATGCTCTTACTGGAAAAACTATAGAATATGGTTCTGCTGTTGGACCTTGGAACTACACCAATGCTGAATCATTTATTCGTTATACTGTCTCAAAGAACTACACCATTTTTGGATGGGAACTTGGTAAGCATGTTCTGTCCTTATTAGACATGCTAAAGTACTAAACATAAAAAAAAGTGATCTTTAAAACAATTTTTGATGTTGATATATGTTGGAAAGTAAGTTCACATTATCTGTCTTGTTTTAAATACTTGTTCGGATACAAATGTCATTGATAACTGGTGTTTTGAGATGGAATCTTAATACGATACCAGAGGTAGAGTCCAACTTCTCTTTAGTTGACATAGACAAAAAGTATCATTTTATCATGAGTTAAAATATAATTCTTCGTCTGATCTGATATGTCGGGGTATGTTGGGAAATAAGTCACACTTCGTCTGCCTCATTCTCTCGGGCATGGTTTAAGTACATGTTCGACTACTACTCTCATTTCCAATTCGTTATGAGATGAAATGTTAATAGGATAAATGAATGGTCTACTTGTCTTCTTGAATATTTAGTTAAAGGAAATAAATATTGGCAATTTCCCTCTAGAATCAACTATTCTATCCTACAGCAATGAATGATGAATGAAAATTTTCTTGCTTTTTCATTGGCAGGTAATGAATTGAGTGGGAAAGGAATTGGAACTAGTATTTCTGCACGCCAATATGCTTATGATGTTGCTGCTATGAAAGACATAGTTTACAAAGCATATGAAAAAATTGATCCTAAGCCACTAATAATTGCACCTGGAGGCTTCTTTGATGCAAATTGGTTCAAGGAATTTGTAACCAAATCTAACACATCTTTGGAAGTGGTTTCACACCACATTTATAACCTTGGACCAGGTACCTTAAACCAAATAGGCCATTGTTCATTTATGTTCTCAAAATTTCCATGAATTTGATTATATTTGAATGCTATTATACCTTTTATACAGGAGTTGATGAGCACCTTGTTGATAAAATTCTTAATCCTTTGTACCTTGATGGAGAGGCACACACATTTGCAAACCTCAAAAATGTACTTGCGAGTTCGGGTACCTCAGCGACGTCGTGGGTTGGTGAATCGGGAGGGGCTTACAATAGCGGCCGACATCTTGTATCCGATTCATTTGTATATAGTTTCTGGTTAGTGGTAACTCCCTTTCATGTGTATACCATTGAGGGTTCCTTACAACTATTGCTAATGTTTCCACATCACAAACAGGTATTTGGATCAGCTTGGCATGTCAGCTACTTTTGACACTAAAACTTATTGCAGACAAAGCTTGATAGGAGGAAATTATGGTTTACTTAATACCACTAATTTCACGCCAAATCCTGACTATTACAGGTATTAAATATTGATTTTTCGTAGTTTTGTTTTCCTTTGATTACGTCACTCATAGCGTCTTTCGATCTACATAGTAAGATTAAGGTTTGGTTGTTGTTGTAAGTCAGTTTTGAGTTTAAAAAAATCGTAAAACGTCATTTGACCAATTAGAATCCACAACATAATTAAGGACTAACATGACACTCTTAAGCTTATATGAACTAATATGTGCTATGTTTGCAACTACTTTGCTTCAATAATTGAATAAAAGGCTTTATCAATAAGGGGACTCCATTACTAATTGATCCAAAATACCAACCAGTTTTGTGGTCAATGTGAGAGTCTTTATTTTACATAATGATGTATTAGCCGTAAAAGTGGAGACATATGTGCGGAGAAAACCGTTTATGAAAGTACAACGCCATATGTCCCTTTATGGTAATACACTGTCATTAAAGATGGTTTTAACGTTAATGTATATATGATGAGTGATATTTTATGTGTGGCTTGTTTATGAATAATGGTATGTTATGGATAGTTGATTTATTATAAACACATATGAGTGTGTTTGTAATAAGGATTGTAATATGTGTGTTTAATGAAAAAAGTAAAAATTGTTATGTTGTGTGATAATGATTGAGTATGAGTTATGTATGGGCGTAAATATAAATGAGTATGTTGTGGGTTGTTGATTATTATAAACATATATGAGTGTGTTTGTAACAATGAATGTGTGATGAGTTATTAAGGTGTTAAAATGAGATGGGTATATTGGTAATAAGAATTGTTTGAATGAGTTGTTGATTTGTAAAGGTGGAGATGAGTATGTTTATCAAAGTGAATATGTTGTGAATCGCTTTATTGTTATAAATATGTATGTATATGTTGTGACAATGAAGGTGTTGTGTGTTATTCCATGATGTTGGAACGATGTGATGCCTTGTGTTTATTGGTGTATGACATTGAGTTGATATTTTGTGCTATGACGAACATGTGATGGAGAATTACTAGACCTGCCCGATGTGGTATGGAGAATTAACTAGACCTGCCCGATGTGGTATGGAGAATTAACTAGACCTGCCCGATGTGGTATGGAGAATTAACTAGACCTGCCCGATGTAGTATGGAGAATGAACTAGACCTACCCGATGTGGTATAGAGAATGAATTAGACCTACCCGATGTGGTATGGAGAATTAACTAGACCTGGTCGATGTGGTATGGAGTATGAACTAGACCTGCCCGATGTGGTATGGAGAAGGAACTAGACCTGCCCGATATGGTATGGAGAAGGAACTAGACCTACCCGATGTGGTATGGAGAAATAACTAGACCTGCCCGATGTGGTATGGAGAAATAACTAGACCTGCCCGATGTGGTATGGAGAAATAACTAGACCTGTCCGATGTGGTATGGAGAATGAATTAGACCTGTCCGATGTGGTATGGAGAATGAACTAGACCTGCCCAATGTGATATGGAGAATGAACTAGACCTGCCCGATGTGGTATGGAGGATTATCTAGACCTACCCGATGTGGTAGAGGATTATCTTGTGGGATAACTCGGTGAATATGAATGATGAGAAGTGAGTATGTTGAAATGAAATAAATATGCATGCTATAGAATATTATATTATGAGATATATATACTATAAGATGAATATGAATGAGTATATTGGATGTAAGAAATACGCACACTATAGAACATATATATTATGGGATATATGTGTACTATAGGGTGAATGTAGATAACATGTGATGAATAAATATGCACACTATAAAACATATATAGTATGGGATATATGTGTACTATAGGGTGAATATAAATAATATATGTTGATTGGTATATGTTTATCATGAATGATATTAGATGTGTGTGGTTTTAATACTTTAATGTTATTACTCCATGTAAATTCACGCTACGATCGCCGTAGTTGGTTTTTACTCCCTCTGTCTTTCCTTGTATGTGTTACGTATTTGAATTTAGGTCGTGGCGGTAGCGCATCGGACGATTGTGGAGAAGAGTACATGGTAGAGTAGGGCTTTATGTGATCGATATGTTATATGATAAATGTTTGTAATATGAAGAACATGTTAAAGTGAAATTATGTATAGATAACTTGCTCCTAAATGTATAATGAAGATGATTTAATGTTTGTATTAAAAGTGTTCCTTAAGAACTGATAATTGTTTAGATTATGTATTTGAAAAAGAAAGTGCAATAACATGCTTTTGAAAATAAATGTATGTTGAATATTTCCGCCTTGTAATTTATAAATGTATTCACTCAAGTTTCTAAAACGTTCAGGTAATGTCTTTCAAAAGTAATCACTTCACTTCCATGAATAAGGTTTTAAAAAGAATATTCGGGTTATGAAAATCGGGTCCTTACATGATTCCAGAAATTGATCCATAATATTTCATGGTGAGGATTATAACCTTGTTGTGGTTATGTGTGCCTTCTTCTTTGCAGTGCTCTTCTGTGGCATAGACTCATGGGAAGACGTGTGCTATCGACTGCCTTCATGGGTTCAAGCAAGTTAAGAGCTTATGCACACTGTGCAAAACAATCAGTGAGTGAAGTTTTTTGTCACTATGATTATGAAGTTGTTATATTCCATTTCTGAAAGTTTAATTTTGAGTAAAACATAGCCATCAACATAGTCTATCATATTTTTCCACTATCTAAATCCCTGAAACTTCAAATAAGAATCACATTAGTCCCTGAGAGTATCCTGGTACATCTCCGGGATAAACGTGGTTCCCATCTTATGTATTAGGGGTTTAGTTAGTAGGAAAAATATTTCGAGGAATTGAGTTGGGGGCCATTTAATCTTTCGATGACACGTATCATGTTTTACTCATTAATTTTAAGAGTGAATACCCAATTTGTGTTTAAAAATTTCCACATGTAACATTTTGACCGAAACTAGTACTCAAAGATCGCGAATGTGAGTCAAAATAGCCCATATCAAGTGTTATAAAAAATGTTGAAATGACTAGTTTGACTCACATTTAATATATTTGAGATCATTTTAGATTTTTAAAGGAACGAAATAAGAGTATTTACTATGATTTTGTACTCTATCTTGCAGAAAGGAATCACAATACTATTGATGAACCTTGACAACAGTACAACTGTTGAAACTGAAGTGGCCCTTAGAAAGAATTTGTGGCATAAAAATATGTCTGATGATTCAAAAGAAATGAAGCTAAATTTCCTTAGTGGAACAGAAAGAGCAAGAGAAGAGTACCATCTAACACCACATGATGGAAATATACATAGCCAAATAATGGCTTTAAATGGAAACATTCTAACAGTAAACTCAAATGGGGAAATTCCTTCTTTGCAGCCTATATATGTAAACCCATCAAACCCAATTGTTGTTGCTCCTTTCTCTATTGTATTTGCCCATATACCAGATGCTGTTGTTACAGCTTGCAAATAGCTTTGTTTTCATTAGGAGAAAACAAGATTTGTTTTCATTTGGTGATTAATAATATTGCATGGAAAAAATTTATTCTTTTCAATTATTGTTCTCCTATCGAATGAGATTAAGACTTGATGATTGTTGTTTCGGTTTCTTGTTAATGAATATAGTGCCACAATTTTCGATAGAGCATGAGGAATTTTAACAAGTTAAATTTTATTGTCATCCGTAGACTAGTAAATCCTCCTTTACATAAAAGGTTGATTGCTTTCGATTGTTACTCCTATTTCATGTATAGTAATTTTACCCACTGTTTGAATAATAGAAGTAAATTCTTAAAAAAATATCTATATTTTGACTTCCTCAACGTCATTCCTATCTAATACCATTAGAGTTATAATGGGAATATCAACAACTCATTTCCTTAATCATCAATTCCTTGAGTGATTCACAAAGTAAATTGTAGTAAAATTGAATGTTATATTGACTAATTAATCTAACTTTATTCCTAGAAATTACACCAATTAAATGATATATTCTCGTTCAAACTCAAACATGTAATTTCCACCAACACATTCAATATCTAAAATCATATTTTAGGTGATCAAACTAAAACAAACACTAAGAAGAAGAATGAACCATAGAAATCATTGCATAAACATGACTAAATTGAAATGAGTCAAATTAGATAGAAGTTACATCTGATCCCAACAAAAGAGAAGTTAGCTACTCATTTCCATGGAAACCAAGAAGAAGAGAAGATGAAGACACTCCATGGAAGAGCACCAAGATGAGTTCCACAAGGTTATGATGTCTTCAATCTTCCCGTCCCCATCTTTAGTGGAATGCTAAAACCATAAAACTACAAGCCTAAGCCTAAGAAATCGTCCGGTCCCATCCACACTAGGTTTTTTAACTACTTTTGAAGGGGGAAATGTATCTTGGTAATCTAAGTTATAAAGTTGTGTTGCATTATAAACAACTCAAGCGGAGTACATCAAAATTTATGAAGTTGGCAAAAAAGTAAAATATATGAGAAACATCAATTAGGACATGTTCAAGAAATATATGCAAGAAAAGTGGACTAAACCTAGCCAATAATCCTATATTATTGTTATCATCGGATATTAAATGTTTTGGAGGATGGTGATCGGTGAGTTGTAGCAATAGGAAATTAATAGTGATAATAAGTGTTCCGACATTTTGACCAAAAGATTTTCAATAAAAAAACTAACATACAATTTCATAGGAGTAAGACTAATGATACCCCTCAATTAAATAGAGAAATGAGAGATTTGTTTGAAATCCTTCTTAATTGATGGGAGGATATTTCTTTGAACATTGATATATGATTAATTGAATTTGAGGACATAACTAATGAAGCTCGGTAGATGGTCTATTGAATATATTCAATGATCACATTTCCAAAGTCTTAAATTTATTCTTTCACTCCTCAAGACTCTCAAGCCCAACCTAAAAAGTTGAAGTAACATTTTTAAGACATCTTAAGAAAATGGCAAGAGTTAATCCCCATTATATCTTTATCATTAAATATTCTTCTCTTTTACTATATAAATGGAACTTGTGAGAAAGATAAATGGTCAATCAAGTGAAAAAATACATAGACAACCAGTGAGAGATTTGATATTCACCATAATTTGAGGCACGTATTTCTAATGAGATATAGGAGAGAATGCATATATTTCATGATTCTAATGAGATATGCATTTCTAATGAGATATAGGAGAGAATGCATATTATTATCTTGTTATATGTAGTAATAGTAGAGAGATTTATCTAATATGTCTTGTGATAGTTTACTTCTCAATTTGAAAAAGTTTTTCTATGTTAAAATTCTCGATATCATTCTTTTGATTTTGCTCTATTTTCTCTGGAGAATGATCGACTTATTTCAATAGTAATTTTTTTTAAATTTAATTCACATTTTAGCTATCAATTCTATGAAATCTAATAATTTAAATCTAATTACTAATTCAAACTATTAAATTTTTCAATAATCGATGACTATGATGTAAAATAAGTGTTTTAAACTGAATTTTTAAAATCTACTAAAATTTTAAAACACTAAACCAACCTAAATTGTTACACAGTAAAATGCATGAATACACAAAGAATGTGTGAAGTGAAAAACTCACCTTCTTCATGTTCAGTTCATTATCGACTCCATTGAATTCTCTTCCATGTCCTCATTACTCCGCAATCATCATCGTCGTCATCATCATCATTATCATCCTTTGATTCCTTTCCACAAATCTCTTCATATCTCTATTCCAAAACAAAAACAACATTCCAATGAAAGAACCAAAAGAATCTTCCATAACAATCTCACTGACCCAAAACTCCTCCACCAAATCTCTCACCTCCTCCTCCTCCACCGTACCCAATCCCTTTCCCTTCTCCGCTTCACTTTCTCCGACCACCTCACCGACGCTATCCTCCGCCGCCTCCGCCTCCACCCCTCCGCCTCCCTCACTTTCTTCCACCTCGCCTCAAAACAACATCATTACCGTCCCCATTTCGTATCTTACTGTATCCTAGTCCATGTTCTCGCTCGTGCTAAGATGTACGATGAAACGAGGTCGTTTTTGAACCAACTTGTTTCTATTCATTGTAAGAATAGTTACTCTGCTTTTGCTGTTTGGGGTGAGATTGTTAGTGTTTATAGGGAGTTTGGGTTTGCGCCGATTGTTTTCGACATGGTTCTTAAGGTTTTTTCTGAGAAAGGGATGGTTAAGTGTGCACTCCATGTGTTTGATGAAATGGGTAGGTTGGGTCGGGTGCCGAGTTTGAGGTCGTGTAATTGCTTGTTGAGTAAGTTGGTTGATGCCGATGAAGGAAGGGTTGCTGTGATGGTTTTTGATCAGATTGTGAGGATGGGTATTGTGCCGGATGTTTATATGGTCGCGATTGTTGTGAATGCACATTGTCGTGGAGGGGATGTTGAGATTGCGTTGGGGTTTGTGGAAAAGATGGAGAAGATGGGGTTTGAGATTAATGTTGTGACTTATAATGGTTTGATTAATGGGTATGCTTGTAAAGGGGATTTGGATGGAGCTGAGAGGGTGTTGAAGCTGATGTTGGAAAGAGGTGTTTCGAGGAATGTGGTTACTTGGACTTTGTTGATGAAAGGATATTGTAAACAATGTAGGATGGATGAAGCAGAGAAGATGCTTCTGGTGATGGAGAAGGATGAGTTTGTGGTTGTGGATGAGCGTGTTTATGGTGTGCTGGTGGATGGGTATTGCCAAATGGGAAAAATGGACGATGCGGTTAGGATTCGAGATGAGATGTTGAGGAAGGGATTAAAAATGAATGTTTTTGTTTGTAACTCTTTGGTTAATGGGTACTGTAAGCATCATCTAGTTTGCAAAGCTGAGAAACTGTTTATGGATATGGTGCAATGGAATCTGAGGCCAGATTCTTATAGCTATAATACACTTTTAGATGGATACTGCAGGGAAAGGAAAATAAGCAAAGCTTTTATGCTTTGTGATGAGATGTTGCGCAATGGAATTAGTCCATCAGTTGTGACGTATAATACTGTTCTCAAGGGGTTAGTTCATGCGGGTTCATATGACCAGGCCTTGTGCCTATGGGATTCAATGGTACAAACAGGTGTGTCTCCGAATGAGGTCAGCTACTGTACTCTGCTTGACTGCCTTTTCAAATTGGGTGATTCTGACAGGGCTTTGGTGTTGTGGAAAGAAATTTTAGGCAGGAGTTTTACCAAGAGTCTGGTTGTGTTCAATACGATGATTGGTGGCTTATGTAAGATGGGGAAAGTGGTGGAAGCAGAGGCTGTTTTTGAGAGGATGAAGGAACTTGGTTGCTTGCCAGATGAAATCACATATAGGACTTTGAGTGATGTATATTGTAAAAGTGGTAATGTTCTTGAAGCTTTTAAAATTAAAGCTTTGATAGAAAGAGAAGCAATTTCTCCTTCCATTGAAATGTACAATTCCCTTATTAATGGACTTTTTAAGTCTAGGAAGTCAACTAATGTCACTAGTCTCCTTGCTGAGATGCAAACAAGAGGGTTATTACCAAATGTTGTTACCTATGGAACCCTTATTTCTGGTTGGTGCGATGAAGGGAAGTTAGACATAGCTTTTAATCTATATTTTGAGATGATTGAAAGAGGGTTCACTCCGAATCTTGTGGTTTGTAGCAAAATTGTCAGCAGCCTTTATAAGGCTGATAGAATAAGTGATGCAACTGTTATCCTACAGAAGATGGTGGATTTTGATCTTCTTACACTTCATAAGTGTTCTGATAAGCTTGTTAAACATGATGCCATAAGCCTACAAGCTCATAAAATAGCAGATTCTCTTGATAAAAGTGCTATGGGTAATTCTCTTCCCAATAATATTGTGTGCAACATTGCTATCGCTGGGCTATGTAAATCTGGGAAGGTTGACGGAGCAAGAAGTGTTTTGTCAATTTTGATGTCTAGAGGTTTTCTTCCAGATAATTTCACATACTGTACCTTAATTCATGCCTATTCAGTTGCTGGCAATATGGATGATGCTTTCAAAATAAGGAAAGAGATGTTGGAGAGAGGTGTTTCTCCCAATATCACTACATATAATGCACTAATAAATGGATTGTGCAAATTAGGAAACATGGATCGAGCGCATAAACTATTCCTTAAACTTCATCAAAAGGGCTTGGTTCCGAATGTTGTTACCTATAATATACTAATCAGTGCTTACTGTAAAACTGGTGATATTAATGAAGCCTCTAAATTGAGAGAGAAGATGATAGAAGATGGGATTTCTTCTACTCGAAATCTGCCTTGACTGGTGGTTTTTAATAAGAGTACACTTTAAAGATTTTGGATCAAATTGTTCAAGCAGATTTTAGTTAATTTCTTGCCTGATACTTGCACAAAATTGGCTAAATGCAAAGCTGAACTGCAAGCTTGAGAATCATGAGCTATGAAGCATATACGCTGCTCCGTCTTGAGGTTTCTTGCTGTTAAACAGTAAACAAGATTCACATCCAAATGTTTAGCAAATGATATAATCTCATAAATTGAGAATGCTGCAGGGCCTTTGGGTTTTGATGTTAAGAACAGCAACTTAGGGTAAAAGGGCTATGCTATTCTTTTGTCAAAGTTAATTCATGTTTTGTTTCACTTTTAACCTCCTAAGTTAATTCAATCATTCACCGTTTTAGGCCTTTAAGCAATGGAGTGACAAATGATGATAACTAGTCTTTTAATCCTTGTCTTGCACGGGCATTTGCAACTTAATATTTCTTGTAGTGTCATCGAAAGATAGTGTTGAATATAGGGTGTGTTTAATGCAAGTGATAATGTTAGACAATTTAATTGTATTGGACAAATTTTTGCCCCCTGGTGCAGTGAGGGACAAAGATGAGTTTTGTCCTGTCCCATGACGACAACTTTGTCCTGTATTGAAGCCAATTTTAAAATTAAAATAAGGACAAAAATTGTGTTTAGATTTCCCTCATATTTAGGAAATCAAATAGACCCATGAATAGTGGTGTGTGCTTAATGTTTTGTTTAGGTTATTTAATTGATATTAGTTATACATTACCAATAATTGGTAATTGCATTTTATTCTTCTTTCTAGAAATTATGGAGATTGTAAAAAGTTACTTGTTTCTAGTGTGCCACATTAGCACCTAATAGATATAGGTGAGAGAAAACAGGTTTAGTTCCTGCTAGCCACATCAGCAGTTTAGAGGAGGTCGAAGCATATTGTTGCAGGAGGAAACTTCAACTATATTTGATATAGATGAAGCATGTGTTCCTTTGTTGCCCTTTCATGATCTGGGGTGTCCTTCATGTTAATTTTTTATTTTATTTATTTTTATAGTTGGAACTGTTGCTAATGCTTTTGTTGTTTTCCAGATCTTTGAGGTGGTCCCTTTACTTTACATGGTTGAGCTGCGAAAGTCTGAAGAAGATGGTCTGGAATTTAACAAAGTAAGTTTGCACAAATGAAAATTTGTATGCTTGGATGATATTAATTCCCCTACATTATTACTAGTTACGTTTCACCCATTAAGGCGGCACTTTTCTTGTGGTTTCAAGCGTTGCTAGTCATGGCCTATCCTAGTTGCCCAGAAGCATCTCTTACAAAATAAATTTTTTTATTAGCTTGCATTTACTGTTATCTTTCATTATGGTTCTTCAAGAATCTATTTACTGAGTTGAAAGATATTGTTTGGAAAGCAGAACCTATTAAAGAAGAAAAAGGTGGTTAGTTTTCTAGCAATCATGATATCTTAATTGACAAAGTGGAGATTTTAGCAACTGGACAAATTATTCTTGGTGGTGATATATTATTCTCGGAGATCATGTCGTACCTACAAGTCATTAGATTTAAGTATCATGGGTCAATCATATAACATAATGGAGAAATTGAGGATTCAAGCGGGGTGGATAAAATGACGGAGTGCATCAGGTGTTATATGTAATAGAAAGGTGGTTGGACTTGGAGGCTAAGTTGTCAGTAACTCTGCATCATCCATTTGAAAGAGAAAGTACCTCATTTCGAAAAAGAGCTTTTGGATGCAAGGTTCTTCAAGCACCATATTGGTTTGGACATTTACCTACACAATGGGAGATAAAATTGCTAGGTCCACGGCCAGTGTAAGTGTGATCTGTACAGTACCCTTTAGGTCTTCCACTGTATATGGATGACAGAAAGCTTTCGGCATTGAAGATCCTATCTGAAATTACTTCATAAAGTAGTAGTATGAGACTAGGAAAGAGAAAAAACTAAAACTTTGATTGAGGCAAGTTAAATTTTTAAGCGTGATTTTACGAGTTAATAAGCATGCCATCTCAATCTGACAAAATCTGATAAAAATTCCAGCAGTGGTATTTTCCTACTTCATATTCAGTCCTTTTCATTCTTTTGATGCTTATAATTTGCCCCTGCATTTATTATAAACTTGAGGGTAAACACTTGAAAAATAGGTTGGACGATGAAACAAATTTCCTTTTAAGTATTTACCATTGTTTTGAGTTTGACGCAATGATAAGGTTGTTGCTTAGTGATCATGAGGTCACGGGTTCAAATTCAGGAAACAACTTCTCCGCTTGTAGGAGTAAGGCTCCATGCATCTACCCTCCCCATACCCACTAAGTAGGAGCCTCATGCATTGGACCGCCTTTTTTTAATTTAGCACTATTTTGTACATGTTGACTAAACTTTTCATATTCCTGCTATTGTTGCTGCTGTTTAGGTGAAGTGTATAAAGTTAGACTAATAGTGGTAAAAATGGTGAAGAATGATGCAGAGTGTGCAGCTGAAGGAAGATAGAAGGTTGTGACACTGACAATGATGGAAGAGAACAGATCAGTAGAGAGTAAAGGACTGAAGGTTCTCATTTTGTTGTAGGATTTTTCCTATTTGTAGGTCATTTATGGCACACAGGAATTGGTGGAGATTTTAAACTTCTTCTTTCCATGGCTCTTCTTAATTGAGAGTTTGAGACATTCATATTGTTTTACCTTGCAGGTTACAACTTGGAGTTGTAGCTGAGTTTATCTACTTGCTTAAAGTACAATTTCTATAACCATTGATTTCGGATAGTAGTGTCATATGAATTATGTATGCATATCTTTAAGAAACCAGAGCATAATTCATGGTATCTTTCTCCCTTTTAACTCAACTTTTATGCCTTTTGTTTGCCTAGCATAACTCATTTTTAGGGAAGGTCAAGAATAGGATGTAAAATTTATATTACCCAATTTGATCTTTATAAATTTTCGAGTGTAACCCTTTGATCCCGAAAATGTAAAAAAATTCAAATTAGTATTCAAATATCAGAAATGTGAGCCAAAATAGTCTCAGATGGTCATTAAAGATATGCTAAAAATGATTAATTTCACCCACTTTTGATTTTTCAGGGACCATTTTAGGTTTTTGTATTTTTCATGGACCAAATCGGTATACGCACAAAAATTAAGGGACTAAGTCTTTACTCTATACACCGAGAATAATAGAACTCACTATTATGTCGAATTATGTTGAATGTTAGATCAGAAAACCATAGTAAAGGTCAAGAAAGAGGGATACTCAAAGGAGTGATGCTCGGACTCATGCTGCAATGCTTAAACTAGTGCTGGTGCAGACCACCTAATAATCACCATAACCTATGCACTCAAAACCACAATGAACATATTTATTTTACTAACAAAATTAACCATTAATGAACAGCATTGAAATGAGAGTGGAAATAGGTGTATCCAAAAAAATGGTCAAGCATTCCATCATGGTCTAGGGCAGTGCTGGTATACATTGGCATTCCATTATGATACAATAGCATTTTTTCTTGAAGAAAAGTTTAGGTGAGTTGAATCTAGTGAGTTTAAAAGATCAGGACACTTTACGACTCGATGAGCATTTACCATGATAATATAGCATTTGGCTAATTGACTTTGTGGAGATATTGACATGTCTATATCAGGACAGACCTTATAACTCAATGAGTGTTTACTGTGATAATGTAGCATTTGGCTCTCTGGAGGTGTTGGCATGTCTATATCATACTTGGGATTGGAACCAACTAGTCCTAGGTATTGGCATTTCCAATTATAAAGCACTTTTAACAACTAACAAGTGGTACTCTCATATTCTAGGGAGGAGGGGCCAGAAAATAGCTTTTGGGGATAGAATGGTATGTCACAACCATTTTGAAAATTCATCTACCACAAAAAATAAAATGAAAATAAATATAAAGGAATAAGTGAAAGAATGTAAAGGTGAAGAGTTATGGTGTAAGAGAAAACAAGCTTTGACCTACTTTTAATTGAAACAATATAGTTTAAGCACACTTTTATTATTGGGGAGGGATCCACTTACTACAAAAGTAAGTGGAAAATACATACTCTTCATCTTAGCCATCCAATCTTGAAAAATTCAATGATTTAGATGCACTCATCAATTCAAATCATTGGATTTCCCAAGAATGAATGATCATGATGTGGAGTAAATATTTTTTCATTTACTCTTGGAGTAAGTGGATTCCTCCCCTTTATTATTTAGGACTTTTCCTCACTTTTGAGGTGTACATAAATAAACTATTTAAGCTCTATTTATCAATATTGTGAAACCCGAGCCGAACATCAAGCCGAGAGAGCTTCTGTATTAGGTCTAACCGGTTTAAACAGTTAAGTCGTCTGATCGGACCCGATGATTTTAAATATAATTAATAATTTTTATCTATAAATATATAATTATATATAAATGTAAAATTTTATATAACTATATTGAAGTAACATCTCTATCTTTTTTGGACCGAAATAAAACAAAATATTAGAGTAATGTTTCATTTTTTTTTTAAATTTTAAGTGAACCATTTGATTCACTTCCCGGGTTATTCCGGTTTAACCGGGTTTAGCATGGTCGAACCATAATTTCTTCAATTCAAAACGGTTCAACTACTTATTCGGTTAAGACTATGAACCAGAGTCGTTTTCAAGTTCAATCAGCGATCGAACCGGTCGGAACGCCCAGTCCGATCTGGTTATCACAACACTGCTATTTATACTAGTATAAGGTTATAGTTATACATGGATCTTTAAGGTTCTACTTGTTGGAATTTCTAACAATTTATGGGTCACAAATATAATTCTATAATTGTGTTATAGCCATTATGTATTTAGCCAATATATATAAAATGGTCTTATGAATTAATTTGGTGGCTAAGGGAATATGTGTCATGAAATATTATGAGTGTAGATACCTTAGGGCAATTTCTAGTTTGATGAAGGGACTGAATTAGAATATTGCAACTTAAGTGATAACCGTTAGTGTTACCTTTATGGGTTATGGTCCCCAGTTGCAGAGCAACGGGTTTTATTGAGTAACTGATGTTATAAGGATATATAAAGGAAAAGAGAAAGGCATAAGGTTAAGCCAAGCACTCTCACTTTTCACTTAAGAAATTCAGGAACATTAGAGCACTCACGTTCTCTCTGGATTCCCCTATAGCGGAGCGAACGGAAAACCATCAGGCTCTAGCAACCGGAACATCCTACAACCCACATACCTCGGAGCATTCGGAATGGCAAACCAAGGTATGCATTTTCTTCTTCACTATGAAACCAATTGGGGTTTTCTTCGGTCTGGATTAGGATTGTTCCATTAGGGTTTATGTATGGGCATAAACATTTGGTTTCGGAACAATGTCCTAATCATTCGGTTTCGGGGATACGATTAGGATTAATCGGTAATATCCATCAAGTGGTATCAGAGCCACCCCAATTTGGTTCATATGTGAAATTTGGGTTTTTCTGTATGATGTTGTTCATGTTTTTCCCCAAATTGGGTTTTGTTTTGCAAAATTGATGATTGCTATAACATTATTTTGAAACATTAGCAATCATAATGCATTTTTTGGCTGTTTTGGGGTGAATTTTGCGAAAAAACCCGATGGAGAACTCCATCTTCGTCAAAACCCTCGGGTAGATGAAGGGTTCTCGCTCAAGCGAGAAACCTGTCGCTCAAGCGACATTTAGGCAGTAGCTGCAACAAAATGTTTGGGTTCTCGCTCAAGCGAGAAACCTGTCGCTCAAGCGAGAAACCTGTCGCTCAAGCGAGAAACCTGTCGCTCAAGCGACATTTAGGCAGTAGTTACGACAAAAGGAGTTGGGCTCTCGCTCAAGCGAGACTCCTCTCGCTCAAGCGAGACCCCTCTCGCTCAGGCGAGACCCATCTCGCTCAAACGAGATTCAGGGACAATTTTGGGGTCTTTTTCAAGTAAATTTTTTGGGGCTTTGGTATCTTTATGCATTGAACATGGTTATGATATGGTTACCCGCTAAGTTGTCTATTATTTCAAGTGAGCCAATTGAAGTGGAATGTCGCCAAAGTGACCTCTTTCATGGATATAACTCATAAGGAATATTAGATGTTGGTGTGTGTGGTTATTCATGCGGATGTTAGCTGGCCCAAAGGAAAGTTAATGTTTGGCCGAAGATCATACACACTGGCGATGATCAACATGTGATAATTATTCAGTCTTATACATGTGACTGATGAATCAATCCAAAGAGGGGTTCGTCAGTTGACATGTCTTATTATCAATGTTAATCATTGCAACAAGAGTACCACTTGCAGTTAATATTACTGTCCAAAGACTTGATATTAATGGTGCGCTAGGTATCTTGATTGGGACATACCATTGTTTATAGCATATTGATGATTTTAAGTTGTGAGCATGTTTTAATATATTGTCTTTTGTTCTATTCAGCACCGTCTATTGCTTCTATATCTGCAAATCTGAATTCGGTTCCGGTCCTCAATGGAACAAATTTTGAGGACTGGAAAGAGAACATGGAAATTGTTCTTGACTGCATGGATCTGGACTATGCATTAAGGGTAGAGCAACCACCTCCTCCTTTAGAATCCAGCACCTCTGAAGAGAGGAAGGATTATGAGAGGTGGGAGCGCTCCAATCGCATGTGTCTCATGATCATTAAGCGCGGCATTCCAGAAGTCTTTAGGGGTACTGTATCTGAAAAGATATCAAGTGCCAAATTTTTCCTTGCTGAGATAGAAAAGCGCTTTGCAAAAAGCGATAAGGCGGAAACAAGTACTCTGTTACAGAACTTGATTTCCATGAGGTATCATGGCAAGGGAAATATAAGGGAACACATTATGGGAATGTCCAACATTGTCTCAAAGCTGAAGGCTCTTAAGCTTGAGATGTCGGAAGACTTGCTCATCCATCTGGTTTTAATTTCTCTTCCTGCACAATTCAGTCAGTTTAAGATTTCTTATAACTGTCAAAAGGAGAAATGGACTCTTAATGAGCTCATTTCATTTTGTTTGCAAGAAGAGGAAAGGATGAAGCAAGAAAGGACTGAAAGTGCCCATTTTGCTAGTACCTCTAAAGACAAGGGCAAAAAGAAAATGATTATGGAGCCCAAGAATGAAGCTGCAAAGGGTCCAGTGCAAAAGAAGCAGAAACAGGTTATTGTTTGTTTCTTTTGCAAAGAATCTGGACATTTAAAGAAGAAATGTGATAAGTATCACGCTTGGCGTGCTAAGAAAGGTACATTTCTTGCTTTGGTTTGTTCTGAGGTCAATTTAACTTCAGTACCTGGAAACACTTGGTGGTTAGACTCCGGTTCAACTTCTAACATCAGTGTTTCATTACAGGGTTGCTTGAACTACCGAAAGCCTAATTTTGTTGAAAGATACATATTCGTTGGCGATGGAAAATCGGTAGAAGTTGAAGCTATAGGACATTTTAGGTTATTGTTAAGTATTGGATTTTATTTGGATTTGAAAGACACCTTTGTTGTACCGTCTTTTAGACGGAACTTAATTTATGTTTCTTATTTGGACAAATTCGGTTATTATTGTTCATTTGGAAACAATTCGGTTAAATTGTCTTTAAATTCAGATATTGTTGGAACTGGTACTCTTATGATAAATGATAACCTTTATATGTTGAACAATATAGCTGATTATAATGAAACCTTGAATGTGGAATCACATGGTACTAAACGTAAAATTGACAATAAAAATTCAGGTGCATTATGGCACAAGCGCCTAGGTCACATTTCTCAAAAGAGAATTGAGCGTCTTGTGTCAGATGGGATCTTGGATTCCATTGACTTCACAGACCATAAGGTTTGTGTTAAATGCATAAAAGGTAAACAGACCAAACAATCGAAAACTGGTGCATATAGAGCTTCGGACGTCTTAGAATTGATACATACGGATATATGTGGGCCATTCCCTACGGCTTCCTGGAATGGTCAACATTATTTCATATCATTCATAGACGATTATTCTCGTTATGCATACATTTTTCTTATTCATGAAAAGTCCCAATCAGTGGACGTGTTCAAAACTTTTAAGGCTGAGGTTGAAAATCAACTCAGCAAAAGGATAAAGTGCGTCAGATCTGATCGTGGTGGTGAATACTACGATAGATATGACGGTTCAGGTGAACAACGTCCAGGGCCTTTTGCCAAATACCTAGAGGAATGTGGTATAGTCCCACAGTACACTATGTCAGGTTCGCCTAGCATGAATGGTGTGTCTGAAAGACGAAACCGGACTCTTAAGGATATGGTAAGGAGTATGATTTGTCATTCTACCTTACCAGAGTCACTCTGGGGAGAGGCACTTAAGACTGCAGCTTATATTCTTAATAGAGTACCAACTAAAGCGGCTGCCAAAACACCTTATGAGCTTTGGACTGGGCGAAAGCCTAGTCTTAAGCATTTTCATGTGTGGGGATGTCCAGCTGAGGCAAGGCCTTATAGGCCTTATGAAAAGAAATTGGACTCCCGTACAGTGAGCAGCTACTTTATTGGTTACTCTGAAAAATCAAGGGGCTATAAATTTTATGATCCAAATTTAAGATCCATATTTGAGACGGGTACAGCCACGTTCTTTGAGGATATTGAGTTTGAGGGGGAAGATAAAGTAAAAAACTTTGTCTTAGAGGAAGAATCGGTATCAATTCCAGATCCGATTCATATAGTTGCTTCTGATGAAGCAAATTTGGAACCTCTTCAAGACACTCTCCCTACTCAAGATGAGTTAGTAATTCATGAAGGACAAAGTCAAATTCCTCAAGAACATGGACAAGAGTTGCAAGAGCCTATAGCTTTGCGTAGATCCACTAGAGAAAGGAGGAATGCAATTCCAGATGATTACATCTGTTTTCTCCTGGAACATGAGGGTGATGGCGTTATGGATAACGATCCTTCAAACGTTCGTGAAGCCATCCAAGGTTCCAATTCGGAAAAGTGGATTGAAGCAATGAAAGAGGAGTATAAATCCATGCAAGACAATAAAGTTTGGGAACTTGTCCCATTACCAGAAGGTAAGAAACCCATTGGTTGCAAATGGATTTTTAAGACCAAGCGGGATTCTAACGGTAATGTGGAAAGGTATAAGGCACGTCTTGTAGCTAAGGGTTTTACTCAAAAGGAAGGGATTGACTATAAAGAGACTTTCTCTCCAGTATCATCGAAAGACTCTCTTAGGACAATCCTCGCTCTTGTAGCTCATTATGATTTGGAGCTTCATCAGATGGATGTCAAAACAGCTTTTCTCAATGGAAACATTGATGAAAAGATTTATATGGTGCAACCAGAAAACTTTGTGTCGGGAGACCCAAAGAATATGGTTTGCAGATTGACAAAATCCATCTATGGACTAAAACAGGCGTCTCGTCAGTGGTACCACAAATTTCATGAGGTGATTCTCTCATTTGGTTTTGAGATGAATTCAGTCGAGGAATGTGTGTATCACAAATTCAGTGGGAGCAATCACATTTTCTTGCTCTTGTATGTGGATGACATACTGCTTGCCACAAATGATGTGGGTACCTTGTTGGAAACCAAGTCATTTCTCTCCAGTAATTTTGAAATGAAAGATCTTGGTGAAGCTTCTTTTGTATTAGGAATTCAGATACACCGAGACAGATCTCGGGGTATTCTTGGATTATCACAGAAAAGCTATATAGAAAAGGTACTTAAAAGATTTGGCATGCAGAATTGTAAACCAATGGATACTCCAGTCACTAAGGGAGACAAATTTAGTCTCAATCAGTGCCCTAAAGGAAATCTGGAAATTCAGGAAATGCAAAAGATCCCTTATGCATCAGCTGTAGGGAGTCTAATGTATGCTCAAGTATGTACGCGTCCGGATATAGCGTTCATAGTTGGGGTTTTAGGCAGATATATGAGTAATCCAGGAATGGATCACTGGAAAGCAGCCAAAAGGGTCATGAGGTACTTAAGGGGAACAAAAGACTATATGCTCACATATAGGAGATCAGACCAATTAGAGATCATTGGGTATTCTGACTCCGATTTTGTGGGATGCCAAGATAGCAGACGATCCACTTCGGGCTATGTATATCTGCTAGCAGGTGGTGCAGTTTCTTGGCGCAGTGCCAAGCAAACTCTTGTGGCTTCATCCACAATGGCAGCAGAATATATAGCATGCTATGAGGCATCACATCAGGCGACATGGCTGAGAAATTTTGTCACTGGGCTGCGGATTGTGGAAGGAATTGAAAGACCACTAAAGATATACTGTGACAATAAGTCAGCCGTGTTGTTCTCCAATAACAATAGGAGTACAGCAAAGTCGAAACACATCGACATAAAGTTCTTAGTTGTTAAGGAGAAAGTACAAAGCAGACAGCTTTCCATAGAACACTTAGGCACTAACTCCATGATTGCGGATCCTCTTACAAAAGGTATCACACCCAAGGTCTTTCATGAGCATACTGCTCACATGGGTGTTCTACAATGTGAGGATCATTTGGTTTAGTGGGAGTTAGAACGTATATACACTTTTATGTTTTATGGAATTTCAGTATTATGTGAATACTTTGTATTCAAACTTCATTTGATTAATCATTCAGTTCAGTATTCTGTCATTATGCTTTGTACAATAAGGTAATTAAGGATCTCACTAAAGTAAAGTAGGACCAGTTGAAAATTGACATGTAAAGACCATATTCATGTGATTTTCATGCTACACATTTCATGATGTATCTATGTCATTTGGTTGTGTCAAAGTTGGTGATCATTGTTGAATTAGTCATGATTGATATGGCGAAGTTCACTGTGGTTCGATACGGAGACGGGACTAATGGACGGGATAATTTGGGTATGCCTGTGACATAATGGTATATTAAGCGCGCAATAAGGATAACACGTACGGTGAATCATATATGTGACCAGTGGGAGATTGTTGGAATTTCTAACAATTTATGGGTCACAAATATAATTCTGTGTTATAGCCATTATGTATTTAGCCAATATATATAAAATGGTCTTATGAATTAATTTGGTGGCTAAGGGCATATGTGTCATGAAATATTATGAGTGTAGATACCTTAGGGCAATTTCTAGTTTGATGAAGGGACTGAATTAGAATATTGCAACTTAAGTGGTAACCGTTAGTGTTACCTTTATGGGTTATGGTCCCCAGTTGCAGAGCAACGGGTTTTATTGAGTAACTGATGTTATAAGGATATATAAAGGAAAAGAGAAAGGCATAAGGTTAAGCCAAGCACTCTCACTTTTCACTTAAGAAATTCAGGAACATCAGAGCACTCACGTTCTCTCTGGATTCCCCTCTAGCGGAGCGAACGGAAAACCATCAGGCTCTAGCAACCGGAACCTCCTACAACCCACATACCTCGGAGCATTCGGAATGACAAACCAAGGTATGCGTTTTCTTCTTCACTATGAAACCAATTGGGGTTTTCTTCGGTCTGGATTAGGATTGTTCCATTAGGGTTTATGTATGGGCATAAACATTTGTTTTCGGAACAATGTCCTAATCATTCGGTTTCGGGGATACGATTAGGATTAATCGGTAATATCCATCACTACTATGTCGATAACATTCTTTCCAACTCAATTCATACCTATCTATCAAGTAGATAATAGTCCTTCATTTGGTGCATTATGTCTAGAACCTTCCACTACTTATTGAAAATAATCATTAATATATTTGATAGTAACAAGCACACTTTGCGGAAAAATTAATGTTGTTAGATTTGACAAGTTGCACATGTTACTTACTTTGTGTTAAATCACCTTTTACTTTATTCTATGGGTCACCTTATTTTGTAATCAATCTTATGTGTAAAATGTTATTAAAAGGTGATGTAAAGTAATCTTAAAAATTGATGTGCAAAAATAGCAAAAATATTATTATCATATTACTCTCTATGTTGGAAAACATGATACATTTATGATATGACTTTGATGTCTTTATTTTTATTTTAATCCAAAACTGAACACGCAAACAGATCATAAGAATCTACTTCCAAATTGATTATTAGAAGGCAATAAAGGGAAATGAATTGTAACCATGAAATTCATGTTAAGGTTCTATCCCAAAACCAATTGGCAATGAGATGAGTAGTTCAACATGTATTTAAACCATTCCCGAGATAATGAGGTAAGCAATGTGAGACTTATTTCGCAACATGCCCCCTCCACATAAGCTTATCGGACCAGGCGAAGGGTTAACTTTGACTCATAATTAAAGGACATCTTTTGGCCTATGACAACCAGAAAAAAGTTGGCCTCTGACTCTATATCATGTTAAGGTTTCATCTCAAAACCAATTGACAATAAGAGGAGTAATCCAACATGTATTTAAACCATTCCCGAAACAACGAGGTAAACGATATGAGACTTACTTCCTAACAATACATTTTTTATTTTACTCTCAAGTTTTTCTCTTTTCTTGACTACCCTAAAAACTAACTCGCAAACGAACCCTAATAGATGGGTATGATAGAATTAGTTGTAATGATCCATCATTACCTAACATCATCAGTTTTTAATTGCATATGTTCCCTCTGCCTACTACACCAAGCATTATATGTACTCAAGGATATAGAATTATGTTATTGGACCAACACATAATATGAGAGGGAAACCAAGTTCAGTGGTCCAATAATAATTGTTTAATAGTGCTAATATATATTTTATCAATAGTAAATAATAAATAATGTGGACCTAGCTTTTTCTTATAATCACAATGTATATCTGAACAGCCAAAAATATCCACAAAAACACAAAAGAGTAGAGTCTCAGAAACATGGAAATTATAAAATTGAAAAATTAGATAATAATTGAGGCCTCTCTATTACTTTGATGATAGTCTCACCTGAAAATATTTATTATGATCTCTAAATGGAAAATTTAAATTAAAGGGTAAGTCATAAAACTTTAGATCTAAAATCAATTTAAGCCATGCATTGTCTCCTCTTCAGCCATACACATAAATCAATAAATCTGACATTTTCATATAATAATTCCTTTAACTTAATGCAATCTATTAGAGAATAACCACACTCAATAAGAACATTAATTTAGTAGTGTAAGACCTCGTAGAATTATGTAGATAATTTCACAGTTTACTTAACTTTCCTGGTTTGAATTGTATCCTTCTTTTTAGTGAAGCGCACACACACAGTGTTTTAAATTACTGTTGCGGTCGCGATTACTGTTGCGGTCACTGTGGTCATTGCGATGTAAATTACGGCCGTTACGGTGTGAATTATTTTGTAATTAAAATAATTTTTTAAATCTGATGCAGTCCAATGCGACCTGATGTAGTCCAAATGCAGTTGCGTTACAACCCAATACGGTCAAATCATTGTAATTCGGAGTCACACCACAATTGTGGTGTGATGCAGTTACGACAGTAACTGCAACCGCAATATTGCGGCTGCATCAAGTGATGTAATCCACAATTTAAATCACCATGAAGCATAAAATCATACAATACATACCCAAGTATGATTATTGAGCATGAGTACAACATAAAGGGTATAAACAAAGGAACTTGCCCCCACATAAAAAGAAAATGAAAAGCAAAATGTAAAGGAGGGATAATAAAACATAGCATCCATTATGATGTTTGTGGGGACTTCAATTACAGCTTCTGCATCTTTCCAGCTAAGCAAGTCATTCTACCCATTTCAGATTATTTCACTTTGAATTTCCCTAAATACTTATTCTTAATAATCATTCATACAAACTAGAAATCAATCCTTGGTTATTCATGTGTTACATGTTCAATTTTTTTTGGTTAAAGAGAGAAATGAGTTCAAGTTTTATATATATAGAGGGAAAATTTAAATATTTATTTTGGTCTCTCGAAATTTTTTGAAAACCCTGAAATGGTCACAAGGATATGGAATATGTGTTAAATTATTCTTTTTTAGCATTTTTTATAACCCTGACAGAAATTATTTTGACTCGCATTTGTGATCTTTGAGTATTAGTTTGAATTTTTAATTTTTCTTATGAATCAAATTGGTAAATGTGAGAATTTTTAAGGAAGAAAATGCTTTAAAAGAATATTCTTATCTTGTTAGGATGTTATTGAGTAATTTTTATTTTGTATAACTAATGATATACCTCCTCATCCTATAGGGAATGAACTAATCATTTTAGGAGTCTGGGATTGCCTACCCAACAATAATAGTTCACAAGGATTAGTCATTTAATATTTTACCTTATTTAGGATCCAGTGAAATCTTACAACACTAGACGAACGCTACACTATTATTCAAACAAATACATTAATTACTTAAGTATTTATGGAGTCATAAGGTGATTAGGGTTTGAGGGTCGAATCACATCTATTATAAATACTAACATACTAACATTTGTCTATAAAAAAATATTTAAGTATTTAAATCAATTTTTTTTTGCCATATAACTATTTAACCTAAATTTGTGTACATATATTCTTATAAAAAAATAGTTTGAATATTAACATTATACAAATATATTTAAATATTTGCTAATATACATTAAATGGAATAAATTAATTTGAGCATGAAGAAAAGATTAAAAGTCAATCATTCCTTTTCTCAATATATAAACACAAACTACACTGTTGTTTCAAATGAATGAATATTCCGGTGAAATAATCAAGATCACCGGAAACCTCGCCGGAAAATGGACGAGTCATGGAGAATGCGAATGGGACTTCCGGCATGTCTCCCTCGCCGGCGTTCCATGGAAGACCGGGCATCTTCCAGCATAAGGCAGTATATCTTCTCCGGCACCGGCAATTCTGTGCCGGAAAATATGGACCCCGATGACTTCGCCGATGTTTTCGGGGGTCCACCTAGAAGCCTCCTCATGCACAAATTATCAAGGTCCAAATCATTCTACGACGAAATTTTCCAGCCGCCGGATTTCACATCTCCGGCACTACTGAAGGGTGGCCGGAGATTGCCGGTGTTCCGGTTTCCGGCAAAGAATGACACTTTTTACAGCGACATATTTGATGACCGGAGATCGAGGGAGCGTTCGGGGCTGAGTTCGGAGGACGTAAGCCCTCTCCGGCCGGTGATCAGAGATGACGTGGCACTGTCTGCCTTTGCTTCAAAGCTCAGGTGAACTAACTGTAACTGTGTGTATTTGTATTCTGTTATGTAATGAAATTTACATGTATGCCCCTGGTATTTAATATTGTTTGCATATGTATAACCTAAATTGATTTCTGACAGTGTAAGAGTTTTTTACAGGGTTAATGCATCATCTACCATTTAATTTTTAATAATTATTGACTCTTAAATAAAAGTAATACAAATGAATGATGTATGATGCATGGTAAAAGTCTAAATTGGTACTCAAAAATTACGAATGTGATTCAAAATAGTTATTCTTATCCGGATCATAAAAAATGCTAAAAATAATTAATTTGACACACATTTGATTTTTTGGGGACGATTTTGGACTTTTCAATTTTCTAACAACCAAATTTGTACACATAAAAGTTTTGACGGACGAAAATAGGTTTTTACTCTTATTTTAAATTGCAACTATGATAAGTTTATCACAGTTTATGGAAAATTGTGTGAAAATATAATCGATGTGACCACAATTACATTACAGAGACTTCATAAATCATAATATTGTAGCTGCATTTGCAAGTGTGGGACATAATATAAAACAATGGTGTGGAGTGATTTATGTAGGTGTTACTATATGAGTGTAGAAGTAATATTACATAACTGGTTAGAGGTGTTTTTATTTCTTATGTTAAAGCTGAATTTCTAGTCAGAAAGTAACTACAGTAGACTTTACCATAATTGGATCTTACATGCAATAATGATTTTAGGAAATTATAAGTGTTAGTGGATTTAAGACTGAATCCAAGATTTGAAACCTGAATTGAAGGGGTTGTTAAATTGTACAATTAGCACAAATAAACTTTGATTTGAATTAGATATCTATAATGTTTTTGTTGAATGTGTCATCAAACCTTATACAATCTGATTAAGAGTACAACCAAATTGTTTGAAAAACATATTTTATTGATAATAACCTTAACCCATAACCTGGAAGTAGCCATTAGCAATTAGAATTAATGTTCCATGTCATGTATAGAACATTATCGGTCGTTTGATTCATGTAGTCGACTACATCTAGTAGGGTAAAAAAACTTGGTTATTGTTGTTATTTGTTGGGAAGTAAGTCTCACGTCGCCTACCTCATTGTCTCGAGAATGATTTAAATACATGTTGGACTACTCCTCTCATTACCAATTGGTTTTGAGATGAAACTTTAACATGGTATCAGAACCCAAATTCTTTCTGGTTGTCATGGGCCAAAATATGCCCTTTAGTTATGAGTCAAAAGTAACTCTTCGTCTGGTTCGGCAGACTTATGTGGAGGGGGCATGTTGGGAATTAAGTCTTACATCGCCTACCTCATTGTCTTGAGAATGATTTAAATACATGTTGGATTACTCCTCTCATTGTCAATTAGTTTTGAAATAGAACGTTAACTTATTGAATATTCAATAGCTTCTGAGGCTTCTTAGTGATTGTTACAGGCCAATTAATGTGCCATGTAGATGGGATTCATCTACTATGATGCCTGAGGAACACTCAATTAAACAAGGGAAATCATTGTTTCCATGCAATACTCAATCATTTGAAGTTCAGTATGCAGATAATGAATACAAAGAGAACATCGAAAATTCGCATTTAGGATTCTCCAGAAGAATCTCATCTCCAGAAACAGTTAGTCTTGAATCCAAGCCATGTCAAAGTATTAAAATGCTCACTGATGATTGGGAACTTAGTTCTCCATTTTCGGCTGTCTCTGGTCTTTGTCAAGAACCTGATGCAAAATCTTCAGTTCATGTGCTTCCAGAACTCGTTATAGACGAGGACGATAATGATGATGATGATGATGAAATTATGAGCTCGTTTGTCATAGAAGTAAACTCCAACTTAAGAGACGAAAGTTGTGAAACAACAGCGGTTGATGAAGCAATTGCATGGGCTAAAGAGAAGTTTCAATCACGAAATTCGGATGACGAATCGAGGTTGAGAAAGGATATCGGTGATCGAAGCGCTGGGATGGAAGGTGATTATGATTTGAATTTTTGATAAATTTAATGCATAATAGTTAGTCCTGTAACAGAAATTGCAGACACTTCATATTTGTATCTGATCATACAATGCAGGAAGGCCTGAGACAGATGAATATCATGATGATGAGATTAGAAAAGTTAAATCTCCTAAGGTAATGTGTTGCATTGATTAAGCATAATTGTATAAATAACTAAATAAGCATATTCATATAGTACTAATCGGTGATTTAAATTGCGGACCGCATCACCTGATGCAGCCGCAATATCACGGTTGCGGTGACCGCCACAACCGCATCACACCATAAGTGTGACTCTGAATCACAATGATGTGGCCGTATCGAGCCGCGACGCAACCTCATCAGGCCGCATCGGATTCAAAAATAATTTTTTAATCACAAAATAATTCACAGGCAATGGCCGAAATGATCACAGTCGCAGTAACCGCAACCGTTATCACAATTTCAACCACAACCGCAATTTAAAACACTGGTATTAATGATACAAAGCTTTATATACTTTACAAGTCCAATATGTGATTAGAAATGTTTACAAGTCTATGATGGTGTGATCTACTTCTGTCAAAAGTTACATGTTTATCTTCTATCGTGATGAAAATTCAATGCTTTGTAAAAGGTTCATGGTTCATTTTAGGATTCATTCTCTTTTGTTTCCATTTCTTTCACATGGACAAAAATTTATACTGATTGTTCTGTCATTTGTATAGAAGCTAGAGCCAGAAACTGAGAAGCTGGATAGAGATATAAGATTGTGGTCATCTGGCAAAGAAACAGACATACGACTTCTACTTTCGTCGCTACATCATGTAACATTTTTTCTTTTAGAGACTTCACTCTCCTATCAGTATTCAGTAATTTATCTTAATCCAGCCTATAAGTAGGCCTTTCCGTGACACAACTCTCAATGAAAGCACCAATTGTTAGCACTTAACAACATGAGGAGAACCCAACCCAAAAGACTAGTCTATTAGGTGGGAGAGCTTCATAGCTTAAGTACCACATTGAGTTTGTTATTCTACTCAATTTGGAACTCCTAACATATACTTTATTGAATCTTCTGTAGTTTCATACCCTTTTGATATGTGTGCAAATTACAAAAGAAATGTCATGGTTATAACTTATATGTTTTCATTAACAGATTCTATGGCCTGAGAGTGGTTGGTATGCTATTCCAATTATGAGCCTAATACAAAGCTCACAAGTGAAAAAGGCCTATCAGAAAGCAAGACTATGCCTCCACCCAGATAAATTGCAGCAAAGAGGAGCAACAGTCCTACAAAAGTACATAGCACAGAAAGTTTTCTCCATTCTTCAGGTATGTAAAATACGAGTTAGGATCCTCTCCATTAATGGAGAGACAAGTACTTCAAAAATCAAAGGAAAATATAACTTTCATTGACATATTTATCCTTCTAGTTACAATAAAATTACACTTTTGCCATTAAAAACAAAAGAAAATATATGCATTTGTCTCTCCATTAATGGAGATGATTCTTGTAAAATATATACCGGATAGGGCAAATTCTACCAGTAAGTTTCTCTCAGGCAATGAAGTTTAGACTAAGAATCAATCCTGAAATTAAGTTCACATCTATGTTGGAACAGGATGCATGGACTTCATTCATTTCTGAAGATGTTTCATTCTAAAGAGTGGATCATTCTTATTCCCGATAGGTCAGTTTTGGTTTAAAGCGCATTGACAAGGGAGCAGATATGTCCGAAAAAGCATATCACTCTATGTGTTGTGATTGGTTGAAAAAAATATATATTTAAATTAAAAGTTTAATAATTAAGTGTTGACCAATCACACTAAGTGGTGGGTAGATGAAGTGACACACTTTTCGGGACAGGACTTGTGATCCTCATAGACAAACATCGAGCAATGCATTCGGAATGGTGGAAGTGTTCGTTGCCATGTAGTCGTTATACGATAAGTTTACATGGAATTTGAAAGTAGCATCTCCTTTGTACAAATTGTTGAGTGTTGGATCTGGTGTTCTATTCCAGTTTGTATCATGAGTTGGTTGAGGCTTTTGTAGGTATTATTTTGTGAGTATTTGATTGGTTTCAGTATTTGACTTGTATATGATGCCATGGAACCAAGAAATAAATGTTATTCCATTCACTTTTTCAGCATTTTATGCTACACAACTTTATTCATTACTCTTAGTTTTTCTTATTAGGGTAGACAATTCTTGGTGTTCCCACTTACAAGTTCTAAATCTATATCCATAATCGATACAGACATCGATATGTTAAGGTTTTGTGAGTCGCCAAAATTGTATCGTATCCGCAATTGAGGCCGCATCAGCTGCATTTTCCTGAAATTGATTGTAAAGTCAATGTTTCTGAGTCTCCGAAACCGTAATTGCGACAACTACTTAAAACTTGGCCCAAGCTGAAATATTACAAGTGCTGCTAAATGGTACATATCCTATCCTTAGGAAATTGACATTTCCATGGGTCGGACCACCCCATAATATTTTATTATAAATTATGTTCATTGATAACACATATGTGACTTCTAATGATTTCCTCAATACATATTTAAACCGCCTAAGGAATGATTTTACCATTTTTTCTATAGTAGGAGCTACTCCAAGTTTCTTCATAATGCCTTCAATTTTAATCCTATATTGTCTAGTATGTTCACTCATCAACGCAATATTTGTATATCTGTTACATGAAATTTATTCCCTTGTGCACATTTCACCGCTCAATATTCAGTCTTATATAACATTGCAAGTCTTGAGTAGTAAAAAATTCTAATAGTCTTGAATGAACATTTCTATCACATATATATGACACATAAAGTACTATGTCATTTCATCCAAAATATATGACTTCGAATATTATATTTCATCTTTCTTTCCAGTATCATCAATATAGAAGAAACACATAAAAAGGCAGCCAAACATTTACAATAGCAACTCACAACAATTTATGTGACTTATATCACTGATTATAAATTCGGCTTATCCAGATCTTATCCAAATCAAATCTCATGACCTTATCCAAATTCGGCTTCACCAGATCTTGAGGGTTGTCACTGATGTTCGTGTTTGGCTATCTCATGACCAGATCGTTGATGTCAATTATGTCGTTTGAGAGGCTAATCAAGTAGTTGACTTCATGACAAAACTTGACCCACACTCTTAAGAGGAGCTTAGAATCTCGAACATGCTCTCTTGTGAAGTTGTGATTGTCAATTCTACTTTGCCAATGATATCCCTCCTCTAATTTAGTTTTATTTTCTTGCTTTTTGACTTTCCCGTGTCCAAAAAACACTACTTTTACCCAAAAAAGATACCGCCGTTCTATAAAATTTTGAATAAACACAAATAAATATAAGTCAAATATTAGCATAATTAGGAATGGAAACGGTAAGTATAATAACTTGAGAAAACTGTAACCACTAATTGTATAAAAGTTGTATATATTGTCATTCTATTATCTACAATTTATTTTTATTCACCATTGACTACTAAAAAAAGTAATACAAATAAATAGTAAATAATATACTGATCATATATAAATATTTATACTAACAATACATAAATAAGACTCATTTTTTAATAAGTTATAGAAATATGATCATTTAAGTGGAGTTTATTTATTCTAGTTGGACCAATCAAATCTCCAATGCAATAAACAGGCCCAAAATTAGGCCTAGTTTTATAGCGTCACTTTCAGAAATAAATAAAACCCTAAAAGCATTTTATATATAAAGTTAGTAGCAGCTTCTTCAACTTCCGAAACCCTAATTTCATAATCAAGAAAAATGGCGGTACCTTTGCTTTCGAAGAAGATTGTGAAGAAGAGGGTCAAGAGATTCAAACGCCCTCAGAGTGATCGCAAGATCTCCGTCAAGGTATCTATCTACCCATTTTAATTTCTTTTTTTAATTTGATTTAGTTTTTTTTTTGTAATTTGTGCCCTAAATTGTGTAATATGGTCACTGACATTTTATATGCTCATTATATTTTGTAATAACTTTTGTTTTCCTAGTTTTAAGGTTAAAAATGTTTTTTTTCTCTCTAGATTCTTAGGTTGGTTGATTATTTAATTTGTAACATGTTTCTATCTATGTTTGGTGCCTTTTTAGTTTTATTTTTTAATCTGGATAATTCTCGTGTTGATGTTGAAGTTCATATGGTTGAATTTCATAATGTCACTAATTTCTCTTTTTTGTCATGGATGTTATGATAGTATTTGTAGAACCATTCGTAATTTGAACAACACGATTCTGTAATATGGTGACTGATGTTGTATCTGATCCTTTTATCTTATAATAAGTTCGATTTTTCTAGGTTTTAATGTTAGTATGATGTATTGTTAAAGTTTGATTATTTGATCCTATATATGTTAATTTGATAGCTTAATATGTGTTGTCTTCAGTAGAGTATCTCATCTTTGTTTTTATCATTTAGATTTATTCCTCATTTTGACATGTATCTTGTATCTTTTAGTCCATAGGTTTAATGATTTGTTTTTTAATTTTGAACCACAATGAAATGATGATGTTTATCCTTCATGATCTGCGATGAGATATGATGATGTTTATCCTTCATTTCTGCAAAAGAATGATGATTATCAACATGCACTACCATCTGATCTCTTGCACGTCTTCAAATCTGTGTGCTAATTATGCTGTCAATTGTTTTTCTTTTGGTGTGAGGATTACACAAGCTGTTACTTAATCTATATTAGACCTTAATACTGTTCTGTAATGTGCACTGATTATAAATTTTATTGTTCTGGTGTGTATTTCAGACGTTCACTTACTTTCAATGTGTGTCGTGTATTTTCTTTCATTTTGATTGTTAATACATGATTGGGGAATAGTAAACCACTCATCTGATTGGTTATATATGCTAGTTAAATTTGTTGGACGAAGGTGTTAAATGGGTTGAAATTGGTTTTGCTTATACTGTAATATAACCATGTTTTTGGCTTTTTATTTGCAACAGCCAAGCTGGCGCAGACCCAAGGGTATTGATTCCCGTGTCAGGAGGAAGTTCAAAGGATGTGTTTTGATGCCAAATATTGGTTATGGTTCCGACAAAAAAACTCGCCACTATTTACCAAATGGCTTCAAGAAGTTTGTTGTGCACAATGTGCAAGACCTTGAACTTCTAATGATGCATAACAGGTGAAGTACTGAATCTCATCTTGTATCATCTTCATTCACCACTTTGCATAAGATTATTTGCTGAATATCTCATTTGTTTTGATGTTAATTCAGGACATATTGTGCTGAGATTGCTCACAACATCTCCACAAGGAAGAGGAAGGAAATCGTTGAGAGAGCCGCTCAACTTGACGTGGTTGTCACTAACAAAACCGCCAGACTTCGCAGCCAGGAGGATGAGTAAATCTGAGTGTTATTTATGTTTTGTAGTGAGCTTCAGTTTGTAAACCCTTTATGGATTATGATCATTTTGTTTATTGCAAAAACCTGTTGCTTGTTATACATTTGATTTATGTTGGTTAGCTTATTGTCTTGTTGGTTCAATATTTTCTGTTAATTTTGGTATTATCTTATATTTTCTGTTAACAACATGATGTTTATCTCGTTAGTTGTCACTGTCAACAATGATGTTAGAACATATTAATGTCGTTCACCATTGTGGAACACATTTTTATTAAGAACTCATTCCTATTTTGCAACTTGTTATGATTGTTCTTTGACACTAGGCTCGGTCGGTTCGTGAGTTGAGTTTAAGAGATTTCGTAGCATCCATGCTAATTGTGATTGAATGATTCATTATATAGTGATTGTGTAAAAACTAGTGTTGTAGTCTTAATTAATGAGTAGTTGGACTGTTTTGAATCGGAGAAATTATGGTTCGATTTTGCAAAATTCGGTTAAACCAGAATAACCCGGGAAGTGAACCGGACGGTTCACTTAAAATTTAAAAAATTGTAAGTGCTTTTTTTTATTTGTTCTATAAAAATATGGAGAGAAGTTACTTCAATATAGTTATATAAAATTTTACATTTATAGATATTTATGGATACAAATTATTAATTATATTTAAAATTATTCGGTTCAATCTGATTGTTTAACTCATAGTTTTGAAAACCGTGCCGTACCGGCCGGTTCAACCGGAAAACCGGACCCCTAACCGGTACGGTACGTATGTTATACCGCATATGCAATAGAACCGGTCAAAACCGGTGAAAACCGGTTGGTTTGTACATTAATTTTTTTTTTTTTAAATTTCAAATTTTCAATTCTTCACCAATTCTTCAACTTCAATGATTGATACTTGAGTCATTTATTTGTATTTTGCGTTTGTTAAATGATAATTTTGGATAAATATATGTTTTGTACTTTAGACTTTGATTTTATTAAAGACTTAATGTTGCTTGTTTGTGTGAATTTGAAGTAAATTATGAATATGAATTATAAATATGAATATCTATTTATTTGAAATTTTTTGTTATAGGTTTACATATATATATAAGCAAGTATGTCCGGTTTAACCGGCATGCGGTTTAATTACTGAACCACTGGTTGAACCACTGTACCACTATACCAGTACCCTAACCGGTTTGATAACCGGTACGATTTTAATAACATTGGTTTAACTGGTTAAACCAAATATGTAACTTCTTTTGGATTGTTGTTTGGCTCCAGTTTTTATAGCATTGGTAAAAACTCATAAATTGATGTTTCATAAAATATTAAACTCAATTTTTAATTGCTTCAATTTAACATGTGATCATTAGCATAGTTTCAAATTAATGCAATTACTTGTTTTGGTTCTTCGGTGGATAATTTTGAGTGGAGGAGCAATTTTCTTTGAAATATTGGATTGAAAGGTAAATATCTCACAAAATTTATTTGAAACCGTACCGGTTATTAAACCGGTCAGGGTATTGATATAGTGGTACAATGGTTCAGTAATTAAACTGCATACCGGTTATATATAAACCTATAACAAAAAATTTCAAATAAGTGAGTATTCAGATTTATAATTCATATTCATAATCTACTCTAAATTCACATAAACAAACAACATTAAGTCTTTAACAAAATTAAAGTTTAAAGTGCAAAACATATATATGAATCCAAAATTATCACTTTAACAAACCCAAAATACAAATAAATGACACAAGTATCAATTCTTGAAGTTGAAGAATTGGTGAAGAATTGAAATGTGAGGCAGAGTATTTTCACTTTTCAGGGTTGAAGGAAACCCTTTCTCCTAAACGACATCATTTAGGGGATGAAATTAAAAAAAAAAAAATGTATAAACCGACCGGTTTTGACTGATTCACCGGTTTTGACCAATTCACTGGTTTTGACCGGTTCTATTGCATATGTGGTATAACATATGTACCGTACCGGTTAGGGGTCCGGTTTTCCAGTTGAACCGGCCGGTACGGTACGGTTTTTATAACATTGACTAAAATGTTGGGTTTTCAATAAAAACAAATTAACATGTATCCTCTAAAACTTTAGGTTTGCAACAAAACAATGCTCATTAGCCATCATTCTTCTTATTTGTTATTACCTCAACACTAATTATTCTTACCAAGTTACCAATCCATCTCTCTATTTTTTCTTGAAATTATCTTTTATTTGATACCAACGAAGGAAATAAAATAAAAAAATCAGCGTTGGCAGGCACGTTTGTGAATAAAGTCATAAACTCTTGTTATTGTTTGTGCATAAAGTGTATTAAATATGTGAAAACCTAATTTTTGGATCCATGAACATGTTATTACTTTATACATAAACTTCGAAATTTATGCAATACGTGTATTTTATTTAATAATTATTAACTTGTATCCCCTATTTAATAAAATATTTTCTCTATGATTGTTCTTTTTAAATTTTTAAACTTACTACACATTTAATTTTTTTAGAATTGATGGCTAAGATGTGGAGTAAGTTTAAAAAAATTACCCTTTGAGAGAAACCTGAATATGCATCAAAGTAAAAATAAAATATATGATGATATATCCTCATACTTCACAACAAAGTGATATATGTCACTATTAATCATTAATAAATAAAGTATTATTTTAAAACATTTGTACAAATATATATCATTTTTCAAAATAAAATGGTGGGACCAATTTCATATGGGTTCATCCATTAACTTTGTTTAAGTTATTAGTTGCACTTAATCTATATACTATGAGTAATGTTATATCATCCTACTAAATCCTCATACCCACAAAAAAATGACATATGTCATAAAATGATACTTTATTTATAATTTATTTATTAGTGATTGGTTTGCAAGTGACATATGTCACTTTCTTGTGGGTAGGAGAATAAGTATGAAGATTTAGTAGGAAGATATCATTTTCCATATACTATATAACAAAATAAAGTCTTTCTTGCCACAAGTCATTTCCTCATCATTTCTTTTCCCTCCTAAAGTGTTCTATACTACTACTATGTACCTTCCCACATTACATCCTCACTTTTTCTACCTTTTATATTTTAACAATTTAAATGTTAATTAATGTTTGGTCCTTATGTTTTGTTTTGTGAAAAAATATCAACTATTGAACATTAGAGGAGATTGAAATTCCTTTTCACATTCAGCTTATTTTTGTATGTTTCTCATTTCTTTTCATTTCTACCCTTACCCCTTCATTTATCTCCTACATCTTCATTTCTCTCAACGTTTCGTTCGCAAGATTTACTTTGTAATCATCATAAAATATATGTTTTTCTTTTTTTCTTCAAACAACATTTCTCTTCAACAATCTTTCTCTTCTAACTATTTTTTTTTGTTTACTTTTTCATTGATTTATTTATTTTTTATTAGTGTTCTTAGTGATTTTATTATTTCTTAGATCTGTTCTTCCAACATTTCTCTCCGTTAGCGTCTGATAAGCAAGGGTATCATCCTAAAGGACGACCACACCTTCAAAACATGTGATATGTACTCAATCTCATTTTATATATATATACATTCAGTTGCAATATTCTTTATTTTTATTATTGATATATTTATTTCGTTCTTAACATTTTCTCTCTTCATTTGTAGTTTGATTCTCCTTTCTAGCATCTCTACACTCTAGTTTTATCTCTCTTAAAATCTTATTTTATATATACATTTTTTTATACATAGAATCACTAATTTAATTTTTTGTTTTGCATGTTTCAGAAACACCTGAATTATATTCTACTCTGAAATAAGGTAAGAATCATGGTTAGTTATTTATGTTTTTGTATTTCATTTTTCTATTCAATGATTTTAAAAGTCTATTGTTTAAAATATATATTTGTTGCTTATGTTACCGTAGTCATTTGGGTCCATTGAGAATGGTAGAACCAATGAATTCAATTATCTTCTCTCTTCTTTGACATTTTGGTTATCTTTGACAATTTTTTTGTATCGTTTTGTATGATATAGTTAAAAATAATAATATGTTATAAATTTTAACTTTTCTTTTTACATCTACATGTACTAAAATAGTTATAAATTCAAACATTTCATTTTTACGTTTCATGTATAGAAAATACGTAGTCAAATGCTCATGAAGTATTTAGTTAACTAATTAAACAAATTTCTCCATTTTTATACATAAATGTAACAAAGATAAAGATATTTCGTTTTCAGATATAATTTCCTTATATTATCACAATTGCTCGTAATTCTTAACATAGATGAATGAATATCACATTAGAGACAACCTTTATTTTGAAAAATTAAGGCCTAAATAGTTGTATATAATGTGTGATATCAATTAATATATTATTTTAGTGGTTGTAATCCAAAAAAAGTAATGTCTACTTTATTTTGAAAAAAAATCTAAACATTTAATTACAACATTCTCATTTTAATTTCATTTATTACAATTGTTTATGCATTTAAATAGCGTTGATCGCTAATCATTTATTACTATTACTTTTTAACGTTCATATATTTTAATTTCATTTATTACTACTTTAATTGCTGATCAGTTGCACACTAATAATTAATTTGAATAAATATTATCGATCATTATGATAGAAATAAAATTGATAAACATGTCTAACAGAATAAAAACATATATTTTTATTTAATGTAGTGCTGATTGGTGAGATCGGTAATGCTATTCAAGTTAGCAAATAATGTATAGTAATAACTACTTGCAAATTAGTATGTATGCTTTATTTAAAAAAATCTAAAAATTAAATTAAATTGTTCTCATTTTCATTTATTAATATTGTACATACATTTTCATTATTATCTTTAAAATATTTTAGTATTTTTAATCCTAAATAATTAAAGTCTCCATTATTTTAAAAAAGAATCGGACTAAGTAATTACAACTATCTTATTTCAATTACCATTTATTACTAAAATTTCATTTCTATATATTAAAATATTATTTTCGAAGTTTTCATACTAAATCATTAAACCCATATTTATTTTGAAAAAAATCTAAGTAATAATTACAATGTCTCCTTTTATATACTTTTAAAAAAATACTAAATAATAAATCAATTACTCAACTAATAAAAAATAATATCCTAGAAATAAAACAAGTTATATTAAGAAATAATAACATTAATATCATAAAATTAAGCAAGTTCTCATGTACGTATATATTAAGAATTAGCAATATAAGTTTTTATTGTATTTATTAGTTACCCAAATATATAGATTATAGAATATGAAAATCAATCAAAAAAGTACAAAGATATACGAGTAACATATATGTTCTTAGCCGTGCGAATGAATGGATAACATGTGTGTTTTTAACAATGTGATTACATTGATCACATGTGTACTTAACCATACGAATGCATATGTAACATGTGTGTTTAACCATGCGAATGCACAAATAACATGTGTGTTCTTAACCATATGAATGCACATGTAATGTATGTTTTTAATCATATGGCAAAAATATTATCCCGTGCAAATGCACGAATTAGTTGCTAGTTAATTATATAAGTGAGTCATTGATTTATTCTTTTAGAGACAAAAAAGAATGCACAAGTAAAGAAAATTCTGTCTTATAAAACTAAGATAATAAAGTATATTCTCATACCATGAGATATTTTACCTCTAACCAATATTAGAATGACATATGTATTGTTTTATTTAGTTTTATAAATATTTTTGTAGAAAATGATAAAATGGTACACATGTTACGATTTTAGTGACAGGAGGAGATAACTTATCTCCTTATACCAAGAGATACATTATTCTCTAAAACTAATTCAATCAAAATGCTTTGGTAGTTAAAATGAACCCTTTAGGTTTAAAAAGAAAATCACATTATTATCCATTGCAACAACAAAAAAAACCATCCTTTTTACACATTTGCTTACATACAATGTTTTAAATTACACACTCCAATCATAATTGTAACCACAATATTGTAATTTTATGAGTCTCCATAACTACAATTGTGATCGTAATTTCCGGTAACTAAAGATATACTTATAAATGTAACCTATGCCATTGTTGTGAGTTAGAAGAGTCCATAGCATGCAAAGAATATCACTTGCCTAGATGAACAAACAAATAAGCAAATTCAATAAGGTACTAATACTATGCTTAAATAAACAAACAAACCTTAAAAATGTGAGACAAGTAAGAATAAGGATAAGGCATATTTTCTCTTTGCCTTGAATATGAAGCATGAACCAATCACTTTTACAACCCTACACAAGGATATTGAACTATCTTCCTTAGCAAGAAAAGAACCAAACTTTTCATCCATTTCTCATATTTTTAAAGAGCCCTCAATTGTAACACATCACATGCATCTTCTCTTAGTTTCTTTTTGTTCATAGCAGCTTTTTAATCCATTGTTTAAAACCATATAGTTCAAAAATGGCAAATGAGCAATTGAAGCCTATTGCAACCCTTCTTTTAGTGCTGAATTTCTGCATGTATGTCATTGTTTTAGGCATTGGTGCTTGGGCTGTTAATAGGGCTATTGATCATGGTTTTGTTATAGGTAAAGAGTGATTCATCTTTCATTTATACTTTATATCATCTACTCTTTATAACTTTAAGAAGACTTTTGACTTTATAAAGTAGAATATCGATATTTCACTTTATAAAACCAAAGAAATGTTTTAAATTGTGACTGTGGTTGTATTGCATTTATTGTAATTCTGGGAAAATGCGACCAATATGCTGCAATTGCGGGCGTGACGCTGTTGCAGATACTCCCAAAGTCACAATAATGCGACTATAATTGCGATTGTTTAGTGCAATTTAAAACACCGAATATGGGAAATGCTTATGTTATTTGAGAAATTAATAATGCAGGTTCAGGGTATGATCTTCCTGCACATTTTTCACCAATATACTTCCCTATGGGAAATGCTGCTACTGGATTCTTTGTGACATTTGCTTTGATTGCTGGAGTTGTTGGTGCTGGATCGGCAATAGCAGGACTCAACCATATCCGCTCATGGACTTCGGAGAGTTTGCCATCTGCAGCTTCAGTTGCTACCATTGCATGGTCTCTTACACTTCTTGCCATGGGGTAATCTCTTCCTCCTCTTCCACACCAACCACCACACAAAAAGTAGTACTTAATGTTGATACCCCATTAAAATAAAGTTTTTTTTAGAGCGTAAGTATCACCCCGACGGTAATATTAGTAGAAGATAACATATACTCAAATCCTAGAAACAACCTCTTCGTTTGCATAGTAAGTTTGTATGCATTTATCCTCCCTAACCTACTTAGTAAGAACCACGTGCGCCGGTCAATTCTTTTTAATAGAATAAAGTTTTTTTAGAGGGTAAGTACCGGCTCAACGGTAATATTGCTGGTTAATAGAAGATACCACATATTCAAATCCTAGAAACAACCTATTCATTTGCATAGTAAGGTTGCATGCATCTATCCTCCCAAACATACTTTGTAAGAACCTCGTGCATCGGTCAATTCTTTTTAATAGAATAAAGTTTTTTTAGAGGGTAAGTATCGGCCAAATGGTAATATTACTGCTTAGTAGAAGATACCACATATTCAAATCCTGAAAACAACCTCTTCGCTTGCATAATAAGGTTGCATGCATCTATCCTCCCTAAACCTACTTAGTAAAAACCTCGTGCATCGGTCAATTCTTTTTAATAGAATAAAGTTTTTGTTTATAGTACTATTATAGAATCATATATTTTGATGTAGTTATGAACTTATGATAAGAGCAACTATTATTAATGAGTGGCAATGCATGACCAAATATCAATTTAAAATATTTTTACACTGACTCAAAATATTGGGTTTAATTTGATGCACTGAAAAACGAAATTTTACAATTTTATCTAATGTTACTGTTCTAACTACAAGCATATAATTGATGCAGCTTTGCATGCAAAGAGATTGAGCTTAACATCAGAAATGCTCGGTTGGTAAGACATGAAAATTCTATTTACTACCATATTCTCAAGTTTGACATGTTCTATAATACATTTGAAGTACTAGAATGTCTTATTTACAAGAACATTGACATGTCCAATTTTGCAGAGAACAATGGAGGCTTTTCTTATTATCCTTTCAGCTACTCAACTTTTCTACATAGCTGCTATTCATGGTGCTGCAACTTATAGGAGATAAATTTGATGATTGTGTGAATGTGTTAGTGTGTTTGTCTTTTTTATTAAATCATGTATTTTCTTTTTCCTTACCTCAAGATTGGATTTGTTGTATTTATTGAGAGTAAATTAATTGTGTACAAAATATTAAAGAACATTATGAACCCATTGATGAAGTTCCACAACCAAATCAATCACTAGTAGTCCAAGTTTATTGGATTTTTTATAGGAAAAATCATACCTAAAAATGCATTATGTATCAATTATTAGTTGATATTGTTATGAGAAACAAACACAAGATAAGACAGATGCAAAACTCGTCACTTAATCCCCTGTGGATTATGGAACCACATCTTTTGTCTCAAAAATGTCACTCTGTGCAATTGATGTAATCGATCAGAAAAATATTTAATTATTAAACTTTTAATTGAAATATATTTTTCAACCGATCACAGCAAGTGACACATAGAGTGACATATTTGTAGGACAACATATGTGCTGACATGCTCAAATAGCTTGGAAACATATGCATTTAAGATCATAAACACCAATACACAGACAACAAAACAGAAAGAAAAAAAAACCTTCATTTAGATTTTTAGATGTTTCTAAGTCACTATTGGCTCATACTCTACATTGTAATAAGGGGAGAAATTAACAAAACTAAGAGGAGTAATAATTGCACACTAAACAAAACTACAAGTTGCAAAGTTTGATATTAGTACCACAAAATCTCACTGCATAAAAAACTCATGGATTATATAGTTAGGCATGTTGCCTATTATTTTTTTGGAGAATCTTAAAGAACACATGTGATCAAAATATCACAATTTTCTGAACAAATTCTTAAATCTTCACAAGTATGGCAATTTGATGAGATTCTTGTCCTTGTATTCCTGCAAGAGAAACCAGAGAAAGATGATGCCATCAGAAACTAAAATTTTCAATTTCAAAACGAATGCTGATGCTACAATAATCCCCGAAGTCGGTATTATCGGAATGAATCAGACTATCCATAACTTGATGAACACACTTGAAAGTAATTAGTATGCCAACACAGCAATGCAGTGAACACACATACATTTTGATTAGCACAAAAAGTTGTTGGAGAAATTCCATACATAATTGTTTTATGAATCATCATAAGAACAAGGGAAATGAAAATGGTTATGAAGATCTAATAATACTCATGTTACAACAATCACATTATCCAAGAAAAAAACTAGAGGAAATATATTCTTTTCACATAGAAAACTAAGTGAAAATGCTCTAACCGAATCGTTATGTGCTCAACAAATTTCATTAATCCACGTGAAATTGTAAAAAAGATTATGGCTTCAGAATAATAAGCATACATTTCATTAAGTCTAGAAGAACCATACCCTCCTAGTGCTACATTCTTATTAATCCAAAGCATAACAAAGATTATTGGTTCAGAATAATAAGTGCACATTTTATTGATCCTAAAAGGATCATGTTCCCTATCAGTATTATATTCTAATTGTATTAATCACTTACATAATCAACCATTTTCCAATGGTAACTAGGGATGCCTACATATTGTTAAATAGAGTCCTCATTCCGTTAAATGTATTGATATACAAAAATTATCATTTGCCATCACTGATTAACAAGTGTTGAGTCCTTTATAGATAGGGATGACAATAAAAACCGAACCCACGGGTACCCGCCCGAACCCAATCCGAATTTAACGGGGGAAAACCCGATGTGATTGGGTTCGGGTTTTACCCGGGTTCAAATTTCGAGTTCAGGTTTGGTATTGTTAATACCCTACCCCGAACCGCCCCAAACCCGATTAATATATATAAAATTATAAAAGTACACATAAACTATATATATATATAAATTTCACAAATATACATACATACATATATATAAATTTCATATATATATATATATATATGTATATATATATATATATATAAATATATGTTTTGGTTCGGGGGTTTTCGGGTTCGGGTTACCCGAAACCCGACGGGTTCGGGGATGGTATTGTTATTTACAACCCCGCTTAATTCGGGTTCGGGTTCTGAATTTCGGGGTTGGGTAAGCACAAACCCAACCCCGACCCGCCTCGTTGCCATTCCTATTTATAGAATAGAGAGCAGCATAGAGAAGACACACTTTATAAGTGCTTTACCTTGCAATTAATAACTAAGGTTAAGTCAATTATTATGAAGCAACTAACTGGTTCATATGCATTCTCTTTGTTCCCTAAGCCCGAAACTTCCCGGTCACAACCAAATACTAGACAGACCAAACTACAGGCTTAAGTTATTTGTAATGCTGTTCAACCAATTCAACTTTTTGTGACATATTAATGATTTCACAAATCTGATCCCTGTTTAGTTTAAACAGTGGGGAGAAATCCTTGCAAATGAATACCAACAAAAATTAATTTCAATAAATTTTGCAGGAACTTCACATTATGCTGCATGATGCTAACAGGGATTGATATGAAAAATAAAAATATCAATTATAAATTACATTTAAGTGATTCTACCAACAACAAAACAAATTTCTATTTGTGAGAGAAAGTGGTTCTGAAGTTACATAACTGGGATAACTTATTTTTTTACCTCCCACTTGGTGAGCCTCAATGAAACGGTAATGTTGCTGCTTAGTGACCAAGGGGTCAGAGATTCAAATCCTCAAAACAACCTCTCTGCTTGCGAGGGTAAGGCTGCGTACATGTACATCTACCCTCCCAAACAGAGACCTAATGCAAAGCAAACTAGAGAGTTTTTCAATTTCATGAAAACCAAATGCAAGGGCTGCAACATTGTTTTAAGGACTATGATGTTCAGTATTGAGAACTAATCATAGGATCAAGTCTTGCATTGTAGGACTTTAGGCACTAATTGCAAGACGGTAAAAAGACTAACAAATGAATTTTGCAAATGCTGAAAGCAATAACCCTGTGACAATCCTGGACTGTAGGTAACATAGAGTGAGAATAAAAACTCAACAACTTTTTTCTATACTGTGAATTATCCTCAGTAACGACAAAACAAATGGGATGAGAACCAATAAAATCATCACAACTTTTGGCAGGAAAAGCTGTGGAGAAAAAAGCAAGGGGTGATGTTGCGATGGAGTGAGCAGTTCAAGTCATATATTTGTGATAGATATCCGAGTAGAGCATAGGGTCCATATTAAGAAGAATAGTGATTGGAGCAGAGAAGTAGGGCCATAATCTGTCAATAACAGAAGTAACTGTTTAGACGGGGGAGAGGTGGAGTTAGTTACTTAAAAGCTGAGTGGATACAAGACAGTTGTAGATAATGAATCGGGCATTTACTGATTGGAAGAGAAAAGAGTGAGGCAGAGCCCAGGTCTCACAAATACACATAGTGGAGACGGAAAGAGTTTGATAATCAGTGTTCTACACTTGTATCAATTCTCTGGTTCTGAATCTTTGTTACAGTCCAAAATTATATCAATAATCCGACCGAGTTCTATTACTTTGTGTGTGTGGCTGCATGTACCCTCATGAGAAAAAGACAGAGTTGTCGAGGTTACAGTCGTATCCACGATAAAGAACTCGGCTTAAAAGTATGAGAGGACAAGAGAAAGACTTCCTAATGGAGACCAACAACCATTTATATTTATTTATTCAGCATTTAAAATAAAAAACAATCATAACAGAATTCCTATCTCCAAGTATTGACTTCCATTTAGCAAACACAACTTAATGAAGGACATCGTGTCCCTATCTCCAAACATTAACTTCCGATCACCAAACACAATTTAATGAAGGGCATAGCCTACCATAAAGCAAAATTTCGATCTTCTAGATAACTGAATTTGAGCAGGACCAAATATCTTACCAAGGCATAAATACTGCCACTAGAGACATGTCAATTGTCAAGACATAAAAGTCATTATTGATCCAGCTTGGACCTAAGGTCAAGCAGTTATTTGATATTGTGCATTTGTGCCAGAAAGCAAAATACTATTGATCAAGTGTTCTAAAATCCGATCTTCACCAACCCAACACTTGAAATTAAATATTTTTACAAGACTGTGTTGAATCTCAGGCTATAAGCTCAAGCCTCTAGGAAAATTCAATTTAAGCCAATAATAAATCAATGCTTCAAGCACAATTGGCTATTTTGTAAGAAGGTGAATTGAAAATTCCTATATATAACAACTTAAAATTTCAGGTCAAGCAGGCATTTGAATATCTATCTTTTAATCTTGGGCCTCAAAACATCAAATACCACCTTCCATATTATTACTGAGTGAACATATTTGTGGGAATCAACAAGTTCTGTCTTTTTTCCAAATCAACAGCCACAGATTACATTAAGCTCTGAATCCTTCTTCCTTATTTCCTGAATACAATTATGATTCATCCTCACTTTCTTACATTGATTTCATAGGTCAGAAATATTTTGCCTTTTAATTTTGTACTTGTGCATCCCGTTATTGGAAGAAATACTTGAAGTTAAAAAACCAGAATACGTAACATACGTGAAAATAAAATATGAAATGCTACCAAAGAATAACAGAATCAGGTTGGCAGGTAATTTTATGAGATTAAACAACTCCTGACCTGAACTTATCTGCTGGAACCTGTCAAAACTTCGAATAGTCCACAGCAATTCAACCAGGAGGCTTTTTGTATAACACGTGGAGCTGATGCTACCAATGGCTGCATATCAATTCATCAAATAGAAACAGCTTAAAATACTTTTTAACAAAAAGAAACTCACAAACATGTCAGATGAAATTTATATACATTGGAAAATGAAAAACCTGATTTTCAGAGCATTCTAGAGTGTCAGAATCATCAACATGTTGTGAACTATGAGAGCCCGGATACACTTTATCCTCATTTTTCTTCATAGCAAGATCAATTGGTCCTACTAGTGAGTCCACTGATTTCTCTGGTAAAGCACTTCCAGTATCACTGTTTTTCACCTCAGATATAGAGGCCACTGCTTTCACTGGGTCAACAGGAGGTTCCAGAACTGAGTTACCAGTCTCCCCGATTGGTGCATTCTCAAAAATTGACGCCATTTTGGTGTGTGAAGAATCAATGGATTTAACAATCTCATCAAATGTAACTTCCTCCTTCAATGAATTGTCCAGCTCATCCTTTGCATTCTCAGCGGTGGTTTCATCATTTAAACCAGCGTTGGAGTTCTCGTTTCTGTAATCCAATTCCTCGGCAGACTCAACCTGCACAAGACTTAAGTTCGTGCTCTCAAAACTCTCCCCAGACTTCAAATCCCTCTCCAGCACAACATCTTGTTTTCCTCCCGTGGCTTCACCAATCTTAACATCACTAGAGACTTCTTCCACAGGCTCGGCATAAGTAGCAGATGGTTTATCAGTAGAAGGGTCACTCTCTTCCAAATCTTCATTTCCTTCATTGAATGGATGGTCGTTCTCATTGTCGTCATCATAATCATGATGTGAAGGTGAACCACCCTTACCATCATCATTTCCTTTCTCATCACGAAACTTCAACTCATCATTTCCTAACAATTGTTATTGAACCAAACAATTTCAATATCATTTAACAATCAATCAACAAAATTTAACATGTAATCAATACTACCCTATCCTTAAGTCCTAACTACCACAAACACAACCATCCATCAAATTACTCAAAATTACATGCAAACCAATCTCTTTTGAATGATAAATACATGCAATAAGATTATCCCCAAAAATTCCTAAACAAATCAAAATAAGAATAAATAACAGATACCCATCTAGCCAAATTTAACATATAGTCAATACAACCCCAAAGTTCTAAGTCCCAATTACCATAAACACAACCATCCATCAAATTACTCAAAGTTACATGCAATCTAATCTTTTTTGACTGATAAATACATGCAAGAAGATTATTCCTAAACAGAGCAAAATAAGAATAAATAACAGATACCCATCTAACCAAATTGACCAAAAACATAAAAAAGAATAGAAAAAACAAAACTTGATAAGTAAAAAATGGTGGGGTAAAATAGGGTTGTTATTGGTACCCTTTTCCTTCTTTTTCTTAGCAGCTTTTCTCTTCTTAGCACCTGAAGGCATATTTGAATATGAATCAAATAGAATAGAGACCACAAATGGTGGGTTAAGGGTTTTATAAAAGTGGAAATTCTCTGCGTCACTCACTATTACCGTATCTTCATTTCTATCTTACGAAGACTAACTCTAACTTCGTTTTAAATAATTCTACAATTGAAGAAGCTTTGTTTGAAGTAGATGTTTAATCAAATAAGAGTATTATAGTAAGTAATGGATTTGATTTTGAATGGTTAATATACTAATTTGGGTTGAAAATTGATTTTTTGTTGCCCTCTTTTTTTGTACACATTAGTGTGTTTTTCTCTACTCGTATTTTTATTTTATAATTTTAATTATTCAATCTTTATATATTTCAGTCGGAGAATTAGAATGTTTTTTTACATTAGAGAATAAATTATTTCTCGATATAAGAAAATAAGTTATATCTTTTAACCATTAAAATTGTGACATGTGATTTAGTTAATAATTTTCTAAATATAATTATAAAATTATACAAAATAATATACATATCATACTTTTACTGGTTGGATGAGATAAATTATCTTATGCAAAAATATTTTATTCTATTTTTATTATTGAGTGTATTTAATGATATAAATTATTCTTGTTGCCTATTTTTTATACATTTTTTGTATTTTGCGCAATAAAATCTAATTACTCAATCTAATCAAGAAATGTTTAGTTTCTGATGGTTATTAAGATTAAAATGTCATTTATTTAACAATCTAACTAAGGAATTTAGTTTGGTTGGGTTCTAATTTTTCATCAATACTTATCAAAACTAACCAATGTGTGGTTCTAATTTTTCATGAATACCTATCAAAACTAGACAATTACTATTTTGACCCTACTATTTATAGGAATATGGAGAGTAAAATTATTATTTTTTAGATTTTTAAGAGTAAAAGTGTAATCTTAGTGTAATTAACAATGACATAAGTGTTATTTCATTTTGTGTTTTCTTTGTTTTTCCTCCTAACTTCTCTATTTATTAATGGAGAAGAGTGTCACTCATGTTTTATACTCACAATTCAATAATGAACTTTATATTGTTAGTTTGGCACAATGTTGTGAAACCCGAGTCGGACGTCAAACCGGATGAGGTCTTGTGTAGGTTCTAACCGGTTTAACCGGTTAAGCCGTCCGGTCGGACCGGACGACAATATAATATCATATATAATTATATATATATACATATATTATATAATTAATTAAAATAAGTGAATAACTTTGCACAAAGCTCATACATGAATCAAAATAAAAGTGCATCAAAGTTTAAGTCTTACATAATTAGAGCAATAAATCAAAACACATCTCATTTAGAGAGTAAACATTCTAATTCATCCATGTATCATTGTCTTGGTTAGATCCTAAGTTTACATTGTTGGTTAAAGATGTACTTTGAGTGTAACTATCTACATCTTCTTGAGGAAAATAGTCTAAATTAAGCAATCCATCAACAGTAATATTTTGTCCTTCAACCATACCTACAAATTAGAATATACGTTAGATTAATATGTATAATAATTAGAAAATATGTATAATACTGATCTTTGAAAAACTCATGTATGAAACTAATATTATTTGCATTTTTAAACAGTGTAATCGATTACACAATCCTGGTAATCGATTACATGCTGACAAACTAATCTGACATATGCATTTTACATGATGTAATCGATTACAATATACTCGTAATCGATTACATCATATTAAAAGCATCAGATATGTGAATTTTACATGATGTAATCGATTACAATATACTCGTAATCGATTACATCATATTAAAAGCATCAGATATGTGAATTTTACATGATGTAATCGATTACAATATACTCGTAATCGATTACATCATATTAAAAGCATCAGATATGTGAATTTTACATGATGTAATCGATTACAATATACTCGTAATCGATTACATCATATTAAAAGCATCAGATATGTGCATTTTTTACATTTTTATTTTATTTTATGAACCCGTCCGGTTTAACCAACCGGGTTATTCCGGTTTTACCCGGTCTAACCCGGTTGGACCGGATTTTCCACGGCCCAAAACGGCTGGAAACCAATTCCGGTTTACTACTTGTACAGAACCGTTTGCAGGAACGGTTGACGGTTGGACCGGTCGGACGGTCCGGTCCGGTCCGGTCCAAACAACACTGGTTTGGCATTCTATATAACATTAACCTAAATAAGGTTAAAAACCCTACATATTTATGAAATTGATGCCTAGGTGGCTAGGTCATATAAATAAGAAATTCAAACTCCATCAAAATGGATATTTAGACTTTTGATTCTGAATTAATTGACCTATGTAAAAAAATTTGTTGGGAAATGGTTAAAGTTTCATTCACGAGAAAAAAATGAAAGATAAAGTGATCTTCTAGATCTTATACATATTGATATTTATAAAACAATGAATACAATGATATTAGTATTATATGAAATTGTGTATGTAACTAAATACAAATTCAGAACTTTTAAAAAGTTCAAGGAATTAAGAATAAGTCCAATACCAAATTGATAAGAAAATTAAAGCATTTAGATCATATTAAAGTGAAGAATATTTGTGCCAAGAATTTAATGACAATAAAAACTCAATAACATGTATCTTTACGAGTGACAACTTTGATTGCTTTTCCCAAAGTACTATTCTAAATAAATTAGTCTCAATAAAATATAATCAAATTGTTTTATTTGTGCTTTTTAATACAAATGAATTTATTAGATGTGAGTTTTTTGAAAGTCTTTGATGTGATAAATTCAAACATAAAAAAACCAACATGTAATTTAGTTCTATGGATTAGAGACCGGATGAAAATGTACACAAATTTGTAACAAACAAAATAATCACACTTCAAACAACATATCAATATCTATTTGAAGATAATTGTAATAATGACAATAATAATACAAGAGGAGTTCCATACCATAATTACAATTTTTTTTTGGTACAACCATAATTACAAATCTAATATAGAAAGAAAAATAATAACAATTTTTTACCCAATTATACACATTGTATTCCTAAAAATAGCATTTTATTGGTAAATCAAACTATATAGTTTTCAAATAGTACAAAATATGTTTTTGATTGATGAATTACCTTAGCTTAACTACCCAAAATCTATTCCTTATTCATGTGGAAGAGTTGGTATCTCCTTCTGCATCTTTAGTTTTACTTGATGATTATTTTATATAGTTGTATTTTTTGGTACTACCAATAATATTTCTGTTAGGAACAGAGCGCTAAGCGGAAATACAAGATCAGATCAATTAATTAAGAACAAAAGAAAAATAAGAAAATAACACACATGATTTAACGTGGAAAACCCCCTCAGTGTGAGAGGTAAAAAATCATGGGCGCTTACGAGCAAAATTCCACTATGTAAGAGAGGGTACAACAAATTATCTAATAATAATGAGGACAAAGAACAATATTTTATCTCACAGATACTCTTCCAAATGGAAGAAGAATTCTCACTACAATACACTCAACACTCTTGTGTTTTGTTTATGTTTTTGTGATGCAAATAATGTTGGATTTGTGAAATAAAATATTGTATACAGAACTAATCTATTTCAGGGTGTGTGACTACTCCTCTTAACAAGTGTCGCTCTCAAAAATTTAACAATCAACCTATTCGTCATTGTGAAATATAGCACGACCTTACACAACAATAACAACTTATTTGTTGGTTGACATGATTGTATTTAAAACCATATTTTGAAATAGCTTAAGTAACAATGTTTGTTTGCCACTTTCTCTCTCTAACTTAAAACTAGAAAGAATTGGTCACCATATTATACTATATTTGTCAAAATTGATTCACCATAAAAAAATTCATAATTTTCAAAATGACATATTAATGATTAAAACATTGAAATTTGTAGTTATTTGTAACATAGTCAAGTAGTTCACCATTAAACCATTTCAATAATTGAGTTATTTATTGTAAATAAAAATATTTATTATAAAATAAAAAGTGTAATACCTATGCATTCAACATAAAAATTTATATATAATCAACACATTATTTACCATTCATTTATATTATTTTTTGAATAGTTAATAATGATTAAACATAAATGATAATTGATCTAGTAACAATAAATATTGACTTTAATTTTAGTCATTAACATGTCGCTTCTTTTGCAAAAATGGGGTTTTGTGGTTTCAATTACATTTATGTATATTGATGTGATTATAATGTTATGGAGGAGATTCCCAAAATCACAATATTATAGTTATAATTGTGGTTAGAAAATGTAATTCAAAACATTAAGTGGAAGATGTACATTTAATGGTGGAAACAGACCAGACCACCTATCGGGAGCCTAGTGCCTAGCATATGACAGGTCAGGTCAGACTTTTTTGGTAAACAGGTTAAACTTAGGCTTCTCCAATAGCCTATTTAACCAGATAGATCAGATTCATGCCTTTTAAAAAGCCTATTAAGTCTAACAGACCGACCTATGTAATAATACTATTATATATTTATAATTTTTTTCATAATATGTACAAAAAAAAACTAAATAATATTTTTTCTATGTAAATCCACTACGACTAAGAGATAAGACTATTTAATAATTGGACATTTAGTTGTCGAGACTTGGGTTTAAGTACATAACCTAACTCATGTAAGTATGTAATTTTTCATACCTTGTAAATAATGTGTTGAATTTTTTACTTTAACAGGCCTTTAAACAGGCTAACAGGTCAGACCAGACTTTTAAACAAGTCAGACTTAGGCTTTGAATTTTTTTAAACAGGCTAACAAATCAGACTCAGACTCCTATATACTAAACATATGTCGATACTCATTGAAATGTAGCCTTGATTCAATTAAGAGTGTAATATCTATTCATTGTTATTGTAAAGATTTATACATAATCAATATATCATCTATCATTTATTTATATATAAAACTCTTCCACTCTGACATATACTTTTTCTTGTCACTAAAATCAGTGTGAGGCAGTGTTTCTTATCTGCTACGCAAAATGTGGATGCATGTATAGAATGGCCATAAAGCTTTTTGATGAAATAACCTCACATAATATATTAACCCTTTTATTTTACTTTTTAGCTTACAATTACCCTAATGTGAAAAATAATATTACTACTACATTTTTGACCTAAGGCAACGCCTCCACCTTCAACGATCTTAAAACCGTGATCTTAAAGTACCATAGTCAACAATTCTAAAACCATTTGCTGTTCATTATATTAGACCACAGTTTTTAAAATCGTTCTAAAACCGTAACCTATTGTACTCTAAGACCACAGTTTAAAAATCGTTGTTTATTGTACTATTTTAGCATGATGTAATCATAATTGTGATCATATATTATTATGTATACTGTTTAAAATCAAAATATTGCAATTTAAATTTTAAAACATTATATAAAACAACAAACATATTATTTCACAACATTGATTTGAAGCTCTATAGTCATACATACATGATTATATCATGAGTAGTATATAACAACATTATTAAACCATAGGATAAAAGAAATTCAAAAAATTGAAGGGTGTATTTATTTTCTTGATCTAAGTCTTATGATCAAATTAAAGGGGGGTTGGTAACTTGAACTCACCCTTATGAGAAAGAGGAATAGTGAAGTTACCATACACAGGAAGATCAATAATTAAGACAATATCAATTTGATAATCTATGTCCCAATCAGCACCAATGTCCTTTGCTAAGGTTATTAATATGCTGTGAGGTACCTTTACTGGCACATCTAACATTGTTGTGTCCTTAGCTTTTAAGGACCCTGGATCTGGTATTGTTCCTGATGCTATTTCCCTTTCATCACCAATAACAAATAAGATAAGGTAAGTTACTATAATGTGCTACTTTTTACCAATAAATCAAGTGCATGAATGATGTATGTCATAAACGAGTCATACTCATCTCTAATACCTGAGAAAATAGTTAGATAAAAATACATAGAAAAAATTAAAAGACAATAACACTTTTATCTCTTTAACTTATACTAATATTACATTTTTACCCTTAAAATATATTATAAAACTTAACTATTATCTTCGATAATGGAGAGGAGTCTGACTCATCGTAAAAACAAGATTATACAATGTGATTTATAAGTTATAGGTTGATTAAATAGATAACTTGTTTATTCAAATAACCTCTTTTACTAATTATCATGATGTGATGTTTAATTATAATACATTTCAAATTAAATCCCACATACCAATAAGTTACTTTAAACAATATTTTTTAAAATATTATAATTTTTTTTACCTCTTAAAATATTATTTTATTCTCAACATGAGGGTTTTAAATTACATTGACTATAATAACAAAATTCACAGGAAAATACAACAGATGAGCCGCAATTGTGATAAGGATGCGATTGTGAGGACTCCTCAAACTATAATATTATGGTCGAAATTATGGTCTTGAAGTACAATAATAAATTATGATAAAATGTAAAGTATCTTATACAAAGAATAGTTAAACCTTGTAAAAAGTGTATTGTCATAATTAACTAAAGTATTAATAAACTAGTTGACTAAGATAAATTATTCACTTGTCTAACATACTCTCAATTAATTCTTTATAATGAGCCTAACATACTCTCAATTTATGGTTAGACTACCATAGCTAAAATTTACAAGGTGTGAGAAAATTATGTGTAAATAAGCACATGATGCAGTGTTTAAACAAACAAAATATAATAAGTAATATAAACAGAATCCAAGTACATCATCCCTTACATTAAAATGAATCAATAAATTCCGCTTTTGTAAGATAATAAGTAAAGAAAAAGTGATAGAAAGATTATACTAACCGTAAATCACTCTTAAAAGAGTAGCCGATCTCACATATCGGAATTGATGTGGAGTAAGGATTTTCAATAGACACTTTGGCTAGGTATTCCGCCCCCTCGAGGTTCACGCGCGTGAAAGCCACGCTAGTGACACTCGCCTCGGGCTTGGGCACATTTGTAAATTTCTCAGCAATATAGCTTTTGAATTTGTCAAACAAGGGCAACATTTTCACAACTTTGATTGGGTAGTTCTTAGATTATTAGACAACAAAATATTTTATACCCTTTTCTTCACCAATTTCTGCCTCTTTCTAGAAAGGAAAGGGATTCTCTTAGTTACTAGAGAGAAATTCCTTCTTCTCCTTCTATAAAGCGGTCACTAATGAGATGCAACTATAAAAAATGACAAAAAAATATCACACTTACATCTATGGATACTTTGAAACCCAAACTCAATGTCATATTTATAGCATATGTGTGTTGGAACGTGATTATCACGTGACTTCCCACTTACGAAAATATGAGAAGAATATTATGATGATAATAATAATAAATTATACTCATTAAATATCATACATCAATTGTCATATCACCTAATTAATTTCTTTCAATTCTGGCTCTTTTTTAGTTTTTAGGCACACAAAAAAGGAAAATTGTTTTATTTTCCCTTTTAACGTTTTTAAAAAGAGAAAGGGTTTGATTAGTTTTATGTGAATAAAGTAAAAAGAATTGATTTGAATTGTTTTTGTGATGATTTGAAAATTGAGTGTCGTAAATAGGGATGACAATGAGTTTGGATAGGTCCGGGTAATGTATTAATCGGACCCGCCCCATTGTTAATTTTTCGACTCAGACTTGCCTCAGACCCGTGCTAATAGCCATTGAGTATACTACTTGCGAGTCTTTGGGTACCCGGCGGATCCATGGGTACTAATAAATTAAAAAATACTAAGAATAATTGCAAGTAATTTATGCAATTGTGTATTTTTTTCATACGATCTTATATGTTAATTAGACAATTAACAAGCGAAAAAATTATAAAATTTAATTTAAAGTTTTAAAAACAACTTAATTTGACTATTAAGCGCAACTGATAACAACTTCAACATTAGGTTGAAAAAATTCATTTAGTAATAAATCTTCAATTAACATAATATTACATCATACATATGAATTAACAACATAATATCATTGTTTAACAAGATAACATCACAGTTTAACAACATAACAATCACATTCATGAATTAATATAATATTATAATTATGAATTAATATGATATTACAATATAGATTAATATGATATTACAATTATGTTGTTATATATATATATGGGTTTGCTAACATGGGGAATGTGTATTTTCAGTTAGGTACATATTAGCAATGTGTACCATAAGATTTGGAAAAAATTACCCTTAAAGTTTTATGTAACATGTTTTAGTAAGTAGGGTACTTATGTAATTTAACTTTATCTCGCACACCCCTAGACCTCAACCCCTCCTTATTTCAATTTTTCTAACTTTAAAATCCGTAATGTTGTTTAGGTAGAAGATGGCATTCTGAAATGCTTTTGTGTTGAGAGTGACATCATCCCCTACTGCTCCAAAATCAGTGATACTGACACTATGAGAGAAATTCACCTTCTCCCTTCTCTTCCTTTATGAGTGATAGTTTGATTGGAGAAGGTGGTGGTGGAGCTAAAATTATGAAGAAATTATGGTGAGAAAATTAGGGATTTGAAAGTCAGAAAGATTGAAATGAGGAGGGTTGAGGTTTATGGACGTGTGAGATAAAGTTAAATTACACAAGTATCCTACTTACTACAACATGTTACATAAAACTTTAAGGATAATTTTGTCCAAATCTTTTGGTACACCTTTGCTAACATGTATCTAACTGAAAATACACCTTCTCCGTGTTAGCAAACTATATATATATATATGTGAAGAAATATCAGGTCTGGGTATCCACGAGTCTGAGTACCTCGTTACCCGGACCCAGACCCATTTTACAGCGGGTCTTCAAACTGCGGGTCTCAATTACCTATGGGTCCAAAACATGGACTCAAACCTGACAAATTGCGAGTATTATTTGCGGGTACCCACAAATTCGGGTACCCATTACTATCCCTAGTCGTAAAACGATTGGTGATGTATGAATGAAATAGTCATGAATTTTTGCTTGAGAAATTGGAATGAATAATTGAAAGGAGAAAAGATAAATAGAAAAAAGGAGCATAAGAAGGAAAAAAGAAAAAAATATTTTGAAAAGGAAATTTGATGCAATGATGAAATAAAAAATAAAGTCAATCTTGTAAATGAAGACAAAATGGGTTGGAATTTAAAATCTATCTATAAACGTTACAAAATTACAAAATACACCTTCCAAAAACACCTTAAATCTAGTTACATGATATGTGACACCAATATGGGTTTTAGTATACGATAGGTGCTTTATAATGATTCGTATTTTTATATGATTATTGTAAGAACTTTTTTATGCTGAATTTGGGAAGAAGTTTATAAGTTGGTTGAGGTTGTTGACTTAATATTGTGAATTAAAAAAAGGTTGATGATATTCAAATTAACAAAAACAATGTTTTGAAAGGGTCACTAATGAGATTAACAAAATTGATAATGTTTGCTTTGAGTATGCCTTAAAAGTCGTGCCTCAATTTTCGGCTTCACGACTTTGTTAGAGTCGTCACTACATTTTATGGTAAAAAATGTAGAATAACCTTTCGGCTCGATCACATTGAGCCATGGATTTTGATATCCAGGTTCGAGAGTTACTTACGGAGTAGGAAATGTATTAGCACGCTATCCGCCTATTTTAAATGACATTCCTCACTAAATTGCATGACTTAATTTATATTTAAAGTTATTTGGTTATTTAATTAATTATTAAAAAAGACAAAAAAAATATTTATTTTTTTGTTGTGCTTGACAATGTAAGACATTGCTCCTACGTATCCATATTAGGGAATCAAGGCTGCGTAATTCTTTAGGTAGAAAATTGTTTGTTGGTTGGGTTGATTTATTTTAAAATGAAAGGATGTTAAATTCCAACTAATAACCTTATTAATATTAGTGAAATACAACCCATATTTCTGATATCGCGCCTCATATTAGTGATTAGTTGGAATTTATCACCGTTATAGGTTGAGTCAAATTTTTGTTGATTAAAATATGGTACTAAATCCTATCTAATACCACTATTAATATGAGTGAAGTAAATCACATGTGTCCCACACCGTTAGGAATTAGTTAAGATTTCATCACTTTTTTTATTTTTTAAATGATTCGATTTATATAAAAAAATTGTAATAATTACTCTTAAATTTTAAAAAAGTGAAGTACATCCCTAATATTCATTACCGGATGTCTTAAAATTAGGATAATAACTACTTTTATTGTTGTTTAATTCCATTACATTTTTTATTTAAAAAAACATATTTGACACCTTTATTAATTTTTATTTTTTACGCTCCCTTATGGTTAATACAAGTGTGAAATAAATAACAAAATGACAAATTTATTTAAATTCAAACAAGTTTGTTTGTTGCAACATAAAAGTAATGTTATTAAAACCGTACCGGTTATCAAACCGGTCAGGGTACTGGTATAGTGGTTCAATAATTAAACCGCATGCCGGTTAAACTGTACATACTTGCTTATATATATATATGTAAACCTATAACAAAAAAATTCAAATAAGTAGATATTCATATTTATAATTCATATTCATAATTTACTTCAAATTCACACAAACAAACAACATTAAGTCTTTAATAAAATCAAAGTCTAAAGTGCAAAACATATATTAATCCAAAATTATCACTTAACAAACGCAAAATACAAATAAATGACCCAAGTATCAATCATTGAAGTTGAAGAACTGGTGAAGAATTGAAAATTTGAAATTTAAAAAAAAAAAAATTAATGTACAAACCGACCGGTTTAAACCGGTTTTCACCGGTTTTGACCGGTTCTATTGCATATGTGGTATAACATACGTACCGTACCGGTTAGGGGTCCGGTTCACCGGTTTTCCGGTTAAACCGGCCGTTACGGCACGGTTTTTTAAACACTGCATAAAAGGGATTTTCCTATTATTTTTGTTATTTGTTACTTACCTTCTAAACATTATTATTATTATTTTTTTATGTGATAAAAAGAAAAGGTCATAATTAAATTGTTTTAAGTAATCATAAATTAATGGTGCAAAAATATCATGAATTAAAGGCAATATAAAGTAGAAGAGAGAAAAAATATATAAAAAAACAAATCTGATGAGAATAGGAAGGTCTAGTATGTTGCCTGCGCGTTGGCCATCGCAAGCTGCTGCAAGGAAGGAGACATTTGGTGTATCCTGATTGGCTGGAGCGGTAGGTGCACAATGCCTAAGATAGGCTCATCCGCAGCGAATCGCGCACCAGGATGAAGCATCTGATCAGGTACGGTCACGGTCACGCAAGGAGAATTACACTCGCTTGTGTGTCGTTATGTGATCGGTCTACTCAACGACACATTGCAGTCGCATCATGTGTTGCGCTTTGCAAATTGCAACAATGGTCGTAGACATGAAGTGTGAGACCCATGTTCAAACCATGGAAGAATATTCACGTTATTATTTGTAGACATAAATAAGTCTTGATTTCGAAGGTGACTCTCGGTGCAAAGGTGAAATTGTTTGTCTTGTTACCTAAGGTTATAGGCAAGGTTTTAAATTTGGGTCTATGACCATTGTAGACACTGATATGTCAAGGTTTTGGGAGCAGCCGAGAAACCATATCACGAACGTGATTGTGGTCACATCTATCGCAAATGCCCACAATTGTCCGAAAGATCACTTGTTTTATTACCCCAAAAATAAATAGCCGATATAATTGTATAAATATATGATGTCCACCTTAATTAAAAATTATGAATTTCTAACAATCTCTCATTTGGGCTTCATATTTTCTTGAACCAATTATATCACATATTCTTTAGGCGCGCTTCCATATGCTATTTATATTTAGACTTCTCCTTAATACAATCTGGTTCATCTCATATATCAATTATGGAACCACCGCAATGTTCATCACATATAAGTGTGACTCGACCATGATGATCACCACATTAATATCCTTAATGACATATATTAAATATGGATGAGTGACATGGAAAATTTCATGCAATGTGATCTCAAACATGTCTATTTCCAACTGATCCTTCTTTAATCTTTAGTGAGATCAATCCAAAAGTTTTTAATATTGCAACACAACAGTTACAATAAACACATATAAAATGGAACAACAAACCATCAACTTTATTATGCATAAAAAATGTGTATAACAACCAAAGTAAATCATAAAACATATAGACTCCCATTGAACTAAGGTATCTTAAGGAACAACACCCATATGAGCAACATGCTCGTGGAAGACTATAGGTACCAGACCCTTAGTCAGTGGATTAACTAGCATAAAATTTGTCCCTATATGTTCTATGAAAATTAGTCCATTTTGAATAATTTCTTTAATAACTAGAAACTTGATGTTAATAAATTTTGACTTTGTAGTACTCCTATTATTATTGGAGTAAATAACTGCGGACTTGTTGTCAAGATAAATCCTCAGTGGTCTTTCAATATCATCGACCACACGTAAGCTACTGACAAAATTCCGCAACCATATGCCATGGTCTGATGTCTCAAAACAAGCCATAAACTCCACAACCATGGTTGAAGGAGCTATGAGTGTCTATTTAGCAGATTTCCAAGATATTACACCACCAGCCAATATAAACACATATCCAAAGGTGGAGCGTATGCTGTCTTGACATCCAGAAAAGTCGGAGTCCGAATACCCAATGATCTCTAAATTCTCAGACCTCCGATAAGTGAGCATATATTCTTTTGTTCTCTTCAAGTAACGCATAACACGTTTGACTGCCTTCCAGTGATGCATTACAGGATTGCTCATATATCTTCCCAAAACTCCCACGACAAATGTTATGTCGGGGCGTGTGTAAACTTGAGCATACATTAGACTTCCTACTGCCGATGCATAAGGAATCTTTTGCATCTCGTATCTTTCAAGGTCATTTTTGGGACACTGTTCAAGACTAAACTTGTCTCCCTTAGCTATAGGGGTATCTCATGGTTTAATGTCTTTCATGCCAAATCTATCTAGGACTTTATCAATATAGCTTTCTTGTGACAACCTTATGATACATTGAGAACGATCTCTTAGTATCTGAATGTCTAATACAAAAGAAGCTTCCCCAAGATCTTTCATTTCGAAATTCTTCGTTAGAAATCTCTTGGTCTCATACAATAGTCTAATATCACTGCTCGCAAATAGTATATCATCGACATATAATACCAGAAATATAAATTTACTCCCACTAAACTTGTGGTACACACAATCTTCAACTTTATTTGCCTCAAAACCATACGAGGTAATAACTTGATGAAACTTGTGATTCCACTGACGAGAGGTTTGTTTAAGGCCATAGATGGATTTCTTTAATTTGCACACCATAGATTTTGAGCAATTGATTCAAAGTTTTCTAGTTGCAGCATATATATTGTTTCTTTAATGTCACCATTTAGAAACGCAGTCTTAACATCCATCTGATGTAGCTCTATATTAAAATGAGATACTAGTGCCAATAATATTCTAAAAGAATCCTTCGAAGATACTGGAGAGAAGATTTCTTTATAATCAATGTCTTATTTCTGAGTGTAGCCTTTAGCAACTAGATGCGCTTTATATCTGTCAATATTACCTTTTTGAATCCCTCTTGGTTTTAAATATCCATTTGCAACCAATAGGTTTCGCATCTTCAGGTAAATCGAAAAGATCTCAAACGTCATTATCATTCATAGACTTTATCTCATCCTTCATGCCATCAATCCACTTTTGAGAGTTAGAACCTTTCATGGCTTGACAGAGGTTCAATGGATCATCATTTGTTAATCCGATGTCATCCTCATGTTCATGAAGAAATACAATATAATCATCTGAAATTGCATTTCTCCTCTCTCTAGTGGATCTCCTTAATGGCACTTCTACTTCTTGAGGTTGTTGAATTTGCTCCGCAGGTACTTCAACGAGAACCTCATTGTTGTCTTGCTCTGGAATATTGTCAGGAACAATATTCTGAACATTTTGTTCTACTACCGAAGTTGCTCCTTGAATGGTAATAGGCACAAGAACTTGTTCACAATTAATGATAGGTTCTTCCCCAAAGACAACATTCCTTATGTTATCTTCCTTCCCAAAATCAACTTCCTCAAGAAATCTCACATTTTCCATCTCAAAGAAAAGTCTTGTTGTAGGATCATAAAATTTATAGCCCCGTGAACGTTCAGCATAGCCAACAAAGTAACATCTAACTGTTCTTGAGTCCAATTTTCTTTCATGTGGCCTATAAGGCCGCACCTCAGCTGGACAACCCCAAATGCGCAAGTGTTTTAAGCTTGGTATTTTACAAGTCCAAAGCTCATATGGAGTTTTGTTAACTGCTTTAGTTGACATCCTATTAAAGATGTAAATTGTGATCTTTAAAGTTTCCCATAAACAGACTCTGGTAAGGAAGAATAATTAATCATACTTCTCACCATATCCTTAAGAGTTCAGTTTAGTCCCTCAGCAACACCATCCATGATAGGTTTGTCTGGCATAGTGTATTGCAGAACAATTCCATTTTCTCTTAGGAAAAAATGCAAATAGCTTTTTCACAGCATCCTCATTGTTCTTTCTTTTCTTATTCTGAGATGTCATAACCAAATGAGCACTTTCAGTCTTATCTCTCTGCAGTATCTCTCCTTCTTGAGTGTTATAGCTCACTTTGAATTTTCCAAAGTGTGCAGGAAGCGAGATCAAAACCAAGTGCACGAGCAAGTCTTCATCAAGCTCTAACTTTAGTGACTTGGGTTTCAATGCAAGATTAGACATATCTATAATGTACTCTCTTATTTTCCCTTTGCTCCATACCTTATGGAGATGAGTTTAGCCAAAAGGCCACTCGTCTCCGCCTTTTCATTTTTGGCAAAGTATTGTTCTATTTCTTTAAGGAATTTCCTTGCATTTTGACTCTCTGAAATAGAGCCCCGAAACACTTCTGGAATAGAGCGTTTCATGATCATAAGACACATTCGATTAGAGTGTTCTCATTTCTAAATTTTAACCTCATCGAGGTTTTCCGGAGTAGAAATAGGTTTCTCCAAACGAAGTGCCAGATCTAAATCCATACAGCCGAGAATAATCTCCACGGCTTCCTTCCAGACCTTAAAATTTGTCCCGTTCACTAATGAGATATTGTTAATTTAAGCAGAAATATTTGCAGCACATGTACAAGACACTAAATCAAGTAGAACAAATAACAAAATAAATTGCAATCATTCTTGCAATAAACTCACATCAAGTTTTACCCTTAAAATTCAATGGGGCACATCACGACTTACCTAGTACAACATTAATATTCAGTCTTTGGACAAAAAATATTAATTTGTAAGTGATACACTCAATGTGGTAATCAAATATTGATAATCAGTCCTGTAAAACAATAAATCTTTCTTTGGACCGACTTACTATTCACATGGGAAGCTATATGATTATCACATATTTATTACCACATGTATGTTTATAATTTTGGCCAAATAGTAGTCTTCCTTTGGGCATATCACTATTCGCATAAAAATGCAAACATACAATTAACTTGATATTCCATATTCATTCATAATGAAATTCTTGTTGTAATGGTCAAACATTGATCCTAATGCATGTCAAAATATAAAGCATTCTTTTGACTGATTTATCATTCACATTTGTAACCTTATAATTATCACATGTTTACCATCACATGTATGTATATAATCCGGCCAAATAATAATCTTCCTTTGGGCCGATTAATACTCGCATGAATATATATACGCACTTGCATTTGACATTTATTATGAACAATTTACACAAAAGATGTCAATTTGGTGACATCTTATTTGTATAGGTTCACTTAAAAAAAAGGTCAAACAATCTTATAATCCAAAAAAGACAGTCATGTAATATATATAAAACAAGACATGTTCACATACTAGACCCATCACAAGGTACATAGCACAACATCAATTTCTAGTCTTTCGACAGAGAAAATCAATTTGCAAGTGGTACTCCCAGTGCAATGATCAAATATTAACAATTAGTTATGTCAAACAATAGCTTTTCTTTGGACCGACTATTATTCACATGGAAAAAAACTTTATAATTGTTACACATTTATCATCACAAGTATGTTATTATTTGGCCAAATTGTGTCTTCCTTTGGGCCGAACACAATTCGCATAAATAATCGCATACTCATCTGTGTAATTTCAATCAATTTCCACAATGTATGTTAATTTGGCAACATATTGCATCAACTGATTCCAAATAATTACCAGACAAAACAAAACAAAACAATATGGGTCCAATTATAAAAAAAATACAATCTTGAAATTAAAACTTTCAGATTTGATATATTTTATGATTAACAAATCTAATAACATAATATAATTCCAAATCAAATATGCTCATGCATATCTTAAACACATATAGTATATATTTGATCAAATCATAATTATATATATAACATATATGCACATATTTAGATTGTATAATATACCAATGTATAACATATATATATATATATATATATCAACTTTAATCAGTAATTCCAGACATCACAACAACCTCAAGCTAGAAACAATTATATATGTATATATGTACCTTTCAATTCACAATATGTATACAAGGCCATGAATTTCATATTGTATATGTATAAAAGAAAAAATACGTCTTAACCCATATATACCTTACAAATATACTTTAACAAATTGCAGAAATTGTGAAGTGACAAAAGTCAATGTCCAACAGTAAGGCCTTAGTGCACATATAATATACATATTGGATAACACAATCATAAAAGTTAATGAAATGTCCATGCACATATCTGAATATATACTTCAACACATGTTACAAGGATTCTTAATACAAATTACTCATGATTCAAATAAGTGGAAACATACAAGAGTTATCCTCATTATTCATAAATACCCAATTTTCATAATCATAGCGGAATCATGAAATTTCTCAAATTTAAAATTAGGGTTCATAAAAAATTGGGGAAAAAATACTTTTAATGGAGAATCATAAAATTCAGAACCTAGAGCTCTGATACCACTTGGTAGATTTCTCTATTAATTGGTGAAATACCAATCCTAGAATCTTGAATTTTATGATTCTCACTCAATATGTAAAACAATGATACAAGTCAATGTCATACCTGAATCCATGTTCTCAGATTTGTTCCTTTGTATGCCTTCGTAGAGAGATTTTGGTATGATGGTCTTCTTCACAAAATCCTTGATTCCTCTTGGGACCTTCGTTTTCTCTCTGATGGGGAGAGATGAAAACTATGTTTGATTTGGTGTATTGGGGACCATAACCTTCCTGATGTGTTAACTTAATAGAGTTCCCATTATTCCCTATAAGTTAACTACTCTGGGTATCCACTCATTAAGCCTATATTCATTATCATTTTATATTAGAAGTCAAAAAGGTTGTCAGTAATAAGATCACTTATTTTATAACCCCGAAAATAAATAGTCGATATAATTGTATAAATATATGATGTCCACCTTAATTAGAAATTATGAATTTCTAACATATGTCTCGTCCCTCCTCATTTGAACCAAGTAGTGTGTTAGACTTAGTTGGTTTAGATATATAGATTGGATTGGTTCTTTCATTTTTGAGCTTGTTAATGATGTAGGTTTCTACAACTATTTGTGGCTGAGTCTAACTCATTCATTTAAACCAAATTAATCAGTTATTTTATTGTAGAAATGATGGTAGAATTATGTATTAAGTAATTTGGATAAGTATGAGGGACATCGGTTGAAGACCCTTGTAAGGATATTAGATTGAATAGAGGTTAGTTCAATTTCTACAGGAATAAGGAGATCAAGAAAAAACAATGAATAAAATAATTCGAAAATATTTACAAATTAATAATTAAATTTTATTTTTTATATATTTTTATATTAAAATCTATTACTAAAGAAAAAAGGTTCTTACATCTCATCATGCGCCACATGTCGCATCCATAGCCAAAATTTTCTCGCTCAAACAACTCCACAACTTTCAATGCACTTCACCACACCATAACATATGCTATATTACAATAATTACCAACACTCATCACTTATAATCTCATCCCAAAATTTGTGTCTATGACCCAATCCATACAATAAAAAGTTAATGACTTTATATTTTTCCGTAACATTACACCATACTTCAATTTTTTTCATTTCTCACTCTATAAACTTTTCATTATTTTGACTTTGTGATTTTTGTTACGTAGAGTTCATCATTTTTTTGGATAATATGGATGAGAATGTATAGAATTATTTTTGTTTTAACTTACTCAAACCGCATTTTCATGTAGGTAATAGTAATTGCATATCATTCAATTTATGGTAATTGCATATATCTTTAATTTTTTAGTTATAAGAATTACTAAATGGATAATGGATCACACATGAAATTCATATAATTTTTATTATATTTTATTTTATTTTATTAGTAATATCATGAAATTCATAAATGATCATTTGTTACGTTTCAACGACTAGCAATTTATGAATAGTTATCTTCTTATAAATATATATATATATATTCCTAAAATTAACTTCAGCCATTAATGATTTTAAGCATGCGTAAAAATAAACCGTCTCATGAAATTAATTTATAATGCTTATGTGTCTATATATTTCATTCATTTTATCAAATTATTACACAACATTACTAATATATATATATATATATGTATATATACGTTAATAATATTGTTACTTAATTGCTTCTAAATATACGTCAAAATCAACTCGTCCCATTCGAATGCATGAGAAACATATGTATTCTAAACCATGCGAATGCATAGGTAACATGTGTATTCTTAATCAGACGAATGTACGGGTAACATATGTGTTCTTAAGCACGTGAATGCACTGATAACATGTATATTCTTAATCATGTGAATGCACATATAACATGTGTGATCTTAACCATGTGAATGCAAGGTAACATGTGTGTTTTTAACTATACGAATGCACGTGTAACATATGTGTTCTTAACCATGTGGCAAAAAATATTGCTTTGTGCTCGTGTAAAAAACTCTACTATGTGGTTAAGTGGATAATCATTCAAATTCGAAATTTTTATTTATTTTCTTTATGTGTTTGAACATTCAAATACACAAGTAACACATGTGTTCTTAAAAATATAAATGTACGAATAACATGTGTGTTTTAACTATGCGGATGCACGAGTAACATGTGTGTTCTTAGCAATGCGAATGTACAAGTAACATGTTTGTTTTTAACCATTAAAATGTACAAGTCACATGTGTGTTCTTAACAATACGAATGCACGAGTAAAATGTTTTTTTAATCATGCGAATTCATAAGTAATATGTGTGTTTTTAATCATATGAATGCACATATAATATGTGTATTCTTAACCATGCGGAAAAAAATATCAGTCGTGCGAATGCACAGGTAACTTGCTAGTTATATATATAATTGTAGGGTTGAACATATGTTGTCCCACAAGTTGTACCCTAACATGTGTCTTTAGTTGTGATTGGTTAGAAAAATAGTTAACTATTAATTTTTTAACTTGAACATATTTTTTCAACCAATCATAGATTGGTGGTACATGTAGTGACATAACTTTTGGGACAACAAATGTGCTCCCAAATAATAGATGATGACTCAAGATAGAACAATTTTCATATAAAAACTGTGAAAACAATAAATTTGGGTCAACCAATCATAGATGGTTAGGATTAAACGTTAGTTATTGGTCACATGATAGTTATATGCATATATTATTAATCTTAATCATTCAAATAAGATTCAATAGTTCATATTAATTGTTCTCTGCATTAGTCTCACTTCATTCCCTATAATAATATTACTTATAATAAAATAATATAATATGTACATTCTTATATAATATATAAAGAGACATTTCTATGTTTAATAAGCCTTTTAGATAGCCTAAAGTTTGATATGCTAAACTAACATGAAAATATCTAGTCTGACCTAGCATAATATACGTCAAGTAATAGGCACATGATAGGTAATTTGGGTTGTTTATGATGTAATTTATCTATCTATATATCTATAAGAATACAAAGGGGAGTGAGTTTTACAAAAATAGACATCCCATATGCTTGACACTTGGATGTTTAAGGGATATTATTGTAAAATATTAAAAAAATTATTTTATAAAACAAACTAAATTACTAAAAGAAAATTAACCTCATGTGTTTTTATATACAAGAATGTTGGGCACTTTTGTCATTCTATATGAACATTTTTTATTTTATTACTCATGTCTGCCACATAATCATTACATTACATGCTATTACTACACTAGACATTTTGTTTACTCTATGAACCGTTTCAAAATCAGGGTATAATTGGAATTTCCGCTGTATTGGAATTTGCTGAATTATATATTCCTGCACCATATTCATTACCGCATGTTATTACTAATATGACCTTTGCTTTTTTGAGTTTTACGTTAATTCTATTTGGGCTTTACTGTCAATTTATAATTACTGTATCATTTCATCATTTTCTGTACCACATTTAAACATATATGTTTCAGCTTAATGAAATAATACATTGCATAGGTATATAAAACAGATTATTAAGAAAAAACTAGAATGCGATGACATAAAACATTTCATAGGATTTGTATAGAAACACAATAATGAAGAATTTATTAGGTTATGAAATTAATTAAACATAAAAAAAGTGTTCAAGTTTTGGTTAATAAGTGAAAAAAGAACGTTTAACACATACAAAATCACCTAATGGATTTTTTTTACAAAAACATAATACCTTCAATGAAATTATTTGTAATAATAAACATAACAAAATATGCAACACGTTAAAGACTTATCTCCGAAATTATATGATGAACAATAATATTGCCCAACATAACTTTAATCATTATGTTCTGAGTAAAATTTCAGGAAAATTATATTTAATGTTATGTAAATTATCATTATCAAACATATTTCATTTATTGTAGTTGTATTAATAAATTATTCTTACGTATAATGATAGATGATGAAAAAGAATACCTTAGTTCGGATGAAGTTGATATGTATGATGCTAATGAAAGTGAATCAATCATCATATTAACTCCTGAATTTCTTAATTCACTTTCAATTTTTGGCATTCCAAATCATAAGATCAAGCTAAAAGTGGGCACCCCGATTATGTTATTAAGGAACTTAGACCAGTCCGCAGGGTTATGTAATGATACAAGATTGATGGTTACTTGAATGGCTAATCATGTATTTGAGACAAAGATAATGTCTGGAAAAAACATTGGAAATGTCACTTATATTCCCCAGTTATCAATGTCACCATCTTAGTGTCAATGACCTTTCACGCTTATCAGAAGACAATTCCCTATAATTGTGTCATATGTTATGACTATCAATAAATCTCAGGGTCAATCATTAGAGATGGTGTGATTGTATTTACCAAGACCAGTATTCAGTCATGGTCAATTATATGTAGTTGTTTCAAGAGTACAAAACAAAAAATGATTGAAGATATTGATACATGACAAGGATGGTAAACCACTGAAGACAACAACAAATGTCATTTATAAAAAAGTTTTCCAAAATCTTTAACAAGTATTCTATAATTGATTTTACGTTATGCTTAATTGTTATTCCTAATGCACCACCTTACATACAATCCATTAATAATTTTACTTGGCATTTATGATAAAACATTTAAAGCATTTTCCATGTCCAACAAGTACATCATGTTATATTCATTTTCATGTTTCAATTAATTTACATTGTTATTGTGCTTTATTATTTCTATTAATTCATTCAATATTAATCTTCGTGTCATGAAGAGCATAAATATCTTAGCGCATCTAAACTAATTAGTACAATTCTCAACATAGATGGTATCTTTCAAGACACCTCCTTATTTTGTCAACTATACATTTTGTGATATATTATGTTCAATTGTGTATATAATATGTACTGGATTTAGATAAAATGTTATTATCTTATTCTTTCGAGTGTAATTGGTATTATTCAATGATTTAAAATTCTATTATTATTATACAGGATAACATCTTTTACGTATTGTCTTTACTATCCCTACAAAATTAATTCAAAACATTAAATGTATTTGTTCCAAGAATCTTATGCTAGTTAAAAAGTTAGTTGTTATACTGCCACTTTAATTTTGGTTTTGTCCCCGAGTATACATTTGTTTCCCCCATTTATTTGTCATACATTTTATTTTTTAACCTATTCTACTCTGTTGGTTAACCTTAGGTTGCTCTAAGTTCATCAAGAATATTTTAATTTATAAATTATTTTATATTGTTTAAATAAATTTATACAAAATACATTATCACCAGTACGAATGCACGGATAACCTACTAGTCATAAGAAGGAAGTCTTACATACTAGCACTAGTAACAAGCCACATTCTCCCAAGACAAAGCATCTAAGACATTATCCATTCCTCATAAATCAAATCAAATAGGACAATGCCACATTGGAAACAAGTATCTAAATGAGATCTAATATTAACTCTTTGGAAACCACAAATTGTTCATGTGGCTATCTATTATTACATTCACTTTCATGTTATCACATCATAGTCCTTAACCAACCCAAAAATATAGTGACTAATTAGAGAGTTCAAAGTACATAGATTCCACATTCTATAATGGCAACATCTTTGATGAACACTCTTCCTCAATTCAATGGCCTTAGACCCCATTCCACACCAACACGGGTGCAAAACTCGTTCAGTATATCATATATTATTTTAATGTTTTAAATTACGGTTGCAGTTATATTGTGTTTATAAAAAATTGTGGGAAGATGTGACCGAAGTTTTAAATTTGGGTCAGCCCATACATATTTGTAATGGTTTTGGGAGTTGCCAAAATTGGTTCGCTATCACAATTGTGGACGCACCAACCACAAATGTTTTTCAAATTATCTGAAACTTTAAGGTTTTTCCGAAAGTGCTATCGAAATTGTTATTTAAACATTAGATATGGCTAATGGAGTCACAATTGTAGTCGTGATTTTGTCATGTACATTGTTTTAAATTGCAGTTACAGTTGTGATCGTAGTCATAGTTGTTGTTATTATGTCTTGCGGTGTGAATTTTCCTGCCTGATGTGATTGCGCTGCAGTCCGATGCCATCAGATCAGTGTGATTCAGTATCACACTACAATTGTGACAGTTACCGCAGCCACAATATTGTGGCAGCAATGTGATCCGTAATATGAATCACTGGTCATAGATATTCCGAAAACCGCTATCTTGCAACCATAATTACGATTGAGAAATGCAATTTAAAACATTAATGATTGTGCAGGTTGCTGTACAACCCATGAGGCGCAGAGGGAAGGGTGCTTTGGGAGTTCGCTGTGACTTCATTGGTTCTCAAACTAATCTGGTAGAATCTCAAGACTTATGATTCAATTCAACTTTTAAGTGTTCTTTTTGTTTAATCATCTAACTTCAAAAGAGTCTTTAGATAATAGATCTACTTAAATACTAGAAATACAGTACTAAATGAGGTTTAAGAAAAACTCATTCATTCATGACAAGAAAACAAAAGGACACATAAGAAAAAATAAGATAAATATAATGTTATTTATGACAAGAAAAATTGTGAAATTTTAGTTTTAGGAATAATACTACATAGTGCTATTATTAATTTCGTAGTCGTTATTAAATCAGTCAGGATTTTGGTATAATGTTTCAACAGTTGGTTCACTAATTAAACCGCATATCGGTGAAATCGACCAGTATGATCGATTTTGACCGATATGATTTCATAACCAGTATAATTATTATATCGTATCGATATTAGAACTGGTTTACTGGTTGAACCGGTTTTTACAACACTGACACTACCTATCATAAAGTATGTGTAGGAGAATACATTTTCAAGTTAATTTTCAGTGAAAGTTGGTTATAGAGTTGAAGAAAGTATATCTTCCAAAAGCACTTCTTACAAACATAAAATTGCAATTTTCTTTATCTATATTTTCTTTATACTTGCCTAATGACCTGAAGGTTAGGTTCAAATCTAGGAAACAATCTCTTCACTTATATACATCTGTTATTTCTAGATAACACTAGGCGAGAGTCTCGTATACTATGCCGACTTTTATCGGTAATTATGTGCAGATTGTAGTGGCTTCTACAACCCTGATGCTATTTGCTGGAAGGTTTGGATTGGCTCCATCAGCAAACAGAAAAGCAAGTGCAGGGCTAAGGCTGGAAGTGAGGGACTCAGGGTTGCAGACAGGTGACCCAGCTGGGTTCACCCTTGCTGATACATTGGCCTGTGGAAGTGTTGGTCACATCATTGGAGTTGGAGTTGTTCTTGGCCTTAAGAACATTGGTGCCATATAAATAAATATAAAACAATCAAGTTTCATACATCATGTATCTTTAGATTTTACTCAATTTTATAATGTCCTTTATTTTTATATCACTGAGAGTGAACCTTTAGTGTTACTGAACCATAATTTTCAACTCACTTTTGTGAAAATCGGTTTGTGCCTACCACTTCAACCAGTAAACTTGTCCTAATACCGATACAGTATAACAATTATACCGGTTATGCAACTATATCGGTTAAAATTGGTCAAAAATGATCATACTGCCCAGTTTTCAATTGAACCATACCGGCCGGTTTTCAATTGAACTGTACTGGTCATACCGACAGATTTTTATTTAAAATTATTTTTTAATGAAAATAAAAAAGTTATTTTTTATTATTGATTTTTCAATATTAATGTTAATATATTATATATGTATATCTAAATTCATCGATATGCAATTTAATTAATGAACTAGTATCAGTTTAATTACTATACAATTATACCTATGCCAGTACCTGGTACCCTATTAATAGCACCACTTCAACTACTCCCTTTCCAACTTCAACACACGTGTGATTTTTTATGACAAAATGGTAAAAGTTATGGCCCACCAGCACACATGATTTTATAATATCATTCTAAATTTTCGTTAAATATGATTATTTGTCTTGACTTTGTAATGTGGAGAAGACACACCATACACATATATATATATATATATATATATAATATTGGGCAATAAATTTTTTATGTGTTTACAATTATAGGTAATTAAAATTTCATTAATAATAAATCTTTGACTTAAATGCAGTTCTGTTCCATCATTTTTCTCAATTGCACCCATTAGTTTTTTTATGTGCTATGGACATTTTAAAAGTGTTTCATCAAAAGTTGATTTTAAAAAATGTTCTATTGAGATAGTAGTTTTTAAAATAATGACTTTCTTTAATAATATTTTTAGTTCCAATAAAAAAAAAATTAAACGTATTGGATATTCAGCCATCCAAATCCATTATAATTGAGTCTTGGATGGATTGGAATCCATCCATTAAGTTTGGATATGAATGGATTGAATAACTTCAAATTTTGTTTAAATGAATTTATATAAATTGATGGATGACTTTTCATCCATCCATTAGTATCCATATCCATCCAAATTCATTCATTTGTCATCTTTACACCTACTCCCATGGTACGATTGTCAATCGAATCCTTTACTTGGATCTTCCTATCTAATTGCTTCGTAGCAACTCAACGTGAATTCTAGAAACCCCGAGAATCCTAAGATTACTCTCGTGACTTGGGATTCTAGTTTGAATAACTGAATGGTCATATAGTTGGGTTCACCTCTCGGTCCTTCCTCAATATATCTAAGAGCTGTAATTTATTGGTCAGGCAACTCACACGAATAAAACTCAGTTTAATAATTCAAATCACAACACTCAATGAAATATGATTAGAAACAAGTGTTTAATGAATGTAAAAGGGAATGGCCCCAATCCTAGAAACAAAAGGGAATTACTTGTTGGATATTTCCGATTAATCCTAATCGTATCCCCGAAACAGAATGATTAGGACATTGTTCCGAAACCAAATTGTTTATGCCCATACATAAACCCTAATGGAACAATCTTAATCCAGACCGAAGAAAACCCCAATTGGTTTCATAGTGAAGAAGAAAACGCATACCTTGGTTAGCCATTCCGAATGCTCTGAGGTATGTGGGTTGTAGGATGTTCCGGTTGCTAGAGCCTGATGGTTTTCCGTTCGCTCCGCTAGAGGGGAATCCAGAGAGAACGAGAGTGCTCCTGATGTTCCTTTTTGTCAAAGTGAGAATGAAAGGCTCTTCGCTTACCTTATGTCTTTCCCATTTTCTTTATATATTGGTTTTGTGACATAAGTCACATATCTTCATAAATCAATCCTTATAACATCAGTTACTCAATAAAACTCGTTGCTCTGCAACTGGGGACCATAACCAATAAAGGTAACATTAACGGTTACCACTTAAGTTGCAATATTCTAATTCAGTCCCTTCATCAAACTAGAAATTGCCCGAAGGTATCTACACTCATAATATTTCATGACACATATGCCCTTAGCCACCAAATTAATCCATAAGACCATTTTATATATATTGGCTAAATACATAATGGCTATAACACAATTATAGAATTATATTTGTGACACATAAATTGTTAGAAATTCCAACAATCTCCCACTGGTCACATATATGATTCACCATACGTGTTATCCTTATTTCGCGCTTAATATACCATTATGTCACAGGCATACCCAAATTATCCCGTCCATTAGTCCCGTCTCCGTATCGAACCACAGTGAACTTCGTCATATCAATCATGACTAATTCAACAATGATCACCAACTTTGACACAACCAAATGACATAGATACATCATGAAATGTGTAGCATGAAAATCACATGAATATGGTCTTTACATGTCAATTTTCAACTGGTCCTACTTTACTTTAGTGAGATCCTTAATTATAACATAAAACCTTATTGTACAAAGCATAATGACAGAATACCAAACTGAATGATTAATCAACTGAAGTTTGAATACAAAGTATTCATACATAATACTGAAATTCCACAAAACATAAAAGTGTACACACGTTCTAACTCCCACTAAACCAAATGATCCTCACACTGTAGAACACCCATGTGAGCAGTATGCTCATGAAAGACCTTGGGTGTGATAGCTTTTGTAAGAGGATCCGCAATCATGGAGTTAGTGCCTAAGTGTTCTATGGAAAGCTGTCCGCTTTGTACTTTCTCCTTAACAACTAGGAACTTTATGTCGATGTGTTTCGACTTTGCTGTACTCCTATTGTTATTGGAGAACAACACGGCTGACTTATTGTCACAGTATATCCTTAGTGGTCTTTCAATTCCTTCCACAATCCGCAGCCCAGTGACAAAATTTCTCAGCCATGTCGCCTGATGTGATGCCTCATAACATGCTATATATTCTGCTGCCATTGTGGATGAAGCCACAAGAATTTGCTTGGCACTACGCCAAGAAACTGCACCACCTGCTAACAGATATACATAGCCCGAAGTGGATCGTCTGCTGTCTTGGCATCCCGCAAAATCGGAGTCAGAATACCCAATGATCTCTAATTGGTCTGATCTCCTATATGTGAGCATATAGTCTTTTGTTCCCCTTAAGTACCTCATGACCCTTTTGGCTGCTTTCCATTGATCCATTCCTGGATTACTCATATATCTGCCTAAAACCCCAACTATGAACGCTATATCCGGACGCGTACATACTTGAGCATACATTACACTCCCTATAGCTGATGCATAAGCGATCTTTTGCATTTCCTGAATTTCCAGATTTCTTTTAGGGCACTGATTGAGACTAAATTTGTCTCCCTTAGTAACTGGAGTATCCATTGGTTTACAATTCTGCATGTCAAATCTTTTAAGTACCTTTTCTATATAGCTCTTCTGTGATAATCCAAGAATACCCCGAGATCTGTCTCGGTGTATCTGAATTCCTAATACAAAAGAAGTTTTGTAACGACCCGATTTTCTACCCTTGAAAATTTTTCATTCATTTTAATCATTTTGCATGCATTTTCCTACACTTACTATCATACTTTCAAATTCCATAATCACCTACACTTGACTTGACAGAAAAACATAATTCATATTCGTAATGTCTCACGGATAATGAGACCCCATAAGTATAGTTCTCCGAAATAACCATACACCCAGTTACAAATATCCGACTAATGGTTAGCTATGATTATAATCATTTAAATCCGCAAGTAGTCATTTAAGATACAAAAACATAAATAGTGAATCCGAAGTCTAAAGCTCCTAAAGCTCCCGACCTAGCATACTTCATTCATCTATTTACCTGCAATGGGATTATCAATGACAAAAGTACAAAACACACAAAAGAGTAAGTCGTTAATTCAATAAACGTCATTATAAGATAATCCACATTAGAAAAAGGGTTAGTAAACCATTTTCGAAATTCATTTTGTCTTGCTGCATTACTTGAGCCAAAGTCACTACACCCCTCAAGGTTAGCTAAAAGCAGATTCTCATCCTTTTTACCAATAAAACACGCCTCATAAACTCGGGCCGAAGTGTTGCTACATAAACTCGAGCCGAAGTCGCTACACCCCTTAGGGTTAGCTAAAAACAAATTCTCATCTCTTTTATAAAGAAAACATGCCGCGTAAACTCGGGCTGAAGTGTTGCTACATAAACTCGAGCCGAAGTCGTTACACCCCTTAGGGTTAGCTAAAAACAAATTCTCATCTCTTTTATAAAGAAAACATGCCGCGTAAACTCGGGCTGAAGTGTTGCTACATAAACTCGAGCCGAAGTCGCTACACCCCTTAGGGTTAGCTAAAAACAAATTCTCATCTCTTTTATAAAGAAAACATGCCGCGTAAACTCGGGCTGAAGTGTTTCTACATAAACTCGAGCCGAAGTCGCTACACCCCTTAGGGTTAGCTAAAAACAAATTCTCATCTCTTTTATAAAGAAAACATGCCGCGTAAACTTGGGCTGAAGTGTTGCTACATAAACTCGAGTCGAAGTCGCTACACCCCTTAGGGTTAGCTAAAAACAAATTCTCATCTCTTTTATAAAGAAAACATGCCGCGTAAACTCGGGCTGAAGTGTTGCCTCATAAACTCGGGCCGAAGTGTTGCCTCGTAAACTCGGGCCGAAGTGTTGCCTCGTAAACTCGGGCCGAAGTGTTGCCTCGTAAACTCGGGCCGAAGTATTGCCTCGTAAACTCGGGCCGAAGTGTTGCCTCGTAAACTCGAGCCGAAGTGTTGCCTCGTAAACTCGAGTCGAAGTGTTGCCTCGTAAAATCGTGCCAAAGTCGCTAACCATTTATGGTCGGCTAAAAATATATTTTCTTTTCATTGAATTCACCATCAATCATTTCCCGTAAATCCATGTCATCTTTAGTATAAACACACTCATATATGTTTATACTAACTACATGATTCACAATATAATTATTGTATGACCAGAAAATGCACACGTTTTCCATCTTCCGTAAATCTACGCCTACATTAGTATAAACACACCCATATATGTTTATACTAAATGCGCAATTTACAACTTATTCATTTCATAACCAGAAAATACCCACATTTTCATTTTCCGTAAATCTACGCCTACTTTAGTATAAACACAGCCATATATGTTCATACTAAATGCGTAATTTACAACTTAGTCTTTGCATAACCAGAAAATACACATTTTCTATTTCAAATGCAACATTAAAGACTTATCCTTACTTTGGTAAATATTGGGGTTCGGTTCTTGGCAACTTCTCGAGTTCTACCGACACCACCTCCAACCTTACGATCTTTCCTCATCCCACCACATAACACAATGTTAGTCATTTATTCCAAATATCACATAAACAACTTATATTGCATCATTTAATCATACAAAATATTCATCATCAATATTCAACCATCTAAAACATGCATAACATCTCATATTTCAATATTTGGGGGTAAACTCATCTTCTACCTCTAGCATTTTACTCATTCTCTCCTTTTACCACATTTTCACTTTTAGGGTTTTTGGGGTTTTCATGAATCAACCCATAACCTTTTCCATTCTTGAGATACTATCTCTAAACCAAGAGTTTACAAGATAAAAACAACATAAAACGAACCATAACACTAAAGAATGAGTTTCCATGGTTTCTCATGGTTTGAAAATAAATCCAACATACCCAAAACGAGTTAGAGAGGAAGAAGAAGAGTTAGGAACAAGAGGTTTACCTCTTCTCAAGCTCTAAGATGAGTCCTAAGGCTCCTTGCTCTTGAAAAGCTCTCCTCTCTCTCTTCTCTTCGAAGTTCTAACCTAAAATGTGTTTTGGGTTTCTATTTTATAGACACAGCGATAAGTGTAATCGATTACAAGTATAGTGTAATCGATTACACTGTGTAAATTATAGAGGCATCGTCGCGATGTAATCGATTACCAACATGGTGTAATCGATTACATTAATACGATGTAATCGATTACCAGAAGTGTGTAATCGATTACACAGTGTAAATTACAGAGGCATCGTCGCTATGTAATCGATTACCAACATGGTGTAATCGATTACATTGTGTCAGATGTACATATCTGATGCTTTTAATACGATGTAATCGATTACCAGGAGTGTGTAATCGATTACACTATGTCAGATGCACATATCTGATGCTTTTAATACGAAGTAATCGATTACCAGGAGTGTGTAATCGATTACACTGTGTCAGATGCACATATCTGATGCTTTTAATACGATGTAATCGATTACCAGGAGTGTGTAATCGATTACACTGTGTCAACAGCTCAAAATTTGCCATTTCTCGCCCAGGCGAGACAACTCTTGCTCAAGCGAGGCTTCCAGGACTGTTACTATAATCTTGAAGACTCAAATTTAGGGTGTTACAAGCTTCACCAAGATCTTTCATTTCAAAATTACTGGAGAGAAATGACTTGGTTTCCAACAAGGTACCCACATCATTAGTGGCAAGCAGTATGTCATCCACATACAAGAGCAAGAAAATGTGCTTGCTCCCACTGAATTTGTGATACACACAATCCTCAACTGAATTCATCTCAAAACCAAATGAGAGAATCACCTCATGAAATTTGTGGTACCACTGACGAGACGCCTGTTTTAGTCCATAGATAGATTTTGTCAATTTGCAAACCATATTCTTTGGGTCTCCCGACACAAAGTTTTCTGGTTGCACCATATAAATCTTTTCATTAATGTTTCTATTGAGAAAAGTTGTTTTGACATCCATCTGATGAAGCTCCAAATCATAATGAGCTACAAGAGCGAGGATTGTCCTAAGAGAGTCTTTCGATGATACCGGAGAGAAAGTCTCTTTATAGTCAATCCCTTCCTTTTGAGTAAAACCCTTAGCTACAAGACGTGCCTTATAACTTTCCACATTACCGTTAGAATCCCGCTTGGTCTTAAAAATCCATTTGCAACCAATGGGTTTCTTACCTTCTAGTAATGGGACAAGTTCCCAAACTTTATTGTCTTGCATGGATTTATACTCCTCTTTCATTGCTTCAATCCACTTTTCCGAATTGGAACTTTGGATGGCTTCTCGAACGTTTAAAGAATCGTTATCCATAACGCCATCACCCTCATGTAGTCATCTGGAATTGCATTCCTCATTTCTCTAGTGGATCTACGCAAAGCTATAGGCTCTTGCAACTCTTGTCCATGTTCTTGAGGAAGTTGAGTTTGTCCTTCATGAATTACTAACTCATCTTGAGTAGGGAGAGTGTCTTGAAGAGGTTCCAAATTTGCTTCATCAGAAGCAACTATATGAATCGGATCTGGAATTGATACCGATTCTTCCTCTAAGACAAAGTTCCTTACCTTATCTTCCCCCTCAAACTCAATATCCTCAAAGAACGTGGTTGTACCCGTCTCAAATATGGATCTTAAATTTGGATCATAAAATTTATAGCCCCTTGATTTTTCAGAGTAACCAATAAAGTAGCTGCTCACTATACGGGAGTCTAATTTCTTTTCATAAGGCCTATAAGGCCTTGCCTCAGCTGGACATCCCCACACATGAAAATGCTTAAGACTAGGCTTTCTCCCAGTCCAAAGCTCATAAGGTGTTTTGGCAGCCGCTTTAGTTGGTACTCTATTAAGAAGATAAGCTGCAGTCTTAAGTGCCTCTCCCCAGAGTGACTCTGGTAAGGTAGAATGACAAATAATACTCCTTAACATATCCTTAAGAGTCCGGTTTCGTCTTTCAGACACACCATTCATGCTAGGCGATCCTGGCATAGTGTACTGTGGGACTATACCACATTCCTCTAGGTATTTGGCAAAAGGCCCTGGACGTTGTTCACCTGAACTGTCATATCTACCGTAGTATTCACCACCACGATCAGATTTGACGCACTTTATCCTTTTGCTGAGTTGATTTTCAACTTCAGCCTTAAAAGTTTTGAACACGTCCACTGATTGGGACTTTTCATGAATAAGAAAAATGTATGCATAACGAGAATAATCGTCTATGAATGATATGAAATATTGTTCACCATTCCAGGGAGCCGTAGGGAATGGCCCACATATGTCTGTATGTATCAATTCTAAGACGTCCGAAGCTCTATATGCACCAGTTTTCGATTGTTTGGTCTGTTTACCTTTTATGCACTCAACACAAACCTTATGGTCTGTGAAGTCAATGGAATCCAAGATCCCATCTGACACAAGACGCTCAATTCTCTTTTGAGAAATGTGACCTAGGCGTTTGTGCCATAATGCACCTGAATTATCATTATCAATTTTACGTTTAGTACCACGTGATTCCACATTCAAGGTTTCGCTATAATCAGCTACAATATTCAACATATAAAGGTTATCATTCATCATAAGAGTACCAGTTCCAACAATATTTGAATTTAAAGACAATTTAACCGAATTGTTTCCAAATGAACAATAATAACCAAATTTGTCCAAATAAGAAACAGAAATTAAGTTCCGTCTAAAAGACGGTACAACAAAGGTGTCTTTCAAAGCCAAATATAAATCAGTACTTAATAATAACCTAAAATGTCCTATAGCTTCAACTTCTACCGATTTTCCATCGCCAACGAATATGTATCTTTCAACAAAATTAGGCTTTCGGTAGTTCAAGCAACCCTGTAGTGAAACACTGATGTTAGAAGTTGAACCAGAATCTAACCACCAAGTGTTTCCAGGTACTGAAGTTAAATTGACCTCAGAACAGACCAAAGCAAGAAATGTACCTTTCTTAGCACGCCAAGCGTGATACTTTTCACATTTCTTCTTTAAATGTCCAGATTCTTTGCAAAAGAAACAAACAGTAACATGTTTCTGCTTCTTTTGCACTGGACCCTTTGCAGCTTCATTCTTGGGCTCCATAATTATTTTCCTTTTGTCCTTGTCTTTAGAGGTACTAACAAAATTGGCACTTTCTGTCATCTATTGCTTCATCATTTCCTCTTCTTGCACACAATATGAAATGAGCTCATTAAGAGACTATTTCTCCTTTTGACAGTTATAAGAAATCTTAAACTGACTGAATTGTGCAGGAAGAGAAATTAAAACCAGCTGGATGAGCAAGTCTTCCGACATCTCAAGCTTAAGAGCCTTCAGCTTTGAGACAATGTTGGACATTCCCATAATATGTTCCTTTATATTTCCCTTGCCTTGATACCTCATGGAAATCAAGTTCTGTAACAGAGTACTTGTTTCCGCCTTATCGCTTTTTGCAAAGCGCTTTTCTATCTCAGCAAGGAAAATTTTGCCACTTGTCGTCTTATCGGAGACAGTACCCCTAAAGACTTCTGGAATACCGCGCTTAATGATCATGAGACACATGCGATTGGAGCGCTCCCACTTCTCATAATCCTTCATCTCTTCAGAGGTGCTGGATTCCAAAGGAGAAAGTGGTTGCTCTAGCCTTAATGCATAGTCCAGATCCATGCAGCCAAGAACAATTTCCATGTTTTCTTTCCAGTCCTCAAAATTTGTTCCATTGAGGATCGGAACCGAATTCAAATTTGCAGATATAGAAGCAATAGTTGGTGCTAAATAGAACAAAAGACAATATATTAAAACATGCTCACAACTCAAAATCATCAATATGCTATAAACAATGGTATGTCCCAATCAAGATACCTAGCGCACCATTAATATCAAGTCTTTGGACAGTAATATTAACTGCAAGTGGTACTCTTGTTGCAATGATCAACATTGATAATAAGACATGTCAACGGACGAAACGCTCTTTGGATTGATTCATCAGTCACATGTATAAAACTGAATAATTATCACATGTTTATCATCGCCAGTGTGCATGATCTTCGGCCAAACATTAACTTTCCTTAGGGCCAGCTAATATCCGCATGAATAACCACACACACCAACATCTAATATTCCTTATGAGTTATATCCATGAAAGAGGTCACTTGAGCGACATTCCACTTCAATTGGCTCACTTGAAATAACAGACAACTCATTGGGTAACCATATCATAACCATGTTTAATGCATAAAGATACCAAAGCCCCAAAATTTACTTGAAAAAGACCCCAAAAGTGTCCCTGAATCTCGCTTGAGCGAGGGGGTCTCGCCTGAGCGCCAGGGGTCTCGCTTGAGCGAGAACCGAACGTTTTTTGTCGTAGCTACTGCCTCAACGTCGCTTGAGCGACAGGTGTCTCGCTTGAGCGAGAATCCTTTGTCTACCCGAGAGTTTTGACGAAGATGGAGGTTCACCATCGGGTTTTTTCGCAAAATTCACCCCAAAACAGCCAAAAAAATACATTATGATTGCTATTGTTTCATAATAATGTTATAGCAATCATCAATTTTGCAAAACAAAACCCAATTTGGGGAAAACATGAACAACATCATACAAAACCCAAATTTCACATATGAACCAAATTGGGGTGGCTCTGATACCACTTGTTGGATATTTCCGATTAATCCTAATCGTATCCCCGAAACAGAATGATTAGGACATTGTTCCGAAACCAAATTGTTTATGCCCATACATAAACCCTAATGGAATAATCCTAATCCAAACCGAAGAAAACCCCAATTGGTTTCATAGTGAAGAAGAAAACGCATACCTTGGTTAGCCATTCCGAATGCTCCGAGGTATGTGAGTTGTAGGATGTTTCGGTTGCTAGAGCCTGATGGTTTTCCGTTCGCTCCGCTAGAGGGGAATCCAGAGAGAACGAGAGTGCTCCTGATGTTCCTTTTTGTCAAAGTGAGAATGAAAGGCTCTTCGCTTACCTTATGCCTTTCCCCTTTTCTTTATATATTGGTTTTGTGACATAAGTCACATATCCTCATAAACCGATCCTTATAACATCAGTTACTCAATAAAACCCGTTGCTCTGCAACTGGGGACCATAACCCATAAAGGTAACATTAACGGTTACCACTTAAGTTGCAATATTCTAATTCAGTCCATTCATCAAACTAGAAATTGCCCGAAGGTATCTACACTCATAATATTTTATGACACATATGCCCTTAGCCACCAAATTAATCCATAAGACCATTTTATATATATTGGCTAAATACATAATGGCTATAACACAATTATAGAATTATATTTGTTACCCATAAATTGTTAGAAATTCCAACATTACTCACTCATAATGGAGATGAGATTGCAGAATTCTAAATCAGAAAATAACAATGTCAAAAACGTGTTCAATCCTTGAGGGAGAACCCTCATTTATCCTAATTACAAGAGATTTGACTAAGCTCATCAAAACAAATTTAAAAATCTGAAAAATAGGAATAGAATCAGGTAATCCACAGCCATGGGTGTGGGATACTGCCTGGCCGTGGATCGTGGCCTCTATTGAGTGGTCTTCACCATCTGGATGAACTACGGTCGTGGGTTGTGGACACGACATGGGTACACGGCTCGTGGGTGGTGGACGTGGCCTAGCACACGGCCATGGGTGGTGGAACACGACCATGGGTGGTGGAACATGGGCATGGGCTCAAGCATGGCATGTGTGTGTGACGCCTTCACTTCAAATTGCTTCTCTTCGATCCAGGCTCCAAGACACTTTCTTTTGGTCCTTCAATTGGTATTCGCATTGCCTCAACACCGACTTCCATCTTATTAAACCAATCTCTACTATTTTTAGCTTCAATCCATCCATCCTACACAACATAGCCAAAAATACCCGTTCATCCGGACAAAGAAATAAAATCTAAAAACAATCCTAAAATCCTAATTATATCCTAGAATATAAGTTAAATACAATGCAAAAGCAACATAATTTCACACTCATCAGTCTAACCGATAAGTAGTGATCATAGATCATGATGGGCCTTCCAACATTGCCTTCTTTCTATCTTCATCCCGGTCAGAAAAAAACCATGACCAACATCCATAATGTCCATGCCACCCAATTGTTTCCACATGTATTTGAGTCTTTCTTTCATTCCCATAAAACCAATATCCTTCCCAAGCAACTTGACAATAAGGGGTGCATAAACTCATGAAAAGAACATGGCCAATTATGCACTTAACAAGAAACTTGTTTTTGAGAGGAAAATTCAAGCATCATGACTCTTACTTTCATTCAAATTTGTAACCATGAATTAAAATATATATAAAATTATAAATTAAAAATATAGTACAAGTTACAATAATCGAAGATTTTTTTCAATTTATGAATTTAAAATGTTTTCATGTCACAGTCCAAATCGCAACAACCACAATCACATAATCGCAATATTTCATCCATAACTGTTTGACATAGTAAGATAATAGAAAGGAAAAACCTTTTGAGTAAATGAACATTTAGAACACTAAGGAGGAACAATTGAAGATTCTTTAGCACTAATATAAGAACTTTTCTTGTGTTTTACTACAAATCTGTTCTTCAACTTCTCAACCTTACTATTTCCATTATTCTGGTTGCTAACTGATCCTTCTTCAGCACTGCAAATCTGAGATTTGATCTTAAAACCAAACATCTTACACAATAATCCCCAAGTGCTTGATCCCTTTCCGCGACCAACTTTCTCGATCTCCTGCCGCATGTTTGAGCATTCCTTCTCAAGCTCAGATACCCGCATCCTCATGTTATCCATTCCCACTTTCAAAACCTGATTCTCCTTCACAGCGGATGGCCAGCCACCTTCGTTATTTCCGATCAAACCACTTCTTAACTGTCTCGACCCATCAAGATTATCTGAAACTAGAAAGCAACCTGCAATTGAAGTCCGGAGCTGGAGTTGCTCGAAAAATAGAACTTGAACTATTGTTCTGATCGGTAGCCGCTCGTTCTGTGCTGCATGGGTGCATGCTTCTAACGAGAGCTTCTGGCAGTCCATCAGCCGACATAGTTGCTCTCTCTCAGATTCAACCAACTCAGGGTGAGACTGCAGTTAGTCACTCCAAACTAGTTAGAAGTTCACAATTAGCATGAAATGTTCTTAAGTGTTCTGACTAGTGAAAATAATATGTGCAATGAAAAAAAAACATAATATATTTGAAATTTTAAGGCAGTGTTCGGTTTTTTTCTATTTCATGTTTAGTTGATACAGCTTTATAGTAACTACCAAAAAAAAAGGCTACCTTGATTTCATTCTATTTTCAGTTTCTGAAGTTTCTTTAAGGAAATGATGAAAACAAGAAATGTTGTCACCAATTCTTTCACATAACTATGAAAATTGGAAACAGAAGGAAAACTAGAATTCTATAATTACTAATACTGAAAATGAAGAAATAAAACAAATTAAACACCACCTAAACTATCTAGAAAGGTGAAGAAGAAATATTTGATGCACAATCAAATATAGGTGACCCGGTGCACAAGGCTCTCACCTATTCGATTACATGATAGTCGATTATGGCATTACGCCTTGGGTAAGTTATATCCACTCATATCAAGGACAGGAGACTTACACATGGGAAGAAAAGCTATTTATAATAAGAATAATAATAATATAATAATAATACAACAACCAAGGCCTAATTGTTTCGTCTGTAATGCACAAAACGAATGCGCGAAAACTTGTTAGAGATATGTACCTTCAAATAAATGTCAATAGCACGGTATAAACCATCATCTAAAGGCCTTGCATACTCTGGAACAGCAGCAGCAAGGGCTTCAAACTTCGGAAGTTTTAAGTTAACATCTGGGGCAACCTCGGCCAGGTAACCGTCAATCAGCTTGGCAACCATGGTGATTGATGTAAGTGAAGGTGATTCAATCAACTGGCCATCATCAATTGAACATGGAGAGGCAGCACCTGTATCCTGATCCATAGCAAGGAAATGATCAAGAATTCTTTGCACACAGTCAACGTTGTAAAGTGTCTCCATTGAATATGAGAAAGTAGGCATCAAGAGATCTTCCAAAGCAGCTTGATCAAGCTGCATCCCGATCCGTTTCTCTAAATTTGACGTGCAAGAGTAGCTCACTCGAAGAATCATGCCTGTTCGAAGTAGACCAAACAGGAACTTTGTCTGGACTAAGCCCTTTTCCATTGGGAGTAATCGATCAATCTCTTCCACAAGAATCTTCTGGTCTTCTTCAGATGGTAGAGACCCCAAAATGACTGGTGTCAGATGGGTACTGGACTCACCGGAAACATGACGTCGATTCAATCCCGGCAGATACCTTTTAGCATAGAAAGCAAGAGAATCGGCAATAATATCCTGCCTAATGCCCTGAGATTCCATGGCAGCTACCAACCTCTTATAATGAGGTAAAGTCAAATTTGCTACATCCTCATACCACCAATCTGAACTTGAATTCTTTGGTCTTGCCACAGTACTTATTCCATTCCACAAAACACTTCCATCAGGGCTCTGCACAGGCCCGCCACGCTCCAGTACAGGCCATCCTAACAAATTTGTGTCGGTAGATGCCTTTGCTGCAAGCGATTCAATGCAGCTTCTCACAATGTGGAGCGCTTCAGCATGGGGAAGTACATCATCACAGGTTTGAAGTGCCCTTAGAGAGTCTTTCCAACTCCGGAGGACCACTTCACCGAAAAAGGTTTCAGCTTGTGAAATAAGATTACCTTCACCATGTTCTTCAGTCATTTCAAGATGCTCAGCAGCACACCACAGGTACACAACATTTGATGCTGTAAGTTCAATTTTCACGCCATAGCAGAATTTTACCACAAGTTCAAAGGTTTTGGCCCCGCCAGGAATATTAAGGAGGTGTATGACACATTCTTCCTCTTCCTCCGATTCTGGAGTTTCAGTAATCAATCTTGACAAAACACCACTTCTCGATAGCAAAGGGAACTGCATTACAATTGTGTATTAGTTTACTTTATGTTTGCAAAAGCTTAAGATCAAAATACTGAGAAAGAGCATTTTAGCTTAAAAGCTATATGTGTAAAAATGCAAAACCAAACATGTACTGAATGAAGTATGAAGGAAAAAGGACTACTAAATTGATATTGTTATCCTCATAGCATACTTCTCACTACGTTATAATAATATATTGCTAATGAAGCAACGAAAAAACTTGGGTATGTCTATCTTCATGTAAACTTATAGCATGTTTGGTTTTCTGTTGGCAAAACCGAGTTTGGATGAATGGTACTTCTTCTCAAACCATGGTATTGAGATCAAAACTCGGTTACAAATAACCTAAGTTTGATTTTGCCGAAGATGTATATCTAAGATGAAACTCAGTTTGCACCCACCAAACATGGTTTGGGGATGCAATTGCAGACTGTAAGTCAAACATGCAATTTGACAAATTTGGAGATACGACAAATCTTCGAAAATAGTGACACTCAAGTAAACTAACACCATCCATATAAATAACGGATCAACTAGATGTTATAAAAATAAATAGATTTTATGTACCTTGTGAAGATGGAAGGACATTTCACCAACTTCAACAACTAAATCACTGGGAAGCCCGGTTGTGCAGAACCTATGGTTATAATAACAATGAAAATATTACACATTACACAATGTATAAATGAGAAATTTCCAACTAAACTTGTTATCAGGCAGAATGTATTTCCAATCAGGTATTACTCAGGTCTATCTCATTCAAAATGGCTTCCATTAAGAATCCGAGACAGGAAAGAAAAATAGCATAAATCCGTGCCTTGTAAAATAAAAAGTGGGAAAATGGCAAAATCTTAATTATCTTCAGAATAGTAGTAACATAAGAAACATAGGAGAATGAAAAAAATAGTAATAAGGACTTAGGTTTGCTGCATTGACTATTATTGTCTATCATGCAAAAGGCTCTCTTATACTATATCAGAGTTGGAATACTAAGGCATATGCTAGGCCCCCTCAAATTTCCGAAGTATTTGTGTATGGTTTGGTGTGGACTCCCTCGAATTATTATTTTTATGTCATATATGTTTGGTTTATTCTAGCTCCTCTTGAACGAAATTTTTGGCACTACCCCTAAATACAATAGGTTAAGAATAAAAATTGAAGTTTTTTTATCTTCGTATACAAGTGAGTTTGACGCAACGGTAAGATTGTTGCTCAGTAACCATGAGGTCACGGGTTCAAATCGTGAAAACAGTCTCTCTACTTGTGAGGATAAGACTATGTACATCTACCTTCCCCTGACCCCACTAAGTGGGAGCTTCATGCATCAGACCGCCCTTTTTTATACAAGTGCAGCCCTATCAAAGTGCAATGGTGAGAACAAAATGCAGCCTTTTGTTATCTATATACCACGTTTCAAAAATTATATCAAGTTAGAAAGAATATAATACAAGGGAGCATCATGAAGCACCTTTGCGTTCCCACTTTACACACAAGCCTTAAGTATCAAACCCAAATTTAACATTAGAAGGATAAATCAAGCAAGATTAAGACCTTGAAAAAAATAGTTATTAACCCTACATCAAGTTACTACACTTCAACAAGAGTTCAATATTCTGAATCACTTATAAACACTGGAAATAACATGCATGCATTCAGTAAGCAGCTAAATCGATAGCTTAAAAGTAAATAAACATATTCTTTCTGAACCTTAAAACACGCAAATATTTCAACAACAAAAAAGGATACCACATTTGAGGAAAGAAAAGCAAAAGGCGGTCCAATACATGAGGCTTCCACCCAGTGATTTAAATTGTGGGCATCACACCGCAATTGCTGCGTGACTCCGAATCACAATGATACGGCTGCATCAGACTGCAATGCAACCCCATCGGACCGCATTTGGACGGCATCAGGTCACATTGGATTCAAAATATTGTTTTAATCGCAAAATAATTCACACTGCAACAACCACAATCAACATCACAACAACCACAATGACAGCAATCGCAATAACCGCAACCATTACCGCAATCACGACCTCAATTTTTAAAACACTGCTTCCACCTAGTGAGGATTGCGGAGGGTAAATGCACGAAATTTTACCCTCCCAAGCTAAGAGACTGTTTAAAGTATTTAAACCATGAAATCCAACTCATAAGGCAAACAATCTTACTATTACGCCATCGAGGAGAGAAAAGAACCGAATAAAAAATTGTAGTAACTTACAAAACACACAAGGTAAAAAGGAAACATACCAGGCTTGCCCTTGACGCTGGAATGCATCAGCCTTGGAACCCAATTTCACACAAGCCATTTTTACTCAATCAAAACCCAGAAAGAAAACAACTCAAAAATTAAGTCCAGAACAAATCTAAGGTCAATTGAAATCATCAAGCAGCACCAAATGATGCTTCCAAATCCTGACAACTACAGAAGCAATTGGACTCAAAAACAGAACAATGTTTGCATCAACAGAAATCAAAACCCATGAAAAAAACACTGAAGGGCATTTTTTGGTACCAAAATTGATTCAACAATGTAGCTTATTCCCAATCTCTTCCTCAAAGACAGAAACTTTATCAAAATCCCCAGCACCCCATAAAAACAAAAGATCCAAATCCACCAACAGATTCAACAAAAAAGCAAACCCTAAAAAAGTTAAAACCCTAAACCCACTACACTAAAATCATCACATACCCATTTGCCAAAACCACTGTAAATTGAACATAAAAACACAAATTCCTACTTATCAACCTAAGTTTAGGTCAAAAATCTTATCAACCAAAAATTGAGTATTTTGTAACACATAAAATTAGTTGCATTTGTTTATGAGTATTGTTGATGAGATTAGAGACCCGTTGCTCATTTCTGAAACTTAGAATCTGAAATTAAAGTAAATAAAAGCTTTAATTCGATTTCATTTATGAGTTGGAACTTGCAAAAATCTGTTGTTATTATATTCTCTATGTAATCCTTTCAAATCAGGAATAAAAATTAGACTTATTTAAAAACATAGAAAAAATTCAATCTAATATTCAAATATAATAAATATGAGGCAAAATAGTTTTTATCAATAATTACAAAATTACTAAAATGATCCATTTAACCGCGTTTCATATTTTTATAGATCATTTTTGTTTTCCAATTTTCAGAAGCTAAATTAGGTAATATATTTACTCTAAGAATTATTACCAAATTTTAATCCATAAATAACTTTTATTTATCAAAATGGTAATCTACATATAACATTTAAGGAATTAAATAATAAATAATTTGAATATATTTAATAAATGCATACGATAACAAAGCAACACACCAATAAAATTGAATTTTCATTTTAAAGAGTTCCATATAGTAGGGGTGGTAAAATTATCGACAATCTACACTTCATTCGAGTTAAATTCATCCAAATTCATTAGTTAGAGTTAATAGATATAATTCAATAGATAGTGTTAATATTAGATGAATTCAAATCTATTTATTATATCCAATGGATGTATGAATATATTTATTTGGATGAATACCCGATTCATCCAAAAAAATATTTTTTTTCTCAAAACACACGTGAAAATTTCTTTTTAACAAAATGATTATTTCAAAAGTTTAATTACTCTTTCTAACAAAAGCGTTATTTCATCAAAAGCTTGCTTTCTTCATCTATGGAGGGTTTTTTTTTCAATATCTTCATTTTTTCCCATCTCTATTGATAGTTTCGTTTTCCCTAATGATTTATTTTAATTTTGATGTTACTTCAAGATTGATTCATATATCTTTTGATTTTTCATATATATATATATATATATATATATATATATATTACAATATTATTTGTTTTATTGTATTGGAGGTGCACGTGTTGGAATGATAAAATACTTCCTCATTATTGTACATGAAGCTCATTCATCTCAATAATTGTATCCTCTTTATAGAAGACTTTGTCATTATTCTTACTGGTTATTTTTAAGCTTCAAACTTATGTTGATGCAACATTGTCAATTTACTTTATTTTAGTCTCAAAATTTGATGAAAATATACTTTAATTTTGTGGATTTGTGTTCGCTAGAAATTTATTAGTCATTTTGCTCTGCATGTAAAAAACATTTATTTAGCCTTCGCATTATTGCATTGAATTTTTAATATTTATTGTTAATTCTATTTCTTTTGTACTCTCTTCAATTGGATATTTTAACTATCTATCAATCAAGTAATTTAACTTTGATAATTATAATTTATGTTTGTAACCAACTAAAAAAACATAAAGAGTGAGTGAAATAGCAAAAAGAATCTATGAAATTCATGATATACATCAATTTTTTCTAACAATACTAACCTAAAACTCATTTGAAGGTTTTAAGAAGGTAAATTTAAGTTTAACCACATGATTTACCATTAAAAGTTTTAAAGTTAATTTTTTAAGTTTATTAATATGTTAAGTTTTGGATAAAAACTTCAATATTTCATCATTTTAAAGAAATCACTTTTTAAAATTGTGAAGTCGTAGATTGGATTTTCATCCATTTAAATCCATGAAAATGAAGTCATTGATGAATTACATGAATTATAATACATTGGATATGAATGAATTGGATAACATTAAATATGGTTTAAATGAGTTTATATGGATTGATGAATGTATTTACATTCATCCATTTTCATTCAAATCTAAATCAATTCATTTGTCACTCTTGCATGTAGGTCAAGAATTAGGTTTAAGTAAACAATTTAAAATGATAAATATAAAACATGATAAATAAATAATAATTTAAAAATTATAACAAATTTTAAGAAGATAATTTAAAGAGTAAATCCCTAAGTTTTATTTTTATTTTGTGAAAACTAATTTAATTTTTAATAAATTTAATTTCAATCCTCAACTTTTAAAATGTATACCCACATATAAATGGTAAAACGAGCAATGTTCGTGGCAATGTCTGTGAACATGTTCGCATAGTCCGCATTTTTGTTAGTTGGGAGGACATATAAATTTCGCTCTTTTATCGTTTTAGCCTTGTCAATTTGCCATTTAAGTCTGCTATCATTTCTATTAGGCAATACTAGCGGGCGACAGACAATATTTAAGAAAAACGAAGAAGAATTAAAATTAATTATGATGTAATATAATTTTTAATATATCGAAAATTATGATCTAATGTCATTTTTCAATGTCATATGGAATATCAAAGTTTTGGTTAATTTTTTTCTATTCAAGTACTTTGTTTAATTTTTTTTATTATATGGATTATTTTATTTGCTAATTATATTCACCAATGTCTATGGGCCACTGGAATGTCTATTAGCCAATTTTAAAACGGGTAGGGCCTAAAATTTTGCGAGCAATTCTGGGCACGAGCAAAACAGGTTGGGCGATTAAATTTTGCGAGCATTTGTGGGCACGGGAAAAACATGCTAGGCGACCCGTTTTGCCATCTCTACACCCATGTTAGTCACTCTGTTAACATGTGTTTGTTAACACTAACAAAATCATTGATGTAACACGTTAACTACATATGTAGCCACACATGACAATTTCACAATAGATATGTTACACTGAGCAAAGCGACTTTGTTCCATATTTTTAAATTTTTGAACAAAAAATGACGTTGTTTATATTATTATTATTTTAAATACAAACACAAAACGATGTCATTTTTTACCATTTAAAAAAATAAAGAAACAGAACTATGTCATTTTATGTCTTCTACAAGCTTATAATTTGCACAAATGTTTCATTTTCAATTAACTTTTCCCTCATACTTAGCTTTGTTACCATTCCTTTTGGTTTTCATTTCTACCAATAAGTCTTAATCTATTTTGGTTGACATTCGTCTACAATTTCAGTTGGTTTTGATCGACACTTAAGCCCTAATCTAAAATTCGAAAACAACAAGTGAAAAGGTGATCTCAAATTCCTACCCTATTTCTAATAAACACAATGCATTTGGACATGTGTCATTTTGAGATTGAAATGGAGGTCGAAGAAAACACAAAGCAAAATATTTATTTTTTAATGTACAAAACAATGTCGTTTTGTGTTTGTATTATTTATTTTTTAAAATAAATATAAAATAACATAATTTTCAGTTTAAATTTAAAAATAATTTAAACAGTGTCATTTTGTTGATTGTGTAAAAATATTTACCATAGAATCGTCATAATAAGTGATCACATATGCAATTAATATATCACATTAACAACTCTGTTAACATTAATAGAAACGAGTTAAGAGATGAATTAATGTAGATCCAAGTTTTAAAAGTAGGGAATCTAAATAACAATTTAATTTTATTAAAAACTAAATTAGTAGGCATAGAAAAATTTGAGAACCTAAATGCTCTTATTTGTGTGCTGGATAGTTAATTTAGAAAAGTCGTCTCAACCATTTAAGTTATATATATTACCATTTATTCAAATTGATGTGGTTGATTCTTTTTAACTGTGGTACGTAATTCCTAAAATTGATTTAATGTAATAATGTGAATTAACTAATAGTAATGTGAAATATTTGATACCTTAACATAGATAAGAAATAAGATATTAATAGCAACATGGTACAAAGCCTCTCACATTCTCTATATTATTTCTTCTCTTTCGTTTGTTTCTCATTTTCTCCTCATATTCAATGTAATTGTTCATCTCTACATTTTCATCAAATTTCCATTTACTTATAGTTTTCATCATTGTTGATCCATACTATAACATTAATACCCGTATTTTATATATATATATATATGAACTAGTGGAAGTGTTTTTATTTTTTGATAGTTTAGATTTTATGTATGATATGTATTATCACATTTTCACTATATAAATGTCTGGTATAGTACACTATTGGAAATTGCAATATTAGTTTGTGTTAATTGTAATTGTGAGAAATTGCAGCCACAATTGCAATATTGAATGTACATCACAACACAAAAACTATAATGTTGCATTTTTTTCATTGATGTCACATATCCAAATTTTGTTCATTAATGTATTAGAAGATAAGAAATTTTGAAGTCTCTTCCGATTATGAAATATAATGAAGTTTAGTTTTTTTATATAGATGGGATCAGTTGACAATAGAGTATGATGGAGGACGGGTGGTTGTACCTTAAACGATTTCCTCCCAGAGGAATCGTGTAAGAGTTGGGGCAACTATGGTAAAGCATTGATGAATACTCCACATAGATTTATGGATCGGGTCGTGGCCCGATCCACTGATCACATGGAGTTGGTGGATATGAAAGCACGAAGCAACAATGAGATGAAAAAGACTCTTAATTGGTGGGACCTTATTTGGTTTGGAGTTGGGGCTGTCATTGGGGCTGGAATATTTGTACTTACTGGACTTGAGACAAGGGAGGTCGCCGGACCCGCTGTGGTGTTGTCCTATGTTGTGTCGGGTATTTCCGCCCTCCTTTCCGTCCTGTGCTACACTGAGTTCGCTGTGGAAATTCCAGTAGCTGGTACGTATATTATCATATCATCACTAACTAACTTTTAATTTTGATCATGTACATACAGTTAGTACTTGGTATTATTGTATGATCGAGATTTGTTAGTATCACAATCACGTAATCATTAACTAACTTCTAATAATGGTTCAAAACTCCTTAATTTAAATGAAATCTGAATTTGATGTGATTTGAAGAAGAATCTGTGTGGATCTTTTATTCTGCTGTGACGGGTGGAAATGTAAAAAATGCATGTGAATAACTCTATAAATTGAATACTTATTCTTGTTTATGAAAGTATAATACACAAGTATTGCTAGCCATATATGCATATATTTTAGCCATGGTTATGATATTGTTACATTCATCATAATTATAAGAAAATATGTCTACAAGTGTGGTTTGGTTATGATATTGTTGAGGATTCTTCTAAAATCGCAATATGGATACAAAATTGGTCTCACATATTCATCATCAACAATAAAAAATTGGTTTCACATATTTTATTTGAATATGTATAACTATCTACCATTAGTGTTTTAAATTGCGGTAGTGGTCGCGATTGCGATAACGGTTGCAGCTATTGTGATTGCGGTCATTGCAGTGTGAATTATTTTGTTATTAAAACAACATTTTTGAATCAGATGCGGTCCGATGCGACTGCGTTGCTGCCCGATGCAGCCGCATCATTGTGATTCGAAGTCATACAGCAGTCACCACAACCATAATATTGTGGTTGTATCAAGTAATGACGTCCGCAATTTAAATCACTGAGTGATATTCTCTTAATGATTGATTGATACTCTCACTATATATATATGTGTGTGCATTTAAGCCAAATAAACTATATTCAAGTCATGAGAAACCAAAGTCTTTGTAAAAAGCTACTACTATTTTGTAGGCAAATAAATGTGATGAAAGAAAGAAAGCAGAAAATAAAAGAAATATTGTACTTTCATAACTTTAACAATTTTTTGAGCATCAACACGAGATATATGAATGCAATAGCACATGTAGAATGTATTTTTTATAACAAATGTATGATTCCAAATAATAACAAAGTGTCTTATTATTTATCTCATGTTTTATTTTACATGACTTAGACTCAGTGTCCATGTCCAGTGTTTTGAATTGCACTCTACAATCACAATTGCAGCTGCAATATTGTGTTTTCTCGAGTCTCTATAATTTAAAACACCTGGTAGGCTTTGAGCAATCTCTTGATGAATTTAATAATTGATTCTACTGGTTGGTATGTTTTTGTTTAGGTGGTTCATTTGCATACTTAAGAGTAGAGCTAGGAGACTTTGTGGCCTTCATAACTGCCGAAAACATCCTCCTTGAGTACGTAATAAGTGGCGCAGCCGTAGCTCGGTCATGGACCTCATACTTTGCCACCCTATGCAACAAAAACCCTGATAACTTCCGGATAGTAGTCCATGGCAAGGACCCTAACTATGGTCATCTTGACCCTATAGCAATTGCAGTCCTTACAGTCATAACCACCCTCACAATATTCAGTATCAAAGGCTCTTCAGTCTTCAACTACATTGCCTCAATGATCCACATTTTTGCCATCATCTTCATCATCATAGTTGGTCTAATCAATGCCAATCCTAAAAACTACACACCATTCGCGCCTTTCGGTGTCAGGGGAGTGTTTCAAGCATCAGCTGTGCTAATCTTCGCTTATGTAGGATTCGACGCGGTTTCAACGATGGCTGAAGAGACAAAGAATCCTGCTAGGGACATCCCTATTGGCCTAATAGGCTCAATGGTGATGAACACATTGGCTTATTGTTTGCTAGCAGTAACACTCTGCCTTATGCAGCCATATAACACAATCGATGTCGATGCGCCTTTCTCGGTCACATTTAGTGTTGTAGGATGGGATTGAGCTAAGTACATTGTTTCATTAGGTGCATTGAAGGGAATGACAACTGTGTTGTTGGTGAGTGTAGTGGTCAAGCTCGATATCTAACTCACATCGCGCGAATTCACATGATGTCGCCTTGGTTTGCTCATGTAAACGAGAAGACAGGAACACCAGTGAATGCTACAATCTCAATGCTTGTAGCTACATTTGTGATTGCATTGTTCACAAATCTTGGTATTCTCTCAAACCTCTTGTCGATTTCGACTCTTTTTATCTTCATGCTTGTGGCAGTTGGACTATTAGTTAGAAGATATTACTCAAGTGGAGAAGGAATCAAATTAAGCTCATTGTGTTCCTTATGCATATTATTGGATCCTCATGTGGAATATCTATTTACTTTGCAAGTAGTGATGGTTGGATTGGTTATGCAATATGTGTGCCAATTTGGGTTATATCTACTATTGGTCTTAGGCTTTTTGTTCCAAAAGCAAAGAAGCCTAAACTTTGGGGGTACCCTTAGTTCCATAGGTACCTTCATTATCTATTGCAATTAACATATTCCTTCTTGGATCTATAGATAAAGATTCTTTCATAAGGTTTGCTATATGGACAGGGTTTCTATTGGTTTATTATATACTCTTTGGGTTACATGCTTCTTATGACACAACAAAGGAGTTTGAAACAAAAGCTAGTAGTGATGATGTTGAGCATCATAGTAATAATAGCTCTTAAACAAGGTCCAACATGGTTTAGTTTCTGCATCAAAGTTCCATGCAAGGATGATTAGGAATTAGGTTGTAATAAACTTTTATCTCAAATATTTTCTTTTAAGTTGTTTAACAACTTTGTATATGTGATTTCATGAATTTGTGATGTCAAAGTTATTGTTTATATTGTATGGATATTTTGTTTGAAAACATTACTTTGTATTAGGGTTGAGCAGGACTCCCACCTGCTCACCCGATATGACCCCATCATGATTGGGTCTGAATAGGGTCGGGTCCCATTGGGTCTAGGGTTGGGTTCGAGTTCAAAAATTAGACTCAGACAATATTTAGGGTCGGGTATGAACCAAACATGACCCCCTGACCCGTCCCATGACCACTCACTCCTGATGTTTGTATGCGTCTCTGTTCAAATGTATACAGAGTAATGATAATTTTTTTGTCGAAAATATCATTGATTCTCTAATTTTTTCATCATATATATATGTTTAATAATATATACATGTATTATTTTATATGTCAAATTACATATTCACAATAATAAATAATATTTAGAGACTTTATGTAAAATGAGTATACATTATATTTAATCGGGTCAATGGTCGGATTCGGGTTTAAATGCTGATTCTGTGGATATTAGGGTCGGGTTAATTACAGATCTATGATTGGGTCCGAGTTCAAAAACATGGCTCGGCCAACATTTAGGGTCGGGTAAGGACAGACCTTAACCTGTCCCAACCCAGCTCTTGCTCACCCCTATATTTTGTTTGAGAACATTACTCATAGTATGAGATTATTATAAGGTTTGCATTCATTTTGCATAGGCTAGACCAGTGTAAACAGATCTTTTCTTTAGTATAATTTGATGTTGCATTACATTACACTAAACATATACAGTTATTGTTTATAGTCATCTATCAAATATATCTTTTACAAAAAAATATCATCCATCTTATCCTCGAAAAAATGATGTCATACGAATCAAACTTTGACATTTTAATCTTTCCAGAGATCTAAATTTAGATTGATTTCGACTCGATAAAGGTATTAAGTCAATGGCGAAATGAGCCGTTCTACTCATAAAATCTAAGCGTGAGCATGCATGCCCATTTTCACTTAGCCTAATGAGAATGCTTGCTAGAAAAATGAGCTAGCGTGTTGGGCCTTTTGTGGACAATGTGGTCAGGCCCACGGGTTATGTTCAAATTGCCATAAAAGTACTCGATTTACATTAAGAATTGTTAGAAATGCATAATAATAAATATTCTAATTAAAAATATTATCATCACACAAATGCATAATTAAACAACAAATAATAAAGATATTACTACATCAAAATGTTATAAATAAGTTAAAAACATAATTGAACAACATGAGTTTTACGCTTTAATTCTAATAATTAGAAAAATATGTTTTAAACTTGATTAAATATATAATGTTTTGTTATAGCACAACTTAATAAATGACAAATATGAGTACTATAACTATAATTAAATAAGTTAAAAAAATATAAGATGTCTTTCCTCATATTGTTTTGTCATTTAAGTAATTTTAATAGAGTCATCATTTTTACGTGTAAAACAAATTAAATCACTCACACCAATTCTGATATATGAGATATGACCGATAGAATGAGCAACTTAAACCAACCAAGTGAAGTCAAATTTAATAAAATCCATTTTGAATAATTAATTCATTACAACAAAATAATAAATAATAGGTAATTACTATATATTATATATTTTATAAGTATAAAGATTTATCCACAATCAGTTCATTATTCACCATTTATTTGTATTATTTTTAATTAAAAGTCAATAATAATTAAATACAAATGTTATAGATGATACCGTTACACTATGAAAATAATAGAAATCCAATTCATTAAGGGAGAGATCCACTTACTCTACCTAGTCCACATCATGATCATTATTGGAAAATTCAATGGTTTGAATTAGTGAGTACATTTAAAAAAAATTTAAGATTAAATGACTAAGATGATGAGTAAATGTTTTTCCACTTACTCAGAGTAATTAGATATCTCTCCATTCTTTAAGGTGAGGGATCAACTTATCACTTTAAAGAATTAGTGGTATAAAAAGAGGGCAATTGAGGAGTTTGAGAAGAAGCTATGGAATATGAGGGAGAAATTAGGGTTAATGCTAGAAGCAACGAGGAAGAGAAATTCATGTGGAAAGAAAACCAATCTGAAACATTTCAAAGGGTTTAACCCAATGATGTTCTTTTTTATTATAGTTTTCAATCTGAATCACATTTCTCACCTTGTCGCTCGTATTCTACTCACTTTCTCTCTCTTATTCTAGCGCCTCATGATGATATTTATCTGAAGGTTGTATAACTCACATTGCCCATTAGGTGTTTGATGAAATGCCTCAATTAACTCTTTTTAACTAAACCCTTACCATTGTTTTTTTATCTTAGTTTTTAGTATTGTATTAATAATTGTGGGTTATGTTTTTTTCTTTGTGCTTGTGTTTTTTTTTTATGTGATAAATTGCTTTCCACGAGTAAGATTTATTGTTTTAAATTGTGGTCTGCCGTAACTGTTGTTGTTATTGTGATTGTGTTCATTGTACCCATTGTGATGTGCATCGCAAGCGTTGCATTGTACAATGTAGTTGCCTTGCAGCCCGATGCGGTGATTCAGAGTCATACCACAATTGTGGTATTATATGGTTGTGGCGGTCAAGGCAATTGCAATATTGCGGCCGCATTAGATGATGTGGTCCACAATTTAAATCCAAGGGTAAAATTCATATTTTTTTAAAACTTTTTCTAGTAGATTTAAAAAAGGTGGTCCAGTGTACGAGACTCGTGTCTGATATTGTACATGTTTGGCTATGAGGGGGAAAATGGATCTTGTGAAACTATGTGATACAATAGTTATGAGCTGTCATTTCTTCATTTTTTTTTTTTTGAAAAATGTATGTTCAAAAGGCAAACGTTTTTTTTTACATTATTTTTGTGTGTTAATAATAGCCTGTGATTGATTGAAAAATGTATGTTCAAAAGGTGGTCCAGTGTACGAGACTCGTGTCTAATATTACGGTTGCAGTGACTACCACAACTCCAACACATCGTAATTGCGGTGTGAGTCTGAATTATAATGATACTACCGCAGACTGCAACGCAAACGCATTTGGACCGCATCGGATTCAAAAATATTGTTTTAATCACAAAATAATTCACACCACAATCGTCGTAATAACCACAATTGCAGCAAACGCAACCATTAATCATGACTACAACCACAATTTAAAATACTGATAATAACAATTATAATTTGCTGCAATATTGTGGTTTCCTTACTCAGTGCAATGACATGGCTAACACAAATACAGCCCCAATTTTGTAATCTTGCAATTGAGGTAAAAAACAAGCAATTTAAAACATTGATCAAACCATTTCTTGTTAATTTGAATGCTATATTACTCGCATATTATCACTGTATCTTTCCATAGCAATGAGGCATTCAAGCAAGTTTTATAATGAAAATAGCAACAGACACAATGTCATTGAGAATTTGAGATCACAGAATCATGACCCTAACATTAAGAAACAGAAGAGGTTATATTTGGGATTATGATGCACTTGAATGATGATGTTAAGGATGTTTTAAGAGCAAACCTTCCTTCCCCACTCTTCATTGCTTCATTTTTATATCAATTGTTATTAAAATCGTGTCATGCCGACCGGTTGAACCGGTGAACCGGTCCCAATACTGTTACGATACAATAATTTTACCAGTTATGTAATTAAACCGGTAAAAACTAGTCAAAATCGGTCTTACCGGTCGGTTTTCAATTGAATCGCATCTGTCATACCGGTCAATTTTTATTTAAAATTAATTTTTTTAATGAAAATAAAAATAATTATATTTTTTATTGATTTTTAAACAATGTTAATATATTATATATGTATATCTAACTTTACCGGTATGCGGTTTAATTAGTGAACCTCCAGTTAAATCCGGTCAGTTATACATTAATATTTTATACCACTGTACTAGTACCTCTACCGGTTTGATGACCGGTATGGTATTAATAACCTATCTATATTGGGATAATCGATAAAATTTTGACAACATATTAAAAAATTAATTTTAATTAAAATTTAATCATAAACGATAACATAAAAAAGTATAAATACATTTGTCTTCAAATATTATATGTTGTATATATCTCTATACAAATTTTTATAAAAATTGCAAGATATTAGTTGGGTTCATTGTATTCATTGCTTTGTAAGTGTCTCTTGGTCTTATACTTGTTAATGTTGTACCAGTTTTTTTATTACATCATTCACCATTCATATTTAATTATCACTATTTAAAAAAGAGTAATTCAAATGAATAGTGGAGATGTAATGACTATATATGAATCTTTATTGAGTATATAGATATTACATTCCCTTTGGAGAAAAAAATATTTGCATTGTTAGTATATTAGTTTTATACACTGTATATTCCAAATGAACTATATATGATGTAGTGAATGTATATAAACCTTTAGAGAAAAATGTACATACTGACAATATATGAATTATATACACTATCAGTTTATCATCCATCATTCATATTTAATTATCATTGACTCCTAAAAAATGTGTAATATTTATGCATTGACAATGTAAAGATTTATACACACTCTTTGTATCATCCACAATTCATTTGAATTACTTTTTTTAGAAGTCAATGATGATTGCAAATGAATGATAGATGAGGCAGTGAAAAACTCTTATTGTTAGTAAATACATATTTTTCTTAAAAAATAAAGTAATTTCAAATGAATAATATAATGACATTATTTCTTTTATTAGAATATATATATATAAATAATCAAAACATAAATAAATAACTGCATACATTTTGAAAATTTATTAAATAAAAAATAATATTTTTACCTTACCTAAACAAAACGGATTAGTTTATATTCAATTTTCACCTAAGATATCAAACATAAACAAGTGATTATAATATGAGTAAATTATAATATCCTAGTTTATAATCTTATAGTTTTTATACCAAAAAACACCATTTATATTAGAAACCAAATTGAAAGTTTCAATGATTGAGTACTTCTAGAATTTTAAGAATATGTTATGTGTTATGTATGTGCTAGAAGCTACTTTGATTGCACCCATATATTAAATGTGATGTTTATTTGTATTTTTATTATTTGTTTTATCCTGTGTGCTTTTTGCCATTTTAATATATTTTCTTAGAAATAGAGATAGAAGATAGAAAAGAGAGTGTAATAAAGTGGGAGGTATTATGAGAAACTGAATTCTATTATTCATAGTGATTACCATTACTTTGAGCTATTTATATAGCATACATATGTGATACTTAATAACATTACCACATATAAATGAATCAATTAACCTATCTGCTCATCTGGTTTGACGCAGTCTAAATCAGGTCTTATTGAGTTTAGGATTGGATCCTAATGCAAAAATTAGACCCAAATAATATTTAGGGTCAGATAAAAGACAAACGTGACTTGATACAATTTGTCACATGGTCAATCATTCATCATTTTTATATGCGTATAAGCGTATTTATCCAATTATGTACCTAATAATAACGTCTCTTTGGTCGAAAGTATCAATGATTATCTAATTTTTTCATCATATATACATAATCAATAATATATATAAATATATCATTTCATGTCAAAGTACATATTCATAGTATAAGTAATATTGAGAAGACTTTATTTAAAAAGGGTATACATTATATTTAATCTCGTCTAAGTTTAGGTTCAAAGGTTGATTCAATCAGCATTTGGGGTCGGGGGTTCAAAAAAATGACCGGACCCATGTTCACCCTGATACCCATACATGCATACACTACTCTTAACACAACTAATCCTCATCCTATATATATATATATATATATATATATATATAAGAGAGAACTATGTCCTTTTCCTTAATGTTTTTCCTAAACTTTTAGGTCTTCATCTAACTCTTTATTTGATCAACTTTTTCTCACTAGACCTGTGGTATTGTATGTTGGGCAGATCTAGATTCTAAAAATGCTATAACACATCAAGCTATGTTTGTATAACAGCAAGTCACAAATGATATATAAAGCACAATTGACATGTAAAAAAGCAGCATCACACCATGCATATCAAGTCACAATATTTCAACCCAAAAAACATGTCTAGGACTAGAACTTTCCAAGACATAATAATCTGAAACAACCAATGATCTAGATATAGATACAATGGCACCAAAACAAACAAAAAGTGGGTTCTGCCAATCACATAAGTGACATGTTTTGTCACCACTAGTCCTTTTTTTGTATACACATACATAGATACATTCATGAACTCAGTTTAAACCTTGTATTGCAACAAAAAACATTATAGATTGTAGTTTTTAACCATTGCAGGCTGCAACATCATTTACACCAACAACAATATCTTCATGTGCCAGCAATTGATATGTTCCTTTTCAACATATAATATAATGTCATAAGCATCATTTCTTATCTGTTGTAACACCTACAACAACATTGCTCACCTGTGACATTTCAAGTTCTTTTTTTAAGTGACATGCAGTATGAAAATAAGTTTCCGAAAGTAACCACGAAAGAGAAGAAATAGTGATTACCAGTTTTCCACTCGAATCAACCGACATAGGATTTTCTACTACAACGGTTTGGCTCTGAGACTGCAGTTAATGAAATAGAAGTATATGTATATGCATTAGATGTCATAACAGAAAACCACCAATACCGTCCTCTTACTATGAATAATCAATCAAAAGAAGAAAAAAGTGAAAAGCATACTGTTGTTGCAGACGATACCGTTCCGGGGTTGGTTGTTCCGTCAGGTCTTTGGCCGGGAATCGGAAGCCTCCCGTTGGTGGTCTACATAAGACAAGGAGGAGAAACAGATGCCACAACAGGTAGAAAAAATCAGCTCAAAGAACTACTACATGGAATGAAAAATATTTCCAAGATTTCATGTCATGGCAATAATAAGAAACAGGCATGGAGAAATTTAGAGAATATCACATGAACCACATATTTAGCATATCATCATCCTTTTTACAGTTATGTCCAATGTTGACTCCGGTGTCAACAAGTTGCTCAAGGGATAAAAGTGGGTTATACACTTGGGGTCTGTTTGCAAGTCGGATTTTGGAGGGAAAGGGAAGACTTTAGAGCCATGAAATACACTTGTGAGACGACTTTGAAGCATTCCCTTTAACTTCATTCCCTTCCAAAATCCAACTCGCAAACAGTCCCTTATAGTTGTCACCTTATAAGGCTCTAATCTTACGTTGGGTCCCAAACTCTGATAACATCCGTAAGAGTAACCAACTTGAATCAAAATGCTTATTAAAAATAAACAGGTCATGGACAAACACTAATAACAAGAGAAATACCAGAAGACCGAAAATATCTCGAAGTTATGTATTACACATAAGGCTTTTCCTATATAATAAACAGGTCATGGACAAACATTAATACATGATATACATGAGAGACTATCATGGACAAACATTAATATACATGATAGTTTCTCATTTAACATTGTTTTGTAAACAAAAGCTAATTGTTTTCCATTTTTATTTAATATATATTTTCAAAAACAATTACCGACTAACTTAACTAGAAGGGTCTCTATTTAATTTATTAATGTACCTATACAAGTCGTGCAATAAATATTTTTATTTAACAAAAGTATAGAAGTGTCTCTTCGTAAGTTTGAAGAAGTTGAGGCCTTTTCATTTAAATTTGAAAGTTCATGGTAGCTAATTCAAAATAAGGTATTGTTTATGATGCTTTGTGCATATTTTACCCAAATAAAAAAGTGAAAAGTAAACCCTCCAAATCCAACTTAAGTTGCACAAAAGTGGGGAGTTTGTTACTATCTCTCTTTTCCTTTTATGTTGAATATACCAACAATGGAAAAGAAAGTTTAACTGTTATAACCCCCTACCAGTAATTTAAATTGCGGTTGCGGTGAGCCAGTGACCACTCTGAATCACAATGATGCAGCTGCATCGGGCCGCATTTGGACCACACTAGGCCGCATTGAATTCAAAAATATTTTTTATTCACAAAACAATTCACACCGCAACGGCCGCAATCCGCATCGCAACGGCTGCAATGACCGCAATCGCAGTAACCACAACCGTTACCGCAATCGCGACCGCAATTTAAAACACTGCCCCTTACCATCAAAGATTCACTAGTGTGAAAGGAAAATACAGGGAAGAAACCAATTACTCCCTCTAGTCTTATTTATAAGTCACTTGCAATGAATTAAATAGACCAAGGCAAGTGGTCAAAGTTAGTTACTTGATTTTAAAAAAATTGTAACATTTGCATTTTTTCCTCTAAAATCTTAAAAGAGAGATTAATGTAAAACAATAAAAGCATATAGTGGTGAAAATTTAATGAACAACAAATTAATAGGGGCAAATTAGGGAAAAGAAATTAAATGCTTCATATAAAGTATAAAATGCCTTATAAAAAGGACCATAGAAAGCTTCTAGAATATGCCTTATAAATAGGACCAAAGGGAGTATATAAATGCAACAACAAAGTGAACATGAATGCAGAAAACTCACTTCAATTTTAATCAATGACATATGAAGCATTTATGAGGATAGAAAGTGACAGTGTATACTTGGTACTTACACTAGCATTAGTGATATAGTGACAAAGAGCACACTTGACCGAGGGAGCTCCATAAGGATACATCAGTGTTGTCCGGCAGTTCCCACAATGGATATGGCTAACTTGATTAGACGCTTTTTGATGCAGACACAAATCCCATCAACAATAAGTCAATACAAAATTTAACGCAGATAATTTATATAAAAGAAACAATTTTAAGAATAGAACATGGAACACGTTATTGAAATGTACTAGAGAGTATATAGAGCTGACATGTCAAGTCAAATAGGTTCTGTTGTGTTAATAATACATCCCATAGCTTAAAAGCAATATTTGTTTCACACCAGTTCGTCATTGTTTACGTTATCATTACAAGACTTCCTTTATGATGAATCAGATATGTGGTACACTGAATTCGATACGCTATGCGTAGGGTAAATGAGATTACCATGTAACTATGATCAGCATTCACCAATAAAAATTTGCCATCAAAGATAAACTACAGAATCAAATTAAAGCAAGTCTTGGTTTTGGGGATACGTTACAATCCAAATGGATCTGAATATTGTTTTCATTGATTACTAGCTTAAAAATGAAGGGTGATTTATTAGATTTCTGTGTTTACATTCATTGATGACTGCCATATTTTGTCCGATACGACATAAATAACATTTAAATCTGTTTTTTTCACTATAATGCACAAAAGTGCTTACAATGGCTGTTACTCATTATTGCACGGTTACATTTGAAAATACTATTCTTCACATTCATGCTTTGTATGCAAAAGGTAATTCACTGCATTAAACTGATTTGGGGCTCAATAGGTATTGGTTGAAATCTATAAAACACAGACACACCTTTTTGGTGCAGTCTCTAACATGACTCGTATAAGACACATTAACGACATGCACTTGACACGCATCCAACTTAAAATTATTTTTTTGGGCTCCAATGCGGCATGGACATGGACATTTAAAATTGGAAGAGAAAAATCATTAAACCCGGTACAAGGTTTATGTGGCAGTACTACAGTTATTAAAGACAAATGTAGATATAAATTTGTAGTCCAACATAATTATCATTAAGCTAGTAAACGAACATATCCGGCAAGAAACAAATATATCGTACCTGGTACAAGGTTTACAGTGTGACAGCAGGAACATCTTACGCTTGTAGCTCCGCGTGCATACATTAGCAAGGTCCTGCAGCCTCCACAGTAAATTTGTGACATTTCCATTCCTGCAGATGAATCAGGAAAGTAAAGGTCGTAAGGTTTTTTTGGTATAACCAAGGGTATAACCAGTTCATATCCGACTACACGTATATATATTTTAATGATGGAAGAGATATTATTATATGAGAAGAGAAATGTGCAAAATAAGAGGATAAGGCATCTTTACCATGAAACAAAAATAGACAACTAAAAACAGCTACACAACAAGGAATTTCAAACCATCTGCCTGTCGACCAGAGACACACCACCCGAAAAACCCATTTGCAGATCGCCAAAGGGATACCGAAAGAATAGCCCTATAATACCCTAATGATACTTTGATTATAGATTGAAAATTTATGTATATATACATAAAAATATTCAAACGGAAACGTTGACTTTGCCCATTATGTTAGTACCATGACTTTACAAAATGTTAGATATGGTGAGTGCCTTTTTATTCATTTTTGGTAGAGCCCCGTGACTTTATTTACATTGTGCTAATAGCACATTCCGAAAAACTTCTGCTTAAATAAAAGATGTGGCACAAGATAATTCAAATTTCGAAGGTAAGGTACCCAACCTGAAACCTAGCTCTCAGATTCAAACAATGAGGTTGCTACATGATCAGGAATCAAAAACCATGATAACAATCAAAATATCGAATTACTTTATAGAATTCAAGACCATTTTTTATAAAATCAAATGATAGTAGTAATCGAAACATGATATCAAAATACTGAGTTAATTTTTCCCTACGAAAAATTCCTGTCCCATATAATTTTTTTTCCGGTCTTCATAGTTCATATAACAACCCACATTTTTTCTTCACATATTACAATTCCACATCCAACTAACATGCTTCCTAAGATGGCTTAGATTATCATGAAAAACAGCAACTAATTACTTAAACCAAGTGTGATATCAAAATACTTTCGTCTCGTTAACCTACAAAACATGGAGCAAGTAATTAAGTAACTCTAATCATGAAATTTGAATAACCGAAACATCGAATGCGTGTACATACCAGGTGGGGGAACAGAGGTAATGGTGTTGCACAATGCACAGCAAACATTGGTTGCTCCTCTAGGGTAAAGCAAAATGTTCCTACACCCATTACATACAAGTTGGCTCTGCATAGCTGCAAAGTTAAAAACACCACTCAACCAAAAGAAAAATTATAAAGGGCACCCCAATGCACACAGCCTTATTCTCGCGAGCCTTATATCCTTATTCTCGCGAGCGAAGAGGCTGGTTCCAGAACCAAAAGAAAAATTATAAGGGGCACCCCAATGCACGCAGCCTTATTTTCGCGAGCCTTATATCCTTATTCTCGCGAATGAAGAGGCTGGTTCCAGAACTGAAAGAAAAATTAAAAATTGAATAGAATAAAATACAATAATATGTGTGCCATATATTATCTAATCTTAGATCAGTTTAATTTGGATGCAATTATCAATCCTAGCAGAGAATTCAAATATGAAACAAAAAACATGTAATTTGTAACAATACATATATGCTATGAAAAATTTAATCTTTTTCATATTTTAAACTGCAAACACATCGAAATTCGAGAAATATATGGTCAGAAAACCAAATAAATATATAACAGAAAGAAACCCAAAACAAAAATTGAAAATTAATTATATAAAAAAGAAAAGAAATTGGAAATGAAGAACAAATATAAAAGTATTTGAGAAGAGTTAAAAATTGAAGGATCTAAGAATACCTATTATGGGTGTTTTGATTCTAGCGCAATAGAATCGATTCAGAAAAGAAAGTTTTCTTTTTTTTGGATTAAATACAAAGAGGAAGAAAACGAAGTGAAGGGTAAAATGGGAAAAAGAAGAATAGTGTTGTTGAGAATGAGAATGAAGAAAATTCTCAACTCAACAAAAACAAAGAAACCCCACACACTCTTCTTCGAATGTTTATTCTTTTTACGTTAATAATTCCACACGGGGATGAAGAAACTTCTTTCCTTTTTCTCCTTCTTTTCTATTTGAGTTTAATATCTCATGTCTCATCCAATATATTAATATATGAATAATTGTTCATATATCTATATTTATTTATACTATATATAATGACAAAACATGAAATAATTATTATCATTATAATTTTCATTTACCTATTTTGCTCTTACATTTTTTAATTTCTACAAAAAAATCATATAATCTTAAGTAACTACCATTAGCATATTAACAACATATCTCATCTTAAATTGAATTATAATAAATACATTTTAAACATAAAGTATCAACATTCTAATTGTATAAAATAAAATATATAAAAATTGAATATTTAATATAATAAAATAAGAATGCGGGTCGGCAGACACGAAGTGTCTGTCGACACGCTAATAGTAATAATATAAAAATATCTTATATATTATATAGCAGTGTTATTAATACACTATCAGTTATCAAACCGGTAGGGTACTAGTATAATAGTATAGTAGATTAACCGATGGTTCACTAGTTAAAACGCATACCGTTGAAATTAGATATATAATATATTAATATTAATGTTAAAAGTCAATAAAAACAATAATTATTTTTATTTTCATTAAAAATAATAACTTTAAATAAAAATCGACTGACATAATCGATACAATTCAATTAAAAATCAGCTAGTATGACTGGTATAATCAATTTTGGCCGATATAATTGTTATACGTACTGTTATTGGGACCGCGACACGAATCAATTTTTATAACTATGCTATATAGATATTAAACTTTTTATTTAGGTTTAATTAAATATTCTACACATCCCAGACAATTAAGTAAACATATATTCTTATTTATAGGGCTTGATAAACTGTGGTGTTATTTGGGACAAGAAAATTGATTGATACAAATATTAAGCAAAGAATAAACTTCATGTAACAAATATGTGAATGTTATGTCGGATGAATGAATTACATTAATTAAGATATGATTAGAAATGAATGCATTACGGAAAAAAGTGAGATTAATTCCCATTATATAAAAGATCGTAGAATCACTGCTTGAATGGTTTGAATATGGTATGGAGGAGACATGTAGAAGTTCTTCGTAAGAATAATAGATTGAATGAAAGTTAGTCCAATTTCTAGAGGGAGATTGATGCCAAGAAAATCATAGGGAATGATAAAAACACTTAAATATCAATGCTTTGTTAATTAACAATAATTTACGATACAATATTATGACGTCGTTTGATTCATATAGTAGACTCACCTAATGGAATAAAGACTTTATTGTTGTTATTGTTGCATGCTATTACGGGCTATATGGGTGAGCATATGTGGTAATGTTTCTCTCTTATTCCACCAGACTAATTTTTTAATAACAACCTAGATTTGAAGACCCACATAGGTTGATTGCACTAAATTTTGAACTCGAACTCAACTTAGGACCCGATAAAATAATACAGTTCTCTTTTTAAATGAAGTATTCTCAATACTACTTATTATTGTGAATAAGTAAATTGACATGTGGAGTTTATATGCATGTATTTTGTGAATCATTTGAATATATGTACATATGATTAAAAGATTAGAGAGTGAGTAACGTATGAAAATAGTATACACATTGTGACAATAAATCATTTGCACAAGAGTGTCCGAAATAAATAACAAAGAATAATTGAAAACATATTTGAATCTATGAAGTTATATTAGTAGATAGGTCGTTGCAACCAAATGCACAATCTCAATAGATTGTTGCACCAAAATGCACTATGTAATTTAATCCAAAAAAATATCATTATTTTGCACATAATTGAATAAACAAGAGTTATGAGTGAACCTAAATATTTGGATCTAATTTTTAAACTCGATAATAAACCTAATGAACTCCGACCATATGTGGGTCTAATTAAAAATGGTAAAACGAAGTGGGCTAATATGGAGCTCAAAGTTAAACAACCTAAAATTATTTTACTATTATTACTAATGAGGAATATTTCTAACTTATATTATATATTCATATTATCTCTCTAAAAGTAAATGTATCATTATCACTAATAAATTTTACTATTACAAATTTGACACAAATAATGTATATGATGTGTGTGTATATATATATTAATCAACAAGTAAATAGATGTAATTTATATTATATAAAAAATGATTAGCACTTAATAATGACGTAATTAAATTTTACTTATTGTTTCTTTTTACCGAGTAAATTGCACATTTCAGCCTTGAGATTTGATTAATTGACAACTAACCCCATTATTATCCTAAAATTACACCCACCCCATTGTGATGGTTGACTTAATCTCCACTAACCTTGATTGAGACACCATGAAAATCCCCCTTCAAGTTCTTGGAAGGTTGAGAGACCATGATATCGATGGCTATTTTTTAATTTATGTTGTTGTCGAGTTTTATCACGTTGTTCGATCCATGTCATTGATCGTATATAATGGAATTAAGACGTAATTGTCCTTATAATTGTTTAGTTTTTTTTATAGTTTTGTTGATTCCTTGATTTGTTCTTTAATTGTTTCTGAGTGAGCAAAACTCGATTGAGTAAGTAGTAGTTTAAAAAATTGTTGGAATTTGAATGTTTTGAATCTATGAGTAAATTACACTTACACCCTGAGTTTTAATGAAATTACACAAACCACCCCTCCCTTTTTTGTCCTTACATCAACCACATCTCCCTCCTATACAAACTACCCCTAAATTTATACATGCATTACACTGATCACCCCTGCATGTTATAAAAGTGTAATATTTTAAAGAAAAAATGTGTGATGAATGTAATTAAGTTAAACAAAATATTGTATATTGTATAACACTTCAAATAGTACAAAACCGAGTGTTTTTTTATTATTTTTGTGTCATTAAAAAATACATTATAAATTTCAAAGAAATGTTTAAATAACTCTTATACTATTTTATAACGAGCCAAAATAATGAAGACGCATTGACTCTTATATTATTTGAATTTGTCTACACAATATACAATATTTTGTTTAAAATATTACACTTTTATAATATGCAGGGGTAGTCAGTGTAACATATGTACAAAATTAGGGGTGGTTCGTGTAATGACAAAAAAGTGAAGGATGGTTTGTGTAATTTCACTAAAACTCAGGGGGTGTGAGTGTAATTTACTCTAAATCTATTTTAATGTGAACATAACTTTTATTAGAAATCAGAAAGCAACAAAAAAAAATATAAAATATTAACTAATTCTCACTAATTGAAAAATGTAGTCAATGTGGTTTATTTATACAAATGAAATGGCTTGTGATCCAAGAAAAAATGATACAAGGATAACAAAGTAACTTTAACACCTAACTAACCACTTGACCAGCTTTTCAAATAACATTTCTAAAATATCTTTAATACTCCCCTCGAGCTCATGAGTGGAGATTTTTAAGTCTTAGCTTGGAATCTTGATTTGAAGTAATAACAATACTTAAACACTCATGACATAAACTATTTCATCCAACACTTAACCATCTATTTGCAGAAGTTATATCTAAGCTTAACCACCATGGACAGAAACTAACCATCTATATCTAAGCTTAATCATCCATGACAGAAGTTTAAAACTTTTCAACGGTGTGAGTCCCATTAGCATCAGTATATGCAACAACATGTGCATTAAAATTTCCAATTGCACCGGCAAATTTCCCTACCTAATCTCACAGCAAACTTCTACAAAAAAAAAAAAAAACAAAGGAAAATAAAATATGATAAAACATTTTTATCTTTTTATATATAATGAAATAATATTTTTGTCATTAAAAATACAAGTAAAATTAAGTGTTTGTCTCTTCTTCATTAATAGATAGGATCCTTGTTGATTGATTTCCCCACATGTCGCCCAAAAAAATGGTGGGTTAGCAAAAAAAAAAGTCAGGAAAGAGAGTGAAGAAGACAAATAAATAGTTTGTCTAGTATTTTATGACCCTACTAGATCTTTATTCATATTATATCAAAATTTAGATTGTTGAGAATAAGACATATTAAGAGGGGAAACAATTGGTAAAATAAGATAGATAAATCAGCAAGATGTTGATCTAGTGCTATAAGGTTTCGTTAGATTTCAGGATGACTAAAATATCAAATGTTCGATTCTTGTGAGCAACACTTCTTAGGATGAACAACCACACATCTCAAAAGAGATTAATTCCTTACTCAAAATGGTAAGGAAATACTCTTTTTAATATAAAAAATATAAGAGAGATAAGGATCAGTTGGTCGAAGTACACCCTTGATTATAGAGAAAAAAGAATGAAGAAGAGAAATAAAAATAATATTTTTAATGATTTTTAACATTGTTAAAGAGAAAGGATAAATATGACACTTTACAAACATTAAGAACTTTTTTGAAAGAATAAAACAATTATATAATTTACCTAAACTCTTATTAACTTAGATGCCAATCCATAAGTTTTTTTTTTCTTTTTTTAGTTGATTCTGATAATGGTTTGGATTAGTTTAATGTCCCACAAAATTTTGAAACATTTTGTTGATAATATAAAGATTTTTATACACAGTTATTGTATCTATTGTCTGTCCAAGGTTGAGCCCTGGGATTTGATGGCGAACTTAAAAAGCCATTGTACCCCCTCAAAATCTCAAAAAGTGTTGAGTTGAGATATCATTTTAACTAAGGATTCTTATGATTGAGAATCACGAACGGAGAGCTCCCCCTTTTCTGCCCAACTCTTTGGTATTAAGAATGTTGGTTTTAAGAATTTAAGAGTGAGCAATTGCCCTTCTCCGACCTTTCATATCCATCATGAGGTAGCTAATGTGTTCCATCACTACAAGTGACAGAGATACTCAATTTAAATAAAGGAAAATCAAATATTTTAAAATTATATCTAAAATTACTGGAAAAAGTGGAAAGAAGATTACATATAATTTGATCATTCTGATCAAAACCAAAATCTTTATGGACATAATCAAACATTAGTTTCCAACACCATTCATTTGAATTTATTTTATTTATGAATCAATGATAATTAAAAATAGATACTAAATGATTCAAACAGTATAAAAAACTTTTATACAATGTGCACATCTTTTTCTGAAATGTCATGACTTAATTATAGGTCAAGCATGTGACATAAGGTTGATTAAAGGTTCTTCACAAGGACATTTAATGCTTCAAGTCATCATCAAAGTGTTGCCAAAATAATTATAGCGAAAGAGAAATGACAATGTGATTGTCAAAAACCTTTAATATAACCCCATTTATTACTTCACTAATTTTTGTACGAGAGTAAGAGGAGAAATAAGTAATATTATAATCTACTCCTGACTTGTTTTCCATTTAGGCTATTCTTTAGTCAAGAATGAAGAGTCAATTTTGAGTGAAAATCTTCAATAACTATTAATATATTATTTTATTTGCCATTGATAAAAAATAGTCATCTCTCTCATTAAAACAATAATTAATTTTCATTAAAAAAATAAGTTCTCAAAAATAACTTTAATAAAATGATTATTTTAATTGGTGGCAAAGAGAGAAAAATTTAGTAATACCAAGTATATCAACTCAACCTATGATTAATGAACTAATATTCTTCGGAGAGCGTAATTGTCCCTCTCAATAAGTGTCACTCCCAGAAATTGAATCATTGACCTTTTGGTCATCATAGGTAGAGCTGGAAACGAGTCGAACCAAGTTGAACCAGATTTCAGCTCGGTTCAGCTCGATATGATTTGTTCAGCGCGAAACTCGACTCGAGTTCGATGCAAGTTATGTTTTTAGCTCGAGTTCAGCTCAATTATAGTTCACGGACTGTCAAGTTTAGCTCGAACTAGTTCATTTAAACAACTCAAATAATTAATTAATTTTTAAAAAAATACTACACAAGGTTATATATATATAAATGATGTTTATTTATATAATCTATATTATATATATATATAAAGCCAAAACTAAAATAACTACCCCATGGTTTAATTTCTATTTTTCTATTTTGCCCTTACATTTTTTAATTTCTACAAAAAAATCATATAATCCTAAGTAACTACCATTAGCATGTTAACTACATATCTCACCTTAAATTGAATTATAATAAATACATTTTTAACATAAATACAAAAATATTTTAATTGTATAAAATAAAATATATAAAAATTGAATATTTAATATAATAAAATAAGAATGCGGGTCGACAGACACGAATCGTGTCTGTCGACATGCTAGTAACAATAAACATAAAAAGTAATGCATGAGTCATGGTATAATAACAATAAACATAAAAAATATAGTTTATATATATATACATATGCATATCGAGGAACCTAATGAGTTGAACTATATCTAGATCAAGTTTAGTTTGTTTGTTTAACGAACTCAATTTCCAGCTCAAGTTTGGCTCATTTGGTTCATGAACAAAGTTTGTCGAGATAAATAATAAATTGTGATTCGAACAAATACCAAATTGATTCAGTTCATTGTCAATCATATTTCTAAGATTCTAGTTGACCCTTACACCACTAGACAAATGCATTATCGATGACAAGGAGAATTTAATCCATAATACAAAAATTAGCTTTTAACTAACTTATATGACTCTTCATTTTGGTTAGGCCCATTTGTTATGAGCACAAGTTGTCTATGACATTTTTCTATGACATTTTTATGTGCCATCAGTTACAAACTCACAATTATGTTTTGTTAACTTTTGGTTAGTTATTATGGTGCAACTTTAATTGACATGTCAATTTGTAATTGGTAGCATATAGAAATGACATAAAAAAGTGGCATAAACAACTTGTGCTCATTTGTTATAGACTTCTCACTCTTTGGGCTCCCAATCATAATAAACAGTATGAGAATGGATGATTCTATTATGAAGAATATTAATAGATTGATAGAGAAAAATGTATGGAATGATACTATATATATTGTAATTGTATCATTCATTATTCATATTAGGGATGACAACGGGCACGGTGGGCACGAGTAGTGCATACCTGTGCCCGTATCCGCATTATTTGTGGGTACCCGTGCGGGTAGCGGGTACCCAATGAGTTTCCAACTCTAATTATATTTTTATATATTTTACAATAATTAATCTATAAAAATAATTTTTACTTAAATAATATGACATGTATATGATAATTCTATGATTATAGTTTCCTTACTAAATTTTATTATGAAGTAATAATAAAATAAACAAATATGATGTTAAATTAATAATAACTAAATATAACATTTTTAATAGTACCCATGGGGCGGGTATCATGATACTCGTTCTCGCCCATGAGCTATTTTTGCGGGTACCTGTTGCGTGTATTTTGACGGGTACCCACAAGTTTAGATATTTTGGTCATCCCTAATTCATATCTAATCATTATTAACTCTTGAGAAAAATAAATTCAGTTAAATAGTAAATAATGTAATGATTATATATAAGTTTTTATATTAACAATATATAAATGAATAAATTTATGTACGAGGTCCCTTATATCAAAAGTATGATTAGCAATATGAAAGATGATTAGCAATATGAAAGTTAGGTAGATATGCTCCACAACCATTTTCTTACATAATTTATTAATCTTTACTTATTTGAATAGGAGAAAAGAATATATGTAATAAACAAAGTAAGATTTTTTATATTATCACCGTAATATTCATCATTTATACATAATCATTATTGATTTTGAAATATAAGTAATATCAATAAATGATAGAAATGATTTGGGTATAAATATTTATATTGAAAGTACCTATATAACGAAGTAGTTATATTAAATTGGGTAATATTCTCATTTCTTCCATATCTTGATAAGAGGAAAAACCATTGATAAGAAAACCGTACCGTATCGACCGGCAAACCAGACCCATAACTGGTACGACATGGGTGTTATACCGGTTAAGTAATAAAATCGGTAAAAACCAGTTAAAACCGGCAGGTTTTGACCAAAATCGGTGAACCGGTGGGAACCGGTAAAAACCGGCTGGTTTATGCATTTTCCTTTTTTTTTTGGATTTTCCTTCTTGAAAACCTCTATGAACTCAGCCATGAAAACGAAGAAAGCGTTTGGAGGTCTCTTAGGCTTGTTTGGATTTCTTCTTCACTGCTTCATCCCGGTTCCAACAGTGAAGAAGAAATGAAAAAAATAAGAAGGTGAAGAAGAATGGTAAGATTAAGTGAGAATAAGAGAGATGTTAAGTGAGAATAAGAAGAAGATGAAGAAGAATGGTAAGATTTGAAATGAAAAAATAAGATGAGGATGAAGAAGAAATGTAACATTGGAAATGAAAAAATAAGAAGAAGATGAAGAAGAAATGTAATAGAAATGAAAAAATAAGAAGAAGATGAAGAATAAATGTAACATTGGAAATGAAAACTATGTTTATTAGGTTGGACTTTTGGAGTGCTTCAAATATTAACCATCCATCTTTTCCAATTTTACCATTTAGTACATTTTTTAAATTCAAATATTAGCCATCAATCTCTTTCAATTTTACCATCTAGTACCTTTTTTTAAATCTTTCAATTGGTCTTGTATTTTTTAATAATATTACATTGTTGTAGATAAATTAAACTTAGAAGATGATGATATGGAACATCGATATGAGATAAAAAAAGTAATAATATTTACATATATTTTTTTAAACATATATGTAAATATAAGCATGTATGTCTGGTTTAACTGGCATGCGGTTTAATTACTGTACCACCGATTGAACCATTGTACCACTATACCAGTACCCGAACCGATTTGATAACTGATACGATTTTAATAACGTTGGGAAAAACAGCAACACATATAGAGACTTTATTTTCTATAACATAAATAAATGAGAATACAGTTTCTTCAAACCAATAAGATAACTTATCTCCACAAATTTAGTTATTATTTGACATATATTTTAATTTTATTCATTTACAAGTTTTTATTTTAAAATATATAATAAAAATAAAAATAAGATGCATGTCAAAAATAAACCTTAACAAAAATAAATTAATTTACAAAAATAAACCATAACAAAGCTTTTTCAACAAAACAACGTATGTGTAGTTTTGTCCAAAATATTTGATTGCACATAAGTACATAGGGGATCCACTTACTCCAAGAGTAAGTGGAAAACACTTACTCCAAGAGTAAGTGGAAAACACTTACTCCACATCTTAACCTTCCAATTTTGTAAAATCCAATAGTTTAAATATACTCATCAATTCAAACCATTGGATTTTCCAAGAATGAATGATCACGACTAAGGTGATATTTTAAAAAAAAAATCCAATGACTCATGTCATCATCCTTTGTTAACAAATTGGTTTCCGAACACCACAAAGACGACGTAATCAATAAAACGTTGGTTTAGTGATATAAGATACCTTTAGATCATTATGATGACTAAAATGTTAATAGTTCGATTTCTGATAGTGACACTTATTGGGAGAAATAATCACACAACTCGAAAGAGATTAGTTTCTTATCTATATATGAAAGGAAACCATTGATCATACAAATAATTGGTTTTGAAGGTATCCTCATAATAAGAAAAAAAATCATATTATTTATCTCTTCTTTAACAAATATAACAATTGATTGAAAAATCAATATCAGAAACTATATTTTTCTTCTCCTCATAATAAAGAACCTATATATTTTTCCAAGATTCAATGTTATCATTATTCATTATAGTAAACATTAATTTATCATAATAGTAAATATGTTACTCTTTTTTACAAAAAAAAATATTGAAAATGTTTTATCATCTTTAATATATGAAGAAATTAAATAATTAAGAATATGATCCATAAAATTATATAATAGTTAACAATTACCATAGAGGGGAATGAAATTGAAACCATCAATCTCTTCTCCTCTCTAATCTAAACCACGCATGCTTGTCTTTTCTAAAGAAAAAAATTAAAGGTTTTGAGTTAAAAGTATGTCATTTTTTTTGGTATGTAAGTGTAGAAATTGTGGTAATAAAATCTAAACTTGAAAAGGGAATCATATATTTCGAAAAGAAAAAAATGTATACACTGACTACTGATTGTATAAGAATTTTTTATACTGTCAGTATGTAATGCCCCGAAAAATACACCTTAATTTTAATGCAGAAAAATGGGTAAATTTTTTTTTTTTGAATTGGTGATGTAAAAATATTGTTTCCTTTTTAAAATGTTTCTTTTTCGGGACATCACCTTAAGTAACATACTATGCGGAAATCACTAACTGTTACCTAACGGTAACTGGAATGATACAATACTTCCCTGGAATTTACTTCATCATTCAACAGTTAGTATTTATACAAAATATCTAATCGTGGCGGAACATACCCATCGCCCAACTAACATATCAAAATGCTATACTGCACAACACCCCCAAAACATGCACAACAAAAAGAACAGCAAACCCAGAGCTCAACGACTAGATACCGCACTGCTAGGAGTGCTAGAACACTCACTGGGATCCTCCTCTGTGCCAGAGTCGGATGAGAGTTCTATCACCTCGATGGAACTCTCTATGTTCACCAGCTCTAACACTCCATCCTCGTCAGCATCCGCCTCAGCCTCTATCTCAGTTGACTCATCCTCCATCGGCTCCGACGAGGAGCTTGGAGGGTCGGGAAGGGTTCTCCGTATACGCGTAGAGTTCCCGTCCATCTGTCCAAATTATAAACAAGTACAAGAATAGACAGGTAGAGAGAGTAAGACATCTAATGAAAAAAATTCATTGACAGCGTGGACTTACTCTGAATAGGACACTCAGACAAAAATATACTTTTCATAACATGCAATTCAATCATCTGACAAATCACATAATAATATACAGTCATCGTACAATATAAATATATCGTCATAATTAATATATCATGGATCTCACATGCACAATACTAAAGAGGAATAATGATTATATCTCAAGTATAAAAATAAAAGTTCGTGCAATGCAATGCATGAATGCTATGTCATTTCATCCACCTTATACCATTATCCTCCCAAATAGCCTATTCGGAAACAACCGAGAGTACAGGTCCCATACCAAGCCGATTGTACGCACCAAAATAAATAACATCCTCGCAAGGATGAATGATCGATCTGTTCCAAAGGAACTGTCCATAACAGGACGGTGTCGTAGCAACGCTTTCTGGGCATCCCTCTCATTGATCATGATTGCAAATCGAGGGGTCGTCAGAGATTGTCTAGTTTGCGCTGTGAGAAATGTCCGATCCAACAGGATATCCTCTCCTAGGAATACAAGGGACTCGTCTCACCTAGACTCTGTAACACCCCAAATTTTAATCTTTAAAATTATAGTAACAGTCCTGGAAGCCTCGCTTGAGCGAGAGTTGTCTCGCCTGGGCGAGAAATGGCAATTTTGGGCTGTGGACACAGTGTAATCGATTACACACTTCTGGAAATCGATTACATCGTATTAAAAGCATCAGATATGTGCATCTGACACAGTGTAATCGATTACACACTTCTGGTAATCGATTACACACTTCTGGTAATCGATTACACTCTGCTGGTAATCGATTACACTCTGCTGGTAATCGATTACACTCTGCTGGTAATCGATTACACTCTGCTGGTAATCGATTACACTCTGCTGGTAATCGATTACACTCTGCTGGTAATCGATTACACTCTGCTGGTAATCGATTACACTCTGCTGGTAATCGATTACACTCTGCTGGTAATCGATTACACACTTCTGGTAATCGATTACACACTTCTGGTAATCGATTACATCGTATTAAAAGCATCAGATATGCGCATTTTTCACGTTGTAATCGATTACACCATGTTGGTAATCGATTACAACCCGACGACACCTCTTTAAAACAGAAACCCAAACACATTTTAAGGTTAAAAACTTTGAAGGGAGGTGAGAGAAGAGAGCTTTTCCAAGGGCAAGGAGTTTGATACTCATCTTGGAGCTTGAGAAGAGGTAAACCTCTTGTTACTAACTCTTCTTCTTCCTCTCTAACTTGTTTTGGGTATGTTGGATTTATTTTCAAAACATTAGAAACCATGGAAACTCATTCTTTAGAGTTATGGTTCGTTTTATGTTGTTTTTATCTAAAACTCTTGATTTAGAGTTGATATTGTATGAATGGAAAGGTTTTATGGGTTATTCATGAAAAACCCCAAAAACCCCCAAAATGTGAATATAAGTATAAAGATAAAGAGATGAAATGTTAGATGTGGATAATGAGTTGTGCTTTGATGTTGTTATATGAGATGAACATGTATGTTTTAATATTTAGAAACTTGAATTGAAGTAGTTTTGGAAATATTGAGAATACATGAATCCCTTGTGTATTTGATGATGAAATACGAGTTATTTATGTGTTATTTTGAATAAATGACTGACATCATTGTTATTGGTGATAATGAGGAAAGATCCTAAGGTTGGAGGAAATCGCGGAGTAGACTTTTAAAGTTACTCGGAACTGATCTCCAACGCTCACCGAGGTAAGGGATAAGTGTTTTCTAAATCATACTAGCTGATATGAATGAGGTATGTGAAAGAGGTAATGATTTAAAACAATACGTCTGTAATTTATGCATTATGTTGGAAAATGCGTGATTTTACTGTTATGGAAAAAGAAGGAAACAATCTATTTGGGGGAGTACCAAAGGAAATAAGACTCAAAACGAATTCAATCTATTTGGGGGAGTACCAAAGGAAATAAGACTCAAAACGAATTCAATCTATTTGGGGGAGTACCAAAGGAAATAAGACTCAAAACGAATTCAATCTATTTGGGGGAGTACCAAAGGAAATAAGACTCAAAACGAATTCAATTTATTTGGGGGAGTACCAAAGGAAATAAGACTCAAAAGGAATTCAATCTATTTGGGGGAGTACCAAAGGAAATAAGACTCAAAACGAATTCAATTTATTTGGGGGAGTACCAAAGGAAATAAGACTCAAAACGAATTCAATTTATTTGGGGGAGTACCAAAGGAAATAAGACTCAAAACGAATTCAATTTATTTGGGGGAGTACCAAAGGAAATAAGACTCAAAACGAATTCAATTTATTTGGGGGAGTACCAAAGGAAATAAGACTCAAAACGAATTCAATCTATTTGGGGAGTACCAAAGGAAATAAGACTCAAAACGAATTCAATTTATTTGGGGGAGTACCAAAGGAAATAAGACTCAAAACGAATTCAATCTATTTGGGGGAGTACCAAAGGAAATAAGACTCAAAACGAATTTAATCTTTTTGGGGGAGTACCAAAGGAAATATGACTCAAATGAATGCCGTATGCATGCTATAGGATATATAGTATGAGATATATATTCTATAGGGTGAATATGAATGATGAGAAATGTGAATGTCAAATGAATGTCGTATGCATGCTATAGGATATATAGTATGGGATATATATTCTATAGGGTGAATATGAATGATGAGAAATGTGAATGTCAAATGAATGTCGTATGCATGCTATAGGATATATAGTATGAGATATATATTCTATAGGGTGAATATGAATGGTGAGAAATGTGAATGTCAAATGAATGTCGTATGCATGCTATAGGATATATAGTATGGGATATATATTCTATAGGGTGAATATGAATGGTGAGAAATGTGAATGTCAAATGAATGTCGTATGCATGCTATAGGATATATAGTATGGGATATATATTCTATAGGGTGAATATGAATGATGAGAAATGTGAATGTCAAATGAATGTCGTATGCATGCTATAGGATATATAGTATGGGATATATATTCTATAGGGTGAATATGAATGATGAGAAATGTGAATGTCAAATGAATGTCGTATGCATGCTATAGGATATATAGTATGGGATATATATTCTATAGGGTGGATATGAATGATGAGAAATGTGAATGTCAAATGAATGTCGTATGCATGCTATAGGATATATAGTATGGGATATATATACTATAGGATGAATATGAGTAAAGTGGCAATTAAAGGAAGATGATTACGAATGTTTATAATTCCGTATGTGTGTTTACGAATTATATTAAAGCTTAATTGTATTGGAAATGTGGATTATTGTGTGATGTTAGTTTTGAACTAATGAATTACTCCATTTTGTTTTGTGTGTTGTTTATGATAATCCTATTGTAGGTAAATGACGGATTTTGAGGATGAAGCTCAATTAGGAAGCTTTTGTGTTTATTTACTCGATTGTCTTTATTGCTATTTGATATTGTAGTTGATTTGACAGTATTTTGGGATAAATGTAATCTGATTAGGATAATATGGTGTCATGTAGTTATGGACGTTATAACTCTGGAAAACCCATAACTGGACGTATGTGATAAAGGCTATCTGAATGAATTATGTTTTTCCGCAACATAAATTTGTATGATAATATAATAGGGTAAAGAGTATTTTCAAAGAGAGATACTCGAGAGTTTTTAATGAAGGTGACGACTGTATGTAAGAAAGGATTAAAATAAATTAAAAATTTTCAAGGGTAGATTTCGGGTCGTTACAGACTCTCCCTCAAGGCTTTTGTTGACGAACCACCGTCAAGCAAAGTCGCCCTCCTTGCATCTCAGTGCTCATACGTCATCCTGTAATGTTTCCTCTCCACTACTTCGTTATTCATAATGCATATGCTCTCTAACCGAAGTTAGAAAAATCCGAACTCTTAATCATTCTTTTATATAATCGGCCCATCTTAAGACATCTCCTAAAGGATGTCCGCTCCAAAAGGAATGCTTCTTATGGGACCCGATATTTCTCATTTATATCAAATGTTTTTAAACCTTGTATTTCAAAATTATCACATACATATCATTCCCATACTAATCATTCAAACATTATAATTCAAGAGTAAACATGGTATTTGCATATATAAACATAACATAAATCGGTATAAGAAATATTGTTGTACTTAATCCAAACAAACATGCAATTGATTAAGTACAAGCTTTCTTAATACTCAGGGCAACTCCAAACTTTTGAGATAGTTTGGAGGTCCGGGTACCATATTCGGACACCACTATGTCGCGATGTGTTCTCTCTCACCTGAGTGTGTCGGGTCGTTAGGTTCTCTGTTTGCAGGTGAGCTTACTTGATCCGTTCTCCTCTCGAACTCTTCGTTATGCCAAAATAACGTTAATTAGTTAAATGACGATAATTATTATACTTACGAAACAACTTTTTACGCGAAGATAAAACTTCCGATTTAAAATGAATTTAATTGCTTTCGTCCATCCAATTCAAGGTTGAATATCCTTGAATCATCATTTGTCATTGAAAGTCTTACAATCAAATAATACTTTTTAAAGTAAAATTTTCAATAAAACTTATATCGGAATTATGTCGTAATCTGTGGATATACACCAGGCTAGTTCCCAGGAAAGAGAGGTGGGTCATAAAGACACCCTTAAATACCAAGTCTTTCCTTAGACAGAACCTTTCTAGACATGTATTCCCACTTCATTGCATTTTTCCGATAATTCATAAATCTTATTTTTGTAAGTAAAACATTTTTACTAAAACTAACCTTTTTAAAATAAGATCATTAAGCTAGACTTATCCTTTTTAAAGTAAGTCAATTTAAACAAAATCAATATTTTTAAATCAATACTTTTTAAGTAAATCATACCATTTTAAAGTAAGTTCACTTAACTAAGATTCAACATTTTTAAATCATTTTACCATCTAAGACTTCATAACACTTTAAGTTTATAAAGTCAAGACTTTTAGGTAACTCTCATTATTTCAAGTATACTACTAAAACAAATTTTCATGAACATCTTAACACCTCCTAATTTTTTAGGAAAAAACCTAAGGGTTAGTAAGTGTTATTTTCATAGTCATGAAAAAGAATGACTCTTAATTTAATATTTTACATTAAACATCTTTTAGTTATTCTTACCACTTTAAAGTAAGTCAACTAAAATAAATACAACAATTTTCTATGAACATCTTAACACCTCCTAATATTTTAGGAAAAACCTCAAGGGTTAGTAAATGTTATTTTCATGGTCATGAAAATAAATCCTAAGGTAAGACTTTCTACTACTTTAATATCTAAAACTTCATAACACTTTAAGTTTATGAAGTCAAGACTTTAATAAATCATCTTTTATCCCAAATCATTATTTTAACTTGGGAATGAAAGAGTAAAATATGTAAACCACTTTTAAAACATAATACTTTCTAAAAATGAAATATTTTCAACAACTCATCAACATCATAAACTTTCAAGAATAAAATACAAACTTTTTCCTAAACACATTAAAGGTTCCTTTGATGTTAAAATCATCACCTTTAAACATATTCAAATACTAACAATAATTTCTAATATTTCCAAATAAATAACTCATCTAACCTTGTCCAAAGATATAGTTTTTCCATTTAAGAACAAGGAAGAAATTTCAAGATTTACAAAAATCAAAACTACATAAAGGTTCATATGATTTTATTATCATCCCCTTTAGTTATGCTTTCATAAAATACTTAAAGAACAAATATAAACTCTACTTTATGAACAAAATAATAAAAGCTCATAACTTTCTATGAAGTATGAGAAGAAGATGAAGAAGATAAAATAAAAGACTACCTTAGTTTGTATAAGGAATTTAGTGTAAAAATGAGAGGATGTGGTGAGGTATTTATAGGAGAGCCTCACCCTCATCAAATCATAAAATTTAATGCAAAGTAAGTAGCTTTAGACTAGCATAGGTGATGTGTCTAATGGTGGTGGAGTGAGAGGATTTGTTGAGTGTTTTAGGGGTTTTTGGAAGCTTTTGCATTACTTGTGTAACAAGTAAGTGGCTCATGAAATGATGACTTCCAACTTTATTGATATGATGTAATTTCCCAATAAAAGTCGTGTCCGAACATCTTCGGATAATTTCGTCCGGAAATATACAATCTCCCGATTTTGGTTTACGGTTAGAACTTCGAAACACAGAATTTGGAGTGAAAATATTTAGAAAATAGATATGGGTACACTCGGGGTCTAGATTGACTCGAAATGAAATTACGAAGCCAACGGAGCGATCAGAATTCGATTCCGAGTTACGGAACTCAAAATCACATTTTTGAGCCGTATCGAGCGGAATTTATCTCCGACAGTGGTCCAGAACCCACTGTCTCCGAAATTATCAAAATTTCCCATAAAATAGGAAATAATAAAAAAAAAGCTAAAAATTAACTGTGGCTTAGCCAAATTCCTTACCAATTAGTGCAGAAAATTCATTTTCTAAAAATAAAAACTCATAAAAATCATAATTCCAAATCAGAAAATTCGTGGTGTTACACAGTATATCATCTATAATTCATTTTCAATCATCACTGACTTTTCAAAAAAGTAATCCAAATAAATTGTAGATATAATATACTGACTATATATAAACCTTTATACTATTAATACATATATATTACATTATAGGATTGTTTGGGTTACAATCTTAGCATCATATACTCAGAATCCCTTTTAGCTTTTGGTTTGTCCATTAAAGACAGTTATGGTAAGACCTTGTCTTAAAATGTATGAACTCATGCTTAAAGAACTTAAGAGAAAGAATCAAAGGAATTAAGAGAAAAGGATTAATGATTTCATTGATTGAAAAACTTGAAAAGTACATGATTATATGTCAATGGAAAAACAACACAAATAACCATAAGCTAACTACCATAACAAACCCTTAACTATACAAGAAACACCCAAGATAATACTAATACAAAGCAAGATAACTTGTGCTCCAAGTAATAGTTGGTTCTGCCCATGACTCAGCTTATGCACCATCTGTCTGGGCCACCCCTGACTTTGACCGAGGAAAGTCAAGCCATCTGACCGAGCCTGACTTTGGTCCTGATGCGCCGTGGTAAGGCATTGTGACTTGCCTGACTTAGGCTTCTGGTGCATCGTGGTTTGGCCTGACTGTGGCTTCTGATGCACCTTGGTTGGGCCTAACTTAGGCTTCTGGTGCATCGTGGCTTGGCCAGACTCACCATCTGACCCAACATTCTCAGCACCTGACTTAACATCTGACCCAACATCCTCAGCACCTGACATAGCATCTGACCCTGCATTTCTAGCACCTGACCCATCAATGTCTGACTGCATCTCAATATGTGGCTTTATCATCCTACAAGGAAACAAGCTATTAGTCAAGGCAAAGTTTAACACCTTGGAGTAAAGATAACTACATAAGAGATATCTTAAGTCGGATAAACATGTATAATTACTTGAAATAATTAATTTGGCTAATTTTAGTTAGTGCGCATACATCATTTGTTTTGGAGGAATGATCGTGAGATATAAAATACAAATATTTCGGGAAAGTAAATATATGTGGCCTTGATGATTGTTCATCGAAAGTTCTGAGGGTTAATTGGATGAGAAAAATCAAGAGATGGGTCAGGTTTGCTCCATACGATACTAGTTTTGTCTTGCATTAACCAATCGTACTGTGACACACCTTTGAGCTAGCATGATTGATGTATAGTGTTTTAGTATTGTCATTGGACCGAAGTGACATTGCTAATTGAAATGATGTTACTAATGTTAAAGTTTCATCTCAAAACCAATTGACAATAAGAGGAGTAGTTCAACATGTATTTAAATCATTCCTGAGACAATGAGGTAGACGATGTGAGACTTACTTCCCAACAACTGATGTAATTGCTTATAGACTGAAGATTCAATGCTGATTAAAGATGAACGATAGATGATACATTGATAAAAGATGAATGATACAATGATAATATATAAAACTCATACATTATCAATGCATACATTTTTCATTTTTCTCTCCCAGGAAAAAAAGCATTTATGGATGAGAAGTTATACGTTACAGGTTTGTAAAGCATAATTTTATTGTATTTTGAAACATTATTATTTGAATTAGTTATGAAATGAATGTACATTGAATGTTTTGATTTGGTAAAATAATTTAGTTTCACATTTATTCGTGGCAAATCTGTTAAGTTATTTTGGGAAATTGCATATTTGTTTTGTTCTGGTTTTTCATGGGTATATGAAATGTCTCATTTTTGGAATAAAGTTTATTTTTTTTTGTGTTTCCACATATTGATCAACTTCCAAGTTATCTTATTTCAATTTCACAATTATGTATAATCCCTTTTGATTTAAAAATCAGGATTTTACAAATCTCATTGCAAAAATAATAACAATGATTAACAAAAAGAAATATCGATAACATCGTACTTGTAATTGATACAAAAGCAACAACGACGATAAAAAAAGAAAAAAAATAGTAACATAATCTATATAAATCTATAAGAAAAAAGGTTCTGGTACATCATCACTAGACGTATGTCAAACTCTTATTCACTTTTTTTCCTCATAAATAAGTTCATATCTTATCATGTTCTCTCACATACTCTATTAATCCTTCATTTTTTTCTATTAAACATTCACTCATATTCTCATATTTTTTCCTCTCCAAAAATCTTTCTTCATTTTCCTTAAATCAATTCTTATATTTCTTCATTTTCCCTACACGCATATTCTTATATTAATTTCTATTAATCACCAGATACATATGTTTTTCTCCCAACAATCTTCTTTATCTCCTCTTTCATTTCATTAATCAACAGGTACAATACATTTTTTCGTTGATTTTTTATTCATTTTTATTTTGTATATCTCATATTTAAAGTGCATTTTTATTTATTTTTTGTTCATTTTGTAAATATGTTCTTATTTTGTGATTTTGTTCTTATTTTATCATTGATTTTTGTTTATTTTTCATTGATTTCCTTATTTTTTACACGTGTTCTAACTAATTTCATTATTTTGTAGATTTGTTCTTCTAATGGCTCTCTTGTTAGCTTCTTATAAACAATAGTATCATTCATGAATACGATCAAACCTTCAAAATCTATGTTTGTTGGTTGTTTGTTTGCTTTGGTTATTAACATATTTATCTCTTCATCATATCTCACTCATATCATTTTCTCTCATCATTTGTAGTTTGGTTATCCTTTAAGTTTTCCCCCCTCTTAATCTCTAATTTTATTTATATATCTTTTATTCAAAGATTCAATACTTTTCTACAACATATTTATATTTTCATCATATTTTACCATAATCATTTTCTCTTTTCATTTGCATTTTGATTCTCCCTTCAGAACATCTTCGCAGTTTAGTTTTCTCTATCTTCATCTCTTTATTTTTATACATTTTTTATTCAAATAATTAGTATTTTCATTTTTTGTTTTGCATGTTGTTATAAACACATAGAGTGTATCTTCCTCTTAAATTTCTTTTGATTTAAGTTTCATCCTCATATGTGATTTTTTATTATGTGTCTTTCAATAATTCAAATGTCATAAATATAAAGTTTCTTCATTGTTCTAAAAAGAAATGTGCAACTGTTCATGGAATTTAACCTAATCATATTCTTTTACCTTTGAGTCTATGTTATGATAAAAACAAAAATTTATTGTTATATAATTAAAATATACTATGATTACATTTTTTCTTCATTTTATACTTTCATTGAATTTATTAACCATTACATATGTTATATATTTATTAAAAAATGACACCATAATTTTTTAATACCTCACAAAAACATTAATGTTTAGATTTCCAATGGACCATTTTCCATGTCACATAGGTGAATTTTATTAATTGTTAATTAAAGATAATAAAATGTCGTAAATTCTAACATATTGTTTTCTTTTCTTTTTACATCTACACAAACTTTTCAAGTAATAAAATTGTCATTTATATAAATTGTGGATAATTATAAAATAATAACGGGTGGAGAGAATTACTCTCGAGATTTAAGAATAATTAATGTGAATAATGAAAGATAAAATATAGTAGAATGACAATAAAGGAAATTCATAAGAGAATAAAAACTGCATAAGTGAATAATGACAATAAATTTTGTTATGCTATTGTATTTTGTAATTGAATAAGTGAATAAATATCGATATCATTGAATAAATATCGTCGATAAGTTGCAAACTAATAATTAATAATTACTTTGAATAAATACTGTTGACCATTAAAAAAGAAATAAAACTGATGAATATAAGGGAATAAAAACACATATTGTCATTTAATGCGATGCTTATTGGTGAGATCGATGATGCTATTCAAGATGAAAAATAATGTACAATGATCACTACATGCAAATTAATGTGTGCTTTATTTTATAAAAAAAATTAAATATATATTTCCATTTATTAATATTGTTCATATATTTCCATTACTATATTTAAAATATTTTAGTAGTTTTGATCCTATATAATTAACGCCTCTATTATTTTGAAAAAGAATCGAACTATATAATTACAACTTTTTTATTTCAATGGTCATTTATTACTAAAATTTTATTTCTATCTATTAAAATATTATTATCAAAGTTGTCATACTAAATGATTAAATCCGTATTTATTTTGAAAAAAATCTAAGTAATTAATTACAATTTCCCCTTTTATATACTTTTAAAAAAATATGAAATAATAAACCAATTATACTAACAACTAATAATAAGAAATAATATCCTAGAAATAAAATAAATTATAAACAACTTACATTAAGAAATAATCACAATAAATCATAAAACTAAACAAGTTCTCCATATGTACGTCTATATTAAGAATGATCAATATAAGTTTTTAGAGTAATATTATATCCTCATACTAAATCCTCATACTAAATCCTCCTACTAATCCTCCTACTCACAAAAAAGTAACATTTGTCACAAAGTGATACTTTATTTATTAGTGATTGGTTTACAAGTGACATATGTCACTTTCTTGTGGGTAGGAGGATAAATAGAAGGATTTAGTAGGAGGATATATCATTTTCCAAGTTTTTATTGTATTTATTAGTTAACAAAATATATAGACTATATAATATCAAAATCAATAAAAAAAGTACAAAAGTGTATAGTTAACATGTCTTCACGAACCCATGCAAACGCACAAATAGCGTGTATGTTCTTAACCATATAAGTGCACATGTAATGCGTGTTCTTAATCATACGACAAAAAAATATTATCTCGTGCAAATGCACGAGTTACTTGCTAGTTATAATCGATATAAACATGTCATATGTTGCTAGATTCCTAATTGTTCCATTAATAAATTAGTCAAAAGTTGCATTCCTTCTATCTTTCTCTAACTTTAGGACCATATGGCATTGCACAAAAACCATTATTATACAAAGAAGTTTGCATAATGAATTTGAAATGAAAATATGAAAACTTTTAAGGTTTGAAAAAATAAATGATAGAAATACTAAGAGATTATGTGGATGAAGAGGATGAATGAGAAATTATGATGGACAGGGATGACTATGGGTGTGGATGGTTAGGTAGTGTACTATTCGGGCCTATCACGATGCTTAATTGTGTGTTTGTTTCCTACAATTTCATATATTATCTAGACAATTAAAAAGAGAAAAAATATAAAACATAATTTAAATTGTTTTTAATATAATTTCAATTGATTATTAAAAACAAACTCAATTTAATAAAACAAGGGTGTAGATCCACTTACTCCAAGAGTAAGTTTTTTTAAACTCACTCTACATCTTAGTCATCAATTCTAGAGAAATTCAATGGTTTATATCTACCCATTAATTCAAATCATTGGATTTCCCTAGAATTGATGGCTAAGATGTGGAGTATGTTTAAAAAACTTACTTTTGTAGTCAATAGACCCCTCCTCATGAAACAAATATAAAACAATTTCAACATTATGACTAAAAAATTATTTACTAAGAAATATTTAATGACCATAACATTTTATAATACATACAAATTAACAACATAATATCAATGATTAACAAAATAACATCATCATTGTTCTTTACAACATAATATCAAAAGTTAGTTATTGGTCACATGATAGTCATGTGTATGTATTTTTAATTTTGACCATTCAAATAAGATCTAGTAGTCCATATTATATGTTCTCATTCATCACAATAACACATTGTTCTCACGTGAGTCACTCAATATATATATCTATATATATGAAAATGTGAGAATTGTTGTCACTGTGAGAAATAATAATAGTTAATAGGAACCATTGAATCTTACTTAAATAGTCAATATTGGAAGAATTGATCATATGATTAATAATTAACTTTTAATTATAATCATTAATGTATGGTTGTAAGACCTAGATTTATTGTTCTCACGGTTTTTATATAATAATTGTCCCTCACTTGAGTCACTCTATATAGGAATGAATAACGGGTCCAGTGAATGATTCAAGTAAGAACAATTATCATATAAAAATTGTGAGAACAATAAATCTGGGCCTTATAATTAATTATGGATGATTATGATTAAAAATTAGTTATCACATGATAGTCATATGCATGTATCTTTTAATATTTAACCATTCAAATAACATCCAATGGTCCATATTAAATGTTCTCATTTCTCACAATAATACATTATTCTCATGTGAGTAACTCTGAGGGTTGAGGTATATGCAAGTTTGTGTTTCTCAAAATCTCGAATCCTAATTATCAGTAGATCCAAAAAATACGAACTAAAATCCAATTGTTGTAAGTGTTACACTTGGGTGGAGGTGTCAAAACGGGCTACCCGAACGGGTTTGGGCTAGCCTGCATCGGGTTCGGGCTAAACCGGACCAGACTAAAAAGGCCATATACAATTTATGCATCTCAAAATATAGCTCAAACCCTCCGTAAGCGGGTTGCGGGTTGTGGCGGGCCGACCCGCATAATATTAAAAAAAATTATTTAAATTTTAACATATTTAATATATATATATCATTTGATATTAATTCATAAATTTTTTAACACAATTATTATACCCAATACAACCAAACTTATATATATAATGTTATGTATTTGAGTTAAGACATGATGTAAAGTCTACGTATATGATTCATAAGATAACTCATTTATTAAATATCTTATTTATATTAGACTCTCAATCTCTAACACAATATAATTTGTAATTTCACTTCAATATAATAAATGTATACAGTAAAAAAAATAATATCACTTTGGTTTATAGTAATGGTAATATAGACTTAAATTCAGAATAAATTAAATGTGTCGAAGTATAATCACCATCATAATATTTCTTTACATTGTGTATGAATATCTTTTGTAGGCTCTTTACCAACACTTTCATTGTGAACTGTTATGTTAAATTTGGTTGTGTGGAGTTCTCTATGTTAAACAATTAAGTTGTCTTTCAGTTCATTGTAAAAGTTATTTTCTTTATTATGTTTTTGTTGTAAAAGTTAAATCTAATCAAATATACAATTAATAACAGAAAAATGGAATCTATATGGTTTAATGTTATCATTTAATTTGATACACTATTTTGCTAATGTGGTTAAAAATATATTAAACAAAATAGTAAAAATAATATAATGTTTAACTTGATAACATTATTGTAATTTATAAATATTTATGTTATGGACATTACTCTATTTTTTATTCAAAATTCATAACACAATATTTATTATCTATTATCTATTTTTTATTATAAGTTATTTTGTAAAATAATTTTTATCTTAAGCTTATTACCAAGCCAAAAGTAAAAAAAAAGGTTTTAAAATAAGGAAAAATGAGTAGCCCGAACCTGTCTGGGTAAGCCTGGCCAGAACTCGATTTTAATATAGTCCGACCAGTGTGTCAAATATAATACCCAAACCCTATAAAATTTCGGATTGTGGCAAAACGACCCACATAGACCCTCCCATTTTGACAACTCTACTCTAGATGGGGATCACATGTCCCCATTCATGTCTCATTTGGTATACCAAACCAATAAAAAAAATTCATTCAAGTAAAAATATAAATAACAAAAACAGAAATTAATATTTTAATATTATTTTATGAAGTTTGATTGGTTAGGGACATGAGGACAGAAAAATCATGTGACGAATGATCCTTGTCCCTCTACTCTTAGGTACATGAATGTCTGGTTATTAATTGTCATCACTAATGATTCTTCAATTGTTACGCATGTAATGGACTTTTAAGTACTTCATATTTTTGCATTAGAAGACTAAAAAAAATCTCTTTCATGGATTCTAGAATACACCATATTAATCCGTTACAAAACAAATTGAACTTAATATGATGCTTATTATTGTTTATCACATTAACTAAAATTAAGATTAAAATAATTTATTTTTTATTTTTTAAATTGAAAAGTGATCTCATCATATCTATTTATTTTTTTAAAATATTTTAAAAATAAAGAAATTGTAACATGACATGTTATTTTTAAACTCTAGATTTGAGGAAACTTGGAAATGATGATAATTTTAGTAGTTAGAGATAAATCATAAAAATTAAAGATAAGGAGAAAATGGACCTAATATTTATATAGATAGAAGTGTGATCCATTAAAGATAAAAAAAATTAATACACTCACAATATATGAGTTTTATACATTGTATTGTATCAATCATCTCTTTAGTCATCATTAATTCATTAAAAAATAATACAAATGAATGATTAATGATATACTTTGTATATATATATATATATATATTTAATGCATACAAATAATAGATGATTGATCCATTTACTCCAAGATAAAATTTAAGCATATTCTATATCTTAGTAATCAATTTTAGAAAATCTAATGATTTATATCAACTCTTTAATTCAAGTTATTGAATTTTCTTAAAATTTATGTCTAAGATGTAGGGTAAGTTTAAAAATCAATGTTGTGAAACCCGAGTCGGACGTCAAGCCGGAAGAGCTTTCGTATTAGGTCTAACCGGTTTAAACAATTAAGCCGTCCGATCGGACCGGATGACTTTAAATATAACTAATAATTTTTATATATAAATAAATTATTATATATAAATGTAAAATTTTATATAATTAATAATTTTATATAACTATATTGAAGTAATATCACTTTATCTTTTTTGGACCGAAATAAAATTAAACATTAGAGTAATGTTCCATTTTTTTTAAATTTTAAGTCAACCTTCCGGTTTTTTCCTGGGTTAATTCGATTTAATTGAGTTTAGCACGGTCAAACTAGAATTTCTCCGTTTCAAAGCGATCTAACTACTCATTCGGTTAAGACTACAAAATGGAGTCGTTTTCAAGTCCGGTCAGCGATCGAACCGGTTGAACCATCCAGTCCAATCCAATTACATTGGTTTAAATACTCTTGATGTAAGTGAATCATTTCCAAATATTATATTGATACGTGATTGTTTTTTATTTGTACACGGTTTGTTATTTCCTTTCTTTCACTGCTTTCAGTTAATACTGCGTGCGATTCAACGGGTTCGCCTTTCACTCTCTCTCTTCCAACTTTATTTTTTTTCCTTTTTTATTGCTTCCTTTTGTTTTTTAATATTTTCTTCTAATGCCCTTTTCATTCATTTATATTTAATTCTAAACATAACATGCAGAGTAAGTTAACTAACACCCCCTGAGTTTTAGTGAAATTATACAAACTACCCCTCACTTTTTTGTCCTTACACGAACCACTCCTAATTTTGTACATATGTTACACTGACTACCCCTGCATGATATAAACGTGTAATATTTTAAACAAAAAATATATGATGTGTACAATTAATTAAGCAAAATATTGTATATTGTGTAGACAAATTCAAATAATATAAGAGTCAATGCATCTTCATTATTTGACTCGTTATAAAATAATATAAGAGTTATTTAAAATTATTAATGTATTTTTTAATGACACAAAAATAATAAAGAAACACCCGCTTTTGTACTATTTGAAGTGTTACACAATACACAATATTTTTTTAACTTAATTACATTCATCACACATTTTTTCTTTAAAATATTACACTTTTATAACATGCAGGGGTAATCAGTGTAATGTATGTATAAATTTAGGGGTGATTTGTGTAGGAGGGAGAGGTGGTTGGTGTAAGGACAAAAAAGGGAGGGGTGGTTTGTATAATTTCATTAAAACTAAGAGGGTGTGAGTGTAATTTACTCTAACATGTATGTAAATATTTTTTGAGAAAAATATATAAATTTTTTTACATTGTTAACACTTATATATCAATAATATTTTTCTATTTGTGTATAAAATTTTACAGTAATGATACATAAATATTATGCTTATATTGATAAAATAATGTATTATCTATACTTCTATACTATATATAAAGGCAAAACATGAAATAACTATCATTATGTTGTAATTTCTATTTTCCTATTTTGCCCTTATAATTTTTAATTTCTTAAAAAAAAAACCATATAATCCTAAGTAACTACCATTATCACATTAACCATATATCTCACCTTAAATTGAATTATAATAAATACATTTTTTAACATAAAGTACTCTAAATATAAAAACATTTTAATTGTATAAAATAAAATATATAAAAAATGAATACTTAATAAAATAAAATATGAATGCGGGTCGGCAGACACAAAATATCTGTCGACACGCTAATATCAATAAAATTAATTTTCACCAACAATATGTTGATTCAGAAGACTACGACCCATAGATCTCTAAAATAATCAAAATATCAAAAAATTCAATTTGTAGAGTAACATTTGTTGAAAAGACGGATACTTTAATACCAAAAGAAATAAATTTATATTTTTATTATAATAAATATATCATATATCACAACTTATTTATAGTATAAATTTAGGTCAAAATTAAAATTATTTATAGTAAAAAAAGAATTAAAAAAGAGTAGTCAAGTAGCACAAGGTTTCAAATTCAGCTAACACGTTTTCCAAAGTAGAATCTTAGCTTCTTCTTTTGCTTTTGGCCCTTACAATTATTATATTTTATTTGTTTCCATGTTGGAAAAAAATATTAATCATTAAATGAAATTAATTTTTTTGTTTAAAGAGTTAAATTTCACATAGAACTTGATATCTTTGCAATAAATTTTCAATTTTTTTTCCACCTGTCAAAAAAAAATCAAATTTTTTACCAAGTCAATTCTTAGTTTATTCTAGGACCATTTGATTGTTGAGCATTTAATTCCAAGATTCACAATATTTTACATTTTTTTGCAATTGAATGGAAAAGGTTCACAAAAAATTGCATACACATGCAAAGTGAATTTTGTATTTAGGTTTTGTTCATTGTGTTGGGAATTTTTTTTGGTTAATTGATTTGCACGCAATCAGAACATGGGAACAAAATAACTATCTTTTGCTGCATTGGGTGTGTACCATGATGTTCTGAATTTCCTTTTTAATTTTAATTTTAATTTTAATCTTGTTTTATTTTTCTTTTTGCAGTTTTTAAGGTTTCTTTTTGGTAGTTAGTTTTTGTTAATGGAGAAAATAGAAAACCGCTTATGGTTTTGTTTTTTTGATGATGATGTTATTTTAAAAGGGTGTCTGGTTTTTGATTCAGGATTGGTTATTCAATAAGAGACTTTTTTCTCCAATAATTTTGCTTTGATTTGAATGGAACAGTTGAAATTTGCTGCAGAATTTGTGGCCAAAGAGGTTAGATTTTCAAACCTATTAATGTATGATATGCCTTTGTTTCTGGAATTCATAACTCATTATGCATGTCTCATATATATATATATATATCTATGTCTATGTTTATATATATCTTTCCTCTGTTCAAATCTTCTGCCCTCTGATTTTGCTTATGTTGCATTGGTACTCTTTTGGTACGAATTATTTCAAAACTGTCATTTTAGGTTGGAAACTTTTATTAAACATATCACAATACTGAATCCGAGTCACATAGTTAGTCTCCAAGCATTCACATCTCAGCTAGTTTTGGGTCTCAATCTCTCATATTCAATTGGTGCTAATTTGATCATTTGTACCTAATTATATTGACGTACCCGTATCTAGATTTAAAAAAAAGTATATGCACCGGGTACCATACCCGCATTCGTATCCGCACCGGGTGCCATAACCATATCCGCACCGGGTGCTATACCAGTACCCACACCAGGTGTCATACCCGTATTCGTATCCGCACCAGCTGCCATACCCATACCCATACCCGTATCCTCACTGGGTACCATAATGGTATCTGCACCGGGTACCGATACAGTACCCCTATGTATGCAACATAGGTTTTGCAGATCACAATTTCTGATCTTGTTTAATGGAATTTGAAAATTTGTTGCTGTTCTTGTGTATCTTTACCTTTCCTTTCTCTTTTTATGTTCTAATGCTTTTAGCATTGTATTTTGTCTTTTAAGAGATATCATTGTTTAACTATTTTTAGTTTAGTTGCTGAGCTAATTCTGCTCTCAGAAGGATGATGTTGAAGCGTTTGATTCACACATATGGGATGGCCTAATCTTTTTCTGTAGCCTGATCTGTAGGATATATGTGCTAAGCTATATGCGTTCTTTCTTTCACGGGGTTTGAAAAGATTATAGAAGCTTTTCATCTGGCATTAGTATCGCCTCGTCATTTGATCATCGCCATGTTTTAGTCACTATAGGTTTCTGGTTAGCCTAGATTTGGTGAATGTTATTTTCGACATCATCCACTTTTTTTCTCTTCTCGAATTTCAGTCTAAGCCAGAGTGATTGGGCAGAAACTAACAACCAGGAATCATTATTTAATATTAAATCTGGATGAAAGTAATGTGAAATGTGACAACTGTTTTGCTTTTGCATTTTATGCAGAACTCATGTTACAAGATAATGAGTGAGACTATTGGCACTCTTAAATGTCTAATCACACTCCTTTTTAGCCATCGTAATTTTGTAATAGAATGCATGACTATCTATAGTGTACTCTTCTCTCTTTAGTTTGATTTTAATGTTTAACATCATATATAGTTTGCTTTTGAGTGTACTTTTTTGGTGCATTCATGTTTTCTATTATTTACATCTCAATATCTGACATCAAGCTGTTACACATGGTTGTACGAAATCCTATGGCAATGTGCGTTAATTATAATTTGCTTGAATTCATTTTTTTATTCCATCACTATGATTGAGGCTTCTAGTCAAACAAACTTAACATTCTTACATACTTTGCAGGACTCTCCTTTTCGGTACAAGCGAAAAATTAACAATGCATTAGAGTCATCTACCAGTCCAATAAGTAGAAAGGTAATAGAATGTCTTCTCTACTGAGTTATAATCCTTTGATTGTATACTTTTTTATTTTTCTTGCTCTTCTTTTGAACAAACGGAAACCATATATTTGAAATTTTAATGGAATTAAACTTTCCAACACTTGTGCTCTAAATTTTTCATCACTGCCTCTCTCATTTTCAGGTGTCAGCTACATGGGATCCAGTTGAAGCATGTCGGCCTATGATTGATGAAGCGCCTGTATTTCATCCGACTATTGAGGTACATATTAGTACCATCTTCATATTTTGCTTTTGTCGATAGTGATATTGTATTTTGAATAAATTTTATTTCTTATTTTTACTCTTCTTATTTAGGAGTTTGAGGATACATTGGGTTACATAGCAAAGATTCGACCCTTAGCTGAACCCCATGGCATATGTAGGATTGTCCCTCCAGCTTGCTGGAATCCACCTTGCCCTCTTAAGGAGAAAGACCTATGGGAAAATACTAAATTTCCTACCCGAATTCAGAATATCGATTTGCTTCAAAATAGGGAGCCCATGAGGAAGAAAAGTAGGGGAAGGAAACGAAAACGTAGAAAGCACTCCAAAATGGGCACATGTAGGAGACCTGCTAATTCAGGTTCTGAAGCTAATACTCCTTCTGATCCCGATGAGAAGTTTGGATTCCAATCCGGGTCGGACTTCACGCTTAAAGACTTTCAGCAATATGATAAGTTTTTTAAGGAATGCTACTTCAGGTTGAAAGACGCTAATGAAGATGGAAAAATTAGTAATAGTAACAGCCAGAAGAGATGGGAGCCCTCTGAGGAGGAAATTGAAGGCGAATACTGGCGAATAATTGAGCAACCAACGGATGAGGTTGAGGTATTAATCATCATTTATCATTTATTGACAACAAAGCTGGTCTTTACAATTGTGCAAACAGTAAATATATCACTCTCACTCTGTTATATTATAGGTGTATTATGGAGCTGACTTGGAAAGTGGTGCACTTGGAAGTGGTTTTCCAAAGGCATCTTCCTTAACTAAGAGCGGTTCAGATCAGTATGCCTTATCTGGCTGGAATCTCAATAACTTCCCCCGACTCCCAGGTTCCGTACTAAGTTTTGAAGGAAGTGACATCTCAGGAGTTCTAGTGCCATGGCTCTATGTTGGCATGTGCTTTTCATCATTTTGCTGGGTAAGTGGTGATAATTACTTTTTTCAAGTGTAAATTTATGAATGAGTTGAAGTTTAAGGCATAACAAAGGATAATGCCAATTTTCATTGTCACCTCTCTCTGAATGCATCTGTTCGTGGAGTTATATGAACTCATGAAAGATAAGTTGAAGTTTTTTAAAACTGTTTGTTTACTTTAGAATAGTTCTAATTTGGCTAAAGATTTACTGGACAAAATAAACAACGGGAAGTAATAGAGATCACTTACAATGTTTTAGGTTCCACGTCTTTATGTTAACGAATTTGAAATAATGACCCGTAAAACTAGTAAGGTGTCTTGAATTTTGCATTCCTTTTGGTTCAAATCATAGCAGTTTCCTAGATAGACTAACACGTTGTCATCGTTTCCTGCTTCTTGGAACAGCATGTTGAGGATCACCACCTCTATTCGCTTAATTATCTGCACTGGGGTGACCCAAAAGTATGGTATGGAGTGCCTGGAAGCCATGCTTCACCTTTTGAAGATGCAATGAGGAAGCACTTGCCTGATTTATTTGAGGAAAATCCAAATCTACTCAATGAACTGGTAGAATGCTACAACTTAATCTTTCCTTATTTTGCTGACAGTCGTTGACAAGTGTTTTTAGTTATTGGTTGTTTTAGTGCTATTATATTGTTTCTATGTAGATTTCATGAATGCAATAAGATTTTAGTTTATGCCAAATGTAATATTTTATGGGTGCAGTTTGCTAGGAATGCTTATGCCTCAATGCACTTTGGAAGCTTAAAAAACTATAATCACGATGCCTTTTTTTAATGTTTGAACTTTGAAGTGTCAAATGTCAATTCAGGTTTATTATCAGTTAAAGATGTGGCATCAGTCTATTGTAAGGTCCCTCATATGTAGAAATATAAAGTGAAAGCTATACTAATTAGGCGTTAAATTATGAACAAAATAGATAAGATATCAGTTAGTCCCACTAAGAACTGAAGTTCACTTTAGATACTACCAAAGAAAGTTGCTAGTGTGTTTGGTAAAAAGTGGTGAGTTTTGGCATCGTCGTAACTTAACGACTTAATGGTTCCTCCAGAAAAAAATGTGCTTCATGATATATTCAGGATAACATTTTTGTCTGAGTCCCGGTACCCCTAACTGCGCCATTTCCTCTTATTGGTTAAGTAAATTTAAATTCTTAAGTTATGAAATATTTGTTTATTTTATTGACCTATTAGAGGGAGTGTTACAGGGAAGGGTGCAGGGAATGGGATAACAAATGTTATCCTGATACATTCTCTGACACATAACTCATATAAGATTTCATCTCTATCATTGCTGCAGTGAATCAGTGATGCTCATATCAATGTGTTTGTAACCTTTTCCTCATTAAATAGTGGGCTCGATTTTTGACAATCATATTCTAGTATTGTTTTACTAATAACGGTAATACTAGTTTATCTCTACTAATCCCACGTGCTTCTATTCAGTTAGTGGTGTTAGATATTTTAGTCTTCCATGTACATTACCTAGATTCTAAGTCTGGGAACCATGTTGTGATTATAATAATGGTGATGATTTTCACGTTTGAGCAGGTTACTCAGTTATCTCCTTCAGTCCTTAAATCTGAGGGAGTACCTTTATATCGCACTGTACAGCATTCTGGGGAATTTGTTATTACATTTCCAAGGGCATACCACTCTGGCTTCAATTGTGGATTCAACTGTGCTGAGGCAGTGAATGTGGCTCCCGTTGATTGGTTAATGCATGGTCAGAATGCCGTTGAGCTTTACAGTTTGCAGTGCCGTAAGACATCATTGTCACATGACAAGCTTTTATTTGGATCGGCACAGGAAGCTGTACGAGCTCTTGCAGAGCTAGCTCATCTCGGAAAGGAAACTCCTAAGATTTTAAAATGGAAAAGTGTCTGTGGGAAAGATGGAGTTCTTACCAAGGCAGTTAAGGTAACAGATCTCCTATTCTCTCCTTTTTTATCGTACCCACTCTATCAAATCGAAAGCTCCATAAAATTTTAGATCTCGTCCATTCTATGGTTTTAGTTACTTGTTTAAATATCTGGTTTGTTAGTCATTTTTCTTGTTACCCGGCTTTATTTTACAGACAAGGATAAAGATGGAAGAAGAGCGGCTGGATTGTCTTGCAACTGATATAAAGTTGCTGAAGATGGACAGTGACTTCGATTTGTACAAGGAAAGGGAATGCTTCTCTTGCTTCTATGACTTGCACCTATCTGCTGTAGGTTGCGAGTGCTCTCCTGACAGATATTCTTGTCTTAAGCATTCAAATTTGTTTTGCTCATGTGGAATGGACAGAAGATTCGTTCTGCTTCGTTATACTACAGATGAACTAAATAAATTGGTTGATGCATTAGAAGGACAATCACCTGCTATTGAAGTTTGGGCAAATAAAAATCTCGGAATGGTTTGTTCTGATGGCAATAAGGTTTCCATATGTAAACCAGATGTGGAGAGAGACGCATACAAGACCAAGAGTCGTGAAGATGGGGAAAGCTCAACTGGTTGTGCAGGAACCAAGGATGGTCATAATGACAATATTAATGATAAAAAGTTGGACATAGACAATGAAGATAATGTGGATCGGGCTGGTTGTCTGGATTTGAATCTTGAAGTTATATCCGGTGAGAATGAAAATTACTTGCTGCATATTTCGGATAGCCAACATAATATGGGTGTTTTAATAGAGGAAAAAGTATGCCATTCAGGGTATGGAAAGGAACAAGGTAACATGGATCTTGGTGGTGAGGGTAACCTGTCACATATGTTTTCAGTTTCAAAGACAGGTTTTTCATCATTGTCAAGGGATACCCGCAATTCTTTTACATTTGGTGGCGGAAAGTTTGGGTTGGATCTGCAAATGGATTCAAATTCAGGAAAGCAGCCGCACAATGTATGCAAAATGGAATTCATAGACACCACAAATACAAGTATATCTTCAACTGACGAAAGCTACCTAATGCAAACGTTTGGTAATTCTGTCCAGCCTATAAGTTTGGGTTCGGTTGTTTATGGAAAGCCATGGTCTAGTAGGCACACAATATATACGAAAGGTATGCCACAGTTCGGTTTTTTATTCTCTTCAATTATACCTTTGGCCTTGATTAGCTTTTGGGATTTTAACTTCTCTATAATTTTGGTATACTTATGAAGGATTCAAGAGTCGAGTTAATTTCTTTAGCATTCTTGATCCTGCAAGAATCTCTGGCTACGTTTCTGAAATCATTGATGCTGGATTTCTTGGACCAATTTTCAAGGTATCATTCCTGATATTGTTTCTGTTTCAAGTTTGAGATGATAGAGTTATTAAATAACCGTTTCTTGATTTCTGTTATTCATGTATTGTGATCGATGGCCACTTAGTTGATTGAATGTGCCAAATAGGTACATGCCTATGCAAGTCTATCTTAGTTTTCTATCATCTTCAAATACATGGTAGTGTGTGTGTGTGGAATGTTCCTATATCCCTTGTAGATTTAGTTATATACAAAAATATCGGGTCGGTAACAAGTGGTCAACAAACTCCAGATCTCGTTTTAATGAAAGAATATCTCTCCTCTCATTCATCAAATTGAAATAGGAATCTTCATCCCTTACTAAACTAGACACAGATGTCGGGAAAAAAATTAGAAGTCAGGTCATTTTCGTGTTGGTGGGATAAATGTTTTCCTGTCTTCTTTTTGTTGCTTTCTCGTTGAAGAACTTTTGGAGAAACTCAGTGGCTGCTAATTTTTCATTGTCAGTTTATGTAGTGGCGTCTTTGCCTGAAATTGTTGAATCAGATGAAACGGTATGAGTGTGTGAATACACGCGCGCGCGCACACACATATATATATAGATTGGTAAACTGTATGGCATTACCTAAAGTACTATTTAATTGTTTAATTATATCAAAATTTATTTGTTCACATTTGGTATTTATTTGTTTTGGCTTGTCTTCCATCTTTCAATTGAAGTATATTTCTTTCTCATCCCATAAATATAAAATTATAAATACATTTCAGGTTACGATGGAAGAACATCCAAGCGAGACGTTCACTGATATCTCAGCAGATAAGTGCTGGGAATCAGTTCTAAAGAGACTACATAATGAAATTATGAGGCGAAGGAGTCTAGGTGAAAAGGAACTCCCTCCCTTAGAGCTTTTGAAGAACATCAACGGTCTTAGAATGTTCGGCTTCCTTTCACCTTCCATTATTCAGGTAATGTATTTAAATCTTGCATATATTTTTGCTTGAGGAAGGAGGCTGAGAAAAATCGTAGGTGAACCTATTAGGAAAGATTTAGAGATCAATGTTTTATCAATGAACATGATTTATGATACAACATTATGACTTAGTTCGATCCATGTAGCCGATCCCACCTAATGTGATTAAGGCTTGGTTGTTGTTGTTGTTGTTGTAGTAGTAGTATATACTTTTGCTTGACTTGAGTTCTAACTAGTGTTATTAATACCATACCGGTTATCAAAGCGGTCGTGGAACTAATATAATGGTATAGTGGTTTAATCGGTGGTTCATTAATTAAACCGCATATTGGTGAAGTTAGATATACATATATAATATATTAACATTAATATTGAAAAATCAATAAAAAACAATATCTTTTTATTTTCATTAAAAATTAATTTTAAATAAAAATTGGCCGGTATGACAAATACAGTTCAATTGAAAAACGGCCGGTATGGCTGGTTTTGGCCGTTTTTGACCGATATGATTGCATAACTGGTATAATTGTTGTACCGTATCGGTATTGGGCCGGTTTATCGGTTTATTGGTTGAACCGGCCGACACGAACCAATTTTTACAATACTGATTCTAACAGTAATATCATAGGCGCATAACTTTTATAATGTAGAATTAAATCACATAGTTCAGACCTCTATACCAAATTACATTGAACTAGATAGATTAACATTGTTTATTCTGGTCACATTTCGGTAAAAGCTTACATGATTCTTCTAGAATGTTACCCCGGAATAATGTTCTCACCTCTGATGTTTTATTACTTTCTGACAAAAAATTCAGGCCATCGAAGCTCGAGATCTCAGTCACGAGTGTGTAGAGTACTGGAATCACAAAGTTGTCTCTTCATCATCATGCAGTGACATTGATAATAAGTTCACTCATTGTTCAAGTAACTCTCTTGGTAACGTCAACACCAAAGTTTTTGGTGTCAATTTGATTAAGCAGGAAGAGGATAGCATAAGAGGAAGTTTTCATTCCCTTGAGATGAAATCATTACTAAAAGGATCCCTTAAATCTTGATGAGTTCAGCATAATGCATAGGTTATTCAACTCTGATGCAGTGTGCATTCAGTGAAGAATGACATTTATAGCAGTGATGGAAGAGATCAGAAAGCATGTATAGATAAAGTAAGAAAAAGATCTCAGTTTATTTTGGTTCTGGAATGTCTTCAGTTTAGTTATTAGTTAGGTCCATTCTTTTAAAGATCAATGAAACTGAAGCCAAGAACTTTTTTCCTACTTGCCCATAATGAATGACCTGATTATAGTTTATAAATGGCATCAACCAATTCAAAGTTTCCTTTTTGTGAAGTTTATTTGCTTTTTAAGGTCTAGCATTTAGTTTGTGCTAGATTTAGGTTTTACATTTATTTCCTTTGTCTCTAAAGTCGTGAAAAAGGGCGGCCCAATGCACGAGACTCCCATTTAGTCGAGTCTGGGGATGGTAGTTGTACGCAGCCTTACCTTTATAAGTGATGAGGCTATTTCTAGGATTTGAATCCATGACCTCATGATCACTAAGTAACAAATGTTGTATATACACAGAAAATAAATGCTGCTTTGTAATATGATAAAGGTAAGGAAATACATGATGAAATGCACATGTTGCTGCTAAGAATTTTGAATATATATGCTCCTTAAGGAAATAGCAATGCATAAACTCCACTTCTTGCATGATGCTAAGGTTGTGAGATCTCCCCTAGTGAACAAGCAATGGAATGCAACTCTTGGATATGGATGTCTATGATCAAACCTCAAACAAATAAGGCATTGTTGCAGGAAAAACATCTATGATCAAACAGACAAAGCAACTAATGTCTAATGGCTGATCCACAATCTTTGACCAAACAGAAAAAACCGACCCATGGATACCCGTAAAAATCAACACCTGATATGTTTGGAATATGGTTTTTACAGGTACAAGGATCCTCTCACCATGTTCCACTAGTTTGCTTGAACACCAACCAGTTCAGGAAGAAGTGTCCATATTTTGTGTTCTATGTTCCTCCCCTTTTGAAAAATCCAGTATCCTTAGGAAATTGATTGTACTAACATGAGTCATGGGGTCCTCCTCTTCCATGCGAATTGTGACGGTTGTAGTGTGAATTATTTTGTGATTAAAATAATATATTTGAATCTGATGTGGCCTGATGTGGTCCAATGCGGTTGCGTTGCGACCCGATGTGGCCGCATCATTGTGATTCAGAGTCACACTGCAATTACGTTATGATGCGCGGTTGAGGCGGTTACCTCAACCGCAATATCGTAAGACAAACAAGTTATTTTAAATTGGCATAAAACAAATTAAAAAAAAGTAAAAAGAAGAAAAGTTATTTTTTGTATCTAGATATTATAAAATTCCATCACATGTGTAATTTCCTTGTTATCACATAGCTAGATAACAAGGGCTAATTTTCATAACACATCTCTAACTTTGCCATGTTTTAGGAACACTTTTGCAAAACAGTTCCAAATTAGCACTGAAATTCTCCACAACCCACTTGGATTTCCTGCAGATGAATTTGGAGATAGAAATTTAATTCTTGCATCATACCATGATTGAAACTTAAAGGTGAAAGACCAAATTTCAGTACCATAATTTTATTTGATATTATCAAAATCATATTGGCCCACATTCCATTGTGATCAACATATAGTTAATAAGATTGAGGAAAATAAGCTAAACTGTATTTTTCTAAGGTTTTAACATATATCTAAGGTTGCAACTCAATATTTTTAACCATATAAATTCATAACTAACTTTTCCATGAAACTGATTTATGGTGGGAAAGTGTGTGACTACAAAACCGTTACATCAACTTAAGATTTAAGCTCAGAAAAAGCTATCTTTTGTAACTTTGCCTCATTCAAACACTAAATCCCAACTAACTTGTATCCCAAGAAACCCAAGAACACAAAAACATAACCTACCCTCTCTTCTTTTGCTCTCTCTCTTTCATTCTCATGGAAAATAATGGGCCACCACCGCCACCACTACCACCAGCATTTCCACCAGTATCTCCACCAGCATCACCACCACCGCCACTACAACGTCCTCTTCTTATGTATAACTATGATCCTCCTTATAATGCCGATAAATATATACACCTATTAACAGACTTCCCCCTCAACATCACTCTCTATAACTTCAACAAGAACACCATCTACCTATACTTCAATATCTTTAACAACTCCATCTCCACCAATACCATCTATGCACCGCAAAATGATAACAACAATAATGTAGCAGCACAAGACCACGATATAGTTCTTAGCGATGTAGCAGATGTTCATGATGATGCTGGTAACAACAATAATGTAGCAGCACAAGGCCACAATATAGTTCTTAACGATGTAGCAGATGTTCACGATGATGCTGATAACAACAATAATGTAGCAGAACAAGACCATGATATAGTTCTTAACGATGTAGGAGATGTTCACGATGATGCTGGTGGTGGTGATCATGATAATGGTAATGGTCGAGCAGAATTCTTCGATCTTTCTAACGAGTTCGATGAAGTCGATGATAATAACAAAGAAACATTAGGGTTGCATGTTTTTACTCCTGATGTGATTGGACTTAGACAATATGGCATTACCATCCCTACACTTCCAACACTTCCAGCATACATAAACATTGGCAACAATGACTATACAAACGCCTTTGTTTTGCTCATCAATTCAGACACTACAGTCTATGTTATTGAACCATCTCTACCACTTCCTCTTTACCCTCTTGACGATACCGAAAACGACGAAAAAAATGAAACCATTTGTCAATATATGACAATGCCATTCACTCTCACACTCCCTTTTAACATTGCTAACACCAACACCATCATTAGTATCTTCATCCGATTTACGCAAATCGGTATCTTCATCCAAGCTGCTACTCGAAGAGGAGTCACTGATTATGCAGCCTATTTCTCAGGCCCTCCTCAAATGTGAGATCAAGACCAAGACTTGTCAAGAATTCATATTGTTAGTACTTTTTTAGAAACTTTTGTTCTTTCTCTTCATTTCATCATTAGTATCTTCATACTATTTCATTGCTTTGGTTGCTACAATTTCTTGCTTTCTTTCTTTGATATTCAATAAATAAATGTAGAAGATGCAATTACATTGAGCTATAATGTGATTCTCTTTGTTCTGCTTCAGTTCATTTATATTCTATTCTGTCAAGAGTTTTTGTAGCATGTTTTAGCAACTTGTGTTCTTTCAAGAGCTTTTTATAACAATCTGATTCTAAAAAAAAGGCATAATCAAAATTGATAGGAACAAGATTAATCATCACAGTAGCATTATAACTATATAATAAAGAGATGGATGAAATAGCTAGAACTTAAACCAATGTATCAATCACTAGATTATGAATGAAATATACATAATTTACTTTTCAGCCCGGAATGTAGAATGGTTAAGAAATCATATGTTATCCATCATTTGTCTTTGCAGCTAGAGGTAGTGCTTTGCAGCATCAATGTCGAAAACTTCGGTCATAAAATGTATGGTAACTGCATAATCAGAGTCCGATAACTCATATTCTATATCAATAACCATCCATTCTTATATCTCGAGCGCTTGTCTGTAATGCTGAATTTTAAGCTGTTTATAACACGAAATAAGCTAATCCGAAACACCCGAAATAGGAAAGCAGAAAAACGAGCGAAAGTTTTTAAATAGGCCAATAAGTTAAGTCAAATCATGTATTCCGGTTAGGAAAAATTCATGGTGTACTGCAAAAAAAAAAGGGAAAATGGAAGAAATGTTAATTTGATTGTAGTATTCTATCATGTTGAAACTGTATGATTGGATTGCATTTCACAAGTGATGTTTATCAACATGACAATGTTTCTGAGTTTCAAGTTGAATTATTTAACATTGTCCCTTTGCTACTAGATAACAAGCTTTGAAAAGTTATGCAACTCATTATAATTGAAGCATCAAAATGTGTAATAGTTACAATGCAATCCTTCAGCATACCCATCATTGCACAATTATAGGAAGCTGCATAGATGCCATTGTGGACATCCTTCGATGCGAACCGACCTTTTGTTCTTTGTTTCGACTTTATTCTGCAAAGATTTTGAAGCATAGAATTTGAATATATACTAGAAAAAATAGTAGACAAGTCTTGCAAATTGATTGATTTGGTTGGTTACACTTCTTACTTTCTTTGTTATTCAATGATAAGAATGAATGTATAGAAAGAAACTTGGAGGAGCCAATTGAGCTATAATGTGATTCTATTTGTTCTACCTTGATTCATCTATATTGTATATGTGATTTGGAATCATATCTTCTTTTCATTTAATTATGTGCAGAATCCAAGCTTGTATGTGATGTTAACATCAGATTTAGTTTATTACATACCTAGATTCAACCTCAATATTAAAATCAGTGCCTTGTGATAATTACTATAATATAATCCGACCAAATATTGATCGAGCTTCTTGTTTGCGTAATTTGACGTGCGCCTAACTTGTTACATAGAATAGATACATATTATACATAGTATTCTTTGTTGGTGGATTTGGTGGGCCGGAAAGGCACGACGGGCAAATAAACTCTGCTGATGCGTCTTGGTTGAGCTTGGACCTGCCAGTTTAGATACCTGAAAATGTGCTCTGACGATCAAGTCAGTATATGACTAAATAGGAAGTAAAGCAAATATATGAGAGAATAACAGTGAATAGTATAGCTCAATGATAGTAAGTTGGTACTTCCTTATGAAGGGACTCCCCTATTTATAGTGACGAGATGGACGAAATGGCCCTTGGGGAGTACTGTTGGAGTGACCGGCCATTTGGGTGTGTCGAGGGCTGTTTATCCGTGTCAGACGGATTTGACAAGGTCGTACTCTATGTAGTTGACTTTGTAGCTTATGGCAGGTCTGACAACCGTATTGCAGGAGGTTATATGGGATTTGCATGCGCCGTGGCAGTAAGTTGTTGGTGGCGTGTCAGATGGGATGTCGGATCACTGATTCTCAAATCGGTTTGTTGTGTCCGACCATTATCTAGATATGTTTGAAAGCCTTAGCTCATATATGTCTGCTTCATGGTCGGTCGGATAGGAGGCTAGTCTGGTCTATCAGGTTTGACTAGTTGACTGGGAAGGAACAGTTGTCCCCAGTCTAGTTGAATGTTCGCTAATTGAGCGTGCTACTAGACTTACTGGTGGTCGACCTGGTCAATTATGAGCGTTCAGTTGAGGAGGGCGAAACACATAGTAATACATGTGCCTAACTTTATGCCAAAGCTCATCCTCCGATATATAAGCATCAATTAGAAGACAACCTAATATAAAACACACATGCTATCTATCAAGTCAATGGTATAAACTATGGTTTAGAAACCTTAAATAAAGTTGAGAACAGATCATGAATCAGATTGAAAATGGTGTTATATACTTGACATGGATAAACATATATTTAGCCTAATTCTTCAGTACATAAAGAGGATAAGTTTCATTGAAACTTCACTAACTTAAATGAACATGAACTCTTAAGCAAAGTAGAGGAAAAAATCAACAAAAAGATATTAGGATGTCCCAATATTAGAACATGTTCCAAAACAAAATTCATGTAAAATCAAATAGAAGCTATCAACTTAAGATTTAAGCTCAGAAAAGTGCACATAAATTCTCTTACAAAAAAAGAAGCTATCTTTTGTATCTTTGCCTCATTCAAACACTAAATCCCAACTAACTTGTATCCCAAGAAACCCAAGAACACAAAAACATAACCTACCCTCTCTCTTTTGCTCTCTCTCTCTTTCCTTCTCATGGAAAATAATGGGCCACCACCGCCGCCACTGCCACCAGCATTTCCACCAGTATCACCACCACCATCGCCACTACAATGTCCTCTTCTTATGTATAACTATAATCCCCCTTATAATGCCGATAAATATATGCACCTAATTACATGCTTCCCCCTCAACATCACTGTCTATAACTTCAACATGAATACCATCTACCTCTACTTCAATATCTTTAACAACTCCATCTCCATCAATACCATCCATGCACCGCAAAATGATAACAACAATAATGTAGCAGCACAAGACCACGATATAGTTCTTAACGATGTAGCAGATGATGACAATAATGCTGGTGGTGGTGGTGATTATGATAATGGTAATGGTCGAGCAGAATTCTTCGATCTTTCTAACGAGTTCGATGAAGTCGATGATAATAACAATGAAACATTAGGGTTGCATGTTTTTACTCCTGATGTGATTGGACTTAGACAATATGGCATTACCATCCCTACACTTCCAACACTTCCAGCATACATAAACATTTCCAACAACTATTGCACCATCTCCTTTGTTTTGCTCATCAATTCAGATACTACAGTCTATCTCATTGATCCATCTCCACCACTTCCTCTTTACCCTCTTGACGATGCCGAAAACGACGTAAAAAATGAAACCATTTGTCAATATATGGCAATGCCATTCATTCTCACACTCCCTTTTAACATTGCTAACACCAACACCATCATTAGTATCTTCATCCGATTTACGCAAATCGGTATCTTCATCCAAGCTGCTACTCGAATAGGAGTCACTGATTATGCAGCCTATTTCTCAGGCCCTCCTCAAATGTGAGATTAAGACCAAGACTTGTCAAGAATTCATATTGTTAGTACTTTTTTAGAAACTTTTGTTCTTTCTCTTCATTTCATCATTAGTATCTTCATACTATTTCATTGCTTTGGTTGCTACAATTTCTTGCTTTCTTTCTTTGATATTCAATAAATAAATGTAGAAGATGCAATTATATTGAGATATAATGTGATTCTCTTTATTCTGCTTCAGTTCATCTATATTCTGTTCTGTCAAGAATTTTTGTAGCTTGTTTTAGCAACTTGTGTTCTTTCAAGAGCTTTTTATAAAAATCTGATTTTAGAAAAAGGCATAATCAAAATTGATAGGAACAAGTTTAATCATCACAGTAGCATTATAACTACATAATGAGAGATTGATGAAATAGCTAGAACTTATGTATCACCAGATTATGAATGAAATATACATAATTTACTTTTCAGCCCGGAATGTAGAATGGTTAAGAAATCGTATGTTATCCATCATTTGTCTTTGCAGCTAGAGGTAGTGCTTTGCAGCACCAATTCCGAACACTTTGGTCATCAAATGTATGGTAACTTCATAATCAGAGTCCGATAACTCATATTCTATATCGATAACCATCCGTTCTGATATCTCGATTGCTTGTCTGTAATGCTGAATTTTAAGCTGTTTATAACACGAAATAGGCTAATCCGAAACACCCGAAATAGGAAAGCAGAAAAACGAGCGAAAGTTTTTAAATAGGCCAATAAGTTAAGTCAAATCATGTATTCCGGTTAGGAAAATTTCATGGAAGCAATGTTAATTTGATTGTAGTATTCTATCATGTTGAAACTGTATGATTGGATTGCATTGCACAAGTGATGTTTATCAACATGACAATATTTCTTATTTGCAAGTTGAATTATTTAACGTTGTTGTTCCTTTGCTACTAGATAACAAGCTTTGAAAAGTTGTATGTCAATGAAAATGAGGGGATTTATATCAATTTCAATGGAACAGAATAGTAACTGAAGTCTTAAGCATAAAATAGAAGACTAAAGATCTCTTAGCAAGTAAACTTTTCAGCCAATCTTGAGTAATATCTGAATCTCATCATAAGAATTGAAGCATCAAAATGTGTAACAGTTACAATGCAATCCTTCAGCATTCCCATCATTGCACAATTATAGGAAACTGCATAGATGCCATTGTGGACATCCATCGATGCGAACCGTCCTTTTGTTCTTTCTTTCGACTTTATTCTGCAAAGATTTTGAAGCATAGAATTTGAATACATACTAGAAAAAATACTAGACAAGTCTTGCAATTTGATTGTTTTGGTTGGTTCCACTTCTTACTTTCTTTGTTATTCAATGATAAGAATGAATGTATTGAAAGAAATTTGGAGGAGCCAATTGAGCTATAATGTGATTCTATTTGTTCTGCCTTGATTCATCTATATTGTGCAGAATCCAAGCTTGTATGTGATGTTAATATTAAAATCAGTGCCTAACACAGTATATAAGTTACTTGTGATAATTACGGTAATATAATCCGACCAAATAGTAATCGAGCTTCTTGCTTGCTTAATTTGAGGTGCGCCTAACTTGTTACATAGAATAGATACATATTATACATAGTTTTCTTTGTTGGTGGATTCGGTGGGCCGAGCAGGCATGTTGGCAAATAAACTCTGCTGATGCGTCTTGGTTGAGCTTGGACCCGCCAGTTGAGGTATCTGAAAAGGTGCTCCGACGATGAAGTCTGTATATGACTGAATGAGAAGTAAAGGAATTATATGAGAGCATAGTAGTGAATAGTATAGCTCAATGTTAGTAAACAATGTAGTTGACTTTGTAGCTAAAATTTCCATAATCATATCCATAATCTCCATATAACTAAAATTTCTCCTCTTAAATATTACATAATTCCTTATAGTACAAAAACATCAAATCACAATAAACCATAATATTATGCAGATAAATATTCCTTTATGAAATTTACACAAAGAAATCCATAATATTATCTTAGATATAAACATAGATTTGAAACCAGAAATAGAAACCCTCCCAAACATAAACTATAAAACCCTCTTCTATGTTTTCACTCACACATAACAAAAATAGAAAGCTTGGAATCCAAGAAAGCAAGAATAAAAAATTGAGTTTGTTTATGATGGATCATAATAACACTAATAATAGAGAAGAATCGGAATTAGAATCAGAATCAGAACCAGAATCACCAACTTCTCCACTTGATCTTCCTCACAATGGTGACCTTCATAACCAACCCATCACATATAACCTCACTATCCAATACCCTATCACTATTCCATTAAACATTGACATTGATCTCAACCTCAACAACATTACATTTCATATCAACATGGACATAACTACCAACACCATTGTACTCACTTTCAACATTGCAACACCAACATCATCTCCTTCTTCTTGATTCAAAGTTATGTTCAATAACACATTCTTGGGTATGCATTAAATTTTAATTCTTTCAACAAAGTTATGTTCTTTATTCTTGGCTGCATTTTTTTTATGGTATGGTTTTGAAGAGTTGAGTTTTTTTACTATGTTAGCTATTGTGATTGGTTAAGACACTCACTCAATTTTGATGGGTTGGTTTGTAATTGAACAAATTGTATAGAAAGAAACGAGTATTAACTTCTGATTCAGTTTGTCCGTACAATGCTATTGAAGATGAATAAATATATCACAATTTTAAGTTATATTTTGTTTATGGTAAGTGTAGAAAAATACGGCTAATATGGTCATTGCAATGATACTCTAAAGTTCCAATAACCGTAATATTATAAAAATATCTGATCTGTGAGTACCCATCAAAATATTCGTAATGGGTATTCACAAAAATAGTTTATGGGTGAGAACATATATTATGATATCCGTCCCGCGGGTACCTGCGTATATATTTTAATTAAATATTTTATATATTTTATACTTAATTATTATTATTTTAACAATTTATTTGTTTATTTTATTATTATTTCATAATATAATTTAGTAATAGATCTATAATCATAAAATTATCATATTATTCAAGTAATAATTATTTTTATATATTAATTATTGTAAAATGCATAAAAATATATAATTAAAATTGAAAACTCGTTGGGTGCCCGCAAATATATGTTACCTACACGGGTACCCACAAATAGTACGGGTATAAGTATGGGTATGCACTACCCGTGCCCGCCGGTCTGGTTGCCATCCCTACTCGAGGATATAATATATATTTTTGTATTTTAAAGAAATAATTCACTAGTGTTAAGATCATTTTTTTATTTGTAATTCATGCAATTCTTTGATTAGCCTCACATCATGGGGAACAGTAGTATTGCTTCTTGCATGTGTACTTTGAGTTGTGCCTCACATTATTTCAATCATGAAATAATCAATCTTGCAACTATATTAACTTCTAAGTTTATAACTAAATTGTGTAGCTAAAAAGTTACTACATTAGAGGGGGAATGTATAAACTTACGTCGTTGTCACCATTTATTTTTAATCATGATTGACTTTTCAAAAAATAGTATATATAAATTGTGGATAATGTATTAACTGTGTATAAATCTTTATACAAATAATGCATAGATATTACAATCATTATATTATACTTATAAAATACATGATATATAGTTATATTTGTATCATGGAACACATATTCCACTTATTAGTGGGGACCCACATCTAGCCAAGGAGGTGTAAGTGGATACTAATTTGTATATAGAGATACTTTATTCTATTTTAATGATGTTAACAAAACAAAAGTATTTTGTAAAGTAACCAAATTAAAAAATAATTAATTTAATGGACCAAAAGAGTAATTTTGTCCATCAATAATCAAGAGTGTGCCCTCTCAAGTCTCAGGGGGCTAAATAGAATAGAAAAAAAGGAAAGAGAGTAGAAATTTACACATTGATTTTTTATTTGCGATTTTCGGTAAACTATATGCATCAAAAGGTGCATATACAGTTTTTAGGGGGTAAAATTTTATCATAATCAACCGACTTTATAAGGGTCATCATCAAGGCCCCATGATTTTCATGACCCTTTCTAAAAGGGAATTTCGATTGAATGTACTCACTTAAAATAAAGATTATATTTATTTAAAGATGATATGGAGTAAACTCTATAGTTGTGTTAGGACACAGCATTAGGACAAGGCATGAAAAAGAGTTTTGGTTATAATATTATAATAACCATTGAAGGAAAGATTTAACACATTGTTTTAGGACAATTAAATGCTTTGGATGGAAAGAAAAATCATCTAATAATTTGGTTCAATTTTTAGTGCAATTTCAAAATCGAACTGAACAAAAGGAGATGGTTTAGTTTGATATGGTTTATATTGTTTTTCATCATAGAAATAGAATAGAACTTTTTTCGCCATTAATAGTTTAGTTCAGCTCATCACTTCACATGTTCTGTTAGCACTCAAAAGTTAAGGTTCTAAATAAAAAATTAGTAATTAACCCAAGAATAGATCAATCAACTAGTCAATTTCTTCAATTAATAATGAACTCTTATGTACTAAATAGGGATCAAAGTTTAGGGTTTAGAATTAGAAAGTTGTTATCAATTTCATGTAATAACAATTTTTGTATTGTTTGATGGCTCTTGTGTCATGATAGCCTATGAGGGATTGGTTGGTGGCCGCTAGCATTGAGGGAGAGAGATAGTGGTGAAATGGGTTGATGATAGGGATCACATGGCAATGGGGTCGGGCGGGTACGGATAGTGTATATCCGTACTCATACCCACAAGTTCGGGTATTGCTATCCGCTCAACCTCATTCTTGATCCTTATCATAACATCAATATGACTCCTTCTGAGTTGATCTCATAGCTTTTGAGCTCAGCCTTTGAAGGGTTGTCTAGGTTCCAAGCATAATTTTGAAAGGTTTTTGGTTTAAGTTGTGAAAATTTTGGTTTTCTTTAGAAACTCTCAAGAATCCAGACTATGGAACCATGAACCCATCATAAACAGTTTCATAGGAAAATCAAACCAAACTATGAAATTGAACTAAACCACATTTTTTCAATTTAATTTTATCGGTTTCACGATTCAATTTGTAATCACTGGTTAGCAGCAGGCATTGTTATTTCACTCATCAGTTAATGAAATTTGGACTATAAGATTCCTATAGTGTGATATTTTTGTGCACAGGTCTCAGGAATTAGTCACTCCCACTTATGGCTCCATGGTGCAAGAACAGAAATAACATGCACAGCTGCAAAATGTTTAGAATAAATATAAATACTATAATTACACATGGAAATTAACCATAAACCAGAAGAGAACATAAATATCATTTGAATGGAATGTGCAGTATAGATCTCAAATTAGAGTAACAATATCTTTCTAGCCCTACAACATTTTTGGAATAAATAAAGAAACATGGGTCACTCTAGACAAAGAAAAAGGCGATCGAGCGATTTACAGAATCATAAACAGGATATGCACATCTCAGGCAAGAAGTTTCTTTAACTTAAAATTGACTGAAGAAATCCAAATGATACTCTCATTAGGCATTCCTCCGACTTTCCCATCAAACAAGAGAATCAGGGATCAGGTTTGGCAGGATAGCGGAGAAAACTCGTCCAAAAACTAATCAAAATGTTCGACAGTTTTTACATACAAAAGCCTCCTCGTTGGAGCGGGAGGGGCCAATCCGGGGATATCTCTAATATCTTTGTTGTTGGGATGCACAATCTGTAAAATATGAAAGCCAGTTAAGACAGGTGCATAGGGCTAGTACTGTACAGGGATTTAATCTGTTGAGTAAGAAATAAACATGTAATCATTTCAATAGACAATTTACTTGTACCCATCATTATGCACTATATGACCTCCTCCATCATTTTCAGTGTTAAAGAATTACAAAAGTAAAATAAATTATTCAAATTTCGAGTCATAAAGGATTTTCTTTCAAAGAAATTCTTGGAAGCTTGGAGCAGCTAATTTTAGTTTCAACTTTTAAAATATTGGATTTCACGAGGGAAAGATATGTACTACAAAAACATGGAATGAATGGATAGATTGAACCGAAGATAATACCTTAACGACTATAACGGCAATTACACTGCAGACTATAAGCAACAGAAGAAGCATGATGCACTTATCAGTGGCTACCTGATAAAAGGGGGTAAGGGTAAAGACACTTCAGTTTCAAAACACAGGTTTGAATAAAAGTAAATAGTGCATAGATGCAATGAAAATGAAGCAACCTGTCTGCCGATCTCCTTCACAAGCTGGGAGGCCTTCTTAATTGAAAACTGAATCGAGTCAAGTTCATTAACAATACGCCCCATTTGGTCAGTCTGCAAAATTTGATGATAAACACTGTCAAATGTGTGATTGGATCATCAGAAAGACTCTTTCCCTTTTAAACTAGATTTGGTGCAAATAAACTTACTTGGCCCTTCAATGTAGTGGCAGTTTGGGTGCCTACTTCAATTGTTTGATGTACAACCTACATTAATATAAAGTTAAAGAACCAAGGTATTGGGGCAATGTGGTCATGATAATGAAGTGACTCACTTGCTTAGATCTTTCAATAGCCTGATCAGTTTCATCCATTGTCTTTGTCCCAGCACTGATAAGTTCTTGAGTTGACATTTCTATAGGACAAGTCAAATGAGCATTTTTGGTCAGATAAATATGTCAATCACTACACATATAATCAGGAAACATCCGGAGCAAGCCACAATCCCCAACCCCATGTAAATACTACAAAAATTAGCATACAAACAAAATGCATAGATGTCAGATGGAGATTGAGTAGTTACAAACTTACAATATAAGAATAAATTCAATGTAAAAGAGATGAGAATGTTGCGTTAAATGAGTGAATACACTAGACAATATAAGATAAGGAATGAATGCATTAGGGAAAAGTTGGGTTACCTCCGATAGTCCTATTATAGAAAAGATGGTAGAATTGTGCCTTAAATGATTTGGGCGTGTGCAAAGGAGAATATTAGAAGCCTCAATAAGGAATAAGGTATAGTAGATCAAATGGAGATTAATTCATTTTAGAGGCAGAGGGAAGCCAAGAAAAATCATAGGCAAAAGGATTAGGAAAGATTTAGATATCAAAGTTTTGTCAATAGACATGATTTATGATAGAACATTATAGTATCGTTCAATCCATATAGTCAGCCCTACCTAGTAAAATTAAGACTTGGTTTTTGTGGTTCATTGGTCTCTAAAAAGGCCTTCATGGATATCCAATGATGCTGAACTTCTGGGGATTTAGGTGTATAACCTCTATACCTATTTTTCAGCAATCAAGCTTGTCTAATATAATATTATGCTACTCAATATATTTTTGGGGTCACGTCAGACCATTAGAATTGTCAAGTATAAATAATAAATAATATAAACAAATTAAGTTTAAAACAGAAAGACAATTATATCAACAAGCTATGATGCCTCCTAACATTTATGATTTATCAGTAATTATAAGGTGATGCTTAATTGGAATGAAATTCCAATAATTATGATAATGATGCTTAATTGGAACCAGAGTTCAAATTAAATTCAAAGATGGCAGACATTTGGCAGCTTTAATACAGGAACTTTGACTAGTATGAACCATGAAAAATACAACCACAGTTCCAAGGTCTAAAGATATGCATGTAGCATACCTGCAACTAAAAACTTCACCAACTTAACATACTACCAGAACTTAAGCTCTATGAGTGAAAAATATTTTACCTGATGCTAATTGAACATTTTCTTGAACTGTAGCTTCACTTGATCCTGCTCCCATGTCAAAAAGTTCAACTTTTTTATTACCAAGGGTATTCATATACCTACCAATCATCCAAATAATTAGGTGTAATGTAAAAGATGGAAAAAGTAAGGAAACAAAATTTTGAAATATTGATTCTGCTAACACATTAATAGTGAACATTTATTCTGATTCTGTAAGTTGAACATGCTGACAGGGAAAGCTGGTATTAATCATATGATTTATTCTGAAACCTTCATAAGGACCAATAGGCAACAGTAAATCAAAGAAGCAACTTTAATCAGATTGCAGAAATAGAAATATATGGTTGAACTTACGTTTTTCTCAAAGCAACATATGAGTTTAGTTCCTTGATCTGCAAGAAAATGCACGTCAGCAAACATAGAGAAGCAACTGTTAGTGTGAAAGGACATCCAAATATGCAATATACGAACAAGCATAAGAACAGTCCTAAGATATGCAGAACGGTAGAATTTTTCCTGATCATGTGGAAATCACTTTATTTGATTTTTTTAGTTTATAACAATATACTAATTGTCATGTTATTATGTTAATATCTCGACTAGCATACTAATACTGGATAATGTAGATCTCCGCAGCCCAAACCAAATTTGGCCTAGCCTTCAACAGGCTAATTTATGTTTGCAAAGGGCCTATCAAACTCAAAGGAAAATTCTATCAGAAATCAAGAAGACAAATGGAGTTCTATGTTAATGACTTTGGCCATGAAGTGCTATGGGCCTCCCTGTTCAGGATTATAAAATGCATGAGATTCATTTAAACACATTATTTACAAAGTTGTCAAATTTTCAAAACAAGATATAAGCTTGAAAGTCAAATTTACAATAAATAGTAGATATTGCATCACTTTGCAGAGGTCAAATCCCAACACGAGCATACAGAAAAAAAAGGTTTGGGTAATGGGTACTGACCATCGATTGTTTTTCATCATTGAGTTGCTTGTTCACCTCTGGGGGATTTCTTCCCTCTTCATCTTTCATTTCACGGTCAAACTCTTTTATCAACCTGAAATGATTAATAACAATAAGCTTTACATTCTATGAATGCTGGGCAAAGGAAGTTATAAAATATGTCAAAATCATGTGAAGTTTTACTTCTTCAAATAAAAAATAATTTAAGTATTATGATGAATGAAAAAATAAATACTGAATTTTGATTTTTATAAAAACACTAAACATGGGCAGTTTCATAGAACAAGGTTGAAACTGCCCTTATCATCAAAATTGAAACCCTGGGATGTTAGCATGGGATGTAAAGCTCTACACAAATAATAACAAGATTACAACTACACAAATGCATGACTTTACCTTTTGCACTCCCTCATCTTCTCCGTGAGTTCTTCCGCATGCTTACTTTGTCTATTGGAATCTTTAATCTTATCCAGCTTCTGGAAGCCATTTCTGGATGTAAAACATGAACATGTTTAAAATATCTAAAAATGCTTAAAACACTAAACCTATTTAGAAAAAATGGTCAAGCCTTCTTTCTTTACATTCTCTGGGAATTAATAATCAGGAATGTGGCACTATCTAAGGATACACGACTAAAGTAGAAATACAAGTAGCCATGCTTCACTTGCATAAAAATGTATAAAGGATGACATAATAGCTACCAACCCGTCACTCTGACAGAGGCAATAAAGACAAACTCAGTGCCAAGGGATGAGGAATATATCCTCCATGTAACTACAAAAGAGAAACTTAAAAACTACTGGTTTAGATAATTATACGAATCTTGGGAGAACCATACCACAAAAGCTAGTTGTTGGGGAGCTCAAGGCCATATACACCCCACACCGGAATCTCATTCTTCCGATGTGGGACTTAATTTCCATACAAAGCAATAGGATCCTAATTGACACACTTCTTTTTTTACCACGATTTAGATACACGATATGCGTAAAGTAAGAGTTAAGTAAATATTATGACCTTGAGTATGAGAAAGTGACATGACAATTTGGTAATGAAGGGTTATCTATTCCCCTTTCTGATTATGAAGGCACCGGTACTGTAGATGTTATGACCACAACCATATTTTGTTTCATTTTCATCACATATCTTTCTAAATATAAAAGTTTTCCCAATCACTAACACTGCTAATATTTTAACAGAAATTGATCCCTTGGCATCCTATGTGAGAACATGTGCACAATTGACTATCCAACTAGTATTTTTTAAGATTACTGGTTGGGACGAACGTCATAACATCTGAAAATATTTGATATTAAAAACGAAAGTATATTTGTGGGATGAAACCTAAAATAACTTTGGGAACAAAAAGATATATTTTCCAGTAATGAATGTTAAGCATCTTTTCATTTTGAATTTATACATTTATGCAGTAGAAGAAATTATGTTTTTGTATAAACTGGCTGATAAATATTACACTGACTTTATTGATGTCCTGAATGACGCATTCAACAATATTAGGGTAACATATCTTAATAACATTTTTGTTTCAAAAGAAATTGCATTAAAATTAAAAACTTCTACACAAAATTGGCTTTTCTAAGAGTTCATTAGATGTCTTGTCTAACATATTAGAAATATCAAAATCTATAAAATATTATATGTAAAAACTATAAACTGAGCATAAAAGAAAAGCTAAAATAATCTGCTAAGAGTATAAGAAATGCTTCTTATTATTTTTGATTAGTTATCTTACAAGTAATAGGCTTGCTATACAGTTTAATGCAACGACCCTTGCTATACAGTTTAATGCAATGACCCTTGCTATACTCTAATATACCCCCCAGAAACTAAGGGTGGTTGACTAGTGATGCTGAGTCAACTACTCTGAGTTGCTTCCTTAGGGATAGAAACCTTGCAGTAGGTAGAGGCTTTGTTAGTATATATGCTGTTTGAAAATATGAGGGAATATGCTTGACAAGAAGAGTTTTGTCCTGAATTCTGTCTCTAACAAAGAATAAATTCAGTTCTATGTGTTTTGTTCTGTTGTGAAGAACAGGATTATGAGACATAGCAATTGTGCTTAAGTTATCACACAGAATTTGAGGTGTTTGATAAGGAACTCTTAGTTTAGCAAGAAGAGATTGAACCCAGATCATCGCTTGAGCTGCCAAGACCAGGCTTCTGTATTCAGCCTCAGTGCTGGACCTAGAGATGGTTTGTTGTTTCTTTGACCACCAAGTTATAATGTTAGGACCAATAAAAAGTGTAGCACATGAGATAGATTTCCTGTCATCAGGGTCTGTGGCCCAGTCTGCATCACAGAGAGCAGTAAGAGTGATAGGTAGGGAGTGTGAGACAGATGCTGACTTGAGATGTATCCCATGGGAAATAGTTCCTCTTAGATACCTAAGAATCCTCTTCACAGCTACCCAATGTTCCTCTAAAGGATTACTCATAAACTGACATACTTTGTTAACACTAAAAGCTAAATTTGGCCTTGTTATTGTTGCATATTGTAGAGCTCCCACTATGTACCTGTACAGAGAGGGTCTGTCAAACACTTTGTCTCCAGTCTTGGTCAGTTTGCATGTGCTAGCCATAGGTGTAAGACTAGGCTTAGCAATGTCCATACTTGCTTTGATGAACAAGTCCTTAATGTATTTGGCTTGAGAAAGGAAGAGAGAGTCATTTGAGAGATGCTTGACCTCAATTCCTAGAAAGTAGTCCAGTTTGCCCAGCCTTTTAAGTGCAAATTCTGAACTGAGATTGTCAATGAGTTGAGACACTACTGACTTAGATGACCCAGTGATGATAATATCATCAACATAAACCAAAACAAACATTGTAGGAGGCAGTGACACACACAAATAGAGAATTGTCACACTTACTGTTTTTAAAATCCAATCTAAGAAGAGTGTCTTTAAACTTCTCAAACCACTATCTAGGAGCTTGCTTGAGACCATAGAGAGCTTTGTGTAACTTGTAAACAGTAGTTTTATCACCATTTTGAAAACCAGCTGGTTGAGTCATATAGACTTCTTCATGTAAAATGTCATTTAGGAAGGCATTGTTGATGTCTAGCTGTTCTGGGACCCATCCATAAGTTACAGCAAGAATAAGGATGACCCTAATAGTAACAGGTTTGATGACAGGTGAAAATGTTTCATTGTAATCAATTTCTTCTTGTTGATGAAACCCCTTAGCAACCAGTCTTGCCTTGTGCCTATGAACTGAGGCATCAGGGTTTTCTTTTACCCTAAAAACCCACTTGCAGCCTATGGCCTTTTTGTTAGGTGGGAGAGGCACTAGAGACCAAGTCTACAACTGCATTAAAGCATCATATTCTTCTTGCATTGCAGACTTCCAAACAGAACTTTGTAGAGCCTCTTGAGTGGTGGTTGGCTCATGGTTAACTAAGAACAAACTTGCCAAGTTAGGAACAATAGACTTATTGATACCTGATTTTGATCTTGTAGTCATTGGATGAGTAGAAATAGGTGCAGACAAGGAGAACTGAGTGTCTGATCTGGTAGATGAGGAAGATTGATGAGTATGGCTAGATGTTCTGTTTGGTGAGGATTGAGAAGAAGAAGAGACGGTAGGTGAATTGTTGTTGTATGAGTTGTTTGTATGTTGTGAAGGTTGATGAGTGATGGTAGGAGACTGAGATGAAGAATCAGTGGATTGTGAAGGAAATGAGTGAAAGATAGGTGAATTAGTCATGCTTGAAATATCAGTGGTATTTGTAGGATTGATAGACTTGTAGGGAAAAACTGCTTCATTGAATGTCACATCTTTTGATATGTAGAGTCTGCCATCAGTAGATAAGCACTTGTAGCCCTTATGACTAGGAGAGTAGCCCAAAAAAGTACACTCTGCAGACCTAAACTGAAGTTTATGAGCATTGTAGGGTCTGAGTAAAGGAAAGCGAGCACATCCAAAGATTCTGAGAGTAGTGTAGTCAGGCTGCTTGTTGAAGAGTGAGAAATATGGTGAATTGTAGGCTATTGTAGGAGAGGGAAGTCTGTTGTTGAGGAATACTGCAGTGGTGAAAGCATAACTCCAAAAGTTCGATGGCAAGTGAGCATGAGCAAGTAGGGTCAATCCTGTTTCAACTATATGTCTGTGTTTTCTTTCCATTGTCCCATGTTGATGGTGAGTATGAGGACAAGAGAGTCTATGTTGTATGCCTAAATTAGTTAGGAAGGAGGTGAAGGGTCTAAATTCACCTCCCCAATCCGTTTGGACAGCTTTAATCACAGAGTTGAATTGTGTTTGGATAAGAGTGACAAAGTGTTTGAACACAGTAAAGGTGTCTGACTTTGGTTTTAAAAGATACAACCAAGTGAATTTAGTTTTGGCATCAACTATAGACAGATAGTACTTAAAGCTTTGATCAGATAAAACAGGAGCAGGTCCCCAAACATCAACATATACAAGATCAAAAGAGTTAGAGTAAACAGTGGTAGACTTAGGGGCATGAATTCTGTGAGATTTGCCAAGACAACAAGCATTGCAAAAGTCAAAATTTGTTTTATTGACAATGGGAATATTACAATGGGAAAGTACTTTGTTTACAATAGTGGCATGAGCATGCCCTAGTCTGTTATGCCACAAATTGTAAGTAGAGCTAGACTTAGAAGTAGTGAAAACAGTGGGCTTGCAATCTGTTGGAGAAACAGATGCAAGATGAGTGAGTTTCTTTGAGAGAAGACTTGGGAAGGCATATAATCCCTCTGAGGTGAGAGACCCTTTGAGGAGGATGATTTTAGAATCTTGTGACTTCACCAAGCATTCATTAGCATGAAATTCAAAGAAGCAATTATTGTCTTTGGCAAATTGAGAGACACTAATTAAGCTTTTAGTGATTGCAGGAACAAGAAGTAAGTTGTTAAGTGAAAGAGAAATATTGTTATTGTAAGGAGATAAGAAAGAAGTAGTGCCACTGTAAGAAATAGGTGCTTTGGAACCATTACCCATGTATAGATGTTTAGGCCCAAACTGTTCAGCAGACTCATGAACCAAGGCAGGATATGATGTGATGTGGTTTGTGGCTCCAGAGTCAGGGTACCACATGGAGTGCTTGATATTTGTTGGTCCAGTGGTGACATTCATGGCATAGGACTGATTTTGTTGATAAGCAGGTCTAGGAGTATAGTATGATTGTTGATTGTAAGGTCCAGAAGAATAAGATGATGCATTGTTTCCATGGTAGGCATTGTGAGTGGAAAATTGTTGAGGAGGAGGTCTTGAGTTGTTGTAAGTATGAGTATGATTAAATCCAGATGGTCTAGGAAACATAGGATATGTAGAATGAGGATGAGATGGTTGATGAGGAGAGTAGAAAGGATAAGAGGGATCTTGTGGGGAAAAGTAGCACCACTCTAAATTATGACCAGGTCTGTTACAGTAGGAACAAAAATAGTTAGATCCAGGCCTACCTTGATTTCTTCCTCCTCTAGAGAACCTACCCCCTCTTCATCCAAAACGACCATTTCTTGCAATGACATTCAAGTAGTGAGGTGGTTGAGATGTGGAGTCAAATCTGTGAGAGGGTGGGGATCTTGGTTTGGAGACAGAGGTTAGGGATTGATTGGGAGAGGACATAGATGTCACATTAACAGAAAGAGCATTTGATATAGCTTTATGTTTGTTCTTGGTCAGTCTTGATTCAAAGGTTAGCAAGGACTGATCTAGGTCAATGATGGATGGAGGCTCAAGTTGACTTTCAATGGCTATGATAATAGTTTGAAAGCTTCATTGAGCCCATCTAATATGCAATCCACATGCTCTGCAGTAGAGATTGGAGTGCCTATGGATGCAAGAGAGTCAGTAATGACCTTTACCTTAGAGAAGAAGACAGAGATGGAGTCAGTGCCTTGAGAGAGAGTTCTAATTTGAGCTCTGAGCTGTCTGCTTCTGGCTTTTGTGTGAGCATTGCAGAAAGTCTTCAATTCTTCCCATAGCTGGTAGGAGGAGGTGCAGCCAAGGACTCTAGGTTGAATGGACTCAGAGATAGAGTTGAGAATCCATGAGAAAACTGTCTGATCTTGTTCCTCCCAACTAAGATAAGAGGGATTAATATGTTGATGAATTATGTCAAACTCAGAGAGAAACATGGCTGGAACATCAGGAAGGTGCACAAATCTGAGAGCTCTATTAGATTTAAGGGTTGCAGTCATGAATTGGCTTCATGTAAGGTAGTTATTCTCACTAAGTTTGGTTGTTGGAATAGGTAAAGAAAGGGAAGGAGAGACAGCTTGTAAAGGAGCAGAAGGAGGTGGGGATGGAGGTGAAAGAGGAGGATCTGTGGCTGAGGCCATTAGAGGTCTGATACCATGTAAAAACTATAAACTGGGCATAAAAGAAAAGCTAAAATAATCTGCTAAGAGTATAAGAAATGCTTCTTATTATTTTTGATTAGTTATCTTACAAGCAATAGGCTCAACTCTTATATAGAAGAGTTAGCAAATTCTCAAGGAAGCCAACAGTTTATAACTGACAATCGGTTACAATATAATTATAACAAGTCATTAAGTCTTGAAACTGAAACAATTTAATGCAATGACCCTTGCTATACAGTTTAATGCAATGACCCTTGCTATACAGTTTAATGCAATGACCCTTGCTATACTCTAATATATATTTCAAGTAAATGAAACTAGAGACCCATCAAGTATTAGCCACTTCTTTTACTTACAAAAAATATTAACCACTTCTTAGTCTGTACTCTTGTAAGAGTGAGCAGTACTAAATCATGATATTAATTTTTCTTAATACAACAATGCCTTTGGGTATAACCCAACTAAAGCATTTGAATAAGGCACATGGTAGAGGGTAATAAAAAATATTGTTTTCAAACTTCAATCAATTTCACTGACTGCACAGTGGACAGAAAACATAAGAAGAAACAGAATCCAAATGTGCTTTAATTAATATTTAAAGTAATCAAGGGTGCAAGAAGAAAAGGAAAATATCGATTCTAAAACTGAGTCTGACTGTCCATTAAGAATAAGTCATGAAGGGTGATCTTTCTAGTACAACATACTTACATACTACAACAACAAACAGTTGGTCTGAGCCAACTCATTTCTAAACAAATTCTTTATCACAATCACAATGACCGTTTATATCAAGTAGCACTAAAGACAGAGCTTCCTCTACTACAACTTATCCAAATGTGCTTTAATTAATTTTACCAAGAATCAACACAGGCTTCCGTAACAAGCCACCTCCATTCACTTGATAAATGTATAACTATGCAAACTATGTGCATAGTTCACAAACCATAAAATAAAACACCTAGATTTCAAATATACTAAGCATAAATGATTAAACACTATATAACAGTAAAAAAAATGTGGCCTATTACACGAGACTCTTACCAAGTGAGTTCTAGAGATAATAAATGTACGCAGTCTTACCTTCGTAAGTGACAAATATATATTTCCAAGATTTAAACTCATGACTCACAATCCAAACAACCTTACTCAGTGATTTAAATTGCGGACAGACGCAATATCGCAGTTGCGGTGACCACCGCAATTGTGGTGTTACTCCGAATCACAATGATGCGGCCGCATCGGGCCGCAACACAACCGCATCGGACTGCATTTGGACCGCATCAGGCCGCTTCAAATTCAAAAATGTTGTTTTAATAATAAAATAATTCACACCGCAACGGCCGTAATGACCGCAATCACAGTAGCCACAACCATTATTGCAATCGCGACCGCAATCACAGTAGCCACAACCATTACTGCAATCGCGACCGCAATTTAAAACACTGATTTTACCGTTAAGTCCAGACGTACCCACTAAAATTAAAATATAACAGCAAATAAAAAAAAAGCTAAACATCAGGATGGTACACCACACTACCCACCCAAAACTCCAATTAAAATTAACTATATTTAAAGTTAAACCCTGAACTTAATTTCAAGAATCATAACATCATTGTACTAAAAAAATTAATAAAACAACTATAAATACAATAATCCACACCTCAAAAAGTTACACTAGATACGAACACTATGAACAAAATATAGAATATGAAAAAAATACAAATTAATCGAATGTGAATAAACAAGAGGTTGAGGTTAAGAAACATACGCTAGGGTTCGAAAGTTATCGCGGATTTCGCCATGGATCTGCTCCAACTGAGGGCTCATCTGAAAGGTGGTGGCCATGGTTACCGGCGATTATGTCTCCACACAAAATCTCCGGCGAGAATATATTTTCCGGCGGAAACCTAGCTCGTCGATTTGTCAAAGATGATCGTAGATTGCATAGCCGTTAATTTTCAGGAAAAAAAGGAAAGATGGAAAGTGAAGGGAAAGAAAATGAAGAGGAAAATGAGAAAATGGTGTTTGATTTTGAATTGAATTTAGAGGGAAAAAAAATGAAAGTGAGAAAAGAGAGCATGTAAGTTTTTTCCTGTGAGAAATGGAGAAGTGAAGGAGTTGTCAAAATCAATAATCATGTTTAATTATTACAACAATGTTTTGTTGGGAAGGGATTTACTTCGAAAAAAATCTACTCCACATCTTAATTATTCATTTTTGGAAAATTTAATGGTTTGAATTGATAAATATATTTAAACCATTACAATTTCTAATAATGTATGACCAATATGTTTTTTCTATTATTTTTGGAGTAAGTGGATCTCCTCCCTAACTTTTAAAAACAAAACTTAGATAAAATATCATAGGTACTAGTGATATAGGTAACTTATTAAGGATGACACGTAGACATTTTTGTTTACTTTGGAGGTCAAAAATGTTTGATTGTAAATCTAATAAATGTTCATTCTTTAAAAGTAAATAAAAAATTAATGTGTCATCCTCCAATATGTCACTTGTATTACTAGCATCTATAGTACTTTTCATAACTTTTATCCATTTTTAATTCATATCATATTTACTACATCTCCCTACTAATAAGGTATCTTTAGATATACATGAAGACCAAAAGCTTAAGAGTTCAATTTTTGTAAGTGATAGTTTATGAGAGAGACACTCACACACCTAAAAAAGATTAGTTCCTTACCTATGGGTAAGAAGATATCCTTGTTAATACCAAAAAAGAACTATGATAGTTCTAATTAAAACGTTAGTCCAACAATGTAAGATCCTAGATAAACCAAAATGTCAAATATTATATTATTGAGAGCAATACTTATTGAAAAATATCACACACTACTAGATTAGTTTCTTTCGAATAGGATAAAGATATATTATTGGTTAGAATAAAAACTAACTTTGATAGTCCTCACTCTATGTAAAACAAGTTAGACACATGTCACTTTTTTTTTCTTTGTTAAAATTGTAATATGGTATAATGTACCTTTCTTAAGTGTTACACATATCTTTTTTTCATAAGTATTACTAATTTTTAAACAAGGTATCTCTGAACTTCTCGAAGTATTAATGATGAAAATAATTTGCTCATACCCAATGACAATCATTAATATATTCAATCCTTCAAATACTTTGAATTTTCTTCTAATGATGATATGTATGATAAATATGTCATACATTGATTCATGTTGGGTTATAATGAAACAATCACCGAATTATAGCTAGATGCAATAAATGAAGACTTATGTCTTGCCCCTTCTCTTTTTGAATTTTTTATTATATATATTTTTTATTTCTATTCGAATTGAATAATGGTAAATTATTAGTAATATTATTAATATTAATTAGATAAAAAGAAAAGGATCATGTATTGCTTGCAATAACCATTCGCTTGTTTATAAATTTTGTGGGTCATTATCTTTATAAAGTAATCTCAATGATCATACTCGGGGTGAGTAGGATCTGACTATATTCGTTCACCTGATATGAACCGATAATGGTCGGGTTCGAATAGGTTCAGGTCTCATCGAGTCTAGGGTCGGGTTCATATTAAAAAATTAGACCCAATTAATATTTAGGATCGGGTAGGGATTAAACATGACCCGACCCGAACCGTTTGATAGTCACTCGCTCTTCATATTTGTATGTATCCATATTTAATTATGCATAAGTAATGATATATTTTTGGTCGAAAATATCATTATTTCTCTATTTTTTATCATATATACATGATTAATAATATATATACATATATCATATTATATGTCAAATTACATATTCGTAATAATAAATAATATTGAGAAGACTTTATCTAAAATGATTATGTCTAACTTACTCGATATTTAAGGTCGAGTTAATTTCAGATATAGGATTGGCTCCGAGTTTAAAAAGTTACTCAACCAATATTTAGAGTCGGGTAAATGACAAACTTTAATTCGTCCTAACTCGACTTAGACTCACCCCTACACCATGATGTATTAACATATAGTGTTTTCATCTTGTTCCAATTTTCATCCTAATTCAATGATGTTATTCAATATAATAATTAAGAATGTAATATCTAGACAGTATCATCCTCTATTCATTTAATTTTTTTGAAAAATTAACGGTGATTAAATATAAATAATAGTTGATACAATGACAGTATATACAAAACTCATATGTTATCAATACATAAATTTCTTTTCAATAATTAATATTTCCATAGAAATAGGGTATTTGCTAATGATCATGCACTTGTTCTTATCTATATTTGGCAAGAATGCATACACATAGTAATCTATGGGTTGTTCTAATTTTGCAAACACAAATAACTTTTCACATTTCCTTTCATCAATATCATCCATGTCATTGACTATACAGTATCATATTCATTAATGAATAGCGAAAAAAAACTTGTATAAAGATACATATAATATATCATATTTATATAGATAAGTGTATTTATGTTTTTGTGTTATCATTAATGACTAAATTTTAATTAAAATTAAATTTTTAATGTGTTATCAAGATTTTATTGATTGTCTCTATATACATATGTCTCCCCACAAGTCTTTCTCGACAATTACATCACAAAAAACATGAAAAACATAAGGATATGATATGTTTTTCCTTTAAATATAATTATATAATATTTTTATCATTCCTTCAAAATATTTGCACATTCCCCTACGTTATCTTTGAGCATATAATCTTGAAATTTGAATGATGCATGTGCACTCTTAGCCATATTAACGCAAATAAAACCATAGACTCTTTCAACATATAATTATAGACTATTTCAACATAAATTGTATTTGGAAGATGTCCCGTTAAATGTATACTCATCTTATGGGTAATAAACTAATTTTTTCAGGGTGCGTGACTACCCTTTCAACAACTGTTACTCACAGAAATCAAACTCTTGACATTTTGGTCATTCTAGAGATCTAGTGGGACATTACAACAATAAACTATCATCTTGTTGGTAGACCCCTGTACTTTTCATTCCATGCATTTATAAATTTCTCTTTCACTCTCTAAGTCATATATGTGTCTTTTAACATATTGTGAGAGTTCTAGACTATGTTAACATGTTTAAACAAAATTAGCAATGCATTATGAATAATCATCCTCAATAACATAATGAACTCTAAAATTAATTTTAGTCTATATCCTTCTTTTATGAAAAGTATTAATTTATGATATTAAGTTTATTGGGGAAAAATGCAAGATAGTGCTAGTCAAAACACTTAGTTTATGTATATAATCTATACCAATGTAAATGGACAAAAGATAGTGCCAACAATTGGGTTTCTCTTTTTTGTCATTAATTTTAACTTTTATTAACACTTAAAAAAATTAAAATGGACAAAACGTAAATTATATATGAGTAATTATCAAATATTTCAGCTTTACTACTAGTATACTAGTGTGTCGAACTTAGGGATGACAAAAATACTCGAACTCGTGGATACCCGTCAAAATATCCGTAACGGGTACCCGCAAAAATAGCTCAACGGGTATCATGATACCTGTCTCACGGGTACCCGCGTACATATTTTAATTAAATATTTTTTTAATTAGTTATTATTAATTTAACATTATATTTGTTTATTTTATTATTACTTCATAATAAAATTTAGTAATGAGACTATAACCATAAAATAATCATATACATGTCATATTATTTAAGTAAAAATTATTTTTATAGATTAATTATTGTAAAATATATAAAAATATAATTAGAATTAAAAACTTGTTCGGTACCCATGGGTACCCCTACCCGCACGGGTACCTACAAATTGTGCGGGTACGGGCACGAGTATGCATTATTCGTGCCCACCCGTGCCCATTGCCATCCCTAGTCGAACTAGCGCATTCCGATCCACATTTTTAATTTTTAATACTAAATATTTAATTTTTAGTTTTTTACATATTTTATTTTGGATAATTGAAATGTCTTTTTTTACATTTGATGTACTTTATATTATAATTTTTTGAATTAAATGTATAATATTATAATTGTGTTACAAATTGTAATTTGCAGTTGAATAGATAGTGAACACCAAAATTTATATTTTTTGAGATAATAGAATAGGTAATTTGTTTGGTGGCTGTTCATGTACACTGAAGACAATATGTTAGAGCATATCTTACCAATTAATAATAGTGAGTTATCAACTTAGCATTGCAATTAGTAGTTGAAACTAACATGCAGCTCCAAAACTCTTTAATGGGCGGGACACACAATAATGGCACAAAATTAATGGGCATGACACACACGTTTTTTTTAACTTTTCTCTTAAAAACTGCTCTCATATATATATATATATATATATATATATATTTATTTATTTATACTGCAACATATAATTACACTGCTACATTTATGGTACATGAATTATGAGTATCTTCATATATTTTTTCTATACATCATTTATTTTTTAAATTAAACAATAAATATATTTTACTTTTATTTACATTCTCTTCCATTAAAATATGCCATCTCTCCTTTTTATTTTGGCGAATTTTAAATATAATATATGTTCTAACATTACATATTAATAGAAAATAAGTAATGTTCTTAAATTCAAGGAATGACTTTATATTTATGCTACTTATTTTTAATTAAGTAATGTTCATAAGTTCAACTTTTAGGAATGTATTAAAACTATGTATTTCTTATAATAGTGTCAAAGTGACCAAAGCTCAAATATCCAAATATTTATAAAGGTGTTATAAGTAATATGCATGTAAAGGTGATATAAAGGTGTTATATATGATTTTTTTGGTAAAATTTATAAAGTAATGAGGGCAAGATAAACAATCACAAATTACACCATGGTGAGTGGTTAATTTGTGTTTTGCCTTTAATAATAGTATAGAGGTATAAATATATGTTTTTTTGGTAAAATTTATAAAGTAATGGCAATATAGGCAACCACAAATTACACCATGGTGGATGGTTAATTTGTGTTTTGCCTTTATTAGTAGTATAGAAATATAAAAGTATAGATATAGAATAAATATAGATATAGATATATATTATAAAATAGATATAGATATTATATAGTATATATATATCCAATATATTTCATATATTATTATCTTATTAATAAATTTATTTTAAAAATAGTGGTTTAAAGGAATAAGAATGTTTGTTCAAAAACACTAATAAAATTAATTTATATATTTGCTTTAAATCTAAACCATTTTGCATTTATAATATTTTTTAATAGTTGCCTTTTTTTATCAATAGTTCTCTCTAAAATTATTGAAATTGACTTTACTTCTACAAACATAATTTTTCCATACACTCAAGAGCATGGATTTCAACGGATCTGGATGACTCTGGGTAGTGCATTGCTTCATATTTGAACTAAGATCCGCCCTAAACTCGTGCTAATATCCATTGGGTATAGTACTTGCGGCTCCTTGGGCACCAAACGGATCCATGGGTAACCATAAATCCAAAAATATTAAAAATAATTGCAAGTACATTATGCATTTGTATATTTGTTTCCTATTATCTTAAATGTTATTTAGAGAATCAACGGGATAAAAAATTGTAAAACTTAATTTAAAATTTTAAACACAACTTAATTTGACTATTAAACATAATTAATTGTACTCAAACAATTTCAACATGATGAAAAATTAATTTAGTAAGAATTGTTCGATTAACATAACATTATATCATACATATAAATTAACAACATAACATCATAATTTAATATGATATTATAATTATAGATTAATATGATATTACAATATAAATTAACATGATATTACAATTATGTTGATATATATATATATAGATTTAGGAATAAATAGCAGGTCCGGGTACCAACGGATCTGGGTACCTCATCAGACGGACCCATCTAATAGTGGGTCATAAAATTGCGGGTCTCAATTACCAACGGGTCTAAAACATGGACCCAAACCTGACCCATTATGAATATTATTGTGGGTACTCGCGTATCTGTACCCATTACCATCCATACTCAATAGACTCTCCACATAATGATTAGGAAACTTAACTATTAGAATGGTTTGTATAAATTTTTTAAATAGTTCTTTGACAATGGCATAAAAAATAATTAATCTAAAAATGAAAAAAATTATGACCTCAAAAAAGACAATAATTTTTTTTATGTATCATCCACCTTATATAATGGTTTAGTTAAGATATGCATTAATTGTATTAAAAAGTTAAAGGACTATTTTTGTATTAAAAAGTTAATAAATTTTATTACATAAATGATGAATTAATACATATAGAAGATCTTTATATTGTCCTGTACTTTTATTAAACTAATTTTTATTTTATTTTAAGAACCTTAAAAAAATAAAAAATTTCTTATTAAAAATACTACTTTTTAAAAAAAAATTTAAAAAACATTCCTAAGCAATAAGCATGCATCAATTTCGGAAAAAGAATGACACGTGTCATAATCAGAGCCAAGTCTCATTTTTCTCCGCAAAAGAACAAAAACCATAAAACGACAACCTCAGTTTCTTCATAAAAATTGCCACTTTTTTCAAATACCACAAAAAATAGAAAAGAATAAAGTTTCAAACTTTATCCTCCAATATTGTGTTAAAATCCAACCCAGATTTTGTTTCACTACCAGGACCCATAATCACTATTCAACTTGTTGTAATTTTCTCTCTCCACAAAAGGGGTATCACTTTCTCTCTCTCCCTCAATTGAGAGAGATTGTGTATGTAGCCTCAATTTCCAACCTTTTTGGTTTGTTTTCTCTTAATTCTAATATATATAATCTATGCTAGTTTTTTTTGCATTGTGTGATTCTATTTGCATGCTCCTATTTGATTATTATTTTTTTGGTTGTTGGGTTAATATAATGTCTAGGACCAAAGCATGGCTGCAAAGAAAGCCTCTGAGACATTCTCCAAATCAATGATTGAAGATGTGCATAAATGGGGTTGTTTGAAGCAAACTGGGGTTAGTTTGAGATATATGATGGAATTTGGTTCAAAACCAAATGAAAGAAATTTGTTGATTTCTGCTCAGTTTCTTCATAAGGAGCTTCCTATTAGGATTGCTAGGAGAACTATTGAACTTGAGAATCTCCCTTATGGATTGTCTCATAAACCTGCTGTCTTGAAGGTATTTCTATTTTTTGACAGTGTTTTAAATTAGAGTTGCGGTTGTAATTGCAGTTAATGCTATTACGAACATTGCTGTTGTTGCGGTGTGAATTGTTTATGATTAAAAAAATATTTTTAAATTTGATTTGGTCTGATTGAGTTGCGACTTAATGTGACCACATCATTGTGATTTGTTGCCACACTCAATAGACCCAAATTGCGATGTGAATTGTTTATGATTAAAAAAATATTTTTTGAATTTGATTCGGTCTGATTGCGTTGCGACGACTTAATGTGACCATATTATTGTGATTTAGTGTCACACTCAAAGGGCCTAAATTGCGGTGTGATGCGGTTGCAACAGTCAGCAACCGTGATATTGCAATGTGGTCCGCAATTTCAAACCGTTGGTCATGGTTATTATTTTTTGTAGTTTTGTTTTCTGGTTCCCACCTATGGTGTCTAGGATTCCATTTCCTTTCCTTTTGAAGATAATTATGATTTGGCAAAGGCTTAAAAAAAGTAAAAGTTTGTGTATATAATATTAGTTTTCCAATAAAAAATGTTATCTCTTGATTATTTAATTGTTACTCTTATTATGGGGATGGGTGTTTTTGGATGTGTTTTATAATTATTTAAGTGTTTCATTTGTTTATTTTTTTGCCTCAGCAAACTTGTATATTAAGATTTAAGAAGCTGATTAAATTCTAAAAGCTTGCATTTTTAATAAAAAAAAGTTTGTGATTAGCATTAGGGCTGTATGTAGTGTCTAGTGTGTCATATTTTATGATAATCTTATCGAGTTAGATCATCTTTGCAATCGGCATACAAGCATGTGAAGTTCTATTTTATTTCGATTTGTAGTATAGTTATTTTAGGATAAACTTATAAAGACACATTTGTCGAAATAACGATTTACTTCATCTAGTGGGATAAAGGCTTGATTGTTGTTGTTGTTAGTCCTGAGCTCCTGTTATTAGGACTCCAAAAATGTTAGTTTATTATGCTCTTGGATTGATGTAGGTTTTGATGGATTGGTTTATGGTAATTTTAGCAACATGAATGAAGGAGTTTTAAATGGACATGATGTTTTGTTGATGATCATTGAACTTTTCTGCTACATTTTAATGTTTTAGGTGAGGGATTGGTACTTGGATTCTTTCCGCGATCTTAGAACCTTCCCCGATATCAAGAATATGAATGATGAAAAAACATTCACTGACATGATTAAGGCCATCAAAGTGAGACATAACAATGTGGTACCTACAATGGCCTTGGGTGTTCAGCAGTTAAAGAAAGGCATGGATCCAAAGATTGTTTATGAAGATCTAGATGAGATTCATCAGTTCCTCGATCGCTTTTACATGTCAAGAATCGGAATCCGTATGCTTATCGGTTAGTTCAGAAAACACTCCACTTGTCTTTTATATTACTAATTTTTTCAATAAGCGAAAGAATGAACCCTAACTTCGTATATGTTTTTTCATTCTTGAGGGATTCAGGGCAGCACGTCGAGTTACACAATCCCCATCCTGCTCCCCATTGTGTGGGTTATATAGATACAAAAATGTCTCCCGTGGAGGTAGCAAGGAATGCCAGCGAGGATGCACGTTCTATATGTTGTCGTGAATATGGCAGTGCTCCCGATGTCCATATTTATGGAGATCCCGATTTCACTTTTCCGTGAGTTCCACACCTTTTCCATCAATTCATTCTATCTTTATTCTTTTAAAGACTATTATTTCTCTTGCTTCTTATGCTAGGAATGTTTATCTCATACAAATCGTAATTATAGTAAAAAAACTGTACTTGTGCTCTTTCTGTATAATTCCGGTATGTTTCTACAAAACAGTTATGTTCCGGCTCACTTGCATCTGATGGTATTCGAGTTGGTTAAGAACTCACTTCGTGCTGTTCAAGAGCGTTCTATGGATTCCGACAAAGTTACACCTCCCATTAGAATAATAGTTGCTGATGGTCTAGAGGATGTTACCATAAAGGTATTTTGTTTGTATTTGTGTAACATATATCCCATTTGTTAATTTTCCAAACCCCACCAAACTCGGAGCCTTGTGTACCGGGCCACCCATTTTAACCTTTTACGAGATTTTGTTTGCAGCTATTATCACGATGTTCTCCTAAAGTCGATCTAAATGGTATTGTAGGTTTCGGACGAGGGTGGTGGAATTGCAAGAAGTGGTCTGCCGAAGATCTTTACATATTTATATAGTACAGCTAGAAACCCATTGGATGAGGATGCAGATGTTGGAATATCTGATAATGTGACAATGGCTGGATATGGATACGGGCTTCCGATTTGCCGTCTATATGCTCGTTATTTTGGAGGCGATCTTCAAATAATCTCTATGGAAGGATATGGTGAGTAGACTACGATATTTCGCTTCACTACAAAATTATTCATATTTGAGATATGATGAGCTTTGTTTGCAATGATACAATTGTTTCAACCTTAATTTCATTCTTACTTTTGAACTTCTACAACAATAGTTACTGCTATTAAACTATCAAATGCTAGTTATACTTATGTGTAGTTTAGTCCTTGCACATTTTTTGAGGTTCTACTTAGCTAGAGTGGTTCATGAATTATCTGATACCTTTTGAACACTTCAATTTTGCGAGTTGGTTTTTAAAGGGGAAAATAGGAATGGCAACGGGGCAGATCGGAACCAGGTTTATACATACCCAAACCCGAATTTCAAAACCCGAACCCGAGCCTTACCCCAAATCCGACGGAAAACCCGAAAATAATGAATGTACTCAAGGAGTGTTATGGTACATTTCATTTTTCTCTATCATTTCTATTTTCTCTTGTTTTATTTCATTTCTTTTATGTTTGAAGAGCCAATAGTATGTAAAGTTAAATTAGAAATTAAGAAAATGGATACATGATAGAACTTTCAATTGCAACTTGAATTACATTACTTCGGGGCAGGTTCGGGTCTTAGCTCTACCAAACCCGAACCCAAAAATTAATCTCGGGTAAAACCCGAACCCAATCGCATCGGGTTTTCCCCGTTAAATTCGGGTTGGGTTCAAGCGAATACCTACGGGTTCGGTTTTCATTGTCATCCCTAGGGGAAAGAATGAAGGCTTGTAAGTCATTTCACAAGTGTATTTATTTTATGGATCTGAAGCTTTTCATTTCCATCCATTATTTGCAAAGAGACCCTAATATAATTATATCCGATAGATATAATTATATTACATTTGAAAACTTTGTCATTATGTTATTTGATTGATTCAAGTTCAAGTATCAATTTTTCTGATACATTGATGTTTATTCACACAGGTACTGATGCATATCTTCATTTGTCTCGTTTGGGAGATTCACAAGAACCTTTGCCCTGAAATATGATGTTTCCATTTGTTCAACTATCAAATTTAACTGTTCAAATGGATTATTTTCTGTCATTTTTTTCATGTTCTAATAAGTTCAGTTTTCCTGTAAATATGGGGTAACATATACTACAATTGTGCATGGTGTTGCTTCTTATTTGCCTTCCCATACAAACAGCTTTCGGAATTTGTCGTATTTAGAGGGTGAACCTCGACGCAACGATAATGTTGATTGCCTTGTAATAGGAAGGTCATAGATTCAAATCCTGGAAACAAGCTCTTTATTTGTGAGAGCTTTATGTATTAAGGTGCCCTTTTTATTTGTTTAAAATTAGTATGGTCCTTTTATGTAAAGAAATGTATGCTTATATCTGAATAAACTATTCGGATAATTTCTTACCATGTATATTTTTACATGGGGTAGTTGATGTAATCAACATGCTTACTTAAAACCTATTTAGCCTATCATTGGTTTATTAGTTCTAAATGTTAATTTTATATAATTGCATTTTGGTCCTTGCCGGCCGATGTTAATAGCGGAGATAAGTGCACTTATTTTGGTTTATGGCATTGTCTTCTACTTTGATGTCAAGTGTCATTTTTATCGCCTCCATCAACTTGAACAAGTTTCTCTCATGTCGTACATGGTAGCAAACATGTTTTTTTTATACTAACAAGGATATTTATTCACTTTTTGAGTAATGAACTAATTTCTTTCGGGATTCGTGACTGCTCATTCTAACAAGTGTCGCTCATAAGAATTGAATTCTTGTCCTTTTGGTTTTTCTGGTGATCTAGCAAAGCCTTATACCGCTGAACCAACTCCTTGTTTGTGACGGCATTAAATCCTAGGCAATGACAAACTAATTAAGGCAAAATTATAAGAATTACCACAAAATATCCACAACCCATCTTCCATTGTTCAGAATGATGACAACCCAGAAAACTAATTAAGGCAAAATAATAAGCTTCACTTCCCTATAAATTTTGGATTTATATTAATACTTAAGTCATAGTTAAATAATTCTTTTATTTACCCTACATATGGTGTATCGAGTTTATCATATTGTGTATGGATCAGTTGAGGTATACAAATCAGTTGAGGTACCTGAAGATGAAAATCCAACCTAATTAGATCTGACAATAAATTCATGAAAAATCCAAAATTTGAATCATATAAAACCACACTCACGGTGCTATTAATTCGACGGTGTTCTGGTGGTTAGAGTTGATGTTGACAACAAAGGCCAAGAACGGTGCTACTTCTTCAACCGTGGTGGTGGTGGTGGTGGTTCGGCCTAAACAGATTCGAGTGGGCTAGCACAAATCCAACATCCCATGAATTCAACACAAACTAACTCCTAGTTTAGCCTTTCATCTTAATCACACTATCAAGATACAACTATAAAGATATCTACATCATGCCATAACACATTTGTATGGGTAACTACTTACATGACCAAGTAAAAAATGAATTGTGATATAGCAACAAGTAGTGTTGAAGAAGAATACATAGCTATAGCTCAAAGAGTTGATGTTTAGTTATGGCTCAATGATTTTTGAAGAATTGGGGATGCATATTCAACTACCAATGAAATTATATTATAAAGAACACACAAAAGTTGAAGAACACAAGTCAAAAAATTGAAGAACAAAGCAATAAAATATAAATTGCTAACACTATTTTGTGCTTGTGAATGTTGTTCTCTGTATCTTCTGGCTTAGCTGGTGATAGATAGTGACCTGTTGTGAGGGAATTGAATAGAAAAACAAATTGAGAACCTTTTTGCTATCATCCTTCAAGTTTTGTAATACAACTTACAATGTCAAAGATATCTTACAATAATATCATTGGATTAAATTAGTTATACTAATGAACCTAACTATATAAGATAATAAATTCTTAAACTAGTAAGAATGCATTTAATCTTAAAATGATTGAAATAAATGTGGTTGTAGAGACCATGATGTTTTTACAGTGAGTAAGTAGGAGAGGCTCACAACCACAACCAAATACACCATATTTACCTTAATTACTCAAATCATCATCAAAATAATTCAGATCAGATTCATTATCAGTAGCCGCATCTATGTTAACGTTATCTAGATCCAGATCCGGTGATCCTACGGCTACATCAGCCATAGTCACCAGCTCAAGAGATCCTTTCAAGGACCTTGCAGCTCCATCTTCATAATCAATTGAATCATTTTCATATTCATCATCTTGTTCAACTCCAAAAAGGATGTTCTACAAAAAGAAAACCAAATATTCCATCAGTTAAGCTGCATCCTTAGTGCTTCATTGTTGAAGAAATGCAATTTAGCAGTCCTGAACTTAGACCTATCTACACTTGATTTGTAATGTTTAAAACTTCTCAATCCGAATCCCCGAAATTTTTATAATGTGCAAATTGGCCCTTCAATCCAAACTTCTACTTATTGCTAACAGAACTAGTCACATGCCGCTCGTATACCTACTTTTGAGACCAAATTACCCTGTAGCAAAGCATGTCTCACTCACATGTCTCTCCTGCCATTTCTAATCCAAAGAATCTTGTCCCTAAATCCATGAACACATTCAACCACCAGCAAACCATAACCCAATCAATTACCCAACAAAATTAAGACACCCAAGTCAACAACTAGAACTTGTACCCATCCCTCTCACCTAACCAATCACCACCTTCATCAGCTCCATGATTTCAATTAAATTTGGAAGCACCAGCTTCAACCATAGAACCACTCAACCACCACCAACATATCGAGCTTCCCAATCACCAGTTACCCCTGCAGCTGCAAACCCAGCCACTGCTAAGCCTATATGCACAACCCAGAAACCACCATGCAAACCCACACAATACCATCTACCTATCCCCCAATCTCACTTGGAACCTTCCATCACGGTGAACTCTTCCACAATATACAACCTAGCAGTATGAAATGTAGAACCATTGTTCACCCCATCTGACCAAACCTCCATAACCCATACTAGCCTCCAACAACAAACAAACCTCTCCAATCCCATCTAGCTCTCTGCTTCTCTTTACCTCCAAGCACCCAGCCACCATGTCATTCTCAGATCCAGAACCATTGCAGCACTAGTTAATGTCCTGATCAGCCACCGCCAATATCCACTGCAGCCTAACTTTCACCACAGTTCCACTAGCCACCAAACATGATGATTATTAGGGTTCGAGGGAAATTAGGTTATGGTTCCAAATGATTTTTGAGTGGAAAGGATCTTATGGTTAGGGAGAGACATGTGAGTGGCATGCTTCACTTAATGGCAAATTGGCCTCAAGAGTATACATGTGAGTTGCACATGCTTCACTTAACGGCAATTGGCTCTCAAGAGTATACATGTGAGCTGCACATGACCAGTTCCATTAGCAATTGCGAGAAATATGGACAGAAGGGCCAACCTGCAAATCTGAGAACTTTGGGGATCAGGTTGCACAGTGTTAAATATTAAGGACTAAACTGTAAATGGACCTAAGTTCACGGCTAAAAGGCATTTTTCCCTTTTACTCAAGCATGATGTTGAAGTATTTCAAACACAACTTAGACCTGTTTATGTTGCCTGTTACAATGCAATATCTAACATGCAACTAAGAGTTATGTGCTTATAGCATTAACAGTTTCAACTATAATTCAAATAACCAATCTGTACGACCTAAATGGATTAGACTTTTGAGCCCTCTGAATTCAAATGATTACTGATTCAAGGACACCCACAGCTAAACATATTGGATGTGTGACATCATATAGCGCATTGAAGTTTATATAACTTAAGATAGGGAGCTCAACTATGACTTATAAGAAATCCAATTGACAGCAACTAATGCTTAATCATCAGTTCATCACAATCAACAGGAATAGAATGCCCTCAGTTACCTTGTCACAATCAGAGCCTTGCAAATTGGCATCAAGTACCCAATCACTGAGTAAATGCTCTTGAAGAAAACTGTCAATAGAGGTCAACTTTGAGTCCCTGGACCTTTTTCTTAATTGGCATTCTCTAAGTCGCAAGTTGTAGTGAACATAGATAATGTCATCCAGTTTCTTCTGAGATATACGATTTTGTCTTTTGCTGTATATCTGATCATATATACTCCAACCATGCTCACACACAAAGGATGAGCATGTCTGACTTAATATGCGCACAGCTATTCTTTGCAATTCTAAGCAACTTATTCCATGTTGCTGCCACCAAGCAGCTAGGGATGTTAATAAATAAAAGAAACTGATCAGCTCAACGTTATTATAAAGAAGTAGCAATGTGGCTCAAACATGTTAATTAGCATATGAAGCGTATAGTAGCAACATAGCAGTTTACCTGGTTCAAGACCTGTTCTTGTGCTAATTGCCAATTCAGTTCCAAAGTCATCTTGTGCAGAATTATAATGAGAAATCTGGAAATAACATCATTTAGAAGAAGATAAATATATGTCTAAAAATGTCAATATCATATAGCAGTCATTAAGAAATCTTACTTGCATTGATGCAGATATTCGTCTCATATTATCTGGCTCCAGCCTAACAATGCATTCATTGAGCCCTCGTACTACCTCAGAATGCTAGAGTCATATCAAACATTCACTTCAGGAGAGAACTTGAATAAAATTTGAAAATTTGCGACCAGTAGGAAACATTCAATATTCTCACATACCGGCACAAAATCCTGACGATATCTGTATGATGGATTTAAGAAGTATGCAGCCAAGTAAAGAGGATGACAAAACAAAGAGTTCCAATGGTTATCTATCACCTTCCAAAACGGTTCATATTTCCGTGCATCTTCACCATGAACAGATTTGATGGCGAGTTTTGCCCTGTACATATCATTATATATGTACGGCATTGACAGGCTCTCACCATTACAAACCTTTTGAAGCACTTGCATTATGGGATCTACTGACCTCCTAACATAATGCATTTTCTTCCAAAATGTGACATTCAAAACAATCTTTTCCACCTCTTTTCCCTCACTTGTTCTGGAGAACCTGGATGAAATCCATTTGTTTGATAGAAACATTTGTCTGAGACCAACTCGATGATCCACCAAGCTCTGCAATGTAGCGAAGTTAGAAGCATACCGACTACCAGCTGGCTTTAGAAGATCCTGCCCTAGAGTAAATTCGCTTTTCATAAGATTTAACAACCATGTTTGATTATATATTAATTTTGTAATTTTCTGGCCCTTTTCCATGCATTCTCTCACACATCTTATCTTCATAAAATCTTCAAGCACTTGATTAGTACAATAAGTGGCACAAGGGGTCCAGAATAAATTCCTTCTCTTCTCTTCCAGCATTTTTCCAGCAGCTTTGTAGCTGGAAGTATTTTCAGTGATTACCTACATCGAAAGGGAGAAAGAGTAGAAACAATGATCAGAACAGCCACAATGTCTTATTTATGATGAAAGAGGGCACCACAAGAATAGAAAGAACATTTTACCTGCACTACATTTTCCTCACCTATTTCTTCCACAATTTTGTCCAGAAGCTTAAATAAATTTGGTGCATCTTCTACCACATTTGTGGCATCAACGGAAGAGACAAAATATACACCATGAGGACAAGAAACAAGAAAGTTAATAATTGTCCTACCCTGGGTATCTATCCAACTATCTACCAATATAGAACAACCAGTAATTGCCCAGAAAGCCTTATATTCAACAAGGTAATTCTGAATGGAATTGATTTCCTCCTGCAGAAAGCGACCAGAAATAAGTTGTCTGGGTGGGCATACCAGTCCTTGTCCATATTGACCCACCACTTCCAGCATTTTATGAAAATATAGGGAGTCTGCAGCTTGTGAAGGAATTCCTGCATGGTAAAAAAATTTGCAAATCGAAGAAATAACTTCCTTGCGTAATTTCTTAGTGGGCCCTGTCTTAACTTTTATTTGTTTGTAAGTTTGAGGCACTGGGTTGTTGGGATATTTCAAGTAAACATTATCCAATCTTGATCTTCTCAATACTGGTTCAGGACCGGTACCAGGTGACATTCCCTTCAGGTTTTTTCTTAAATCCTTAGACAACCGTTTATCAACATCAATAAAAGTTTCCTTGTTCATATGATGCAAAGCATCTTCCCCTTGATCATACTCTTCATCTTCATTATCTGACTTTGAATAGAAAGGTATTAATTCCTTAGCCTCAGATTGTCTATGTCTCCTTCCAGTGCGATGCCACTTCATATTCTCCTTTATTTTAAGGTAAGCTTCTTCTGGGGCACTTTTACAAGGTGCTACCTCTCCTGGAATTCTAGCCAGATGCTGTTTAAACCGATTAATACCTCCACTAACAACTTTCTCACAGTAATTGCATTTGACTTTCTTTTTTCTCTCATCCTGAGCAACACCATGTGCCCACCCAGGGTCAACATATCCTAATGACCGAAGAGTCGTTAAATTTACAGATACATTTGTATCATCCATCAATTGCTTCCCTTTGCCTCTACATCCAACTTGCTCCTCATCGTCTTCATCATCATTAGAGTGAAAATTCATATATGCTTGTGAATCAACTTGTTTTTGCTTCTTACTGGAGCGGCACCCTTCCAGGTTTTCCTTCATTTTTAGGTAGACTTCCTCAGGGGCCTTTTCACAGTATGTTACTTCACCAGAAACCCGGGCTAAATGCTGCTTTAATCTATAGATCCCACCACTAACTATTTTCCCACAGTAATTGCATCTAACCTTCTTTTTCCGCTCATCTTGCGCAATGCCATGATCCCAACCAGGATCAATAAACCCACTAGAGCGAATTGGAGCCATTAGATCCAAAGCAAAAGTATTACAGTTCTACTCACATAAGCATGGGTGCTGAATACAAAGCACAAAAAGTCAAAAACTACAACAGATCAAGTAATACGAGAGCTTTCCAGTTTGCAGTAGTCACGATGTAGTGATAATAGTGTTAGCCTCCCAGATCTCTGACCTATAAAGCAATCTGGTATGGAAACTAAAAAAAACACAAGTATTATGAACAAGGAAGACACAAGTAATAAAAAATAGAAAATAAATAAAAGAAATGAATTACCATAAAAAGTACAATGGATAGTTTAAGAAAATGATCATGATGACTGACATGTAAAGATAGCTAAATGCCAACTATGCCCAATCTGCTTGGCTTCCAACCTCCTATTCCTTCACAACTTGTGTCAGTTTCTTACTTATTTAGCATGAAATAAGATCTGTCAGGAGTTTATCCCACTTCTTACCACAAAAGGTACACATGGAACCTTCCCTTATATATATATATATATATTCTGTCCCCATTCACTCTTTTATTCACATAGTAACTAGCCAATAATCACTATTTTAAAAGAGTACATATTAAAAAAAGTAGTGTTTGACACATGGACAGAAACTCAGGATGAAAGAACATGTTCTTTTCTGTTCTATTTGGTTCTACCACATTGGTACAAAAAAAAGGTATTCTATATATTAACTAAGGTATCTGCTCTCTTTCACTCTCATCAACTTTCGATGATAAAACACACCAAACATATTGCAGAATACACATTTTCTGTTTCACCCCCATCCTGACGCGTCTACCAAATGCTACCCAGTGACATTTTCCTCCAACATGAACAACTATGGCAGAATTTAACATCAAAAGTCTCTCTTTCGTCAATTTTCATACTTTCTACACCGTGATCAGGTTCTTACAACACCAACTACCCACCCAACACTCAATTTAAAATTAACTATATTCCAACCCTAAATTTAATTTCAAGAACCATAACATCGCATTCCAACCCTAAACTTAATTTCAATAACCACAACATTGCTGTACTAACAAAATCAACAAAACAACGATAAATACGATAATCCACACTAGATAAGAACACTAGGGAAAATATAGAATATAAAGAAAAAAATTAATCGAATCTGAAAAAACAAGAAGTTGGGGTTAAGAAACATACGCTAGGGCTCAAATTTATCGCGGATTTCGCCATGGATCTGCTTCAACTGAGGGCTCATATTTAAGGTGGTGGCCATGGTTGCCGGCGATTATGTCTCCGCACAAAATATCCGGCGAGAATTTATTTTCCGGCGGAAACCCTAGGTTGTTGATTTGTCAAAGGTTCGAGAATTTGTTGGGGAAAAAGGAAAGATGGAAAATGAAGGAATAGAAATGCAGAGGAAAATGAGAAAGTGGGAATTAATTTTGGAATGAATAGAAATCAGAGGGAAAAGAAAATGAAACGTAAGAGAAGAGAAGAGAAGAGAAGAGGGAAGTTTCTTCGATGAGAAGTGGACATCAAAACTACTAAACAAATTGATACAGAAATAAATAAATTATTGAGATAAATTGTAACAATGTTGATCTAGTGATATAAGATGTTGTTATATCCGAAAATACAAAAATTTAATAATTCAATTCATGCAAGTGACATTTATTAGAAAAAACAACCATAAAACTCTAGTGGAAATTAGTTCATTATCCAAAATGTGAAAAAATATCTTAATAGTCCAAAATAATAATAATACAATAACGTTGATATATAGAATGTATAACAATTCTCATATTTGAGATTAAAAAGAAAATGTATGCCTGATAAATTTGTGGGTTTAATAATTTAATATTAATGGAATAACCAATTTTATAGAATAAGTTAGTGTTTTAAATTGTGGTTGTGGTCGCAATTGCGGTAACGGTTGCGTAGTCATTGTGATCGTTGTGATGTGGATTGCGGCGTGAATTATTCTGTGATTAAAATAACATTTTTGAATCTGATGTTGTATATGCTATGATGCGACACAATGCAATATGATGTGGTTCAAATGCGGTTCTATGCAATTGTGTTGTAGTCCGATCCAATCATATCATTGTGATTCAGAGTCATACTGTAATTACAATGTAATGTGTTTGTGATAATCACCACAACCAAAATACTATGGTGATTATGGTGGGTAGTAACTAGCAATTAAAAATGATAAATAGTGGTTATGTGGTAAAGTTTAGCATTTTATGTGGACTTATTTGTAGTTGTTAATCATTAAAAGAATAATTTTGTGTTGATTGCTTTTCATTCCATATCAATTGGATAAACAAACATGCATATGTTACTAATTTTGTCAAAATTGCACACAAAGGAGCTAAGCTAGGTAAGTAATGAATTTATTTTTCTTACATGACTATATCTAATGTCTAAAGATGTGAACTTTCTTATAGTGATAAATATGTCATACATTCATTGATGTGTGACATAATGAAATGAGCACAACAATATACTTACTTCCAATTTACTTATCAATAGTGAATCATTGGGTTGTTTATAAAATTTGTGAGTCATTATGTTTATAAATAAGTATTTATATTGTGCGATATCATTTATCATTTTATGACAAAATAATGTAAATGATATTTAATTCTAAGATTGTACATAGAAATCTCGATTGTGTGGATCAGATTTCCCTCATAACACATATGACCAATGTATTTTTTAATTACAATGATAATAACATGTGACATTATAGATTAGGTCATTGTCACATTCAAAATTACTTACAAGGTAGTCTTTGTTCTCCCTTATTCAATGCAATAAGACCAACAATCAATATGAAATATGTCATTTAGCAAAAGAGATGAGGTTGCCTTGTTCTAATAGCATTTTCATGCCTCCTCATGTTTCTAACTTAATTCATATCGAAATTTCGGTTCTATTTCAAATCCCTATACTTTCGGTCATAAATACTTACTTACACTAGTTGGGAACAAGTGTAGATTCACTTGGATTTTCTTTATGAGATCAAAAGAAGAAAATGTTATCATATCAATCTTTTGTTTCTTATATTACCATTCAAATTGGTTCAAAACTGAAATGCATAAAGAGTGATAATGGGAGAGAAATCTTTCTCAATGATTTTTATGATGCCAAGGGAATGGACATCAAACTTCATTTGTTGAAGCTCCTCAATAAAATGGTCTTATTGAATGAAAGATCAACATCTATTTGCAATAGACAAATCATTTATTTTTTTAGTCCAATATGTATAATTATTTATGGAATTATGTTGTGTCTAATGACATTAATTTGGTCAATAGACACCCAACAAAACATTTGTTCAATGAGAAGGAATCAACTTACTTCAAAAGTAAGTTTAAAAAATTTATTACATATTTTAGTCATCAATTCTACAGAAATCCAATGATTTGAATTAGTTAGTAGATCTAAACCACTATATTTATCTAGAATTGACGACTAAGATGTGAAGTAAGTTTTTTTAAATTACTCTTGGAGTAAGTTTTTTGAACTTACTCTTGAGGTAAGTTTTTTGAACTTACTATTGGAGTAAGTGAATCTCTTCTTCTGTTTAATAAGTCTCCTTTTGGAGTATTGCACCAAACTTTGCTTGATATTTCTCATCTAAGAATGTTTTGTGCGAACAATTATTTTTGTTCGGTCGATAAAAAATCCAAAATTATTATTCACTATCAAAATAATTTCTCCAAAAATTAAATATATAGTTATTTCAAAAATAAAACAATAAAAATAAAATAAAAAAGATTGATTCTAGAAGCACATCCCTTTTGTTTTTTCAGAAAATATAAAAAAACTAAAATCAGAAAATTGTAAGGATCTCAATCCCTAAGATATGCAACAAAAATTTTAAGAGATAAAATCAAGTTACATTATTTTTAGGAAGAGATTACCTACCTTTTTAATATAAATAAGACCTTAGGATCATGAGAAAAACATACAAAAACACTTTTTCCCCTCTCAAAATCTACTTACTAGAATTCTTTAAGTTTTTTGCAATTCAGTTTAATACATGTGAGACTCATCTATATTTATATCTATACTTCTATACTACTAATAAAGGTAAAATACAAATTAACCACCCACCATGGTATAATTTGTGGTTGTCTATATTGCCCTCATTACTTAATAAATTTTACCAAAAAACTATATACTTCTATACTATTATTAAAGGCAAAACACAAATTAACCACCCACCATGGTGTAATTTGTGATTGTCTATCTTGCCCTTATTACTTTATAAAATTTACAAGAAAAACCATATATAACACATTTATAGCACCTTTACATGCATATTTCTTATAGCACCTTTACAAATATTTGGATATTTGAGTCTTGGTCACTTTGACACTATTATAGGAAATACATAGTTTTAATACATTCCTAAAAGTTGAACTTATGAACATTACTTAATTAAAAATAAGGACCATAAATATAAAGTCATTCCTTGAATTTAAGAACACTAGTAAGTTACCCGTGCATTCGCATGAGGCAATATTTTTTTGTCGTATGATTAAGAACACAAAAGTTATATGAACATTCATATAGTTAAGAATACATATGTTACTTGTACATTCGCATGGTTAAAAAAATACATGTTCCTCATGCATTTGTATTTTTAAGAACACATGTGAACATTCTCAATGCTATAAACACATGTTACATGTGCATTCGCTTAGTTAAAACACACATGTTAACCGTACATTCACATTGTTAAGAACACAAGTGTTACCCGTGTATTTGCCTATTCAAACACATTATGAAAATAAATGATACTTTCAAATTTGAATATTCTAACAAAAATAAGAAATCGAATTTGAGGTAAAACTTCTATTTCGAATTTGATTTTTTTAATTATAGTATGGAATAATTAAAATCCAAGAAATCTGATATTAAAATTCAATTGGTAAAGTATCACAAAGCTTTGATGAGATGAAAAGTATATAGATTAGTGCAAATATTGAATGAGGTAAAACTGTATAGTTTTTTTCAATTTAAATAAAGTATTAGTAAACATATGGTTTTTTCAATTTAAATAAAGCATTACTAAACGTTAAATAAAATAGATAGATTAATGCAAATATTAAATGAGGTAAAATTGTATGATTTTTTCCAATCTAATTAGTTAGATGATAAAATATTATTAGTGATTTAGAATTGGTTAGGTGTATATACTTGAATATAATTAGTAAAGGTGGGAAGATTGCAGAAATAAATTTGTTTAGTCTTATTGAGTTATTGACGAATCAACTACTCAAATCAGATGGTATATTGGTTAATAGAGTATATGTTAAATGGGAGAGATCCATGGACCATATTTATACATTTAAGTGAGAAAAACGGAAAACATGAATATCAAATACATTTGTTGCTTCTAATTTTCAATTCTAATGATAAAAAGTTTTTCCAACTTCTTTTTCTTCTACAAAAATTATTTATGAACATTTGTGTCCATGAAGAAATAGGTGAAAAATAAGAGGAATAATGAATTGAATCATCAATAGGAGTAGATTGTATTTTTAATTAGCATTTAAATTATTAAAATATAAAATGTATAAAAAGTGAAGATGTAGTGTGATAATGTACACTAGCGTGTCGACATGCACTTCGTGCATGCCGACCCGCATTCTTATTTTCTAATATTAAATATTTCATTTTAGAGAAATATATCATTTTTTTGTATTGACTGTTGTACATGATATTATAATTTATGTAATAAAAAAATATGAAAATGAATTTTGATATTATTAAAACCTATATTAAAAATTACATTGGTGACTTGATATTTTTTATATATGTAACCTATATTAAAACCTATAATTTTGATATTTATTTTATTGTGTGGTAAACATTGTAATAATAGTTAATTAGAAGGGCAAAATAGACAATAAAAAAGTATACCATGTAGGTAGTTATTAGAGGTTTTGCCTTTATATACACATAGCGTGTTCGGGCCTGTCAACCTGCTTTCCTATCGTATGTAACGTGTATTCTATACAAAATAAATATTTAATGTCATAATCGTGTTACATATTCTAATTTGCAGTTGAATATATTATTTTTAACATTATCCACCAGAAATATATAACTAAACGACTACATAGGGTATATATTTCAATGATAAAAAAATTACTTTAGAACAAACTCATAAACCTACCGTATAATTATGTAGAGTGTATAATCAAGACGAACAAAATATCAAGACCAGCGAGAAGATTGTAGCAATAACAAATTGTAATTAAACGACTACATAGGGTATATATAACAAATTATAACTAAACGACTACATAGGGTATATATTTCAATGATAAAAAAATTACTTGTGCGAAATTGTTGTTGGAAGGATGATCTAGCAAGTTGACGTACAGACGTTAATCTCATTGTTGTCGGAGTAGTTGTTGATATTTCTTCAATAATGTTATCAATAAAACGTAAACATTAGAACAAATTAAACCTAAGTGAAATAAACATTCTAATTAATTTTTCAAATGTGAATAAAGTAATTATATATATTTTAGTTTAAGGAAATGATATACAACAAATGAAATAAATGTAGTAATATTTGGTTTAGATTTAAGGTCATACGTTGTTTAGTGTTTGTGCTTTCATGAATATTATTTTGATTGGGTTGTGCTTCATTACCATTGTTTCGTTCGTGTCTGGTTAAACGTCTCCTTGCTAATTCTTGTTGTCTTTGCTCTATGTTCATGTTGTTCCTTCTTTGTCTAACATATTGTCTTAATCTATATCGCCGTTGTTCTTGTGATTCACGTCTGCCTGAATTTTCCATTCTCTATAATAACCCCCGACATAATGCAAGACATGTGTAAAATTAGTGAAAATATAATAAGATAGACATTTAGAACGAAAAGAAATAAAAATAATAAAAACAACCAATGCAATTTGCATGATGTGACATTGGTTACCGGAGTTTAATGATTCCAACGACATTTTAAAATATGAACAAAATATAGTACCCACATAACCTTTGAAAAACTACCATTAATAAATTTACATAACAACTATCTTAATTTTTATATCTTACGAGTTAAAAGCATGTTTAAACAATAATTAAAAGAATCATTATTATGCAAAAATAATAGTTTTGTTAAGCAATCTATCACCATATTTGCGTTGCATTAGATTAGCATAGTTAGGGAAAGAAAGAGAATGACAATGATGATGACACTTTTTTCATTATTTTGTTTTGTCACAATTGATAACACCCACATTAGTTTATAGTAAATTTGATATTTTGATAAATAATTTGCCAAATAACATCTTAATTCTTCCATATTTACCGTAATACATTGTAAATACTCTAATTTTTCAGACTGATTGAGTACATACCTAATGGTTAGATTAGAGTGTGTTGTATGCTTGGTATAACTTCTTCCTCTTCTCACTTGAATTGATAATGCTCAATGTGAGAATAAAGTTATGATGTTGGAGAAAAAAATTTAGTTCCATTTTCCTTTGGTAATGTTATGCTTGTGCTGTGAGCCTGTGACATCAACAAAATATAACATTAAAAAATTACTTTTAATTGATAATGAAATCTACAACAGCCTCACTTCCACTTTGCTTATTAGTGTATGATTCCTATGGACATTGGTAGAAACACATCTATAAGGTGCAAATGCCCCATTAATGTTAAAGTATTTGTTATACCAACCCATATAATATGATAAACAAATGATTCATGAATGCACACGACAATGTTATACACTTTGGAATTTCATCGAATAGAATATTAACAATGGTAAGTGAAGAGCAAAACAATAATAACATTATGTAGGCATGAAACTTAAAGAGAATGTAAACGAATTATAAACACATGAGAAAAAATACATCTTAAGAGAAATGAATGAGAGAAGCAGATATGGGATGACTATGGAGGCCAACTTCTAATGATGTCGCATTACATCCAGATTGTCTACAAAATGAAAAACTACATTACATTCATTTTCTATATTGAAAATGAAAAATTGCATTACATTCATGTTCTATATTGAAAAGGTAAAATTCATTCCCATCATATTGTACCTGCAAAATGGAAAACAATGAAGTATATTTGATAGGTTAAATTATAGAAACATTTGTATGCCATGAGAAACTGGTAGTGAAACTGCCAGTGAAACTGCAACGGAAGAATTATATGCCATGATGGAAATAAGAAGAATGGTTAAAGAACTGCTATTGCACTTAAAAGGTAGTATGAATTTACATTAAGAGACATGTAAATTTATAAAAACATAATAATATCATTATTATCAATTACAAATTGTCAAGGGTAAAATAAGCAAACTGAAATTACTCCATGGGGTAGTTATTTCAAGTTTTTGCTTTATATATTAGTATAGATAATAATAGCATAGAACACTTTTGGAGGGGAAAAAATTGATGAGGAGATGACATGTGGCTAGGAGGACATTCTTTTCTTATATAGTAATAGATTACTTATTTTCTATTAATATGTAATGTTAGAACATATATTATATTTAAAATTCGCCAAAATAAAAAGGAGATGTGACATATTTTAATGGAAGAGAATGTAAATAAAAGTAAAATATATTTATTGTTTAATTTAAAAAATAAATGATGTATAGAAAAAGTATATGAAGATACTCATAATTCATGTACCATAAATGTAGCAGTGTAATTATATGTTGCAGTGTAAATAAATAAATAAATATATATATATATATATATATATATATATATATATATATATATATATATATATATATATATATATGAGAGCAGGTTTTAAGAGAAAAGTTAAAAAAAACGTGTGTCTCATGCCCATTAATTTTGTGCCATTATTGTGTGTCTCGCCCATTAAAGAGTTTTGGAGCTGCATGTTAGTTTCAACTACTAATTGCAATGCTAAGTTGATAACTCACTATTATTAATTGGTAAGATATGCTCTAAGGTAACATATTGTCTTCAGTGTACATGAACAGCCACCAAACAAATTACCTATTCTATTATCCCAAAAAAAAATATCAATTTTGGTGTTCATTATATATTCAATTACAAATTACAATTTGTAACACAATTATAATATTAAACATTTATTTCATTTAGACTACATGTTACATACAATAGGAAAGCGGGTTGACAAGCCCAACAGGATATGTCAACACGCTAGTGTGAATAGTTTTAAAATAAATTTGTATCCAATAATAATAATAATGTGTTTGTTACTATATGTTAATTTAACACTTCATCCAAAAAAAATATAAAACAAAGATTTATGAGTTATAAAAGTAATAAAATTATTTGCTTTCAAAATATTTTTCTATTCTTTTGATTTAATTTCAAATTAAAAAAACAAAATATTTTCCTTAAATTAAATTAATAATTTGCTACAATAATAACAACAAAAAATTACATTTCACTAATAAATAAATATCAAAGTTAATATTTTACCTAAAAATTAAAATAGCTAACCACATCGAGGATGGAGGGAGAGTCGTCAATGCTGATTACTTTTCCTCAACTCGTCTTTTGACGGTTGTGTTACGCCGCTTATGCTCCTAATTAAAAATCACTCAACCAACAACCTTTTTCTACCTAAAGAATTACGTAGTCTTGATTTCTTATTATTTATAGGGATATGTAGGAGCAAAATTTCATCTTGTCTGCAAAATGATTTTTTTTTACTTTTTCAATAATTAATTAAATAACCAAACAATTTTTGATATAAAACAAGACATGCTATTCAGTGAAGGTACCGTTTAGAACGAGCGTATATGATGTTAATATATTCCCTACTCCATAACCGACTATCGAATATGGATATCAAAATCTAAAGCTCAATGTGATTGGGCTAAAAGATTTTTCTACATATTTTACCATACAAAAATTTAGTGGAGACTCTAAAAAAGTCATTCAGCCGAAAATCAGGATGCGACATTTGATAATCTTTGTAATGCCTCAATCTTAGTCTCCCATAGAAAGAAGTTAGATCCAAGATCTCGAAAATGTATTTCTACGGTGATACCAAAGGTTTTTTGCTCATTGATTGATACACCAATGAAATATTCTTCTCCACAAATGTGGTGTTTTATGAGCATATCCTCCATTTTATTTTCTCACATTCCTCACTAACTTCTAATTCCTCTATATATCCTATGTCCATCAATCCTATTTCAGTCACAAACAACATGAATCATTTCCCATGTTCTAGCAATGAGTCTCAATGATAACTCACCTACTCTTCCTAAATAATTATACCATTGATGCCCCTCAAATCCTTCTAATGCATCTTCATCTTATCCAATCCCCCAAACAAAACTCATAAACACAAATGACTTTTTATCTCTTCTATCCTATATCATGAAATGTCAATGCAACTAGACATTCCTTTAAGAACATCCACACCACTTGAATACTTACAAGAGTATCATTGTATACTTGCTTCTGGTTCTCTATCATCCACTTCTTCTTTGATCTTGTATCCCATTTCCAATTATCTCTCTTATAATTCTATCTCCTATACGCATAAATACTATTCTCTCGTTATCTCATCTGTGTCTACCCCTACATATTACAAACATTTTTAAATTAGTGTTGGAATGATGCCATTCAATTTGAACTAAGTGATTTGGAGAAAAATCATACATGGATCATCACCGATCTTCCTTATGATAAAAGGGATGTTGGCTTTAAGAAGGTTTTCAAAGTTAAGCACAAATCGATTTGCACCACAGATAGATACAAGGTCAGGTTAGTAGTAAAATGATAAGTCAAACAAAAGGGGCTGGTGGATTACTTAGATGCATGCAGTCCACTAGTCAAAATGACAATTATTAGAGTTTTGATTTCCCTAGCTTCAACATATAATTGGTTTCTCCACCAATTAAATGTTAATAGTATCTTTTTATATGGAGATTTGAATGAAGAAGTGTATATGAAGATATCCCTTAATCTTCAAGTTTCAAATCCATATTATGTTTGTAAGCTACAAAAATCTCTATATCAACTTAAGCAAACCATTAGACAATGACATGACAAACTTCCCAAGGTAGTCATTGCTTTAGGGAATCACAAATCGAACTTTGATCATTCTCTATCTACTAAATCCCAGGCCTTCTGGTTTCACTTCTATCTTGGTGTATGTAAATGATATAGTTTTAGAAGGTAATGATTTGTCTCGATAATAAGTTTAGCATCAAGGATTTCAGGATTTTTAAGTTCTTATTAGGAATGGAAGTTGCTAGATCTACTCAAGGTATATCAGGATTTTTAAGTTCTTATTGACTTGCTTACATAGACCGGAACGATAAGATCCAAGCCATGCCTTACTCATATGGAATACAATAGCAAGTTACATAATGCCTTTGGTTCCCGTGTTCCATATGTCACATCTAACAAAAGATTGCTTTTAAAATTGTTGTATCTAATTAACACCAGGCCATACATTTGCTATGTTGATGGACATTTAAGACAATTCATTTCTTACCTAACTGATTAACACCAACAATTTGCCCATTGAATCCTAAAGTATATCAAACATTCTCTTGGCAAGATCATTCTTTTCCCTAGTAACATCAACGCTACTCTTAAGGGATTCTCATACTCAGATTAGAGAGTTTGCTTGGATACCAGAAAATCAGTGACATGATGGTGTTTCTTCCTATGTTCTTCCCTTATCTCTTATAAAAGTAAGAAGCAAACCACAGTCTCCAAGTCATCAACAAAGACAAAATATAAAGCATTACCCATAACTTCATCAACAGAGACGACCTCAATTTGTGCCTTCGAGGACCCCATGATTGACAACCTCGAAGACATTCTTTTCAGACCTTGTTCTTGAATATTTTATAAAAACCATAATTTTGAGGGCCTCATACTTGACGACCTCAAAATTATAGGATTGAGGACCTCATGCTTGACGACCTCAATCCGTGCCTTCGAGGACCTCGTGCTTGACGACCTCGAAGTCATTCATTCTATGCCTCGTGTCTGATTGTTTTATAAAAACCATAATTTTGAGGGGTCCATGCTTGACGACCTCAAAATTATAGGATTGAAGACCTCGTGCTTGACGACCTCAATTCGTGCCTTCAAGGACCCCGTGCTTGACGACCTCAAAGTCATTCTTTCCAGGCCCCGTATCTGACTCTTTTATAAAAACCATAATTTTGAGGGGATCATGCTTGACGACCTCAATCCGTGCCTTCGAGGACCTCGTGTTGACGACCTCGAAGTCATTCTTTTCAGGCCTCGTGCCTAGCTATTTTACAAAAACCATAATTTTGAGCGGCTCGTGCTTGACGACCTCAAAATTATAGGATTGAGGAGCCCGTTCTTGACGACCTCAATCTGTGCCTTCGAGGACCCCGTGTTTGACGACCTCGAAGTCATTTTTTCCAGGCCCCGTGCCTGAGTATTTTATAAAAATCATAATTCTGTGGGGGCCGCGCTTGACAACCTCAAAATTATAGGATTGAGGACCCCGTGCTTGACGACCTCATACGTGCCTTCGAGGACTCTGTGCTTGACGACCTCAAAATCATTCTTTCCAGACCCCGTGTTTGACTCTTCTATAAAAACCATAATTTTGATGGGCCCGTGCTTGACGACCTCAAAATTATAGGATTGAGGACCTCAATCCGTGCCTTCGAGGATCCCGCTTTTACGACCTCGAAGTCATTCTTTCCAGGCCCCGTGTCTGACTGCTTTATAAAAACCATAATTTTGAGGGCCCCGAGTTTGTAGACCTCAAAATTATAGGATTGAAGACCCCGTTCTTGACGATCTCAATTCGTGCCTTTGAGGACCTCGTGTTTGACGATCTAGAAGTCATTCTTTCCAGGCCTCGTGCTTGACTTTTTTATAAAAACCATAATTTTGAGGGGGTCGTGCTTAACGACCTCAAAATTATAGGATTGAGGACCTTGTGCTTGACGACCTCAATCCGTGCCTTCGAGGACCTCGTGCTTGACGACCTCGAAGTCATTGTTTCTAGGTCCCGTGTGTGACTCTGTTATAAAAAGCATAATTCTGTGGGGTCGTACTTGACGACCTCAAAATTATAGGATTGAGGACCCCGTGCTTGACGACCTCATACGTGCCTTCGAGGACTCTGTGCTTGACGACCTCAAAATCATTCTTTCCTGACCCCGTGTTTGATTCTTCTATAAAAACCATAATTTTGATGGGCCCGTGCTTGACGACCTCAAAATTATAGGATTGAGGACCTCAATCCGTGCCTTTGAGGATCCCGCTTTTACGACCTCGAAGTCATTCTTTCCAGGCCCCGTGTCTGACTGCTTAATAAAAACCATAATTTTGAGGGTCCCGTGTTTGTAGACCTCAAAATTATAGGATTGAAGACCCCGTTCTTGACGATCTCAATTCGTGCCTTTGAGGACCTCGTGTTTGACGATCTTGAAGTCATTCTTTCCAGGCCTTGTGCTTGACTGTTTTATAAAAACTATAATTTTGAGGGGGTCGTGCTTAACGACCTCAAAATTATAGGATTGAGGACCTTGTGCTTGACGACCTCAATCCGTGCCTTCGAGGACCTCGTGCTTGACGACCTCGAAGTCATTGTTTCTAGGCCTCGTGTGTGACTCTTTTATAAAAACCATAATTTTGGGGGGTCGTACTTGACGACCTCAAAATTATAGGATTGAGGACCCCATGCTTGACGCCCTCATACGTGCCTTCGAGGACTCTGTGCTTGACGAACTCGAAATCATTCTTTCCAGACCCCGTGTTTGACTCTTCTATAAAAACTATAATTTTGATGGGCTCGTGCTTGACGACCTCAAAATTATAGGATTGAGGACCTCAATCCGTGCATTCGAGGATCCCGCTTTTACGACCTCGAAGTCATTCTTTCCAGGCCCCGTGTCTGACTGCTTTATAAAAACCATAATTTTGAGGGCCCCGAGTTTGTAGACCTCAAAATTATAGGATTGAAGACCCCGTTCTTGACGATCTCAATTCGTGCCTTTGAGGTCCTCGTGTTTGACGATCTTCAGTCATTCTTTCCAGGCCTCGTGCTTGACTGTTTTATAAAAACCATAATTTTGAGGGGGTCGTGCTTAACGACCTCAAAATTATAGGATTGAGGACCTTGTGCTTGACGACCTCAATCCGTGCCTTCGAGGACCTCGTGCTTGACGACCTCGAAGTCATTGTTTCTAGGCCCCGTGTGTGACTCTTTTATAAAAACCATAATTTTGAGGGGTCGTACTTGACGACCTCAAAATTATAGGATTGAGGACCCCGTGCTTGACGATCTCATACGTGCCTTCGAGGACTCTGTGCTTGACGACCTCGAAATCATTCTTTCCAGACCCCGTGTTTGACTCTTCTATAAAAACCATAATTTTGATGGGGCCGTGCTTGACGACCTCAAAATTATAGGATTGAAGACCTCAATCCGTGCCTTCGAGGATCCCGCTTTTACGACCTCGAAGTCATTCTTTTCAGGCCCCGTGTCTGACTGCTTTTGTAAAAACCATAATTTTGAGGGCCCCGAGTATGTAGACCTCAAAATTATAGGATTGAAGACCCCGTTCTTGACGATCTCAATTCGTGCCTTTGAGGACCTCGTGTTTGACGATCTTGAAGTCATTCTTTCCAGGCCTCGTGCTTGACTGTTTTATAAAAACCATAATTTTGAGGGGGTCGTGCTTAACGACCTCAAAATTATAGGATTGAGGACCTTGTGCTTGACGACCTCAATCCGTGCCTTCGAGGACCTCGTGCTTGACGACCTCGAAGTCATTGTTTCTAGGCCCCGTGTGTGACTCTTTTATAAAAACCATAATTTTGAGGGGTCGTACTTGACGACCTCAAAATTATAGGATTGAGGACCCCGTGCTTGATGAACTCATACGTGCCTTCGAGGACTCTGTGCTTGACGACCTCGAAATCATTCTTTCCAGACCCCGTGTTTGACTCTTCTATAAAAACCATAATTTTGATGGGGCCGTGCTTGACGACCTCAAAATTATAGGATTGAGGACCTCAATCCGTGCCTTCGAGGATCCCGCTTTTACGACCTCGAAGTCATTCTTTCCAAGCCCCGTGTCTGACTGCTTTATAAAAACCATAATTTTGAGGGCCCCGAGTTTGTAGACCTCAAAATTATAGGATTGAATACCCCGTTCTTGACGATCTCAATTCGTGCCTTTGAGGACCTCGTGTTTGACGATCTTGAAGTCATTCTTTCCAGGCCTCGTGCTTGACTGTTTTATAAAAACCATAATTTTGAGGGGGTCGTGCTTAACGACCTCAAAATTATAGGATTGAGGACCTTGTGCTTGACGACCTCAATCCGTGCCTTCGAGGACCTCGTGCTTGACGACCTCGAAGTCATTGTTTCTAGGCCCCGTGTGTGACTCTTTTATAAAAATCATAATTTTGAGGGGTCGTACTTGACGACCTCAAAATTATAGGATTGAGGACCCCGTGCTTGACGGCCTCAATTTGTGCCTTCTAGGACTCTGTGCTTGACGACCTCTAAATCATTCTTTCCAGACCCCGTGCCTGACTGTTTTATAAAAACCATAATTATGAGGGGGTCGTGCTTGACGACCTCAAAATTATAGGACTAAGGACCCCGTGCTTGACGACCTCAATATGTGCCTTCGAGGTTTGTGTGCTTAATGACTTCAAAGTCATTCTTTTCAGGCATCGTGCCTCACGTTTTCTAGAAAAGTTTTTTTTTTAGGGTTGTACCTACTCCCCTTCTTCATCAGCACAAAGGTTCTTTGTGCCTCATCAAAATTAACACTCATTTCTATACTAGTTGTTTATCGCAGCAATACCCAAACCTCAGTTTGTATGCTATCACATAAACAACGGGTAAAGAGAGGCAGTTGTGAGTACCCAATTTTGTCTAGCCTAAAATACCTTCCCAAATATAAAATAATAAAAACATAATATCAAAATATTTTGTTAAAGAAACATAATTGATTCAATGCCCCACAAATTCAAACTTTGTTACAACTTTGGCTTTTATCTAGAATTAAGAATATCATTTGATGGTGGAATATTTGGCGATAAAAAACATCATGCAGTGTAACAATTCAAGCCATTAACCATGTGTTTTATTTAATCAATAAATGAGTATTTAAATTAGGACTGCAATAATACAAATCAGTGTAATAATAACACTACCTTAATTTAAAATAATTCCGGCAATAATTATTGTGCTTAATCCAAGCAGTATAATCGCTAGGCTTTCTAATGGTTTTACAAAAGAAACAATATGCTCCATCCAAATAAGAAAACCTAAAAAAATAGATTGCTACAGCCATGCATCTTTTGGCCTAAAAAAAGATCAGATTCGGTCACTAAAAGAAAACCAGAAAAGTCAGATTTCCTCCCTTGGTTTCAGCCAACACCTTAACAGGAGGATCCTCTCATTATGGTGCATGGGCCTCTCCCCTTTAGCTATAATTGCAGACCTCGTCCAATCCCTGAAATGGAAAGAAAATCAAATGAGAAATAAACCATTAAAGCAGCAAGGCAATAGAGGGATTTACGCACATAGAGATATACACATTTAATAATAATCAAAGCTAGCGATTAATATTATGGTGATTTCAATCACATTAACTAATAATCAGGTGTAAATGAATACCAACTAGCATTAGTGAGCAATAATATTAACATAACATAAAAGAGTGATCTCAAAAAAGGCAATTAATGAAAAATCAGAAGGAAAACCAATGTAATAAGGGGCATTAAACCATGAATCATACTCAACACAATAACCAAAAAGAGACACAAAACACATACACATTCCCATCAACAAAAAATTAAGAGAAGCAAAGGAAGCTACACTAACATATCACTTCCAGGTATGATGTGGTGTCGGACATAAGGGCTGCACTTCGCTTTCATAGAATTGATGGGTAAATGCACTAACATTTTTTTAATAAATATCTTTTAAACACAAAGATGATGAGTATCTTAACTAATCTTTAATATGATATGCAGTATCGGACACAAGGTTCGTACTTCACTCATTTTAATATAAAATTAGTTAACATTAAACATCACATTTTCTAAACAATAATAAAATTAACATAACCAACAAAAAAAAATTCTACCTAAAGAACTAGGTAGTCTTGATTCCCTATCTTTATAGAGATACATTGGAGCAAGATCACATCTTGTCAGACACAGCAAAAATAAATAATTTTTTGTTCTTTTTAATAATTATTTAAATAACCAAATAAATTTAAAATATAAATTAAGTCATGTAATATAGTGAGAGGTACCATTTAAAATGAGCGGATAGGGTGCTAATACATTTTCTAGTCCGTAATCGACTCCCGAATATGGATATCAAAATTCAATGCCCAATGTAATTGGGCTAAAAGGTTTTTTTCAATATTTTTTACTATAAAATGTAGTGGCGACTATAAGAAGTTGTGTGGCCGAAAATCGGGACTTGACGACAATGTATGAGTTTTATGCATTATCAATGTATCATTCATCATTCATACTTAATTATTATCGACTCTTCAAAAAATACAAATGAATATAAATGACTATTAAATGTGTATAAATTATTACACTAACATTACATAAATATTACATTATTTTTCAAATACTCTCTAAAATCATATGGGGATGTTTTCCCACTCACTCTTTTTGGAAAGGAACTTCTATAAAATAAAATAATTACCAACTATAAGATCTCTATTATTTGTATACTATACTTTAATAAATTACTTATTTATAGATCAAAAGGACTTCTAAAATTATTGGATACAGATAAAATTGTTTAGCTTCCAAATTGAAAAGGTTTTTTACATAAAAAATAGAAATCTTATTATAAATATTAAATATCAGTTTTAAATATAATGAAATATGATGTTAGCAATAGAAATTTTATAGAAGAGTTGGGGAGAAAAGTGTGGGTTTTACATGGAGCTAGTAGCAACACACATTCTTCCTAAGTAATTTATTTAGTAATTCTTCAAATTCAATTCTTTATGGGACAAACTCAATTTCTAAAATGACAATTATCATATATAAACTGTTGATTTTTAAACTATTTTATCTTCATATTCCAAAAATCTATTTAAACACTAAATGTTTTTTATTATTAAAATAGTTTTTAATTTAGTTTCCGGTTTTAAAAATAAATTAATGAAAATAAATAACATGTCATGTCACATAAATTAAACAATCAATTACGCTTTTTACAAACCACTACAGGCTACAACTTTCCTGATATATAAGATGAAAGCAATATTGTAAAAATTGGTTCCGGTAAACCAGCAACACAGTTTCAATATTAGTACGGTATAATAATTATATCGATTATGTACTTGTATCAATCAAAATTGGTTAAAATTGATCATACTGGTCGATTTTCAATTGAATCGTATCAGCCATACCGACCGATTTTTTATTTAAAATTAAATTTTAATGAAATAAAAAAATATTATTTTTTTATTGATTTTTCAATATTAATGTTAATATATTATATATGTATATCTAACTTCACCAGTATACAATTTAATTAATGAACCATCAATTAAACCATTATATCACTATACCAATACCCTAATCATATTAATAACATCATATACTCCATTACCCTTTCTTTTTTCCAATATGTCAAAATTCAAATACTATAATGCTAAATTTGGTTATTAAAAAGTACAAGTGCATACTATAATAATTAAGAGTACTTTTATATTCAATATTAGAATTTTAAAATTTCTCTTTTATTTTTTGAGTTATATTTACACCATAATTTTAAAAGTTGTATGTACAACGAATGAACTTGTTATTAAAATATCATTATCTATTTTAAAAAAGTGATTTAATTTTATTAATGAATGACAATTTTATTAAACTACTTACAGTTATTTACCAGTTCAATGATATAACTACATTCCTTTATACGGTGAAATTACCTAAGATGGTTCTATTAAAAAAAACCCTATTGAAATAGTAAATTAAATTAGATCCATGTCTTTTTTTGTTGGAAAAAATCTATTAAAATACTTTGAACTTTACCTTATTTGCAATTAGTGAAGGTGAACTATTTTTTCTTGATAATTACACATTAAATTTTAACTATTGATGAATTAATTGATCACTACAAAAGATAATATTAAATTATTAACAAGAAAAATTATAACTCATACATTTTGTTTGAACATCGAATTAGATAATTATAATTTAGTCATATATATATATATATATATATATATATATATATATATATATATATTATTAACAATTTTTAACTTTGAAATTTACTATCTTCTTTTCAATCATATCAACATTGATTAACCTCTTGCTAACCTATAGTATTTCACTTGTATTGTTGTGAGTATGATTCCAGCTATTTATTCATTATTCGTAATTTAAAAATATATAGGTACAATCACTAATTTCACCAATTAATAAATTTTAAGAAATAATTATAAAGAAAAAATAGTGCATGATAATAGGGATGACAAAAATATTCGGACTCGTGGGTACTCGTCAAAATATCCATAATGGGTACCACAAAAATAGTTCATGGGTGAAAACAGATATCATGATATCCGCCCCGCGGATACCCGCGTATATATTTTAATTAAATATTTTATACTTAGTTATTATTTATTTAACATTATATTTTTTTATTACTTCATAATAAAATTTAGTAATGAAACTATAATCATAAAATTATCATATACATATAATAGTATTTAAGTAAAATTTATTTTTATAAATTAATTATTGTAAAATATATAAAAATATAATTAAAATTAGAAACCTGTTGGATATCCGTAGATACTCACTACCTACACGAGTACCCATAAATAATGCAAGTATGATCATAGGTACGCATTACCTACACCCGCCCGTGCCCGTTGTCATTTCCTAAAAACTGATCAAAAAATTAAAAGAGAACTAAAGATTAATTATGACATAATGATTGTGAAAAGAACATCATTTAATTTGAAAAGGCAGTGTACTTCTCCTCACCTATACTTTTACTTCTCATCATCATGTCATCTCATTTTCACAACCACCTTCATTTTAAAGCTTAGTAACCACTATCATCTCATTCTCCACTCTTCTTCCTTATCACAAACATATGGTGATCTTGTTTCGAATTTTGTGTCACTTTCTGGTGGGTATGATGATTTGTAAGAAGATTTAGTAGTAGAATATATCATTTTTCATAATATAATCACATTTGGGTCACATTGAACTGAATTAAAAATCACTTTTTCAAAGTGTTTTTTAAATGATTTTAAAAGTGTTTTTAAAATGTCATTTTAAAAAATGTTTTTTTGAGATAATAGTTTTTAAAATAATGATTTTCTTCAATAATATTTTTAGTCTCAATAAAAAATCAATTGGATTTGATATTCATCGATCTAAATCCATGAAAATGGTCATGGATAGATTGAATGTATTGAATTTATCCATAATGTTTAGATAGGAATGAATTAGATAACTTGAAATATAGTTTAAATAGATGAGTAGAGATCCACTTACTCCAAGAGTACGTTTTTTTAAATTTACTTCACATCTTAGCCATTAATTCTAAAAAATCTAATGATTTAGATTTACTCACTAATTTAAACAATTAAATTTATTTAGAATTGATGGCTAAGATATGGAGTAAGTGAATCCCCTCCCTAAACAGATTTATATGGATTGATGAATAATTTTCCATCCATCCATTAACATACAAATCGAAATCCATCCAAATTCATCTATTTGCCATCCTGAATTAAGCCACACTAAACTCAAATATTTTTTTAATCAAATTTTTTTTAATACTTTAACACCTACAATTTGCAACACGGTATCTGTAATCGCAACGACCGAAATAACAATACAATCACCCCTATAACATCAATTTTTCCAACCATATATTTACTAACTATAAAATCTCAATAACTTTAGTTAAAGTTGCACCGTGCAACCACCAACTATATTTACAACCATATGATTCTTCATACCTTATATTCAACCTTCCTCATGAAGTTTCTGCACCAAAGCTAGCACTTCACTACCTCTCAAATTACCAACCAATAGTAACACGTTGAAACCAGAAGTGAAAAGAGAATCCATCAACACATTGCGCCACCGGCATCAAACTCTCAGCCACCGTGAACCACCGTGAAGCTTCATTGCTGTGAGTCTAGTACTCTAACGTTTGCATGTTCTTAAGTGGCTCCTAACATGAAAACAAGAACATGGTTCCTCATGTTTTTGTTATCTTTTTTTTATAAATAACAACAAAATAAAAAGTATGGAAATAAAAAATGATTTTTTGATAAAATTTAAAAACATTTAACCCATGCATATTATTTTATAAAGGCATTGATTTTTTTATTAAGAGATGCTATGAGCGGAATTTTTATCCTTGAAAATGGAAAATTTACGATGTATTTGTTCGTTATTATCTTTTGATTATTATTACTATTTTCGTCTTGTAAGAGATATTTTCTTAAAGAGAATAAAATATTTTATTATAGTAGGAGATAAGTTATATCCTTCAACCACTAAAATCATCACATATTTACTATTTAATTATTTTTTACAAAAAATTCTAAACTAAAAAAATAGGATATATGTCATAATTATAGTAGCTGAAAGAAATAACTTATCTATTAGAATGAGGATATATCACTTTAATCAACCAATTATTAGCTATACTTTGGAATTTAATAATTATTTGCATAAATAATTTGCTTAAGAGCAACCATGATAGTATGATACATGCTTTTAAGGTTCTTCTGAACAGAATAAGAACTATGACATTTTTATTTTGAGAATTTCATTGTTAAATAAGACAAATCTTCACTAAGGGAAAATGAGAAGATAGGTAAATGTTGTGGGGAAAAGATAGATGTTGTAAAACTCAAATAAGAATAAAAATGATATTTGTCATTATGAAAAATGATATATATATATATTATTAAAGTTATAATAAATTATAAAATAATGAGAAATAGAAATAACAATAAAGATTTATGTTTCCAATAACTAATACCATTTTTTTTAACAAACTCTAGCTTATTATTAATTTTGGTTGCTTTGTGAATTAAATATCTGACCAAAAAAAATTATTTAAGTTAAAATTAATAATTATATATATTTTTAATAATAAATTTAGCGCACTGCGTGGGACAGAAGTTACAAAATATATCTTATGTTACAAACTACATAGGAAACAGTACCTTAAAGTTTGGACACTATATCAATTTGAAATTAATTTAAATGATCTTCTCCATTAATGGAGAGACAAATAATCACTTTTGCACTTACATGTAAGATTAAAAAAGTCATTACATTTTATCTTAAGGATAAAAATGTCAAATCAATTTCATTTTTCTCTTATTTTGAGTATATTTGTCTCTCCATTAATGAAGATAATCCTAACTCTATTATGGCATAGAACACCCCACACTCAAAAACCTCACCTTCACAATTATTGTAGCATTGAATTTCTACGACACCTATCATAAAACAGCTGAAGTTCAGCGTATTTTAAATTAATTACAATTTATTTGATTTCTCTTATTTGTTAATTCTTTTCGTTTATATTATTGTATATAGTTTTTATTTTAATATATTACCCATGCATATATTTTGCTTTTACTTTGTGGAACCTTAGGTTATATATGATCTTTGATATTTTATATATGCTTTGTATTGCACGATGATTTTAGTTTTTTTTATAGGCACACCATGACTTTAGTTAGGAATTTTTTGGTTCAAAGTACTGATATATTCTCTACCAAATCCTCTTATTTTTAAAAAATAGATATATATTACTTATAAACCAATTATTAATAAATAAAATATGACTTTATAACATATGCTATGTACTTCCCTTCAAAAAACATGTATAGAGACATATCCGACACGTTATATTTGAATAGAATTGCACTTGTCTTTTTTTGTGATGCTATTTTCCTTTAGAGTTTAAGCTTCCTACACATATCATTATCACGATAACAATTTGTATTCATGTTTGGGATTTCTCATGCGGAAACGAATAAGAATATGTTGTTCAAAACTATGTTCTAAAATTATGTTTGAGGTTTCCATGTTTCAACATTATTAGTATGTGATATACTTTGTCCTGAACAAATTATCTTATTAGGTTAGTTGGGTCATTTCATAAAAGAATTCTATTTGTCTTAGAGAAGTCTATTTTTGTATATCATTTTTCTCCAAATCGTTTTCAAAGATAAATGATATCCTAATGCTATTTTTACATATTTTTAGTGCCATATTATTCATATCAAGATTTTAAGGCTATATTTAGTAATATTTTTATTTTATTTTTATATCACATATACTTTTTATTATCTCATTTCTATAATACGCATTTAAGTAATAATGATTGAAAAATATTTGTTTTCCATGTATTGTTCTTTATACATGCTCTACATGCTTAAGAAATTCCCTCATAGCCTTCCTATAAAGTTGTGAGTTTAAATCAGGCTCTTAATCTAAGAATTTTATTGATGAATAATCTATAAATATTACTATAAGCATAATTGAGTGAGACTCCTCTCTATTAATGGAAATGCAAGTGATGTGAAAAAACAAAGGAAAGACAACATGCATTGACATTTATATCATTTTTATTTAAAAGAAGATTACACTTTTGCCCTTAGAATACACATAAAAAAGTCACTTGTCTCTCCAGTAATGGAGAGGAAAGTACATCAAAAAAATAATATAAAAGTGCAATTAAAATAACCTTATTATCATCTAAATATAATAATATGACATTATTACCCTTGAAGTCACACGTAAAACTCTTAACTTGCCTCTCTAGTACTGGAGATAAGTTTTTTCCTTATCCATAACTCCTTTGTTTTTTTATCTTCTTTTGTAATAATTAAGAATACATAAAAGGAAGGAAAAAGACAATAACTTTCCAAATTTTATAGACCCATTGAAATGTTATCCACAACTTTGTCTCCACTCAAGTTTGTATACATAATTTTTGAGCTATTTAGGTTTTTTTGGATTAATTTTTCAATATAATGTACTTTAACTTTTCATGCAGCTATACCTACAAGTTCATTATGGGATTGTTGGCTACTTCAAATTTTCCTACTATTGCTACAATGGCATCACCTTATTATGGTGCAAAAGGTACCAAATTTTGTGGTGTACCTATCAACCTTGGAGGACTCAAATCAAAAAATGTGTCTTCTAGTTACTTACAAGTTAAGATGAAAGCTCAACAAACTCCTTCAAAGATTAATGGAAGCATAGTTACTACATCTATTAGGGAAGATTTAGTGTCTAGACAAAACTTCTCTATTAAATCCTATGAAATAGATGCTGATCGAAAAATATCTATACATGCATTGATGAACTACTTCCAGGTATGATTATGCTCATTTTTACTCGAAATGCGTGTATGTAGGGACCACATCGATCTTCTGTCTCATAATATGTGTCACTTCATGTATTATAAGTTGTGATTGGTTAAAGAAAATACATTTAAGTGAGAAGTATAATTATTTATTTTTCTGACCAATTACGGTTCATGACACAAGTAGTGACACATATTGTAGAACATTAGATAGGATCTCATGTGTATGTGTATGACTCGTTTATTGTTTTTATTTTTTATACAATATTGTTATGAGCATAGTATGTGAGTAGAAGTGCTAATAAATATTGAGAGGAAAGTGGACAAAAGAGCTCTTATTATCATATAAAATTAATTGCTAGTTAGAAAAATAAATGTAATAGTTAAAATGAAAATTATTTTTAATTAATTGCTTAAAATTAATTAATGGTTAAATTTAAAATTTAAAACAATATGTGTTACCAAGATAGTGTAAGTTATTGATCTATTTTTTTCACCATTAGTAATCTTAGAGATAGGGAAAATTCTAGTAGAATTTCATAATTCATATAAAACATTTTGTGAGTTGTGTTAATAGCACACTCGGGTTACATTTGCTACTTTTTTTATTTAAATATTTACTTCAAGCTAAAAGGAGAAGTTAGAAATAAGAGTTACAAAATTTAAAATTATTTAGTAGTTACATTTTTTTTATTTACAAGTTCTTTTTGAAGTTAATAATTACTCCATCCCAATCTCTCTTTAATAGAATTACAAATATCAATAAGAATAATTAATTTTCTTAATGTTTTCAAAAAGATACTATAGCATACAACTTTACTCTCAGTCTTATTGAAAAGTTCACATGTTTATTGTTTTACATCAATATATAAACAAAGGAAAAATATGAGAAAAAAATAAATGTCTCATAAAAAACATAAAATGTCTTATAAAAAAGACAAGCAATGGTAATAATAATGATAATGAAGGTGGTAGATATAAGGCACTGAAATAAAAGAAGAAATCATAAGAAAAACTATTCATATTAATTTTTTTGGGAAAATCTTTATTTTCTATAAGAAAAAATATATTTATTTTTCAGTGGAGCATCTAAGATGTTTGGCTCAACTTCAATTTTTTGTATAAAAATAAAATAAATCTAATTAAGTGACTATCATAAATCACCTCATAACTAAGCTTTTTAAAGAAGAAAATGGTAATAATTAACAGTTCTGTAAATTTCCATTTCAATACAATATTACCTATTTATCTTACTATTTCAATTTTTTTCCTTTAACAATAGGAAACTGTGATTCATCATTATAAGACAAATAGGTTTCATTGTGATGACTTTGGTTCCACACCAGAAATGTTGAAACAAAACTTGATATGTGTAACTATTCGGATGAAGGTTATGATTTATCAGTATCCTACATGGTAAGTTACCCAAACTCATGATTTATCAATATCCTTTAGTTGCATTTCATATTTGTCTTTAAGTCTATTTACGAGTTTAATTTTAGAGGGGTAAAAAGGGAAAAGTAAGGTTTTAAAGTTATCTTGCAAATGTATTCAATGATTCTGAAACCTTTCATTTCTTTCAAAATTCAACTAGCAAACTCATTCTTGGTCTCGATTAGTGTTACTAATATCATATTGGTTATCAAACCGGTCAAGATACTGATGATTCATAAATTAAACCGCGTACTGGTGAAGTTAGATATATATGTATAATATATTAACATTAATATTCAAAAATCAATAAAAAATAATATTTTATTTTTATTTTTATTAAAAATTAATTTTAAATAAAAAATTGGTCGGTATGACTGATACGGTTTAATTAAAAATCGGTTATAGTATGATCAGTTTTGACCAATATGATTGCATAATCGATATAATTGTTGTATCATACTCACATTGAGACTGGTTTACCGGTGGAACCGATCGGCACAAATCGATTTTTACAACACTGATCTCGACTCGCCTTGTAATAGAATCCTAATTTTGCTTTGCTCATCATGATGTTGAGTGGACCTATATTTGTTCTAGGGGTGATGATGTTCAAGTAGAGACTTGGATTTCTGCATCAGGAAAAATTGGTTTGCGTATGAATTGGCATTTAATTGACTGCAAAACAGGTGAAATCTTGGTTAAGGCTTCCAGGTATAAACTATTTTCATAATTTCCTTACCGACAATCTTGAAAACACAATATTGAAGTCACAATAATGCGGACCGCATCACCTGATGGGCCGCAATATTACATTTGTGGTGGCCACTGTAACCGCATTACACCGCAATTGCGGTGTGACTCCGAATCACAATGATGCGGCCACATCAGACCGTAACACAGCCGCATTGGATCGCATTTGGATCACATCAGGCCGCATGGACCGCATCAGACCACATAAAATTCAAAAATATTGTTTTAATCGCAAGATAATTCACACCACAACAACTGCAATCCGCATCGCAACGGCGCAATCACAATAACCATAACCGTTACCGTAATTGCGACCATAACCGCAATTTAAATAACTTGGATGTCCTAATACAATTTACCAAAGCTTTAGATAACTGATCTATTTAATTTTGTTTTGATGATGTACAGTGTCTGTGTCATGATGAATAAATTGACAAGAAGGGTATCTAAAATTCCAGAAGAAGTTAGAAGGGAATTAGAGTCACAATTTTTATCTCCTCTAAATCTTGATGATATAAAAGATCTTATTCCTAAACTTCATCACAGTGCTGCAGATTATATCAGTAACAGTTTTAGTGTAAGCCTACTTTTTTTCTCATATATTTATATACATTCATTTGTTTTCTAATAATGTTATATACTATAAGTTATGTATTTTCAGCCAATGTGGAGTGATTTGGATGTGAATCAGCATGTTAACAATGTCAAGTACATAGAGTGGATTCTTGAGGTACTTTCTTCTTCCACTTCTAGTTTTATCTTCTTCTTTTTTTGCTAAGCAAAAATGGGTGCTAATCCAATAGAAAAAAGAGTAGAAAGAACTCTAGCTCTAACAATTTTTAGAAACGGTCAAAATATAAGACCATTTGCAAAAATAAGTGCGTGTCGTCCAATCCTATGAACCAAATCGAAGATTTAATTTGGATTAAATCCAATATTTACATAAGGGGAGGGATCCACTTACTCCAAGAGTAAGTGAAAAATAGATACTTCTCATCTTAGCCATCCAATCTTGGAAAATCCAATGGTTTAGATGTATTCACTAATTCAAACCATTAGATTTCCTAAGAATGAATGATCATGATGTGGAGTAAATTTTTTCCACTTAGTCTTGGAGTAGGTGGATCCATCCCCTTTACATATAACTAATCTCATTCCAAAATAGACCACATAGTTCTTTCCCTTGGTATTTTTATAGTTGGAATCATGAATGTTAAGTAACTGAGAAATGATACCATGAAAGTGAGAAATATGTGGTCTATAGTTTCACCTTGATTTTTGCACATAATGTACCACAAATCTCCACTCTTCTCTTCAATCTAGTTTTATCTAAAGTTATGGTTAAACTATGGGTATGTTTTTTATATCCTTGAAAATCTAATACAAAAATTTAGATTTTAATAAAGATATCTCTACCTAATTTGATTTCTTGGATGGTCAAGATCAACACTGAAATAAGTGTATAAGCTATGTTGTACCCTGTACTTTAAGGAAGATGATGTAATAGTATTGTCTGGAGCCCCATCTGCTGTATAAAATATTTATTGGTCAAACAATATAAAATTAATATATATTAAATTAATGTTTTACTTTTCTAACGAATGAGAATAAAGGATACATGGAGTGATACATAACTTGAGACAAAAGATTTGCTCCCAATAGTATTGGTTAGGGAGCACATATTTTGTCCCAAAATGTGTATCACTCAATGTACCTATTGTTTCTCATTTTTCAACAAATATAGAGTTAATGTATATTTACGGAAGGGATCCACTTATTCTAGAGTAATTGGAAAAAACTCCACATCTTAGTCATCAATTCTATGAAAATCTATTGATTTATATCTACTCATTAATTCAAACCATTAGATAATCCTAGAATAGATAGTCATGATGTGGAGTAGATATAGATACTATTGGATAATAATGAGTACTAGATTGTTACAAAATTGTGTCAACATTTTCTCAATTTTAATGGATCAAAAATCATTAAAATATTCCTTTTACCCAATTTTCTTCTTCCCATTCTCTCTTTGTTTTTTTTTCAACCTCTTTCTCCTTCTCTTTATCTACCTTCCACTAAATTTACAAGAATGATGTGAGTTTTCAATTTCCTTTGGTTTTTTTTGTCCTAACTTATAATCCTCTTCACTACTAATCTTTCGTTTTATTTCATTTATTATATTTTAATATTATTTTCAATATAATGCTTAAATAATAATTTTATTATTTAATAATAATCCCTTCATCTGTATCACTACAAGTCTGAAATTTTATTAGAATTGAGGTTTTACTAGAGCTACTATATTTACAAATTTTGCTAACAATTATCATCTTAGAAACATTACCATAATTATACACTTTGTATGTTCAAATAATTTACCTTTATATTTAATTAATCATATATATATATATATATATATTATAATCTTGATACACAATGTCTCCATCATATAGATGAATGAGTGTGTCATCCTTTAAACTTAAATTTTCATTGCAGTATTTTATTCTCATAGGGGAAGCTTTTCATGACTTGAACCATGAATTTTGCTTCCTCTAGGAAATAAAATATTGCATAAAGTACTTAAATTTAAAAGATATTACGCTCCGTAAATTCTTTATGGATTCAGAGGGTTTGCATGTCAGGATTTGAGTGTTATATTTGTATGCATATTATTGCCAAATAATTGTTCTATGAATGTTGGCAGAGTGTTCCACTTTCAATAATGGAGAGTCATGAGTTATCTTCCATGACATTGGAGTATAAGAGGGAATGTGGTAAGAAAAATAAACTACAGTCTCTAATTGCAATTTCTAGTGCTGATGATGATGATGGGTGCAATGTTGGTCACAATGAACATTTAATTGAGTGCAACCATTTGCTTCAACTTGAAGATGGTGTTGAGATTATGAGGGGAAGGACTCAGTGGAGGCCCAAACTTGTTCACAACTTTGATATTATGAATTTGGATATGTAAGAAACTCATAATGAATTTTAATGGGTAATAATATGTTAATGCTTCAACTTTTCAATTCTTATGGATTATGTTTTCGGTTTTAGTTTATAAATTGTAATATTATAAACTGTGAGATTATAATATGTTAAAATTATAATAGGTTTATATTTGAGTACCTTAGCTAAAAACTGAATATAAACTAGTTTGTCTTATTTGGGTAATGTAAAAATATTGTTTTTTAGATAGTAAATTATAGAAAAGTGTATGAAGTTATTTGTTTATGCTATGATTATTTTAGTTGTTTTTACACTGTTTTTTGAATATACATTTTTTTAACATTTACCATCATATATATTTTTACTATAAATTTTAAATTTTTAATATTGCATAACAAAGGCTAAAAATATATTTTAAAACAAAATACAATATAAAACAAATATCAATATTAAAAAACAATATAACACACAAATAAATAGAAGTTGCTTAACTTGAATTACATAATTCAATAAATTAATAATACACAAATGTTAAGTTTTATACAAAAGTTTTGGGGTTTATACATAATTCATCAAATTTTTAATATTGTATAACAAAATTTTATACATAATTTTCTATTTATATACGTGTATAGATAAATGAAAGTATTATGGTGAGTTATGAAGTTTAGTGGTGACAGAGATGGAGGTAAATGAGAATTATGAAGTTTAGTAGTGATAATGTGAGAATTTATGATGTTTGGAGGAAGAATAAAAATGAGGAGAGTGATAAAGTTATGTTAGAGTAAAATGAGAAGTGGAAAAATTGGAAAAAAAGTTAATAAAAAGTAAACCAATCTATAATTTTGGAGCTTCTACTTTTGACTTATTTTTCAAAAAAAATTGAGTTTATAATTTCATTTGGTTGTCCAAAACATACATAGTTTATATTTTCAGTTTATTTTTAAAAAAAAAGCATAATCTAAAAAAATAGAGGAGATATCCATTGACTCAAAGAGTAAGTTTTTTAAACTTATTCCATATCTTAGTCATCAATTCTAGGAAAATCCAATGGTTTAGATCTACTCATTAATTCAAACCATTGGATTTCCCTAGAATTGATGGCTAAGATGTGAAGTAAGTTTAAAAAACTTACTCTTAGAGTAAGTGGATCCCCTCCCAAAAAAAATAATAATCAATCTCATTAGTCTTTTCTCCATACTAGTTTTATTGACTGTCCAAATTGGTTGTGGCCTATGGATACTCTTGCTTGTATTTGTTTGATCTAAAATAAGTTTATTAGATTTTTAATTAATTTGGTTCGAAGAGATAAAATAAAAACTTATTTTTAGTGTTTTTTCTTAATATATATCATGGTTGTTTTGCTACATAGAAGGCGAGTAAGTTATTACTTAATGACCATGAAGTCATCATTAACTTAAATCTTAAAAACAATCCGTCCAAGTATAAGTATTTATATAGTCACTTTTTATAAATGTTTTGATACAATAGTATCACCTAAAACTTTAATCCTAGTAACTACTATGAATTATTTATTCTTTCTAATTACCCTTTAAATTTTAATTGTTGGTGAAATTAGTTCAATCATAAAGATAATATCAAACTTTTAGCAACGAAAAATTCTCATGCATTTTGAATTGAAGTTGTCATATTATGTAATTTTTAATTTGTTTATATCAATATAATCATTTTTAACTTTAGAAATTATTTATCATTTTCTTTTCAATTAATTTATATTTTTTACGATGGTTTCTTCCAATTATCGATGTTGGCTAACATGCATTTTTACAGTGGCGAATCTATTGCTACTCTTGTCAATCTGATGATAATGATTTCCTTGTTGGTCTATTAGTAATTAAACATTATCTTTATGTCGTAACTATTTCACTAACAAATAAATTTTAAGAGATAATTAGAAACAAGAAAGAGTTTATGATACCTATTTTAAAAAGACGTAAAATTTATGGAGATGCATTTTTCTCTAAAAATAATTCCAAAATAAGAGGTGAAAAATTAAAGGAAAGGTCCAATCACTACGCTAGATAAGTCAAGCAACCACACTTATTTTGGTCTTATAATAGCGCTTTCGTGTGTTGTCTGTTTGACCACAGTAGTATAAGGTATACATTAATCGCGCTTCTGTGGGCGGTGTTGTATACCATACATACAACATCGTAACCCAACACAGGCGTTGTTATACAATTGCCAAATATAACAGTGCGGACTATATAGAGCGTTGTCTTATAATTCGTATATAACAGCGCCACTTAAAAGGGGCACTGTTAAATACAACAGCGTACAACAACAGATTGTATAAAGAGTGTTGTTGTATTAATGGTATACCACAACGCACATTTTAAGTAAGGAGGTGCACTGTCGTATAGGTTACATATAACAGTAGATGTTATAAGGTGTGCTGTCATATAGGTTACATATAACAGCGGATGGTAGAAGATATGCTGTCATATAGGTTACATATAACAACGCTAGGTACAATGAGTGTTGTCATATAGATTACATATGACAACACTAAATTTAAGTAGTCATTGTTTATGCAATGCTCAATTTATGCAGCGCTCACTTTAACAGCGCCTTATTTACCCTGTCCGATTTTATGTTTCAAATACAATAGTGCTTGTTAGATTTTCTCATTGCATGTGTTGTTGATTTGTACCAACATTCTCAAAAGCACACTCTCAATAACATATTCAAGTTAGAACATACACATTAACACAATGCTAAATTATGTTTGTAATATTAAAACATCAAACCAAAATGCAAACCAAAAATATTATGCCAATTATGTTTTGTTGAGTCCATAAAATTACAAACAAATGATATAAGTAAAATGTTTATGCAAATTACAAACAAACAAAATTATGCTATATTTATACAAAAATATGCATATAATTTTTCATCTTTTTTGATGGTTTTTGGCTTGTAATATTATTGTCTTATCCACTAAGAATTTCATTCACCCAAAACACATCATCATGATCATCTCTTGTATATAAATCATCATTCATAGTTATTTGTCCGCTCTCACGCGACAATGATTTCCCAAAAAAAGATCATCTTCAGCATCAATCTCTTCTTGGTCATTAATATTATTGAACATTACATTTTATATATGTTATATTGAACAACATTAATATACATTGAAATCATTATGTTATAATCTACATACATTAAAATCTTTGAAATCTATACATGTGTTACAACTTACAATCTATACATGTAAATCTTTAAAATCTATACAAGTGTTACAATCTATACATTTAAATCCTTAAATGACTCTTTAACATCAAACTTGACTGGAGCTGGACACTGCTGACGAATACCTGTATGTATAAAATAGAATTTGCCAAATAGATAATGTTCAATGCCAAATAGAATTTGCCAAATATAATGTTCATTGGAAATTAACATCTAAAATAGAAATTAATGCTCATTGGACAATAGAAATCATCCAAAATAGAAATTAACAGAAAAAGACAATTAAACAGCAAAAAAGAAATTAACATCAACAAAATAATGTTCAATCAGAGAAATCTTCTTTGTCCAAAATAGAATTAAGATATTGCACATAGTTTGAGTCAGCGCCCCCTGTAGTCGTGTATAATTCTTTGTAAGAATTTTCATAAAATTTAATGAATATTGGTTTGTAAGGATGAATAATAACAAACAGAAAAAATGAATCACGACTTCAATATTGTTCCATCTTGAAATATTAGCATGTAAGAATGGTTACAAAATCGATATTCCCCATCAATGAGCACAATATCAAAGTTTTCAACAATATAGTTACAACTCTCTTTAAGTATATTTTGAAATTGTGAAATATAATTCTCCTTCACGACAACCTCAATTTTATCCTCGTGTTACATAAACATAGAGGTGTCAAAACGGGCTACTCAGACGGGTTCGGGCTAACCCGCATCGAGTTCGAGCTAATTCGGGTCAGGCTAAAAATCTTGGATACAAATTATGCATAGCAAATTGTAGCCCAAGCCCACCCTAAGCGGGTTGCGGGTTGTGATGGGTCGACACACATAATACTAAAATAAAATTATTTAAATTTTAACATATTTAATATACTAATATATATATCATATGATATTAATGTCTAACTTTTTAACACATTTGTTACGCCAAATGCAACCAAACTTATAAATATAATTCACTGTGTTTGAGTTAAGACATGATGTCAAGTTCACGTATATAAATTTTAACACAACCCATTTATTAAATCTCTCATTTCTATTGAACTTTCACTCCCTAACAAAATATAATTTGTAACTTCATTTTAATATATAAATCTTTGGGCACTATAAAAAATAACATCATCTTGGTTTATAGTAATAATAGTATAAACTCAAATTCATAATGAACTTTATATGTCAAAGTATATCCACCATTGTAATATATGATCATTATGTTTTAATTTCTCTTTGAAGATCCTCTGTATACTCTATCAACACTTTCATTGTAAACTATTATGTTAAATTTGGTTGTGTGAAATTCTCTATTGTAAACATTTACGTTGTCTTTTAGTTTTGTTGTAAAAATTATTTTCTTTATTATGTTTTTGTTTTAGAAGTTAAATCTAATTAAATACACAATTAAGAAAGGAAAAATGAAATTTATATGGTTTAATATATTCTCATTTGATTTGATAATTATGCTTAAAATGATATTAGTAAAATAGGAAAAATATGATAATGTTTAAGTTTATAAAATTATTGTAATTTATATCACAATATTTATTCTCAACTTTTTATTATAAATTATTTTGTAAAATAATTTTCACCAAAAGCTAATTATCAAGCCAAAAGTCCCTAAAAAATAAAAATAAATAAGGAAAAATGGGTAGCTCGAACCCGTCCGGGTAAGCCCGGCCCGAACTCGGTTTTAATATAGTTCGGTCGGGTTGGGCTAAAAACCCTGAATTCAACAAAAAGTACCTAATATGATACTCAAACCCTATAATTTTCGGGCTTTGGCAGACCGACCTAGTTTGGCCCGCCCATTTTGACACCTCTACATAAACATATAATATGATCGATCAAATAAAAATCATAAATCATAGATGAAAAAATTAAATAAATAACTAAATCACCTCACGATCAATGAAAATCATAAAAAATGAAGGATCTTCACATATTTCAATCCGCAAAAGAGTTGAAATTTTCACTTTAAGCTTCCATTATGTATTCTTAAAAGATAAACTAATATCTTTAATGAAATTCATTTCTTCAATGATGTAGCTATTATGAATTTCAATTATTCAATGACTAAATATATAGACTCAAATAATTATGGGGAAATGATATCTTTATTGAAATCATTGGGAGTTGTGCAAAATCTACATCATGAAGCAAAAGAATTATGGGGAACAAAAACAATTTAATGCATGAGAAAATGTTGTTTAGAATTTGTAAATTTTTAAAATCCTATCAAATCAACATCACGCATTTAAGAAAACGTTATATACGATATCAAATCAACAACGCTCATTGAAGAATGTGCACTGTAGAAGATATCACATCAACAACATACACAAAAAATGTGTTGTTTAATAGATTTCAATTATCAAGGCATCAAAAAAAAGGAGCGTTGTTAAATAGAACGAATTCAAGCCAACGCTTATTCAACAACGCACATTCACGGTTGCGTTGTTGATGTTATATCTGCTTATCAATATTAACAATGATCTCTTAATCAGACGCTGTGTATTTTCTTCCGCCTCGTATTTAACAGTATAGTTTTAAGAATCAATTTTGAAGGACCGTTGTTAAAGACAATTTTTTGGCTATGGATGACAAAAATACCCGAACCCGTGGGTACCCGTCAAAATACCCGGAACGGGTACCCGCAAAAATAGCTCATGGGTGGGAACGAGTATCATGATATCCGCCCTGTGGGTACCCGCATATATATTTTAATTAAATATTTTATATTTAGTTATTATTAATTTAACATTATTTGTTTATTTTATTGTTACTTCATAATAAAATTTATTAATAAGACTATAATCATAAAATTATCATATATATGTCATATTATTTTAGTAAAAATTATTTTTATAAATTAATTATTGTAAAAATATATAAAAACATAATTAGAGTTGGAAACCCGTTGGGCACCCGCACGGATACCCACAAATAATACAGGTATGGGCACGGGTATGCACTACCCGTGCACGTTGCCATCCCTATTTCTGGGGTAGTGAATATTCTATATCCTAATCCAGCATGTAGAGCCACAAGCCTAAAAACATTTGGTTAAAATTTGGCACTAAAGAAGATTTATGAGGAGGAAAGGTTGAGTTATTTTCTTAATGTATGATGTAGATTTATCTAACATTCTAGACTATGTCCTTACTATATATGAGGACTCATTCAAGAACTATTTAGGAGATTTTTAGCATTTTGTGTCTTTCATTGTTGTATTTTCCATAGGAGTTAGGATCATTTAAATCAAGTGTTTCAAAAATTAAAAGGAAATGCAACTTTCAATAACATATATATTTATTTTATTATAATGAAATTACATTATCACACGTTTCATCTGACAATAAAGTTGTAGAGGACGTACTGACAAAAACCCTATGAAAATTTATGCATGAATATTATAAACTTGATCTCATATCAAAATGATGTATTTTCTTAGAATATATCAACGGTTTGAAAAACTCGTATATTTCATTTCTTTCTCTTTTTATGTTTTATCTTTCTAAATATCATAAAAAAAACAAAGAATAACTAAGAAATGTTACACAATAGTTGATAAAATAGCATTACTGTATTTATATATATATATATATATATATATATATATATATGCCAGTTATTATACATCAGATGTGACATAATGTTTTAAGGAAAATTAATACAAACGAAATTTTTGTTTTGTCTTCTGGAAAACCTCTTCAGCAATGATGGCTTCATTACCATTAGCTCTTTTAATCTCCAATTGTGCTTTCTGATAGAAACCAGTGCCTCTTAATGCATCTGCTATAAAATCATCAAACCCAATTGCAATTGCTGCTTCAGCCTTTGCTCCATAAACCAACCTCTGTATCATATTAATATATTGTAAAACGTTATGGTTTCAAAGTATGGTGGTTGATGTAAGAAATTTTGGGTCAAAATCCAATATTTAAATGTGTTTATGTCATTATTTTTATTAGTCAAATTAAAGTGATTTACTTCGAGTAAGGTTTATGGCTATAGACATAATTATCATGAAATTAGTGTGTAGATACTAGATACCTAAAGTCTTATTTCTATTTTATGATGGACAAAATTTGAAATAAGAAAATCAAGTAACATCTCTCTTCGTGGAAGGGTTGCACTTCTTATAACTAAAGAGTTATGTTCCCCAATTGTAGACAACAAGATGAACCACAATATGATATAAGAAAGAGGTAAAACCAAATCATTTTCTTCATCCCATTAGAATAGAAACTAAGGCTAAATATGGTCTACAATTGGAAGACCAACAAACTTACATGTTCTACGACGAACATGCATTTGCATACAAGACAAATGATATGAAAAATGGATACATGAGGATATAAAATTTATTTTTCATATTCTATATGAATATATTAAGGTACGCTTCCGCTAAGTTATAGTTTTATATATTTATTCATGATGATTTGACATGAAAGATTTTGACTATATATGATGATAGTATTATCCATAATCTTTAGTATTTATTATGTATCTTTAAGTATAAAATATCTCCTACCAATAGAGTCTTTATTAAAGATTTTTTCAATAGTTGAAATATAATAGAAGCATATATAGGAAAAGTGGGTCATTCTAACCTTAACTCTTGAAAGGTGAATTGCACCAAAACACATAGGACAAGGTTCACAAGAAGCATATATCTCACAATCTGAAAGTTCTATTTGCTTAAGCTTCTTACAAGCCTGAAAAATTAAATCATTTTGTTATAACAATAGGTATTTCATGTTCTTCCAATTTAAAGTTTCAACAAGCATTTCAACAGTATATAAATTATTTTACTGAGTTCTTTTCTAAAAGATAAGATTAGTGCACTTTACTTTAGTTAGTTAGTGTTTTTAATTTGTTTAGTTTGTTAGGTTAAGTTTATTCTCGTAATGCTTGTATAAAAGTACCGTTCTTGTATAAACTCATTATTCAACAATTCAATTTCACTCAATGAAATTCATTCTTCATTTTTTTAGTTATTCTCTCGATTTCAATATTCTTTAATTTCACTCAATGAAATTCAATTATATTTTACTGTATCATCCACTATTTATTTTTAATTATTATTGACTCTTGAATAAAATTAATATAAATTTTTACATTGTCGGTACATAAATATTATACTCTATGAATAACGCATTGTGTTTATAATCAACTAGACATTAAAATTTCATGAAGCATGAACATACTCATAGTTATATTATATGTATAACACAATTATAATTGTATATATTGTCAAATTCTTTACATAAATTCAATGTTAAATATTAGCATTGTTGCACATAAATAATAATGGTTTTGTCAAAATTCAAGAGGCATATAATGTGCGGACATGGATCTTCTCAGATACTAGACAGTCCAATACTATATTGAATTGAGACACATACCAAAAACAATTCTGCAATGATCATGATTTCGTGTTATTTTTCATTAATTTTTTATTTAAAAAAGTTTCAACCTCATATTATAATATTGGTATCTCCGGTACTGAACTCTCGAGTTGAACTCTTAATGTCCCTCCCTATTGTGCATTGATAGAAAGTATGAATTTCATATGATTTAAGGAAAGTAGTTGGGTATGTATAATCTAACCTCTCTTATTGCAGTAACTTCAGCATGAGTAGTTGGATCTTTGTTCCTGAGAACCATGTTGTGAGAGGTAGCAACCATTTCATCATTGCAAACTATAACAGCACCAAATGGGACATTGAGACAGGAACTTTTGGGAACATGGGATCCTTGTTCCTCCTTTATATGCCTCTTCAACTGCTTTTCTTAGAAATTTGTGGTCTCTATTTTCTATACCTAATTAACAAAGTTATAGCAGGCAAGTGAGTTAGATTTTAATTTTACAAAATGTAACAAAAAAAATTGTTTCATTTTTATCTCAAAAATTACTTTGACAACTATTACTAAGTTCTACGTGAACTCCTTTTCCGTACTGGATTCTACGATATTGGAATATGTGGAGGAGATGTTATGTTTTTTATTTATTTAATTAAGAAAATTAAAGAAAATATGGACTCTTACATTTTTTGGATACCACATGTCATAATCTAAGTTAATTAGTGGACTCTCGAGTACTTAGATATGAGACAATCAATGTAAATATGATCTAATTATGTCAATCTTATGAAAAGTACATGTGAAAACTGTTAAGGTTTCATCTCAAAACCATTAGTAATGAGAGAAATAGTCCAACATGTATTTAGATAATGATTTAAGCGATGTGAAATTTATTTCTCAACATGCTCCCTCTAAAGTCTGTCACAATAGACGAAGGATTACCTTTGATCCACAACTAAATGACATCTTTTAGCTCATGACAACTGGAAAGTTGGACTCTAACTCTGATACTATGTTAAGGTTCTATCTCAAAACCAATTGTCAATGAGAGGAGTAGTCCAATAGTATTTTAACAATTCCCGAGATAATAAGGTAGACGATATGAAACTTAATTAAAAAAAAATAGAGTTTTGTGGGATTAAATTTTGTTTATTTGAATATTCATATTTTCTATCCATAGTAAAGCAAAAAGTTAAATCTTGAAAAAGAATTACCTTCCTGGTGACCAGCAAATGCAGAAGCAAATGAAACAGTTCCATCCATAGCTTCCACCACTAATGAAATGCAATGAATAAAATTAAACAATAAAAAAATGGACAGATTAAAAAGGATAAAATATTTGAAATAAGAGGAAACTAAAGCTGAGATAAGTAATAAGAAGGTTTTCTGAAAATAAATAAAACAGCAAAAATGGTATAGATACCACTAATGACAAAATCAAAAGACCAATAGGATAATGTAACTTTGGGTACTAAGAAATCAAAGAACTTGTGCTATATATATATATATATATTACATTGACGATGACCATGAAGATAAACACAATGCATTCCATGAAGATAAACACAATGCGTTCCATGAGAATATATAGTATATTAAAAGGAATGTTACTATGATGATAGACGAGATGATGTGCATTTTTTGTAATAATCATGTGGAGACTATTGATCATCTTTTTAGTTCTTGTGATTTTGTGGCTAGTATTTAGAAAAGATTTTACTCTTGGTTGCAAATCTCTGTTATAAATCCTTGCTAAATTTGGACTCCCTGAAGTTTCATGAATCCATCCGAAGTGATAGTTGTGCAAAGCTGTGGAGAATGCTTTGGTTCACAGTGGTGGTTTGGTCAGTTTGGATTATGAGAAATGAAGTAACTTTCTTGGAGAAAGCGCCGAGTTATGTGCACCTTATTGATATTATTCAAACTAGATCCTGGATTTGGTTATCTACTTTTGTATCTCATAATTCTTTATCTTTTGCTAATTGTTGTATGGATCTCAAACTTTGTCTAACTTTGTGTTCTTCAAAGTAGACTATTTGTTTCTCTTGTATTGGGTGGGCATTCCTTGCTCTGTTTAATACAATTTGTTTCTCTTGTATCTCATAATATACATGGTCCCTACCTACAAATAAAATAAATAAAAATGATTAAAATGATGCTGATCTTTGTGGCAAGATTTGGATGCGGAGAAAAAAAGAAGAAACTAATGGGGACAAAAGCACAAACAATGGCTAAATGGTCAAAACTCGATGTGATTGTATTCGGGTTTTACCCGAGTTTAATTTTCGGATTCAGATTTGGTATGGTTGATACTTTACCTCGAACCCGATTAATATATGTAAAATTATAAAATTATGCATAAATACATATATAAAAGCTATATATATATAAATTTGACATATATATATATAAATATATATGTTTCAGATGAGTTTTTATCGGATTCGTTTATCCGAAACCCGATTTGACATATATATAAAACCTGCATGATTTGGGTTCGAGTTTTGGATTTCGGTTTAGGATTGAGTAAACATAAACCTGACCTTGATCAACTCTATTGTCATTCCTATAAGAGGTGCAGATCATATTGTAGTTATGGACATAAAAAAGGTAGCATGTTTTTCTCAACATCGTGACTCACCAAACGCATGTTCTTGTTCGTCCTAATCCGATGTCTTGTCAATTTTGATAAGTTTCTAATAGCTTATATATGATGACATTACATTATCTTTCATGCTGGTATAAAAAAATACGTAGAAACTTTTCATTCCACGTTTGTTTTACTTTGAGATGGGAACCGGATAGAGATAGCAATGAAAACCGAACTTGTGGATATCCGCTCGATCCGAACTCGAAATTAACGTGTTAAACCTGTTGTTATTGGGTTCGGGTTCGGGTTTTACCCGATGTTAAATTTTGGGTTCGGGTTTGGTATATGTGATACCCTACCTCGAACCCGCCCTAATATAAATCATTTAAATGAACATATATTTTTAATAAACCTATAACCTAGTTTTCCTTCTCAAAGAACAGAAATAGAAATAGAAAGAAAGAGTTTCATCTTCTCCTTCTCCATCTCCTTTTCAAAGAACAATGGTTCTTCTGCTAGGTTCAGTCTTCATCCCCTGTTCACTTCTGGTTTTGGCGTATAAGGGGTATTACTTTTCTAAGAACTTCTTTCACATCACAATTGTTTGATTCATTTGCAGTTCAAAGAAAAATCACACTTTGGGCTATGTTTTAGATCAGAACAAGTTCGGTTAAATGTATCAGTTATTGATTTTGTGCTTAGATGGTGAAATGGAGTATATATGGAAGGAACTCAATGGTGAGGGTAAGTGATGAGGTTATGTGTTTGGGGTTTTTTGGATGGAGGTGAGAACACGAGAAATTCAATTGTGATTGGGGATTTCAATTGCGAATGAATCAACTATTATATGTTGTGCAATTGGATTGTTATATTTTTCGGGTTTCCCGTTGGGTTCGGGTTTGGTATTAGCATTTTAAACTCCGCTCACTTCGAGTTCGAGTTCGGGTTTTTTATTTCAGGTTCTGGATTGGGTAAGCACAAATCTGACCCCGACCCGCCCCGTTGCCATTCTTAGAACTGGAAGTGGTGTTTATATGGGGTTGAGATCATTTTACTTGATTTTCCAATATTCGAATATGAAAAGCAATGTAGTTTGATATTTTTAATATAATTTTATTAAAAATTGTTAGGTTTATTCAAGTATGAAGTCTCACATTGGATATGCGAGGAGAAGTGAAAGAGTTTATAACTAGAAAATCCTCATAGAACTAATGCCTTATGGGTTTGGTTCAAGACATGGTGTCTCACTTGTGGCTCTCCTAAGAATGGCAATGGGTACCCGAATCCGCGGGTACTCGCAAATAATACCCGCAATGCGTATTGGTACATGTTTTGGACCCGTGGGTAATTGAGACCCGTGATTTTAAGACCCGTTGTTAGATGAGTCTGAGTCCGGGTAATAAGGTACTCAGACCCGTGAGTACTCGGACCCGTTATTTCTTCCTATATATATATAACAACATAATTGTAATATCATGTTAATATATATTGTAATATCATATTAATTCATAATTATAATATTATATTAACTCATAAATGTAATTGTTTTGTTTTTAAACTGTGATTTTATGTTGTTAAACAATGATATTATGTTGTTAATTCATATGTATGATGTAATGTTATGGTAATCGAAGAGTTCTTACTAAATGAATCTTTCATCCTAATGTTGAAGTTATTTTTAATGTTTGTTTGAGTAAAATGATTTGGGTTTAATAGTCAAATTACGTTGTATTTAAAACTTTAAATTAAGTTTTATAATTTTTTCTCTTGTTAATTGTCTAAATAACATATAATATCGTATGAAACAAATACATAAGTGCATAAATTACTCGCAATTGTTTTTAATATTTTTGAATTTATGGGTATTCATGGATCCGTTGGGTACCCAAGGACCCACAGGTAGTATACCCATCAGGTATTAGCATGGATCTGAGGTGGGTCTGAGTCCCAAAATGAAGCAGTGGGGTGGGGTTGGGTAATGCACTAGCTACCCGGACCCATCCAGACCCATTGTCATCCCTAAATTCTTCACTCATCCCATACCCGGTAACAATGGAACTCCCCAGTGGTTGGAGGTTCCCCGGTCGCAGTCTGGTCCAACAAAATAATTAAAATATGAGTGGTTAAAAATATTCTATGTGCCACACTTAAGTATTTGTAGTTGAGGAAAGATCTACTTACTCCAAGATTAAGTGAAAAATGACTTACTCCACATCTTAATCATCTAATCTTGGAAAATTCAATGATTTAGATGTACTTACCAATTCAAACCATTGGATTTTCCAAGATTAGATGATTAAGATGTGGAATGAGTCTTTTTCCACTTACTATTGGAGTAAGTGGATCCCTCCCCTTTATAGTCGTACTTATATTAGTTATATTCATTCGAAAATGATTCATCCTATAAAATTATTTTTTGGGGTGAGAATATCTTTGTTTGGCAGTTATATTGGTTACTTCTGTTTTTAGTTTTTCTCTTCTCACCAACTTGTATAAATCATTCATCCTTCAATACACAACAAAATATTATACTGAATTTAATTATATCTTTGTAATTATATTAAATATAATATATTAGAAATCAAAATAATATTGAATTTTCAATTAAAATAAGATATTTATTGGCTTATAAACCACCACTCTCTTAAATTCTTGTGAGATTGCCTGTTTCATATACCACACTCATGGTTCTCCAACACTTCCCCTTGCATGTGAATGAATATCTCAAAAATTATCACCTTATCTGAAATTTCGTCTTTGAATCTAACTCAATGTTATCAAAATTTCAGTTTTTTTGTTTGTTTAATCTAATGTTAATTTATAAGAAAACAAATAACGGTTTGTCTATGCTCAATTAGATTCTATGCAAATGTGAAACCATTTATTTTCCACAACTTGTACAAACTTTAATATAAAAATTCTATCTATATCTTATCTTCCATTTCATATACTCTCAAAGCTAGCTGAGTCACCTATTTTACCTTAAACCACCCCACCTTCAATATCTATAAATTCAAATAAAGCTACCCTTGTCCTTATCTCCATGGACTTGATCCCTTGAATACTTTGATGCTCATCCTCTTCACCTATATTGTCCTATACAATAATGATATTAATATAGTAGCGGTTATCAAACCATTCAGGATACTAGTATAGTGGTTTAACCGGTAGTTTATTAATTAAATTGCATATCGATGTAGTTAGATATACAATATATTAACATTAATATTGAAATTTTAATTAAAAAACAATTTTTATTTTTATTAAAAAATAATTTTAAATAAAAAATCGATCGGTATGACCGGTACAGTTCAAGTGAAAACCAGTCGGTATAACCGGTTTTGGCCAATTTTAATTGATATAATTGCATAACCGATATAATTGTTGTACCGTACTGGTATTAAGAACGACTTACCTACTAAACCGGCTGGCACAAACCAATTTTCACGACACTGAATGTATACTCCTTGCTATTTTCCTTCATTAGTCTACGCTAAACTTTTTTCTCATGTAGGCTTATTACCATCTATAATACCTACAATGCCCTTGATTTTTTGTAAGGATAAAAGGGTTGCTATAGTCAGTGTTGTGATAACCAGACCGGACCGGACGGTTCGACCAATTTGATCGTTGTCCAGACTAGAAAATGACTCTATTTTGTAGTCTTAACCGAGTGAGTAGTTGGACTGCTTTGAACTGGAGAAATTTCTGTTCGACCATGCTAAACCCGGTTAAACCGGAATAACCCGGGGGAAAACCGGACAACTCATTTAAAATTTTAAAAAAATGAAACATTATTCTAATGTTTTGTTTTATTTCGGTACAAAAAAGATAGGGAGATATTACTTAAATATAGTTATATAAAATTATTAATTATATAACATTTTACATTTATATATAATTATATATTTATAGATAAAAACTATTAATTATATTTAAAATCATTCGGACCGACCGTACGGTTTAACTATTTAAACCGGTTAGACTTAATACGGAAGGTCTTCCGGCTTGACCTTCGGCTCGGGTTTCACAACATTGGCTATACTAATGTGTTAGATAAACTAGTAAACCCTAAGATTTTTAAGATTTTTGTAAATACCATTTATTGTGAAGTTTACTCTAATTCTTCTGAACATGATTAAAATACATATTAAATTTCTCATCTCATTATCAATTAGTTTTTAGACAAAACATTAATATTATTTTATGTCCAAAAAAATTATAATACCAAATTAGTAGAAGAAATGACACGATAACTTCGAGTTGAGATTATTTCCATTCTCCAGTATTAAAATATGATGTAAAGAATTAGTTTTGAGAATTTTTAAATTTATTTATTAAAGAATAATTAAAATCTGGACTATTAAATTTTTTTTTAAAAATATATATGAACTTTTCATCTTTAAAAATGTGTCAATAATAAATATAAAAGGTTAGGAAAATTTAGTTGTAAATTATAATCCTATACATACAGGATGATAGATTTTTTTTAGATTAAGTTAAATTACGTCAAAATTTATATTACTAATAACTTTTTTTATAAAATATAAATTTCGTCCAATTAGATATGTACATTTAAGGGTCACCGTGGAATGTGGTGATCACCCCTTTATGTGACTCTTACACCATTCTTTCTTTATAACTATAGACTATAAGTTCACAATTAATTTAACATCCCTGTTGAGAAAAATAATAATAAGCATCTTTTGGTTTTCTAGTATTTAGTAGTATTTAGGATTGTCAATAATGTTTGTTTACGTTGCATTTCCGTTTTATTACAATTATGTTTCATAGTTAATAGGTTTTATTTACACGTTACATAGTGATTATTATCATGATGATTTCAGTTATGTATTCGCCTATTTATAGGCTGTATTGTTTTATCAATGAATAAGTAAGAAAACATATATCTTCTGCTTCCTTCTATTGTTAACAGTGGTACCAGAGCTGAGTTGAGTTCCAAAGAGAGAAACAAAAGGTGAAACTGATGGCTTCCGAAAGTTTTGTGTAGCCAGCCATTTCACGCTTTGATGGTCACTATGACCATTGGAGCATGCTCATGGAGAATTTCCTAAGGTCCAAAGAATATTGGACGGTTGTTGTTTCTGGAGTAGCAGAACCAGCAACATGTGATATGCTGACAGATGCACAAAAGACAGAACTTGAAGGGCTGAAGTTAAAGGATCTTAAAGCAAAAAAATATATCTTCCAATCTATTGATCGCTCAATCTGGGAAACTATTCTTTGCAAAGATACATCCAAGCACATTTGGGATTCCATGAAGAAAAAGTATCAAGGTACAACAAGGGCTAAGAGGCAGCAGCTTCAAGCACTTCGTTCGGAGTTCGAAATACTTCGAATGAAGTTTGGAGAATCAGTTACAGACTATTTTTCAAGAATGATGACAATCGTTAACAAGATGCATTTCTATGGCGACAAGACAGAAGACATTCTCATTGTTGAGAAGATTCTTCGATCATTGACACCAAAATTTAATTTTGTTGCTTGTGCTATAGAAGAAGCTAATGATGTTGGTCTATTGTCAATTGATGAGTTACAAAGTTCTTTGTTGGTTCATGAGCAAAAAATTAACCAACAGGAAAATGAAGAACAAGCATTGAAAACCTTATCAAAAAATCATTTCACATCAAGCAGATATGATAGAGGACGAGGAAGAGGTAGAGGTCAACATAGAGGAGTCAGAAACAACAATGATCATGAGAACCAACAACGAAATCATCAGAGTCAATTTCAAGGAAGAGGCAGAAGGCGTGGAGGCCACCACTCAACAACCTATAGATCAAAGTCAGCAGACAAGTCAAATGTTGAATGTTTCAGATATCATAGGTATGGTCATTATAAATCAGAATGTCAAACTAATTTTAATAAACAAATTGGAGATCAAAGTAACTTTGTATAAAATGAAGAAGAATTGTCTCTTTTGATGGTGTGCCACATGAAGGAAGAGGCTCAACAAAATATGTGGTATTTAGACACTGGCTGCAACAACCACATGTGTGGAGAAAAGAAGGCATTTTCTGACTTGGATGAATCCTTTCGGAGCTCTGTTAAGTTTGGTGACAACTCCAAAATTTATGTTACGGGAAAAGGAAAGGTAACGATCCAAACCAAAGGAAATTTCACCCACACTATTGCTAATGTTCTTTTTGTGCCTGATTTAAAAACCAACTTGCTTAGAGTGGGTCATTTACAAGAAAAGGGATATGAAATTTTTATCAAAAATGGAGTATGTAAAATTCATGATGCAAATTTGGGTTTAATTGTTCAAGTTAACATGACGGCAAATCGAATGTTCTCACTTTATCTCAACAACACAGCTAATTCCCGCTTCTCGGCAAAATTAGAAGACGAGGCATGGCTATGGCACTTTCGTTATGGGCATCTGAATTTTGGCGGATTGAAAACATCACAGCAAAAAAACATGGTGACGGGGCTTCCTAAAATTACAGCTTCTTCTCAAGTTTGTGAAGAATGTGTTGTTAGCAAACAACATCGTAATCAATTCCCACAAGGAAAATCTTGGAGAGCAAAGAAATCATTGGAACTTGTTCATTCCGACATTTGTGGGCCAATAACACTACATTCTAATGGAGGTAAAAAATATTTAATTACCTTCATTGACGATTATAGTCGGAAAACTTGGGTTTATTTTTTACAAGAAAAATCTGAAGCCTTTGTAGCTTTTAAAAGCTATAAAGCGCTTGTTGAGAAAGAAGTTGGCAACCTAATAAAAGTTCTTCACACGGATCGTGGTGGAGAATATAACTCACATGAATTTGTAAATTTTTGTGAGAACCATGTAATCAAGAGACAGCTTACAGCAGCTTATACACCCCAACAAAATGGTGTATGTGAGAGGAAGAATCGCACTATTATGAATATGGTGCGAAGCCTTTTGATAACAAGTGGTGTTCCAAAAATACATTTTTCTCCTCTTATAAATTGTACAATCCTAGCACCAAGAAAGTACATTTTTCTCCTTTGTTGTCTAGATTTCTCCTCTTCTGATCTGGAATATGGGCGTATGCAATACACCCAAAAAATACGGAAATAATCTACAGCAGGTTTCCTTCCACTCCATGCTTCCTCTGGTGCCATATTTTGAACAGCGAATGTGTGACTTCTATTCAATATATGAGTGCTCCAATACTTTCTTTAGCACCAAGAAAATTGTCATTAGTCGTGATGTAGTATTTGATGAAAAATGCACCTGGTCATGGAATCAAAATGTTGTTAAAGAAAGTATTCCAACAGATTTTGATGATGAGGAGAAGGGGCAACAATCTATAGAAAATGAGGAAGAAGATGAAGTCAATCAAAATGTTCCAACTAAGCAAAGTCCAATTACAGCTGAATCACAAAGGCCTCAACGTGTTCGAAGAAGACCAGCATGGATGATTGATTATGAGGTAACTGGAGTTGACCAAGGTGATGACCCAATTATACATTTTGCTTTATTTTCAGATTGTGATCCTGCCATCTTTGAAGTTGTTGTTAAAGAATCAAAATGGAGAAAGATTATGGATGCTGAAATTACAGCAATTGAAAGAAATGACACATGGGAGCTATGTGATCTTCCAAAATGACACAAGACAATTGGTGTAAAGTGGGTTTACAAGACAAAGCTTAATGAAAATGGTGAGGTTGACAAACACAAGGCACGCTTGGTAGCTAAGGGCTACAAGCAAGAGTTTGGTGTTGATTATAAAGAAGTATTTGCTTCGGTTGCAAGGCATGATACAATCAGATTGGTGATTGCTATGGCAGCTGAAAAGTCATGGCCTATCTACTAGTTAGACGTGAAATCAGCATTCCTCCATGAATATTTGCAAGAAGAGGTATTTATTGGTCAACCTCATGGTTATGTAAAGTTTGCCAATGAACATAAAGAGTATAAGTTAAAGAAAGCTCTATATGGATTAAAACAAGCTCCACAAGTTTGGTATAATCTATACAAACTTATTTTTTGAAGGAAAGATTTCAAAAATGTCCTTATGAACATACACTTTTTATAAAGACTGAAGATGGAGGAAAAATGCTCATTGTTTGCTTATATGTAGATGATTTAATTTACACTGGAAATAATATAGATATGTTTGAAAGTTTTAAGAAATCTATGATGGCTGAATTTGAGATGTCTGATCTTGGTATGATGCATTACTTTCTTGGCAATTGAAGTGGTGCAATCTTCTAGTGGAATTTTTATATCTCAAAAGAAGTATGTGCGGGAAATTTTAGACAGGTTTCATATGAAGGATTGTAATCCTGTAAATACTTCATCTGAGTTTGGTATGAAGCTAAACAAAGATGATGGAAGAAAGAAGGTTGATGACACTATTTACAAACAAATAGTGGGGAGTTTAATGCATTTGACAACAACAAGACCTGATATAATGTATGTTGCAAGTGTGATTAGCAGGTACATGAAATGTCCTACAGAGATTCATCTCTTAGCTGCAAAAAGAATTTTTCGTTACTTGCAAGGTACTAAGGACAATGAGTTTTTCTACAAGAGTGGAGAAAAGTCAGATCTGTTTGATTTTAAAGATAGTGATTATGCAGGAGATTTAGATGATCGAAAAAGTACATCTGGTTATGTTTTCATGATGGGAACAGTAGTTGTTTCATGGTCATCAAATAATCAACCTATTGTTACATTATTATCCAGTGAAGCTGAATTTGTTGCTGCAACAGCTTGTGCTTGTCAAACTATCTGGCTATAGAAAATCCTTAAAGAGCTGCATTTTAAGGATGATGGACCTACTCAGATTTATTGTGACAATAGTTCATCAATAAAGCTTTCAAAAAATCCAGTTTTACATGGTCGAAGCAAACATATAGATGTGAAATATCATTTTTGAAGGATCTCACAAATGATGGAGTCATTAATCTTAGTTACTGCAGGAGTGAAGACCAGATTGCTGATATTCTAACCAAACCTCTCAAGTTTCCTGCATTTCAGAAGCTCGGAATGCTTCTTGGTGTTTGTACTTCAAATATTTAAATTTGAAGGATGAAGTTTCAAAGTCTTGCTCTTATTAAACTAGATTTGTGCCTAAAACATCAGTTTAAGGGAGAGATTGTTGAGAAAAATAATAATAAGCATCTTTTGGTTTTCTAGTATTTAGTAGTATTTAGGATTGCCAATAATGTTTGTTTACGTTGCATTTCCGTTTTATTACAATTATGTTTCATAGTTAATAGGTTTTATTTACACGTTACATAGTGATTATTGTCATGATGATTTCGGTTATGTATTCACCTATTTATAGGTTGTATTGTTTTATCAATGAATGAGTAAGAAAACATATATCCCTGCTTCCTTCTATTATTAACACCCCAAAAAAAAACCCTAACTTTCTTGTCTACAACTTGTACAAACTTTAATATAAAAATTCTATCTATATCTTAACTTCAATTTCATATCCTCTCAAAGCCGAGTCACCTATTTTACCTTTAAGCCACCCACCTTGAATATCTTTAAATCAAAATAAAGCTACCCTTATCCTTATCTCCATGGACTTATCCCTGATACTCATCCTCTTAGATCACCTATATTGTTCTATATTGTGTTATTAATATCATACCAGTTATCAAACTAATCAGGGTACATGTATAGTGATATAACGGTTTAATCGATGATTCATTAATTAAACCGTATACCGGTAAAGTTAGATATACAATATTAATTATACAGTTTTTTTATTAGATATCAATTTTAAATAAAAAATATTGGTCGGTATGATCGATACAGTTCAATTGAAAATCAGCTGGTATGACCGATTTTGACTGATATGATTGCATAACCGATATAATTGTTATATCATATCAATATTGATACCAGTTTACCGGTTAAACCGGCAGGCACAAACCAATTTTTACGATGTTCCTATATTCCTTGCTATTTTCCTTCAGTAGTCTATGCTAAACTGTTTTTTCTGTTGTAGGCTTATTACCATCTCCAATAGCTACAATGCCCTTGATTTTTGTAAGGATAAAATTCTTGCTATACTAATGTGTTGGATAAACTAGTAAACCCTAACTTTCTTAAGATTTTCGTAACTATGAAGTTCAATCTAGTTCTTATAAACATGATTTAAATACATATTAAATTTGGAATCTCATTATCAATTGGTTTTAAGATAAAATATTAATATTATTTGATCTCCAAAAAATTATAATACCAAATTGGTAGAAGCAATGATACGTTAACTTCGAGTTGAGATTATTTTCAGTACTGAACTCTTCAGTACTAAAACATGTGTAATATGAGGTGAAGAATAAGTTTTGAGATTTAAAAATTTAATTTATTAAAGAATAATTAAAATCTAAATCATTAAAAAATGTTCTAATATATATAAACTTTTCTTTAAAAATGTGTCAATAATAAATATAAAGGTTAAGAAAATATAGTTGTAAATTGTAATACTAAACATATATGATGAGAGATTTGTTCAGAGCAAGTTAAATTACGCAAAATTTTATATTATTAATAAGTTTTTATAAAATATAAATTTTGTCCAATTAGATATGCAAATTTCGAATAATCAATACATATCTTTTTAAAATATATATATATTATTAATAAGTTTTTAAGAAAGAGTGAAATGAGGAAGAGAATTGAAGTTTAAGGGTGTGAGATAAGATAAAGTGAAATTACGTAAATATTTTGCTTATTAAAATTTGTTACACCAAAACATTAAGGGTATTTTTGCCCAAATTTTTTGGTACACCTTGCTAGCATATACCTAACTGAAAATGCTTTTTCCATGTTAGCAAATCCTATATATATATATATATATATATATATATATATATATATATATATATATATATATATATATATATATATATTATAAAACACTAAAGAAAGCAAATAATTTAAGGGTCACCGTGGAATGTGGTGATTACCCCTTATATATGTGACTCTTATTTCACCATTCTTTATAATTATAAACTATAAGTTCACAATTAGTTTACCAATTTTCCCCCAAAAAAACCCTAAGTTTCTTGTACACCACTTTTATGAATATCTTTTGTTTGCTCTGATTTCCTTATGTATGATTAAATTTTGAAAAATCATCATCTTACACTTAGAGGTGTAAGTTAATGTAGATATGAAAAAGGATAAAAAGAAAAGAGTGAACAAATGGTTGATGTAATTGGTGATATGATATAATAAAAAGAAAGAGATAAGAATATAAATAAGATGTAAGAGATTATATAGGAGGAAAAAATGTATGATTTGCTAACTTTAATAGGCAACCTTTAATATTATGTAGATTATTTTTTGAAGGGTGATCTATTATTCACTTTATACCCATTAATTTTAGAGAAAAAAATATGTACATTGACAATGTAAGAGTTTTTCACATTGTCATCACATTATTCACCATTCATAATTAATCATCATCAACTCTTATATAAAAGTAATAAAAATAAATTGCAGATAATATATTGATTATATAAATTTTTACCCTATATATTACACTGTTAATATTAATTCTTTATATTTTACTCATTTATGTTCTTTTTCTTCTCCCTTTGCACCTTCTGACTGCTTCACATACACAGTATTTTCCAAGAAACCTCCAACATTTAAAACATATCAACCAATCAACTGTTGTCAGATAACATATATCATTCTATGTATTATAAACTGTGATAGATCAGAAAAATATTTAATTAATAAAATTTTAACTTAAATATATTTTTTCAATCGGTCAATCTAAATAATACATGGAATGATACATTTTTTGGGACAACAAATGTGCTTCTCACTTTTTATCGGTTCCCATGCTTACTAAAGATTCTTCTATCATTGGTGATACTCCTCCATGAAATACCAAAGATGGATGCACCCATGCAAAATCAACTTAACCATAATGCAATTATTTTTCTTATTTATAACCATTTTGGAAGGTTTTGAGATATTTGAGGTTTGTTATGGAGAAAAATATAACCTCGTAAAGGTATAGTTGTGTATGAGGATTTATGAAATTATTGGCACTTTATGTTTTACAACTTTACCAATTAAACTGATTTAAAGAGATATAAAGTTTAACCATTTTATTTTGTTGTCAAGTTGATGGATCTAAAGTGAAATTATGAAAGGTAATAAAATCATTATATGATTTATAAAAATATACTAATAAATTAAAGGACATAAAAACAATTAAATATATTTTTATTTAAAATGGATCTCTCAACATTATGGGCCCTGGACTGGGCTATCACACTTGCTACCTCTTCCCATGGTTGGGCCTGGGCCTGATAATCATGAAAGTTTATTTGAACCTTTAGAAACCAAAGGAAAAATATATAACATTATTAAGATACAAAATAAGCATCCAAATAAGCAGTTTCTAGAAAGAAAAAAAAAAGATAGAGTGTAATGTTTATTCCCTCACCGAATAAAGATTTATACGCAGTCATTATGTCATTCATCATTTGTTTAAATCACTTTTTTTAAGAATCAATAATGATTAAATATGAAGGGTGAGTGATACAATGACATCGTATAAAACTCATACACTGTCAACAATACATATTTTTCTCAAACATATATGTAGTAATTATTTTTTTACACTATCATTACATCATTTACTATTCATTTTTTTAATCATCATTAACTATTAAAGAAAAGTAATACAAATAAATGGTGGGTCAAATCGAATGTGTATAAATATTTACTATTAGACTCTTCAATATATAGATTATGTTGATAAGGAGTGCCTATTAGTGTAATAAAATTTTGATGGTCCATTTTCTAGAAGAAAATATCCACACTTTTTAAAATGCATAATACTTTTTGATGTGGGGACAAATACCCTTAAATTTAAGAGACAAAAAATGCATAATTGGGTAAACGACCCATAAGTTTTCCAAGTAAAGTTGACCCATAAATTAAATTATGGAACACCACGTGCATAGTTTAATTTGGTATTTGTTGATTTAATTCAAGCTTAAATCCTTGTGAATGGTACCATGTTGGTTCTAGTTGGGAATTTGGTTTTAGATTGTAATTCATCTTCCAATTTACCAAACTTCGACTTTTCTGTCCTAAAATGTGTATCATTCCCTTTATTTCTTAATGGTTTGAAAAGTAAAACATGAATTTAATATATATTAATTTTGTATTTCCTAACCAATAAAAATAGAGAATACATGGAATAATATACATTTTTAGGACAGAAGATATACTCTCTCACTTCCTAAGTGATTAAGAATGGGACATGAAGTGGAAATTGAGTTTGACCTTATTTTAGACTACAAGATAAATTTTTTTGGTCATAAATTTTTTTACTATTATACTTATGAATCCTTACCCTTATCATAATTATATGTAGTTTTTACAAGGATGTTATTGGAGATAAATTGGACTAAAATAAATTAACTTTCAATAAAAAAAAAACCCAAAATATGAAGTCAGGCTAGGTAATCATGTTTATGAAACAAAAATGCATTTAGAAATTTTTTGTATGCTTTTTTATAATAAGAATGTAATATTTATACACTAATAGTGTAAAAAATTATACACAATCACTATATTATCAATCATTTATATAAAGTACTTTTTTGAAAAATCAATAAATAATAATTAAATATGAATAGTCAATAATATAATGAAGCCATAAAGAACTCATATGTATATAATTTTTTTTAAAAGAATGTCTATCACGTTCCAATGAACCTCCTAATATTCTTCATCAAACAACATAAATAATTATGCACAAAATTTTAAAATATAGGGATTATTAAAAAAAAAACATGTAGTAATAATAGTAATTCTTTTTCCCTTTTTGTTTTATGTGATAAAAATATTATTTTATTATATAAAATAGTATAACTGTTGTCACATCATATTTTTTCTTTTATTCTTTCTAGTATTTGTCTCTTTTATATCGGAGAATATCCATGCTTAAAACCAAAATGCATTATTTTCATTTACAAAAGTAATCATATAATAGAAATAATTATCAGTGTTTAATTGTGAGTCACATTGCATGTGAAAGCGAATACACAGAAAAATAAGTATGTCTAAGTCTAAATTGAGAATGCAAAGGATAACTTTAGGAATTTGCAAAATTTAGTTCAAAGGGGATGCACTGTTAAAGTTTTATATGTGCTAATGGTATAGTTGGCATATTAGAGAATGACATGTAGACATTTTTGTTTACTTTTAAGAAATAAATATTTATTAGATTTACAATCAAATATTTTTTATCTTAAAAATAAACAAAAAGATTTACGTGTCATCATCTAATAAATAGGTCATCTGTACCACTAACACATATGATATTTTACCTAAGTTTTTTCCATTACTTTATATCATATGAATTATGATATACTTGAAAATTCAAATGCATCTCATTGAATGTGACCCAATTCAACAAATAATATGGTATAAAGATAATCTTTAGATTTTTCTTAATATGCCGAAATTTAAATAAAGGTGATTTGGATAAAACTTTATCATTAAAGTTAAACAAAATAATTTATAGAATACTAAAAATTAAAAAGGAATCAAAACAATTGTTACAAAATATAATTATATTACTTCTAATTCATGATACTCCAATATTTTTCAAAAGTTTAATTTATATTCGAGAATGTATAGTATTTTATCTACCATTATATTCTCATTAGTCATAAAATATAAACTTAATATATATTTAATTTTTTTTAATCTTCCTAACAAATGAGAAACAAAAGATATATATAGAGTGATATAAACTTTGGGACATATTCCCTTATTTTTTGAACTTGTGTCCTCTTAATAGGCACCGAAAAGGAACAAGCCAATTTTCTGCCTATGGCATGGCCAGACTTAATTCCTTTCATGGGTATGAATTATTTTAATTGAATTAAATTTAATTTAATGCTCTCTATGCTTAGAAAAAAAATCAAAACGTAAAGATTTATGTTGGGAAAGTAATTGTGTTTTCAGCTTAATATCTATACATATTCACTATAAAGGTTTATACACAATCAATACATTATCCACCATTCATTTATATTATTTTTTGAAGAATCAAAGATAATAAAACATGAATAATGGATGATGTAGTGACAATATATAAAACACATACATTGTTAGTCTATATATTTTCTTTATTATTTTGTACTTATTTTAATATTTTATTCCTAATGTTATATTTAGTTAGCCCTAAAAACTAAGGAAAACAAAACCAATAAAATGACTTTTGAAAATTGCTTTAAAGAAAGCATTAAATATAAGAGAATAAAATATCTTTTTATACCGGGATTTACCTATAGATTGATATGTGTCTTATTTTTTTTATAATATATTTTAGATAATAAAGTATCTCATCATACTATAAGATAACTTACTTTATTCAGCCAGTAAAAGAATGACATGTTTATTATTTTGTTTAGTTTTAGAAATATATTTTTTGTAAAAAATGATTAAATGATACACATGTCACGATTTTAGTGACCGAAGGAGATAACTTCTCTCCTTATATTAGGAGATACATTATTCTCTATATTTTAATATGAAAACTTCTATAGAATAGAGGAATGAGACACATGTCAAACAATGAGTGAATTTAAGGAGATAAGTTATCTCCTGGTATAATGAGATACTTTTTTCTCTAAATATAAATGAATAGGAGTGCATAATCTATTCATTCTTAGTATAAAGATTTATACACACTTATTATATCAAATTAGTATTTATTTGTATTACTTTTTTAAAGAGTTAAATGAATGATATAATGATAATATATAAACTCATAAATAACAATGAATACATTTTTTATCAACCTATATTATATTGGATATGCCACTTACATAAGATTTTATTTTTAGGCGTCTTAGATATTCAAAAATACAGCAACGTTTTGACTTTCAATTTCTATTACTTTCAAAGTAACAATAGTGTTTACATTATTCTTCATAATAATATTATTTATGTAACCAATGATGTGATACACTTTGAAGGTAAGGTATTGTGGAAAGGTTAATTGCATGTTGAAGTAGTTATGGAATCCCTTACTTGCAAGTAATGTCATTATCAAATGTCAACCCATCATTATTAGAATCAAAGGCATCATTGCACTTGTGTTCACATTTATGATTGATGTGAACGTTTTATTATTTTAATTATTTTAAGAAGATTTATACCAACCCATACATTACATTTGCAAAGCTAAAAAAAACAACATTTTAACGTATATCAAGCAATGTTATTAATACCGTACCGGTTATTAAATTGGTAGGGGTATTGATACAATGCTATATTAGTTTAACCGGTGGTTCATTAATTAAATCGCATATACATATATAATATATTAACATTAATGTTGAAAAATCAATAAAAAAACAATAATTATTTTTATTTTCATTAAAAAATTAATTTAAATAAAAATCGACCGGTATGACCGGTACGATTTAGTTGAAAATCGGGCAATATGACCGATTTTTATTGGTTTTGGCCGATTTTTATCGGTGTAATTGCATGACCGATATAATTATTGTATCAGACCAATATTTGGACCGGTTCACCAGTTTACCGGTTCAAAAGGATGGCACGAAACAATTTTAATAACAATGGTATCAAATTTTAAATTATATTTTGCAACCATACTTCATATTATATCAATATTAACAATTTTGTGATCACAATTTTATACACATCAATTTTATTTCAAGCAAGAAGGTGCTAAAGTACTTTGAATATATTAGGAATTAACCAAGTTTACAAAAAAAACACAAACTAAAAATAAATGTAACACATCAATTATATTTAGTTACAATTATAATAAATGTAATATAATTGTGTAATTTAAAACACTAGTTGAGATAGTTGATGGGAAAACTCATTCAAGTATTTTATGTTCTCATTCCCCACTAATGAATGAATATGTATCATTTCTAGTACTAGAGGGTCAGTATCATCAGAGATAGTGACATATGTCATTTAGAAAATTTTAACGCTACAGATTTTAAATTATTTTTAATTATTTTTTTAAATCATCAAATTATTTTGGGTTTCATATTTTAGTACTGGAGAGGAGAACAATATGTTATGATCAGATGCCATTAAGTGAACTAAACCTTTGTCCCATGATTTACTTATTTCATTACAAATGGCTCAGAATTTTCACATTAGCATTGGGTTCCTCCCTTCAGAGAATCAAATTCATCATCTATTTGTATTCTTGTATCACATAACATGTAAACAATCCCCAAATTCCACACCCATAGAAACAACTACAATCATGTTAAGAGGAAAACAAGTGGTATATTAAACTATGAACTAGGAAGGTTAAAAATGAACATGTGACTATGAAGTTGTGCATCCACAGTGTATGATTTTTTCCTAAGAGAGAAAAAAACATTTAAAATTATTGTATTATAATGGCAATGAAGATTCCATTAGAAGACAATAGGCTAACTTGTATGTCAAAGAAAGGGAAGACCCAAAATTTAATATTTTTTAATCTACTTGTAGTATTACACCACATGACATATTAAAACAATAGCCAGATTCCAAACCCATAGTAACAAATATCTTGAAAGATGTCAAACGGTATTTTAAATTGCGGTTGCGGTCGTGATTGCAGTAACAGTTGCAGCTACTGCGATTGTGGTCACTACGACCATTACAACCATTGCGATGCGGATTGTGGTCGTTGCGGTGTGAATTATTTTGCTATTAAAACAACATTTTTGAATCTGATGCGACGTGATGCAATCTTATGCGGTCCAAATGCGGTCTGATGCAGTTACGTTGCGACCCAATATGGCCGCATCAGGGGTATATGAAACTAGAAAACTTGGAACTTGAAAGGTTAAAATAGAGTAGTTAACATAAGGTTGTGTACCCAAGATGCAAGATTAATTTCCAAATAGAGAAAAGGAATCTTAAAAAAGGTACTATAATGGTAATGGTTGAGACTTCCTTGAAAGTGCCATAGGCTGACTTGTATGGCATAGAAAGAAGAGAGTGTATTGTATACCTTCTATTCATCAATTTGGTCTCTCAAAAATTGAAAAACTCAAAATGATCCCTAAAAATATAGTCAAATTAGTTATTTTTAACATATTTTATAATACCTGATAGAGACTAATTTAACCTATATTAGTTATCATTGAGTACAAGTTTGAAGTTTTATTTAATGTGAATTAGGTGATTGTGCCCTTTTAAGTATGTGGAAAATGCTTTCTTGTATGTAGAAAATGCTTTTTTGGTATAGGCAAAATCTCATTTGGTGGTCTTTACTTCTTGTTCGAGATTAGTCTTCAATTATCAGGTGACAATGACATAGGTACGAGTAAGGAGTGACTCATGATAGACTTTAGGGGAGTGACTCATGAATGAACCTGTTACATATAAAAATGAGAGGGATCCCCAAATTGTATAGATATGAGACTATAGAGTTGAAGATGACTTATAATGATTGATTTGTACTATCTATGCCAAAAATATTTATCTACTTTTCGAGAGTCCATCACTTATGAACTTCATGGTCAAGCATATTTGACCTATAACAACTTTAGGATGAGTGACCTCTTGAAACAATTTCCTAGGAATTGTGTGAATGAGGATAAAGCATCTTGAATTAGTGTTGGTTTATAGGGACAATTGCCAATAATAGGAGATAGAAATGTTAAAACTTTAGTGATAAGTATCTATCAATTTATGTTGATCCTTGATAGATGGGGACACTCAAATAGAATTTGCTATATAGTCAAATATGTATTATTCACTTGGTAAATACAATTGTATGTTTTACTCACTAAGTATGTTGGTTAAGTAAAAGGAATTTGACTTCCCTCAATCATATACCTTTAGGCATATTGTCTTTTATTTGGATTTATAAATTGAGATAATATGTATGAAAAAACACTTGTGAAAATTGTGTTTAAGTTGATACTATTATGTATGTAATAATAATATCAATGTGTGTTGCTCAACTAAGAGAGAAAGGGTTGAGTTACACATGTGTCATTAATTGTATTATTGTTTTCATACATATTTTAAAAAAAAAACACTATTATTCTTGCTTAATATTAATATTTATATTATTATAAAGTAGAACCTAGTAGAAAATAAATCACATGTGAAGAGGTATAATGAGAGGGCGTGTAGCATGTGCTTTGGTGCATGGGGCTACCTTTTGTTTTGATTAGGTAAAGGAACTCAATAAAAAAAAGATTGATGTTCCTTCCACCTATACCCTCATCTCATGGATCTTGCCTCTCTCTTCTACTCTTCCATTTTCGAACTAAGATCCTCTCCATTAATAGAAAAGTAAGTATATATTTTCCTTTATTTTTAATTGTAATAATTTCATTATAATCAAATGGATATACGTGTCATTGAATGTTGCATTTCTCTTTGATTTTTGGAACACTTGTCTCTCTATTAATGGGGAACATCTTAACTCCCAATTATCTCTATGTTCTTCTCTCACTTTATATATTTTATATTCTCCTACATAGGCAATCTCTTGCTTACTATATAAGCCCAAGAGAACATAGTTATTGTGAATAAACTTAACACCAAATTTGAAGAGTTATAAACAACTACAATAAGTTCAATTACATACAACTATGGCTTCATCATGGAAGAAGACCATCACTACCCCATTCAAAAAAGCTTGCACTTTCTTTAACCCACAATCACCAAGGGGGCATAGGAAGTCTCAAACAGGTTTGTGTATACACATAACATAATCTTAATTTCTTAACCATCATTGTTCTATTCAGTGCCATGTTTTTAATTGCGGTTACTGCGATTACGGTCATTGTGGCCATTGCGATACGGATAGTGGCCATTGCGGTGTGACTGATGTGGCCTGATGCGGTCCAAATGCGGTCATTGTGATGTTGTTGTCGAGGATTGTTTTATTTGTTCATGCAAATTGACAATTAGTTTTTTTTTTTTGTGATTTTGTAGAGCCAGAGAACCATGTAATGGATCTAGAAGGTGAAGTCATGGCATGTGGCTATGAAGATGTTCAAGTTATGTGGTCTATTCTTGATAAGTCCAAATCCACAACATGCAATATAACTTCTTCATAACCTTAGCCAAAAGGGGTGAAAATTATTCAGAAGACAAAAAAACATTAGTGAGTAATTAGCATATATATGTTTTTATATGTTAATGTTCTAAGTTATATGTAATTGTTCCATACTAGTATGAATGTAATTCTCAATGTAGAAAAAATGAAAGGAATATTAGGTTAGAATTTGTAAATTTTTCTAGTCAAGGTGTTGTTAATAGTGAATCCCCATGATTGATAAACATAAATGATGGTGAGATTTTTAATGAAATTATATATTGTTCTCTCTCCTCTTTATTTCTCCCTCTCCCACATGGATCCTCTCCATTAAATGATCTATTGGATAAAGATTATAACAAATGGTAATTTTTTTAATAAAAAAAATTAGAAAAAAATTATCCTCTTTATTATTCACTTATATTTGTTGTTCCTTTTACCCTTATCACTTGTTTTGTCAATCCTACCATATATTATGTCAATTTAAATTTATTATAGAGTTAATAATAAATAAATATGAATTGCTTCCTTTTTTTTTTTGTAAAACGAGCCACTGCTGAAGAATTTTTTGACCGTTAACGACATAAGGATTATATCTTGATGTAATTATAAACTTTAAAAAAATATGTCCCTTATTTTTTTTCCTCTTATATATTAATTTAGTAAAGTATAATCTACCTCTACACTTCTTTATCTCATAATTTACAAATTTTACTGGAGGTAACTGAAAATGAATGGGTATATCAAAAGAAAATCATTGACAAGTGGTTATAAATGCTTTTGGCATGAATGAATGATTGCTCTAAAATCAAATCTATAAAGGATATTGTCCTTTTAATGGAAGTTAATTTTTTAACGAGATGTATGTTTCTTAATGATAACAAAAAAAGTGGCACAAAATAATTAGTATAGAAGAACTCGATCATCAATATATAATATAGGTGATTGTCAAAACTCATTACTCTTTTAATATATTTATATTATGACCATTTAAAATTATAAGTTCATCATCTTTTGAATAATGGGCTTATGACTTTTGGGAATAACAATCACAATTTCAAAATAAAAAATGTGTAGCAAGTTAGATAAAAAATGAAATTTAGATGGTGCTTGGAGTACAAAAATGAATTTTGGATTCTCTCTGGTACTAAAATATGAGAAATAAATTTTACTTTTATAATTTATAACTTTTTTATTTAAAATAATTTAAAATCTAAATTGTTATTTTTTTTTAAAAATACATGCGCCACCATTTTTATCTAGTACCTGATAGGATCCTGTTCTGTACAAAATGCTTTTACCATTCAACTTTAACTCTAGATTGAACTGGAAATTCATCCTTTTTTTAGAAATGACAATTTCCAAAGGTTCCAAAAAATTTAATAATAATTAGTCATTAATCGAATAGTCACATTCCACAACTATAAATTGAAGAATTTGTAATGACGATTGTATACGAGCCGAATCGAATTTGGGCTCATCTCAGTTCAATTTGATAAGAATTTGCTCAGCTCTAAATATGACTTGAGTTTGGAATGAGCTGTATTTCCAACTCGAACTTGGATCGATTGAATTTCATGAAGTGTTCGGTTCGACTCGTAAGCTTGAATTGGTTCGGTTCATCAATAGTTCATGAATTGTTTAGTCCATCTTATTAATTCGATTGATTCATTTTGTTAGATTATAAACTTAATCAGTCAAATTAATCTTGGCTCAAGTTCAACTCGTTTATTTAACGAGGTTAATTTTTAGCTCAAATATAACTTGGTTAATTCAAAAACCAAGTTTAGTTAGTTTAATGACAAAACTAAAGTTTCAAAATAAATATAGAGTTAATTCACTTCATTGTTGACTATAATTGTGATAGGTGGGGCATCCAATCTTCAAGTTAACACTTACATTTGCCTTATCCTTCTTTTTATTATCAAAAAAAATATTCTAATTTCTTTTGAAAACAATCACTTTCTTAAAGAGTCTTGTTTTAAAAAGTTTCAACAAAAAATCAAAAGAGTAGTAGCTTTTGTAAAAGATGCTATAAGTTAGTTATTCGTCATACAATTAGAAGTTAGTTATTCGTCATTTCGAACTCGAGCCACATTTAAATCTGAACAAATCTTACCAAGCTGAACCGAGATGAGTATTCTATGGGCCTTATTACTCTTTCATTAGGTTTTCATTCCTTACCATCATAGAGACCATTCATCATCTATTATCTCTTCTATCTTTTAAAAAAAAACCACTACCATCCACCACGTTTGCCAAAAAGCATGCCTTCCAAGTGCATATGAGGTGTTTCTATTTGGTGTGATGTATTATAACAAGAGACTTGAGAACAATATATAACATTGGTCATTCTACTTCATTCCTATATTAGACAATGTGAAACTAATATAATAACATGTTTCAAACATCCTCAATGATAATTATAGTGAGGAAAATCATTTCTCATTTTATTAAAATTCTATTTCTTAACTTATTTCTCTTTATTCTTTTATCTAGTTAGTGTTTAACTTGTATCTCTCTTAATTAGAAATTTGGTATGTACTATAAAGAAATCAATTTTTTTATAACTTTTATTATTGCAAGAAATTCCTTCTAAGTTGAATAATACTTGCTTTGACTATCACTACAATACCTAGTTATTAGTTCTTCCTTTTCTTCATTTTCATGATACAATGTTGCTCCCCAATACTCTTCTAAAACTGCAACATTATAGTCGGAATTGCGGTTGTGAAATGCAATTTGAAATGACATCATATCAAGGTTAAATCCTTCGATTTATCTCGGCATTTCGAATTTATCAAATAAAATGTCATTTGATCATGATATAGCTGGACTAGGATAAGAACAAAAGTCCAAGTATCACTATCATCTGTGATAAACTAAAATGACCAATGTAAATGATATTAAAATTAATTGTTCTTCTAAATCCAATGGGGCAAAAAAGAAGATTATGGCTTCATCAACTTCTCAAAAGAGACTTATTCTTCATCAGAGCTAGAATATTCTGCAGCTTGACCACGTTTATTGCCATTTCGATTCGCAGCTCGATGCTTATTTTTTGAGTTTTGATCGTCTTCATCTTCACTGTACTCGCTCTCATACTCTTCATCATACTCTTCATCCACACTATCGTCATCCTCCTCCACACCATCTTCCGCCGTAGGTCCTTCATCGGCGAAAGCAGTAACCCTGGTGCCAGCCCGAGTCCGTTTCAAAATTTTGAGCTTTAGATTTGTGTTTCTGTCACAGCCCAACCAAGAGTCACACAAAACATACCCAGTCAAATTGTAGGTACCCGCAGATGGGGCCTGGAACTTTCCCGATACAAATCTGGAACCACTCTTGACCTTTTCGACTGCTTCTGCAACTGCTCTACTGGTCTCTGTCCCACTTCCTCCTGATCCCTCCATGGATTCCTCAATTGCAAGAGAAGCAGCAGATACAGCCGCAGCTTCATCCAGGAAACTAACCTTCTGAGAAAACCAGACATTATTCGAAGCAGAATTCGCGAGCAAAAACCAGAATTTTTCCTCCTTGTGGAACGGGTAGTAGGGAGCATGCGGAATGGCACCAATCAGGCCATTACCTCGTTTGACATTTACCCATGCATGGAGAGTGACAATGTCACCCTCTTGAATACCCTCTTCGCCTTCAGTCTCGCAAGTTACATCGAGTGTCAAGGAAGGCATCATATCTAATACCGCCTCAACGTCTTGTACTTCGGCAGAAGACAACCCAGCTGTTTGGATAAGCAAGTCAGCTCTCTCCTGTGAGTCCATCTCAAGAAGTTCCTGAATTGTTCTCACCTTCTGCATATCAAGAAAAAGACAGAAAAAAAAGTTTAGGTCCTACACTAATGGTCATGTGATGAAATACGAAATTCAGTATGAGCAGGAGGAACAAAGGAAAATCAACTTTCGATTTTAGAACAGCCAACAATTGTTACTATACAAAAAAATGGCCTAATTGTGCAAAACAAAGTTAGCTTAAACTTTGCTTAAGGGCAATTGAATTGGATCCAAACGCAAATGCTCAATATCTTGACGCTTGTAACTACAAGTAATAGCACAGATAAGGGCAACTAGGCTAGGGAAATTTAAGCATTTGCGTTTGGATAAAAAGAGGGCATGTATAATGTTCCGGCTTACCTTAGGGGCCACCTTCTTAATGACAGTCTCATTAATATGTGGCAGCTGCAGAAATGGTGCAATGCCATCAGATAATCCGCCGATACTCTTTCTAGCGCTGAAAGGAACAGCCTGCATTGTATAGGTCGTAAATCAAGAAAATAACTTCATATAAAAATCGATTTATAAAAAACGATGGCAAAAATATTAATTGGTGATATATTTCAATTAAAATGGTTTGGTAAACACGACCAATGAAAAACAACCGAAACAGAAACGAAAATAGCACGATTTTATTCAAAATGTGACAAAGTTAAACCAATATGACATGCTTACAACCTCAACTAAGAACATAACAAAATGTGCAAAATTTTGTGAAGCATAAATTGACTGCCTTGTTTTTGAAGAGATGACATTAAACCAATAGGAATCATCATAAGAGCCAAAAGTTACAACAGGAAAAAACCAAAAACTTTAGGTTCTCATTTTGGTAGACTGTGAAGAAAAAGAAAATTTTGATTGAATATTCACCACCCTTCGATAATGGTCTAACATATACTAGTCTCAGGTACGAGTATTTCCATTTCTATTTTATACTATCTTCTTACCAGAGAAAACACATGTTATGGAAGTGAAAGTTACATATAGATTACTCATTACATAGCAGTAAACATTTTCTTTGATGTTTTTTTATGAGAATTTAGATGTAATTTTTCTGTTGGTAAAAAAAGTATAGGGGAGCAAATGTTACCCCATTCCTAGGTCAGGACATTGCCAAAAGCCTCAGCAAAAACTTATAATAGTGATTACAGATGAATTACCAACTAAATGTTATTCTTTCATTGCCATACATAGCTTCCGCGATAATGCTACTATGTTATTTAGGAGAAGCAAGCCAATAAATAACGATATGGAATGAAGCATATAAAACTCCTCAGTTTTTCGTATAGTGGGACAGTGTAACTTAAATATAACACAGACGAGAAGTTGCTTAAAATTAAACATATGAAAGGTGCAATTCGAGAAATAAAAAGAATACATCATAGCAAATTGAACTTAGCCTTAGAACTTAGATTCATTACCTGGATGATACATTGAGAAAGCTCAACAACACCAATGGCAGGCCTCAACCACCCATGGCCCTGATTATTGCGTGGTATAACTGCCATCTTTTACAGAAAACAGATCATTAAAGAATGTAATGAAATCCAAATATCAGATTTATAACCATAAAGTATAAACCAGAAAAAGAAATATCAAATCCATCGTATGAGAGAATGATTACAAGCAGAACCGACAATCAAAATGTGTAACATGTATGTACCATATGCATGATTCATTTTTCAAGATACCTATGATCTTAGTTTTCTTAATGTAAATCTCAGTGGTCCCATTGTGTTACTTCTCTAACTTGGTATTTGCATAACTCCATCGTCAACAGAAATCACAGATCTCATAAAATTAGTTATCCCCATATTCAGTTCCACTTCAAATTTTTTTTAATCTATTTTTAAAGTGGATATACCCTTGTATAAATGCACTCACGGGGGATAAAGTAAATATTTGCAATGTGTATACTTGTGGTGTTTGCATAACACTTTCATTGCTTCTACCAAACAAAAATCCTATTTATGGATTTATAAAGAACTCGGCCTCAGCAACTAACTTCTCTTCAACACAGTATGACCAATTTTCCTTCAAGTTACAAATACACAGAAAAATAGATTAACAACTCATCTATTCTACAGGTAAAATGGGTGTTCATAAACCAAGTTGCCTGTAGGGCAGCTCCTCTGGCATTCTATCATTTGTATCTTACAGACCGTAAAGAGCTACTGCACAAACTCCCACCTGGTGCAATCTTGAGAAGCTATATGTATGCAGTCTTACCCACAAGCAGAAAGATTGTTTCCACAATTTGAACTCATGACCTCCAAGTCACAAGGAATCAGTCTTACCATTACGCCAAGGCTCGCCCTCTTACACACTAGCAAAAAAACTCTCAGGTTCGACAAGTGCCCAGGCTCAACAAAAATCGTAACTGGGCATGAGCAAGTACTTTAGATGATTCTGTCTATATCGAATAACTTCTGATAATTTTAGGGTTCCAACATTCTTTATAGATGCAACTTGGGAATAATGATTGCAAGATGAAAAGACAGTCCAGATTTAAAGGGAACAGCATGGTTAAAAAAAGAGTAATAGATACACAAGATTGAATAGTAAGTCACCTTCATTAATTGTTCAAGAAGGCGAGGTGCTATTTCTAGAATTTGTCTGAAATCACTTTGTAAAGATGGAGATAAAGCTGAAAACTGACGGGCCAACTGAGTGAGAACTAACAGCTGCGCCTGTAAAACAAAAATAGCATACACGAGCACTTAAAGGGCTATGAAAAACCATAATAGAACACTTTATTTGGCATGGTCATAGAAGAAAGGTACCTTAACCAGTGCAGGATGCTGCTTCCAAAACTTAGCCTGCTCCTTCTTAATGTTCTTGAGATCAAAATTCAACTCATTTCTTACTAACATAAAAAGCTCCTGGAGAGGCGCATCGTCAGTCCTACGAACTGGAATTTCCGCATATTCAGCAGCCTTTATGAAGACATCCATTACTTTGCTGTACAACATAGACACCACAAATATTTTAAAAAAAGTATAAGTTTCAAATAGACAAGACACAACTGCTGATATGAATGAGAGGGAAAAATTAATTGTCAATCTATTATAATAGGTCATTCCCAAATACCATTAACCTTGCCCGTAGTATAACAAAATAGATTAAATAAAATAACCTTTTTACTTTCTATCTCCGATAAGTACTTAAAATTCCATTATTTCGTCAACATTGTAGTGTGTACTTAACTATTTTAATCATGTAGGTTCAGATTGGAAACGGGTTTAAAAATCTAATTTTATTTTGTACAACATCCATTTTGCTAACTATTGGAAAGTAATCCCCGCATCGCCTACCACATTCTCCTAGTCATGATTTAAATATTTGTTTTGCTACTCTTCTCATTGCCAATTGGTTTTGAGATGGAAACTTAATATGATATTAGAGCCAGAGCCCAACTTCTTTTCGGTTGCCATGGGACAAATGGTGCCCTTTAGTCATGGGTCAAAAATAACCATTCGCTTGGTCCGGGAGGCTTCTGTGGAGGGGGCATGTTAGGAAGCAAGTCTCACATAAGCTATCTCTTTCTCCTAGGCATGGTTTAATTACATATTGGTCTACTCCTCTCATTACCAATTGGTTTTGAGATGAAACCCTAACACTAGCTAACACAACCACATGGTTATATTTCTCATTGAACATCAAGCTAATTCAAAGATATAATATGCATACACCAACAAGCAATAACAATATGGAAATATACAATTTGCTGGCCACATAAAACGTGGTTCTCTATATATCCAGAGTTTTAATGGGATCGAATAATGGAGGGAGTAAAAGTAGAACAATGATAAACTACAAACATACTTGGGGGCCAAAGAGGGCTTCATGAGGTTATAGTAATTGGAAAGGGTTTGTTGCATCACATGATTGCCACTATACTTTGATGATCTTGACAGATAAACAGCAGCAGCAACCAACGGCAAGAGAACACACACACCAACAATCAAAATTAGAAGTACTCCACTCGATGCCCCATCAATATTTGTCATAAATTGAGGGAGAGCTATACCGATTTGAAATCCCTGCAACATAAAATCACGCTTATTACCACAAAATGAAAACAAAAAGACAACAATCCACTAAGTACTTCGCCAAACATTGTGTTTATTACCTGCCTCCCATCAGGATGACCATATTTTTCATAATTTTCACGAGATATTGGATCTGTCAGAGCTTGATACGCCTTGGCAATGTACTCAACGAAGTATTTATTTGCCTCTAATGTAAAGGGAATAAAAACACTATCGGTTACATGAGAAATCACAGAAAGCGTAATTCTGACAAACAAGAAGTTCAAAACTATAAACAATATATTGAACAACCGAAACACCGTCAACCTGGATCTGGATTTTTATCTGGATGGTATTGAATAGAAAGTCTCCTGTATTTTTTCTTTATTTCAGACTCTAGTGCTCCAGGTTCCAATCCAAGAATACTAAATGGATCAAAAGCTTGAATCTGCACGAGATTTACAAGATAAATTTCAGAATGTGCACCATTTGAACACCAAGGCAATAAGCAAAATATTATACAACAGATACAATATTCCTCAAATACCAAATTCATATCTTGTGTAGTGGCATGGCTGAATTAATTTTAACTTTTGCTTGTTTACCTCACTACTCATATTCTTTATGTAATAAACCATAATGATCATGACCACCCAAAGCAGTAACAGTGTGAAGTTACTACATGTTATGACACTCGAAATCTGCACAATCAAACACGAAGAAAAGAAGAATCAGAAGGAGGAATATAGGATATAGCATAATTAGCTTGAATATAACAAGTCAAAATAAATAACCATGCAATCATTAAAAAAAACTACTATTTGTACAACTAGATTTGACACCTCTTCACATGTGCATAAAGTAAGTCTAGTCTATCTCAGAGTATGAGATACCTTGATACCACTAACAATGACTTCAAGGTGTCTATCCTAGGTGTCCAACCCAGTTGTACATAAAAATATTTTCCATAAACTCCATTATTCGTACAAATGGGATTTGACACCACAACTAACATCTCTCTTTCATACGCATACAATAATCTACTACTGGGAAGCATGGATAGGACACGAAATACATATACCAGACAAAACGGACACGGAATTTTTTTAAAACTATATGACACAACATTGCTACAATACAAAATATAAAATTAAAGCATGGATCTTAAATTAAAATAGAGGAATAATGATTTAAAAGCTAGCATTAGTCGTAGTAATCATAATAAAATGTTTACGTTTATCTAATTATTGTAACATTTTCATCTAGAGTAGTATAAAAAATCAAAAAGTAAATGTAAAAAAGTTATAAAATGTAATTAGGCATGTCCAAAAGTGTTTGATGGGTATGTGCCGGACACGGACACGGACACATCAACTATCTCGAAGTGTTCATGGCTCTTAGGTCTACTATATCTCAGAATATGATACCCACTAACACTACATACGGTATCTGCATTGTGTGTCCAAGTCAATTGTACAAACAAAACAAAAAGACAATTTTCCATAAAAAAAAATATAAGTGTGGAAGAAAATGATCTCACCCTCTTGAATATCGATTTATGGTACTTCCCCGATCGCGTACACTCAGAGCAGTGACAGTGAATGCTCTTTGATTTTTTAGTGATAGCACGGAATAACTTTGTGATTGTATATGGCACAATGGGGATGGCCATTATTGTCAAAATGAAAATTGGGAACAGTGCACTATTCTCCTCCGAATCAGCCATTGTTGCCTTCTGTATTCAGCAACCTCCTACAAATTCAAGAAGACTTTGTTAGTTGTTAATTGTTACATATCATAACTCAATCTTTTAACATAAAACTTTGGTCAGAAAATCAGCAATTACTAAACAATGCAGAAGGGTTGTCTTAATTTCAATAGAGGTAAAATGTCAATTTGGTCCTGATATTAACATTGTTAGTCAATTTTGGTCATTGAGATTACAAAAATGTCAATGTAGTTTAAATTGCGGACAACATCACCTAATGTGGCCGCAATATTGCGGTTGTGGTGGGTCACCACAATTGCATCAGTTCGCAATTGCGGTGTGATTCCAAATCACAATCATGCGGCTGCATTGGGCCTCAATGCAACCGCATCGGATCACATTTAGACTGCACTGCATCGGACCAAAGCAGCAATCAGTAACATCTAAAGATAAAGACTTTCATATAGTCAAACATTGAATTTGGTCACATTTGGCAGAAAAAAACGCATAGATTCAGAATTACACAAAAAAAACACAAATGGGTAAATCATGAACACAAATTCAGCAGAAAATAAAAGATAAATGCAATTCAAACGAAAAATAATGGAATTGGAATGAAGGAAAAGCAGAAAGAGTAGAGACCTGGGTCTGAGCGAAAATTCAGAAATGAGATTGAGATATCAGAAAATGAATAAATATATAAAATATTCAAATATTTAATATTATTTTAGGATTTGGAATATCTAAAAGCAAAACAATAAATGTATAATAAGTTTTTATATTTTGACTCCACTTATTGAGTGTAATATATAATGTATATTTTTTTTAAATAGTAAATGATAATTAAATATAAATGGTATATGCATTAACAATGTGAAAAACTCTTACGTAGACATTGCATACATTTTTTTCTATTAATTATTATAAACTTTTAAATCTATACAACTAATAAAGCTAAAAATCCAAAATAACTACTCATTATGGTGTAATTATTGATTCCCTATTTTGCCCTAACTATATTCTAATTTCTACACACACAAAAAATCATATAACTCAATGCAAATTATAACATATTCAACTGCAATTATATTATATATAACACAATTCATTTATTGCATGTATAACCAACGTTACAAACGATTGGAAAGCGGGTTGACAAACATGATAACTATGTAGGAATGGCGACGGGGGAGGGGTCGGGTTTGTGCATACCCAAACCCGAATCCGAAATCCAAAACCCGTACTCGAATTAAGCGGGGTTGAAAACAATGAAAAAACCCCGAAAAAAACCTGAAAAACATATATTTTTATATATATAGTTTATATATATGTGTATGAAATTTATATATGTATAACTTATATATATTTATATGTGAAATTTATACATATATAGCATATATATATATATATATATATATATATATATATATATATATATATATATATATATATGAAATTTATATATATATATATATATAGGTTTTATGTATGTATTTATATGTAATTTTATAGTTTTACATATATTAATCGGGTTCGGGGCGAGTTCGGGTTTGATACTGTTAATACCAAACCCAAACATAAACCCGAAAGTTGAACTCGGGTAAAACCCGAACTCATTCACATTGGGTTTTCCCCATTATATTCGGGTTGAGTTCAAACGGGTACTCGTGGGTTTGGTTTTCATTGTCATCCCTATAACTATGAATGTATTTTACACTTTTTAAGTAAAAGTAGTAAGATATATAAATGGTGTATTAATTGTTTAACATTATTGGTTGACTATTAAGTCATAAATTTCCTAATCCGTTTTTTACTTGGAAAGAATTTACTATTTATCAACATTTGACTAATTAATTATAATATCAATCAATGCTTATTGCTATTTACGAAAATTTCCCTATGAAAAATATTTTTCTATTCATGTCTTTTTTTATATAGGCAAAATAATATTTAGAATTGAACAAGGTGTTTTATATTAAGGAATGTGCTCTTTAAAATCATTTCACGTTTTTCTCTTTTAGTTTCAGAATAAAGTATATCTTCGTACCATAAGATAATTTAATTCATCCGGCCAATAAAAGAATGACATGTGTATTGTTTTGTTTTGTTTTAGAAATATTTTTGTAGAAAATAATTAAATGATATACATATCATGATTTTAGTGACAGAATGAGATAATTTACCTGCTTATATCATGAGATCCATTACACTCTTTCAGTTTTTTGATTCTTCTTTCAAAGTCTTATGTTAGGTTCTTTTCTTTTTAAATTCAAAGAACCTTTATATATAAGGATTGTTGATTAAAGTTTGAATATTTCTCATATTAGTCAAACAACCATACATGTGTTTTTAAAATTAAAAATTACTTGATAATCACATTACCACTTAAAAAGTATCATTTATTTTTATTCTAAATCATTTAAAGAAGATCAAATAATTTATATCCCATATGATGCATCTTATACTTAAAAAATTATAGCTTACCGTTACTATTTGAATTCAAAGTCCACTTCAAAAATCACACAAGCATTACCATATTCATATGTAATGGTGTTCAAATTTAGACCGCTCTAAAAATAAAATCGAAAATTGATCAAAAATGCAAAATTCAGATACGGTTAGATTGATTTTTTTTTTTTAAACTGCTTGGTTCGGTTCAGTTTTTGGTTCCTAGGAATCAGGCCGATCCAAACTGGACGAATTAATTTTGGCTTATTAGCAAAATCCACAAACAAAATTATTTAGCACTTACCACTTCCATTAATGTTCTGAACAATCTAAAATAGGTGTATGATAAATTCATTAATGTTAATTTGATATGACCAAAAATTATTCGCTAAGTAATATATTATCATACGTAGGTAAAATGTTTATAACTTATATATGATTTTTTTTAATAAATATAATTATGTTGTTAGTTTTTTTTTTTTTGCCTAATATACAATGGACTCACAATGAGAGAAGAAATCATTTTCAATTGTCAATTATGTCCAATTGTTTTTTTTAGAACATCACCAATATAAAGTTTTAATTCATTGAATAATATTTTTTTATTTACATTAATACGGTGCTAGTAACAAGGTTGTGGACTCGTAGTTTATGTTTTTATAGTGTGTGTAAACAATAATCGTGACAATGTTGTGATAATATTAACATTGATGCATATAAACTAGTCACTTTAAAGTATATTAGACTTAATATTTAGTCATATTTATGAGTTTTGAAGTATATATGTCATGCCAATCTTTTATAAAAAAGTAGATTCAAACCATAAATAATATTTAGATCAAATTAGATTGGATATCTTAATATAAACAAATCAGCCCAAATATTTAGATATGATGATTTTTTGCCTAAAATTCAACCCAAACTAACCACAAACATTCGGGATCAATTGGTTCAATTGAAAAATCAATAAAGAACATAGACCGACCATACAATGGTCGATTTTCATCAAATTGGCCGCATTGCCTGGATTTTTGTGAACCAGTTGGGTTATTGTATTTTTAATGCTGACATTGCAAAACGGTGTCATTTTTACTTTATAACTTACAAATAGAAAAAATTGAAAATAGTTTAATTTTTATCAAAATTTTGTTATGAAAATATTGAATATAACTTCAGCACCTTGTTTGTATCTTTAAAAGGTAGCCTACCAAAGAGACTCACACTTTAATATGTTTAGTGCTATTAAGGTTATCCTTTCATCCTATGAGTAAAAAATAAATCTCTTTTGGGTGCGTAACTGCCTATCCTAATAAGCATCATTCACAGAAATCGAACTCTTAACCTTTTGGTTATTCTGTGAATTTAGCAGGATCTTACCCTACTAAAGCAACACCTTGTTGGTAGTGAATCATTACTTAAAACACTATATCATTACCCAAAATGCCTTCATGATCAATACAATATTAATAATTAATAATACTCTATCAAATTAACTCACCGTATAAATGTTAAGTATACTTTTTTTAATAGTAAGCATAATTTTTTATTTTGCCAACGATGAGTTAATTTAATGGTGTAAGATCTTGTTGTATGGTTAAGTATGTTACAAAGGTTGTTGTCTTTAAGAATTGACTTAATTGATAGACTTGTCAGATTATTAAACACTAATCTATGAGTTCAATCATATACCCTAATCACCTTTTTTTTTCCTTAAAAAATTGGAGTACCCAAAGTAAATTAATTAGTTATGTATAGGCCTATAGATCGTTACTTAATAAAAGAAAATGGTAACATTTTAATTTGACCTTATAAAACCAACTTCATAAAATCAAAAGGATAATCTATTATATATATATAAGAAAAAAATTCTTGCCAGATTATGATAGACATGTCAATTACTCTTTGATTTTTTTGCCTCCAAAATTGGTCCATATTCTTATTATGTACTCTTACACATTGTATTAAATCTATATAAAAAACTCCAAATCAATTAATTATTAAGTTTTTTCATTTCCTCTCTCAAACACCTCCATAATCTACCATGAACACACATACGCTGAATCATTTGTCAAAAACAAAATTCATTTATTCTAAACATTTGGTTTCACTTCATTTGATCATTATTTTTCAAACTCTCATTTCTTTTAGTTTCACTTCTGCTCTCTCTCATCACTGATTTTATCTTGTCCGCAACACAATTTCAAACTTCTAATCAATCTAACTCTCACAAACTCCTTTTCAATCTATTTTAGTTTTAAATGATTGGAAATGTTAAGAAATTCAGTGTATTGTGATATTAATTACTTTTCATAACGACTTTGAATATTGTACACAATTTATCAATGATCCATATATTTCATTTTATTGTATCAAATTATTACACAATGTTATTAATATATATCTTTAATAAGATTAATAATTACGTGGTTTCATATATATGTCAAAATCAATATGTCTCATATGAATGTACGAGTAATATGTGTTCTTAACCATACAGCAAAAAAGTATGGTAAAAAACAACATCTCCCATAGGATAAAGACACCTCATTTTGTACAACCTCTAGTGACACCCTAAATTTAAAGTCATTAAATTATAGTATCAGTCCTGGGAATCTCACTTGAGCGAGAAAGGTGTCGCCTGGGCGAGAGTGGCTCACCTGGGTGAGTGAAATACTGGGCTATACTGAAGGATTCTTGCTTGAGCGAGAGGATCCTCGCTTGAGCGAGAGATGTCGCGCCTGAGCGAGAGTTTTATCGCCTGGGCGAGAAGTGGCATTTTGGGCCTGTCGAGGCTGTGAGATTATTGCTTGAGAGAGAATCCATCGCTTGAGCGAGAGGGTCAGATCTGAGTTTTTAAAATGGGCGGGATTTTCTCGCTTGAGCGAGAATGAGCTCGTTTGAGCGAGAACCCGACACTGTTACATTAAATGAGGAACCCCAAACACATTTTAGGGTTAGAAATTAAAGAGTAGTGAGAGAAGAGAGCATTTTCAAGAGCAATGAGCCTTGATACTCATCTAGAAGCTTGAGAAGAGGTAATACTCTTGATTCTAACTCTCTTCTTCCCTTTGAAACTTGTTTTGGGTTTTTGGATCTTTTCTCAAAATGAGAGAAATCATGGAAACTCATCCTTTAGAGTTATGGTTCGTTTTATGTTGTTTTTATCTTGAAAACTCTTAGTTTAGAGTTGGTATTTTAGGAATAAAAAGAGTTGTAGGTTGATTCATGAAAACCCTAAAAAACCCCAAAATGAAAATATGAGTAAAAGGGAAAATGAGTGAAATGTTAGATGTAGAAGATGAGTATAAGTTCTAAGGTTGAATATGAGATGAATATGTATGTTTTAGATGTTTGAAAACATTGAAAATGTATGGTTAAAGAATGAAATATGAGTTGTTTATGTGTTATCTCGAATAAATGACTAACATGGTTGTTATGTGGTGGGAATGAGGAAAGATCCTAAGGTTGGATGAGGTGTCGGTGGAACTTGCAAAGTCACCAAGAACCAAACCCAACACTCACCAAGGTAAGGGATAAGTATCTCCATTATTTATGAGATGATGTGAACATGGTATGAGTATGAGCCATTGTGTTTGTAATAGTTGTGTTATGGACCACCTTTATGGTGTGGACCTATCCGAAGTGGTAGTGAATTATCTTATGATGTGCCTACCCGAAGTGGTAGTGAATTATTGAGTATTGTGCCTACCCGAAGTGGTAGTGGATTAATGTGTGTTGTGGACCTACCCGAAGTGGTAGTGGATTATTGAGTGTTGTGCCTACCCAGAGTGGTAGTGGATTATTGTGTGTTGTGGACCTGCCCGGAGTGGTAGTGAATTATCTTAATGCGGTGGACCTACCCGAAGTGGTAGTGCATTATCTTTGAGGTCTAAATGGGCCGGATGTGGTCAAGAATAAATTTGATGCAAAGTATAAATGATGAACTGACATTGCCTTTAAATAAATGAATATGCATGCTATAGAATATATATTATGGGATATATATACTATAGGGTGAATATGAGTTAAAGGAGAATAGAGGAAAAAAGATACTAACGTTTATATTCATGTATTTAAGTAATGTATTTCATTTCAATGCTTATGTATACTTTAAATGTGGATTTTCATATGTGGTTATTATTGAATTAACGACTTACTCCCTTGTGTTTCGTGTGTTGCTATGATAATCTCATTGTAGGTAAACGAATGAATTAAGGATGCTGGATTTGGAGTCTTATAAGTTTTAAATCTGGATTTCCTTCTTTTGTGTTTTGTATCATGACTGACTAAGTGCCATTTTTGGGATAATTGTAATTCTGATCATTATAACACTGGATATATGTAGCTATGAGTATTTGGAAAACCCATAGGTAGTTCTATGCGGTAATTACTGGGTGGTATTAATATGAATTATGTTTTTCTGCAGTTAAGGGTAATCTAGTATGAAACCGATTTAGTATGATTTAAAGTTATGAGTTAATTAAAGAAATGGATAATTTAATAGGTTAAAAGAAATGTATGCATGATGTAACATGGGAAATTAAGCTTAAAGGTTTAAAATAAAAGCAAAATTTTCAAGGGTAGAATTTGGGTTCTTACACCTTCACAAAAGATAAAAATACACTCATACCCATTGTTCATTACCCAATATATTATTTAATAAGATATAATAATAATAATATTTAATATATATTAGAAAAAAAGTTTCATAAATATTCATTTTTCCTATCCAAAATTCATAGGTTGACATAATAACAGAGATGAAATGGTAATTACTAAGAGGAATACTCTATCTTTGATACTTGGATTTTTCAAGGGCAACTTTGTCATTATATAATAATTTTTTAATAATATCATTGTAATGTAAATTATATAATATATTTATATATGTATATTTAATATTGTTGAAGATACTTTTGTCATTTTCTCTCTACTCCATTTATCTCATTTACGAGTAACATGTGTGTTTTTAACTATTAAAATATGTGGGTCACATGTTTATTTTTAACCATGTGAATATATAAGTAACATGTGTATTTTTAACCATGTGAATGTATGAGTAACATATGTATTATTGATTATGTGGTAAAAAATACCGCTCCGTATATATGCACGAGTAACTTGCTAATTAAGAACTAAAGTTAACTATTTTGTATGTGTCATGACCATGGGACACAAAATTCTGATTCCCAACATAGTTTGTTGAACCATCTATTCATCTGGAAATGATTCAGCTATTTAATACACCTCTTTATAATCTAGTTATCTTTTTGTTTTGTTCAATATATTTTTTGTTGCACTTATCATTTTGTCAGTATCTGAAGCTAACACCAACCCCACGAAACTCAACCCAATAGCGCAAGAACAAACATATGGATGACAATGAAAACCAAACTTGCGGATATCACTCGAACCCAATCCGAATTTAACGGGAAAAATTTGATGTGATCAGGTTTGAGTTTTACCAGAGTTCAACTTTCGGGTTTGATACAGTTGATATCCGAATCCAAACTCACCTTGAACCCGATTAATATGTATAAAATTATAAAATTACATATAAATACACATATGTTAAATTTGACTCATTCTCATATGCTTCAATTTTGCAGGATGGATCACAATGAGACATATATGGCCAATGACTCAAGCATTGTGCATCAGGCTGGTTCGCAAGGCTCAGTCAGAATGCCCATCGTGGCTCATCACACTCGGTCAGAAGGCATGGGTTAGACTCGACCAGAAGCAGTAGGCCAACCATGTCATACTCGGTCAGCAAGCATGGGTTAGGCGCATAAGACTCTATCAGAAGCAGCTGGCCAAACACATCAGTCTCGGTCAGATACGCATGAGACTTGGCCGGGAGCAGCAGGCCAGACGCATCAGTCTCGGTCAGATACGCATGAGACTTGGCCGGGAGCAGCAGCCCAGGCGCATTAGTCTCGGCCAGATTGTATGGGTTTGACTCATGTTATTGGCAACAAAGGGGCATATGACTAAGTCATTTCCTAGGTCAAAAATGAAGAGCAGAAAGTTGAGCACAACCTAGGGTTGAAGTCTGAAGTGTTACATGCTCTTAGTCAACACAAAAGTCAACTGTATTTAATAATTGTTTTTTGTATTATGATGAAGATCTTTATTATGTTTTTCTGTTATTTCGTGTTTAGTTAGAGTTAGTTAAGGTGTCATTGTGACTATAAAATGACACTACATTGTATTCTTCATCATTTAATTCAATCAATAAAAGTTCTTATGCTTTTATATTTTGTTCAAATTAAGTACTAAGGCAAAGCTCATAGGGGTCACCATTTCTAACAACAAAAGCTATATATATATATATTTTGACATATATATATATATATATATATATATATATATATATATATATATATATATATATATATAGAACCTATATATACATATAAAAGTATATGTTTGAAGTGAATTTTCATTGGGTTCAAGTTACATATATATATTGTTTTCAACCTCACTTAATTCAAGTCCGAGTTTGAATTCTGGATTTTGGATTCGAGGTTAGATAAGTACAAACCTAAGCCGCCTCAATACCATTTCTAAACAAAAATTAACAAACGTCAAGCTAAGAGGCAATAGAAAAACTTGTTGGTGCATATAAATCAAACATTAAGAATTGGAAACTGGAACAAAGGGTAGCATACTAAAATTAAATTAAATATATTAATAATAAACTTTATATTAAGAGAAAAATATGTATCTATTTAATGTACATGAGTTTTATGTCATTACATCATATATCATTTATATTTAGTTATCATTGACTCTTTAAAAAAAGTAATATAAACAAATAATGAATAATGTAGTGAATGTGTACCGTTACACTCTTATGTTAATAAACTTTATACTAATTTTACAATAATATTAATAAACTTTATCAAAATCAATCAATCTTGTCACAACCGTACATAGACACAAACTGTTTATTGATGCAACAGAAGCAACAACGTGGGAAGGCTTTTAATGTTATTGGTTACTTTGACTAACCCAATTGGTTGTGTTGAATTTGTTTGAGACTGTGCCAAGACACAAAAAAGGTGTATGTAATTTTAAAATTTTCTTTTCCATTTAAGGTGTTTTATAATTTATATTGTTTTGTTTTTGTGAGAAATGTTAATAATTTGATATTTTGATCTAATGTTATCATATATATTCATTATCATAGGGTTCCTCAATTTACCTTGTTTTTAAACTTTTTAAGCATTATTTCGATTTAGGGCCCTGGTTTTCTCTTCTGATTTCTTCGATTTGACCATTTGGGTCGAAGATTCTCGCTTCAATTTGATCTGGGTCCTTACCCATTTCTTCAATCTCTGAGTTTCTGTTGTTTTTCCCAATCCTAGGGTTACTTGAGGGACAAAGTTCAATTTTTTTTTTCATTCTTATCTTCTTTGTTGGTGGATTTGTCATATTAGATAGTGTTTTGGTGTTCTATGAATTTGTAGTTAGAGGCATTGTTTGCATAGATTTTATGTTTCTGTAGGGTGTAGCAGGAACTATTGGCCTATTTTGTAGTAGTAGTTTGTTATTTACTGTGAGAAGTGAGGGTTTTTCTCCCTTCATTTTCTGATATATAACTGGTGAAATTTGGTTCTATCATGCATCAATGATGTTATATTCTCAGGGTTCTTCGCGGCATTGTAGTCTACTTGCTATTCTAAGTGATAATTCACATGACAATAAGCTAAAGCAGAAGCAGAATGCTACTTCTGAGGATCAATCCCTTTACCCCTTTCCAGACCTTTCTTCCTCCGGCCATCTTCAGGTGATCGCCGAGTTTATATTTCTGTTAAATTTTGCTTTCGTTTAAGAAAATGTTCTAAATGAAGTGCAATGTTCACATTGTATGTAAATTCAGGTTAAAGTTTTGACCAAACCTACTGCTGATGAACTCGGCCGAGTTCTTGAACAACTGCAGCCGGATTTTGTTTACCTGCAAGGTAGTGGAGAAATTGGATCTCTTGTATGGGACGATTTTGACCTGTCTGTTCCAGAAGCCTTATGTGGATTATTTTCTTCCAAATTACCTAATACCGTGAGTGTTATCTGGATAATTTTTTCCATGACTGTTTCATATGGATAACTTAATGCTCGATGTCGAGACCTAATGCATGTTGTTTTTACAGGTTTATTTGGAAACTCCTAAAGGAGAAAAGTTGGCAGAGGCACTTCATTTTAAGGTTACTGTGATAGAAGAAAATCTATATAGTTTTGTTTTTCTTTAAATTAGATATGAAAAATAAGATACATTGTTTTAAAATAATTAATAAGATGTGTCACTACAAGATATGGGTTTTTACTTTCTATGTTCCTTTTCTAAAGAATAGTAATTTATATAAGATATTTTCATATTTTGTCTGACAGGGAGTTCCTTATACAATCTATTGGAAAAATGATTTTTCAAAATATGCAGCTTCTCATTTTCATCAAGCTTTTTTCTCAGTAGCACAGAGGTATATACCACCTTTCTTGTCAAGCCTTTCATATATCAAATCCTGTTTGTGTTTCTGTTCTTTCCCGGATAACAATGGTTGAATGATTGTCACCACATTTCTTACTGATCACCTTCAACTGCTAATGAAGCAATGGCATGAGAAGTGTAGTGACAAGAACATATTACTAGCACCTGTATTTTGATCTGTGTATTGCATGTGGCAAGTTTCAACAATTGGATGCAGTTTATCGGGTTTCTTTTATTTACTTTTTTGGGTATAATCAAGGGTATCCCCTCACTCTACCGGTAGGGAACTAATCCATTTTGGAGTGCGTCACTGCCTCTCCCAACAAGTGTCGCTCCTAGGAATCAAACCTTTGACCTTTTGGCTTATCTAGGGAGATCCAGTGGGGCCTTATACCACTAGACCAACGTCTTGTTTAATGTTGGTTATTTACTTAAGAATTGGTTAGAAGTTACTTGTTTAGTTACTATAGCATGTCCTTATGTCAAATAATATTTGTTTCTCATAATTGTTTATTTGATGTTATCCTCTTTAGTACATCAAGCCATACATGGGATGCTTTCCAACTCGCTCTTGCATCTTTTAGACTATACTGTGTACAAAACAACGTCTTACCTTCTAACGGCCAGAAGAGTGATGCCGAGTTTGGGCCACAAATTCTCGGGGACCCTCCCAACATTGATATTACTCCATGTGAAGCAAACATGAAGGAGGAGGAGGATGAAAGTTCACCCGAGACTATTTCTTCTGTGAAGATATATGATGATGATGTGAACATGAGTGTTCTTGTTTGTGGAGTTCCCTGCACATTGGTAATTTTAAAAAAAAGATTATTGCTAATATTTCTTCTCTTGTGATCTATCTGTTATAAACTGATCTCAATTCTTCTCTCTCCTCCCAAAAAAGGATGCTTGTTTATTGGGGCCATTAGAGGATGGACTCAACGCTCTCCTGTGTACTGAAGTAAGTTTGTTGCATAATTGCAATTACCCATATATCTCGTAATACGGTGACCCTTTTAAAGGATTGTTGTGATTGTTATAAACTAATATGTAGTTTGCAAGCTTTCACATAACAAGAAGCGAAACTGTCATCATTGAAGAAAATAGTTAAGTCTTATTGCATTTTCACCATGTTGAGGCAACACAATCTACACAATATTTGAGGTAGTTGCATGGATCAGTTAAGAACAAGTTCCACTGCCATTCCTGTTCTTAAATTGGGTCATGGTTAACCATTAACGAACCCAAAGCAACTGTCATCCAAAACCAATGACAGCTAAAAGATTCAGTGGTATATAAATATTTCCTTAAATCACTGGCATAATGAAAAGTTGGTCTGTTCACTCTAATTTAGTAACTGTTTCTTCAGGTGTCGTATTAAAATTTTCTTAGTTACTCATGTATGTTTCTCTGTTTAACTGGCATTTCCGCAGATACGTGGATGTAAACTTCACAACAGGACAAGGTATTTAACGTTTGTGACAGTTGATACACTGTTTTCCATTATGTTGTCGGATTCAGTGGATGGTATGATTTTTAGGTGGCTGACATATTATTAGTGACTGTCGGAATCATCCATACTTGCTCTTATTTTTAGGAGTTTTAATCTTTTAGTTTTAACTGTTATGAGTTGTTTTCGTCTTTTACTTAGCATCTTATTCTGCTAATTTCTTTTACTGTTGTATATTTTGTAGTGCTCCACCACCTCCTCTTCAGGTAGGAACATTTTCACGTGGTGTCGTGACCATGCGTTGCGATATATCTACAAGTAGTTCTGCGCATATATCACTTTTGGTATCCGGCAGTGCAGATACTTGTTTTAATGATCAGGCAAGGGTGAATTATGCTGTCAGTGTTTAACCTTTCACACATGTTCTCTTATTAACTTTTTACTTACTCACCCGTCCTTTTTCTCCTTTCTTTTTTGGGTATATCCTCAGCTTTTAGAGAACCACATTAAAGTAGAACTGATAGAGAAGATTCAGCTTGCCCAGGCATTTCCTAATGATCAAAAAAGCAAGTTATCTTCTTCCGAGCCTCGAAGATCAGCCTCAGTAGCTTGTGGATCCAGTGTGTTTGAAGTCTGTATACGAGTTCCTACATGGGCTTCACAGGTTAAATGTTGTTTCTAAAGGCTTCTTCTGTTGGTTATAGCTTTCTAAGATATAAGTTCACAGCTCTTAAAATTTGTTTTTGATCAATGAAATGGTTTAAATGGAAGTTCTTTGCTTCTATTTGTTAATATAATGACTTAGTTACTTGAATGAACTTGGCATGTTAATGGCAAAAGGATGCATGGATTTGCAAGATGCTATACCGTCATATAGTGAATAAAGTATGTTAGGACCGAAGAGCTTAGTCGGCTGAAAGAGCTGCCGGCCCATCATACCGTATGGTGAGTGTATGAAAAAAGAAAAGGGACAAAGTAGAGTGCACAAGTAAATCATTGCATTTCATTGATTGGTGGGAAGATTAAGTGACACTAGAGAGGAGGATTCTGCAAATTGGTTACAACACTTCTTTATAGCATTCAATATGATCATAGCTTCTCTGTTTACAATTGCATCGATGTGTGATTGGTGATTCTAGCATTCCAAGATAAAGTTAGATGAATTTTTTTCTTAAACTTTTACATCTGAAGGTCCTCATACTCTGATCAGAGATAATTTAAGTCTGGAAAGGATCGAAGAGCATTTGTTTGAGTGGCCTTTTTTACTAATTCCCGGGTGTGTACTTTAGAATAAAAATAGCAAATAAGAAATTATGCAAAATTTTCTCATAATAATGAAGTTAGAGAGTGTGCAACCTATGCACCATGCTTAATAAACCTTGCACTCAGACCAATCACTTGAACTTTAAAGAGTGCAACTGGAACTATTTCTTCTCAAACTCACATATCCTACTTAGGGTTCGACAGGGGAAGTTGACATGTATTGTAGTTGATTGCAGTATGTATTGTAGTTGATTGCAGTATGTATTGTAGTCTGATTATAGGCCGAAAATATTTGATTCATATCTTAAAAATGGATGCCTAAATACTTAGATTTTGTGTGGGAAGTTAGAACCCAAGAAAATAACCCTTCCATCGAATTGGCTTGATCTTTTAGGCAATTGTAAGTTGTAATGAAATGAGATTTGTTGTTGTCTCTATTTGTTTTATTTTTGAGACGTTTTCTGTATAAAAATAATCTTGAGACCATATCTTTTGACTTATTGCTTTTTGGTATTTGTTCATAGGTTCTGCGACAGCTTGCACCAAATGTGTCATACCGCAGCCTAGTTATGTTGGGAGTTGCTAGTATTCAAGGACTACCTGTTGCATCTTTTAATCAAGATGATGCAGATCGTCTCCTTTTCTTTTCTACTAGGCAGGAGAAAGAAAACCGTCCAAACGATCCCGTTGTCTCTGGGTATCCTAGTTGGCTGAAGCCTCCAGTACCTAGTCGAAAAAGATCTGAACCATGCTCTAGAACAAAATCTATGAATGCTAGTGGGATGGAAGTTGAGGATATCGGTAGTTATAGACAGAAATTAAATTTGGCTGCAATGAGGCCAATCCCTCAATCTAATCGTCACAAGATTCTCCCATTTTCTGGATTTTCTGAGGGTGAAAGATATGATGGAGATATCGGAAAATCAAATCAGTTACTTGCTCCTGTTAAGCATAATGTTGTTGGCTCTAATGCAGTTACACATAGGAAGTCCGTGTCAAACTCATTTCAAGCCCATCAGATTATTTCTCTGAATCCGTTACCTATGAAAAAACATGGCTGTGACAGAGCTCCCATACGAGCTTGCTCAGAGGTGATTTCCACATATTCTCTCGTTAGCATTTGCTATCGTCTTTGATGTCATACTATGGGTGACCATAACCCAGTTTCGGATATTACATTATTGATGTAATTTGTCAAATTTCTGTCTAAGTTTCTATCTGTTTCCTTTTCTCCCTTGTACATTTTCTGGCAGGAGGAGTTCCTGAGGGATGTAATGCAGTTTCTGATGCTTCGGGGACATACTCGTCTCATTCCACAAGGCGGGCTTGCCGAGTTCCCCGATGCTGTTCTGAATGCAAAACGCCTCGACCTTTTCAACTTGTATAGAGAGGTATGACTATGACATCCAACTACGGAAAGCTAACTGCATAGTCGTTTAGAAACCGTAAATAAAAACCTTGAGCATTTCAGGTGGTTTCAAGAGGAGGCTTTCATGTTGGGAATGGAATCAATTGGAAAGGACAAGTTTTCTCAAAGATGCACAATCACACTTTGACACACAGAATGACTGTATGAATTTCGATCTTAATTCTTTTTCTTTCCCTTAATATTTCTTAATCCTTGTAGACATTAATAATTTCTTTTTTGCTAATCAGGGTGTTGGCAATACGCTCAAAAGACATTACGAAACTTATCTTTTAGAATATGAATTAGCTCACGACGACGTCGATGGAGAGTGCTGCTTGTTGTGTCACAGGTCCCCCCCCCCCCTCTCTCTATATATAATATATATAATGGAGGTTAACAATCCCTGTCTTATTGACAAATATTTATCTTTAATACGGAGGAACAGTAGTGCAGCCGGTGACTGGGTGAATTGCGGTATATGTGGTGAATGGGCACATTTCGGCTGTGATAGGCGGCAAGGACTTGGAGCATTTAAGGTATTGCTAAATTTGTCTATAATTCAAGGCCTTTTTTAACTTAGTGTAAATAGTTGCATTTGCATGCTTAATATAAGCCCTTCAAATAGAGATATTTACCATATATTTAGTCCTCAGTAATATAAGACATTCATATTGATGTAGGTTATTTTTTGTGTGGTATGAATGTTTTTGTTTGCTCCTTTGGATGTGTGATAATATTAAAATAATAAGGATGATTGCAGTTTGGACCTTGCTTGTGACTTATACTTGATGCAAAGTGACGAATAATAAAAATCGGAAATAAGGGCGGCTTAGTGCACGAGGCTCCTATATAGTGGGGTAGATGTACACAACCTTATCCCTACAAGCGGATAGACTATTTACAGGATTTGAACTCGTGACGTCATGGTCACTAAACAACAACCTAATGAATAAGTCACAGAATGTGAAACGAAAGCTTTACCTTATTTGTTTTTGACATCGTTACGACGAAATTGCAGGATTATGCGAAAACTGATGGACTGGAGTACGTTTGTCCGCACTGCAACGTATCAAATTTCAGTAAAAAATCGCAGAAAACCGCAAATGGGTATTAACAGTTCAAGCAATACTGTCTCTTTATCAGAACAAATTCACATGGCAAGTGTTGACAAATTCACTTAACACATTCAAGTCAATTATAAAGGGTAGGTTCTGACTTCTGAGGAGTGTGATTGTTTTGTGTTTGGTAATATACTTATGAAGTTTTGACATATTTTGGTTACAAGAAGGGTCCATCAAAGTTTAATGTATACCCAGAGACAGAAATCTTAGAAAAATTAGATTTTTTTAGAATGAATGATTTTCCTCAAACTCAATTAGTTTACTTCTGAAGATGCAATTATTATATATATTGTTAGTTATATAACTCATTAGTGTCCAGTTTGTATATTTCCAACATGATAACCATATAGTTTTGATTGAGTACTCTTTCATGTGTTCATTGAGCATATTTATTTGTTGCAAGCTGTTTGAATAATGCATTACTTGCATTACTTCTTTTACATACATAACCTTCAAATAAAATCTAAAACATAAATAACATAAAGTAATGATATATCTTCCTGTCAAATTCTCGTATAAATAATTCTACCTATAAGAAAGTGACATATGCACTTGTAAACAAATCATTAATAAATAAAATATCAATTTGTGATACTTTTCTTATGGTGTAGAAGAATGATAAGAAACAAATCAAGGAATTAAGCTATAAGCTATTTCACTCATAGTTGTAAAAACCGTTTCGTACTGCCCGGTTGAATCGGTAAACCAGTGAACCGGTTCCTATACTGGTACGGTGCAATAATTATAACGGTCAAAACTGGTCAAAACCGGTCATACCTGCCGGTTTTCAATTAAACTGTACCGGTCAAACCGATCGATTTTTATTTAAAATTAATTTTTTTTAATGAAAATAAAAAATAATAATTGTTTTTATTGATTTTTCAACATTAATGTTAATATATTGTATATGTATATCTAATTTCACCGGTATGCAGTTTAATTAGTGAACCACCGGTTGAACCGCTATACCACTATACCAGTACCCATACCGGTTTGATGACCAGTATAGTCTAATAACACTGATTCCACTAGTAAGAAATAAGAATAAGCTAAATTAAAAGATAACTTTTCAATCCCTTCCCCATTATAGATGAACAAACAATACACAATTTAAATAAAATAAAATCACCTAAGGTAATGATGACCATACAAATATTATCATATTACGCGATAGATATAGATATCCTAGTAACTTTTTTATACACGAGAATTAGTAGACTTAATGCAAAACCCTATAGTTATCAAAACTCAAACCCATTACACTTATATATCAGTTATTTACCATTTAAAACAATTTATAATCTAACCAGTTAAAGAACTAAAATAAACTATTATTTCAACATTTTAATTACTAAATTCTGATGAGAAATTCAACACAATAAATAATAGAGCAATATGCAGTGGATAATAATTTTCCCTACTTGCGAGAATCTGTGAGGAGCAATCAACAAATATGGCAGCAACTCAAAATCACAAACACAAAGAGACACACAATTTTAACGTGGAAAAACCTTCTCAATGTGAGAAGTAAACAACCACAGACACAAGCCAGTAATAGAGCTTAACTATAATCAAATCAGGTATAAGAGAGTCTCAAAATGTAGCACAAACCGTGTTCAACAATTGTACAAAGCAATAGAGCAATAAACTTGAAAATGAAAATAATGAAGAACTAGAAATCCCAAATTTGCAGCTACTATAAAACGCCGATTTCTCCCACCTCAGACAACGTTTCGTCAATTGCACCGTTCAGATTGAAGAACCAGAAGTCACGAAAACGCAGTCCAAATTTGAGCCCGATCGGACAGTGAACAAAGTCGTGGCGGCCAATTTAGTGCATCAGATATGTGTATGTCGAAAACTGTTTCTCTTCTCTTCTCTCACTTTTCTCTTGCCTTTCTTTTTGCTTCTCACTTGCCCAAAAATCAGACTTTCCACATGACCTAAGTGATACCAAAGGTTTGCTCTTATTGGGCTTTTCTCCACATAGGAAGGGAGCCCAAAACCCCAACAAATCTCCCCCTCACAACTATGTGGAGGTGACCACCAAACCGGCGATCTCACAACATGTCTCAAACTTGCATCTAGGCAATGCATCCAATGCATCACATATCTAATGATATCTCACATCAATGTGCTTGGACCTAGCATGAAATGTTGAATTCTTAGCGAGATGAATTGCACTCTGACTATCACAAAGTAGCAAGTATTTGTCTTGCCCAAAACCAAGCTCCTGCAAGAATTTTTTCACCCAAAGCAACTCCTTGCATGCTTCTGTAATGTCAATGAACTCTGCCTCAGTAGTGGACAATGCAACACACCTCTGCAATCTAGATTGTCATGACAGAGCTCCCCCTGCAAACTTAATCAGGTAGCCCGAAGTAGACTTTCTGGAATCAATATCTCCAGCCATATTAGAATCAGTATAACCCACAAGAGTAAGTTTATCACCTCCAAAACAAAGCCTCAAACTAGAAGTACCACAAAGATACCTCAAAATCCATTTCATAGCATTCCAATGCTCTCTACCTGGATTAGACAAAAATCTACTAACTGTACCAACAACATGCGCTATATCTGGTCTTGTACACACCATTGCATACATCAAACTACCAACAGCAGATGCATAAGGAACTCGTTGCATATCTGATTTTTCAGTTTCATTATTAGGACTCTGACTAACACTCAATTTAAAATGAGTAGCAAGAGGAGTACTTACAGCCTTGACCTTTTCCATCTGGAACCTCTACAACACTCTTTTAACATAGTGTTCCTGTGACAGCCACAACTTCTTCTGTTTCTTATCTCGCATGATTCTTATACCAAGAATTTGCTTAGCAGCTCCTAAGTATTTCATGGCAAATGACTCGCTCAATTGCTTATTCAACCTGTCAATCATGGAAATATATTTCCCACCAATAAGCATGTCATCAACATACAATAACAGGATAATGAAGTTATCATCAAAAAGCTTCTTAATAAAGACGCAGTGATCAAAAACAGCCTTCTTGTAGCCTTGCTTACACATAAAAGACCCAAACTTCTTGTACCACTGTCGCGGAGCCTGCTTCAAACCATATAGGCTTTTTCTCAGTCTACACACATAGTCTTCCTTGCCTTCAACTTGAAATCCTTCAGGTTGCTTCATGTAAATCTCTTCCTCCAAATCACCATGAAGGAAATCGGTTTTGACATCCATTTGCTCTACCTCCTAATCAAGAGTAGCAACGAAACTCAACACGGTTCTAATGGATGACATCTTCACCACAGGAGAAAAAATCTCATTAAAATCAACCCCCTTTCTTTGTCTGAAACCTTTCACCACCAATCTGGCTTTATACCTTAGAGATGTAGAATTGCTCTCTTGTTTCACCCTGTAAATCCATCTGTTTTCCAAAGCCTTCTTGCCTTTTGGCAATTTCACAAAGTCAAAAGTGTGATTATCATGTAAAGACTTAATTTCATCTTGCATTGCATCCAGCCACTTCTGCTTTTCATCTGTCTCCATGGCCTCTAGATAACACTCTGGTTCACCTTCATCTGTCAAAGTAACATAATTATCAGAAGGATACCTAGCAGATGGTTTCCTCTGCCTATTAGACCTCCAAGGTTGAACTTGAGGTGGATCAGGAGCATCACCAAGATTCTCATCTTGTGACATCTCATTTTCCTCTTTAGCATCATCAATAGGAACATATCCAAGCTGTTGATCAACAACATCATCGTGTTGCTCATAATTATGAACATCATTCTCAGCATCCAGATCATGTATAGGTGTCCGAACTGGATCAACATCAGACAAATCACTATTTTTCTCAGGTGTAGTCTTCTCCATCTTATCAATGTCTTCAATGGTTTGGTCTTCTATGAATTTCACATCACGACTTCTAACTGTCTTCTTCTCAACAGGATCATACAGCTTGTAACCAAATTCATATTGACCATAACCGATAAAGATACACTGCCTTGTCTTCGAATCCAACTTGGATCTTTCATCCTTTGGAACATGGACATATGCCTTACAACCGAAGACTCACAAATGATCATACTTGACATTTTTGCCAAACCAAATCTTGTCTGGCATCTCTGCATTCAAAGCAATGGCAGGACTGAGATTAATAACATGCACTGCCGTGTACAATGCCTCACCCCAGAAATGCTTAGGCAATTTTGCTTCAGAAAGCATACACCTAACTCTTTCAATCAAAGTCCTGTTCATCCTCTTTGCTAAACCATTCAGCTGAGGAGTTTTAGGAGGAGTCTTTTCATGTCTGATACCCTACTGCCTGCAATAAACATCAATCGGTCCACAATACTCACCACCATTATCTGTACGAATGCATTTCAACTTCTTGCATGACTGTCTCTCAACCAAAACATGGAATTCTTTGAAATTTTCCAGCACCTGGTCCTTTGTCTTCAAAACATAAACCCAAAGTTTCCTGAAACAATCATCAATGAAAGTAACAAAGTAAAATGCACCACTAAAGGACTTTACTTTCACCGGGCCACAAACATCAGAATACACCAATTCAAGCAACTCTGACTTTCTTGAGGGAGGATGCTTCTTGAAGGATACTCTAGTCTGCTTACCAGCCATACAATGAGAACATTTCTCCAACTCTCCATTCTTGAATCACGGAAGCACATCCTTTTTAGCTAAACAATTCAGCCCTTTTTCACTAATATGACTAAGCCTTCGGTGCCACAAAGAAACCTCCATATGCATGGCGTTCACACTGTCTCTAGTAACCAAAGCTTTTGTCCAATACAGTTTATTGATTTTCTCCCATATGGCCACAACCATGTTACTTCTGGTGAGTTTCCATTTCCCTGAACCAAAATGATTATCATAACCACCATCATCAAGCATCTGTACAGATATCAAATTAAAGCGAACATGTGGAGCATATTTTACTCCTCTAAGCAACAACTGCACTCTCATGTTGATATGCAAACAAATATCACCAATACCAACTACCTTAGACACACCATCATTACCCACCTTCAACACTCCAAAATCATCAGAAGTGTAAGATGTGAAGAACTCCTTCCTCAGTGTAACATGCAGCGTAGCACCACTGTCAATTATCCACATGCTCTCATCTGATACAAGATTGACTGAATCATGGTCACGGAGAATAACAAGATCATCATGAGTTGCAGTAGTAACACGATCATCATTATCATGATTATTATCTCCCTGCTTGCTATTCGTGTTTTTGCTCTCCATTTTCCATGTGAAACAGTTCTTCTTTATGTGCCCTATTTTATGACAATAATTGCACTCCACATTCTTGTATATGGACTTGGACTTACTTCTGTTGCTCTCTTTACTCCCACTTCTGCTATTCTCCCGACTCCATTTCGGTTCATTTCTCTAACTTCTCCCCCTGTTTTCAGTGACAAGTACCTCAGAATGAGATGAAGTACCATGTGCCTTTCTTCTCATTTCCTCATTAAGAACACAACTCTTTACATTTTCAAAAGAGACAACACCATCAGATGATGAATTAGTAATTGAAACCCGAAAAGTTTCCCAAGAATCTGGTAGATTATTCACTAGCCATAGTCCCAACACTTCATCATCAAACTTGAAGCTCATTCCTGACAATTGATCCCGAAGCCCTTGAAACTCATTCAAGTGATCTGAAATAGAAGTCCCCTCCTTGTACCTCAAATTCATCAAGGAATTCAACAAATACAATTTATTATTCCCTGATTTTGAAGCATACAAAGATTCAATCTTATTCCACAAGGATATCGCATGTTCTTCGTTTGCAATGTGATTATAAACATTATCTTCAACATATTGTCGAATAAAACCACAAACCTGTTGATGCTCAAAACTCCATTCCTCTTCAATCATTCTAGCTTCTCAGTAGCAAACACAGGACAATGCAATTTCATCACAAATAACAGATCCTTCATCTTTCCCTTCCACAAGTGATAATTAGTGCCATTTAAACAAACCATCCCATTTATATTTTCCTCCATCATTCAAGCAAGTGAAACAACCCCATAACCAAAGAGCTTTGATACCACTCTGATGGGAAATTCAACACAATAAATAACAGAGCAATATGCAGCGGATAATAATTTCCCCTACTTGCGAGAATCTGTGAGGAGCAATCAACAAATATGGCAGCAACTCAAAATCACAAACACAAAGAGACACACAATTTTAACGTGGAAAAACCTTCTCAATGTGAGAAGTAAATAACCACGGGCACAAGCCAGTAATAGAGCTTCACTATAATCAAATCAGGTATAAGAGAGTCTCAAAATGTAGCACAAACCGTGTTCAACAATTATACAAAGCAATAGAGCAATAAACTTGAAAATGAGAATAATGAAGAACTAGAAATCTCAAATTCGCAGCTATTGTAAAACAGTGATTTCTCCCACCTCAAACAACGTTTTGCCAATCGCACCGTTCAGATTGAAGAACCAGAAGTCACGAACACAGTCCAAATTTGAGCCCGATCGGACGGTGAACAAAGTCGTGGCGGCCGATTTAGTGCATCAGCTATGTGTATGTCGAAAACTGTTTTTCTTCTCTTCTCTCATTTTCTCTTGCCTTTCTTTTTGCTTCTCACTTGCCCAAAAATCAGACTTTCCACATGACCTAAGTGATACTAAAGGTTTGTTCTTATTGGACTTTTCTCCACATAGGAAGGGAGCCCAAAACCTCAACAAATTCTTTAATGCATTTAAAGTTTTTAAATTCGATGAGAAGATCTCAGTAAATTCTTAAAATATCGTTGTTTATAATTATTAATGCATTTGGTTAACAAATGACTTGAGAGGATTCTTTAAGGAATACTAATAGAGGAATTTGACACTTAAAAATCAAACACACTACTTCTCTTACTCTATATGCAAAATATGTCATTATCATTTTCCAATGTATAATTATTCATTTGACCGCCCTAAATAATACTCTAAAGGCATTTGTTAACATTCCTATATATATTTTTGAATGAATCTAAGATTTAAAAATTAGACTTATGTTAATAAGTGCTCTAAGCATATTGATTAAGTATATGAGAAATAGCTTTTTTACAATTGAAAAATCATTACATTAAGATGTTCAAGAATTTAAATACACTATATTTAACTACAAATTAAGTGTCATTTTGTTGAATTCTTAAATACTGATCTTTATAACACATGTTAGCTCATATGACATAGCAAATACTAGTTTCTATCTATAATAAGTAATGTATATGGTTGTGTCTATTGGTGGACCTAATTGAAACAAACCAATTCACAAAATATGGTTTAAGTTAATTTTGTGGTTCGGTGTGACTTTTTTAAATAACCATTTAAGTTCAGTTCAATTCATGGTTTTGAAATTTTAGGAATAGTTGAAACCGAACCACAAATTAAAGATAAGAAATAATGTTGTACTGTTATTTGAATTATTCAGCCAGTTTTATGACTTAAATTACCAATTTTATGTGATTTTTAATTAATGTTATATATGTTACTAAATTGTTATATATTTTCCGTGCTACTTTCCTAATGTTTTAATAATTTGGAACATATCTTTTAACTTTTGTTGTATTTAGTTTTAAAGTAGCATATATCACAAATTTTTATATACGTTAGTATTATGTATGTTACTAACTGTGAATTGTTTTGTTATATATGTTACTGATTATTATATATGTTAGTAATTGTGAATTGTACTATTATTTATGTTACTAATTGTTATATATGTTACTAATTATGGATTATATTGTTATATATGTGGTCATTTAGTTTTCTTCATAAATTACATTATTGTTATATAGGTTACTAATAAATAATTGAGTTTCTATTGATAATTTCGTACTTTTCTTTTTAAGGACAAAATATGTCTCATAAAAATCATTTTGAACTTTCAATTGACAAAGTGGCGAAAAAATCTTCTAATAGGGTTACTCCAAAAATGTGGGATTCTCTTAGAAAATCATGAATACAAACAAACTAGTTATTCCATGAAAATTCTTGGGTGGAATGGACCAAGCTCCTCACTTTGTGGTTGCTCCATAACAAGCTCCAAGCACATATTCAAAGCAATCTTTTGCGCATAAAGGAATGATGATCTTCTGTCCCCAATGCTGTCTCAATTCCATGTCTCAGCCAATTAGAAATTACCACATAAATAAAAAGAAAATAAAAAATAGTATGTTTATATTACTTGCTAAAATGTGATTGACTTGAGATATGTTTGGGGAGAGGATTGGGGACAGGTGATCCTTGTTCTGCATAAAGGGGGTTGTCATCGCTATTAAAATGCCAAACGCTGACTATCAAGCAGGGTTGCAAAGATGTAAGAATCACCTTAATGATAGACTCATCCTTTCTAAAGGGAGACTCATCCTTTTTAAAGGGAACAACCCTTAAAGTTTGTGAATCTAAAACTTAAGCTCATCTCTTTGTGGATCATGATTGGGAAATGGTCCATGATATCTCTTGGGAAAAGATTCTATGATTTATCCTTAATTCTCTTCTATGGATGATATGAGAAGTGTGTGCTCTGTGGGTTCATGGAGTCTGTGTTGAACAATGTAAGAATACAATGAACTGATATTGCAAACTTTGCTTCTTATTATAAAACAGAGAAATGAGGCTGTATAAATAGCCTTACATGAAACTGAAATTCCAATTTTTCAGCACACTATGCTAAAGAATAGGTCTTAACCTAGATACTCCTTTTGACTAGAAGTTTTATTAACTGATTAATTCAAAATAAACATTCCAATAATTCCTCCCCTAAGTTAAACATGCATATTGCATTTTAGTTTAATCTTCTGCTACTTGTAACCCTAGTTGCTTCCGAAATTTCTCAAATTGGTCCAACTTCAATGGTTTCATCATGATATCTGCAAGCTGATCATTTGTTCCACAAAACTTCATATCAACAGCTCCATCCTTAGTTAGATTTCTCAGAAAATGAAACCTCACATCGATGTGTTTACTTCTTCCATGAAAAACTGGATTCTTGGCAAGCTTAATGGTAGAAGAATTATCACAAAACATTGTAACACAGTCAGATTGAGTACCCTTAACTTGTTTTAGGATGTGTTGCATCCAAATACACTGGCAGGCACAGGATGCAGCAGCTACGTATTCGGCCTCAGTTGTAGAGAGAGTAACTACTGGCTGCTTCTTGGATGCCCATGCAACAGTCCCACCACTTAACATAAATACATAGCCTGAGGTACTCTTTCGGTCATCTATATCACCAGCATAATCGCTGTCCGTGTAAGCTACTAACTCGTCCTTGCATCCTTTCTCGTAGAAGATGCCGAGATCAATTGTTGACTTGATGTACCTTAAGATTCTTTTGGCTGCAAGCATGTGTGCTTCCTTTGGATTGGACATGAACCGACTAATAAGACACACACAATACATTAAATCAGGCCTGGTTGCTGTCATATACATCAAACTCCCCACCATCTGCTTGAAAAGAGTTTCATCATCTTGCTTTCCTTCCTCTTCTTTTGACAGCTTACTACTTCCAGGAACGATGGGATTTTTTACTCCATTACAGTTTTCCATGCCGAATCTCTTAAGGACTTGTTCTGCATACTTCTTTTGGCTTATGTATATTCCTCTTGCATTTTGACACACTTCAACTCCCAAAAAGTACTTCATTTCACCTAGATCAGTCATCTCAAATTCTCTTTTCATAGAATTTTTGAAACCTTGCATCATGATTAGATTTTTACTAGTAAAAATAAGATCATCAACATAAAGACTTACGATCAATATTTTTTCTTCCTCCTTTTTGATGAACAAAGTGTGTTCATTGCAACTCCTTTCAAAACCTTCATTGACAAAGTAGCTTTCGATCCTGCTGAACCATGCTCTTGGAGCTTGCTTTAACCCGTAAAGTGCCCTTTTCAGCTTGTAAACTTTGCTCTCTTCCCCTTTTACTTCATATCCTTGCGGTTGTGATACATATACATTCTCACACAGCTCCCAGTGTAAAAATGCACTTTTGACATCCAATTGATAGAGTTTCCAGCCATTTCTTGCTGCTAGAGCTATCACTATTCGGATGGTATCCCATCTTGCAACTGGGGCAAAAACCTCATCGTAGTCTACACCGTTTTCCTGTGCATAACCTTTGGCCACCAAGCGAGCTTTGTACTTGCTAACTTCACCATTTTCATTCAACTTTGTTCTGTAGACCCACTTTACCCCTATTATTTTTGCTTCTGAAGGAGGTTGAACTAATTCCCAGGTTTGGTTTTTTCTTATTGCTGCTATTTCCATGTCCATGGCATCTCTCCAATTTTTTGTCTTCACTGCTTCTTCATAATAAATTGGATCATCAGTAAACATAAACATAAGAAAATTTTGTACCTCATCTTCTGATAATTCTCCTCCATTTGTATAGTCCTGAAGGTAAGTTGGAATTCTTCTTACTCTCTTCTCTAAAGTTTGTGGAGTTACGGCTGCATTTGAAGAAGAATCATCAGCTTCTAAGTTTTCTTCTTCTACTTCACTCGTTGTATTTTCATCTTCATGCTCATCTAATTCCTCAAGTGCTTCCTCATAGGCTTCACCCCAATCAAGTACATCAACTTTTGATTCGACATCTGTCATCCCCCAATTCCAGCAGCTATCTTCTTCAAAGATTACATCTCGACTGATTGTTACTTTCATTGTTAAAGGGTTTATCATTTTATACCCTTTTGACTTCTCGCTATATCCAATGAAAACCTGCTTCTGGCTTCTGGCATCAAGTTTGAGTCTTCTAGCATCTGGTACGTGAACATTCCCCACACATCCGAACACTATAAAGTGTTCAACACTGGGCTTGAAACCACTCCAGCACTCTTCTGGCGTCTTGTCTTTTACAGCAGATGTGGGACTTCTGTTGAGCACATGACAGGCCCATTTTGCGGCTTCTGGCCAAAACGTTTTGGGCAGCCTTTTCTCTTCCAATATGCAACGTACCATATTCATAATTGTGCGACTTTTGCGCTCTGCAACTCCGTTTTGTTGCGGTGTATAGGCTGTTGTCAATTGATTCCTTGAGCTTTACAAAAGTTTGAAAATTCATTTGAGTTGAATTCTCCTCCTCTATCCGTTCTTAAACAACACAGTGCCAAACTAGTCTCCTTCTCCGCCATAGTTTTAAATTCTTTGAAGGTAGTAAAAGCTTCACTTTTCTCATTTAAAAAGTAAACCCAAAGTTTTCGACTGAAATCGTCTATGAATGTCAGTATGTACCTTTTGTTTCCATGTGATTCAGGAGAGATTGGACCACATATATCCGAGTGAATAAGCTGCAGTTGTTGTTTGGCTCTCTAGATGCTTTTCTTAGGGATAGCTTCTCGATGTTGTTTTCCCACCATGCAACTTGTACAAATCTTTGATGAAGCATTCAATTTTGGAATCCCTTTAACCAACTTCTTGTTATGCAGCAGTACAAGATTCTTATAGCTCAAGTGACCAAACCTTTTATGCCATTTTTCACTAAGGTCGTCAACGTTTGCATTGAAGCATGTAGGCGTTGATATAAGAATGTTTGTTATCACAAGGAACATTCTGTTGGTGGTCATCAAGCTTTCCATTATGCAGCCCCTGCTCGGATGATATAGCTTGCAAACTCCATGCTTAATTACAATTGTGATGCCTTGATCTTGGAGCTGCCCAATACTCAGTAAGTTATTGCATAGTTCAGGAATAAAAAACACGTCACTTACAACTTGAGTGTTTCCTCCGAATTCCAATCTAATGTTTCCCTTTCCCATTACTTCTAGCTTTGAGTTATTTCCAAGCTTGACTGAGTGCCTGAAGCTTTCATCCAGCTGCATGAACCATTCCTTGTTTCCGGACATATGATTTGAGCATCCGGAATCAAGAAACCATACTCCTTCTTTCTTGTTTTGATGAGAATCTACTTGTGTCATTAGCAACATCTCCTCATCTTCGTTAAACTCAGCGTAATTCGCTCTTTTCCCCCAGGTTGGGCACTCATGCTGATAGTGTCCCAGATTGTGACACCTATAGCATTCCACTGCAGCCTTACTCATAAATTGCCGACCTCTACCTCGACCTCTCATTATGCCTCTGCCTCTGCCTCTTTCATAACACTCCTCGTGTGTCACCTTTAATGCCTGCTCCTCCTCATTTGAACCCTTCATTCTTTGCTCATGGATAAGAAGACTGCTTTGGAGTTCATCAACTGTTAGAGTTTCCACATTGTTAGACTCCTCAATGGAGCACACAATGTAGTTGAATTTTGGCACAAGAGACCTCATAATTTTTTCAGTGATATTGTTTTCTTTCACAATCTCTCCACAAGCTTTCATCCGCTTTGCTATGGAGAGAGCTCGTCCAAAGTATGCATTGACAAATTGTCCCTCTTTCATCTTCAGTATTTAAAACTCAGTCTTCAAGGTTTGAAGATGAGCTCTCTTCACTCTAGTTGAACCTTTGAACTTTTGCTTCATTGAATCCCATATCTGCTTTGAGGTGTCATCATTTAGTATTGTCTCCATGATTTCTCTATCAATGGCTTGATAGAAATAATTCTTCACCTTTTTGTCTTTCAGTTGTTGCTCTGCAATTGTTTTTGCCTCCTCATCAGTTGGCTCCCGATTTTCTGGACCAACAATCACTCCATCCTCGACCATGTTCCACATTTCTTTAGATCGGAGGAAGTTCTCCATCAGCTTCGCCCAATGCTCATAGAAGCCATCAAATTTGGGAATTGCTGGTTGCACAAATCTGATGCTACTGTTACTGCTGCTTTCTGTCATTCTCACGTTTTTTGTTTACTTTCCTTAAACTCTCTATCTCTCTCTGATCAGGCCTCTTTGACGAGGCTCTGATACCAAATTGTTGAACAATGTAAGAATACAATGAACTGATATTGCAAACTTTGCTTCTTATTATAAAACAGAGAAATGAGGCTGTATAAATAGCCTTACATGAAACTGAAATTCCTATTTTTCAGCACACTATGCTAAAGAATAGGTCTTAACCTAGATACTCCTTTTGACTAGGAGTTTTATTAACTGATTAATTCAAAATAAACATTCCAATAGTCTGAAGCTAGGGTTTCTCAGATTGTTTATTCGGACCCAGATTTCAATCCTAACTTGCAAAAACTCTCTCATAGGGTCAAAATTCATAATCTACCACAAGAGGATTGGAGCCATAGGATAATATTATCCATAACAGGAGGAATTGGCACCCCCATTTCATTGGATGATGCCATAAATAACAGATCCTTGTTGCTTTCTTTGTGTCTATAGAATATGAGAATCTTCCTGAGTTTTGTTCAATCCATTGGTCATATGGTTGCAAATTGTTGAAGGATAAACAGGAAGGTTGTAGCAAAGGAAGTCCCAAAAGCTATGGCCAAAAAAATCCTAACCTGGTCGACAAAACCACAAAGACTATGGAGGTAAATGACTTATTCATAAATCTAGAGATGATGATGATGTCATAAAGGAGGTGGAGGATGAGGGGATATTCACCACGATTCTTAGTAAATCTCAAAATAAAAATATTAAAAAGATAGGTAATGTAGAAAGAGTTCACTATATTCGAAGGGGTGGCAATTTAAACATTGCTCAATAGAAGTTCTATACTCTATACTGAAATTGTAGAGGTTTTGGAAACCTGAACACTAGGTTAGTTCTGAAAACCTTTGTTTATCCAATAAACGAGATTTGGTTTTTATTGTTGAACCAATGATATCCTTTGAGGTGGTCAGTCGTAAGTTATGGGATGATTTAAGGCTTATGTTATATGTAATTAACAATTTAACAATAAAAGTGGCCAATTACTTTTTACACGAGCACAAGTAGTCTATGCCACTTCTATGTGCCACTTCTATGTGCCACTTCTATGTGCCACTTCTATGTGCCACTTCTATGTGCCACCAATTACAAATTGATATGTCAATTAAAGTTGTACCATAATAACTAACCAAAAGTTAACAAAATATAATTGTAAATTTGTAATTAGTGGCATAGAGGAATGACATAGAAAAGTGGCATAAACAACTTATGCTCCTTTTACATGGGGGTTATGCAACATTGGTCTATCTCCTATTAGGAGACAACTAGAAGGTTAACACCTTTCAGATTTTACAAGACGTGGTTGCAAAACTTAGATTGTAGAAAATTGTAATTGACATTTGGAAGAATGAGGTCTTGGGTTGTCTCATGTTTTTTCCTTTTTCAAAAGCTTAAAATCCTCAAGAAAGAGCTGAAAACTTGGAATATTAATGTATTTGGTAATATATATTATAGAGTTCAAATTGCTCTAAACAATGTGGAAACAATTCAGAATTGCATCATTGTTTTAGACACAATGAAATAGATTTTTCTGTTAGATCGATACCCTTCAAGCTTTAGGCTTTAATAAAAAATTCATCATGTGGATTAAGGTTATCCTTCACTATGCAAGAGTTAGAAAGTGATCCTCTTTACTCAAATTGTTGGATGTGGCTCTCATATATATACAACTTGCAAAAGCTTCCCTGCCACACTTTTTCACAACTTGCTTGCCAAGTTTCAATGCTTGGTTGCCAAGCTTTCCAACCTTGCCTCTCAAGCTTCCAACCTTGCCTCCCAAGCTTCCAACCTTGCTCTCCAAGTATTGACATCTAGCTTTGCCTATAAAAGGCCACATGGAGAAGCTCATCAACACACATCACAAATTCAACACTTCTATAAGCACCTTACATCATACTTTGAGTGTTTTGTTTTATTGTGTGAGTGTATTGTGGTGAGAATTCTTGTTCCATTTGAGAGAGTATTTGTGAGAGAAAATATTACTCTTTGTCTTCATCATTGTAAGAAGATTTGTTGTACTCTCCTTTTTACATAGTGGAATTTTGCTCGTGAGCGCCCGTGGTTTTTTACCTCTCACACTAAGGGGGTTTTCCACGTTAAATATTGTGTGTTATTTTCTTGCTTATTTTATTCCTTCTCTTTTGTTCTCAATTGAGCCGATCTTGTGATTCCGCATTGCGCTCTATCCCTAACAAGTGGTATCAGAGCTCTTACTCAATTGAGAATTTAAAAATGTCTAAATTTGACATTGAGAAGTTTGATGACAAGATTAGCTTTTCTATTTGGCGAGTCCAAATGAGGGCCGTTCTTATCCAGAGCGGATTAAAGAAAGCTTTAGATGGGAAGTCAAAGAAACCAACTTCCATGACTGATGACCAGTGGGACGAGTTGGATGAAAAGGCGTTGTCAACAATCCAACTTTGTTTGTCTAAGGAGGTTCTTCGTGAAGTTGCAAATGAAGAAACCGCTGCGGCTTTGTGGTTGAAATTAGAAACCTTATACATGACCAAAAGCCTCGCAAACAAGCTTCGTCTCAAAGAAAGGTTATATACTTTTCGTATGGTTGAAGGTACTCCTATTCAAACTCATCTTGATGATTTTAACTCTATCATTATGGATCTGCAAAATATTGATATCAATATTGAAGATGAAGACAAAGTTGTTTTGTTGGTTGTCTCTTTACCTTCTACCTACAAACACTTCAAAGAAATCATGTTGTATGGAAATAATGATACCTTATCCTTTGAAGATGTTAAATCTAATTTATTGTCCAAAGAAAAGTTTGATCTTGAAGTTAATTCTGTGGACAAGGGTGAGGGCTTAAGTGTTCGATGTAGAACTCAAGAAAAGGGGAGTACCAGTTATAAAAAGTTCAGATCCAAATCCAGAGGCCGCAAATCCAACAAAACCTGTCGCTATTGCAAGAAACCAGGGCATGACATTCCTGATTGTTTCATTTTGAAGAAAAAGCAGGAAAAACAAGAGAGAGGAAAAACTCAACAATCCGCTGAAGCTGCTAATATTGAAGCCGACTCTGACAGTGATGTTCTTTTATCTGTTGTCTCTTCTAATAAGAGGAGTAAAATAGAATGGATTCTTGATTCTGGATGTACTTTTCATATGTGCCCTTATAAGGACTTATTCACCACTTTTGAATGTCTTGACACTAGTGTTGTTTTAATGGGAAATGATACCCAATGCAAGGTTGCAGGAATAGGTACAGTTCAGATCAAGACTCATGATGGTGTTGTCAGAACTTTGGCTGATGTCCGCTATATTCCAGATTTGAAGCGGAACTTAATTTCTCTTGGCACCCTAGAGTCTCTAGGGTGCAGGTATTCAGCTGAAGGTGGAGTTCTAAAAGTATCAAAAGGTGCTCTAGTATTATTAAAGGCTAACAGAGTTGTTAGCTTATATGTCTTGCAAGGCTCTGTTGTGACAGGTTTAGCAGCTGTATCTTCTTCAATGCCTGATAATGATGTCACCAAATTATGGCACATGCGTCTGGGCCATATGAGTGAAAAAGGCATGCACCTTCTGAGCAAGCAAGGTCATCTTGGTAAACATGGCATCGGTAAGTTGGAGTTTTGCAAACATTGTGTTTTTGGGAAACAGAAAAAGGTTAGTTTCTCTACTGCAACTCACCGTACCAAAGGTATTCTTGATTATATTCATTCTGACCTTTGGGGGCCTTCTAAATTTCCTTCACATGGAGGATGCCGCTATATGATGACTATTATTGATGATTTTTCTCGCAAGGTTTGGGTTTATTTTTTGCGGCATAAAAATGAAACTTTCTCCACTTTCAAAAAGTGGAAAACTCTTGTTGAAACCCAAACAGGGAAAAAGGTGAAAAAGCTCAGAACAGACAATGGGTTAGAGTTCTGTAATGGTGAATTTAATGAGTTCTGCACAAATCATGGTATTGCTAGACACAAAACCATTCCAAGGAATCCCCAGCAAAATGGTGTTGCAGAACGGATGAACAGAACTCTACTTGAGAGAGCTCGTTGTATGCTCTCAAATGTTGGGTTATGGCATCGGCGTGAACTTTGGGCTGAGGCAGCATCTACTGCTTGTTACTTGGTCAACCGTTCTCCACATTCGGCACTTGAATTCAAAGTTCTAGAAGAAATTTGGTCAGGTAATCCCGTTGATTATTCTAATTTAAGAATATTTGGATGTCCTGCTTATGCACATGTTAATGATGGTAAATTAGCTCCAAGAGCTGTTGAGTGCATATTTCTTGGTTATGCATCTGAGTTTAAGGGATATCGCTTATGGTGTTCCGATTCAAAGTCACGGAAATTAATTCTTAGTAGTGATGTGACTTTTAACGAGGATGCATTATTATCTTCTGGAAAACAATCTGTTGTGTCTTCTTCTACTATTACAGGTAATCTGCATGGTACTAGCGAGAAGGTGGAGTTGATAGTAAAGCCTGCAGCTCCTAACGTTGATGTTCCATCTTCCTCTACAAATGAATCAACCATTGATGATCATTATGTTGATTGTGATGATAGTACCACTTCTCCTATTCATCAACAAGAAGATGATTATTGTCTTGCCCGAGACAGAGCTAGAAGACAAATTAAAAGGCCAGCTAGGTACACTGATGGTGATAATTTAATTGCTTATGCATTGTCTGTAGCACAAGAGGTAAATGATGGTGCTGAACCTGCCAGCTATAGAGAAGCTGTTTCTTGTGCTGATTCTTCACAGTGGCTAGTGGATATGAATGAAGAAATAGAAAGTCTTCATAAGAATGGTACTTGGGCTTTGACAGAGCTTCCCAAAGGCAAACGACCATTGAGATGTAAATGGGTCTATAAGAAGAAAGATGGCATTCCCGGGGTTGAAGATCCAAGATGCAAAGAAAGACTAGTTGTTAAAGGCTTCAATCAAAAGGAAGGTATTGACTTTAATGAGATATTCTCACCTGTTGTTCGTCATACTTCCATTCGTGTTTTGCTTGCTTTTGTTGCTTTATTTGATTTGGAATTGGAGCAACTTGATGTAAAGACAACTTTTCTACATGGAGAGTTAGAAGAAGAAATATACATGGAACAACCCGAGGGATTTATTGTTCTAGATAAGGAGCATCTTGTCTGCCGATTGAAGAAATCTTTATATGGCCTTAAACAAGCTCCAAGGCAGTGGTATAAGAGGTTTGATTCTTTTATGATTGGGCAAGGATATTACAAGAGTCAATTTGATGACTGTATTTATTTCCAAAAATTTCCAGATGGATCTTTCATATACTTGTTACTTTATATTGATGATATGTTAATTGCTTCACGTGGCAAGTCTTTGATCAGGAAATTGAAAACTCAACTTAATAATGCGTTTGAGATGAAAGAATTAGGTGCAGCCAAGAAAATTCTTGGTATGGAGATTCACAGGGACCGTCAAGCTGGTAAACTATTCTTATCTCAACAGAAGTATATTGAGAGAGTGCTTGAAAGGTTTAATATGAATGATTGCAAACCTGTTTCTACTCCACTTGCTGCACATTTCAAGTTATCCTCAGATCTTTGCCCACATACAGAGGAGGAGGTGGAGCGTATGTCACATGTTCCTTACGCCAGTGTAGTTGGTAGTCTTATGTACGCTATGGTGTGCACTAGACCAGATTTAGCATATGCTGCTAGCATGGTGAGTCGATATATGCATAATCCTGGCAAGGATCACTGGAGTGCTGTAAAGTGGATTTTTCGCTATCTAAAAGGTACTTCTGACATTGGTTTGGTATTTGACAGAAGCAAGGCTACAACCAATGATGTTGTAGGTTATGTTGATTCAGATTATGCTGGTGACAATGACAAAAGGAGATCTCTTTCTGGTTACATCTTTACTCTCTGTAACAGTGCTATCAGCTGGAAAGCTACTCTTCAGTCCATTGTTGTATTATCTACGACTGAAGCAGAATATATTTCAGCAACAGAGGGTGTGAAGGAGGGTATTTGGCTCCGAGGTTTGGTAAATGAACTTGGTTTAGCACAAGGTGTTCTTAGAGTATTTTGTGATAGTCAAAGTGCTATTCATCTGACCAAGAATAATCGTTATCATGACAAGACCAAACACATTGATGTGAAACGTCACTTCATCCGAGATATTATTACTGTTGGTGAAATAATGGTGGAGAAAATTCACACATCAGAGAATCCAGTAGATATGCTTACCAAGCCATTTCCAAATACCAAGTTCCAACATTGTCTGGACTTGGTTGGTCTCTACAGCATTTGAGCGCCCCTTCGGGGCTTTATTTGGCGATGAGCAACTTATTGAATTCGAGCCAAGGTGGAGATTGTTGGATGTGGCTCTCATATATATACAACTTGCAAAAGCTTCCCTGCCACACTTTTTCAAAACTTGCTTGCCAAGTTTCAATGCTTGGTTGCCAAGCTTTCCAACCTTACCTCCCAAGCTTCCAACCTTGCCTCCCAAGCTTCCAACCTTGCTCTCCAAGTATTGACATCTAGCTTTGCCTATAAAAGGCCACATGGAGAAGCTCATCAACACACATCACAAATTCAACACTTCTATAAGCACCTTACATCATACTTTGAGTGTTTTGTTTTATTGTGTGAGTGTATTGTGGTGAGAATTCTTGTTCCATTTGAGAGAGTATTTGTGAGAGAAAATATTACTCTTTGTCTTCATCATTGTAAGAAGATTTGTTGTACTCTCCTTTTTATATAGTGGAATTTTGCTCGTGAGCGCCCGTGGTTTTTTACCTCTCACACTGAGGGGGGTTTTCCACGTTAAATATTGTGTGTTATTTTCTTGCTTATTTTATTCCTTCTCTTTTGTTCTCAATTGAGCCGATCTTGTGCTTCCGCATTGCGCTCTATCCCTAACAAGAAATTCAATCAATCTCTCATTTCAATTCCAATTTTCAAACACAATAGAGATGGAAAATTTATCCAAGTAGTATAGTTAACTATTTATTTACCATTCTAGTGCAACCTTTGTAAAATTTATGGGAGAGGTATAGATTTTGGAGATCTCATGCTTCTCATGTACAACAACTTTACTTTTTTTTTTGTCTCTCTAGAGGAAATCGTGGATGAAGAGCACGAGAACTATGAAATCGTAGCCACTAAATGCGGTTTTGCCGAGAAATCGTGGCTATGAGAAACAAATCTTGAACTCGTGGATGTGAGACATGATTTATGTGTTATACAATTTTGAAGGCTCTAAAAAAGGGGAATAATTCACTACCGATAAACTTATAGAATGGATGTAAGAAATGAACAAAGATTATATTTGAAGGTAAACAAAATGAAATGTTACTGAGAATATATAATATTTTTTCACATGAGAAGAGAGACAGTTGTTTAGAAGAGAAATAAATGATTTGGAATTGGGTGTTGAAATTCCATATTAGTAAAGGCACTAGCTGGTTGAACTAATAAAGAATAAAATAAGAATCCTTAAATGGTGGTGATTGTGACACTAATGCATGAAAGAAAGTTAAAACAAATATTATTTGAGATAGTAATATATAACAATTATAAAGGAAACACATTCCTTAAAATCGTGAAAAAATATTAATACTCTAATATCATTTAATTTCTAAATAAATTATCCCAAAAAAAGCAAATAAATGTTTTGTAACCGAGAAATTTATTTATTTTATCATTCTCATATTTACTTTTCACGTTGTAACTCATAACTGAAATTGAACTACAATTTTTTTTAAAGAATTTTAATTATTCAAAATAGAGAAATTCAATATTGAAAATATTCTGCCATAAAATCAGGTTGAATTTGTATAATTATTCAATCACAATATATTAATTGATTGAATTAGATTTTAATGTTTTAATTTCAATCGTTAATGTTATAAATTTTTGTTGGATGAAATTATGACATTAATACTAGAATATCATTTAATTATCAATGACATTTATTATTATTTAAATTATGAAAGAGAATAATTGAAGTAGTAAGGAATTGAGAGGGAAAATAAGAATAAATTGACAGCTATAAATCTCCCTTGATCGGCGAATTATGATTTAGTTATAATAAAGATTAACGGTTTTAAATAAATTCTTTTTGGATGAAATTAACTTTGTTTTGAATTCTCTTATTTTGAATAATAGCAATCAGATATCATTCCATTAAGGTATTGATGAATTTTCTAATGAAATCAATTAATATTATATTATTAACAACACAAATTTATAACCTTAAAATTATAACATTAAAATATAATTCAATCAAATTAGTATATATTGTGATTGAATAATTAAACAAATCCAAGAATGAATAGGAGAAATATTTTCAATATTGAATTTCTTTATTTTGAATAATTGCAATGCTTAAAATAAATAAAAAATTACAATTCAATTTGAATTAAGAGTTATAACCTAAGAATGTGAAATCATGAGAATAATAAAATAAATAAGTTTCTCCACTACATAATTTTTTATGTTTATAATTTAATTAATTTTTTGGAGATAATTTACTTAAAAAATAAATGATATTATAGTATTAATACCCTTCCACAATTTTAAAGAATATGTTTTCTTGATATATGTTGCATATTATTATTTTGATTAATATTTGTTTCACATTTCTTCTGTCACAATTCAAGGGATTCTGATTTTGTTCCTTACGAGTGGGTTAGTGCATTTACTAATGGAATTTCAACACCCAATTCCAAATCATCCATTTATCTTCTAAATAATTGTCCTTGTTCTCATATAAAAAATATATTATATCTTCTCTCTATGCATCTAACATTTCATTTTGTTTACCTTCAAATATAATATTTGTTCTTTTCCTACATCCATCCGGTGAGTTTATTGTTAATGAACTATTCCCTTATTTCATAGGCTTCAAAACTGTATAACATGCAGAAATTTGTGTCTCACATTCACAATTCCAAGATTCGTTTATCCTAGCCACGATTTACGACAAGATCACATTCAGTGGCTACGATTTCATAGTTCTTGTGCTTTTCATCCAGGAGTTCCTCTAGAGAGAGAAAAGAAAGTGAAGTTGTGCTTGAGAAGCACGAGATCTCCAAAATCTACACCTCTCCCATACATTCTACAAAAGTTGCATAAATAAAAAGTCAACCTACACTACTTGGATAAATTTTCCAAATAGAGATAATGAAAAACATTCCACTTCCTCATTCAACATTTCACGTGATACAAATGACAGAAAGTAAAAAAAGTAAAAAATGATGGTGTATTACAATGATGATTATACTTTGAGATATAGAATTCTTTATAACATGAGTCTGTACTATGATTACTATATAGGGATATGATATTATTTATGATAGTTTTCAATGATTTATATATCAAAGTAAAGTTACAAATTTAGGAAGTGGAAGTCCAATACGAATGAAAGATTTAAAACTTAGGTTAAAAATCATATAAGTGAATTTGATATCACATTTTAACTCAAATGTAAGGTATTACATTTATGAGTTTGGTCATAAGGTATAAGCGTGTTAAAAAATGTTACACGTTGTTATGGAATTATATATATATATATATATATTTATTGAAAATGTTAAAATTTAAATAATTTTCTAGAGTAAATTACACTGACACCTCTTGAGTTTTAGGAAAATTACACAAATCATCTATCTCTCTTTTAAACCTATACAAACTACCCCTAACTATATACATACATTACACTAACAACCATCGTAAGAGAGACAAATGTTATTTCTTAAACAAAAAATGATGACAAGTGTAATTAAGTCAAACAAAATATGGTATATTGTAAAAACAAATCCAAATGGTATAAGAACCAATGTCTATTCATTATTTTTTGTTCGCTACAAACTGCATCAATAATTCTAAGGAGGTTTTTAAATCACTCTTATAATATATTGTAACTAACCAAAATAATGAGTAGACATCAACTTATTTACTATTTGTACTTGTCTTCAAAATATACAAGATTTTGTTTGACTTAATTACATTTGTCACCATTTTTGTTTAAGAAATTACACTTAACTTCGAGCCCGAAATTCAAAACCCGAATTAAGCGGGATTAAAAACAATAATACCATCCCCGAATCCGTGAAGTTTCGGGTAACCCGAACCCGATGAAAACCTGTCCGAAATATATATTTATATATATATATATACATGTTAAATTTCTATATATATATATATATATATGTATTTATGTGTAATTTTATAATTATACATATATTAATCGGGTTCGGGACAGTGTATTAACTATACCAAATATGAACCCGAAAGTTAAACTCGAGTAAAATCCGAACTCAAACCAAACCACATTAAGTTTTCTCTATTACATTCAAGTCCAGTTCGAGTGCAAATTCAGTCTTTATTGACAAGTCTATCCTAAAATAAATGTTAAACATTCCATTCAAAGAATGTCACAATTCAGCAACATTTCCTATAATTAATTAATATAGCAATAAATTTTCTAATATTAATTTATTTATTTCATATCCTTAAAAAATGACACATCCATTAACACATTCATATAATAAATTAATAATAAACTTTGCAATTTATGGAAAGAAGGTGGACCAGAAGCCAATAAGGCTTCAACAAATGAAGAGAGTTTGAAATGAGAGACTTACACAGTAAGATAGCAATATGGGGAAGACCAAGAGTGAGAAAATGAAATCATTCATATCAATCTCTCATTTCAATTCCAATTAGATAGAATGAAAAACCTTTCATCTTCTCATTCAACACCTGAAGCAGTAATAGATGTTGAAACCTTTCGTTTCACACCATTCTCTGAGAAAGGTAAACACAAATCCACCGCCATCTCCGTTGAACATTACTCTCTTAACCCTCACTTGTACCGTCCCATTCTCATTGATCTCTCCGACTCCGATGATGATCAGAACGACGACGTCGCAATCCTCACTTTCATACCCCCAAACACTCCTTTTGGGAAACGTAAAAGAATCTTCGAAATCGGAGAATCTTCTAATTCCAATAATAATAATAATACTGTCACTCCTTTCTTATGTCTTATTTGTACTGAAACAAAAACCCTAAACGACGCGTTTCGTATCCATTATTGCTCTCACTCTTATTGCACCGACTGTGTAGTAATGTACGTTGAATCCAAGCTGCAAGAGAACGTTGTTAAAATTCGGTGCCCTGAACCAGAATGTGAATTAGGGCTATTGGAGCTTTATGGTTGTCGTGGAATTCTCCCGAAGGAAATGTTTGATCGTTGGGGTGATGCTTTGTGTGAAGCTATTATTCTTGAAAATGAGAAATTCTATTGTCCTTTTAAGGATTGCTCTGCGCTTATGGTTAACGATGGTGGAGAATTGGTGAAGGAATCTGAGTGCCCTAATTGTAGGAGATTGTTCTGTGCGCAGTGTAGGGTTTCGTGGCATGATGAGATTGAGTGTGATGAGTTTCAGAAACTGAATAAGGATGAGAGAGAAAAGGAAGATATCATGCTGATGCAGCTTGCGAATAATAACAAGTGGAGTAGATGTCCAAACTGCAAGTTTTATGTTGAGAGAATTGATGGATGCATGTACATGAAATGCAGGTTAGCTTTTTATTTTATTATTCCACTGTGATTTTGTATTATATAGCAATTTGGACCAGTTGTTATGACATCGGTTCCGAGGTTTTAAACATGGGTTCGTGACCATTACAGACATCGATACGTTAGGATTTTGGAAGTCGCTAAGTCCGTATCTTGGCTGCAATTTTAGTTGCATTGGGTCATATTTGCTTGTAATGGTCCAAAACGTTAAGATTTGGAGAGTTGTCGAGGTTTTAAATTTGGATCATGTCCGTTATAGACGTCGATATGTTAGGGTTTTGGATGCCATCGTAATTTCATTGTCACCATAATTGTAGCTTGATTGGCCGCAATCTTAGCTGCATAAGCAACATTTACCTTTGTCCAAAACCGTGATCATATCTGCTATTTAAAATCTTGTTAATTTCCATCATTCAAGTTTAGTTAATAGACGGATAAGCATAAGGAGATGTTTACCTTTTAAATATGTTTCTGAATTTGACTTCTATTAATCAGAGTACAATAATGGAGCATATTGTAAGTATTACTAACATGGATAATACATATTGCAACCAAGATCATATTTTACACTAGATCATGTTGGTGGCCATAACTGTTTCCAACTCTTTTATTTGACTCTCCATCATGCAATTTTTATATGCAAATCATGACTTTAATTTGTCTCATATTTTCATATCCTTGATCATTTTTGGATTGGAGTATCATTGTATCCATTGCAATCTAGAAATCCAATGTAGCATTGTGCCTTGTATTTTTAGAAGATCAAGTTTGATTGAATAGAAAAAGATGACCACGTTTGCTAAGTGTTTACACAGTTGTCTATTTTAATTCAAGACATCTTTTAAGCAGTTTCTAAAATAGATTCAGGGTTTCAAAGTTTCTTTAAAAAAATTTGACCTTGTATTAATCTCCTGCAATTTTCTGATTAGTGGTTAACATGATAAAGTAGTTGCTCCTTTCTTTATTATACTTAAGAAACTCCATTTTAAAGTTGAATGTTCATAGTAATCACATTATAGAGAATTCTCTAAAGCATAAGTTTCCTACATATGTTATTAGAGCATGGGTAATTAATGGATTCATGTCAATGTTGCAATTAACTTTGTAATACAAATATATATATAAAGTAACTTCTGTTGTGGATTATTGCAGGTGTGGACATGCCTTTTGTTACAACTGTGGAGTTCTTTCCAAAGATAATTCTCATTATTGCTACAACTGTAGACGCTGAAGACTCTTGAACAATGATAGTGGAGGTTTAAAACTATGACCTTCAGTGTCTGTTTACATGTTTCATATTATTTACATATTAAAACAAGTTACCTATATTATGTGTATATTATGCCTATAACTTCGGTTGAAATGAGAGACAAATTTATGAAAAATGGCAGGAGAAAAATGGACTTTTCTTGCTTTTAGAAATTGGGGTGGAAGATAAGAAACCTAATGCATCACATTGTAATATTGGACCCTCCAGTACAGGAAAGGATAAGAGCCTAAAGTTTTGATGTTTTTGCTATATTTTTTGAGAAAAAGTATGTATATAAATCTTTATGGTGACAATATATGTGTATTACACTATATTTTTTATCATTTCAAAACAACATTTTAAGCCACAGTTTTAGGTGTTCTATAAATTATTATAGGCAACAGTTTTTTCTATTATCTATGGCCACGGTAAAAAACCATAGCCTTTGTAAACTAAAAAATCCGTTGTCTATGTCAATCATAAAAGCAACGATTTTTTCCACTGTTACTTAAGTCAAAAAAACTATTGCCTAAACAAAAGACAACGCCTTAGACTACTACAGTTAAAAAATCATTTTCTATGAAAAAGACAATGATTTTTTTTTAAATTAGACTACGGTTTTGAAATGTTGGCATAGGCCAAAAATATTAGTGACTCATTTTCAAAATAGTAAAGAATATGTATCACCACAACCACCATACCTTGACTAAACATCCAGCATGACTATCAAAACCATCTCATTGACTATAACATCATCTCAAGAGAAAGACTTGCATAAAGACATATCTTTGTAGAGACGACCAATAAAATCTTGACAACATATTAAAATTTTAATTCTAGTTAAAATTTAATCTTAAATTATAGCACAAGGAATATAAATGCATATGTAATTAAATATGACATGTTGGATTGGTCCCCAAGTTTTTCTGCCATCTCAATTGCCCCAACACCATGACCTCTACCATTGCCCAATCGGCCACTAACACATGTTGCCATTGCCACTTGTGCTGGCCATATAGGAGGTGCACTTGCCCATAATTAATGATGGTCAAAAATAGTTTTTACCTATATAAGAGGTAGTTCCGATGTGAGTTGAGGTGGTAAATGTCTTTACTGGATATTCCGTTAATTGGTAGAAGCTTCACTTGGTATCAACTTGGCATGGGAGCTACGAGTAGACTTCACAGATTTCTCTTATTCATTGGTCAAAGCCAATTTTAGTTTAAATTTAATAATTCATGGTTGAAGCACCCTCATTTACTAGATTTGGTGAAAAGAATGTGGTTGGAGACTCATATATCGGGTTGGCCTGCTTTTATTGTCAAAGAAAAGCTGAAATGTTTGAAAGTGAAATTGAAAGCTTGGAATATAGATTCTTTTGGGTGTCTGGATCAGAACACTGATATTGGTGATGAAACTATTGATATGGATATTGATCAAATTCTTTTAAGAAAGAATCCCCTAGCTGATTGGTGGAGTGTTGTTAATATAAAGGAAATTAAAGTCTTCATTTTCAGAAATCTAGAAACAAGTGTTTAAAGAAGAGAGATGCTAATACAAGTTACTTCCATGCTTGCATTAACAATAGATGGAGGAAAAATCAAATTTTGGGGGGTGTTGGATATATGGAGTTACTAGATACTTTAAATCTCAAGGTGTGGAATTGGACGCAGTTTTTTCGGAGGAGGAATTAAAAGATGTTTTGTGGAGCTTTACTAGTGACAAAAGTTATGAGGAGTTCTGGGATTTGCTCAAACAAGACATAGAATGAATGCTATTGAATTCTTCTTTTATTGTTTTGATTCCTAAGACTAAAAATCCTTGCAAGTTCCATGATTTCAGACCAATCTCTCTAGTGAGTTTGCTGTATAAGATTATTGCTAAAATATAGGTGTAGAGACTGAATAATGTGGTGGGGTGTGAACACCTATTTTTGTTCGGCCCAGAAAACGCCCAAAGCTCTTTTCCTAAAAGTCAAGAATAATTAAATAATAAAATGAGTTTATTTGTTTTTTATTTTTTTGAAATTTATATATTTTAAATCAATAAAAGTTAATCAAATTAATTTTTTTGTGATTTATTATAGTTAATTTCGAATTTATAAAAAATAAATAGTAAAAGGTTGAGTGGAATATGCTTTGGAATTATGCTATTTGATTTTTGATCAAAAATTAAACAAATGAAATAACTTGGTCAAATGACCATTAATTAGGGGCGAGATCTTATTCCTAAGCATCTCAGAAAATAAAATAGGATTAAATTCTTTGATACATGTAAAATAAAATAGGATGTATATTATTGTGTCTCAGTTTTAACTACACACGATAAAACAAGAATTATTAAATGAATGACTTTTAACAAGACTTTTAAGAGCATGCTACTAAAATAAACATTATTAAATAAATGACTTTTAACAACACTCAGTGAAATAAACATTGTTGAATGTTTGACTTTTAAGAGTACTTATTGAAACAAGCATTGTGCAATGTGTGAATTTATGATTTTTAACAACATCCAATGAAGCAAGCGATGTTGAATGTATCAAAGTATGACTTTTAATATTGCTCACTAAATTAAGCAGGGTTGAATGTCTAACTTTTAATAATGTCCACTTATGCAAGTGTTATTTAATGTGTGAGAAATAACAATATTCGCTTCACTTGAACGTTGTTAAATATTTGAGTCATACGTTCAATTAATTCTCACTAATTTTTAAAAAAAATAAATGTATGCAATTAATTTTAATGAAAAATAGATAATAAATATTGGTGTTACATGAAAAAAATAGAGCAAACTTTATAATACAAATATCTGTAAATTGCAATGATGTTATAAAGTAAAACATTATATTATTGGTCATATTTTTCATAATGTCCTTTTAACACACTATGTATTAAATCAAATAAGAAGAAATGTTAAATTATATACACTTCACCTTTCATTTCTTAATTGTACATCATACTTAATTATATTTAACCTGTAAATGATAATAATTTTTACACAAAAAAACAACATAATTGTTAATAGTAGTGAACCCCACACAAATGAATTCAATTCGTACCAGTTCACAACAAAAATATTGATAATGAACATGCAAATGTCACAGAAAGTAAAAAAATGATCATATATTATAATGATGATTTGAGATATAGAGTTCCTTGTGTAAACTTCCTAACATAATATTATTTTTTGATAATTTCCAACATTTATATTAAAGTGAAATTGTTAGGAAGTAAAAGTCAAATATAAAACGAATTTAATAAATGACTTAGGTTAAAAATCATATAAGTGAATTTGACATCACTCAAAAATAAAGTATTAGATTTATGAATTTAATTGAATTAGGAATAACTAATTAAGTGTTTAAAAAAAGATGACAAATCCATTAATACATTCCTATAATTAATAAATATAGCAATAAATTTTAAAATATTTATTTATTTCGTATCCTTAAACGAGGACACATCCATTAATACTTTCCTATAATTAATTAATGAGAATAATGTATCTCCAGATATAAGGAGAGAAGTTATCTTCCCTAAACACTAAAATCGTGATATTGTATTATTTAATCATTTTTGTACAAAAATATTTCTAAAACTAAATAAAATAATACATATGTCATTTTTTACTAGCCGGAGAAAGTAAATTATCTGGTGGTTCGAGTAAATATTATATTTGGTTAAAAATTACAAAATTTTGCACCAAAGGAAACAAGCTGGACCAATTAGGCTTTAACAGATAAAACTTACACAGCAAGAGACCAAGACTGAGAAAGTGACACTCTGAACTGAAATAAATTCACATCTTTCTCTCATTTCAATTCCAATTCTGATTTTCAAACATGACAGAGAAAATGAAAAACCTTGCTTTTCCTCCTTCAAAAGCTGAAGTTATAGATGTTGAAACCTTTCGTTTCACACCATTCTCTGAGAAAGGTAAACACAAATCCACCGCTATCTCCGTTGAACATTACTCTCTTAACCCTCACTTGTACCGTACCATTCTCATTGATCTCTCTGACTCCGATGATGATCAAAACGACGACGTCGCAATCCTCACTTCCAACCCCCCAAATACTCCTTTTGGGAAACGTAAAAGAGTCTTCGAAATTGGAGAATCTTCTAATACCAAAAATAATACTATCACTCCTTTCTTATGCCATATCTGCACTGAAACAAAAACCCTAAACGACGCGTTTCGTATCCAGAATTGCTCTCACTCTTATTGCACTGATTGTGTTGTAATGTACGTTGAATCCAAGCTGGAAGATAACGTTGTTAAAATTCGGTGCCCTGAACCAGAATGTGAATTAGGGCTATTGGAACTTTATGGTTGTCGTGGAATTCTTCCGAAGGAAATGTTTGATCGTTGGGGTGATGCTTTGTGTGAGGCTATGATTCTTGAAAATGAGAAATTCTATTGTCCTTTTAAGGATTGCTCTGCGCTTTTGGTTAATGATGGTGGAGAATTGGTGAAGGAATCTGAGTGCCCTAATTGTAGGAGATTGTTCTGTGCGCAGTGTAGGGTTTCGTGGCATGATGAGATTGAGTGTGATGAGTTTCAGAAACTGAATAAGGATGAGAGAGAAAAGGAAGATATCATGCTGATGCAGCTTGCGAATAATAACAAGTGGAGTAGATGTCCAAAGTGCAAGTTTTATGTTGAGAGATCTGAGGGATGCTTGTACATAAAATGCAGGTTAGTTTTTTTTACATCATTCAAGTGATTTATTATTATATAGAAATTTGGTCGAGTTCTTATGATGTTAGCTTGTAATTATCCAAAACATTAAGGTTTTGAAATGAAATTTGCTAATATTTTAAATTTGGGTCATGTTCATAGTTATAGAAGTCGTCGAATCCGTACCATGGTCATAGTTGCATGAGCCACATTTACCTTTAATTGTCTAAAGAGTCAAGGTTTTGGGAGTTTCCGAGGTTTTTAATCGGGATCTGTGACCGTTATACATGTCAATATAGTATAGTTTTGGAAGTCATTGAATCTCTAGCGTGACCGTAATTGTAGTTGCATGAGCCATTATTTAGTCTTGGTCTTGATTTCTCTCCAAAAATGTTCAAAATTCTTTAGCATTTGCCAATTGCTTGAGCCATCATGGGCTACTTTTAATACAATTTTCTAATGAAAAAAAGTTGCTTGAGCCATCATTTGCCCTTGTCTAAAACTTGGACAATACTCGAACCCTTAACTTCCTTCACTTCACCCTTTCTCTTTAATCATCAACCCACCTTATAACTCTTTTTTTTTTTTAAATTTGCTATGAGTGAGATTCGAACCCACAACCTCCTTCACCCTACCATCATTTGACTCCACTTAATAGAAAGATAAGCATCGGGAGGGCTCTACCTTTTAAATAGGTTTCTACATTTGACTTAGATTAACAAGAGTACAATAGTGGAGCATATTGTATGTTACCGTTAGGAATAGAGCGCTATATGGAAGCACATGACCAGGTCAATCTGGAAATAATGAGAAGCAAGAAAATAACACACAAGATTTAACGTGGAAAAACCCCATCAATGTGAGAGGTAAAAAACCACGGGCGCTCACGAGCAAAATTCCAATATATATGTGCACGGGAAGAAAATGAAATATTGTGATGTTGCTCTATATCTTCTGATAATTTTGAAGCCATTTATCCTTTCCTATATATATCTGGACCAAAGCTAGCTTGAATGCTTAAGAGTGAAGGAAGTAACATGCAATAAGTAGTAGGTATAAACATATGGAAAATGCTTCTAGGAAGCCACACTCTTTACTATGCAAGACTTAGCATGTAAGCTAAATAAGTATGGCCACAAAAAATAAGGATATGTGCTATTATAGTGTCTAGAAGAGCAAGTGGTGCAAATGTCTCATTATAGTCGATTCCTGGTTGTTGAGTGTATCCCTTAGCTACTAGTCTCGCTTTGTGCTTCTGTATAGTGCCATCAAGATTGAGCTTTATTTTATAGACCCATTTTACTCCAATGAAGTCTTTGACTTTTGGACATTCTATTAGTTCCCATGTGTTGTTTTTCTCGATCATTTTTATCTCTTCTTCCATTGCCTTGACCCATACTTCTTGCCTTGATGCTTCTTCGAAGCTTCCAGGTTCAACTATGGCCAAGTTGCATGTCTCATATATATCTACCAAAGATCTTACTCGTCTCGGAGAAGATTATGGTGAAGATAGTTCATATGGGAGTGTAGTCGGCATACCTGGATCTTTTGTCGCTTCTTATACTTCTCTTGTTACTTGTGGTTGTTGCGTGGGTATGGAGATGGTGTGTCGCTCAATCTTTCCTTCATTCCAGTTCCAAGATATACTTTCATCTACTTAAACATATCGACTGATGATAAGTTTCTTCGTTTCTATATTGTATATCCGATAATCTTTTGACTGTGTGCTATATCCCAAGAAGATTCCTCTTATTGTCTTGTCTTCTAGTTTGTGTCTCTTTTCTTTTGGAACATGTACGTAACAGATGGATCCAAAGACTCTTAGATGTTTAGCTGATGGCTTTCTACCGCTCCAAGCTTCTATAGGAGTTTTACCTTTGACTGTCTTTGTTGGACACCTGTTCATTATTTAGACAGCTATGTAAACTGCTTCAACCTAAAAAGTGACAAACCTTTCTCCTTGAGCATCGATCTAGTCATCTCTATGACTGTGCGATTTTTCCTTTCAGACATTCCATTTTATTGTGGAGTGTATACGACTGTGAGTTGACGCTCTACACCTTCATCCTCACAAAATTTATCAAAGTCATGTGAATTGTACTCTTTGCCACGATCACTACAACGTACTTTTATATGTTTCCCGCTTTGCTTCTCAACAAAGGTCTTGAACTTATTGAATATTCCAAACACTTATGATTTTTCTTTCATAAAAGTAGACCCATGTCATTCTAGAAATATCATCAATGAAAAGGATGAAGTACATGTTGTTAGTGAGTGATGGCGTCCTCATTGGTCCACAGACGTCAGTAGGATAAGCTCCAACAAGCATTTAGCTCTACAAGATTTTTCACTTGAAAATGGTAGTCTGTGTTGCCTCCCAAGTAGACATCCTTCACATGTTCCTTCATTATCTTGGATGTGTGGGAGATCTCTCATCATTCTTTTATGATATAATAGTTTTAAGGCTTGATTGTTAAGGTAGCCAAATCTTTGATGTCATAACCATGAATCATCAACTTGCACCTTCATGGTAATGTTAGTAGCATATTTCCAAGTTATTAGAAAACTTCTATTTCTTTTCTCCATTTTAACTTGGAATATTTCAAGATTTCTATTATTCTCATATATATTGCATGTATCCCCTCAAAGTGGAGAGAGTAGTCTTTCTCCATCATTTGACCAATACTCAAGAAATTTTCTTTAAGATTGGGAACTAGTAAGACATCTTTGATAAGTCGCGTCCCTAACTGTGTCTCCACTATGACAGTGCCCTTGCCTTTGGACTCCACCATGGTGTCATTACCCAACCGAACTTGCACTTTGACGGACTCGTCAATATCTTTGAAAATGCTCCCTTCCTTAGCTGTGTGGTTACTACAACCACTATCGAGATACCATTTTTCTTCTTTATCACGACTAGAGACTTGGTTGACTTAGAATAGTTGTTGGTCATGTTCACACTCTTCAGTGAAATTGGCCTGGTGATTATTTTTGTTACGACAATTTTGCTTTGAGTGCCCGAATCTTTTGCAATATTGGCATTGTCGCTTTCCTTGATGCCAAAAATATTTTTATGAATGGCCTGATTTATTGAAAATTCCGCTTGGAAGATATTTGTTTTGATTGTTTCTAGAGAGATCTTTAGAAAACTCATTGCTTCTAAAGAAATCTTTAGAAATCTCTTTGTTTCTAGAATGTTCTACACCATTATTATTTCTTCTTTCATAATATTTATTTTGAGACCTTAGTCTGAGCTTTGATTGAAATGCATTTTCTAGTGAACCTTCATCATTCCTACTCAATCTTTGCTCATAAGCTTCTAGAAAATCTATCAGCTCTGTCATTGATAGAGTAGACATATCTTTGGTTTGCTCAATTGTAGTAACTATTGAGTCATATTTTTTGGGAATAGAAATTATAATTTTCCCAACAATTCTTTTGTCAAGAATATTTTCCCCATATGCTTTCATTTGTTTGACTATTTCTTTTATTTTAGAATAGTAGTCTTTTATGGTCTCAGACTCTATCATTTTAAGTAATTCAAACTCACGTCTAAGAGATTGAAGTTTAATGGTGCGTACCTTATCAGTGCCATGAAACTCCTCCTTTAGTGTATCACATGCTTCTTTGGTACTTGTAGCTCCCATTATTCTTGAAAATATAGTCTCTGCCAAGGCTTGTTGTAGAATAAATAATGCCTTTGCATATTTTTGCACATTCTCCTTCAATTCATTTTTCTGAGCCGCAGTAAGAGTTAAAGTATCCCCTAGAGGAGTGAATCCTTCTTCTTCAATGTCATATAAACATTGGGACCGAAAGAAAGTAGTCATTTTTGTGCTCCAAAAATCATAGTTTTCTCCAGAGAAAATTGGGATAGGAATAGATGACGATTGAATAGTGATATGAGATTTTTTAGAAGTAGTTGAAAATGGATAGTAATATTCTACGCCTAGTGTATGACCGAACGTAGCTCTAATACCACTGATAGTATTTGAGGATTTTTTTTAATAAACAACGAGGACCAGTATTATTAGATAAGAGGAATCACATTACATGAAAAAGCACCTATAGTTAGGCAAACCAAGCCTATTCCGGTTGAAATCTTCATAAATAAACCCAGGAACAACATCCCACCAAGTATACATTTGGGAAAAAACACCAAAGGAAGCTAAACTATCCACACAAGCATTACCTTCCCGATAAATATGGGAAACCTTGAAGATCATTGAAGCTAAACACCCCAAACACCTATACCAATTGCTTTCTAACCTCCAAGGGATAACTCCTTTCCCTTTTAAAATGTCCACCACCAAAACCGAGTCACACTCAAGCCAAATAGTCCTCCAACCTTTTTGATGAGAAATCTGAATAGCCTTAATTATAGCCTGAAGCTCTGCAAATAAAGCATCCTTGATGCCAAAAAATCAGCAAAACCTCCCAAGTAAGTCCCATTGTGATCTATGAAAATGCTTCCTCCACCAGCAAGATCAGGAGCACCTTTAGCAGTACCATCATAGTTAATTTTTATCCAACCAGGCATAGGAGCAAGCCAAACTACCTCCTTAATGTATGGAGCTCTCTAGAAATTCATCTTGATTTTCAATTCTCTAAGGATGACAAAATTTTCCACTGCATTGTTTGTCATTAACTTAGAATTATTCCCAGAATAGGATGTAGTTAACTTGATCCTAGAAGTGACATGCAACTAGCTGAGAGCTTTGTTTTCAAACCTTTGAAGATTCCTGCAAAACCAAACCGAATTCACTGTGTGAATTATAGCAACTGCCAAAACCCCTCTCACCTGAGAACTCCATTGCCTATTGCAAGCAGATAAGATAGAGTCAATTGAAGAGATGTTAAACTGAATGCTAAAAAGACCACCACGCCAATCCCAAAGCTTGACCACAAAGGGAAATTCCAAGAATAAGTGGATAGAAGTTTCAATGTGAGAGTGACAATTGCTACACATTGAAGCCAATTGACAACCTCTAAGCTGCAAATTTTCATCTGTTGGCATTTTTTGATGAAAGAGTCTCCAAGTGGTGAAGCTTTTGGAAGGAGGAATGAAATCTGACCAAATTTTTTTACACCAAGTCCTTTCCTCTATAGCAGGCCTTAAACATATGAATGTAGATTTGAGAGAAAGGGTTCCATTAGTAGTCCCTTGCCAAATCAGTTTGTCTTGCATCCTGCAAATGTTAACTTGAACGATGTCCTGCACCACATCTGGGAAAGCCTCCGCAAAGACTTTAGGAATGGTCCAGGTGGAGTTCCAAACAAAGTCAGAAACTCTGGCCACCAGAGAAGAGTGCAGAGAAGCTAGGATGCTCATCTGATCCACCAAAGCAGCACCCAACCAATTCTCTTTCCAAAAGTTCACCTTGTCACCAACCCCCACCAACCACCTATAATTATGCATCACCAAACTCCAATTAGCCTTAATACCCCCCCCCCCCCCCCCCCCCCCCCAAATAGAAGACTTGAAAAACCTGGTGGCAGGAGATTTTCTAACACCAAATATTTGCCTGCAAAACTTAGCCCAATCATGCTCAGAAGAAAACATATCCCAAGCTAGATTCAAAGTAGCAGCCTGATTCATCATCTTCACAGACCTAAGACCCAAGCCCCCAACCTTAAAAGGAGTGCACACTGTTTTCCATGCCACAGTGACTATTTTCCTGGTTTTGGTATTCCCAAACCAGATGAAATTTCTTATGCAACCATCTATATCTTTAATCAAATTAATTGGCTAAGCATAAATGTGGAATCTATAGGCCAACATTCTATGGATCACATATTTCACCAATTCCACTCTGCCCATGATGAATAGAGAAAGAACCTTCCAAGTGGCCAGCTTAGCAGTAATTCTATCAGCTATAGGTTGAAGGTGGATTCTTCTAGGCTTACCTTTGTAAAGAGGATTACCCAAATAATTAAAAGGGAGGCTTCCAACATTAAAACCCAGAATTGCAGAAAGATTAGAAATCCTTCTAGCAGCAACATTGGCTGTGTAAAAATTGCATTTGGCTAAGTTAATATGCTAGCCATAGGCTTGGTCATACTCTTGACTATTTAATGCTAACAAATTGGACTTGAGACCTTTGCAAAAAATCAAGATGTCATCTACATACAAGACATGAGTAGGAGTTCTCAAACCACTACGACCACGGATGGGACTAAGCATGCCTTCAACAGCTAATTTTGAGATCCCCTGCTGAAAACATCCTCAGCAAGGCAAAACAACAGAGGAGAAAGGGAATCCCCCTGCCTAACTCCCCTTAAGCAGCTGAAAAACCCAACATTCTCCCCATTGACATTGATGGAGAGTTTTGCAGAGTGAAGAATAACATTAACCCATTGCACAAATTTGGCATTAAACCCAAAACTAGATAAGGTGCTCTTCAAAAAATCCCAATCAATAGTGTCAAAAGCCTTCTTTATATCCAACTTAATTGCAATGTTTCCATCAAAAGCCTTATAATCCATCAAGTCCACAGCCTCAGAAGTTAAACAAATACAATACTAGATATGTCTATCCCTAATGAAACCCTTTGTTGCTGAGAAATAATGCTAGGAACAATGATGGCAAGCCTGGAAGCTAAAATCTTTGTGATTATCTTGAATTGAAAGTTTGCTAAAGCAATTGGCCTAAAGTCTTCAATTCTATCAGCACCAGGGTGCTTTGGAATTAAGACAATATTGTTTGAGTTAAGATTAGGAAGTAACCAACTCTTCCTAAAGAACTGAAGCACTGACTTGCAAACATCCTCACCAATTATATCCCATCAGCTTTGATAAAAACAATCCCCAAAACCATCAGCCCAGGGGCACCATCACCACTCAAATAAAAAACAACAATCTTAATTTCTTCCACAGAAGGTTACTTAGACAACATACAGTTATCTTCCTCAGAAACCAAAGAAGGAATGACATCTTGAATTAAGTGAGAGGGACTAGCATTATTATGAGAGGCATAAAGTTGAGTGAAGTAAGCCAAAGTGTGCTGAGCAATCTCTGCTTGGCTTGTCAGGATGTTATCACCATCTCTAATAGTAGACAAAGCCTTAGATGCTTGTCTAATCTTAGTGACTTTGTGAAAAAATGAGGTGTTTCTATCCCCATCCACCTGCCAGTTCATTCTTGCTTTTTCTTTCCAGAAATTCTCTTCCACCTCCAAAGCTTGAAACAACTCACTCTTGAGGAAAGATAGTAGATATAGTGATAGAATGTTTTGGAAATGAATGAGATATAACAATTGCCAAACTTAATTAGCTTGGAATAGGAATATACAATAGCTATAGTTTTGAAGGTTTTGATTACTTCACATGCATTTCCACAAATGAATGGTGAGTGCCTATTTATAGCATGCATCCACCTCCTTAGTACTAATCTCAAAGCTTCTAGATAATTCTAGAACTATACTACTCATTATTCTAAATCTATTTTCTTATAGTATTTACTACAACTTTGTAAAATATTTTACACATGCACATTAGTTTTCTTCTTCTACTAGTTGTTTCTAGTATCTTCTAAATAAGTCTTTAGACTTCTAGAAAAATGGGCATCAACATATAATTTATCCATCATGCATCTTTGTATGCAAATCATGACTTTAATTTGTCTCATATTTTCATATCCCTGATCATTTTGGATTGGAGTATCATTGCATCCATTGCAATCTAGACATTGAATGTAGCATTGTGCCTTGTATTTTGAGAGTATTAGTTTTGAAGGAGTCATAAAAGATATCCAAGTTTGTCAAGTTTTTACATGGTTGTCCAATTTAATTCATGACATCTTTTAAGTAGTTTCCAAAAACATAGATATAGTTAGGGTTTCAAAATTTCTTTAAAAACATTTGATCTTGTTTTGTTTTAGGTGTCACAATTTTTACCTTCATAGTTATCCCCAGCATCTTTCTGGTTAGTCGTTAACATGATAAATTAGTTGCTCCTTTCTTTATAGTACTTAAGAAACTCCATTTTAATGTTGCTCCTTGCAACTAATACAATAATAATTTTATCTGATATAATGTTTTCTCTGATAAGCAAACATTTCATCACACTTATAACCTTGTTAAGTGTTCATTGTAATTACATTATCCACAATTTTCTAAAGCATGAGATTCCTACATATGATTCAAGTCTAATTACCCAAATGTTACTAGAGCAATGGGTAATTAGTGGATTCATGTCAATGTTGCAATTAACTCTGTAACAGTATTTTAAATTATGGTTGCTGTCCCGATTGTAGTAACGATTGCAACTTTTGTGATTACGGTTATTGCGGCCGTTGCGATGCAGATTGCGACAGTTGCTATGTGAATTATTTTGTAATTAAAACAATAATTTTGAACACGATGCGGCCTGATATGGTCTGATGTGGCCTAATGCGGTCCGATGCAGTTGCGTTGTGGTCCGATGCGGTCGTATCATTGTGATTCAGAGTCACATCGTAATTGTAGTGTGATGTGGTTGCAGCGGTCACCGTAATCACAATATTACGACCGCATCAGGTGATGTGATCCGGAATTTAAATCACTGGTCTTTGTAATATGAAAACATATATAAAGTAACTTCTATTGTGGATTGCAGGTGTGGACATGCCTTCTGTTACAACTGTGGAGCTCTATCCAAAGATAATTCTCATTATTGCTACAACTGTAGACGCTGAAGACTCTTGAACAATGGCAGAGGAGGTTTAAACCTATGACCTTTAGTATCTGTTCATATTATTTGCATATTAAAAGAACTCGCCTATTATGTGTGATGGAACTGGAATCATCTCAAGTATAAGTATTAGAGTGGGAAGTTCTATGTTTTATTCTTAATTTTAAGGGTAAAAGTGTTCTCTCCCATTATAAATGTTATTGCAATATGTATTTTATTTGGTTTTTGATTTATCTTAAAAATCATATGATTGAACTTGTTATTACATCTTAAGTAAAACATGAGTGATTATTATATCTTTGGGTTTGGTTGAATTGTGTATAATAAGTGTGTTATAAAAAGTTATATATTAATATCAAATTATATATATATTTAAAAAAATGATTAAATTGGTTAAATTTTAAATTATTATTTTTTAATATTATACGGGTCGGCCAGTAGCCTCAACACTATGAGGTTAACTCAAACCATCTGGATAATCCATTTAGATACATCTAGTGAAAACTTTTGATAATTGTGGTGGAAAAGGATGCATCACACTAAGACCTTGTTTTCTACCTAAACTAGTAGGTTACCCGTGCATTCGCATGAGTGATAATATATTTTGCATGAATTTATTTAAATAGAATAAAGTAATTTGTAAATTAAAAAATTATTGATGACTACCTTATGAAAGATGATGTTTATATATTTGAATGATGAATTAAAGTTGTTGTCAAATAACATGGCGTAGAACCTCTTGTATTAAATAATATGGCGGAAAACTTCATCAATAACTTTTTAACTTACAAATTTCCTAATCCAACACACTCTAAATTAGTTAGTAAGTACACATTTATTTACTTTATTAATTATTATTGCATTCTTGGTATCTTATTTTCATCATTGTGTCCAAAGACAACAACAAAAATTAATTTATTTTGTGATATAAAAGAGCATCCAATCCTACATCTCATATTAGGAGCTACAACCCAAACTTTATCGACAATACCTCACTCATTAATCAATTGAATCTCGCATGAATGTTAAACTAAACATCAATATAAATACATAAGAAAGCAAAATAACATCAGCCTATCAAATTTACTATCTTTTCATGGATTGTATGATTTATTATTAATCAATCATTTACAATTAATAGACGACGCAAATCTTGTACTTCAGAATATATGAATATGTGATTAGATAGGGAAGTACATAGATAGGAGAAGAGGAACTAGTATTTAAATTTAATAACAATTTGGGATTATGTTTATAAGTAACATATAAAGTTATAAGGATTTTTTGGCATATCTCTTGAATGATTATGTTTTATTTTAGCTTGAAGCTCATTGTGTATAAATATTTAAATGTAATTTTAACATTCGCATAAAATATAAGTAAATATTATTTTATTTGATTATATTTTACCTAATAATCATTGTTTGAAAATTACTCATAAATTGAAGTTTTTTTGTATTATTTGGAAGATAAAATAACATAATTTAGTTGTGATATTTTCATTATTTTTATAACGTTGTGACATTTGACTATATATTATATAAAAAATAATTGTACATACTTTCTTGTAGGATAAAGATAAAAAAGACATTGTTATACTTTGCATTGGTCTACTTGATGATGAAGAACATCAAACTTTATAAAATATTGAGAAACATATCATTATTCTAATAATTAAAAAATCATCATTAAATTTATATAACATTATTGTATGATTCTAAAATTAAATTATTTTCAAAAGAATGTGAAATAACCTTGATTGAAATTGTTATAAAATTAGAATTAAACAAAAAAATTGTTATAAAATTATATTTACTAATGTGTGTTGGATATTTCCGATTAATCCTAATCGTATCCCCGAAACTGAATGATTAGGACATTGTTCCGAAACCAAATGTTTATGCCCATTCATAAACCCTAATGTAACAATCCTAATCCAGACCGAAGAAAACTCCAATTGGTTTCATAGTGAAGAAGAAAACGCATACCTTGATTAGCCATTCCGAATGCTCCGAGGTATGTGGGTTGTAGGAAGTTCCAGTTGCTAGAGCCTGATGGTTTTCCGTTCGCTCCGCTAGAGGGGAATTCAGAGAGAACGAGAGTGCTTCTGATGTTCTTTTGCAAAAGTGAGAATGAGAGTGTTTGGTACCTTATGCCTTTCTCTTTTTCTTTATATATGTTGGTTTTGTGACTTAAGTCACATATCCTCATAAACCAATCCTTATAACATCAGTTACTCAATAAACCCGTTGCTCTGCAACTGGGGACCATAACTCATAAAGGTAACATTAACGATTACCACTTAAGTTGCAATATTCTAATTCAGTCCCTTCATCAAAATAGAAATTGCCCGAAGGTATCTACACTCATAATATTTCATGACACATATGCCCTTAACCACCAAATTAACCCATAAGACCATTTTATATATATTGGCCAAATAAATAATGGCTATAACACAATTATAGAATTATATTTGTGACCCATAAATTGTCAGAAATTCCAACAATCTCCTACTGGTCATATATATGATTCACCATACGTGTTATCCTTATTGCGCGCTTAATATACCATTATGTCACAGGCATACCCAAATTATCCCGTCCATTAGTTCTGTCTCCGTATCGAACCACAGTGAACTTCGTCATATCAATCATGACTAATTCAACAATGATCACCAACTTTGACACAACCAAATGACATAGATACATCATGAAATGTGTAGCATGAAAATCACATGAATATGGTCTTTACATGTCAATTTTCAACTGGTCCTACTTTACTTTAGTGAGATCCTTAATTCTAACATAAAACCTTATTGTACAAAGCATAATGACAGAATACCAAACTGAATGATTAATCAATTGAAGTTTGAATACAAAGTATTCATAGATAATACTGAAATTCCATAAAACATAAAAGTGTATACACGTTCTAACTCCCACTAAACCAAATGATCCTCACACTGTAGAACACCCATGTGAGCAGTATGCTCATGAAAGACCTTGGGTGTGATAGCTTTTGTAAGAGGATCCGCAATCATGAAGTTAGTGCCTAAGTGTTCTATGGAAAGCTGTCCGCTTTGTAATTTCTCCTTAACAACTAGGAACTATATGTCGATGTGTTTCGACTTTGCTGTACTCCTATTGTTATTGGAGAACAACACGGCTGACTTATTGTCACAGTATATCCTTAGTGGTCTTTCAATTCCTTCCACAATCCGCAGCCCAGTGACAAAATTTCTTAGCCATGTCGCCTGATGTGATGCCTCATAGCATGCTATATATTCTGCTGCCATTGTGGATGAAGCCACAAGAGTTTGCTTGGCACTGCGCCAAGAAACTGCACCACCTGCTAACAGATATACATAGCCCGAAGTGGATCGTCTGCTGTCTTGGCATCCCGCAAAATCGGAGTCAGAATACCCAATGATCTCTAATTGGTCTGATCTCCTATATGTGAGCATATAGTCTTTTGTTTCCCTTAAGTACCTCATGACCCTTTTGGCTGCTTTCCAGTGATCCATTCCTGGATTACTCATATATCTGCCTAAAACCCCAACTATGAACGCTATATCCGGACGCGTACATACTTGAGCATACAATAGACTCCCTACAGCTGATGCATAAGGGATCTTTTGCATTTCCTGAATTTTCAGATTTCCTTTAGGGCACTGATTGAGACTAAATTTGTCTCCCTTAGTAACTGGAGTATGCATTGGTTTACAATTCTGCATGCCAAATTTTTTAAGTACCTTTTCTATATAGCTCTTCTGTGATAATCCAAGAATACCCCGAGATCTGTCTCGGTGTATCTGAATTCCTAATACAAAAGAAGCTTCACCAAGATCTTTCATTTCAAAATTAATGGAGAGAAATGACTTGGTTTCCAATAAGGTACCCACATCATTAGTGGCAAGCAGTATGTCATCCACATACAAGAGCAAGAAGATGTGCTTGCTCCCACTGAATTTGTGATACACACAATCCTCGACTGAATTCATCTCAAAACCAAAGGAGAGAATCACCTCATGAAATTTGTGGTACCACTGATGAGACGCCTGTTTTAGTCCATAGATAGATTTTGTCAATCTGCAAACCATATTCTTTGGGTCTCCCGACACAAAGTTTTTTGGTTGAACCATATAAATCTTTTCATCAATGTTTCCATTGAGAAAAGTTGTTTTGACATCCATCTGATGAAGCTCCAAATTATAATGAGCTACAAGAGCGAAGATTGTCCTAAGAGAGTCTTTCGATGATACCGGAGAGAAAGTCTCTTTATAGTCAATCCCTTCCTTTTGAGTAAAACCCTTAGCTACAAGACGTGCCTTATACCTTTCCACATTACCACTAGAATCCCGCTTGATCTTAAAAATCCATTTGCAACCAATGGGTTTCTTACCTTCTGGTAATGGGACAAGTTCCCAAACTTTATTGTCTTGCATGGATTTATACTCCTCTTTCATTGCTTCAATCCACTTTTCTGAATTGAAACTTTGGATGGCTTCTCGGACGTTTGAAGGATCGTTATCCATAACGCCATCACCCTCATGTTCCAGGAGAAAGCAGATGTAATCATCTGGAATTGCATTCCTCCTTTCTCTAGTGGATCTACGCAAAACTATAGGCTCTTGCAACTCTTGTCCATGTTCTTGAGGAATTTGAGTTTGTCCTTCATGAATTACTAACTCATCTTGAGTAGGGAGAGTGTCTTGAAGAGGTTCCAAATTTGCTTCATCAGAAGCAACTATATGAATCGGATCTGGAATTGATACCAATTCTTCCTCTAAGACAAGGTTTCTTACCTTATCTTCCCCCTCAAACTCAATATCCTCAAAGAACGTGGCTGTACCCGTCTCAAATATGGATCTTAAATTTGGATCATAAAATTTATAGCCCCTTGATTTTTCAGAGTAACCAATAAAGTAGCTGCTCACTGTACGGGAGTCCAATTTCTTTTCATAAGGCCTATAAGGCCTTGCCTCAGCTGGACATCCCCACACATGAAAATGCTTAAGACTAGGCTTTCGCCCAGTCCAAAGCTCATAAGGTGTTTTGGTAGCCGCTTTAGTTGGTACTCTATTAAGAATATAAGTTGCAGTCTTAAGTGCATCTCCCCAGAGTGACTCTGGTAAGGTAGAATGACAAATCATACTCCTTACCATATCCTTAAGAGTCCGGTTTCGTCTTTCAGACACACCATTCATGCTAAGCGATCCTGACATAGTGTATTGTGGGACTATACCACATTCCTCTAGGTATTTGGCAAAAGGCCCTGGACGTTGTTCACCTGAACCGTCATATCTACCGTAGTATTCACCACCACGATCAGATCTGACGCACTTTATCCTTTTGCTGAGTTGATTTTCAGCTTCACCCTTAAAAGTTTTGAACACGTCCACTGATTGGGACTTTTCATGAATAAGAAAAATGTATGCATAACGAGAATAATCGTCTATGAATGATATGAAATACTGTTGACCATTCCAGGAAGCCGTAGGAAATGGCCCACATATGTTCGTATGTATCAATTCTAAGACGTCTGAAGCTTTATATGCATTAGTTTTCGATTGTTTGGTCTGTTTACCTTTTATGCATTTAACACAAACCTTATGGTCTGTGAAGTCAATGGAATCCAAGATTCCATCTGACACAAGACACTCAATTCTCTTTTGAGAAATGTGACCTAGGCGCTTGTGCCATAATGCACCTGAATTATTATTATCAATTTTACGTTTAGTACCACGTGATTCCACATTCAAGGTTTCGCTATAATCAGCTACAGTATTCAACATATAAAGGTTATCATCCATCATAAGAGTATCAGTTCCAACAATATTCGAATTTAAAGACAATTTAACCGAATTGTTTCCAAATGAACAATAATAACCAAATTTGTCCAAATAAGAAACAGAAATTAAGTTCCGTCTAAAAGACGGTACAACAAAGGTGTCTTTCAAATCCAAATAAATACCAGTACTTAATAATAACCTAAAATGTCCTATAGCTTCAACTTCCACCGATTTTCCATTGTCAACGAATATGTATCTTTCAACAAAATTAGGCTTTCGGTAGTTCAAGCAACCCTGCAGTGAAACACTGATGTTAGAAGTTGAACCGGAGTCTAACCACCAAGTGGAATTCCACGCTTAATGATCATGAGACACATGCGATTGGAGCGCTCCCACTTCTCATAATCCTTCCTCTCTTCAGAGGTGCTGGATTCCAAAGGAGGAGGTGGTTGCTCTACCCTTAATGCATAGTCCAGATCCATGCAGCCAAGAACAATTTCCATGTTCTCTTTCCAGTCCTCAAAATTTGTTCCATTAAGGACCGGAACCGAATTCAGATTTGCAGATATAGAAGCAATAGTTGGTGCTGAATAGAACAAAAGACAATTATATTAAAACATGCTCACAACTCAAAATCATCAATATGCTATAAACAATGGTATGTCCCAATCAAGATACCTAGCGCACCATTAATATCAAGTCTTTGGACAGTAATATTAACTGCAAGTGGTACTCTTATTGCAATGATCAACATTGATAATAAGACATGTCAACGGACGAACCCCTCTTTGGATTGATTCATCAGTCACATGTATAAAACTGAATAATTATCACATGTTTATCATCGCCAGTGTGCATGATCTTCGGCCAAACATTAACTTTCCTTAGGGCCAGCTAATATCCGCATGAATAACCACACACACCAACATCTAATATTCCTTATGAGTTATATCCATGAAAGAGGTCACTTGGGCGACATTCCACTTCAATTGGCTCACTTGAAATAACAGACTACTCAGCGGGTAACCATATCATAACCATGTTTAATGCATAAAGATACCAAAGCCCCAAAATTTACTTGAAAAAGACCCCAAAAGTGTTCCTGAATCTCGCTTGAGCGAGGGGGTCTCGCCTGAGCGGGAACCCTTTGTCAACCCGAGGGTTTTGACGAAGATGGAGGTTCTCCATCGGGCTTTTCGCAAAATTCACCCCAAAACAGCCAAAAAATACATTATGATTGCTATTGTTTCAAAATAATGTTATAGCAATCATCAATTTTGCAAAACAAAACCCAATTTGGGGAAAACATGAACAACATCATAAAAAACCCAAATTTCATATATGAACCAAATTGGGGTGGCTCTGATATCATTTGTTGGATATTTCTGATTAATCCTAATCGTATCCCCGAAACCTGTAAAGACTCAAATTCTTCCCTTGAATTTTTTTTTATTCCTTTTACATGCATTTTCCTACACTTACAATCATAATTCCAACATACTTATTTCAAGTTGCATATTCACCTACGTTCGATTAAGCAGAAAAACATAATTCATTTCGTTAAACCTTAGCGTCTACCGTATACAACTAGTTATGGGTTTCCAAAATACCCATAGCTACGTATATGCGGAATCACAATCAATCGTATAAGTCATATATCCATAGTTACAAAATATTCCAAAGAATTCAATAAGCACTAATGTACAAAATAGTGCTAATAATTGTAATCCAAAAATATAAAGTTCCTAAGCTTCCAAAATAAGACCACCTCAGGTCACCTGTTTATCTGCAATGGGATTATCAATGACGAAACACAAACACATAAAGGAGTAAGTCATTAATTCAATAAACGTCATTATTAGATAATCCACATTTAGAAAAGTTAGTAAATCACTTTGAAATTCATTTTTGTTTTGCTGCATTACTTGAGCCAAAGTCACTACACCCCTTAGGGTTAGCTAAAAACAATTTCTCATCTCTTTTATAAAGAAAACATGCCGCATAAACTCGGGCTGAAGTGTTGCCTCATAAACTCGGGCCGAAGTGTTGCCTCATAAACTCGGGCCGAAGTGTTGCCTCATAAACTCGGGCCGAAGTGTTGCCTCATAAACTCGGGCCGAAGTCGCTACACCCCTTAGGGTTAGCTAAAAACAAATTCTCATCTCTTTTATAAAGAAAACATGCCGCGTAAACTCGGGTTGAAGTGTTGCTACATAAACTCGAGCCGAAGTCGCTACACCCCTTAGGGTTAGCTAAAAACAAATTCTCATCTCTTTTATAAAGAAAACATGCCGTGTAAACTCGGGCTGAAGTGTTGCTACATAAACTCGAGCCGAAGTCGCTACACCCCTTAGGGTTAGCTAAAAACAAATTCTCATCTCTTTTATAAAGAAAACATGCCGCGTAAACTTGGGCTGAAGTGTTGCTACATAAACTCGAGCCGAAGTCGCTACACCCCTTAGGATTAGCTAAAAATATATTTCATTTTTCATTGATTTCACTATCAATCGCATCCAGTGAATCCACGCAATCCTTATTACAAACATACCCATATATGTTTATAATAAATACGTGATTCACCAATTAATCCTTGCACAACCAGAAAATACATCCATTTTCATTTCAAGTGCCAAATTAAAGACTTATCCTTACCTTGGTGCGTGTTAGGTTGGGTTCTTGGTAACTGCGCTAGTTCCACCGTCACCGCCGCCAACTCTAGGATCTTTCCCATTCCCACCATACAATCACAATGTTAGTCATTTATTCCAAATATCACATAAACAACTTATATTGCATTATTTAACCATATAAGATATTCATCATATTTTCAATGTTGCTAAACTATTTTCATCATAAGTTTACAACCATCTAAAACATACATATTCATCTCATATTTCAACATTAGAACGTAAACTCATCTTCTACCTTTAGCATTTTACCCATTTTCCACTTTAACCACATTATCCCTTTAGGGTTTTGGGGTTTTCATGAATCAACCCACAAACCTTTTCCATTCTCGAAATACTAACTCTAAACTAAGAGTTTACAAGAGAAAAACACATAAAACGAACCATAACTCCAAAGTATGAGTTTCCATGGTTTCTCACATTTGGAGAAGAGATCCAACATACCCAAAATGAGTTTAAGAGAGAAGAAGAGACTTAGAATCAAGAGTTTTACCTCTTCTCAAGCTCTTAGGTGAGTATCAAAACTCCTTGCCCTTGGAAAAGCTCTCTTCTCTCACCTCCCTTCAAAGTTTTTAACCTTAAAATGTGTTTGGGTTTCTGTTTTAAAGAGGTGTCGTCGGGTTGTAATCGATTACCAACATGGTGTAATCGATTACAACGTGAAAAATGCGCATATCTGATGCTTTTAATACGATGTAATCGATTACCAGGAGTGTGTAATCGATTACACTGTGTCAGATGCACATATCTGATGCTTTTAATACGATGTAATCGATTACCAGCAGTGTGTAATCGATTACACTGTGTCAACAACCCAAAATTGCCATTTCTCGCCCAGGCGAGACAACTCTCGCTCAAGCGAGGCTTCCAGGACTGTTACTATAATCTTGAAAACTAAAATTCGGGGTGTTACAAAACCGAATGATTAGGACATTGTTCTGAAACCAAATGTTTATGCCCATACATAAACCCTAATGGAACAATCCTAATCTAGACCGAAGAAAACCCCAATTGGTTTCATAGTGAAGAAGAAAACGCATACCTTGGTTAGCCATTCCGAATGCTAGAGCTTGATGGTTTTCCGTTCACTCCGCTAGAGGGGAATTCAGAGAGAACGATAGTGCTTCTGATGTTCTTTTGCAAAAATGAGAATGAGAGTGCTTGGTACCTATGCCTTTCTCTTTTTCTTTATATATGTTGGTTTTGTGACTTAAGTCACATATCCTCATAAACCAATCCTTATAACATCAGTTACTCAGTAAACCCGTTGCTCTGCAACTGGGAACCATAACCCATAAAGGTAACATTAACGATTACCACTTAAGTTGCAATATTCTAATTCAGTCCATTCATCAAAATAGAAATTGCCCGAAGGTATCTACACTCATAATATTTCATGACACATATGCCCTTAGCCACCAAATTAATCCATAAGACCATTTTATATATATTGGCCAAATAAATAATGGTTATAACACAATTATAGAATTATATTTGTGACCCATAAATTGTCAGAAATTCCAACGGTGTGTTGTCGTGCGTGTCAACCCACTTTCCTATCAATTGTAATGTGTAATCTACATGCAAAAGCTATAGAGTGGTACTATAAGGTGTATAAATAAACCACAAACTTCTGAAGTTATTTTAAATCAAATAGATACATTTATCAAATTGAAACTGTTTAGAATGAGAATCAACGAAAAAGTGAAAGTTAAAAAAACTTATTTGTTCTCCTATATATTCTCTCCAAATGCAGTGCATGAAAACATTTAAACATTGAAATCGAAGCGTTAAAATGTATCCTAAAACAACAAACCCATAAACTTAAGCTATGAACCCCGTCAAATCTTTCTTGTTCAATGAATTTGGGGTGTTGTTGCACTCCATCACCTTACTAAAAAAAGAACATGAAAAAAATGATATGATGGTTTTATGTGGAAATAACCATCTATAAAAACATTAGTGAGTAGATTGTAATTGATTTATATATTTTTATTACATTTTTTTATAACATGATCTCCATGATTGCTCATATTCCATATAAATTATGTACCAAAAAATATATTAGAAAAGTTAAATTATCAATTATTTTTCCAAATCACACATATATTGATTGTTTACTACATACAAATATGATCATTTTTACTTTCCATAGAAGCATGCAAAGATAGAAGCTAAGGAAAATTGGGTATTATTAATAGAAATTAGTCCATTGTAGTAATTACATCATAGTGGTAGATAATATTGAAGTCTTTATAGATGTATAAATTGGCAAATTTACTTGAGGGGGTATTTGACTTAAAAATTATAGGAATGGGGCAACTTTTTGGGAATTTACAGAATTGGGGTAGATTTAAGGTAATTCATGTTTTGCATTCACGTTTAATTTTTTATTATTTAAAAAAGCAGAAACCATGGACTCGCGTGAATTTCATCCACGGTTTAGAAACCTCTTAATCTTTCCTTGTTTTTTAATTGTTTTATTTATTTTTGTTATTTATTCAATGCACTCTTCCCACTTGTTACTTTGCCGTGTTAACCATTGTTGTTTATTTTTTTCTTCTTTTTTATTTGAGTAATTGTAAATGAATTATTTTATTGACTGTAATCTTTCCTTGTTTCTTCTTTTTTATGCTCCTTGTCCACTAATATGGACCGTAAAAATCAGTCCTGCAGCTCTAGGGAATCTGTTTCTCTTAGTATGGATTGTCATTTCATTGATATGCATTGAACCACATGCATTGAAGACTGAACTAATTATTTAGTATTGTTAATTAGTAATTTTTTAGGTTTATTAAAAACCTGGAACATTGCATTTTTGAGGTTTTTTAAAAACCTGGAACACCGCATTTATTAGGAAACTACATGCATTGAATAAACTTGCAACTAATGAAAATTGAAAACCGTGGTTTGCTTCTCTGCTTGCTTCTGGGAACGGGTGAAAGGGGTATATAAATAGAAACAAAGAAAAAATAAAGTGGATTGGATGTGGTTGCCAAAAAGTAAAAAAGAAAGTGCAAAACGTGAATATCATTCCCGTAATTTTTCAAAAAGTGCCTCATTCCCGTAATAAATAATTCAAGAATAATTATTAGTATAAAGGTCTGGATATGTAAACAAATATAATCATCCATTAATAATAGAAATAAAATAATTGCTTTTAGCTACTTTGCCACATGAACATTGATAAGAAAGTAAACAATACAATGACATTGTATGAGACTCATGCTATTGAAACTAAAATGACTCTCCAT